>JAUPFN010000005.1:37822280-42622280 GCA_036924255.1 Apodemia mormo | reverse complement strand
AAGTTTACTCCGTGTTGCTATTCTGCCAGGCCATGAATAGTCAATTGTTCGCCTTTTACGAACTGCCTGGTAGAATGGCGATGGTCAATTCTTAAAAACGGGCCGGGGCAACACGAGAGAAACATAAAATTCGACGAATACTTGCCTTTTATGCGCTAAGTTGTCTAAAATCGAGATAGAAACAATGCGTTTAAATAAACGTGGTAATAATAGAACATTAATAGAATTATTTATAATATACGTATATAATAAAGAAATATATTTATTTCAGGTAACAAACAATACATGCAAGAATGGTTTATTGTATTCAAATTTATCTATTTTACAAACAAAAACACGTGGGAAACATAAAACTCGATGTATTCTTGCCTTGTATGCGCTAATACGCCTAATACCTATCTAAAATATTGACAGAAACAATGTATTTTAATAAACGCGGAAATAATAGAATTAATCTATACATCTATACAAATATATAAAGTTGGATCGTCTGTTTGTAACATTAAAATAACCGCTTCTTACTAAATGCATTTGGAAGTATACAAGGTACACATACCAAAATAACATTTTTTACCATTTTTGTCTGTCTGTCTGTTTGTTCCGGGTAATCTCCGAAACATCTGGTCCGATTTTGACGGGACTTTTACTGGCAGATAGCTGATGTAATAAGGAGTAACTTAGTCTACTTTAATTTTAAAAAAATCCACGCGGACGAAGTCGCGGGCACAGCTAGTTTATTAATATAATCTACATCTATACATATAACAAAATCGTAGGAAAGTCAAAACTGTACATTGAATATTTTTTTAAAAGAATACTTGGGGCGTGATCTACAATCGATATCGAAGCCAAAAATATAGTTTTTAGAATTTTTGTCTGTTTGTCTGTTTATCTGTTTGTCTGTATGTATGTCCGGGGTAAACTTAAAAAGTACTGTATGGATTTACTTCAAATTTTGCATGAATATTACTAATAGGTCAGGTCAACATATAGGCTACTTATTATCACGCTATCACCTACGGGGGATGAGCTGTGCGGAGTAAACGAAGTCCGCGCGGACGAAGTCGTGGGCAACAGTTAGTTCTATATATTACACCTACTTACATATTTCAGGTAACATTAAAATTATAAATGCAAGAATAATAATTGGTTTATTCTATTCAAATTTATCTAATTTCGAAATACATATTTTGTTACAATCAATTGTCTGTT
Source organism: Apodemia mormo (assembly GCA_036924255.1). Lineage (NCBI taxonomy): Eukaryota > Metazoa > Arthropoda > Insecta > Lepidoptera > Riodinidae > Apodemia > Apodemia mormo. The sequence continues at coordinate 42,621,068 of JAUPFN010000005.1, read as the reverse complement.
TTTTGTCAGTTGTCAAAATGTTCTTATCAGATTGATATAAAAAGGTTATGGTGGGTATATTAGTATTTGTTTTGCAACGATAATTTGTATGGGAACTTATATAGTTTAAATTATGTTCGTAGTTTTCATTTAATTACTAAAATCTTAATTCCAATTTTAAGCTTAGGACGTAGAGTGCCCCACCGCTGTATGTATCCCCCCCCCCCCCCTCTCCCGCAATAATGTTAATGCTTTTTATTGTTTAGTTACGATTTGGAGGGTAGGGTAGCCGGTAAATATATTCATGTGGCATTACCATTCCGCCACACGGATAGCAACGCACCTCAACATCGTTGTTGTCTATAAACTCTGATTATCTCTAGGGAGAGGTATCTGTCTGTTTGCTATTCTGATATAAAAAAGCCGAAATTGGCCAAAAAAATCAAATCTTATATTTATAATTTTTTTATTTAACGTTCTGATTGTTACAGATTCATTATGTTCAGTCAGTATCGGATACCTCGGGAGAACCTCCTCAACAGAACGGCTGATGTGAGAGAAGATGGTACATACGAGAGTTCGTTCTCTGAACCTTCGAGGATACTTGGGGCGGCTTTAGAGAATCTATCCGCAGGTAAATATTTTCAAACGACGAAAAAACATTTCAGATAGGTACCTATAATTATTTTTATATTTAAGTCATGTATATACTTAGAGAACAGTCTAAGTTTCATCAAAATTGGTTTAGTATTCTCAGAGATATGGTATAGTTGACAAGTATTTGAAACTTGTGTGCAGCCTATGGACTGCACATACTTCATAGGTAATTATAGGAAAGAAAGAAAGAAAGAAGAAAGAAAATATTTATTTGCAAGAATATGGGTGTTACAAGTTGTTAAAAATAAATTAAGTTACCAACATATTCTACCATTATATGGTGTGCAAATATTTAAAAAAATTTCCATATAAAATATTACATTTAAAAGATTCTATCGAATATTTAGAATTACTACTGGATCGGAACGCGGCCACACACTGAGAAGATCCGGCGGAAGAAACTCAGCGGGCTGGTCTTTTTTCTCTGTTTTATGTACTTGTTATAAATGTACAATTTCATATTACAAAAGAATTTTTTATAATTACAAGTTTCATATTTTGTGCAATTAAATTTATTATAATTTACAAAATGTTCACTATTTACAAAATTTTACTAGGTACATTGAAATTTTTTAAGGAAAATTCAACAAACTTATATTTCTATCCATGAATATTTAATTTTATCGGCTAAAAATTCTTTAATATCATAATAAGTTTTATCTAACAGCAAATCAAACAACTTTTTGCGAAATTTATTTATAGGTAATGGTTTAAGACTATCAGGAATATGATTGTATATAATAATAGACATACAATACACATTTTTTGTAAAAATATTTAATTTTTGATTAGGCACATATAATTTTTTACTATTCCTAAAATATGAGTTACCAGTGACTTCAGCATTTGTTTTAAATAACTTTTGGTGCTTTTTTACAAATACGCATACCTCTAAAATATACAAACATGGTAAGGGAAGTACCTTAAGAGACTTGAAAAGTGGTTTACAGGAATGTAACTGATTAACACCACACATTGCTCGAATATATTTCTTTTGGACTCTAAAAATTCGTATCAATTCAACAGAATTTCCCCAAATAGGAATTCCATATTGTAAATTAGAAGAGACATATCCATGATATGCTAATAGGGAGGCTTTTACGTTTCCTACTTCTCTTAGTCTTCTTAAGACATAGACAAATCTATTAATCTTATTACATAGAGATTCCATGTGTGCTTTCCAATTACACTATTGTCAATAATTATTCCTAAAAAGTTTGTATAATCTACATCATCTATATTTACTTTATTTAAAAATACATTTGTGTTTTTAGTAATATTACTGTGGTAGTTCTAAAATTCAACTAATTTTGTTTTAGTTACATTAACTTTTAAATTATTATTAATTAACCAGTCTGAAACTTGAAGTAAGGTTTCAGTTGTTTCGTTTACCAAGTCTTTTTTATTTTTACATTTAATAAGTAGGGTAGTGTCATCAGGAAATAAAAAGCAATCATATTGTAAACTATCAGGAAGATCATTGATATAAATTAAAAATAGCAAGGGTCCTAAAACACTGCCCTGTGGTACACCACAGTTATTAACACGGTAGTTTGAAGTAAATATTTTTTTACGGTTTCCGTATATTTTAGATATTTCGACGCATTGTTTCCTATTTTCTAAGTAACTCTTTATCCAATTTAAAGCCTTCCCTCTAATACCATATTTTTCAAGTTTTGATAGTAAAATATCGTGTGAAACAAAATCAAATGCCTTACTTATATCCAAAAATACACAAAGTGGATACATTTTCTTATTGAGACATTCAGTTATGCTCTTCACTAAATCAAAACATGCTAATGTAGTAGACCTACCTTTCCTAAATCCATATTGATTATTTTTTAGTAGGCCAAAATCAAGTAAATAATTATAGAGCTTTTCATACATATTTTTTTCAAAGATTTTTGAAATAACTGGAATTAAAGTAATAGGTCTATAATTAAAAATAAGGAAACGCGTAAGCGCCATAATATTAGCGGTGGTTACAACATTTTGGTCGAGAATATAATATACGCTTCGGCGCTGCTTAATTATGACTGGTTGGATAAATAAAAATAGCAGCCAATACAACACGACTTCTACTTAGTATAGCGTCTCTAGTATGTAGTACATTGAGTCGTGGCTCCTTCGTATAACACGGAACGAACTAAAAGCAGTAATTATAACAGTTATTGTTTACTGTCGAGCGTACAAAATTACCAGAAGGCCAAATCCAGCGCTATACTCGACGTCATGAATTAAACATGCGCAAAACACAAACTTATGCATCTGACATTACTTACGCACCACACGGAGGTCAACGCACAATAAACACCTTCGGTATCCATAGGGGTTGGTAATCTGTATATTAGGAGAACTTTAGGGAGTTATAGCCTATAATCCGCTATATTCGCGACTGGCTTCATAATAAGTAACTTAATCATGCAAAAATAGCGCGAAATTGGATAAATCTGTGTTCAAACTTGACGTGTGGATGATAATTTTTATCTCGGATACACTCTCTTCTTAAATATTTTTTCGGGGCAATGTATATACTCTTTTACAATAATCTTCTCAAAGCTCTAAGGGATCAGTAAACAAATGAAAAAATAACATCTAGATAGTAAGACAGATCTGGCCTAAGGAAAGTTTTGGTGTAAAATATCGATGTGACGACCGCCCCATTGGTCGAGTGATTAGCGACCCTGACGACGCAATCAACGGGGTTCGGGTTCGATCCCCGACGGGGACAAGCATTTGTGTGATGAGCATAAATGTTTGTATTTCCAGGTTTGGGTGTTTATTAAATATATGCCAGTATTTATATATGTATTTCTATGTATTAGTATCGTTGACTAACACCCATAACACAAACAAAAAATTTGCTTACTTTGGGGTTAGATCAGTAAGTGTAATTTGTCCCGTGAATATATATTATTTATTTAAAAAAAATGCATTCTCCAGCGGCTCGAGCCTGTAGAATGAATGGCAGATGGAAGGTTCAAAAAATAGATATACAATACGAATGTGAATGAATGTAGGTACCGCGGAAGACAAAGGAATTGAATGAGGATTGGTCGGTGCTGTCCGAAAATAGTGTCAAGAGTCTTCTTAACAGGCGTGTTTGTATGAATAAAATCTGAATGTGAAAAGGCAAGGCAATTCTGCAGGGATATATAACACTCGGTTCTCTGGCTTCAAAATAATTATGGAAGTACAAATGTTTTAAACACAGAAGGGTCTTTGATATTTTAAATATAGTGCGCACGGAACTAGTTGGCCGCGCCTTACGTATTACGTATTACGTATGGCGCGGCCAACTACATAGTTCCGCGCGCACTATAGTACGGATTGACTTGTGAGACACAAAGTTCATCTAGCCCTCTCACTTATACTTGAATATTCAAGCTATCTCACTTAAAATTGAATGATGATTTTCAGAAACTATTTCCTTCACTTTTGCGATGTTAACTTCAGTTAAGATGTTGATGGCTTACCAGAGCGAGGCAAATCTCCCATCATATCTCGACCGCTTTTAAACACTTCGTACCACTCATAGGCACGTGTATTTGATAAAGTTGTTTCACCGTAAGCTTTTTGTAACAGAGATTTTTTAGGGAATTTTCAGGGACTTTGAACATGAAAGTCTATTGGCGACGCAAAATTTAAGAAAAACTGTTCGATGTTTTTGAACATTATGTATTTTTTTTTTTACAATTTAAGTTTAAGCCCTAAAGATGCAGTGAAATGTGTAACCAGTTGGCTATTTAAAAAAAAAGTATCTTCACGCCCGTATCCCCGAAGAGGTGGGCAGAGGTACAACACGTGCACCCACGATTAGCCGAAGATACTTGGTCCCACAATGTGATAGGTGGCTAGCCTATCGCCAACCGGACACATTCCAATCCCGGGCTGTTGCCGTTGCTTTTATTAAAAAACTGACAAACACATTTTTGAATTGCCCGACCCAGGAATCGAACTCGGGACCTAATTTAAAATAAATATATTATATAGTTTGTGATCGTGAAACAGTACAAGTGTTTAAAATAAAATAATAATTATGACGATGGAGAGTATAAATTATATCTAGTCACTAGGTATGATCCAACTAAAAATAGGACTGTATTAAATCTAAATAACGGATGCAACTTAAACTCTAAGCCAAAATGAAAAACCATGGTGCCAATCTAATAGCAAAAAATATAATTCGAAACCATAAACAAATAATTCATTCCCGATACTCGATTGTATGTGAAGCCGTTGACTAACACTCATATTACAAGCAAATACTTCGCTTACAGTCTACAGTGGGTTAGATTGATTCATGTAATTAATCCAAAGTTAGTTATACATTAAAAAATATTTTCAAAGAACAGAATGTGATCGGATCTTAACCTTTATTACGGAAGTACTTAGGTTAAAATCCTTGGCTAACCGAACCCCGTGACGAACAATAAAATTAGCTGAAATACGCAAAAACGCTTGAAGGTTATAACCAAGGATTTATAACGTTATAATTTCGATATGTTTGCGTCATCGTGATTGGTTATGATATATGATATTATAACGTTGTCTTTTAGCGCTAGTTGGCGAACCAATCATTAAACAACATGAAACGCGGCGAACCAATCACTAAACAGCAAACATATCGAAATTATAACGTTTTAAATCCTTGGTTATAACGCAAAAGTTTTTATGTATAACGACCAATACGAGTTATTCGGCGTCAGTTATACATTCAAATGTTCATTAATCAGTATATTTTTCTTTTTAGAGCAGTTTTTTTTTCAAATTAGCTCATTTTTTTGATGTCATACGATAGCAAACTAGCAGATGGGTCTCCTGATGGTAAGAGTCAACCATCGCCTATAGACACCAAAGATGTTAATGGTGCGTTGCTATCTTGTGGCGAGGTCTAATGCCACATGCATTTGTTTACCGGCTACCTTACCCTCCAAACCGGAACACGACAGTGGCAACCACTGACGCTATTGCGACGGGAATAGATAAGGCGGTGGTACCAGACCCGGTACCACCGCCTTACCTATGCTATTTTTGCAGATGCTATTTTTGCGTAATTGAATAACACACTTACAAATACATTTTGTAATGCTAGAAGGTTTCTTAACGTCTTCCAAATTGATACTTAAATTTTTTAACTTTTGTGTTATGATGTAGGTATGATAAATATGGGATTAAAAGATATATTTAATAAAATTATTAAAACAATTGATTCTACTTTTCGATAAGTTCATCATTGTTCATATCAAAATAATCGTATCATATTAATAATTATTTCTGATATTATCAACTAAATATTGAAGTTATAATCGTCAAGCCGGACGGGGACAAGCATACAATCGTATTATTGATAAAAAATCTGTAAACCTGCCCTGCTTCTGAGCCCCCATCTCTTAAATTTCCCACGTCATTGGGATATTTTAATTTCAAAGCAGACAAAATTACCTACAGCTAACCATAGATTTTATTAAGAGTTAAAAAATCTAAGGAGTGTTAAAAACTACGCGTGATCAAAGCATTTAACATAGTTTTATTAGCTTCAAATTTGTTGCCTTAGTTGAAAATATCGTAGTGATGTAAAAAACTTAAAAAAAAAAATCTTTAATGATAACTCCCGAACAAATCAACCGATTTTACATACACAAAATAGCTTAACCTTTCCGACTCAAATGTTTAGAACGCATTTACGAAATTAACTAGGCTTTTGATTACTTAGTGTAAATATCATGACATTACGATAAATATTAAATACTATAAACCCGCGCAGCTTCGCCCGTGAGTAGGTTAAAATGTCGTTGATATAGTTTTCCTTACAAACTTTCAGCCCCTTAGGAGTTGATTTTATTATAGCTAATGTTTGACCTTGGTTCTTCAAATACCTCCATGTCAAGTTTCATCAAAATCGGCTGTGGATTAGCCGTGAAAGAGTAACACACAGAGAGATTTTTGCCTTTATAATATTAGTATGGAAGTATGAACAAAATGAGTAAAAAAAAATGGTAAAAAGAAGTCTATGTTCGTTCCAAGACTTCAAAGTATCGTTATATGAAACTTCATCACAATCGACGCAGTGGTTTGGTCGTGATAACGTCACATACAGACAGACAGTTACTTTCGCATTTATAATATTAGTATGGATTATTTTTATTATTTCACTAGCTGTTTTAAGAGCTAGTGAAATAATAAAAAAAAAAAAACTCGCCGGCGGTTTAAAAGAGTGTAAACACTTGTTTCCTACAAAAATTCATCTGAACTCCACAAGCCTCTCACCAAGGTCACCGTGTTGGAAGCTTGTTAACAACAGTGTGGCTCGGCTATTGGCTCAGTCGCTTAGTTAATAGTCCAAAGGCTCAATCTGCTCTTTGAATCGCTAGCCGACTGAGCGCAGCCGACAACGCGCTCTAGTAAGCACGAGCAAGGTCACGAATTTCCCAGATCATCGACGAATAGAGAACTATATTATAAACTAGCTGTTGCCAGCGACTTCGTCCGCGCGGACTTCGTTTACTCCGCACAGCACCTTCCCGCTAGGTGATAGCGTGATAATATGTAGCCTATATGTTGACCTGACCTGTTAGTAATATTCATGAAAAATTTGAAGTAAATCCATGCAGTACTTTTTGCGTTTACCCCAGACATACATACAGACAAACAGACAAACAGATAAACAGACATACAGACAAACAGACAAAAATTCTAAAAACTATATTTTTGGCTTCGATATCGATTGTAGATCACGTCCCAAGTATTCTTTTAAAAAAATATTCAATGTACAGTTTTGACTTTCCTACGATTTTATTATATGTATAGATAAGATAACAAGCAAGTAAATGGTTCTCCTGAAGGAAAGAGAAAAACATCGTTTCTAAGCACTAAATATTTTAATGACGTGTTGCTATCTGGGCAACGGGGTTAGAAAGCCATGTGCATATAATATATATCGGCTACCTTACCCTTAAAACTGGAATACGACAGTGATAAGCACACACGCTATTGCGACAGAAATACACTTTTTCACAGACTTTGTGACAATCTTTTTTCATTAAATTGCAGTAATTTCTATAATAATTTTATAACAACACATATCATTTCATTTAAGCTAATTAGACGTCGGGAATGTAATTACTAAAATTAATTACTATGCTTCATTTTGTAGGTCGGATTGGCATAATGCAAGAGAGCTGTCACTCCATTTCGAGCGTGGTGGCAATCGCCATCCGTTACGCAGCGACACGCACACAATTCGGCGAGAAGAATAATGAAATACCTCTATTGGAATATGAGTTACATGTAAGTCATTATTTTCACTAGCACCATTGTGTGAAGTGCATCTAGAGCCGAAGGTACATTTTGCAACGTGAGCTAATATGGTTATACCATCAGCAAATATCATGTTTAAATGAAATGATATATATGTATATATATATATATATATATATATATATATATATATATATATATATATATATATATATATATATAATAAAATCGTGGGAAAGTCAAAACTGTACATTGAATATTTTTTTAAGATTGCTTGGGGCGTGATCTACAATAGATATCAAAGCCAAAAATATAGTTTTTAGAATTTTTGTCTGTTTGTCTGTATGTATGTCCAGGGCAAACTCAAAAAGTACTGCATGGATTTACTTCAAATTTTGCATGAATATTACTAACAGGTCGGGTCAACATATAGGCTACATATTATCACGCTTTTACTTCAAATTTTGCATGAATATTACTAACAGGTCGGGTCAACATATAGGCCCCGTAGGTAATAGCGTGATAATACACGCTATTACCTACGGGGGAGGTGCTGTGCGGAGTAAATGAAGTCCGCGCTGATGAAGACGTTCGGTTAGGTTTCTGACTACTCCATAAGAGAAACACCGTGTTGATATTCATTTTTTCATTTCTTATTTCAGCAATGGCGCTTATTCGGGTACGTTGCCGCCGCAATAATTTTTCGCATATATATTGAAAATTTTGCGCTCAAATACCTTGCTATTGTGGAGAAGTCTAATGCTGGGCACAGAGTGGACAATTTGGTGAGTCTTAATTCATACATGGGGGGCAATTTTTTAAAGTATACAGACAGCAACCAATCGGATTTTTCAACATTAGCCGCTGTCTTCCAGAAATTTGCAATGCTATATTGATGTTATCAGAGTATTATTCTTTTTATATTTTTAAAACCTAGGTGTTGACCTTGACGTGGAAGTTACCGACTATTTTATTTATTTTATAGCACGTTGTCACATAATCCTGCACTTTACGCATGCTTTTTCGTGACCTGAATTGTATTACACTGTGAAGTCTGCGTAAATTGCCAGTTTAAAGTTGCACTATGCTATAAAGAAATATACGATACTTCATTTATTTAATTGACGCGTCAAAATAACTTGCAAAAAGTTTTATTGAATGAAGTTTACTCTTGATTTCCAATTATGCTGAAGTTCTATTTTGGCGTCGTATAGCGCACGACATAAAGCTGCATTATATCCAGATATAAAGCTGTATGCCTCCAGAGGCAACACTTCGAATACCTACTTGAAACAAAACTTTAAATACTGGTGTCATCTTCTGAGGTCTTACCCTTTCTTTCTCATTAGGGATGCAAACGATACGTCGGTTTTTTTCAAACATCGATATATCGTTCATAAACATCGATGTTTTAACACCGAAATTGAATACCCAAACATCAACGATATATCTTTCTTCATGAGTGATATTTCATGAACGATGTTTTATCATAGCTCCATCGTTCACTCCGTACATGATCAACAGCTACGCACATAAACATATATCTCTCTCAGTCACAAGCGTAGATTTTTCTATATAGCGTCTAGTTCGCTCTTCAATTATACTAAGCCGCTTTGCTCGCTTGCATCGGCTGGTCATTGTTTTATTGATTGTTTGTCCTTCACGGATATCCATATCATAGAAATCAAATATAAATATAATTATTACGCATCGAAAATAGTCGAAATCGATGTATCGTTCATGAACATCAATGTTTCACATTAGAAAAACATCGATGTCTTAATGTCGATGTTTTTTATGAGCGATGTTGCATCCCTATTTCTAACACAGCTGTATAAAAAGACATTGCGAGTCCTCATAGACTGAGATATAACGTAGGTATTTGTTTCAAGTGATTAATACGAGTGCTAGCTCCAGCTTTACCTAACTTTTCATGGCGCACGAGCGAAGCGAGTTCACGCCGGGCGAAAACCAGAAAACAGAATAGGTAGTGCAATTTGCAAACAAAATAGGGATTGTGTGACGTTTTATTACAAGCAAGAGCGAAACGAATTTACGTCGTGCCATAACCATAAACCGGAATAGGTAGTGTATTTTGCTGAGATTCCGTGACGTTATCTTAGCACCGATACGCCATTGAATCTCACTATCCTACTAGTTATGGTGTGTAAGGCAGAATAGTGAGAAACTAGTGATATTCTTTAAAAATAATGATCAATTTATCAATACCAGAGTATTTACTTAATGAAGAAGATTCATGTAAGAAGTTTTTTTTTCCATTTTTTAAATTATTTATTTTTATTTTGCCTCAGCCATTCATATCTATGCCTATTGAAAGATAACAAATATACAAATAAACAATTTTTTAGGTTATTACGTTTTTATTTATCACGGAACAAAGATATAGGACTGGAAACATATAATTAATACCCAATAAACCATCGCTAGTGGGATTCAATGCCGTATCACTACATAGTATAAAACAAAGTCACTTTCTCTGTCTGTCCCTATGTCCTTATGTCCCTATGTATGCTTAAATCTTTAAAACTATGTCACGGATTTTGATGCGGATTTTTTCAAAAGATAGATTGATGATGAAGGTTTTAGTATATAAACCTTTCCGATATTTCCGCGGGAACAAAAGCTACGCGGGTTAAATCGCGGGCAGGTCGCTAGTCCATACTAAGATAATGTCACGCAATCCTGGCAAATTGCACTACATATTACGATCTATGGCGACAAAAAATAACTAAAGTCACACGTATCGCAGCGACAGGAATAGATGTAGCAGTTGGAACGAATAACACTAATTGATTTAACCGCAAAGTAAGCAAATTATTTTGCTTGTTGTATGGGTATCGGTCAACGATACTAATACATAGAAATACATGTATAAATACTTCAATATATTTAATGTACACCCTCCAAACATCTATGTTTATCACACAAATGTTTATCTCTGATCAAACCTGAGCCCCATTAATGCGTAGTCAGGTTAACTAACTAACTAACCAACACCAACGGGGAGGTAGTCAATATTTACCGCACCGTTGGTCGAGTGGTTAGCGATCCTGACTACGCAATCGGCGCTCGGGTTCGATCCCCGAGGGGACAAGCATTTGTGTGATGAGCATAAAATATGTTTGTATTTCCGGGTTTGGGTGTTTATTAAATATATTCCAGAATTTATATTTGTATTTCTATGTATTAGTATCGTTGAACCCATAATACTACCAAATAATTTGCTTACTTTGCGTTATCAGTTAGTGGAATTTGTCCCGAGAATATTTATTATTTATTTATTTATGCTTTTAATAAACGAATACGCCATATTTCTGAATTTCGAGCAACTTGTAAGTGACAAGCTGCTCAAAATGAAGAAATATGGCGCATTCATAAAATTTGAGACTAAAATGCGTTATCCTGCGGCCAAAAATAGCTGTGTATATTTTTGCTGTGTGTCGGATGGAGTGTTACTCGTATGTTGGGTGGGTTATGTATGTTGTATTGACGGCGGTGCTCTGGTGTACAGAGTGAGGCGGTTTCAGAGATCCACGCGATGGTGTCCTCCAGCAAGCCGATGCTCACGTGGACGGTGCTGGAGGCCGCGCAGCAGTGCCGGGAGGCGTGCGGGGGACACGGCTATTTGAAGGTATTTACCGATAAATATTTTAACTTTCTCAATGTTGAAGTTTGGTAAAATTCCAGTACTTTACAAAAGTGATTGCAAAAATATGGGTCTTACAAGTTGTAAGATAATAATAATGAATAATATCTTTGGACAATTTTACACGAATTGATTGGCTATACGAGTCACTAACATCGTGACTACTAGGTGGTAGAGTTCTGCATTGTCTCTCCTAGGTCTGGTACCACCGCCTTACCTATTTCTGCCGCAATAGCGTCAGTGCTTGTCACTATCGTGTTCCGGTTTGGAGGGTAAGGTGGTCGGTTAACTTATGCATGTGGCATAAGATCTCGCCACAAGATAGCAACGCGCCATTAACACCTTTGGTGTCTATAGGCGATGGTTGACTCTTTTCATCAAGAAACCTATCTGCTTGTTTGCTATCTTATACTTAAAAAAAACAGAATTACTAAACTAAAACACTTTCCGTATTCATTATACTATGTCGTTTTACACTAACCGAACTATCGTTTCCGAATCGCTATAAAAAATTGACTTCTATTCACCAATACATCCCTCTTTATACCCAATGTAAATTTCGACCATGTTCTCGAAGGTTCCGAAAATATCGCGTAAACAATAATTCATATTACATTTAGTAAACAAGTCACAGTTGACAGAACGATGACAGAAGATCCATTATGGCATAGCTGCTTGGGTAACGGCGGCTATATCAATAGTAGCTGTCTCTTTCTTTTAATTCTAGATTTCTACAGCGTTCTAAAACTTCACTTTTCTAGATTATTTGTAACAATATGTTCACCAGATCTCAACACTTCTTGATTTATAAGTGGGATTAAAATATATGGTGTACTGAGTAAACAGACTAGAGATCTAATTACAGACCATTTGTTTTGATAACGCATCAGACTAATAAATTTTATAAGCAATCCCAACTGAAGCGCAAGAATTAGTATCGACCAATCCAGTCAGCTGTAAACACGCGCGACAAAATATCGATTTTGATTCAGCCAATCGGAACGCCGTATACCTTTCCCCGAGTCTCAGATTATTGACAAAATTAATTTGGTGCAAGAAATCCCTGTACTGTGAATATTTCCAGTGTGCAAACCTCGGCGATATTCGAAGTAACCACGAGCCAACGGTGACGTACGAAGGCGACAACAACGTGCTGTCGCAGCAGGCCGGCAACTGGCTGCTGCGGCAGTACGAGGCCGCGCTGGCGGGGCAGCCCGTGGACTCGCCGCTGGCCACCGTCGCCTTCCTGCAGGACTGCCGCCTCATCCGGGATAGGGTCTTTGCTGGACAATGCACCGGAGACCTGAAGAACCCACAATGTGAGTTCACTTCATACTATTTTATGTTGCACCATAGTTATTAACTTGTAAGGATTTCTTACAAAATTAGTCGTCTATAAAGTCCGTTTACGGGCGATAATTTTACGTGATAACGCCATAAGTAAACAAAATCGTACCTTTCTATCGCTTGTTCCGCGCTCTCGTTTACACGCACGGCTCAGGCAAAATGTGACAATGAGTGACTTTTCGTGCCTGCAGCAGGCGTTCATCGATTTATAATAGGTTTTCACGTTAAAAGGTTAAGGAACTTATAAAATAAACTCTTCTCTGAGAACAACTTTATGACGGCCTGACCACGGGAAATTCGCGCTTGTTATTTTTCGCGCGGCGCGAACGGCGAAGTGTCTGGCGTCTGAAACAAACGTATGGAGAAGTACTAAACATGCCATGCGGCACAGCGACCGGCGGGACGACGGACGATTTTTGACGAGAGAATCGGGCGCGGGACTCGGCGAGCGACTGAGATAAATGTATGAATCAACATAAAGCATGGTAGCGGCATTAGCGTATAGTTTAAGAACCGGGTTTAGTTGTAGTTGCCGAGAAAATACACTATAAACATTTTAACTTTACTTTCCAAATACTTATTAGACCAGTAATTTGTAAGTCTGGTCACCATATCATAAGTATAAACAAAGTGCAGATATACAATTTTTCTTTCTTCCCAAAATGTTGAATGTTCATAAGAATCTAAGTAGTGTCGCCAAAAAATCGATAGATTTAATCTAGAAACGCCATAACGTCGATAGTATCGATAGTATTGAACGCTGCAAGTAAATAAACTCGATTGCGTCGATAGTATCAATCATTGGAGATAAACAAAGTATCCATTCTATCAATAGTATTATTAGAGAATATTGCTTTGACTATCGATACATTCAATGCTATCGATAGTTTGTACAATCGATAGCATCGGTCAGTATTATAATAAAGTTGACTATCGATAGTTTTGATAGTATTGACAGTATCGATACTTTTGATAGTTTATTTTTTAATCGTGAATATTATCGATTGTATTGCTGTTTATTGATAGTATTATACTTACTGACGTACTATCTACTCTCAATAATTAATATCTCTCTCAATAATTAAATCTACTATCAATAATTTACTACCAAGCGGCAACACTATAAATAAAAGGTTTCGAATTTGGACAATCATTCCAAAAATTTGTCGTGATATAGTAAGTATTTCTCATACTTCTTGTGAAATTTAACGTCTATACTATAACCCCGATTGTTATTTAAATCATGTGCTACACATTATCTTCGAAATAGTAAGTATTGAAGTACAAAATTACCAAGAAATATCGAGATAAATTTGAAAAAGTCATCTTGTTCTCGGACTATGCTGGTCGCGGCGGAGGACGCAAGTTCGACCGTGGCTTGCAAATCCGCGCGCGCAAATTTTTGCCTCCATTGCCGTGCCGTCGTCGCCACCGCCTATTTACTGGCCTACCTGTGCAATATTGGATTATTAATCAATATTACGAATATATTTTCTTGTCTCTCGCTGTGGCGTCTAGATGGTACAGAACATTGTAAGATTTTTGGTGAGGTGGTAGAATTCCGCAACGTCTCGGCCGACTATATGGTGCCATCGCCGTACCTAAAGTACGGTAATCATTAGGCTTATGCATGTGGCATTGCCAAGCCGCCACACGGATAACAACACACCATTAACATCTTTCGTATCTATAGGCGATGGTTGTCTCTTTCCATCAGGAGACCCATCTGCTTATTTGCTAATAAGCGGATGGCTCTCCTGATGACGTAAAAAACTCTGAAAATACTATAGTGGGTTTCAAAATTTAATTCGTAATTGTTTTATTTATTTCTATATTTTTTGTACAAATGGATAATTTTCTTTTCAGTTATAATTTCCACATACAAATGGCTCATATGCTGGCTCTTAAAACACACTAAAACAAAAAACGATAAGGAATTAGCAAAAGGCCTTTCAAAAGTCCAGGCGAGGAACAAATCACAAGTATATAGGTGGAAGACTTTAACCAGGGTATATGCGGAATATTTGGCTTTAATATACAGTTTGGAGTCCATAGAGCAAAAAGAATCGGAACTACAACCTGTTTTGAGGAAACTCTTTTGTTTGTATGGTCTGTGGTCTTTGGATAAACATTTAGTGGAGCTGTATCAAGGAGGCTTTGCGTCTGGTGACAGCTTAGCAAGCCTGTTAAGGGAATCTGTATTGGAGCTGTGTGCTGATTTGAAAGGAGATATAGTGAGCGTTGTTGATGCGCTTGCGCCGACAGATTTTGTTTTAAACTCTGTACTAGGAAAAAGCGATGGAAAGGTATGTGTATTTTTTTCGTAGTAGTCTTGCGTCCCATTTGTTTTCAAAATGTCTGTTTACCTGTCAGTCAGCTAGTAAAAGGAAAGCAGAGGCAAAACTGATGTCACTATGTCATGCAATTTTTCATATAAGGTGTGTGGCCCGCAATTATATTAATTTGTTTCCTGTCACAATAATCTCAGTATCAACAATTCAAATTTGGCCTCTTGAGTATCTTTCAGTAACGATCTTCTTAGACACTAAAGATTTAAATCCTGCCAAGCACAAGGTGGTAGAGTTTTGCAATGTCCCACCAGCGTTTGGTACCACCGTCTTACATATTTTTGCTGTAATATCGATAACGCTTGTCGTTGTCGTGTTTGGAAAGTAAGGTTGCCGGTAAATTTATGCAAGTGGCATTAACACTCCGCCACACGAACACCAAAGCACTATTAACATCTTTGGTGTTTATATATTTTGGTTTTTGTTTCCATATGGAAAACATCTGCTTGTTTCCTATCTGTTATAAAAAAATCTCCGTCCAAAAAATACTCAATGCGTAAAATACACTAAGCTTACTTCTATTACAAAACAAATTGGTATATAATCCAAACTTATGTACAGTCCGCGCGCGAGCTAGGAATTTTGCGGAATGTTGACGTGCAGTGAATTAGTCGATATTATACAGAGTACATCCGCCCCTACCTCAGTCCCCGATTCCTTAGAGCTCACGGGCGGACTTTATGTACTTCAGATTTTTATACCCACGCACGGCAATCGCGCTAGAGTTATTAACTTTGGCTTATGCACAAAAAATTTGTAGTGGCACTCATATCATAGGTGTTTATTGTTGAGAATGAAACAAACAGAAATAACGGAAATGAAAACCAATAATAATTAAAATATTTAGATGTTATTGTGATACCTTTTACAAATTATCTACACAAAAAGTTCACTAACGCGTGTCCAAGCGGGTGGCGCTCGCGTTTACGGACACAATTTCTCAGAATGGTCGGAATTCCGGATATCGTTTTAGTGAGAGGTGTCTGAAATCCGCGCACGACCTCCGAGGAATTGGGGATTGAAGTAGGAGCGGGTGTGCGGGTGTGTACGTCTCTCTCGGGTGTGCTCTGTGTACGTCGCGCTCTCTTCACCGCACGTCAACATTCCTCAAAAGTCCTCGGAGTTCGCGCGCGGACTGCATGTGTGCGTTGCTCGAGCGCCCTTTGTATGTAGATTGACTTCCGTACCTATTTTTGTGCTTCTATCTTACTTTTCTCCAAGCTACTATACTGAAAAGGCATTTCCATTTTTTCCAGCTATATCAAAACCTTCAAAAAGCCTTCTTCGGTCAACCTGGTGTGTTTGAAAGGACCCCGTGGTGGAGAGATGTAGTTCCAGCGTCCAAACTTTAACGTATACTTCATTCGCTAGCAGTGATTAGGTACAATTATAAGGTGTGGAGAGAATTGTGTCTTATCCAATGATGAATTGTTGAAGTTGAGTGAATGTGCTCAAACTATGTTCTTTATAAGTCCTATGGTCTTTTAGTTAATTTTACCCACTGGTAAGGCTTCCCCCACATAAGTAGGAGGCTTAGTTATGGAGAATTTAATTAAATTTCAATCGAAATTTTCTGGAAAATTCCAAACACATTATACAAATAAAATTTGTGCTTCACAATATGAACTATTGATTGATAACAATGTAGTTAAATGAAGTTATAAACGAAGAAAACTAGTTATTTTGCAAATTTCCCCGAACTTATTCGCGGAAATTTGCAATCTGAATAATGGATTTCCGCAAAGTAACGCCTGAATCTATAAGAAGAAGTTATAAACGCTGTTTTTGCAATGAAAATAAAAAACTACATATTTTAGGGTAGCAAATCGGTAGTTTCGGGTACCCTAGGGGGTTTTAATTTTTTACACGTTGTCTTGTCTTCACTACTTAAAATTAACAGTTTTAAACAGAAATTATTTTATATTAAATTTGGAAAATAAACGTTTACAACTTCAGTTCATGTTTAATTAAGATCTAATTATGTTAGAATTTGCTGCTTGGGAATTGGTTCAAAGGAATTTAAGGTATAGGTTTCCAGAAATCATCAAAACTAATTGCATTTTGTGTTTAGTAAGTTTATTAATTTTGAATCATTTAAAACACTTTCTATTATTGTTTTGGAAGAAAATTGTGATTACGCTACATCAGTCCGGAGGTTTTAAAGAACCGAAACAATTCCATCGTCTCGCAGTGGTCGCGTTTTTGACGCGATGACCAAAACACTGAAACAAGCTTAATATTAACTCAGAAATATAGATGTTTTTGTTTCAATTCATAATTTGAATAAGAAATTAAAACAATTTAGTTTTCAATAGAGTAATTGAATTTACGAACTTCCAATATATTTTATTCCGTTGCTCAGTGAAACTTGTGCTGAGTTAGTGCGGTGGACAAGGATAACGTTTTACCGCCGGGGTTTGCTTTTAATTCCAGACCGTTGTTGAGTTCTTCCATTTATTTTGCTGCATTTAAATAACACTGAAGAGTTCACAAGAAAAGGAAAAATTGCAAATACGTAACCTTAATTTCTTCTTTGGTCCCAATAATGCATAGTTTGATTTACTAATCACGTCAAGCGTGACCAAAGTTAGACGACGGTCGAAAATTTTTGTCCGTTTTAACCCCTTCTAATTATTGTGCCAGAAAACTAATTTTTATGATACCAAAAATCTTGCTACTTATAATAGGTCTTGGGCCATATATAATAAGGATTATTCTTAGCTATACTCACTATCACCACTAAATTTATATCTAGCACAAACTCTCTTAATTAAATAGTAATATTTTTATTTGGTATGTAGTGTACAAAGTATAAAGTTTTGTGCACTACGTACCAAATAAAATATTTCGTTTCATCTTTCTTTTGGGACTTGATAAATGATTTTCTAAGCGATGTATTAAGTCATTATATAGTGGGTCCACAAATGTAAGTTACAGCTTTGTAAGCAGTTTTTTGAAAAGCATAATAAAGTTTAGCTACTTATAAAGCAGAATATTTTACCCATTTTGCATAAAATCTGCTACGCCAATTGATGAAATGTATAGAATGAAGTGGCATCTGTATAGAACGGTTTCGGCATTTGCGCAAAGAAGCATTTTTTGATTCTGAAAGTCGCGGATGTCATGTACGAGATAGCGCGAATTCATCTAACATTTTGTGCTACGATGTATACAGTATTTGCTCATGAATATAGCGGTGCGACTGTCTCGATACTCAGAACAAACGCATAAGTTCTAAGTCGTGAATTTAAACTCAAAATATCAGGCAAATTATTCTCAATGAAGTATTCAAATTTTTTGAAAATTATATTGCAAATACAGGAGGAGACAGAACTGTCCAATTATAGGACTTAACACTGTTACTTAATAGTACAGCATGCCTATCCCTTTCGATCAAAAATAGCAAAAAGAAGAGTGGAATTGAGTCGTGCAATTCCGCAGCGCACTCTCCAAAATGTATCCGATAAAAGACCGATAAACTAGCCACTCTGCGGCGATAAGCGAGGCTCTGGAGTTTTTTGCCTACCAGATCATCGTCGTTTATGAGCCTCTTGGCACGCCTCTCTATCGCCTCAAGCGTCTCCAGCTGGTATTTGGCGGATCCATCCCAGAGGTGAGAGCAGTATTCCATGCACGAACGGACTTGTGCTTTATAAAGATTGAGCAACTGTCCCGGGCTGAAATACTATCTCACCATGGCCAGAATACCAAGCTTTTTTGAGGCAACTTGGCCTTTCGATTCGATGTACGAACCAAAGTTGAAAGTAGGCGTTAAGGTGATACCAAGGAGCTCTAGGTGGTCAGTTATCGGTACGGACACACCCTGAAAAGATGGAGATAGGTGGAATGAATTCCGTTTAGCGGAGAATAGACAGGCCTGGGTCTTAGCCGCATTAAATTTGACTAGATTGGCATCGCCCCAATCGGAGACTGCCTGTAAGGACAGATTCACACGAACGACCATCGATTGTTTATTAGTTTGTAATGAATAATAATAATAATAATTTGTAATGAATAATAATAATCGACCATCAACCATTAATTGTTTATTAGTTTGTAATGAATAAATTTAAAAACAACTTAACTGATTTTAAAAATTCTTACACCTTTGGAAAACTACATTATTTAGAAGTAACATATTATGCTACTTTCTTACCCGAATGAACAAAAGGAAGTAATGATTAATGGGTGACGCGAACAAGATCGCGATTTAAAATAAATAACTTATATTTGTGGTACTACTTTAAATCTTCTTTAAAATAAATAATAAGTACAATGTGTTCTATATAATTTTGTTATTACGTTTAGCAATTTAATTATAGGTTAACTAGGGTTAAAATGGTCATATTATACTTGCTTTTAGAAGTAAAAAATACATAAATTTTAAAACAAGAAATAAAAATGATTTATACTGGCGTCGAACCGATAACTCTGGCTTCAACGTAACCGATAATCTTCGACTGCGTTAGTAATCCACCCGCCGAACTTTCCTCTATATTTCTTGCAATGACGTCGGTTTTAATGCTTTGTATTTCTTTCTTTAAAATTTGCGTAAGGTTACCCCAAGTACGGGGATAGTGCTAATAGCAAAATGTGTTAAGTAAAAAAAAAAAAATTTTTTTGATATATTTTTGTTATCCTATATAAATATTATAAATTATTCATCTTTTGTATGGTATAATAAATCGTTCTGTCTCGTTTTATTGAATTAAAGAGAAAAGACAATAGATGAAATGCATTTTAACCTCATCCAAGGTACAAAGTATTCCATGAAAAGTTAAGTGCATATGTTTTTACTACTAAGTGTTTATTTATTATTCATTATATTTTTAGTAACAATCATTTTTATATTATATTTTAGTTGTTAAGAAGGCTTTCTGTAAACAAAACAAATCTATATTAATCAAATGTGACAAGCAAAACTAAAAAAATCTAATAAAAATTGACAAGTCATGAAAGTTTGAACGCATAAAAATAAAACTGTGACATATCAGTGGTAATATTATCGCAAGACGAAAGGTAAATGTTTTTTAATACAATTTTATCCTTAGGCCGGGCGCATACGCTCGGTTTTCTAATTAGGTTTCCTGATCCGGAATTTAGATTCGGAGGCTTGAATGTACGACTATGACGTTCGGAAAATATAAGATTGCGCCTTGCTGAACATTTTGTATGTAAGTTGCATGCATTCATGTTTCCGAATCTGAATTTCAGATCAGGAATCCGCACTGGAAAACCGTACATGTGTGGCGAGCCTTAAAATAGAACTTTTTCAAACAACCCACGCGACAATTTTTTTTACTCAATATGAAAAAGTTTTTTATGATTTTAGAAATGTATGAATTATCACATCATGGCTGAATAGAAAAATTTTAGAACAAAAGGAATGTATTATTGGAAAAATAAACAATAACTAAATATGTACCATATTCGTCATAACATTTATGCATTTCTTTATTTTGTATATCGTAAGGAGATTATTCAGAACCCTTCATGATCCCTTTAATGTAGTTAGAAAAATAATATTTTTTATTAATATAAACATAAAAAAGTACCATTCTTGGTACTTTTCTAAAGGTTTCTCATGCTGAATTCTGCAAGCGACGCGTCGTTTCGTCAACCCCCCCCCCCCACATCCCCCCCACATAGATCTCGATATGAGTAGGTGCATTTACTAAGATAACGCGGTGCAAAATGTGTTCTATATATGTATTAATAATTGTTATCACTATCCCGCATAACGCATTGATTTTTTTCTATGTTAGCATTTGCATTATTTTTAGTAGTTTAATGTCGTTGTTATGTATTATAATTGTATAATGTCAGATCGCAACGTGCGAATGATAAACATAGAACTTATTTCAATTTTATAAAAAAATAGCAATGAAAAATATACATTCCTTCACCCCAGATTTCTAACGAGGCGGAGTGAAAGCCGAGTTACAAATATACAGTCTTATCTTACTTCCTCCATTCATCTTCAAACAAACGCGACTATCGGTGAATCTTGACGAATCCTTGCACAGCACCTGATACGATTTTGATTATAATACGTCAGTGCTGGTCTCCCGCGGTACTTAGATCCATCAATTTTTATATTGCAAGTCTGTTCTTTTCTACGTGTCCGAAAAAACAGAGCATTTTTTTTTAAAGAAGAGGGGGCAAACGAGCAAGAGGTGCATCTGATGGTAAGTGATCACTGCCGCCAATGGACATCCGCAATACCAGAGGTCTTGCAGTTGCGTTTTGCCGGCCTTTTAAGAATGAGTACCTAAGTTCTTTTCTTGAAGGTTCCTAAGTCGTATCCGTTCGGAAACACCCCTGCCGGTGATTGATTCCACAACCATGGGCGTACCTAGGTCCTGGGCCAGGGAGGGGCAACAGTAACATTTTTAGATTATATTTTTATGTTATTATATTTTTATCTATAACAGTAGATAGTAGAGAAGTAAATAGGTGCCGTGGGGGGGGGGCATCCGCCCCTCCCTGCCCCCCCCTCCCTTCGGTACGCCCATGTCCAGAACAGAGTAGTGAGAGGCAAAAAGTGTCAGGAGAAACGATTTGAATTTCCAGACAATCGAGATGGTGAGGGTGGAACTTCAAATTTTGACGCGATGTTCGATGGTGGATTTCCACCCTTTTTCATTTTTATACCAATAACTTCTTTAAAACCCTATTCTCTTACTATAGTATACGAATGGCATCCGCAAGTATTACAACCCGTAGTGATAATATATGGTTAGAGAGGTAAGCCAAGCAATAATGCTTCCATCAATAGAAAGAAAAAACAAATGAAATTACATAACACGCATTCGTCATTCACGAAAATCACCGATACAAAATGTAAGTTTCTTTATCAACGAGACATTTTCACTTACATACGCGACTATGGCTCACGTAATGTTATCTCTATAGTTACACCACATATTTAACACTCATTTTGAGTGTTTTTCTGACGTACTAAATTGTGGCTTATATTTTATAGCGTTGAGCTAATGTAGAATTATGTAGGCCAATTCCTATACTTCAAGGATTCGTATAATAAATAGTACACTGAATATATTTAAACACGTTACATTTGCGCTTGTTTGACAGAATTAAAGATGTTCCTTTAAATATCGCTAATAGAAATTAATAACTAAAAATTTATTTAGTCAAAAAAATGACGTACTTAGATTAAAACAAAAATTTTACACGTGCGGAATAAAGTCTTAAAGCTGTCTAAAAATGTGACAATAATATTATGTTCAGTAATTATAATATTATAACTATTGCACATTTGACAATAATATTATGTTCAATAATTAGATATGACAAAATAAGTAATGAAAAATCACTTATATTAATTCCATAGATTCACGTTTTATAGTTAAACTCGTAAATAATATAGTTTTATTACAAGACAAGTGTAAATATGGAATAAACGAAGAATTAGTTGAACCACGGATTAAATGGATACGCTTTTCAAGACAATTTCTTAGCTTGTCAGTGGAGCTTGCAATTACATACAGAAATACAAAGTTATACTACTTACCGATGAAATAAATAATTTCAAGGGTAATTTTTAAGCTTTGTCATGGTTTATTTTATTTTTTCACAATTTAATATAATCTACAATTGTATGAAATTTTTGACAGTAATAGTAGCGTTTGCTCATATGCGCGGTGACAAGTTTCCTTCCCAATGGCGTGTCTATTAAAATTCATGTTGTCTGCGGTTTAACCATAAGGAAGGTGCTCTTGTTTGTGACTATAAACACAAAGCTATAATTAAAAAACAGTATCTTCATGCCCGTATCCCCGAAGAGTTAGGCAGAGTTACAACATGCATGCAGTATGCACCCACGATTATCCGAAAACACTTAATCCCTTAATGTGATAGATGGCAAGGCTATCGCCAACCGGGCACTTTTTCCAATCTCGGGCAACGTTGTTTTTGTCAGAAAACTGAAAAAACATATTTTTTGATTTGCCCGACCCGGGAATCGAACCCTTGACCTCATATGGTCATCTCCGACACCGGTCCACTAGACCACTAAGCTATAATAATATTCAATATACGGTATATTGACGCAACATTTGGTTTTAGTTACGTGGGAGATAAATTTAAAGTTTGTCTTTTTTTATATCATAAAATAGCAAACGAGCAGATGGGTCTCCTGATGGAAAGAGTCAATCATCGCCTATAGACACCAAATATGTTGATGGCGCGTTGCTATCTTGTGGCGAGGTCTAATGCCACATGCATAAGTTTACCGGCTACCTTACCCTCCAAACCGGAACACGACAGTGACAAACACTGACGCTATTGCGGCAGAAATAGGTAAGGCGGTGGTACCAGACCCGGGCGAGACAATACAGAACTCTACCACTTAGTAGCCACGATGGTAGTTGACTCGTATACCCAATCGGTCGCCTTTTACGACCTGCCGGGCAGAACAGCAGTTGGCCTATTCTTCAAAGGAGCCCGAGATCAACACGGGGAAAAAAACTTCTTTCTTTACATTTGCTATAGTTTTAATTATTTAATGATTTGTTTCACTCGGTGCGAAGCATGAGAATGTTTTATGATCAAACATTTTTTTTCGCCCCCCCTTTTCAACTATTTCCATTGTTATGCTCTTGCAAGCACACGGAACCTATTTAATTTATAATCTAATATATACATAATTTAGTAAAGATTAATTCTGTAATGTTCGAAAATTAATTCAGGGTGAAAGAAACTAGAAAATCATAAATGTGTAGCTTAGAAAAACGATATCTCAAGCAAAAGCCATTATTTGATTCATTGTTTTAGTAGAATTGTTTTGTCTTAGAAGGGTGTCCATTTCAAATGGCTATCGGCATTATCGGAATCGGCATTATCGGAAATATGGCATTATCTTTAATTTTTAGCATAAATACATTTATCTTGATAGATACGCACGTGTAGTGTTTTTCATATATATTTTTTAAAGTGCACATTGTGAGACGTCCATTATGAGACGTCTATTTTTGTAGCAAATAATTTAATTTAATAATTTTGGAATTAGATCAATTTGTGTAGTGATGTGAATTGCAGAACAGAAAATCGACCAAAATTATAAAATGATAATTTGAATTAAATAATTGGATTACATTATTTTGTGATTGTTATTATTTCGATTATTAATATGCGTACAATTAATTTGATTGATGTTTTGATAATCTGTTGACAATTGTCACTTGATAGTACAATAGTTCTAAAATAGAACAGGGTATGTAATGCGTGTATTAAATCAATTCTTTATAATTAAGTATATCATTATTTTAATTAATTATTAATCAATTGCTAACTTTCGGGGTATTATGTAAAAACAACACCTCACTAAAACGTGTGGATAAATTACCCACTGATAGTCGTTAGTTTATTAGTGTATTAAAAAGCAATTAGTAGTGAGTTTTTTTTTTAATTTCGTGTATTAGTAAGTTAGTAAAAAAGAAAAGTTACTAAATATAAAGCCGCCTCTACGGTCATAGGCTCCGCTTTAGACGGATGGTCCTAGGTTTGAATGCCTGCTCTTAAGATTTTCCGGATAATCTGCCTGAAATTGAATAAGTCTTCATTCATTGGATTATGAGATTTAATACTGTTGACTACTTTTGATTATTTTTTATTACTAAATAAAACTGTAAAGTTCTGTATCCTCTATTAGTTTTAACTTTAGAAATCTGTTGGATATGATTGTTTCAATCCGTCATAACATTGATATAAAAAAACCAAGATGCATGGTCATGGTCCCGAACAAAATTGACACTCAAAACTGTCGCTACTTTTACATAAGTAGTAGATATGGCAAAAACATTCGGTTTTGCGTATCCAACCTTAAGCGCTAAATTTTTAGCTGTTTTTACAAAGCAATGTACAAAAAGCAATAAAATTGAGTGTCGCGACCGATGCGATTCTATATAAAATGAGCGCATAATTTTAAATTGTGATACTGATATTTGGTGGACGGTTTTAAAACACTGAATGTGTTTCTTGTTTTTTTTTATATCAATGCGTCGCAATAGAAATGTCCCGAAAAGAATTATTTTCTTTCATTAAGACAATTCTCTGTTTTTATGTCTCACAATCCTCTGTATTTATTAACAATGTTCATTTTCTACTTTTTTTATTAAACTATCTGAGTACAACGTACTTTTTTACGTTTATTTTGAAATACGCGGGATTAAAAACATTTGGGATACACCTATGTACGTGCAACAATGAATAAGTAAGTTATTCGTTATGACCCATTGATTAAACAGAGAAGAGAACTAAGAACAGACCAAATGTCCTGTCAATACATCAGATTAATATATCTTATAATAATAGTTCGAAAAAATGAGTACCGATCAATCCAGTTAGCTGTAAACACGCGCGACAAAATACCAATTTTGAATAAGCTAATCGGAACACTGTTCCTTGTGCCCACGCCTCAGATTATTGACAAAATTAATTTGTAGTAGGAAATCAAACATTAATGTCCAGTGTAGGTTGTCCAAGTTGTGAACAGACACTATATTATTAAAACTTCATCTAGGGTGAAAATGACAAATCGATTACATATCAACGCATTCTAAGTGTTGAGTTAGATAACCCTACATTGTATGCCGAAGGTTAATTTTATTATGATTATTACTACATATATAATAATTATTAATATTATATAATGAATATTACCTCGAGGTTCACGATATAAATATCGTGATGTATTATTAAATAATAACTTCCATTTTATTTTTTTATATCCACGCATTTTATTGTATTTAATAGATGATATTAAATTGTTTTATTATTACTTTTTTAAATATAAGTTAAGTATAGTAAAATATTTATTTTTGTATTTGCTTTCGTGTTTATTGTCCAATTGTTTTAACGCTAGTATTAAAAATCAAAGAAACGTTTTTTCACAAAGATTTAATTCATACTAATATTATATGTAAATGCGAAAGTAACTAAGCCTGTCCGTCTCTTTTTCCCGCCTGAACCACGGAACCGATTTGGATGAAATTTGGTACAAAGATAGTTTGAGACCCCACAAAAGGCCAGGATTATATCTATTTGATTATATATATTTATCCCACGAGAACGTGAACTGCGTGTTTTATTTTGGAAATTTTTCCACGCGGACGTTAAGTCGCGCGGGGCCATTCAAGTAATACTTAAGCACTAGGAGGGGGGGTCTTTCCTTTTCTTATTTTGGATGACAAGGGGGATGGTCTAGATCAGGCTTTCCCAACCTTTA
Organism: Apodemia mormo; assembly: GCA_036924255.1. Classification (NCBI taxonomy): domain Eukaryota; kingdom Metazoa; phylum Arthropoda; class Insecta; order Lepidoptera; family Riodinidae; genus Apodemia; species Apodemia mormo. The sequence continues at coordinate 42,594,562 of JAUPFN010000005.1, read as the reverse complement.
TTTCGCGGAGCCTCCCCGAGCCAAAAATAATATTTTCATGTCTTCTTATATGCCTTATGACCTACCTACTCGTTAATTTTTTTGGAAATGTAATCTTACTATTATTACGTACGACGCCCCCCCCTAACATTTCTCTACGCCTCCCCAGGAGGGCGTGCTTCCCTGGTTGGGAAGTCCTGGTCTAGATGGTGATTAAGAAAGCAAATTTTTTGTTCCTTTCATGTTTTCTATATATTTACTGCTTGCTACTATTAAATATTTGCGTTAAACTCTTATCTTACCTACTGCTACTAATAAAAACTGCTACTCATGAATCAATCACATATTGAGGAACAGATTAGGGGGCGTCTATAAATTACGTGAGGTGTTTTTTTAATTTTCTGTCCCTCTCTCCCCCCTGGTGAGATGCAATACCGTCTTCGGGCACTCAGGGCCCCCATCCTCAGAGGGCCTCGAAGGACCGACATTTAATATCAAAATATGGTCGGGCATTTTCGTAGCTTAAGAGAATAAAAAATGAATTGCAAACAACAATGTTACAAGAATGGCTAAGTAATTTGTCATAGAAAATTATATTCTTCAGAAAATTGAATTTGAGGATTTAAAAGATGATTTTGCTCAACAGAAATCTCGAAAGAAACTATTATCGTAATCACAATAAAAAAACAGTAGCATACATATATCATCAATGATATATTGGATTACTAAAGCAGAACATAGTGGAAAAATATTGTATAATTTGCTTTCCTTACATTCCAAAAGGGCCCCGAATTCTTGTGTGCCCAAAGGCCCCAACATAGTCTAAGACGGCCCTGGTGAGATGTGAGATTTTATTTAACCCCCTCCCCCAGCCCCCAATCTCACGTGAGATTTTTCAAAATGTGGGTTTCTTAAATATGTAAACGCGTTTGATTGTTATTGTAAAAAAAAATTATTCGTGCTTTTATTAACGACTAGTTAAGACTATAACGTCGAAGTATGGATCAAATCATTTTCTTTCGAACGAATTAGTGAATGATCTTAATCGTATTACGATTACGCTTAAGATTAAATCTTAAGCATGTACAATCTGGATAATGGACCAAGTATTTTTTTTTGTTTCAATCAGAAAAAAAATTGCGTAATATTTGCCGAGACCCCCCCCCCTCTCTCTTCTACATAAGATTAGGTGAGATTTGACTCGACCACGTCTCCCTCTAAATCATCTCACGTAATTTGTGGACGCTCCCTTAAAAAATAAATTTACAAATGTTTACGTTAGCAAGGGGGGAAGGGGGTAAGTTATTTGCTTACTTTTGCTGATATGGGGAGGGGGAGTCAATAATTGTAAAAAATCTATAATATTTGACAAGCCGCCGGTGCACACATAGTATCAAATATGCAACCGAATGTTACTGAACCGAGTAAAGCGTGGTTTCCTGTACTTTCATTAAAATGGTTTTACTCGGCACATTACAGAACACTAATGTGAAACAGTGAATTTATTTGGAATTCTTTACACGTTGCTAATTATGTATTGGAAGAGACAAAAAAGAAAAAAAAGTAAGCCTTGCGAATCGTGTTAGAATTTTATCACCATTTCTTCATTGTTTCTTATTGAATAATAATGTATAACGAAAGCACCACCGCTTCTACCAAATGTGTCATACGGCATATCCCGCCTTTTTTTTTAAATCTCTTGTAAACACTTGATATCGCACTAAAATAAATATCATCAATTTTTAATAAAAGTATGTGTAGTACATGTGGTACGTTATAGACAAATATTTATTGTACCTATTGTAAAAAAGTGTATTTTCCTACTTGTGATTTTTACTAAATTTTAGTATTCGACTTAGAGCAGACGATCAATATCAATCTTATAACTATCGGTAGAAATTTGTTAATTGTTTGTATTGTATTTTTGACTTTGTCTGCATTCTGTTAGTTTACAGTATTATTTTTTTTTAAATAAAATCTGAGAATCTAGATCAAAATTAAACGCTAGCATCGATTAATAGACAACGCACATCCTCAGCCAGTAGACCTAGAAACATGGAATTGTACTGGGGTTCCTTGTACACTAAGATTAAGAGAACACTAATTTGGGGGGCTTAATATTTTGAAAACTTGTTACATAAATATTTAATTTTTGTTTTCGACTATTGTCGTACCGTTTGATATCGTTCGTCTGAGCACGACTTTAAAATCTTTAGTTGTTTTAGTGCGTATCATAATTGAAATATAGACCGAATCTATCCTGTACCTAATATTTTACCCATTTGTTATTGTATAAAGTGCCTTCCTCTATTGAATATGATTATTATTTTTTGGCTGTTATAGAATTGTTGTAAACGATAAACGAGTCCTAAATTATAATAAATGTGAAAAAAATGTGTTTTTTTTTATATCATAAGATAGCAAAAACAGATAGCTCTCCCGATGGAAAGAGATAACATTGCCTATAGACACTAAATATGTTATGGGTCCTCAATGCCACGTGCATAATTTTACCTGCTACCTAAACCTCCAAACCGGTGCACGACATACAAGCACTGACGCTATTGCGGAAGGATATTATTATGTGTTTATTTTAATATCTGGGACCTAATTCACGTAATTAAAAGGCAATCGGGTCGAGGCGTTTATGGCTCTTACCGCCCGGCCACGTGAACCAGCGCGGCGGGTGAGGCGAAAATTCGCCCGGCGCGGATTCACAGGCCACGGGAACTTGGGTTCACTGCCGCGACCAGTATAGTGCGAGAGCGAGATGACTCAACTTTTATCTCGATATTGCTCGGAGGGGAGTGGTTTTGTACTTCAACACTTGTTATTTGGAAAAGAATGTGTACACGATTTAAATGAGAATCGGGGTATAGTAGACGTTAAATTTTACAAGATGTATGAGAAATACATAGTTTATTCCATTTATCCAGACAATTTTTTGGAATGAGTTTCGAAACCTTTGATTTATAGTGTTGCCGCTTGATAGTTCACTATCGACATGGTTTCTTTACCTCAGTAAGTACAATACCGTCAATATACAGCAATACAATCAATATTTGATAGTATTCATAATTTAAAAAAATAAACTGTCAAAAGTACCGATACTATCTATTGATATTGATAACTATTGTATTGCTATTTAATTTTGCATTAATCACAATAAACTATCAATACTATCAAAAATATCGATAGTCGACTTTAACACTGACCGATACAATCGATTGTACGAATTATCGATAGTATCGAATATATAGATAATAATGCAATAATATCTAACAAAACTATTGGATAGAATCGATACTTTATCTCCAACGATTGTGATATTGGTAAAATCGATAGTTTGTTTATTTGCAGCTTTCGATAAAAACTACCGATCTTTTGGCGACACTACTATAATTATATTCTTATGAATATTCAACATTGTGGGAAGAAAGAAAAAATGTATCTCTGGACTTTGTTTATACTTATGATGTGGTGGCCATACTTCCAAATTGCTGGCCTAGTAAATATTTGAAAAAATATCCTTAGTGTATTTCGCGGCAACTACAACTAAGCCGTTTTGATTCCTAAACTATTCGCCGCGGCCGCCGCCCGAGTCCGTAGTACTAATTCATAGTTCATGCATTTGTTTCAATAGCCCGCCGCGCGCGCGATTCCTTCGGCAAAATCGGCAAAGTCGGTCGCCGCGCCGCGTGCATGTTTAGTACTTTCCCATACATTTGTAAGACACTAGCTAGACGCTTTGCCATTCGTGCCGCGTGTAAAATCGCAGGTACAAATTTCCCTTGGTCAGGCGGTTACACAGTTTTCTACATATTCTGGCACGTCGTAGCACGTCTCAACCACAGTATACTGGAGACTTACAGTAGTCAATCTTCATCACAGAACAACATAACTTGATCTACATACATGTGATATTGGAGCAACGCACAAATAGACATCTCTCACGGACGCGATATCTCGGAATAGTTCGGTACAGTTTGTTCCGCACCAGTCCGAGATATTGCGTCCGTGAGAGGTGTCTATGTGTGCTATGCTCGAATATTACTTGTATGTGACATTGACTTCTGTTAGTTAAGTATTCTATGTCTCAACGTTCTATCGAGTTTGTGTGTGAGAGCCCTACGTGCATTGACTCAATTACATGAACTGGGGTCTGGACAATGCTGCATTGTGAAAACGTTTGGTCCACTTCTCCGACCCCACCTGGGCACCGGTGTAATTACATTTATTTAGATAGATTTCAAAATTTTGTGCCTGTGGTATTTAGAGTAGGTACCTATTACAAACTTATCTAGGAATCGAACCCGGAAATATGTAAGCTGAAGAGACTGACCACTGGACACACGAGGCAGTTGCGGATATTACAATAAAACACGTTTCATATTAGATATTTATTAAATTTTAAGACAAACATGTGTAGTTGATAGAAATACTGATTACTTAGAAAAACTTTTGTGCAGCATATACTCATTCTATTAACAGGGTACAATTCAGTATATTTATTCTTGCTTTTACTTTTATCATTAACATAAAATTATTTGATTGACAAGTTATTCAAATAGCTTTGTTAGATATGCAGCAACTAGAATATGTATAATATAATTTGACAAAAAAGAAAAACATTGAATTAAAATTATGAATTGAAAGACCTATAACCAAGGAAGTTACATACTCCCTGGAATGTTACATGCACATTGCACTGCACTTCAAAATCGTCCCGAAGAGTACGACGACGTTGGTGGAGTGTGTCTCTTTCTACTATATAAAGCGCCATACATAAGTTCGGCCGTGCGTAGTTTGCAAATACTACTAATTTGAGAAAACAGTTTTTGCCTTGCATAAATAATTACGTAAGAATTAAAATAAGCACATTTTAGAACTCAATATTTAATAATAACATTTTATGCTAATGTATACATATATCAATGTGTATGAATAAAAGAGTTTTAACGGTTACCGAATATATAAAAATCTACCATCCGATAGTTTTATTTACAATGGTAATTGCAAGAAGGGGACAACTTCCACCATTATCGTTGTCTTGCTCAGAACATTTATTCCCTTTGTTAAGTAAGAAACAAATGTCAACTGTATTAGTAACGACGTAAAGTACATTTTTATTTTTTAAATATTGCTGCATAATACAATTTTCGTATTAGTTCCTTGCCTATAACATATTAAGTATTTCTTTTTTTTTGTTCCTGACAAAGGTGTTAAATGCTTAAAAAGTGTGTAATTCATAAAAAACTTCCTAATCCACAAAGTTTTTGTCTAAAATAAATTTATGCTTAAGATAAAAATATAAAAAAGATAATTTATTCCGTTATTGCGATTTTTCATAAATTTTGAAAATTAGTGACGTACCTAATTAACCTTAGATTCAAAATTAAATCTTATCTATTACATCAGTGGGATCTCCTATCCTAAAGCTACATAATAAACGGATGACGTCACTTTGTAAAATCTAATGTATATTTTGCTAAAATTATAAATTACCTTTAGCTTTGCGACCTAAGTTAGGTATGTAATGCGAAATACCGCGCGCGAATAAAAAGTTATACTGCAAGAGTGAACTTACAATGCATAAATAATTTTTATATTTTAATTTAGTTCTGTCAGCGATGAGTAAAATACATCAATGAATTCCCACGCTCGGGGGACAGGCTGTTGAAATATTGTTTAAATGTTTAAGTTATTAGTAATTTTAGCAAAGTATACAATGATTATTATCAAGAAGACGACTAGAATTTAAAATTCTATTTCTAACAAAAAACTAACATAACTTCTAGAATTTTAAAATAATTATATTAAAAATATTTAATAATAAACTATCGGAGGTTTTTTGCTAGTTTGTTTCCCAAATACCATTTTTTATGCACATTATTTTTCATTCGTTTATTACGATTATATAGTTTTCATTAATAACGGCCGGTTTAAATATTATTTATCTTTTAACCGTCCTTAACACCAAACGCCGTATATTTAGCGATTAGGTCTGTCGACAAATTATTTTTTATCTAACGCATGCCATAAAAAGGTGTTTCTCTTATGTGAACATCAGTATTATTTTGACTTTGATTTAATCTAATTATGTGTGCAACCTTGTTAGCTAACATAGATAAGTCCACGAGACAGTCCAAGTTTTTGATAGTTTTTACTTAAACACCTTATATTTCAATAATAATACTATGTCTACGGATAAAAAATAATGGGTATGCAGAAGGATATTTGAGAAAACTATAAATTATTTAATACCTCATTTTAAGATCAACCATAAACTCAAATTTTGATATTTTTATATAAAATTTTCAGAAAATATATATTTTAAGATAATGATTTGTATAATTCGCAATTATACTATATTCCAATCAAATTTTGATATGTAACAAATTGTAAAATTCAGAATAAAAATCAATTCACGAATTTTTAATACGAATTTAATCAATGTTTCCAATCAGCATTGGCTGAGTTAACATTATACAACACGAAAGTAATCTACTAGAACAAACTTTATTAAACTAAGAAACATTCATTTAAAATGAGTGTTTGTCGTTGTTGAAAATTAATAATACTTGATGAAAAAACAATGTAAAATCTACAATAGCAATGTTTTATCTTTGCCTTTACGAAGTTAGCTTCAGATATCATTGTGGTCAAATACTAGCTGTTTTTCTTGCGTCAGCTTCTTACTACTAATACTGCTGGAAGCTTCATTTGTAGTTTTTCTTTGAGTTTATTTTAATCAATGTATGAAATTTTTTATTTCAGGTACCAAGTCCCACAGATTACAGAATAATATGTAATAACAAAAATTTTTTATAAGTTCACTACAAAATTATGAATCTCCATGGAATCATGGATTTCCCGGGATTCCAATTAACTAATTTGCTAATTCTAGACAAAGACAAGTAGAGTATTAAATTTGCTCCATTTTTTATTACGAAATATATTCACACACGCACGCACAAATAGCACGCACGCATGTACGGACGCACACAACAACACAGGTTCAATTGAATAAAAATTTTCACACACACAATATGTTAATCAATTAAGGTAATTCATTTTAAATAAATTATTAGAAATACATATTTATATATTTTAAAATACGTGCATGGCTAACTCCAGAACGGTAAAGTTAAAACATTGTTGTTGTTTCTACCTATACAATCACCACCAAATCAGTCTTTATATTTTCATAAACACCAATTAACATAAGAAAATTGGTTTCTGGTCATAATATGGTTCCTTACAATATTGATCAAATTGTAAGCCCTCTTTAAAAGGAATTGTTACCGGCAAAACCTGATTTTCACGCCAATGCTCTTTCCCTCACTTTGTTCGTATGGGGCAACCTATAAAGTACGTGATCTATTAATGGTTAACTTGAGAAAAATTGAGACAGCTGGTATTATTGATGACTTCGAGTCTCCTAGAATACATTATTTTTTGGTCTACGCATTATCAGTTAACCATTTCCCTTCTAATATCATTTCCCTATTGATTTCCAGGTCTTAAAATCACATTTTACGACAAAAAATCAGGTTTCTTGTTAACTTGTATACTTAAGCTTTGAATCATTGAGGTATATTATTTTACTCAAATTAGATATTTTAATTTTCAATAAAAAAAGATACAATATTAATGAAATTTACGTAGTAAATTGTGGAATGTAAGGACCAGAAGCACAATCTCAAAGTAAAATAAGGTTCTCTTAAACAGCCATAAAGATAGCGTTGCTGTAATACTGGGAAAAAAGCGACAAAAATGTCTGAATTTGAGACAGTCAATTGGCAAACGTCAACTTCTTTATAACATCTCACTTCACTATGGATGGTAGAGGTAAGGTAGACTCGTGCATAAAAGTGAGCATCAGAATGGACAGTCACTACTGATATTTTACATCGAAATTATTATAGGAAGTTGCTTCCTAGTTGCTACTAATCATTAAATAGTTGCTACCTAAGAATAAAAAGAAATAGACTACTATTTAAGGTGACCGGCCATTCTGATATCAGAATGGCCGGTCATCTATCCAGTGATCGCAAATTGCTCAAAATAAATCAAGTTATTTTTAAGCAATAGTTGCTACGAACTGCTGCCTTCATATGTATCGTTTTGAACCTTATAGCTTTTAAAGATAAAAAGTTATGATCATTTGATTAAATTAAAATCTATACTTCTGAAAAATCCGATGAGCAAATTTGATATCAAACATAATATGTGATTTATATGCAAGCGCTACTTGATAAAGTTCTGTTGTAACAGTTATTTAATTTTACATTAAGTGATTAACGTTCATAATTATAATATTTTTCTTGGACCTACTTGGAAGAAGACAAAAACATTATTTTACAAATAAAGATCAAATTGGCTGATTATGATTGCCCTGACAGTGGCGTCGTTTAATTGCAATATTTTTATCCAGTGGAAAGATAGTCGCAGCCATGTTTAAGATGACAATACATTTATAAACATTTGCATCACCTGCGTAAATGTTTTATAATCTTATATTACAGTCATATGGAATGAGTATTTAATGGCAGACAAAGAAAAATGTAAGCTTGACTGTAGAAAATACAAAGCGTTACGATAGGCCTATATTAGGCGTTCCAATATTGTTTTGTGGTGACTTCAGTTAAACACTGCCTAAAGCCCCACAAGGCACAAGGGTAAATGGCAAAGTCAACGTGTTTTACAAAAAGAAAGTATCGTTCTTGATAAAAGTGCTCCACCATACGAAGTATTGCTGAATATGAGAAATGCTGTGGTCAAATACGAATAATTACTTTGTAGGTATGCCAATCGCGTACCAAGTCGCGGGTACAGCTAATCATAAATCCATCCATACTAATATTATAAATGTGAAAGTCTGTCTGTCTATCTGTTACGTTTTCAAAACGCTGGACCGAATTTCATGAAATTTGGTATGGAAATAGTTGAAGATCTGGGGTCAAACATAGGCTAATTTTTTTTCAAAAATCGTCCCCTTAAAGGCTGAAATAGGGAATACAATTTGTATGAAAATCTATTTAGACGACATGTTAATCTACTCGCGGGCGAAGCTGCGCGGGTCAGCTAGTAATTGTAATTAATTCTCAAATTGTATCAATATTTATTTTATTTATTTCATTAATCACTTTAAATAAGATTAGGACTCTAACAAGTAACATAAATAAATTTATACAAATAATCACGCCTGTATTCCCGAAAGGTAAGGTAGTCAGGGGTGTATACATACACACCCACATTTTGTCAATTTCTTACGCTCGGGCACATTTTTAGATTTCGAAACACTAATGCGAAATTCTTTATAGAAAAAATTCACATTTTTTTGTAGTGTCCAACCTGGGATTTGAGCCCGGGACCTCTTGAATCGAACGTGGAGCATTCACCGCTCTACCAACGAGGCAGTCTATCAAGTAGCGCCTGCATGTAATTCACATATTATGTTTGATATCGAATTTGCGCATCAGATTTTTCAGGAGTATAGATTTTAATTTAACCAAATGATTATGATAAAGGATAAAAAGTTATGATTATAACTTTTTATCCTTAAAAGCTATAAGGTTCAAAACGATACATATGAAGGTAGCAGTTCGTAGCAACTATTGCTTAACAATAACTTGATTTATTTTGCGCAGTTTGTGATCACTGGATAGGTGACCGGCCATTCTGTCACCTTAAATAGCAGTTTATTTCTTTTTATTCTTAGGTAGCAGCTATTTAATGATTAGTAACAACTAGGAAGCAACTTCCTATAATAATTTCGATGTAAAATATCAGTAGTGACTGTCCATTCTGACGCTCACTGCATAAAAGCATGCTGCACTTCTCTCTTAGTTGATATATTGTAGATGCGTCTGTCCCTCTCTGCCATTACACGCTTTCAAATGTTAGGTACGCTCCCGGCACTAAAAAGTGATTTATCACTTGTTATGATTGAAATCAACGCTATAAAATGTATATTTTTTCGAATAAGTCTTGAATACTTCTATCGATCACTGAAGTGGTCTTTACTTCGAAATAAGGTAAACTTCATACTTAAGCAAATATATGACATGATTTAAACTGACTTTGTGCATAAGTGTCTATCAAAAAGCAACAAACATTGGTCGCGCTACTATTGTACAAAGATATTTTATTTTTTAGAAAGAATCCAATAAAGGCGCTATTAAATACATTTCCAGTAACTGTTAAAATTTGCGTTAAATACTTCTGCTCAGCACACTTCACTTCGTCTACAACAACTTCACATTCTAGTTTATCTTACGCCAATGCTATTCTGGTAGATAATAGAGCCTTTATTTTCAGTAAACTTTCTTTGCAACTTTCCCCCTATATAAGACGGTCTTCCTTATCTCTACTTCCCATGCCTCAGATCACACCCACCGCTACACGAGCGCCATTCTGGTTTCCGTATTCAATGCTATTTCGTAGACATTTTTGAGTTAAAAAACCATATAAGATTGTGCCTCAGGCCTTTCGGTGGCCTATAGTCGATATAATAATTTACAACAATCGTGTACACTATATTAATAATCGTGTCTTTTTCAATATTCTTATGTTTTTTTTCTAAACACAACCATTGAAACTTCGTATAAAACATGTTTCATATATACTTATATATAATTATATTAAACACATCTTTATATGAATACGTTATATCTGTAGGGGATAGCTTCCAAAAACTTAGTCCATTACCATTATATACTGTTTTTGTCATTCAAATGAAATTTATTTAAAAAATACTAAATTTTGCGCTTTGTTTTTGTTTTTTTTACACTGTGAAGTGCTGGTTCTTAATACTAGATAATAATAATAGAATTTAGGTTACGTAATAAATAAATAGATAGAGTAGGCGAGCCTTATGGCGCGTATGTGAGTGAAAATGTCCCGTTAATAGTAAGAGAAAGAACATATTGTTGCGAATAATCTAGAAACGTGAAGAGTTGGAACGCTAGAGGGATCTAGAAATAAAAGAAAGAGATAGCTACTTCTATTTATAAATAAATAGTTGGCCGTTGCCCGCATAATGGACTTTCTAGTAAAGGGCATAGGGGTGAAAATAGCGTGAACTAGGACTGGTTAATCATAACTTGTTTATCATAAGTTGTTTACAATAACTGTCTATTGTTTACGAGATGATTACCGAACATTCGCGATTGTTGTCGAACTTTACCTCGAGTATAAATAGGGAAGTGTTGACAAATAGAAGGCAGTTTTATAAAGCGATCGAGAGCGATACTTAAAGTGACCAGAGCGAAACGAGTGTTCTATTGTGTAGTCGGTTAAGTTTAGTGTTAGTACAGTGAGTCATGAGTGTTAATCAGAGTATTTGAGTATTCCATTGTGTTGTTTTGTGTATTTGTATTGTAAATACACGAATTTAATTACGAACCCGAAGCACGTAACAATATGTATATTTGGTGTACTTACGTGTTTCTCTTTAATAACTCATGCGTACTACAATTCATTACGTATCATGTATCTGATTGACTTCTTCTGTAATTGATGCGTGGAGCTGTCATCCCTTTTATTACATTTCTTTACTGCGTATGCGTCTTTTTTAAAATAAAAACGAGCACAAAAATTGTTTTCTTCCTCCCTCTATCGACAAGGCGACTTTTTGCTTCGCCTACTCTATTTACAATATTTCTATGAATAACTCATTCAAGTGCGGTAGTGCCTACATAATACAATGCTAGTTTTGAGTATTTTGGTGTTTTTTTTTTCAGTTTCATATACATACCTTTATAAAGTGTGATAATACACAAACATATAATAAAAAATTGCAATAATAGATAGTCTATCATTTTCTTCAAATTCATGTTTTAATTTTTCGGATAGCTGTCTCTTACATCAAGTGTATATATTTATTAAAAATACGCCCAAATAAAAAGTCAGGAAGCAAGGTATTTTGAAAACTAGAAGATTTTTTTAATTCCCATTACCACAAATAATATTTAATTATTTGGATAGTGGTAATTATTTACTTTAGGTAATCTTCTCTTTACGAAATCATTAGTGAACCGGGTTAATCACGGGGTTGATTGTATAATGCCTCGGCTAACTTGCGTGTATCGTCCCGAAGATATAAGCGCGCTAATGCACACGCAGTCCAGAATGTATGCGACAATTAGCCGATAATAGCCGGTCACATCTGCTTTTATCGTGTCATTACACGAAGCTTTGTGACGATAGACGCAAGTGCCGAGGCATAATGGCAAACCTGATAATTCTTTCAGTCCGGACTGAAGTAATCGTTGGGTTTGCCATTATTTGCTATAAATGAGTGAAGGTACTTAAGTACAAACATTTGAATTAAATAAGGATTTTTAAATAATAGGAATAGTCATAAATTAAGATTTGTAAATATCATTTTTGAACAATTTTTTTTTGTTACATTTTTGACATAAGAACTGTTTGATATACACACATACTAATTTGCTTATGGTTTAAGTCTGTCAAACTCAGAAGAGATTTTATTGATTAGTTCGAACATCGATCAGAAGGCGAATTGACTTGATATTTTAAAAAAAAAACTTAGTTCACAACTCAAAATGGCGAAATCTACTTATTTCGCCATTTCAAATGTTAATTTTTAACTGGAGAAACAATTTTCCTGACTTTTGATTTGTTCGTTAATAAAAAATTACATTTAAAAATGACATTCAACATCGAAGACAGTAATTTTAATAGAGAACAACACTATGTAAATCCGACATAATGAAATTTAACTGTTATCACTGTCAGTGAATGTGGAACTCGTCATTCTGATTATTGGATTCTGCGTCGAGTCACTTGAATCACATTCGACCATTAAAATATCATCTGGACTGTCGTTCCTCTCTGAATTGCTTTCTGTGTACGTTCCTGTAGGTGATTTATCCTCAATAACAGCCCTTAAATAAGAATCTCTGTCCATAATCGTAGCATCCCTCGCTAAAGCAAGTACATCCAAAGACATCATACTTTTCGATTTCTCCGTTCTATATATCGGTGGGTTTACATTCACATACACAACTTCTCTACTTTTGGATTTGGTTCGTGATAAATTAGTATCATTTTTCTCAAAATCACTCGGTGGTTGACTGTACTTAAATCCTATATTCATGCTGGTGGACGGCGCACTGGAATTTCTCGGAGTATTCTCAGTGAATTTAGTTTTCTTTTGCTGATTTGTTTCCTTCATCATCAAAAGCTGGTCTAGTTTGTTAATGGTTTCATTAAGTTCCTGTGCCCAGACTTCATCTGTTTCTACGTCTTTTCTATCTATAGGTTTGAGCGCCAATTCTCTGACTCGCATCCTTAGTTCTTGAAGATTTGTTTCATCATCTTTATCTAATTCTCTCTCTAATTGCGATTCATCGTGGATTGGATCTCTTTCTGCGCCCACTCCCGGTTCTCTCGGGCCTACAGGAATCACGTCCTTTCCAGGAGGGAATTCTCCTCTACGCCTGTGAATTTCTTCTGATATCTCCTCCAGCGCCTTCAAAGATTTTGAATAACGGTATTTCGCATCTGCTATCAGACGTTGCAACTTTTCTATTTTCTCATTTTGAGTCTGCATCTGCTCGTCGCAGAGTTTCTTCTCTTCGAAATACATTCGAGATTTAATTATGTTCCGTTTTAAATTTTCTTCAAGCTGGGTCACCTATGAGAAAAAGATTTGAATTGAATATAAGGATTTGGTCAAACTGACGTGAACTCGTTACTATGCCATACAATGCTATGCCATACAATGTATAAGAATGTATGTTGGGCGTCCCTGTTCTCAGACTAGAAAACATAGACATGACAGTAGAATAAATATTAAGTAAATAATAAATATTAAGTAAAAAAAACGAATAGTAAATAATATGCATCGGTCACATTTACTACAAGCGCTGCTATGATTCCAAAACATATATATTTTGGCCATATAAACATATATATTCCATAAGGGGACTAACGCAGATACTGTTTTAGGGTTCTGTATCTCGAATACTTGGGAGGCATCGAATTGCAATTAAAACCATGTACTCAGATGTAAAGTCCCTTGAAGCTGTGAAAAAAATCAAACTTTTGGCATTGTAAATAGTAAAAGTAACAACGTAATAACTTTACTTCAAACCATATTTATTTACCTTACTGTTCTAGTGGTAGCAGTGTCAGCGCAAGCACTTAGAGTCGAGGGATTTAAAAAAAAAGAAGTTGAAGGTTTTTATCCTGAACAAAATATATTACTTAAGCATATCCATAGTTTCCCAGCAGATTGATTTCCCCACTATAGTCCACCTTATAACACCAAATAGCCCAACACTAACCACACAACAAAAGTATGTGGAATCTTTGTAGCAGGGGTATTATGCCACATGCATAATTTTACCGGCTACCTTAACCTCCAAACCGGACCACGACATACACGCACGGACGCCATTGCGGAAAGATATTATTTTGTGTATTTTAATATCTGGACATTGTGATAACGTTTGGTCAACTCCGTCCATTTCACCAACCCCACATGGAACGACAATAAATTTATTACTTAGCCCCGGCGAGCGTTGCAGAAGAGTTCTGCCTTACGTAATTACGATGAACGCCTATTGATAGTGTCTAATCATTGCCTAAAACCGTCATCGTAACATTGTAAATACCGTTAGTTTATAATCTACCGTAATATGATTATAATCAAACTTCTATCTTAACCTAAGCAAATTATAAACTCTAGGTAGATTAAAATCGAACGGTATTTTCAATTTTAAGTGATATGACTGCCCATGGAACATAGAACAAGGGGGAGTGAAGAGTGGGCGTGCCGCGTGCGCCACTATTATGCGCTTTTACTCTAAATTGCCTTAGTGATACTTACCATATCATTAGGAGATAGTCGTCGTGCGAAAATCTATTATACACTGAATTATGCCGTATTGTACCATCCTTGAATGCAGAAATGATAGTAGAATACAGATGATTAAAAATGGAGATATTTCATATCATTCGAAAGTACAATTTTCATTTTATTTTAATTAAATTCCTGATTTAATATAATCTCTAATGATATAATAGAAAGTCAAGCTAAAATCAGCCGTACTCCTTACATATAAAGTTCATTTTAGGTTGACCTAATTTTTCTAGAAAGATATACGTAATGACAGTCATTACGTATATCGTTCTAGAAAGTTCTCTACTCAAATATGATCAACTGAAAACTACGGAAAAATCAATACTGCCATCTATTGTAGAATAGCGAAACTATTAAGATCTTAAGTTTCACTATTGTACAAATAGATAAGTCTATTTTGAATAGACTACAAAAGGACGTCAATACTCTTTTTTTTGTAGCAAAATAAAATTTATTGTAACGCAGTTTGGTATATTTTTACCCGACTGCAGGAGGGTATTGTGTTTATCAGTCTATATATGTATGTATGTATGTATGTATGTATGTATGTTTGTTCCTATGTGGCATTCTAGAGGTCAAACGCGTAGGCTGATTTTGATGATTCGCATGTCAATCGATTCGTCTTAACCTTACGAGTGTCACTAAAGACATGACATTTATTAAAACCCACCATGGAAACCACCAGGCGCCATCTTGTCAAAATTTAAAAAAAATATATTGATGAACAATATCATGTGGGGTATCGTTGAATAGGTATTTAAAAATAATTTTGGGTTTTATTCATCATTTTTCATTTTAAATAATAGTTTAAGATATATAACGATTTAAAATTAATTTTCCTATTTATATTCACGTACTTTATACACACCTATATACCTACCTACTTCAGTATTTCTTATTCGGTATTCATTTCATTAATCAGTATTTATCATATTTATTATTATCATATTTATTATTTATTTCATTAATCAGTATTTATCATATTAGTATTAGACAATATTTTCAACCGACGAAAAAATGGAGGTTATCAGTTTGACATGTAGGTATGTAATATTGTTGGAATTGGATAACATTTGAGTAGGTATGATGATATATTTAGGCGTCCAAGCACTACATGTGCTAAACTACACTAAAATTGCGTAAGTGTATGTATATTTGAATGTTTGTCCAGGAATTTTTCGGGAAATAAAAGACATATCGAGATAATTATTTTTGATTTAAAATAAGTTATATAACAACTTAGGGAACTAAGTTTTATCAAAATCGGTTCAGGAGTTCTTACTCCGTGCAGGTCCGGGCTTCTTTGAAGAATAGGCCAATTGTCGTTCTACCAGGCAGGTCGTAAGAGGCGATTGATTGGCTATTTCCGTTACTACCATCGTGACTACTAAGTGTTAGATTTCTGCAACGTCTTGCCCGGATATTTAGTACCACTGCCTTGCCTATTCCTGCCACAATAGCGTCAATGATGATCATTGTCGTGTTCCAGTTAAGAGGGTAAGGTAGCCGGTACACATATGCATGTGGCATTGCCATTCCGTCACACGTATAGCAACACATCATTAACATCTTTGGTGTCTATAGGCGATGTTTTATCTTTCCATCTTTCTATCAGGAGAAGCATCTGCTTACAGCACTCAATCTTCATAAACAAATAATACCTGTACCTTGTGATACGATACAACGATACAACTCCGAACTCGCTAATGTTTTTTTTTAGATCATAAGATAGCAAACAAGCAGATGGGTCTCCTGATGGAAAGAGTCAACTATCGCCTATAGGCATCAAAGGCGTTAATGGTGCGTTGCTATCTTGTGGCGAGGTGTAATAAATCCAAACCGCAACACGACAGTGACAAACACTAACGCTATTGCGGCAGGAATAGGTAAGGCGGTGGTACCAGAGTCCAGACCTAGGCGAGACAATGCATAAATCTACCACCTAGTATCCACGATGGTAGTGACTCGTATAGTCAATCGGTCACCTTTTACGACCTGCCTGGCAGAACGGCAGTTTGCCTATTCTTCAAAGGAGCCCGGAACCAACACGGGGAAAACAAATACGTCGCCAAATATTCACCAAAATCATGTGAATATTTGGCGACGTATATTCGTGGCATCTCTAATGCTGCGGCCGCACTTGCGTCTGTCGTCACAAAGCTTCGCTTGGTTATTTAATGAGCATTCAAACCAAAAATACAAACATACGTGCTTTTCAAACAAAAACTTGTCCCTGCTTAGAATCAAACATAAGTTACGATAGTAGCCATTATATTATTATAATCTGTCTCCAAGCCCTGTTGATTGGTAGTTAGGGTCGCTACTTAAGCAAAAACGGGGCGGCCAGGGCGTTAGTTAGCTGGTTTTATTAGATACCTACCTATTTAATAGTGCGTTAATACTTTTACTTTACCTTTTTTTAACTTCCCACTAGGTAAATGAAAATTTTCAAAATTCGGAACGTCCTTGATTTCACCCCATTTTCTAAAATAGGGTATTTATCAGATCTCGAGTTTTGAAATCATAAGAAAAAGATGCTCTATTTTAAATAGGTAGGTACAACAGAGGTAGATATCTAATAGTTTAGGATATAGGTACATATTATGTATAACGATTTAAATTTGTTTAAAACCATTTTCCTACTTACTTGTACTTCCTAGGTACTTGTTGTACCTACTTTATACGTATACTTTAATTAGTGTTTCATTATTCTGCCTTTACAACGGGGGGATTAATGCAAAATATAAATAAAAAAAGGTAAATTGAGGAAAAAAAAAGCAGCGATGAGAGTTATAAGGACAATAGAGTGACCAGTTCTTCGAAAAGATCAATTGGAAGACGGAGAATTGCCACAGGCTGTTTACCTATTTCTATATATTTGTGAAAATTTGATAGCTAAAAATTGAATGGGCCCCGACTGTTAATCGTTCTGTGATGAATTAAAATTCATGAATTGTTTAAAATGTACCTACATCGATTATAGAACTATTTCAATGGTGAAGTTATTTATTATTACTTAACATGATTCTAAACTACTGGGCTTGTTTCTTTCTTTTTAGCTTTCATTTCAGGCAATGAACCTTTTCTAAAGATTAAATGCAGTCGGGTTTTTTGTTTTCAATAATTTTTTTATTAAATGTTCTGTTTGTGTGTTTCGGATTATTGTTGTTTAAAATGAAAACGACCAATGAAACAATGTTTGCATTAGTAGTTTATATGCAATAATGCTTATTTTATGTGTGAGTATGGCGATCGCGGTCCTAAAACAAATGTTTGTACTTGCCAATTCCGCTTGTTCTATGTTCCATGTGACTGCCGCATTCCGGTTTATACACATTATAGCTAATATTTTACGAACTGCCTGGCAGAATGGCAGTTGGTCTACTCTTGGAAGTGGTCCGAAACAACATGGTTTTTTCGCTTTCAATCAGAAAAGCCGTTTACTTGTTTGCTATTCTGTGTTTTAACAATATGATAGTAATATTCTTAGCTTATTGAATTCTTTTAGCTGAATAGTTCATTCAGCTCCTTTTATTCAAAACTTGTTTAAAAATCAAATAATCACTGTTTTTTATTAAGATAACTGAATACCAGAAGTAAAAACAATAACTGTATACCTTTCGTTCCGCCGCAATATACGCCGCCGCTTTTTTCTGATGCTCTCGCCCACTCTCCGCCTTCCTTTTCTCTGCATCCATGACCTGTAATATTAGCCACCGACTTGAAGTTACTGAAGTTAAAAACTCAAACCGCTCTAAATATTTCTGACATATAGATTTTACTTAAACGTAAAAAATACTACCTATGTCTGTCCAGGGCATGAAACCGGATGATATTTATTATATTGATATAGCGGTTAATATCTTTTATGGTACCGGTTAAATTACACTTACCGATTAACCGATTAATCAAGTGAGCGTTTCGTTAGCATTTAAAATTAGCATGAAGTGTAAATTTCAATTAACCGGTTAAATTCAGAAGTTATTTCTCTTGACTTCATTGGATGTGGCTCTAATCAGGAACTCTCTTAGTCTTTCCAGTATACAAGATTAGATCATTGATCCATTGATTCCAGTATAGATCATTGATCAAGATTGTAGATCATCTTCATTGTAGATTAACTTGTATCGATTTTCAAATTAATCGATTTATTTCCCTGAACAGGAGCGGAAATTATAAAATAGCGGTTTCTGAATGTCACTGGTTATATATGGGTACGTAACTGTACCCCAAACGGTAAAAACGGTATCCCAATCCGCAATTATTCCAGTTATAGGAGCAATGAATGAAATCGATTTCCGAGCCTTAGATCGGTCTCAATATAGTATCCTAATGGCGAGAATTTAACTTCACATGCATAATTACCCTCTAATCACAAACATTACAGTGACAAACACTGACGCTGCTATTGTGGTAAGAAAATGTAAGACGGTGGTCAAACGCGGGGCAGGTGTTTACAGGTGCAGGTGTAATGCAGGTGGCATAACCACCACTTAGTCACGATGGTATCGTGAATACGAGGCGGTAACGTGACACGTTTGGACTTTGGCGTTTATTCGACTTAAATGAATTTCCTGATACGATGGGAAGGTAACCTGTCTTTTAAACGTGTTAACTTAGTACCAACATGGAATTTGCTTTTTTTCTTCTTATAGGAACAATGCCGTAAATTATGCGGTTCCACCAATACCCAGGCCACAAGGCGTAGACTCTGGGGGGCGCAAGAATCGCCAAAACAGGCAGGACTATTATTTTTTGGGTTTGCTCCTGATAAGTTAGTTAAGGCTTCTTGTGCTCCATTCCGATACATTACATGTAGTAAATATAGTACGTCTATATGTCAGTATCATCAAAACTGTCTAAATTAGATAAAACATCGCACTCAGCGAGTGTGACACAGTGGGTGGTACCAATAATAGGCGAAGGGTGCACATAACATCAGAGTGCTAAGTGTGAGTTTTTCTTTTCGCATTCGATCGTGAGCGCGGTTCGAGTTTACTAGGAATTTGTATGTGATTTGTACAGCGCCACCTAGTGGTAAACTGGTTTCTCGCGTTCACCACTAGGTGGCGCTGTACAAATCACATACAAATTCTTAATAAACTCCAAACGCGCTCACGATCGAATGCGAAAAGAAAAACTCACACTTAGCAATCAGATGGCTCGTCTGCTTGTTTGCTCACATCAGTTCTTTAAAAAGGTAGTTTATCACTAGAGATGGTTTAATACCGATATTTCTCAATATTAGGTGATACTAATATATTCACTTTGAAATATTATAATATCTTAACTAATATATCAGTATTAACTAATATTTCACTGTAATTTGGACCTTAAAGCAGCTGAAACAAGATCTGATACTGCAGGAAATACTTCTGTCTCATTCGTACGTACGGTGCGGCGTACGAATCCGACGGGCGCCAATCTAATGAATCCGAACTATTCCGAATGATATTATCCGATTCATTTTGGATAGCCGTTACAGAGATTAGGCGAATATGAAATATTAGCATATTACAGTTCGCCGGATAACTAATCCACGAATCCTTTCAATATTACTAATATCTTAGCGAATACTAATATATCAGTCACATCATTATTTATCACCCTGAATTAAATAAAGTAGGCCTATACATAGCATTGCTCTAGGGTACCTATGATATCTAAAAAACAAGGACTCAGTTATAGAAGCTCCCACAGGGCGCAGAAAAGTCTATTTACGACACACATTTCCCATATGTAATGGGAATGTTTATAACGCGACACACTACTTTGTATCTTGTCATCTACCGCCCTGTTCTTTGGCCAATTATACAGCAGACGTTCATAACATCCCCGTGTTGATCCGAATCCTTTTTGATGAAAAGATCGAATGCTTTAATGCTAGGCCACTTGTAAAAGGCAAATACGTACCTATTACTA
Organism: Apodemia mormo; assembly: GCA_036924255.1. Taxonomy (NCBI): domain Eukaryota; kingdom Metazoa; phylum Arthropoda; class Insecta; order Lepidoptera; family Riodinidae; genus Apodemia; species Apodemia mormo. The sequence continues at coordinate 42,573,765 of JAUPFN010000005.1, read as the reverse complement.
AAATTGTGATAGTAATTAGTAGGTGATAGAGTTCCGTAACGTTTCGAGATGGGATTTTGATTTCACTACCTTACCTATTCCTGTTGCACAGCATTGGTGCTTGTCACTGTCGTCTGCCGCTGCGAAGTGTAAGGTATCTGGTGAACTCATACATACGATATTTCATCCCTAGGACTCGAAAAGAACCGCAATATTAACATCTTTGGCGTATAGACGAAGATTATTCCTTTTTTAATATGATGAGATAGCAAACAAGCAGATTGCTCTTCTAACAAGGAAAACCACCGCCTCTAGACATCAATGATGTTAAGAGGTGTTGCTATGAGTGTGATTAAGTTGATAAAGTCTAATGGCTAACTCTAGCGTGCGCACTCATTGGTTAATTCGAATAGCACACGCTCAATGGTCAGTTCAAATAGCGCGCTTCTCCAGCTTCCTATATAACAATTCCGTCGCATTTCATGCAATCACTGCCACATATTTCAGGAAAGTGAAAGAAGTAACATCTTTCCTCTCGCTTTCCTGAAATATTATTGTAGTATTGTTTTATTTTTGATGTGCTATAAAACATCAAAGATAAAGTCGAAGATGTTTACCAACATCGTTAATATGGTAGATCCCTATAGTTACATATATATACATTTATGTTAATAAAATTGAAGTGTCTGCCTGTGATTTCAGAATAATTAGGTTTTTTAAGTGTGTTATATTTACGACACTAATACCATTTTTAAAATTTCTGTCTGTCATTCTGTTATGGGGTATTCTCTGGAACAGCTGGATCGATTTTGGCGGAACTTCCACTGAAATATAAAGGAGTTTATAGAGCAGGACATAGGCTACCTGATAGAGCAAAAGGGAGTAATAGTTTTGGATCATGCGAACGAAGTCACGAGTAGTAGTTAGTCTTTAATAACACTAGCCGTTTGGTTATGCTCATGCTATAAACCAAAAGTAATTCACTTCCAACAAAAAATTTGATAGCAAAAAATGTAATGTATACCTTAATAATAGCGTGATTGAGGACTTCCTGCCAATTGCTGTCAAATTGCCACTCGTCTTGCTTGCTGACGAACCTTTGCTCCGCGAGGGTGACGGTTTCTTTGGCCGCTGCGTGTAACTCTGGAATTGAGCAACATAAGTTGGAGGATTTTTACCCATCGAAACTAGTAAATCTCCGCGAATTTACTCGGAATGAATCAAATACGAAATATTTATCTATAACAAGTCTGGCCACCAAATTGTTTCAACTTATTTTGAATTTTTTGCGTTATTTTTTAAACACTCCTTGTGTGAAAAAAAATTGTTTTGCAGTTGTTACCTTGCAGGTGGTATAGACTGTAGATTATATTCAGGACAACTTCAAGAGTTGAGCATAAGCCGTTTGCTTTTTTAAGCCAGTACTCCGATGTGGGAGGTAAGGTAACCAATCAACTTACGCATATAACCACACGAATAGCAACACACCATTTACATCATTGTTGTATATATCTGATGTTTTTTTATATCACACGATAGCAAACAAGTAGATGGCTTTTCTGATGGAGCGAAAACCATACCTGCCACAATAGGGTCAATTTTTATCATTGTAGAGTTCCGGTTTTGAGGGTAAGGTAGCCGATAAACTTATGCAAGTCGTATTACCACCACGGCAATAGCAACGCATCATTAACATTTTTGATATCTATAGGTGATGGTTGTTTCTTTTCATTACGAGAGCTACCTACGTGTTTTCTATCTTCACTACATAGTATAAAACAAAGTCGCTTTCTCTGTCTGTCTCTATGTATGCTTAAATCTTTAAAACTACGCAACGGATTTTGATGCGGTTTTTTAAATAGATAGATTGATTCTTGAGGAAGGTTTTAGTATATAAACCTTTCCGATATTCCCACGGGCACAAAAGCCACGCGGGTGAAACCACGGGCAGGTCGCTAGTATGATATAAAAAACACCTAAATGGATAGAGCAATGGGCGTAAACACCTTGGTGGATCCAAATTTTCAGAACGTTCTACGATCAACCCTACCTTTATAGAATAAGTATAAGAAAAAATAAAAACATTTTAATTAAATTATGACCGTGTCGAAGCGATCGTGTGGCTTCCTAGTTGGTTTCACGTGTCATATTTGCTTTGTTACTATGTACTATGTACATAAAATATGCAGATAAATCAGGCCTATTGTATGTCATTGTAATCTTATCAGCTAACATATGTCTGCTGTTATGATTGAATTGTAATTATTTGCGTGTGGCGCAGGGATATTTTATTATTTAATTTGCAAATGACGATTAAATATTTTAGGAAATGTCACAAATGATTCTGCCAATTTTTAAATTATTAGAAGCAGATAGCCGCTTGAGTAGCTATAACGGTCTTCTAGACGAGTTAAGTGCTTAGCTTGAGTTGAAATAATTTTAAAGAAATAAATTACAGTATCTTATGTCCATCATCGTAATGTTGGTAGAGAGTATGGTAACCAATAAAAAAAAAAAGAAAAACTCACACTTAGCACTCAGGTTCATCTGCTCGTTTGCCCCCTCTTTTTAAAAAAGACTATAATGCCCTTCTTTTGTTTTGTTGGTTAAACAAGTCCGGATGTAAACTGAATGGAATATGTGTTTGAACACTACATACATGCGAGTATGTACATATTTGCGAAATATCTGATGTAACATTACCCGATAATGGTAAAGTATACTGATAACGGTCTTCCTGTCACATTATTTATTTAATCACTAGCGACTCTCCGCGGCTTTACATAGGCAAAACTAAAACACCTATTACACTATTTTATAGATTCAGATATTAGAAGAAAATTAGTTAATAATTTGCTATTGCAAATTATGACTTTCTAGTACTAAGGATATCTGCGATAAGACTAGCGCAGAGATTCTTAGTACTACCAAGTAACTATTTAGTAATCTGTGGTACTACGCAGTCACGGATGGAAGGACGGACGGACATAGTAAAACTATAAGGGTTCCTAGTTTAATTCGGAGCCCTAAAACGTTGTGTAATAAATGTAACAAACCCACCGTATTATGAGTTCCAACTGAGAATAGGATCGTGATTATTATCAACTCATGTCAAAAAATCATGTTACAAGTGTAAAATTAATAATGTCAGAGAGAGAGAGAGAGAGAGAGTTGTTCGGCTTTGGAATGCATGCAATTTTATAATTTTGATTGTTTATGGAAATTAATGCCAAGTCCTTATCTTTCTCTTGTCAAAGTGTCAGTCACGTACCTACATTTAATTTTTTTTTAACTTCGTTATCATTTTGTCTATGTTGTTACTTTGTCTAAGGCCTTAAACTGGATATCGGCGATATGCGGCGCGGCGGCGAGAGCGGCGCAATTTAGTATTCTGACACAGCTGCCCGCAAGCGCAACGCTGTCGCGCTGCTGTCATCCATTTCACTTCCATAAGAATCTGTGTGTTAGATCGCGCCGCGCCATTTTGAGCCCTAAGCCCCAGGCCCCTATTCTACGAAGGTACAAAGTTTGCCGGTTTACCTCATATATAAGTAAAGTAAATAATGCCTAGTTGTTACACTCTTGCCGCGGTAATATCCCAATTCCACGTGTAATTTGAGTTGGGCAGTATCTACATACGACCTCCAAGATGGGAACATATCAATTCGACTTTCATTACATAAAAACATCACGCGGTGACTCCATCGGTTTATATGCAAATTAGAGCTAATTAAAACGGCGTGTTTTCTCGGCGAGCGTATGAGCTACACAAAATCTCCTTTGTTAACTGAAGGACGAACTTGTTTTACTTTAGTATGGTTGTATTATGACTTTATTTAAATACGTCTTATATAAAAGAGTTGCTGATTACAGATATTGAAAAGAAATTATCATTTCATTGCATAGATATGGGTGTTATGAGTTTTTACCATAATCATTAAGTTTTCCAGCGGGGAACCGGACCAACAACAACCTGCAGACCGTATGTGGGTTACGTACAGGATGACCCTGCAGGCTATCCCTGAAACTTCCCGCTAAATTAAGATATTTTAAGCTCAAAGGAGCAAAAACGATAAGCATAGATTTTTTCAGGTCAAACATCTAGTTTGTTAAAAATGTTAATATATTGATTTTTGAAAAGCTATACATTTTCGAAACGACGATGGTCGATTTTGATCTTTCGATTGACATTCAACGCTTTACTTTAGCTAAGTATCTACATAATCGACACGTTGAAAAATGTTTTTTTTTTTTTAAATTTTGTCATTGATAAATCCCAAATAAACTGACCTATTTTAATCCAATGTTCCGTAAATGGATTAAAATCGGTTAATTTATTTGGGATTTGTCAATGACAAAAATTTGGAAAAAAAAATGTTTAAAATTTGAAGTAGTTTTTTTAAGGAGAAAAGCTGATTAGATTTTTAAATCAATCCGTATATTAGCCTAAAAGTTATTTAAAATATTACGTAAGTTGTATTGCGTTGCCATCTGTGTAACGGGGTTGAAATACCACATGCATACGTTTACTTGACTTTCAAACCAGAACAAGACAGCGACAAATACCTACGATTTGCGGTAATGGTTCGGCTGCACCTGCGTACATCGTTCCAAAGTTTGCGACGATAGCCGATAAGAGCCGTAGGCGTATCATCTAACGTTTGCAATTCGTCAGCGATCAGCAATGACTCTTAAACGTAATGAAAAAATCATCAAAAACGTCGCCAATTGCTTGCTGGTCACTAGATGCACTTTTTGCAATGTCACAGCATCAAAACTAATCAAGCGGCAACGACTACCACTAATGTACAAGGCTGTTATGTGTCTTGCAATAACTAAACAATCACGATAATTTCGCATTGCGAGTTACGTGATCACCCCGCCGGTCGCATCTGCATGTATCCCGTCATTGCGCGAAGCTTTGCGGCGAAAGGCGCAAGTGCGGCCGCAGCATAACTAAAATCCATTTGAAACGTTGCAGAACTCTACCAGCTAGCCTTCTATCGCTATCTTCGAGATGCATGTCAGTACGGCCGTTGATCTATTCTTCAAAACGGTCCTAGACCAAAAAATACAGGGAAAAATCCGACCAGACCAAAATAAAATGAAATTATGAGGGCGAAACTACAACTTGACGCGATATTCGATGGTGAAATTCAATTGACCAACCAACTAACCTCATGGCTTTACCAACTATCTAGGTATTGGCTTTAGGCTCTTTTCTTTGTACACTTCCTGACTCCTTCCTGACTTCCTGAAGTTATTTCCCATGTTTATTCAATTGTAATTTGGCAATTAATCGATAGACAAATTAAAAAAAAAGTGTTCAAAAAAAACGATGTAAAAAAAGGGTATTATATAATCTCAAATTATTTAGCAGATAAAGAAGCCTAGGGTTAATTGCTAATTAATAAAATAAATAATAAAAGGGTTAATAAAATAATTCTTGTACTTAATATTGTAACACATTTATTATAAAAATGATGTGGTGTCGCGGGACACCAGGTAGGAACGAACTTCCTTCGGCTAAACGGCACTACTCGCTTGTGTACGCGACTGTCGCGCCTGCGCACGTCTCATTTAACGCTTTTATTCCACGCATTTTTTTTTTTTGCCATTTTCTTTTCCGCACTTAGCCACTTGAGCCTTTGTACGTAGCTGGCTATGTCTATTCCAGCCATCCTAACTCCTTCCAGAAGCTTATTAGACGGCTTATGTTTTCACATGCTTCTTTAGGAGTTTTTGGGTTATTCAGGATACGTGCTCGTTGTTCGGCCACACTCCTGCACTCAAGGAGAACGTGAGTAGTGGTTTCCTGTTCCTCCATGCAGCCGCGGCATAAAGGGCTGTCTGTCACACCTATGTTAAATAGGTGTCGGTTTAGATGGCAATGTCCTGTTATTGTGCCCACAACTTTTCTTAATTCATCTCTTTTGAGTTTCATTATGCGTTGTGTTAGGTTTTTCGAAAGGGTTGGCACAATTTCCTTTGTTTGCTTACAGTCATTTGTGGCTAGCCACAACGCTTCATGTTGTTGGTATGTTCTCTCAGTTAGCCATGTCATGAGTTGGCTGTATGGCAAGACTGCTATCGGTTCTGGACCTGATAGTTTTTTATTTGCTCCGTTTCTTGCCAGTGTATCAGCTGTGTCATTGCCCTGAGAGTTGCTGTGTCCTTTTATCCATTATTCATATTACATATTCCACGCATTTTTCTTACGGTTTTACTATCACATTTTTTTCAGTTCGGTCGCGCAGCAAAATCCCTATCCCCTCCAAGCCTACCGTAAGGAACTTCGTTCCAAAAAAAATAAACTAAAAGATAACCCCGCTGAGTTTCTTCCGCCGGGTCTCATTGTCTGGCCGCGTTCTGATTCAGTAGTAGTTTTTAAAGTTTATTTGTATAAAACATATTTAGATTTCGATTTTTTGTTAGAACCCACGTTAAAAATTAAACAGAATAGCTAAGCAAGTAAACATGCTACACAACACCGAAGAAAAAGAGTCTATAAAAATAGGCTAATCATTGAGGACAACATCGATATGGTACCCTTGACCGGGTGGCCTTGGCCCGTCAAGTGCAAGGCGATAGGAATGACAGGAAGCAAACAATTTGCTGCCGAGTGCCGACACCCCGATAACGCCGAGCGAGCGCGGAAGTCATTTTTAAATTATATCCTTTTGTTAATGATGAAAATGGCATGCAAAAACTTCGATAACTATACTGTACATCCTAGATGAGGCAAACGAGGAAGAGCCAATTATAATTGATCACCGCTCCCCATGGATATCCGGAGATCATACATTGTTGGTAATTTAAATCAAGTGAGTTTAAAGGTGTGGCGCCGCTGGTCCGTACTGGTGAAGGGTCATGAACCATAGTGATGGAACCAGCGGGCAAACTTTTGTTAGGATGACGTCATAACTGTTGAGGTTGATGACGTCACACAAGAACAAGGAAGGGGAAAAGGACGACCCTTCCCCCCAACCCCAACCAGGCAAGGTGTACTGCCTGAACCCTGGGGACCGAAGTCCATTTGAGAAGCGTTCCGACTGGTATATAATATGTACAAGATAAACGTGACATAGCGATTTAGGATTTTATTTTTGAATTTCATTATTTTCTATTTTTTACTTTAATTTTTTCTGGTAGCGTTTGTGAGTTGCTTGAACAACCACATAAGGTATAAAAAATATCTCTCGCGGGCCGCGGGGTAGACAGAGTGAACAGAGCTTTTGTTAGACATTCCTGTTTATCGTGACTCACCGCAATGATCAGCCCAACGTCGAATTTGTCAACATCAACGATTATAGCATATTTGCCATTAGGCAAAACCGGTACTTACGTCTTCATTAAAATATCACATTAGCTGGCGATTTCATAAATTTCAGTCAAAGACCGAGTTCACTTAGACGGGTCGCAGCACACACATACATACAGACATACTGAAGTCATCGTGAAAATAATCGGGAAAGGTTTCTAGGACCTCAAAACGTGGAGATCTGTAGAAAACTCGATTTTCGACAATCAGTAACTTCTTTATCTATATACGTAGCGGGAAGTTAAAAAAATGCATATATAAACACATTTAAAAGATATTGATAATTACAATTTATAGAGCACACTTACGTGCATGATAAAATAATATCAAATTTAATAATGTTTTTGCATATCAGCATGATAGTAAAATGCTCAGCAAATACATAGGGTGACAAGTATTATTAACCCTACAGCTGATTTTACAATACAATTTTGAAACAGTTATGGCCGCACTTGCGTCTATCGACACAAATCTTCGTGCAATGACTCGATAAAAGAATATCCCTGCCTGGATAAATATCCGATATCTTTATATCGGATATATCCAGACTAAGAAAAAGAAGCTAATTTCATTCTGTAATTGCATTGAACACTTAAAAATGTGAGAGGAATTTTTAAAATAATATAAGTCATTAAGTAGTAGCAAGTAAGTGTCAAATTAGGACATGTTTAATTAAAATAGTAATAAAAAAAAGAATTAGTGTATATTTGGGAAATATATTTAAAAAAAAAACACTTAAAAATCAAGTACCTATTGTTTTAATAATCCTAATTTGTTTGTGGGATAAATCAACTAATTTTAATAATTGCCGCAATAGCGTCAGTCCTTGTTGCTGTCGTGTTCCGGTTTGGAGGGTAAGGTAGCCGGTAAACTTATGCATGTGGCATTATAACTCGCCACAAGATAGCAACGCACCATTAACATCTTTGTTGTCTATAGGCGATGGTTGACTCTTTCCATCAGGAGACCCATCTGCTTGTTTGCTATCTAATGACATAAAATAAATAAATAAATAAAAAATTTGTATTTATAAAAAAGTAATCATTCAGGGTTAGGCCTTAAGCATAGATCTATGAATAGGATATCATCATCTGGCTCCCACTCCCAGTCGACCTCTGTTTCTTCTATGATGTACTCATTCACACTGGGATTCCAAACCCAATCCATATTGTATGACAGAGCTGCATCGGTACTATGAATGCCCCTTTCAGACTGGTTGAAAGTCTTGAAGATATGAAATTTATGCGCTTTTTGGGTTCGTAATCGATTACGGATCTATGATTGAACCAGGCCGAAGATAGAGAAAATTCTTTCGAGACCTGCTGTTGACGCTACTGCTGACAGCAATTGTTCACAGAGTGCCTGAAATGCTTCTTTACCATCCCAGTTGAGCCAACGTGGATCATTTGTGTTCATATCTAGGATCTTCCAACATTCCAATGTTGGGGTCTGTTTAAATTGTGACTCAAACAGATATTTCGGAAACATTGACGATTGTATGAGTAATGCCGTCACAACAGGCATATGATCGGGCTGCATTTCACAAAAAGCTTTGTCTCTTTGATCGTTGGTCAGATGTTTACCTAGAAACTCTAGCAATTGGGTCCAAACGTGACAGCAGTTGAATTTTTATTTGTGCGTCATTTACGATTTGGCTTATGTTGTCATCAAATTATTTCTTATTATTTTGGCATATTTACACCAGTATTCCACAAATGTCAAGGTAAGACCGAAATCAAGCTCTCCACCATGGGTATTCCATGGTAATGGGCATCATCAACTTTTTACTACCACTAGCCTTGTACCAGCTTCCAGACAGATGTTTATTCCGAAAATATTCCACTGCCCTAATTATATTTCCAGAAACGCCTTTGATTTCTACGTCTTGTGCTAAAGATTTAACATATGCGCACAGCAACCATATTGTACTATGTCTTCGTTAACGTAACACAGTTCGTGAATCGTGCCTCATTTTCGTAACGTTAGAGGCAAGAGCTTCGTCTCTTAACTTTAAAGTTTTTGTTACTGTTAGTGACTGCATTCATGGCGACTTCCTTCAATAATCCGCAAAGTGAGGCTGGCCTGACGTATCGATGGTATCAAGTATCAACCAATATCGATTGCCCTTCAGGTGTAGTAAGGCTACAGCAAACTAAAATTTAGAAAATCTGACAATTCAAGTACAGCGTATAGCCCCGTTTTCACTTTGATTAGTGCGGGTGCGGGTGTTTAATGCAGGTGCTTAGTATTAAAAAAAATACGTGAAGACAGACGTTGATCAGTGCGAGTGATTAGTATTCAGCGTAGTAAAAGTGAATAGACGCTATTTACTAATCACTCGTATTGATCAACACCTGTCTTCACGTATTTTTTGCTTAATAATTAGCACCTGCATTAAACACTCGCACTTGCACTAATCAAAGTGAAAACGGGGCTTAAGGGAGTGGGAGGGTCACAAAGTTGCAAAGAAAATATTGGCTTGGTATTCTCGAGCGCGTTTGAATTTTTTTTATTTTAGAAGAAATGTTCTACGAATAAAGAACTCGCCGACTCGCTCGAGTAATCGAAAAATCCCTTCTTAGGCACCCCTACCATAATTTATTCATATTGTATACATTTATAATAGAGATCGCGATAATTACAAGTATTTGGAATTAAAATATACTTAAAAATTTAAAATAGACCAAACTAATTTTCATTTTGTAGATTTAATTTTTAAGCTATTGCATAGCTTCTATCGCGGGCCTTGAGCGTGGGGACCGAATCCAGAAATTCCGTAACGAAAAAACCTAACACCCCCAACTCCAACCGGCACAGCGGTGATACTTTTTAGTTTTTCCATCTATCGATAAATTACCAGAACTTTTAATGACTTTTTGAAATATCATGCTTGTCTCTTTAGTTCAGCAACCCGCCTTTAGGTGGCATTGGTTGTATTGGAAAACTACCGTAATCAGCTGTTTGTGAGAAAGTATGGGCATCATCAACGAGTAGGTGTATAGATATTTATCATCTACGTACAACAGTGAATATATGTACTCGTATAATTTGTGTACAAAGTGTTTTAAATATGAATAAACAAAGAAAAAAAAAGACGTGTGGCACTCGGAGACTGCCGCGGTAAAGCTATTGCATAGAATTTTTTATCAACTTATGCAATTACAATTATATATTTATTTTATTTATTATTTATTATTTTTTTCTTTGTTTTTTTTTTTCTTTGATATTAATTCAAGTTACACTTTGAGCGTGGTAACCGATAAAAAAACAATTTTTTTTCTTTTATTAAATAAATGAGATGTTAATATTGTTCAAAATATTTTTATTACCTTTCAATACATGTCGGTTCTTCAGAAATATTAAATAAATGCACTTTGTTTATTCATATTTAAAACACTTTGTACACAAATTATACGGGTACAGATATTCACTGTTGTACGTAGATGATACACCTATATACTTTCTCACAAACAGCTGATTACGGTAGTTTTCCAATACAACCAATGCCATCTGAAGGCGGGTTGCTGAACTAAAGAGACAAGCGTGATATTTCAAAAAGTCATTAAAGTTCTGGTATTTATCGATAGATGGAAAAAACTAAAAAGTATCACCGCTGTGCCGGTCGGAGCGGGGGGTGTTAGGTTTTTTCGTTACGGAATTTCTGGATTCGGTCTCCACGCTCAAGGCCCGCGATAGAAGCTATGCAATAGCTTAAAAATACTGCATAAATAAAATAAATATATAATTGTAATTGCATAAGTTGATAAAAAATGCTATGCAATAGCTTTACCGCGGCAGTCTCCGAGTGCCACACGTCTTTTTTTTTATATCATAAGATAGCAAACAAGCAGACGGGTCCCCTGATGGAAAGAGTCAACCGTCGCCCATAGACACCAAAGATGTTAATGGTGCGTTGCAATCTTGTCGCGAGGTCTAATGCCACATGCATAAGTTTACCGGCTACCTTACCCTCCTAACCGGAACACGACAGTGACTAGCACAGACGCTATTTCGGCAGGAATAGGTAAGGCGGTGGTACCAGACCCGGTCGAGCCGATGCAGATCTCTACCACCTAGTAGACACGATGGTAGTGACGCGCATAGCCACTCGGTCGCCTTTTACAACCTGCCTGGCAGAACGGCAGTTGGCCTATTCTTCAAAGGAGCCCGGGACCAACACGGGGTAAAAAATATTTTTACATAAACTTAAAACACAGCTCCGATTGTAGATTACGAAAAGTATATGTGTATTATAATATGTATTATAGTCTTACCACTAGCTCTCTGAAAGGCGACAGCGGCTCTCTGGCACTCGGTCCTGGCGGCGTTGGCAGCGGCCACAGCATCGTGGTAAGGCCGCGATTTGTCCACACATGTACCCAGCCGCTTCGTCAGCGCTTGCAGCCGACGGGATGTTTCAGTCAGAAGCAGATGAAATGTTTTCATGGACTCCTAAAAATAAAATATTGTGTTAGATTTTTTTAGACAGGGTTATATTTGAGCATTTTAAAATGTTGGTTTTCCAAATTTAGTTAAGCTTAAGTATTTAAAAAAGTTCCCTAAGCTCCCTAAAAAAAGTTTTGTTACCTTAGAACTCGGTCAATCAATTATTCATCGATTTGGATGTTTTTTTGTTTGTCGGAGTAGGTATATTTTCCATATATCCAGTTTAGGTTCCATACAAATTTGATAAAATGGAGATTGTGTTGGCTAGAGACTATTTCAGGCTAACATCACGAGGCACCGGGTTAGATCCCAGGTCAGACAAATATGTGATTGGTTTTTATCAAGTTTTTTTATGAAAATTAAAAATATCAGTAATCTGGCGGGTTTTAAGCTATCACTGCTCGGATGCCTGTGCCTCGGATGAGCACGTAACGCTGTCGATCTCGGTTATTGCTAGAAAAAGTCTATAAAAATATACTTTAAAAAATATAAATTATAATGGAATTTCACCAAGTGCCGACGATGAAAAGTATAGATTATACTAAAGATATTGATGGTGCGTTGCTATCTGTGGGGCAGGCATGCAATGCCATATGCATAAGTTTACCGGCTACCTTTAAACCGGAACACGATAGTGATCCCGGATGTCACCTAATCTACTTATCGTCCGGATACTGTCCTAACTCGAGGTCACACAGAATCTCTTATAGTATATTAGGTTTCCCTTAGGCGGACTGGAGGCCCAAATAACACTGGCTAAGTACTGTAATACCATAGTATTAATTACAAATTTCTCGCATCCCGTATAAAGATTTGTAATGTTTAAAATATAGAAACTCAGTTGTATCTTATAACTATTATGTATTATGTGCTTATAACTGAGTTCTACATTTCAAACGTTACAAATCGTAATGTGCTTATGGAATACCGTTGTAATATCAGGAGATAGCAAAATATAGTAAAGACTCTCCCAAAACTATTTTTATTTTAATACTTAGCCCCCATAAAAAAGAAATATCCTGATCCGATACCAAGGTTACCACGTTACTATTCTCGCCAAATAAGCCCGGTTTTGTAGTACCGGTCACACAGCTCCCACTTGTAGTTTTTTTTTAAAGTAAACAAATAGATGGCTCTCTATATACAGTTATAAAGGGACATACTAACAGATAAAAGGGCAATGGGCCCAACTCTCGTTCCCACCACTGTAACTTCTGTAAACCAGATTTAACAGCGGCAACCGTCCTGATAAACCCTGAGTTGCGAGCTCTAGGTGCCCTAGGGAAAAGCTAAGCTGTCTTGGAACCCGCAACGAAATTAATCACTAGTATGTAGAAGGAGTAGAAAAATACATCCTGTTTCCCTTCCTTTTCAGCAGGACACAACAAATTGGTAAAAGCATAAAAAAAATGCTACGAAATGAGACAATCAGTTCAGAAATTGAGGACCTACCAAAATGGCCTACTTAACTCTGCTTCTAGTAGTATGACAAAATCCCTTGAAGGCACGTCGACGATATACGTCTAATATTATCACATTGGCTAGGTTTGTTTTGTATCAGATTGCCCTCCCAACGAATCTGATGTGCAGTTTGTTTTTATTTACAATTTCATGTAGAGCACTCGAAGATTTATATAATAGTAAAAATGACGTTAGTCGTGGGTAATATATTGGAGCACTAACAATGGTAAATTGATATCAATTCGTCCTAGTTAATGTACTCCTGCTGATTAATTATCAGCGAACGTGTCTATTTGCATATTATACCGCAAACGCAATAGAGAGCCACTGGATTTTTTTAAATAATACTAGCTGTAGTCTGTACCCTGCAGCCCACTGCATTATATAAGTTTTTGGTGAATTCCACGGGAACAACTTATTTTTGCGGGATAAAAAGTTTCCTATGTGCTATTCCAGGTCATCATCTACATGTGTACCAAATTTCATCCAAATCAGTTTAGATTTTTTCGTGATTGATTAATAAACATCGATGAAAAATCCATCCATACATCCAACTTTTTATCCCGGATAAATATGATATTATCTAAGTCACTAAAAACTTTTATAACGCAGCGGGCTTCAGGGCGTAGCTAGTAATATAATAAAAAAAAAACTTTTTTCTTGTTATACCCGGTCCTCTTTGAAAAATAGGCATTTCATTAAAAGCGAACGATTGGCTAAAAGTGTTACTTTCTTCATGACATGCTAAGTGGCAGAGTTCCGCATCGTCTCGCCGCGGTTTGGTGCCACCGCCTTACCAGCTATTTCTGCCGCGATAGCGTGAATGCTTGTTACTGTTGTGTTCCGGTTTGGAAGATAAGGTAGCTGGTAAATTTATGCATCTACATCCTGACACTCGGATAGCAACGTACAATTAACATCTTTGGTGTCTGTAAGCGATGTTTTTTTTCCATCAGGAGAGCCATCTGCTTGTTTGCTATCCTATATTACAAAAATATTGAATTTTTGTTTGTTTGTAACAAATAATCTCAAAAAGTACTGAACCGATCTCAAAAATTCTTTGTAAGCACAAATACTAGTACCTACCTGTCGGGAATCGTATCACGTCGAAAATAATACTACACTTTTGTAAATTAAAAGAGGAAGAGGAATTATTTGTAAATTAAAAATAATGATTGGCAGTCGTCGATTACATCACAAGTCACAACCGTTTCAATGAGGGGCAATAGTGAGCTCGTCCAATGCGCAGTTACTAGATGAGGTCAATTATCTGTTGTCATTCTATTCCAGACGAGTTATCAACCTATTGGCAATTTATTGCAGTCAGACATGTATTTGAATTTCTATCAGCTCCTTGTGTTTATCTGGCCTTCCTTTTGAAGAATATATCAATATATTCATCCAATCAACGAATTTATCATCTCGTAATATGAAAGAAGTCTAATATATAATCTAAAATAATATACCTAGTCTTGGCATAAATATTGTTACAAAGAAAGAAAACCTTTCTTCTATTGCACGTAACATTGATTACTATTACGATGTGTTAGTTTAATACATTAATATAAAACTATTAAAATATATATAATACACTGGTCATCAAAAAAATCGGCCCACCTGCATTTTCACCGCAAATTATGCGTTTTCATTGGCAAAAGAAAACATATTGTTTAATAACTAAAATGATTTACTAATCATGTTTATTTACACTAATTTAAGTACTTTAAACCTTCAAATTATAAAAAAAATCAATTTAATTAGGATTTGAAGTCAAAATCATTAATTTCACATTTTTTTAGTTAAAATTTCAAACTCACTTATTTTTTTAATCATTAAAGTTATCGTCACCATTTTTTCATCTTAATATTGGGTATTTCCTCCTCTTGCTCGAATAACGGCTTGCATTCGCCGTTTTAAAGATTTAATCAAGGTTTTAATGGTCTCTTGAGGAATTCGTTCCCATTCTTCCTTGATGGCGGTTTCCAGGTCTCCCAATGTGGTAGGGGCTGGATTCCGTGCTCTTACCTTTTGTTTTAAGGTGTCCCACATGTGCTCTATCGGGTTTAGATCAGGGCTTCGGGCGGGCCACTGCATAGCACGAATGCCGACCTCTTCTAAATACTGGGTGACATTGCGCGCTATGTGTGGCCGTGCATTATCATGCATAAGTTGAAAGTTTTCCCCGATGTAGCCAGCATAAGGCACCACATGGTCTTCTA
The DNA here is from genome assembly GCA_036924255.1 of Apodemia mormo. NCBI lineage: Eukaryota > Metazoa > Arthropoda > Insecta > Lepidoptera > Riodinidae > Apodemia > Apodemia mormo. The sequence goes on along the minus strand of JAUPFN010000005.1, from coordinate 42,558,339 downwards.
AAACCTCCGTAATGTATCGTGCAGCAGTTAAAGCACCTCTACTTATGAAAACCAGCTCCGTTCGTCCAGTTAAAGATATCCCGCCCCAAAACATTACAGAGCCCCCACCGTAACTGACTGTTTCTCTTATGCAACACTGGGCATAACGTTCACCCGGTCGTCGCATTACATTACGACGTCCGTCAGAACCGTATAAAGTCATTCGACTCTCATCACTAAAAAGAACTGACTCCCATTGACCTATAGTCCAGTTAATGTGATTTTGCGCAAATTGAAGTCTTGCTTGACGATGAGCTGTGGTCAAAAGTGGTCCCGTTGCTGGTTTATGTGGTCTTAAATTCTGCTCTCGAAGTCTCCTTCTAACAGTACTGTCACTTATAGCCACACCCCGATCTTCACGTAAGCGTTGTTGGAGATCGACGCCAGAAAGGTGTCGATTTCTTAAAGCCGATACCACTAAAAAGCGATCGTCCCTTTGAGTTGTCACCCTGTGTCTGCCAGATCCAGATCTTCTTCGATACTGCCCAGTCTCTAGAAACCTTTGGTAAACTCGTCGAACTGCAGAACGGCTGAGATTCAATCTTCTAGCCACGACACGTTGACTTAAGCCCTGTTGCAGTAGAGCCACAACTTGCGCTGCCTCCGCTTCAGTAGTATCCATTATTTTCAGGCAAAATTAATCAAAACTACAGCTTCAGTAAATAAACTTAACGTAAATAACAAGATATCCCGAGAAAAGTTTGTTTCGGACTGGAAACACGAGCTTAATTTGTACCGACGTAAACCGTCAAATCAGCAATTAGCAGTATTTTTGAACAAAAAATAATCAAGTACCGTTAAGTGCCATAGGATTTATGACAAACAGAGTGTCAAACATCTTATCCGACCCTCAAAACAAAAAACAACTGTGAGAAATGGCTTATCTACGAAATAATTGAGAAATAACGAACAAAAACAGGGTGGGCCGATTTTTTTGATGACCAGTTTATATATAAAGCTTATTCGAAGTAGTCTCCATTGGCTGCAATAGTCCTTTAAACGTTGAGATCAGTTATCAATAGAAGCACGCACTCTTTCCATGGGAAAGACAGTTTTAGGGACTTCAAATTATCATGGCATTTAGAGCAAGCCATATTCTCTAAAACTGATCATAAATAATCCAGCGGGTTAAGATCGGGTTAACTAGATGACGACCAGTCTTCAGCTCTGATGAAGTCCGAAACGTTTGTTTCTAACCAAGATTGGTTGGATCGAGCTTTATGACCAGGCGCCAAGTCTTCATAAACGACCATTCTTGATTATTGAACATGGTGTTGTTAAAGGGCTTAACTACCTTCTCAAAAATGGTATCTTGTTATGCTTTTGTCGATGTTTTGATACCTTTTACACAAACAAACCCGCCGTGTTGGTCCCGGCCTCCTTTGTAGAATAGGCCAACTGCCGTTCTGCCAGGCAGGTCGTAAAAGGCGACCGATTGGCTATCGAGTCACTACCATCGTGGCTACTAGGTGGTAGAGTTCTGCATTGTCTCGCCCGGGTCTGGTACCACCGCCTTACCTATTCCTGCCACAATAGCGTCAGTGCTTGTCGCTGTCGTGTTCCGGTTTGGAGGGTAAGGTAGCCGGTAAACTTATGCATGTGGCATTAGATCTCGCCACAAGATAGCAACGCACCATTAACACCTTTGGTGTCTATAGGCGATGGTTGACTCTTTCCATCAGGAGACCCATCTGCTTGTTTGCTATCTTATGATATAAAAAAAAATAAAAAAAAAACAAACATATGGCTCAGTCATCTCCTCTCCATAACTAACACCCCACCATTGAAGTCGGATAATGGCCTATGTTGTACTCTGTTAACTAATTGGGAAGCTTTCTTAGAGCTTTGAGCATAAATACGGTTATTTTGTTTGTTAAAATTTGCGCAATTGTAAAAAAATCTCATCCGTAAACTTTTTTTTGTGACCTCCTTTTGCGTAGTACTGCTAAAATAGTTGTTTTGATTTTACCACCCAATCATTGTTTTAAATTATTAGTTAAGAAATGGACCAGTGCGTCTCTTATAAGTTACAATTAGTCCTAAGTCATCTTTTAAAATAGGCGACATGGTTGTAGGTGCTATCTTCATCTTCCGATATAAAATCTTTTGGATAAGAATTTCTTCTTTCTCTTACTGCTTTGATCACCTTTTCCGTACGAACACTACGTGGACAGCCAGATCTTTTTCTGTCACAAACAGAGGTTTAATTGTACCTATCAATAGCCCGGAACAAACATGTAAATAATAATAAGCATATGGAGTTTTAAAAATTGTATTTTGCTCCATACTTATTTTGTTGTATAATGCAATCACAGCGATTCCGTCCTCTTAATCATATAAAATTGACAGAGTCCAAATTGAAATGTAATAATTTATTAATTTTTAATTGTTACAATGTTGTAACATATGAGCAACATGTTTTTCATCAAATATTTTGTTTACTGGTAAAATTTTTTTACAATTGTGTAACATTTTAATAAACCAAATGATCGTACTTATGCTGAAAGCTCTGAAAGCTGGAAGGAAGTTTCCTAATTAATTAACGTCTTCAGTGAAGGTTTGGGAGGGGTGTTAGCAATGAAGAAGTGAATAAACCATATTTTTGTGAAATAGGTATCAAAAAGTCGGCACAAGTGTATAAAGAAACCATTTTTGAGAAGGTAAGCCTTTAACAACACCATGTTCAATAACCAATAATGGCCCTTTCAGCATGACTCACCGCCCGAGGCATAAAGCTCACATAAAGCTCGATCCACCCAATCTTGGTTAGAAACGTCATCTAGTCCCGACCTTTATCCGCTGTATTATGATTTATGGTCAATTTTACAGTATGGCTTGCTCTAAATGCCATGATAATTTGGAGTCTAAAATAATCCATATGATTGGAAGTGAATAATTTTTCCATGGATTTTTCCATGGAGTGCGTGCTTATCAATAGGATAACAGCTGGCCTCAACGTTTAAAGGACTGTATTGCAGCCAATGGAGACCAACCACTTCGAATATGGTTTATATTTTTTTAATGATTTTATATTAATGTCGGTGTCGTGTTTCGGGTTGGAGGTTCAGTTAGCCAGTAAACCTATACATGTGGCGTTTCAATCCCGCCACGCGTATAGCAACGCACCATTAAAATATATGATGTCTATAGGCGATGGTTTTCTCTTTTCAAAAGGAGAACGGTCTATTTGTTTATTCCATAAAATAAAAAAAATGGCCGTGACGAGTCGCCTTTCAGCTTTAGTAATTTTAAAGAAGAAGGGATTAACGACGCTGTTATAAAATTTTAAATATTATTAATAACATATACAAACAGCGATTTGAATTTTTATGAGTTTCCAAGTAAAACAATTCCTAGTAAAGTCAATTTTTGTATTCCACTCATTGTTATTTTTATATTGACCTTGTTTTTCATGTGAATATTCTCATACGCCAGACTATACGCCCTCACATATTCATGGGATTGACGTAAGAGGATTGTGTAGCAAGAGCGTTTTATTGTAATAGGTTTCGAAGCTATAATTTGGCTATCTCTCTCTTTGGTTCTCTAGAGTGAAATATGAACCAAGTATGTACATGCACATATCTTCATGCCAGATCCCTTACGGGGTAGGCAGAGAGAACCGAGTGCCATACATCACGATCCTTGCAGGCTTGTCTCGCTTCCTCCACATTATGTATGTGATTCGTTAATTAATCAGTACACTAGCGACCTATTACGCAGTGCGTTGAATGATTTCATTTATCGATCTCAAGGGCACAATTTATTTTATTCAGGATATATTAACCTATGCATCTATTAAATTTGGACAGACTTCATTTTTACATCAAAAAATAGCAGACACCCAGTCGGCGTTCCAGATATAATAGCCTATGTATTCAATTTTGGCAAAGGCTACTTTTCATATTGAAAGATAGCAGACAAACAGACGACGTACCTGATGGAAAAAAAGATAACCATACTCGATATATGCCACAGACGTTGATGGTGTATTTCCATTCATGCCATAATGGCTATCTGCACCTAAAATCGGAACACGACTGTAAAAGCACGAATCCTACTGCAACAAGAAATGTTATCAAAATCCAGCGAGATATTACAGAACTGACCTACCAAGTTTAAATAACAGTAAAAGTACCAACTTTTGGTAAAATTTCCATGTATTTTCCAGACTCCCTTTGAAAAACAGACCATCTGCCATTCTGCCAGCTAGTGCCGGCCAGGAATTCAGATCTTAACCAAAACGGCGTAAAACAATTATTATGGACAAATACGCTATATACTATCCTCGTTAACAGAGCGTCAATTGTTGACCCAATTTCCTATAGAGTACAATCGTTGGGGCGGGTTCGTCAAGTATTTATACCTGTGAGGCTGCTAAGTTAATATCAGATTTCAATATAATCTATTTTTAAAAGTTGTCTGTATGTTAAAATATATACGTATGCGGCTAATAAAAATGAATTTAAGACGACCGATTTTTATGAATCAATCTTTTATATACTAGCCCGTGATACTAGCTGTACCCTGCGCGCGATGCTACGACACCAACAAAAATATCTGTCGAAAATTGATCGTACCAACTCAGAAACCTTCGTGGGCTCATGAAATCAGAAATCAGAAATACTTTATTCAATAAAACTTTTTACAAGTTATTTTGACACGTCAACATATTTTTTTTTAAAAACTACTACCGGATCAGAAACGCGGCCACACACTGAGAAGATCCGGCGGAAGAAACTCAGTGGGCTTGTCTTTTTTTTCATATCATTGATTTTTTTACATTATCACAATATTACAAAAATATATATGAGATCGGTATGAGGAGTAATTAATCCTGCACAAAAACTTTACTAAAGATCATCAAATCAAATGACATACAGACAAACATTCATTTTTATATATCTTTTATATGATAAGATAGCAAAGAAATAATCATTGCACCTGGCGGAAAAAAGATAATCATCAGACACATGTCATATCATTAGCATATAGACACAAAAAATGTTAAGTTACCGTTCGCACTTCAGGAATTTACCGTCTACCTGGATGAGCTAAACCGGAACATAACACTGACACTGCGGCAGAAATGATAAAGTAAGTGGTACTAACTCAGTCAGTCAAGATGATGAGGAAATCTGCCTCCTAGTTTTGCATATTTCATACCGACCGCGACAGTAAGTCGGCATGGTAAACTGGAATTATTTCAAAAACCTAGCGTTAAAAATGTGTTTACAAATCTTCAAAAAATATATAGATTGATTACTTGTAAATTAGGAAAAATGGTAGAAAAAGTTAAACCGTCCTGGTATACCTCGGGTTGGTCTTATGACATTTATTCATTAAGATACTAACAATTGCCAGCGATTGTGCCTGTGCTGAACATTCTTAAATTCGCTAAACTTCAAACAAAAAAAAACATTCTAATACCCATTCATTCTCTGTATAATAAGTGAATTAATCAATTACAATTGAGCCTATTGAATACATTTTTGTTGCATTTACGTGCAGTTTATGTTTGAATATGTAGGTATCTAATATATGAGTATATACAGGTATATTTATTTTGTATAAAAGAACATTTTTTCTGTACAGTGTATGTGCTCTATCGTGAGAAACCAGTTTACCACTAGGTGGCGCTGTACAAATCACATACAAATTCCTAGTACACTCGAAACGCGCTCACGATCGAATGCGAAAAGAAAAACTCACACTTAGCACTCTGTAGTCAGTTTTCCCTGTACACCCCAAAATTTTAAACAAATTGCAAATATAGGCAGGTACGGTCAAAAGTAGAGACCACTTCTTATGTGGACCTGTCAAACTGTTTGCCAAGAAAATAAAAATTGTGTGATACTTGCTGCTCTCCCCCACGTGAGATTTAGTGAGATAGACCCCCGTTATCTCACGAAACTTATAAACGCCACATAATGTGCCCGTACCCCCACTGACAAAATCTAGTAAAAGTTATCAAGTGGTCTAGAGAGAGAAACTTTCTGTTTGCATTAGGATCCAAGACGTCAGATTTACCCTAAACATCATATTACGTTAACACGCTTTTAAAATAAATTAAAAAATCTGTTAATCCTGCGTTTCCACTTGCCACAGGCACATACACACATACAAATATTAAGCGTGTTATCTTTGTTCAAGTCAGAGGTTAAAAATAAATTAAAATTGAACTAATATATAAGCCATATAGGCATTCAACTTTATAAAGTCCTAATAAATTACAATTTTGTTTGGCAAATATTTAGAGCGAAACTAGAAACCAGTTTTATTTTAACTGACATTTATTAATAAAATTATTCATCACACGACTACTAATTTGTATTTCAAGCGTTAAATGGTCAAAAACGTCTATTATATTATTATATAAATGTAATGTTAGAAAAATCAATATAAGTAACACATATTTAACAATAGTTTAAAGAATCAAGTTACTTTTTATTACAACGTATTTGATCAAATTGGTTCTAAAATGACGTTATTACAATAAAATGCGTCAGTAGGTACGTTTATTAATTTTTAACAACATGAGATAGCAAAAAGAAATGGCTCTCTTGATAAGATAATATAACCATCGCTTACGGAGACAACAAAAATGTTAAATGTTGCTATCCGCGATCCATTTCGGAACAGGATAGTGACGAGCACTGAGGCTGTTGCAACAGGAATAAAAGGCGGTTATATAAAAACCCGAGAGATGCAGAACTCTACAACCTAACTCTTCAAACATTATATAATTACATCACAGCCAATATAAACACAGCCAACGACCCCTTGAGATAATTACATGAAAGTTCAGGTTTCGTTGTAATTATGGAGTTCGCAGCTATAACAAGATGAAGGCAATCCTGTTACACCTGTTACAATTTCCATTTTAACTCGACGAGTCTGGACATATGTCCGCGTTGCGTAATTGTTTTAACATCCTGTAAAAAAAATAACACAGTATTCTTTTTTAATCCCTGAGGCTAAAAAGGTGTGTTGCAAGCAGCGCTTGTTAACCGGTTAATTTTCAAACCTAAATCAGCGCAAATTCATAAGGATCGTTCGTAAAAATTTGTTCTAACTTAACTTTAAAAAAATACCGGTTTTCTCATGGAGCAAAACTGTAGGGTTTTGCAATAATAACCCGGTTTATAGAGTTATTTTTAAATATTTCTTGAATGTTTACCGCTCCCAATTTTTAGTACACATTATGAGTGACACCGTGGACATACCTACATTCGACTTAAACCTGTTTAAATATAATATCAGGGCAGCCCAAGATGCTAAATGGGTAGTTTGTAAATTAAATTATAGGAAAAGTAAAAAGTCATATAAAGTTTTTCATTTTAACGATGGGGAAAAAATTACAGATAAAAAAAATGTTTTAAAAAAATATGTGCCATGGTAACACTAAATCGCGTCAGATTAAGGTATGGCGTGTTAATTTCCACCTAAAATTTGGAAAATCTGCCGATTCAAGTGTAGCGTAAGGGAGTGGGAGGGTCACAAAGTTGCAGAGAGAACGTTTTGACATTCTCGAGCGCGTCTGAATTCTCTTTTAATATATAGGAAATTATGTAAGAATAACGAAAAAAATATAACCTGACAATTTCCACAAGCCGAAGTTATCTTAATTTGGTTTTGATGTCCTGAGCGATCCATACACAGGCGTAGATTGCTTAGAGCAACAGGTAGTCTTAATTGGGCACTGCTTAATTGGACACTAAAGTAGTATTAATTGGACACTGTACAATCCAGACCAGAACACGAACAATATCAAGCACCTACTGAAGCTATGCAGGAGCAAAAGGTAAATGGTGGTACCAAACAAGGGCGAAACGTTTTCGAATTCTACCACCTCGTTGTCTATCAAATAGTACATTGTAGTTATATGTTTGATAAAAACTTCTTAACAGAAAGCCAGATTGCCTTTTCTCCAAATAGGGACCCGAATTTATTTTTTTAATTTGTTTTCTTTTTTCAATTTAGTTCTCTAATCCTAATTCCGTTGCAATAAAGATGTACAAACGCAAATAATAGTATTATAGACCCTGGTTTTTGACAGAGTTACCGGGTTTAACCTGTTAAAGAATATAATACCGCATTTGTAACCATATAGCCGTGTGGAGAACGAACGCTATTATTCTATTTGCATTGTGTATCTAATGGTACGAAAGGTTGCCACCATAAAGAAAATTAATCTCTATTCATAATTGAAATAGCGTCCTAACTTGCTTGGCTATGCAATATGTATGATGTTAGTGACGTAATATTACGACCACGATGATGTGGATAAGGTGTGTCTAGATCCAATATGACGAATATTTTATAACTGACAGCTTAGTATTCCCCGGGCTTTTTTGAAGAATAGTCCAACTGCCGTTCTGCCAGGCAGGTCGTAAAAGGAGACCGATTGGCTATACGAATCACTAAAATCGTGGCTACTAGGTGGTAAAGTTCTGCATTGCCTCGCCCGGGTCTGTTACCACCGCCTTGCCTATTCCTGCCGCAATAGCGTCAGTGCTTGTGACTGTCGTGTTCCGGTTTGGAGGGTAAGGTAGCCGGTAAACTTATGCATGTGGCATTAGACCTCGCCACAAGATAGCAACGCACCATTAACACCTTTGTTGTCTATAGGCGATGGTTGACTCTTTCCATCAGGAGACCCATCTGCTTGTTTGCTATCTTATACTAGGTATAAAAAAAAACTTATGGCTCGGCCGCACTTGCGTCTATCGTCACAAAGCTTCGTGCAATGACAGGATAAGTGCAGATGTGACCGGCTATTATCGGCTATCGTTGCATACATTCTGGATTGCGTGTGATTTAGCGCGCTAATATCTTCCGGACGATACACGCAAGTGCGGCCTGCAAAGTTGCTGTTTGTACGGCGGGATTGGAATGCTACATGCATAAGTAACAAGCACCGACACTATCAACGGCAGGAATACAAAAGGCGGTGGAGACCAAACTATGACGAGACGTTGCAGAGTTCTACCACCTAGTTAGTGATAGGCCTTCTCTCGCCTTTTACGAGATACCTAGCAGTAAGGCAGTTGATCTATTCTTCAAAACGGAGCCCCGCTCTACTCGAGGAGGAATATTGCAGAACACCTCCTACAAAGAATAAAGGCAAAAGGGCAGTAAAAGTCTGTTGTCGAAATTCGACCATTAACCAAAAAAATAAAATCTTTTTTAAGTTTGACAACAAACGTCGGCCGTTAAGAAATTAGTATACATGTGTGTATATTGTCATGTACATATTATGTCAAATGAATGTAGTATACGTGTAATGTTTATTTTTATTATTTTCACGTGTTTCTAATGAATAATATTTAAAAATGTTTAACGCCCATGCCAAAAAAAAAATTTAAAAATATTAGGTTTCTGCAACCCTCCGTAATATAAATTAACTCATTGATTTCCAAAGTGGTCCAGGTGGATCTTTAGGGGTAGACCCCTGAAGGTTCACCTGGACCACTTTGGGAGACTCGACGGGGGTCTACGTTGGCGGGACCAAAACGCAAATTTCTATAGTTAGGTCTAATCTTCATATTTTTTTTAAGTTTTGGGAGTATGGTAGAAATTTAGATTCAGAGGGTCCACCGGAATCAGCAAACTTTTGAAAGTTGTCTATGAGAAAAAAGTTTGGGAAACTTTGCTTTAACTGATAAATCCATCGTTTGCGTAGTTAGCTTAAAAATGGGTACAAAGCTTTTGTTTCACATATCAATATACAGTCAATCGAAAATCGACCATGGTAGACGGAAACGAAATTCGTGTAGGATTTTTTATTTTTGACGATTTTTTAAACTTAAGTTTGTATAATTTGATTTATTTCAATACTCCATTGTGTTTTCCCTAAACAGTAAATTGAAGGAAGAACAAACAAAGATCTTGAGGTTTTATACAAAGAGTAACCTTGAAAGAATAAAAAACAAAAAAAAAAAGATTTTTTTTTCTTACTTAGACACAATCATACACACAGTACAAACTATTATACATATACGTAAAATTACTTTTATTCAATTCATTTGAATGTTTTTTCTAAGCATTCAAGTGCGTATCCAATAGATTTTTATTATTAATAAATAATTGTGATTTCAAAAAATGTTCAAATACCATTATATCTTATTATTGTTGATATAAATGCAAAAATTACTATGATAATGACAAAAAAGTAATATAAAGCAGCAGCGACGCATACTTGTGAGCGCGCGAAATTAACAATTAAAAAAAAGATATAAACAATGATTTTTTTTAAATCTCTATTAACAATACTATTAACTATTGTATAGAGAATTAAAAAAAATATTACTTAAACATTATGTTTTGTTTAATATATTTTTCATGGGACGAAAGTACCCAAATTTGAGATTTTTCGAACCTTTAAAAATTTATATCTTTAAAAATATTAACTTTATAGTGAAAAGTCATGGGAACTTTTTTATTGGTATTTTAATAAAGAATATAAAAAAAATTTGACCGGTCGAAAAATAACAATTTCTTGCAATTGTTTAAACAATTTCGGTTTAAACAATATGGCACCGGGTTGCCCCATGGCAACATGCATTTATATCATCAGTAGGGCAATTTGAAGAGGATCGCACAAAAAACTTGAGGTGGAATAGTTTTCGGTACACATGCGCCGATTCCTCCTGCACTAATCATGACTAGCACGTTAAAAATGGCATATTTTCAATTTTTCGGTACACAGTCCCTTACGCCTGTGCTTACGCGCCGTATAGATGTACATACGATCTTGACCTTGTGACCTTGGTGGGAGGCTTGTGGAGTCCAGATGATTTTTTGTTGCAAACAAGTGTTTACACTGTTGTAAACCGCCGGTGGGGACCCATGTGGAGAGCTTGTTTCCAACAGTGTGGCTCGCCTTTCAAGAATATTTTCGCGTCAAATTAAAACGTTTACATTGATAACAGTCATGATGTCATTGGTCAGTTAACTCCACACCAAACCAGTATTCTAAAGGCCTGCCTCTTTTACGTAATCATGCCAAGTAGATGGTGTACCCACTAAATTCGTGGTTGATGTGTATAAGCCAGTTGTTCGCCATATCAAATAACTTGTTTTGTGCAAAACACACAAGGTCACGACTGTTATATTAATGCGTAGATATGAAGTTCATTACTATTTCAATTAAGCAATAAAATATAGTGATATATATTTTTATGTCGGCAGATTTAATACATGCTTTCTGCTTGCTTTACAAAGGATTTTTTTATTATCGATACGGAAGCGCTTGACCACGATCTCGCCTGATGGTAAGCTAAGATGTGGCCTAAGATGGAACGCGCTTCCCTAGAAGGTACCTGTTCACTCTTCTCTTGAAGATCCCTAGATTGTACTCCTCGGGGAACACAGACTCAGGAAACATGTTCCAGTCCCTTGCGGTTCGAATGAAGAATGTGGGGTCGAACCTCTTTATCCGGGTACGTGGAACGTCCACCATATGGCGATGCCTAGAATCTGTGCACTTCGGCGATCGATAGAAAACGGGGATTGCGGAATGAAGTCGTGCAATTCCGCAGCGCACTCTTCAAATTGTATCCGATAGAAAACCGATAAACTAGCCACACTGCTGCGATGAGTGAGGCTCTGGAGTATTTTGCCTACCAAATCATCGTCGTTTATGAGCCTCTTGGCACGCCTCTCTATCGCTTCAAGTGTCTCCAGCTGGTATTTGGCGGATCCATCCCAGAGGTGAGAGCAGTATTCCATGCACGAACGGACTTGTGCTTGATAAAGGTTTGAACAACTGTCCCGGGCTGAAACACTTTCTCACCTTGGCCAGAATACCAAGCTTTTTTGAGGCAACTTGGGCTTTAAATTCGATGTACGAACCAAAGTTGATAGTAGGCGTGAAATATAAGTATTTCGTCCGAATGCCAAAAAATAATTCCAATTCCAGTAGGTAGATGGTAGTTTTGCAAAAACGGAACACTTATAGGACCACTTTGTTCTTCGTATGTTTGTCTGTTCGTCCATCTGCCAAGGCCCTTTATCTCAGGAACGCGTGGAGGTATTGAGTTGAACTTTAAACCATATACTGAGTTCTACCGCCCCCTGAAGCTGTGAAAAAATTAAACTTCTACGTTGACGTAAGAAAATAACACAGCCATTTTGTTCCGCAAAAAAAAAGTATTTTGACCCGCTCAGGTAATCCAAATTTATAAGATATATTGCAGTAATTATGAAACTATGATTAACTAAGAAATTTGGTAAGTAATGTCGTCGTGTACTACAAGTACTTACAGGAAAAAATCTGAAAAATATACATTCTATGTTTTGAAAACTAAATTAGGGAAAAGCTTGAAAAAATTGCAAGACTCGCTACCTTACTTTTTATAAATATGTACCTACAAATTTGTATTGAACCCTCTGTGGGCGAGTCTAATTCGCACTTGTCCGGTTTTTTATACATTATAGGATAGCAAACAAGCAGATGGCTCTCCTGATGGAAAGAGACAACCATCGCCTATTAACACCAAAGATGTTAATGGTTACTATCTTTTAGCGGGGTTTTAATGCAATATGCAAAATTTTACCAGCTACCTTATGTTCCAAACCGGAACACAACAGTGTCAAGTTCCAGTGGTACCAAACCTGCGCGAGACGATGCAGAACTCTACTCTACTATGCCCGTTACTATTTACTACCATCGTGATTCGTGGCTCATCTAGTAACCATTATGGTAGTAACTAGTAACGCTCATACATCATTTAAGAAGTACTTGTATTCTTTACACGTATTCCGTACCTAGAATTGGTCCTATCTATCTTTAAAAGATTTCTAGATTCTCTCACATACCTAATATGAACCTAGAACGGATTCCAGATATTGCTGGAGTAACGCCAGGACGCAGTAGCGTGTATTTGACGACTGTTCTTATTAACCGAATTGAAAAAGCGTGTGAATTTATTGACCGATTGGAAAGCTGCTTTCCCTGATCTGAGAATGAACTTATCAACACACTGCGGTTAGAAATACATTTAATATGCTAATATTATAGATAATGTTACGTTTTAATATATTATACCTTTATTTAACGTAAGCCTTTTTTATTTACCTAACAGCGTTGTTTTATTGATTAAATAACAGGGACCGCATTCCAAGTAAAAAAAAAACAAATTTTCTGACAGATTCTTAAATCGAAGAGTTTGAGTACACGATTGAGCGCATGTAACCTGTACTACAAAATGTCGGATATACATGGGGCACACTAAAAGTTTTGCACTTCTAGCTAATCGGAACTATTTGAATTTCGAATGTTATATTTTTAAAACGTTGCAACCTTCTTAGTAATAAAAAAAACAATTGGCATGTAATGATTTGTCAATTGTTTTTTTTATCACACATCAAACTTCTACGTACGCAACGAAAATTGAATTAAGTCGAAAAGATTTTAGAGCGATGATTTTTTATGATTTTAAAAGTTCTCTTTCTCTGCAAGACTGTGCCGCTCGTCTTCAAAATGCTTTTGGGAGAGAAGCACCTTGTTCGAGCACCGTGAGGCAATGGTTTGCTGAATTTGAGAGAGGTCGAGTTTCTTTACATGACGAATTTCGTGAAGGGCAGCCTTCAACTGCCGTCAACGAAAATAATGTGGCTACTGTTAAGCGGTTAATTGAAGAAAACCTCCAGATTACCTATGAGACAATTCGAGGACTATTGGGGATTGGTATGAGCCAAATTCAGAAAATTTTACACGAAGAAATGAAAGTTCGGAAACTTTGTTGTCGTGGGATCCCTCGTGAACTGACAGCGGAGCAGAAGCGGGCTCGCGTGGAATGGTGCTCACAGATGCTACTGAAGTACGATCACGGACATTCTAATACTGTTTATTACATTGTCACAGGAGACGAAACGTACATACACTGATCTATTTACCACTAAAAGTTAAACCAGTTATTGACAGAAAAATTGAGAAATATTTCAAGATTCCCCGTGTTTGTTCAAGCTCCCTTTAAAATTAGACCATCTGCCATTCTGTTATGTAGTTCAAATAAGGCAAACGGATGGCTACACATGGACACTAGAAGCCATCTATAAATTACGTCACACGTTAAGGGGGAGGGAGGGGGTCGACGAAGTGAGACATTGTGTGACAAGGAGTAGGGAGGTGTCCCAAATTTTGTGACATTACATTCTTATATAAAAATCAATCCCTATTTTCCGTGGTCACATCACGTGTGAATGGCTGGACCGATTTCGCTAGTTCTTTTTTTGTTGTGTTTGCAATTATCAGGAGAAGGTTCTTATAAAATAAAATATTAAGAAAATTGCGGGGAACATTAAAAAAATTAAGAATATTTAACCACTAATCCAGTAAAAAGTTTAACGAAACCATGATCGACCAGTTTTGGCGCAATGAGTAAAAATGTGTTTATTAATACTTAAATAATGATATTATGAAAGAAATTTTGATTAAAATTAAGGGGAAAGGGATGAAAAAAATAAAAAAGGGTTGAAAATGCCTTTTTTTTAAATAACTTAATAACGGTAGGAAATAGAAAAAAAAGTTTCAAGTAAAAGCTGTAGAGAAAAAAATTCTACACAAAAAGTTCCTCTTCATTTTTTTGTTATCTGCTTTAGTTTAGCTACAAAAAATAAAAATTAAATTTGTAGTAAAATATGTAAAAATATATAAATATGAGAATACATGTGTAGTAGTGTTAGTACATACTAATGTGATGCGCGCGCTACATGGTACAGGGCCGTAATAATTCTGGTAAGGTTTTATAATTAATTACAAAGCAAATTTAATTTTTATTTTTTGGAGCTAAACTAAAGCAGATAACAAAAAAATGAAGAGGAACATTTTGTGTAGAATTTTTTTCTCTACAACTTTTACTTGAAACTTTTTTTTCTATTTCTTACCATTATTAAGATATTTAAAAAAAAGGCATTTTTCAACCCTTTTTTTATTTTTTTCATCCCTTTCCCCTTAATTTTAATCAAAATTTCTTTTATAATATCATTATTTAAGTATTAATTTTTACTCATTGTGCCAAAACTGGTCGATCATGGTTTCGTTAAACTTTTTACTGGACTACACTATATAAAGCCCTTTCGACTGTCTGGAAGGACAATCAAGTATACTTATATAAATTATGTGTCTTGTTGTTTGTGCCCTATGGATTCTTAATATGTACGGCAAAACAACATTTACCGGCTCAGCTAGTATTTTATATATAAGTATACTACACTAAATATAAACTACATATCTACCTATTAAAAAATGACATAAAAATAGCTGCAACTGTCTCCATGACTATAATGTTTAATTTTTTTTGTTAGCAAGATTTTATTAAGAAAAGAACTAAATGTTTACATTAACTTAAATTCTAAATTTATCTAGCAATTATTTCCCAAACCTAAATTTAATAAATGTGGATAAGTTAAGGAGATGATGTACAATCTTAAGGAGTATATTAAATGTTGGGAGGCCCCGTAGACCGTGCGTAAGCAAAAATTAATAAAAACTTCCCAAATGGCAAAAGTCAAAAAAACAATTTATTTTTTTCAAAATAGGTATGGAGATTGATTATTTAATTTGAATAGTTTGTAAACATTTTGGAAAAAGTGACAGTCTCTACCCTTCATAAGGGTCCCCAAACAAATGTTTATACGGGGCACTGCCAAGGCACGCTACGCCACCCAATCCTATGCCGCTCAAGTAAATCCCAACAGCATCATGGGCTTCCCAACTACCATATATTTTACCTTTAAGTAATCTTTATATTTATAAATTGAAACTGGGAGTTTCTAACTACTCACAAATAGTTTAATATCTAAATTGAATTATTTATAAAGAAAATATTTTTATTTTGAATCATTTTGAAAAAATGTTTCTAAATTACCTAAGGATATGTCAATAATTTATATGCACATGCAAAGTAAAATTTATTAGTTGGTTATTAATATAAATAATGTTTATGGCAGTAATAAGTTATAGTGGCCTATATTAGTTATGTATATAATTTTCAAAGCATTTTGGTCCTCCCACAACCACACTGTGGAAACAATTGCTAGTAGAGTATTTCCAAACTGATACCATTTGGGGCCTTGTGATTATTATCATCGTTTTCTCTTTAGAGAAAGGGAGAATAAAAGAAAGATAATACAAAAATTTAAAAAACTTACGTCTAGTTCCAATTCCAGTTTGTTTATCTCATCTGTGGCTGCATTCAATTTTTCCAATTCCACCTGAAACGTTTTAAAAAACTTCAAACAGTCGCACGGAACACACACATGATATTCCCAAACGTATGGTAAAAGCAAACAACATGTAGGGACGGGAAACATCTGAGACATGGTTAAAACTAAAAGAATACTTTATCTTTTTATTCACTATCTTTATAGATAAAGCCATCAATTTTATCTTAAGGCCACACACAAAGGAGGTTACCCATATTTTCTTACATTATTTTCCAACAGAAAGAGAAAGAAACTATATTATTGGTAAATACTATGTTTTGTGCATGAGAGAATGTCTTTCGCAATTAAATATTTTATGCATATTACTTGAGAAATATAACTAACCAATAAACTTAAATAATATTGATTTATTAATAATGTTAGCGTACCTTATGTATAGATTGTTTCCTGTCCCTACACAAAGCACCTACACTACATAAACAATATTAATACTTACTGGTAAAACTTCATAGACAGATTTAGAATAGCAAAATAAACGCCAAAATAAATTAATCTTACATTTTATTTCTGATAATCATAAATTTACATACATATTGACATCATACATGCTGTAAATTTTACGATACAAAAATATTACACATTTTTAATTATTAGGAAATTTACACAATCCTTTTTAGATGTAAATAATGAGTTATCCGAAAAATACACAAGTTCAGAACATATTGTGAGTCTTAGCTGGTTACATGTAGAACTTAAAAGATAAAAGTAATATATTTTTAATGGAATGGTTCCGTTGTACTAAAGATTACACTATGTGTAATAAGTGAACACTTTACTTTTGGTAAATGTTACATATTTTACAATATATTGCTAGTAGGCCGAGTGTCACAAACAAAATCTTTGTTTAGCAGAAAACAATATATCAATTGAATTGAGATTACATTTGAGTAGAAATAAATATAACATTAAAAACTATAAAATGAATCGAAGTTTACTACTCTAATAAAAACTAATTTATCATCTACATATGATATCGATAATATCAAACGAAACATGTCCACCGGTGGTAAAAAAATATTTTTAAGAAATAATTTATTTTAAGAAATGTAAATATAACAAATAAATAAAAACTTTCAGGAGATTCAATAAAATTAAATTAACAAATTCTTCATGACATAACTTATGAAAACATAATCCATTCAAAATTTTTGCAGTTTGCCTATTTCATAGTGTTTGGTTTGAGTAATGGGTAAATAAAATTAAAACTAATTTTAATTTATGATCCATATAAAAGTACTGAATATGACAGCATTTTTATGCACATATATCATATACTTTAAACAGAATTATTCATTACGTATAATGCGAAATATTCAGACCATACATGAATTACATTTCTATTCTTGTATACATGTATACAATGTATGAATAAAAATTCATCATGAATAAAAAACAAGAGAAAGTGACCTTGAAAGACACTAAGTTTGACAGTATAATTAGCTTCAATGTCAAATACATTTATAAACTATTATTTAATTGTTATCTTTGTAGTGATAATTCTATGTATAAATTAAAGATATATGTAGAAGGGTTTAGTAAAGTAACTACATATTGTTAATTGTGAATAGAAATGGCACATCTCAGCATCTGAGAAACAAATTAATATTTTATGAAAAAAAGATAAATCTAAAAATGTAAAATGCCGATATTACTACAACTAATAGTTGAAACATCAAAATTGACATTTGCGGTGATTCACAGATCACAAAATACATTGGACAGGAAACAGTCCCATAAGGTACCAAGCTTTCACCTCAAATGAATATTACATCCAAAATTATGTCTTGCATACAAATGTATAGATAAGTAGGATTTGGACCAATCAGTTTATATAACTATCACAAATATATTTACCAGAGACAAAACGTCTCTTTACAAGAGATAAACGGTACCCACTACCTATCAATTCAAACTCTATTCCCGATAAGGTTGCCCCCTCACAGTTAAATTGTGCTGAAATAGTTGTTTTAGAGGAAGGACCATTGTTCAATTCAAATCGAGCTCTCAGTGACCCTACACCTCTGTCATCAGAATGTTGAGATAACTCAGTAAAGCGCCATAGTGCTTGCTCACTTTCTGCATTCCAGCTATTTTTAGGCATTGCAATAACATTCTTTACAGATCCATTCATTGGTACACAAACTGACACATTAAGCAATGGTGATGGAGGACTCATTGCATGAAGATTAAATTTATAGTCAATCTTTAAGTCAGTATGATCATGTTCACATTTCCAGTAAGAAACCATTTGCAGAGGACATGAAGCTGCTCCAGATTTAGGTCGGATTTGGTATTTTAATATATCTACATTAAAATACTGGGCTGTTGGATTTTTCTCTGATTGCCTTTTAAGGAGAGAAGTTAATGCAGGCATGTTAAATTCCACAACTGTAGTATCCCTTGTTGACATCATAGCGTTAATACAAATCAGCTGTTTATTCGGTAAAACATTGTCAAGCCGGTGGATGTTTTTCAATCTAAAGCAAAGCTTTGCTGGGTTAGGATTGTTAGCAAGAACTCCTACTATACCAGTTGGGAAAGATAACATCATGTCTCCCGACATTTTAACTTGACATCTGTCTTCATCTGTCCCTCGGAAATAGGAATGAATGATTTCATGAAAAGCAACGGCCAATGGAATAGTATCAGCCATTCCTATTGTAAGAGGCGAAGGGCCCCTAGACCCTGATGAGGCTGCTGCACGGAAATCACCTTCTGAACGTCTTGATGGTGGACGAGGCAGTGAAATGGTAGATGTTGTTGGGGTAGATGTACGAAAATTTGACTGAGTCATTTCACCAACTTCAGTAAATAGGTCACCAGGGTCAGTTGTTGATACAGGAGTAGGGCTTTCTAAAAGATTAGACTGGTTCCCTTGCAAAGGGGCATAAGGATTTGATATATTTGCATGTGGAGATGTTGGATTGCTTGCTGAAGGACTCTGAAAGATATCTATTAAATCACTGCTTGCTTTACTAGCATTAGCATTTGAACCTCTTCGTGTTGTGCCCAGTTTGTACAAAGAAATATTTTCCACTGTAGCTCTGAGCTCATCTAAGCTAGCTGACATTGGAGCACTCCCGTTACTAATAGGTTTAATTTCAACATGTATTTTTTGCTCTTGTTCCTCCTCGGAATCTGAATCTGTAGATGAATACACAATACCCTTTTCATCTTTTGGCCTAATACAAAAGCCTTCATCATCCACTTCAGGTGAGTTCAATAAATCATCTTTAGCTGGAACCTCCTCTTCTTTTTCTTCTAAATCAGACTTATCACATGGATTAGAATTTTCTGAAATGTCATCTTTTTTCTTTTTCGATTTTTTAAATTTAGTTTTTGTTCTACGGCTTCTAAGAAACCACTTTGATTCCCTGAGTGTTTGTGTTCGATTTATATTATCATCCTTATCAGTTGCAACAGGAGTAGCAGGGGTTCCACTAGGACTTGATGGTGCTGAACAAGGCGCTGCGCCTTCCGCGCTAACACTAGGCTCATCTTTACTTTGGAAATTTGGCGTAAATAAATTTAAAAGAGAGGTAGTTCTTCTAGAGGTCTTAGTGGCAAATGAAGGCTCTTTTTTAGCAAGTTTTGTTACTTGTGTATGCTTATGAGACCCATTAGAGACAGTAGAAATTTGATCAGCTTCTGATATTGAATTATTAGCTGATCCAGGCTTTGGTAAGGAAGGAGGTAGATCCACTATACTTGCTTTTTCTAAAGCATTGTACTTTTCTACTAGAAATTGTTCTAGTAATTTTTCTACAGTTAGTTCTAGGCATTGATGTTTGAAATCACGATGTACTTGTCCCATGAGGTCGTGATTATTTTGAATTATATCTGTATAAGAATTCACAAACTGTTTCATTTGTTTTAAATGAGCTTCTTCCACATCTTGAAAGTGTTTACAAGTTTGAGTCATTTTTTTTTCAAAGTCCTGCTTTACTAAATTGTATTTTTCTGCCAACTGCCTATAATCTTCATGTAGCTTTTTAAGCTTAATTTCAGCCTTTTCAATGTCTTTAGTAGATGCATTGTCCTTACGGAGTTTTTCTAGTTCAGTTGATTTCGTTGTATAAACATCTTTAGCCTTTTGCAGTGCTTGTTTAGTATTCTGGATTAAAAGTACGACTTCTAACGTATTTGATTCAGAATCTTTAACAGCTTTATGCTTTTTGTGCAATTCCTCAGCATAACGAGCTACATCTTTGACAAGTTCACTAACTTTTTGGAACATATGCTGATGTAAATTAGAAAGCTTTTCAGCTGAACATTTTAAGACACTCCAAAACGGTGCAAATGTTCCCTGGGCACAGTTACTGTTGGCTTGTTTCGCTAATTTCGCAAGGAGTTTCGAGTTCGATTCTTCTATGTTTGATCTTTCCCTAAAATACTCTGAGAGCTCTTTGCTAGCTATAAGTCCGTATTTCATGTTTTGATATAAAATATCATATCCATTGTGCTCGTTGGCGAAGTAATCTACGAAGTTGACGTTCATCTTTACTGTTACAATGGCAACTTTACGTTACTCGATTACTCAATACATTATAATATCACTCACTGACCTGTATTCTAGGATCAAGCTCAGTATCACCATTGTCGTCGGCTGGAATCGTAAAAGAGGACTCATCCATTGTAGTACCTAGGACTGAAACACTAAATTACATCACCAGCACAATAGCAAAAAGCGTCACCTTCACTTCACCATATATACAAATACTATTGTCTCACACATAACATTTTTGAAATTTATAATATTCAAAACTACTAATTTAAGAATTTATTTATTGAAATTTGAATATGTTAAATGAGAAAATCTACTAAAATTCCTTTTCAAGATGACGTCCACTTTTAAGAGACGTCAAATCATAATAATAGACAACTGACAACGTCCAACGATCGGGAATAGGCATGATAGGGTAGCTAAACAATAAACTTAATGCTGCACATAATCGATTAGTAATTTATGATAATCAATTTGTTTGCAATTGATTTATATTACTTAGCCCTAGAATTAAAAATAGACTTGGTTATTTCAAACGTGAATTAAAATGAAAATATTACCAAATTTTTATTGGAAAGTAAATGTAAAACCGTGATTATTATTTCCAATTATAATCATGATACAATCATTACTTTATTTTATATTACGGACATATGCAGGTGGTAGAGCGCTTTTTAATATTTAACATCTTTCCTCTCGCTTTCCTGCAATTTATGGGAATAATTTTGTGAAATGTAACGAAAGTGTGAAATAACTGGAGCCGCATTTGCGTCTAACATCATAAAGCTTCGTGCAATGACACGATAAATTCAGATGTTACCGGCTATTATCGGCTATTTTCGCATACATTCCGGACTACGTGTGCCTTAGCGCGCATATAACCTCGGGATGATAGACGCAAGTGCGGCTCCAGCATCAGGAAGCCGAGGAATCGCAAGTTTTTTTTTAATATATCATAAGATAGCAAACAAGCAGGTGGGTCTCCTGATGGAAAGAGTCAACCATCGCTTATAGACACCAAAGATGTCAATGGTGCGTTGCTATCTTGTGGCGAGGTCTAATGCCACATGCATAAGTTTACCGGCTACCTTACCCGCCAAACCGGAACACGACAGCGACAAGCACTGACGCTATTGCGGCAGGAATAGATAAGGCGGTGGTACCAGACCCGGGCAAGACAATGCAGAACTCTACCACCTAGTAGCCACAATGCTAGTGACTCGATAGCCAATCGGTCGCCTTTTACGACCTGCCTGGCAGAACAGCAGTTGGCCTATTCTTCAAAAGTGGCCGGGACCAACACGGCGTAAACTATTTGAAAGCTATATAAGCTATTTGAAATGACCAATAAGCGCGTGCTATTTGAATGAACCAACGGGCATGTGCTATTTGAATTTACCAATGAGGACGTGCGGTAGCCATCAGATAGTATCTCTTTAATCACTTAGATGTCAGATGTTAGACGTCACATGCGACTATTGATAAGTAAGGTTCGCTCGTTTTTTGTTTGTTTGAGATTTGAACCATTTTTAACTAAACACATGGCGTCTTATGCAATCTTGCTTTTTATTAGTTGTACATAGATCTATATGCATTTTCTGCCTTAATTTTTTTTTAAGGGTTGCTTTAGTTTTGTTTTAAGACTAGACACATAAGGCTTTTGTGGTGCTTTCAAGCACATAACAGGTTTCTCTGTGTTGATTCAGGCTCCTTTAGAAGAATAAACCGTCTGCTATTCTGACTACTATCGTGACCACCACCACCATTGGTACCACCACCTTACCTATTCCTGCCGCAACAGCGTCAATGTTTGTCATAATTATATTCCGGTTTAGAGGATAAGGTAGCCGGCATGTGGCATTAATATCCCACCAATCGGATAGCAACTTATTATTAATATTTTTGATGTCTATAGGCGATGGTTTCTCTTTCCATCAGAAGAGCCATCTCCATGTATGCTATCGAATTATATATAAAAATCTTTAAACTGGTTGACCCTGCAGGCTATTCTTGAAATTTCCCGCTAAAATGAGGTATTTAAGCTCCAAGAAAAAAAACTATACTGCATAGATGTTTACAGAGTTCTAAAATCTAAATTTTGTTACAAATTATATTAATTTGATTTTTGAAAGGATGTATTTTTAATCTATTGAATACAATCAACGCATTTTTTTAAATCTAAAATGCTTTCTTAGCTACATAATCTATAGGTTGAAAAATATCGAAGTAATGACAAAAACTTTTCTTTTTCAAAAAATTTCGTCCGACCGATTTTAATATAATTTACGGCATTTAACGCAGTTGTCTAAAAAGAAAAACTGATTAAATTTTTAAATCAATCGGTATGTTAGGCTGAAAGTTATTTTAAACAATAAGTAAATAAACAGATCACCCTGTTGGTCAAGTGGTTAGCGACCCTGACTACACAATCGACGGGGCTCGGGTTCGATCCTCAACGGGGACAAACATTTGTGTGATGAGCATGAATGTTTGAATTTCCGTGTTTGGGTGTTTATTAAATATATTCTAGTATTTATATATGTATTTCTATGTATTAGTATCGTTGACTAGCACCCATAACATACGCGAATAAGTAATTTGCTTACTTTGCGGTTAGATCAATAAGTGTAATTTGTCCTGTGAATATTTTATTTTATTTATATATTTTAAAATTAGCTTAATATTTGCAAAGCTGTAACATTTGGAAAATTGTCTCGATTTTCATTTTTGAAACTGTCTTGACGTAATTTTTTAAGTACTTAAATATTGTGGAAGGACCAAAATGAATGGTTAAAAAAATCTCGAAGTTATAAGTCTATTCTTCAAAGAAGCCCAGATCAACATGGGAGACGTACATTTTAAAAATATAGTATAGTATATTATATTTTTTAATTAAAAAAGTATCTTCACGCCCGTATCCCCGAAGGGGTAGGCAGAGGTACAACAAGTGCACCCACGATTAGCCGAAGATATTTGGTTCCACAAATGTGATAGGTGGCAAGCCTATCGCCAATATTTTTTAATTAAAAAATTTAAATCCTATATATATATGATTTCTAACGATCCTAACCCAAAATTATCATTTAGGTACACAACTAAAAGAATATTTTTGACAGAAAAAGCTGTACAAGGGTATCTCTTTCTCTCGAGCTGTAGAAGTTTATAGCCAATACATGGGTAGAGTCGATCTACTAGATCCTTCTTTGCTATTGCAGAATCCATTTGTGTTTTCGCCAATGGTATTAAAGTCTTTTCTTTTAGTGGTAAGCTTGTGCACGGTAAATGCTTTGTAATGAAAATGTAAATAAATAGAATACGTATTGCATAAATTGTTTTCAATCTTACAGTTTCTGCAAGGTAGGCAAAAACAGGAAAATCTAAGACAGAAGTAAAGAAAAGTGATCGTCCCTCAAATATTTGTGGAACCTTGGTGTCTCATTAAATTTGTACTACAATAAGCTCATTCAGTATTTCATATAACTTGTTTGATTCGCCAATAGTGTATGCGAAAACTAATATTAAAGTTAATATTTTGACGATACTGCATACGAAGCCATGTATATTATATACCGATATCCCGAAATAACAGTAATGATAGTCCCATTTTGTGTTTTTTTTTATGCGTGGTTCTTGAATTAACAAAATTAAACAACTTCTTGATAAATAATATTGTACCTTTAATCTTAACTTATTAATTCATGTAACAAAAAATAGGTATATATAAAACGTAATATTCATCATGTTTTAGTCACATGTATAATTGCACACTATAAAACGAATATAAGACAGTAGCTCCTAGATAATCGTGCAGTAGCGTCAGTAATTATAAATAGCTGTTTAACCTAATCAAAAATTATCATAAAAAAGGTTTATAAGCATGAAATCGATTTTCTTAAGACGCAACTACTGACATAAATGTTTGTCTATATTCTATATTGTCAATGATATTCTATGCTAACAAACGTAAAGCGCTTTTGATTTTTGAGAAAAGTTTGACATCTCTTTCTTTCCCTTGTATATAACCTATTCAACTGCAATTTGCTATCTCACAATTCTTAATAACCAAGTATTTGTATTTAGTCGAATCATGATGCTTTGAACCTGTCGTGTTTCGACTTTGACGGCTATAAATTTGACATAAAACAATTTGTAATTTGCTGGGTGCTCCAGTTTCATTCACAGAACAACTTATAATTGAAAAAACTTTCTATGAGTGAATTAAAAGACAGTTGGAATTTATTACTGAGATTGCTGACTTGAATTAGCGTTGTCTGTTCTTATTTGTAAAACAGTAAATACATTCAATCTGTATGCAACTGTTACGCGTTGCCTCGACTATGTCTTACCAAGGATCACCATATTCGGGCCCAGGAGACGAATATGACTTCGAAGACGATGGGTACGACGATTTAGAAGAACGGGATCTAGAAGACACATTACCACCACCGGCTGTTGATGTTAGCGACGAAGGTACCTTTTGTTTACGCTTACCAAGTTTATCCTATTTTGGCGTCGTATTACTTGTCATTCTTACGGTAAACTGTTTTGTTTCTCGTTGTTAAAGTCTTCATGTAAAGCAGATAAATAATTTAGAATCTTTGATTATTTTAGGTAATAATATTACTTCCCGCCTTTTACTCTATACGTAGTTGGTGACGTAATGTTTATTTTTTTAAATTTTTGATATCACTTTCTCCAATCTGTTTTACAATATCATCAGGTAAAGTCTATATGGGCTATTAATTGAGTAAATGTAACCTATAATATTATAATTAATATTTTGGTAACAGTTTAGAAACGTACCGCATCGATAGGGGGTAGGAGGAGGGGTGTTCAACTCCCCCACCCCCCCTTAAACCGCCCGTCGGAAACATAGTTTTTTTTAATGAATTTTTTCTGTCATAAAACTGCCATACAAAATGCCCCAAAAATTTTAAATTATGCCACTGAATTGTAAAAATGGAGAAGAGAGAAATAATCGCAGTCACCCTCCCCCCACCTCCTTCGCCGAAAAAGACATTTTTATTACATTATTTTATTTTTTAATGTTGAAGTTGGGTTCTTCTTAATTTTCTATAACATGCACTTTGCTACTTAAAAATATGGTTTAAGGTTCTATAACATACAGCTTCTTAATATAAATACTGGTCAGATTGCGTGTGCTACGGTGCTGCGGGAAGTGCAGCCTTAAGAAGATTACTAGATCTGAAAAAAAAACCAAAGCTATGTTTTTGAATGTTTTTTTTAAAAAAAAACAAAATTTTCATAATTTTTTAAAAAAAAAAATGTATTTCTGCAAATTGAAATTTTGCATAAAAATTTAGCAAATAATATCTTTGTATAAAAAAATTCAAACGCAAAACTCACGGGTGGGGTACAGTCCATCATAATTATTTACACGCCTAGGGATCCGCAAGTTTTTGAAAGTATCAATACCTACTCGATACCAAGTATCGTATCAAAAGTATAGATACCGATAAAAGTATCGGATCAAAAGTATAGATACTACTCAGTATCGAGTACTTTTTCTTTGCCTCTGGAAACGTATTAAGATCTCAAAAAAGTACATTCTTAATTAAAATCATAATTAAAAATTGTTTTTTTTACTTGTTTTAACACTTCAAAACAGATTTTACCAGCTGCAGCAGTTTTGTCAACCTTTCTGAAACTTAGCCAGACATCACTTTCCTATCGGAAGCTAGCATTTTAGTTGGCAGCAAGGCAGCACCTAGACTTTCACACTTTCACCAACAATGTTTATTTCAATAATCAAATTGTAATAAATTTAATTTCCTTTCCGAGTTAACCTGCTTCCTACAGGAGCCATATTTAAATTAATACTACTGTAATATTAGTTTAATTTGTCACTAAATTGCCTAAAGTGTATACAAATTTATACGTACTAATATTCAAGTAAAAGTTATTATAGGAGGTCAAAGTCATAATAAGAGGTACATTCAAACTGTAAATAATATGCCACATATTCTCAAACAATTGATATCATTCATAAACACCTTAGGGGATTCTCCTAATACAGAGAATCTAAATCCATAATTCTGAAGAGTATACTCTTCAGAAGTATCGAGTACATACGAAAGTATCGATACCTAATAAAGTATCGGAACAAAAGTATCGAGTACGAAAATACTAGGTATCGCAACCAAAGTCCGCATCCGCAAAAAGTATTGATACTTGAGTAGTATCGATACTTTTTGCGGATCCCTATACATGCCTACCCTAAAAATACACAAATTTTTAAAAAAAAAAATATATATGCATCTCCAGCAAAAAAAACTAACGGGGGGGTTATCAGAAGACCTTCTAGGAGCCCCCCACAGCTTCAGATTTCCTCTATCGATGCGGCACGTTTCTAAACCCAACCCAATATTTTTTATATGTATATTATATATGATGTTTATATTTAAACAAATATTTATGATATAACATATCATATTAATTTTTTTTAGTATGCCCTCTCTGCCCTCCACCTATTTATATGTGCTAGTGATCACCCTGTGGTCCAAATTTTACCATAGACCAGACAATAAAATCTCTAATAACTTTAGTCAAAAGAACACAATTATGCAACATGTATGTATGAAAACAGTTCTACTATTTCACAAAACACTTTTTGGTTTGTATTAACAAATTATTATTATTAAATTATTATTATTATATCTTTCTTTGTTAATATCTTTGCATGTATAAAATAAAGTCATTTTGGCTGTATGTTAGCTTATATCTTTTAAAATATGCAACTGATTTTAATGTGGTTTTCATCAATAGATAGAGTAATTCAGTGGGAAAGTTATTATGTATAATACATACATATTATAGTAGAAAAGACC
The DNA here is from genome assembly GCA_036924255.1 of Apodemia mormo. NCBI lineage: Eukaryota > Metazoa > Arthropoda > Insecta > Lepidoptera > Riodinidae > Apodemia > Apodemia mormo. Next base: position 42,530,715 of record JAUPFN010000005.1, on the reverse strand, counting down.
TGAGAATTTCTAAGAATTGTTGTAAAATCATTTTTGGGTGCTCACATTGCACCCGTGCGAAACCGGGTAGGGTCGCTAGTTAATGACATTCCAAAGACTAGATAGTTGTCTAATTCCAACATAATAATAATCTATAGCAGTAAGTTTATAAAATAAATTATCTGATAAAATATAAAAACCTTTGATTTACGTCAAATTGTGAGTCATTTCTTACAACATTTTATTTTTCTGAAAAACTAGAATCTTACGTAAGAAAAAGTGGGGGAGACAATATTTTATTAACAGATTGTACCGTGCAGATGGTAACCTTTTTAATAATATAAGCGTAATGAGTAAATATGTCTATGAATAAAAATTAAAATAAATAATTTATTTAATGTCATATAACACTTAAATTTAACTCCAATATATACCAACAAATATAGTCACTCACATATAATCCTAAATCATACACGTTCTAATTCTTGTAATCTAATTTTGTTTAACATATTTCTTATCTTTCATTTTTTTGTCTATATTTCAGACACAGAAGAAGCTAGTGAGACAGAGATACCCAACAATGATGAACCTGTTGAAATTAAGGAGCAGTAAGTAATTTATAATAATTTATATGTTTTTCTAAACTTTAACCGCTGATGTGTTTAAGAATAAATACATGCAAAATATGTTTATTTAATAATAATAACCTTTATTCAGATACTGTTTTATAATATTTGTTTTATTTTAATCTACATATATTTCACACCGTATCTGTGAATGGCAAAGGCAAACAACCTGGTAAAGTCTTGATGGCATTTGTTCTATGCTTAGATGGTGTACCTTTATTAGTATTGGTGACTAATAACAAAATCACAAATTCTCCATTACTTAGTTTTTGGGTTTGATGAATTCATCTATTTGGTCTATTCTTAATATTTCTTTAATTATTTATTTTTGTCTATAATAATGCTCATGAATCCTCAAGCTAAGTTTATCAACTATTTACTCTCCAAGCCAGTTTTTTTTTACGGAATAGGGGGCAAACGGGTAAGAGGCTCACCTGATGGTAAGTGATCACCGCCGCCCATGAGCAGCTGCAATACCGGAGGTACTGCAGGTGCATTGCCGGCCTTTAAGGAATGAGTACACTCTTTTCTTGAGAGCCCCTAAGTCGTATCGGTTTGGAAACCACTGGTGATTAATTCCACAGAGCAGTCGTGCGAGGCAAAAAATGCCTTGAAAATTGCACTGTCGTGGACTTGCAGACATCCAAATGGTGAGGGTGGAATTTAGTATTTTACAAGTGAGTAAAACATTTACAGGAAATGTAATGTGTGTAATGTTTATTTTTTCAATATATTTCTAATGCATATTGTTTAAAAAAATCATTACGTGTCTGCAGTCCTCCTCAATGTATACTTAATCTTTACCAAATTTTTTGTTTCACAATTTTCACAATTGTTTTAAAAAGGGGTACCAATTGTTTTCCTTCACACTTTAATATGTAGATAAGTATATATTTAATTTTCATTAAAATTTTTCAGAATGTATCAGGATAAATTAGTGAATCTTAAGAAACAGTTGCAGCAATTAGAAGACAATAGCCATCCAGAGTTTTTAAGAAGGGTTAAAAGATTAGAACACCAACTGCATGAAAGACTTAGACTAAACAGGATATATAAGTAAGAAATATATAATATTTTATTTTACAACTTACAATAGATTTAGTAACAGATTAGTAGATTAATAAAAAAATGTGATTAAATATCATATTTGTTAAAATAAATACAATTCAGAGTTGTTACTTTATTTGTTGGTTTGACTCAACATTCTTCATTCGAACCGCAAAGGACTGGAACATGCTTTCTGAGTCTGTGTTCCCTGACGAGTACAATCTGGGGATTTTCAAGAGAATATTGAACATGTATCTTCTAGGGAAGCACGTTCCATCTTAGGCCACATCTTAGCTTACCATCAGGCTAGATCGTGGTCTTTTTGTTTTACTTGAATTTTAATTTATTAAAACCAACCGGTTTCGCGTGGTAAAACGTTAAAACGCGAAACTGGTTGGTTTTAATAAGTTAAAAGTCAAGTAAAACAGTACAAGTGTTTTTAATCTATATATATAAAAATCAATCCCTATTTTCTTTGGTCACGACATCACGCCTGAATGGCTGGACCAATTTCGGTAATTTTTTTTTGTGTTTGTAATTGTAAGGAGAAGGTTCTCATAAAAGAGAATATTAAGAAAATTGCACGGAAAATTAGAAAATTTAATAATACTTAACCACCACATTAAGTTTAATGCCATTTTGGCTGCTTGGAAGGACAATCCCGTAGTCTTATATAAATTACGTGTCACATTGTTTGTCCGCTATGGATTCCTAATATGTAAGGCAAAATAACGTTTGCCAGGTCAGCTAGTCTATACATATGATAAAATCGTAGGAAAGTCAAAACTGTACATTGAATATTTTTTTAAATGAATACTTGGGGCGTGATCTACAATCGATATCGAAGCCAAAAATATAGTTTTTAGAATTTTTGTCTGTTTGTTTGTATGTATGTCCGGGGTAAACTCAAAAAGTACTGCATAGATTTACTTCAAATTTTGCATGAATATTATTAACAGGTCAGGTCAACATATAGGCTACATAATATCACGTTATCACCTACGCGGGAGGAGCTGTGCGGAGTAAATGAAGTCCGCGCGGACGAAGTCGCAGGCAACAGCTACTACAATATAAATCCAAGTTAACGAGAGATCACTCTTTGCTAATCTCTCCAATTGCTGGCTCTTTGTTAATTAATAAGTTATTTCTGAAAGCAAATCCTGTAAAGTGTTGAAACAATAATTTTCATTATCTTTTTCTGTAAGTGAAATATTTATCTTCTTTTTGAATAATTTCTTGATCTTCATAATTTTATTGGGGCTATTACACAATTTGATTATCATATCTAGATGTGTAATGAGTTTGAGATTTAGTTTCAAGTATATAAAATATAATGTGGTTGTGGTTAGACATCCAATCTAAAAATAAATAATAATAATATATATTGCTGGACAAATTATATAAACTGATCTTACCCCATAGCAAGCAAATTCTTTGCTAGTGATATGAGTGTTAGAATACCAAATATGTTTTTAAAAATCTATATTAATATTATAAACTAGGTGTTGCCCACGACTTCGTCCGCGCGGACTTCGTTTACTCCGCACATCTCCTCCCCCTTAGGTGATAGCGTAATAATATGTAGCCTATATGTTGACCCGACCTATTAGTAATAATCATGCAAAATTTGAATTAAATCCATGTAGTACTTTTTGAGTTTACCCCGGACATACATACAGAGAAACAGATAAACAGACAAAAATTCTAAAAAGTATATTTTGGCTTTGATATTGATTGTAGATCATGTCCCAAGTATTCTTTTAAAAAAATATTCCATGTACAGTTTTGACTTTCCTACGATTTTATTATATGTATAGACTATAGATTATCTATATTAATATTATAAATGCAAAAGTTTGAATGTTTGGATGTATGGATGCATGGATGTTTGTTACTCAATCACGCCATAACTAATGAACGAATTTGGATGAAATTTAGCACACAGGTAGATAATGACCTGGAGTAGCACATAGGTTACTTTTTATCCTGGGAAAATGAGCTGTTCTTGCGGAATTAACCAAAAACTTTTATAATGCAGTGGGAGGCACACTGTATCTAGTAAATATATTATAAGCACTAAAATATATTCAATAAACCCCCAAACACAAATACAAACATCTATGCTCAGCACACAAAAGGTCATGTGGGGAATTGAACTGGTGCCTCATTGATTGTGTAGTCAGTCAGTTTTTCATTAAATTACATTTTTTATGCAGAGATCATATGTATGATGTGGTCGAAAGGGAATATGTAGCAGAGAAGAAAGCAGCAGCGAAGGAGTTTGAAGAGAAAAAGGTGGAGTTGCGGGAGAATCTTTTAAATGATTTTGAAGAAAAGAAGAGATTGATAGAGAGTGAGAGAAGCACAATGGAATTAAATGGAGATTCAATAGAGGTAATTCAATAAAAAATAAAATATTAATAATTATTATACATAATTTATTATTATCATTTGTAAAATGCCTAAGATTAAATTATATTTTTAAAGATAAAATAAAATATTAGTATTTAAAATTTTTATAAATACATATTGTAAATTATATTTCACTGACATTATAAATGGTGAAGTTTATATGTATGTTTGATTTGATTTGGATGCTAGTAGATTATAGAATACTATTAACCAAGAAAATACATTTGGGAGTTTTATTGATACAACATGAATAGTCATGTATTGACTGTGTAAGGGTTATAAATTAGGACACATACTACTGTTATCCCAAAAAGTATATCTGGAAGTTTATACCATAGAACATAAATAGTCCCATATACAATGCCCAATAATTATATGTCGTAGAATAGGACATAGGATACTTTTATCACAAAAGTATTTTGAAAAGTTTATATCATAAAATTAGTCACATAAGTATACAATATTCAAGAATTTTATATTGTGGAATAGGACATTTTTATCACAAAAAGTATTTTGAAAAGTTTATATCATATAATTAGTCACATAGGTATACAACCTTCAAGAATTTTATATCGTCGAATAGGACATAGGATACTTTTATCACAAAAAGTATTTTGAAAAGTTTATATCATATACATCGACATAGTATCAGAAAAAGTATCTTGAAAAGTTTATATCATATAATTAGTCACATAAGTATACAATCTTCAAGAATTTTATCAGGGCGAGCGAAGCGAGCCCTACACTAGGTCACTTTCCATGCACTTTTGTGGTACATTTTACTGGAAAAATATCGCACTTTTAAGCTTGAGCTTTGACGTGGTAGTTTAAATTCATGTCGAGATTAAAAAAATAGAAGAGACGTGTTGTATTAGAATTTTATTACTACTAACGCCATCTATTACAAAACTAACGAATTAAAATGCTACAAAGCTACACTCAGCGGTGGATTTACACTAGAGGCAGTCGGGGCAAGTGCCCAGGGCGGCAAATGTTTTAGGGCGGCAAAATTTTGAAAGTGATAATTTTTTTTTTAGTCTTATCGAGATTCTCCAATATAATTAATTAATTCTATTAATTTATATTTTTTTGTTTAATTGATAATTCAAGAAATTCAATTCATTCATCATTTATGAATTATAATTTTGGCACTTTTTTAGTAAAAATTAAGAATCAAAATGATTTAATCAATTTGTTTCCTTGGAGATTTCAAATAATATTCGATTTTTCTATCTTCTGGAATTAAAGAAATTTAATTAGTATTTATTTTTGAAAAATTGAAAAAAATTCGGAATTATTTTTTGCATTTCTTAAAACATCAACTTTAACAATCAATCAATTAAAAAAATGTTATAATTTATCGATTTCACCAATTAATTTTAATTTAAGCGAAAAATCGTATATTTTACACGCTTTTTATTAGCTTCACTTGTATGTATGTTAGTAACCGACTTCTTTGGGTGCGATTTTGGCCCACTTTAAACGGCCAGAGTTCGGTCAAACTTTGTAGATTTATCGAGGACCGATGACCATACACTAATTTGATAAAATTATTCCATAAGATCAACTTTCATTTTTAATACCCATTTTTCCTTGAAAACTCTTTTACAAGAATGTTACCATGAATAAAAATTGATTTCTATCAATATTAGACTTTAAGGGCGAAGTGGTGCCGCGAGATGGATCTTGAGTTTGTTACATATTATAGGTAGATCAGAAAATATGGTATAAAATATGTAGATAAGCTTTATATTTGTTCTGTGTAGATAACATTGATAATTATAGAAATCGTGTATTTAATAAATTAAGAAAATTTTAAAGAATTTTTCTTGTAAAGTACAAAAAAAATTCTTCAAAAAAAGTCTTAGAAACATGTTTTTCTTTATTTTGGTTTTATTTAGCTGCGCCCCCCTAGACCAAAGCCTGACGACGACGCCTTTGATGCGAATATAATTTTTGGGTGAAAATACGCTGGATTTTTTTAGGTTAGATAATTATAAATAAAAAAAAATTAAAAAAAAGTATCATCACGCCCATATCCCCGAAGGGGTAGGCAGAGGTACAAAAAGTGCACCCATGATTAGCCAAAGATACTTGGTCCCACAAATGTGATAGGTGGCAAGCCTAGCGTCAACCGGGCACTTTCCAATCCCGGGCAACTTTGTGTTTCTCAGAAAACTGAAAAAACACTTTTTTAGAGTGCCCGACCTGGGAATCAAACCCAGAACCTCATGTGGTCAACGCCAACGCTGGACCACTAGACCACAGAGGCGGTATAATATATAAAGTCCATACATTAAAAGACGTAATTCTCATAAAAATACTTTCCTAACAATATTACTAGGCAGTGGCCGCGTTTCTGTAGTAGTTTTTTATAAAAATATGTTGACGTTACAAAATAACTTTTAAAAAGTTTTATTCAATAAAGTACTTCTGATTTCTGATTATAACTTTGCGAGCCCTTACAAAGCTCTGCTTTTTGCCAGTATTGTAGAATAGGACATAGGATACTTTTATCACAAAAAGTATTTTGGGAAGTTTATATCATAAAATATAATTAGTCATATAAGTATACAATGCTCAAGAATTTTATATAGTAGAATAGGATATACAATACTTATCACAAAAAGTATTTTGGGAAGTTTATACTATATAACATACATATTCATAAAGCTGGTTTGATCTTAGAATTTTTGTTATGATCTGTAACATTAGTTCAAGAATATTTCTTTGTAAATAAAGCTTTATTTTCAACTGATGAAAAAAAGAGGTTATTAGTAAAGTATCTTCACGCCCATATCCCCGAAGGGGTAGGCAGAGGTACAACAAGTGTACCCACGATTAGCTGAAGATACTTGGTCCTACAAATGTGATAGGTGGCAAGCCTATCGCCAACCGGGCACTTTCCAATCCCGGGCAACTTTGTGTTTCTCAGAAAACTGAAAAAACACTTTTTTTATGTGCCCGACCCAGGAATCGAACCTGGGACCTCATGTGGTCAACGCCAATACTGGACCACTAGACCACAGAGGCGATTAAATTATTAGGTTATTAGTTTGGCATATATGTATGTAATATTGTTGGTATTGGATAATATTTGAGTATGTTCATCTATTTCGGCTTCTAAGCATGTATACTAAATTTTGCTTAAAAACCTTAAGCTACACTTGAATCGGCAGATTTTCTAAATTTTAGGTGCCAATTAAAGCACCATGCCTTACGCGATTTAGTTTTTTCGTATTACAGGTTTTATTAAAACATTTTTTTTATGTGTAGAATTTTTCCCCATCATTGAAATTAAAAACATTAAATGGGCTTTTATTTGTCTATAATTTAACCTACAGAATCTAATAGGTCCCTATGACGCTCGAGTAACTACCCATTTAGCATCTTGGGCTCCCCTACTATTTTGAAGTACAATGTATAAGTATGTGTGTGTCAGGTGAAGCCCCCGATGAAGCGCATCCTGCGGCGGCGCGCGAACGAGCCAGCGCCGGCGCCGGAGAAGCGGCGCAAGCCGCTGGCCACCACGCTGACGTTCCAGCTGGACGAGCGCGACATCGAGGCCGACCTGCGCGCCATCGCGCGCGCCTCGCCGCCCCCGCCCCCGCACCCGCCCCCGCACCGACACCACCACAACGCCGCGCCGCCCAGGAAACATCTCAATTCCAACAGCTGTAAGGATATTTACGCTTTTTAATTAAAAGTATCTTATATTTGTGTTTTAGCTCTCACCCCGTGGATCAAATTTAGCATACGAGTAGATGATGACCTGGAATTATATATAGCATATAATATAGACGAGTTTTTGTCCTGGAAAAATGAGTTGTTCTTGTAGATACAGTAGAAACGACTTTGTTTTAATGTGTGTAAAGATAGTTTTCCAAGTTGGGTTATTGGTTGCAGGTGAGTCCCCGGTGCGCGAGAGCGGCGGCGGCGGTGGCGGCGGGGGCGGGGGCGGGGGGGAGGGCGAGGCGCGGGTGGAGGACGGCAAGCTGCTGTACGAGCGGCGCTGGTTCCACCGCGGACAGTCCGTCTACGTGGAGGGCCGCGAGCTGCCGCGCTTCCCCGCGCACATACACGCCATCACCGAGGACGCGGTACGTACCGCCCCGTACTTACCCACATACATCATCGGGCTATGCTAGGAAATATGCTGCTACTACCGCATTGGGCTTAGTAATTGCTAGTAATAGGCTTGTGCCCCAGAATACTGGAAACTAAAAGAAGTCAATGTACATACAAGTAATATTTGAGCAACGCACACATAGACAACTCTCACGGACATGATATCTCGGACTTCAGAACAAACTGTCCCTAACTATTCCGAGATATCGCGTCCATGAGATGTGTCTTTGTGTGCGTTGCTCGAATATTACATATATGTAGATTGACTTCTCTTAGTCTCCAGTATTCTTGTGTCCTATAAGAATGTGATATATCGGATTTAAAGTAGTTAAGCTATTGCATAGCTTCTATCGCGGGCCTTGAGCGTGGAGACCGAATCCAGAAATTCCGTAACGAAAAATCCTAACACCCCCCACTCCGACCGGCACAGCGGTGATACTTTTTAGTTTTTCCATCTATCGATAAATACCAGAACTTTTAATGACTTTTTGAAATATCACGCTTGTCTCTTTAGTTCAGCAACCCGCCTTTAGGTGGCATTGGTTGTATTGGAAAACTACCGTAATCAGCTGTTTGTGAGAAAGTATATCCCCCCACTCCGACCGGCACAGCGGTGATACTTTTTAGTTTTTCCATCTATCGATAAATACCAGAACTTTTAATGACTTTTTGAAATATCACGCTTGTCTCTTTAGTTCAGCAACCCGCCTTTAGGTGGCATTGGTTGTATTGGAAAACTACCGTAATCAGCTGTTTGTGAGAAAGTATACAGGTATTTATCATCTACGTACAACAACAACAAAGTGTTTTAAATATGAATAAACAAAGAAAAAAAATACTGCATAAATAAAATAAATATATAATTGTAATTGCATAAGTTGATAAAAAAATGCTATGCAATAGCTTTACCGCTGCAATCTCCGAGTGCCACACGTCTTTTTTTTAAATAATAAATTGTGATAAAAAGATAACAAAAAACTAAAATATTTATTATAAAAGGATAAGGATAAATAATAATTATTAGTAGAAACTAGTTAATTTTACTATAGGTATAGACTAAATTATTAAATTGATCGACCAGTTTCGCTTTGTAAAGCATCTTCAGGACGTAATATTTAATGTAAAGAATATTAGGTCCTGAGTGCTAAGTGTGAGTTTTTCTTTTCGCATTCTAGTGGTAAACTGGTTTCTCACGTTTACCACTAGGTGGCGCTGTACAAATCACATACAAATTCCTAGTAAATTCCAAACGTGCTCACGATCGAATTCGAAAAGAAAAACTCACACTTAGCGCTCTGAAAATTTAAAAAGGTTGCTATTTTGATTGTATCTCCCTCTAATTACGTGTATATAAAGTAGATAAATGAATTAACCGTTGCAGACAAAAAGTGACTCGGTAGTCATATATCGTCTACAACAACGCGTCTGCGCAGAAGGCGAATTTCGCTGGTTCAAATCCTGCTAATCCCGAATTCACTTAATTAAGAACGTGTCATTCTTAGCATGATACTAGTGATTTAATACAAAATGATAATTTTGTTACAGATATGGGTGAAAAAATCTAACTTAGAACGAGTGAGGATATACATATCGCATTTAGCGCGCGGTAAAGTGACATTAAAAAGACGTGCCTCGTAATTTGTACATAGTAGTTTAGTGCGGGAGTGCGGCAGTGAGTGGTTCTGTACATTGTTAGTACTTGCGCTAGATCTTGTTTGTAAGTATGAATTTTTATGTATTTATAAGGTCTGTGTAATAAGCCATAACAGATTTCTTATTGTATAAATGGTTATTATATTTGACCAGTATTCATGTACCATGGTGCGGTTAGATGGAGATTCAAAACAGGTTGCCTTGGTCTAACATTCTGTCACCAATGGCATTTTTCTGGTACAAATGTTATATTGGTGTTTAACGTGAGTTTACAGTTCACTCTGACGACGTAATAATAGATAATAGATACGTATTTAATCTTAGCGGCTTGATTTGCCCGATCGTTTCATGGTGTAGCATCAGTTCAGTACGTAAAATACTTTTTTTGTAAACTAATAACTAGTATAATATACAAAGATATAACAAATGATAAGTATAATTGACGGAAATCAATAACATAACAAAAGAGAATTTTGTCAATTTGAACCTTTGACACATAGCTCAGCTAGAGGAGTGTTGCCAGTCGTTGTTTCAAAATGAGTTGTGTAAAAATTATTAACTTATGACTAAGGAAGTGTTAATTAATTATTAATATCATTTAATGTATTTTCGTGTCTGGCAAAGACATTAGACTATTCAGCTCACTTCGTGACATCAACACTTAAAAACTATAAAACTATTGCATATATAGCAAAACTATGCAAACAGTTTGTTTAAAACAACTTTATCTCTACGATTAAAACAAAAATAGTACCAAAAAATGCTTTACGTTTTGAAATTGTCACTACAACACGCACCAGTTAAGGTATATGCGCACAAAAGGGTCTTAACTAAATTGGACTAAGACAAATTTTACCTCTCGCATCACAGTGTAAGTGTTTAATATTAATTTTGAACACTGACGTATACACTGACTAAATTACATGAATTGTTCTAACCCCAATGAAAGCCAATTATTTGCTTGCGCTTTGGCTATATATATATATATATATATATATATATATATATATATATATATATATATATATATATATATATATATATATATATATATAAATTCTAAAATGTATTCATTAAGTATGCTCATCACAAAAAAGTTTGTCCATATTGGTAAATTAAACCTAGCTCCATCGATCGAGTTAGGGTCGATCATAATATGAGCAGCGGGGCGGTCAATTTACCACTCGATGATACCTGCTTGGACGGTATCTTATATGTTTTAAATAAAGAGCTTATAATAATTACTAATCATGTAGGTGATATTTTTAGTGTCCTTGCAAGTCACTGTCATATTCTCCTTTGGAGAGAAAGGTACGGGTCCCTAAAACATGGATAGCGACACATCTTTTAAACACCTTTTACTAGGTGATAGAGTTCTGCATTGTCTTGTCCGGGTCTGGTACCACTGTCACTGTCTTGTCTTGTCGGTGGCTTGGCACTGTCGTGTTCCAGTTTGAAGGGTAAGGTAGCTGGTAAACTTATGTATGTGGTATTAAACCTCACCACAAGATAGCAACGCACCATTAACACCTTTGGTGTCTATAGACGATGGTTGACTCTTTCCATCAAGAGACCCATCTGGTTGTTTGCTATCTTTATGATATAAAACAAAAAAAACCTACTGGTTTCTTTTGCTATAGTAATATTTGTTATATCTCAGTGTTTAAACAATATAAATATGTTATGGCTTATTATTAAAGAAGTTAATTCAGGCCCTAACTTTATATAGCTTTACAACTCCTTTAAGATCCAAATTTTGTTGAGTCTTAAAGAAGGGTTAACAATGTTGGCAATTCTAACGATTTTTTTGAATTATGAATCAAATCCTACTTTGGGGCTCTGATGGCTGTTGAACATACAATTATATAATTTATTTACTTTCTGTATGAATTGAAGTTGTTGGCGATATATTTATGAAAGGGAGGTATGAGCACATATTTCATTGCATGTGAACAGTCTACACAAAACAATAGTATCTGTTTCTGTTCAGTTTTCTGTAAGCTCTTTATTGATATAGATTATTTTTTATTTTAGCACAAAATAAACTACACTATAATAAATGTTATCAATTTACATTCTTTTGTTTTTCAAATATATTTTTGGTACTTTCATGATATCTTCACTAATATTTATAAGGAAAGTTTTTCCGTTGCAAAAAAATAATTGAATTATCTAGTTTAAAATGATAATGACGGATATTATAGTAGAAAAATATACAAAATAATAAATTAATATTAATAAATACATTGCATAATTATATATTGTACAATCTTAACTATGTAGTCCTTACTAAGGCGAAAAGTTATCAAGATCATTTTAATAACAAAATGTTACAAAATATTACCCACCTCAGAAATAAATGAAATAGTATGCTATTAAATATTTAATTCCTGTTATATTTGTTTATAATGAAAACATAGTTTATTAATGAAATTATTAAACGGATATAAACACTGTTAGTAGATAATTGTATTCATTAGAAAAAATCTTATATGTCTGAGGCTGAGTAAAACAAAGTTAAAAATAAAATTTAAAAAAGTAAAAATAAAAGTGTTGATTTATAACTGATGAAATACATTGTACTATGTAATTTTTTTGTGAGTTTTTGTATGAGTATTAACTACTCACACAATCATGAAGTATCACCAAACCTTTTTTGAATACATATTCATTGAATTTTATTTTGCATGCTGTATGTTTTTATATAGCCCAACTAAGACTGGATATCTTACAGACACTACTGGAATCATACAGGTTTTTGTTCTAGGACTGTGATTGAAATTAATGTATTATTATAATATAATGTATTTAGGAAAAACATACGTTTTAAGTTATATATTTTTAGCTCAGAAAAAAATAGTTACATTGAAATTCTTTTTCAAGGCACACTAGGTAAAAATGATCCTAGACACTACGGCTTTTTTGCATAAGCTTGAGGAAACATGAAACTTAATGACAAGACGAGCGGGTGAAATGTAATGGATGTTCCTAATGGCGGATGCCAAAACGGCCCACACAAGTTCGACAAAATATGTTTGATGCATATTATGCTCGCACTAATACACTGTTTAATGTCACAAAACTCTTAATATAAGGTTACCACCGTTTTAATTTATTTTGGAGGCATTATTTTATATACTTGTCATCAAATTCTTTTTTTGTGTCTTTTTATAATAATCAGTAAACTTTGACACAGTGCTCTTTATTTTAATGTTTTGCAGGGGGGCTTATCCTCTTGTGTATAAATGTGCGTATCTATGTTTTTCTATATGTGGGTATAACCTGTGGCAAAGATTCTAAACGGATTAACTGATTTTGATCTTGTTTCTTAGAGTGGGAAGCTTTTTGTTTTCATTAGTTTTGTTTTACAGCTGTTTCATGTGATGATCCAATAGAAAAATTTGCAGACTGCCTAACCTAAGCCTCAATAACGTTTTGTTGTTCTGCGAGTTATACATAGAGTAGATAGGTTGGCTGATGTTGAAGTGTTTATCTATCTAGTATCTATAATCTATACATATAATAAAATCGTAGGAAAGTCAAAACTGTACATTGAATGTTTTTAAAAAGAATACTTGGGGCGTGATCTGCAATCGATATCGAAGCCAAAAATATAGTTTTTAGAATTTTGGTCTGTTTATCTGTTTGTATGTCCGGGGTAAACTCAAAAAGTACTGCATGGATTTACTTCAAATTTTGCATGAATATTACTAACAGGTCGGGTCAACATATAGGCTACATATGATGTATCTAATTTAGTTTCAATTATCACGCTATCACCTATAGGGGGAAAAGCTGTGCGGAGTAAACGAAGTCCATGCGGATGAAGTCGCGGGCAACATCTAGTACAATATGAAGTTGTAGTAGATGTCTGTACATTCAGTCATTTTGTTAAAATTCTTAATAAAATCTTCGTTTTATGATTCACTGACAAACATTTTGCCATTTTCAACTTTTTTGTCTGTCTATATAGATATATATCCAGTTATAACTAAGAAACTGCTTGATGAAAATTGGTACACCGTAAGAACACGTGATTTCGCAAATGATGACAGTATATTTTTTACTTTAATGAATTTGTGTCCAGGGAAGAGTGTTAGCTTAATTTATATATGGCTCACAAAAGAGGCTTACATTTTACGCTTGCATTAGTAGATAGAACATAGCGGAAATTAAGACAATGTAATAATTTATTACACTTAGTTGAATTCTTAAGTTTGTCTTCTATAGTGTTCTATTTTTATACCTAAATCTTGCCTTGCAATACTATATTCAGGCCTTCTCACGGAAATATTGTTAGTGTGTTGTATGGATATTTAAATATGAAATATGTGCTCACACTTAAGCAGCAGTATTGATGTAATATTGTCTTGTAAATATTGTAAATATATTTGTAATATAATGATCAAATGCAATGTAACATATAGGTGTATGGAAAGGTTTTGGACTGAGACTTTTTGATTTTTTTTTATCTTGTGTAAATGTATTGTGACGAATTGTAAATATGAGATTCTATGAGATAACTGTTTTTACATATAGATGATATTTAAAAGCAAGATCTTATTAATTATATGTATTATAAGAAACATTTTTGTTGTTTTATTATTCAAATATTTAATTTTTTTTAAATGAAGTATCAGTTGGTCTGTATGACCGATACTGCAAAGCCGTACTTATTAGGCGAGCAGAGTGCTTAGGCAGAGTTTATGTTTGGTAGGTTTAGAGCCCGCCCTAAGAGTCTTCTATGAGACCGAAATCCTACTAAAAGCAGTTTCTTGACAAATGGGAGAGAAATCATAGAATTTCTGCTCGGTATTATCTCTTGACCGGGGTCTCGAGTGTTTGTGGCCTGAAACATTGCGTCTTGTTGCAGCCGGTGGCAACGTTGACATCTGTGTATGAACTGGATGGTATCATAGGGATCGGATAAGATGTGAACTGGCGTCATAAAACTTTTTGATTGTGACCGCGACCGGGGTGTAATCGACCATGACACTCACCAGAAGGTTTGGATTTCGTCGCTTTGTCACTTAACTTATTATTGTCAAAGCGTATCATGCCGTATACAGATAAATATGTTTTAATTCGGCACCAATTTTTTCAGTCATTGTGGATATTTTTTTCTATCGTTTTTTATAGGTACTCAAACTCAAAGAATGATTCGGGGCATCGTGCACCTAAATGTCTTTTACAGCACATAAGTTCTCCTGTTGGAAAAGAGATATACCATACACCATAATATGCAGTAAATATGTGAAGGTGCGACTATCCAAGATTAAAGTATGAACTGCCACACGTATAAGTTAACCGTTAACCCTATATTTTAATTCGTAACAATACTGCAACATGGACGTTACTGTCGCAAAAATAAAAGGTAGTATCAGCCCTCCCGAGAAGTTACAGAAATCTGCACCTTTTTCGTCGTGTGGCTCCAGACCCATTTCGAAGAATAGCAGGCAACATTTTTGGCAGGTAGCTCGTAAAGAACGAAAGACTGTTGACGGTTATACCAGCAGGTGGCAGAGTTCTGTTACATCTCAGGTTTGGTGTCCTCACCAAACTTTTTCCTGCCTAACACTCAGTGTTTGTCACTCGTTTTTATGTAAAGTGACTGGTAAACATATGGGCATACTGTGGTTGTGTTTCGAGTGAGTTTTTTATGCTTTTCGCTCGGGATCTGAGATAAATGCAGTTTCGAGCAAACACCTTCAAAATTACGAATAATACCTACCAAAGCGCACTGTTAGTCTCGGCATAAAGACTGTAGCATCGGGCCCACAATGTTGTATAAGATTGGCGGTGTGTTGTCGGGATAAAACTTCGTTGTGCTACGGCGAAGTTTTATTATAAACTTATTCTATTTACTTATTATAAACTAAGTGGCCAGACATACTCCGTCGATAAACTCTATCTCGCTTCAACTAGTGATGCGTATAGATGCAAAAGCGAGAGAAATCTAGTATTGGAAAAAACTGACAGAAGCCTGCAGATTCGCTCCACACTCAATGCGAATCCTCGCTGTAGGGCGATAATGTTACTACATTGTAACTGACTACATTCGGTAAAAGCGCGCATGGCCGTAAATGTGTTGCATTTGTTTCGTTTGTAACGCTTGCTTGTGTGATTGCGTTTGTTTTTGTTTTGATTTCCAAACGTCGTTATTGTGAGGGTAGATACCACTTTTAGGTCCGGTTGTAAAACTCCAGTAATAATTCTGAATTATTCCTCGAAAAGTATAATTATCGATTTATTAGAAAATGCACAGTATTAAAATATATCTGTGTAGTGCCAAAGAATTGGATTGATTAAATTCACTGATACGACCTTGGATGGTAGGTATGAATAAAAAATATACTTTTCGGAACACTGTCGTGTAGTAGGTATCTGTAAGTATTATGACTAAGGGCTATATTTTTATAAACAAAGTAAAACTAAATATCATCACGCCTGTTTATTCGCGATATAATTCAAAATTCTTTTCTGTTCAAAATTCTTCCATTTCTTATAGTAATAGTTTATTAGTTCAAAACCGCCTTTTATACAAAATGAACAGACAGCTTTTTTTTATTACCGATAGGGGAGCTTGACCACGATCTCACCTATTGGTAAGCTAAGATGCGGCCTAAGATGGAACGTGCTTCCCTAGAACGTACCTGTTCAATCTTCTCTTGAAGATCCTCAGATTGTACTCGTCAGGGAACACAGACTCAGGAAGCATGTTGCAATCCCTTGCGGTTCGAATGAAGCATGTCGAGTCGTGTCGCTTTGTCGTACGTGGTACGTGGAACGTCCACCATATGGCGATGCTTAAAATCTGTGCACTTCGACGACTGATAAAAAAACGGGAATGGCGGAAATAAGTCGTGCAATTCTGCAGCGCACTCTCAAAAGTGTATTCGATAAAAATCCGATAAACTAGCCACTCTGCGGCGATGAGCGAGGCCCTGGAGTTTTTTGCCTACCGGATCATCGTCCTTTTTGAGCCTTTTGGCAGGCGTCTATCGCCTCAAATGCCTCCAGCTGGTATTTGGCGGATCTATCCCAGAGGTGAGAGCAGTATTCCATGCACGAACGGACTTGTGCTTGATAAAGTCAACCTTCATCAAGCACAAGTCAACTGTCCCAGGCTAAAATATTGCCTCACCTTCGCCAGAATACCAAGTTTTTTTGAGGCAACTTGGGCTTTTGATTCAATATACTAACCAAAATTGAACAGTAGACGTTAAGGTAATACCAAGGAGCTTAAGGTGGTCAGTTATCGGCACAGACACACCCTGGAAAGACGAAGATAGGTGAAATGGATTCGGTTTAGTGGAGAATAAACACGCCTGGTTCTTAGTCGCATTAAACTAGACCAGGTTGGTATCGTTCCAATCGGAGACGGCTTGTAAGGACAGGTTCAAACGATCGACCATCGCCCCTCTGAGAGACCGGATCTGTGCCGCACTGGCCCGCGCGCTGGATGCGTAACTCTCCACAACAGAGCTATCGTATGCGTACCCATAGATACCGGGTTTCAGCAGATAGTTAATGTGTAGCAGGAATAGAGTTGCGTAGAGAACTGATCTCTGAGGGACTCCGGCATTTATAGCCATTTGGTTGGATAAGCAGCCGTCAACGACTGTTCTAATCGACCGGCCACACAGCTCTTTTGATGTTAACTATGCAATGACTGTCGCCGCCAATAGACAACAAATGAGTGTCGTTGATGATGTGGTGTTATAGCGTCGCTTGCTTGTGAAGCCTGCAGAAAAACTTGCGCATAAAAAATTTGCGCGATAAAAATCGGTCTCCCTAACCTCAAAACCGGAACGTGGTAGAAATAATTACAGGCGTTATTGCAGCATGAATAAATGATAAGTGATACATAGGCACCATACTTGTAGGGAAGGACCTAGGTCTTTCCCTATAATCATAATGGTAGGGAATCATATATCTAACACATTTTAAAAAAAGGCCTGGAACCAATATGGGGAAAATGAGATTTTGCCGTTTATTGAAAAGGCATATGAATCTTTTCTAATGATGTAAAAGGCATAAGGGGGAGGGGGGATGTCCACTAATCACATCACGTGATTAGTGGACATCCCCCCTCCCCCTTTGTGATACTTGGTGATGTTTAAGATTACAACCCCCCCTCCCCCTCCCGCCACCCCCTATATCACGTGTATTTTTTAGTACCTACAAAGAATCTTATTATTTTTTTAATATTCAGGAAATACAGGTAATAATCATCTAATTTTATTATAAAAAATTAAAGATTACAATAATAACGTCTAGTGGTAGCTAAAAAAAAATACAGGTTGTTTTTGACTGACATAAGAATAACAAAAGGAATGCGAAAAAGTTTTTTGTACTAATACATGAACATTATTTAATGTACAGTGTCCTTGGACCACGGATTAGCAAGACATTCAACACTAATACCTGGATATTATGTATCTTGCAAATAAATACACGTGATATATTATTACACCCCCCTCCCCCATTGTGATATTTCGTGATTTTTTATGGACCCCTCCTCCCCTCCTTTCGAGCCTCACGTGATTAATGTACAGCCCCTAATATAAATCTTTTAGGTGCATGTATTTGCCGACCAAGTTTGGATTTTGGTCTGCCATGATAACACAAGTCTGCATCTATAAAACAGGATGCTTATACATTTTTAGAAAAAAAAACACTCATTCTCATTATCATCGTGACAGCTAAGTCTAGCACCACTTGGCAACGTCACTTTTCTTTGTTTTTTGCAACTTACACATTAAGCGATTTTAACGTTTTAACTTACACATTTCCTTTTTCAGCGATTTTAACGTCACTGCTTGTTACTGTTATGTTGCAGTTATGGTAGTCAGTATAATAATGAATGTGGCTTCACATCCTTGCCACACGGATGGCAATGAATTATCAACCACAGACTAGGTAATATGTTATTGACACCTGTGTCTAAAAGTGTTAGTATTATGAGAGCCATGCTTGTTTGCTGCCCTATATCTACGAGTAATATATAAAATTCTCGTGTCGCGGTGTTTGTAGTAAACTCCTCCTAAACGGCTTGACCGATTCTCGTGAAATTTTGTGTGCATATCGGGTAGGTCTAAGAATCGAACAACATCTATTTTTCATCTTCTTAAATGTTAAGTAATAGTCCGCGCCTATTTTTTTTTATTATTTTTTATATATATATTTTTTACAGCATTAAAAAGTATAGACAACTCTAAATTTTCGACCCTCTACCATCAACCCCTATTATTTAGTTCAATAATTCATATGGAAAAACAACGTTTGCCGAGTCGACTAGGAATATATACAAATTTACCTGTTTATAATGTTAAGTATAGATGTAAACTTCTAAAGAGTATAACAGCTCGTTTAATGATGAAGTTACTATCGATTTAGAAGGCTGGTTCTACGAGGAAGATCAAGAAGAAGCCGTCAAGAAACCTCGTAGATGCTCTATTTAATGTATGTACCTAACGTTTTATGTTAAGTATCATCACACCCCGTTCCCTGGGGTTGGCGGAGTAACCCGAACCGTCTACAGACTTCGATTCACCGGTTTGCCGTTTGGCGAAATGAGTGGTGATCCCCTTCACCGCATTTCAGCGATCTGATAACGAGTACTGACTATTTCTAGCGATAAGCGCACCAACGGCTTTACGAGCTCACCCGAGACACGGGGGTGTTAAGACAACTCGCCAGACTGCGAGCTACTACTGAAATTGTGGATTTTCGAGAAAAACATTGAAAAAACCTCAATAACACTTTTGTCCGACCCGGGGATCGAACCCTTTGACCATGGACAGTTACATTTTATACGAATGATATATTTTATGTGATTACACATCTTAACTAGAATTACCAACACAGCATGTTTTCACATTTGCGCCCACGCAAATTGTATAGCTCGACATGCATTTGATAATGCATATAGCGTTATTTATGAGCGATATATTTTAAATTAAATCCTGTGTAGGATAATATGATATCCAGTTTGAGTTTCGGCTCTTTACACAATAAGACAAAGAAGCTATGACTGGTTATAGATTTCCTGGTTGACAAGTAGAACGACATTCGTTTGTTTATGATCTTTCAACCTGGCTGGAATGCGAGCACCGATAATTGAATCGAACGAGTCAACTGATAGTGTGCCGCTGTATAAAAAAAACAAATTTGTTGTTTACTTGTCAACATTGTTATTGTAGCTGTGTCGCGGTCGTGCTTTTGATTGTTAAGTCGTTTTGGTTTAATACATACATTGGGAATATTCCTGACAGCTGATAAACTAAGAATTCTAACTAAGATTAACAGAATGCTTAACTTTTCAGTTTTGTTTCCGGGCTCCTTTAAAGAATAGACCAACTGCCGTTCTGCCAGGCAGGTCGTAAAAGGCGACCGATTGGCTATGCGGGTCACTACCATCGTGACTACTAGGTGGTAGAGTTCTGCATTGTCTCGCCCGAGTCTGGTACCACCGCCTTACCTATTCTTGTCGCAATAGTGTCAGTGCTGGTCACTGTCGTGTTCCGGTTTGGAGGGTAAGGTAGCCAGTCAACTTATGCATATGGCATAAGGCCTCGCCACAAGATAGCAACGCACCATTAACATCTTTGGTGTCTATAGGCGATGGTTGACTCTTTCCATCAGAAGACCCATCTGCTTGTTTGCTGTCTTACGATATAAAAATACTAAGACTTTAGCAGGACATACTATAGACACTAAGACATATTCCAGTGCCGTAATTTTACTTTATAAATCAAGGCGCCATTGTATAACTATTTTGACACTTTTTCCATACGTTATGACAGTTAAATATAGAAAGTATGTCCAGGCAGAAACCGGCTAAACTCAGATGCTCAGAATAATCTTTTGTTTACTCTGTAACAGATCTGAGTATTTTACTAAGATGGATTAGTTAGCAGTTGTTCTAATCACACCCATTGCAAGTATTTAGAGACGTTCTTAAGTGAGCATCAGATGAAGTAATTAAGATTTCCTTAAAAAAGTTTCCTTGATTTGCACAAAAGGTGAGTTTATCTTTACAGGTGGAGATTTCTTCTAACTAACCAGAAACGTGAAGCAGGGATCAATAAATGGAAATTCATTGTGCATAACAAATAAAAATTATGTAAACGAGTTTGCACACATACACGGGCTCTCACACGCATACACACTAAATATATTTATACATGACAAACACACACGTTAACAAAAAAATGTTTTTGAACTAAAAAAATAATACTACTAAAATCGAGGAAGTGTTAGATTATAGAGAAAGAAACTAAAAGAAAGAACGTGTCATAGAAGAGATAATATTGTGTTAGTAACTGCGCTTAATGACAAGTACTGACTGGCCAGGTGTGGCGCACCTGGGTGATTTATGCACCTGTTATTGTGAGATAGGTAATGACATCATAATTAATAACAATGGACAAATATAAATAAGTATAGTATACATAGGTAGGGATAAATTTTTTCGATTCATTGTAATTCTATCGCTTCTTGAGGGCTTTACTCTGCCCAAAAATTATACTGTGTGTGTAAAAGTGATTCAAGTGTTTAATTCGGCCAAATTGCTTGTCGATTAAAATTACTTAAGACGTTATTTAACAACTGGCAGTGAACTTCAACACAGAGGAAGCGGATTCCATAACTTATCTGCATAAACCGTAAAAGCCCATGAATACGCCTAGGAATGTAAAACATGTACTAATTATCGTAACTTTTAGGTGGTATAAAGTGTACCCAGGTTTCGTACTATCGCAATAGTATCGCCATGGGCGTACCCAGGTTCTGGGCCAGAGGGGCAACCGTAAAATTTTAAGGCTATATTTTTATCTTATTGTCTACAATAGTATATAATTAGTATAGGTAAACAAATTCCAAGGGGGGCAGCTGCCACCCCCTGCCCCCCCTCGGTACGCCCATGAGTGTCGCTATTAATCGTTTTCGGTAAGGTTGTTGATTAACTTAAGTTTGTGACATTATGCCCCTGGTAATGCATCATAAAGATATCCATCGCTTGTATACACCAAAGACGTTAATCGTTAGTGTATATATAGGCGAGGGATATCGCTTTCCTTCCGGAGAATCATCTATGAGAAATCTATGAGATTGAGAATGATTCTTCGATATTCCGATTCTTGTTGACCGCCCCGTTGGTCGAGTGGTTAGAGACCCTGACTACGCAATCAACGAGGCTCGGGTTCGATCCCCGACGGGGACAAGCATTTGTGTGATGAGCATAAATGTTTGTATTTCCGGGTTTGGGTGTTTATTATATATATTCTAGTATTTATATATGTATTTCTATGTATTAGTATCGTTGACTAACACCCATAACACAAGCAAATAATTTGCTTACTTTGGGGTTAGATCAGTAAGTGTAATTTGTCCCGTGAATTATTATTATTATTATTATTATTATTGTATACCAAATTAGCAGAGCTCTTTAAATTATAAGTGGCACCCGTTGTCCATAGTCCATATGTTATTGGTTCGTTCCTATGGCAAGGACTTAAGGCCACAAGCATAGCATGGTTGGCATGTTACCTTCCTTAGAATCTACATATATAGTATCATAACTATTCGTAAAATAACAATTAATATCCGTCAACGTTAATCAATCTTAATTTATGTCTATATGTATGTAAGCGTGTGATCGAGATGAAAGATCAGATCTCATTATCAGGCGGTCACGCGTTCCATACATAAATATTAAGTGGCTTTTGTACTCGAAAGCAGCTAACTGTCAAGGATCCTGGGTAATGAGGAATTAAATTAGTTTACGGTCAGATGAATGTGGTTTCGTGAA
Organism: Apodemia mormo; assembly: GCA_036924255.1. NCBI lineage: Eukaryota > Metazoa > Arthropoda > Insecta > Lepidoptera > Riodinidae > Apodemia > Apodemia mormo. The sequence continues at coordinate 42,508,056 of JAUPFN010000005.1, read as the reverse complement.
TACAGAATATTTCATCTTTTGAACTTGTCGCTTGGGTCATTATGTAAGTTTTAATGGGCAAAAGATTTTTTATGTTGCAGATTGAGCGTTGCTTTCTTAAATTGTGGCGAGATCTAATGCCACATGCATACGTTTACCGGCTACCTTAGCCTCAAAACCGCCATTGCTTCTTGCCTAACAATATTTGATATAATTTCCACTTATACCTCTACGCGTTCGAAGAAAAATCGTCTTTACAGACGGACAATGAAGTGTTTTATAAGGTTTCCGTTTTTTCCTCATGAAGTACGGAGCCCTAAAAAATTAACGCGAGTGAAAACACGGACAAAAATAGTTTATATATTAATTTATTAATTAATATTATAAATGCGAAAGTCTGACTGTCTGTCTGTTACGCTTTCACGGCTAAACCGCTGGACCGATTTTCATAAAATTTGGCATGGAAGTAGTCGAAGAGCCGGGGTCAAACATAGGCTAATTTTTTTTTTTCAAAACGGTTGATTCTTAAAGGGTTGAAATAGGGGATAAAATTTTTATTAAAAGCTATCTTGATGACGTGTTAATCTACTCGCGAGTGAAGCTGCGCGGGTCAGCTAGTGTTAATATATTTTAGCGGTTTAATTTGCCTCTGTCTTACAGAGGTAAATTATAATTATATTATAACCGCTAAAATATAGTTTTTATTATATTATTGGAAAGCAGAGCATAAATCTTAATTTATGCTCTGCTTTCCAATATAGATCAAGATAACAGGTGGCGAAATGGCATCGGTCAGTCATATTCACGTAGGTAGAGCTTTTAAATGAGCAAAAAGATAAAGTGAATATAATTGAGTACGATGCTGTAATTATATTTGACATGACAGCTCAACGTACGAAGAAAGACAGGAAAATCACAGAGGAAACAATCGATCTAAAGAAATAAATAGTAATATTTTTGGGGTATTCTTGATGGTAGGTACGTCAGCACCGCGCTGGCTTTAATATAGAGGTATAAGTTCCTGGGTTCGAATTCTAAATATTGCTTTATGTTTAAAATAAAATAGAAGAAAAAGTACCTACTCAAGAAACACTTAACAAACTGTATTGCTTGCCTTCAGAATAGTAGGTTATAGATACGTTATAAGGTATCAAGTCAGTGAATTTTTAAAAAAATTTAGCAGCTGCCTCCGTTCCCCCCTCCCCTTCTTTGTGATGAAAAGCGCCGCTTTTTATCACATAACCGGTATAGGAATGACACAATATTCTACTATGAAGTATTTTTTGATAATCTCTTAACACAACGGTTATAGCTTCTCTTTCGTAAAATTTCGTTGCGAGCGCCTGTATTGAACGTTAGAGAATGATTAAAAATATGTGCGTATACAAAAATGTTTAGGCGATTGGATTGTAGACGCATAGGTAGAATTTTTCTACTGTTTTCTCTATTCTACACTATTTCTATTACAAAAATAGTGAATTTCGTGAGTAAAAACCTTAATTATTATACTAACCAAGTTCGAAAGATAATGTTATTATGTTTGTTCGTGATGATCCGGGCCCCTTAGAGGAATAGACCATCTGCAATTCTGCCAGGCAATTCGTAAAAGGCTAACGATTGACTACACGTGTCACTAGTTACTACCATCACGATTACTAGGCGTTAGAGTTTTGCAACGTCTCACCCGCGTATTTGGTACTACCGCCTTACCTACCTACTTTTACCGCAATAGCGTCAATCATTTCATGTTTCAGTTTAAACGTGGCACGTTTTAATAACATCTTTTGTGTCTAAAGCCTATGGTTTTTCTTTTTATCAGGAGAGTCATCATTTGCTATCTTATAATATAAAAAACTAGCGGCCTGTTACGTGCTTCGCAACGTATCGCCATTTATTGAATTAATTTGTTACAAAAAATATGACAAATGATGAACCGCTTTACCGATTTTGTGAAAACTTCACATAAACTATCTTCTAAATAGTCCAAACAAAGCTTAAATATTTGGCTTGGATAGGTGAACCCGTTCTTGAGTTATAAAATTACAACGAAAAGTGGCATTGATTTTTATATATATAGATATATAACATTCTAGGCCTTTTTTCGGAATGATTAAGTGCCTGATAGCCTTAAAGTATTGAGCTAATGGGTATTGATCGTTTTCTCTTAAAATTGCAGTATGTTTCCATGCGAATAGATTGAGTTTATTTAGCCTTGGCTCTATGCCAATATGTAGAAGTTGCTTGACGACAAAAATACACTATGGCCCAATGATACTTATGTTGATTCAATTATCACGAAGGCGCATGTAAGGTACTACATCACTATGATCACTTTGGGCTGTATTTCTCGGCATGAATCTCTACAATAGTTGCATTACTACAAATGTTCAACGGCAAGTCATGATAGATTCCTACCCAGGGCGAAGGGGAGTCGGTTTAGCTAAGGCTTAGACTTTAGAAGAAGGTAGATAATATAGTGTGACGCAGAATCACTGATTCTGTAACAGTAGGGCCACAGGACGCACGCGCACGCATCATTTAAAGTGAACGCACACTTATCCGAGCCGAACGAATTTTAAAATTCTGTATATTAAATCTCATGAATTCGATGTCTATTCGACGCGGTCAAGTGTGCGAGGTTTCATGAGATTTCATATACAGAATTCTAAAATTCGTTTCGTTCGACTCCTTCGACGCGTTCGGTTTGGATAAGTGTGCGTTCACCTTTACGCACGCATATACGCAAGAACGCATGAGAACACGCAGACACGAACGCATGCGCCTAGCTACGTACATACATACATACATTGGTATGCTTGTGAAACGTTACCCTGTTAAAAGAAGGAAATTGAATATATCATTTTAAAGATACTAGTGATCTTTCTGTGGTCGAAATTCGACCATAGAATAAAGAATAAAATCTATTTTAAGTTTGACAACAGATTTTAGCCGTAAAAAACATGTATATCCGTATTATGTATGTGTACATAATCATGTATGTAACATGAATTATGAGTAATATTTATTTTAATTAATTTTAAATGCACAAAATTAAAAAATATTAGGCTCCTGCATTCCTTAGGGGCCATCCATAAATTACGTCACACGAATTTCATGATTTTTTGACCCCTCCCCTGTCCTTGTCCCATCTGGTCACATTTGTGAGACCCCCCCTTACCTAGTGTGACGTCACATATTTTACAATTTTACATTGGAAGAATGACCTCATTCGATTATTTTTTATCTATTCAGGTGGCTTTTTAAATGTACTGTAATATTTTCTGAAAATTGTTAGATATGAAACCCAGTTCCTCTTGATAAAAAATATATTATAGTAATTATGTAATTACAATAAGAAATTCACTAGGACGTATCTATATGGTACACGAGAACTTCCGACAGACTGCCGAGTAAACAAAAAAAAAAACAATTAGGACAGGGATAAGTGTGTCGATTCCCGCCGCGGAGTGTTGGACCTTCTACGATGCTTGCTATTAGTTAGGCTGTGTATATAAAATATTATATTTTGAAAAAAAATTGATGTTACTTAATTTGTGACCCCTCCCTCCCCCTTGTCACACAATGTCACACTTCGTCGATCTCCCTCCCCCTTAACGTGGGACGTAATTTATGGATGGCCCCTTAAACTGCACCAAATTTCATTATCCACATTTCGCGAAATAGTCTTAGAAAGGGGTACAAAGTTTTTGCTTCACATATTAATATATAAATAATATATCATTTTGTAAATGTGAATATGAATATACACAATACCCATCCCGTTGGTAAATTCATTATTCATAAGTCTGCCGAATCGACACAATAGGTTCGCTCGCCTACACTGATGCGAGCAATGACTTAAAGGTTAAATGGACTGTGCGAAGTCACGATCTTTATCTAATCGTTAATACTTTATATTATAACATCATAATTGCGTAACATCAGGAAAAAGATTTCATTAGCAATTTTTGTTGCTAATATAAAAATTTCGAAAGAAAGAAAGGAAGGTCGAAGAAAATTTTCGCCGTGTTGGTCCCGGCCTCCTTTGAAGAATAGGCCAACTGCCGTTCTGCCAGGCAGGTCGTAAAAGGCGACCGATTGGCTATCGAGTCACTACCATCGTGGCTACTAGGTGGTAGAGTTCTGCATTGTCTCGCCCGGGTCTGGTACCACCGCCTTACCTATTCCTGCCGCAATAGCGTCAGTGCTTGTCGCTGTCGTGTTCCGGTTTGGAGGGTAAGGTAGCCGGTAAACTTATGCATGTGGCATTAGACCTCGCCACAAGATAGCAACGCACCATTAACATCTTTGGTGTCTATAGGCGATGGTTAACTCTTTCCATCAGGAGACCCATCTGCTTGTTTGCTATCTTATGACATAAAAAAAAGGTAGCTTAATTGCAAGAATATTGTTGTTGTGACTTGTGAGTTAGTAAAATTAATGTAAGTATATGTTATCAAAATATTCTACCAAACATTGTATTTATTGCATAGAATAGCAATACTCGTATAATATTAGTTATTCCCGTGTTGGTCCGGCTCCTTTGAAGAATAGGCCAACTCTGTTCTGCCAGACAGGTCGTAAGAGGCGACCGATTGGCTATACATGTCACTAGCATTGTGACTCCTATGTGGTAGAGTTCCGCAACCCGGGAATTTGGTACCACCGCCTTATCTATTCCTGTCGCAATAGAGTCAATGTTTGTCATTGTCTTGTTCCGGTTTGGGAGGTAAGGTAGCTAGTAGACTTATGCATGTGGTATTACCATCCCGCCACATAAATAGCAACGCACTATTAAGATCTTTGGTGTCCTTAGGCGATGGTTTTTCTTTCCATCAGCTATCTGCTTGTTTGCTATGTCCGATCGCAACATCTATACGTACCAAAGATTAATTGTTGTTACCATTAGTTATGTGTTGCTATCTTTGTGGCGGGGTTGAAATGTCAATGCATAAGTTATACCGGCTGCCAGCTTCCTTACCCTCAGCAAAATGATTACTGATAAGGTGGTGGTGCACAAATACCCGGGCGAGACGTTGCAGAGCTCTTCCACCTAGTAGTCACGACGGTACTGACACGTATAGCCGCCTGTAACGATCTGCCTGGCAGAACAGCAGTTTATATATTTTTCAAAGGAACCCGGGCCAACACGGGGAGCTTTATATTCTAAAAGTTTTGAAATCTGTCCAGACTTAAAAATGTAGTATTGTTGTTTTGTTTGTATACTAAAACTGCACTTTAAAATACACGTTTGTGGTTATAAATATGTTAACACGATATATTTTGTCCCGCCAACAATGCATGTGTCAAGCCAAAAGAATGGCTTCCATGACATTGCGGCCGACCTTGTCCAATTGAGCGTTTGCTTCGTAACGCGGTCTGGTTTTCGTTAGCACCACACAGCCTCTCTTGTGTATTGTTTGTGTTTATTTAAATACTAGCTGTTGCCCGCAACTTCGTCCGCGCGGACTTCGTTTACCACGCACAGCTCCTCCCCCGTAGGTGATAGCGTGATAATATGTAGCCTATATGTTGACCCGACCTGTTGGTAATATTCACGCAAAATTTGAAGTAAGTCCATGCAGTACTTTTTGAGTTTACCCCGGACATACATACAGACAAACAGACAAACAGATAAACAGACAAACAGACAAAAATTCTAAAAACTATATTTTTGGCTTCGGTATCGATTGTAGATTACGCCCCAAATATTCTTTTAAAAAAATATTCAATGTACAGTTTTGACTTTCCTACGATTTTATTATATGTATAGATAAGCAGTATACATGTACCTATACGTGGCTCCGTTCATAAGATAGTTGCGCACGCGCAGAATTATGCATGTGCAACTTAGCTCTTAGTTGATAGCACTATTCATACTTACTCATTTTTTTTTTAAATCATAAGATAGCAAACAAGTAGATGGGCCCCCTGATGGGAAGAGTCAACCATCGCCTATAGACACCAAAGATTTTAATGGTGAGTTGCTATCTTGTGTCGAGGTCTAATGCCACATGCATAAGTTGAATGCGAAAGCCTATCAGTATGTCTGTTTCTTTTTCACACCTAAACCACAGAACTGATTTGGATGAAATTTGGTACATAGATAACTTAAAAAGATACTTTGAGACCTGAGAAAGGACATAGGTTAGTTCATATTCCAGAAATCCCACGGGAACGGGAACTAGGCGGATAAACCACAGGACTTCCATCTTTTAAACCAATGTAATAAAGAGTAACTTAGGCTACTTTATTTTAGAAAATTTTTCCACGCGCACGAAGTCGCGGGCACGGTTAGTCTTTTATACAGCGTGTAAGGGACAGCCTACTGAAGATATAAGAATACATACAATTGTTACGTATAAATATAAGAATACATACAATTGCCATAATGACTAGGGCAATACCTTTTTTTGTGGGAAATTGCGTATTACGATTTTTTCCTATTTTCGTGACACGCAATGTAAAGAATACGTTGAGCCGACTCGTTCATCTGCGAGCGTTTATTGTGCACGCCATGTGGCGCACAATGTATTGTTTATTTTGTGTATTTCCTTAAATCTTACTATTATTCTTGAAAAGGCACTGTAGAATATTACAATAAATAAAATTATACACAAGATAAAATTAAAAATTTCAAAACCCTCCGACACATCCTCAGACCGCCATTCGTGAAAATACCACGGTTTCTTTTAATGTTTACCATGGTTTCTTACTCAATGAGCTTGAGTTATTTTATTGCAAAGCTCCCATGGCCACCTGCTCCACTATGTAGTCCTGGAAATCATTTTGATACAGAGTGTATGTAAAATATTACAAATGAGACCACACTCAATGGACTTATTTTGTTTATATCAGGAGTTCCACGGACACTTTCTATTTATATTATCAAACCCTGCGAATATCCTAGTAATAAAAGCCAACGATATCAGCCCAATCTTCGATGGCCACATTTCAGCTCCATCATTATTTTATCTTAAAAAACATCCGGCACCTAAAATATTTGCCAAAATAAGCCGAATTAGCCAACATTCGATGGGTTTATCTAGATTAGCTTAAAAGTTATAATGGACCTCTTCTAGCTTTATTATCAGACACTGGAAAACAGAAAAAAGAACGATACAAATGGGATAAAATTGATGGTGCTTCTCAATTTTCATTCGTTCGTTCGTTTCGTTTCCATGACCTTCTCTCACTTTATCGTAAGAGCTTGAAAATCAACTAACACCAGATTAGTTGTCAAAACAGAACAAATAAGTTCAAACGCGTTGAGTTTGTCTTATTTAGTTTAAAATACCCTATAGCCATATTCAAGTTACATCAATAGATTCTTAAAATCAGCACCAAACATTATACCAAAACAAACCTAATTAACCCATACTCGATGGGTCCGACTGGTTTAGCGAGATTTTATGGACTTCTTTCAGTTTTATCTTGAGAAACTGGAAGTCATTCTGTTCCAAATTCCTTATTAGAACGAACCAAATGAACCCCAAATCGCCTGCTTTATCATAGGACCACAGAAATTATCTAACACCAGGGTAACTCTCAAAATAGAAGAAATGAGTCCAAACTCTATCCGCCTTATTCCAAAACGAGGTCTAAATATAGTACCGACCTAAACACCAGTTTTATTACTAGTATTAGATGAAACGTTATTATAAAACCGGGTTTAGCGCTAGTCCGAGTATCTTCTATGGTTCTAAAGATAAACCTCCGCGACCCCTAGTTTAACTAATGATACTAAGCTCAAAACGTCAAACTTCAAAGTTGACATAAACGTCGTATTTGTTGTGAAATAATTGTTTGTAATTAAAATAATAAAAAATGGACATAAACGTAATTGATATAAAGGATTTGGAAGATTTGAATGTATCGGAAACATACCAGAAGCTTAATAGACCCCAAAGTCGAGTGAATCCGTTTCATTTAATTGACGGAGACTTTCGAAAAAAAAAATAGATTCACAAAAAGGTTTGCCAGCCAAATAGTGGATTTATTGTGAGAAGATTTAGTTCATGACCCTCGGGGACAGGCTCGGGGACCGACTTACATAGTGTATCTCAGCCGACTATTAGCAAAACTTGTAAGAAAATAGCAGGGCTATTAGCTGGATTGCCCCATAGATTTATAAAGATGCCAGCTACTTTAAATCAGCAAGAAGAAGCAATGAGGAAGTTTCGCCGTATAGCTAATTTTTGAAAGTTATGGGTGCTATAGACTGCACTGACTGATTGATTACGGTAAAAAAAGTAATGCTAGATTTATAACAAAACCTAATCGTACCTACTTGAGGCACTCAGGTTTTGTGCTTCAATAATAAATAAAAACAGACTAGCTATGGAAATACAGAAATATTAAGTAACTTGAAGTGCTGTTGTATATATATTATTGAAATGTTTACTTTCACATATAGTATTTATTATAAACATTCGGATTAAATTACACGCGTCACACTTTTTTTTATTTTTTTTTAGTTTATTTCGTTGTACGCTAACTCGATACGTGTACACATGTAGGTATATAGTGGAAATAAAAAGAAAATTCATATAATTTCAACGTTTTCAGATTTAAGATAATTTTCATAGCAAAATTGAACCTATATTTTATTTTATTATTACTTTAGAACTCATAAATCACTTTTAATAAACAATTTGTTTTCTTTTCATATAAGTATGTTTGTTGTAACGGTATGTTGCATGTTACGCCGAGTGAATGAATGAATGGCTTAGATTCATTTTAGCTTATAATCTGTGGATACATGTTCATCCAAGGTCTATCTTCGGTATTAGCTAGTCCTCAATTAGACTCGTTTTTGTATTAAGAATGAATTTTAGTACTGAATCTAACTTTAATACCGTAACAAGCCTAGACTTCTTAATCTTGGTTTAAACCCAGATCTAGGCCTGTTTTTGTAATAAGGCGGTTTTTAGGTTTAACTTGTTTATTTCAAAGGTTCCCATAGCCACCTTCAATTTCCATTATTAAATTCAAAAAATCATCTAGCACTAAAAATATGCTAAAACAAACCGAAGTAACCCACACTTAATTGGTTTTTCTGGGTTAGCTTAGGATTTTTCATGGACTTCTTCCCACTATCATGTGACACAGGAAGCCATTCTGCTCCAAAGACTTTCTCTTTCCTGCTTCATTATAAGACCCTGGAAAGCATCTAGCATTAGAATATTTGTCAAAACAGAACAAATGAATCTAAGCTCTTTTTTTTATATCGTAAGATAGCAAACAAGCTGATAGGTCTCCTGATGGAGTCAACCATCGCCTGTAGACACCAAAGATGTAAATTGTGCTTTGGTATCTTGTGGCGAGATGTAATGCCACATGCATAAGTTTACCGGCTACCTTACCCTCCAAACCGGAACACGATAGTGACAAGCACTGACGCTATCGCGGCAGGAATAAGTAAGGTGGTGGTACCGACCCGGTCGAGACAATGCAGAACTCTATCACCTAGTAGCCAGGATATGCGGAACTCTATCACTCGCATAGCTAATCGGTCGCCTTTTACGACATGCATGGCAGAACGATAGTTGGCCTATTCTTCAAAGGAGCTCGGACCAACACGGGGCTCAATGGTTTTATCTTGTTTAGTTCAAAAATTATCATGGTCACCTTCTAGTTTCACCATCAGATCCTAAAAATTATCCAGCACCAAAGTATATGTCAAAGCATATATATATATATATATATATTATATATATACATATATATATAAACATATATATATATATATATATATATATATATATATATATATATATATATATATATATATATATATATATATATATATAGATATATATATATATAGATATATATATATATATATAGATATATATATATATATATATATATATATATATATATATATATATATATATATATATATATATATATATATATATATATATATATATCTATATATCGTGCACCGTGGATTTACCAACATTTTTAACTTCCCCTACGAATGTAGAAATGTAGATAAGGAAGTTTTGCCCTAATTTTCTCAAATAAAATTTCACCAGATCTCCACGTTTTGAACTCCTTTTGAAAAGAAAAAGAAAACTTTTCAGGACTTTTAATAGAGTATATATTTTGATTATATATTTTTTTACTACTTGAGTTTTTTACACAAAAAAGGGCAAAAGAGCCTGGTATGGAGTAAATGGTAACTGACCGTCCCGTTGATCGATTGATTAGTCACCCTGATTACGCAGTCGACTGGGCTTAGGTTCGATTCCTGACAGGGACAAATATTTATGTGATGAGCATAGATGACTGTATTTCAGGGTTTGGGTGTTTGTAGTATAAATTTCGGATTCTATTTATGTATTTCTATATATTAATATCGCTGACTAATAACCATATTACAACCAAATAAATTGCTTACTTTGGGGTTAGATTAAATGTGATAATGTGAGTACGTGTAATTTTCAAGGTATATTTATTATATACTAGCTGTTGCCAGCGACTTCGTCCGCACGGACTTCGTTTACTCCGCACAGCACTTCCCCAGTAGGTGATAGCGTGATAATATGTAGCCTATATGTTGACCCGACCTGATAGTAATATTCATGCAAAATTTGAAGTAAATCCATGCAGTACTTTTTGAGTTTACTCCGGACATACATACAGACAAACAGACAAACAGACAAACAGATAAACAGACAAACAGACAAACAGACGAAAATTCTAAAAACTATATTTTTGGCTTCGATATCGATTATAGATCACGCCCCAAGTATTCTTTAAAAAAATATTCAATGTACAGTTTTGACTTTCTTACGATTTTATTATATGTATAGATTTAAGTATGTTACTTAAAACCACCACCTGTGAACAGTGCAACATTGGGGGGCTTAGCTAAATAAAAACATAAAAACGATAACGAAGTGAGAAAAGTATACAATTTATGCGACTGACATAAGCCTGACGTGGTCTATCGATATCTGCATCGCTATTGTCAGAGAAGATGAGGTACTTAGATATCGTTTCACTACGAACTACTTTGTGTAATCCACATGACTCCTTACAAATTCGTTGCTAGTCGTTGAAGTGATTGTATTCGGTATCGGCGGGTTTATGTGCCCTAAGAGTTTGCTACAGGGATTTTCCTATTTAGAATCTAGTCAATTAAATAGTAAAAAATTAAATAATATTTTCGCCCGGCTATATGATTTGTACAGTCGAAGCTAAATAATGAAACGTCAGTTTCTTCAATATCCACTTCCACAGTATTAAAAATACAAACTATATCTCAATAGGTATTTTAATCCGTTTAGTTTTTACTTGCTGCTCCACAGGTCGCGGCATGATCAATCCTACGGTGACAACACGTTTTTACAGAATAAAAAACCATCTACTGAAAATATATGTTAATAACATTATATCCTATTCTGTTAAGTCGTTTTTGTGTAATTGAATAACAAATATCCAAATATACTAACTAATATATTTATAACTAGCTGTTGCCAGCGACTTCGTCCGCGCGGACTTCGTTTACTCCGCACTGCTCCTCCCCCGTAGGTGATAGCGTGATAATATTGTATCCTTTACGTTGACCCGACCTGTTAGTAATATTCATGCAAAATTTGAAGTAAATCCATGCAGTACTTTTTGTGTTTACCCCGGACATACATATAGACAAACAGACAAAAATTCTAAAAACTATATTTTTGGCTTAGATATCGTTTGTAGATCACGTCCCAAGTATTCTTTTAAAAAAATATTCAATGTACAGTTTTGACTTTCTTACGATTTTATTATATGTATATATTAGATACTGTCCTGTTATAGGACATCCATTTTATTTTGAACCCGCGGCATCCATTTCATAAAATGGTTCCAAAATGTACGCCATGTAGTGACTTTTGATACTTTGGGTTACAATATCGGATTTTCCATTAGGAATCTTAGGGATATTTTTACAATAATACATTTTTTAAGATATTGTGAAGTTAGTCTGCTAGTTTTAGAGTTTCAACTGTAAGTCAGAGTAACAAAAGTCTTTTCTATATTATATTGATTAGGTGTTAAAAATTAAATTTAGCAAATTCGTAAAACAAAAATACAAAAAAAATTGTCTTTAACATAAAGTAGTTTGGAAAATTCGAGAATACGACCTATTATTTCTTACTTCACAGAAATTTCAGCCAGCCGAAGAGCGGAAGAATTCTAATAAAAATAAAAATAACTGGGCATCTATAAATTTTAGTCGTAAATAAAATATATAAGACATTTAAATGGTTGTTATAATTAGTAAAGTTCAATAACCCAAATAACTTGTTTTTGAATAAACGTTTATTATACTTATGTCAATTAGCAAATACGATCAAAACGCCGGTAGCGCTATTGGTGTGGCACAGGTGGTCTAGCCGATTGCGTACAGTTACACGCCGTGATGGACGAAAATTTATAAAGTCGATGTCCTGCCTCCTTGTTGGCCAGTCTTGGTGATACCGCGACGCACCTACAACGAATACGATCACTAATATTCGGGAAATCGGTCCCGAATATTTAACGTTTTGCATTCGAGCCGCGTCCTACGCCCTAGGCCGTTTGCTGCGACGCGCCACTGACATAATTCTAAGGTTTCGCGCGCCTATTGAATTTAGAACAGTTTTTGTTTTTCTTTCGATACGGTGCTATATTGTTGTGCCAGTGAGCCAATACGAAAATTTGAAAAGGATTTTTAATTATTAGCGGTAAGTTGCACAATTTTTAAAGGATTTTAAAATAAGCTAAGATGAAAAGATATATATTAAAATAGCTTTATTTTCAAAATGTAGAAAGTTATAAATGTGTAAGAAAGTGCTGTCTTTATACTTCTAATTTCGTAAAAATAGTCCTATCTTTTCCTTCTTTCTAGACAAATAAAAAATACCTTTGTTATGGCAACTGGCAACTTTGACATTAATTATTAGACATTGACATTCATTGTAATGCACGTATTCATCTGAGTTACGTATACGTTATTCATCTGAGTTGTACCAATGAGTAAAATGAGTACCAATTATTAATTAATTAAATTATTAATTTTACAATCTTCTAAAACTTATCAGTTAAATGCAATAACACTACACCGACTGACTTCCATTTCATTCGAAATTCGAATTCTCCGGCTATTATTCTACCGGCTTCACAAGTTTTTAAAAGTTTAGAATTGGAAAAAATCTTTTTTCAGTATTTATATTACGAGTATATTGCGAAAAATACATAATCAGATTAAATTAAATTGAAACTAGCACCCAAGTTGATCATTTTTTTTTCATATAATAACACAGCAACAACACTTCTGATGGAAAAAGATACCTACCATCACCAAATGAATTTGATATCCGTGTGGCGCTATGGTAATTCCACCTCGCCCACTGAATCTGAAGGAAGTAAAGCGATGGTGGCAAATCCGAGTGAGACGCTAATATTAAAGATTAAAAAATTTATTTTTAAACTATAATATTGTTTTGACCGGGTTTTTATTACTCGAATTCTTGATAACTGCGAAGTTTATTATTATGCTAAATGTTTTTATCTTAATTAAACGTTTAGCAATGAAACAATTTAGTTAATTCAAAAATGTAGTGTTAGGTATTTTGTGTTACAAAACACAAAATAGTTACGTCATTATAATATTGATAGACCACTGTAGGTAATAAGGAATAATACAGACTGCTTAGAAATATTATTAGAAACAAGAAAAAATGGTAAAAAAAACAAATACTAAAAGTAAAGATCCAACTATGCATCTATGACACTCGTGAACCGATTGTTTCACGTTACACAATGTGACTGATAGTCATTCTCACGGATCAAATGGTAACAATTTTCAAGAGAATTTCTTAGTTTGTCCGTGTAGTTAGCTATTACACACAGAAATACAGAGTTATACTACTTATCGATGAAAAAAAATCACTTCAAGGGTAATTTATAAACCTTGTCATCTTATTCGATACGATAAAACAGTACACCGTGGTTTATTTCTATTTTTTTTACAATATAACCTACAAACCTACAAATTTATGAAATTTTTGACAGTGGTAGAAGCGTTTTCTCATATGCGCGGCGACACGTTTCTTTCCTAATGAGGTGTCTATTAATATTTATGTGGTTTGTCTCAAGTGAGTTATTAAATCCAGGACTCTGTGAGTCCCAAATTCGGTATTGGAATGAGAGCCACAAAGCGACCAATCACAAGTTGTTTTGAGCATTTTGTACATATTTCCATGGAAAATTAAACTGATCACGTATGTTGTTGGCACTCATACTGGCTTCTTGACAATTTTTAAAAATATGGATTTTAGATCAAGATAAGGTACTCAAGAAGTATAAAAATTATAAGGTATATTACTTCGATAATACATTTAAAATAAAAAAGTACATCTTCACGAATACTCTGGCTCGGTAGAAGGCTATTGCACTGCCTGTCTTGTAGACCAAGGGAACTATATGGAATACATTTGGGTTCATTATAATAAGTCATCATTTTGTCGAAATATCTATTTTTGATGGTGGAAAAAGACAACTACTTTTTTTGGTGACCAAAGATATTAATGGTACGATAATATCTGTCTTATGCGTGTAGGTATTCCACATATCTAAGTTTACTGGCTATCCCCACATTCATTATTCCAGTTGACTAAAACTTAACTATTGTATATTGCTCTTAAGTTTTCAGTGTAGTTGTGATTGTCCAATGATAGCTGTGATTGTTTACACACCACCTCCTCAGAGTACTTTGCCTGACCTGGAAACCAGGAATCTCAGAATCTGAGCCGAATTTAACAAAATAAAAGTTAAGCTAAGACCAAAGAGGTGGTAAAGAGGAAAAAGTAAATAATGATGTGATTTGCCAACGGTATTGTTCCATGATATAACATATGGTCAACCTTTTAGAAAATCGGGTACACATGTAGTCTTGGGGAAGTTATGTTTTCCAAAAAATTTGGAAAACAACATGGGATTCAAACCCAACACCTCATGGATCTATACAGATGCCGGTACTGCTACTTCATTGAGGTGACTAACAAACAAGCAAATAAAACAATATCTATATATATATATATATATATATATATATATATATATATATATATATATATATATATATATATATATATAAATCAATCCCTATTTTCCTTGGTCACGACATCACGCCTGAATGGCTGGACCAATTTCGGTAATTTTTTTTTGTTGTGTTTGTAATTGTAAGGAGAAGGTTCTTATAAAAGTAAATATTAAAAAATATGCGCGGAAAATTAGAAAATTTAAGAATACTTAATCACCATATAAAGTTTAATGCCATTTTGGTTGCGTGCTTCCACGTATCAATCAATCCCGTAGTCATATTAATTACGTGTCACGTTGTTTGTCCGCTATGGATTCCTAATATGTATGGCAAAACAACGTTTGCCGGGTCAGCTAGTCTTATATATAAAATTCCCGTGTCACAATGTAGTTACCGTACTCCTTCGAAACGACTTGACCGATTTTGATGAAATTTCGTATGCATATTCAGTGAGTCTGAGAATCGGCCAATATCTATTTTTCATCCCCCTAAATGTTAAGGGTTGTCCAACCCTAATTTTTTTTTAAATTTTATGGACAAACATTTTTATTTTTATTTTTTTATGATTCAGCATTGAAAAATACATACAACTCTAAATTTTTACCCTTCTATCACCAACCCTTATTTTTTAATTAAATAATTTATATGGCAAAAAAACGTTTGCTGGGTCAGCTAGTGGACAATAAAATTTGAATACCTATTCAAAGACGAAGTCAAAACATTTTTATTCAAATCATCCTTTACAGGCACTTTTGACGAGTCAACTTTTTTTAAATTACTACCGGATCGAAAACGCGGCCACTCATCAATAATTCATTCTTTACTTTTCTAATTCACCGCTCCTTTGGTTAGATACGCAATCAATGGGGCTCAGGTTTGATTCCCGACAGAAACAAACATTAGTGTGATGGGCGTAGAAGTGTGTATTTCAGAGTTTGCGTGTTTATTAAATATTTTTAAGTATTTACGTATACGAGCGATCGCCTGTGGCCGAAATTCGAATTTCGACTAAACAATAGATTTTTTTTATGTTTGACAAAAGAAATTAGTATTTAGTATGCATGTGTATACTATCATGTACATCACATGAATGTGATGTGTGTAATATTTATTTTTATTAATTTAATGTATTTCTAATGCAAATGAGGTATTTAAAAATAGATTTCTGCAGTCCTCTGCAATGTAAATTTTAGTATGTCAAATTTCATACTTCACTGTCCGCGCAATTGTCTTAAAAAGAGATCCAAAGTTGTTCTTTCATGTATTAATATATAAAATAATATATATACACTTCTATGTACTAGTATCGTTAATCATATAGCTAGCGAATAATTTGGTTCCTTTGGGGTTAGATTTACACTTGCTATTTGTCTAACGATTTGATTATTATGATCTGTATATTACAAAATAACCGTCTCTGTAGACTAGTGGTCGGGTGTCAGTGTTGATCTCATGAAGTTCCGGGTTTGATTCCTGGGTCGGACATTTCAAAAATGTTTCTTTTTCAGTTTTTTGATAAAAAAATGGTGCCATTGGATAAGCGCCCGGTTGGCGATAGGCTTGCCGCTTATCTCATTGTGGGACTACTTGTATTTTCGGGTAATCGTGGGTGCGCTGGTTGTGACTCTGCCTCCAACCACGCGGATACGGGCGTGAAGATCCTTTTTTACAAAATAAATACGTGTAATAGATATTCCATTTTTTTGTAATCAAGAAATATATTTGATCACTTTTTTAAGAAAATTGCACGCACGGAGAAATCAGAGATTTGGCACATGCTAAGTGCTTATGAAGAAATGCAGAAAGTTAAAAACACTAATAATTGCTATAGTACATTTAACGATTGAAATTCGTGGTCGGAATTTAAATATCTTTAATTACAATTTATAAATTATGTCGTCAATAATATTGTGCAATTTTGATCCGGGATAATTTATAAATTATGTTGTCATATTATTGTGCAATTTTGGTCCGGGATCCTTTGAAAAATAGACCATATGCCATTAGGCCTGACAATCCGTAAAAGGCGAGCGATTTGTTAAACATGTCATAACGATCCTGAATCTTAGACTTAGACTCGTCCTGCTTTGGTGCCACCGGTTTACTTATTCCTGCCGCAATAGTGTCAATTTTTGGAGGGTAAGGTAGTCGATAAATTTTTTCATGTGACGATACCATTCAGCCACACGAATACTGGGCCTAAGTGGTAGTGACATGTTTCGGCAATCGTTCACCACTTACAAACTGTTCCTTGTAGATTGCTTTGCCTTTTTCAAAGGAGGTTTGGAGCATTTTAGGTAATTTTATTTTGCAAGATTTCCATTTTGTGTGGCTTAGTTAAGTCTTTAAAATATCGATGGAACAAACGAAGAAATACATATCCCTATTTAATATTATAAATGCGAATGTAAGTTTGCTTCATCATGAAACTTTGTATACACAATCTTGGAGGTATTAGAAGTATATATGTTCCTTCTAATACCTCTTTTAAAAAATCTTAAATGTGAGCGAAGCCGCGGGTAAAAGCTAGTATTAATTTATAAATTAATGGAAGTCTGAACAAACCATATCATGGAATTTATTTTTAAAAGACATAAAGAAATATAAGCACTTGCGATCGCACGTGGAATTGGCGAATTTACGCTATACAATGCAAATGGAATACCTTTTACGCCGCGACGGGCAATCGACATTACATTTTATATTGAATACCAGTCACTTCATAGCTGTTGTGCTACTACAGACACACCAAGTTTTGTTTCCGAGTCGTAACACATACTCATAAAATTTTCAACCGTTTTTTCAAAAGAAGGTTATTAATTCGGCTGTATATTTTTGTAATGTTTGATACTTTAGAACTCGGTTATTTTCCCGTATTGGTCAGGGCTCGTTTGAAGAATAGACCTATTGCCGTTCTGCCAGGCGGGTCATAAGAGGCGAGTGGCGACCAATTGGTTATACGTTCATTACCATCGTGACTGCTAAGTGGTAGAGTTCTGCAACGACTCGCCCGAGTATTTGGTATACCCACCTTACCCATGCCTACTGTAATAACGTCAATGTTTGTCATTGCCGTATTCCGGTTTGGAGGGTAAGGTAGCCGATAGACATCGCACCATTTTTTTTGACAAATTACACTTACTAATCCAACCCCAAAGTTAGCAAATTATTTGGTTGTGTTATGGATGTTAGTCAACGATACTAATACATAGAAATACATACGAGTACTAATACATAGAAATACATGTATAAATACTTTTACATACATAATAAACACCCAAACCCGGAAATAAAAACGTTTATGCTCATCACACAAATGCTTGTCCGCGTCGGGGATTGAACGCGAGCCCGTCGATTGTGTAGTCAGGGTCGCTAATCACTCGACCAACGGGGTGGCGTGTGCGGTCAGTCCACCATTAACGTCTTTGGTGTCTATAGGCGATGATTATTTCTTTCTACCATTAGAGCGACCTGCTTGTTTGCTATCTTATGATATCAAAATATCTTTATAATATAAAAAAATAATCGATGTTGAATATCCTTTCTTGTTTGAGGGGAATACCTACTCCCCTTGTGGTCCCATTTTAATTTAAGGAAGATCTTATACAGTTTTCCGGATATATAGGAAGTGGAAAATTTTATTGCGTTAAAAATTAATTATTCTGTTACTGTGTAATTAATTTTTCTTTAAAAAAAGTCAAGATTGTTTTTGTGTGAAAAACAGTTATTTAAAACTGGATATTTGTACGTTTTGTTCAAAAGATTAACTAAAAAGCCACCTGTAACATCTTAGGTATCTATAGGCAATGGTTATTTTTTCACATCTGGAAAATTTAGTATCTTATAATATATTTTTTTGTATATCGTTAAATAGCAAGCAAGCAGAGAGCTTTCTTGATGTGTAGAGCAAACTATATCGACGACATGTTAATTTATTCGCGAAGCTGCGCGATTTGAAGTTCATGGTCAGACAGGCCTTAAATTTTTAAAAGGCAGAACTTAAATTTTTGTCAGAACTTAAATAATTGTGTAGAAGAGTCGATTAAAGAAACTAATCAATACTATTTACGTTAGAACTTTACGAAGATATTCGCTGTTTGAATTATGATGTAGAGAACGATCACAGCGTCCCAAAGAGGCAGAGCTGTACAGGAGTTACTTTCTATTTTATTAAAATGTCGATTAGGAATGGTTTTAGTCTGGTTAGGTTTTAGCAGTAGAGCCCAATACGCTAAATGGGTAGTTACTCGAGCGTCGTAGGGACATATTGGATTTTGTAGATTAATATATAGGAAAAATAAAAGGTTAATAATGTTTTTCATTTCAATGGTGGAGAAAAAATCTACAGATAAAAAATCTGTGACACTAAATCGCGTCAGATTAAGGTATGGTGAGCTAATTGCCACCTAAAATTTAGAAAATCTGCCGATTCAAGTGTGGCGTGGGAGGGTCACAAAGCTGCAAAGAAAACGTTGTTTTGACATTCTCGAGCGCGTCTGAATTTTCTTTTATTATAGACTAAATCACGTGAGACTGACAAAAAAAATATAATCTGACAATTTCCACAAGCCGAAGATATTGGAATGTTGTTTGTTTTTCTGCTCTAGCCACCCGCCTATATATAAAGGTCTTATATTTGGTGAAGAGCCTCAACAGTATGAGAAGTATCTCCTCTATGTTAATCTGACGTGCTCGAGTAAATGCAAAAAATCCCCTCTTGGGCTCCCTTGCATTTACAAGAGTTGCACTTAGGGGTAGAGCTGTACGAAGGTTACTTACAATTTTATTAAAATGTAGATTAAGAGCGGTGTTACAGTCCCTAGGTTTGTACTAGTTATATTTAGGGGTACAACTGTACGGTTTTTTTCGGAATGTCTCAATTACTGCTGGCCTTATGGGCCGCTACAGCTTCACCGGTCGCGGGGGTGAGCAGAGTGCTCAGCCAGAATTTATAGGTGCAGGGCTGTACGCCCGCCGCTCTAAGGGTGTCTCCTGCGAGACCGAACCTCGGCTTAGGGTGGGGTCGTGATTCGTGATTCAACTGTACGGTGGTAGCTATTTAATTCGTATTATAATGTAGATCAAAAATGGTCTCCGTCCTTAGTTTACAATAGTTGCGTATAGAGTTAGAGGTTTACGAGGACAATTGTTATATATTTTATCATACCGCCCCGCTGGTTGAGTGGCTAGCGACCCTGACTACGCAATCGACGGGGCTCGGGTTCGATCCCCGACGGGGACAAGCATTTGTGTGATGAGCATAAATGTTTGTATTTCCGGGTTTGGGTGTTTATTATGTATGTAAAAGTATTTATATATGTATTTCTATGTATTAGTACTCGTATGTATTTTTATGTATTAGTATCGTTGACTAACACCCATAACACAAGCTAATTTGCTTATTGGAACAAAGTTCCTTATCGCGCGTTGTGAAAGGGGGCAAGACGGAAAAAATTCTTACGAAAAGTTGTCACGACACTTTTTGCTATAGTAAGCTATTGTAAGCTGTGCGGCGTGCGCATGTTTCTCTGCCTATCTCTCTCTCTCTCTTATAGAAAGCAAGCCAGATATTTTCATTTCTATTATTATTACGAATATTGAGACTACTGATTAAGTTTATATTACATTATATTTGTTAATAACAAAAAAAAAAATATTATTATAACTTTAAAAAAATATTATTACAATTCCTTCACTAATTAATCGAAAGGAACTTCGTTCCATCCGGGTGTCCCTTAACACCTCTCAAGTTTTTTTTATTATTATTACCTTGGGGTTAGATCAATAAATTTATCCAAAAAAAATTGGTGCGATGTCTATCGGCTACCTTACCCTCCAAACCGGAATACGGCAATGACAAACATTGACGTTATTACAGTAGGCATGGGTAAGGTGGGTATACCAAATACTCGGGCGAGTCGTTGCAGAACTCTACCACTTAGCAGTCACGATGGTAGTGATACGTACAGCCAATCGGTCGCTTCTTATGACCCACCTGGTAGAACGGCAATTGGTCTATTCTTCAAAGGAGCCCTGACCAACACGTGAAAATAACCGAATTCTAAAGTATCAAACATTAAATGTTTGTATTTCCGGGTTTGTTATTTTAAATATATTCCAGTATTTATATATGTATTTCTATGTATTACTATCGTTGACTAACACCCATAACACAAGCAATAATTTGATAACTTTGTTTTTTTTACTCTTTTTTATTACTATTATTTATTTATTTATTACTAGCGACCTGCCCGCGGTTTCACCCGCATAGCTTTTGTTCCCGTAGGAATATCGGAAAGATTTATATATTAAAACCTTCCTCAAGATTTAATTTATCTATTAAAGAAAACTGCATCAAAATCCGTTGCGTAGTTTTAAAGATTTAAGCATACATATGGACATAGGGACATTGGGACAGACAGACAAAGTGACTTTGTTTTATACGATGTAGTGATGACTTGGATTATGGTTGCTGTACTGGCGTTACTTACCATTTTATTTAAACGTAGAATAAGAATGGCCTTCGACTCCCTAAGTTGTATGAGTTGCATAGAGGTATATTGTATGGAGGTTACTTACTATTTTATTATAACGTAGCTTAATAAGAATGGTCTCACAGTTCCTAAGTTAGAGTAGTTGCTTTTAGGGTAATAGCTCTACGGAGACAATAAATATATTTATTACTAGCTGTTGCCAGCGACTTCGTCCGCACGGACTTCGTTTACTCCGCACAGCACCTCCCCGCTAGGTGATAGCGTGATAATATATAGCCTATATGTTGACCCGACCTGTTAGTAATATTCATACAAAATTTGAAGTAAATCCATGCAGTACTTTTTGAGTTTACTCTGGACATACATACAGACAAACAGACAAACAGATAAACAGACAAACAGACAAAAATTCTAAAATCTATATTTTTGGCTTCGATATCGATTATAGATCACGCCCCAAGTATTCTCTTAAAAAAATATTCAATGTACAGTTTTGACTATCCTAGGATTTTATTATATGTATAGATGAAGTAGATAGCGTATAGTATTACAGTCCTTAGCTTGTAATAGTTGTGTTTGGAAGTAGATATCAATGGGGATAATCAAGTATGTTCTTGCAGTCCCTAATCCATTATGCTAATGTCTGCCTAAACCACTGAACCAATTTTGATAAAAAAAATGGCATGGAGATAGTTAAAGATGCGGGATCAAAAATAGGCTTTCTTAACTTCTTTCAAAAATTAACCCCTAGGGGAGATAGGGAAAAAGGAGATGAAAGTACGTATATATGAAAAGATATATTGACGACATTGTAGTCTATTTGCAGGTGAAGCAGCGCGGGTTAACTAGTTGTATTCCGGGGTAGATATCTACGGAGACAATCAAGTAGGGTTTTGCAGCCCCTAAAATAATTCTTTAATTTGAAGCTATATTTATTTGCATGTTATCATTTAGTTAAATAACAAGCCCAATTTTATCGCGAAAATGAATGAGGTACTTAACTTCATAAGGATGACGATTAATCACAAGAAACAGTAGAGTCGTAAATTGAAAGAAGTTTCTGTAAATTAATCACAATTAAAAATTCTGATACGATATTCTCACTGATAAAATTGATACTTGACGGAGTTATATTGTTTCTGTAAATATTATTGTGTCAGATACGATTTAAGTAATAAGATGGTTGATTAATTCGTATTTTCCATATTGTAAGATAGCAAACAACTATGCTGCTGGCAATGAATTACCACCATCTGGTGGTATTTCATTGCTACATATGTGGATGCGGTAGTATTTTGCGGTGCGATGCTATTTTGTGGCGAGATCTAATGCCACGTGCATAAGCTTCCCGGTTACCTTACCCTCCAAAATGTAACACGACAGTGACAAGCACTGACGCTATTGCGGCAGGAATAGGTAAGGTGGTGATACCAGACCCGTGCGAGAGAATGCAGAACTCTACCACCTAGTAGACACGATGGTAGTGACACGTATAACCAATCGGTCACCTATTACGAACCGCAATTGGTCTTTTCTCCAAAGCGGCCCGAACCAACACGTGGGAAAAGTAATTTGAAATTGAATTATGTACATTTTTTTACTTAACCTAGTTCATTTTATTAGAGTACTCATCAGTAAAATAAAAAACATAACTAGCTATGACCGATGTGCTTCGATTGTTAGAAAAATAATATTGAACGTCCCCCAAACCGTTACTGAGATTGTGATTTTCTAGGACAACCTAGTATTCAGGAACTTATAATGCATACTTTTGCCTAACTTGAAGTGAAACCGCAGATTTTATGATCTTAAGCGAATAGGCTGACCACTATATCATAATGTATTAGCAATATATTTCCTATATCCAAAAATAACCGGTGATGCTGTGCCTAAATACATATCAGATCTGCAAAGTGTAAGTTTCTATTTTGGTAATCAGCTTAGATATTCTTGATAAACGATAAATTAAATAATAAAAAACTGGAATAACAATAGCAATTGACGTTTAACAACGTTATATTTTCTTTTAATAGCTATTTAACTGATAGCTTGAAGTGCTACAACATGATCAGTGACCAGAGTGGTAGGTAGTACTTCAAGCTGTCAGAGTGCTAAGTGTGAGTTTTTCTTTTCGCATTCGATCGTGAGCGCGTTTGGAGTTTACTAGGAATTTGTATGTGATTTGTACAGCGCCACCTAGTAGTAAACATGAGAAACCAGTTTACCACTAGGTGGCGCTGTACAAATCACATACAAATTCCTAGTAAACTCGAAACGCGCTCACGATCGAATGCGAAAAGAAAAACTCACACTTAGCACTCTGTTATCAGACTAGTGGACGAGCAGATTGCTCAGCCAGAGTTAATGTTTTGGCTCCTAACGTTAGCGTTAATGAATGTTTCTTGTAATACGAGCGGGTCTAGAAAAAAGGCATAAACGCTAGGAGATTAGAAAGATAAATGTATGAACTTGACGTAAGCGTTCGATTATGCTTATGTCAAATCCATACATTTATCTTTATATTCTCGTAGCGTTTATACCACTTGTCTAGACTGTGGCTCAGCGCGACGTGGCGTTTTAGCTAATTATAGAGGGAAGACCATTGATGGATAGAATATATATTTTGGTTTATTTTATTTACAATTTTAATAAAATATTTAGCGGTCAATAAATTTTATGTTTCTAGAAATAATAGAAATAGGAAAATTTACAAATACAAACCGTGTTTTATGTTTTATGTGTTATTCGTGTCATCAGAAAAGGCTGTTGAACTTAAATCTTCCAAGTTTTTGAATATTATTTTATCACTATAAATAACATTCAAAAATCAATAACTATATTACTTTTTAACATAAATATTGAGCCAAAGTTATAAACATAGATAAAAACAGTCATCCAATTAATATTTATGAGATGTGAATACAATACGATAAATATAAAAAATAGATACAGAAGAAGATATTTCATGATATATATTTATTACTTTAACCGTTAAATACAAGCAGTTGTGTTTTTACATCTAAAACAGGTCGTTTAATATTAAGATTTACAATGTCAATGCCATAAAGTTAATAACATTCTGCTATACTTAAGAAACGATTCTAAAAAGTATCTTCACGCCCGTATCCCCGAAGTGATAGGTAGAGGTACAACTAGTGCACCCACGATAAGCCGAAATTGCCATAACGATAGCAACGCACCATTAAAATCTGTGGTGTATACTACAGGCGATGTTTGTCTCTCTCCATTAAGAAAGTCATCTACTTGTATGCTGTTTTATGATATAAAAAAAATTAAAAACTGTTTCAGCATAAAACCTTTTATATGGCTGAATTTGGACCGATGACAGATCTTGTCGTTAGCGAAGGCAACGCTCTCGGCTAAGCTACAAGTCACTGTAGAACGATGCAATCTGGCAAAACGATTTCGTCGGTTGTTATACATCTAAAGTAATATCATAAAGAGGAAAGATTTGTTTTTTTGTTTGTTATGATTTAACTCAAAAACTATTTGACAGATTTAAAAAATTCTTTCATCTTTAAAAAGTTACATTATCCTTATCCTGATATAGGTTTACTGCTTTACTCGACTAGCTAATGATTTTTGGTCACGCGAATAAAGTTACGAGAAACTGTTAATATCTGACATACATCCACGACGTAGGTATATGCTAGTTTAATGAGCACATCGTAGTTGACATTTATTATTTTGCCCAGTATTTTCGTTTTTACTACTGCGCTAGAGAAAACTTAAAAACTTAAATTTATGTATATAACTAGCAATCAGTACAATTGGCAGAATGTATGAAAAAATAAAGGAAATCTTTGCTATATTGAATCAATGACATGTAACTTAGTAAGAGCGTTGCCTGGGCTAAAGCTGAGATTGGCTGCTGATTATAATTTAGTCACGTAATGTATAAAAGGTTTCATTTTTTTAGCGCAAGAATGGAACACATTATACCACACTAGCTGTACCGTGCAGCTCGCTGCATCATATAAATTGTTGGTGCATCCCGCGGGAACAACTAATATTTCCGAAATAAAAAGTAGCTTATGTATAGTACATCCAGGTCATTCTACATATGTGCTAAATTTCATCTAAATCAGTTCAGTCATTTTTGCGTAATCGAGTAACAAATATCCATCCATGTAAACATCCAAACTTTCGCATTTATAATATTATTGTTTTGCTAAATATACTTATAATAATATTTCTTTACTATATAATGGATATTATACATATAAACCTTCCTCTTTAATCACCCTCTCTATTAAAAAAAACTGCATCAAAATCCGTTGCGTAGTTTTAAAGATGTATGCATACTTAGGGACAGACAGCGGAAAGTGACTTTGTGTTATACTTTTATAAGACAGTCTTAGTTCTATATACACCGATATCGTCGGTAACATCATAATCGTCGGGGCTCAAATGTAGTACCTCGTGCAAAATTAACAAGTTTCTAGACTGGAGAATAAAAGTACTAGCACTTTCTAAAGGCAGGCACAAATAAGGCAATTTTATTATTTCCAGGCGAGTCATCGTGAAACTTTGCCACCCAGAATTCACGGTGGTAGTGACATGTTACATTTTGGCTCATTTCTTTCGATCTGGTAGCAAAATGGCAGATTGTTTCTTTATATAAAATACCCGGACTAACACAAAAAAAATACGGATTAATAATATGGATTGCAAAGTTAACTGAAAAATTTTAAGAGGGTACCTACCCTTACATAGTTGGAAACATATAATTTATAATTTATCGTGACAGCAAGGAATAAATTCCAGGCTAAAAAATTCTTTAAAACAGCATTTATTTCTGAATAGTGTGTAAAGTATGATTAGATCCATTGCAATGTATTCCATTTTAAATAAACTACTTAATCGTAATGTACCTATTCAATGATATTGATTTATTTAACTGGTAAATTTGTATCAGAACATTTTTAGAATCCGCCAATGTACAAATAAGCGGGCAACGTTACGTTAAGTCGAGTTTTGTTCTGTTCAGACTATTGTCATTGTCATTTTCAAATAAAAAAAAAATATATTAATCACACGGATACGGACACGGACGGCAATTGTAACACACTCGTTTTTAACAAGATTTCCGAGAATACAGGACAATGGTAAAGGCATAAGGAAGCACCTTACCCATTGCTAGTGTTTTAATATGGCAATGATGTAAAGATCATACCGACAAGTAATATTAATAGCTATATCGCCAATTAATAAAAATCATTACAAGCCATACAATGCACATTAAAGTGAGCCTCATTGTTCAATAAAAAGTTGTTATAGTGTTTTTACTTAACACGTTCGCTGCGGCCTCATCGCCCGACTGTCTGTGAGGTAAAAGATTATTGTCATCAAATTTAAAACATCAGCCTATATAACTTAATTTTAAGTATATATTTTGTATTTCAAAAGAAAAAAGTTCTTCTGTCAAGCAAACTGCATAGTCAAACATCAACGCTAATGCAGCAGGAACAGGTAAGGAGGTGATACCAACTTCGGGTGAGAAGTTGTAGAAGTCCTGGTTACGATTGGCTGTTAGTGTTAGTGACACGTATTAGTCTTTTTGCGCCTTTTACGACACGACACGTCTAGAAGTAAGGCATCTGATATATTCTTCAAAAAGTGCCCAGAATCAACACCGAGAAGTATTAGGGCATACACATAAATCATAATGTATTAATTATTTTATTTAGAAATGGTAGAAAAAATATACTGACGATAGTATTGGGCCGGAAGGCACGATGAATTCTTTAAAAGCGACCCCTTTTGTAGAACTGATCATGCCTTTCAGCAAAAAGGTTTAAAAATTCGAGCAAAGGTGAAAAGTTTTATTCGGTAATCAAGTGCTGTAACCTTTCGTTTGAGATAAAAAAAATGAAAGTTTGTATATACACGTAGTTATTATTATTTTTGTGCTAAAATGGCTTTATATATTTAGAATATGACTAGTATGGATAGTTTTTTAAACTTGGATTAACGTAAAAACAATTTTTGGTCATATAATGCATTGTTACCTTATTACATTCATACTCATGAAAAATTCACAAAAAGCTACAAATTGCGGACCAGGGCTATTAAGAAAGGAATAAATAAATGCAAACACGATTACATGAAATTAAGTTAAAAATAAAAATTTGAAATATAACATGTATCCTTTAGTAAGCAATTTAATATATTATTGCAATTAACGATATATTATGGATTGTAATATTACATCTATTCTTGGTAATATTACAATTAATGTGAAAATGAGTTTGTTTGATTATTTATTGCTAAATTGCTAATAATGAACAGCATACACGTACTTTTCATGAAACAAAAATATTTTCTCCAAAGAACAGAAAAATAACCTTTGACGCCAGTCAAGTCATGTGCAAAATTTAATAATCCCTTGTTTGCACAATATATACATTCCATATATATATGATTAAGTAAATTATATACTAATTTGGCAAGCGATTAGTGCCAGGCAGATGCTGTTTCTGAAATAAAACAAAAAATATTAAAAAAATTAGAATAGGAATGAGTTCTAGCCGCACCTTTATAGTCTGATCAGGTTTTTATAATGAGACGAAAGTTCGGCATAATTTTGTTCCGACGTCACGACGCAGTGAATGTGTTAAAATGTTAAAGAAGCAAGAGTTTCGCCGCCTCTGCGTATAAGAAATCAATAAAACACATCAATAATTCATCACTATAATAATTAACTTGGTCACGTTCCGTAAAGAGCTGCAACAAGCTTTTAGTAGCGAAATGTCTCACTCCATGTTCGTAAGCCGGTGTCTTTCCAGATTAAGGCTGGGTGTACAATGTACATTGCTCAAGATTTATTAACTTCCCTACTAACTACCTATGTAAATAAGTCACTGATTTTACCCTGATTTTCGAAACTCGAGTTTGAAAAATTCTACGCTAAAGTATAGTTTTTGTTCTTTTGAGCTTAGAATACCTCAATTTACATGACCATTTAGTTTAGGAATTCTGTTGAATACATTTTCGTAATTATTTTTTTTCATTATTCTTCGTATTGATTGAAACTATTTATAATATTAAGATTTAACTGCTCTTTATTAGGTTTATTTACGTATCTTAATTTTTAAAGTAGGCATTTCATTGTATTAATTTGCTCGTATTCATTTAGGTGATTAAACTATTATTATTTGTTTAAGGTTTGGCCTGACTTCAAACCTATTAGTAAATAGCACATATAAATAATAGTATTTAATTAATATTAAATCTTTATTATTTTTTACTATTTAGTTTTTGAACTGGTTTTTTAACGTAGTTATTTTTATTTAATACTTTTTAGTGTATTGTTGTATTGTCAACTAGGTATTTATGGGTAAACCTACAACAGGTGCTGCGCGCCGTAACAAGTATAGATTTCAAGAAACAGGAACGGATAAAAGTAGTCGTCTCCGTAAAAATGCTCTTCGAAATACAATGTCACGTTTTTGTGAGATTATTAAAGATCGTGAAAAATGTTTGTTGGCCATGAAAGCATATATGAAATCACGTTTACGCAAAGAATGTTTTGTAGAGTGTAATTCTAGACTCGGTAAAATCCAAGAGGGTCTAGCGAATGAGTTTTTTGAGCAGAGAGCTAATAGACTTGGTCTCATTAATGAGCGTCTAGCGAACGAGTCTGTCGAGCAGAAGGCTCATAGAATTGGTTTCATTAAGGAGTGTTTAGCTAAGGAGGAAGGAGTAAACAGAGAGCTCTTATGTTAGAAGTGATACAAAACCGAACAGCAACCGTGTCTGCTCAGCAACGTGAGAACCGGCTAGCGGCAGCGCGTCAGATGTCACAAAAACTTCGTTCAATGACAGCGTAATTTTATAACCACCATAAATCAATATGCTGAAGTACCATGTACATTGATCAATCTGTAAGAAATTATAATATCCAAAACAACAGACGTCATTAGTCACAGCACGTTTTGATTTCCATTCAGAGGAGACTAACTCGACTAACATAACAAAAAAGTCCCTTCTCAGGCGTACTGGCACAACATGGAAGTTATGTCTTTACCTCCTGAACTGACCGACTTGACAGACGTAGAATAAAGACTTTTGTCAAAAGCAGTTCCTTTTATAACTAGTTATCACCCGCACCAAAGTGCTCGTCAACACGAATCAAACGAGCCCAAATTCGATAGAGTTGTGTCATTTAATTACTGAGCTCCTATGGCTACCTTCTGGCTTCATCATCGGATCCTGGAGGATCCTAGTTACCAAGCACCAAAGCGCTCGTCAAAACGAGCACAAACACGATAGAGTCTTGCCATTAACCAATTTTTAAGCATTTAATTACTGAGTTCCTGTGATCAACTTCCGTTTCCATCACCAGATCAGCTCTATGTCATAATAAGTTTTCATTATCATCCATTTGACATACGTATATAAAATTTTCAGGTCAATAGGTAACCGGGAAGTGGATCAAATTTATTTGCGAGATTTGATTCCTACCGAGGTTTTTTTTTTTTTTTTTTTTTTTATAGAAAAGGGGGCAAACGGACAGGAGGCTCACCTGATGGTAAGTGATTACCGCCGCCCATAGACAACCACACTACCAGAGGTCTTGTAATTGCGTTGCCGGCCTTTTAAGAATGAGTAAGCTCTTTTCTTGAAGGTCCCTAAGTCGTATCCATTTGGAAAAATTTCTGCCGATAGCTGGTTCCACAAAGGAGTGGTGCGGGGCAAAAAATGCCTCGAGAATCGCACGGTTGTGGATTTCCAGACATTGAGATGGTAAGGATGGAACTTCGAATTTTGTCGCGATGTCCGATGGTGAAATTCGGCAGCAGGAATTAATCCAAACAGTTCCTCGGAACATTCCCCATGGTAGAGCCGATAAAAGATGCAGAGTGATACCACATCTCTACGTAACGCCAAAGAATCAAGCTGATTTGAAAGAGTCTCGTCCTCGACAATTCGAGCCGCCCTACGTTGAATTCGATCAAAAGGAAGGAGCTGGTACTGAGGAGCTCCCGCCCATAAATGAGAGCAGTACTCCATATGAGGCCGGATTTGCGCCTTATAAAGTAATAAGCGATGGGCCGGTGTGAAGTACTGCCTGGCCCTACTGAGAACTCCCAGCTTTTTAGAGGCTAATTTAGCCTTGCCTTCCAGGTGACCGCGGAACTGAACGTCACTCGTAATGTCGACTCCAAGTATTCCAATACTGGCTGTGGCTTTCAGGGAAGTATTTTCAAAACGAGGTGATACGACAAAAGGTGATTTTTTAGCGGTAAACGCGCAAACTTGTGTCTTAATGGGGTTGAATTGGACCAAATTTAATCGACCCCACTCCGAAGCAACAGAAAGTTGTGCTTCAATTTCTGACACTAGTTTGTTCCGGCATTCGTTGACGTGTTCCCGTGAAATTCCGCTGCGGCCAGAGTACAAAGCATCGCCCGTACTGTCATCCGCATAATAATGAATGCTGCTCGATCGCAACATGTCATTAATGTGCAGAAGAAACAGCGTAGGCGATAGCACACAACCTTGAGGAACACCAGCATTGACGAGTTTAAGGTCAGAGCATGCGCCATCAACAACGACCCTTATACTCCGATCCGTCAGAAAACTGGTGATCCATTTGCACAATTTCTCAGGAAGCCCATAGGATGGAAGCTTGGAAAGAAGTGCCCTGTGCCATACCCGATCAAAGGCCTTCGCTATGTCCAAACTTACTGCCAATGCCTCTCCTTTATTCTCGACTGCCTCCGCCCATCGATGTGTTAAGTAAACCAGAAGATCACCTGAGCGTCCGCGACGGAAACCGTACTGGCGGTCACTAATCAGCTGGTGCTCCTCAAGATACCTCAGAAGCTGGCAGTTAATAATGGACTCCATTATTTTGGAGAATAAGGAGGTTATCGCTATAGGCCGATAGTTGGACGGGACCGACTGATCGCCTTTTTTAGGGATTGGGTGCACTAAGGCGGTCTTCCAAGTTATGGGCACGACGCCTTTTGAGTAGGAGAGTCGGAACAAATGCGTTAAAACCGGTGCCAACTCTGGAGCACACATCTTTAGCACGATTGGAGAGATGCCATCAGGCCCACTCGACTTATGGACGTCCAAGGAAAAGAGTGCCTTACGCACTGTAGTTTGCAAGAACTTTACCTCCGGCATGGAAGTATCACACCGCGGGATAGTAGGTGGTGTATTTCCTTGGTCGTCTATAGTCGAGTTGGCTGCAAAAAATGAGCCTAAGAGATCAGCTTTCTCTTTTGCAGAATGGGCTAGAGAGCCATCATCTTTGTGCAAAGGTGGAAAAGAGGGCATACAGAAATTACCTTGAACAGCTTTGGCTAGAGACCAGAACGCACGAGTTCCCGAAGGAAGGCGAACTAGCTTCCCGCCAATTCTGCTAATGTGCTCGGATTTTGCTTTAGCAATGGTTCTTTTAAAAGACCTAGAGGCATAATTGTACTCCTTTCTGAGTGTGCTGGTATTTACATCCTGAGATGCCGATGCCGCAGCCCAGGCATGGTAGGATTCATGCTTTCGGCGTGAGGCCGTTTTGCATTGGTGACCAAACCATGGCTTAGACTTGCCACCAACGGGTACAGCAGAAAACGGAATGTAAAGTTCCATTCCCTGCAGCACCACATCAGCGACGCAGTCAGCAACGACATCTGGATCTTCCAGTGAGGAGCACACACGCCTCCATGGGTAAGATGCAAAAAAAGACCGCATCCCGTCCCAATCTGCTGACCTGTAGTGCCAAACGCGACGGCAGCCTGAAGAACCAGGCCGTGATAAGCGCGTAATCGGCACTTTGCTCCGTACTAGGCAGTGGTCCGATGAACCAAGTGGAGCGTCTACAGAAACCTGATAACTGTCTGGGTGTGAGGTCAGCAGAAGGTCTAACAAGGAAGGAAGATGGTGGTCCACATCTGGAACACGCGTAGGCGAGGTAACCAGCTGTGTCATACCATACGCTAAAGCAAAATCGTGAACAGATCTCCCCGCATGATCGGTAGTACGTGAACCGAGCCATTCGGCATGGTGGGCGTTAAAATCACCGATGATCACGATCTCTGCGGAGGGGATCTGCTGCAGCACGGAATCTGTTGCAATTTGGATGTGTTCAATGAGTCGGTCTGATTCGGCATTTCCGCTGTGGGACCTGTACAGGCACGCATAGATGCGGGGATGGTCGTCGCAGTCTACACGTAGCCAGAGGATGGATAGGTCCTTGCCTTCAAGGCTGCTGAGACGTCGAGAACAGATATCCTCTCTGACGTAAGCACAAACTCCCGCCCGGGGTACAAATGAATGCTCAAATTTGTACCCAGGGTAGGAGAGATATGAAGTATCAGCCGGAGAAGATATCTGCGTCTCGGTTAAAAAGAACAAAGCCGGCTTGGCCGTCTCAAGGTGGTGGTGGACGGCATTTAAATTCGAGTGAAGACCCCTAATATTAGTAAAGTCCACGTGGAGTGTGGTTTGGGATGCCTGAAGATTTTTGTTCCGTTTGCCCCGAGCAGCGAAGTGTGTGAGCGCAATTTTGCCCCCCCCCCCAGAGTACGCAGGGCAGCCTAGGCATCCATGATTAGGTTGATGACAAATTCCTGAACATGGATGTCCAGAGGGGGATTCTCCACTGCTAACGCTAGTGGTACCCCCCTGGGGTAAACTACTACCTTTGAATCGCACTTCCATAGTGTTAGGGGGAGGGGGAAAGGGCCTCCGGGAACCTCACAGACCAAACGGAACGCAACAGCAAAGCTGTTACTTTACGTTGGTTTTAAGTGAGGTAGTGGTATTGCCCCGGTCGTGCCGGCCCATTCAGCTAAGCATAGCACTACCACTTTTATTGACTGACTGCACCGGTAGAATAATTTCACACAAGAAGATTATTCCACCAGCGGGCGATGGGGTCGTCACGTCCCGACGCCGACAAAACGACGAGGTCTACCTGAATCAAATTTTTATGGGACCAATTCGAAACTATTCCGCATCAATCAAAAAAAAAAGAATCACGTAAATCGGTCCAGAAACCTCGGCGAAATCGGTGTACATATATAAAAAAAATATACCGGCTGAATTGAGAACCTCCTCTATTTTAAAGTCGGTTAAAAAGATAACGAAATAATAAAGATAAATATTTAAAAATAATGCGTAATGCGCTACTAACAGTCACCACCTGTGTTTAATCACAGCCTCGATGACACTTGCCGCACTGAGGATATTTTATTACACGACGGAAATTATTCAGAGAATCATAAATTCAGAACATATTGCATCTTTTATAGTATTATACACTTGCATGAAAAACAGGGGAAATAGGTTGACACGTTATGTGCTAATATATAATTCTTACTTGCTTAAATAACACTTCAATGTTGATTTGGCTTATAGATATCGTGGGCCAAAGTGTGATGGATGAGTAAATTTACGGAATCTATTAAATATTTATGTAATTAAGAAAAAAGAAACTGCAGTCTAACAAGTAAACAATAAATTATGTGAATCTGTTTAGACTGTTATAAGCCAGAGCACTTTTATTTTTAGAAAACATCTTGTAGTTTTAGAGGTACCTTCATGAAATGAATGAAGCGTATTTTTTTAACTTCCCACTACTTATGTAGATAAGGAAGTTACTGATATTACCCCGATTTTTGAAAATCGAGTTTTCACCAGATGTCCACGTTTTGAGGTCCTAGGACCTTTTCCGACTATTTTCACGATGACGTCAGTATGTATGTATGTGTGTGTGTGTGTGTGTGTGTGTGTGTGTGTGCGCGTGTGTGTGTGTGTGTGTGGTGTGTGTGTGTGTGTGTATGTAAACACATGGGCGTACCCAGGTCCTGGGCCAGGGGGAGCAACCTGAGACTATATTTTTATCATATTATATTTTTATCTACTATAGTAGATAGTTTGTAGAGAGGTTATAAATTCCATGGGGGCCTGTAGTTCAGGAGATTTTGGGAAATTTTGAAAAAACACCAAAAAAATTTTTGTCGAAACAGTATTTTTTAATATAGCTTCCAGATTTATCTACCGATTGAGTACAAAAACTAATCAGCTCACCTCACCTCCTCACCTCACCTCAAAAAACTACGTCTAATACATAAATTGCATCAAAATCGGTTTATCCGTTTGGGAGTAATCGTTGATGAAAAATTTTGAAGTGTTTTTTCGACATAGCTTCGAAATTTTTCAATCAATAACTTTTTGGTATTCTACGATATTTTAGTACTAAAAAAACTACATCAAACGCCTTTTCAAAAATCAAAATCAAATCTAATTCTCAAAACTTATAGCTTTCCGAATGTTCAAATTACGTTGTTTTTAGCAAACTCACTTAATTTTTTTAAATAACTTTCAAGTTAATTCACCGATTGACTGCGTCAAATCAAAATCGGACAATTTGTTTATGATTTTTTAATGAAGAAATTTAAAAATAAAATATTTTTTTGCATTGCATCGAAATTTTTCTACCTATCGAGTATTTAGCTAAAGCAATATTTTAGATCTCAAAAATTGAGTTGAATGCTATCATCGTTTTCAAAATATACAGCTTCCCAAAAATTGATATACTGTCATTTTTAACAAAATAGATGTTTGAACTGAAAAATCTATGCTTATATGTTTTACTCTTTTGAGCTTAAAATACCTTAATTTAGTGGGAAGTTTCAAGGATGGCCTGTAGGGTCAACCGGTTACACATTTTTTTTTACATTTTTTATTTTCTACTAATCAAAGTAGTCACACTAATCACCCATGCAATAAATATAAAACATCGGTTTTTTTTTAAATAAAACATCTATAAATCCAAACTAATAATAAAATTTAACTGTTTCAAATATATGCGAATAGACAATTTTTAGGGTTCCGCATCTAAAAGATAAAACAGGACCCTATTACTAAGACTTTGCTGTCTGTCTGTCCGTCTGTCTGTCTGTCACCAGGTTGTATCTCATAAACCGTGATAGCCAGAAAGCTGAAATTTTCCCAAATTATGTATTTCCGTTGCCGCTATAACAACAAATACTAAAAGTAAATAATGAAAATATTAAGGGTATGTACCTCATACAATAAACATGTTTTTTTTCGTTTTTTTTTTGGTATAATGGTACGGAACCCATCGTGCGCGAGTTCGGCTCGCACTTGGCCGGTTTCTTATTATATTTATTGTAAAAAATAAAACTAGACATAAATGGATTTTTAGAATAAAAAATATTGTTAAGAGTGAGAATAAAATAATGACTTAAAACAAAGAAACCTCCATTATATCAATTTTGAGCAAAATGTTCTTCATCATAACAGAACTGTAAAAACCTAGAAAGTTTATATACCTACTCCTTTAAATCTGGTCACATCAATACAACATTTAAATTGTTTTATTTGTGGTCACAAGCCACAACTTAGTGGTTTATTAAAAAGAATTCCTCGTATACCATTATATACACGTTAGTCACTCTAAAAAGATTGTTTTATTTGATTGCATTAGTCCCGTAACAAAAAATTGGAAATGATTCAAGACATTATATGCTGATTTGTTGAATAAAGAAAAATTTAATACCGCTTGAAATCCTAATCTATATATTAACATTATAAATGCGAAAGTTTGGATGTTTCGAAGGATGTTTGTTTTTTTTTATGTCATAACATAGCAAACAAGCAGATGGGTCTCCGGATGGAAAGAGTCAACCATCGCCTATAAACACCAAAGATGTTAATGGTGCGTTGCTATCTTGTGGCGAGGTCTAATGCCACATGCATAAGTTTACCGGCTACCTTACCCTCCAAACCGGAACACGACAGCGACAAGCACTGACGCTATTGCGGTAGAAATAGATAAAGCGGTGGTACCAGACCCGGGCGAGACAATGCAGAACTCTACCACCTAGTAGCCACGATGGTAGTGACTCGATAGCCAATCGGTCGCCTTTTACGACGTTTGTTACTCAATCACGCAAAAGCGAGCCGATTTGAATGTTTAGCACACAGTTAGATGATGACTTGGAATAGCACATAGGCTACTTTTTACCGGGAAAAATGATTTATTCCCGTGGGATTCACTAAATTTTTTATAACGCAGTGTACTGCACGCTGCAGACAGTAGGTACTTTATATGGCTTTATTTCATTGGAATTTGGCTTTGATATTTAATTATATTAGTGACTATAATCACTTACCAGTCCATTTGGTATTGACCACACATCACACTCCCTTCTGATATTAAGAGTAAATAAATAAAATACAATAATTTTTTATGTCATTAGATACCAAACATGCAGATGGCTCTCCAGATGGAAATAGAAACCATCACCAATAGACACCAAAGATAAAAATGGTGCGTTGCCATCTGTGTAACAGGATGGTAATGCCACATGCATTAGTCTGCCGGCTACCTTACCCTCCAATCCGAAACACAACAATAACAAGCGTTGACGCTATTGCGGCAGGAATATGTAAGTCGGTGATACCAAATGCGGGCGAGACGTTGCAGAATCCTAATCATCTGGTAGTCACGATGGTAGTGACATATATAGCCGATCTCGCAGAAATGCAATTGGTCTATTCTCCAAAGGAGCCCGAACCATCATGGGGACGGACAAATAACATCCCTGGATAAATAAAAGGAATCCAGGAATCCAGATAGGTACATCTTTACTGATTACACCAATCCTTGTTTCTGTCGGAACTCAAGCTTCATCTCGACCTGCTACAAGCTAACTCGCTACCCAGAAACGAGACAGCAAGGAGACAGTCAATCCTATCACGATTATCCAAAATAAAATCAATAAGAAACACACTTTCCATACATGCAGAACAAATTAGCGTAATTTGCAGTTTAAAAAAGTTGGTATTCGGTAAATGACAGTTGAATCAGACAATGTGTTTTTATAAACAATGCAGGATTCTCAAATTCCTTCATATACGCATTTATCATGGACTTATTTCAATGCTATAAATTAAAAAGATGCTCGGACTTGTTAAAGAAGAACACGTTTCTTAATTACAGATAAGAAAACACCTTTATAAGGTAAAAATATATTATAAAAAGAGAATTTATGGCATTAATAATGTTAATAAGCGAAACATACTTATATTTATTTTCTTAATTCTTGCCGTTTAATATTTATAATAAATTTCGCTCCTATACTTTGCTTTTCTAGAAGCTTTGCCCCGCGGCCGATATATTGTCAATTATACTTAGTAATACGTACATATTAGTATAATTATTGGCCAACATTTATATACATATTTATGACTAGCTGTTGCCAGCGTCTTCGTCCGCGTGGACTTCGTTTACTCCGCACTGCTCATCCCCCGTAGGTGATAGCGTGATAATATGTAGCCTATATGTTGACCCGACCTGTTAGTAATATTCATTCAAAATTTGAAGTAAATCCATGCAGTACTTTTTGAGTTACCCCGGACATACATACAGACAAACAGAAAAGTAGACAAACAGACATACAGACAAACACAAAAACAGACAAACAGATAAAAATTCTAAAAACTATATTTTTGGCTTCGATATCGATTATAGATCACGCCCCAAGTATTTTAAAAAATATATATTCAATGTACAGTTTTGATTTTCCTACGATTTTATTATATGATATTGAAATTTTTTAAATATCAATATCATATAATAAAAATAATAATAATAATTGCGGCAAGAACTGCGAAGAGGCTTGTGGTGCGGCAGCGATGAGCGACGAAAACAAATGTAGAAAATTGGAGTATGCCACAGCTATCAGCAACGCAAATTGCAGTGCGACTTGCGGCACGGAAAGAACCAAGCGACGTGAGACCGTGACGCCCGGTGTGATGTTTGAATAAAATGGAAATGATGAAATGAAATGATGATTGAATAAAATTTGAGATCAAAACTGCAAACATGCCAATGTCACTTCCATTTGCCGCCAAATCAAAAAAAAAAAAATCGACCAATCACGTATACTCAACATTTTATTTGATTTAACAATAACAACAATATTTTTCACCCCAGTTTCCTAACGGGGTAGGCAGAGAACCAAGTGCCATTCATCACGATCCTTGCAGGCTTGTCTCGCTTCCTCCACATTCATCACTCTCTTCATACACACACGCCGATTGCGAAGACTCTTGACACCACCTTCGGACAGTACTCGATCAATCTGATCATGGTATAACAGTCTTGGTTTCCCCGGTACCTACATCCTTCCACATTCGCATTGTATATCTGTTTAGTTAACCTTTCATCTATCATTGCTTCTACATGTCCGAACCACCAGAGCATGCCCTTTCTCAACTTTACACCGACACTTTCTTTCAAACCTAACCTCTCTCTCACTTCCACATTACGAACTCGGTCCGTGAGTGTTACACCACATACACCTAAAATTAATATTATTATTTATTATTTGTTTGTTATAATTGATTTAAAACAAAAATAAAAAGAGACTGATAAAACTTTTAGTATATAGGGCCCGGGTAAATCAACAAACATGTTGTCGCCTCAGTGGTCTAGTGGTTCGGTAGCGTTGTTGACCACATGAGGTTCCGGATTCGATTTCTGCGTCGGGCAATTAAAAAATGTCTTTTTTGTAGTTTTCTGATAAAAAACAACATTGCCCGGGATCGGATAAGTGTCCGGTTAGCCTTAAGCTTGCCACCTATTACATTAAGGGACTAAGTTAAAGTATCTTCCGCTATTCATGGGTTGTACCTCTAGTTATACCTCTGCCTACCTATTCGGAGATACGGGCGTAAAGATACTTTTTTTAAACTTTATATGTTAAACACAATAAAGAAAACATGAACAAGATATGAAAATCCTACAACCATAACGGAAAAGCAAATTCAATCAGGACAAACGTCAAAAATGGAATGAACAAACAACATGGTGACTAGTGATACACGTCCTCTATAGACTACACCGAATTGTAATTCCAACAATTTTTATTTCATAATATTTATATTTTTTAAAGTTAAGAGCTTATTCCTTATTGCCTGTATCATAAAAAAATGCTTCTTCCTTATTGTGTGTAGTTAGCGTGCATAAAAACAATTATATTTCAAACAGTTAAATTTTATTACTAGTTCGTATTTATAGGTATTTTATTTAAAAATCTAGTTTTATGTAGATATTGTCGATATAATTTTTCAAGATATTGTGATATGTTTTGACAAACCACAACAAAATCATGTCTGTGACATTAAATTGGCTACACCATTGTTTTAAATATTTTTGATCTCGAATTACTTTCGATTATAGTAATATCGAGATGGCCACAGTGACCGGCAAAATCAAGGACATTTGACATTACGCGACAAAAACAAAATATTTTATTTTTTCCGTGTATGGAGTTTGAAATTAATCGTACATATTGCACAATTCTAAAACTTATTTATTTAACACTTTATTGCACACAAAAAAATACACAACAGAGAATAACAAACGAAACCAGTACAAAAGATGAACTTATCCCTAATAAGAGATATCTTACAGCTAACCCAAGATAGTGAAATACAATGTTAAAACAGAACAGGTAGAACTTACGTAAACATTGGTAAATTTTTCCTCGTATTTGTCTGAGCCACATACCACACACAAACGTGATAGACACGATGTTGGGCGCAAAATGCGTAGCCGCTCATATGAGCAAATGTATGTTAATGTCAAATGCTTGTAGATATATTATATATCGTAAAAAATATGTGTCATATTGTGCTATTTTATCGTGTCGAATAAAAAGCAAAGGTTTAAGGAATTTCTCTGAGTGATTTTATTATAACTCTGTATTTTTGGGTGTAAATACGAGCGACATTGACCTCCTAAGAAATTATATTGAAAAACGTATCCAGTTTAATCCATGGTCTTTCGCTTTGAAGAATAGACCATCTACCATTCTGCCAGGATTTTCGTAAAATGCGAATAATAGGCTATGACATCGTGACTATTAGGTGTTAGAGATCCGCAGCTTCTCGCCAGGATATTTGGTACCACCGCATTACCTATTCCTGCCGCAACAGCGTCGGTGCTTGACATTGTCGTGTTCTAGTTTGGGGATTAAGGTAGTCGGTAAACTTGCATGTAACATTGCCATTCCGCCACAAGGGTAGTAACACACCAAACATCTTTGGGAGTCTATAAACGATGTTTGTCTTTTTCCATCAAGCGAGCTATCTGCTTCTTTGCAATCTTATGATGTTTGACAGAAGAAATAAGGTAAATAAAATAACGGAATTTAACATACACATTTATTCAAGGAAATGAGACACGTTTTTCTAATAATTGAATTAGATTACAATAATTTTAATAGATGATTTACCTCCTGAACCTATAATTGTTTTTCTAATCTACGTATTTAAAAGCTCTAAAATGTATCAACAAATACCATCCAGAAGAGATGGCGCAAAAAACTTGGGACAAAATATTTTTATCAATAATTATGAATCAAGCTTTTTTTATTATCAATATTTGTTGTTAAAAATTGCACCAAAGAGCATTCAAAAATTTTTAAATCAAAGATCGTCTCAAAGACGTCTCAAAGATACATGCTTGTATCGCCTTTCGAAAATTTACAAAAAAGTGTTTCTTTTTCTTCTTTGAATATTTTCGTCCAGTTAAATTTTGATCCCTTATAACAATT
Source organism: Apodemia mormo (assembly GCA_036924255.1). Taxonomy (NCBI): domain Eukaryota; kingdom Metazoa; phylum Arthropoda; class Insecta; order Lepidoptera; family Riodinidae; genus Apodemia; species Apodemia mormo. The sequence goes on along the minus strand of JAUPFN010000005.1, from coordinate 42,466,873 downwards.
TTTCCTGCTAAGATTGAGAATCACATAACACTGAGTTCATCTGAATATGACATAATATAATGCCTATTGAAACAGGAATCATTTAATAGTGTTGTTGATTATTATTCATTTTCGGCAACAATACAAGTACCACAAACATTTACAAGATGGTGCTATATGAAATTGTCAGTAGATGTAAATAATTTAAACGTAGTAAAACTGCAATAATAGACTTCCAACCTCCTGAGACCAAACAAAAGAGTTTACCAAATCGGTTAATAAAAGGACGAATTTTAAGGTGACACACATAAAAAATATAACTAATTTAAAACCGAAAATCGGCCCCGAAAATGTGTTTAGGGTGTAATTGAATTTTTATAACAAATATAACTATACTAGCTGCAGCTTGCAGCCCGCTGCATTATAAAAGTTTTTGGTGAATCCTGCGGGATCACCTATTGTTTTTGGGGATAAAAAGTAGCCTATGTGCTATTCCAGGTCATCATGTACCTGTGTGCTAAATCTCATTCAAATCCATTCAGTAGTTTTCTCATTCAAATCCATTGAGTAACAAACATCCATCCATCCGTCCAAATATCCAAACGCCCAAACTTTCGCATTTATGATATTAATATAGATAGCTAGAAGGTCCCTAATTTCCAAACTCCCGTGGAGCAATAGCAATTAGGTTTAATCTGGTTGTAAATGTCTCATTTCGTAACATTTTTAAGCTCCTAACATTTTGCTGTCTCCTGCTGAAAAGGAAGGGAAACAGGATGTGTTTTCCCACTCCTTAAATATACTTCTGATTGATTTCGTTACGGGTTCCAAGACAGCTTGGCTTTTCCCCAAAGCACCCTGAGCTCGCAACTCAGAGGTTATCAGGACGGTTGTCGCTGTTGATTCTAGTTTACAGAAGTTACAGTGGTGGGAACGAGAGGTGGGCCAATTGCCTTTAACAAAAGAAAGATAGGTAAAATAAAATCAAAATATTATCTAAATAAAAATTCCATCACATTCGTTAGAGTCGTTTTTGACTGATGCGAAATTTCATGTATGTATAAGTATACAAGAATTGCTCATTTAGATAACTAAGATTTATTTTCTAGATATATTGTTGACATGTGATATTTGAAGATGATAAATCACAACAATATTGATTAATCTAGTATAGATATCTATCTTACGAACTTTTCATAGAGTCTACATAAAGTAGAAAAACTAACGCGAGTCTCTCACTCTGTCAAATCCATACTAATATTATAAATGCGAAAGTAACTCTGTCTGTCTGTCTGTCTGTCTGTTACGCTTTCACGGCCAAACCACTAAACCGATTTGGATAAAATTTGGTACAAATATAGTTTGAGACCTAAGAAAGGACATAGGATAGTTCTTATCCCGGAAATCCCACGGGAACGGGAACTATGCGGGTTTTTATTTTAGATTTTTTTCCACGCGAACGAAGTCGCGGGCACAGCTAGTATTATATATAGCTCGTATGCAAATAAATACCTACCTGGTTGTCTTTTTGTAGCTTAAATACTTTGTTGTTTAGGTGTTTAGGGTGTGGTTTAAACCTGATTGCCGTAGGTATGAATATTTCATTTGAACGTTAATTGCAGGGACCGGTGTTATATTTTCTTTTTAAAACAACTTTTTAATTAAACCAGCTATATAGATATAATTAGACCAAGGACACGGAAGAACATTTATTAATTTTGATGGAAGCCGCAATTTGTGCAATAAATTGTGCAAAAAATCAAACGTTTGCAGATCAGGAATTTATTGGATTAATAACGACTGGCTGGTAGAGATCAACATCTAGCTTGTTTGTATGTCTTACCACTTTTCTTATTTCTTTGTTCGGGTTCTGTACGTCAAAAAGATAACACGGAACCCTTATTGGATTACTGTTGTTCATCCGTCTATTACGACCCTTTATTTCAGGAGCGCCTGGATGTATCGAGTTGAAAGCAAATTATTTGCTTGTGTTATCGGTGTTAGTCAACGATACTAATACATAGAAATACATATATACATACAAGAATATTTAATAAACACCCAAATCCGGAAATACAAATATTTATGCTCATCACACAAATGCTTGTTCCTGTCGGGGATCGAACCCGAGCCCCGTCGACTGCGTAGTCAGGGTCGCTAACCACTCGACCAACGGGGCGGTCAATAGGAAGGAACAGAATAGGAAAAATATAACACAGGGAAATCCCTACTGTAATAAAGCCTTGCTTTGCTTTTCATTGTGTTCGATAATTATATCGAATTCTATTTTATAACATTTACAATTGTACTATACTACATTACTATATATACTATATATACTATACTACATTACTACATACTATACTACATTTGTACTAGCCGAATTATGTATAAAAATTTATCTATACTTATACATACATATAATAAAATCGTAAAATCAAAACTGTACATTGAATATTTTTTAAAAGAATACTTTGGGCGTTATCTACAATCGATATCGAAGTCAAAAATATAGTTTTTAGAATTTTTGTCTGTTTGTCTGTATGTATGTCCGGGGTCAACTTAAAAAGTACTGCATGGATTTACTTCAAATTTTGCATGAATATTACTAATAGGTCGGGTCATATAGGCTACATATTATCACGCTATCATCTACGGGGGAGGAGCTGTGCGGAGTAAACGAAGTCCGCGCGGACGAAGTCGTGGGCAACATCTAGTATTAAATAAAATAATCGTAGTAATTTTGGGGTGTCTAAGAAATAAAACTAAAAGACAACGAAAATTCATCCAATCAATGCACAATGGTAGATCCCATATAATTTTATTTTTTATATAGATTCATATAAATTTAAACCCTTGAGTATTAAACCAACACTCAAAGATTTAAACAGTTATATCTAGATTTATAAAAAAAATATAAAAATGAATTTGAATAAAAATCAAAGATTTTTATTATAAGATGGTATATATTGGTACTGTAGGTTTCATTTTCCTAAAAAGTAAATTAAAAAAATTGTGAGCCGGTTGATCCTGCAGGCCACCCCTGAAACTTTCTGCCAAATTGAGGAGCTAGTTTAAGCTTAAAGAAGCGAAAACTATGCTTTGATTTGATTGAGCTCGATGAGTTCAAAAACCTAGATTTTGTAAAAACGACAGTATATGAAAAGCTGTAACTTTTGAAGATTTGATTAGATTTTAATTTTTGAAACTGCGTTCGACGTATTTTTTTAAGTACTAAAATATTGTAATAGATTAAAAAATGACTGGTTGGAAAATTTCGAAGTTTTATCGAAAAAAATACTTTTATCAACATTTTTCGTCAACGATAACTTCTGAACAGATAACCCGATTTTGAGGCAATTTACGGCATCGGGCATAATTTTTCAAGGAATAGAACTGATTAAGATTTTGTACTCTATTGGTACATTAATCTGGAAATTATTTAAAAAAATATTGTTACGCCGAAATTTTTTTGAGGTTTTTCAAAATTGTTCAAAATTTTCTGGGATAAATCGATTTAGATTTTCAGAAAATAAGATAAATAGAAAGTCTAAGTTAAGGGGAACCCAATTGAATGCCATCAACCGCGTTTCTATTGGTCAAGCCGTTCAAAAGTTATGAGATGTCTACACACACATACATACATACACACACTGACGACATCATGAAAATAGTCGGAAAAGGTTCTTAGGACCTTAAAATCTGGAGATCTTGTGAAAACTCGTTTTTCGAAAATCAGGGTAACATCAGTAACTTCCTTACCTACGTACGTAGCGCTAATTTAAAAAATTATTAATATTGTAATTATATTAGCTGAATCAAAAACATTATAAATCACTACATCTGCATTGCCCGCAGGCGTTGGACTGAAAGTCTGGCCTGCACATTTTTATCTTGACGTGGATACGATTTAAAGCTTATCTGATGACTTTTATGATGCTTTAATGTCACATTATTATCGAAATAATTATGAAATCTAGAATAATAAAATTATTATTATTACTTATATGTATATTACTACACAATACTTTTAGTATAAGTAAACTGACCATATCGTTTTTATCTTAAAACGGGACATTAGGTTGATGTGAACTACATCAGCAATAGATAATAGTAATGATGTCTGAAGTCCCGTGTTGGTCCGGGCTCTTTTGAAAAATAAACCAATCGCCGTTTTGCCAGGCAGGTCGTAAAAGACGACCGATTATCTAAACGTCTCACTACCATCGTGTATGGGTGGTAGAATTCCGCAAAGACTTAGTACCTTAGATTTAGACTAGTTAAACCAAACAAATAATGAAGGGATTTACATCCCTACCACAGGATAGCCATACACACCTATATATAACCTACATAAAATACACACTATATAAAAATACACACCTATATATAAAAAAATATATCTATAGACGATTATAATCTCTATATTATATATAGAATGGAATGGAGCAGAATGGTCTACTTGAAGTTACCTCAGTTCACTGATTAATTAATTTACAAACAAGTAGCCTCATTGATTTATGAATATAATATGATCCATTGGATTTCAATTTCCCAGCTCCCAGCCAATGGCTACCGTATATCATTTTTAATTTCTGATAAAACGAGATAATTCCACGTTGTTAACCAATAACCACACAGCGATCTCGTAAATTGACAGAAGATTTAAATAAATAATTGACGTATACATCACAATTCGGAATTTCTGTTTGTGTGGTCGTAGGAACTTACAACGATGAATATATTAAATGTTTCTTAAACTAAAGTTTAATATTTTTAATAAGAGCTCGATATTGACATTTTGCGATTGTAAATTTTATTGGTTAAAAATTGCTTTAGTACCTCTACGACATATACTTTTGGTACGGAGTTCCTTATTGCATGTTATCGTTTGTAGGCTGGTAGGTTAACGTGAAGGCTAAACCGAAAAATGTGTAACAAAAAACGACACCAAAAACCGACCATTTTGCAGTGAATTTTGAGGCAACTCGCGATAATTTAGGAAACTAAAACTTTTTCATTGATTCAGCTTGCCATCAGTTTTCAGAATACGCAATAATTGCTGTTCGTTAGTCTCGCTAAAACTCGAGAACGGCTGAACCGATTTGGCTAGTTTTGGTTTTGAATCAATTTTTGAAGTTCATGGAAGGTTTAAAAGGTGAGAAAATATAGAAAAAAATAAGAGTAATTAAAAAGGCAGAACAACGTTTGCCCGGTCAGTTAGTATATATGTAAAATTATATGGGGTCTACCATTGTGCATTGACTGGATAAATTTTCGTTGTATTTTAGTTTTAGTAGTTAAAAAGGCAGAACAACGTTTGCCGGGCCAGCTAGTATTTTATAATTTTTATAAAACAAAGTCGCTTTCTCTGTCTGTCCCTATGTCCTTATGTCTCTATGTCACTATGTATGCTTAAATCTTTAAAACTACGCAACGGATTTTGATGCGGTTTTTTAATAGATAGATTGATTCTTGAGGAAGGTTTTAGTATATAAACCTTTCTAATATTCTCACGGGAACAAATGCTACGCGGGTGAAACCGCGGGCAGGTCACTAGTTATGTATAAATTGTTAAGGCTCGAAAGTAATATATAATCAACCTGGGTGGGACATTGGAAAACTCTATTAACTCGTTGTCACGATTATGTCACATTTAGCATTTTTTACAACTTGCATAATAAGACGTAGATCGTTAAAAAGGGCCCGATTTAAAACGCAAATGTTATTGCTAATAATATTTTCCGTGATTATTTACTAGGTGGTAAATTTCAGTAACGGCCGGGCTTAGTACCATCGCCTTAACTATTCCTGCCAAAAGAATGACGGTGCTTGTCACTGTCGTTTCTTTCGAAGGTAAGGTTGCCCGCAGCTTTCGCATGTCGCATTCCAATCCTGCCATGTGGCGGCCAAAGTTGTAAATGATGCTTTACGCGCTATGTACCTTGTAATGCAACACTAACATTTTTGGTGTCTATAGGCGATGGTTATCTCTTTTCATTTGGAGAGCTTTCTGTTAGCTAGATAACCTTTGAAATAAAATAAATAAATAAGTCTGCAAACTATAGATATCTATCTATATTTATATTATACTCGTAAATACGAAAGTTTGTATGTTTAGATCGATGGATGTATGTTTGTTATTCAATCACGCCAAAACTACAAAACGGATTTGAATGAAATTTGGCACACAGGTAGATGATGGCCTGGAATAGCACATAAGCTACTATTTATTTTGAAAAAATAATTTGTTCCCGCGGGATTCATCAAAAACTTTTATAATGCATCGGGCTGCAAGCTGCAGCTAATATTGAAAATAAGAACAAGAACTGTTTTATTTACCATACAATGCTACAAATATGGTAGATACAGTAAATATTAACATAATAAACATACTAATGAAACAGTCATGAGCTAATAAGTGAAAACATAAAACTATACCTACACGTATTTTTAATTTATACATCGATTTCTATATTTTTTAAAATTGAGTATTTATTTTTACTTAGCATACTTCATTCGTTTCACTAGCGCCATTCTGAAACTTTATTTTTAGTAGGTATACAGCTGAACACAAATTTTCCTTTTGAATAAGTTGGTCCTCCTATCTTCTAGACTCCGTGGTTGGTTACCATTGGATGAATATAGGCCTGTGGTTCATAATTGTTGATTTGCGGACCACTGAAAGTTCCCGGAAGCAGCCGAAATTGTTCGGTAGTACTGTTATATTTGTAACAATACAATAATCCTATGCCGTATATTTACTACTTCAGTATAACAAACAGTTGGTGGTCCATATGAAGTCAGATTCATTATCATATTAAAGTTAAAAAATATTGCCTTAGCGTTATGTTAAACCTTTATATACTTTCGACGTATATGATAAATAAACAAGTCATAATATATATCATAAGTTTGAAATGTCACTGACCACGAAAAAAGGGCTTGATAACTTTTATCCTGACAGATATAATCCTGTTCTGTCATCTCCAATGCTATATCAGTCACGGTTTTGTGAACCGTAAAATTAACGAATTAAATTGTATCAAAAATTACCATAACATTTTGTAATAAATACTACAATCACTTTTAAATATCAGTAACTCGACCAGTTATGCTCGCAATTTTTTGAGCAATCGTGTATTTTTGAGATCGGACTTTGATGAATCACATTATCATAAAATTGGCGTAATAAAAGTACAACAAACACTTAGATGATGCTACATGAAACTATCAGCATGAAGGCGGATGGTTATAAAAATATTTTTTATTATATAACATTTTATTTTTACAAGTAATACAAAGATATAGGTAAACTAAAACAACTAAAACTTATCTATTTCAGCCTAATAGAGACTTTTTTGATTTATTTATACACATACAAGATTTTCTCATTTAAAAGTAGTAGACTAGCCGTGCCTTGCGATATAATACGCGGTTAGGTCTCGATCTCGCATAAAATGGAGCTTCTATCACGCTGAAATGTTTTTTACTGGTGAAAAGAAAATTCAAAATTGGTGTAATTGGTTCAGTGATTACTCCCTACAAACAAACTAACAAATTTACAAACATTATTATAATTAAATATAACCAAATAAATAATGTAGTCACTAGGTATATAGGGCTATAAGTGTTAGTAATGTGTTTTATGGAATTTTTGTTTTAGTTGTTTGATGTTGTTACTAATACACTTATTTATTCTTAATTTCTATTAAAACAACAACGACTTCTATGTACTAACTACATTAATCTTTTTGTAAAACAATAATAACTAGGTTTCTTGTCGGTATTTTCTTTGTAGAGCCAGCTTTCTGAACTGTGCGTTTGTAACGGTGATCTTCAAAATATACTCTTTAGAAGTTTACATAGTTAATTAAGCATTTTTGATCTTTATTGTAGAAGTAAAATTGTTTATTGTTTGCAATTGTGGTCATAGGAGTGTTAGAGTAGAGTATTATTTTTTTCAAAGTATGTTTGACACTTTTACGATTTATAACCGACGCGAGTGTATTCACCGTACGTACAAGCATGTAACCTAGCGCTTCTGTAAAGACGCTATCTGTAGCGACCTTTGTCAGCCTAGAGCGACCGTTCTTCTCGATCTACCTCGGGGCTGGCGTTGTAGGAATCACTATCTATTAATTTCACCAAGCAACAAATTAGCGAGTAACCGTAAACCAAAGCGTATATTGACGTCTAACTTAGTTTATTTGGTATAGTTTTTTTTGACGATAAACTATTTTTATACAATAGTTTGCATATTATACTCACTGTCCAATTAGAATATTTAAATTTAGAACGATAAAATTAGTCTCAAATGCCAAACGATATCGATTTGTATCTAAAGGTTACGTATGCGATACGGCCACCATCTTGTTCGACAATAGCTTACAACACGATCACATAACAACGTACGTGAGAGAAAAGTTGATGGGATTTTGTTATTTATAGTAGACGTAATTGTTAAATTTACATTGAAGTCGGTAATTATAAAATTATAGAAAGTAATGAACGCTGAGCATACAAATAATAAACATGCAATTACAAAGGAGTCAATGAATAGAATTGGTCTAGGGCTTATGCTACGAAAAATAAAAATACTGTCACACCATTAATAATAATTATTTAACAGTGTAAGAGCTTTATTATAAAAACAAATGGGTTAGTAATACCGTTTTGACATTGTAGTAGTACAACGATAAAAGGTCTCTTTTAAAGAATAAACCATACGCCCTCTCACCAAGAACGTTTGTGCAAACGTGTCGCTAACGTCGTGGATGCTAGGTGGTACAATTCTGCAGCTGGTCATCCAATTTTGTAACCACTACAATAATTTTTTGGCAAATTAGCGTCAGGGCTTGTCACTATCGTGATCCGGTTTGAGTGGTAAGATACAAGTTTTTATTCCAACCACACAGATAACATTGCTCTATTATCATCTTTGGTGTTTATAGTTTATGGTTATTTCTTTTAGTCGTTTGCTTATTATGAATTGTCTAGAGGTAAATAGTTTATTATTCAAATGGAGCCCAAACCAATATTTAGATAGCTAATTGTTTTCTTTTGCTCTTTCGTGCTGCCATATGTAAAAACTCTTGGTACTTATTGGTTTATAATTATTATTATCGGTAAGCATTACAACCACAACTTGTCAGTGGAATGTAGGTAAGCATATTTATTCAATCAGCGTAGAATATTTGGGACAGTTTTGTAAAAATGGACGTATTTCTTAATTTATAATTAACAGTTCGGGTATACGAACTGTTTTTATATTAATGATGTGAAATATCAATAAACTAACGACCGCCCGCGGTTTCACCCGTGTAGCTTTTGTTCCCGTGGAGATATCGAAAAGGTTTATAAACTAAAACCTTCCTCAAGAAACAATCTATCTATTAAAAATACCGCATCAAAATCCGTTGCGTAGTTTTAAAGTTTTAAGCATACATAGGGACAGACAGAGAAAGCAACTTTTGTTTATACTATGTAGTGATGATGCCTACATTGGATGCACAACCAACAAACAGAGAAAAAAATCAAAAATTATAACTTAAAAATATCTCAAAAAATTATGTTTTGGGACCTTTTTATAATATTAGATAGCAAACAAGCTAAAGGCTCTTTTGCTGGAAAGAGAAACTATTGCTTATATACACCAAAGTTGTTAATGGTGGGTTTTCTATCCGTTTGGCAGGATGGCAATGCTACATGCATAAGCCTACCGGCTTCTTACATTCCAAACCAGACCATGATAGTGACTAGCGTCGATAAACTATTGTCTGCCGTATATATATAGCATATATACGGCAAATAGGGAAAGCGGTGGTTCCATATATATGGGCGATACGCTGTAAAAATCTACTACCTAGTAGTTATGACGGTAGAGACACGTATAATCAATCGGTCGCTTATTAAGACCCATCTGGCAGAACGACAGTTAGTATATTCTTCAAAGGCAGGCCGAACCAACATGGGTGAAAATCTGTATCATATACATAGCATATAGCTATTCTACTTTTTACTATTACTGTTTTTAAAAAGCTGCGAAGTTCTATGAATCTACTGAAACAGTCCGACGTTTGAATGTGTAATTGAAAAAAGGTTTGTTTGCCGATAACTTGAGAATAAATAAATCGTTGTGTCTGTTGAATGTGAAATTTGGTAGGCGAATTAATGAGACGAAAAGAAGCCCGAGAATGAGTCAAATCGATAAAGTGGTTGCCGAGACTTAGCGGTTGTAAGCGTGGGTATAAAAATCGAATGCTAAAACTATGTTACAGTTAAGGAGAATCGCTAGTTTATAAATTTTTATTACTTAAAACTAGTAAATAATCCATACTAATATTGTAAATGCGAAAGTAACAGTCTGTTTCTTCTTCACGCCTAAAACACACAACTGATTTGAATGAAATTTGATACAAAGATAGTTTGAGATCCGAGAAGTAATTAGGATAGTTTTTATTCCGAAAATCCCACGGAAACCGGAACTATGCTGGTAAAACCCCGGGACTATCTGCCCTTTGAACCACGTCATTAGTAACTTAGGCCACTTTTATTTTAGAAAATTTTAGTAGTGAAATAAAAGTACAAGTGCATTATTTACTAGTTTTAACTAATAATACGTAATGGAATTTCACCACGTGTCGAAGATTGAAAGTGTAGTTTTAGATAATGTGAGTTAGGCGAGCGCGTTGATGTCTTTTAATAGCCACCTTGAATTGAGTTTATTTGGCGAAGAGCCCAAATGGATTTGCTCACTTATGCGAAATAACATTGGATAATATTATTAGTATGTGTAATTGTTACTAGAATAAGCTTGAGTGGGAGTGTTTAATGCAGGTGCTTAGTATAAGCATAAGCAAAAAATACGTGAAGACAGCCGTTGATCAGCGCGAGTGATTAGTAATCAGCGTAGTAAAAGTGAATAGACTCATCTAATCTAATCACTCGCACTGATCAACGGCTGTCTTCACGTATTTTTTGCTTAATACTAAGCACCTGCATTAAACACTCACACTCGCACTAATCAAAGTGTAATAGGGGCATAATAACAAATAATAAAATATCATTTAATTTTACGGCGTCGTTAGAGCTAAGATTTGAATTATCAATAAATATTTAATACTAGTTCATCAGTGCAGTTGCACGCGAGTAGAATAACATGGCATCAGTATAATCTTTTATAAACACTTTCATCCCCTATTTCAGCCACTTAGGCAAATTTCATAAAAATCGTTTGAGTGGTGTAGTTGCGAAAGCGTAATATATACACTAACAGATTTTCGCTTATATAATGTAAGTATAGATTAGGGCAACAGACTATCGAGGCAGCTTATTAGTAGTTTCGGTATAAGCGCATGAGATCCCTGGTCCGAATATGGCGTCAATCAAATCGTTTGAAATAATTTTCTGGAAAATATAACTCGTCCGAGAATGGAAGTGTGCCTTCTTTGTTGATAGGACATACACATATTATGCGATTTAATATAGTTGAGTAATGGTGGGTGCAACAACTTTACTTAGTTCATGAGTTTATGGGAGTGATGGTATTATCTAATTTATATTGACTTGCCATGGATGGACACTTTTTTAAATTGTAACCAGAATAATCTCGTCTTCTCACTTTGAGAAGACTCAATAAAACTTAGCACACTTTGCTACAAATCGTCGTTCTAGTGACCCGCCTTAGCTAAGTAGTAGTAATAGTCATTTTAGCCTTATAATTATATAATAAAGCGCTTCCAAATTTGACACGATCATGTCCAGATATAATAAGAATTCCTAGAAAACGTTGAAATTACTCTTGGAGTATAAGTCTAAGGTGCGCATTAAATTTTCTATGACTATAATTACCAAACTAGCATTATGAACCGAGGGCAATCAAACATACAGCTGAGCAAAAACCGTGTAATCTGAAGATACTCTGAAAATTTCATTAAAACCGCTGCAGCCGTTTTGAAATACACGGGAGTAGTACAAACATATACACATTTTTATATATTAACTAGCTGTTGCCTGCGACTTCGTCCGCGCGGACTTCGTTTACTCCGCACTGCTCCTCCCCCGTAGGTGATAATATGTAGCCTATATGTTGTCCCGACCTGTTAGTAATAGTCATGCAAAATTTGAAATAAATCCATACAGTACTTTTTGAGTTTACCCCGGACATACATACGGACAAACAGACAAACAGACATACAAACAAAAATTCTAAAAACTATATTTTTGGCTTCGATATGGATTATAGATCACGCCTCAAGTATTTTTAAAAAAAAAATCAATGTACAGTTTTGACTTTCCTACGATTTTATTATATGTACTTATAGATATTCATATACATAACCTTTTTTAATTCCAATCACTCATCGAACATCTCATCGTCGGATAGTGTTTTTTTAGTCTTTAAAAATGTGAAATAATTTATGCAGTGTTTTTATCACAATGAAGAAGTGAACCGTCACTTGTAGCGAGCGGTTGCGAAAGGCCGATCAGCTCACGATGTAACTCGTCGTTTTTGAATACGACGACGTACTTACATTGAATAGATAAAAGATACAAAAGTTTCTTTGAGTAGGTTTTAATTAAGAGCGCTTACATTTTGCGGTTATAAGTATCCATTTAGTCAAGTGAACATTTAAATATGCTTTAATTGTGTGAATATTGATATCCATACTGGCTATACTTATAAATGTGAAAGTCTGTCTACCGGTTTCATGGCCAAACCGCTGAACCGATTTTGATGAAATATGGTCAGAAGATAGTTCAAGATCAGATGTTAAATAAAAGCTACCTTTTTCTATCATAAGATAGCAAACAAGTAGATGACTCTCCTGTAAGTAAGAGAAACCCATCGCCTATAGACATTATAGAAGTTAATGGTATTGTTGCTATTTTATTGGCGAGGTCTTAATGTCACATGCATAAGTTTATCGGTTTGCTTATCCTCCGAACCGGAACATGACAGTGACAAGCACTGACGTTATTATAGCTGGAATAGGTAAGGCGGTGGTATCAGACCCGGGCGAGACAAAGCATAACTCTACCACCTAATAGCCATGATGTAATGACTCACATAGCCAATTATTCGCCTCTTACGGAATGGCTGGTAGAACGGCAGATAGTTTATTCTTCAAAGGGAGCCCGGATCAAAAAAGGGGAGTAATTTAAAATTCAATTCTAAAGGAATAGGGGATGAAAATTTGTATGAATGATAATATTGACAACATGTTACTCTAGACACGGATAAGTTGCGCGGGTAAGTTATTATTTTATAATCCCTAAGATCGTGTATTATCTTCTAGATAAAATTGCAAAGTTAAAATTATATTTTGCAGTGGCATTAATGGCTATGCGAGCTATACAAGAGATGCTGTATATTCTAGCTGTATTATTTTGGGAGCACGTCAAAGTGTGCCGAAATGATCTTTTTTCTGAAATCGCAGAACTTTCCACCGAAGTCTTGGGAAAAAGGTCAGCTAAATTGAGTCCAGTGCGACCGAAAGAAGACCTGTCTCTCAGATAGCATTGGGATTCTTGGTATTTAAATAGCTTTTTATTTATGAAGCTCTCCTTTATTATTTTTCAAAGTGCACTTAATTAAAAAGTGAGCTGACCGCCGATATTTGCTTGTTGGAACTTTGTTTCACCTTATTTTATTACACTTATACATAATTATTAGTTAAATTTGTGTCAAAGGAATCTCCATAGTAACCCAAATTATCTGACAAACTAGCACCTTGTGGCCCGCCGCATTGTAAACATTTTTGATAAATTCCAAGGGGAACAAATTAATTTTCCGAAATTAGAAGTATCTTATGTGCTATTTCAGGTTATCGTCTATATGCGTGTTAAAAATTCATTTAAATCAGTGTAGCCATTTTTGTGTGAAAGAGTAACATCCATCCATCCATCCATTCATCTTCACCAATTTTTGCATTTATAATATTAGTAAGTGATGAATTTTTGATACCTTGGGTTACGTTATTGTAATTTTTTTAGGAATCTCTAATTTAAAAAAATACAGCTATGTTACTCATTGATATTATAGCTTTCTATAGGTGAAAGAATTTTTAAAATCGGTTGAATGGTTTAGCAATTCTTTTTGTTTTATTTTCAATGTTTACTTATCACCATTAACTATCGTGTTTATATGTACAATCTTTCATCACTCAACTTGTATGTGTACATCTACGCGCACGCTCTATAAGTTTTGTCCAGGGTAGAAACCACAAATTTAAGTCACGCACGCTTTAACAGAATTATTGATTTACATGAAAAATTGCAGCATTTTAAATACAGGAACTGTGCGATTTTCGTAGGGTATAATCAATGTGAGGTAATTATACATTTTATAAATTATTACATTTAAAGTAGGTACTTTTCTTCGTTTAAAGAATGTATTATTGGCCAGTGGGACAATCCGTTCTGAGTGGGTCATTAGACTGTCTCGTAGTCTAACGGCCTGTTCAAGTAATATCATATTTGTTCTAACTAACATTATTTGTAATAAAAAAAAACTCCAGGTCGGAAAAATTTGTTACTACGATTTCTTAATGGAGTATAGTGGAAGAGTGTCAGATGAGCATGTAAAACTGTCGGTCTCGGGTATCACAAGAAACAAGCGATATATTTTTATATTATAAGATATCCAACAAACAAACGGCTCTTCTGATGGAAAGAGAAACCATCTTTTTTTATATCATAAGATAGCAAACAAACAGATGAGTCTCCTGATGGAAAGAGTCAACCATCGCCTATAGACACCAAAGATGTTAATGATGCGTTGCTATCTTGTAGCGAGGTCTAATGCCACATGCATACGTTTACCGTCTACCTTACCCTTCAAACCGAAATACGACAGTGACCAGCACTGACGCTATTGCGGCAGGAATCGGTAAGGCGGTGGTACCAGACCCGGTCGAGCCAATGCAGAACTCTACCACCTAGTAGTTACGATGGTAGTGACACGCATAGCCACTCAGTCGCCTTTTACGACCTGCCTGGCAGAACGGCAGTTGACCTATTCTTCAAAGGAGCCCGGGTAAAACACGCCTATAGACACCAAATATGTTAATAATGCGTTGCTATCCGTTTGGCTGGATGGCAATGCTACATGCATAAGTCTATTGGCTACCTTACCCTCCAAACCGAAACACGGCAATGACAAGCATTTACGGAATTTTAAGAAAATTTACATTTAAGGAATGGGTAAGTTGGTGGTACCAAATATCCGGGCAGATAGAACTCTACACGTGGTAGTCATGATGATAGTGATACGTGTAGCCAAAACAGGTCGCCTGTTATGACCTACCTGGCAGGACGCCAAATGGTCCCGGCCCCGGTCCCATTTGGCTTCAAAGGAGCCCGGATCAACACGGTGGTTATCAGGTCGTTAAATTCGGCACTGGGATTTTCTAATCTTGTCTTCCGCCAAACCTGCAAGTTTGAGTGAACGCGAATATTTAATGTCATGAATATCAAATGCTAGCTGAACTGCGCGGCTTTACCCACCAGTAGGCGTCCTATAGACGATCAATTATATTGCGCTATATTTCGAATTGTGCAATATTATTGGTCGTTTTGGGTTAATATTGAAAGTTTGAGGGGATTAAATTTTTATTGCACCATATTTTGCCATTGCATCGTGTAGGGTCAGTATTGCGCAATATTTTTCAGTCTGTGTTTCATTTTAAAGAGGAATACATGCGCGCGCGCAATAGTAACGGAAAAAGAGAATCTATAAATTAAGGAGAGTTTATTGTACCGAGACTTGTCATCTCTGTGGAATGTTAAGAGCAAAGAATATCATGGCCCAGGAAAAAAAGCTGCTTACGGATCATTTTTAATACCCCCTTCCTAGTATTGGTTCAGGCTCTCTTTTGAAAAATATGCCAACTGCCGTTTTGCTAGGCACGTTGCAAAAAGCAACCGATTAGCTATGCAAGTCATTATAATCGTGGCTACTAGGTGGTAGAGTTTTGCATTGTCTCGCTCGTGTTTGATACTTGTACTGATATTCCTGTCATAATAGTATCAGTGCTTGTCTCTGTCGTGTTCCCGTTTGGAGGGTAAGGTATCCGGTAAACTTATACATGTGGTAACTTTCGAAATTTCCAATATCCATTCTCATGTAATTTTTAAAATCGTTTTCTTCAGTTAAGGCTTAGTCCTTTAAAAGCCTTTTGTGAGTGTAGACTGGCTTTCTATTCGACTATTTTAAGCCTTGTTCGTTTTCTTTTACTCAACAAAATTACCAGAATGGCTGCTGCCAAAATTTCGTCGTCAGACATGTTGCTCGCACAAAAATATTGTTTAGACACTAGTTTGTTTGAGTAAATTATTGCATATTATTAAAAGACAATTAATATTATTGCATAATATTTTTACTGTACAATAATATTAATTATCAATTTGATTAATACAATCAATCCCGTGCAATAACCCACCCACATATATTTACACTTTCCCTCAGTTTGTAGCAAAAGCAGAAAAAACCGTTTTCCGTTTCTGTTGTTTTAGTTGCCCGGCAGAAGTCAAAAAAGATTTTGCGAAAATTATGTAAATTTCGTCTTTGTTTTTTTATATTATTAGATGAACCATCGAAAACCACCGTCTGTAAATACCGAAAATTTTAATAGTCCGTTGCTGTCCATGTGCCGGGATGAATATGCCACATTTATGTCCACCGGCAACTCCATTCTCCGTATGGGTGAACTGGTTGTAACGCTGCTTACTTTTTCTACCTGTTCATGGATAGAGGAGTGACGAGCTTTTTTTTTTCAAAAATGTATGATTTGACTACCTGTTACTTTACTCGCGGACGAAGTTGCGCGGGTCGGCTAGTATGCAATAAAATTTAAATTAAAACAATATGTAGTGTGCAAGTGGATTAATGAAACCCATAAATCATCATAGTTATTTCAGTATAATTAAATTTTTGAGTGACAGACAAACAAAACTGTAGAAATGTCAATTGGGACTAGTTAGAACTGGTCTGCGGCCGTGACATTACCTCTGGCTGCTTGTTCCGCAAGCTAATGTGTACCAACTATTTATAAGTACACGTATGGGCCCGTTATATGTAGGATTATTCGATGAAGAGAATGTTAGTTGGCTAATCTACAAAACTAAGCTGGCTTTACTTGGATCTTAATTAGGCCAATAAAACCGCCACTTATCTGACAGGTGCTTTTGTTGGCGTGAAATAGATTCCTTTATAGCATTAGATATCAAACAAGCAGATGGCTCTCCTGATGGAAAGGACCACCGTCGTTTATAGACACAAAAAATCGTTAATGTTACCGATCGGGACCGACAGCTTTACGTGCTCATCAGAAGCGTGAAGGTGTTAACCAGGGTCTTCTCCGGCCACTTCTTGATTTAAGGGTTACAAGCATCAAAACTACGGATCTTAGGTGTTTTACGGGAGATAATTATAGCGTTTTATGTAAAAATCTTTAATTTTAAAAATATGTCTTGGTAATGCTGGTTTTAAATTTTAAAAGATTTTTATTTTGTGAAGCAAATGTAAAAAAAAACTCTATGGCCTCAACTGGATGTCAGCATCTGCGGTGTGGCGGCGAGAGCAGCGCTATCTAATGGTCGTAGCAAACATATCAACTCGGAAAGAGATCGTCACCGGATCGCCTCGCCGTCAACCAAGCGTCAACCTAACGTAAGCGCGTTACCAACCGACCAGCAGCTCCGAGTCGACTCGGCTACGGCTGGGCGACGCCGCACTTACGGCTCGCTGGCCTCTGGTTGACGGTTAGGTGGGTTGCCGCGCGGGTCAGTATTCGAACGTGAAGTGTAGCGTACGGTTATGTCCTGGTTCACAAGAAAGAAAGAAAAAAAATATTTATTTGCAAGAATATCACCCATATTCTTACAAGTTGATAAAAATAAATTATGTATGGTGTGCAAATATTTAAAAAAATATCATTATATAATATTACATTTAAAACTATCGATTTTTTAGAATTACTTCCGGATCGGAACGCGGCCACACACTGAGAAGATTCGGCGGAAGAATTTCAGCGGGCTGGCCTTTTTTTTTCTCTATTTTATGTACTTGTTATAAATATACAAGGATGATTTCATATTGAAAAGTTATTTTTATAATTACAAGTTTCATATTTTGAGTAATTATTTTTTTATAATTTACAAAATGTTCACCTTTACAAAATTTTACTACATTGAAATTTTTTTAAGGACAATTCAACAAACTTATATTTCTATCCATTAACATTTAATTTTATCGGCTAAAAATTCTTTAATATCATAATAAGTTTTATCTAACAGCAAATCAAACAACTTTTTGGGAAATTTATTTATAGGCAATGATTTAAGACTATCAGTTAAATCGCGCCGCTCTCGCCAGCGCCGCATATAGCCGACATGCAGTTTGAGGCCTAAATGTTAAACACATGAATGAAAGAATTCGAAGTCAAACAGCCGCGGCGAGTTACACAAAACGCTTTCGTTTAACGCATTGACCAGCCACGACGGTAAAAATACGTGAGCTTTATTTACCCTGTATTCATTTTGAAAATTACGCTACAAAAATATAATTTATTTAATTAAGTTTTGTAGCGCAGAAAACGGGATAACCCGTAAAATAAGTGGCATTTGGCCACCCAGTTAACACAGAATCACCAGACTTCAAGCTGCTACTGAGATCCGGATTTCGGAGCAAAATCTTGAAAAACTTCAATTGCACTTTTTCTCGACTCAGCGATCGAACCCGGGACGCTTGATCCGATACGAAATAAACTCCTAGACCACGAGCCTGTTACTCAAAAAACTGAGCAAAAATTTAAATATCTGTTCAGACAAACATAGATTGCATGTTAATTATTACTTTCCAAAATGCTTACATATTTCGTCGTACAACCTTGCGGCGACATGACTGAAGAGTGACACCTGCATTGTTTCTTCTGCGCTCGTCATAAATCGATTCGCTAAAGTTCAGATCAATTAAACCTTTTAAGTTGAGATAATCATTAGGTCGCTGATATGTAAAGCTTTTTATTTTATATAGGTTTAATTTATAAATGTATATTTTGGTATATATTTTATTGATAGCCGCATTTCAGATCTTGATTTCCCAATTTGAATTTCGAATCTAGGTATTCGGGATTCCGGTATCACCGACTTATCTACTGTTTTTTATCAAGCACAAGTCCGTTCGTGCATGAAATACTGCTCTTACCTCTGGGATGGACCCGCCAAATATCAGCTGGAGACGCTTGAGGCGATAGAGAGGCGTGCCAAGAGCCTCATAAACGACGATGATCTGGTAGGCAAAAAACTCCAGAGCCTCGCTCATCGCCGCAGAGTGGCTAGTCTGTCGGTCTTTTATCGGATACACTTTGGAGAGTGTGCTGCCGAATCGCACGACTTAATTCTGTTATCCTCGTTTTTCTATCGATCGTCGAGGTGCACAAATACTAGGCATCGCCATATGATGACGTTCCACGTACCCCGACAAGGCGGTTCGACTCGACATTCTTGATCCAAACCGCAAGGGACTGGAAAATGCTTCCTGAGTCTGTGTTCCCTGACGGGTACAACCTGGGTATCTTCAAGAGAAGAGTAAACAGATAGTGTATGTGATGGCCGTGTGCCAGTGTGGAAGGTAAGATAGCCGGTAAACTTATGCATGCAAGACCCCGCTACTAGGATATCAACGCACCATTAACCGTTTTGGTGTCTATGGACGATGGTTGTTTCTATCTATTAAGAGAGCCATCTGCTTGTTGACTATCTTATATAAAAAAGACTATCTTATGGTATGAATAAATTGGCAAAGTACGTGTCGGGCCACACTCAATGTAGGGTATCGAAGTTATCCATCACAATAATGCGAACTAAGAAGAGGGCGTTTAGCGTTACTACGAACATTTAACTTAACGTCAACGAGTGAACCTTTTTTCTAGTTTTAACTAGTTTGATTGAATTACTTAAAATGAAATCTTTGAGTGAAATTTATAGACGGTGAATCTGTGGTGCGAATACATATATATGTATCCGCACCACAGGTTTACAGTCTATAAAATCTCAAAATACATTTCGTATGTTGGTCGACTATTACTCAAAAACTTGTGAAGCTTTCTAAGCCGTGATTGTTTTCCGCTTAACTTCTACTATTTACTACTACCGTGATATTTTCCCACCCGCAAAACAGCCTTTTAGCTGGCGGAGGCTCTGGCTCTAACAAAAATTATTTACTCTACAAAAATTTTCACAAATCTGTCGCTTAGTCGAAAAATTTTCTTCACAAATCTATAATATTTTGAATTTGCAAATCTATCCAACGATACCCTACAATATGGGGTACACAAGTAAAAAATTAACATACTTTATATGTAGAGAAGCTACCCTAAAAAATATTTTTCAAGATTTTATGTTACAACAAATAAACAACAAATCGCCTCTGTGGTCTAGTGGTCCGGTGTCGGAGTTGACCACATGAGGTCCCGGGTTCGATTCCTGGGTCGGGCAATTAAAAAATGTTTTTTCAGTTTTCTGATAAAAACATCGTTGCCCGGGATTGGAAAGTGCCCGGTTGGCGATAGGCTTGCCACCTATCACATTGTGGGACCAAGTATCTTCGGCTAATCGTGGCTGCACGTGTTGTACCTCTGCCGACCTCTTCGGGGATACTAAAAAATGTTTTTTCAGTTTTCTGATAAAAACATCGTTGCCCGGGATTGGAAAGTGCCCGGTTGGCGATAGGCTTGCCACCTATCACATTGTGGGACCAAGTATCTTCGGCTAATCGTGGCTGCACGTGTTGTACCTCTGCCGACCTCTTCGGGGATACGGGCGTGAAGATACTTTTTTTTATGTTACAACTTTATTGCTGTGACTAATATGTATATTCATGCCAAATTACAGCTTTCTAGTACTAACGATCTCTGCGTTAGTTTACTCCGGAATTTAAAAAGCGGTTACTTTAACATTACAGATACTCCAATTTTTTTTTTATTTATGTAAATTTTTAAATGCATTCAACGATACTAAATGTCATTTAAAAAGTATTTAAATAGTTAGGTGCACCGTGCAAGCGGCCCTAAATAGTTTTATTTTAAGTACATGTATTAATAAGATCACATTAATTTAAAAATTATATCGTTTTAAATCAGATCTTAACAAAAATGTAAAGTGTAAATACCGTAATGGATAAGGCATTTTGAGATCGTTACATAAATTCTTGAGATTGCAGCAAATAAAACTTAATGGTAATTGTTAAAGTGCTCGCCTCCTGTTTGCATTTACGTGAAATGTTGGCAGGACTATTGCCATAATAATTATAATATTGACCTACCGAATGGTATTGTTTGACAGTCTCTGACAAGTTGAAGCTTAAACATTCATTTCCCAATACAAACTTATTTTACCTCGGCCAGCTAAACAGTTGGTTTTGGGGGTGATATTTGTAAAATAACTTTCAGACTAATATACCAATTTATTTCTAAATTGTTAATTAATTTACTTTATTTTTTTTTTAAGAAGAAGAGCTGCTTAGATTTAGAGATCTAAGCAGCTCTTCTCTTAAACAACCTACGCCAAATAACCATAAGGGTACATAAACTAGGAATAATTGGTTGTTGATTCATTGATATATGACTTACAGGCACGCATAGCTTTCATCGGTTTATTTTTTGTTAAAAAGATATAATGTATAAAAACTGCTCTTGTACCAAATGACTTCATATTCCTTTTTATTATAGGTTTTTGTTAATTTTTTTGTTAGTGAAAATTTCACAATATTATATAATACAGTTCGCTTACAAAAATATAATCTTCTTATACATAAAAATCAATAATTTCTGTTCGTTAGTCTCGTTAAAACTCGAGAATGGCTGCACCAATTTGGCTAATTTTGGTTTTGAATTAATTGTTGAAGTCCACGGAAGGTTTAAAAGGTGAGAAAATATAGAAAAAAAATAAGAGTAGTTAAAAAGGCAGAACAGCGTTTGCTGGGTCAGCTAGTCTTGTTAATAAAAACGTCGAATTAGATCCTGTAATACTGCATATTTTCTCTGTTAGTTTAATCTTTGTTAAGATTGTTTTTTCAATATAATCCTTTTTTGGCAATAAGAATAATTCTAATCCACTGATTAATCCGTACACATCAATCACTCGTTTACCGTCTAATTTGAATTGCGGATTGAGCTGCAATAAACGAACATATTCAATTTTTATGAGGTAGCAGTAAAATTATACTTGATTGATAATTTTTATTTGCAATAGAAGAGTAAAAATAGGACTATAAACAAACAGAAATAAAATACTGTGATTGATTTAATTAAAGCGGTTGATTTGAAATGTAAATATTTTATCTTTGCTTTACTTTACGAAATAATATCAGCGTATATAAAATGCAATAAAACTTTATAAATCCAAAGCTGTAAAGTTATAACAATTAGTTAATCTATAAAATTTTAATAATTCTCTTGATTTCCCCTGGACCTCATCATCAGATGCTGATTTGATGACCTGGGTACCTTTTTAAACAAACAAAACAGAATTTTTCAAACCTTGGTCAGATTTCTGATACCTTCTTCTAATAATCAGCAATCACACAAAAAATAAAACATTCCAAGGAACACGATCTTCCGACTTTTTTGAATATATTAAAATACACGGGTATTTAGACAGATTCTTAATTTACAAAAGAACTGTCGTTTCAATCATTTTTGAATTTTGTTTTTTTATTATTTTTTTAATAAGTTACCTATGTAAAATCGTCTGGAAAATATATACTGTCGTATATATTTTCCACACATTAAATACCACAAGTAAAATTAAGTTCTCTTAATAAAATATAAATTAACAATGAAGATACTTCTAGTGACCCATAAAATAAAAATTTGACTTAAAACATGTTTTATTTTCAATGAAAAATCGATTTAATTTCAATATGTTTTGTACGTGTAGCAACCTCGGTTGAGGTAAATCATGATATAAATTAAACACTTGATTTTGTATCGCAATACAGTCCAATATAATGATTGCCTTTCAAGGCTTGAACATACATCAGAAATAAAATGAAAATTACCTGAGAGTAATCGTTTTTAGTGAAAAACACAAAAGGCACGCGTCCGACAGTCTCAGGTTACTGAAAGGTCAACGCATATTGGGATTCGAATCGCAACAAATGAATAATTAAAAAGCGATTGCAATAATTAATTTGCTTAGATTAGCAATTAGAAAAACAACTATCACTAGAAATTATTATAAGGTTAATTTATTATAACTTGCACGATATATAGAGGATGTAACTCGAACTAATTAACGAAAAACTTCAGCACCAAATTACCGTAGACAGTCTGCGCATGAATTGTGAGAGGTAGGAGCGATAATACTTGGGAAAGAGTGTGTATCACTATTTTATTACGTTTAATCCCTGGTGTAAAATGCAAAATGTGTATATATTTATGTTGGCTGAGAGTCATGGCAGATTTCATGGTTGCACGAGTTCACGAGTTTAGCTTTGCATTATGCAAAGCTAAACTCGTCGACGAGCGGCGACAAAGATTTTGGGATTCAGTAAGGATTGTTCTGGATATGATGAATAAATAATATTACCTTCAAAGGTAAAAATACTATATTTACCAGGAAACCTTTATATTTGGAAATAAGTTTCTAAAATAGTACCTGAAACATTATTTTTTAGAGTATTTGAACTCCTTTTTTTGTAGTACGGACAATCAGCGATGTATGTTCTTTAATAATATGTTATGTTACAATATGTTTATATCCATACCAATATTATAAATGGGAAAGCGTGTGTGTGTGTGTGTGTGTGTGTGTGTTTGTGTTTGTTTGTCCGTCTTTCACGGCAGAACGGAGCGACGAATTGCCATGATTTTTAAGTGGTGATATAGTTGATAGAAGAGGGATGGAGAGCGACATAGGCTAATTTTTGTCTCTTTAAGCGAGCGAAGCCGCGGGCAAAAGAAAGTATTATTATAAAGACAAAATTATAATGAAAACTGTCATTTACACAAAGTAAACAACAAGGAGCCAGATTTCTTACATCAAATAATACTCCGCCGCGTTGGTCCCGGCCTCCTTTGTAGAATAGGCCAACTGCCGTTCTGCCAGGCAGGTCGTAAAAGGCGACCGATTGGCTATCGAGTCACTACCATCGTGGCTACTAGGTGGTAGAGTTCTGCATTGTCTCGCCCGGGTCTGGTACCACCGCCTTACCTATTCCTGCCGCAATAGCGTCAGTGCTTGTCGCTGTCGTGTTCCGGTTTGTAGGGTAAGGTAGCCGGTAAACTTATGCATGACCATTAACATCTTTGGTGTCTATAGGCGATGGTTGACTTTTTCCATCAGGAGACCCATCTGCTTGTTTGCTATCTTATGATATAAAAAATAAAATAAAAAAAAATAAGATTATATTCTATACTCTTTGGCGTCGGCACTTAGAGAAACTCCATTTTCATTCAATATCTTCTATACAAATAAATAAAATTGGAGTGTCTGTTTGTATTATTAAAATAACCGTTTTTAATAAATGCATATGGATGTACACACTGTACATATACCAAAATAACAATTTTTGTCTGTGTCTGTCGGTCAGTCTGTCTGTCTATCTGTTTGTTTGTTTCGGCTAATCTCTGGAACGGCTGAACCGATTTCGACGGGACTTTCACTGGCATATAGCTGATGTAATAAGGAGTAACTTAGGATACTTTTAATTTCGAAATTTCACGCGGTCGAAGTCGCGGGCTCAGCTAGTTTTATATAAAAAACACTTGTAGTGTTTCACAATAAATTTATTGTGATACAGTACAAGTGTTTTTATATGAAACATTGCACAAAGTGGTCTTACCACATGCATACAGTTATAACATGACTAATAAGCATCAATATTTGGATAAAAATCGCATGTGAATATGTTTGTAGTGGCCTTTATTATAAATTAATTCCTTTTACATTGGATCTTACTTTACTAGTAATAAGATTTACTTCTTTATCAGCAATAATACTCATCTCTTAGTAACTTTGTGCTTCAGGAAATAAAAAGCATACTCAACAACCGAATACAATTCCATATATCAAAGATGGTAGAACTTCTCGCTTCTCATTGATATCAGGTTCCGAATAAACTTGCAATAAATTGGGTACAGTAAACACGGCTCGATATTTAATGGATATTAAAAGTCATCAGCGGCAAAATTATAGAGCGAGTGTTTAAGTAGGAATGTAATTATGATGATGCATCTCAAAGATGGACAGGTTAAATGGTCTTTGCTTCGTAAACAGTAAAATCACTTGCCAATGAGGAAATTTCACACATGAAATGTGCACTGAAAACGATTCTATTTAACAAGCATTTTTTTATGTTATTTTATTAGCCACCCATCCCGGCTTCGCAAGGGTGTTTAATGATATGCTGTAATAGGAAATTTTTATCTAAGTACATTTAATGCACAACGTTCTTCGTGTTGGTCTGGGCTCCGATTGGTTTTGTGAGTCAATACCATCGTGGCTACTAGGTGGTAGAGTTCTGCATTGTCTCGCTCGGGTCTGGTATCAACGCCTTACCTTATCGCCTTACCAATTCTTACCGCAATAGCGTCAGTGCTCATGGGTGTCGCCAGGATTACCTTCAGGGGGTGCATAGCATCTACACATCATACCATTCACTAAAAAAAAAGAATAATGCATATATTGTTATTATTTTATACGTATTTTGTTTCCTGATAGTCACTGTCGTGTTTCGGTTTGCAAGTGAAGATACTTAATTTGAAAGGTTTTGTTTTATACTATGTAAAGTTAAAGATAAAGAAGATTATATTTTATACATGTATCAGTGAATATCACTGCCGTGTTCTGGCTTAATGATGGAAGGTAGTACGAGTAATATAGTAATATTATTATGATTATATTACGAGGTCACCCACGCAGCTTCGCCCGCGAGTAAATATTACACCCCCTATTTATCCATCGTACGTGATAAATTAAAAAAAAAAAAATTCCTTTACTCGTCAACATCGTAAGAACAAACCCTGTAAAAAATTTTAGCCTTCTTGGACCAAGGGTTTAGGCTGGGTGTTGATATGTCGGTCAGTAATTATTTTTGGTTTCTATAAGAGATAGTTTTCACTTTCCATCAAGCTATCGTCTAGGTCGTATGTTATAAAGTGATAAAAAAATATCTTCAGTCAATTTATACGTTCAAGATATTCGCTAATCGAGTAATGAAATGCTCAATAACTTGTTAGAATTAGGACGGTATGTGTTTGGTTCATCAACGTAAAATTGTCATACAATACTGATCATTCAAAACAAATAACATATTCGAAGAAGGTGATTCACTTCCAGTCACGAATTTTCACGTTACCTTGTGCAGTGAAGGTTTCATTAACTAAAATAGAATTAGTATAAAGGTCACGGTCAGAATTTTCGTAGCGTTTCATAGGTACAATTGAATGAATTATTTTATTTCAAAGAATGTGTTATACTTACATTGTTTCAAATAAAATACAAGTTAAAATTTATATCTAATGCTAACGTCTATTATTATTTATTCTTAAGTTTATTCTACTGTTAGTAATTTGGTATTCAGATTTTAATATTTTATAATGGTGATAAAGATGAGTTTTCGTGATTGAGTCAACATATATCCATCTGTACATCCAAATATCCAAACTTTCGCATTTGTAAAATTAGTATAGATTTAATGGGGAAAGTCATAAGTCATTAAAATTAGCTAATAAAAATAGAACTTCTTGACAGATACTGTGTGTTTATGCTAATCAGTGCAATAAATTGAGGATCCTTGTGAATAACAACTTGGTTTCCTTGGTCAGAGATAACAACACATTTTGGCCATGTCAGTGACACGTGATACTTTTGTGTCCATTCCAATAACCTGCATTATAATTCTTTTTTAAGTGGTATTGCAAATGGGACATGGCTTAATGTTATTTATGCTAAGAAGCTTATCTGTTCTGAGGTAGGGTTTTAACAGTTTTTTTAAATTTATTTATTTTAATAATAATGTCGACCCACCGCTATATTGGTCGATATTTATCTATATCTATACATATAATAAAATCGTAGGAAAGTCAAAACTGTACACTGAATATTTTTTTAAAAGAATACTTGGGGCGTGATCTACAATCGATATCGAAGCCAAAAATATAGTTTTTAGAATTTTTGTCTGTTTGTCTGTTTGTTTGTTTGTCTATTTGTCTGTATGTCTGTTTGTCTGTTTGTCTGTTTGTCTGTTTGTCTGTTTGTCTGTTTGTCTGTTTGTCTGTTTGTCTGTTTGTCTGTTTATCTGTTTGTCTGTTTGTCTGTTTGTCTGTATGTATGTCCGGGGTAAACTCAAAAAGTACTGCATGGATTTACTTCAAATTTTGCATGAATATTACTAACAGGTCGGGTCACTATATAGGCTACATATTATCACGCTATCATCTACAGGGGAGAAGCTGTGCGGAGTAAACGAAGTCGGCGCGGACGAAGTCGCTGGCAACAGCTAGTATTATAATACGTGAAGGAGATACTTTGTACCCCTTTTTAAACAATTATGCGAACGATGGAATATTTGAATTTGACACAAATAAAATTTACATAAATACATTAAAATAATAAATATTAACATCACTAACATTTTCGACTACTTAAAATATGTGTTACTTTTTCATTAAAATGATAAAAATTGTTTTTAATACCCTGTTAGTATATTTTGAACTTCCCACCAAGTTATAGGTTTTAACCCAATTTTTGAAAATCGAAATTTCATCAGATTTGATGTTTTGAGGTCGTATAAAATATAAAAATTTGCTATCAGTGTAGCTATCTGCTATTCTATAAAATAAAAAAAGAATCATATTTTACATCTTATTATATGACTTGACTGAATGACAGAGATCATAAGTTGAGGCAGCCAGAATTATTGTAAAGGTCTCAGTTACATTTTCGTAGCGTATCGTAGGTAAAACTCTCTTAAAATATTATTTCACTTTTTCATAGATTTATTAGTTGTCTGCAGATTAACAGTAGGTCTTGACATACAACAGGGAAAGACGTGTTGGAAAACGCAGTTATAGCAACAATGTAGAATCTCAATATTGACGAGGTATCCTGATGATAGTAAGGCTAATGGTAGTCGTGACTAGTATCTAATATTTTAGTTTACTAATATCTACAGACCAAAATGTTAGCCTGGGAATGTGATTCTAATAAATAATAAAAAAATGATCTAATAATTATTGTCCTTTAACCATTGCATGAGTTGATAATTTTATAACTACTATAGGATCAAGAATCTGGCCATTCAAATTTGTATAATTTTTGATGATCTATCAACAACTACATATGATTTTTAAAATAGTAATTTATCTCAGGTTTTATTCCTCTACATAATCTGAAATTTTATAACACAATTTTGTTTCAAAATATTTTTAAATTTGTTGCAGTTCCAAGAAACATATCGTAAGAGCATACGCATTTCCCTAAAATGTTTTAAATTCAATTCGATTTAAAATTCATTTCAAATAAAAACAAACTTTAATGAGTCCATAACATTGAGAATTCGATCTTATCAAAATAAATGTTAACTCTTCAAAATGTATTTCTTTTTATTATAAATCGATAAAAATCGTAATTTTCCGGAGTGCTTCATAAATGATTCACCACCTAACCAATGTTGGTTGGACCTTATTTGTTGTTTAAAAAATACTATAAATATTTAGGTATATTCAACAAAACATTTCCAGATATTTCCATTTAGCAAAGTCGACGACCGAAACACAAATTGACCGATCTAAAACGTAATATTTACATATTTAACGAAGCACAAACATGTCAAGTGTTTGTTTATATTAAAACAGAGTTGGTAAATGAAATGAACATTGTATGAGCAGTGTATATATAGTTAGTTAAATACTTAATGAAGAAATTGGATTATTAACTTCAAACCTTTTAACAAAATATTTTATCTTGTAAGTGAAACAAGGTATGATGGCCACTGTGTGAAGTATTAATGTCCTTCTTTTTAATTTTCTTTTTGCTAAATATACCTAGATTAGTTTATACCACGGATTAAATGGATACGCCTTTCAAGACAATTTCTTAGTTTGGCAGTGTAACTTGCAATTACATACAGAAATATAGAGTTATACTACTTACAAAAAAAATTGAAATTATTTCGAGGGTATTTTTAAACCTTGTCATCTCATTCAGTACGATAAAACAGTATAACATGCTTTATTTTTATTTTTTTACAATATAATATAACCTACAAATGTATGAAATTTTTGACTGTAATAGAAGCGTTTGCTCATATGCGCGGCGACACGTTTCCTTCCCAATGGTCTATAAGTATTCATATTATGGTCTGAGGTTTTTACAGTAGATGCTACCTTTTTTATTATAAAATAACTAGATAGCTATTTCCTAACTTTAATCCATGTAACCTTGAATAATGCCGTGAGAAAATTGAGGTTATCTGAATCCTATATCACTTAGGAATTATGTAGCCTTCTGCTGGTGAAAGAATTTTAAAACTCGATTCAGATCAGATTAATTTCAGATTCGGAGATTAACTTCCTACAAACAAACTTTACAAACTTTACCTCTTTATATTTATTTATTTAACACTTTATTGTACACAAAAAATAACATTAATAAAAGAATACAAACGTAACTATAGTACAATGGGCAAACTTATCTCTACTTAAAGAGATTTCTTCCAGACAACCCGTTAAAGGAGAATAAAATAATGAAAGAAAAGAAATGAATAGACCTAGTGTACAAAAGAAAGATACAAATTACGTAACTAAAACTAACTTATACTTAAGATTTATAAAAAAAGTAGAAAAATATACAAACAATACAAGAGAAATTTACACTTCAGCTAGAAAGTGTTCCTCAACTCGTTTTTAAAGGATACTTTATAATAGTAGTTTAAAATGTAATTTTCTTATTTTTATAAGATATCAAACAAACAAATGGCTTTACTGGTAAAAAGAGAGCATCATTGCCTGTAGACACAAAATATGTTAATGGTGAGTTGCTGTCCACGTGATTGAAATGCTACATATATGATGTATAAGTTTACCGGCTACAGACGCTATTGAGGCAGGAATTGGTAAGGTGGTATCAAATCTCAACAAGACGTTGCAGAACTCTACCATCTATTCCCCGTGTTGGTTCCGGATTCCTTTGAAGATTAGACCAACTGCCGTTCTGCCAGGCAGGTCGTAAAAGGCGACCGATTGGCTATGCGAGTTACTAACATCGTGGCTACTGGGTGGTAGAGTTCTGCATTGTCTCGCCCGGGTCTGGTATCAACGCCTTACCTATTCCTGCCGCAATAGCGACAGTGCTTGTCGCTGTCGTGTTCCGGATTGGAGGGTAAGGGAGCCGGTAAACTTATGCATGTGGCATTAGACTTCGCCACAAGATAGCAACGCACCATTAACGCCTTTGGTGTCTATAGGCGATGGTTGACTCTTTCCATCAGGAGACCCATCTGCTTGTTTGCTATCTTATGATTTTAAAAAAATCTAGTAAAATGTAGGAGCATGTCTGTATTTGAACGACTGGTAATGGGAACAACAGATAATGATAGCTTTAAAATTCCGCCACTAAGTAAAGATCAATCAAGTTATTAATAAAAAGGCTGGAAAAAGTCGACCGCTACTTCATTATTTCGTCAACAATCCTTATAAAGACTCGTTTGTTCGTGTCAATTTCGTTGCAGTGTCAATAAAGGTATAGTTTCCCCGTCAATAAAACCATCGATAGTATTAATTAGTGGTTTGTAAAAAACATGTGAGGTTATTGGGACCAATTTGCAAATAATTTAAAAGAGGAAGTAGATTGAGAAGGTATCAACATGATCGCGTGTTTATAGTGATTTTAATAAGAGTCTCAGCGGGAATATGTCAGTCGAAAATAAATATGGACGTTAAAATAACTGCTATTATCAGTTAATAATAACCTTAAATTAAATATTAAAAAAGCCCTCAAACACAATTCTTTATTATACGCCATTTTCCTGTTTCTTGTTAATCATTTGCAGAGCAGAAAACCTGTCCAATGAGCTCAAACACGATATATTTAAAAAGTTTACAAAGTTTCCAGCTTGCGTTAGGACGTTAGATCCAGATCCATAAAAAACTTTTACACTTTTATAAACTTGTATAAGCTTTTTAAGCAAGAAAATCGGTCTATCCGTTATAAGCTATGACGCCAAAGATAAATGCACAAATATGCATTGTCATATATACATGTTAAACTTATAACACCCCTAATTTCATGTTAAAAAAGCTGACATAGATTGAACAACTGTTTTATACTCGTAATTTTCCAAAAAAAGTATATACTGAGATAAGAATTAAATGTTTCTTGTGTTGATTTGTGTCCCAATTACGTTCCGTGTCACTAAATTTTAATCGAATCGTTTAGGGCTCTTACACATATGAACAAGATACAACGTCGCATCGCGCTAAGACGCGACATAATTTGTAAGAAAATGTGTAAGTGTCTAAGCGTTTCGTTTCGATCCATATTTTTTTTAAGTAAAACGGGACACTGAGCGTTTGAAGAATAGATTATTTGTCTTCTTGTTATGTAATTCGTAAAGAGAGAGGGAGAAGTAACACCTAGTTACGAGTATAAGGCACGATGGTAATTACAAGTTTTACTATTTACTATCGATTGTCTGTGGTCGAAATTTACTATTGACTAAACAACAAAATCTCTTTTTAAGTTTGACAACTGACATTGGCCGAAAAAAATAGTAAATACATGTGTGTATATTATAATGTATGTCACATGAATGTAGTGTGTGTAATGTTTATTTTTATTAATTTATGCTATTTTCATTGGTTTAAAAAACCCAAGATACACAATCAGTGTGTCAAAAACGTCCTCTAAAAATTAGCGCACAATTTTAAATTGTGCGCTCATTTCAAATAGAATCGCGTCGGTCGAGACACTGTCAATTTTATTTCTTTTCGTACATTGCTTTGTGAAAACAACTATAAGGCTTGCACTTAAGGTTGGATATACAAAGACATGTTTTTGCCATATCTATAACTACTTAAATGAACACTTAGGGACACTTTTGAGTGTCAGTTTTGTTCGGGACTGTGCATTTAGGGTTTTTTTTTTATATCAATGGCTATTTTTAATGCATTTTATTTAAAAATATTAGGCTTGCAGTTCTCCGCAATGCAAACTCTAACTGCGCAAAATTCGGTACTCCACTGTTCGCACAATTGTCATAAAAAGAGGGCCAAAGCTTTTTTTTACGTATTAATATAATACAGATAACTAGGAGATAGAGATCTGCAACGTCTTGCCTGGGTCTGATAACATTTTACATTTCGTTTTCGCGATACCGTCAGTACTTATCATTGTAGATTTCGGGAATGTAGTGTAAGGAAGTATTTAAAACCACATGCATAAGTTGACCAGCTACCTTACCCTTGAAGCCGGAATATGACAGTGACCAACCCTGACGCTGTTGTGGCAGGAATAGATAATTCGGTGGTACCAGACCCGGGCGGGACATTGCAATGCAGAACTTTACTATGTAGTAGCCACGATTATACTGACTCGTATAGCCAAATGTCCGCCTCTTACAAATTGCCTGGAAAAAATGCAGATGGTTTATTCTACAAAATTAGTCCCCTTGGGGAGCCCGAACCAAGATATTATGTTCTCAGGGTATTATCGTTATCAAAATCGATTCGAAACTGATTTGCAAAATATATATACAGACTGAAATTTAAAAAAAAACAGATTTTAAATGCCTTTTACATTCTGATTTTACATCAGTTTCTAGGGGATTTTAAGATACACCTAGTCTTTATTTAGTATGTGATCTTGATAATATATTATAAAGTTAGTGACAAGGAAAAGGTGAAATATCATCAGCTTTATAAATTTTACACTATAATTTTAAAGCATTAACATATTAAAAATACGAGACGTATTTATTTTTATATTAAAGAATTTATGGCTAAATATTATTGGAAACCTGATTTCAATTGCTTTTAAAATGGAATAGTAAATAATAGATGGCTCTTCTGGTGGAAAGAGAAAATCATCGCCTATAGACACCAAACATGTTAATGGTGCATTGCTATCTGTGTGGTAGGATTGCAATGACACATGTCTTAGTTTACTGGGTACCTTCTTCTATATTTCAGTATTTATATTTCTATGTATTAATGTTATTGACTACCATAAATAGAAAATTATAAGCTTACTTTCGGTTTAAATCAAATCTAGCAATATTTAACTTCATGTGGGAGTCCAACTTACACTTGGCCGCTTTTAACTCACTTCTCAAAAAAGTCGAGGTATGTTTGTCACCTCAAATCTCGGTCATTTATTAACTGATTTTGAAAATTCTTTTTTTTGGAAGGTGTACTTTCCGTGGTGCCCATTTTACTTTGGTGAAGATCTGATGCAAGATTCTGGAAATACGGGAAATAGAAAGTCGGTTGTTGCAATTTCAGTGCCTTTAAATTATTGTCTTTTAGAGTCGTTTCTGAACTTGTAATAAAAGTAGTTAAAAATTAAACCATCTTCACCCCGTGTTGGTCCGGGCTCCTTTATAGAATAGACAAAACTGCCGTTCTGCCAGACAGGTCGTAAAAGGCGTCTGAGGGGCTATACGATTCACTAACATCATGGCTACTAGGTGGTAGAGTTTTTCATTGTCTCGCCCGGGTTTGGTACAGAAGTACCAAACCGCAGTATCTAATCTTGCTATAATAGCGTCGGTGCTTGTCACTATCGTGTTCCAGTTTTAAGGGTAAGGTAGCCGGTAAACTTAAGCGTGTGGCATTAGATCTCGCCACAAGATAGCAACGCACCATTAACACATTTGGTGTCTATAGGCGATGGTTGACTCTTTCCATCAGGAGACCCATCTGTTTGTTTGCTATCTTATAGTAAAATAAAATAATAACGGTCAACCTTACTCATACCTCAAAAACTACTATACGGATTTTGATGAAACTTGAACTGTTTCATAAGTTGAAATACATTATTTTAAATCAAAAACAATTATCTCGACGTGTTATCTCTTTTAGTTCCCGAGAAATTCGTGAACAAACACACGAACATGTAAACTTATATACGCTTACGAAATTTCGAACACATGCTTGAAAACTCAAATAAATCATCACGACATACGTCTATGTATTAGTATCATTGACTAACACCCATAATACAAACAAATAATTTGTTTACTTTGGGGTTAGATCAGTAAGTGTAATTTGTCCCGTGAATATTTACTTATTATTTAAATATTATCCAATCCCAACAATATTACATACTGCATACATGTCAAACTAATAACCTCCGTTAATTCGTCGGTTGGAAACGAGATGTTACATGTTATAAGTTTAACATATGTATTTGTGTATAATTGTGATATTTTGATATCATAGTACTAACATTCATTTCGGTGAGGTTTCTCTAATCGAAAGCTCATTAAGGCGGGATTGCTCATTAAGGTTGGATCTAACGTTCTTAAACAATCAGAGTGCTGTGAGTTTTTCTTTTCGCCACTAGGTGGCGCTGTACAAATCACATACAAATTCCTAGTAAACTCGAAACGCGCTCACGATCAAATGCGAAAAGAAAAACTCACACTTAGCACTCAGGAAAGTCACAGACACACCGAGTTCTCGATTACCAACAGCGTGATCAGAAAGAAATATGTTGGGATATTTAAATGTTTATTTCGACTTACACTACTACAATAGTTACAATTTAGATTTTAGACTATTGAATAAAATATCAGGAACTTCCCAGTTATTTAAATAGCAGCAAATAATTTATATCACTTATGCAGTACAAATATACAGTAATACCTCGTATTACTAGTATATTTAATTTAAATTATGAAACATCTTT
Source organism: Apodemia mormo (assembly GCA_036924255.1). Lineage (NCBI taxonomy): Eukaryota > Metazoa > Arthropoda > Insecta > Lepidoptera > Riodinidae > Apodemia > Apodemia mormo. The sequence continues at coordinate 42,431,977 of JAUPFN010000005.1, read as the reverse complement.
TGACTGACTAAAACATTAATTTAAATCTATACATATAATAAAATCGTAAGAAAGTCAAAACTGTACATTGAGTATTTTTTAAAAGAATAATTGGGGCGATCTACAATGGATATCGAAGCCAAAAATATAGTTTTTAGAATTTTTTCTGTTTGTCTGTATGTGTGTCCGGTGTAAACTCAAAAAGTACTGCATGGATTTACTTCAAATTTTGCATGAATATTACTAACAGGTCGGGTCAATATATAGGCTACATATTATCACGCTATCACCTACGGGGGAGGAGATGTGCGGAATAAAAGAAGACCGCGCGGACGAAGTTGTGGGCAGCAGCTAGTTGTTTATTATATTAAGTAACCTTGGCAATGAACTTGAAAATAAATTTATAAGCGCTCGACTTTAATTAAAAACGGTCAAGAGCGAGTGAAACCAACGCAGTGTTTCGTACCACCGAGAGATATTGATTGACGTTCTTATATCGGGGGTCCCATCTCCCCTTTGGGATTTAATTTCTTACATTTTTATTATTTGCTATAATGGCCAACGTAACAAGCATGCTATCTACATATTTCCGTTCTAGAGAAAGAGCCTTGTGACAGATAGATAGAGAGCAGATATAATATTTAATAATTTTAAAGAACAAAAGCTGATAATATTTTTAAGTCAATCGGTAAATTAACTTCAAATTTATTTAAAAAAAAAAACAACGTAATTTTAATATTTGAAAAGCTATAAGTTTTGAGAATTAGATCCGATTTTGATCTTTGAAACGGCATTTGACGTAGTTTTTTAGTACTGAAATATCGTAGAACACCAAAAAATTATTAGTTAAAAAATTTCGAAGCTATGTCGAAAAAATTTTTTTTTCAAAATTTTTCATCAACGATTACTCCCAAACGGATAAACCGATTTTGAGGCAATTTATGTATTAGACGTAGTTTTTTGGGGAATAGAGCTGATTAGTTTTGTACTCAATCGGTACATAAATCTGGAAGTTATATTAAAAAATACTGTTTCGTCAAAATTTTTTTGGTGTTTTTTCAAAATTTCTCAAAATCTCCTGGACCGAATCGGTTCAAATTTGACGAAAGGGATCCGCCTTAATCGAAAAATTGGTTTTACAAACCCGCAATATTTTTCGATATCCAATTCAACGATCGACGACGAAAGTGTGGGGTCACTTTGGGGTACGCTAGAAAAAAACATCCCCATTCTACGTATATAGGGGTAACCCAAAAAATTACTTTTCAAGATTTTATTTTACCACTTTGTTTGAGTGTCTAATAATATGTATATTCGGACCAAGTTACAGCTTTGTAGTGTGATAATTTCAGAGCTAGCCTGCGGACGGGCGGACGGACATGGAGAAATTGTAAGGGTTCCTTATTGACTTAGGAACACTAAAAATCATCTTTTTTTATTACAACAATAACAACAACAACAACAGTTAATCGGTTCGCGTGACCAAAAATAATTATTTTCCTTTGCACAGTGGAATACAAGTAAAATAGTAGCCTAGTCAGTCCTTATTAATGTAGCTATCTAAATCTATAAAAAATGCGAAAGTTTGGATGTTTGGATAGATGTTTGTTACTCAATCACGTAAAAACTACTGAACGGATTTGAATGAAATTTGGCACATAGGTAGATGATGACCTGCAATAGCACATAGGCTACTTATTATCCCGTAAAAATTAGATGATCCCGCGGGATTCGTCAAAAACCTTTATAATGCAGCGGGCTGCCCGCTGCAGCTAGTGTCAAATATTTTTTTAAATCTGTTGAGTTTCTGGGTTGAATTGTTACAAACAAACCAAATCTTTCCTTTTTATAATATTTTATTATTATTATTGCAGTTTAAATAAAGAATGTGTCATTCAGAGTAATGTTATAATGTCATCAAAAAACTTTAGCTACATAGGTATAAATAATATTTGCATTTTATTTGTGTAAAGTGTGAATTTCGTACCAAATGTTAATTTTATCCTTGAACTTGACTAATAAACTCTGACATTGGGTTGGAACTTTGCAAGGTCAGATTTCAGCTGACTAATGTAATGATAATATCTCAACATATAAATTCTAGCATATTTTAGTGTTAAGTCTAAGAAAGATTTCGTATTGGCAGTGTGCACGTAAGCGAAAGCGGAAACGATAGCGAAGTAGTGCATCGACTTTAATGCTCGAAATCTACTTACTGCCTATTGTATATTCAGTTTGGCCAACACCAGTTTAAAATTGAATAAGTTCTTTTTAATTTTATATTAATCGTAAAATATTCAGCTATTTAAAAAAAATGATGATAATTTCTAACAGATAGGATAAAAGAACAGGAAATTAAAATGCTATTCATGACTAAAAATTTTTCGGAAATTAGTTGAAAAAAATTGCGTGTGTTGTTAGTAATGTATATATTAAGCCAAGGTATACTTCTTTGGTGTAACAAATAATAAATAGTTTTTATTATTACACACAATAATGTGGTATTGTATCAATGTGTTGTGTAAAGAAAAATGACACAAGAGTACGTGCAGGAAAGAGAAAGAAGTACACGTATATACAAGGGACAAATGTCTATTTTATGAATTACAAAGGGCAATTAAAGGACATACTAGTTTAGTTTTTTATTAATTATAATTAAACAACACAAAGTTAGATAGCCATTTGAAATAAGAAAGCCTTCTACGAAAATATGAGTCTATTAAAAAAGATTAAATAATGTTTTTTGCTTATCAAAATATCGTGTTTCCAAAATACAGATATTTACACTTCTTTTCTAATGTGTCGGCCAACTCTGTCGGCTCGTGCCAGACATAACATATTTACACAGCACAAACTTAAGTAAATTGGAGCAGCTCCTCGTAAATATAAACAGGTTGTATCACCACGCTTGCCCTTTCCATGTTTATTGCGAATTCCGATCACCGAGCCCCCACCGATACTTGCGACACACATACACTTTGGCAACAATGCGCCACCTAAAATATCTATAATATTTTATAATTAAACTCAACTCCTTCTTATCATTCCGCTGACTGCTATCACAAAGACCTCACCCAAATTAGATGTATATTTTAATAATATAAAGAATTCTATTTATAAACATAAAACAAAGAAATAATTTGATATACACCTACGTATCGTATTGATATTTATTAAGATACGTAGGTTTACATCAAATTATTTGTATATATCGTCTATTTTGTTTCTTACATGGGAAGAATTGCTAAAATATGTTTATAAGAGAGTGTATTTACGCTCCGTATCCCAGAAGGGGTAGGCAGGGGTATAACAAGTGCACCCACGATTAGCCGAAGATACTTGGTCCCACAATGTTATAGGTGGCAAGCCTATCGCTAACCGGGTACTTTCCAATCCTAGGCAACATTGTTTTGATTAGAAAACTTAAAAACACATTTTTTTATTGCCCGACCCACAGCGGCAGGAATAGATAAGGTGGTGGTACCAGACCTGGGCGAAGAAAAGTGTAAGTAATTACACACAATGTGATAGTAATATATTCAGAACCATAATTATTTAAGGTAAGTAATAAATAAAACAAATGATCAATGTCATATTACAGTCAGGAAGTAATCGATATTTTATGAATTGAACGTAAATACCAGGCTGAAAATAAGTTTCTTTTTGGTTTTAGTATAACCAGCTGTGTCTTGAAAAACTTGATAGTGCTAAAAATGTAACGCAAGTATCGGTGGGGGCTCGGTGATCGGAATTCGCAGTAAACATGGAAAGGGCAAGCGTGGTGATACAACCTGTTTATATTTACGAGGAGCTGCTCCAATTTACTTAAGTTTGTGCTGTGTAAATATGTTATGTCTGGCACGAGCCGACAGAGTTGGCCGACACATTAATGCTATACTAATTTGGAATTTCCGCATAAACAACTTTGTATAAAATGGAGATCTAAAATGGAGTAGTTAAATATTGTATTGTAGTCACAAACATTTTACCATACTCATATATATATATATATATATATATATATATATATATATATATATATATATATATATATATATATATAACTCCTGATGAAAAGAGTCAACTATCGCCTATAGACACCAAAGGTGTTGTGCATAAGCCCGCACATCCGTCAGGTGGCGCCACTAAAACCGGATGCACGTTGTCTAATGTGTACGAAAACTGGCCGGAAGTCTCTTCTCTCTTATAACAAACAAGCAGATGGGTCTCCTGATGGAAAGAGTCAACCAAAGGTGTTAATAATGCGTTGCTATCTTGGGGCGAGGTCTAATGCCACATGCATAAGTTTACCGGCTACCTTGTCATCCAAACCGGAACACGACAGTGACAAGCACTGACGCTATTGCGGCAGTTATAGGTAAGGCGGTGGTACCAGACCCGGGCGAGACAATGCAGAACTCTACCACCTAGTAGCCCGATGGTAGAGTAGGTATTTATTAGGTATTTTAATACAGTAAAACTGCTACCGGTAGGCTTATGCATGTGGCATTGCCATCTTCCCACACGGAGAGCAACACACCATTAAAATCTTTGGTGCCTATGGGCAATGGTTTCTTTTTCTGTCTTCGGTTTCTTGTTCTGCTATCTAATGATATATAAAAAATAATAATAATATGTATCTCAGAGTGCACATAATAGAATGAATTAAACTAATCGGCACTGTTGGAACTACAGTTCGAATATTAAATTTCGACTTACAAAATATTATCTAAGAATGGGTTTTATCACCTCACCTCCCCCATGATAAGGTCATGTAGAGATTTCCCTACCCCTTTCTGAACCACTACGTAATTTATTAATGATAGAGGTCAGGCAAGCAAAAATGTTAAATTCTTTTCTGAAATGTTTCATTGAACTAGATTATTTAAAAGCTTGCTCATAGAAGACAAGGAGCTTTAAGCTTGGGAGCCACAAGGTACTATGGCTGGATAACTACACCGCTGTTGACATGATATCATAGTCTTACAGTATATATGGCTACAAATATTCCTAAAATTTCAGATTTTGATCGCCTCTGTGGTCTAGTATCGCCTCTGTCTAGTGGTCCGTTGATGGAGCTAACCACATGGAGTCCCGGGTTCAATGCCCGGGTTGGGCAATTCAAAAATGTGTTTTTTCAGTTTTCTGACAAAAAAACGTTGCCCTGGATTGGAAAAAGTGTCTGGTTGGCGAAAGGCTGGCCACCTGTCACAATGTAGGACTAAGTATCTTCAGCTAATAGTGGGTGCAATTGTTGTTGCACCTCTCTCTGCCTACACTCTTCGGAGGCGTGAAGAATTTTTTTTACTCATTTTCCGAATTCTGTTGTTTGATTGTTGTTTGTGCTGATTTTGAGTTAACATTAATTTTCCCGTTTAGGCCTAACTTTAGTGACACAGCAACTTAGTGGGTTGCTACTAAATATAAGCGAAGGATGAGCTCAAATAATTAAATAACACCCGTTAAATATTTATAAAAATTATACGTCTGCTTGTGGCAATAAAATTGTATAAATCTTGATAGTCCTAGTTTTGTTAAAAAGTTGACACCAAAACAAAAAAATTTTGTTGTCTGGTGTAAAAATGCTATAACTTCCATTCTGCATAAATGAATATCCGAGTAGTTCTTTTAAATCCCGGTTCACATAAATTTTCTTTAATTATTATCTTGGCATTATAAACATCTTTTTAAGTGGTATTTTTGACACGTACCACTAAAAAAGATTTTTTGACATTAGCAGCTAAGCAATGAATTTTAATAATACGGGTATTTTATGGTTTAATTTGTTTTTATTTTAGGAAATGGAAAATGCGCCTATTATTAGACGAAGTTTTGTTTGAAATGCATTGATAGGATTTTTTATGTCAATATATATAAACTATTTTTTGACCGCCCCGTTGTTGGTTACGAGTGGTTACGAACCTAACTACAATTCGATGCAGCTCGGTTTCAATTCTCGACAGGGACAAACATTTGTGTGATGAGCATATATTTTTGTATTTCTGGGTTTGGGTTTTTATTATGTAAGTAGCAATATTTACTTATGTATTTCTGTGTATTAGTATCGTTGTCTAACACCCATAACACAAGTAATTTGTCTAGTCATATTTATTTATTCTTATTTATTTATTGAGGTTAGGTCGAAGTATGGTTTGTACGTATCGGAAAGTAAATTGGAACTTCAGTTCCATTTTGTAAAATGTTATTAAGTTATCAGTATTTCTTAGCAAAACCAGACCAATTTCGCTCTACATACCTAATTACACGCACGAAATTATATAGAAATGCCACTGGCGCCTGTAGTTTCCTAAACTGTTTGGGCTGTCCATAAACTAATATTGTATTATATGGGCTGTCGGTAGCCATATGGCGCGTACGCATATAATTATTTGGACAAACAAGGTCTATTGTCTTCGTAATTTGTACATAGTTTCATAATGTACGAAACGTGAATATATATATTTTTTTATATCATAAGATAGCAAACAAGCAGATGGGTCTTCTAATGGAAAGAGTCAACCAAAGGTGTTAATGGCGATCTTGTGTTAAATCTTGTGGCGAGGTCTAATGCCACATGCATAAGTTTACCGGCTACCTTACCCTACAAACCGGAGCATGACAGTGACTAGCACTGACGCTATTGCGGCTGGAATAGATAAGGCTTTGGTATCAGACCCGGTCGAGCCGATGCAGAACTCTAACACCTAATAGTCACGATAGCCGGGCTCCTTTGAAGAATAGTTGGCCTATTTTTCAAAGGAGCCCGGGACCAACACGGGGATATCTTCAATTTTTTTTTATATCATAAGATAGCAAACAAGCAGATGGGTCTCCTGATGGAAAGAGTCAACCATCGCCTATAGACACCAAAGATGTTAATGGTGCGTTGCTATCTTGTGGCGAGGTCTAATGCCACATACACAAGTTTACCGGCTACCTTACCCTCCAAACCGGAACACGACAGCGACCAGCACTGACGCTATTGCGGCAGGAATAGGTAAGGCGGTGGTACCAGACCTGGGCGAGACAATGCAGAACTCTACCAACTAGTAGCCACGATGTTAGTGACTCGATAGCCAATCGGTCGCCTTTTACGACCTGCCTGGCAGAACGGCAGTTGGCCTATTCTTCAAAGGAGGCCGGGACCAACATATTGCAACAATTTGTTTTCAAATAACTTTTCTTCAATACATAGTATAAAACAAAGTCGCTTTCTCAGTCTGTCCCTATGCCCCTATGTATGCTTAAATCCTTAAAAGTACGCAACGGATTTTGATGCGGTTTTTTTAATAGACAGATGGATTCTTGAGATAGGTTTTAGTATATAAACCTTTCCGATATTCCCAAGGGAACAAAAGCTACGCGGGTGAAACCGCGGGCAGGTCGCTAGTATTATATAAAAGGACTAGAAACATCATTTATTAAAATTTTGAACGTTATACAAACATATGTGACAGACGTACCGCCACTGTTGTTTTTGAAATTAAAAAAAAAAACTTTATTTTTATCTACCTACCCTACCTAACGATGAAGGAGAATTTATCGCTTATAGACACCAAAGATGTTAATGGTGCATTACTGTCCGTGTGGTGGAATGGCAATGCCACAAGTTAGTTTACCTTTCAATTCGAAACACGAAAATAATAATCATTTATGCTATTGTGGCAGGAATAGGTACGGTGATGGTACCGTATACTCAAGCGAGGCGTTTGGATATCCATCTCTATACAATTCACGATGGTAGTGGTGTCACAGACAATCGTTTACCTCTTACGAACTCTCTGGCAGAATTGCAGATGGTCTATTCTTCAATAGACCATCTTACGGGGCTTGAAACAACATGGGGGAATTAAATAAAAGCGATAATTTTGTGTTTCCATCAGGAGAATCATTTGCTTGTTTACTATCAAATTATGACAAAAAAAGACCTTCAAAATATAATCCGTTATGACATAATAACTAAAACTCAAAGTTTATCAGTGAACTTATGCATGCACTGAATGCAGCGGATTTGATAAACAGAACGGATGCGATTATCACCAAAATTACATAGCAACAGCAGAACTTACGCTTTGTGCTATGATAATGCTATCAGTAGGTATCATATTCAGTAGTTCGGAAAATTTAAACTGGATTTATTTTAAAAAATGTGTTTGTTATTTGATCAAAGTAAATACGTTTTATTAAAACCTGACAAGCATTAAGAGCATTAAACCTATCTATACTAATATTATAAAATTGTAGAGTTTGTTTGTTTGTTTGTTTGGTTGTACGCGGTAATTCGAAAACTACTGAACCGATTTGAATAATTCTTTTTGAGTTGGATAGCCTGTTTATCGAGAAAGGTTATAGGCTATTTAATATCTTGCTACGACCAGCAAGAGCGGAGTAAACCTAGTCCGCGCGGACTAAGTCGCGGGCAACAGCTAGTAGGATATATTTTTTAAATCAGAGGAAAGCAAACAAGAAGATGGTTCTCTTGATAAAAAGAGATTCGCTGATAGATACCAAATATTTTGATTGATCTTTGTTGTGTGGCCAGGATTTTAGTTTATTACTCTATAATAACTAGAATCGTGTCATTCTTGTCATGACAGTGACAAGAATCGACATTATCGATGTTAATAAGACGTTGTTTAACTCTTTCAAGTAGTCAGGATAGAAGTGACCATGAAGTATTAGGTATAGGTGGAGCTATCACTCGTATTGATCAATTGAAATTGAAACAAATATTTACGTCATATCGCTGTCTATGCTTTGTCTGAGAGGTCTTTTTATACAGCTGTGTCAGAAAGAGCGAGTAAGACCTCAGGCTACTCGTACGGGTTTTACAAACTATCTGGAAGGAAAGCTAATGATTTGTTTTTCAAAAGAGCTCAGAAACAATAGAACATTGTTAATATAAATCGTTATTAATTAGTACCACAGACCATATGAATAGACTAATAGACACGCCATTGGGAAGGAAAGGTGTCGCCGCGCATATGAGCAAACGTTCCTATCACTGTCAAACATGTCATACATTTGTAGATAATATAATATTATATCGTGAAAAAATAGAAATAAACCATGCTGTATTGTTTTGTTGTATTGATTGAGATGACAAGGCTTAAAAATTTCTCTTGAAGTGATTTTATTTCATCGGTAAGTAGTATAGCTTTGTGTTTCTGTGTGTAAATATAAGCTACACTGACAATCTACGAAATTGTCTTGAAAGGCGTATCCATTTAATCCGTGATTAGTACCTACATCACAACTATCTTAAAAAAATTGTAATGAAATTCTTAACTCTTCTTTTATTTTGTACACATTTCTCAATAGTTATTGTTTGGTGGTCTTTGGATGGAATTATTGTTTTATTTTTTATTTCTTGAAAAGTAAAATTAAGTACTAGATATTGAAGAACTTACATACTTAAGGAACCTATTGTCGATGCTTTGAACAATCCTATACTTTAAACGAGCAATTCTTGTATATTTGTATGTAATTAGTTTCCCCAAAACGGCTCTAATGAGTTTGATGAAATTTTGTATTTAGAAAGCCTTTTACTATTTAACTTGATCTAGGTAAGTATCATCTCCGTGATAATTCATTTTCATATAAAACATATCATCCAAGTGAAGCTCGGTCGCTCAGCTAGTTAATGGAGATATAAAAAATATCAAATACAAAAATAGGTAGTTGAATATTAAAATTGTTAAGCTTTCTGGTAATGCTGAATTTATTTTGAAAATTCCTTCACCAACAGAAATCTTCATTATTCTTAGTGCTAAATAGCTAGTGTAAAGCTACATTAGCTTCGTGATATAAGCTACAATTGAATCCTAAATTTCCCGCGGGATCGAGACCTATGTGGGTTATACCCCAGGAAATGGCCCCAGTATAAGATAAAAGCTCAGAAACAATTCCCGTGTGAAGGTTGTTTCACAAATAGCATAATACATAAAACAATAGTATATAATTATGCACATCTTTTACTGCTTAAACAGAGAGAACTAAGTACAACACACTCCAAGCAGACTTGCCTTTTTTCTTTTGTATTCATAAAAAATAAACACGCAGGTTTCAGCAATATTGTACGGGGACTATTCTTTTAAAAAATTTTTAAATGCCAATTAATGAAAATTACACATAATATGAAAGTGATATAAGATTGGGTGTGCTCCTGCTTAACTTGTCTGTCTGACTATCTACCAAACTTACAAGTGTCAGTGTAAACAAAATTATTATAAAAATAAAAATTCGCATATAAATTACAATATTAATTCGCGCTTTAAAATTGAACATCGTGGTAATATGTACTTTTAATACTCTGTGGTTTCAATAAAAATGACATCAAGATGACGTTTTACCACGACGTGACATAACTATTCTAGATTTGCGTTTACTGTCACGTGATTTAATGTATATTTTTGCCGAATTTATATCCTAAAATATTGTTAATTTTTATCTGTTTTAACAAATATTTTAGTTTTTTGTTAGCTCAATATCATAATTAATCAAATAAAAATTACAATATATCCGATTTATTCTTAGTGGACACAAGTCTATTATGCAAAGACACGTTGGCGTTAATTGGTAAAATGGCGGCATTCGATTATGTATTACTATCTATAGAGTGTCCTGGAAAAATCTTCGTTAAGCCATCCGTCAATTTTGTTAGAAGTCTGAGTTTGGATATTCGTCAGGAACACGCTCACTATCGTATCACCGTCACTATCACAGCCTGACTTTTAAATATCAACCACCATAACACTAAAAGTGACAGGCAGAGAAGCTAACGTAAGCGCATTATAGTACAACAAGCTTCAAAGAATACATAAGCTTCGTATCTCCTTGCTAAAGGACATTGCCAACTTGTATATAGACGTGTGCTCTACATCATTTAATTGGTGGCCAACTGTTCTACCATCCGCTTAATCTTATGAATTGTCCACGGCAATAAAATGTCACAAGTTATGGCTCGGTCAAATTGCAGTGTCATGGTAAATGAACTTGTTAGCTAGTAATTAATATTCATAAGGTGTCAGCACAGGAACGCAGGTCTAGCGGTGCTTTGGACGTGTCAAATGCATACAGTTCTTTATCGGCGAACGTAATTATGTTTCCGATAGTGACGAAAGCTCTAAATTATTATACACGGTAAACAAGTAGTCAGTAAATTGGTGCAAATGTGTAACGCCTATACGTTTTAAGAATACACTTTGTAAAGTTTGCAGCTGATGCAAATGTTTAATGCTGAATGCAATATACAAAGTAGTTCAATAAAATTATATAGCCAAAGTCACTATGGAGAAGAATACAATGACACTTTAAAATCCGTCACTTTTCTCAGTGTTGATCCGAATCTCCTTTTGAAGAATAAATAGACTATTTCACGGCTTGGTATCTTGTGAAAGGCAAAAGAAGGCCAATATATAACATTAATATCGTAAATACTAACTATCAGGTAGGGTTCTGCAAAATTTTGACCGGGTTATAGTACCACCTCCTTCTGGCGCTATTGTAACAAATAGCGCCGGTGTTTTTCAATGTCGTATTTCGGGTTAGAGGATGAGGTAGCCGTTAAACCTATGCATGTGGCATTTTATTCCCACACAAGGATAGCAACGCGCCATTAACATTATTGTTGTCTATGCTTGTATAAGCGATACTTATCTCTTTCCATCAAGTGAACCTTGAGTTTGTTTTCTGTCTTATGGAATAAAATAAGTTCATTCGTGTAAACTTAACAACAACATTAAATTAACTCTAAATTTCCACTTTATTACTAACTAGCTGTTACGTACGACTTTGTTCGCGTGACCTATTAACATTACTTCCTTTTGATTAATCGAGAATCGAGCCTATCTCAAGAGTTGGCTATTGTGCACAAAAATAACTTTTCAAATCTGACTGATGCATACGGAGATTAGCGTGTTCAAAAAAATCTAGCTTTATTAGGTATATTAACATAACTAGATAGTAAATTACACCAATTATGACATGACATGTAACAAGAGATTTTTTGTAGCTTAAAAATAGAAAACAATGAGATTTCTAAAACCATACTATGGCAAGTAATTTTTAATTACATTTAGAAGATAGTAAGCGAAAACCACATACAGCTTTATTACTATTAGGTCAGTAAATTAATATGACTATCATGAGTATCCATACATTCATCTTCACAAGTTATAAGATATATATCCAGACAGCTGTAATAGTTTTTAGCTCTACATAAACGGTAAAGATATCAAGACGAGCCCCCGCAATTCCAATGTCAGTGAATGCCAAGGGCAGAGTATTGACTGCTTGCGCGTTGCCCAGTAAATGGGACATAAACTCAATTAAAATAGTCCTCTCTACTATCTATTTACATAAATATACTTAATCTGGTAAGATATTGCAGATACTGATAAATAAATAAATAAACGTGAAACAGTAATAGGTACTGGTCTGGTCTTTAAAGCTTAAGGTACAAGATGAAGTCTAGCATATTTTAATAATATCAGCACTATTTTTATTATAGGATAATAAACAGGATAATGGCTCTTCTAATTGAAAGGGAACATAATAACGCGTGGTTTGGTTGTGCCACTTCACTTGAATAAGTTTACTGACTGCCGTATTCCCCTAACCCAAACACGACGACAACAAGCACTGTCTTTGTTGCAGTAGGAAAAGGTAAGGCAGTGGCGAAAACCCAGGTGAGACTGCAAAACAGCTAGTAACCACAGTGGTAGTAACACAATTAATTGTTTGCTTTTTACGAATTGCTAGCAGAAAAGCAGGTGGTTTTTTCTTCAAAGTGAGCACTACGGAGTAAATCAATTTTGTTTATTTTAAAGAGGATTTTAATGCTTTAAATTCTGCATCTTTTTAAAGTAGCATGTAGAATGAATGGTAGATGAAAGGTCGACAAAACAGATATACAATGCGAATGTGGAAGGATGCAGGTACCGGGAAGGCCAAGACTGACATACCATGATTAGATTGATCGAGTACTGTCCAAAAGTAAAGTCAAATTTCTTCGCAACCGGCATGTTTGTATGAAGAGAGTATTGAATGTGAAGGAAGCGAGACGAGTCTGCAAGGATCATGATTTATGGCACTCAATTCTCTTTGCCTAAGCCTCCACAAGGGATATGGCGTGAGGATATGTGTACTTAAAGTACAATAACGAAATTTTTGCATGCCCATTGTATTAATGTTATCAGCGTTAATCGGATCCTGGTTTCTGGAAAAAAAGAAGAATATAGGTAATTTTTTTTATAGTTTTACTTTAAAAACACAAAAGTGGGACATCGAGCTTTATTGGGGATTCTGTTATAATTCATTAATAGATAAAACGCTGCGCGATAATAATTATTCCAATCCAGTGAATTTTGTAATAAAGCTATACTTTCCAAAATTAATCACTCATTCAAAAATCATGATTTTGCAGTTTCCTTTTAAATATTTGAGCGGTTCACGAGAATCCAATTACATACAAACGATTTCTCGTTTAATCATAGTTTATGATTATAGTTATCATTCAAGTTTTGAAACTTGTTTTTAATTAAACCACACTCACAGAATACAACATAAATACTTATTTTTGATTTCTCTTACCTGCAGAGAGACACGTGAAGCAGCTCTAGATTACACAGGATTTCATCTCAGCCCAATAAATGGATTAGCATGTATCTATATCCACCACCGATACGAATAATGAACTCCGTATAAATATTATTTTACTATTTTTATCTTCTTACTTACAGCTATACATTAGTGTAAGTTATAGCGTTATTATATATTAGAAAAAGACAGAAATAGAAGAGACACAGAGGCATTGTGGAGGTAAGGAGGACCAAATTATAAAAGGGGAAAGGTTGTAAAAGTGTCCAGACTTATACGGAAAATAAAGTTTTAAATACCTACCAGAATGGCGCTGGCGACTAACTATGATATTAATAAAGCTGTTATAGACGAAGTGGAGTGTGCCGAGTATAAGTATGTAAAAGCGCTTGCGGCGCTGTCTTAAAATTTCACTGGAAAAGAGATTTTACCGCTATCTTTCTGAAAATTCATATGTAACGTGGCCGCGACTACTATTGGATGCGGATTGGAAATCACGTTTTTTTTATTGATTGTTAAATATCAATTTTACAAAAATTACACGATATACCTGAAGATATTATCTATGGAATGTGCTAACTTATTACATGATACAATATTTTTTTTACTCGATCATATAAAATTCCGAAAACAGGCTAACAAATCTCTAAAACAAATAATTTGTTAATAATATTTCTAATCTTCCACATAATTTTTACATGGTGATATTTTGTTTTAAATCCAAAAAACAATGTACTAAATTTTGGTTTTCAGCTGAAGTCCTATATTTATTTATCTGAACATTTACACGTTTCCCAGTTGTTTCAGAACATACTACGCCGCCCATTTCCTATAGAATTGACGCGCGTCAAAATACCTCGCCTTAAAGATGTGTTTATCAAGCCGTGTGCGTCGTAAATCGTAATACAATTTTGCTATCACTCCGACATTATTTTTGTAACTTAATAAATAATAATAATACATAACACGAGTAAGAAGTTCATTCGAAAGTAGCTTCATTGCTACCGGGTACCCCAAGACTCCTTTCGATTTTTTTAATTATCCTGACCTGACAAAATATTTGTTGTAAAAAAAAATACTTTTTGGATTTTGGGTATAAATCGATCAATGATAATGCAGTCTTTTTCAAAGCTCGAATCGAGAACGCAGAAGTTGAGGTAATAATACCTTTGGCAACCTTTTCGTACTTGCCACGCTATGTGCTCTTTTCCTCGTGTTGTTTCAACCTGTCTGAAGAAAATACCATCTGTCATTCTGCCTGGCAACGCAAACGATAGGCCAAACATTAATGGCATGTTTCCTTATATGGAAGAAAATAGTATACCTACATGGGTGAATATTATCATAGATATATGTCACATGAATGTAATATGTAATGTATACACCTAATGTTATTTTTTTTAAAATTTAATGTTTTAATGTTTTAATGCATATTATTTAAAAATATTAGGTTTACTACACTCCTCCGTAATGTAAACCTTAAGTGTGCCAAATTCCATATTTCGCTCGCTTAGTTCGCGTGATTGTCGCTAAAACGGGTACAATTTTTTAACTTCACGTATTAATACATAAAGATCAATTTTTTATTACAAAGACTAAAATTATATTTCTGTGATAATTCAATTTAAAAAAATTGTCTGAAACTAAAATACACGACAGGACAACGCGTGTCATGTCAGCTTGTTATTATAATAAATCGATTTTCATATATCTCATTCATCTCCTGCCAATTATGATGTTCAGATTTTATAGGTCGAAATTAATCCGTTTTCCTTGAGGATAATTGGTGGTTTCATATTAAAACAATAGTGTAGAAAAACCAATTTCTCCGAACAGATAAAGTCGTGTAAATAATTAAATATCTCCCGTAATGAATATCTCTTGTATTGGCTGTCAAGATATAATTACAACCTACCTGCATATAACACGGACATTTTGTAAATAATTGGGCTGTAATAACGTGTATTTTAAAGAAAATCACAACTATCAAATAGATTGTACTTGCGACTTACTCTTTCAAAAACTCAAAATTATACAAGGTGTACAAATACTTAGTACATTATTTTGATAAATCTCTTAAGGTTTAGCCTGCGTTTGCAATGTAAGCGGAAAAAAATATAATTATTTACGATATGACATCAGAAAACTCAAAAATTGCAGTATTTCTCTGCAATATATTGAATATTATTATACATATAAACCTTCCTCTTTAATCACTCTATCTATTAAAAAAACCGCATCAATTATGATGCATCAATTGTACATATAAACCTTCCTCTTGGATCACTCTATCTATTAAAAAAAACCGCATCAATTATGATGCATCAATTGTACATATAACCCTTCCTCTTTAATCACTCTATCTATTAAAAAAACCGCATCAATTATGATGTATCAATTGTACATATAAACCTTCCTCTTTAATCACTCTATCTATTAAAAAAAACTGCATCAATTTAAAACTACGCATCGGGTTACCGTTGCGTAGTTTTAAAGATTTAAGCATACATAGGGACATAGGGACAGACAGAGAAAGTGACTTTGTTTTGTAATATGTAGTGATATACTTAGATAAATAATTGGTCTCGCTGTGCTGACTAGATACCGCCGACGTACTTGTCAAATGCGGCAACAAATACTACGCCGAAACTGGCGTACCCGATTCAGTCACCAATCGCAATGCAAGCTCTAAGAGCACACTACTCACTATTATCCATTTGCACATTGTCATGTCACACACACTACAATATTGAGTTGCCGCATTCATGGAGTTGTTGTTTTTAGATAGCGCGGTATCTTGTCAAGCGCCGCGAGACCAATTATTTATCTATGTCTATATATTAATACGGGAAAGGAAAACTTTGGACCCCTTTTAAGACAATTGCGCGAACGGTGTAGTATGAAATTTTGCACAGGGAGGAGTGGAGAAACCTAATATTTGAAATAAAATGCATTAGAATTGTATTAAATTAATAAAAATGAACATGACACACACTACATTTATGTGACATACTTGGTATTATACACACTTGTATACTAAACTATTTTCTTTACGCCTAACGTCAGTTGTCAAACTTAGAAAAGATTTTATTCTGAAATCTATGGTTGATTTTCAGCCACAGGCGATCGCTAGTACCATGAAGTATTATTAGGTATAGGAGCTATCACTCGTATTAATCACTTGAAATACATATTTATATTATATTTCTGTCTATGAGGTCTCTCCGTCTCTTTTTATACAGCTATGTTAGAAAGAGAGGGTAAGACCTCAGAAGATGACAGCCGTATTTAAAATTGTGTTTCACGTAGGTATTAGAAATGCTGCCTCCAGATATAATATAGCTTCATGCTAGTATCTATTTGGTAAACGACTGTACATATTGAAGGACGCGATAGCTAGTTAGGTTAGTGACATAGGCCATATGTAACCAAAAAATATAATAAAAATTGTTAAAGTGGGTGTCGGGCCACGCGCTATGTAGGGTTCCGAAGTTACCCATCACGATAGTGCGGATTAAGAGTTTAAGAAGAGGGCTTTCATTGTTTCATATTATGAACATTTAACCTATTTAACGTCAATGATGGATATATCCGCAGCCCAGGTTTACCGGCTACAAAGACTTCTCCAAGTGCATTTAAGGGGAAAGGTGAACTGTGCTAGGGTTATTAAATATAAAAGTCCTGGAAAAAAAAGAAGAATTTAGGTAAATTTTTATAGCTTTACTTTAAAAAGGCAAGAGTGGGATAGCGAGCTTAATTGGGGATTCTATTATAACTCATTAATAGATGAAACGCTGCGCGATAATAATTATTCCACATCCAGTGAATGAAAATAAAGCCATACTTTCCAAAATTAATCACTCATTCAAAAATCACGATTTTGCAGTTTCCTTTTAAATATTTGAACGGTTCACGAGAATCCAATTACATACAAACGATTTCTCGTTTAATCATAGTTTATGATTATAGTTATCATTCAAGTTTTGAAACTTGTTTTTAATTAAACCACACTCACAGAATACAACATAAATACTTATTTTTGATTTCTCTTACCTGCAGAGAGACACGTGAAGCAGCTCTAGATTACACAGGATTTCATCTCAGCCCAATAAATGGATTAGCATGTATCTACATCCACCACTGATACGAATAATGAACTCCGTATAAATATTATTTTACTATTTTTATCTTCTTACCTACAGCTATACATTAGTGTAAGTTATAGCGTGATCATATATTAGAAAAAGACAGAAATAGAAGAGACATAGAGGCATTGTGGAGGTAAGGAGGACCAAATTATAAAAGGGGAAAGGTTGTAAAAGTGTCCAGACTTATACGGAAAATAAAGTTTTAAATACCTACCAGAATGGCGCTGGTAACTATGATATTAATAAAGCTGTTATAGACGAAGTGGAGTGTGCCGAGTATAAGTATGTAAAAGCGCTTGCGGCGCTGTCTTAAAATTTCACTGGAAAAGATATTTTACCGCTATCTTTCTGAAAATTCATATGTAACGTTACCGCGACTACTATTGGATGCGGATTGGAAATCACGTTTTTTATTGATTGTTAAATATCAATTTTATTACACGATCTACCTGAAGATATTATCTAAGGAATGTGCTAACTTATTACATGATACAACATTTTTTTTTTACTTGATCATATAAAATTCCGAAAACAGGCTAAAAAATCTCTAAAACAAATAATTTGTTAATAATATTTCTAATCTTCCACATAATTTTTATATGGTGATATTTAGTTTTAAATCCAAAAAAGAATGTACTAAATTTTGGTTTTCAGCTGAAGTCCTATATTTATTTATCCGAACATTTACACGTTTCCCAGTGGTTTCAGAACATATCACGCCGCCCATTTCCTATAGAATTGACGCGCGTCAAAATACCTCGCCTTAAAGATGTGTTTATCAAGCCGTGTGCGTCGTAAATCGTAATACAATTTTGCTATCACTCCGACATTATTTTTGTAACTTAATAAATAATAATAATACATAACACGAGTAAGAAGTTCATTCGAAAGTAGCTTCATTGCTACCGGGTACCCCAAGACTCCTTTCGATTTTTTTAATTATCCTGACCTGACAAAATATTTGTTGTAAAAAAAAATACTTTTTGGATTTTGGGTATAAATCGATCAATGATAATGCAGTCTTTTTCAAAGCTCGAATCGAGAACGCAGAAGTTGAGGTAATACCTTTGGCAACCTTTTCGTACTTGCCACGCTATGTGCTCTTTTCCTCGTGTTGTTTCAACCTGTCTGAAGAAAATACCATCTGTCATTCTGCCTGGCAACGCAAACGATAGGCCAAACATTAATGGCATGTTTCCTTATATGGAAGAAAATAGTATACCTACATGGGTGAATATTATCATAGATATATGTCACATGAATGTAATATGTAATGTATACACCTAATGTTATTTTTTTTTAAATTTAATGTTTTAATGTTTTAATGCATATTATTTAAAAATATTAGGTTTACTACACTCCTCCGTAATGTAAACCTTAAGTGTGCCAAATTCCATATTTCGCTCGCTTAGTTCGCGTGATTGTCGCTAAAATGGGTACAATTTTTTAACTTCACGTATTAATACATAAAGATCAATTTTTTATTACAAAGACTAAAATTATATTTCTGTGATAATTCAATTTAAAAAAATTGTCTGAAACTAAAATACACGACAGGACAACGCGTGTCATGTCAGCTTGTTATTATAATAAATCGATTTTCATATATCTCATTCATCTCCTGCCAATTATGATGTTCAGATTTTATAGGTCGAAATTAATCCGTTTTCCTTGAGGATAATTGGTGGTTTCATATTAAAACAATAGTGTAGAAAAACCAATTTCTCCGAACAGATAAAGTCGTGTAAATAATTAAATATCTCCCGTAATGAATATCTCTTGTATTGGCTGTCAAGATATAATTACAACCTACCTGCATATAACACGGACATTTTGTAAATAATTGGGCTGTAATAACGTGTATTTTAAAGAAAATCACAACTATCAAATAGATTGTACTTGCGACTTACTCTTTCAAAAACTCAAAATTATACAAGGTGTACAAATACTTAGTACATTATTTTGATAAATCTCTTAAGGTTTAGCCTGCGTTTGCAATGTAAGCGGAAAAAAATATAATTATTTACGATATGACATCAGAAAACTCAAAAATTGCAGTATTTCTCTGCAATATATTGAATATTATTATACATATAAACCTTCCTCTTTAATCACTCTATCTATTAAAAAAACCGCATCAATTATGATGCATCAATTGTACATATAAACCTTCCTCTTGGATCACTCTATCTATTAAAAAAACCGCATCAATTATGATGCATCAATTGTACATATAACCCTTCCTCTTTAATCACTCTATCTATTAAAAAAACCGCATCAATTATGATGTATCAATTGTACATATAAACCTTCCTCTTTAATCACTCTATCTATTAAAAAAAACTGCATCAATTTAAAACTACGCATCGGGTTACCGTTGCGTAGTTTTAAAGATTTAAGCATACATAGGGACATAGGGACAGACAGAGAAAGTGACTTTGTTTTGTAATATGTAGTGATATACTTAGATAAATAATTGGTCTCGCTGTGCTGACTAGATACCGCCGACGTACTTGTCAAATGCGGCAACAAATACTACGCCGAAACTGGCGTACCCGATTCAGTCACCAATCGCAATGCAAGCTCTAAGAGCACACTACTCACTATTATCCATTTGCACATTGTCATGTCACACACACTACAATATTGAGTTGCCGCATTCATGGAGTTGTTGTTTTTAGATAGCGCGGTATCTTGTCAAGCGCCGCGAGACCAATTATTTATCTATGTCTATATATTAATACGGGAAAGGAAAACTTTGGACCCCTTTTAAGACAATTGCGCGAACGGTGGAGTATGAAATTTTGCACAGGGAGGAGTGGAGAAACCTAATATTTGAAATAAAATGCATTAGAATTGTATTAAATTAATAAAAATGAACATGACACACACTACATTATGTGACATACTTGGTATTATACACACTTGTATACTAAACTATTTTCTTTACGCCTAACGTCAGTTGTCAAACTTAGAAAAGATTTTATTCTGAAATCTATGGTTGATTTTCAGCCACAGGCGATCGCTAGTACCATGAAGTATTATTAGGTATAGGAGCTATCACTCGTATTAATCACTTGAAATACATATTTATATTATATTTCTGTCTATGAGGTCTCTCCGTCTCTTTTTATACAGCTATGTTAGAAAGAGAGGGTAAGACCTCAGAAGATGACAGCCGTATTTAAAATTGTGTTTCACGTAGGTATTAGAAATGCTGCCTCCAGATATAATATAGCTTCATGCTAGTACTTATTTGGTAAACGACTGTACATATTGAAGGACGCGATGGCTAGTTAGGTTAGTGACATAGGCCATATGTAACCAAAAAATATAATAAAAATTGTTAAAGTGGGTGTCGGGCCACGCGCTATGTAGGTACCCATCACGATAGTGCGGATTAAGAGTTTAAGAAGAGGGCTTTCATAATTCATTGTTTCATATTATGAACATTTAACCTATTTAACGTCAATGATGGATATATCCGCAGCCCAGGTTTACCGGCTACAAAGACTTCTCCAAGTGCATTTAAGGGGAAAGGTGAACTGTGCTAGGGTTATTAAATATAAAAGTCCTAGAAGGCATAGACTTTTATAATAAAAATTCTACAGACATTATCAAATGGCGACCATCATAGCGTGATCTAATTGTCGTGCAGCGCTATCTATGAACAGCATCACAAAGTATTCTGCATACAACTCGTAAACTTGTATAACCAATTTAACCGTGATAGTTTTCCTTTTAAATTCATCATATTTTCTACTGCCGTGACTATTTCTTCCCACCCCCAAAACCAACCGTTTAAGCTGACAGAGAGAGGGACATTTGGCTTTAACAAGATATTCTTTAAGACTCTATATCAACTCCTTAACTTATCCGAATTTAATAAATATTTTTTTTAACTTGGGGAACAGTAGCTAAATAAAGTTGGAATTTAGGTAAGGTTAACGTAAACAATCAGTTCTCTTCTTAGTAGTCTGTGGTTAGGTATTTATGTTGTCATTGGGTGTCTTCAGTACCACAGCTGCTAATCTCAGAAATCTAAGTTAGATTAAGAAAATTCTGAGCTAAGATTTTGCGAAGACACTTTATAGGTACTTAAAAGAACAAAAAATAAATTAGCTTTAACGATTCTTTAATACAAAAACAGTGAAAATTTTTATTTGATACTTTTTTCTTTTTTTTATCATAAGATAGCGAACAAGCAGATGGGTCTCCTGATGGAAAGAGTCAACCATCGCCTATAGACACCAAAGATGTTAATGGTGCGTTGCTATCTTGTGGTGAGGTCTAATGCCACATGCATAAGTTTACCGGCTACCTTACCCTCCAAACCGAATAACGACAGTGACAAGCACTGACGCTATTGCGGCAGGAATAGGTAAGGCGGTGGTACAGACCCGGGCAATGCAGAACTCTACCACCTAGTAGCCAAGATGTTAGTGACTTGCATAGCCGATCGGTTGCCTTTTACGACCTGCCTGGCAGAACTGCAGTTGATCTATTCTTCAAAGGAGCCCGGAATCAACACGGGGAAAAAAACTTATAAATGAAATTATGATATATAAACTTATCACTGTTTTAATGAAAATGTAAATTAAGTTTTATACAATGGTAACACTTAAATACATTGAGGTATTCTATGTCCATGCTTAAATATGATGATAGAAATCAATCAAATTAAAGTCTCAATATTTTTTATATAATTGTTCCTAGCGATATATTTTATTTAATTGATTTAAAAATCGTAGAAAATTAATCTAGTTTATCTAATATTCGTTACTCCGAAAGACACGCAAGGGATATACAAAACCAAAATGGTCAGTGTTCTTTAAACCTTTATACTTTTTATATTTATCTACCAATTGAGACATAACATAACAGAAAAGTAGGCGTAGGTATAAATAAATCATCGTAAGCAGTAAATATCATCGTTTAATAGTATATTAAAATTTTATATCCAATTTAGTTGTCCATCATAACTCCGTTAACGGCAACTCCGGTTGCTGATTACACGGCAATTAGTGTTGCGCCTAAAATATTTCAATGAGATTCTGTATTCTTAACATTACACAAAGATAATGAGATAATTCCACAGATCCATAAATGATGCGAGTTTTCCTTGATGCGTTAATTCGAAGTATAAACAGTGGGAAGCTCACCAAATTATTGTTTTGCTTATTTTGCTTATTATATTTGAAGAGATTACTCACATTTTCAACGATATGCTTTTGCTCTTAGTTTTTCGTTCCTTCTGCATAGTGAGAGATTATTGAATAAATTGATAAAGCACGTTCCGAGCCACGTGCAATGTGGGGTTTCGCCCAGCACAATATTGCGGACTAAAAAGAGGGCTTTTATTTTTTCATACTATAAAATTTAAGCTATTTAACTTCAATGACGGATATATCTGCACCACGCCTGTAAAATTCTCTTCAAGTACGTTTTATAAGTTGATCGACTATTACTCAAAAAAGCCGTGATGGTTTTCCGTTTAACTTCATTGCATTTAATACTGCTGTGAATTTTTTCCCACCAAAACCGACCCTTTAGCTCGAAGAGGGAGGAGGACTCTAAAAATATCAACATTATGTCAGAAACGAGTCCCTCAATCAAAAAATTGTTTTCACAAACCACAAACTACCTATGATACCCTAGACATTTATTATGGGGTACATGAGAAAAAAAATTAACATCCCATCCACATGCAAATTAAATACCACAATTTCTTCATTAAATTAACATCCCCACTTTGCATGTAGAGGAGCTACCTTAAAAATATATTTACAAATACAAATACTTTATTTGCACAAAATAGGGTTGGAAAAGATTTTGAACATACATCGATGTGCTTAAACCTATTTTGCCAGATAAATGGCATGCAAATTTATGACTACAGATTATTGTTATATACTATTTAAGAATATGTTTTTACTCAATTTTTATTTAAACTCATATTTTTTACATTTATACCTAAATAAATTATTAAAAAAGTAGACAGTAACAAATTTCAAATTAATAAATTAATAAATAGTATTGAAAAAAAAATATAAATGTATATAATGTCAAGAAATTACAAAAATGTTTATTTAAAAAAAAATATGTCAATATGAAATAAAAATTATGTTCTACCAATTCTCATTATAATTTTTACTTCGGAACCACAAAAATCGCTAGCTTTCGCTGTCATTTGAATATTTATGGAAGATTTTTGCATATAAATCTTGCTTAAGGTTTTGATTAAGACGTCAAAAATCGATGCATGATTCTTTCAAAATTTATACTATACTAAACTGCGCCTTTACATAGCTGAGTATAAACTTCAATAGATAGCAGGCTAGCTGCAGCGTGCAGCCCGCTGAATTATAAACGTTTTTAGTGAATCCCGCGGGATCACCTAATTTTTCCGGGATAAAAATAGCCTATGTGTTAGTCTGGATCTTCAGCTATCTACATACCAAATTTGATCGTAATCGGTTCAGTAGTACAAAGTGAAAGAGTAACAAACATCCATACATACATACACACTTTCGCATTTATAATATTAGTAGGGTACAGAAAAGTCTAGATATCAACAAGTCAAATAGTGACACATACATACATATCTTCACGCTAGATTCCTTACGTGATATACATAATATAATATTATGCAAAAATTGTGATAAATAATAATTAATGACGGAATTTTTGCGATTAAGATGGTGAAGAAAAATTTGAAAATCATGCTCGCAGAATTGATCACACTGGGTCGAGCCGCATCGCAAATCTCCGCTCTAGTTCCGTTATTATTTATTTATAATATTTTTATTTGCTTATATATATATATATATATATATATATATATATATATATATATATATATATATATATATATATATATATGATGTTAATGGTGCGTTGCTAGCCGTGTGGCGAGATGGCAATGTCACATGCATAAACCTACCGGCTACCTTACGGAGGGTAAGTAAACGGGACACGACAATGACAAATATTAATGCTATTGTGGCAGGAATAGGTAAGGCGATGATGCGTTGCGGAACTCTACCATCCAGTAGTCACGATGTTAGTGACACTTTTAGTCAATTAGTCGCCTTTTACGACCTGCCTGACAGATCGGCAGTTGGTGTATTCTTCAAATGCGCCCGGGCTAATACGGGGGCATATAACCATTATGTTGTCCATCCATATGTAGTCTTTTACCAGTCAACCTGTATGACAATACAGCATGGTATACAGAATGAATAATGATATATAACCTAAGTACTTCGTTCTCACCAGAGAGGATTTAAGTTAATTTATTACATAATAGCGAGTAAGCAGAGAGATGGTTTTTCCGATAAAAATAGATAACCATCGGCTAGAGACACTAATTATGTTAGTGTTACATTTTATCTGTGAGATGGGGAAAGAATGCCATATGCTTGAGGCTTGCAATATGTATGTATATATTATGCCATATATATATATATGGCATAATAGGCTAGAGCCTAGAATATTTATTTCTGTAGCTTACAAAACTGGTATGGTTTTAAATACTCTCCTTATATAGTATTATTTAAAAAAATGTGATCATTTTAAAATTTTCTTAAATGAGACGCTCATAAAGTCACAAGCAATGGCTAGTGCTACATAATCAAATATTAACCTTTTTTAACCTTTATAAACCACTCATTCCGAAAGAGACTTAGATTGTTGTCACAATAATTAGCATGTTAAAGCACATATTTCGTGGGTGTTAGGTCAAAAGCCTTAAAAATTATGATTGTGCGCTGAGAGCCATTGTACATACATAAAGACTTTCTTTGATTCCTTCACAGCCTTTCAAATACGCCGTGTATGATGATTGATTATTGATAATCTATCGGGTGCTGCCCGAATGTTATTTCAAGAGCCTTCGTCTTAACACTATCTTTAGAAGGCACCCAATCAGTCATTATAACAAAAGTATGTTTGTATTTAATACTTCCACAGAGACTTTAAAGCAAAAGAATAAATAAGTAAAACAGATGGTATTGTTTTATTTCAAAATATTGACAGACAGTAGATTCTTGGTTTCCTCAAAAATACTATTTTTCGAGTAGGTAATAAAAGAGCACGCGAGTCCACTACGTGCTATGGCCTATGAATGTGAATTAATTTATATTCTCAGTCTCATTTCTTTCACGTGTTTGATACTTTGCTTATAGCTATGTGCTTCGGCAACATTGGCGGTTTTCGATAAAATAGATAATAGAATAGATAGATAAAAAATTTAAGATTTAGATATTATAAAAGACAAAAGTCATCGAAAAAGGTATTGAAAAGATACTGTAACGGTAATGGTATACACAAAGTTTGTGATAGCTTCTAACGTCTTGAGTTACTAATATTAAAAAGGTTCATTTGTGATCCTTTTCACGTCTGATTCTGCTATATTTTTTTTTTTTTTTTTTTTTATATCATAAGATAGCAAACAAGCAGATGGGTCTCCTGATGGAAAGAGTCAACCATCGCCTATAGACACCAAAGATGTTAATGGTGCGTTGCTATCTTGTGGCGAGGTCTAATGCCACATGCATAAGTTTACCGGCTACCTTATCCTCCAAACCGGAACACGACAGCGACAAGCACTGACGCTATTGCGGCAGGAATAGGCAAGGCGGTGGTACCTGACCCGGGCGAGACAATGCAGAACTCTACCACCTAGTAGCCACGATGGTAGTGACTCTATAGCCATTCGGTCGCCTTTTACGACCTGCCTGGCAGAACGGCAGTTGGCCTATTCTACAAAGGAGGCCGGGACCAACACGGCGAGCATTTTCTGTACGCCTGTGAGTTGAAACGATTCTCAGACAAGGCATTTCTATGCATTTTTCAGATTCATTTCTTTTTTGCAGATGGAGATTAGAATGCGACACCGATCATCATTTCTTGCATATTGGATTTTCTTATTAGAAGTAAGTAAATATTTATATTTTAATGCAATTTACAATATTTGTAAATATTCTTAAAGTAAAAGACAGGGCAACTAAGTTATTAATAATAATTAATTTTTATATGATTGATGATTGATTGATGATGAGAGATGAGGCGAGAAGCAGAGTATTCAACAATAAGAAGAATCCGTAGCAGAGAAAGCTGAGAGTCACGTATCATGATTCTTGCATTTACTAGGTGGTAGAGTTCCGCAACGTCTCACCCGGATATTTGGTACCACCGCTTTACTTATTCCTGTTGCAAAAGCTTAAATGCATTTTTTAAAATCATAAGATAACAAACAAGCACATGGGTCTCCTGATGGAAAGAGTCAACCATCGCCTATAGACACCAAAGGTGTTTATGGTGCGTTGCTATCTTGTGGCGAGGTCTAATGCCACTTGCATAAGTTTACCGGCTATCTTACCCTCCAAACCGGAACACGATAGTGACAAGCACTGACACTATTGCGGCAGGAATAGACAAGGCGGTGGTACCAGACCCGGGCTACTGTCACTGTTTAGTTCCGGTTTGGAGGGTAAGGTAGCCGGTAAACTTATGCATGTCGCATTAGATCTCGTCACAAGATAGCAACGCACCATTAACTTATTTGGTGTCTATAAGGCGATGGTTGACTCTTACCATCAGGAGACCCATCTGCATGTTTGCTATCTTATGATATAAAAAAAGTTATCCTTGATTCCTTGAAAAATTTTGTGTCGCAAATTACCAACATACAAAATCGAGTAAATGCGTTTATCGCTAAAAATTACCCTCTGTTGTATCTTCTCATTTCGAGAATATCCCTCCCTTAACTGCCTCAGATAGCATTAAAATTCTCGATGTTGGTATATCGAGTAACATTACGCAGGCGAGAAGCATGGAATCGTACTGTTTGTGGTAGACACTTCAATTTTATTCAAAGTGAAAAGGCGAGTTAGTAAGTTTGACGAAGTAAATAATGCAATTTCAAAAGTTGTACACTGGTTCAGTACAAACAATCTTTTATTAAATGGCGACGAAAGTAAGTGTGTGAAATTTTCAATACCTAATGTAAGGCAGTAGAGTCAGGTAGATACCTGTGGACATCTGGATCTGGTGGATTCCACTGTGTTGTTAGGTATAAATTTAGATAAGAAATTACAATGGGGACCGCACATTAATATTGCAGCAAATAGCTTATGTAGTTTACAAAAATGAGATAATTAACTAATGTCGACACAGTAAAAATTGTGTACTTTAGTTACTTCCTCAGCATTATGTCATATGGGATTCTTCTCTGAAGAAATTCTGTAATATCGCTCTGTAATATCCCAATGTCTAACTGCAATATCCCAATATATATTTAAGAACTGGATGTACATTCGTAAAAATATTTGCTTGTTTAAAAAAATGGTTCACTCACTAAATACAAGGAACAAAAACAATCTTGTTGTGCATGCATCACGTCATCACAGAATAAGTAACTCGTTTATGGAGAAATGTATACGCTTTTATAATAAATTTCCGGAAACTATAAGAGATTTACCAGTAAATAAATTTAAAAAATGTGCAAAAAACTGTCTAAAAAATGATTTTATTAAATCTCAGAATATTTAGAAGAGAACAAAGCCTGGAATTATCATACCAATCTCATTTATATTTTTTGTAATATTGTATTTTGTAATTTTAATTAATAATGGAAAATAAAAAAAGACTGCTGCTGCTGCTGCTGCTGAGTTTTTTCCGCTGGATCTTCTCATTGTGTGGCCGCCTTCCGATCCAGTAGTAATTCTAAAAATGTCGACTCGTCAAAAGTGTCTGCGAAGGCTTATTTGAATTAAGTATTTTTTGACTTTTTATTTGACTTTGAAAAACATTCATTCACTTTTGTGGTTAAATAACCCAATGAAAAGTAAAATTCACAGTTTAGTATTCTGAACAGCCTTACCATTTCTTGCAAGAATTGCATCAATGTTTGTCACTATCGTGAAAGTGTTTGGAGGGTACGGTAGCTTACGCACGAGATGTTACAATTCCGCTACACTGGTAACAACACATCGTATACGTCTTTGGTGTCGTAAATCACATAGTTATAGTTATTTTTTATATATGTCTTGAAAACTAAAACATTTCTCTATGTCCGTTTCAGATGTTAGCAAGTTCACGACACGGTGCTGAGGGGCACGGTCGTCTAATGGAACCGCCAGCACGGAACTCCATGTGGCGATTTGGTTTTCCCAATCCAGTCAACTACAATGACAATGAACTCTTTTGCGGAGGATATGCCGGTCAGTATGATGTTACTTAAAAAGAATATCATCACACATGTCACCTTACATAGTAGGCAGAGTATAAACAGTTCAATTCACTTTGGGTTAGAATTGGGTGGTGCTTCATTCTGATGAAGTATTCCATATTTTCCATATTGGGCACCCGCTTAAATGGCACCTGAGACAATAGCATCTGAGGTATTCCACATACGGCACCTCTCGATATTTTTGGCAGGTGCCATTAGTGAAATATTTTAATATTTTAAGTTTTATTCCCCAAATGACACCTACGGATCGACGGGTACTAGTGTTGGGACATACTTAGGAAATGAAAATTAAACAAATCGATTAAAATCAATACAAACTATAATTACATGATAAAAATATAGCTTCTTTATGTTTTTAATCATTTTGTTACCACTATCAGCTTCTTTATTTCGGCTCCATTTAATAAACAAAGGTTAAACGATGACACTCACCGCAGGCGCGAGGTATTCCTGCGCTAAAAATGCATTCCAATTATTGCGTTCCTACTTGCATACGAAGGATTACGAATTTGTCTGAAAGGTTCCGATATATAAATAAAATTATACTAGACGACACATAGCTAGGTAATATGGTAAAATATTTTATATTTTTGAATTCTATTGTATCTCAGGACTGATTTTGCATTGCATGTGATTAAGAATACTGATTGTGATAATAAAATGATTAAGAACAAAAGAAATTATTTTTTTATCATGTTATAAAAGTATGTACCTATTGATTGTAATCGATTTATTTAATTTTCATGTCCTAAGTATGTCCCAACACTAGTACCTACTGATCCGTAGGTGCCATTTGGGAAATAAAACTTGAAATAATAAAATATTCCACTAATGGCACCTGCCAAAAATATCGAGAGGTGCCGTATGTGGAATAACCTCAGGTGCCATTGTCTCAGGTGCCATTTAAGCGGGTGCCCAATATGGAATACTTCATTCTGATCGCGCGATTTGAAAACTTTAACGAATTCTATAGGTATGCTACAACTAGGACTTACACTTAGCGTGCTTTTTGAGGCAGGAAATATTCGCTCGCAGGTTTTATATTTTTTAATAAATATTTTTTTCTGTAATATTATGAAGGTAAATAAGAATATAATAGAACAACACTGAAATTAAAAAAAAAAGAATAATTAATGGATATTTAACATTTTTAATCTACAATCAATAATAATACGGCTAGTTCCCTTGCGAGGTAGGTAGAGTGAAGCGAACGCCTCATTATTGAGATGAGTAGTGATCCTTATCATCGATTTTTACCGACCTGTTAACGATTATCGCCTATTTCTATCAATGACCGAGACTGACTGTTTTTCGTGTTCATTATGTAATTTTGTAACATAGCAATTTGAATTGTATACAAATAATAGTTAGAAAGTACCTGAGTCCGGTTAACACTAATCCTATTTTTGTGAAAGTTGTGTACGGTATTTTTTATTTTGAATTGTTATTATGCCATAGTTTATTTTTGTATAATCTACTCTGTTTTCTGTTACTGTACCTACTTTAAACAAATAAACAAATAAAATACGAGGCACGGCGCGGCGGAGCGGTCTAGCACATTACCGACTCCGAGCTTTAAAGTGCTAATCTCCTTAGAGTTAATTGTCCTCTGTCAGGTAAACGGTTAGTTTTGAGGGTAGGAATAATTCACGGTAGTAGTAAATATAATGAAGTTAAAAGGAGAACTGTCACGGCTAACAAGGCTACAAGTTTTTGAGTAATTAGTCGACCAACTTATAAAATACTAGCTGTTGTCCACGGCTTCGTCCGCGCGGACTTCGTTTGCTCCGCACAGCTTCTCCCCCGTAGGCGATAGCGTGATGATATGTAGCCTATATGTTGACGTCGGGTCAACTTTGTACTTGTCTGACATGACTCGACAGACATAATTAGTAAACTGTGGTCCCAGGAACAGTTTTATTTTTGACTAGCTGTTGACCGCAACTTTGTCCACGTGGACTTTGTTTACTCTGCACAGCTCCTCCCCCATAGGTGATAGCGTGATAATATGTAGCCTATATGTTGACCCGACCAGTTAGTAATATTCGTGCAAAATTTGAAGTAAATCCATGCAGTACTTTTTGAGTTTACCCCGGACATACATACAGACAAACAGACAAACAGACAAAAATTCTAAAAACTATATTTTTGGCTTCGGTATCGATTTGTAGGTCACGCCTCAAGTATTCTTTTAAAAAAATATTCAATGTACAGTTTTGACTTTCCTACGATTTTATTATATGCAGAGATATAGATATAGATAGATACTTGAAGAAGTTTTTATAGGCGGTGAACCTGTGATGTGGATATACCAGTCATGGATATTAAATAGGTTATTCATAGTATGAAACTATAAAATCCTCTTCTTAATCCGCATTATTGTGATGGGCAGCTTCGTGGCCCGACACGTATTTTACTAATTTATTAAAGTATTCTGGTATAATTTATGTACAGCTAATATGATATACACAATTTTTAAGGGTTCGTCATTCGCCTCTGTGGTCTAGTGATCCAGCGTTGGCGTTGACCACATGAGGCCCCGGGTTCGATTCCCGGGTCGGGCACATTAAAAAAAAGTGTTTTTTCAGTTTTCTGATAAACACAAAGTTGCCCGGGATTGGAAAGTGCCCGGTTGGCGATAGGCTTGCCACCTATCACATTTGTGGGACCAAGTATCTTCGGCTAATCGTGGGTGCACTTGTTGTACCTCTGCCTACCCCTTCGGGGATATGGGCGTGAAGATACTTTTTTTTTCGTCAGTAAACTGGGAACCCTTATAGTTTCGCTATGTCTGTCCGTTCGTCTGCAAGATAGCTCAGAGTTCCTTATTACTAGACAGCTGTAATTTGGCATCAATATACATATTAGTGACGTCAACAAAGTGGTAACATAAAATCTTGCAAAATATTTTTTTGGGCAGCTCCACTACATGTAAAGCGGGGATGTTAAATTTTTTTTCACGTACCCATTGTGTGGAGTATCGTTGGATAGGTTTAGGTTTGGATAGGTTAAAAATATTGTAAGTTTGTAAAAACAAGTTTTCGATTAAAGGACTCGTTTTAACATTTTAGTTAAGCTTTTAAGTGCTAATTTTTGTTAGAGTCGAGTGTTCCCCACACCCTCCCCTCTTGTAAGAATCCGTTGGTTTTGGAGGTGAAAAAAAATCAGGGTTGTATTAAATACAATGAAGTTAAAAGGAAAACTATCATGGCTTTGAAGGCTTTACAGGTTTTTGAATAATAATCGACCTGTGTAGTCGACCAACATATAAAATGTACCTACTTAGAGAAATTTTTATAGGCGGTGAACCTGTGGTGCGGATGTACGTTTGTCATTGACGATTCAATGTCATAAATATTCATAGTATGAAGCTATAAAAGCTATTTTCTTAGTCCGCATTATATTGATTGGCAACTTCGGAACCCTACATTGCGCGTGGCCCGACACACACTTTACCAATTTATATTTCACTAACTGACCCGCGCAGCTTCGCCCGCGAGTATATTAATAAGTCGTCCAAATAGCTTTTAATAAAAATTTCATCCCCTATTTCAGCCCTCCAGGGACAGATTTTTGAAAAAAAATTAGCCTATGTTTGACCCCGGACCTTCAACTATATTCATGCCAAATTTCATGACAATCGGTCCAGCGGTTTAGCCGTGAAAGCGTAACGGACAGTCAGACAGACTTTCGCATTTATATTATTAGTATGGATATGGATTGTGTACCTATTATTCGTGACTCACAAAATAAAGTGCCCATGACAAAGGATTTACCCAACGACGATCCTTGAAGAGCAGGCACTCTGCAAACACTTTTTGTCTTCTATTGATTGTTAATAACTAAAGCCAATGAACGCGAAATAATTTAAAGTTCTCTGAACCACTATAATTATCATTTGTGTAAATTATACATGGTGATATAGCGATTCTGACGATAGACCATGAATTAATAAAAAGTTCAAAATACTTGAAAAGTATTTTTAGTGTTTTTTTATTACTAAACATATAACACGAATTGATCAAACCCTTATTCAGTTTCAGTTACGAATTTGATATACCAAAGACATCTATCTCATCTATATATATAAAAATAAATTGCTGTTCGTTAGTCTCGCTAAAACTCAAGATGGGCTGAACCAATTTGGCTAATTTTGGTTTTGAATTGTTGAAGTTCTGGGAAGGTTTAAAAGGTGAGAAAATATAGGAAAAAGAGTAGTTAAAAAGGCAGGACAACGTTTGCCGGTTCAGCTAGTCTATATATATAAAAATCAATCGCTGTTCGTTAGTCTCGCTAAAACTCGAGAACGGCTGAACCGATTTGGCTAATTTTGGTTTTGAATTAATTGTTGAAGCCCAGGGAAGGTTTTAAAGGTGAGAAAATATAGAAAAAATAAGAGCAGTTAAAAAGGCAGAACAACGTTTGCCGGGTCAGCTAGTAATATATAAACACTATCCATTCTAAACCGAAGGGAATATACTTTGTCGCCCGTGATGGTCTGGACTCCTTTGAAGAACAGACCAACAGCCGTTATGTCAGGAGGTCATAAAAGGCAACCGATTAATTATACATATCACCACCATCGTGATTACTAAGTGTTAGTGTTCCGCAACGTTTCGCCCGGGTATTTGGTACCACCGCCCTACATATTTCTGCCGCAATACCGTTAATGCTTGTCATTGTTCTGCTCCGGTTTGGAAGGTAAGGCAGCCGGTAATCTTATGTATATGTGGCATTGCATTTCCCGCCACACGGATAGCATTAATATCTTTAATGTCGTTTAACATCATTATATATCTTTAATGCTACTCATTCGCACGAATAGCGAGGCGAAAGGCGAGGCGAAAGGCGAGGCTAAAGGCGAGGCGAAAGGCGAGGCGAAAGGCGAGGCGAAAGGCGGAGCGAAAGGCAAGGCGAATAACGAGCTCACTGTTTACACATTCGTGTTGCTATTCGCTTCGTACTTTGTGAATGGAATAGGAAGTGATTAATTAAAATGCGTGTTGTTTCTAATTGGTAGATTTAATTACACTCGTCATATTAAATATGTACTTGAACATATTTTTAGTAAAAATCGCGCGGTTATTGTTAGAAAACAAAAAATCGTCCGTTTTTCACTGCGGCACAGTAGCCACTAGAGGTGGCTGTTTTTAATAAAGCGATGCTTACCAACGATGTGAGTCATTGTTGGCGGCATC
The DNA here is from genome assembly GCA_036924255.1 of Apodemia mormo. Classification (NCBI taxonomy): domain Eukaryota; kingdom Metazoa; phylum Arthropoda; class Insecta; order Lepidoptera; family Riodinidae; genus Apodemia; species Apodemia mormo. The sequence continues at coordinate 42,397,799 of JAUPFN010000005.1, read as the reverse complement.
CGATGCCGAAATGTTCAACAATGGATGGGAGTAACACCATTCAATTCGATGACAGTACACAATTTAAGCTAACTAAATAAATTTTAATTTATGATTATAATTTTTATAATTTTCGGTGGATAAATTACACAAATTGATCGAACCACAAAATAAGCAAAAAATTATTTGCTTGTGTTATGGGTGCTAGTCAACAATACTAATACATAAAAATAAATATATGAATACTGTAACATCCATAATAAACATTCAAATCCAGTAATACAGACATTTACGTTCATCACACAAATTTTCGTCCACATAGGGAATCGAACCCGAGCCCTCTCGATTCGTAGTTAGGTTCGATAACCACTCGACCAACGGGGCGGTCGAATAAAAAATAAAAAACTTTATATTTCAATGTTTTTTTGCCTATTTATTTACATTAACTCTTATTAATTCTCATAAATGTTTTTACATTGAAGTAGGTAACGCCAAACTATAAACATTAAACATGTTTGATGTTCCCCGGCCAGTATACAAGTTGGATGTCTCACACCGGTGTCGGAAACAACGGTGTTGCCAACGAGTTACATTAGCGTAACAACGATTTGCATGGATGTTAAAAAATAACAAAAACGACCATTTCTAGTCGCGACGGTCTGCATGCCAATATCGAGGCGCTTAGTCATAGCTCGCGTTTCGTCCGTTTGTATAAAGATGGAATACTGTATAAATAATATTACCGTGACGCCGGGGACTATAGCGCGCATGCCACACGTCCTTCATGTTCGTGTGCAAATATCAAAATGAATCACCCACGAATGTGTGAACACCCACTTCAGGACTGCACTCGACGAATGTTTCGTCGAATGATTCGTCGAGTGACGAGGCGAATAGCGAACTCGAATGTTTAAACGCGGAGTTATGTCTATAGGCGATGGTTTCTCTTTCCATCAGGAGAGCCATCTGCTTTTTGCTATATTATGATATAACAAAATACTAAAATAGATTTTATAAACGCCAAAACCCAAAAATACGAAAAATCGGCTATCACACTTTGTCCAGAAGCGGGCCCCATCGATTAGCTAGCCTGTGTCGCTAATCAGTTAACCAAAGGAGCAGTCGAAGGTTGCATTTATTTATTCTACTCTGCTAGCCCAAAGTTGATTGGTAATGAATGCACATAACGTTTTTATTATCACAAGATGACAACCAAGTAGATGACTTCCCAGGTTCCTGATGGAAATGAACAGCCCTCCCCTATAAACATTAAATACGAGTATGTCCTTACCTTCCACCTTTTGTATCTTTGTGATTTGTATATAATCCTAACATTATGAATATAAAAGTGAGTTTTATTTTGTTACGCTGTCATGGCTTTTCCGGTTTTGATGAAATTTGACATAGACTTAGTTGAAGATTCAGAATGGAACATAGGCTTATATTTTCCAAAATCCGCCCCAAAGCGCCTGAAATAGATCCGTTATTTCAGGCGCTTTCGTAATACATACACACATACAATATACACACATGTATACATAAATAGTATACATGTGTGTATATTGGCATGTCTGCCACATGAATGTAGTGCGTGTAATGTTTATTATTATTAAAATTAAATTTATTTCTAATGAATATTATATTTAGAAATATAAGGTTTCAGCAGTCCGCCATGATGTAAACTCCATGATGTAAACATAAAATGCATCAGAAATGTAATAAATTAATAAAAATGAACATTACATACACTATATTTGTGTGAAATACGTGATAATATACACACATGTATGTTTATTTTCTTTACGGTTAAAGTCAGTTGTCAAACTTAAAAGAGCTTAAGATTTTGTTGCTTAGTTAATGGTCGAATTTCGGCCATAGGCGATCGCTAGTTAGTATAGATACGTTAAATATTCAGAATATTCAGAATATTCAGAATAAATTAATATTCAGAATAGTTCTACCAACTTTTAGTTATACAATTTGTATACATACGGTATACTGTATCTTCGTATTAGTCCGAGTCTTGTCGCTAAAAATAGATCATCTGTAATTCTGCTAAGCAGATCGTAAAGTCCAAACGTATCACTACCACCATTGTTGTTAGCTGATGGAGTTTGATAATGAATTAGCCTACGGGAGGAAAAAGTACCTCAGGCGTAGATACAAAACCCAGGCGAGATGGTGTACAAATCTACTAACTCCTTGGTAGTAGGAACTTCGGAGTATGCATAATTATTTCTATTACAACGTTAAAATTATGTCTCTTTTTAACTTCCCGCTACGTATGTAGATAAGGAAGTTACAGATTTTTCCCCGATTTTCGAAAATCGAGTTTTCACTTATAGATCTTCAGTTTTGAGGTCCTCCAGAACCTTATCCGATTATTTTTACGATGTTGTCAGTATGTCTGTATTTGTGTATGTGTGTATGTAAACATCTCATAATTTTTAAACGGTTTGCATCGAAACGCGGTTGATGGCATTCGATTGTATTCCGCTCAACTTAGACTACCTGAAAATTTGAACCATTTCGATCTAGGAGGTTTTGAAAAATTTTGAAAAAAACCTCAAAAAATTTGGTGAAACAGAATTTTTTTTATTATAACTTCCAGTATTTATTATAAATGTACCGATTGGAAAACCAAAAAAATCTAATCAACTCTTTTGCTAAAAAATTGCGTCTGTTACATAAATTGCGTCAAAACCGGTTCGGGATTATCGTCGGCGAAAATTTTTGAAAAAAGTGTTTTTTGTCATCACTTCGAGATTTCTTAACCAATCATTTTTCGACCTTTTACAATATTTTAGTACTTAAAAAGCTACGACAAATGTAGCTTCAAAAATAAAATCGAATTAAGTTTTCAAAAGTTGCACCTTTTTATATACTAAGATTTTGTTGTCTACAGAAAATTTGCTTAATATTTTTGAAATAACTTAGAGAATTGATCGATTGATAAAAAATGTAATCAGCTTTTCTCTCTAGAAAACTGCGTCAAATATCGTAAGTTCGATCAAAAAGACCGCCGTTGGTCGAGTGGTTAGCTCACATACGGTGAGCTAAGTAAAGTGAGATGGGGACAAGCGGGAATTCAGAAAACAAAATTTCCATATGTCTGTATGTATTATTGAAAAATTGTAAGAAAAATAATATTAATAAATAAAACACCTTTCTTTTGCTATAGAAACTGTTCCTACTGATAAATATTTGACTTTTTAAATCTGTTTTAAGGCGATATAAAGTACGTCGGGTCGGGATATACTAGCCGTATGACATAATAACGAATTAGGTTGTTTGACTTATTTTTATTTTAAGTAGAAATATTAATTTCATTATTAAGAAGTATATTTCTATGAACTAGTACAAACCGTGTATAAAATTAAAGTGACAGTGTCATCGGAACCTTGTATGGTTAAGGGCTATTAAAAAAAAGCTTTTAAATCTGAACTAACGAAGTGTATGTTTAGTCCAGTGGGAGCAGAACGGAGGTCGATGCGGTGTCTGCGGCGACGCCGAGAACCTGAACGTGCCTCGGCCGCATGAGGCTGGCGGCATGTACGGCAGGGGCATCATCACACGACACTACAGTGTTGGACAGGTAACAATCTACATTTAAACTAATACCTCTTAATAAATGACAAGAAAAGAAAACAGCTGATTAACATGTAGCTCCAGAGCACAGAATAAAGAATTTTGGACGTAAGCCCAGGTTCGGTGTGCCAGCCTCAATAGCGTCAGTGCTTGTCGCTGTTCTATTGAAGTTTTAGAATTTTAACTTATCTATTTAGATACTATCTTTCACAATTCTTTACATAATGTGTCAGGTTTGGTCTTGAAGGTGACAATAGCCCAAATTGGCTCACTAATCCAGTGTGACACTGGATTGAATTACATTGTAACCCTTATTGAGGGTGACATAAGATATGTGATATGGTAGTCGTCTCGTTGGTATAGCGGCGGCGCAGGCGCTATAGACAACGAATCCCCGGTCGGGCACTCTGTTCTAAATATGTTGAGATATTCGAGATTTAATATACGCATTATATGACACTTGATGCCACGTGCATAATTTAACCGGTTACCTTACCCACCAAACCGGAATACGACAGTGACAAGCACGGACGGTATTTCGGCAGGAATTAGTGAGGCGGTGGTAACAGACCAGCAGGCCTACTCTTGGAAACAATATAAATCTTAAACCAATATTGATAAAAACAATAAGTTTCGTCGTAAATATCGTCAAAAAACGGTACTCTTAAAGCCAATATTGCCCACATTGATTCAGTATAGTAAAGACCTAATTATTGGAAATAGATGTCATTGTTACACGTCAAGCTAGTGTTAAAAGTGAAAATGTTGAGTACCGTTTTAAACAAAATAACGAATAAAAGCAATAATCAGTAGTTCCAAAAAATTTCGAAATCCGTGTCGCGCTGTCGTCGAATCCAATAATTGAATATAGTTGTCCAGAGTACGAAATACTTCAAAATTCATTAAATATTCATTTAAAATTGAAATCGGTTTTCAAGAGTAGCCCTACTGGGCGGGACATTGCAGATCTCTACCAATCGTTTGCCTTTAACGAACTGCCTGGCAAACGGCATGTGGTCTATTCTTCAGAGAGAGCCCGGACCAACACGGGTCGACACTAGTCGTACATCTAATATCTACACCTTCGGGGTAGCGTGATGGTATTTTTAACATAAATATGGTTATTTGCGGTTTTATGTTTTAGGAAATAGAGTTGGAAATAGAACTGACAGCCAACCATCTTGGTACATTCATAATGAAACTTTGTCCAAATAATAATCCAAAACAGGAAGCAACACAGGAATGTTTTGACAGGTATGTGTTTTCTTAATTTTCAAATTTCGCGAAATCTTATGTGACTTTTGCAATGCTACTGAAGCAAAAATAGCATAGTAAAGAATGAAACGAACTAATTGAAGGTTTGGAAAATTTAAAGAATCGTGCGCAGGCCACGCTCTCCGACCGCGCTGCACAGTCGCGCGCATCGGAAAACGTTACATACAAATCCCTAATAAAAAGCGATGTGGCACTGGCAAGGTCGCGACTGCCGAGTCGCGGCTGCCGGGTCGCGACAGCTGGAACCCGAATGGTAGCTTTAGCGGCCTATTTTCGAAAAACGTTCAATAAGGAAGTAAGGCACATGCTATAAATTTCTCGTCAGAGTATATATACCTATAACTCATATTTACAGGTATCCTCTGTATATATCAGGAACGAGAGAAGACAGGTTTTTGATACCTCTGGACACGGGAAAGAAGGATACATTCAAGTACAGAGTGCGATTACCGGCGTACGTCACATGTACTCAGTGTGTCTTGCAGTGGACTTATCATACAGGTGAACTTTTATTCACTTTATTATTTTAAGGATTTTTTTCTGTTATTTTATTATTGAGTTCAAGTTTATCGTTTTAGTGTATAAGCAGTTAAAATAAACAGACGGCTTTTCAGTCTGTTTTAAGATCTGTTACTCACGATCGAAGAGACTGTTGATATCGATTAATATCTCGTTTATCATAACAGGCTGTCATGTGAAACGTGTTTCTCTTCTTTAGGCAAAATGGTCACTAGCAAGTAATCTATCGCCTCTAGACACTAAACATGTTAATGATGCGTTGCTATATTTATTAATGGAGTTGAGAAAGAATAATGGTGGAGAGTGCATTAGTTACTGGCTAGTAACTTACCTTACCCTGCAAACCAGAACACGACAATGACGAGAAACACGCTGTTGCGGAAAGAACAGGCAAGGCTGTGGTACCAAACACAGTCGAGATGATGCAAAGGTTTACCACCTAGTTAGTACTTAGTAGTAGCGGTGTTAGTGATACTTATTAGCTGTTTTCTCTCGCTTTTTACGAGATACCTAGCAGTAGATTTATTCTTTAAAACAGGGTCCAGACCATTTGTGCCTTCTAGGTACAAATGTCAATTAGAGATATTTGCTTCAATGACAAGAAAAAATCTACAAAATTTTCTAAAGTTGCGTATCCTAAGCGGATTGGTTTTAAGAGACAACCGTCAACTATAATATAGCTATAGCAAAAGCGTTAATACGGGGTATTGCTTGGATGTCAGTTTATATTTGAAATTTTACATATTACAGAACGTTCCGATGGCAATTGGCAATATTAAACAAGGCGGTGGCAGTTTACAATGTTGACGTTTCGTCGTAGAACTCTGCCACCTAGCTTACGATTTTCCCTGTCCTCCTGTACTGCCCTCTAGCTGGCAGTTCATAAAAGCAAACGAAAGCCAAATTTGTACCATCGTGATTAGGTGGTGGAGTTTTGCAACATCTCAGTCATATTTCTTTTATGCCTTAGTCTAAAATCTTCCTGCCACATTAATGTCAATGTTTGTCATTGTCGTGTTCTAGTTTGGAGAGTCATTATCATATTTAAGAGCTACGCTCCTTATCTGTGAAGCGATCTCCACTTTTCTCTATCAAGGACGAGGTTCTTCACCGCTTGATAGGAGGCTGAGTTGGTTTTGTGTCTGACATGGCTTATGAATTCTATTCTTGGTCTTCCGCTACCTCGTCTTCCCTCCAACTTTCCTTCAATTACTGTTTTGAATAGTTCATCGTGTCGCAAAAGATGACCTATCATTTAATTTTAAGAGAGTAAGAATAATTAATTTGCCAACTTCCATGAACTTTCACTTATGATGCTTCTGAAAGGAAAATAAATAAATTGGTAAAATGCGTGTCGGGCAGCGGGCTACGCGTTATGTAGAGTTCCGAAGTTGTCCATCACAATAACGCGGACTAAGAAGAGGGTTTTTATTGTTTCATACTATAACATTAAACCTATTTAACGTCAATGACGGATATATCCGCACCACAGATCATCTATCTATACATTGAATATTTTATTAAAAGAATACTTGGGGCGTGATCTACAATCGATACCGAAACCAAAAATATAGTTTTTAGAATTTTTGTATGTATGTCCGGGGTATTTCAGGGGGTTTCGGGGTAAACTCAAAAAGTACTGCATGGATTTACTTTAAATTTTGCATGAATATTACTAACAGGTCGGTTCAACATATAGGCTACATATTATCACGTTATCACCTACGGGGGAGGAGCTGTGCGGAGTAACGAAGTAGTCGTCTATAAAAATATCTTCTAGTACATTTTTTAAGTTGGTCGACTATTACTCAAAAACTTGTAACGCCTTTTATGCTGTGATAGTTTTCCTTTTAATTTCAATATAATGTGACATCACATAACTAACTTATACATGGGGCACACTAAAAGTTTTGCACTTCTAGCTAATCGGAACTACTTGAATTTCGAATGTTATATTTTTAAAAAGTTGCAACCTTCTTAGTAATAAAAAAAAAACAATTGGCGGGAAATGATTTGTCAATTTATTTTATCACACATCAAAGTTCTACGTACGCAACAAAAATGGAATTAAGTCGAAAAGATTTTAGAGCGATGATTTTTTATGATTTTAAAAGTTCTCTTTCTCCGCAATACTGTGCCGCTCGTCTTCAAAATGCTTTCGGGAGAGAAGCACCTTGTTTGAGCACCATGAGGCGATGGTTTGCTGAATTTGAGAGAGGTCGAGTTTCTTTACATGACGAATTTCGTGAACTGCCGTCAACGAAAATAATGTGGCTACTGTTAAGCGGTTAATTGACGAAAACCCCCGGATTACCTATGAGACAATTCGAGGAATATTGGGTATTGGTATGAGCCAAATTCAGAGAATTTTACACGAAGAATTGAAAGGTCGGAAACTTTGTTGTCGTTGGATCCCTCATGAACTGACGGCGGAGCAGAAGCGGGCTCGCGTGGAATGGTGCTCACAGATGCTACTGAAGTACGACCACGGACATTTTAATGCTGTTTATGACATTGTCACAGGAGACGAAACGTGGATTTATTATTTTGAACCCGAAAAAAAACAGCAATCTTGTGAATGGGTGTTTGAAAATGAGAACAGGCCAACAAAAGTGAGACAGGCGAGAAATGTTGGTAAAAAAATGATCGCGCTTTTTTTCTCAGCTACGGGTCCCATCTGTACAATTCCACTTAAAGATCAAAAGAGTGTTATTGCCGAGTGGTATTCTACCATTTGTTTACCCAGGGTGTTAGAAAAAGTTCGCGAAAGACGACCCAAAAGCCGCATTCTCCTACACCATGATGACGCTCCTTCACACACGGCCAACAAAACAAAGTCATTTTTAGCTTCCGAAAAAGTACATCTCGTCACTCATCCTGCGCTTAGCCCCGAACTAGCACCCTGTGATTTCTGTATTACTCCGAAGAGGCAGTGATAACGTTCAATCAGCACGTAGAAAACATGCCTTTAGATCTGTGGTCCAACTGTTTTAAAAAATAGTTTGATCGCATGAAAAAATGTTTAAAATGTAAAGGAGATTATTTTTAAAAGCAATAAACATAATATTTTGGTTATAACATGTTGTTTTTTTAAGTTACGCAAAACTTATAGTGTGACCTACGTATAAGTTTTTATATAAATTTATGTATACTATAAAATATCAGCACTTTAAAGCTTAAATTAATAGTTGACAAACCAGTCCCTTAATCGAAAAATTGCTTATAGAAAAATATTTTTTAAAAACCTTTCCAACGATAGCCTACACTACGGGGTACACGAGAAAAAAAGTCGAGTGAAATTTTACACAACCCTACTCTACTCTAATTTTACAGCTTAAAATTTACCATACAGTCTCTTTTCCAGGGGCGTAGCTACCAACATATTTGCTGTATCAATTATACGGGGCCCCCGGGCCACGGGGGCCACCAACGGGTATAAGAACTTTTGCCGTCAAAAAACTTTTGCCATTTGGGAAGTTTCTTTTTTTTCAAATAAATATTTCTTTTAATTTTGTGTAAACATTTTTTTTCTTGTTTAAGAAATCTACCCTTCATAAGGGCCCCAAACAAATTTTTATACGGGGCCCTACTAAGGCACGCTTCGCCACTGCTCTATTCATTCGTTTAATTGCAAATTTGTTTTTAGGCAATATGTGGGGAATTTGTCCGAATGGAACTGAAGCAGTTGGATGTGGCAGGTCGGAGACGTTTAGAAATTGTGCTGACGTGGCAGTTGTCACCAGTACGGGAGGAATACCGCCCGCCTTCGCTGGCGATCTGAGGAGAGACAACCCCTTCCTTCTTTACTACAGAGACTTTCTCATGCCACAGAAGGTTTTCCCTCTTGTTGTCAGGTAAGTTACATATTTCTTCTAACTAACAATCGGCTATCGCCGAAATTCGACCACAGACTAAATAATAAATTCTCTTTCAAATTTGACAATTGACTGTAGTATATTATCGTATGAATGTAGTGTGTGTAATGTTAATTTTTTTAATTTAAATTATATCTAACGAATTTAATTTAAAAATATTAGGTTTTTGCAGTCATCCGTAATGATAACTTTAACTATGCCAAATTTCACACTTCGCCGTTCGCGTAACTGTCTTAAAAAGGGTTCCAAAATTTTTTCCTTCACGCCAAGGGCGGATTCAGAGGTGGGTCATGGAGGACATGACCTCCCTGCCCCTAAGCAGTAGTATATGGATTTATTATTGCAAACAAATAAGGATTAGAGCCTATCTTGATCCGAAGACTGGATCCGCCTTTGCTTCACGTATTAGTAAATACCTAGATAAAGTTTTGACAATATTAACTTACTTTTAATCAGTCAGATAGATATGCAGGATAGTCTACTAGTATATTTAAACGTAATTTAATAGCAGCGTTTTACCTGAAATAAGACGCATATAAAGGTACTTTTTTTATATATCATAAGATAGCAAATAAGCAGATAGGTCTCCTGATGGAAAGAGTCAACCATCGCCTATAGACACCAAAGATGTCAATGGTGCGTTGCTATCTTGTGGCTTTGGTAGTTTACTTTTTGCCTCGCACTACTCTGTTGTGGAATCAATTACCGGCAGGGGTATTTCCGAAAGGATACGACAGGGACCTTCAAGAAAAGAACATTGTTAAAAGGCCGGTAACGCAACTGCAAGACCTCTGGTATTGCGGATGTCTATGGGCGGCGGTGATCACTTCCCATCAGGTGCACCTCTTGCTCGTTTGCCCCCACTTCTATAAAAAAAATTGGCTTGGCTTTATCTCCACTTACCTTACTGGGAGCTTTCATGGTTTCAAGTAAACTAAAAGCGCGCGCATCCGTCTGGTGGCGTCACTAAAACCGGATACTCGTTGTCTAAAGAGAACGAAAACTGGCCGGAAGTTGACGAAATATAGTAATGCTCTCTCACATAAAGCTCCCAGTTACGGTCAAGTACTTTAATAATATAGTTATTTATAAAATAGTTATGATTACTGGAAACTAACGGTCTTATTAATAAACAAAATGTCTCGTTCACTATCACGTATTGTTACGTCGCAGTGGATGCTATAGACTGAGCACTAATCTACCCACATGTTCAATAGATTTATCACTAGCACCATAAACTTCTGATGCCTTAATAGTATAAGTATATAGTATTTTAAATAATTTTTAATATTAATATGTACAAAAAATATTTATTGATACATATCAATTTGTATAAGCGATATTTATTTAAATTTTTGCACACATATTATGTATTATAATTTCAGAAAGACACATGAAAATATTCAAGACCTGCCAATTATAATTAGGTAAACGACAGTAAATCAATTGTGTCGTGTTGCTTTTAACAATTTTTGAGCACTGTTTGTATATGCACTTCTTTTTCAGCAATGATATAACCGACTCTGAGACAGAGGGTGACGTAGTGCCTTTTGTTATTAGGTATTTGTTTTGTGTTGTTTGAATGAAGGTGTTGGAAAACCCTGGATATGCAATGTGAATAATTATCCTTGCGTTCTTGTTAACTTACAATGTCTGTGACTAACATAATATCTTCTCTTTATGTATAGGTATTCTATATATCTCTATAGTTGTTGTAAAATGAAACTCTCTTATATATAAATTAATAGTGTTGTACTTCGAATCTACTAATATTTTTGTGATTTACTTCTATGTTATTTTTACTTATTTCTATATAATATTTTGTTTTCTCAGCAACAAAATTTGATATTGTATTTATTAACACACGCTGTTATTTATGAAAATTACCTACGTACTCATGTTTTATAATTTTCACTTGAGTTTTAAATGAAAAATGTGCTAAAAAATTCGGTTTTGATGATTTTTTAGTTATTTTTTATTAATAGCAGGATTAATCTGTAAGAATTGATTTAATGATTCAAGTGTTATGTAATACAATATATGTACAGTTTACAGTCTAATAATTCTACAATATGTAGTCTTACACCAGTCAACCTGTCTGTATATATTGTTCCTTGTTTTGTATAAAACAATAAATGTTATTTAGTTTCAGTTAGTCTAGTCCCAGTCGCATCAGTATTTTCTTTATTAAAACAACATTAACTAATGTATTAGTATTTGCATGAAGGTCTACATTTTAGTGTAGGTGCTGTAAATTCTTTTTTGAAGATCGATGTATATTATTTCCAACGGTGTTTGAATGCCCTTATACAAACGCTATAGCATTAATATATTATTAAAAATGGATAAAATAATAAATGTGACGATAAATGTAATAATAATCGTCAACTTATAATTTAAATTCAACAGACATATTAATAATTTTTAACAAGTTTTAGACCGAATAGGTATATAGTCGTTTTTTGTCCGTTTGCTTGCGACATATCTAACACGTAGCTCCATACAACAAGAATCAACAAATGGTCATCAGGACCACTGATAGTTTGTTAACTACCTTGAATCGTAAATGTGTGAAGTTAGGTATAGAAGTGTTAAACACTTGCTAATAAGTGCACATTTGCATTCATAAACATGTTAATAATTAATATTTATGTTTAAAATCCAAAAATGTTGGATTTTTATCTAGCGTTTGACTGACGAGAAAAAATGTCCAACCAACACTTTTACTGTAGAACAGTACAGTGTGGTTATGTGTAAGAAAGAGACGGTGATTCTAAAGAGAGGGATAAAAAATTATGTAGATAAAGAATTAAGTACTTCCAGTTTTATTTATCCTAAAACGATTTACGCTAAATCTTTAACTAGTCAGTTGATATATTTTGAATGTTTATTTAGTTCTGTTACATATTTATTTAGTAGGTGCGTATGTAAAATTAATAAGATTCTTCGTATAATTCCAGAGATCAAGTTTGCTTGCCAACGGAAGCTTTCCGCGTAATCCCTGGTATGATGAGCTGGTGTCAGACCAACTGCTTGCGATATCCACCGAACTGTCCTCCGGCTCTCTGTACTTGTCCGTATGTATAGATTTTTCGTTTGTTTTAAATAAATTTAAAAAAGAGCCATATACAATATGTTGTTCCGATTGCTACTAAGCTTCATAGGACCACATGTCAGAGGCCTGCCTGCTATCTGCTGCTTGAGATAAAATATATTATACGCTGTGGAAAGAAAACCCTGTCCGATCCGAGGTTGGTTAAAGGCATTACTGAAAAAATATTAAAATTACTTTATTTCAGAAAATAAAAAGACATCGTTTTTTTAATATTCGTATTTTTACTTACATTTTCCTAGAGTTAAGAAAATATTTTAAAAATGACAACACCTTGTCGCTGTTTGTTTCATTGTTTTGCTTTGGCGGTTTTCGCACAAACACCACGCAAATGTGCGCTATTTGTTTTTCGGCTTTTTACAAAGGAACACACACGCGCCGCTTGTCCTTCGGTAGTAAAATACAATTTAAGATTTTTTTTATTATTGGGAAAACTAATTAATTAATACCTATAAAATAATTACACACACCTTTAATTATCCGACAGGGTTTTCTTTATACACTGTATATACAAAAAGGAACAAGGTATAATCCTGTGACGTCAAAAACAAAGTTAAGCTACAAAATATTTCTAAATTGTCTACGTATTGTGTTGAGCGTTATATGAATTAATAACAAGCGTTCACCCCATTTATATATAACAAAGAAACAGATAGCTCTCCTAAGGGAGAGACATAAATATCACCTACGGACATCAAAGATGTTAATGTTGCTTTACTAGCCATTTAGCATGAGTGGCCATTTAGCATGAGTGGCCATTTAGCCACCTGCATAAGTTTACTAGCTATAATTTAAGTATATCATTATAAAGTACTCTGTGATTCTACACTTATGATAGAACACGAGATGGCTTCCAGAAAGGCAATTTATCTATCCTTAGTCCTCACCAATCTCCCAATTTATCGCGTTTTCTATAATGAGTTAAGGTCAAACCGAACATTTTAATTATTAGTTTCTTATTAGTTGCTGTTAGATGAGAAAAGTAATAAATATTTTTTCTGTTTAATTTCAGGAACTTTTGCGAAGCTATTGGTGAATTGGAGGGTCAAGAAGGAGCTGACGTTTATTGCATGGATCAGTGCATCGTATATCCTCCACGTTGTCCTAAAAATAGATGTCGCTGTTATTAAAACTTGTCAAATTTATACTAGGACTATAATAGGACTTCCTAGACGAGCTAGCTACGCTTGACAAGCAGTGCATTCATAAATTAAATACACATTATTTACATAGTTACCATATTATAAATTGTAAGTAGCAAGTATTTAGCTTATAAACATGCATAAGCATGGCTTGATCGTCTGTGAAGTTGATAAGAAGAATATTCATTACATTTGTCCATACGTTTTTCGACTACCACAGATATGTTACAACTTTTAAATAAAAGATTTATTATCGTTGATTCTAAAAAATTCCAGCCTTTAATTCCACAAAAGTTAAAAATATCAAAGCGATTTAGTTTGTTAAGTATTTCCTATACACAATGATACAATCTTGACCATTAAAAAGTGTCTATGAAATTAATGAATTGAATTACAATACTTCTCACTTTTAACTTTTAGGTACAGATTCAAGTCAGATTAAGAAATTATCTTCCTAGAAGATTATATAGCCTGAAGAAAACTTCAAATTCTTATTATTTAGTTTATAAAATTCACATGAATAAGAGGTGGGACTAAAAAAATTTGTTACAAGTTAGAACAGTGATTAATGAACGTGCTTTATTTGTGACATTGGTCTGTACTGGCCTGTACATCTATGATGCATTTTATTACTTGTTACAATTATATTACGTAGCCCTGTCTAAAGACCTAATTACCTAATCATGCACATCCTTATTAGCCAGGTGCACTGTCGTCTGCAAGATATGTAGAGTCGATATGCAAAGCCGCTTTAGAGAAATACGGCTCATCTGTCCGCTTAGGAAAAACAACGTGGAAAGTTGTCGTCGACTCGTTTTCTCATAATTAAAGAAATTGTCGCAACTGTTAACATACACCTAATAGTAATATAATAAACAATTTAATGCGTCAAAAGTCTAGATAACAACATACGAGGTATTTTTAAAATCGACAAATATCTATTGCGGGATATGCCTACTTAAATCACATATAAACTCTTCAATGGGCTAGACAGAGCCGTCCCTTTTACAATCATATGTTTTTGCGATATACTTTTTCCGACATTTCAGTGTCTGTAGAGCGCCAGAATTTCCCAGTGTCGCGCTCCGATCCGGAAGTAATAATAAAATAAATATCGACTCAAAAGTGGTAGTTAAACCTTGTTAAAAATTCGCCTTTGATTTTAAAATTCTGATTTCATTTAAATTAAAATGAATAAAATAAATTGATTAAACTCAAAAACTTTACATTTTTGTCGTGCATCAACATTTTATTTTACAAAATTACATAAATAAATTTACATATAAACTACATTATTCTAACAAGACCCATAAAGACTAGTGTTTATTTAGTACACGAATGTTCGTACCTGTCAGGTATGCAACTAATCTCTATATTTGTTATTTGGGGCATTTATTATTACGTACTATTAGAAGGTTATGTGCAAAATAAGCGACTGATGTAACAGATAACCGATATCCTAACATTGCTAAAGTTGTTCCTTTTTAACAGAAGGGCGAGCACGAAATTTGATAGACATTTGCTCCAACGTTGTTTTATTTTCATTTTCGTTTATTTTGTATTATCTCTCATATAGATTATTTCATTTGATTATGAGAGATGTTTGTGCTCACCCTTCTATCTTACGTCATGACAAAATTAAAATGCCAATATTTTTGTATAAAATAATTAATAATAAAACAATACTAATTAGACCTAGACTAGATAGATTATCAAACAAAGAAACTGAGAGTAAAATTAGAAAATTATTTTCAAAATTTTAGTATAGTGAAAAGTTGAACAATTTATTGCATATTCAATGTAAAAATTGTACTATATTGTATATATAAAATATGTATTTTAATAAATACTTGTAAGTTTTCATATTTTTATTTTCCCTTAACTGCTCTCGTCTTTACTAATATACCAACTATCACAAAATGAACATCTAGATAGTAGAGCACCGTCTTCTCATAGGTATACTTATATAAAGCAAACCTTGATGTTTACTGCAGTATTCTGTGTCGTGGCTTAGAGAATTTATATTCCAATTCCCATCAATGAGAATAACTAAGTAATATTTCTTATTAGTTATTGAAGTGAAAACTTCTTTAGGCGCGTTGAGCGTTTTGGTAGAGGGTAAAATCCTCGGTTCGCGTCACCGACATGCTAATGATAATAGTATATCTATAGCTATGTTAGGCATATAGTTTTAATTACTCTCAACTTAATAGTTCCGTTTTCACTTCTATCGGCAGTCCCACGACTGCTACTGTTTTTTTTTCTTCGTCCTTAAAACTCCAAAAAAAACCTTCTGTATGTTTTGGTTTTCTATGTTAAGTGTAGTTCTAAGGCTGGTTTGAAGAATTACTGTCTGTCTGCCTGCCAGCACTTCATATGATATATAAAGGTGAACAAAAGCTAAAAGTGCCACCGAGATCGTCACTACTATAAGTGGTGGAGTTCCGCAATATCGCGTCCAATGGTGCCAGCATCACCTTATCTGTTTCTGTCGCAATAGCACGTGAGCTTACTGTACAGTCGTATCCCGACCTGGAGGGTAAGACAGCCAGTAAATGATCATAACACATCATTAAGATCTTGGTGTTTAAGGCAATGTTTATCTCTTATGCTTTTATCAGGAAAGCCATCTGCTTGTTTGCTCTTCTTTGGTAATTAAAAATATTATCTCTTCGGTTTTCTTGAGGGGTAGGTATAATGAATGGAACTTTAAAAGTCATGCCGGTTCATTACGATTCACCGATTGGCCAGATGGGTGACGATTCTCACCGCAGCATTTAACGACCTGATAATGTTTCAGCTCATTTAGCAACATTGGGTGTTAATACACCACGACTAGACGCTGAGATACTACTGAGATTTTTAATTTCAAGAATAACCCTGAATAACTCGTGGATGGTACCGACTGCCTCGTGGTTAACCAAAAGTGTTATTAAGGCTTTTCAGTTTTTCTCGAAAAATCAAGATCTCAGTAGTATCTCAGATTCTGGCGGGTGGTGTGCAGCCGCTCCTGTGCCTCGGATGAACGCGTACCTAAAGCCGTCCCAGCGATAGCCAGAAAGAGTCAATAACCGATATCAGTCGGTAAAATGCGGTGTTAGGGATCACTACTCATCTCGACTACCGACAAACCGGTATATCGCAGTGAACTGGAAAATCTTTAGACGTTGAAGAAGTGAATTAGGTAAAGTATTAGGTAAAGGTGGAGCAAGAACTCGGATTAATCATTTGAAACATACTACTTGATATCTCTGTCTATGAGGTCTCCCCTATCTCTCTTAATACAGCTGTGTTAGAAAGAAAAGGTAAGACCTCAGAAGGTGACAGCAGTATTCAAAGTTGTGTTTCAAGTAGACATTAGAAGTGTTGCCTCCAGATGTAATACAGCTTCATGGTTTACTCTGCCTACCTCACAAGGGAACCGAGCATGATAATGATGATACCCTGAATAACTGCCAGTGAGATTTTAGTCTGATTCTGAGATTGAACCTGGAATCTTAAGATTTGGGCTGAATAGACTCTATTTTTTTTGAAAATAGGAAATAATACGCATGACCTGTAATCTGTCATCGTAAGTACTAGTTGGTAGAGTTCAGCAACATGTCGCCCGGATATTTGGTACAACCGCCTTACCGATTCCTGCTGCAATAGAGTCCGTGCTCGTCATTGTCGTGTTCTGGTTTGGATGGTAAGGTAGCCGGTAAATTTATGGATGTGGCCTTAGACCTCGTCACAAGATAGCAACGCACCATTAACATCTTTGGTGTCTATAGGCAATGGTTGACTCCATCGAGAGACCAATCTGCTTGTTTGCTATCTTATGATGTAAAAAAATTGACGTCATTGCGGCAGGAATAGCTAATGCGGTGGTACCTAATACCCGGGCGAGGCATTGCGGAACTCTACCACCAAATAGTCGCAATGGTAGTGGCACGTACAGACAATTGGTCGCCTTTTATGACTTACCGGGCCGAACGGCAGTTGGTCTATTCTTGAAAGGGGACCGGACTAACACGGAGGAATACATTATATTTATTACTTTTGTCTTGATTGAATTGTATATTATAATATTGAATTGAATTGATTATTTTTATTAAATTATCTTACATTAAATTGACAAATGTAATGTGTGTATATAAATGTGTGATTTGCACATGTAGAAAGAATTGTAGATGAAAAGTTAACAAAACTGATATACAATCGTACCGATAAAGATCAAGAGCCAAGATTGACAGATCATGATCAGATAGATCGGGTACAGTCCGAAGGTGTTGTAAGAACCTTCGTAACTGGCGTGTTTGTATGAAGAAAGTAATGAATGTGGAAGAAGCGAGGCAAGTCTGCAAGGATCGTGATGTATGGCACTCGGTTCTCTTTGCCTACCCCTTTGGGATTTGGCGTGAAGATATGTATGTGTATGTAAACTGGAAAATAAATATTTTATTTACATCTACAAGCGTTGTTTTACTTTATCTCTATATATATAAAATTCTCGTGTCACAATGTTAGTCTCCATACTCCTCCGAAACGGCTTGACCGATTTTGATGAAATTTCGTATGCATATTCAGTGGGTCTGAGAATTGGCCAACATCTATTTTTCATCCCCCTAAATATTAAGGGTTGTCCACCCCTAAAATTTTTTTTTTACTTTATGGACAATTTTTTTTATTTTTATTTTTTTATGATTCAGCATTAAAAAATACATATAACTCTACATTTTTACCCTTCTATCACCAACCCTTATTTTTTTATTAAATAATTTATATGGCAAAACAACGTTTGCCGGGTCAGCTAGTATTTATATACTATTATTTTTCATAGTGGTCGCAATCTGGTTCAGTGGTGGTCGCAAACTGACAAAAGTGATCGTAAACTAGCGTGTTTGCTATTTTTGAACATTTTGAATTTTTTTTAAATTTATTAATGGAAGTGAATTGCGTTATTACATATTATTCCATAATTTGACTATATTTACGGCTAATTTACATAAAAAATATTTATGTTATGTATAGGTATCATATATTTTGACGTATACAAAGTGTACAACTCCACCAAGTGGTCGCAAACCGACGCAATGACACTTCCGTGTAGCTATAAACTATTGGTTTGCTGAAAAAATAATGGGAACGAAAATCGATAAATTCTTTGCAGGTAATTTAGACTACCTCAACCGAATTAAATTTTTTCACATGTAAGAAATTATTCAAATTGCGAAAAAAATGGTAACCTGTTTCAAGAAATAATATCGAGGATTGGAGACTAGGGCGGGTGTGCGGCTAGTTTAATAAGGGCAAGTAACGAAGTTCCTTTTAATAATTTCGGTAAATTAACGCTATAATCTCTCATTCAAATCGCAAATAATTCACACAATTTAGTGGATGCGTTTAGAGCTCTCACACACACAAACACGATAAAACGTCGACACGTGTTACCGTGACGCGGCATACCGCATAATATGTAAATGTATAAGAGACATAAACGCTTCTACTCGACTGCCGTTTTATTACCTACGTGAATTAGGCCCCAGATTCCATTTGACCGCCTGGCCACGGGAAATTCGCGCCCGTGATTTTTCACGCGGCGCGAACGACGAAGCGTCTAGCGTCTAAAACAAATGTACTGGTGAAAAGTACTAAGCACGCCACGAATTTTGTCGACCGAATCACGCGCGCAGCGGGCAAAGTGGCGGGCGACTGAAACAAATGTGTGAAATATGAATCAGTACTGCGCATGCCAGTATATAACACTCAGTATATAATATTAGTCTATGGCGCATGCCACGGACTCGGGCGGCGGCCGCGGCGAATAGTCTAGGAATCAAAACGGTTTAGTTGTAACTACAAGTTACCACAACATACACTATGAACATTGTAACTTTAATTTTCAAATACTTAATAATCTAGCAATTTGGAAGTCTCGTCACTACATCATAAGTATAAGCTTTTGTTTCTCCCCACAATGTTGAATATGCATAAGAATAATATAGTCATAGTAGTGTCGCCAAAAAATCGATAGTTTCAGTCTAGAAACACCATAATATCGATTGTAAGGTAGATAGTATCGATGCTATTTAACGCTGCAAATAATTAAACTACCGATTGTGTCGATAGTATCAATCGTTGGAGATAAAAAAATATCGATTCTATCAGTAGTATTGTTAGACTATTATATTAGTCCAATAGTATTGGTCAGTATTAGGATAAAGTTGACTGTCGATAGTTTTGATAGTATCGATACTATCGATAGTAATTGTGATTAATGAAATATTAAATAGCAATACTATCGATAGTATCGATATATTTTAACAGAGTATTTTTTAAATCATGAATACTATCGATTGTGTTGCTGTTTGTTGATAGTATTGTACTTACCAAGGTAATTAAACCCTATCGATAATGGACTACCAAGCGGCAACACTATAAATCAAAGGTTTCGACACTCATTCCAAAAATTAGTTTGGATATAGTATGTATTTCTCATACTTCTTGTGAAATTCAATTTTTCACTATAAGTCGATTCTTATTTAAATCATGTACTACTACTCCCTACTACTAATACTACTAAACTACTCCCCTCCAAGCAATATCGAGATAAAGTTAAAAAATACATCTTGCTCTCGGACTATCTGGTTGCAACGATGAACGCTGCACCTCGTGGCCTGTAAATCCGCGCCGCGCGAATTTTCGCCTCACTAGTGGTGCCGCCGTCGCCGTCGCTGGTTCTTTGACCACTGACCGGGCGGTAAATCAGGCAACTAACTAGGTACACACCCATTCTGTATAATCTACACATAGAAATATGATTTAGAGGCCAATGAATCTACATCACTGACCTAAACTGTCATATCCAATCGTATACATGTCAATGACATGTATACGATTAGAGTGTGCTACCAACTTATTGGTTTTTTCTCTAAATTTAGGGGGGGGGGGAATAATTGAAAGGGGGATTTTTTAAGGGCATGATTTCTTTAGGGTTTTTTTAGGGGCATCACTTATCAGTGGAAGGTTAATCTATATATGTGAGTGGTTACGCAAAAAGGGACCTCAAGGGAAAATAATTGATTTCGAGTAAATCACGTTTAAAATGTTGAGTCGAAATGAGAGAGGCGCGGGGTGTTTTATGTTAGTGTCGTTAGTGAGCGACTTCGTCAGTGAGAAATAGCACGTGTTTGCGATAGCTGTATTATTGGTGACTTATTTATTCGTCTTTTACTTGTCTTTATGTGCGCGCTAGAAAAAGAAACTAGTGTGCGCTGTGTATAAGGTGTAATATTTTCAAAACTGCCTCGGCTTACATAAAAAATCATTAAAAAAAAACTACGGCACCTAAAATTATTTTGATTAGAACAAAACAAAGATGAAGGACCATAGAATCAGAATTTATCAAAAAAAAACCGTTTCCAATCCCTTCAGGTCCCTTTTTGCGTAACCACTCACATATATTAAAGAAAAGAGAAAACCTTATTCACAATATAGACAGCCTTTAGACAGACATTGCCCGTAATGCCAAGAGTAGCAAAGGCGAATAAAGTACACATACCTATGGTCTCATTTAAAAATTCTTTACTTACATATCAGTAGCTACAAAAGGAGCTAATCACTAATACGATACTGATCTCCAAATAAACTGTTAATTCTCCTTTTAAGAATATGGACCATGTCAAATCTCCTTGGAAAAACCGTATGAAGGAGATTGTTTAACAGTTTTACTGTGTGTGGAAAGTGAACCGTGATAGATGGCCAAACTACGGCGTATAGCACAAAAAACTCCCAACTACATACCGGTAGAATGTGCATAAAGAACCAATGTCTCTGAGAAGACTGATCTGCTCTAAACTGTTGGTGATTATGGGATAGTCGATTAGTTGAATGGGCCTCCACGTAATTTTGTCAAATTGGAGTGTTTGATATTGAAGGGTTCCTACCCCGATATTTGAACAATATTCCATTTGGGGCCGAATCTTAAACTTAAATATCACTTCGCACAATTGAACTATCGCTAGAACTTTTACTAGGTGGTAGAGATCTGCATTATCTCGCCCGGGTCTGGTACCACCGACTTATCAGGAGACCCATTTCCTTTTTTGCTACCTTGATATTTAATATTACTCTTTAAACTATCTCAGAATTACACCTCATTCGAAATGTCGTCATCCAATACAGAGTTGTTTGATGAGATCTTAAGGGTTGTGTTCTGAAGTACAGAGGCCCTAAAAATGAGTTCGTTTTGACAGTTAACGCAAAGGCCTGTTTCTTCTGGGTGATGAATAAAACCAGGTTTTGTTTATCGCATTCTGAGACCCGCTTCAGAGACGTCTCAACTTCAAACACAAGCATGTTTCGACTCTCGACACTCATCCACCTTTGCCGTAAATTAACAGTACGACCTGCACATAATGCAACTTCCTTCGTAATCTTATCAGCGTGACGATGAATGCAGGGCGAACAGATTTGAAAATAGCACACAGCCTTGAGGAATCATAAACTATACTAGCTACAGCGTGCAGCCCGCTGCATTGTAGCAATTTTTGGTGAATTCCGCGAGATCACCTTATTTTTCCGGGATAAAAAGGAGCATATGTGCTGTTCCAGGACATCATCTACCCGTGTGCCAAATTTAATTCAAATACGTTCAGTAGTTTTTGCGTGATTGAGTAACAAACATTCATCCATCCAAATATTCGCATCTATAATATTAATATAGAGTATTGATACGACAGCCATAATGCTACGGCTGTCTAAAAAAATTGTGATCCAGTTATAAAGCTGTGCAGGCAATCCGTAAGATGTTAATTTGCTCAGAAGTGTCTTGTGCCAGGCCCAGTTGAAGGCTTTAGCGATATCCAGACTAAACACCAGTGTTTCTCCCTTGTTTTCAAAGGCTTCAGTCCTGGGGTAAGATATTGTTACGTACTCGGGTTCGTAATTGCAAGAAAACACCCTTATATTAAATCCGTGTATTTACACAACACAACACAACGTAATACTAAAATACACTTTACACCCTAGTCACTCGCTGTACTATCACTGAACTTAGAACACTACACAATAAAACACTTCTCGCTTCGCGCTGGTCACTTGATGTATCGCTCACGATCGCTTGATAAAAACTGACTTGTGTTTGTCAACACCTCTGTATTTATAGGCAGTGTAAAGTCCTAGCTGGATCCAGAAAAATCTAAATGTATCGGGAAACAATGAATCACTTCTTATTGTAAACATGTTATGAGTCATAAATCCTAGTACACGCTACTTTCAACCTTATGCCATATCCCACAAAGTCCATTATGCCATAGCCCCGGTCAACTATTTGTTTGTCAATAGGAGTAGCTATCTCTTTCTTTTATTTCTAGATAGTTAGCGCGCGCGCTCCAATTCTACACGCTTCTAGATTATTCGTAACACTACCACCCTCTTAGTTATGTTCGTCTCGAACATCATTACTTCCATTATAGATGGCTAATCGATCAACATGAACAATCTTCATGGTCCCTCTTGGTTGCTTCTGCACTCGGTAGGTTATGTCATTGATCCGTGTGATTACTTTGTATGGCCCATCCCAACGTCGCTGTAACTTAGGTGATTTTCCTTTTCGTCGAACCGGATTATGTAGCCAAACAAGAGATCCTTCCTGAAAACCTCGATGATTGGCGTTTCGGTCGTATCTGGTCTTCATCCGCTGACCTGATTCCAATGCGTTTTCACTTATTAACGAGTGTATATCGCGTAACTTCTCACGAATGTCTTCAACATGTTCCGGTATACTTAATTGGATCTCTGCATTCGATGGCGGGCCTCCAGTCATTAAGTCTGCTGGTATACGTAACTGTCTGCCGAAGTTGGCATAGGCTGACGTCACTTTTATGGTTTCGTGTTCCACTGTTCGGTAAGCCAGTAAAAACAGAGGTATGTATTTATCCCAGTCCTTTTGGTGGTCTTCTACCAACTTGGCTAAGTATCTTTCCAAAGTTTGGTTAAATCGTTCGGCCATTCCATCAGATTGCGGGTGATAAGTTGTAGTTCTTGTTTTGTACACTCCTAATAATTTACACATTTCCTGGAATATATTAGATTCAAAGTCTCTGCCTTGGTCTGAATGAATCTCCAGCGGAACGCCAAATCTGCATATCACCTCATTGACTAATTTCTCAGCAACCGTCGTGGCTTCCTGATTAGGGATTGTGAACACCTCCAGCCATTTTGTGAAGTAATCCATCACGACCATAAAATACTTGTTTCCGTTATCTGTCTTAGGAAATGGCCCAGCCACGTCAATCGCTATCCTTTACCAGGGGGCTCCCACGTTGTATAGTCTAATCCTCGACATATTCTCGGCAATTCAACCAGTAAAAACGCTCTCGCACCTTCACCAACGTTCGTCGTACTCCAAGATGTCCCCCAGAAACCCCATCATGGAACTCACTTAGTACGTCCTTGATTAGTTTTCTTGGTACTACCAACTGTAGATGATGTTCTCTTCCTGAACGTTTTTCCCATTTGCGGTACAGTAAGCCGTTTTGCAACATAAGGCTTTCCCAATGCGCCCAATAACTTTTCGTAATGGCACTGAAGGGAGCCAGCTACTGCCATTCGGGCTTTCTCGTGTCTTGCTTCATCCAATCTATTAGAGGCCGCAAATCTCTATCTTCATACTAGGCCTTACGCATCTCATCAGTTTCCCACTTGTCATCCCTAGGCTTAGCTCGCAGTACTTGAATCCTTTCCTTCGTCTCCATCCTTATACAATGTTTACAATCTTCCGTACAAGGTCGTCGTGATAATGCATCTGCATTCGAGTGAGACCTTCCACTGCAGTGTTCTAAGTTAAAGTCAAACTCTTGTAATTGCTCAATCCAGCGAGCCACTTGGCCTACCGGGTCTTTGAATTGTAACAACCACTTCAAAGCAGCATGGTCGGTACGCAGCTTGAAGGGTCGCCCAATCAGATACTTCTTGAAGTGTCGAAGAGTCTTCACTACTGCCAATAGTTCTCTTCTTGTAACACAATAGTTTCGTTCTGGCCGCGACAATGATTTGCTGAAGTAAGCTATTACAACTTCTTGATCGCCTTGCTTCTGTGATAAGATACCACCAATGGCAGTGTTACTCGCATCTGTGTCTACGATGAACTGCCCTTTCCGATCAGGATAGCCCAAAATTGGCGATTCACACAACCGCTTTTTAAGTTCATCGAAAGCTTGTTGACACATGTCATTCCAATCGAAACTCTTCTTTTCTTCAGTGACTCGATGCAACGGTTTTGCTATTTCAGCAAATCCCTTCACAAAACGTCTGTAGTAAGAGCATAGTCCTAAAAATGCGCGAACTTCGGTCTTGTCTCTAGGTGTTGGCCACTTATGTACTGCACTAACTTTTTCGGGGTCTGTCTGTACGCCGTTTTGTGATATCACATGACCCAGATAGTTGACTTCCTTCCGAAATAATTGACGCTTCTTTGGGTTCAACTTTAGCCCTGCAGCCTGTATTTTATTAAAAATCCTTTTCAGTTGATGCAAATGATGCTGAAAATCTTTTCCTATGACTATTACGTCATCTAAATACACTAAGCAGGCATCGCCTACACATCCTGCTAGAACACATTCTATTAATCTTTCAAAAGTCGCCGGTGCATTGCATAATCCAAACGGCATCACTTTAAATTGCCATAATCCTTGTCCTGTGGAGAATGCTGTCTTCTCTTTGTCATTAAGGCTAAGTTCAACCTGCCAGTACCCAGATTTTAAATCTAAAGTTGAGAACCAAGACATGCCTGCCAGAGTGTCTAAAGTGTCATCTATCCGAGGTAATGGGTAACTGTCCTTTTTGGTGACTTCATTGAGCCGACGATAGTCGATGCAGAAACATGTGGACTCATCTTTCTTCTTAACCAATACTACAGGAGAGCACCATGGACTAGAATATGGCTCTATAACTCCGTTTCTTCTCATTTCATCTATCATCTCCTGTACCTCCTTTTCTTTGGCTATAGGGACACGTCTAGCTTTCTGCTTTATAGGCTGCGCGTTTCCAGTGTCAATCTTATGTTTGACTATAGATGTTCTGCCTATATCTCTATCAGTCTTAGAGAAAATGTTGGCATAACGTGAAAGTAGATCCTTAGCCTGCTGCCGTTGTGATGCGGTAAGGTAGCTGCACTTGTTCACCAAATCCTTGAGTTCCTGTGGTACGTCTCTTGATGCTGTACTTCCTGTTGATGTCAGTTTCCTTAACGTCATAACTTCATCACTTTGTCCTACAACATCGCCTGCTTTAAGCACTACATCACTGTCGCTCAGGTTGACTACCTGCACCGCTGCCAAGCCCTTGTCACAAACTAAACTTCGGCCGTAATACAGTGTGAAATTGCTCCATTGTCCTCAATTAACACACTCCTACTACCCCGGCCTTTGTAACTGGCTGGTAAGTTCACGCGTACCAATGTCTCCGATCTTGAAGGTAAGATGGTTCTTCTAGCCACCGTTACCTTTCCTTTTGATCCCCCATCCATGAAAATTTCTACTAGCCCACATAAGAAAACTCCTGTTTTGCAATCAATCTTGCAGGCATTCTTCTTCATGAAGTCTAAACCAAGTACACAGTCATCCATAATATCGGCCACTACGATGTCGTGAGTGTAATACTCGTCACCTATTTGCATCACTACAGATGCTTCACCGAAGACGGGTATTGGCTGACCTGTGACAGACAGAAGCTTGCTTTTCCCAAAATTCCTCAATCTCAGGTTGCCATTGTCAGCTACTTCTGGTCGCACCACAGTTCGTGTAGCACCAGTGTCCAGCGTTAAGCTGCAGTTCTTACCATTAATCAGTCCCTTAATGGATAAACTGTTGCCGTCGCACACCTGGGATATGACAACCCTTGGGGCTGTTTTTCGATCAGCCAGCACCCGCCCCTTGATCCTGGCTGTTACTCGTTTCCCTGGGCTGAGTTAACAGGCTGGTTGACCTGCCTGCTCTCTTCAGCTGCTGAGCTTCCGGCCGCTTGCTGTCGCCAATTAACTGCAACCAATGGTTTGGTGGGGCAGTTGACTCTAATGTGCCCACGTTTCCCGCAGGCATAACACATGGGGCCCAGTCTTCTAGGTTCCACTTCCTTTATTTGAGCCACAACTTCTGTAAGCTCACGTACTTTATGTGCTCGAGGTTCGTGGCGAACAGCTATTACCTCCAGCGCATGAGCCAAAGCCTCCTTCATTGTCACGTGATGCTGAAGGCGAACAGCAGCACGCACTTCCAGGTCTCTAATTCCATCAATAAACGCCTGGACGATGGTGTTATTCACTGTGTTAGCGTCGGCTGAAGGATACGCCTTCCTCACAAGCTTCTCAATTTCCACGGCCCATTGTTGAAGTCCCTCGCCGCTCCTCGGTATACGGTCCTTTAATTGGACACGGAACACATGCTCCAAGTGACGCTCACCGTAGCGAACTTTCAATGCCTCCATCAAATCAGCGAACTGATACTCTTTAGGCATTGCGTCCAACACAGAGAGCGAGATTCCTTCTCAAGTTGGTCCATATTTACACTTATTTTATCGCAGTTAGCCTCCAACTGGTCAACCCTCTTCTCAACACCCTTCACATCGCGCTTGACGAGGCTCACGTCGCTTTTAACTGGTCTTGCTGCGCCAAGATAGCTGACAATTTATCATCAAAACCAGTTAATTGTTCCTTGATCTGTTCCCGTAGCTGCTGTTGTTGCTGAAGTTGTTCACGAAGCGTTTGTTGTTGCTGTTCCTGTAGTTGCTATTGTTGTTGAAGTTGTTCCCGCAGCGTTTGTTGTTGCTGTTCCTGTAGTTGCTGTTGTTGTTGAAGTTGTTCCCGCAGCGTTTGTTGTTGCTGTTCCTGTAGCTGCTGTTGTTGCTGAAGTTGTTCTTGCAGTTTTTGTTGTTGCTGTTGCTGTTCCTGTCGCTGTTGCTGAATAGCTACCAGTATGACAGAAAGATCAGCAGGGGCTGAGCTCGATGCTAACGACGTGCTGGCAACACTTACGGGTTCCTCACCTGCACGCATCTCAGTGTTCTCTGACACCCTCTGTGTCTCAGCTTGAGACCTAGTGGTAACACCTTCCTTCGGAATAAATGGCATTTTTTAACACAATTTCACTTCCGACACCAGTTGTTACGTACTCGGGTTCGTAATTGCAAGAAAACACCACTTATATTAAATCCGTGTATTTACACAACACAACACAACGTAATACTAAAATACACTTTACACCCTAGTCACTCGCTGCACTATCACTGAACTTAGAACACTACACGATAAAACACTTCGCTTCGCACTGGTCACTTGATGTATCGCTCTCGATCGCTTGATAAAAACTGCCTTGTGTTTGTCAACACCTCTGTATTTATAGGCAGTGTAAAGTCCTAGCTGGATCCAGAAAAATCTAAATGTATCGGGAAACAATGAATCACTTCTTATCGTAAAAATGTTATGAGTCATAAATCCTAGTACACGCTACTTTCAACCTTATACCATACCCCACAAAGTCCATTATGGCATAGCCCAGGTCAACTATTTGTTTGTCAATAGGAGTAGATATCTCTTTCTTTTATTTCTAGATAGTTACCGCGCGCCCGCTCCAATTCTACACGCTTCTAGATTATTCGTAA
The DNA here is from genome assembly GCA_036924255.1 of Apodemia mormo. Taxonomy (NCBI): domain Eukaryota; kingdom Metazoa; phylum Arthropoda; class Insecta; order Lepidoptera; family Riodinidae; genus Apodemia; species Apodemia mormo. The sequence continues at coordinate 42,369,669 of JAUPFN010000005.1, read as the reverse complement.
CAATATGTATACTATTAGATATTATATATGTCCCCCCCCCCCCTCACCAAGAGTAAAGTTGCTTGCAAAAAGAGTTAGAAATAAATCAGCCCTCTTCCCTATGTATGTAATTATAATAATAATAAGTAAGTAAACAAATTATCGCTGGACATGGCGCAAGGCATCATGATGGTACGATTCACATTTAACGTTGAATTCAATTCTTGCATAAAATGTATGCCTTCAGAAAAAAAACGTTAAAAACAGCTGCAGAATGCATTATAAGAAAGAAAAAGCGCCTAGCACTAGCACCTCCGCTGAAGACACTGATGATGATGGCGGTTTGAGACACAATAAATAAAATTGCATAATAATTGTTTTATTTCATCTGTAAAATAGTTATTTATTTGATATACCAATAAAAAGTATTTGTAAACTTAAACTATTCTAGATATACTAAAAAAATACTTAGGGGTTTTTAGGGGGTTTATAAGGAATTTGGGGGGAAAATTCTACATGTGTTGGCAACACTGCATGTCATTTGCCATTGCCAATGTCATACTCATATGCAGCGTTGCCAGAATGTTACTTTTGTAACATTTTGCGTTACTTTTGACCCTCTCATGTTACTTTCATGTTACACGACTCAAAATGCTACTTTTACGTTACCTTTTTGACCACGAAATAAAGAAAACAACGGAATTGGCAAGTACAAACATTTGTATCAGGACCGCGATCGCCACACTCACACATAAAATAAGCATTATTGCATATAAACTACTAATGCAAACATTGTTTCATTGGTCGTTTTCATTTTAAACAACAATAATCCGAAACACACAAACAGAACATTTAAAAATATACCAAACTGCGTTACAATAAATTTTATTTTGCTACAAAAAAAAGAGTATTTACGTCCTTTTGTAGTCTATTCAAAATAGACTCATCTATTTGTACAATAGTGAAACTTAAGATCGTAATAGTTTCGCTATTCTACAATAGATGGCAGCATTGATTTTTTCGTAGTTTTCAGTTGATCATATTTGAGTAGAGAACTTTCTAGAACGATATACGTAATGACTGTCATTACGTATATCTTTCTAGAAAAATTAGGTCAACCTAAAATGAACTTTATATGTAAGGTGTACGGCCGATTTTAGCTTGACTTTCTATTATATCATTAGAGATTATATTAAATCAGGAATTTAATTAAAATAAAATGAAAATTGTACTTTCGAATGATATGAAATATCTCCATTTTTAATCATCTGTATTCTACTATCATTTCTGCATTCAAGGATGGCACAATACGGCATAATTCAGTGTATAATAGATTTTCGCACGACGACTATCTCCTAATGATATGGTAAGTATCACTAAGGCAGTTTAGAGTAAAAGCGCATAATAGTGACGCTCGCGGCACGCCCACTCTTCACTTCCCCTTGTTTTCTTTGTTTCGTGTTTTTGACCTAATAAAATTATTTATATTTTCCATCAAATGAAATCGATGGGATTAAAGATGAGGTTATTTTTTTAATTGATTAATTATTAAATCTTTATTTATATGCATTAATAGTCAATTATTTGATTAAAAATTTATGGGAATCCATCCATCCATCCATCTCTCCTTCATCGCACAACTGTAACAACTGTTACAAATTATTACGATTCTTTCGAAGCTTAACTAATGGGACAGATTTTTTTTAGTTTCTGTGTATTAAAGTGCCATATTACTTTTCTCGTGAAAATGTTACTTTTGTCGTGAAAATGTTACTTTTTGAGCTGTCTCATGTTATATCTGACTATCTGTCGCTGGCAACACTGATGTAATGTTATCTGTTAACTGTTAAGTGTCAAGATAAAACCGGTCGATTATTTTATTTACGCATACAAGTAAAAACTAAAAATTACTTTACAGAAAAATACAAGTATTTTTATAAGAAAATGAGTGATCTATTAGATGAAGATTTAGAATTTCGTGGTGGTACACTCCAATTATCGACCGAAAACATTAGCAGTGAAGCTACTAGGAGTAGACGTGATGATAATAATCAAAATTCAAGTAGAAACAATACAGCAAATCCAAATCCCTCTGTATTATCAGGTGCCGATTCTTTGACTTCCTCTTCAGCTTCATTTGCAGGTAATAGTCTTATAAAGTACTTAATAACTACATAGCTGCACTGACGTAGGTATTTAATTAATTGTTGACGTTAAAATTCCCTTATCATTATACCTAATGATTATTATTATTTTATGTTCACGTTAAATAATTAATTGATCATTATAATTTTTTTTAATATCATAAGATAGCAAACAAGCAGACGGGTCCCCTGATGGAAAGAGTCAACCATCACCTATAGACACCAAAAGTGTTAATTGATAATAATTTTGATATTGTTCAGGGCCAACATTTACAATTCTTATATTAACTTTTATAATACTAATAATACTTTTAGAATAATAGGCCTATTATTATTTTCTCATGTTGAATTAGATCCCTTATGAAGAATAGTTGATCTGTCAAATTAAATTGAGAAATATGACCCTTCCCGTAAAGGATAGATGAGGGTATGGAGGATTCTAGATCTATGGTCCCGAAACAGTGTTCTGTGGATCATTGACAATCTGCAGAGATAATATAAGTGGTCCCCGAAGTTTTTAAAGCTTATTCTTAAACAAAATATACAAACATTTGTTTTTGGTCACACCACTATCATGAAGCTTTATTCAAGAACCATTAATTGATTAGTCTATAAATACATATTTGTTATATCATAAGTTCATGGTTCATATTTTATATAGTTATAGTTATATATAGTTATATCATATGGTTCATGTTACGCAGGAAATCCAAAGAATTTCTCTTAATTTTTTTTGTGTTATAGCATTCACCCCGTGCTTGGGATAACTTGAAAAACTTTAAAAATAACAAAGAAAAATATTGACATGCAGGATTTGAACCTGCAATCTCCCCTAAGAGCACCCCGGCTTTAGGGGAGGTCGCAGGTTAATTTCCGGGTGTCGATATTTTTTTTTTTAAAGTTGCTGTCAATATTTAAAAGATTGAGAACTGTTGTTCTTAAAGGTCTTCTTCTTTTTGCCAATGAAATGCCAATTTACTACATGTATGTACAATGTACATATATATTGATCAAGAAATTAGTGAACTAGAACTCTACCTGACTTGCTACATAAATAAATAGTTGATTTATTGGATACCATTTATACTCCCTTACAGTGGCTCTAAATTGCACTAATCTGCCTTTCAAAGGCTAAATGTATAAACACTGGTGGAATGGTGGTTAAGTTATGTCTCATCTTGGCTTAGTAAAGCTGTGCTACCTTATTTTTGGTGAAGTGGGGTTAGTCTTTAGTTTTGTTAATTTCCATTTGCAAGTGGAAGGTAGCCGGTAATCAAATGCATGATGTGATATTGCATTCCTGCCAAACACTGATATTTATCTGGATTATTTGTCTGTCCTTAATATAGATCAATAATTTATAAAAAATATTTTACTATTTTTAATAGATGCTAGAACTGATAACCAGCAGGCTGCTGCCCAAGCTGATCCAGACTCAGTCCAAACAGTGTACCCTCGCTATGATGTTCCTTTCAACAAGGAAAACATAAAAGACTTCTTTACATTCCGTAAAGGAGTTGTAGAGAATGCAATACAAGAATGTATTACAGCACTTTTGTTTCCTGAAGATGGTGAATATTTGGGTTCTTGGTTGTTAACAGAGTAAGTATGTTTCAATTTGAAATTCCTGAAATTATTACAAATGCAAGATTTGTGCCTTATTACTTGTTAATTAGATATCTTGGTAGCCTGTGCTTATACTTAGAACAAATAAATTAAGTGTGATTTTCCTCTTTTATATTTTAATTATTTTCTACAATGTATACAATCATCGTGAAATCATACTACATTGTAAATTGTCTGTTCACCTATTTTTGTTATACAAATAAGGTATTTAATCCTAGTGGAATTACCCTATTAAAGAATTCCATGATGTTGAGGAAGTAATTGAAATACACAATTTTAGCAGTATCAACATCAGTTAGTTTTATGGTAAATTATGATAGAACTTTATAAAAATCTGGCTGAGATAGCAGCCACACTTTTAATTTGTACTTGTCTGACATGACTCGACAGACATAATTAGTAAACTGTGGTCCCAGGAACAGTTTTATTTTTGACTAGCTGTCCGCTAGTCCGCGCGGACTTTGTTTACTCCACACAGCTCCTCCCCCGTAGGTGATAGCGTGATATTATGTAGCCTATATGTTGACCCGACCTGTTAGTAATATTCTTGCAAAATTTGAAGCAAATCCATGCAGTACATTTTGAGTTTACCCCGGACATACATACAGACAAACAGACAAAAATTCTAAAAACTATATTTTTGGCTTTGATATCGATTGTAGATCACGCCCCAAGTATTCTTTTAAAAATTATTCAATGTACAGTTTTGACTTTCCTACGATTTTATTATATGTATAGATTAATAACAAGCTAACTTTTGTAAACAGCTTTGTTTTAACTAGATAACCTTCTTTTTTTTTTTGGAAAATCTTGAATCGGGTGACTAGTTAATTTGGTAAAAGGAAAATATAGATCAATAAAAATAAATAGTAACTTTAATCGCTTAATTATGTAATGAAAAACATGAAAAAACTTTTGTCCTACACATTCAATGGTTTTTTCTGATGAGTTCCACTCTAAAGATGTCGGAATTATGAGATTTTTAAATTGATTATTATCAACCTAATTTTCTCATAACAGCTAGGTCAATATTATTATAATTTAAGGGTAACTTTGTTCTACGCATAAGTGGAAACTTCTTAGTCCAACACTCTAAAGTGGTAGTTTTTATGGCTACAATTTTCTTTTTTACCTACCTTTGTACTAACTATACCCGATTTGATTTTTTGCAAAGATAGAAAAGATGGGCGCCGCGTCAAAACAAAGCTGTTTATAAAATTGAGCTTGTTATTAATCAAAAATAAAAATGTTTCTGGAACCATGGTCTCTAATCTAACTTACTGTTTAATAAACTTCATTTTAAAGGTACCTACTGTCAATTGCTTTACAGAATAACACTATGGGACAATGAAAAGGAGAAGATAGTCCTTTTAACATCAAGACTAGTGATGACAATAAAGTATGACTTTATAGCAATGAAACAGCTAGACTTTAAGAAAACGTATCTTGATGATCTGGACACAGTTGTTATTGGAGAGTTAGTGTATCCACCATCATCCTTAGTTCCGTAAGTATTTGTTACATATACTTGCTTATAATATTTTTTCCAATCATTGCATTATTTAATGTTATTTACGATTTAATTTTATATTAAATCTACGGAATATTAACTATAACTGTCTAGCTTATTTGCTTTGTCTAATGTTTGTTGGTATTGGTATCTGATGAATATTAAAAATATGTAAAGCTTAGCTATGTTACAATGCTGCAGTCTGGAATCTTGTTCAGTGTGAAGGTTGTAGTCCTTTAGAATGTTAAATGTGTGATATAACTATCTATTAAATTTTTACAAATATGCTTGGCTTTCACTTTATATGAAATAATCAAGTTCATTAGAGAAAACTTCATATGAGGAGAATATTCAGTTTCCTGTTGAGTATCCACGTGTTATCTACATATTATATACTAGCTGACCCGCGCAGCTTCGCCCGCGAGTATATTAATAAATCGTCCAAATAGCTTTTAATAAATGTTTCATCCCCTATTTCAGCCCCCCAGGGACTGATTTTTGAAAAAGAATTAGCCTATGTTTGACCCCGGATCTTCAACTATATCCATGCCAAATTTCATGAAAATCAGTCCAACAGTTTAGCCGTGAAAGCATAATAGACAGACAGACTTTCGCATTTATAATATTAGTATGGATACTTATTAAATAATAATAATTAATTAATAAACAAATCTCACGAGACTAGTCTAGTAAATGTAAGATTCTACTTTATTTATTATGCAAATTTTGTGTTTCAGTTTTATGAAAAATATACTATATATACTTTTTAACTATATATAATTTTACCTACAATATGTTTTTTAATTAATTTAATTATATTTCACATTCAAACGTTAGTATGTTTGTTATACTCTCATATTATTTAACTGATAATAATGAAATTTCCAGAGGGAATAATGTTTAATATGAGCAGTAGCTAATAACTAATAAGTTACTTATTTAAATTATTTACATCAACAATTTACAGATATAAGTTTTTGAAAAATAGAATCTGTGTTGTATTATAGGCGCCTTAATGGTATTGCTACGGGAGTAACAACGGTGGTCAAAGACTGTGTTATTGACCGCCTGTGCAGGCGTCCAAGTTCTACTGAAGCTGAAGCCAAACTGTTCGATCCCAAGTATTTTGAACCTAGGTATATTTCAGTTGCTGTAGATGCAATACATTCATGAGTTGTCAGTGTTTTTTTTTAATTTATCTATTGCATAGGCATTATTCATACTTCATCTAACAAATACATTGTGGCTTCAATATAGTATGCTTTATTGCAGATTTGTTTTTGATAGTCTATATATGCATTTAGAAATAAAAAGTAGTAGTAATTACAGATTTTTATTTGGTGTATAATTTTCTTCCAAGATAAGTTTCCAGAAAACTATATATTATATAAGCATATTTGAATACCAATTATGTATCATTAATCCAATGATTATCCTGTTCAGATCATGAGGTACTGGATTCAATTTGTATGTTCAGTATAAGTTTTATTGGCTTTTTTCCCTACATATAAAAATTTCTGGATCAGTCCTAAGTGATGTTTTTTGGCAAGCACATGCACTGAAAAACATGTTTAGCTGTTTGTAATGGCTATCGAAAAAATGACCGACGGGAAAATACTAGTATAGTATAGTAAAATATTTGTCATTTTGTGTCAAGTTCGAATATTTGTAATTAAACTGGTCAAGTGCGAGTGGGACTCGGGCACAAAGGGTTCCGTACAGTAAAAAAATCAATATCATAATATCTATAAAAGAAAATCACGTTTATTGTATGTATACTTAAATATTTATTTTATATGTTCGGTATTTATTTTTATAATTATTATATATTTATTTTATTTTATTTTATGTCATAAGATAGCAAACAAGCAGATGGGTCTCCTGATGGAAAGAGTCAACCATCGCCTATAGACACCAAAGATGTTAATGGTGCGTTGCTATCTTGTGGCGAGGTATAACGCCACATGCATAAGTTTACCGGCTACCTTACCCTCCAAACTGGAACACGACAGCGACAAGCACTGACACTATTGCGGCAGGAATAGGTAAGGCGGTGGTACCAGACCCGGGCGAGACAATGCAGAACTCTACCACCTAGTAAATTATATTTCCAAATACTTAATTTTTTTTGAAAATATTCAAGTTTCTACGTGTTTATTAAGATCGAGTAAAAAATTGCTTAAAAATTAAGTTTGTTGTATGAGAGCCCCCTTTTTATGTTTACTTTATTTTTAATTATTTATTTTGAATACTTATACAACTAAATATTCTGTGAAAATTTTAAGCGTCTACCTGTTACCGTTATTAATATTGAGCAAAAAAATACGAAAAAATCGGGACCCCCCCTTAATATTTTTGTTTCTTTTATTTTTAGTATTTGTTATTATAGCAGCAACAGAAATATATAATTTGTAAAAATTTCAGTTTTCTAGTTTATGAGATACAGTTTTGTGACAGACAGACAGACAGACGGACCGACAGACAGCAGAGGCTTAGTAATAGGGTTCCGTTTACCTTCTAGGTACGGTACGGTACGGGAACCCTAATAAAAAGTTTAATATTTATTGATGAATCATTTCCATTTTTATAGGTTTTTGGATATACATATAGTATAATATTCAAGTTACATTATTAGGAATTTTATACTGGTCAATTTTATTGTTAGATTTGCTTTATTTGGTTATTATATTATAAATTGAGATAATATCCGTAATAGTGCACCAAAGCTAAAGTTAACTTTTCATATAATTCTTTATTTTATGTGTATCAATGCCTTATATATTTTGGAATCATTTTAAATAAATAAATTATTATAAACAGGCCCACATCCAGCGTGTTTTTCACGCAAAATGGTTATTCAAACTCATTTACGAGTACCACTTACCATCAACCTATTGTAAGTCTATTCCTATTATACATATAAGAAATCAATAAAATGACAAAGTTTCATCCTAATCAAATGAATTACATGATAGCACATTTAAATATGGACATTTAAATAATTATTTTAATACAATATGTCAAGTGTGATACACCAATTTGATTTTCCCCTCAAAATCTTAATTTGTGTGATAAAAGTGACTAATCATAAGAATAAAAAAAGTTAATAATATAATTTTATTTTAGCGTTGTAGCTACAGTAGAAATGCTCAAAGTTTTTAGTATTTTGTCCTAAATTTTATTTTGAGATGAATATTTTGCATTCATTGCATGAAAATATATAATGTTAATTATGTATTGTGACTTCTTTTATGTAAAGTAGCTAAAAACACTCTTAACTTGGTAGATAACAAACATTGCCTAATTAAAATAAATAATTGCATGAACTGTCATATACTGTAATTGATGTGTGCCAGAACTATTAAAATTATTATTTATATACATAATTTCATTGTTGTTTCTACAGGAATAATTATTTGATGGTATTATTGTAGTTTTTTTTTACCATTTTATTGCTGATATTACTCCAAAATTTATATTTTTTCATAATCTTTGTGTGTAACAATTTCCTAACCAATTGACATCAGGACAGTCGTCTTGATGTCAATTGGTTAGGAAATATGACTCTCAGAGTCTTGGGGCTTCACTCCAGGCATGAACACAATGTTTGTATTTGGGTGATTCCGTTCTAACTGTGATATTCAATGTCCTGTATTGTTTGTTCTCACAGGTCGTTAATTAATAATTAATTTATGAAATTTTTGTACTTATTGGAAAATAATAAACATATTTCAACATTATTTTCATATAATATAACTTGCCACTTACAGAAAACTTACAATATATCACTTAAATGTCAATACCGTGTCATGTCCATTTCTAGAATTTATTTATAAATTGTTAGTTTTTTTGTCGTAATAAATGATTTAAACTAATTACCTCATAAATTCTAATGTTTACGACAAAAAAAACTAACAATTTATAAATAAATTCTAACAATAGACATGACACGGTACTGACATTATATCACAGTTAGAACGGAATCACCCATTTGTTGTTTTATGTGTTACATACATACATTTTTAAGCTAAGTTACTTATGGATTAGACAGAGGTACCAAAGGCGAAAATAGCTAGCTCAATTTTTGTGGGTTTTTGGGATGGCCGGCAGGGTGGACAGTTTTTGTTTACAGTTTTTTTATTAATGATATAATATGTAACAATGTTATTGCAGTACAATAGCAAACATTCGACTTTCCATTACCTTCATCTCTGGAACCCTGGATTAGCTCCTCAGGATTGAGATTTTTCCAAATCGATTCAGACTTCAGGTGTCTGATGAGTAATCAGCGAACATGCATAAAGATTCCGACGAATTGTAAACTTCCTCCTCTTGTAAAGTCGGTTAATAATCATTACATAATCATTATAATCATTATATAGTCATTTCTCAGATTTAGGTTGAATACCTGTTGTTAGGGTTGAATTAAAAAAACAGTCGTAGTCATCTCCGTCCTGTCATCATTTCACTCGTTCATCATCTCACTACATTACATACTCTTTGGTTATCTCGGTGATGTTAAAGTTTACCGCGCGTTGAATGCCTTGCTTTATCCACATCCCCGTCTTTCATTATAAAAGCAAGCTTATTTTAGAGACATATTTTATATCACTCTCCATGTTGATCCGTCCGATCGCCCGCTGGTCAAGTTGTTAGCGACACTAACATTTGTGTGATGAACATAGGTGTTTTTATTTTTGGGCGGGGGTGTTTGTTATATATGTAAAATGCTACATCATTTATATATATATATATATATATATATATATATATATATATAAATGGTGTAGCATTTCTATGTATTAGTATGTCATTGACTAATACCTATAACATAAGCTTAAATGAATAATAAAATAATTTGCTTACTTTGGGGTTGGATTGATTTGCGTAATTAGTCTAGAAATATTATTATATCATATTATGTAATAATTATGTTTTATAAAATCAGTGCCAGTCAATCAGTGTTAAAATAACACTGATACTCTGGCACAGAAAAAACTAATCTGAGCTAAGGAAAAGTAATACAAGTCAAGTGCACTGCATTTCTTAACATTGTATTATAATATGCATATGTGCATCCCCATATAAATTGTTTTGTTGTTATCTAGATTCTAGTGTATACTACTTTATAAATCTCCTAGTATCTTATATATATATATATATATATATATATATATATATATATATATATATATATATATATATATATATATATATATATATATATATATATATATATATATATTGGTCAAAGTTCGCGAGAGGTTTTCCTCTAATAACTTACTACTATTAATTTCCCCATTTTGAATTTTTTATCTGTCTGTTCCTGTGTCCCGTTATAATTCAAAAATGGCTTGACTGAACTGATGTAAATTGGTACACATTGAGAACATTTAATTAATAATTTTACGCTCAGCCAATCAGGCAGGTATTATATAGGCAGGTACATATGAAATGCCGCAGCTCAGCAGAAATACTATATTTTCCAGAATGAATGTAATCTTTTAATCCTATATTTCTTATACCGTTTGAAGTTTTAACTTTTAAGCCCAAAATTATTTTTAATTTTGGTATTCTCTAGCTAACTTTAAATTCAATCAAATTGTTAATGAATATTGGAAAGACTGGAATCTTTTTTATACCGATGCATCCAAGTCTTCTGAAAATAATGTAGGATCCGCAGTATGGATGCCTAAATTTAGTCATTCTGAGTGTCAAGTCTTCTTTGTATTCTTCAATCTTTACAGCTGAAGCCATATCTATACTAGAAGCTGTAAATTTTATTGAATCTCATAATCTGAATAAATCATTAATTTTTACTGATTCAAAGAGTTATCTAGAAGCAATTCTATCCAATCAATTTAAATCTAAGATAAACTTTCCTATCATTTTTGATATACAAAAAGCACTTTATAAATTCTCTTTTAAAAATATTGATGTTAAATTGGTATGGATCCCAGGTCATAACGGCATTCTCGGGAATGAGACTGCTGATTCCCTCGCCAAAGAAGCTTCCCTGTATGGAACCTTTCTTACACCAAATGTTTCTAGTATGATGTACTTCCTCTTGCAGCAAATGATCTTCAGTCCTTTTGGGAAAGGTTATGGCAGCAATCTAAGATAGTGAAAGGCAAATATTATGCTGACGTTCAAGAATCAATTCCCTCAAAACCTTGGTTTTTAAATATCGTTCAGCTTCAAAGCTTGCTACATCTGTTCTCTGTAGATTAAGACTTGGACATGTTTGTTCTCCTGTTTTATTACATAAACTTTAAGGGCACTTCTGTCGATGAATGTGGGTTAGATGAAGGATCAGTTGAACGTATATTTTTCAGTGGCCCTAATACCTCTTCTTCACTCCATGATTCTCTTCCTGATGATCTTCCTCGTTATGTCAACCTAAAATATTTATTGTCACTTGTATTTAGTCCTGTTGCTAAATTGTTACTTAACTTTATTGATTCTAACAACAGTAGGTTGTAATATGTAGATTTTTGTTGTTTTTGTCTTACCGTATATTTTTGTGTTGTTTTTGTTAAACTTTCTTAGAAGAAGCCTACAATCCAAAAAGAAGCCTCCTTAATTCCATTTCAAGAATGGTTAACACGTGTGACTTCGACACTGGCAGAATTCTCTGATGATTGCCATTCGTATAAAGAAAAAGAATGTAATTTTTGGAGTGTCTCATGAATGGTCAAATTTCTTTTAAATCAGTAAACTATCTTTGTGTAATAATTAAGAGTCGAACAACTGAATATCCAAACATCTAAATATACAAACTTTCGCACTTATGATATACTAATGATAGTAGAATAATGTTTTACAATTACGTTAATGGAAGATAATGAAAAAGCAAGACATTATTTTTCAGAGAGCGAAACCTCCGCGGTGTTCGCCTAATGTGGAACAAAGGTGAAGCATTACCACTTAAGACTGTTTGGAACCCGTTCAGCCAAGATGTTCCATTCCTTACCTTCGCATCACATCCTATTTATTGGCATAAAGGTAATATATTTCGTGCAATTATTCTCCTATAATACTGTAGTATGCTCTAAATCTTATGTCTTATGAATTTTATTCCATTCAGGTACTCAAAATTTAACACTTGTTTTTATTAATCAAGGTGACGAAATCGAGAAATCACTTTTCTCACTAGGTTTTCTCATTAAATTTCGAGTTAAAATCTTTGGTGTCTACAGGCGATGGTTGTCCCTTACCATCGTGAGAGCCGTCTGCTTGTTGGCTATCTTGTATAATATAAAAAATGAAGTCTGAAAATTATTTTGTGTTATAGTTTTAAATACATCACATATAAAACGGTGGAAATAAATATTCGTGGATGGTAGTAATTATTGAACTTCTGTTAGCCTGCTTAGTCTTTTGTTAGCTTTAATGACATTTAATTGAATTAAAAGTTTTGTGGAAACTGGAAATAGTTTGTTATGAAAATTTCGCAAGCTTAGTTACGTACATTATATTAAACAACGCTTATCGCCGTGGGCGTACCGAGGGGGGAAGGGGGGGGCAAGGAAGGGCAGCTGCCCCCCCCCCCCTGGAATCCATTTACCTCTCTACTAGCTATCTACTGTTGTAGATATTATGATAAAAGTAGTCTTAAAATGTTACGGTTGTCCACCCCTAGCCCAGAACCTGGGTACGCCCATGCTTATAGCAATAATAATGTACTATGTAGTATATTATAAATACACATTTCTTTGTTATTGTTATATTTTATTGTATAAGTATGCTAAATGTATATGTTATTTATGCTCAAATCTTTTGAAAAGAAGGATTTGAAATGATGATGACAGAGTTACTGTAACTCCTAAAAGCACAAGGCGACTAGTTTCAAGGAGACATGAAGAACTGAGAATAGTGCTGACAATAACGGGATATGACTTCGTTTTGGCCAGTGGCCACTGATTAGTAACTGTTACAGATAGATACTAATAGCTTTTAAGTGTAAACAATTTAAAATTATTGTAATTTAGAGAATGCTTAAGTTCATCAAGTGAATGTCACTGGGTTGTGTGGATTAATTTCCTATTATAATTGCGTTTTGTTCGGTGAGTTATAACCTAAATATAATAAGAATTTTTTTTTCTTGGTAAATCTAATTAGAAAGGTGATAAAGTTGCTCATAAATAAATAGTAACATTTTCCAATGTTTCTATTCGTATTGACACTGTACAAATATATACAGTGTGTAAGGGACGGTCTACCGAAAAAATAATAAAACATGCCATTTTTACGTGCTAGTCATGATAGTAACTCAAAGGAGTTCCTCGCAAATTTTGTATTTCCCACAAGCAATGCCTTGCCAAATTTGCGAGTTATGATTTTTTATAATTTTTACGCCACGCTTTGTAAAGCGTACCTACATTGCTCGGGCTAGTTGCACCCGCGGTACTCTCGAAGTTCGAACCAACCGTTTGAGTTGCACGAGATAATACATTGCTTATTTTGTGTATTTCCTTTAACTTTACTATGTTTTTAGGAAAAAAAAAACACATTAAAACATTAAATTATACAAATTTATGATTAAAAAAGCGTCCAAATAAAAAAATCATAACTTTCCAACAGTTTACGACTCAGAATCATGGTCCCAATTCTATGACTTCGATTTTCTATAGATCGTACCTTACACCTACATCTTTAATAGTAATTATAATATATTTTCCTTCTAGATGGCACTGAGGAGGAAAGATCGACGTTCGACATGGAGATATTCGCGCAGAAATTGCAAAGGGCCATAGAGTCGATGCCGGCTTCTGCTTGTTGCATACATCATTCCCCCATAGTAATCCAGAGTTACTTAGGCATTACGTCATTACTACACAACAAAACTAGCATGGGATTCTTCAAGGTCAGAGGGAAATTTAGTTTTTAATTATAATGGTGGTGATTTCATTATGTATATAAATAACTTTATGGTTTAGAGTTTATTGTTTGTTAAGTTTTATTGACATGGTTGGAAAAAGTCAATGTTAGTTTTAAGCGTTTGGATAATGAGCATTGCCAAATTAATTTCTAAATAAAACCAGTTGCTACTAGTAAAGTTAGTTTACACGGAGTATTACACAATTTGACGTAATTAAAGTTCAGATTAGTACTAAATTGTGTGAAAATTATAATGTGCTTGTATTCAAGAAATAATAAAGTGTCCTGAAGTCACCAAGGATATTGCTGTATTTTTGCAAATCATAATGAGTATCTGATCCGAAAAATAAAGTTTTAATACTGTGTATGACTTGTGTCCTCATCATAAAAGTAAGGTCGTAGGCACAGTGAAAAATGACAAAAATGTTTTGATTCAGCCAGAAAAATGTCTATCAATTGATCTTAACGTCTCATTGTGTAATGGACTTAACTGGATACGGAAGATTTAACTAGATCAATGTTACCGAGGCCGGTATCTCAGATTAGATTTAATCGTCAAGTCCTAGGTTTGTTTTCAAAGTCACATAAATTAGCCCAAAGGAGCGTTTTAATCTTTGAAAAATATTTTCAACATATTAGATAGTTATTTTTTGGAAAACATAAGTTGCCCAGGACTAAATTTGCTTTTTATGTGTCGATAGGCTAGCTGCCTTTCATCATTGGGATACAGTTCTATTGGCTATTCATTTATGGGTATCCGAATAAATTCAAGCAAATTAAAAAGTTTCGTGACTGATTAGGCCTCCAAATTAAGTACAAATCCGCCATCATATAAGTCTTACAGACTTGTCATAGGCGTGGCATCGGCATGTTGATTAAAACAGTTTCCTAGAATCTATGTAGTAGTCAACGTTATGCAGAAAGTAATAAAAAGACATTGTTCGAAGTACGGCAGACGTATCACCTAACGTTTGCAATCCGCCAGCTATTAGCGATGACTTTTAAACATAACGAAAAACTTATCAAAAACGTCGCCAATTCCTTGCTAGTCACTGGATGCACTTTTTGCAATGTCGTAGCATCAAAACTAATCAAGCGGCAACGACTGCTATTAATATACAGGGCTGTTATGTGTCTTGCAATTACTAAACAATTACGATAATTTCCGTTGCATTGCCAGTCACGTGATAACCCCGCGGATTTGTACACAAACTTTTAATTGTTTGATTACATTTTATTTTCCTACATTGTACAATTTTGCAAGGCAAGTTCCGAGATTATTTCTACATTTAGGTAGGTACATACTTATATTTTCATGACAGTATTATATTTATTTTGTTATTATTGGTAATTTAATATTTATTAGACTGTAAAGATGTATATTATAGTGAGTGTATATGTTTGTTGTGTAAATTCTAATATGTTGTGACATACTTATTTAAAAGTTTCTCGGCAATTAGTTATGAGTAAAAATAACACCAAAAACTAACTATATATTTCTTTTTTAATATATTAAATGGCCATTTTTAAATGGGAAAATCAAAAGGTATATTTTTGGTAACGGGAGTAACTGTGGGACTCTTACCAGCTACATACCACCCTACAGAGGCTGTTTTCGGTGTAAATGAAGGCTCCGGGATATCTGAAGACACGCGTGAATTTTTCGTCAAGACAGGGCAGTATTTCTTCTGATGCTAGGGAATGCAATCCCTTGAGAAATTTTTAATCTCGGTATTTGCGGGACTGGAAAAAATCATTCTCACGGGATCCAGGTATTTGCTGAATCTGGATCACGCGTGGTTACTAAGACTTCGCAAAAAACTTATAAACAAGAGCAACCTTTGTTCGCGCGCGGTATTCCGTTCAATTTACTACCAGGATTAATTCCGCGTATAGCTCGCGAGATCCCAGTATTCCGGTATTGCATTCCCTACCCAAAACAATTTTCATGTTACGTTAGTATGCAGCCAAAAAAACCTGCTTGATTTTATTCCAACGATGTCGTATTTCTTGTTGTTGTATTTAAATTATGCCAATTGAAAATTTGATCGATATTATTGTGATAAATTGTATTATTGGATTTGTGTAAGATACAATTCGATTTTTAGGCTATAGTTGGAGGTATTATACCCTTACGTACATATTTTAATATTGTAATAAAGGTTTAGCTTGTTTGTTAAATACATTTCAGTTATTTTAGGAATTGATGTTTTTTATAGAAATTTGATTGTAACGCGAGACGTTTAATCAAAATCTACGTAGATAGCGCGAAATTTTATGAAATTAAAAATGTTTACATACCATTCGGAAGTTAATAAATTTATGTACAGTTTTACCTGAAAATGTCAAAAATGTTTTTTTTTGTTTATGATATAATACTACGTTATTTGTGATTTGTGTAAATTTTGCCGTGGCAACAAATATATACCAGTCACGTGTCGCATTCCGAATGTAAAAAGGGCGTGTATGATTTTATACGTTCCTTGGCTTTGCGATGCCAATATGGCGTATTATTTTTAAAGGTGAAAGAGTGCTGGAAGCGTATACGTTGTTTACGGCAAATTAGCGCGACCGTTTATAGTACCATAAAATAGTATCTATCAAGTGTCATTGCAGTGTCACAATTTTAGGTCGACGGTCCTTTTCCTAGGCGTGGGACCTAAAGGCAACCTACTGAATATAACATACCTACTTAGTATTTTTTAGAAGTGGCAGTGGCTAACTTGTATCTATTTTGAGCCATATACTAATATGACACAATTTACAGCACTTTACTGAATGGGATAAATTACCGTAAGCGGCTATCTGTACACTTTTATTATGTATATCGCGCTGTAGAAATTTTATAAAAATAAAATTTTTAGTAATGAAAGTATAAAAGTATTAAAATTTAACTATGAAATAATCTTAATGACGTGATACGCCGATATTGCATTTGGCATTATTTTTCATTATTAATGGCTCAGATGTTAGATTAGACCAAATTATACATAAGCAACATTTATTTATTAAAATATATATCAACTTTTTTGTACATGGATAATATTTGTTGCTTTATACCAAAAAAGATCTTATTTAATTGTTACTATGTTTCTAAAAATTTTAAAAATAATGTTCTTTCATTATTTATTATTAAAATTGCATATATTAATAACTAAATTCAGACTCTATGTTGAGTGCATGGGCGTACCGGGGGGGGGGGGGGGGGGGCATGGAGGGGCAGCTGCCCTCCCTGGAAATTGTTAACCTCTCTACTAACTATGTACTGTTGTAGATAAAAATGTAATAAGATAAAAATATAGTCTTAAAATCTTACGGTTGCCCCCCCCCCCTGGCTCAGAACCTGGGTACGCCCATGGTTGAGTGTAAACACGTTTAATAAATTTTATTGTTTTATTAAAAAAATCAATGTTTTTCTTGTAACTTGTCACTGGTTGTCATAAACATTAGGTAGATATAATATGTATATAAGAATGAAACAGCATGTATGTAAAAGTATGTTGTTAATATCTAGTCTGCATTACATTAGTTTGGAAAATGAGATAAGAAATGTCATAATATTATGTTAAAGTTTATTATGGAGATATACATTTTTAAAGTATAAATATAAAAATTATACAGTAGATATGAAGAATAAATTAATTATAGTCATTTGTTATTCGTGAAGTTAAAAAAATGGTAAATTCAAAAATTATTGTTTGCACTATAGTTGGATTGTACTGTTAATTTCATTAATGGCCGATGAAGATGGATAATGAAGTAACGACTGGCCATTAATTGTCTATATATTTTAGAATATTTTTAATTTTACCCTTTTTAATTCGAGTATAGATGTAAAAAAACGCTTAATTTCCCATGCCTTTTTGAATCTTGATCATCTGCCTTTCTGCCAAGCAGTTTATGAAAGGCTAACAATTGGTAAAATGTATCACTGTCGTCGTGATTACTGAGTGGTAAATTTCTGCAAAGTCTCCCCTGGCGAAGGCCGGTCTCTGCTGGCGAAGAAGATATATATGTATATCTTCTTCGCCTCTGTGGTCTAGTGGTTCGGCGTCGGTGATGACCATATGATGTGGTACCAGATTTGGGAAAGACGTTGGGAAAAAAATATCCACTCAGTAGACATTATGGTAGTGATTCTTGAATGATATCACGCCGTGGTCATACTTACATTTCATACTCTGTGGTTTCTATATGTAAAATTACTATGACGTTTTAACACGGAAGTTACAATGTCTATTTTCACCGAAATTAAATCCTAAAAATATTATTAATTTTTATGTTTTAAAATAAATATTTTAGTTATTTAAATAATTATGATGTGGCGATAACTCCACATCATAATTATTCATTAGAAATTACAACATATTCGATTCAATCTTAGTGATAACAAGCCTATTGACGCCAATATTCCTTTTTAAATAACTAACGACGTATGTGACTATGGCTGGTCAGTACTTCTGCTAGGCAAAGTTATTGTTATATAAATACTAACTGCGTTTGGTTGCTTCGTGATTGCTCTTTAAATTTTTGACTTGGAAATTTTGATAGTTAACTCTAATAAATCTAGTTAGAAAATTTAATATACTTACTACTCTTAATACGATAACTTAAACCGACACGTCCCAAGAACAAAATCGTACGGAGAGATCAGACGAAATTGGTTTTATAATAAAATTCGCATTAAACACGCATAAAGCCAAAAGACAATATATTTTTTTTATAGTTATTGGTCTTTTGTTTTTGGAAATGCTCAAGTGAACATCATCTTATGTACAATGTACTCCCACAAACAAATATATTGTAATTTGTTGATTTTGCAGATACGACTTTGTTCTTGGGACGTGTCGAAACGTAGCTTTTTCATACACGTGTTTACCATTAGTCATGTGATAGCTTTTATAGTTCAATGTTGTTTATCTATTATGTAGCTATGTGCGCTAGTAATGTGTTGTTATTGATAAGAGAGATGAAGTTTATGTAGGGAAATATTTTATCATTAACTAAAATCCCGCTTGGACTGTCCATAAAGTACGTCATGAAAATTTCCATTTCTGTCACTATTTTAAAACACTATTGATCGAGTTTTGTTTTTTTCTCTCTTTTGATTTCATATGTTCAGGGATATCTTCCCCGTGTTGGTTCCGGACTCCTTTGAAGAATAGACCAACTGCCGTTCTGCCAGGCAGGTCGTAAAATTCGACCGATTGGCTATGCAAGTCACTACCATCGTGACTACTAGGTGGTAGAGATCTGCATTGTCTTGTACGGGTCTGGTACCACTGCCTTATCTATTCCTGCCGCAATAGCGTCAGTGCTTGTCACTGTCGTGTTCCGGTTCGGAGGGTACGGCTACGGTGGCTAATAAACTTAAGCATGTGGCATTAGACCTCGCCTCAAGCATCAACATCTTTGATGTCTATAGGCGATGGTTGACTCTTACCATCAGGAGACCCATCTGCTTGTTTGCTATTTTATGATATAAAAAAATAACTTCTTCCTTATAAATATGACGTTTTTATATGTTTGTATGAGGATACTTTTCATAATCTCCCATATAACTTTAGTTTTGATTTGACTCCATAGATACATGAGACTAGAAATTGAGTATTGCTGATTTGTTTATACATTTTTAATTTGATTTATGTGTAAGTAAACTATTATTTAAATAGTTGTTATTAAATACCCAAATTCGTTACGACAAAAATTAATATGTGCTGAATTATTTTATGGTTAGTTAATATGACTGGAATTAAAGCTACATAAAATATTCTTTGATAGGTAACAACGTATGATTTACATTTCCTTAAAATACAGTGTAATGGTAGATACCGGTGTTAATAAGGCCTGTATGGTCGGGTTAATAAACTGCGAAGATTGCGGATAGTGCCTTTTCACTTACCGTACACTGCTAACGGTAGATTGTAGTTTTATAAATTTGGTTTTGCACAATTCTTAAGGCAAGTAATTCTTCTAAGTGTTGCTACGTGGCCTGGACCCTATTTGAAGACTCTTAAAAGACGAAAGAAGGCCAAACGTATCACTATCATCGTGACTACTAGGAGTTATGCAACGTTTCGCCCGGGTTTGGTATCACCGTCTTACCGTTACCTGCCACTGCATTGGTATATATCGCAGTCGTGTTGCGATTTTAAGGGTAAGGTAGTTGAACTCGCCTATATATAGTGTAAAAAAAACCCTGTCCGATCCGAAAGAGGTGTATTAATAACTACAAAAAAAAATATTTTTATTAAAATAAAAACAATAACGCATTTTAAAGTGCCTCATTAATTTAGTACTAAAATTGAGCAACTTTCCCTTGAACCGAGCAAATATTTTGAAAATTTATGCATCAATATCCATAAAATAATGACACAAAAACAAAGATCCATTCATCTAAACATCCAAATTTTCGCATTTATAATATTAAGATAGGTTATGTATCTCTTTTTCCATCACACTCAACAATATATTGTCGCCTCTGTGGTCTAGTGGTCCAGCGTTGGCGTCGACCACACGAGGTCCCGGGTTCGATTCCCGGGTCGGGCACATAAAAAAGTTTTTTCAGTTTTCTGAGAAACATAAAGTTGCTCGGGATTGGAAAGTGCCCGGTGGGCGATAGGCTTGCCACCTATCACATTTGTGGAACCAAGTATCTTCGGCTAATCGTGGGTGCACTTGTTGTACCTCTGCCTACCCCTTTGGGGATATGGGCGTGAAGATACTCCACAATATAATTCAGATGCTATATTACTACTTTATTGCTAACACTAAGTACTTAAGTAAGGCCTACAGTTAATTACATAAAGAGGGGAACGCATTTTAAAGTGCCTCATTAATTTAGTACTAAAATTGAGCAACTTTCCCTTGAACCAAGCAAATATTTTGAAAATTTATGCATCAATATCCATAACATAATGACACAAATATGAATATATTAAGCCCAAATAATGCCTTTGACGATCGGACAGGGTTTTTTCATACACTGTATAAAACTATGTTCCGAAACTATTCATTGTTAATATCTAATCAGTTACGTATTTTGCTGTTCTCGATAAGTGTCTACTGCGTTCAATTTTATCTGTATGTAATTTTAAAAAGTGCTTAGTGTGTTCATTTATGGGCTGATGTATTCGCATAATTAAAAATATATTTTAAAATTTGTTTATCGTTGTGTATATTGTGATATAAAAACTCAATGTCAGTTATAAATTATAATAGGCCTAAAATGTGTTAGATATTACAAGATGTTTGCTTTGTGCAGTGTTTACATTATCGTTCACCAATAAAACGATTGACTAATTAAAAGGTGTTTTTGATCTGACTATGAAACTAAAATACATCGTCCTTTATTCTTTTCATATTCGTAGCTAAATTTACTGCGTTTTGGTTGATTTTTACACCTTTCTAGATACCTGGATGATTTGACCATTTTATGCCTCCATTTTCCCAATCCGCTTAGTATAAACGGCGTGTGGTATGTCGCGAGCGAAAGAAGAAAAATCTTACGAATCATAATATTTTGTATATTTTAATATGTATGCCACTACAAACGTTTTCTCTTAACGACATATCATTCGACATTTATATCTATATTAATATTATAAATGCAAAAGTTTGGATGGTTGTATGGATGGATGTTTGTTACTCAATCACGCAAACACTATTGAACGGATTTGAATGAAATTTGGCACATAGGTAGATAATTACCTGGAATAGCAAATAGGCTACTTTTTATCCCGGTAAAATTAGGTGATCCCGCGGGATACGCAAAAACTTTTATATTGCAGTGAGCTGCACGGTGCAGTTAGTAATGTTACAAAAAACGCATTTTGTCTACCAACCATAACATGTCGTAATTATGTCGAATCCCTTTAAATGCAACAAAGATTGCACAAGTTGTAAACCACACAAATCAATCTGTACGTATGTATATTAATGGCAACAGTTATTTGTCTCTTGAGTACTTTATCTCTGCGACGAGAAAACGTTGGTCGTTGCATACATATTAGAATAAATGAGATGTTTCTTCTTATTCATCGAATCTATTTGCGTTTGCGCGCTAGATACGCGCTATACATTCTGAGTGCTAAGTGTTTTTCTTTTCGCATTCGATTGTGAGCGCGCTTAGATTTTACTAGGAATCTGAGTGCTAAGTGTGAGTTTTTCTTTTCGGCATTCGATCGTGAGCGCGTTTGGAGTTTACTAGGAATTTGTATGTGATTTGTACAGCGCCACCTAGTGGTAAACGTGAGAAACCAGATTACCACTAGGTGGCGCTGTACAAATCACATACAAATTCCTAGTAAACTCGAAACGCGCTCACGATCGAATGCGAAAAGAAAAACTCACACTTAGCACTCTGTATATGATTTGTATAGCGCCACCTAGTGGTAAACGTGAGAAACCAGTTTACCACTAGGTGGCGCTGTACAAATCACATACAAATTCCTAGTAAACTCGAAACGCGCTCACGATCGAATTACACACACACTTAGCACTCTGTTTATCCTAAGCGTGCTAGTCTCGTTTCGAAACATTTGTTACGCTCATCTTTGCCCTTCACTTGTTGGTAAGAGATGAAAAATGAAAAGCTTTGTGACCAAGGACCTATAATACACATATTTGTGATTTTAATGAATAATGCTGTTTTATTTTAATTTGTCAGAAATATAAAATCGAATAAATATATGGAAAAATTAATAACGAAGAAATTAATTTGAAAGGCAAGTTGTTTGAAATATTTTTTGAGGAAGTAGTTTCACCCAGTACTAACGATGGAAAGTGTCATATTTATTTATTGGTGTAATTCGAAAATAACTTGTCCTTAAATACTGTCGTGTAAATTAAAAGGAAGACTAAAATCATTCCAAAAGCTATCGTTAAACTCAATTGATTCGAATTCATTTTGGTCTATTTCCCTAACATATTTTAAATCATTGACCCATGACAAATCTATGTTACCAAATGTATCTGTTTTAAATTTATTGGTTGCAGCCTTTCGTTTCTTGCCCTTTGGTTTTGGTTCTGATTTCATCATTTCATTGAAACTTTGTTTTATTGATTTGCTATATTTTACTGACGTTATTTCATTTTCATTTATTTTATCCTTCTTTTTCGTTCTTCGAATACTCTTTCTCTTGCTACTGGAATTGTTATTTACTGTTTTTATTTTTCTAATTTTCTTTTTAGGTGTTCTAGTTTTAGGCTCTTTAACAAGTTTCTGCGTCTGCTTTTTTGCGAGATTATTACAATTATTTATAGTTGGAATTGTCTGATTACTTTTACCTACAGAGATCTTGAAACCTGACTCTTTACTAACTTTTGAATTGGATTGGACTTTTTGCGAAATATCAACATATGGTTTGATATGTTCTATGGGAGAATTATAAAAGTACTCAGAACGTTCAATACTTTTGCTGCTGAGATATTTGTTATCAATTTGATTTTGAACGCAAGTAGATGTTAGTTTACCAGAATTTTCTCTTGGTTCGTGGTTTATGGATATTGCGTTTTTAGTTTCATGTTGTTTTGATGATCTTTCTGTTTCTATAGACTCAATTATTTTCTGTATATCATTTGTATTATTTTCTATAGGATCTATTATGCCATTAAGAGACAAATTTGAAAGGGTTCTTTCTAAGTCAATATTGTCTAAGTATTGAGTAACAGTATCTTCACATTCCACTGTGTTCGTAGTTATAAGGTTATTTATTGTTCGATCATCTTTAGTAGTAACTTCGAAATTTGACTTGCTATTGGGAATTTTATTTCTAGTCAATTCAGAACTTCCATTTAGTTTCCAAGTATTGTAATATTCATCATTATTAATCGTAATTGTATCATTATTAGCATTACAAGCTTGTTCACTTTTTTCTTTCTGAGAGTTATCAAATATTTGATCAAAATTGTTCAAATTGGAATCAGTTATATGTTTTGAAATATTAACCTGTTTCGTGTCATCTAAATTTACCGTTTTAACAGGTAATATTTCACTAGATTGGTTAAGATTTAGGATCGCATTATCACTTTTTTTATTATTGTCCATGTCAGCGGGTACTTGCTGCGAACGCTTTTCGTCCTTATTTACAGATAATTCTTGAATAATGTTCTTCATTTGTAAGGTGAGTTTTTCGATAACCTACAAGTGGGTTCTTAGTAAATTAAACCAGATTTTTTATTTTTAAGTAGATAATATATCAAACAAGCAGATGGCTCTCCTGATAGAAAGGAAAACCATCTTCCATAGACACAAAAGATGTTAAGGATGCGTTGCTATCCGTGTGGTGCGATGGCTACGCCAAATGCGTAAGTCTACCTTAGTCTCAAAAATGGAACACGAAAATGACAAGTACGATGACTGACATACTGAATGACTGACAGGAATCTGGACTGAATCTGAACTAGGACCTAGGTACTAGTCACGATGTTAGTAACACACATATTGGCAATAGTTTGTTTTTTATTAACTGCCATTTAGAATGGCAGTCTGAGAGAATCTTCAAAAGGAGCCTGAACAAACTCGGGAAAAAAAATTACACAGGTATGGACCTATATACGTTTTCTGTGGTATGGACCAATGAAAATTTATATAGGTAACTACCTAGCGGCATTGGTCCAATGATTTACGATTGATGGAACTGTCTTAAAAGTTCGATCCTCGCAAGTAAGCCAACATGAAAATATTTTGACTATAGGATAGCAAACAAGCAGACGGCTCTCATGATAAAAAACTATCGACTGTAAACATCAAATATGGTAAGAGTGCGTTGCCATGAGTGTGGCGTGTTAAATGGCAGGTGTTTTTTTATCATAAGATAGCAAACAAGAAGATGGGTCTCCTGATGGAAAGAGTCAACCATCGTATAGACACCAAAGGTGTTAAAGGTGCATTGATATCTTGTGGCGAGGTCTAATATCACATGCATAAGTTTATCGGCTACCTTACTCTCCAAACCGGAACACAACAGCGACAAGCACTGACGCTATTGCGGCAGGAATAGGTAAGGCGGTGGTACTAGACTCGAGCGAGACAATGCAGAACTCTACCACCTAGTAGCCACGAAAGTAGTGACTCTCGTAGCCAATCGGTCGCCTTTTACGACCTGCCTGGCAGAACGGCAGTTGGTCTATTCTTCTGAATCCTGCGGAAACAACTAAATTTTCATAGATAAAGTATCCTATGTGCTATTCCAGGTATTCTTCTACATGTGTGCCAACTTTCTTCCAAATCCGTTCAGTAGTTTTTAGCGTGATTGATTAACAAAGATCCATCCATCTAAACATCCAAATTTTCGCATTTATAATATTAAGATAGATTATGTATCTCTTTTTCCATCACACTCCACAATATAATTCAGATGCTATATTACTATTTTATTGCTAACACTAGGTACTTAAGTAAGGCCTACAGTTAATTACATAAAGAGGAGAAGGTTCGGTTGGTCCGCGAACTCATTATAGTGCATTAATTGCCTCTGGTCAGACTTAAATTTTACTCAACACTTTGTTTGGAAAACTGCAGTAGAACTGGTTATTGTAATGACTAGGAATTAGAGATCCAGTGTGACCGTTCATCCCATTTTACCATCCGTATCCAGCGATCAGCGTGGCATGAGCATACTTTTGTATAGATTATACCACAAACCTGTAAGGATCTTGGGTCTCCACAACATTGCTCTTTATATGATGTAATTTCCTTAATGTAATTCTTAGCACTTTGTTTAGATATCGGTTTATTTTTATATACGTAATCTTCAACTTTTAGGCTTATTTCTAATAATCGAGTATCGACCTTTCTTTTCTGAAACAAAAGGAAGTGTTGAAAACCACATTAACAGCAAAACTACTGCGAACGACTTTCAAAGGCCTATTGCATTTTTTTAATTACCTGTTAATCATATAATAAAATCGTAGGAAAGTCAAAACTGTACATTGAATATTTTTTTAAAAGAATACTTGGGGCGTGATCTACAATCGATATCGAAGCCAAAAATATAGTTTTTAGAATTTTTGTTTTGTTTGTATGTAGGTCCGGGGTAAACTCAAAAAGTACTGCATGGATTTACTTCAAATTTTGCATGAATATTATTAACAGGTCGGCTCAACATATAGGCTACATATTATCACACTATCACCTACGGGGGAGGAGCTGTGCGGAGTAAACGAAGTCCGCACGGACGAAGTCGTGGGCAACAGCTAGTTATATAATAAAATAATAATTATTATTATTATTGTTTAAAAAAGTAGTATCTTCACGTCTGATGAAGTAGGCAGAGGTACAACATGTTTACCCACGATTAGCCGATGATACGGCCAGTTTCCATTTCATTCCAATTTTAACAAGCAATAAACCTGTGTTTAACAGATAATTTACTTGTAAAAGTTATTAGTATTAAGATCGACTTTCACTCATCTGATAACCGAATGAAACATCTTTTTTATGTAAAATTTTATACATAATAAATAAATCCATACTAATACTATAAATGCGAAAGTAACTCTGTCTGTCTGTCTGTCTGTTACGCTTTCACGGCAAAACCACTGAACCGATTTGGATAAAATTTGGTACAAATATAGTTTGATACCCAAGAAAGGACATAGGATAGTTCTTATCCCGGAAATCCCATGGGAAAGGGAACTATGCGGGTTTTTATTTTAGAATTTTTTTCTAGGCGAACGAAGTCGCTGGCACAGCTAGTAATAAATAAATATTCACGGGACAAATTACACTTACTGATCTAACCCCAAAGTAAGCAAGTTATTTGCTTGTGTTATGGGTGTTAGTCAACGATACTAATACATAGAAATACATATATAAATACTAGAATATATATAATAAACACCCAAACCCGGAAATACAAGCATTTATGCTCATCACACAAATGCTTATCCCCGTCGGGGATCGAACCCGAGCCCCGTTGATTGCGTAGTCAGGGTCGCTAACCACTCGACCAACGGCGCGGTCAAAGAGACGTCTTGCATATACCATACCTATTGCCTATCAAAATTTGTTCATAGCTTTTCTTAATTAAAAAAATGTTAAATAACTTTTTTTAGTAACTTTCACCCATTTGTTAACTTATCAAATGTTATAAAAACCAAAAGTTTTAAACATATGTTTTATTCTTCATCTTCTGACGTTGTCACTTCTTTTTCTTTTGAACTTAGGTTACGTTTTACCGCTTTTACTTTCGCTTTGCAAATCGTCTTTTCTTTTTTTCTGTTTTCTAGCAGCCCACTCATTCTCGATTGCCAGTTTTTCCGGTGTGTGGGTTAAAATCCTAGTTTTACCTTTTTTTTTTACTTTTCCAGAGCCTTTTCTTGGTCCAGCTTTCGGGTGTGGTCTTATTACTTCAGGACTTACAAATGCTGACGTGGAAGGTTTTGAAACATGAATATTGTGAGAATAGGTCGGTGTTTTAGGACTATCGATATTTCTTATTTGTGAAAAACCAGCTGTAGTCGGTCGGTTATCATTGTCAGAATTCATAAGGGCAACTCTATTACTGGCATATCATACGGAAATCAATTTTGGGGGAGATTTTGTAGAATCATTTACCTTTTCACTATCAGAAATGTCGGGAGTCAAATCGTCATTTGAAATAATTGGCACTGGTGCAACTGGCGCAACATTTTGTGCATTTAGCATAAGGGCAGGGGAAGCTGGCGCAGTATTTTCAGCCGTCAGCGTAAGCGCAGATAGAGCTGGCATAGCATTTATCACAGATTCAGGTGGAGCAATTAGCAATGGTTCCTCATTGCTTATTAAAGATACATTAATTAACGATTGACCAAGTAAAATAGACGGTGATACTGATAAAGATGATGGGGTTACATTGTCTGTTACAGTTCTTACATTTTCTCTGTCAGTAACATATGAGCTTAAATATTCAAAGGTTGAATGGGAAAATTCCAGTAACTGAGAAACTTTTCTGAATATTTCTAGGAGTCATTGCATTTGGGTAAGCACTGCCTAGACATCCAGCTAAATCATATATGGTTAACGGCCGCCCTGGATGACTAACCATCCAATTGTCGCATGCAGTATTATAATATGACTTCATCGCTCCAAATACAATTCGATCCAAAGGTTGTAATTTTTGAGAGGTATGTGGTGGTATAGTTAGGAGATGGATACCATTATCTTTACAGTAGTTTATAGAGTCAATGGTAATGTGTGACTCATGGTTGTCAAGTATAATAAGACAAGGGCTGTCCTTGGTGCATCTTACATGCTTATGAAAAAAATTGAGAAAAAGTAGAAAGTTTTGTCCAGTCATCCATCCACTCGGATGTGGAGCTCCTTCAGTACCCGGCGGGCCACCATCTATTATTCGTTGCTGCCAGTTTTTACGTGGAAATATAATAAATGGTGGAAGATGGTTACCTATAGCATTTATAGCTCCACATACAGTAACAAGCTGCCCACGTTCTCCAGATGTGACCTTAGAGACTTGTTTGAGACCTTTACATGCCACAATTTTTTTTGGTTTGTGAACTGTAGTAATCCCAGTTTCGTCTACGTTCCAAATTTGGTTCGGTCCAAAATTAAATCGCTGTAATAAACTTTTCAAATTCTCAAAGAAATTGCCAACATTGTGTCTGTTAAAAGCTGTGGCGCGAGACAAACTAGTGGCTTCGGGTACACGCAATGACAACTCTTTGTGACGATTCATAAAACCGTAGAACCAATCATAAGTAGCTGTTTCCTGTTCAACCCATTTTGGTGATATTTTTTACTATTTTCAGAAGCATATTGAAATGCGAGGTCTCGTACATTCTTCGGAGTTAACCCATGATACAATTTACTGGCCATTATTAAATAACTAACAAGTTCTGTCTCTTCAATTTTCGAAAAAATTTGTGACTGGCGATAGTTTGGCGTGTAGTTAATATTTTCAGTCGTAGCATTTTTCTTCTTTCTGACATATCTTTTTAGTGTCATAACTGCTATCCCGTAACCTTTGGCAGTACCACGAATACTTTCACCCCCTATAACTTCATTAACAGCCAACTCCAAGATTTCCTTATCGATTGGTATTCTTTTTTTTGCACCTTCTTTGGTTTTGTATATTCTAGGCATGTTGAATTCTGAAATTATTAAAAAATAAACATTAGGGGACACTTGATCCGGTGGGATCATATCTCCCATAAGAAAGTGTACCATGTGTACCATAGATATGTCGAGGTTATAAAAATATATTATAAAATAATCTACTACTATTAACACTTTTCTTTGAAACAAACGTTTAAACACATACATAATTAATAGTTTAAAAGAGATTTTAATCCAAAATAACTTTACTAACCAATTATTCAAACAAAATAAAAACTTACGAAAATTATTTTCTTGCCACACGAAGCTCACAATTATCCGCCATCTGCTCAACTGTCATATTTGACAGGAGTATCTACTTTAGAAAGTGAGAACGTAACATAGACTATTAATGTTGCCACTCTAAAATCATAAAATGTTTACAGTAGCTCTGTAAATCCCGTGTATCTAGTCTCCCGTAAGGATCAAGTGTCCCCAGTCTCCCCTACATATTATAAATGTGAGCTTGTATGTTTTGATGTTTGTTACTATTTTTTGAATTAATGAAACTTGGAATAATTTCATGCCTTTTATAAATCTAATAGTTCGTATCTTTGGATGTCGATACTCAACCACGCAAATACGACTGGACTGATTTGGATGACATTTAGCAATTAGCATACAGTTAAACGATTACCTGGAATAGGACATAGAATACTTTTATCCTCGAAAAATATATTGTTTCCGTGAGATTCACTAGAAACATTTATAATGCAGCGGGCTGCGGGGAACAGCAATTTTATTATAATAAAAGTGTAAGTAACATAATATATAGTGTAAGTATAGTGTAAGTAAAAGTAAATCTGTGTTAAAGTAATTGTGACTCTAGTCATAGCATCACTCTGGAGGTTTTTAAATGCCGCAGTCTCCCACGAAAACGACGAAGCATCACTCCACGGTCAAAAGTCTTCTTGTAAAATTACATCATATTATGACTCAAATTCAACGTCACAATATGAGCCGAGTTCTTCGTCTTCAACATATGTTGTATCACGCCTTGTTCAATGTAGGAGTGGAATAGTCATGATACATATTTCTGTGCATGGGACTGCTGGCCTCAACTGAAATCCTTGTCAAATATTTGTAACTGAGTATTTGTTTGTGTTTCTGGGTTTGGGTATGATATTTCTATGTATTAGTATCTTTCACTAACGTTCATATTACAAGCAAATAATTTGCTTACTTTTGGTTTAAATCAATTAGTGTAATTGTTCTGCGAATACTTATTTATATATCCATACTAAAATTATAAATGCAAGACTCTGTCTACTTGTTACGCTATCACGGCTAACCGAAGAATCGATTCTGATAGAATTTTGCAAGGAAATAGTTGAAAAAACCCAGGGCCAAACATATTTACTTTTTTTCAATAATCAACTTCTAGATGGCTAAAATAGGGGATGAAAGATGGAAAGATTATATTGATTAATTATTATTTTACTCGCAGGTGAAGGTGCACGGATCAGCTAGTTACCTATCTATAAACGTTTTCTCAACGAGTCTGCTGTGTAGGTTTCTAGTTGGAAGGAATGTTGATTGGTCTTATTTTTCGAATAATCACATAAAAGAAAAACATGCTATGGTATTTTACATTTATGCCTATAAAAACTAAACAAGAGTATATTACCCTTGACTTTCCATTAAAATGCTTGCATTTAATATTTTATTTTCCCTTGTCAAAACTGACTCAATAGTGCCGTCATGTAATGAAAATCAAATAAGCCTTTATAATATTGATACACGTACTTGGTTCGTGTGATCCAAAATATAATTTTCCTTTTTAAAAAAGGATAAAGATAAAAAGTAGCCTTTCTTATAAATGAGGCTATCATATGCAACAGGAATTTTTCAACTCTTACTGGTTCAAAAATTGGATTAGTGCGTTCAAAAAAACAAAATTTTTCCCAAGCACGGGGTGACTGCTATAACACAAACATAATTAAAAAACGTTTCAGTTTTAAATTAGTATAATTGTATTGTTAAATAGTTAATCTGATTGTCGTAAGCCAATATGAAAAAGCAACATAACAAACTTAAAACTCAAGTTGTATTCAAATAACTTTACAGACGCTTTTAGTTTTAACGATTCGACATTTTTAGAATAATACTTCCGGAGCAGAACGCTTCCACACCCAGCATTTTTATTTTTAACCCTCGACGTAAAAAGGAATAAGTTTGACCGCTATTTGTGTGTCAATCTGGTAGCTCTTAAACGGGTCAACCAATTTGGATGCGTTTTTTTAAATTTAAAATCTAATTTTTTAGTGATGGTACCTACCTGTTCTATTTTTTTCTTAGATATTTTCTTCCTGCTTGGCGGCATTTTTGATCGGTAAAGTTAAATTGTTTATATAAATAGTTATATAAAACGAAGTTGCAGACGGGTAGGAGACTTACCTTTACTTGGCATACTTATGGAGTATACTTACTATAGGTAATAGGTATAGATAAAACAAAATTGCGCCATATTTTAATTATTTTTTATTCATGTCATGACTAAGGGCTAAAGCAAAATATGCTTAGATCATACTTCAGTGTTACATATTAGTTTTTTATCTATTATTGTAAGTACATAATTTATGAGAAGTTGATCGCTTGTGGAAAGACTTTTTTGTGAAAAGTTTTTTTTTTAATACGCTTCACACAATAACCTACCTACTTACATAGCAACATGCGTTTACAGTTAAGCAAAATATTATTTTTTAAAAGTGTATTTTTTCCTAAGTAAAAATGTTTTAAAATAATTCTGGCTTATCTAGAGGTTTCAGTGATGTGAATTTCCTTTATGAATGAATTTGCAGATAAAAGCGTTTAATGTAGGTATCGCTATAGTCTTTAAGGTCGGTCTCTGTGAAAAACATATTCAGTCTGGCCTGTGATTTACGGGCCAACAATCGTTTCTATTAAACAAATATTATTTTATTATAAATGTTAAACTAAATAATATTCAACATGAATTTAATAATCCGTATATTTATTTTTCTATACGGATTATATCTCTGTGATGCGGGATATGGATCAGGACAAGATACGTAAGTTTGAGTAATTAATAAAAATATTTTATTTTCAAATTTTAATATCGTGTTATTTTTTTTAGCGATTATGCAATTTTGTTTTAAATTTAAAAAAAATATGCAAAAAATGAAGCTGTACATAAATACGTTTTTGCGCCTTTATAAAAATAAATAAATTTTAGCGCTAAATTGAAACAAGTTTACAAACTTGAAACTTGTGAAACTTACAAACATAATTTATTTAATGTGCAACTTTTACATATTTTATTTCGTAGACGTTTAATATATTTTTGAATTTTGTATGCTATAAAATATTTTTGTTCCCATATTTTATTTTGTAACTTGACATTTTAGGAGCTTTAGGGAGTTAGGCAAATACTTAGGTTAAAAATCAAAGTACCACGCATCTATGCCGTAATTTCGCGCAGCATATTTTGTTTTAATTACTTGATAAAGTATAATTTTTATATAAGTAAAATAATAAATAACTACTAGCTATCGTTTATATAACAAAAACAACATATAATAGACTTATAATTTACATCTCGAAAAGATTTTTATTTAGTCGTAATCGTTACAGAAACAACACAACAATAATATTGTTTTAGGGTTCGAAGTAAACTAGGAACCCTTATATAAATAACGGTTTCTACTTCCTAGTATCCTTATACAGAGTAACTTTTAAAGGTCTGGTCAAATTTTTAAATT
Source organism: Apodemia mormo (assembly GCA_036924255.1). Classification (NCBI taxonomy): domain Eukaryota; kingdom Metazoa; phylum Arthropoda; class Insecta; order Lepidoptera; family Riodinidae; genus Apodemia; species Apodemia mormo. The sequence goes on along the minus strand of JAUPFN010000005.1, from coordinate 42,336,711 downwards.
AGGAAATAAATATTGAATTGTAAGTGCGTTTTTATTATTATTTTAAAATTATTACAAGATAATATAAAAATATTCGTTTAAAAATATCCCATTAAATTCATGAATTACATGCACCGAGTCTTGCGACATCATTTTACATCGATCATTTTACATTTACCTAATATTACGATTCACTTATAATAATCTGTCGCTCTAGTACATTTTTCCCGATTAATTTTAATTTGGTTAAAGGCATTTTAGTGCCTTTAACCAAATTAAAATTAATTTTAGTTCGAACTTTGCGTAATTGAAATAATATCCACGCGTCTTGTTTTTTGTGTGGGACAAAAATGAAATTTTGAATTTTTTAAATTATTTTTTTTATTACAAATATCGAACATAATATTTTCGATTCTGAAAAACTTCTGTGAATTTCGCCGGACTTTTAAAAGTATAAAAAACGGAAATCGTCCGCACGATAACTCAGAAATTCTTATTACTAGAAAGCTGTAATTTGGCACAAATATACTTATTAGTCACGCCATGGTTACATAAAATCTTGAAAAAAAAATATTTTTTCAAGATATTCCCCTACATGTAAACTGGGCATGTACATTTTTTTTCTCACGCACCCCATTGTGTGGGGAGTTTTAGAAGTGAGGAATTTATTTTTTAGGATTTTTATAATTAATACTTTAAAATATAGTGTCTGTAATTTTAGAAGATTTTCCTCGATTTCCTTCAGTTTCCTTACTTAAATTCTTACTTGGTAAATATTATAGGTACCTACTTATCTTAGGGATATATTCTTTCTAACACCCGCGGGCCCATTTTGAAGAATACTATTTGTTTTTCTTCTAGGAGTTCGGCAATGATATTGGTAGGTTAAATTACAACTATGCTAATAGGTGCGTTTATTCTCTAAAATTTCATTATGTGGAAAACTAGTCCTGCACTGTTTTCTATCGTTAAACTGTAAGTATAGTTTTTGCGATCGTTAATAAACAGCCAGCCTCTAATGCACTTATGGTAAAAAATATACTCCCAAGTACTAAACATTAAAGATAGAACCAATCTATTTAAATTTGACCATGTTACACGTTATACCTTAAGTACTTATACTCGATAATTATATTTTACTGTACAATTTCAAAGTTTTAGGGGTCTGTAAACATATGCTATGCTAACGTACGTATAATTTGTTCCATTGAATTTGATTTATGGAGTAATGGTAGGTATTAGAGACTCAATATACAATCTAAAAATAAAAACTCCAAAGCTAGAATAGTTATTAACGAATGTGTAACACTTTTACAAAAATCAAATAAAAACTTTATGTAGATATGTGAAATTAAAGTAATTAGGTATCAATTTTTACATTAATTTTCATTGAGTATGTAATATTACTAGTAGGCACTTTATAATACCTTCTATTATTTTTTAAATATCCTAATGAGTACCTACGGTTTTAACCTCCCTTTTTTATTATATAGTTTTTTTTTATGTTAAGCACTGACGCTATTGCTACAGAAACATGAAAGGCGGTACCAAAACTGGGCGAGACGTTGTAGAACTTATGGTTACGATTTTAGTGATACATTTGGTCTATCATTTTTTTCTAACTATAAAGAAGAAAGACAGATGATCCAAACTTTAAAAAGGCTCAGAACAAAAAAAAAATAACTTTCGGTTATACCTATATACATTTAGTTTTAATAAACAGAAACAGAATCTCGACATTTTCTCTTATATCGTAAATACTAAAGTTTTACGTTGAAAAGTAAGGGTAGGCCCTACCCTACCCTGCACTGCGTATCTGATAAAGTTATGATCTTTTTATTACAAATAGATAGTTCTCCTGACGATAATTAATTACAATCGCAAATAGAGACCTACGTTAAATGTGAGTACCTAGTGCTACAAGCATAAGTTTACCAGCTATTTTACCCTTTAAATCGGAACACGATAGCACTGCCTTTTTTATATTATTGCAGCAGAAAAAGGCAAATCGGTGGTATAAAACCCGGGTGAGACATTACATTTTACTTAATTAAATATTTTACCTTTACTTAATTAAATATTTTTATTTATATTTCCCTATATCAGTGGTTCTTAACCGGTGGTTTCATTGCTGGTCTCTGGGAATACCAGAAGGAGTCCGGTGGTGATGATTTATTTATAGAACAATACTTTATTCACTAACTATACGAGTATATATTTTTATATCATAAGATAGCAAATTAGCAGATGGCTCTCCTGATGTAAAGAGACAACCATCGGCTATAGACAACAAAGATGTTAATAGTGCGTTCCTATCCTAGTGGCGGGGTCTTAATGCGACATGCATAAGTTTACCGGCCACATTACCCTCCGAACTGGAACACGACAGTGACAAGCACTGACGCTATTGCAGCAGGAATAGGTGAGGCGGTGATACCAGACTCGGGCGATACAATGTAGAACTCTACCACCCAGTAACCACGATAGTCGTGACTCGCATTGCCAATCGTTCGCCTTTTACGAACTGCCTGGCAGAACGGCAGATGGTTTCTTCAAAGGAAGACCGATCCTTCCAAAAAGTAAATGGTCCATGGTAAGATAAATAACGATTTAGTGCCGTAGCAGAAAAATATTTGTCTGTGCCGCGATAACTCTACGATGGTAACACTATAATTATAAAGGATTAGGTATTTATTTGAATAAACCAATATCATCACGCCAGTTCCATTGCTAGATGTCAGAGTAAATCTAACGTCAATACGAGTTTTGTAGGTTACTGGGAAGAGTGGCGATCCCAATCACCGCAATTTAGCGTCATATAACAACTATCACCAGTTTTTGAACTACACCTGAGATTTTCTTTTGAAAAAACCTTAGCATTTTGGCCAGCGATTAAACCCGAGAATTCTTAATTTGATCCGTACAAACAGACGACTACCATAATATAGTACTAATATATACGTTTTTTTGCAGGCAATCAGATGTTGAAGCACCGGCTTATGTACCACCATATTTGAAGAATCAGAGGTTTACGAAAACTGCGTATTCCGCGTATTCCGGAACAAAATCAGCGTATTCCGGAACAAAAAATGTATATTCTGGTACAAAAACCGGATATCCAGGAAGAAAAATTGTTCCTACTAGCATGAATGTTGGGTACGGCTCTCAGCAAACATGGCAATCATCTGGTTCAGCGTAAGTATAAAACAATATTTACAGTTTAAAACATTCGAGTTCCGGTTTGAAGGGTAAGGTAGCCGGTAAACTTATGCATGTGGCATTAGATCTCGCCACAAGATAGCAACGCACCATTAACATCTTTGGTATAGATTGGTATAGATTGACTTTTTCAGCAGACCCATCTGCTTGTTTGCTATCTTATGTTATATATAAAACATTTTAAAAAGATTATGTAGCTGACTTCTCGTATTTATGGAGTCAATCATACGAGTATGATTGTATGATTGACTCTATAAATACCACCAGTCTACTGCAGTATGCTTATCTTTATACATTCTCGTGTATAAGAAGAAAGCACTGAATTACTGACTGACATATCAACGTCCAGCCTAAGCAGTTAGACCGAAAAGGCTAAATTTTTACAGGGGTTGTTTTTCGAAATTCATCCATAAGATGGTGAAATATAGGGGGTGAAATATCTTACATTAGCGACACGTTCATTTACCCGCGGGCGAAGCTTCGCGGCCATTTAGTATTGTATATGTTACCAGACAAGTAGATAAATATCCTGAAGAAGGATAATTGTACGTTGCGTCTAAGATGCTATGCCTCATGCATAAATTTCCCATCTACGTGAACCTGCAAACCCGAATAGATGAGAGTATGCGAGCCGGTCGGTGTGAGTCATACCTAAAGCGGTGCTCCGAAACCAGGGCAAGACCAGACATAACTCTACCATTTAATAGTTACGGTAGAAGTGACATGTTTAACCAATCATTCGCGTTTTATGAATTGCCTGGTAGTATATTCTGCAAAAGGGTCCGGTTAAACACTTCTGATTATTAAAATACTGATTTTGATTGCTATACTAATGATAATGTGACGGAAAGCACACTAAATTAATTAAGAGAAATAAGAAAAGTATCGTAGTCGAGATAAAACTTTTGTACCCCCGAAGATGCCGTAAAAAGCGAAACCGGTTGGCGATATTTACAAAATATAATATGTTTTGTAAAACAGTACTAGTCCATTTACATAATTACATGATTAGAAACAAGAAATACTTAAAAGTAGATATATGATTCTTTTATATCATATGCTAGCGACCTGCCCGAGATTTCACCCGCGTAGTTTTTGTTCCCGTGGGAATATCGGAAAGGTTATACTAAAACCTTCCTCAAGAATCAATCTATCTAGTTGCGTAGTTTTAAAGATTTAAGCATTCATAGGGACAGACAGAGTAAACGACTTTGTTTTTTTTTTTTTATGGAAGAGGGGGCAAACGAGCAGGAGGTGCACCTGATGTTGAGTGATCACCGCCGCCCATGGACATCTGCAATACCAGAGGTCTTGCAGTTGCGTTGCCGCCCTTTTAAAAATGAGTTTTATACTATGTAGTGAAGATACCAAGCAAGATGGTTCTCCTGATGAAAAGAGAAAACCGGACACCAGAAATGATAATTATGCGTTGCTATCCGTGTGGCGGGATGGCAGTGCCACATACATAAGTATACCGCCTACGTACACTTAGCCTCCAAACCGAACACGACAATGACAAGCAATGACGCTATAGTGGCAGAAATAGGTAGGTGGTATTATATACCCGGGTCAGGTTCAGGATTCAGGAAGGTGTTGGATCTTTATGTGTGTTCTACCGTCTGTGTAATGGGGAATGTTAAGATGAGATTTTCGATTTAGTACCGGCGTTCATATTGTGTCATCGCACTATACGCCATAGTAAGGGATTCCATCCACACTATAGCTATTGTCATATACGTTTGATCATCAATGACTGTTCGATTTGCACGTACCTTATTTATAGGAACAGTCAAACTTTGAAACAGCCTACCTCGCATGGTTTTTCCGAGTAGCTTTGATAGTGGGATTTTTAGAGGAGGATCAACAAATTACTTAGCAGCCGGCATCGCGTTGGTAACCAATCCAAATGTCCATGGTTAGCGGTAACTGCTTTCCGTCAGGTAGCCCATTCCCTCGAATGCTTACAAATTCAAAAAAATCATAAGTAATTCATACTTCATAGTCTATGATTACCATTTAATGTGTATAAATTTTGTAAAATAAAAGTAAAATTAAACTATTTGTTTCAGACCTACTTACAATGAGTTCCGGGGTAATGCCAATGAAGCATATTCTGGTAAGTTTTAATATTATTATATTTCAAATTGAGTGTTATTGTTAAATTGATTTTTTGATAGTGATGGCGGTGTAGTCAGTCTTCAGTATGTAGTACGTTCAAATTCAAGAAGGAGGCAATTCGTTATTTTCAATTCCCTTAAAAAGCTTTCTTAGTACAAGATCGTGCCTACTCGATAGATAAAATATACCGGAAATTTGATGTACTGCGTCTGTAGGTTATTGGCTAGTTAAAAATTGGAAATTTAGTTCCTGTGACAATATTTGGTACAGTACTAATCATCGACTACATAAGTTACTTTGTGGTACCTTTAGACATAATTATCTACTACTTGGTAGCCTAGTTCACAATGGCTCATGTTTGGATCGTGCTCCGGGTCCTCATGAACCATAGACACTTATACACATAACTGACTGATGACCTAGATGATAATATTACAGATGGTGTAAATATCAAAAAATGGGCCTGTGTCTGTACTCCGTTTGTGCATTTTAGCCAAACAATTAGTATGAGACCGCAATCTAACTCCTAAACCCTTAATTCTTTTCCTCAGCAAAATATACTTTAAATCTGACTCGCCTCTATGGTCTAGTAGTCTGGTGCCGGTGTTGACCACATGAGATTCTGGGTTCGATTCCCGGATCGGGGAATTCAAAAAATGTTTTATTCAGTTTTCTCATAAAAACAATGCTGCCTGTAACGGGAATGGAAAGTACCCTGTTGGCGATAGGCTTGTCACCTATCACATTGTGAGACTAAGTATCTTCGGCTAATCGTGGATGAACTGGTTGTATCTCTATCTACCTCTTCGCGGATACGGGCGTGAAGATACTTTTTTTCTTAAAAGTATCAAAAAATACCATCTTGGAGGTTGATCCAAAAAAAAATGCCTAGAGTAGGTATTTTTAATTAATTAAATAAATGGAGTTTTACGTAATAACTAAAAAAAATATTTCAGTTTCTTTGAAACGCTTTTTCAGTTTTCTTTATAATAAAATCGTAGGAAAGTCAAAACTGTACATTGAATATTTTTTTAAAAGAATACTTGGGGCGTGATCTACAACCGATATCAAAGCCAAAAATATAGTTTTTAGAATTTTTGTCTGTTTGTCTGTATGTATGTCCGGGGTGAACTTAAAAAGTACTGCATGGATTTACTTCAAATTTTGTATGAATATTACTAATAGGTCGGGTCAACATATAGGCTACATATTATCATGCTATCACCTCCAGGGGAGGAGCTGTGCGGAGTAAACGAAGTCCGCGCGGACGAAGTCGTGGGCAACAACTAGTGTATTATAAAATTCGTTAAAAGTAAGCAAATTATTAACTTTAGCTTGGCTGTTTATACTTGGTTTGCAGTTGGTCATGACTCGGCAATGGCCAACCTATTTACAATAGATTCTACAAAACCATTTATTTTTGTACTGTCCTGTATTTTGTAAAAAAAGGGATTTTGTAGTTATATCTGTATAAAACAAATTCGTGCTAGTTACAACAGTGTTTTTTGTGTTCTTGGATTTGTCTTCGTTAGGAATAGGGTAATAAGTATTAACATTATATGATATTAAACAATACACAAAATATCAATAAAAAATCATTTTGCTGGTAAGTCATCAAAATACTTGATTTTTTTTAAATTTTAATTTATTATCCTAATGAGAAATCGAGCATAATCATTTAATAATAATTGCAAAATCCTAAGCTCATTCATTGACTGTTAGGTGGAATGAAGTTCGCCGGGTCAGCTAGTATACACAAATAAAAAATGTTTTTTTTTGAAAATCTTAATGTTCGCGCCAACAATTCAAATCTAAGATGTCTAGAGAACCAGGAGCGGTATAGTTTTTATCTCAATTAAGCCTCTCCCCCCCTCAAGTACCAAGTAATTTGTATGGCAAAACAACGTTAGCCGGTTAGCTAGTTAATTATAAATACACAACCAAATTTGCGCCAACCTTCCTGAGTGCTATTTGCTGATATATTTGAGAGATTTTAAAGTACACTTTGCATAGAAAAGTAATGAGAGGTTAAGGAGGTAAATCAGGATTTTAGAATATATTTCAACTTTTGAACGCCCCGTTGGTAGAGTTCTAGAGGGTAGTTCTAGAGGGCTCGGGTTCGATTCCCGACGGGGACAAGCATTTGTGTGATGAGCATAAATGTTTGTATTTCTGGGTTTGGAGGTTTATTAAATATATTCTAGTATTTCTATGTTTTATAGCAACGTTGACTAACACCCAGAACACAAGCAAACAATTTTCTTACTTTGGGGTTAGATCAGTAAGTGTAATTTATTTCGTGAATATTTATTTATTTATTAAAAAAATGTAGGATTTATATCAATTAGCATTAAACCAAAACTTGACCTACTTAACTACCTACCTACCTTCTTCACAAAAGCAAACAAACAAAATTTCTTAGGAGTGCAGTCTACAGTGAGTAATTAAGAATTACCCGTACAATTGAAGGCCATTTTAAATGACGAGTCCATGATCGTCTAAGAATTCAACCACAGGAAAAATGACGCAATTAATTAAAACAAACTATTGATACCACGCTGGATGCGGTTTCGGTAGCGTACGAGCTTTTTCCTTAATCGGACAATGAGTTCCGAATTTTTCATTAGTTGATTTTCCGAAAGGGTTGACACCTATTACAAGAGCTTGCCACTCATACACCTAATTGCTTTTATACCTAATACACTATTTTGGTTTTCTACCTACCTGCCTTTAGCGAATTTATAATTTTTATATTAATCACTACATAGTATAAATAAAACAAAGTCGCTTTTCGCTGTCTGTCCCTAATCCCTATGTATGCTTAGATTTTAGAACTACGCAACGGATTTTGATACGGTTTTTTTAATAGATATATGTTTATATGTAGAGTTTATCTATACTTATAATAAAATCGTAGGAAAGTCAAAACTGTACATTGAATATTTTTTAAAAGAATACTTGGGGCGTGATCTACAACCGATATCGAAGCCAAAAATGTAGATTTTAGAATTCTTGTGTTTCTCTGTTTGTCTGTATATAGGTATGTCCGGGGTAAACTCAAAAAGTTACTGCATGGATTTACTTCAAATTTTAAATAGGTCGGGTCATAAAGGCTACATATTATCACGTCATCACCTACAGGGGAGGGGCAGTGCGGAGTAAACGAACTCCGCGCGGACGAAGTCGCTGGCAACAGCTAGTGTATAATAATATCCATTACATACTAGAACAATACTGTTATAAATATATTAACAAAACAACGTTTGCTGGGTCAGTTAGTATGTATTATAATATGTATTATAAAGTTTGGATTTTTGGATGGATGGATGTTTGTCACTCAATCACCCAAAAACTACTGTTTTTCGAAACCTATACTTTCACCTATAGTTTCCAAATTTTAAAAAAATTTCGAAAGTATAGGTGATGGATAACTGCCAAACTATCTAGTTATACGTAGTTCTTAATATATTTACTAATATTATTAATGCGAAATGTCTGTCTATCTGGAAAACCCTTAAAAACAGCAAAGAAAAACAACGACACGCGGGATTTGAACCTGCGACCATTTCCCTAAAGCCGGGAAAGCGGGAAGGTTCAAATCCCGCGTGTCGATGTTTTTCTTTGCTGTTTTTAAGGTTTTTCCAGATTCCCAAGCACGGGGTGAGTGCTATAACACAAAAATAGTCTGTCTATCTGTCTATTACCCTTGCACGGTTAACGATTTTGATAAAATTTGGCAAAAAGATAGTTGAAGATTCTGGGTCATATATAGACTTTTTTCCAAAATTAAGCCCTGAGGAGCTGATAGTTTGTGTGAAAAATCGGTTGTCTGTAAAGTTGGTTTACAGACGATAGTTGAACGTGACAACGTCTTAAGCTCTCGCTTGTACTCCAAGCCTTAAACGGAACGCCTCAGAGCGAGGTAACGCCGCATGAGTCATGTTTTTTCGTGCGTGCAGCCAGCTCTATCGAATTATAAGACGTTGTCACGTCAAAAACTATGTCGACAAATATTATACTATTCACAGGTATACTTAAGATGTTAAACTACTCAATTCAGCTGTATTTTCTTATGTTTGCTACCTTAGAACCAAAAAACCGGTTAAGTGCGAGTGGGACACGCATACCAAGGATTACGTACAAATTTTAGGTAACCTTATCTACACATGAATTTCATGATTCTAGGTGAACAGGAAGTAGCACGCTACAGGTTTTGATTCCCTTGGTAAATCGCAAAATTTGCAACAAAAACCGTCACGTCGCTTTATATTGTGATGTAAATAAAAATTTACGGATTTCGAATTTTTTCCGTAACGTCTTGTAAGTAATTGCTTCTTACCAAATTTCATAATTCTAGGTGAACGAGAAGTATCCTGTAGGTTTTAATTCCTTTTTAAAATCGCAAAATTTACGTCATAAATGGTCAAATCTTGTTTTGCCTGACTATAGTTTGATTTTTTTACAGCTGAGAGGGACCGTAGACTCGAGTATTTGATATAAATTTCAACTTGATACTTCTACGCTTTCTTGAGAAATGGGGTTTTGATAGACAGACAGACGGACAACGAAGGAATCCTATAAGGGTTCCGTTTTTTCCGTATGTGGAACCCAAAAAATTAACTGAATTCCACATTAGTGATTTCCTAGATTTGTTTATGCAAAGATTAGGTAAACAAGGGTAAGATTTCTCGTAGTAAGAGATAAGTGCAATAGACCTTTTTGACCTAGCAAAGTAAATGTTAGGGAAAACGATAAATTAATTCTATGTCGGTCAGTTACACCACTAAGATTGTAAATATTATGTTTGTATATCGGAGATAATATGGCCGAAGGCTACAGTACAATTGTAGAGTAAGTGTACAACACTATTAACTTGTGTGTAGAATAGTTGCAAAGTCAATAACCTTTAGCTATGTATTACCACGTATTTTTTTATATCATAATATAACAAACAAGGAGATGGGTCTCCTGATGGAGAGTCAACCATCGCCTATATACACCAAAGATGTTAATGGTGCGTTGCTATCTTGTGGTGAGGTCTAATGCTACATGCATAAGTTTACCGGCTACCTTACACTCCAAACCGGAACATGACAATGACTAGCACTGACGCTAATGCGGCAGGAATAGGTAAGGCGGTGGTACCAGACCCGGGCGAGACAATGCAGAACTCTACCACCTAGTAGCCACGATGGTAGTGATTCGTATAGCCAATCGGGCGCCTTTAATGACCTACCTGGCAGAACGGCAGTTGGCCTATTCTTCAAAGGAGCCCAGGACCAACACGGTGGAAACGTATTACGAATTAGTTATATTAGCCTAATTATTTTTAAATCAACTTGTCTGAATTTGTATATATATTGGATTGTTATAGCCATAATCTTAGAACAAATAAGTCTATGGCATAACCTTGAAGCTTTATTGCATCTGGAGGCAACACTTCTAATACCTACTTGAAACCAAATTTCAAATACTGCTGACATCTTTTAAGGTCTAACCCTCTCTTTTTAACACAGCTGTATAAATAGAGATGGGGAGACCTCATAGACAGAGATGTAACGTAAATATTTGTTTTAATTGATTAATACGAGTGCTAGCTCCACCTATACCTAATACTTCATGGGCATAACTATTTAACATACATTCTTTGCTATGGACAGCCATAACTATTTGACAGTCATTCTTTGCTATGGACAGCCATAACTATTTAACAGACATTCTTTGCTATGGACAGCCATAACTATTTGACAGTCATTCTTTGCTATGGACAGCCAAATCCGAGTTATCCGATCAAATTATTATATCCAAATCAAAGTTATAAATTATTATATCCAAATAAAAGTTATAAATTATTATATCCAAATAAAAGTTATCCGATGTGTACACGAGCGCATCAGTATATTATTAAGTTTACTAGGGTCTACTTAATAGGACGTAATGTTGATTCGGAGCTTAATCTAGTTGCTTTGATTAAAATAACTTTTTAAGTGTTGGTACGGTTAACGTAGACGATAGGCACACGTTTATTTAAACTAATGTTAGTTCCTATTGGTTAAATATATATAGAAACAAAAGTACTGAGACAAACAAATCAAATGACAAACATAAAGTTAATAAAAGGTATTTTGCTGCTTATTCAAGGGTAACGAAAATTGATTTAGTAGAAAAACATAAGTAAATATCCCATCACTGATGGCCATATAGAGATAGAGAGAGGTAGAGATTATAACTCTCTCGTGAATGTCTTTTGACATTTTGTGAACAACAAATCACTGAATCTACAACGGGACCAGTAGCTTTACATAATCCACCATATTGTGTTTATCACATTACCATTTTCTAGACCACGGACTGCTCAGTAGCAGTTTTTTACCAGCAGAACATTTAAAAACTTTTTTTTCAGAACCTCGGTAGGTTAAGAAAAAAATGGTTTTTAAATGTTAGATACAGAAATTTAACTATCCAGTTTTTAAGATCAAGTTCAAGTTTATCGGTTACAAACAGGCGTTTTATATAGATAACATATAGGTGTGTGATATGTTTGTCAAGTATATATCTGTATATTTTACGTTGTATTTACGTACGTATGTACGTAAACGACAGCTGAATTAAAAATTTATTTTGTTAACAAACCAACAAATCATGTCTTTTTTAAATCTTAGAAAGTACGAGTATATACAAGTAGATAGTATAAATAAAATGTGTATAAAATATTGTTAGCTAATTTAAAAAAAAACACGAATATTTTCATCTTTTACATTCATATCCTAGAACAAGAAATTTGAATTTCTCCCTACTCCACAGTGAAATTTGCATAATACTTTCTGAAACGTTGACTGAATTAAAAATCTTATTACGTAGGCATTTTAAATATTTTTTAACAACTTAAGTAGTTATTGTTACTAATAGTTTAAAAACATTTGGAGATAAAGCGAATATCCGCACATGAATCATATTTTAAATCATTTATTTATTATAAAATATATTATTATGCATTTACAAAAATACCTAACTAGATAAGAACAAACAGATTCGCGGATTTTCGTGTGGGTTGAGCTATCTGTATTTCAACGGAAATTAGAGTAAATCTATGCAGACAGGAAGCTTATGTCGCTAAATACGACCCACATGTAAATAACAATGATATAGTTACAATTTTAGAAATAAATTAGATCAGGGCTAGGCTACGACACTAAAATCTATTTCAAGTATTAATTATTTTAATTATTAATAATATCTGATTTATGTTTCTGTTAAATAATTATTTCCATAGTATTGATGTAGGTACATAAAACATTATCTGAAAAGTATTTTGCGAAAGTAATCTACAATAAACTTATAGTTTCCCATGGCTGTCCGTCCGTCTGTTGTGAATATAACAAAATGTACGTCCTCTTTTTAATATATATATATATATATATATATATATATATATATATATATATATATATATATATATATATATATATATATATATATATATATATATATATATATATATATATATATATATATATATATATATATATATATATATATATATATATATAATTGTTGTGATAGACAACTAGACAACTATGGTACCCTACGTTAACTTATTAATTATTAATTTGAAATACGACTACGTACGCGTATAAATAAATTATGCTATACAATTTTTTATGTGTCAAAAGCTAATTTATTTGCATATCGCATATAATACCGAGTTTCTTTCGCCGGATTTTCTCAGACGCGACAAATTAACTTGTAAAAAGTTTTATTGGATAACTTCTGATCTCTGATACGGTCAAAATATTGTTGGAACTTATGGCATTAAGTTTTTTTAAAATTATTCGTTCTTGTAATTGGAGCTGTAGAAAAATTACTTCAACTTATTATCTTAAGTTAGAGTTTCTTCATGACTTGAATCGAGAAATAAGTCGGTATGTTAGAAAGACCATGATGTAGAATTAACGAGTTTGTTTTTTATTATGTTTTTTATTATATCATATGATAACAAGCACGCATATAGTTCTCTTAACAGAAAGAGGTACCTAGAGATATTAGAGCTTTGTAAAATCTCGCTTGGGTTTGATCCCACCACTTTACTTGTCCTATCCGCAACAATGTCAGTGTTTGGCACAGCGGTGTTTCGGTTGGAGGGTAAAGTAGCCGGTAAACGAATGCATTTGCATTAGATCTTAGCAAAGACGCTAGCAACGCACCATTGATATTGTTGCTTATTGAAGTTTACAAGTGAATATTGTTTATATTTTACGATCAGGAGACGTGTCTATATGTTTGTTACCTATACTTACAAAAATGCTTTTTAAATGTATTGAGAATCGCACAGCATTAGCTACTTCTTGATTTCAGGTGACAGTAAGTTCCACTGGATAGTTAATATACAAGTTAATATTAGATATGGCCATGATATATGTATATATGTTAACGGAATATTAATTATGATTTTCTCATTCTAGCGAAATGTGAAATCGAGTGTAAGAACAACGGCATATGCGTAGACCTGAACACTTGCCAATGTCCGCCCAACTACGATGGCAAATACTGCGAGTTCGAGAAGAAGCCCTGTTTGGCATCACCACCGACACCTATGAACTCCGAAAAGAAATGTGGCTCAGAGTAAGACCTTACATTCCATAAATGTGCACTGTTGACTTAGGCTTTTGATACTACACCATTATTTATAGGTCAGTACACGAGAACGACAAGCACTGATGCTGCTGCGGCAGAAAAAAATTAGGTGGTGGTACCACACCCTGGTGATATGTTACAAGACCCTACCAAAACGTAGTAACACATTTAACCTTTTGTTTGTCTTTTACAAACTGCCTAGCAGATAGCCCATTCTTCAAAAGTGGCCCAGACCACAGAAGACGAATTTGAATGAGCTCCAATAAGGAAAAATTTCTCTAATGTAAATAAATTGTTACTAAGAGTTTTTCGCGATATCACCGAAAGTTCACGTCAAAGTCACAGAAGCAGCTTGGAGTCTGGGGATCACCACCCATCTGACCCATCTTACCAACCAGTGTACCGTAAATAAGAACGTCTATAGTCACGTTCGCTTCACGCTGCTTCTTCACAAGAGAGCGAGCGTGAAGTCATTTATTTTTATTTAAATCATTCTAAGGTACTTATTTATAACAATGGTTTTATATTTTCGTGTGATACTAAAAGTCTATTGTATTGCTTCGTTTATATTTTTTTTTATAGTATAAGATAGCAAACAAGCAAATGGGTCTCCTGATGGCCTATAGACACTACAGGTGTTAATGCTATCTTGTGGCGAGGTCTTATGCCACATGCATCAGTTTACCGGCTACCTTACCCTCCAAACCGGAACACGACAATGACAAGCACCGACTTTATTGAGGCAGGAATAGGTCAGGCGGTGGTACCAGACCCGGGCGAGACAATGCAGAACTCTACCACCTAGTAGCCACGATGTTAGTGACTCGCATAGCCAATCTATTGCCTTTTACGACCTGCCTGGCAGAACGGCAGTTGGTCTATTCTTCAAAGAACTGTAGACTGCACTTGTAACTTATGCATGAGTACTACAAAACAAGCACAGACTCTTTAGTGGGTTGCGACCAAAACCAAAATCGACAGACAATGTAGCGTCCAAAGACTCTTCTAGCTTTACGGCTATATATTTATTTTATTTTATTCTCTATTACATCTACCCACTGGATTGTAGCCTAGGGGAGGGTGTGGTGATGCCCACTGCCATATTTTTTATTTTTAGAAATTGTTGCCTACTAATTATTTGCTATAACCAAGACAAAAAGCTTTACACATTTTATATTGAATCACGAGAATAAGCGAATATATACCGATACCAGAGTTTGGGCTGTTTTTATCAAATAGAAAAAACTGGGTATTTCAGGATTTGAGCTAAACTGACTAGATCAAAAGGCAATCCATTCATAATTGGTCTTCGTCTAAATTTAAGCAGCAAGACTGGTTTGATTAATTACCTGATGAGGAGAGAGAAAATCTATTCTGAGTAAGAAAGGTTTTTACGTATTGACTACAATTTCGTGTCATTGTTTTAACCAATTTCCAACAAAACTTGACCGTGACGTCGTTAATGTTGTGTTTTTAAATTCTTTTTAGCTTTTGCACAATAACGTGTATAGAAGGGCACAAATTCTTCGACGGCTCTTCAATAGCGAACCTGCGTTGCGTGGATGGCGAGTGGAAACCGGCCCGAGCGGACCTCACATCTCTGTTAGACTGCCAGCCACAATGCGACCCGCCATGTCTGAATGGCGGGGTTTGTCTGTCAGTCAACACGTGTCAGTGCCCAGCAGAACTAAGGGGACCTCAATGCCGGTATTGTAAGTTTACTTATAGATATGTGTTGGTCCCGGGCTCCTTTGGAGAGTAGGCTAACTGCCGTTCTGCCAGGCAGGTCGTAAAAGGCGACCGATTGGTTATACGAGTCACTACTATCGTGGCTACTAGGCGGTAGAGTTCTGCATTGTCTCGCGCGTGTCTGGTACCACCGCCTTATCTATTTCTACTGCAATGGCCTCGCCACAAGATAACAACGCACCATTACCATCTTTGGTGTGTATAGGCGATGGTTGACTCTTTCCATCAGGAAACCCATCTGCTTGTTTGTTATCTTATAATATAAAAAAATATATATAGAAATCCAGATTACTCTCCTCATAGGTTCTAAGTTTTATGGTTATATACGTAATTGGTGTTAATAACAACAGTATTTTGGGGTAAAAAGCGGCGTGTACTAATTAGGTAGGTAAAATTTATAATGAAAATAAGTGAAATAAAAACAAATGCCATCGCGTCCACATCACAACTGAAGAAGTAAGTAGAGGTGCAACGCACCCATGTAGGCCACCCAGCGAAAGAGGTATTCTATGTCGATGAGGCCACCGATATTAAGTCTTATGACGTGACAGATAGCCAAGGGTAGCAATACTATCCTATTAGAAGGGTAGGTACTTCTGCTAGCAATATATCAGTTATAATAAGTTTTAAGAAACTGTTGTATTTTTCCATTAAGAAAAACGATGTTTGTTTGTTTTCCTAGGCTAAAAATCAACTTTTTATTTGAAACAAGGTTATATAATTGAGAGAACTCACTGCTTGCTAGTTACTATATTATGCTGTATATATACCTTAATTTTCATAGCTCGGTCGAAAGTTTTGTCTTTGTGAATGGAGACAAAAGTGATATTTTCTTTCCTCTGGAATGGAAAAATGCGCACATGCAATAGTACCTGCGTCGGCTCTCACGCACGTCTGTCTGTCGCCTGTATATATCTGTCTTCGGTCTGTGTGTATATCTGTCCGTCCGTTCGTCTATCTGCCTTTTTCGTCGCTCTATTTGTAAGGTAAACTTTCGACCTAGCAGGAAAAAAGTAGTGCAACACGGTACGAAAACATTATATACTTCCCGCGTGCTTGTCACATATTTCACACGCGGGACAGAATGTTTTACTTTCGTTCATTGTGTCACAATATACTATTGTACATATACGAGTTTTTTTTAATTGAAATTAATCTTTACAGACACTTTTGGCGGATCAAATCTTTATATGTACTTTCGGAACGGAGACACGGATAGAATTATGACATCAAATCATTACATTCCCCAAGTAGAGTTCCATAAATAATCCGGTGCGAATCCACCGTTGTGGGCACGACGGGCATGCCCACAACACTAAAAGACTTCTAACGCCACAATTTTAAGGTCTATTGCGATTTCATGTAAAATGTAGATATCAATAGTAATAATATATATCAGTTATATAGATCTATAATGCCTTAATAAGAAGAACAATGAATCGTGTGAGATTCGGAACGTAGCAAAGTAATAAGTTTTGTTGTGTTCCGAAATCCTTACTTACTTTTGTAATTTTTTGTGAGTGAACCAACTAACATTTTACATGTTTATTAATTAACTAGTGTTTGCCCCACAGCATTGCCTATGTTAAATTAATAAGTACAATACAATTTACAATATCTTGGTTAGAGCGCATAATTTATATTATTAAATATTATAAATGCGAAAGTTTGAATGAAATTTGGCACCCAGCTAGATGATGACCTGGAATAGTACATAGGCTACTTTTTATCCCGGAAAAATTAGGTGATCCCGCGGGATTCACCAAAAACTTTTATAATGCAGCGGGCTGCACGTTGCAGCTAGTATATTATATAAATATCAGGAATGCACTATATCGATTTTGAACTAGTTAAAACGTCGACTCGCACTTGGCCGATTTTCGAGTGGCTGTGCTCACTATTTTTTAAAGGTTGGATCCGCGCCTTTAACTAACCCCTGTTCAAGGAAGTTACATTCTACCTGGAATGTTCACACGTGCTTCAAAATCGTTCCGAAGAGCACCACGACATGGGTGGAGTGTGTCTCTTTCTACTAAATAGAGCGCCAATCGCCAAATATAAGTGCGGCCATGCGTAGTTTGCAAATTACTACTAAGTAATTCTATTAATTTGAGAAACAGTTTTTTTTATGGAAGAGGGGGCAAACGAGCAGGAGGTGCACCTGATGTTGAGTGATCACCGCCGCCCATGGACATCTGCAATACCAGTGACCTTGCAGTTGCGTTGCCGCCCTTTTAAAAATGAGTAAGCTCTTTTCTTGAAGGTCGTATCTGTTCGGAAAAACCCCTGCCGGTAATTGATTCCACAAAAGAGTAGTGTGTTTTAAGATTTTGCATTGCATAAGTTGTTACGTACCTAATAATTAAAATAAGCACATTTTAGAACTCATTGTGTTAATTACAATACATTTCTTGCTAATGTATTTATCGACATGTATGAATAAAAGGGATTTTACGATTACCGAATATATAAAAATCTACCATCAGATAGTTTTATTTACACTGGCAATTGCAAGAAAGGGACAACATCCACACTTGTCGTTGTCTTGCTCAGAACGTTTTCCCCCTCTGTTAAGTAAAAAACAAATGTCAACTTTATAAGCAACGAAATAAAGTACATTTTTATTTTTCAAATATTGATTCGTAATAATTTCAGTTATCGTATATAAGTTCCTTGCTCCTGTTAATATTGTGCTAACGCATGGGAGTATATTCCAGCGGCGAGCGTGTGCGACATGCGCAAGCTGTCCTTCAACGGCGGGTACAGCTGCTTCGGCGACGCGGAGCAGTTCTCGTGCCGGCTGTCGTGCCCCGCGGGCGCGGCGTTCAGCGCGCCGCCCGCCGACCTCTACTCCTGCCGCTACTCCACCGGCCTCTTCCACCCGCAGCCTGTGCCGCACTGCGTCTTCGGTGAGATCAGAAAACGCTCTCGCTTGTGACTCATCACAAACGGCGTGCTTGTGTGCTTTATGTATAAACAGCCTCAGATAAAAGCTTGAAGAAATAGAAATTCTATGCAATTTCGAAGTAATAGAGGTGCAGGAACGATGATATACGTAATTTATGTATATATAAATCAATCCCTATTTTCCGTGGTCACGCGTAAATGTCTTTCGCTAAATATTTTTTTGTTGTGTTTGTAATTGTCACAAGGAGGTTCTTATAAGAGAAAATATTAAGAAAATTGAGGGGAAAATTACAAAATTCAAGAATACTTAACCACTATATAAAGTTCAATGACCTTAAGGCTACCTGGAAAAACAATCCCGAATACTTATATAAATTATGTGTCACGTTGTTTGTCCGCTATGGATTCCTAATACGTATGGCAAACATTTGCTGGATCAGCTAGTAGGTATATGAATAAGTTCAAATTAGATAGTCCTGCGCGGATCATCGCATTTATAAAGTGAATTTGTAGCTTGATATGCCACTAGGATGTACTGAAAAGAGAAAGCTATTGATAGAAAAAAATATGTTAGTGTTTTTTCTTTAAAATGTAACACGCAAACGAGTGAGAGGGTCACCTGACAAATAATAGTCACCAATGCCCATGGACAATTGCAAACTTAAAGGGCAAGCCTTTGACAACTTTTATAAATTTACATGATATTTAAAAACAATATTAAAGCTTGGATAAACTATGTCAGGTAGGCGGTTCGAAAATTTGACTAGCCATATAAAGAAGGTATAAGGAAGGTGAATCGAACACTGGTTATCATTCGTCAAGATAGTGAAATATCAATACTGACACTAATTTAAAATACACAATATTATACAGACAGTAAAATACATATATAAATCTCGTAAGAGGAGAATATTTGTTAACAAGCCATACCGCTTTGCGTCGAAATATATAAAATTGAAAGGCTTGACCCCAGTCATAAGAGTCGTACAAATTTCCCCTCTACGACTAAACTTACGCTTTATAAAACCTTAGACATTGATAGTATGTACCTATACTCTAATATAGTCGGAAAAAATAGTTTTGATAAAAAATGTCTTTGCGCTAGAATACGCACAGGCTTGTCTTCTGGGAAATATAAAAAAACGACATTTCGTTTGACCCGTCTTAATATTGTCTCAATATTACATGTCCGGCCAAATCCGCTTAATATTTGCAACCTCGCTATATGTGTGAGCATGTATAGCAATGGATGTTGTTATGTTGTAGCATATCATTGATGTGCCAAAGACACAGTGTAGGTAAGATTTTGCATTAAAGCATTCTCTGGCAACAGTGACTTTGATACTGCGGTCTTCCAAAAAGCTTTTAATTTAAGAAAGTAAATTCACTACAAATGTTTCATGCCAGACCAGTTTGAAGACCTAAGTAATATCTAGGCTGACTTGCAATGCATACATACTCTTTGCAACGTGATTCGAAGTCCATATTGTATGTCGTTAAAAAGCAGATGGTCATCCAGGACTGTAAGAGACTTTTAATTACAGCTGATTTTAACATTTTCTATACCAAAGAGAAAGAACTTGCTACATGCAATTATAGAATTGGTTGGACCTGAATTGTTTTTTCCTTATGAATAAAGTGAACTGAGCTAATCTTATTGGATCAATACCCTGAGCAAAGCAAGAATAAATTTATCCCGAGCAAGCAAGTTGGAACAATGCTTTTGTGGGTGGTTGTACACTTGTAAAGTAGTTGGTGCGCGCTTTAAATATAACATGGGGATAAACGGGGAAACTTGGTAATATCGAGGGAGTGCTCGCTAGATAGTTTTCGTAAAGAGCTCATTATTGCATAGGATCTGCATATTTTGCGGGGGATTATCAAGATATATATGAAGATATGAGTTTTTTGTATCTATTTTATGCAAACAAGCAGATGGTTCTCCTAATGGAAAGAGACAATTATCGTCTACAGACACCAAATATGTTAATGGTGTGATACTAACCAACCTAAAGAAGGTGAGATTGAAGCCAATTGGCTTTTTTTATAATAATAATATTATTATAAAAAAAAGCCAATTGGCTTCAACCTCACCTATATTTTTTTATAATAATAATAGCCTTTGCCAATTGGCCAATTGGCAAAGGCTATTTTACCCTCCAAACCGGAACACAACAGTGTCAAGCACTGGCGCTATCGCGGCAGGAATGGGTAAGGCGGTGGTACCAGACCCGGGCGAGACAATGCAGAACTCTACCACCTAGTAGCCACGATAAGAGTGACCCGTATTCGTAGCTATTCGTTCACCTCTTACGTACTTCCTGGCAGAACAGCAGATGGTGTATTCTTTAAAGGAGGCCGGAACACGACAGGGGAAAAGTTTTGGGCATAAAAGTAAATTAGCCCTTTCTTAGGCGCTATGGGCTAGTAATTTGTTTGATTCGTGCAATCGTGTAAGCGATGACTTGACAGAAGTTACCTTGAACAGCTTTGGCAAGAAACTAGAATAAACTCGCGGAAGACATACTAGCTTGCTTATATTATTTTTTTTTTATCAGTTATGATTCCTGATTTCTAATGAAGCATTACTCCTTATAATATTTTCTATGTTGAAAATCGAAACCAATAAAGATTTTTTCTTTCAGATGAAGTCGTTATTGTTACGCCCTCTAACCAAAAGCACCCTAATGTAAGTAAATGTCTTTGGTTACTAATGATTTCAACAGTCAGAATTAAACGTAAAGTATTGTTAAAAATACTGGCTCATCGAATATTCCTATCCCACTTATTATTGTTTATAGAGGTTCAAATACATACAAATCATTTACTTCATAAATTACCTTACTAGATCACTTATATAATTTTAATTGCTTTTGCATTTTGATGTTAACATTTTTCGCTTTATTATGTAACACAAATAAAGCAAATATGCTGACGTTTTCAATGCCTATTGATATCAGAAATTTTAGAAATGTTATCTGACACCACTCACCAAGAAACCCAAGCGAAGACACACTTCATCGGTTTTTTGAGCCCTCACTACTTAGGTTTGAATTGTAACAGATGAATAAAATTCTCGAGATATGATGTCAACAGTGAATGATAAACATATAATGTTTTGTATTAGCGCTAATACTTTAGATTTTATTGCTATTTATAAACCCTCGTTACTGACTCACTGATGATCATCAAAATTCTTAGGGTATTTTCTGAAGTCTTAGAAAGCTGAAATTAGGTTTTGCAATCTAGTATTAAGAATAAAAACAACAATTAATTCTAAAACTTGAAACTTCTACCCCCCAACTTCTTACACAACGGTATGGAGTTTTGTATGAGACTTCCACAAGTTTTTATGTTAGAGGTCTGAAAATTGATAAGGACTCTTTGTTATCTATACTTATAAAGCTGTAGAGTTTGTTTGTTTGTTTGGTTGAACGCGCTAATCTCAGGATGTACCAGTCAGATTAAAAAAAATATTTTTGTGTATGATAGCTACATTCACGAGGAAGGCTATAGGCTAGCTTTTTACGCGACTGAGCAAATGTAAGTAATATATTTGTGTCACGCGAATGAAGTCGCGGAAAACATCTAGTAATCAATAAAATACATAATTTAGATTTTTTAGTAAATCACTCATCATTTCGTGCTAGAGATCTAAAAATTTTACAAGTGCACTGTTTTTTTTATTACAAATTAAAAAATACGTGTTTCAGGCTTCTGAAAAAAAGCAATTTTTAACCCCTTAAATTTTCATTAGCAAATTACCAAAACAAGTAAAATTATTCAAAAAAATGTTCATGTTACATAATTGTTGCAAAGACGAAATCATATGGCTCGCTCCGTCACAAAGTTATCAGATCTCATATAGAGCAAAGCTTCTAACTCTACACGCCCTAACCACAGAATACTGGAGACTAACAGAAGTCAATGTACCTACAAGTAATATTCGAGCAACGTACACATAAATACCTCTTTTGTGTCCTAACTCTACACGCCCTAACTCTACAAGTCATAACTTTACAAACTCTACACACATCTCAACTCTACACACGTCACCAGGACGTAAGGCGGGAAATGTATTCATCGTTCATTACTTTTTTGCTATGTTATAATTCTTTAGTAACAAAACGACCAAGCCACAATTTTTGACCTTAGTCACCTTAGACCTACACCTTAGTGTAGAGTTTGTGAAATTAGGACTCATGTACGAAGGTTTGCCACAAAGAAGGCAACATACAATATCTTTGATGTTTTGTTATTATGATATAATGAACACGTTTTTTCGATGTTTTAACAGGAATATTACTCCCTAAAATCTAATCGTTCAGAAGAATATATTATGAGCACAACACATGCTACGGGACATTACGGGCCAGAAAGGAATCCGGTCATAGTAGTCCAAGACTTCACTCCCAAAGGTGGAAGTTGTTTAACATGGGGAGGAATGCATTACAAAACTTTTGACGGGAAAATATACAGGTAACTTATTCCTGCTTTTTTATTACCTACTTTATGTTCTTAAATTCCAATCCAAAAAGTGAAGTAGAGCTCTTTAATGTCGCGCTATGATTTGGTACCACCGCTTTACCTTTTCTTGATACAATAGCGTTAGCACTTTTCGCTATTCTGCCACAGTTTGAATGGTAAGGTTGCCAGAATTTTTTTCTACGTGGCGTAGTATCTCCGTCACTCAGATGGTCACTCACCATTAACATGATTGATAGTTATAACCGATGTTAAGCTTTTTTTCATCACGAGATAAATAAACAAATAAATAAATATTCACGGGACAAATTACACTTATTGATCTAACCCCAAAGTAAACAAATTATTCACTTGTGTATTATTACTATATACCTACTACTATATTTCTATGTATTAATATTGTTGATAACACCCATGTTATCAACAATACTAATTCATAGAAATACATATATAAATACTAGAATATATTTAATAAACGCCCAAACCCGGAAATATAAACATATATGTTTATCACATAAATGCTTGTCTCCATCGGGATCGAACCCGAGCCCCGTCATATATTTTCCCATTTGCTATTTTGTGATACATGCGGCACACTAAAGTTTTGCACTTCTAGCTAATCGGAACTATTTGAATTTCGAAAGTTATATTTTTAAAACGTTGCAACCTTAAGAAGGTTGCAACGTTTTAAAAATATAACATTAAGTAATAAAGAAAAAACAATTGGCGGGAAATGATTTGTCAATTGTTTTTTATCACACATCAAAGTTCTACGTACGCAACGAAAATGGAATTAAGTCGAAAAGATTTTAGAGCGATGATTTTTTATGATTTTAAAAGTTCTCTTTCTCCGCAAGACTGTGCCGCTCGTCTTCAAAATGCTTTTGGGAGAGAAGCACTTTGTTTGGGCACCGTGAGGCGATGGTTTGCTGAATTTGAGAGAGGTCGAGTTTCTTTACATGACGAATTTCGTGTAGGGCGGCCTTCAACTGCCGTCAACGAAAATACTGTGGCTAGTGTTAAGCGGTTAATTGAAGAAAATCCCCGGATTACCTGTGAGACAATTTGAGGACTATTGGGGATTGGTATGAGCCAAATTCAGAAAATTTTACACGAAGAATCGAAAGTTCGGAAACTTTGTTGTCGTTAGATCCCTTATGAACTGACGGCGGAGCAGAAGCGGGCTCGCGTGGAATGGTACTCACAGATGCTACTGAAGTACGACCACGGACATTCTAATGCTGTTCATGACATTTTCACAGGGGACGAAACGTGGATTTATTGTTTTGAACCCGAAAAAAACAGTAATCTTGTGAATGGGTGTTTGAAAATGAGAACAGGCCAACAAAAGTGGTAAAGAAGAAGACAGGCGAGAAACGTTGGTATAAAAATGATCGCGTTTTTTTTTTCATAGCTACGGGTCCCATCTGTACAATTCCACTTGAAGATCAAAAGAGTGTTAATGCCGAGTGGTATTCTACCATTTGTTTACCCAGGGTGTTAGAAAAAGTTCGCGAAAGACGATCCAAAAGCCGCATTCTCCTATACCATGATAACGCTTTTTCGCACACGGCCAACAAAACAAGAATTTTTAGCTTCCAAAAAAGTACATCTCGTCACTCATCTTGCGCATAGCCTGACCTAGCACCCTGTGATTTCTGTATTTTCCCCAAAATCAAAGATTTGATTAGAGGTTTAATTTTACCAACTCCAAAGAAGCAGTGATAGCGTTCAATCAGCACGTAGAAAACATGCCCTCAGATCTGTGGTCCTCCTGTTTTAAAAAATGGTTCGATCGCATGAAAAAATGTTTAAAATATAAAGGAGATTATTTTAAAAAACAATAAACATAGTATTTTGGTTATAACATGTTGTTTTTTTAAGTTACGCAAAACTTATAGTGTGACCTACGTACAAACAAAAAAGTACTATGGTCGTAATCTTAAGAATATTGGTGTAATAATATACGTTTGTTTGCAAAGTGGCTTGCACACAGTTGTAATCCAGCGCTTATTTTTAATAATACAGATGGACCATAAGTCCTTTAAAATTTTAAATTCTTTTTGCTTTGATATGGACGGGGGAATAGAAACGAGGAGGGTATCAAACGCTAGTAGCTCACAGAAAATCACTGGCATGGTGTAATTCAGCGGATTACAGCCTTACAGAATTACGGTTTCGATAATACGCCCAAACGCAAAACGTTTAGGCGTATTATCGAAACCGTAATTCTGCGACTGGAGAGGAAAAAAAATTAAAACATAAATCAAGCTCCAACAGTGCAAACCATCAAAAGGGGTACACAAGTTCGAGACAAAAGGGTCAACTAGATCCGGCTGACCTAGAACATAACGAGAATCTGAAAACATCGAGCCGAGTTTATTCGACAACAACCTACCTAGTCTACTCGAAAGATGTCTAATGTTTAAAACATTTTAAATCGTATTTTACGCCAGGATTTACATTTACACTTTTATAAAACTCAAATAGTACAAACATTAAAACCTACTGCCATACAAAATACTAAGGAACTTCTAATCCACCTGTATAATCGGTTAAACGGCAAAGTTTTTAACTAAAATAAAATGAATCATACTATATTAATTGTGTTTACTTTTTGCTGCAGTTTTCAATCATCCTGCAAGTACATACTGGTCCGGGATTTAGTCGAGCACCAATACACGGTGGCGATTAGACAGCCCAAGTGCAAAAATCTGGACAACTGCCCCTCTGAACTGACCATATTTTTGGAGCAGAAGAAATATACACTTAGTGTTGATGGTAAGAATGACTTGTTACTGTCAAAACAAAAATTTACAATCAAAATGTACTTAATACAAGTTTACATAAATACATACATACATATCTTTACGCTAGATCCCTTACGGGGTAGGCAGAGACAACTGAGTGCCATATATCACGATCCTTGCAGGCTTGTCTCGTTTCCTCCACATTCATCACTCCCTTCATACACACACGCCGGTTGCGAAGACTCTTGACACCACCTTCGGACAGCACTCGATGAATCTGATCATAGTATGTCAGTCTCGGTCTTCCCCGGTACCTACGTCCTTCCACATTCGCATTGTATATCTGTTTTATTAACCTTTCATCTACCATTCTTTCTACATGTCCGAACCACCGGAGCATGCCCTTTCCTATCTTTGCACTGACACTTTCTTTCAAACCTAACCTCTCTCTCATTTTTACATTACGAACCCGGTCCGCGAGTGTTACACCACATATTTTTCTTAGCGACCTCATCTGGACCGCGTCTACTTTCATACTCTTTCTGACATACCCAACTCTCACTTCCATACAATAGCGTTGGGATAAGCACATGATTATGCAGGGCTAGATGGGCACCCTGACTTAAAATTGTGCTATTAAGTAATCTCCCTAATGCTCCATTCACTTTGTTCCCTGCTCTCACTCTAATTTCAACATCAGCGGTATACCTTCCATTCCTGCTAAAAGCACATCCAAGTTATACAAACTCATCCACTTGTTCCAGCACTACATCATCGACCACAGCTCTTACATTCGTTCTGTTTGCTTCTCTTGAAATTACTAAAACTTTAGTTTTCTTCGCATTCAAATGTAAGCCCATACTCTTACAATTCTCATTCATAACTGTGACCAGTGTTTGCAGCTCAGATGGAGTTGAGCCTAGAAGTACAGCGTCATCTGCATAAAGCAGGCAGTTCACCGTTAGATCACTCATGCGCATTCCCACATTCAATTACCTCAATCTTTGGAGACACTTATCCAGATATAGAATAAACAGACGAGCTGACAACACACAACCCTGCTTGACGCCGATATATTTCGAACCAGGGCGATATGTTACCGTCTATCCGCACACATACTTTGCAATTCTAGTGCATAGATTACAAAGCACGCAGCAGACGCCCATCTATCCCATAACTGGGCAAAATGTCCCAAAGTTTCTTTCGCACAACTCTAATCAAACGCTTTCTCCAAATCCACAAAACCGCAGAAAACCTTCTGGCCGACAGCCAGATGCTTCTCTACGATGTTGCGGAGTGAGAAAACTTGATCCATACATCCTCTTCCAGATCTAAAACCCCCTTGTGCCTCCCACAACATTCCCTCGGACTTCCCTTGCATTCTCCTTTCAATGATCTTACCATACACCTTCGATGCTAAGCTGATCAAACTGATGAACCTTTGCCTTTATACAAGGGCACGATGACTGTGCGCCGCCAGTCTTCGGGTACTCTACCGGTCCTCCAACATGTATTACGAGGACCCTAAAAGAGTCCCAGACGGCAGGACCACCGTATTTGATCATCTCACCTTATAATAATACAAATTTAAATTTTAAATCAATTTATTTCAAAACTTTTATCCATATTAGTTAAATTTTCTTAATAACTATGTTAGTACAGTTAACGTAACCATAAAGTACCTCGTCGAGACTAAAGAATAATTCCTCGCATTTAAAGAAAATTGACAACTGTTATTATTTTTAGACTGCATCATAATTTAGTGGTTAGCGTATTTGGCTCAAAACGTGTGGCCCGGGGCTGGATCCCTGAATGACTGAGATCCACAGTTCGGCACAAAAACGACACTCAAAACATAAGTAGTTACAGATATGGCAAATTTTGCCATATCTGTAACTACTTATGTGTAATTAGACACATAAGTAGTTACAGATATGGCAAAATTATATATCAAAGAGTATACAATACTACGTAAATATATATATTTACATATCCAACCTTAAGCGCAAGATTTATAGTTGTTTTTACAAAGCAATGTACACAAAAGTAATAAAATTGACAGCGTCGCAGGTGTTCTATTTGAAATGAGCGCACAATTTGAAATGAGCGCACAATTTGAAATTTTGCGCTCATTTTTAGAGGACGTTTTTGAGACACTGATTGTGTATCTTGGGTATTTTATATCAATGTTAGTATACAATGCTTTGTGGTGGTGTGCTTAACACCTTCGTGTTTCTGATAAACACATAAAGGTGACAGTTGCGGATCATTCTCAGTAATCCCACCGGCAATTAGTTCCACGGAATTAGTCAGATTTTTTTCTCAGAAGTTCCATGGACTTTAATAATGGAACTGTAACTACTGAAAAAAATCACTAATTGCAAGGAACTAATTGCCGGTGGAACTAGTTAAAATGATACACGGTTGTGGCTATTGCTCGAAATACCTGATAGTCGTTAGCAGTTTGGTAAAAATTAGGCAACAGAGACCATCATCTTATGAATCAAGGTGGTTTAAATAACTCTATCTATCGCGCTAGACAAACAACGTGATAATATTTACTTAGCTCCGTTTTAAGTAAGGACACAATTATTTTACTAGGTTACGCTAGGTTGAACCTTCCTTCGATATCGATTACGTTGACTAACTAGTAAGAAGAAATTAGCGGTATAATTTTAAATGCACAAAAGTGTAATACTAATTAGCTAAACTCTTAGCTTTTTCAAACCTGTCGGTTTAGAAAATTTTTATGAGAATATTTTTGCAGATGATGGCTCCGTGATATTCCGCAGCAGCAAACGTTTGATTCCGATTCCGGCATCTTTACCTGGAATACGTGTTTCTTTGCCGGGAACTTATCTCCTTGTTAACCTGGATCTCGGAGTCACTATCAAGTGGGATACTAACGTAAGTTTCCTATCAAAATAATAAAGTTGAGAGGATTGTTCTGATTTTCGTTTGCGAGATTAAATCTATATAATGATATAAAAAATTTAATTATCTATATAAAATATACATTTCTCAGTGTCATTTATTAATAAGATTTCCATATATGACCGCCCGGTTGGTCGAGTGGTTAGTAAACTTAAGTATGCTACGACGGAGGTCGGGTTCGATCCCCGACGGGATCATTTGTGTGATGATCATAAATGTTTGTATTTCCGGGTTTGGGTGGTGGTGGTGTTTATTAAATATATTCCAATATTTACATATGTATTTATATGTATTAGTATTGTTGACTAACACCCATAACACAAGCAAATAATTTGCTTACTTTGGGGTTAGATCAGTAAGTGTAATTTGTCCCGTGAATATTTATTTATTTAGTAGCTGCTGCGTGCAGGCTGCTGCATTAGACATTTTTTTGTGAATCCCGCGGGATTGCCTAATTCTTCCGGGATAAAAAGTAGCCTATGTGCTATTCTAGGTTATTATCTACTTGTGTGCCAAATGTTATTTAAATCCGTTCAGTAGTTTTTGCGTGATTGAGTAATCCATCCATCCATCCATCAATCCAAACATGCATCCAAACAAACAAACTTTCACATTTATAATATTAATATAGATTTATCATATGATGTGAAAATTGAAGCTTAACATTTTAACACGCTTGTATTCTATTGCACACAGAACTTGGTTGTGGTGGAAGGATCAGTACTGTTGTGGAACAAAACTGAAGGTCTCTGCGGTTCTCTGGACGGCAATCCTGAGAACGATTTATCGACTAAAGAAGGAATTCTCGCTTCAACTAATGCAATGGCTGCTTCGTGGGAACTTAACAAAATCGGAGGTAACGTGCATTAAAGACGAACTATTGCTTTGTAGAATCAATTACCGGAGGAGGTGTTTTAGGTGATACAATACGGGGGACTTCAAGAAAAGAGCATGCCCGTGGTCGGCGGTGATCACTTACCATCGGGTGCACCTCCTGCTCGTTTTCCCCCTTTTCTTTAAAAAAATTAGTAATTTGCAACTTTCAGTGAAATCTTATTTTTACTTTGGCAATGACTCTAAATCACAAAGTAGTAAGTAGTACGCGGGACATCAGTCTTGAATGTTTGTTAAATGAAGAGTGGAAACAATTACTTCCTTTTGAAAAAAATATCAAACTTTTTATCTACGACTTTTTTCGAAAGCGCTGCGTTTTTACAAATAAGCTTGATCAAAATATGCCGAATTAATAAGATTTTATTTCATAATGGATATACATACATATACATACATATATATATATATATATATATATATATATATATATATATATATATATATATATATATATATATATATATATATATAGTTAGTAACTACTAACTACTACCGGCCAACGGGGCGGTGATAAATATTTTGCGAATACATGCGAAGAAAGTTCTATGGGCTACACTTTCGTGCATTGAAATCGCATATGTGAATAGTGAATAGTTTTTAATATATATTTATTTTTAATTGAAAAACATGTATATGATTTCTTTAGTAAATTTTGTTTTTTTTTTTAATAAATTCCCAATTTTCGAACCATTTAATAAATTAAAAATCTTCTAATTAAAATGAATTTTTTGTTGTCTTTTTTCGACAGTAAGATATCATTCAATGTTTTAATTCCACATTAAAAATTAAAGGTATTTTCAATAAAAATAAACAAATATTTTTAAAAACATATTGGCTTATGCGAATTAATTGCACCTAGGTTTTTAATCAACTTACAAGTTAAATTAATTTACTTTCTTGTTTACAAAAATATTTTCTCCAGTTAACGCGTACTAAGTTACATGCCAGTCTAATTCTTCCAGTGATTTGATCTGGTCAGTGATGTACTCTGTAGGACTCCTTTTCCTTTATACGTACACATGCTTCATATATATTTTACACTTTTGGCAGATATTTGTGATAGCGGCCCAGTAGATACTCCGGCTTGTAACTCCAAGACAGACGAGGACATGAGGAAAGCTCAACAGTTCTGCACAAAAATATTCAGCATCGAGAAGTTTAGGAAGTGTTCTACGGTAATATAAACAACTTTTTTTTATTTTTTTTTATTTTATAGGATAGTAAATAAGCAGATTGTTCTCCAAAAGAATCATATATAAGAATGACATAATTCACTATTTTTTTTTGAAAATAATGGATCTGTTTTTTATTTGGAATTATTATGGTTGTCAAACGCCAAAAAACAGCATAATTTATGGTCCTTTAAGTATTTCATAGAGTGATAAAAATGCATAGTAATAGATCCTATCTACATCATATTTACGACTGATCATGACTGTTCGATTTGCTCATATCTTATACGACCAGCCAAACTCTAGAACAGTTTACCTCACATGATTTTTGATTTTTTCGAGTAGCTTTGAAATTGGGATTTTTAAAAGGAAGGTCAAAAAATTTCTCTAAAGTCGGAATTGCAATGGCGACTAAATTTTTGTGTTGCAAATGTCCATGGCCATGTGGCTTTTCTCTATCAGGTGGTCCAGTCGCTTGTATGCTTGTGTATACAATAAAAAAGCAGATAGCTATCTTGGTGGAAACTTTAACTATCGCCTATAGACACGTGTGGTGGGGGTGTAATTCTACATGTAAAAGCTAACCGTTGCCCGAAGGCACCAAAGATTGAAGGAAAAAATATTGGTGCGTCGCTGTCCTTGTGGCGAGGTTGGAATGCTACATCAAAGGTTTCTATGCACTAACGTACTAGATAAGGCATGCGCAATGCCACTTACGTTCCACTAAAATGCAGTCCATGTACATCACCTACGTCAGAGCTAGTTGAATGAAATGCGTAAGCATCTTGACGTTCACAGCGGTTACGAACTTTTGGTCGCGAATATATATTATACTCTATTATATGCTGCAGTACTACTTAATTTTGACTTCGGTTGGACGATCATTATTATTTCAGCGCTGCAGCGATTGTTGACGAAATGGAACACTACTTTTACTTAGCATAGCTCCTCTAATACGTAGTACAGTCTCATTAAATGCTCTGCTACATGCATAAATTTACCGGGTAACTTATCCTCCGAACCGTAACACGGACAGCGACAGGCATCGATACACAGAAGGATGGACAGAAGACGGACAGAAGGCGGTGGTACCAAATCCATTTAAAGACGTAATAGATGTCCACCACCTAGTAAGTAGTCACGATATTAGTCGCGCGTATTTGCTTTCTCTCGCCTTTAACGAGATGTCTAGCAATAAGGCAGTTTATGTATTCATCAAAAAGGGTTTTTTTTGTTTTCCCCGGGTAGTTACACCACACCTCGGGGGAGTGTATTACACATAAAATTAAAATCTAGTTTACAATTTTTAATCTAGTTCTTCTTCTATTTAGTCTATCTTATTCTTATTTCTAGGTACAGAGATTTTTAAAAAAATTTTAAACCTGCGATTTGATACAGGTTTGATCATCAAAAAGGGGTATCAACACGAAGAATTATTAAATCATCGCCGTGTTGGTCCCGGGCTTCTTTGAAGAATAGGTCAACTGCCGTTCTACCGGGCAGGTCGTAACAGGGGCCCGATTGGCTATTCGAGTCACTACCATCGTGGCTACTAGGTGGTAGAGTTCTGCATTGTCTCGCCCGGGTCTGGTACCACCGCCTTACTTATACCTGCCGCAATAGCGTCAGTGCTTGTCACTGTCGTATTCCGGTTTGAAGGGTAAGGTAACCGGTGAACCTTTGCATGTTGCATTAGACTTCGCCACAAGATAGCAACGCACTATTAACACCTTTGGTGTTTATAGGCGATGGTTGACTCTTTCCATCAGGAGACCCATCTGCTTGTTTGCTATCTTATGATATAAAAAAATACAAGCTTTGTGGTTATTAAGAAATCAAGATGAACTGTAATATTTTAACTAACCTAAGGTATTTGGAATCAACAATTTGAGTCTGTGTTTTAGGTTATGGATGTATCTCAGTTACTAGAAGCGTGTCAATGGGACTATTGTGCGTGTACAACCAGCTTAAGTAAGTGTTTTCTACTTATGTGTTTATTTCAATTAACAGTTGTATCTGCTATTAATAATAATAAATATCACTGTACAAATTACACGAACCGATCTAATCCCAAAGTAAGAAAATTGTTTGCTTATGATATGGGTCAACGATACTAATACATAGAAATACATGATATATAAATATCAAAATATATATATATATATATATATATATATATATATATATATATATATATATATATATATATATATATATATACAATTGCTGTTCGTTAGTATTGCTAAAACTCAAGAACGGCTGGACCGATTTGGCTAATTTTGGTTTTAAAATATTCATGGAGCTTCAGGTTAGGTTTAAAAGGTGAAAAAATTTAGAAAAAAAAAGGAAAAGTAGACACAAAGTCGGCAGAACAACGTTTGACGGGTCAGCTAGTATTAGATAAATACTCAAATCATGAATTACAAACATCTATGCTCATCACATAATGCCTGAACTTGTCGGGAAATGAACCCAACCGATTCCGTAGTCAGGGTTGGTTAACAACCCCCGAGTCGACCAACGAGGCGGCTATTGTTCTTAATTTTGTTTAGAAATCACTCAAACTTTTTATTTATAACAACAAGCAGATCTCAAATTGTCTTTCCTTAAGAGATAAACACCCCCCTCGTGTATATATAATGCCAATTACATTTTACGAAATTTACCGCTTACCTTACCCTCCAATCAGAACAGAACAGTGTCAAGTACGGAGGCTCTTGTAGTAAGAGTAAGAAAAGCGGTGGTGCCAAGTCTGAGTGCGACGTTACAGAAACCCACAAGTCATAATCCCACGAATGACAATAATAAAATATTTGAACAGTCGATCGCTTTTTTCGAGCAACCTGGGGAAAAAATCATATGGTGTAATCTAATGTTGATGCGACAAGAGAAATTTTTGAATGTTATAAACTTAAAAATATTGTACTTTGACCCAATTTGATTCAGGCCCAGAAGAATGCGCTTGTAGAACAGTCGCTGTGTATGCCAAAGAGTGCTTAAGACATGGTATTCAAGAAATGAAATCCTGGCGCGATGCTGAAACTTGCCGTGAGTATTTTATTACAGTTTCTTTTTTTTTATATCATAAGATAGCAACCAAGCAGATGGGTCTCCTGATGGAAAGAATCAACCATCGCCTATAGACACCAAAGGTGTTAATGGTACGTTGCTATCTTGTGGCGAGGTCTAATGCCACATGCATAAGTTTACCGGCTACCTTACCCTGCAAACCGGAACACGACAGCGACAAGCACTGACGCTATTGCGGCAGGAATAGGCAAGGCGGTGGTACCACACCCGGGCGAGACAATGCAGAACTCTACCACCTAGTAGCCACGATGATAGTGATTCGCATAGCCAATCGGTCGCCTTTTACGACCTGCCTAGCAGAACGGCAGTCGGTCTATTCTTCAAAGGAGCCCTGAACCAACACGGGGAATGTTCTTATAAATTTTGGTTTCATTACTCAAGTTATAATATCATTTACTGTTATAATGTTTACCACCATCATAGAACACATTTGGGGCATGAATTGTCAAAAGTATATCCAAAAGAATTATAATATTTAAGAAGAAAATATTTACACCGGTAGGAGGGATGCGCTGTGCCGCGCTCCCGGCTGCATGGGTACCACCATCTTGCTTGTTTCTTCCGTGAAACTGCAACGCTGTGCTTCGGAGAGAAGGGCAAGACAGGCAGTGTAATTACTGACACCGAGACTTAACACCTTATGTCTCAGGATAGGCAACGCATAAGCGATTTACCTGGGCCAGTTCCAGGTAAAATTGTTTATGTTCATTGGTGATGTCGACCACTTACCATCAGGTGGCACGTCTGCCAGTTTGCCTATCCAAATAACATAAAAAAAATATAAGAATGACGTCACTAATTTTTCGAAAATAATTGATCTGTTTTTTATTTGTAATTATTATGGTTGTAAAACACCAAAAAAACAGCATAATTTATGGTCCCTATAGTATCTCATAGCATACCAAAAAAGCGTAGAAACAGATTCTATCTACACTATATTTACGATTGATCATCCATGACTGTGCTCATATTATATACATATACGACCAGTCAAACACTGGAACATTTTGAAAACTTTTAACATTTTTCAGTATGGGGTAAGTGCTAAAACACAAATATGATCTGGAACAGTTTATTATATATATATACCTCACATGGTTTTTCTGAGAAGCTTTTAAATTGAGATTTTTAAAAGGAAGTAAAAAAAATATCTCTAAAGTCGGAATTGGTTGGCGAATAGCGTTTTTTGAGTTGCAAATGTCCACGGCCATGTGACTTCCCTCTATCAGGTAGCCCACGCGCTTGTATGCTTGTGTGTACAATAAAAAAAGCAGATAGCTCTCTTGGTAGAAACATATAACCATCGCCTATGTAATTCTACATGTATAAGCTTATCGGAAGTCTTATTTTCTAAACCGCTACACGACAGAGGTAAGCATACATGCAATTGCGGTAGGTAAAGGTGATACCAAACCGGGCCGACGCGACGCATTGAAGTATACATTTTTAATTATTTTACTAATATTTGAGTTAATATTAATAATTTTGTTTTTTTCGTAGCAATGAAATGTCCAGAAGGTAAGATCTACAAATCATGCGGCCAAGATACTCAACCGAGCTGTGCATTCCCGGATATAGTGGCCAAAGAGAACAGCAGTTGTGTGGAAGGATGTTTCTGCCCTGAAGGACTTCTATTAGAGAATGGGCGATGTGTTCAGAAAAGCGATTGTCCTTGCCGTATCAGGAATAAAACTTTCCCTCCGGGAGCTGTTAAACGTAAAGACTGTAATACTTGGTAAGTGTATTAATTCATACTAATATTATAAATGTGAAAGTTTGTCTGTCTGTCTGTTACGTTTTCACGGCTAAACCGCTGGAACAATTTTCATGAAATTTAGCATGTAAGTAGTTGAAGAGTCTGGTTCAAACATAGGCTAATTTTTTTTTTCAAAACTTAACCCCTACAGGGTTGAAATAGGGGATGAAATTTTGTATGAAAAAGTATCTCGACGACATCTTAATCTACTTGTGGGCGAAACTGCGCGGGTCAGCTAGTATAAAATAAATTTGGCGTTTCCTTTAAGGTAGTGTTTAAATTATCTATAAGTTTGTTACAACGGTAAAGATGACATGGCACTGTGACACTGGTTTTGGAGTATGGCGTTGTCCACACTTAACAGTAGTTATGTTGCAAATCTAGTCAGTGTTTGGCACAATTAAGATTTTCGAATTTTTTTTATATGTCATAATAACATAGGAGTCCTTAATAAGTAGATGAAAATATCCCCCAATTTGGCAATTATCGCCGAAGACTCACGAAAAATGACAAGCAAACTGCCCTCTTAATGATAATGGATGAAAGTCGTATGACTAATATTAGTACTGTTACGTACTCGGGTTCGTTATTGTAAGAAAACACCACTTATATTAAATCCGTGTATTTACACAACACAACACAACGTAATACTAAAATACGTTTTACACAATAGTCACTTGCTGTACTATCACTGAACTTAGAACACTACACAATCAAACACTTCTCGCTTCGCACTAGTCACTTGATGTATCGCTCTCGATCGCTTGATAAAAACTGCCCTGTGTTTGTCAACATCTCTGTATTTATAGGCAAGGGAAAGTCCTAGCTGAATCCAGAAAAATCTAAATGTATCGGGAAACAATGAATCACTTCTTATCGTAAACATGTTATGAGTCATAAATCCTAGTACACGCTATTTTCAACCTTATGCCATATCCCACAAACTCCATTATGGCATAGCCCAGGTGAACTATTTGTTTGTCAATAGGAGTAGCTATCTCTTTCCTTTATTTCTAGAAAGTTAGCGCGCGCGCGCTCCAATTCTACACGCTTCTAGATTATTCGTAACACTACCCCCCTCTTAGTTATGTTCGTCCCGAACATCATTACTTCCATTATAGATAGCTAATCGATCAACATGAACAATCTTCATGGTCCCTCTTGGTTGCTTCTGCACTCGGTAGGTTACGTCATTGATCCGTGTGATTACTTTGTATGGCCCATCCCAACGTCGCTGTAACTTAGGTGATTTTCCTTTTCGTCGAACCGGATTATGTAGCCAAACAAGAGATCCTTCCTGAAAACCTCGATGATTGGCGTTTCGGTCGTATCTGGTCTTCATCCGCTGACTTGATTCCAATGCATTTTCATATATTAACGAGTGTATATCGCGTAACTTCTCACGAATGTCTTTAACATGTTCCGGTATACTTAACTGGGTCTCTGCATTCGGTGGCGGGCCTCCAGTCATTAAGTCTGCTGGTATAAGTAACTGTCTGCCGAAGTTGGCATAGGCTGGCGTCACTTTTATGCTTTCGTGTTCCGCTGTTCGGTAAGCCAGTAAGAACAGAGGTATGTATTTATCCCAGTCCTTTTGGTGATCTTCTACCAGCTTGGCTAAGTGTCTTTCCAAAGTTTGGTTAAATCGTTCGACCATTCCATCAGATTGCGGGTGATAAGGTGTAGTTCTTGTTTTGTACACTCCTAATAATTTACACATTTCCTGGAATACATTAGATTCAAAGTTTCTGCCTTGATCGGAATGAATCTCCAGCGGAACGCCAAATCTGCATATAACCTCATTGACTAATTTCTCAGCAACCGTCGTGGCTTCCTGATTAGGGATTGTGAACACCTCCGGCCATTTCGTGAAGTAATCCATCACGACCATAAAATACTTGTTTCCGTTATCTGTCTTAGGAAATGGCCCAGCCACGTCAATCGCTATCCTTTCCCAGGGGGCTCCCACGTTGTATAGTCTAAGGTTGCCTCGGCTTCTGACCTGCGGACCTTTCACTGCTGAGCATGACGTACATTTTCGGCACCAATTCTCGACATCTTCTCGGCAATTCAACCAGTAAAAACGCTCTCGTACCTTTACCAATGTTCGTCGTACTCCAAGATGTCCCCCAGAAACCCCATCATGCAACTCACGTAGTACGTCCTTGATAAGTTTTCTTGGCACGACCAACTGTAGATGATGTTCTCTTCCTGAAGGTTTTTCCCATTTGCGGTACAGTAAGCCGTTTTGCAACACAAGGCTTTCCCACTGCGCCCAATAACTTTTCGTAATGGCGCTGAAGGGAGCCAGCTCCTGCCATTCGGGTTTTCCCGTGACTTGCTTCATCCAATCTATTAGAGGCCGCAAATCTCTATCTTCATACTGGGCTTTACGTATCTCATCAGTTTCCCACCTGTCATCCGTAGGCTTAGCTCGCAATACTTGAACCCTTTCCTTCGTCTCCATCCTTACACAATGTTTACAATCTTCCGTACAAGGTCGTCGTGATAATGCATCTGCATTCGAGTGAGACCTTCCACTGCGGTGTTCTATGTTAAAGTCAAACTCTTGCAATTGCTCAATCCAGCGAGCTACTTGGCCTTCCGGGTCTTTGAATTGTAACAACCACTTCAAAGCAGCATGGTCGGTACGCAGCTTGAAGGGTCGCCCAATCAGATACTTCATGAAGTGTCGAAGAGTCTTCACTACTGCCAATAGTTCTCTTCTTGTAACACAATAGTTTCGTTCCGGCCGCGACAATGATTTGCTGAAGTAGGCTACCACAACTTCTTGATCACCTTGCTTCTGTGATAAGATACCACCAATGGCAGTGTTACTTGCATCTGTGTCTACGATGAACTCCCCTTTCCGATCAGGATAGCCCAAAATTGGTGACTCACACAACCGCTTCTTAAGTTCATCGAAAGCTTGTTGACACATGTCATTCCAATCGAAACTCTTCTTTTCTTCAGTGAGTCTATGCAGCGGTTTTGCTATTTCAGCAAATCCCTTCACAAAACGTCTGTAGTAAGAGCATAGTCCTAGAAATGCGCGAACTTCGGTCTTGTTTCTGGGTGTTGGCCATTTCTGTACTGCACTAACCTTTTCAGGATCTGTCTGTACGCCGTTTTGTGATATCACGTGACCCAGATAGTTGACTTCCTTTCGAAATAAGTGACACTTCTTTGGGTTCAAATTTAGCCCTGCAGCTTGTATTTTATTAAAAATCCTTTCCAGTTGGTACAGATGATGCTGAAAATCTTTTCCTATGACTATTACGTCATCTAAATACACTAAGCAGGCATCGCCTACAAGTCCTGCTAGAACACATTCCATTAATCTTCAAAAGTCGCCGGCGCATTGCATAATCCAAACGGCATCACTTTAAATTGCCATAATCCTTGTCCTGTGGAGAATGCTGTCTTCCCTTTGTCATTAGGGCTAAGTTCAACTTGCCAGTACCCAGATTTTAAATCTAAAGTTGAGAACCAAGACATGCCTGCCAGAGTGTCTAAAGTGTCATCTATCCGAGGTAATGGGTAACTGTCCTTTTTGGTGACTTCATTGAGCTGACGATATTCGATGCAGAAACGTGTAGACCCATCTTTCTTCTTAATCAACACTACAGGAGAGCACCATGGACTAGAAGATTGCTCTATAACTCCGCTTCTTCTCATTTCATCTATCATCTCCTGTACCTCCTTCTCTTTGGCTATAGGGACACGTCTAGCTTTCTGCTTTATAGGCTGCGCATTTCCAGTGTCAATCTTATGTTTCACTACAGATGTTCTGCCTATATCTCTATCAGTTTTAGAAAAAATGTTGGCATATCGTGACAGTAGATCCTTAGCCTGCTGCCGTTGTGACGTGGTAAGGTAGCTGCACTTGTTCACCAAATCCTTGAGTTCCTGTGGTACGTCTCTTGATGCTGTACTTCCTGTCGATGTCAGTTTCCTTAACGTCATAACCTCATCACTTTGTCCTACAACATCGCCTGCTTTAAGCACTACATCACTGTCACTCAGGTTGACTATCTGCACCGCTGCCAAGCCCTTGTCACAAACTAAACTTCGGCCCGTAATACAGTGTGGAATTGCTCCATTGTCCTCAATTAACACACTCCTATTACCTCGGCCTTTGTAACTGGCTGGTAAGTTCACGCGTACCAATGTCTTCGATCTTGAAGGTAAGATGGTTCTTCTAGCCACTGTTACCTTTCCTTTTGATCCCCCATCCATGAAAATTTCTACTAGCCCACATACGAAAACTCCTGTTTTGCAATCAATCTTGCAGGCATTCTTCTTTATGAAGTCTAAACCAAGTACACAGTCATCCATAATATCGGCCACTACGACGTCGTGAGTGTAATACTCGTCGCCTATTTGCATCACTACAGATGCTTCACCGAAGACGGGTATTGGCTGACCTGTGACAGACAGAAGCTTGCTTTTCCCAAAATTCCTCAATCTCAGGTTGCCATTGTCAGCTACTTCTGGTTGCACCACAGTTCCTGTTGCTCCAGTGTCCAGCGTTAAGCTGCAGTTCTTGCCATTAATCAGTCCCTTAATGGATAAACTGTTGCCGTCGCACACCTGGGATATGACAACTTTTGGGGTTGTTTCTCGTCCAGCCAGCACCTGCCGTTTGCTCTTGGCTGTTACTTGCTTCCCTGCTGGTTCAACAGGCTGTTTGACGTGCTTGCTCTCTTCAGCTGCTGAGTTTCCCCCTGCTTGCTGTCGCCAGTTCATTGACCCTGTAGGCATAGGTTTGGCTGGGCAGCTAACTCTAATGTGCCCACGTTTACCGCAGGCGTAGCACATGGGGCCCAGTCTCCTAGGTTCCGCTGCCTTTACTCGAGCCACAACTTCTGTAACCTCGCGACCCTTATATGCGCGAGGTTCGTGGCGAACAGCTTCAACCTCCAGCGCATGAGCCAAAGCCTCCTTCATTGTCACGTGGTGCTGAAGGCGAACAGCAGCACGCACTTCCAGGTCTCTAATTCCATCAATAAACGCCTGGACGATGGTGTTATTAACTGTGTTAGCGTCGGCTGAAGGATACGCCTTCCTTACAAGCTTCTCAATTTCCACGGCCCATTGTTGAAGTCCCTCGCCGGTCCTCTGTACACGGTCCTTTAATTGGGCACGGAACACATGCTCCAAGTGACGCTCACCGTAGCGAGCTTCCAATGCCTCCATCAAATCAGCGAACTGATACTCTTTAGGCATTGCATCTAACACAGAGAGCGCCTGTCCCCGTAACGCCGTGCTCAGAGCTGTTAGGCAATGTTCATCTGTCCAACCACTGGCTTTCGCTGCTATTTCAAACTGGGTCCGGTAGGCACTCCATGATGTAAGACCGTCATAAGTGGGTACCTTTACCCGAGGACCCACCTGGTGAGAGCAGCTTGTAACGGTAGCACCCGACTTAACTCCCGTGATCTTCATTTTCATGACCTCCCTTTCCAGTTGGTCCACGTTTTCAGTTATTTTGTCGCAGTTGGCCTCCAAGTGGTCAACCCTCTTCTCAATACCCTTCATGTCGCGCTTGACGAGGCCCACATCGCTTTTTAGCTGGTCTTGTTGCGCCAAGATTATTGTCAATTTGTCATCAAAGCCGGATAAATGTTCCTGTAACTTTAGTTGTTGTTGTACCTGAAGCTGTTGATGGTGCTGAAGTTCCTGTCCCTGTTGCTGAATAGCTGCCAGAATGACAGAAAGATCAGTAGGGGCTGCGCTCGACGACAATGACGTGCTGGCAACACTAGCAGGTTCCTCACCTGCACGCATCTCAGTGTCCTCTGACACCCTCTGTGTCTTCGCCTGAGACCTGGTGGTAACAACTTCCTTCGGAATAAGTGGCATTTCACAATCCCACTTCTGACACCAGTTGTTAGTTACGTAGTTACGTACTCGGGTTCGTTATTGTAAGAAAACAACACTTATATTAAATCCGTGTATTAACACAACACAACGTAATACTAAAATACGTTTTACACAATAGTCACTTGCTGTACTATCACTGAACTTAGAACACTACACAATCAAACACTTCTCGCTTCGCACTAGTCACTTGATGTATCGCTCTCGATCGCTTGATAAAAACTGCCCTGTGTTTGTCAACATCTCTGTATTTATAGGCAGGGGAAAGTCCTAGCTGAATCCAGAAAAATCTAAATGTATCGGGAAACAATGAATCACTTCTTATCGTAAACATGTTATGAGTCATAAATCCTAGTACACGCTATTTTCAACCTTATGCCATATCCCACAAACTCCATTATGGCATAGCCCAGGTGAACTATTTGTTTGTCAATAGGAGTAGCTATCTCTTTCCTTTATTTCTAGAAAGTTAGCGCGCGCGCGCTCCAATTCTACACGCTTCTAGATTATTCGTAACAGTACGTTGCTCTTATGCGGTAGGGACTAGGTGGTAGAGTTCTGCATTGTCTCGCCCGGGTCTGGTACTCGTACCACCGTCTTATCTATTTCTGCCGCAATAACCTCAGTGCTAGTCACTGTCGTGTGCCGGTTTGGAGGGTAATGTAGCCGGTGAACTTATTCATGTAGCATTAGACCTCGCCACAAGATAGCAACGCACCATTAAAATCTTTGGTGTCTGTAGGCGATGGTTATCTTTTTCCATCAGGAGACCCATCTGCTTGTTTGCTATCTTATGATATAAAAAAGGGATGTAATGCCAGATTTAAGTTTATCGCCTACATCAAAAGGGAACACCACAATAGTAATATACGCTAGTGCGCAATTATTGGCATATTACAAGCTCTCTGACACAAAGATTGTCGTTTTTACTCTAGCCGTTTCTTGCGGCATATGCTTAGGTCCCGATTTTTTAGGAACTCTTGTATAAAATATATTCTGTGCCACCTAGGACAAATAGCTTTCTACTGATTAAATAATTTTTCAAATTGATTCAGTTCAAGAAATTACTTTTTATAAATAAAATCACAAACTAACAAGCTTTCCCCCTTTATAATATTCGTGTAGATGAGCGTCCTAGACCAAAAGTTATCTTTAATCCAAGCCTATTCCTTCTATTAATTTATGTGAGCCATATGTATAATTTACCGATTATACATATGGCTCACATATGCTACACTTAAACAACGTACAGCTGAATGTTACAAAATGTACGAAAAAAGGAAATCTTTCGCTTCTTATTTTAACTTTAATATGTGTTTTATATTATGCCATTTCAATTTAAAAAAAATGATTTTAATTTTCTAAAGCATTACCCTAATGCGCTATGGTACTTTTGTTTATTTATAATATATTATTTTAAACAGTAAATGTGAAAATGGCGCTTGGATTTGTACGTCAGCAGCGTGTGGAGCTCGATGTAGTGCGATAGGTGACCCGCATTACACCACCTTCGATGGACAGCGGTACAACTTCATGGGCCACTGCACTTACACTTTACTTGAAGCCGAAAATGTCACTATCAACGTTGAAAACGTTGCTTGTTCTGGATCTATCTCTGAGGTATTGTTTTTGAGATAGTTTTTGAAGATAGATTATAGAAGAATGATAGATGGCTATAAATTTTGACCGCCACTCTTCCAATCTCAAATGCCAAACACCTACTGTTCATGCACCAAACATTAACTCCGAAAGCTAAGGTAGAATTGTCAGTAAGTTAGTGTCAAAGAGTATACAATACTACGTAGGATTAGTCTCAGATACGGATGAAAAAACGGACAACTACAGATGAAAGATATTGCCATCGACATTTACAACCATACACACGTCTCTGCCACGCTGCTAGCTGCAGCTTTTTTGTCATAATTTCAATGCTCTCTTAAGATTAGAGTAACTGTTTGATGTTTGCTAGAAATTAAAAATCTAATTTAAGACTCATTTATATACTTCAGACGTTTACTGTCAGACGTTTTACACGTGTAGCCTGTGGGCTAAGTGTACAGGCAGGGCTCTCAATGCTCTACGTGTTCAGTATAATAATGGTTTAAAGAATGCTGTTGGGGCTACCTCGGTACTGCAGTGCATCAAGAATGTTTGCTGTGGCTCGCGTTGACAGTTTCCATGCGATCTTGCGCAAACGCGTGGCCTCAATGACGCGGAATAGCACCAACAGCCTCCTTAATAACATACTGAACAGAGTGGACTGTCCAGTGGTACGGCACTGGAATGCTGGCACATGCATTCCAGATCCCTTATATTTAATAATAAATAGAGTTTGAATTATCTTTAGGTACTAACATAATTTAATAAGATATTACTAACATACATGGACACGTTTCCGAAATAAAGTTTTATTATTATT
The DNA here is from genome assembly GCA_036924255.1 of Apodemia mormo. Taxonomy (NCBI): domain Eukaryota; kingdom Metazoa; phylum Arthropoda; class Insecta; order Lepidoptera; family Riodinidae; genus Apodemia; species Apodemia mormo. The sequence continues at coordinate 42,292,722 of JAUPFN010000005.1, read as the reverse complement.
ATTATTATTATTACATAACAGGCCATGAATCTTGCCCCGTACAAAGGAGATGGCCAACCATCTTGCACCAAGGCAGTGTATCTCTCTTACGACGGAGCCAACATCCACTTGAAACAAGGCGGACTCATACTTGTCAACGGCAAAGAAGTAGCCACCCTACCAGTTAACGTTGGAGATATCAGGATCAGGGCTGCATCGTCACTATTTATTATCAGTAAGTATTTTAGGTTTTGTATATTATTTCTATCATCTGTTTCAGCCTTTTTCATTGCAATCTACGGAACACTTGGAAGTTTTATAAAGCGCTATGGGTCATTAGAATAACATGCAGCCCCCCAATTCACGTAATTGAGTCAAAACGCTTAGGGCTCTCACACACATAAATACCATAGAACGTCGAGACGTGCTACGACGCGGCATAATATGTAAGAAAATGTGTGTCTTAAATGTTTCGACTTGCTTGCCGCTTGATTACGTGAATTAGGCCCCTGATTAACGCGAGAAAACCTAAAGACTAATTTGTCGCTTCTTTTTTTATATCATAAATAGAAAAAAATCAGAATCCAGGAAGATTCGAAAGAGAGAACTATTGCCTAGAGACATAATGCACTGCTATCTGAGTGGCGGAGATTTACTACCATAAGCTTAAGGATTTGGCGTGTAATTAAACCGGAATACGGCAGTAACACACACTTGCGCTATTTCGGCTAGAAAAAATTAGGCGATGCTATTAAACACGGATGAGATCTTGTAGAACTCTACCACCTAAGTAATTTTTAGGAGTATAATTACTAGCCAAGGATATATTTTACTCCTTATTATATTGTTATGAATAATCTAGAAAAGTGAAGAGTTGGAACGCTTGAGGGATCTAGAAATAAAAGAAAGAGATAGCTACTCCTATTAATAAACAAATAGTTGGACGTTATCCGAATAGCTATACCATAATGGACTTTGTGGTATAGGACATAAGGGTAAAAACAGCGTGTACTATCATAAGTTGTTTACAATAATAAAAAGTGATTCATTGCTTCCCGATACATTTAGATTTTTCTGGATCCAGGTAGAACTTTACTCTGGGTATAAATAGAGATGTGTTGACAAATACAGGGCAATTTTTATAAAGCGATCTAGAGCGATACTTGAAGCGACCCGTGCGAAGCGAGAAGTGTTTTATTGTGTAGTCGGTTAAGTTTAGTGATAGTACAGTGAGTGACTAGTGTTAATCAGAGTATTAAAGTATTACATTGTGTTGTGTATTTGTATTGTAAATACACGGATGTAATATAAGTGGCGTTTTCTTACAATTACGAACCCGAAGTACGTAACAATATTATGAATGCGAAATTTTTATGGATTGGTGTTTGACAGACTTGGATGAAATTAGATACATATATAGATTATAGCTGGAACAACACGTAGGATGCTTTTGTCCTCGGAAATATGTTACTCTTGGAAAATTCATCAAAAACTTTGCTAATACAGTGGACTGCTTGTGCTAACTAATGAAAAATAATATTGAATATCTTTCTTTATAAATCTCAATTGTTTTTGACGAAAGATGTAACTTAAACGTTTGCGAGATAATTACATAATTAATTTCTTATTTTTAATTTTTTATATAAGACGATGAGATCAGTCGTACCTGCTGTCTTGATATAATTTATGCTTTCCATCGTCGGCACTTGGTGAAACTGCATCATATTGATTATATAATATATGCACTTGTACTGTTTCACAAATGTTATTTGAATTTTATTTATTACACAAACACTTTTAAACTAACAGCCAACCGGTTTCGCCTATTAAAGCATCATCAGGGCTTTAACATTAACATTTTTCATTATACTATTGTAAAACTTAACTAATAAATATACACAAAGACAAACTAAAATGTTAGTTTTAGTTTGTCTTTGTGTATAATTTCTTATTTCCACCCTTTTTTTCAGTTCAACTCCCTATTAAAGTGGACTTGTGGTGGGATGGAAACACACGAGTGTTTGTAGATGTACCACCGTCATTCCAAGATAAGACAAAGGTACCAATAAATATTCTTGTAATAACCTCGACTCCTAGCAAGGAGTATCATAAGTTTAATGTTAACTCTGCGCATGTGTTGGTTTGTATGCATGTCCTGAGTTTCTAAACTTTCAAAGTCGTTAGGTAACTGAACAATCAATTTCAATGCTGTTCACAAAATAAAAAATATGAATAGTTTCTTAATTACACTAATTACTTAATTAATTGTTAATTAATTAATGTTTATTAATATTTATAAAATAAAACAGGCAGAGGACTGTCCTAATGAATGAGACAACTATCGCTTAAAGACACTAAAGACACGAAATGTTACATAGCCATAAGTGTGGCGAGATTTAAGTGTCTCATAAGTTTAAGGAGGGTAAGGAAGCCCCTTACCCTCCAAACCGAAACACGACAGCAACTAGCAACAACATTATTGCAAGAACAATAATTTCATACCCATAAATCAAAATCTATTTATATAAAAATCAATTGCTGTTCGTTAGTCTCGCTAAAACTCGAGTACCGCTGAACCGATTTGGCTAATTTTGGTTTTGAATTAATTTTTGGAGTCCTGGGAAGGTTTAAAAGGTGAGAAAATATAGAAAAAAAAAATAGTTAAAAAGGCAGAACAACGTTTGCCGTGTCAGCCAGTAAAGCATAAATATCTATAAGACGAATTATATTTATAGGATAAACCAATTATGACTCTGTATAGTTATATACTTAAACAAAAGATTATATCTTAAATTATCTTTAAAATTTAACTATAAACAAAAGAGTATGCGTGGGTGTGTGTGTGTGTGTGTCAAACGCATGATAATGAGTGTACTTTTATTTTTAATTTGTTTATTTCAAATGCATGTTGTATGAAACCTAAGCTTATAGTCCTCCATATAAATTTTAACTGCGGTTAATTTGGACTTGTCCGCCCGTGTAATTTGCATAAAAAGAAACAAAGTTTTTGGTATAAAGATGATGAGGTAAATTATAGTTCTAATTATTTAAGTTATAGATATATAACAGTAATATAAAATAACAGGGTTTATGTGGAACCTTTAATCTAAACCAAAAAGACGACTTCCTAACTCCTGAAGGGGATGTAGAACAGACTGCCCTAGCTTTTGCCAACAAATGGAAGACCAGAGAACTTTGTGAAGACCTCAGCACTAAGGAACCTGAACACCCATGTAACGCAAACTTGGAAAATAAGGAAGCTGCAGAGAAATATTGTAGTAAATTGAAAGGGACACTTTTTGAATGTAAGTTATTTTTTGAGAACTATTAATATAAGTTCTATTCGCATTAATACATGCTTCCCGGATTGAAGCTCGTGCTTAAAGCAAGGAGTAGAAAAATAGTACTCTGGTCACTTCATCGCTCCTAAGAAACACTTGTACGATGCGTCCTAGAAACCACGTTAATAGTATCAAATGCTCCACTTGAAGGATCGAATTTTCGTGTAATGTTGGTCTTTCAAGTACATTTTTAATAAGTTTTAATATAAATTATTAGAGTATTTATGAATCAGACCAAAACTGGTTTTAACTGCAGTTAGCAATGGAATATGGCCTGTACGCAAACGACACAGAGTGGAACACCCAGTAACAAGTTGATTAAAGATAGGTACTAGTTTATTTCAACTGATAAGAGCGATGGTAATGTTAAAATTTTATGTAGTGTAATGTAGCTTCGCTTAAACATCATCAACACTTAAACCGTGAAGTGTGCAACATCCACACAAACCTACAAAGAGGTTTAAGGATGTTGAAATATTTGTTAGTTTATGTTAATTTTTTTTTGATGAAATAAATAAAAATAAAAAATAAATTCTTTTTGCTAATCCAATACATATTATAAATGTTTAAGTTTGTATGTTTGGACGTTTGGTTGTTTAGATGTTTGGATGTTTAGGTGTTTGAATGTGTGTTACTCAATCACACAAAACTACTAAACGGATTTGGATAAAATTTGGCACACAGGACCTGAAATACCATATAGACTTTTATCCCAGAAAATAAGTTAAAGGCCCGGGAATACCATATAGGCCTAAAGGCCAATATCATACAATACCATATAGGCCTAAAGGTAAATAAGTTATTCTTCTGGGATAAATCCCAGAAGAATAACTTATTCCCATGGGATCCAACATAAAAATATTTATAATGCAGTGAGCTGCAGGGTGCACCTAGTACAAAATTAGAACATCAAGTTTTGTGTCACGTATATGGTGCAAGTTGGGCCTTTGCTTGCTGCGTCACCGTCCGTGTTAAGTGTCAACCGGCCTTCGCGCACCCTTTGATACATCGGCGCGAACATATACAATGACAAAAACTTTAAATTAACCCTATTTTTGTTGAAGACAAATGAATCAAGAAGTCTTTCCTAGAATTATCAAAGATTGGTTTCAAACGCGTTATACGATACTTATATCATAAAATATCAAACAAGTAGACAATTCTTCTGATACAAGGAGAACCATCGCCTAAAACACGTGATATGCTTATGGTACTTTGCTATCCTTGTGCCACGGTGGAAATGACACGTGCACAAGTTTACGGCTACCCTACCCTCGAAACCAAAACACAAAAGTAACAAGCAAGTGAAGTGAAAGCGACGGGGCCAAATCCCGATCTCGATGACCAAATAATTCTGGCCAACGGTTCACACGAAAATAACATTACACATACGCGACGCCGACGTCGCCGGTGGCGACGAGGACCCTTGTGTCGTCCTTCGGCGAACCGAGCCCAAGGGCAAGGATCGGCCGACGGACAAAACAATGCCACTAGCCCTCTTATCGCAAATCACAACCCTACCTTAAGCCGAGGTTCGGTCTCGCAGGAGACACCCTTAGGGCGGAGGGCGTACAGCCCCACACCTTTAAATTCTGGCTGAGCATTCTACTCGCGCCCGCGCTGTGAAGCTGTGACGGCCCATAAGGCCAGCAGCAATTCAGACATTTCGAAAAAAAAGCAACATTTTTTAGAACTCTACCATACAAAAATCATTAAAAAATGTTCAGTGTCATATTGATAAGAACATTTCATTGTTGTGAACAATGCCATAGTGAATATAGACTGTATTTGACGCATTAAAATAGTATTGACCCTTCTATAGAATCAATTAAATAAATTTTAGAAGCTGTTTAATTTTCAGCAACTAACAATCTGGCATATATACATATATGCTACTAACATATGCTCACACTTCTACTGACTTGAATCTTAGGGGTCGGCATTTTATTTTTTTCAGCGGACATCTAGTTTTAAATAGCTATCTATATGTAAGTATATCACTTCCAGCCTGTTCCATCTATATAGATCAGTCAGTCAATCTGTTCTTTCCTTTCCTTTTGCTAAAAGATTGTTGATAACAGTATTGAGCATGTTGAATGTCCATGCAGCTTGTCACCCGTACGTGGACGTGCAGCCGTACTACGAGGACTGCGTGTACGACATGTGCGCGTGCGCGGGCGACGTGTCGCGCTGCCTGTGCCCCATCCTCGGGGATTACGCCATGGCCTGCGCCGCCAGCGGCCTGGAGGTGCAGTGGAGATACAACGTCAAGGAGTGTGGTTAGTACTTTTTAAACTTTATACGAGTACACTACTGGTTTTTCTTAATTACGTCCAAGTTAATAGAAGGATTTTTGTCTCATACCATCTAAAATTAGTGAAGAGTTCATATACCCCGATCATTATTGGCTTCTCTTTAAAATACATGCATAAGTCTACCGGCTAAATTACCCTCCAAACCGGGATTCTTCAATGAAAAGCTTTGCAGCAGCAATAGGTAAGACGGTGGTACTATATACCCAGACGAGACGTTGTTGAAATCTACCACCGAGTATTCACGATGTTAGTGACATATATAGCCAATCGTTCGCTTTATATGAACTATCTGGAAGAATAACAGATTGTTTCTCTAAAGGGGACTCGGACCAATATCGAAAAATAGGTTTCTTTCAATTAAGAATAAATCGGATATATTGTAGTTATTAATGATGAGATGGAGATAACAAAAAACTAAAATATTTATTATAAACGATAAAGGATTAATAATATTTTTAGAATACAATTTCAACAAAAGTAGACATTAAGTCACGTGACAGTAAACGTAAGTCTGGAAATGTTACGTCACACTGTGGTAAAAAACGTCATATTGGTTTTGATATTTTCATATAAACCACAGAGTATATGTGCGTATGAATACGGCGTGATGTCATCTAGACGCCATGACATTTTAGAGCGTTTTGACGACAAACTTAATATTTTTAAACGCGATTTTTTTATTATAAGTGTACAATATTTTAAAAAATGAATAGTTTTTTTTATAATATATCAAATAAAGTGTTAAACAGTTTTTTAAATGTAGTGAAGTAGCGTATTGATGGTGATGTGGTGTGTTATGTCAGAGCTGTCGTGCGGCGGCGGGCAGCAGTACTCGGTGTGCGCGGACAGCTGCCGGCGCACCTGCAGCGACGTGGCCGCCGCCGCCGCCGCGCAGCCCTGCACGCCGCACTGCGTCGAGGGCTGCGCCTGCCCGCCCGGACAGGTGCGTGTATGTGCACGTACACACGCACGCATACTCGCACAAATACACGCACGCACGCACACAAACACATACACGCATGCATACACTCACATACAATAGGGATCAGATTTTGCAATGAACTACGCGACGCTAGCACAAAGATTACAGTATAGTTAATGTGGCGAGCGCTAGTGCCGATCTCAGAACCCTGCGCGCAGCGCTCCTCAGTTGTGCCAATACATCACGACTTCCAGATGTGTTCCCGCTTAATGCCTATAATAAACTGCCTCGCGTGTTTTATGTGATAGTATTTGACTAATAATAACATTGTCAGCCAACAGCGTTCCAATGAAGAATATTGGCATATGGTACATACCTATATGTTACGTAATGATTATGTGTCCCAAATCGCCAAAATAAGTTCGAACATTTTAAAGAGGATGATTCCATTTACTCCAGAACGCCGTTTTTTCATGCTTAGTTTTTTTAAAATTATAACACGCTTCAAAAACTGATATTATTTAATGCCTAGGTATTTTTGCCTGTCCTTCCTAACCAAACCACGAACAAAGTATGAGGAAAAAATAGATTTTACGTTACCTACCTACTACAGCTGGTATTATTATGATGATTCGTGAATCGTGAAGACTAGCGTAACGACTACGACAACTATGATAACCATGATTTACGAGACTTTTGACAATATTTCAATTACTGTTTTCTTGTTTATTTAACATTTTATTTTATTTCAATCTATTCGATATGGATAAGCGTGAATTTCCATGGCTAAAAAATAGCCTGTATTGTTGAAAATATTAATAGCAACTTAAAAAACTTAAAAATTTTAAAAAATATTTTAACATGACTGGAAATTTACTTTTGTTAAGTTTTTCAATTCATGTAATTATATGAATTGTGAAAACCGAGTAATCGTACATATGAGTTAACTGACAAAAAACTATTTACCGAGGCTCATATTATATATTTGAAGATATTTCCCGTATTATCTCTATATATATCTGCTTTTAGGGTTCCAAATTAAAGTAGACACCCTTATGGTTTCGCTATGTCCGTCCGTCCGTCTGCACAATAGCTCAGAGATCCTTAGTACTAGACAACTATAATTTGGCACAAATATACATATTAGTCACGGCAACAAAATGGAAACACAAATATTTTAACTTTTTATTCAAGGTACTTCCCCTACATGTAAAGTGGGAATATTATTTTTTTCTCACGTATCCCATAGTGTGAGATATCGTTGGATAGTTTTTTAAAAATATTGTAGGTTTGTGAAAACAAGTTTTCGCTTAAGAAACTCGTTTATGAAATATTAAGTTGTAAAGTGTTAATTTTCGTTAGAGCCAAGTATCCCCCCCACCCTTCTGCCGGCTAAATGGTTGATTTCGGGTATAGGAAAAGAAACGCGTAGTAGTAAATATATTGAGGTTATAATGAAATGAAAATATTCGGAAGGTTTTACAAGTTTTTGAGTAATAGTCAACCGACTTATGAAATGTATTTAGAGAAGATTTTATAGGTGGTGAGCCTGTGTTGCTGATATATATTTACCATTGACGTTGAATACGTTAAATGTTCATACATACTATTAATATATATACTATAGCTATAGTTTTACTTGCAATGTCGATTTGGGCAACTGTAATGATATTGTAAAAGAATAATATAAATAAATAAATAAAATAAATAATAAAACTATGAAACAATAAAAGTCTGCATTATTGTGATGGGCAACTTTGGAACCATATATTGCGCGTTGCCCGACACGCACTTTACTAATTTTGTACATAAAAGGTAAGGCTAAATTAACTGAGAGTTAACCTACAAATAGGGTAACTCATTGTAGTTAAAAAATACAACAGACTTAAACTTACATATTTTGCAATAATCTACACCTTCAGGAATCAGTACTCATACAAAACTGGACGGCTAAAAATGATACAATAAAATTTAATCAATTTAACTGAAAATATTTTTAATAATGTAATAAAAATATTAACTTGTGAATTGCTAAAGTATTGACACCTTGAAATTTGAAATACAACAGCGGTTCTGTAAAAACGTATGTAATTATGACTATGACAGTTGGGCTATATTTAATCATGCAGGTGTTGGACAAAAACAACTTGTGTGTTCCTGAAGGCCTTTGTCCATGCTACCACAAAGGCATGGAGTTCATACCCGGTTATAAGGAAGTCAGACCCGGAAGACGCGAGCAGGAATTATGGTAACTATTTTTTCGGTATTTTTTATTTTAAATTGCTTAAAATATTAAAAATATTATTGTTATTAGTTAAAGCTATGCATTTTGGTTTGAATTTATCTTTTTAAAGTCATCAACTACGTTATTTACAATAGGTTTGTTTCCACTAAGAATGAATCGGATATTTTGTAGTTTGTAACAATATTATAATACAGAGATGACGAATTATAATACAGAGATAACGAAAAACTAAAATATTTAGTCGCCTCTGTGGTCTAGTGGTCCAGCGTTGGCGTTGACCACATGAGGTCCCGGGTTCGATTCCCGGGTCGGGCATATAAAAAAAGTGTTTTCAGTTTTATGATAAACACAAAGTTGCCCGGGATTGGAAAGTGCCCGGTTGGTGATAGGCTTGCCACCTATCACATTTGTGGGACCAAGTATCTTCGGCTTATCGTGGGTGCACTTGATGTACCTCTGCCAACCCCTTTCGGGATACGGGCATGAAGATACTTTTTTTAAATATTTATTTGAAAAGATAAGGATTAATAATATTTTTAGGATATCATTTCGACAAAAATTGACTAAGTCACGGGCCATTAAACTCAAATCTGGAAGTGTTATATTGTTTTTGACATTTTCATAAAAAACACAGAGTATGTAATGTATGTATGACAACGGCGTGATGTTATTACGATGCCATGACAGGCCAGAGATTTTTTGCGGTAAATTTAAATTTTAAAACGCAAATTTTTTAATATAGATGTATAATGTTTAAAAATAAATATTTTTTTTCTGTTTATCTACATAACAAGGTAAAGTATTAAATAGTTTTTCAGATTTAGTCAATTAGACTATTCCCGTTGACTTAGATAAGTTGGTGGTGGATCTGGTACGCGTCATTAAGGCGTCCGCTCAGATAAAAGAGAATATAGATGGAGCATTACCATATATCATAGTGTAATACATGTCTGAGTTTACTGTATGACACCTGAATAGACATTAGACACTGACAAGGATCAGCTTGGTTTGGAGTATAAGCACAATAGAATAATAACACAGTAAAATAAATCCATTCAGAGCGCCCGAATCGCCACACGCACACAGACGTGTCGTTTACACGGCCGCTAACCTATTTTGGCAAGACAAAATCTCGCAGTGTCACGCCGCGCCCTGCGCAGCAGTCTTTCGTTTTACTTTGATTACATTACTTACTTTTATATTTAATTAAACTGCTTATAAATTTTTGATAACATTACAGTTACACATCCTTTAATTTAGAATTACATACGCACGTTAGAAGTTATACTACTTTGGCATTACAAGATAAAAATCCTTCTAAATTTTTATCTTTTATGTTATGCTCCAATAACACTTTGATTAGAGCGAGTGCGAATGTTTAACGCAGGTGCTTAGTATTAACTAAAAACACGTGTAGACAGCGTAATAAAAATGAATATACGCTGATAACTAATCACTCGCACCAATCAACGGTAGTCTATGCACACGTGTTTTTTTGTTAATACTAAGCACCTGCATTAAAGAATCGCATTTGCTCTTATCAAAGGGTATTCGGGTCCTTATCCTATGTTTGTAGAGAAAACGACACAGGGATGGGCCGAAATTCGTTTTACATTCGGTTTAACCGAATTTCGGCATTTTGAACCGAACTTAGACTTTCTTCCGAAATAGTGTTTAAATGCTGAACATTCAGCATTAGAAAAAAAAGACCTAATTGCACTATTTTGACTGAAATCTACACTAATATTATAAAGAGGAAGGATTTGTTTTTTTTTGTATTTTTATAATATGTATCGTTTATATATTTATTATAGGTTTAGAAACTACTAGACCGATTTAAAAAATGTTTTCATCTCAAGAACATAGGCTATATAATATTTTAAACAAGATTGCAGATCCCCGTGACCCCAGAGTTATTACCGGCCGGCTAGACGCCACGCGGAGGAGCGATGTGTGCGGGCGGGATACATCTAGCAATATTTATGTAAAATCGTAAATAAGTCACGCGATGCCCTCGAGAAAGCGCGCCATAATTGAACCGAAATTCACCCGATTTTTTATTTTCACCGAATATTAGGCCGAAATTTGAATTCGGTTCAAACCACATTCGGCCAATCCCTACTAATAATAGAATGAAGGTATTTAATTAATACTTTGGAGGAAATTTTTATTATAACGCATTATCTAGTTAAATATATTTTTAAGTACGTGTATCATATAAGAAGTATTTGTACAAATTTAAAATATCTAGCTAAAAACTTCAAAAACTAAATTGTTGACTAGCTAATTTCATGTTGTCGGGTTTTCGTGACTGAGCGCGCACGCATCTTAAAAATTTACTCTTATAATTTTTCCCTAACACAACAAAAGAAGTATAACTTCAAAAATAGAAATTTCAATATGGCCAAAATTCGCCATTTTGCATTTTTCAAAATTTCATAAAGTATCTTAAGACACTCGCGTCACTGAATTGAATAAAACAACATATAAAATTTTAAAAACGGTTCATCCAATCAGCAGTTACATAAGAGCACATAAAAAGATATATTTATAACTTAAGCACATCATACTTACATACTACAAGGCAAACACATTACTTACCTTTTCTTTTAAACTTATCTGGACTCGCGATAACAATTCACACCATAAGTTCTAGTTTTTGTTGGAGTCAATCATAGCGCTCCGCTCATCTGTAGGTATATAATATCAAAACACGGCCGAGTAAATTTACTGTGTTATTATTGTGGTGTAAGTGTGTGCTTCAATGAAATGTTCGAGGTGCTCTGTCTTTATATTTTTTGGTTTGAGAGCGTCCGATATTCCTTTTAATCGACATTGTCTTTCGTTTGTCTTCGGTAACGAATGCATTTGAATTTTGATGTGATTTGACTTTTATTTCTGCGAGCATACTGTACATATATGCCGTACTTAGCACGTGCATGGGCGGGCGCTGGGAGTGCGCGCCGGCGACACCTAACGACATCCAGAAGTACCCGCCCGCGGAGGACCTGCGCGCCACCTGCAGCGCGGCCGACCACCGCGAGTTCACCACCTGCGAGGTCGCCGAGCCACTCACCTGCAAGGTATGATGCTTCTGCACTACATATAATATGTCACGTTCAAAACTATTGTTTCGATGGAATACAAGCTTTTCTGTTAAGTCGTACTAAATAAGTAAAATAAACTCTCCAAAATAATTTAGTGTTGATTGTTGTAAAAACCACTTGAAAAATTGCTAGCAACTTGTAAATACTGCTATATTTATAAAATAATAATTTCTTTAGCCACGTTACTCGATATTTGGTAGAGGAAAATTATGTGGGTTAGAATCAGCGTCAACATGCTAGTGTTTAAGATACAAACAATAAATAAGCGTTGGATGTGCACTTAAGCCGCGTGTCAACCAGACGGTTTGTACCAAGGATTTAAATATCGGTATTATAAGTTATTGCTCGCGGCATCACATAACGTTATTTTTAAGCATAGCATTATCCAAAAATGATACAGAATTCGTTACTGTTTAAACATTTATTGTTTTATAAATTAATTATTTATTTATTAGTTAATTCGTATTGTAAAACGTTCTGTTACACAATACAAATTAACGTTATGGTGTATGGTATTATGATATTGTCTTCTAGCGCTAGTTAACAAACCAAACAGCATGAAACGTGGCAAGGTCGCATACATATCCATATTGTAACGTTATTTAGCGTTAAGAATTTCGTTCTGTTGTTTGAGTAGCGATACAAATAGTGTTTGAAAATAATTTTCTTACTGAGGTATCGCTACAGTAATAACGTTGAATATCGTAAAATAAGTTCTGTTATCTGATAACGTTTTAAATACTTGGTTTGTACCCGTATTGCCAGTTATGTATGTAGCACCATTAAAGTCTGTACATGAAACCGGCGCTAGCGCCAGTCCCACTTAAAGTCATGCCCGGTACGCAGTCTTGTATAGAATATGGCAGTCTATGAGCGTTTGAAGTGTGCAGAGTTTGGCTTTCACCACGAACCGGGTTGAAACCGTGTACGTAGACAAGCTTAAACGCACTGGGTCAGTGCCGTGCCGGAGAGAAACCGTACTCGTCGACACGCGCCGTTACCATATAATACTCGAGACTAATAGAAGTCAGTCTAAATACAAGTAATATTCAAGCAACGCACACAGACACCTATCACGGATGCGAACCATTCTGAAATATCATGTCCGTGAGAGGTGTCCATGTGAGCGTTGCTCGAATATAACTTGTATGTAGATTGACTTCTGTTGGTCTCCAGTATTTTGTGGCCTTACTGTATTCATAAAAATAGTGTATTATAAACCCAGTAGATGTCATTATAATCAATGTGTACTTGTAAATACAATTTTTAGTTTTCACTTTTGTCAAAAGTCCTCATAATTACCTCCGATTTTTTCATCACGTTTTTAAAATAAATTACATATTTACATTTTTTTTATAAAACAATTTTTCAATTTGAGTACTAGCAAGTATATATATTAGTGTTGCCGTGCTAAATTTATTAGTAATATTCTAAGACATTAAAAATAATCGGAAGCAGACATGAAGGCGGTGGATATAAGTAAAAACTTTAAACTGTATTTTGATTGTTATACCTATTACAAATTAAAATTTCATAATTTTACCTAAAACATTAGCATGTTGTTAATGTAAACCTACACATTCCCGTATCAAAATCATCTAATGCGCCTATAGAAGATATTTTTTCAAATTAATGCTACCTCGATCTTCAAACAGAATATGCACCTTCCGGCCACGCGCACCACCCAGGAATGTCGTCCTGGTTGTCAGTGCAAGAAGGGATACGTGCTGGACAGCTCGGCCAAGAAATGCGTGCTGCCCGCGGACTGCCCCTGCCACCACGGCGGCACCAGCTACCCCGACGGACACGTCATGCAAGAGGACTGCAACAACTGGTACGTCACCAATCAGTTATTAATTATCCGCTCACATCACTTTGGTAACTAATGAGACCTCTGAGAAATGCCGTTAATACACTATGGTCTCTATAGGGAACAACGCTACCTTCATACAAAAAAAACAACATTTTCACTATTTACCAGTTTTAATACAATACGCTATGGTATTTTATCGTTTTCGAACGAAACATTGTATAGAATTACATCCAATTGGCATTCTTTTTTCAAATACGCTCTTGGGGAAAAATAAAAGAACTTAGTTCGCCATTTTGATTCTTGCTGTGTGTTATGTGTTGGTTGCACTTTATGATACAGGTTAATTTAAAAGTGTTTTGGCGTATTAATCAACAAGTAAACTTTATTTATAATCAAGATTAGTTCAAGATCTAACAGTTTAGATAATAATTTTGTCAAAAAACCGTAAATATCAATTAATAAAACATATATTTCCTTAGTGACCAACTTAATGATATCAGCGCTTTGGGTATGACGATACTTATTTTTATTTATTTTCGTAAATTTTAGTGTTGATATCTATGATCTCAAAAAATCATATGATATGAATGTGAAATATCCTAAACAATATTTTAAAAAAAATAACATAGCTGTAAAATTGAAAAAGAAATAAATTATTTAAAAATTACGAAAAAAATTACGTATTAATTATGAAAAAAAAAGATATTAATATTTATGTAAATAAATATTTTTGTACTATAATATATATTGTTTATTTTTTCCGTATGTATATGTTTACCAATTATATAATAATATATATAAAAAGCATAGGTCATCGATTTACTTTTTGAATTAAAAATCCTCGACTAACAAGTAGTCATATTTTTCTCAAAGTGTCGTGTTACACCTGAATTATTTTGTAGCTTAAACCACTTAAATTAAACAATTCTAACACCAGCGTATTGCAGTGCTCAAGACCTCTGAAAAAATATACGCTTTACAGTATCGGATTCAATCTAAACAACTCATAAACCATAGAACGCAACGGAAGTGTGTAACAGATATTTGATCAATTGACCAATGAGCGCGCGTTATTTCAATCAACCAATAAGTGTGCGCTATCTGAATTAAAGAATGAGCGCGCGCGATGGTAAAGTTTTTTTTTTAATCTACTTTGTTTTAAGGAATTTTTATTCCCTAGGAACATGTCAGTCCCATACGGTAAAGTTAGTCATGAGGTTGTACCAATTTAATGACTTGAATGTTAGAAGCTATAGATCAGATGCAAATATTATAATGCTCGCTCGTTTTTTTCTAAATTAAACACGGTACTCGTACATTCATTTTTCATCTGCAGATATCCATCTAACAATTTTGTTATCAATGAAACAGAAAGAAATTTGTTTGTTAGTCGATTTTACACTATCTGAAACATGGATTATATTTCGTCCAGCTTCAATACAAAGATCGCCTCTAATTGTATCGGTAGGAAATTAGCTGTAGTTGTTTCACCTAGTATTTGACATCCATTTTTGACAACATTGAGGTCTTCCCAAACCAATTCCCATTACACTTTGATTTCTATACTAATATTATAAAAAAAGACATTTATAGTTCTGTATGTTTGTAATGAATAAACTCAAGACTACTGAAATAATTTAAAAAAAATTAAAAGCTACAGCAACACTATTATGAGTGACAGAGGCTACTTTTGATTGGGTACTTGATTTTGGGTTTGCGAATGAAGTCGTTATTAAAGGCTAATTAATTTAGAGTTGCTTACGCTTACACGCATCAAGTACACCGCATCACGGAGTACATAATAGACGGTAAACAAAAGACTAAAAAGCACAAGAACAGGAGTCCTCTTCTTTGATGTGGCGAAGGCGTTTGACATAGTCTGGCAAAATGGCTTAATCTATAAGCTCTATCAGATCGGTGTGCAAGACAGACTCGTACTCATCATACGAGACTACTTGTCAAACCGTTGCTTCCGTTTCAGACTGAAAAAAACCCTTTCATCAGTCAGACGATTGGAGGCGAGAGTGCCGGAATGATCGGCACCCTATACACCCTCTACACTAACGACCACACGAATACTGTACGTCCAGTTGGCGTTTTTCGCGGACGACACTGCCCTATATACATCACAACGAGCCGCCACTGCCTTGGGCGACTGGTTCAGGAAATGGTGTATCGAAGTGAATCCGGAGAAAATTAAGGCAGTGTACTTTCACCGAAATCACTTCAACCGTCAGGCCACGGTGACAAAGTCCAGTCACAGACTCGGCACAGTTACCATGCACGACAGTGTAATCCCGTGAGAATGACAAGTCAAATACCTCGGAGTCACACTAAACAGTACTATGAATTTCTTATTTCACATTAAGAAAGTCACAAACAAAGTTAAAATGGTACTAAGTAAACTATACTTTTTACTAAACAAAAACAATAAAATGTCACTTAGGAACAAAGTGACACTTTACAAAACCTGTATAAGACCCACAATGATGTACGCAAGCTTATCGTTTGCTCATGTCACTTCTAGCAACTTTCATAAACTGCAAGTGGTTCAAAATAAATTCATGCGCATGGCAACCGGCGCACCATGGTACCCACAAAAACTACTGAACGGATTTGAATGAAATTGGCACAAAGGTAGATGATGACCTGGAATAGCACATAGGCTACTTTTTATCCCGAAAAAATTAGATGTTCTCGCGGGCTTTGCCAAAAAATTGTAATGCAACGAGCTGCGCGCGGCAGTTAGTAAACATACAAACCCCGTACTATATTTTACCTCGTTTTACATGTCTATTAATACTTTCTTCCGCCAATTTTGCTTTTCTTGTAAATAATGTTGTCAATATGCTTAAGAGAACGTGACCTCGTTATACGTTTAATCAGTACGCAATAATACATACTCTGCGTTTAAGATATTATGTTTTTATTTTGTTGAAAGTTAACCAGTTATTTATAAAGTAAAACACTGGGGGCGTAGCTCAGATGGTAGAGCGCTCGCTTAGCATGCGAGAGGTACCGGGATCGATACCCGGCGCCTCCAATATTTTTTATATGTTAATATATAAGAATGAGGTGTAAGGTAAAATGTAGTAATATACTCTTTGGTATATGGTAATCCCAGCTATGAATAAGCATAAACCTTCAGTGAATACAGTTTAAATACATTTAACTTGGTGGCGATATAACTTGAGATGAGTCTGACTGTTGTTTTATTTATGAAAAAATGAAATTTATTTTTATCAAGTAAATAAAAAAAGGTGTCGGTAGGTTTACTTTATGGTTTAATGCTGAGCGTTCAATTTAAATAAACACCGTCACGCCCGTTTCAAGTGTCACAAGTAAGGGAAGGTGCAACAACTCCGTCATTAGTCCATAGTGTTGAGCTCCATGATGTAAAAGCTGGTCAAACTTATCGACACATCGTATATTCCGCCTTGCGTATCAATGCGTTTACATCAAGCCTAGCTGGTACCGCTGGACTATTTAGGTGACAATGTCTATTCATTTATCAATTTTTACTATCTATTTCGATCTAGTTATTAAATAACACATGAAGTAATTATCTTTACTCCAATATTGCGGACGGTAACATATATGATATGTCAAATATTATGATTTCTCTAAGTAGGTCTACGAACAGTTACTTATGCATAATAACGTTTGTTTTTTTTTGTAGGGTAGAAAGAGTAAACCAAAATTTTACTAGACGCTCAAGTTACGATTCATAATTTTTTTAAATGGCGAAATAGTGCATTTTATCAAGGCCTGTCAATGTCAATTTAATGTTTATGGGTTAGTACTTGTGAAAACGAAGTTATATTACATTACCACTTGGCTCCTAGCTATTACTGAGATTTTTTCAGATAGATTAAAAACAAAGACCAAAAAACCAAGAATCATCTCTGAAAGTTGAAACCGTATGATCTGAGCCGAACAGCTGGCGACATGGTCTAACCAGAATATCAATTGACAGTTCGTTTGATATATAGTTGCATTCTTTTCATATATAGTAGTTAGTAAAAAATATTTTGGATGGCAAAAACTCTAGGAGGACTATCGCGGCTTCGGCTCAGATCACAACTTTTTATTGGATAATTTTATGAGCTGGAATATAACCACTTTTCTACGATGACGTAAATTCTGAGACAATCGTATGAAACTCTTATGCGGAAAAGGATACGAAGGATATAAAAGAGAGCAATATTTATTATTTTGTACATAAACTTGCAGTAGGTACGATGACATTATTAAAGTTTCGATCAGCAGTTCACTTAAACATTAAATAACACCTCTAACCGTCATCCGCCGACAGTTTTGTTATATTGTTAAAGCGCATACGTGGCTAACTAAATCTACACTACCAAACTGTTAAAGTTAATAGTGAATTTAAACCAATACCGTATTATTATACAGTGTTCACTTGGATAAATTTTTATACTTCGTTACAAACCTCTTGTAAACTATTGGCCATTAAAATCTGTTTACTGCAATAAGATTCAAAATACAAATGTACATGTTTTATCTTCAGTGTGTGAAGAATATCAGAATTACAAGTTACTTTAGGGAAAATTAAATTAAATGTTATGGTTTTTCATAAAATTGTAAGTAAGTAGTGTAAGAATGTGTTTGGTGCAGCACGTGCGTGGGCGGCGCGTGGCAGTGCGGGGCGCGCGTGTGCGCGGGCGTGTGCGGCGCGTGGGGCGACTCGCACGTGGCCACTTTCGACGGCCGCGAGTACGACTTCGAGGGCGTCTGCACCTACCTGCTGGCCAAGGGGGACGGCTTCTGCGTCGAGATACAGGTCAGTTACTGCACTCTGGACTACCTTTTGCTTTTTCATGTATAACATCTTTCTTCTCGCTTTCCTGCAATCTGGGAGTGACTTTGTGAAATCTAACGGAAGTGTATAACCCTTCGGCCTGTTATGGCCACTTCCCGTAAGGGGTTTTAAAAAAGAAATTTTACACAATAGTTTTATAATTAAAATATGAATTGAATTTAAATTATACACTCAATTAATTTAACACTGTGCACTAAATAAGAAAGACCGAAAGGCAGCCGTTCAAAAGCGGAGTTCAGACATGACTGAATGGATTGATTAGCCAAGGAATATATCAAGTACCAGACTGCTGACGAGGCAGGCTGGAAGATGATACTGTTGACGAGGCTGGTGGTCAGCAATATCCTTAATATTAACAGAGTATAACAGGCCGCACCTGCTTATATCGTCCTGAAGAGAGAGAAAATCCTTTGACGTACCGCCAAACTCGCGATAAGGCACACGCAGTCCAAATGTTTGCGACGCGATGATAGCAGATAATAGCCGGTCACATTTGCATGTATCATTATTGCGCGAAGCTTCTTGATAATAGACGCAAGTACGGCCGCAGCATAACGGGAAGCCGAAAAATCTCGTGCTATTTGAATAAATTAATGAGCGCGCGTTATTTGAGATGACGGTGCGATAACCATCAGATTGTACATATTTAGGTAAGGGGCCATCCATAAATTACGTCACACGTTATGGGGGAGGGAGGGGGTCGACGAAGGGTGACACTGTGTGACAAGGGGTAGGGAGGGGTTCCAACTTTTATGACATCACATTTCATTCAAAATATTAAACACTAAATTTAAAAAGCCACCTGTGTATATAAAAAATAAACACATGAGATCATTATTCCAATGTAAAATTGCAAAATGTGTGACGTCACACTAGGTAGGGGGGGTCTCACAAATGTGACCAGCTAAAAATATAACTATTTTCGTTTTTGAACAGTTGTCACCTCTGTGGTCTAGTAGTCCGGTGTCGATGTTGACCGCATCAGGTACCAGGTTTAATTCTCGTGTCGAGTAATCCGAAAAATGTGTTTTTTTCAATTCTCTGATAAAAAGAACATTGCCCGGGATTGGATAAGTGCTCGGTTGGCGATAGCCTTGCCACCTGTCACATTATGGGGCTAAATATCTTCGGCAAATCCTGAATGTACTTCTATCTCTACCTACCTTTTCGGGGATACGGGTGTGAAGGAACTTTTTCTTCCTGTTTTGAACCATTGTGTATTTTCAAAACGATGATTGATTTTGATCCTTTGAATGGCACTCAACTGAATATTTGAGCTCTTCAATTTTAAATCAATTAATTGAAAAATAACAAAATAATGTCAAAAAGATCTTAAAAAAAATGAATGTCGTAAATAAATCCGTATCTGTAAATAAAATTAAATTTATGTTATTTAAACAGTTTCTTAAAGTTATGTTAAAAATATGAAGAAGATTTATTAAGTTTTGGTCACTTAAGTCAGTTTCGATCTCAATTAAAATGGTTGGACTTGCGTAACCGTCGGAACGATCATGTTATTATATTGCTTTTTTAAATACTGCATGATCCTTTCTCTCCATCATATTTAAGTGAACGGTTTCATTACTTTTATACCCAGGGTCTTATTCAGCGCTTTTTACATACTAATGCCCTTTTGGTAAGTAAGTAGTAAGTTGGTAAGTATTACAACTTTAAGGTTAACTGGTAGAAATGTCATCAGACGTTAAGTTCACCTTTTGTACATTGTGTGTAATAAATATTTTATATTAATATTTAAATAAATAAAATTTATAATAAATAGCAAAATTTTTATAATTAAAAAGCTGTATGTTACAAAACATAATTCGATTTTTAGCAGTTTTAAGTACATATTAAAAAAATGTAAAAATATTAAAAATCGACTGGTTAAAAAATTAAGTCATATCTTTCATTGCTACCTTTCATATAGCCCCTCCCTTACTACTTTTCAGGCCGTCAATTTTCTTATTTTAAATTTCACGCACCACTGATTTAAATCACCAATGATAAAGTTTACCCAATCAATGACGAGCATTGATCATACCGCCAATCATTGTTACTTGATGGTAACAAAAAATTAACTAGCTGCTTAAAGAAAACAAACGTCGTGGGGCCGTTTATGAAAGACATTTTGTTTGAAGTTACAAGTCCAGAGGTATTATGACTACGTCGATGTAGCAAATAAAGCATTTGATGATTGGACAGCATTGATATAAGTTTTTATATATCAATGTTGGACAGGGGTTTTGTGCAATACGTATATTTACTTTTATTACTTTTTAATTTTTAATCATATTTTGAAAACTTTAATAAAAGACATTTGTAATAAACATAATATATAATTATCCTTGACAAATTGCGCAGTAAAATGGTTAGGCTAGTAGTTTGACTTTACATATCATGAGTTTCAGGTTCGATCCCGGAATGTGGTGATGTGTTTTCAAGGAAGAATCATAATAATATGTTTATCCACATCAAAATTCGCTTAAAAGAAACACGTTGTAGTAAAAGCCTAATCCATTTTCTCAGTCTAGGTGTCAAAAGCCTTTTAGTTTTAGTCAAAAAATCATGAAATTCGTGTGACGTAATTTATGGATGACCCCTAATCACTTACATGTCAGATGTTACACCTCACATGCGACTACTGTAAAACTTGCTCGTTTTTTTATTTCAAGGTGACCAAATAGTTGACAATTTTAACTGTAAGAGATATGTAACCAAAAGGACATCAGCAACAAATATTTTTTTTTATATCATACAAAAGCAAACAAGCAAATCGCTTTCTTAATGGAAGATACATCATCGCCTATAAAATTACTTCAAAGCTAAATTATTAAGACTTATTTGTTCAATTTTCCCGTTTAAATCTGAAAGTCAATAGTATGCACAATGTATGCACTGTCAGCATGGTGGTGATATTACTATAAAATTCCGATCATAGTGATAGTAATGTATTAACATCTTTCGTATATTTAGTCGATGTTTATCTTTTCTCGCCAGGAAAACCATCTGCTTGTTTGCTATCCTGTGATATAAAAAATACCTTCAAGAAGTTGATAGAATTGTCGTCTATAAGATATCAGCATCACGAATAATGTTATACATGACTTGACGCCTTTAAAGCACATGCCTAATGATTAACTCTTTTCTCCAGAGTCTAGATCGATACCCTATTGTAGTGAAATTATGCTTTGGACTACCAAAGCGTAATTTCACTACAATAGGGTATCGATAAGAAATAGATAAGACTAAGTTGCACAAAACGATAAAGTGTTGAATCCACGTACATTGGAACTTCTGTAATCTGCATATATAATCTATACATATAATAAAATCGTAGAAAGTCAAAACTGTACATTGAATATTTTTTTAAAAGAATACTTAGGGCGTGATCTACAATCGATATCAAAGCCAAAAATATAGTTTTTAGAATTTTTGTCTGTTTATCTGTTTGTCTGTATGTATGTCCGGGGTAAACTCAAAAAGTACTGCATGGATTTACTTCAAATTTTGCATGAATATTACTAACAGGTCGGGTCAACATATAGGCTACATATTATCACACTATCACCTACGGGGGAGGTGCTGTGCGGAGTAAACGAAGTCCGTGCGGACGAAGTCGCTGGCAACAGCTAGTCTTATATAGAAATATAGCAACATTCAATGGTATATAGATACCATACTAGTACAAATGCTTATTATTTTGGGCGCAGCTTCTTTACTCGGGAACAAATACTGCCAACAATGAGTAGAGGAATAAACTTTTAAAAACTAAAAAATTCGAAAAAAATCCAATTTTGAATTGAATTAAGGAGAAGCTGATTTAATCCAATTCAACTCCAAGAAGACATGAGTTTGTGTGTCCCTCTTTTGTCGTATTGTTTTTATATTGAAGGCAAAAACCAAAAAAAAAAATTGGAGGCGCCGGGTATCGATCCCGGTACCTCTCGCATGCTAAGCGAGCGCTCTACCATCTGAGCTACGCCCCCGATATGTAGAGCACCAAAACAACTGAGCACTAAATTAAAAAAAAAAAAACAAAATGTGTGCGTCGTACCGTGGTCGTACTTACGTGACTTTGTATCACTTTCACCGCACGTATTTTGAAATATTCATTCAATGAATATAATCACCAAATAAAACCTTGTGTTATTAATATATTTTAACAAATATTATATAACTAAAACGGTGTAAACCTAATACCTAATAACCGTTTAATAATTCCCATGTATATCCTAAATCTATCTATCTATGTATTTATCTATCTATATATAATTTATACATTAATAAATTTTGACATCTCATGTCCGCCATAACATTATTGGCCTTTACAAATGTATTTTTTATATGATATAATGACAAACAATCACATAACTCTCCTCATGGATAGAGACAACCATCGCATATAGATATCGCATAAACATGAAAATATGTTGATGATGCTTTATAATCTGTGTGGAGTTACTTTATAAAAATATTGATATGAAATGGCCACAAATTGGCCATTGGATATGAAGTGGCCAAAACCGATACTTCCACCCGACGAGTTTTTATATTCATAGTTTTGTATTACATATTAAAAATTTGTCCCATAATTTTCACGATTTTGATGAGAGAAGTTGACTCATTTGATTTGAATTCCAGAGTACAATTATGTAATGTTTTTCCAGAACGTTCCATGTGGAACAACAGGAGCGACTTGTTCCAAGTCAGTTATGCTGCGAGTGAACGGCGGAACTCCAGATGAAGAATCAGTAACGCTCGCCAAAGGCACACCATTACCGGATGTCTCCAAGTTGAAACTGTAAGCTGAATTATTTACACAACACAGTTAAATAATACATTATATTAACTTATATACAGGTTTACGGGTAAAAGACTATACCTATTGAAGGACATGATAGTTAATGGTCATATGTAGCTAATCAATAATATGATAAAAGTGAATATTGCTTACCTACGTCGTAAACATTTATGAAATTAGTGTAATAATTATCAAAAGTGAGTCACCGGGTGGATGACACCGCCTCGCCAACGAGTCTAGTCATGAGTTCAACGAATCGAAGTTTGTAAACAATGAATTTCGATACAAACAGACAAACAGACACACAGACAAACAGACAGACAGACAAAAATTCTAAAAACTATATTTTTGGTAAAACCTCTGTGTTGCCTTATATAAAAATAGGTTTAATATATGAAAGAAAAAACTGTTGGTATGATAGCATCTTGAAATATAACATTTTTCTTTCGTTAGAATCAAACTACGTGAAGCAGGCGTGTATGTATTCCTCGATGTGCCGTCTTTGGCCTTAAGTCTACAATGGGACAGAAGTATGAGGGTCTACGTTAAGGTTGACTCCATATGGCAAAATCGGGTAAGTATCAAATGTCGCTGAATTAAGTCTTAGTTTGCAAATTTGTTCGGAATGAGTAAATATTATATGAATTTGTATTTTTTTATAAAAATCACGCAGATACAGGAACTTTCAAAGGATTCAGTCTTGGATATAGATTAATTACAACTAGTTTCAACCAGATAAATTATGTCAATTTTGTTGAACTAATTTTCTTTAATCAGATTTTCGTTGATAAGCAAATTTCAATGAGAAATTTTTTAATAGTGAATTTCATTTAGTCATAATAAAGGATAACAAATAAGTAGATGGTTCTCTTGATGATAAGACATAATGGCCGTTCCGAATTTGTTTATAGTTCATCTGTGACCCGAAGAACCAAAACTATGTAGATTTTACACTTTCAATCGTCGGCACTTGGTGAAATTCCATTATTCAACTAGTTTATCACACACTTGTACTTTTATTTCACTATTATTATACACTAAATTATTTAATTTTATCAGTCTTTAACCGATAAAATCGGCATTTAACCGGTCGATAAAATTAAATAATTTAGTGTATAATAATAGTAAAATAAAAGTACAAGTGTGTGATAAACTAGTTTCAACTCAAAACTATGTACGGTGCGGATCCTGTGTTGACAACCGTGCGTCGTTCTGTCAGTATAAATAATGAATATTGAAACATTTTGAGATTTGTAATGCGACGTTTTTGTATAATATGAAATGCAATGCAAAGTGTAATAAACAACAAGCAGGAATGTTCAAGTGTATGACTCATATAGCTGTCTTACTACTGTCATTAATGACGCGTTGCGCTCTGGGTGACTAGGAGGGAAAGCAACACGCCTAAGTTTTATACGAACTTTACTTTATATGGACTTTATGTCGCAAAGCTGGAATACAAGAGTTACAAGTATCTACTTAGATCATGGTGTCAGATGTAGGTAAAACATTTGTATCTCACCTGAGGTAGTCGTCTAAGCGGAATTTTAGGAGGAAAAATGGCAGTCGTACATTCAGCTTTAGCGTGTCTTTACTATTATACTTGGCATTGGCATTGGTTAGGCAAGTCGGGGAATATGATAGTTTTCTAAAATCAACTTTGCAAAATATAAAATTGAAAATTGTATAGTTATATATATATATATATATATATATATATATATATATATATATATATATATATATATATATATATATATATACATATATATATACATATATATATATATATATATATATATATATATATATATATATATATATATATATATATATAATAAACAAAATAGTGAATTTTGTATTTTACCATTAATGGTTAAGTTTGTTTACTGGTACAATGTTTATATATATATATATATATATATACACATTGTACCAGTAAACAAACTTAATTATTAATGGTAAAATACAAAATTCACTATTTTGTTTATTCACTATTGATTGATTCACTATTATAAATTCACCATTGATTTTAATTATATTTATGTTGACATAATAATAAGATCTCATAACTACTAATGCAGGATTCAATCCAGTTAATAATTTTTAATGAGTAATATTTGTCACCAGGTTAGAGGTCTTTGTGGTAACTACAACTCGGATATGCGCGACGATTTCCAAACTCCATCAGGTGGCGGAATTGCCGAAACATCTGCACTAATATTCGCTGATTCGTGGAAGCTCCAGCCGAACTGTCCGAAGCCAACGGAAGTTACTGTAAGTGGTCATTCCTCTTATGCGAAACTAGAGGAGTCTCATAGTAACTAATATTCTTTATATGAATTTGCTTTCACGCATACTTTATATACTTTAATTATCTCAAGAACACTTTTGCCCGACCTGGGGATCGAACCTGGGACTTCATTATCTGAGCCGAATAGGCTAATCCCTAGACCACGAGGCAGGTGATACAATATGAAGATAATTGGAAGTACTGATTTGTGTTCAGGATCATTGCAAGGAGCGTCCGCATCGTCAAGAGTGGGCGGCGCAGGTGTGCGGTGTGCTGAAGCAGTTCCCGTTCTCGCTGTGCCACAGCGAGGTGGAGGCGGGCGCGTGGGTGCGGCGCTGCGAGGCGGACGCGTGCGCGTGCGACACCGGCGCCGACTGCGAGTGCGCCTGCACCGCGCTGGCCGCCTACGCGCAGCGCTGCCGCCAGCGCGGCGTCAGCTTCAAGTGGCGCACCAGAGACTTGTGCCGTGAGTACTCTTATACACGCCACTCGCCGCCACCGAAAATCTTTGACAGTGATGTCGCATGCAGGAGTCTGCGAAGAATTGCAAATTGAGTTATTTTTTCTTTGAGTCACGGATTTCCACAATGTAAAGCCAGAATCTATAAAACATGGTCCACTGAGTGTTTGCGATGTTTGAACGGACGAACTTCACAAATTTCTATAATTTTTTGTATGATTAGCCTGGAATTGTATTGAGTGCTGTAACCGAAGTTGCTGGTATATAAATGATAATTATTTTTAAAGACATCTGACGTTTATTATAAGCAGTACTTATTACACTCATCTAGATGAATTTTCTTCTTGTACACATTTTGTCCTATTATTCTATAATAACGTTTCCTTCTAGCAATGCAATGTGACGAAGAATGCTCCTCTTACAACGAATGCATGTCACCATGCCCTCCGGAGACATGCGACAACACGCTCGAATACAACGAAATTAAATTGACCTGTGAAAAGGATACGTGCGTTGAAGGTTAGTAAAATTTTATACGTACATTACCATTCGCTGCTTCACTTTTGCATATTCGTGAATGGCGTCAAGAGGCTTCAAATGATTTTGGGGACTCTTGACACAATCTTGTCGTGTATCTGTACGAAAAGACATAAATGTCGAGGAAGCAGCAAAAGACTGCCTGGTCCATGATGTATGGCACCTAGTACTTTCTGCTTTTGCCATAAAGATTTCAGCGTAAATATAATTATGTAATGTTAAAAATATATTGGTGTGTTTAATATGCATGTTGAAATTGATATTTTTTCTTTCGTTTTATTTTCATCTATTATATTGTACCCGCAACTGATAATAACTGATCACCCCTTAAAATTGTCTTTTTGAACATTAATTTCTAAATATATATTATATATTTAAATAAATATAGTTTGTTAGTGCATGAATGTTAATATTTTAAGTTCAATCCTGCTTTCTATTTTAAAGATAAAGAACCTGGGAGCAATTATTTGGTTTTGATGTAATATCTTCTACAAAGTGATATTTTTTCTATCCTAGGTTGCAAGCCTAATAAAACTTGTGAAGAAGGTACTGTGTACTCCAATAGTTCGTTAGTAGAATGCATTCCCCGAGCTAAATGCAAACCGGTTTGTATGACTCTGCCCGATGGAAAAGAAATCTTAGAAGGAGAGGTTATAGAGGAGGATGCGTGTCACACATGCAGATGCTCTAAGAAACATCGAGTATGCACTGGACAACCTTGCTCTACTTTGGTTAGTATTTCTCTGAATTTAAAACTACACACGTTTATATATAATTATTTATTTACAATTCTTTGAATCCTTCAAGAAGAAATTATGGTAATGTAAATGTGAGTAAATTACTACTAAAATAAGAAAATCAGACGACTAATGAGACATTCCAAAAATTTGGAAAGAAGAAAATCAGACGACTAATGAGACATTCCAAAAGAAGCAGCACAAATTGTTTTCACATGCACGTTTTTTTTGGGGAGAATGGAGTACAATAATTAAATATAACATTTCTTGCTCGCTTATTCGATTGCAATGCTATCCAATATTCCTGAAATTGTTTCTGTTGTAAAGTGAAAGTGAAACGTTAAGTATGAAGTTTGTGAGTGTATAATTATTATGCTAGAAATTTTATTGGACGAGGGAGAACCGTTTTGCTCCTGTTTTCTTTCATTCCAAGTCAAGACATTTTTTGAGATGGCTCCATTTGTTGCGCTGCTTTTCTTGTTTCATTGGCTGCATACAATGGTCAGTCATAAAAATATGGAAAAATTTGCAAATCAAATCATCTGAACCTTCTTTGATTTTTTCTTTTCTTTGGTATTAGCAGTCCCCAAAAAGTTAGGTGATCATTAAAATATTATTTTTATTTTTAAATTACCTTAGCACTGTATTATTTGCATTTATGTACTTAAAGTTTTATTAAAAATCTTCATTAAAGTTTGCGTGAAAAAGGACTAAACGTACATCCAACGCACAATGTTATATGTATAACATATAACATTGTTATATGACAGTATTATATTGCACTACATGCACCAGTCTCAGCAAACTGAGTAGAACACTACTACATATTTAATAGACACGATAGAGATGGTGCTTCTCCTATGTTGGTCCCGGCTACTTTGAAGAATAGGCCAACTACTGTTCTGGCAGCAGGTCGTAAAATGCGACCGATTGGCTATGCGAGTCATAAACATCTTGGCTACTAGGTGGTAGAGTTCTGCATTGCCTCGCCCGCGTCTGGTACCAACGGCTTACCTATTACTGCCACAATAGCGTCAGTGCTTGTAACTGTCGTGTTTCGGTTCGGAAGGTAAAGTAGGTAACCGGTAAACTTATGCATGTGTCAGTAGACCTCGCCTCAAGACAGCAACGCACCATTAACATCTTTGGTGTCTATAGGCGATGGTTGACTCTTTCCATCAGGAGAAACACCTGCTTGTTTGCTATCTTATGGTATAAAAAAATATATATTTTTTGACTACACACGCCTCTTTCCAGTTGCTTGTCAAAAGGTTTCTTCCTTTAGGAAGCCTAAATCAAATCCGAGAAAATTTATAACCAAATTAATTGAAGTATTAGTGTAAGTTCATCTGGTGGTACAGGAACCGGAGGCTACGCCCCCGCTGGAGACGACCCCTCACGACGAAGCGTTGAAGTGCGTGCCGGGCTGGAGCGCCTGGCTCAGCCGCGCGCAGCCCGAGATCGGGCCCGCGGGGGAGTCCCTCGACAACGAGCCCTTACCACAGTACAACCAATTCGTAAGTTTACTTCTTCTGTGTCCTACTGACATTTGAATATATAATACAAAATGTTTAACTTTCAGTTCAGTTTTACTCAATTTATTCATGTAAAAAATTGCCAAATTAAGAAATCGACTAACCGCCTACATTTTTATTGATCTGGTCAATATAATTTTAAAGAGCTATTCTCTTACTTCGAATTAATTTTTAAGGCAATTGGGTCTCCTATGTGTGCCAAAGAAAAGATGACTGAAATAGAGTGTCGAACGATAGCCGATCACAAAACTCCAAAGGAAACAGGTCTCAATGTTGAGTGCAGCTTGGAAAGAGGACTAATCTGTAATGAAAAACAAAAAACTTGTCCTGATTTTGAAATCAGGGTACACTGTAAATGCGAAGGTAAGGCAATTGAAGATTTTGCTTTTTATTATAATTCAAAGCCAGCAACAATATTTGTCTCCATGGCGGGACAACAAAAAAGTTGTCACCTCCGATACGCGTTCGAAAAAATTGTAATAAAATTAACAAATAGACATTATTATATGGACATCGTTAAAAGATTCATAGTGAGTTGGAAATGATTTGGAAAAGTTGTAAAAAAGTTATAAGCTAACAACCGGCAAAACAAAAGGAACCAATTGAATTGAATCAAATTGAATTAAAGTTAGGTTAGGTTAGAAAAGCCTCCAAAGAGCTTGGTGTACTTAGCAGAGTAAAGCATTACTTCATGCCAGCCCATCGCCTCCAACTTTACAAGGCCCAAATTCGATCTCACATGAAGTACTGTTCTCACATGTGGGCCAGAGCTCCTCAGTACCATCTTCTTCCTCTTGATCACATTCAACATAGAGCGGTTCGAATCGTCGACGACCAAGCTATTTCTAATCGGTTTGACTCTTTGGCGTTGCGCAGAGATGTAAGTTCGCTCTGCATCTTTTATCGTATTTATCATGGGGAGTGTTCTGACGAGTCATTGAGATTAATTCCTGCCGCTAAATTCCATCATCGGACATTGCGTCAAAATTCAAAGTTCCATCCTCACCACCTTTTTGCCTCGCACTTCTTTGTGGAATTAATTATCCGCGAAGGTGTGTCGGAACAGATACGATTTGGGGACCTTCAAGAAACGAATTTATTCATTCTTAAAAGGCCGGCAATACAGTTGCAAGACCGCTGGTATTGTAGATGTTCATGGGTGACGTTGATCACTTACCATCAGGTGCACCACCTGCTCTTTTATCTCTACTATACTGTAAAAATATCGCTAGCTCTACTAAAAAAATACTATGTGAAATACATTTTCAATCTTATACTTTAAACAAAATGTTAAAATTTGGTAATATTTCTTTGTTTTTTACAGCACTCAATTTTTTTTTTTGAACTTTTTAATTGACCAATTTTTTTGCCTAAATACATCCAATTTTTTTCGTTTGGTCCCAAATAAATTGGTGTTTTAATTTAAAAATTGATTCAGAAATCCATTTATGCAAGAGGACACAAATTGGTTTTTGGAGTTTTGTTGCGTTAATATATGTCAAAGGATCCTAATAAATGAGTATAAATGTCAGACGTGTTCCAATGCCTGGACGCGGCGCACCCCAACCACCCGCACCCGACGGAGTGCGGCATGTTCTACGAGTGCACGCCCGAGCCCGGCTCGGGCCAGCTGCACACCGTGCTCAAGAACTGCTCCGAGGGGCTGTGGTACAACCCGCAGCTGATGGTGTGCGACTGGCCCGCCTCCGTGGCCAAAGTCAGGCCCGAATGCGCTTCTACCACTACCAGCACCAGCACCACCACAACTACTACTACTGGTTAGTTGTATAATATTTTATTTTTTGACATTTTAGTATTGATTAAGTTGGTTTCGGGAAGTTGGGCCTTACTGAATCTAGTTTCTAAAGTTCATCCAAAGGAGTAGAATCCAAAAGAGTGCCAACGTAATTGCATTCTATTTTTTATTCACTTTTTTTACAAAAAGACATTTAGACTATTACTTGGAATACTAATTACAAAACCTTATTACGTGTAAACGTAATGCAACAGGGTCCCATAAAAGAATCTTACCCACACCGGTATAACTAATGTATAATATAAAAGCAATATTTGAGTCATCATTTTTGTTTTAATTGATTTGACATATTATTTTTTTATTTCAGAAATACCTACTTCAGAACCAGCTGTGCCAATAGGTAATATATCACTTTATATTTGTATACTGACTTTAAGAATATTTCTTACTCTAAAATTCATAGATATTGAAATGTATAATACATTTCAATATCTAAATAGTAATTGGAACGGTTTTTTTTAAAATAAATCAATTCAGTTTTAGTTTAAAATTATGTCAAAATAACTTGTATAAAGTTTTATTGAATAAAGTATTTCTGATTTCTGATAACTTAATTATTAATATTTTAAAGTAACTACGACCCTCTAGTTTCAAAATTCATCAACGACAAAAAGTACATAGCCATCATTTACACGATCAGGCCGCCAGGCGTTCTTATTGTACACATATCTTCACCAGAATCATTCAAGCCGTTTTTAAGCTATAACAAGACATACAGGTAGACAAAGATTTCAAATAGTAAAATTGATGCCAAGCATGTAGACACAGATTTCAAATAGTAAAATTGATGACACACAATCATAAAAGTTCCTGCACAATATTTAATGCTTTTATTTCGAACTTTTGAAAATAAATTTCAAAGACAACTAATAAATAGTCGTACGACTAGACTTAACCACGACAAACTTATCTGATTGCTTTGTAATGTATGTAATAGTTCATTGAGTATGTACTTAATATGTAACAGAAGTGACAACAAATGCGTGTCCACCTGGCCAAGTGTACTCTGACTGTGCCTACCCGTGTGACCAACTCTGTGAACACTTCAAACACGCGCTATTACTCGAAGAGGAATGCTCTAAGGGAAAGGTAAGATTTATTCAAAATATATATTTATAACATAAAATAATTGCTTAACACTAACAGTATGCTTATATGCCAATATCCTAGAAGAGATGAGATATCGATGCAACTGTCGTATCTACGATTAGCAACAGCGTTAAAGTCAGATGATGCTATATGTAGACCGTCTATTGAGAAACCGGGCATATATCCAGTCTTGGCCAAGTAGTATACCAGAAAAATTAAAAATCTTATTAAAAATGAATTTCCTGACTTGGAATTCGAAAACAGGATGACTAATGTGGGAGGTGGAGGATAACCCCATGCGTCTACATGACACATGCAAAGTTAAGTTGCCAGTATTGATTCAATTTTAAACACGATTTTCACTAGACTACATAAATATTTAGTAAAAATGAAACATGAAATAATTGCTTTTACGTAAAAAAAACAAAATAATTCGTTGCTATCTATACTATAAATACAAATGTGCAAGGCTGGCTAATTGTTTGTCTGCCACGCTTTTGTGGCTAATCCGTTATCCCTATTTTAATGAACTTTGGCATGAGGATAGTTCATGATCCGGGGTCAAACATAGGCTAATTTTTCCAAAATCAACTTCTAAGGGATTGAAATAGGGGATGATATTTGTATGAAAAACTATGTCGGCGAGATGTTAATCTACGAGTACTTGCGGTTGAAGCGGATCAGATAGTATCATATTATACGTAGTCACACTATAAGTTTTACGTAACTTAAAAAAACAATATGTTATAACCAAAATATTATGTTTATTGCTTTTCGAAATAATCTCTTTTACATTTTTAACATTTTTTCATGCGATCGAACATTTTTTTTTAAACAGGAATATCACAGATATTTCTATGTGCTAATTGAACGCTATCACTGCCTCTTCGGAGTTGGTAAAAGTAAAACCTCTCATCAAATCTTTGATTTTGGGGAAAATACAGAAATTACAGGGTGCTAGGTCGGGGCTATGCGCAGAATGAGTGACGAGATGTACTTTTTCGGAAGCTAAAATTGACTTTATTTTGTTGGCAGTGTGTGAAGAAGCGTTATCATGGTGTAGTAGAATGCGGTTTTGGGTCGTCTTTCGCGAACTTTTTCCAACACCCTGGGTAAACAAATGGTAGAATATCACTCGGCATTAACACTCTTTTGATCTTCAAGTGGAATTGTACAGATGGGACCCGTAGCTGAGAAAAAAAAATGCGATCATTTTTTACCAACGTTTCTCGCCTGTCTCACTTTTGTTGGCCTGTTCTCATTTTCAAACACCCATTGACAAGATTACTGTTTTTTTTTCGGGTTCAAAACAATAAATCCAGGTTTCGTCGCCTGTGACAATGTCATAAACAGCATTAGAATGTCCGTCGTCGTACTTCAGTAGCATCTGTGAGCACCATTCCACGCGAGCCTGCTTCTGCTCCGCTGTCAGTTCATAAGGGATCCAACGACAACAAAGTTTCCGAACTTTCAATTCTTCATGTAAAATTTTCTGAATTTGGCTCATACCAATCCCCAATAGTCCTCGAATTGTCTCACAGGTAATCCGGGGGTTTTCTTCAATTAACCGCTTAACAGTAGCCACATTATTTTCGTTGACGGCAGTTGAAGGCCGCCCTTCACGAAATTCGTCTTGTAAAGAAATTCTTCCTCTCTCAAATTCAGCAAACCACTGCCTCACGGTGCTCAAACAAGGTGCTTATCTCCCAAAAGCATTTTGATTTTTGAAGACGAGTGACACAGTCTTGCGGAGAAAGAGAACTTTTAAAATCATAAAAAATCATCGCTCTAAAATCTTTTCGACTTAATTCCATTTTCGTTGCGTACGTAGAACTTTGATGTGTGATAAAAAAACAATTGACAAATCATTTCCCGCCAATTGTTTTTTTTATTACTAAAAAGTTTGCAACGTTTTAAAAATATAACATTCGAAATTCAAATAGTTCCGATTAGCTAGAAGTGCAAAACTTTTAGTGTGCCCCATGTAAAACTTGAAACACCTTTACAGTGTTGGTTTACAAAACAACGTCGATCATATATTATCATTTATTAAACCATTCTTAGTATTAGTTTAGTATTAGATTGTAAGAAATAAACTATAATTTCATTGACTGAGCAAGCTTAGTATTAGGTTATAGGTTAGAACTCGGTAAATAAATCACAACGAAATATAAGTTTTGTAAATAGAATATGATACAGGTGCATAAAAATCATGAAATGGAAAAAAACTTGTGTCTACACTTTTTAATTTTTGAGTATTTTTTAAGTACGGTCAAAAAATATTATTCCTAACATTTCTATAAATTAAATGAATGCCGTTTTCGGCGCTCTATATAGTGACGCCACAGACCTCATGAATACTAATAGACAGATGGGAAGGAAACGTGTCGCTGCGCATATGAGCAAATGCTCCTATTACTCTCAAAAATTTCGTACATTTGTAGGTAATATATTGCGAAAAATAGAAATAAACCATTTTGTACTATTTTATTGCACTGAATGAAATTATAAGGTTTACGACCTACCCTTGAAATGATTTGATTTCATTGGTAAATAGTATAACTCTGTATATCTATATTTAATTGCAAGCTACACTGACAAACTAATAAATTGTCTTGAAAGGCAGGTGATGCCATCCGTAAAAAATTATAAAAATAGGATGATTAGTTCATATTCACCTGTTTGTTTACTTTCAAAAGTGAACGTAACCGTTATTACGTAAGACATTGTTTGCAGAAATGTGTCCAAGGCTGCGTTGAGAGAGCCGTGTCTGAGACGAAGTGCCCGGCCGGGTCCATGTGGCGCGACCGCCGCTCCTGCGTGCCGCTGCGGGACTGCACTTGCGAGTACAACAGCGCGCTCGTCAAGGTAACGTATACAAATTACTTGCCTTACCTATTCCTTCCAAAACCAACAGTGGAGTTACATTTTAAACTGGTGGCTGACGACTGCAGTTCTTATTTTGTCTGCTGAACAGACAAGTCGGTGATATTATATTACTACATAAGATTACCTTACGCAGATGTGGTTAAGTTCAGTTGACGAAGAATTTCTCTGTACCTTACAGACGAAGAACATTTAAATTGTAGGCTTTTAGACTATTCTAAGTATCAATTCGCTAAGAAGAAATCCATTGTTAGTTATATGACCTACAAAAACAGCGAAATTGTTACAGCAGGGTGACAAAAAAATACCTAATCCTGCCGCAATACGGTCAATGCTTGTTATTGTCGTATTCCGGTTTGGAGGATAAAGCAGCCGGTAGATTTATGCAAGTAGCATGGCCAACACGCTACATTAAATATCTACGCACGATAGCAACGCACCATTTACATATTTGGTGTCTATAGGCGGTGGTTACTTTGTCCAATCAGAAGAGCCATCTGTTTTTTGTTAATATAAAAAATACACTCTATGCAATATTCACCTAAACTGTATCGTAACTGGCATTTTACTGGCATTTTAAGTCACTTTTGAAACCAGAACGTGATAATGAAAAACACGAAAAAGAAAGACGTTGATATTAATCTAAGGCGAGACGTAGCCACAGATCGGAATGAGGCGTGCCTTTTACTAAATGTCAGCAAGTTAGGCAGGTGTTTGGATTCTTGAGGAAGGACCTAGACATCTTATTATATACAGACAATTTATGATCTTCAAATTAATAAGAAACGTGATGCCCATATCCCGAATAAATAAGTCCCGTGATGTGACTAGATAAGCCTATAATTACATGCTTACAGTTAGGTGTGTCTCCTAATGGAAAGAAACAACCATTGCCTATGATTGAAACAAACATTGCCATCCGTGTGGCGGGATGGTAATACTATACGAATTAGTTACTGGCTACCTTACCCTCTAAACTGAAACATGACAGTGACAAGCAATGAAGCTACCAAACCCAGGGGAGACGTAGCGGAACTTCACCACCCAGTAATCATGATGAAAGATATACTTAGAGGTATACTTGCAGGTTAAAGAGCAGATTACATTTTTTTATACCACAAGATAGCAAACCAGCAGATGGCTCTCCTTATGGAAAGAGACACACTGACCATCGCCTATAGACATCTATGATATTAATGGCGGGATGGTAATGCCTACCGTCCCGCCACATGAATAGCTACCACGTAGCATTCTGGTTTGGAGGGTAAGGTAGTCGGTAGTCGGTAGACAAACCAGAACGGAAAGGCATTGACGCTATTGCAGCAGAAATAAGTAAGGCAATTGTACCAAACAGTCGGGCGAGACATTACGGAATTCTACCACTTAGTACCTAGTCACGACGGTAGTTACACTACAATAAGTCGCTTTTTACGACCTGCCTGGCTATTCTTCAAAAGAGCCCCAACTTACACGAGAGTAATGTAAAAATTTTTTGTTTTTTATATCCAGCCTGGCGGTGTAGTGATAAACGGTTGTGAGAAATGCCAGTGCCTAGACAACGCGCTACACTGTGACTCCAGCGACTGTTACACCGTCGTCCACCCAAGCAACTTACCGATGATCCTCACCACCCCCTCTACCGAACCCACCGTCACCTCGTCTACCACCACGTCCACTGACACCACTCACGTACCAACAACACACACCTATCCGACAACTCCCACTACTATAACAACACCTAGCGCTACGACACTGAGTACTTCAACACCGACAATTATAACTAAGAATACAGCTTCCCCACCTCCAGAATGTGAACCGAATGCGTAAGTTTCCTTTACTTTGCTTACTTTTACTTTATATTTTACTTTTAAACTGTGACACAAAAATGAGTGGTTATAAGTTTGACATGTGTATACAATAAGGAACGGTCTACCGAAGGTCGAAATCTTGGTCTAGGACCATGATTATGAGATAAAAACGGTAGGCAGTTTAAAATATGGGAATTTTGTGATTTTTATGACTTTATTCCTGTAAATTTTTTTTAATTAGAATAAATTAAATTATACGAATGTAATTTAATTTATTATAATATTCTGTATATAAACACTATAATTGTTTTACTAAAAGAAGTAAATATTTGAGAAAATGCACAAAATAAGCAATGTGTTATATTGTGCTATATACTGCGCTAAATGAATGGCTGATTCGGGAGTTTTGCGGGTGTGACGAGACGGAGCAATAACTATACGCTTTACATTACGTGGCGTGAAAATAAGAAAAAAATCATAATACGCAAATATTGCGTTTCCAAAAAAACTACATAATTATGCTTTTTTAATTTTTCGGTCCGTCCCTTACACGCTGTGTAACTGTGTGTTTGTGTGATTGTCTATGGTATCAGAGCTCCTGAATGAATGAATTGATTTAAGTGTGGATTTCTTTAATCAAAAACCTTGTCTGTCGGGATGATTTTTTACATATTTGGTGGAAATAAAAGCAGTTGTCTCTAATATACTATAAAATTAATGTATTGAAGTAAGTACAGCTACTCAATCTTTTTCAATTATAGGGTAGCAAACAAACAGACTGTTCTCTAATGGCAAGAAACCCCATAAACATCAAAGATGTTAATGACCTGTTGCCATCATTGTGTCAGGGATGGAATGCAACATGCATAAGTTTACAGGCTACCTTACAAAACCGGAACACTACAGCAACCGACGCTATTGCGGCAGGAATAGATATGATGGTGGTACCAAACCTGGTCGAGACCATACAAAACTCTATCATCTCATCAGTACTCATGATTTAGCAAAACATATTAGCCATCTTTTGTCTCTTGTGAGATGCTTGGCAGTAAGACATTTATGGCTAGGTTAGGACACTGTTTAATTACGTGTTGTCACATACTTTTCATGAATTGACAGCATATTATTTAGGATTGTCCTAGGCTAAGACAATGTATTTGGCCATTAATGTATTCTTTTAAAGTTACTCTCTAAGAGTCTTGTCTGACAAAGACGATAGTTCGTTTTTGAAATACTGGGTGAAGTTACATGTGTATCCTCAGTTTTTCAAACATAGTAATATTGATATAAGTAATATTAATATATTAATAAATAATAGTAAGTGACAAATAACCCTTACTAACATAGTTATAAGTATCTTAAATCTATTAACACACTAACAAACTGGATATTCATATCTGAAAATCTGCTGATGCTCATAGTTTTGAGATCTTATGTTAAACTCCGAATGCCTCAGATAAGCATGTAAAGCTGGAATTTCCGGTTATTGCAAGAAACTAGCGATGGCCCATAAAAAAGATTGATAAGTGTGATGGGGATTGAGCGACACTGACTACGCAATCAATGGGACTACGTATAGAAATTACTGAAATAGATTTTATTAACATCCAAACTTAGAAATCCAATCGTCTATGCTTACCACATAAATGCTTGTCTCTGTTAGGACAAACAGATATACAACGCGAATGTGGAAGGATGTAGGTACCGGAGAAGACCAAGACTGACATACCATGATCAGATTGATCGAGTACTGTCCGAAGGTGGTGTCAAGAGTCTTCGCAACCGGCGTGTGTGTATGAAGAGAGTGATGAATGTGGAGGAAGCGAGACAAGCCTGCAAGGATCGTGATGTATGGCACTCGGTTCTCTCTGCCTACCCCGTAAGGGATCTGGCGTAAAGATATGTGTATGTCGTTAGGATTCGATCTCGAACCCCATCAAATGATTATGCAGGGTCGCTAACTCATTTCAGTGTTATTTTCTGTACCAATTACCTTTGTGTTATCTATATTTTAATACGTGAAGCAAAATGTTTGTCCCCCTTTTAACGACAGTTATGTGAACAGAGGAGTATGATTTGGCACAGTTAAGGTTTACATGGTGAAAGAGTGCAGAAATTTAATGTTTTTATATAATTTTTATTAGAAACAAAATAAACATCACACACACTACTATTCATTTGACACTCATCGTAATATACACACGTGTATACTATTTTGTTTATAGTTGAGTTCTGTTATCAAACTTATAAGAAATGTTTATATTTATATTTTTAAAAATATATAAACGGGTCAAAAACGCGTACATATGCTCGCTCGTGACCACGGTCAATGTAACTTGGTCGAAACGTCGAGCGTTACAAGTTCTATATATGTACGCGTTTTTAACCCGTTTATATATTTTTAAAAATGATAGTAGAACGCGTTAGTTTAAAATAAATGTTTGTATATTGTCGAGATTCGACCAGAGCGCGATCGCTAGTAATATTAATTGAAGTCGTGTTTTATTGATCGGCTATAATTATTGTTTGATTTGCAGCTACAAATATCTTCTGTGGAAAGACGAACCCTTGCCAAGCAAATCGTTTTCGGCCAGTTCGACATTGGGTCCATTCTTCGAGCCTCAACACGCTGTACTAAATGGGACTACTACTAATGAATCAGGTATGAATAACAGAGAATGTACAAATAAAAAATGTAGTTGCAACAGCATACCCCGTGTTGGTCCCGGGCTCCTTTGAAGAATAGGCCAACTGCCGTTCTGCCAGGTAGGTCGTAAAACGCGACCGAGTAGCTATACGAGTCACTACCATCGTGACTACTAGGTGGTAGAGTTCTGCATTGTCTTGCCCGGGTCTGGTACCACCGCCATACTTGTTCCTGCCGCAATAGCGTCAGTGCTTGTCGCTGTCGTGTTCCGGTTTGGAGGGTAAGGTAGACCTCGCCACAAGATAGCAACGCACCAATAACACCTTTGGTGTCTATAGGCGATGGTTGTCCCTTTCCATCAGGAGACCCATCTGCTAGTTTGCTATTTTATGTTATAAAAAAAGCATTTCAGAGAGCCCACTTTAAAATCCCGTGTTGGTCCCCCAATTGAAGAATAGACCAACTACTATTCTGCCAGATAGGTCGTAAAAGGCGACCGATTGGCTATACTTGTCACTACCATAACTACTAGGTGGTAGGTTTCCGCAACTTCTATCCCAGGCTTTTGGTACCACCGCCTTATCTATTCCTGGCGTAATATCGTCAATGCTTGTCATTGTCTTATTCCGGTTTTGGAGGATATGGTTGTCGGTATACTTATGCATGTGGCATTGTCATTCCGCCACAAGGATCTATCTGCTTGTTTGCTATCTTATGATTTAATAAAGGACCTGCCTAAGTCTCATCCGCTTAGTATTTCCTGAGTTCTCGACGAGGTGGGATCATTAGTACCTTTAATTAAATCACTGGGTCAAAAACAAAGATATACATACTTAAAGGGTAAAATATTTGGTGAACAGCCTCTACGTCTAAATGTAAGGAAAGCAACACATTTTGAATTTTTTTATTGTTCTCTTTAGCTAACTCTGAACCGCATGCTGCTTCTTCTATAAAATGTTGCTTTTGATATTTCAGCCGGTAGCTGGAGTCCTGTCTCAATGGATACAAACCAGTACATCCAAGTAGAGCTGCCTCGACCAGAGCCTATCTACGGCGTGGTGATGCAGGGCAGCCCCATATTCGATCAGTTCGTCACCAGTTACGAGATCATGTATGGCGACGACGGAATCGCTTACTCTACTGTTGACGGCCCTGATGGAAAGCCCAAGGTATGTATATTATGGCTTTTTAAGTACAATTTTAAATAAAATATAATGTAATTTTGTGTGCAAGATTACGCGAATTTTGACGTCTAAATGATGAAAGAAAGAAAGAAAGAAAGAAAGAAAATATTTATTTGCAAGAATATGGGTGTTACAAGTTGTTAAAAATAAATTAAGTTACCGACATATTCTACCAATATATGGTGTGCAAATATTTAAAAAAAATATCATTATATAATATTACATTTAAAACATTCTATCGATTGTTTAGAATTACTACCGGATCGGAACGCGGCCACATACTGAGAAGATCCGGCGGAAGAAACTCAGCGGGCTGGTCTTTTTTCTCTATTTTATGTACTTGTCATAAATTTACAATGATGTTTTCATATTACAAAAGTTATTTTTATAATTACAAGTTTCATATCTTGTGCAATTAATTTTTTTATAATTTACAAAATGTTCACTATTTACAAAATTTTACAAGATACATTGAAATTTTTTAAGCACAATTCAACAAACTTATATTTATATCCATCAATATTTAATTTTATCGGCTAAAAATTCTTAAATATCATTATAAGTTTTATCTAACAGCAAATCAAACAACTTTTTGCGAAATTTATTTATAGGTAATGATTTAAAACTATCAGGGATATGATTGTATATTATAATAGATATACAATACACATTTTTTATAAAAATATTTAATTTTTGATTGATGTAGTGTTGTAGGGTTAATGGTTATCAAGGTGATGTCAAAACTATGTAGGTTGATGACGTCATACAAGGATAGAAAAAGGAAGATCCTCCCATTTAGGCAAGGTGTGCTGTTTTGGAGTCGTAGGCCGTCTGAGCGTTGAAACGTGTATAATATTGTAGTGTGACAAGATAATAAACGTGTCTATTATAATGGGCAAATAAATATTTTCATTTCATTATAACCTCAATATATTTACTACTACGCGTTTCTTTTCCTATACCCGAAATCAACCATTTAGCCGGCAGAAGGGTGGGGGGGATACTTGACTCTAACAAAAATTAACACTTTAAAACTTAATATTTTACAAACGAGTCCCTTATTCGAAAAATTGTCTTCACAAATTTACAATATTTTTTAAAAACCTATCCAACGATACCACACACTGGTACTGGTAAAAATAACATTCCCACTTTACATGTAGAGGAGCTACACTAAAAAAATATACCTCAGGATTTTATGTTACCATTTTGTTGCCTTAAATAATACCTTTATTCATGCCAAATTACAGCTTTCTAGTACAAAGGATCCTTGCGCTATACTGCGGACAGACGACGGACAGACGGACGGACATAGCAAAATTATGAAGGTTTATTTCGGAACCCTAAAAACTACAATTTATCCGATTAATTCTTAGTGGACACAAGATTATTGCACCACTTCTTGTTTTGTAGATTTCAATGTATATTGGAGATGTTTTTGTATTTGTCGAATTAATGTAATGTACAGAAATTTTATTAAGTAGTAGTTCAGTTGTAAAAAACTTAATCGGCAATCGTGGAACGGAACAGGACAAAGATTTGACGTTGTTGAAACATTTTTAAGTACCTATTGGAACTCAAATACTATAGTGTCGGTGGAAATGCCGACGAGTGCAGTTTAAATTTGTGATATTGTCTATCTTTATAAAAAATTAGAGCCCACGCATGAAAAAATATTGTAAGAACCGTGAAACCATGTTAGAATTATATAAATTAATATCTTTTAACTACACCTACAGCTTGACTCATAAAAGACTATACATACTGAAGGAGGATGTCAGTACTTGATTCTGATCTTGAATGTGTAAATAATAGATACTTAAATTTTGACCCAACAGGGAATATGCAGGCAATTTTTTTTTTTATTCAATATTCACTTTATTTTGATATAGAAAAAAAAACATAGCTGAAAGAGTAGTAATTATTTTTTCATAAAATCTTAAAAATATTGGTTTAATTTGACAAGTCCATACGCTCCTATTTCTCACGCGCTTGAGGCGTGACGTCATAGGGCACGTCCTGTCAGTTTATTGTTTGCGTTGAGAGTTAGTTTGACAGTTAACAAGTGGAAGTGGAATCACAGGTGACTGACAGGACATGCCCTATGACGTCACGTTTCATTTCGAACAATGGTGGGACATTTTACAAATTTGAATTTCGCTCGTAAATTTTTCACTTTTTGATTTATGTTTTAAATAATTAAATACATATTAAATTAGAAAATAACGAATTGAGTGTAATACTAGGACCTTAAAAGCTCAGGAAAAAAATCAGGCCATTTTATTTTTTATGCATATTCTTTATTGTCCAAAAAAAAGTGTTAAAAACGGATACTCATGTATAGATAAGTTCTTTGTTTACAAACAGTGACTTGCCGACCCGGTATATGTCAAAGCACGCGCTTCAACAGGCCCTGTGGTGGCCTAATTTTTTAATATTACTTAAAAAATCAGTGTTCAAGCTAAAAATAACACATTGAACGGGCTTTATAATTGTTGTAAATTAATTGGGTATGTTCAGTGCAATAACACATAATAGTGTCTGTAAAGTGTGATAACGAACTTTATAATATTTATTTTTATATAACGTATGTTCTCATGTAAGTGACAGTGATGTTTTTTTTGAGAATAAATTTCTTTAAACCTAATAAATTCGTAAAGGGTTATTTTGTAGTTAAGCAATTTTCTCTTT
Organism: Apodemia mormo; assembly: GCA_036924255.1. Taxonomy (NCBI): domain Eukaryota; kingdom Metazoa; phylum Arthropoda; class Insecta; order Lepidoptera; family Riodinidae; genus Apodemia; species Apodemia mormo. Next base: position 42,249,673 of record JAUPFN010000005.1, on the reverse strand, counting down.
TTATTAATTGTATTGGTTACATATGACCATTAACTATCGTGTCCTTCAATATGTACAGCCTTTTACTTGACACGCTGTATATTGTGTTTTAGCATTGACGAAAACTTCAAAAACTGAAGAAAGAAAAAATCCAGTTAGAAACCATCCATAAATTAAGTCACACGAATTTCATAATTTTTTGACCCCTGCCCCGTCCTTGTCACAGCTGGTCACATTTGCAAGACCCTAGTGTGATGTCATATTTTACAATTTTATATTGGAATGACGATCACACTTCGTCAACCCCCTCCCTTCCCCTTAGCGTGTAACGTAATTTTGTGGATAGTCCCTTATGTCAAAATTGTACTTTGCTCAGTTTTTAAAATATCTTTTAATTTACACAATACGAGATAAAGCGTACGAACACGTTGTAAAATAATATGAATAAATTTATTTGTTTAGGTATTCCGAGGTCCCGTAGACCACATTACCGAGATGAAGCAAATGATCGAGCCTCCAATCGAAGCAAAATTCATTCGGATCCGTCCGCTCACCTGGCACGAAGGAATCGCCATCCGATTCGAGCTCATTGGCTGCGAAACTCCACTTTCAACCACGACCAGTGAAACTGAAGTAACTACTCCAACTCCGGTAAGAAATAATCGCTGTTACTGTCTAATGTTAGCATTTTTGCATTTCTAGTCAATGAGGGTTTCTTCCAGAAGCTAGCCTTAGCTTCTTGTTCCTGTTTACTCTAGAAACCTTTAAATTTTTATCGGAGATCATAAGTACCTGTCAAAGCCTGTGAAGTTGGCTACATCTCTCTGACACTAATAATTATATATCTCATATTTTATTTTTAAATCTACAGTTCACACTTTGTAAGTAGTTATTGCATGATAGGTACCTTAAATTGCACTGCTGAATTGGTTACATATTTTTGGTAAAGTTTACTTGTATTATTGCATAAACAACTTAGTCTTTTAAAACGTTTGAAAATCAAAATCGGCCTATTTTAAATAATCTAGGATTATTAATCTCTGTATCACTGCGTCATGACCTTAAACAGTACAAGTGGGTTTTATTCTACCAAATATTTTTATGACGAGAACTTAATCAAGTAGGATAGTATTTACTGGTTGCCGTACACTTTAAACCGGAACACGACAGTGACAAACACCGATACTATAACGGCAGAAATAGGTAAAGCGGTGTTACCACACCCCATCGAGATCTTCTATCACCTAGTTAGAATATACGGTGTTAGTGTCACGTATCTTTCACCTTTTACGAGATGCTTAGCATTGAAGCAGTTAATCTATTCTTCAAAAAGGAAGAAAAAAGTACAACCTGGTGTTACACTAGGTTTAAGCCAGACAGAGGGCTTTTTCCAGAACGCTACTACTACACTACAAGCAAATTTCACTGTTTGCATCATCATTACTTTGAAGTTTGTATATTTTATTTATTTTGTAATTTATAGTTCGAGCCACTGCAATGTACTGAACCTTTGGGACTTGGAGCAGGGCTACCAATTGAAATGATCGAAGTGAGCTCCAACAATGATCTGCGACCGAATCTTAAACTAGATTCAGAAGGTGCATGGAAGCCCGCTTACAGCACCCCGGGAGAATGGATCATGGTATGTAGAAATTTTCTATTATTGTAAAAACGATGTAAGCATTTGGCTGTAAATGTTAAGTTTTGTCTAGCGGAACATACGTGACTGGCAATTAAAATGTAAAATTTTGTTCTCTTTTCTCCTTCTTTAAAAACGAGGGAAACTTGATATGTCATCTATGGATTACTTACTAATTTTATTTTTGTTCATTGTCATCTAGAATTTCTCCTTGGCAGTTTTATACGTAACTCGATAGTCATCTATCATAAGGTTTTTTATTAGCCACATTTAGATTATTACCTCATTGATCTAGTGGTATTTTATACGCCTTGATATTGACGCATGACGATGCATGAGGTTGTAGATTAAAATTTCAGGCTGGGCAATTAGTTTGTACTGAAACTTCCAGTTTTCTGAATAATATACAACTTGCCCCAGACTAGATGATTTTACTTTGTCGAAAGATTTTCTATCGACATATGGGACTTAACTCCGTTGATTAATCGTTAGAATACTAGTTGACTACTTGCTACCTCTTCTAAGATAATATGAACAGACGTTATTTACCTATTATTTTTTTATTAAATGAATGTATCTACAAGTCAAGATTTTTTTTAGTTTAACTTCACTGCACCACGGAATATAACGGGTATAAAAACCAAAGGTGGACCTCACGGTTGGGTATCTGTCTACAACATCATGTACACTTCTGACTTGAACACCTTTAACCCAATACTAGACAAATCCGGGAACAACAAGATGTTCCCAGGGAACTTCGATAAAGATAATGTTGTGATGCATGAGTTCAGGCCTCCAATACATGCTCAGTACCTGAAGATCTTGCCGATGAAATGGAAGGACAATATTGAGATGAGAGTTGAGCCGATCGGATGCTTCGAACCATACCGTAAGTTGATACTTTTATAATAGACTTGCAAGTAATGATATAGGTAACGACCAAGCAAAGATAAGAGAAACACTGAATAAGAGACTTATGTGTCTCTGTAAGCAAGTTCTTAATCACGTTATAATATTTATTTGCTCGTAATGAACGTTTATCTGACGGATTTCAATCCTTAGTCTGTACTATAGTCTGTAAGATCCTTTGCCGAGAAGCTTGTTTTTCTTACATTTTCCATCCTTACCTGTTTTCAACAAACAGATTTTATGTTTTTAAGTTAAGTGTGCAATTATAAGCGTCAATATTGCCACAAAGGTATATAAGTATAAAAAACCACAAACAAATGATAAAACTACGTAACTAAGCATTTTAAAGATTTACATTGACCAAACTTAAAACACATGAACGAACAGTGCTATAAGATCTCAAAAAAAACATTAAGTCAACTATTTACAACGAAAAAGGCTTATTTTACACATCACGCTAAATATAAGTTTAATAACTCGTCAACTCTATCTCGATCGAAAAATATCAAACGCCATATTCATTTTTCGCCTAGGTTTGGCTCTGAAATCCGCGAATAGCTACTAGATGTGATTAAAATAAAAGATTACTTTTGCAACATTACCGGTTAAAACGAGGCTCCAGCGTCAAAAATATACTACTAAGTTTTTCAGCGCCTCTTACAATTCAGAAGTTGCAAAGGTGACTGTGGCAAAGGCAATTAAATCGCTTAAATCGAACGCTCAGGGGAATGATGTTATTACTCTTGACATGATCATCCTTACACTGCCACATATATTACCGGTAATCACTGCCATAATTAACACCTCAATTTAATGTTCTATTTTCCCTAACGTCTGGAAAACAGCTCTTATTACTCCACTTCCAAAGAAAAACAATGTCTCAGAACTCAAAGATCTGCGCCTAATTAGTATTTTACCGTGTCTCTCAGTGTCTCTAAAATACTAGAAAAAATTGTAAACACTCAATTGATACATTACGTTGAAAGCTATCATTTGTTACCCATTCAGTCAGGTTTTAGAAAATGTCGTAGTACGGTAACCGCAATGTAGTGGGTGACATGTTATTTCTTTTATGTTATAAAATAGCAAACAAGCAGATAGGTCTCCTGACAGAAAGTCACCCATCGCTTATACACACCAAAGGTGTTAATGGTGCGATGCTATCTTATGGCGAGGTCTAATTCCACATGCATAAGATTACTGGCTATTTAACCCTCCAAACCGGAACACGACAGCGAAGCACTGACGCTACTGCGGCAGGAATAAGTAAGGTGGTGGTACCAGGCCCGGGCGAGACAATGCAGAACTCTACCACCTAGTAGCCACGATGGTAGTGACTCGTATAGCCAATCGGTCACCTTTTACGACCTGCCTGGCAGAACGGCAAAACTTAATACAGATCTTGACAATATTGCAGCATTGTTTAAGTCAAACATATTATTATACTTGGATCAAATATACAGATAGAGTGTATTCCAATTAAAAATCGTCCAATTACCATTATGGGGGAGCCAGTTGAACGGGTTTTAGAGGCACGTAATCTGGGTGTACACTTTGATAGTAGACTGCGCTTTGAAAGTTACATAGTCGAGATCACTCGCAACTGTTTTATAAGCTCAAAATACTATACCGGGTACATGACTCTGAGTGAGCTGCTGCTCATTAGACTCTGTGACTCATTCATACTCTCCAAATTTATTTATTCTGATACAGTTAATGGTCCGGGATTGTTTGCGAGAACCGCCCGATTCATCTAAAGGGTACAAAACGCATGTGCAAGGTTCATTTTTAGTATTCCCCACGAACTCGTGTTACGCCTTACCGAAATAAGGCAAATATACTAAAAATGTCACTGCGACGTCAACTAAGTTAAACAACGCTAGTTTTCGGCGTAATTAAAACAAAAAGCCCGAATGTATATTCTGGAAACTGTATTGGCAGGGAGAAGAAAACACGCATAAGATTAGAGCGGTTAGCATAATTTTAATGATTCCAAGACATCATTCGGTAGCCTTCCGTGGACGTTTTAGATATACAGCCACCATGTGCTGCAACAATCTGGCCTCGCCTCTAAAAGAGACAAATTCGGTTCATAGTTTTAAACGCAAATTGAAGAAAGTTTTTGTTTCTCTAGAAAAAATACGAACTAAGCACAGGGTGTGAGGGTGATGTAAACTCGAACTTTCACGGATGGTTGTTTAATATCAAACAATAAATAAGGTACCAAGGCCTCCTTACTTACTATTTAAGACCAAAATACTAAATTATTATTCATCTATGTATTGTTTTACTAACACACATTTATGTACTAGTTTACACTTTTCATAAATAAGTACTAAAGCTTCCTTTTTGACCACCTCGTTGGCACATCATAGAGGATTCACTGAAAATCAGTGTTATGGCAAATATTGCTATAGCGTATGCTGAGTTGAACATCCTTCTGGTATCACATCACTTATAAAAACTGTTTAGGATTATATTTTATTATATTTTGTTTTTGTCTAATTTTTTCGCAATAATAGTTTAATTTTTAATTTTTACAATCAATATGTAACCTAGAAACAGTTGTATATTGTCTACTATACTGTAATAGTTGTGTGAAAATGTAGTACCAATAATAATTATTGAAATTCTTTTCTCTACTTTTATAGATATTTACTTTTTGAATATGCAAACTCTACGAGTTACGAGTCGTAATATACCTTTTTATTTGTCATGTATACGAAAATAAATCAACGGTCTCTCCTTGCTTCCTTGACGGTCCTTGCTTGCTTGATGGTCTTTTATGGTGATGGTAGTATTAAAGGCGGTTAATATTTTGTAAAAATGCTGAAAATCTATCCCGATGACAATCACAAAGCAATTTAAAAATAAAATTGTAAACTTGTATGTTAAAAAAATTCATGGAAAATGCATGAAATTTTTGCAGGTGGGTTTAGCTTAGTTAAGACGGTTTAATATCAATATTTTTATTAAGTTCAGCACTTTTAAAAAAATATTGATATTAAACCGTCTTACAATTTGCAAATTGTAACTATTTACTGTATATAGATTTGAATTACATCCATTCACTTCGAAAACAAATTCCATGTAAAGTAAATCATTAATACAGAATACAAAATAAATACAGAATAGAAGCAGTCCTAGAATTGAACCATGTGGTACACCCATTTGTTCACGTGCGCCTTGGAATTGATATTTATTGATTTAAACCACTTAGATGTTTTAAGACTGTGAGCCAGGACACGATCGTGACAAACTTTAAAGTTATGTAGGCAAAGGTAATAAGGCACTGTCATCGTCGCTGGTTCCAGTCGTTGAAAATTTTACTTAGTTATTACAACAGTTGGAACATCTATAGCATTGCACGTGTCTCACGATATCCTAACCGTTAAAGGTCTAGGCCGAGACGCCGTAAAACTGTAATGAAAAAGAGAATTCCGAATCGGTGGTAACCTAACGATAGCATAGAACATTTTTTAGGAATGAATATTTTTGTGTGATTTTATCAGCGACTCCAGCGCCCGAGAAAGAAGAACGGGTGTTGTCGTGCGAGTACTGCCCGCACGTGCCGGAGTCGGCGCGCGGCGCGGCCTGCCAGTGCGCGCCGCCGCTGCACTACGACGGCGAGCAGTGCGTGCCGCGCGACCAGTGCCCCTGCGTGCTCGGCTTTATCACGTAACTACACTTTTACACATTGTAAAACACTTCATGTAGATTTCTTTGTAAAACACGTCTTTAAAGTTAACTGGTGAATGATAACACATTCGGCAACAGTAGTGTGATCTATGATGGCTACAGAGAGATCTAACCGCGGAGAACGACGAGTTGTAAGCGTGAAGAATTACAAGCTGTAAGCGCGTGGATGACGAGCCGTAAGCGCAGGAATAACAAGCCATAAGCACGGGAACTGCAGGTTGACAACTTCGATTCTTAAGCTTACCCTGAGGAGAGACGATAACGTTATAATTGATACGGGGACAATCCCTTTCCTACTTGAAATATAACATACAGATGCCTCCCTAAACTGTTACTAATCCACCATTATTGCCTCTTTTATAATAATACTAGCGACCTGCCCGCGGTTTCATCCGCGTAACTTTTCTTTCCGTACGAATATCGGAAAGATTTATATACTTAAACCTTCCTCAAGAATCAATCTATCTATTAAACGAAACCGCATCAAAATCCGTTGCGTAGTTTTAAAGATTTAAGCATACATAGGGACATAGGGACAGACAGAGAAAGCGACTTTGTTTTATACTATGTAGTGATTGCACTAAGCGTACCTCGAACTTTTGGCCCGCCGTTTAGATTGCTTACAAACCTATTCAGTTATTCCGAAAAGAAATTTATATATTATGTTTCAAATTTCAACTATACGAAATTAGAATTAAGGCAAGGACTTATTTACAGATATCCTGTTGGATCGCCATTCCGAGGGACGGCGTGTGATGATTGCATGTGCAAGCTAGGAGGAATCACCGACTGCAAACCTGCAGCTCAGTGCCAATGTGAACCGGTGAGTCTACAGTTTAAACCACAGGAGTAAAAATTACCTTCGCTGCACAATGTTTACGCCGTTTTGGTCCCGACCTCCTTTGAAGAATAGGCCAACTGCCATTCTGCCAGGCAGGTCGTAAAAGGTGACCGATTGGCTATCAAGTCACTACCATCGTGGCTACTAGGTGGTAGAGTTCTGCATTGTCTCGCCCGGGTCTGGTACCACCGCCTTACCTATTCCTGCTGCAATAGCGTCAGCGCTTGTCGCTGTCGTATTTTGGTTTGGAGGGTAAGGTAGCCGGTAAACTTATGCGTGTGGCATTAGACCTAGCCACAAGATAGCAACGCACCATTAACATCTTTAGTGTCTATAGGCGATGGTTGAATCTTTCCATCAGTAGACCCGTCTGCTTGTTTGCTATCTTATGATATAAAAAAAACAATGTGTGCATATTTTATTATTATTGCACATAAGTATCTGAGAGAGCTTTTTTATTGAAACGGCAGCAAAAACGCTAAAGGTAAAAATTATCGAGCCTCTAATCAAAGCGAAGTTCTTTCTGATTCATCCGCTTACCGTGTGTTTGTTGTTATAGTCATAAATTACTATTAAAAAACTCTGAAAATTCATTGTCTTTCTATCACAAGATGCAGCCCTGTGATAGTCGGACGGATAAACAGTGGATTATTTTGTTAGTGATTTTTAGATACTTTGACAAAGACTAAAAGCTATGGTTTTGTTCAGTCAAATTAAAGAACTAAACGTAATGAAGACGTAGTTACATATTAAAACATAGTATTTCGGAAAAAAAGAGAATTCATAATTTTAATATTTCGTTTTAGAGAATTTATTGAAATTTTATACGGCTACTTCTGCCTGTTTGGCAATGGTGACAAATTTTGCCTACCGACAAACTGGCAAATCATGATAAGTTAAATACATATAACAACGCATTGATCACTGTAACGGGAACCGTCACGATTATATTTCTTTTATGATGATTGTCTCGTGATTTAAAGCTTAGTCCGTTTGACTCCGAGTTGAAGTCCGTATCCGATCATTGGATGGAATAAAAAAATAGTATTAAGGTTATTTCAAGAAACATTTCTGTAGTAGCCAGAAACCTGGTAGTAATGTGTTAACATCATGTCCCTGAGGTGAGAACGTAAAGCTATCGGTTTATGCCCTAAGTTGCCTTGGGTATCGCAAGGAGCAAGTGTTATGTCTTAACAAATCTGTAATATAATAGGTACAAGCACCGATGCCGCTAATCGATTAACAAGTGAACCCGGTGAAGCGATCCATCTGCTGATATTCGCTTCAGTCTGTCTACCCCCCAAGAGAACTGGGTTAATAATATTAATTTGTTTTTATGTATTTCCAAGAATAAGTAATTTATTTCTTTAAAACTCTGAGTGATCCTTAGTGATATGGATAGATAAAATTGTTACATACTTTTATTGTGGCTTAAAAACTTATCAAAACTGCTATTAGAGATAAACGAGAGTGATAACAGACTTAAATCAGGTTTTCTTTTAACTTTTTTCTAAAGAATTTTGGCTCCCATTGTTATAAACAGACCTTTTCTACTGTTTTCTACATTTATGGTTACATCATTTAGTGTGATTGAGATTAGTTTAAATTTTTAATTTAAATTTACCGCGGAAATCCGTGGTCATACAAATATTACATACTCTTTGATTTCTACGAGTATGAAAATGTCAAAAACAATAGGGTGTTTGACCACGGCGTGACGTAACACCTCCATATTGTCGTTCATTTTCACGTGACTTAGTGTATATTTTTGCCGAATTTATAAAAAAAAAAAAAAAAAAAAAAGTATCTTCACGCCCATATCCCCGAAGGGGTAGGCAGAGGTACAACAAGTGCACCCACGATTAGCCGAAGATACTTGGTCCCACAAATGTGATAGGTGGCAAGCCTATCGCCAACCGGGCACTTTCCAATCCCGGGCAACTTTGTGTTTCTCAGAAAACTGAAAAAACACTTTTTAATGTGCCCGACCCGGGAATCGAACCCGTAATTTATATCGTAAAAAAATACCTAATCGTTATCTTTCATAATAAAAGTTTCAATTTTTTGTTATTTCCATATCATAATTAATCATTAGAAACTACAGTATATCTGATACATTCTTAGTGGATGCAAGCCTATTCTAAAAATCACGGAATCATCTATGCTTAAATGGCGACTTGTCAAAAGTACACAGGCAGTAAAGTTTTATATAAATAAATTTAATTTGATTTTGATAGACTGGCAAAATTGATTTTAGTGAATATTTATAATGAAAAAATATTTTCAGTACAGACATACACTTAAAATTAGTAAAGTAATATACACTACTAGCTGTGCCCGCGACTTTGTCTGCGTGGAAAATTTTCTAAAATGAAAGTTGCCTAAGTTATCCCTTATTATCGAGGTTTAAAAGATAGACATTCCCGGGGTTTTACCCACATAGCCCTCGTTCCCGTGGGATTTCCGGGATAAAATCTATCCTATGTCCTTTCTCGGGTCTTAAACTATCGTTCTGCCAAATTTCGTCCAAATCGGTTCAGTGGTTATGTGTGAAGAAGAGACAGACAGACAGAGTCACTTTCGCATTTATAATATTAGTATGGATAAATTATTTATTAGACATTAAATAGTACAACTAATCAACGTGTTGATCTCTATAGGACCTAGTACCAACTCTGACACCAGACTGCAAATGCCTCTGTGAACCATGCACCAATGGTACAAAGATCTGCCCTACCAGTAAACTGTGCCTAGCTTTGAACAAGTGGTGCGATGGCCTCCAAGACTGCCCTGATGATGAGAAGGATTGTACCACCACACCGGTCCCGGGAGATATCCGCACGGTTGTGGTTCAAACGGTAGCAGCAACTCCTTCTACGACAACCACACCGGCTACTACACTTGCTACTACTGAGAAACGTGAGTATTTGTATTCCTGACTTGGTAGGATTTTTCCTACATTAAGAAGGTTCTTACAAGTTTGACAGTTTGTGTGTCAGTGTCAAAATGTAGATGGATGAACTGATTATTTTATTTGAACGGTGAACGGATAGGTTCCGTTTTCCATTCACCGTATTTGAATGGTAGTGTGAAATTAATGATTCTAAAGTAATTTGACTCAACTATGTTTATTATAGAATAAAATAGTTTGTTGGCTTACCTAGCCCATAATAAATTTGGATAAATTGGTAGGCAGCTCTACAAACGGTAAGAGAAGCTTTCGCTTCAATAGATACATCATAGACACTCAGTATCAACTTTGCAATAAAATTTTAGTTCTTTTCTGGTTCTCTTTCCACCATTTGACCGCCACGTTGGTCGTGTGCTTAGCGACCCTACCTACACAATCGACGGGACTCGAGTTCGATCCCCGACGATGACAAGCATTTGTGTGACATGCATAAATGTTTGTATTTCCGGGTTTGGGTGTTTATTATGTATATAAAAGTATTTATATATGTATTTCTATGTCTTATTATCGTTGGCTAACACCCATAAAAAACAAGCAAATAATTTGCTTACTTTGGGGTTAGATCAGTCAGTGTAAATTGTCCCGTGAATATTTATTTATTTATTCATTTGTTCTAAGTAAGTATTTCCGATTTATACCGTATATGTAAAGAAAAACTCCGTCCAGGTTGAATATATTGAAAAGAGCGATGGCGGGTTTCTATGCAAACACCTGCCTAAAACTAATTTGTTAATATCTTCAATATTTTGAAGGTTTTAGCCTACGTGCTTGATTTAAAATGACAACACTATACTTATTGCATGATATAGAAAGCGTATAAAAGTTATATTCGTAATTTCACAAAATTACAAGTATTTGTAAAATACGTAGCTCATTTAAATACCACCTTTTTAAATACCAAATATAGTTACACCGTTATTCTTTGTCGATAGTTTAGCCACGTGTAACATCATAGGACTAAATGTCTACTATCACACCTACGATGAGTTCAAGTCCCATGATGCGGAAGGTTGTCAACCTATCGACAAATAAGGCACTTCTGTTCCGATTTGCGGCATGTTGTATTTTATAGAATTACAGTTCAAATTCAAAAAATAAAATACTAATATTGTATGTACTGCCTGATTCGGGTGCCTGATAAATACCTTATACGTCTGTGCCCAGAATAGAGCAACTTTTGTTAAAATATTAATGATGCAGTTTTACTTCATAGAAAATACAAAATTTATAAACTTATCAACGTTTTGTAATTAAACGTGTGATGGGAATGTAAGGCAATATGCATAAGTTTACTGGCTACCTAACCCAAGCCATCAAGATGGAACATAGTTCCAAATTTTGACGTTATATATATATATACATATATATATATATATATATATATATATATATATATATATATATATATATATATATATATATATATATATATATATATATATATATATATATATATATATATATATATATATATATATATATATAAAGTAAGTCAAAGTATTGCAACAAATATTTTTTGAGGACCCAATTAATTAGGTTAGTTCCTTTTAAGTAAATAATAACATTGCAACTAAAAATTGGATTGACTATAAATCAATAGATGGACGGTTAACTTATTCCCCAATGTAAATGAAAATGCAGATTAAAAAAACATAACCTAAAGAATCAAAAAATCTCTAACACGATATTGTTAAAAATATTGAACTTGGAGGCGCCGGGTATCGATCCCGGTACCTCTCGCATGCTAAGCGAGCGCTCTACCATCTGAGCTACGCCCCCGATATGTAATAACAATAAAATAATCGAATAGCAACTGAAATATATATGAATTACGAGCACATACTAAAACGCATATTGCGTAAAAATACGTGTCATTTTACTTTCACTGCACTTGCAATATTAACTAGGTATAGTAAAGTAGAATGGATTGCTTGTTTTGAATGCACTCAGTCTAGTGTAGATCCAGCCTCTTTAAAGATTACACCATCTGGCATTCTTCCAGGAAGATTATTAAAGACGAAAAATTGGCCAAACGTGCCACGACTATCTTGATTACTAATGGTAGAGTTCTGCAAAGATCACACCCGGATTTGATACCAGTAAATAACCTATTTCTGCCACAATAGCGTTATTGTTAGTCACAGTCGTAACATACAATAATATTCAAAATCTGTTTTCCCGTCTTGATCAGGGACCATCTAAATCCGTATAAAAGGCCGAAGGCTTAAGTGGTATATATCCCCATATTGTTCCGGGCAGACGATGAAGAAGAGACTATTAGCCATTCTGCCAGCTAATTTGAAAGAGGCAACAATTGGCTATACGTTTCACTAACATTGTGGCTAGGTGGTAGAGTTCCGTAAAGTCTCCCCCGGGCATATGGTGCCACTGTCTAACCTTATACATGTAACATTGCCATCTCGCTAGACGAATAGCAAGGCACCATTAACATCATTGGTGTGTATAGGCGATAGTTTCACGGGACAAATTACACTTACTGATCTAACCCCAAAGTAAGCAAATTATTTGCTTGTGTTATAGGTGTTAGTCAACGCTGCTAATACATAGAAATACATATTTACCTAAATACTGGAATATATTTAATAAACACCCAAATCCGGAAATAGAAACATTTATGCTCATCACACAAATGCTTGTTCTCGTCGGTGATCGAACCCAAGCCCCGTCGATTCGATCGCTAACCACTCGACCAAAGGGGCGGTCATTGCTTCTATTTCCATTAGGAGAGCCATCTGCTTGTTTGCTATATAATGATGTTATGATGATAAGTTCAGTTAGTTAGTCAGTCACATTGATATTTTTATATATAAATTGTTACAAATACACTGTGTTATATATTATAGATTGATGTTTTTATAACTAAATAAATAAATGTTGAATTCATTGAACAATTGCAACGTACGCGCGGGGAGTGTTTCTACATCACGTACATACGCAGTGCCCACTTAGATACGTTTTATTTTAATCAGTAGCTATTCGATTGTTTTGCCACTCTACATATCGGGGGCGTAGCTCAGATGGTAGAGCGCTCGCTTAGCATGCGAGAGGTACCGGGATCGATACCCGGCGCCTCCAATTTTTTTGAGATGAAAACGATTGAAATTATATTCGTTTATGTTACATAGGCATTTGTCGCTTACATTTCATAGGCTTGCCTGAAAAGGAAACACTGCTATTGAAATTCTGCCGTCTATGCCCCTATTGTCTTCAGAACTACAATAGTTAAACACTTCAAAGGTTCACAAAGTTTGTACTACTATAGCCGTTTATTAACAATTAATAAAAAACGGAATACAGGATATATTAAACAAGCATATATATTATATAACATAAGAATAGCCCGTTTAATACTTTAAAAGAGCAACGGTTTTGACGATTTTTTTTATTTAGCCTTTTAGAGCTTATGATTTAAAACAGCTGAACAGAATTTACTGAATCATATCTAAGAACCATCTCGACAATAGGGCTTCCGAATAAAAGAAACCGCAACCAAATTAGATCATCCGTTTGAGATCTACGATCCCATTTAAACACAGATACACCTCTCGTTCTTACAGATACACGCGTTAAACTTAAATCATCTCTTGTTTTTATAGATACATGCTTTAAACTTATAACACCACTCATTTTTATAGATACACACGTTAAACTTAAAACACACCTCATTTTGCTACATGCATACGTTAAACTTATAACGCCCCTCGTTTATACAGATATAAACGTTAAATTTATAATACTCTTCGTTTTTATAGATACTCATGTAAAACTTATAACACCCGTCGTTTTTACAGATACACGCGTTAAACTTAAAACACCCCTTGTTTTTATAGATACACACGGAAAACTTATAACACACCACGTTTTTATAGATACACGCGTTGTGGTCATAGTGATGGAACCAGCGAACCAGCTTCTTGTCAGCATGACGTCATAACTGTGGAGGTTGATGACGTCACACAAGGACAAGTAAGGGGAAAAGGAAAATCTTCCTAACCAGGCAAGGTGTACTGCCTGGGGACCGAAGTCCGTTTGAGAATCGTTGAAACTTGTATATAGCTTGTACAAGATAAATAATTGTGATATCGCGATTCAGGATTTTATTTTGAATTTCATCATTTTCTATTTTTTATTATTTTTTCTTGTAGCGTTTATGATTGTTTGAGCCGCTACATGCGTTAAACTCAAACCACACCTTGTTTTTATAGATACACACGTTAAACTTATAACGCTCCTCGTTTTTATAGATACACACGTTAAACTTATAACGCCCCTCGTATTTACAGATACACACGTTAAACTTACAACACTCTTCGTTTTTACAGTTACATGCGTTAAACTTATAACACCCCTTGTTTTTACGTAAGAGATGAAAATAAACAAATTATATCAACCATTTTTCTTCCAGCACAAGAATGTCCAAAAGTTGAATGCCCCAAGGGATACGCTGTCCGCCTTATTGACGGAGCCTCCTCGAGTTACTCCAGTTCCTCTACATCTGACTTGCCTCCTCCTAGACCGAGAGTATCTTACCAGAGGTACTTTAAAAGAGAATACACTAAAGGAGGTTCTGGAGCTGCTAAGGGTGGGTTTTCTAAGACACCGTTTTCAAAGGGAGGATATAGTAAAGGCGGATATTACGGTTAGTAATACCTAAATATTATCAAAATATTAGATTAATCTCATTCGTATTATAAATTTAAAAGTTTGTATGTTTAGATGTTTGTTACTCAATCACGCAAAAATCAATGGACCGATTTGGATAAAATTTGATATACAGGTAATCAGAAATCAGAAATACTTTATTCAATAAAACTTTTTACAAGTTATTTTGACACGTCAACATATTTTTTTAAAACTACTACCGGATCGGAAACGCGGCTACACACTGAGAAGATCCGGCGGAAGAAACTCAGCGAGCTTGTCTTTTTTTCATATCTTCTATTTTTTACAATATTACAAAAAATATATATAAGATTGGTACGAGGAGCAATTAATCCCAGGCTTCTTTGGGTCCCAGGCTCCTTCTAAATAATCTGTGATTTTATAATATCCTTTTTTACACAGTTTTGTTTTAACACATTTTTTAAATTTATTGACTGGTAGATTCTTATAGTTTCGGGAAGTTTATTTTAAAAGCGTATACATTGCCCCATAAAAGAGTTACTAATTCTATGGAGACGAGATGCATGTACAACAAGATTGTTTTTGTTCGTTGTATTGAGTGTACGTCACCATTTTTTTAAAAAAAAGCAAATATTTTATGAACGTACATCAAGTTCTCAAATATATGTTGGGGTATAACAGTTAAAATATTGATTTCTTTGAATTTTTCTCTCAGGGAAACCCTCGGGCTAAGATTGTAAATTGCCCTAATAGCTCTTTTCTGCATTACAAATATAGTATTTATTTCAGCAGAATTTCCCCAGAGAAGAATTCCATATGACTTATGTCATATGGAAGTAACTGAAGTATGCAATTCTTGCTTTGTCGGCATCAGTTAACTGTCTCATTTTTTTAACTGCATAAGCTGCCGAACTAAGTCTATTTACTAAATTATTAATGTGCGGTCCCCATTGTAATTTCTTTCTAAAGTAATACCTAAAAATACAGTGGTATCCACCAGATCCAGGTCGCTTCCATCCAGTTGTACGCTGGTATCTACATGCCTTACATTAGGCAATGAAAATTTAACACACTTAGTTTTGTTACCATTTAATAAATGATTGTTCGTACTGAATCAGTGTACAACTTTTGAAATTGCATTATTTACTTCATCATACTTACCAATTTGTCTTTTCGCTTTGAACAAAAGTGAAGTGTCATCCGCAAACAGTACACTTCCATAAATCCCCTACGTAGTAAGGCAAGACATTTATGTATATCAAAAACTGAAATGGACCAAGTATGGAGCCCTGTGGGACACCCATGGTTACAACAGCACCAGGGCACCTTTTACCATTAATATCAACCCTCTGAATTCTTTCATTGAAGTAAGAAACTAGAAGATCGAGAGCTTTATTTCGAACTCCATAATGGTGTAACTTCCTGGTTAAAATGTTATGATCGACACAGTCAAATGCCTTAGACAAATCGCAGAACACTCCAAGGGCATCCTGCGAATTCTCCTAGGCTTCATAAACGTTTTTGAGTAATTTGATACCAGCATCCTTGGTTGAGCGACCCTTCGTAAAACCGAATTGTTTGTTGTGAAATAATCTAAATTGATTAAAATGTCTAAGCATTTGGTCTAGTATATTTTTTTCAAATATTTTACTTAGGGTCGGCAAACCGAGATAGGCCGAAAATTTGAGGGATCACATTTAGAGCCAGACTTGAAAGTTAAATAACAGCTGAATTTCATTAAGTCAGGAAAAACACCATGTGTTACAGAACAATTCAATATTACAGCAAAATATGGTGCAATAACATTTATTACTGAAGCAATGATTGTAACAGAATGTCCCCATAAATCTAAGGTTTTTTCGGTTCCAATGTTTTACAGGCATTTAAGATATCTTTGATATTAATAAATGAAAATTAAGTTTTATCGCACTTGGTTACACATTGCTTCAGTAATGATTAGAAGGTAGATTTGCAATCGCACATATGATACTTTTAATCCCGGAAAATATTTTGTTAATTAAAAATATATTATGTGATGTTAAAAATATGTATGATTCATCAAAAAACTTTTATAACACAGTAGCTGTAGGGTGCAGCTAGTATTCAGTAAAATTATACTGTTATTATTATAAGTTCTATGTAACGATTTCCAAAACACGATTTATCAGCAGATGATATTATGTTAACAGGGTGAAGTATGTTGACGTGTCAAAATAATATTTAAAAAGTTTTATTGTATAAAGTACTTCTGATGCCCCCCGAGTGATGCTGATTAAACATGGTGCTATCATAAGCTTACCGGCTAGCTTACTTTATAAACCGGAATATTAAATGAATGCGAGAGAGTTCGTGTATATTGTTTGGATAAGTGAGATAATCACTTGTCCAAATCGGCGAAAAAGGAATTGAGGTGATTTTAGACTAAATAACTCCAATTTTTATCTGACTTTCCAAAAATTCCTAATTCGGCTGTATTTTTTGGTTTTTACTTCCAAACTAAATATTTATATTAATGGATTTGGAAATTCCATATCCATCCATATATTTAACTAAAAAGTTAGCGACTCTGACTACGCCAACAATGGAGTTCGGGTACTATACTCTGTGAACTGTGGTTCGATTTCCGACAAGAGCAAGCATTTGCAAGCATAAATGTTTTTATCCCTGGATTTAGATGATTATTAAGTATATTTCAGAATTAATTTACATATTTCTATGTTTTACTATTGTTTAATAACACTCATATCACAAGCAAATAATTTAATTATTTTGATAAATGTCGACTGAAGATTTACTATTAAACTTAAGCTCAAAATAGCTTAATAGCAAAATAGCAGCAAAAGAAGGTTTCGGGTTAGGTTGTAAATAAAATTGTAATATCCAGGCCCGCCCGCCCCACCAAGCAGCCAGAAGGTGTTCACGCTGGAGAAGCCGGCGCTGGGCAACGTGAGCCGCGCGCGCGACTGCCAGCAGTTCCGCTGCATCCCGCAGCTGCCGCCCTTCCGGCCCGGCACCAAGCCCAAGCCTGTCGAATGTTCCACGCCCATCTGCCCACCCAAATACTCACTCAAGCTTGAACGACTCGAAACAGAACAATCCAAGTGCCCTCAGTAAGTATTCACGTCTTATCAGAACACACCAAGTCCTAAGTCTTTTTAGATTTTTAGCTTTATTATAACTCTTCTCTTTTAAAAAAGATATAGAAAAAGCCGACAGAAATGAAAATTTATAACTTTGAAATTACTGAGTTCTTTTTCATTTAAATAAATTTCAGTACAGCCGAATTCATTTTACCATTGAGTATGTGCGCATTTCTTTGGCTAAGTAGTAAACAATATACTATCGAACTAGACAGAAAACCGTGGGTTTACCAACTGCACTGTTAATCTTATTTGACAATAATCTCCATGCGTAATTTGTTTAATCACTGTTCGTCCATATTTCGACACCTGAAGCTAAATGAATGTACTAATAATGGTGGCTAAAGAATGTTGAACACAGCTCGCACTGACTACTCGCAATATCACCCGCATCTGCTGAACACTCGCACTCGCACGTGTCCTTGCAGGTACGCGTGCGTTCCGCCCGTGGAGCGCGCGGTGTTCTGCAACGTGACAGGGCGCACCTTCTCCACCTTCGACGGCACCGAGTACAAGTACGATGTCTGCTTCCACATACTCGCGCGCGACAACCGCTTTGGTGCCTGGACCGTTCTCGGTCAGTACTGCACGCACTACCACACATACACACACACACACACACACACACACACACACACATGACGACGCACATACATACTATGCGTTCATTGTTCCGCACTTTGTAAAAACTTCATTAGAGATGAGTATAGTAAGCAAAAAAAGTAACAAAGAAATTTATAAAAAATAAATAATTTGCGTCCTAATTGGTATATTTTCAATTCAGGTTCCCATTCTTCCATGCTAGTGTGAGTAAAATAAGGTGTAGAAAAGAAAAGAAAATATAAAAATACAAATAGATATCGCCTCTGTGGTCTAGTGGTCCAGCGTTGGCGTCGACCACATGAGGTCCCGGGTTCGATTCCCGGCTCGGGCACTTAAAAAAAAAGTGTTTTTCAGTTCTCTGATAAACACAAAGTTGCCCGGGATTGGAAAGTGCCCGGTTGGCGATAGGCTTGCCACCTAC
The DNA here is from genome assembly GCA_036924255.1 of Apodemia mormo. NCBI lineage: Eukaryota > Metazoa > Arthropoda > Insecta > Lepidoptera > Riodinidae > Apodemia > Apodemia mormo. Next base: position 42,230,827 of record JAUPFN010000005.1, on the reverse strand, counting down.
CACATTTGTGGGACCAAGTATCTTCGGCTAATCGTGGGTGCCATTGTTGTACCTCTGCCTACCCCTTCGGGGATACGGGCGTGAAGATACTTTTAGATTTATTGTTATAAGTAAAATACTTAATCAAATGTGTAAATGTGATTTTAAATACTCTACATCACTTAAAACTGTCGCGTCATCATTGGTGTACGAATCTTTTTATCGTACATAATGACTGGAATACTACAGAGAAGTGTTTTAGGACCATTGCTCTTTTTAATTTACATTAATGACCTTCCAGGGACTATGCAACTTGAGTCATTCTTATATGCAGATGACACTACACTCCTCATTAACTTTACTTAAAGTGTCATAATGGTTAAAAAGTAACAATTTAAAAATTAACTTGACTAAAACAAAAATAATTGAATTTCAAGCATGTTACAACAATAAAGTTCAAAAATCACATATATTATTTAACAATATAAATATAGAAAATACTGAATACACTAAATTTCTAGAAATATTTATTGACAACCATTGCAATTGGAAAGCGCACATTGATTTTCTTTACAAAGAAATTGATAGATTTATCTATGTTTTGAGAAGAATTAAAGAAGTAGCCAACTTAAATGCTGCATTGCTAGCATATCACGGATATGTCTCATCTGTATTGCAATATGGAATCTCTATTTGGGGAAACTCAGTTGACTTAATTAGAATTTTCAGAATTCAAAAGAAATGTGTACGTGCAATATGTAATGTTAATCAACTACACTCTTGTAAACCCCTTTTTAAATCTCTTAAAATACTACCTTTACGTTGTCTTTACATATTGTCGGTATGCGTATTTGTAAAAAAAAAAATCAACATGTGCTTAAAACAAATGTTGAAGTATTAGGGGACTCATATTTTAGAAGCTACATGTGCCAAGCCAAAGACTAAATATTTATTAAAAAAATGCATATTGTATGGCAATTTATATATACGATCATATTTCGGATAGTCTGAAATAATAACCTATAAATAAATTTCGCCAAAAATTGTTCTATTTACTATTAAATAAAACGTACTATAATATTAGAGAATTTTTAACCAATAAGATTAAACGTTAATAAATAGAAATGTAACTTTGTACAATTTACCTTAACATTTAAATGTAATAAAAATTGAATAACAAATTTTGTAAAATGGTAAATTATTTTTGTAAATTGTAAAAATTTGGATTAAGCATAAGATGATAATTTGTAAATTGTAAAAATAACTTTTTTGTTGCGAAATCATTCTTTTAAATATTGTAATCATAAATAACTGTAATACATGAAATAGAAAAAAAAAACAAAAGCCTGCTGAGATTCTTCCGCTTTTTGCCGCTGAGATTTTCTCAGTGTGGTCGCATTCCGATCCGGTAGTAAACATAAGGAAATCGACCGAAATTCAAATGTTTGCACACCATATTATGGTAGAACATGATGGTAATTTAATTTATTTTTAATAACTTGTGACACCCATATTCTTGCAAGTAAATATTTTTTCATTTTCATTTAATATTACATAAATCTAAAATTAATTTGTTTCAAAACATGTTTCAAATTATGTTTATAATGACATTATTTAAATATGTACCTACATACGTACCGATTCGATAGATAAGCCAAGAAAAAATAGTTAACCTTGCATTTCGATTGTAAATTCTATGTACAATAAAAATATTCATTACATATTCTATAGGGTGTAGACTTTCAAATGATACTAAATTTATTCATTAACCTCAATATAATTTAGTAAAATGTCAATTTTAAATTATTAGTTACTAGCTGACCCGGCAAACGTTGTTCTGCCTTTTTAACTACCTATGTAATTTTTTTCCTATATTTTCTCACCTTTTAAACCTTCTCTGGACCTTAACAATTAATTTAAAACCAAAATTAGCCAAATCGGTTCAGCCATTCTCGAGTTTTAGCGAGATTAACGAACAGCAATTGATTTTTATATATATATATATATAGATTCTTAGTGTTGTCAAATGTTTTTGCCTACCCACTCGCGATATATTTTTGACAAGCTAAATTTTATGTAAAATAATTTTATCCAATAAACAGATATGTGAAGGTCGACTCTAGTTCGGTTACTTTATATCATCACAGTGGTATTTTGATTTAAAAGGTAATATAGCTGAGAATTACATATGCATGATAGCTTTTTAAACACAAAATGAAATGCATATTCTTACGTGCTTCAGGTTCGTAATTTGCAAGAAAACACCACTTATATTAAACCGTGTATTTACAACACAAGTACACAAACAACAAAATGTAATACATAAATACACTATACACACTCGCTGCACTATCACTAAACTTAACCTTAACTTAACTTTCGTTAAAGGTATTTTTTTACACCTTTAACGAAAACACTACTCTTATTCACTTAAACTGGTCACTTCGCTTCGCACTGGTCGTTTCAAGTATCGCTCTCGATCGCTTTATAATAACTGCCTTCTATTCGTCAACACCTCTCTATTTATACTCGAGGTAAAGTTCGTCAACTATCGCGAATGTTTGGCATTCACCTCGCAAACAATAGTCAATTCTAATCATAAACAACTTATGATAAATAAGTCCTAGTACACGCTATTTTCATTCTTATGTCCTATACCAGAAGGTCCATTATGGCATAGCTATTTTGGTAACGATCAATTATTTGTTTTTTTTTTATATCATAAGATAGCAAACAAGCAGATGGGTCTCCTGATGGAAAGAGTCAACCATCGCCTATAGACACCAAAGATGTTAATGGTGCGTTACTATCTTGTGGCGAGGTCTAATGCCACATGCATAAGTTTACCGGCTACCTTACCCTCCAAACCGGATCACGACAGCTACAAGCACTGACGCTATTGCGGCAGGAATAGGTAAGGCGGTGGTACCAGACCCGGGCGAGACAATGCAGAACTCTACCACCTAGTAGCCACGATGGTAGTGACTCGATAGCCAGTCGGTCGCCTTTTACGACCTGCCTGGCAGAACGGCAGTTGGCCTATTCTTCAAAGGAGGCCGGGACCAACACTCGTTTGTCAATAGGAGTAGCTATCTCTTTCTTTTATTTCTAGATCTCGCCAGCGTTCCAACTCTTCACGTTTCTAGATTATTCGTAACAATATTTTTACATAAAACATACAACAACAATAATTATCTAATATTGTTTCAGTCCACAAGAAATGTCGTTTAGAAGGTTGTGCGAATGAACTTCTAGTACTCCAAGATGACCAACTGATTCAAGTAAAGCCAAATCTTATGATAGAATACAATGATTTCGAATACACAGTCGAACAAACCAGCAAGATCTGCTTCCAGAAGAATAGCTTCGACGTCAGTCGCCTGGGCGATGGGCTGTCTATCAAATCCAGGAAATATAACTTCACCGTGTTGTATAGTTCTGATGGAGATGTTAAGATTGGGGTAAGTTATTTCAGTTAAATTATAACAAATGTATTTTGAAAGTTAATATGAAAAAATCATCACTGCGATAGTGCAGGCCGACTACAGTGAGCCTTTCTGGTTGGTAGCTCCTAAGAAACAAATAAAAGCTAGACAGGTCAATATAGTTATAGAGATTTTTATCGAAAATCACTTTTCGATAAATAAACCGGAGGCCGGAGACCTGATATGTTATCACCGCCAGCACTGCGTTGTCGGCATTTTATGAATGAATAAACTCTTAAAGATTTCTTTTTATCATAATAATAGAATTTCTCCCTATCGTACACCTCTACGGGTAGAGATATGGCAAGTAAATTTTAGCATTGCGATGGATAAGATAACCGGTAAATGAACAAAATAAGAAACTTTGAATTAAGCAATGTTCTTGGCTCCTAATAAGTCTTACTATCAGAAGAGCTGTCTTCACGTTTGCTTCTTTCCTTAATTTCTTTTTGCCTATATTCGCTCGTCCTATTTTTGGCATAGTTACTTTTTATGTGATGTACGTACATTCGCTCTACAAACAGATTCTTCGAAAATTCCAATTAAAATTTCATCAGCTGGTATGGACTAATCATAATATTTTGTGCACGAATCGTAAGCAGAGAGCGGGGAGTATTCATCTATCATTCATCATTCAGCATCTGTACAAATCTAATATTCTTTTACCATCCTTGGTGGGATCCGTCAAGATTAATGTCTTTAAAAATTTTTTAGCTCTACAAGACGCACTTGGGTCATGTAGATGGGCTTTGCGGTACTTTCGACGGCGAACCAGCCAATGACCGCTCTCTACCCGATGGAACAGTGGCAGTCAACACTGAACAGTTCGGCCACAGCTGGGCCAAACCCGGACTACCGCCAAACGCCTGCAAAACCAAGGTTATCCCGCCAGAAAGCCAGAAACGTGTCTGGGACCTTTGTAAAGTTATCACGTAAGTAATAAAATAATAATTAAATATGGTTTAAATAACTTGTCACTCCAAAGTTTTTGTTTAAGCCCCAAGCTCCAAGGCCAGATTGTCTGGTTTCTTGTCAAGAATAGTGCTACTAGAGTAACACGCTGCAGAATGATTACTAAATGTGCTACTATTATTTTTGTATTGGATACAGGGCTAGATACCGGGATTGGATACGTGCTCGGTAGGTGATAGGTTTGCCACATAGATATCACATTGTACTACTAAGTATATTCGACTAATCGTGGGTGCACTGGTTGTATCTCTGCTTACCTCTTCGGAGATACGGGCGTGAAGATACTACTATAATTGACTTAAGGCGAGGTATTTCGACGCGCGTCAATTCTATAGAAAATGGGTGGCGCGGTATGTTCTGAAACCGCTGGGAAACGTGTTAATTTTCGGATAAATAAATATAGAACATCGGCTGAAAACTAAAATTTAGCACATTCTTTTTTGTATTTACAACTAAATATCACCATATAAAAAATCAAGATTAGCAATATTATTAACAAATTATTTTTTTAGCCTGTTTTCGAAATTTTATATGATCGTGTAAAGTACATTTTGTCATGTAATGAATTAGCACATTCTTTAGATAATATCTTCAGGTATATCGTGTAATTTTTGTAAAATTTTTAATTATTTATTAATTTTTGTAATCAATAAAAAAAAACGTGATTAAATAAACCAGTTTTTTTTCCAGTTTGTCGCGATGCCTCGCCTTAAAATATAATTTTACTACGTTTCGTCCGGGTTTTGTACTACCACTTTCAACTACAAATTTAGGGTAGAAAACCAGGAATATAGAACAGGACAGTGAATTTGTGCATATGGCTTTTACAATTGTAATTGGTATTAACTTTTCTGATGTATATAGGCAGCGGCTGACGTTATTACTGGAGCCGTCCTATTATTTATCATGTGCTGCAAAATTTTCGTCTCTTCTTAAAATCTTAACAGATTAAAAAAAAACTGTTCTTTAAAATGTTGTACCTAGTCATTTGAATGTTACATCAATAAAGTTGGCTTAGCAGCACATCAGTTTTTTTACCCGCATGATTGTGTTAGTCTCCTTGTTCATCTGTGATATATTGCTGATTGTTACTCCCTATTAATAACTTAAAAAAATTGATTGATAGAGGAGAGAGTTCAGTTTTTTATGTGTTTGAGCAAGTTCATGCCACCACCATTACCCGGTAAGTGGCATTGATGAAAAAACTGAAAGATAAAGATCTAATGAATTTTTCCAACTTTGCATCTTTTTATAGGCACCAAAGACATTAATGGTGCGTTACTCTCCGTAGGGTGGGATGGCAATGCCACATGCAAGGAATATTTAAGGCGGTGGTACCAAATACCCGAGCGAGACGTTCCGGAACTCTATCACTTAGTAGTCAAGATGGTAGTGACACGTGAAGCCAATCGGTCGCCTCTTACTACCTGCATCGCAGAACACTCCTAAGGAGCTCAGAACATCACGGGGGAAATTTGCATTTTTGTAGCATAACATTAATAGTAGTTTGTTCACCAAGGCGAGAAAATGACCGATACCTTACGAGAGTGTAGTTTGAGGCCCGAAACGCAGCTGAGGGCCTCAATACACTCAAGTTAGGTATCGCATTTTCTCCCGAGTGATACATACTGCTTTATACTACACCAATGAGGAAAATAAAAACATTTTAGTTAAAATTTATATTAAAATAATTACAATTATTGAAACTCCATAAATTCTTCATATGTCTTGTTGTACTTATGCTTGGACTTTTCTGGCAAAAGGTTTAAAATGACTGTTTAAGCAGCTTCTTTTAATTCAGGCGGCGTAAATAAATCTTCATTCTCGCTACTAGACATATACATCAGAACAGAATGTAAGAAGAAGATACAATAAAAAAGAAAATTCGCGCGTACAATCGTTTTTTTTAAATATTGAGGAGGCAAATGAAATAAAGCACATACTGCCAAGTTTCCTTAGTAAATGCTAGTGGCCAGTAACATTTTGATGTGCTTCGAGATACAAACTTATGAATTTTAAAAAGTTAAAGTAGGGGAGAAAATTACTTTTTCCCCAAGGGGAGAAAGTAAATCCCATACATTTTTGCCGCCCGCATATTGGTTCGCTTGGAATTAGGTACTTTCTTCTCGTTTTTCAAGTAAGAACTAATGTGCTTTCCGAATAGGTGTAGTATAAAATAAATTAATACTGTTACGCCTCGAAGAGGTAGACCGATGTTGAACTAGTCACAAATAGCCAGGTAGTTGCAGATAATGTAGGACAAGTTTTTTTCCAGAAAACGTAGAATCGTACTTAAAACGAATTGCTCGACTCGTGATTGGATTGCGGACGACTCCGTGCATTTGCACCAAAGTCGGATAGCGATACAAGTCGTAGCGTACTCCTAAAGCAGAATAATTATTATTTTCCATGCTTTAATTTTAGACGATAAATAAGAACTTATGAGTCATGTGCGTAACTGGAGATAAATATGTTTACACAGGATAAAAACGCATGTAATCAACTATATTTATGTAATAAATGATTAAAAGATTAATGAACAAAAGAATAGTTTCCTAAATATGTTGTTCACCTTTTCCAGCGAAGAACCTCTTTCGAAATGTTCCAAAGTATTGAATCTCGACAAATGGCGTAATATCTGCTTGGAGAAGATCTGCAAATGCGCTGATTTGGTAATAAACGGCACTAAGATGACGGAGGAAAAGTGTCGGTGTCTGCTTGTTGAAAAACTCGTCGCAGAGTGCCTTGCTGCTGATAAGAATATCGATGTCTCGGGTTGGAGAATGCAAATGGATTGTCGTGAGTAACTGATAAATATCAAACAACATAACACTGGTTCCTTTGCAGAGTAAAAAATCCAATCCAATATAGGATTTTAAAAAAAACATTTCAAATCACTACGATTTATCGGTTGGCGAGATCTACTCAAGGAACAAAGATGCAAAGATTTATTTTCGGTTGCGTAAATTTGATAATGGTGTGTAAATTTTATTTTTAGAACGTAGTTTATTTATATTTTTTTTTATTTTAGTCACTTTTTCCTTACAGTGTTAATTACATTTTAAATTCGTGTGTGATTTTTGATTCAAATTGTCGATGTTAATTACGCAATTTTTTGATGTGCTCTTTTAATTTTTCTATATTTAACGGTCATTTTTAAGTACTACCTTAGTCAAATATTGGGATTAACTTCTTTTTATCTGAAGCAAATTAAAATAAATCATTAAACAATGCAATGGTATAAAAATAATAAACAATTCTTAAAAATGAAATAAGTGATTTATTATATTAATTTGTATTTTTATATTTCATATTATATTTCTATATCAACACTTTGTACAATATATTATGTAATGCATTCTCACTCTTTTTGGGTTTGCTACAAGAAATCATTTATAAATATAAACTCACCTTTATCACTCACTTATGGATCACTTAAGGATAAAATTATTAGTAACACACATAATATAATAGTAATTAAATATAGACCGTGGTCCATGAAAAAAATTTTTTTTTATTAATAACAAGCTGAAATTTTGTGAACAGCTTCATTTTGAAGAGACAACCATCTTTTCTATCTTCGAAAAATCTCGAGTCGGGTAACTAATAAAGATAGACAAAAAAGAAAATTTAGAGTGTCGGACTAAGAAAAGTTTCTACTTTACGTGTAGGACAAAGTTACCCTTGAATTACAATAATAATTAACAAGTTGTAGTGAGAAAATCTGGTTGTTTTTAAATTGATTAATATCAATTTAAAAATGTCATAATTCCAAAACTTTAGAGTGGAGGACTCGTCAGAAAAACCATCGAATGTGTAGGACAAAACTTTCATCGTATTTTTCATAATATACCTAATCAAGCGATAAAAGTCGAAAAATAATTATTGTTGTTTACATCATCCATATTTTATTATCGCTTACATCTCATATTTTCTTTTATCGCTTGATTATTAATAATTAAACATTTTTTCTTCACCTAATCAAAATTTTTAAATCCCCATAACTTTATTAGTTACCCGATTTGAGATTTTTCAAACATAGAAAAGATGATCGTCTCGTCAAAACAAAGCTGTTCACAAAAATTCAGCTTGTTATTAATAAAAAAAAGTTTGTATGTAGGACCACGGTCTAATAGCACAAGTAATTTAAAAAAAACTAAACCGACTTCAATATAACACCTATACTCATATTTTTATAAGTACTGATTCGATTTTAACGAAACTTTGACTGATTCTAAGATGGAATATACCTGAATTAAATCAAGAAGGAGCATCTCTATATGTCTTTTAGTTTTCGAAAACTTCGACGACAAACATACATACACATAAATTTAGATCGTCATACGCAAATATTATTCAATTCCAACAATATTACACATACAGGTCAAACTCATACACTCCTTTCTTTTTGAAGTCGTTTAATCATGAGGTCGTAGTATATAGTGTATTATAGTGTTTGGAAAGACAATGTAGTGAGAGAGTGATGTACTGTGTCAGCGGCGGAGTGCGAGGCGCCACTGGTGCACTACGACTGCTACCGGCAGCGCTGCGAGCCCGCGTGTGTGGAGGCCAGCGCCGGCGGCGGCCGCGCCGCGCGCACCTGCCCCGCCGAGGACGGACACTGCTTCCCCGGCTGCTACTGCCCCGAGGGCACGCTGCGGCAGGGCAGCGCCTGCCTGCCGCCCGCCGACTGCCGCGACTGTGAGTGTGCTCCTCCCTGTCACTACACCACGGTCACGCTCACCATACAGCTGCTACTGCCCCGAGGGCACGCTGCGGCAGGGCAGCGCCTGCCTGCCGCCCGCCGACTGCCGCGACTGTGAGTGTGCTCCTCCCTGTCACTACACCACGGTCACGCTCACCATACAGCTGCTACTGCCCCGAGGGCACGCTGCGGCAGGGCAGCGCCTGCCTGCCGCCCGCCGACTGCCGCGACTGTGAGTGTGCTCCTCCCTGTCACTACACCACGGTCACGCTCACCATACAGCTGCTACTGCCCCGAGGACACGCTGCGGCAGGGCAGCGCCTGCCTGCCGCCCGCCGACTGCCGCGACTGTGAGTGTGCTCCTCCCTGTCACTACACCACGGTCACGCTCACCATACAGCTGCTACTGCCCCGAGGACACACTGCGGCAGGGCAGCGCCTGCCTGCCGCCCGCCGACTGCCGCGACTGTGAGTGTGCTCCTCCCTGTCACTACACCACGATCACGCTCACCATACAGCTGCTACTGCCCCGAGGACACGCTGCGGCAGGGCAGCGCCTGCCTGCCGCCCGCCGACTGCCGCGACTGTGAGTGTGCTCCTCCCTGTCACTACACCACGATCACTCTCACCACACAGCTGCTACTGCCCCTAGGGCATGCGGCGACACGGCGACACCTGCGTACTACCCACCGTCTGCCATGACTGGAAGACATCTTTGCAAACCTTTTCAATTATATAACAATTGAATTTGAATCGGATGTGTACACTATGTACGGTATTGATGGAAATTGAGAGGCAAAAATATTTAGCACATTTTGGAGAGTCCGTTTAATTCAATTTATAAAGAAATGTTGTATGAAACTGTGTCCTAAGCCCGCAATTTACGCACACTTTTCCATTACCTAAATAGCTTTTTTAACACGCTTTATTTACACCGAGAAGCGTGCATAAAGTGCCGGCTTCCAAAATACTGCGCTATAAAATAATATACGATACATGTGACTAAATTTTACTATTAGTGCAGCGTAGTAAGCTAAAAACAGACTAAGCTTTTCTTCCTACTTTATAACTTTGCCTGATACAGAAAAAGAAACATATTATTAAATGTCAACAATTATTAAACTTCTCATCAATCATAACATTCAAAATTTTCTTTTGGCTTTATTGGCGAAAAACACTTGGCCATTCAGCAGGTAAAGTGTTTCAGAAGCTAGTGTATTTTGTCAGGCTCCATGTTATCATTATTTATTTTTTTAAATTCGTAAATAAAAATGCAAAATATTTAGGATAAATATTAAGATATAGATTATTTCAAATAATAATATTTGTAAAAGAACTAAAAGAAATACGTTTGGCGCATACTGAATTTTTATTACGTTGTCATTTTCAGGTACATGTACAGGAGTTGGATCTCCGGCAAAGTATGTGACATTTGAGGGCGATGACTTACCTTTCCTCGGCAACTGTACTTATCTGGCCTCTAGAGACAGAAACGCCACTGGCCAACATAAATATCAGGTCGGTTTTATCTCACTGACCCAAACTTTGGTAAAGATAAAATATCTACTTCAGAAGTCATATTTTTTTAATATTCTATGTACTCTTTTTCTATTAAGGTATACGCAACCAACGGGCCTTGTGAAGAGAACAGTGCAATAGTTTGCACTAAAGTGGTTCACTTGATACACGAGAAGAACATCGTGCAAATCAGCAAGAATCCTAATTCGAAGAAGGTATGTATAACAAAAAACTAGAAATTTTTTAAAAATTCTAATTCGCATAGTTTTTATTGGTATCTATTTTTTATAATTGAGATGATGGACTATCGACTATTCTATGCATATCATTGATATGCAGAAGAAACAGTGTCTCCTACACTGTTTCTTCTATAGCACGCAGCCTTGGGCGCAATACCAGCATTGACAGATTATGGGTCTGCATCGTAGATAACAACCTTAATGCTACGATCTGCCAAAAAGCTAGTGATCCAGTTGCATAATTTTGTGGGAAGGCCATAAGATGGATGCTTTGTGCCACACCTTATCAAATGCCTTTGCTATAGCCTAACTAACAGCCAGCAACCTCCCCCTTTAATCTCAACTGCTTTCGCCCATCTGTGAATAAGGGACCACAAAGGAAATCATACTTGTGGTCACTTATCAACAGGTGCTCTTCTAAATACCTTAAGAGCTGGCAGTTGCCAATGAATTCCATTATCTTGGAGAACAAGGAGGATGGATCTGAGCAATCGCCTTTCTTACTGTACTGGGTGCACTAAAGCTGTCTTCCAGGACTTTGGTAAAACGCCTGAAGAGAAGCGGAAAAGTTGCGTCAATACTGGAGCCAATTCGGGAGCATACGTTTTTAACTCAATTCGTGGAATAGCGTCAGGCCCACTCTACTTATGGATATTCCAGGAAACTAGAGCTTTTAGAACAGAGGTGTGATGGAATTTAACCTCTGACATTGTACTATCACGTATTAGGCTGATTTTAGTGTCACGCTGACCGCACGCTGACGGTCTGCGCTGATGTATGTAGCCTACGGTCGTCAGCGCTGAGTGCTCAGCGCGAATCAAAAACGCTACCTATGACTACATACATATGGACCCATCAGCGCCGACCGTCAGCGTGCGGTCAGCGTGACACTAAAATCAGCCTTAAAATAGTTGGTGTTGAATTATCTTGGTCATCTAAAGTTAAGTTCCTTGCAAAAAGAGAACCCAAAAGCTCGGCTTTCTCTTTTGCAGTATGGACCAGAACACACATGTTCCTAATGGAAGGCGTATTAATTTCTTGCGATTTCTGTTAATGTGCTCCAACATTGCCCTAGAGCAATGACTCTTTTGAAGGATCTAGCTGCAAATTGTACTTATTTTTGAGCAAGCTGGTTTTTACATCACAAGCCACTAATACACTTGCCCAAGCGTGTTGGTAGCACTCTTGCTTATAACGTAAATCCAGATTTCATTGGCGACCAAATTAAGGCTGGGACTTGCCACCGATTAGCACCGCGCAGGATGGAATAAAAAGTTTCATACCCTGTAGCACCACTTCAGCGACTGCACTTGGATCATCCAACGAGAAGCACATCTGCGCCCATGAGGATGCAAAGAAGGATCCCATCCCGCGGACATGATTTTAACAGTAGGGTGAAACTACATTAGTTGTATCCTAACTGGAAGATATTTACTGAGATTGACAAATTAAATTCCTCGTGTCCATGTGTACACTGTTCCTGCTTCTCGTACGTTGTCCATGCCTCATTTGCCCGACTTTGGTACCACTGTCTTAATTTTTCACTGTCAGTTTTTTGTCACTGGCGTATTTTGATTTGGAGAGTTGATACGGTTAACTTGTGCAAGTAACTTTATATCCCTGCTTCACAAATACCTACGTGGCAATAACATCTTTAGTCTATAGGCGGTCTCTTTTATCAGAAGATAGATCTGCTTGTTTATTATCTTATGCTATAAAAAGTATATTCAGTAATACCTATTTATCTTATTTATTATTCTCTACAGCTCATAACCACAGTGAATGGTGCAACAGTGTTCAAATATCCACAAAATAACGACTGGTCTTCTATCAGTCTCATATACGGTCAAGATGTTAGCGTCGTCCTATCAGATTTACATGTAGAGGTAAAATCTTTTAAAATTATTTAATAAGTTTTAAATAAATATAAAAAATCTATTTGTGTCAAAAATTTTATTTTGCAGCTCATAGTATTCCAATCCAAGATGGAGTTTAGTGTTAAAGTCCCTTCATTCTTGTACGCGAACAAAACTGAGGGTCTCTGTGGCGTCTGTGCCGGATACATGGAGCATCTGGTCACCAGCAATGGGACTGTCACCGAAGATTTCGAAGAGGTAATTACACAATTCTTATACACTTATAAAACTCATACGTGATACCTTTTCAATGTGCTGTACATAATAAATGCCATAGACTTATATTATTTTTCAATAATCATGAAAAAAGATAACCCTTTCGAAATTTCTTTCCTGGATCTTCTTAGTGCGTGGATCCGGTTCGCATCTGGTATAAAACAACCGGTTTCTGATTAATTATGAATCCATTCCTAACATGAGGACGTTACTTAAAATAGGTAAAAATCCCAATCCAATTCAGACTAAGATGAAATTATCTCAGTCTACACTTTACAATTCACACACACACACGTCTGCGCTTCGGCCCGCAAACACTTGAAACACTGGTTTAGAGTTAGTAATGAATCGAAATTCTGATGCCATCTACTATTCATTTATCGTTTAGATACTGCTCTACGCAGAAGTTCGGTCTCACAGGAGACACACTTAGGGCAGATTTTAAGTGCATTTAATTTAAGCTCTGGCTGAGCAATTCCGCATAAAAAGCCCAGTTTCGCAGTAACTGGTCAGCCCGGGTAAAATTACAGAGCGTAGAAACCCGAATCTAGTTTTTTTTTGTCGATAATGTAAGTCAATATATCGCTTGTCGCTTTTAATCAACTGTGTGTTTAGGTAAAGATACTTACATGAGACCTTTAATGCAATCAAATAATTATTCATTGAAAACGTAACTTACTTGATGTGTATCCAAAATATACGTATCACGTCCTATGATGTCGTCCTGTAATTTTCTTTAAATTGTTCTTTCTTTTTCTGTTAGCTATTGTTTCCCAAACTTACAGTAATGGTAGACAAGCATGAAAGCAACTTTTTACTGTGCTTTCGTGCAAATGCCTTGTCAAACTATACTCGCATGTGATTAAGCCAAGGTATTCTTCTACCTGTGTACTGGTAACACTTAATAATTAATTGAGTCGAGTGGAGTATAGTCAAGGCGTGTGTCTACAGTACGGGCAGAGTTGGAAAGCGGGTCCGGAAGCGCTGTTAGCGCTGCAGGTTCCGCCGCAAGAGCAGTGCGGCGAGCTGCCGCCCGCGCCCGACTGCGTGCCGCCGCCGCCCGAGAACAACCCCTGCTACAACATCAACAACGTCGATAAGTTCGGACCGGTATGTGTTACACTTTTACAGTTCTTGTAACATAAGTGGCTAAACAAATACGCAGGTAACTTTTCTAAAGGTTTAACCTCGGCTATTAATGACAAAATATCTGGTTGACCGAGCTTTGCTCGGTTTTTCACATACCCATATCTTGGGAACCGAACGATATATATATATATATATATATATATATATATATATATATATATATATATATATATATATATATATATATATATATATATATATATATATATATATATATATATTAAAGGTATTACATATTTTAATATTCTAGAGACTGGGATATTATATCCAATATAACATCCAGGAGGTTACAATCTCACACACCAGTCAAATACTTTTGTTATGAAGGCATTGTTATGAAGGAATAATCAGATAAGGTCGTTTTATACAACACGCGGGGCAAATATTTGATTAAGTTTTTTAAAATATTTATGTTGGAACTGATTGGTTAATACATATAGTTTGCATTAGTTTTTATCTTATACGAGTATTATCTAATAGTGAGTACAATACTATATAAGATCCTTCCAAAATATGAGATCATATTTCAACACAGCGTTCAGCACGTCTAACCAAAGTTATCTAGCCAAAAAATAACGTTGTGATTTTCATGAAGGGGTCTTTATGCCACAAGCATAAGTTTATCGGCTACCTCACCCTCCAAACGGGAACACGATAATAACAAGCATTGACGCTATTGCAGCAAGAATACATAAGGCGGTTATTACCAGACCCGGGCGAGATAACGCAGAACTAAACAGATGATGGGAATGACTTGCATAGCCAATCGTTCACCTCTTACGAACTGCCTGGCAGCATGATTTATTCTTCGGTTAAGGTCAGACAAATACTGGATAGTATTTGGGGTACATGGAATAGTATTGGAATATAATGAATGTA
Organism: Apodemia mormo; assembly: GCA_036924255.1. Taxonomy (NCBI): domain Eukaryota; kingdom Metazoa; phylum Arthropoda; class Insecta; order Lepidoptera; family Riodinidae; genus Apodemia; species Apodemia mormo. The sequence continues at coordinate 42,215,769 of JAUPFN010000005.1, read as the reverse complement.
AAAGTATGTATATATGTTGTGTATTGTATAGTGTCACGCGCTGGTGGAGCCGCAGCCGTACCTGGAGGCGTGCGAGGCGGAGGTGTGCCTGAACCGCTCGGCGTGCGGCGCGCTCGAGCGGTACGCGGCGGACTGCGCTCGCCAGGGCGTGTGCCTGCGCTGGCGGCCCGCCCTGTGCCCTCTCACCTGGTCAGTGCAAGCTCCACGCTGCTCTACACACCAATACCCTTCTTTTAATACGGCTTGTTCTTTGAGAGGAGAGACGGAATTGAACCCGTGAAAATTCACGCTAATCATTACATACTATAAAACAAAGTCGCTTTCTCTGTCTGTCCCTATGTATACTTAAATTTTTAAAACTACGCAACGGATGTTGATGCGGTTTTTTTAATAGATAGATTGGTGCTTGAAGAAGGTTTAAGTATAGAAACCCTTCCAATATTCCCACGGGAACAAAAGCTACACGGGTAAAACCGCGGGCAGGTCGCTAGTATATCTATATAAATAAAAATGAATCGCTAAACGCAATACTCGAGAACGGCTGGAACATTTCGACTATTTATTTTAAATATCTGTGAAAGTCCGACGAAGGTTTTTTATAAAAAAAAATAAAAAAAATGCAATGAGAATAATAAAAACATAACTTTTATTTCTATAGAAACTGTGTATCTGTCAAATATTTGACGATTTTTAATATTATGTTCTAATACGGTACGAAGTTTTCCGATTCAGCTAGTTTCGAATAAAAATATAAAGTGATAACCAAGAAATCAGTAATTAAAATAATAAAACACGAGTCATCAGTAGTAGATAGATAATATAAATGTAATCTACCTCCCTATATTAAACTAGTGTGATTTTTTATTTTCCCTCCATACTTTGTTCCTAGCTTAGGACAGGCAAAAATACCTAGGCACTGAACCTGACTACCCATTGATCCGTAATCAGATTTGCTAACCACTCGACTAACTGTCGTTTAATTATAATTAATGATTAATTAATTAATGATTAATTAATTAATGATTAATTAATTAATGATTAATTAATTAATGATTTTATATAATTTATTATAAATTATTAATCTGCCGCACGAAGAAATGAACTTATTATTAATCTTAATTAAATTATATTATATACAGTGGTATATAAATTAAATAAATTGTCTGTAATGGCAAGAATATTGTGATTAAAATTGTTGCAGAAAAGAAACGTAAAATATTTTTCGATCGTAGAACAATCTCTTCGCATGAGTTGTGAAAAAGTGTGATATCTATATTTATAAAATTCTTATTTCGCCTACAGTGAGGCACCGCTGGTGTACAGACCTTGTGTTGATTGCGAAAGGACCTGCGACAACAACGAAGAACTTGAGAACAATCCTAAAAAATGCGACAAAAAGCCTATTGAGGGCTGTTTCTGTCCAGAAGGAAAAGTAAGTTTTAAAAATTTGAAATTCGATCCTAATAATTTTTTACCTCAGTGTTGGTCCATCATCAGCCATTCTGCAAGGCAGTTTATAAAATGCGAATACAGGGTAGTAGAACTCTGCAACGTCTCTTCCGGGTCTGTTACCACCGCCTTACCTATTCCTGTCGCAATAGCGTTAATAGTGACAAGCACGACGTATTTGCGGTAAGAATAGGTAAGTCTATGTGTAAATATGTGTTACCAGTAACCAGACCCAGTTGATACGTTGCGGAACTCTACCATCTAGTAGTAACTATGGTAGTGACACATAAAGTATAGCCTTTTATAAACTGCCTGGCCAAACGACATGGTCTATTCTTCAAAGGAAGCCTGGACCAATAACAACACTGTATTATGAAGAAACTAGTAATGACATCAATAAAAAATTGTGTTTTTCAAATATTGGTGTCAAAAGTTTTGCTTAAGATATGATGCTTACCCTTTAAGCTTAAATAGAGTTGTATAATTTAGTTTCAAAAGCTTTGATGGACTAAAATAAGCAAATACAAAAATAAACATTACATTATTTCTTTAGGTCCGAGTAAATAACACTTGCATAGAACCAACCAAATGTTTCCCTTGTGACGCTAATAAGGAACACTATGCGGGTGACGAGTGGCAAGTAAGTACAAGTGGATTATTTCTGATCATTATTCATCATTGCACATAACAGAATATTAAAATTTATACATAAGAGGTCATTTAAAATGAGAATGCTTGTAATCATCTTCATACCACAAGTGTGAAATTAGTAATGTCAGCAAAAAAATATTTGTTCAAAAAATATTGTTGATTTATAGAAGAAAAAAAATTAGTAAAAAACATGAGTCTAGATGTTTATCTATAAATATAAAAAAGTCGTGTTAGCTACACCACTTGCAAGTCAAAAACGAAGGGGTCAATTTTGTTGCGATTTTTGTGGGTTTGGCCTGTCTTTGTCCAGAATAGGCTAAAAAGTATTAAAATATAATATTCATCAATAAAAAAGCCAGTCAAATATTATATCAGTCTAGCCGTTCATCTATATATATGTATATATAAAAGTATGTTAGTTATTTTACACACTTTAATACATGGTAACATGAATCTAAATAAAAATATACCGACTAGAATGAAAATATATTTTTTTAAATATTTCTTTGTTAGAATTTTTTGGACACCTTACTCATCACTTATGAAGTTTTTTCAAAATGCGGAGCAATATGTCATTCTGACAGTCTTACTCTGTTGGAACCTATAGTATAATATTTTGATAAACCCTATTATATTTATACTGTCTATAATCGTGAAAAAATGAATAGTAAAAATTGTTCACAATCATAGAAAAATATTTTTTTTATAAGTAATAAGTTTCACATTTCCAATATATCATCCAAGCTTGACCGTGCAAAAAATGTGGAAATTGAAAATAATATCCCGAAACTGTGCTTAAAAATAGCCGCTCCCTTTTATGTTCCGGAAATATTAGTTTTACTGGCAATACTATATTGATCATCACTAAAACATAGCAAAACGTGGATTCAGTAGTTGCACTGCCACCATTTCATTAAAATGTGCCTTTCAGGAGGACGCATGCACCAAATGCACATGTAATAAACTGCCCAACGAACAGGCAGCACACACCTCTTGCACCACTCAGACATGCACTGAACCTGTGTGCTCAGATAAGGAGAACCTAATCACGAAACCTGCTAAAGTTGGTGCTTGCTGTCCGGAGTACATGTGTGGTGAGTATAATATACCTTTTTATAGGCTTATTAAATTTAGATAAGTAGCATATAGAAACCGAAATACGATTGTTCCTTATCACTTTTCAGTATTAAAACCACCAAATGAAAGGTGCGAAGCTCCAAAGAAGATCGAATGTGGATTTGGACAAGTATTAAAAACAAAAACATTGGATGATGGCTGCACTGAATTTGCTTGCGGTATGTATATGTTTGTGGAAATGTATTAGTAGAGAAAGTCAACAATTAAATTTTTATACACAGGAGTTCTTCAAGGTGCTTCTTTTGGTCCTTTTATTTTCAACTCATATACAAATGAATTGTAGAAGTAAATAAAACCGAATATATCGAAATTTTATTACAATAATAAAATTTCTTATATAAAAATATTTTATAAATTTCTTATATAAAAATATATAAATAAGGTGCAATGGTTACTGAAAATTCTTGCACGTACTATATAAATTATCCTTTTTTTTTTAAAAATATTTTTTTAGATTTTTGCAAATTAACACGTTGGTATGCGAGTATGATCAAAACTTATACGAGACATTTTTAGTTTGTTTCATTAATTACTTAGTTCTAGTGTGTATGTAAATTTTATGTTGTTTTTAAACTAAGTACATATTATTTTGGAAATGTATAATTGAATAAATTTTCAATACAATTGATTTATTTTAGAATGTAAACCGGAGAGTGAATGTGAGAAGATCCCTGACGAAAGTGAGGTAGAAATGTTAGAGCCGGGCATGGAGCGCATCATAGACCACAACGGGTGCTGCCCCCGCGCGCAGCTCGTGTGTCGCCCGCAGGCCTGCCCCAAGCCGCCCGCCTGCCCCAACTACCACACGCTGCTCACCACCAACACTACCCAGTGCTGCCCGAAATACACTTGCGGTAACTCAACCTAATCCTTACTATTCGATTATTTACTGCTTTCATATCAAGTCACACCACCAATATATATTCCATTTGTATTTTCCCGGCCATCTAGGACTCAAACTCACTATTTCGTATTAATCTGTGAATGTACGAGTATACACACCAATATTAAAAAACTTAATAGATAACTTGTTCGTAATGGTCTTCCCTTCCCAAAGTCCCTTCTGAAGAATATTATTATTAAAATTTGATATTTAACATTGTCAAGTATGTTCGTATAATAAACAACAAGAAATTAGACAGCATGTTAAACAATAATATTCAAATATTTTTACAGAGCCTCCTAAGGATAAATGTATCGTGAAACTAGAATGGGAAGCAGCGCCTCGAGGTGGAGAAAAACTACGCTCTGAACCTTTGGAATTACTTAAAGAGGTTAGTAACGTTTGTTACCTATTTAGTCGATAAGAACAGAAAGTTATATTTAATATTTAGTCTTTAATCTTGTTTCAACTGATACTGTAGATCTATAAGTTGCTCGAAGGACCATTTATTAATATACGGGTTCTTGTTAACTAGTACGCTATTAGATTGATAAATAATATGTTTTGGGATTTCCTCTTTATTGATTTTGTTGTGTGAAGTTACTAGGTGTTGTAAGGAAGTGCAGCTATCATAAGAGTTCTATGAGCTATCATATCATGTGAACTTTTTTATTTTACTTAATAAAATAATAATATATAATGCGTGTCGTGTAAAACGATGAATTGCAGTATGTGACGGTTTCACCGTCCAAATATAAGAAGATTTATTTGAACTTGTAATGGACGAACTCTAAAACCTCTAGACCTACAGACAACTATACTAATGGTGAAAGTCATAGTCCTACGAATCATTTTATTTAAAATAGAGGGATTGTTGAAGCAATTCTAATGTTTTGGTTAAAAAATTGCCATAAAAGCAATGTTTTGTAAGTTAATGGCATATTAGTTAAATTTTTATATTTACTCTTTACAGTAAAATATTTATTATTGTTTGTTTCTTCTATTTCTGGAACAGTTATATAGTGTATAATATATATTTTAAGTTAGCTTACATCTTTTTTTATTTTGGTCTTAAAATTTCAGTGCTAGCAATATAACTCTAATTCTAGAGTCTAAATAATTCAATATGATATAGAAACATTATTTAAACACTATATGTATTTATTGAAACTTTTAAAATTGTTTTTTAATTGCGTTAAATCTTTGCAAGAGTTGTCAAATAATACATTAACAGTTCGTTAAAAGATTAAGCTAAATTTCACTGAGCATGACTATTTTGTGTGTTGTTTTTGATAATAGGCCATTAACAATCTTTTGTTTGGATCATTGATATAAAAAACCCAAGATCAGTATCACAATCAGTGTCTCAAAAACGTCCTCTAAAAATGAGCGTATAATTTTAAATTATGCACTCGTTTCAAATAGAAACGCGTCGTTCGCGACACTCAATTTTATTACTTTTTGTACATTGCTTTTTAAAATCAACTATACATCTTGATCTTAAGGTCAAAGATGCAAAAAATATGCTTTTGCTATATCTACAACTACTTATGTGAAGTGAAGAAATTTGAGTCTCAGTTTTGTTCGAGACTGTACATCTTGGGTTTTCATTTCAATGGTTTGGATGATATTTTTATTCTATACCACACAACATATTAAAATGATTACTTTGATTATGAAACATTAACCCAGTCACCAATGGTGTTATTCTATTATACAACGTGGCTCTAACATGCTAGTTGGTTAAGCATGTAGCAATTTGTAGTGATGTCTGAATTTGAAAATCATAAATGGCAATTGTTGTACGGTATGTGTATGTGTCCGTCCTTCTCGTGTAGGCGTATTTAAATGCTGGGAAAATTCTTGGCATAATTAAACCAATAATATGTTTGTTTGTAAATGAGGGTTACTTGTACTGATTAAATAGAAGGATTTGATGGCAAGTTAGCCCCATGTTTGAGTTTATGTACGGTGTGTGTTTCAGCCGGAGGAGGTGTGGCTGGACGGGCCGTGCCGCTCGTGCCGCTGCGCGGTAGGCGGGGGCGGGGGCGGGGGCGGGGCGGTGTGCAGCGTGACGGAGTGCGGCGCCGTGGTGTCGACGGAGCAGTTCGTGGTGGAGCCGCGCCCCGTGCCCTTCGCCTGCTGCCCCGCGCCGCACCAGGTCGCCTGCCGCGACGGGGACGACATCTACAAGGTAACACGCACCGGCTCCCACTAATATTATACCGTAAACCCCCCTTTATACAGCAAGTATCATATATTACACCACGTGTACACATCACTACCAACTCGTAATCTCTCTCGTATCTTTTCGGCTTTAAAAAAAAATATTTAAAATAGGTGTTTCTCTTCCATTTCACCTAACGGAAACTGTCGATGAAGACGTACGTACACGCCTATCCAAAAGACCTCTTCACTCTACTCTTAAAAGTTCCGAACTATATTTGTCGGGAAAAATAGACCAAGGCTGTTCGTTCCTAACCTTGACGACTGGAACAAAAAGAGTTGTCAAACCGTTTTGTTTGATATTTTGGTATGAACTGATGGAACTTCTGCGTGAGTTTAGTAGTTCGAACAAGAATGGTCAAATAAGATCAAAGGGAGCTTTTACACGAAAGCTCAAGAAATGTGATCACTCACCAATACGCATCTTATTAAAAACTGATAAGCTGGCGACCTTACGACGATGATCAAGTGTGTACAATTTATTTTGTGAGCTTTTCGACCTTTGTTCGGTCAACAGAATCCAAAGCGTCGAGTAGATACATGGCAAAAACGTCCAAAATATGACTGTAGTACCCTATGCAAGGAACTTGCCGAATACAGGTTTATTAGCTGTTCAGAGTTGAAGTATCGCCGGACTTTCGAAACGATTCTCAACTTCTTGAAAGTTATATCTGCCATTGACACAATTTGTTGACCGAAGTTGAGTTTATACGTGGTTCGTTTTAATTCCCGTGTTACGCAATTATTGTTTTTACGAATTATTGTTTTTTTTTACTATTATTATAAGATGTGAAACATCTTCTCTCTCGGTTACTGGATATTTTTTGTGTGAGTGATTTCATAAAAGGGGCGGAAATGTGATACAGAAAACCGGGGAACTGCACGCGGTTTGGTTTGACCAATGAGCTCGTGCGGTATCGGTAAACATGCGCGAACAAGCGCGCGCCTTAATACAGAATTACATATATTTTCATGCTTAAAATATATTCGACAAATAATATGACACATAAATTGACTTCACATAATATATTTCATCTCAATTTTATAGTAGGATAACATCTCAAAATGTTAAATATCATATGCGACTACTGAGACTCGTTTTTTATTCTGACATCTTTATTTTATTTCATTACTTTTATTGTTAACACTAAATTTTAAACAACGAAATTCAGGTCGGAGAGAACTGGACGTCTCCCTTCAACCCATGTGAATCCTATCGCTGTTCAGAAATAGAAGATGGCAAATTGGAGAAGGTCACCACGGTACAACACTGTGATACAGACTGCCAATTGGTAAGACATATTCTTTATGATCACTAGTACCCAAGCGCGTTATAAAGATAACTTACTTTAAATATTACTATCCCACGGTAAAATTAAGATATAAAACATGAAAAAAGTCTTGGGACCCTCGTTGAAAAATAAGTTCCGTTTGCTCTATTATGTATTATTAAATAATAAATAATCCAATTACCCAACTGTCTAGTTATCCAATTAAGTAACTATCTAACTACACAAACGCCCAGTAGCCCAACTACCTAATAGATACAATTTAAATTCTAGCACTGATAATGCAGTAAAATGCGAAACCGGTTGGCTAATTAATTACTTCCAAAATAATGGAGTGTGGATTGTGAAACAGTACAAGGATTTAGAGTTTCACCAAGCATTGACAATGAAGAGTATAAAAATAGTACCTAGTAGGTGTAGCTATATGTAACACCTGTTTCAAAGTAAATATTTCCTCTCTCTTAAGGGTTCGGAGTACGTGCCCTCGAACGACAGCTCAGTATGTTGCGGGCGGTGCGTGCCGGTGGCGTGCGTAGTGGATGGTACCACCAGGGCCATCGGGGACACCTGGCACTCGCCGGACTTCTGTACCACCTACAAGTGCTTGGATGTTAACGGCACCGTAAGCATACATTATTTCATTGTAAATATTTATATAATAATGCGTTGTTATAAGCGCAGCCGGAAAAAACCATTTGTTAAATTTGTGTTCCTGTGCGGGGATGGTAAGTTAGCAAAAATCTTTGTGCTTCAAATATAATAAAAAATAATATATGACTTCACATAGCTGCTTTAGTCCAAGGAACTAGACCTGTGTTTCGAAAAACTCTACCGATATGAATAAGAGAGGCACACATTCTACTTTAGGATCCAAATCGCGCGTTTTAGCGATTGGATCGATGTTGCATCGCGTTTTAACGACTCTGCGATCGGTCGCGGCATCCGATTCACGCGTTTTAGCGACTGCATCGATTCTGCATCGCGTTTTAGCGATCGAACGGGGCATCGGAATCGCGCGTTTCAGCGACTACTCTGATGGTAGCCCGGGTGGGCAGTAGTGTTGCCGTTCGATAGTCGACTATCGATTATTTGCTGATTTGTAAAGGTATTGTTTACTTTTACAAATTAAATTTGAAATTTTATACTGATGTGATATCTTTCTGTTTTCTTATAAAACAGTAACCCAAGTAACTAGCAATATAAAAAAATATATTGATCTAACTTTATGGTCATTGTCTAATAACATTGCTGTTAAAATATACTGAGTAGTACCAAAAATTGGCAAACTATCAGTAGTCGATTATTGATTGGCCTATTTAGGCCCAAGAATAATGTCGATATTTATTAAAAGTTATCGATTTTTTTTTTTGAAAACACTTGGGAGGATTTTCGATAAACGATGAAGTGAAAACAGCAGTAGACGCATATTTTGACTGTAAGGAAAAATCTTTTTTTTTTCAACGGTCTGAATGCTTTGAATGGGAGATGGTGAAATTGCATCGAACTTGATGGTGATTGTGTAGAAAAATAAAAATATAACTGATGTAGCGTGTTTATTTTATTGGTTAGGCCGAATACTTTTCAATCCACCCTCGTAAATTGACAGTAAAAAAACCTTACCTAATTTTTAACTTTTATACCTACAAGCGGTCTATTAAGCGGTGTGCGTATGTATGATTGTTTTTTTTTATGTTATAAGATAGCAAACAAGCAGATGGGTCTCCTGATTGAAAGAGTCAACCATCGCCTATAGACACCAAAGGTGTTAATGGTGCGTTGCTATCTTGTGGCGAGGTCTAATGCCACATGCATAAGTTAACCGGCTACCTTACCCTCCAAACCGGAACACGACAGCGACAAGCACAGACGCTATTGCGGCAGGAATAGGCAAGGCGGTGGTACCAGATCCGGGCGAGACAATTGTGCGCCTGCATACGTAGTCGTGAGAGAAGGCGTCATACAACAATGACAAGCATTAACGCTATTGCGGCAGGCAGGGTAAGGCGGTGGTACCAAATACCAGGGTGAGACGTTGCAGAACTCTACCACTTAGTAGTCACGATGGTAGAGACACGTGTATAATTAATCGGTTGCCCTTTACGTTTGGTTATTGTTTAATGGAGCCCGGATCGACACGGGGGAAAATGTAATGAGTACGTACAGTATTTATATTATATACTGTTTAATACATGTTCTGGTCTGAGCTATTTACGTGTGTATGTTTATTATCGTACGCCTAGTATTCTCCATCTTATTCACCGAAATGTCCTGTTCGGGAATTTTCACTTTTAACGTATATGAACTGCACACACACTTTTTTATTAATTACATTGATAAATATCTTTGTGGCTTTTTTAGATTTTTAATTGTCGAATATTATTTAAAATAGCAATTATTTCTGCATGCCATAAGACACGCCGAAACAATATTGCTTAATCTTAATTTTTAGATTTAGTGTAATGGCATGTTATTGTTGTAAAACTTTGTTATCCCAAATTATCTCTATACTTATATGATGTATATTGTTTAAGAATAAATATTTAAATGCAATAGAAAATTTATTCGTTTTATGAACTTGTGTGTTTGTTTAGTTACAAGTTCAGGGTAATAACGAAACCTGTCCCGACGTGAGCGATCTCAAGAAACAATTTGTAGTAGAAGAAGAAAAGGTCCCCGGCAAATGCTGCCCGAAAGTCGAGGCTGTAGCTTGCCGCCATAACGGCACTGTTTACGAGGTTCGTGCACTTTTCATATTTGTACTGTTATAACTTATTTTCTCGCTGGGAACTATGTTGTGGTAGGGACACATTACGGTTTTTAGGTATAAATGATAAATTTGAAGGTTGCTGATTCAAATCCAGCCTTGTGTTTTTAAGCTATTGCATAGCTTCTATCGCGGGCCTTGAGCGTGGAGACGTGACGTGGAGAGCGTGAATTCAGAAATTCCGTAACGAAAAAACCTAACACCCCCCACTCCGACCGGCACAGCGGAGATACTTTTTAGTTTTTCCATCTATCGATAAATACCAGAACTTTTAATGAACTAGAGACATCTATCGATAAATACCAGAATTTTTGAAATATCACGCTTGTCTCTAGTTCAGCAACCCGCCTTTAGGTGGCAATGGTTGTATTGGAAAACTACCGTAATCAGCTGTTTTTGAGAAAGTATCTAGGTGAATAGGTATTTATCATCTGCGTACAACAGTGAATATCTGTACTCGTATAATTTGTGTACAAAGTGTTTTAAATATGAATAAACAAAGAAAAAAAAAATACTGCATAAATAAAATAAATATATAATTGTAATTGCATAAGTTGATAAAAAATGCTATGCAATAGCTTTACCGCGGCAGTCTCCGAGTGCCACACGTCTTTTTTTTTAATTTTTTTTAAACAAATATAACATATGGTAACACTAAGCTTTGCAAAAACCATGTCCCGGTTTGTCCGCAAGCTTGCTTGTCTCGCATACATGTAAAATATAAATAATAAAGTATGATGCTGTTATTTCTTTTCATAACATTTGTCCTTTACAACTTTACTAATTAATTAGAATTTAATGGCTTATCAAATTTTAATGCAACCCCAGATGTAAAAATCTAAAGGTGTTAAATCGGGGTACCAACCGAGCCACGGAACTAGTTCAATTGGTTCATCTATTTTGATCAAGCTAGTGTTCTAAACTTATTTGGTAATGTATTGGACACCTTGGGCACTGAAATATGAGCTAATTTATTGTACTTTTGTGAGATTCGTAAAAGAAAAAATCGAGTGATAGTTCCCTGAGGACTTATTTATATTCCTTTTCCTTTTTTTAAATTTATTGTATATATTTAATATTTCGACGCGTCCCAACAACAAAATCGTATCTACAAAACCACCAAATTACAATATGTTTGTTTGTAGGAGTATATTGTAGATAAGATGATGTTCACTTGAGTATTTCCAAAAACAAAAGACCAATAAATAAAAAAAATATGTTGTCTTGTAGCTTTATGCATGTTTAATGCGAATTTTATTATAAAACCAATTTCGTCTGATCTCTCCATACGATTTTGTTCTTGGGACGTGTCGGTTTGTTAAATACTACTCACTTTAGGTAGAAAATCTGATAATAAGGTTAATTGTATAATAACCCTGCGATGAATGAATATGCAGTGAGTAATTAGGTATCCTGTATAAATCTATGGATGGATACTAATGTTTTACAAATATATTATTTTTGTATTATATGAATTTTTGTATAGCATTGTTGTTGGATGCTATGAGTTATGTAATTAGGAGTGTCGACGGTTCGTTATTGTGTAGTATACTGTCGTCAGGAGGATCAGAGCTGGGAGTCCGACAAGCCGTGCTGGCGGGTGCGGTGCAGCCGGGACGTGTCGGGGCGGCTGAGGCAGCTGCCGCAGCCGGTGGAGTGCGTCACGCAGTGCGCCCGCGGCTGGCTGTACCGCCCCGCCGCGCCGCCCCACTGCTGCGGCCGCTGCGTGCAGGACAAGTGCCTGGTGGGAGACGACCTCAAGGAGCCGGGTGACTACCACCTTCATACACTTGTTACCTTGTATACATACTTCACACATTCATGCTATCGTGCATACAATATCTCTCTTAGTTAATACAAAAACCGAAACTACAAGATAGTTTCAGAATCAGCAACAGAATATATTGCAAAAGTTTTTAAAGCATGTTATATTTCATCTCAAAAATTTATAAAAAATTGTGAGGACACACTAGCGAAGAAACAGTTATGTACCCAGTTAAATCATGTTATACAATAATCTCCACTTTCCACCTCGTCCAACCCTCTGTGCATTCAAAGACTTTGAAAGTCTGTATGTATGATAGGAAATATTATCACCACATATTTAATAATAACTACCGGGTGCGGGCAGCGAATGATTCATTGACGCGTAGGGTGACAATATTTACGCAAGGTCATTGATACAACCAAGGTTACTGATAATACTAATAATTCAGAGTATTTAATTATTTCTGTTTTATTAATTAATAAAATTTGGGATATTTCGGATTTTGTATGAAATAAGAGAAAAACGCTTTGTATATAGCAGTGCCAAATACCCATCCTACAAATTAATTGAAAATGCAATTTCGCCATTAAATAAAATACAGAAACAATACATGAGCAGTTCGATAAGTTTAAGATAAAGAAAAATATTTTTTTAAATACTCTTGTCATTTTCTATACAAATTTACATGCATCTAAACCAACTTAAAAGTACTTTTTCTCGATCCGATAGAGCAGAAATTGCTTCTCTATAGGCAGCGATGGCTTCTTCGGCACTCGGAAGAAATTTGCCATTAAGTTTTTCTTTTACAATCGGCAACAAAAAGAAAACACAGTGACAAACAAGTAAGGTAGGATTTGGACAACATAATCCTAAAGCCTTTGTTCTAAGGGACGCATGTGAAGATGCGTTGTCATAACGGGGCATGATTCCCCAAAGTCCATCCTTGACTCTCTTCTCTCGCACTGCTTGTAAAACTTTCGGCACTGCTATTGTATTGCATCAATCAGAGTTATAATTTTTCAGCATGGATGTCGACAAAAGTCCGCGAATAAAGCTATTTTTTGCCAACTTTTCAAAATCTTTGGAGTTTTGTCGGACTAACTTTCTAGATCGTAGGTACAGGTTTCGTCACCAGTGATGATTTTAGAAACACGTTTCAATATTTCGTTTGAAAATCGTTGACGCGTTTCATGACATCAATCCATACGAACCTGTTACTCAGTTTCGGAGAGCAAACGCGGCATTCAACGACAACAGATCTTCCTCACTCCAACATGTTGATATAGAATATATTAACGCTCCCCAAATTAACGGTATGGATGTTTGTGATGTCCGTGTATGAAATTAGTAAGTCTTCTTGCACCAAAATTTCAGTAGGCTTCACGTTATCTGCAGTTACTGCTGTTTGCGGGCAATCTTCGTGATCATCTACGAGGCTACTTTTATAATTTTGAAATTCACCAAACTATATAAAAAGTAAATATGCTGATAATCTTAGTTGTTGGGTTAAACCAAATTTGAAATCGTTAAATATCTTAACACGCAAATTAAACTTCATTGTTGCAAACAAACAAACGTTAGAACAATTGTAGTATAAAAAACATTATTATTTTTTTAAATAAACTAATTAATAAATTTTAAGCTGTTCAAAAATACAACACATTGGTTACATGTGTTCTATTTTTGAATAAATCAGCTTTTTATAAACACATAACATCAGTGCGTTCCTATTTCGAACATCTCAAAACTTATCGAGTACCTAATAATAATTAATAAGTGAACAATATTTTATTTTATTCGATAATATTAAACAGGAACGAGTTGGAAATCGGACGACAACTGCACGGACTTTTCTTGCATAAAGTCTGAAGACGACGTGTATGTGACGTCATCACGGCAGATGTGTCCCAACGTTACGGCTTGTGCGCCTGAAGACTTGGTTAATGAAACCTGTTGTCAGGTCTGCAAGGAAAAACCCATGGATTTAAGTACGTATCAAAATTTTATTCAATTAATAAACTGGCTGAATGAAACTATTGTCCATGAAATTATTCATATTATTATTTACATGCCTATACGATTTATATAATCTTAACACTTCTCAGCACACTGAACTAACCTCTTGAACTTTAACCCGAATATTATAATATATTTCAAACATTTTTAATGTCAAATGCTTCGAACAATTTTCAAGCGACATGTTTTATTATGTATTAATTTCTCTAGCAGCATATATGGGATGGAGGTCTGGGAGAGGATGGTGGTTAACCATCCTCTCCCAGAGAGTCAGGTCATAACTATTGTCTAAGGGGTAACATACGAAGTATTGTGTTTATAGGCAAGTGCGCTCCGGTAGCGGTGACTCCGTCGGAGACGGTGGCGCTGGTCCGCGTGGAGTCGGCGCTGCACGGGCTCTGCGTCAACCGCGAGCCCCTAGCCGGGCTGCGCGAGTGCAGGGGCTCCTGTGACTCCGGCACACTCTTCAACAACCGTGAGTGCCCCCGACACACCTACACTCACTGTACTGACGCTGCACGGGCTCTGCGTCAACCGCGAGCCCCTAGCCGGGCTGCGCGAGTGCAGGGGCTCCTGTGACTCCGGCACACTCTTCAACAACCGTGAGTGCCCCCGACACACCTACACTCACTGTACTGACGCTGCACGGGCTCTGCGTCAACCGCGAGCCCCTAGCCGGGCTGCGCGAGTGCAGGGGCTCCTGTGACTCCGGCACACTCTTCAACAACCGTGAGTGCCCCCGACACACCTACACTCACTGTACTGACGCTGCACGGGCTCTGCGTCAACCGCGAGCCCCTAGCCGGGCTGCGCGAGTGCAGGGGCTCCTGTGACTCCGGCACACTCTTCAACAACCGTGAGTGCCCCCGACACACCTACACTCACTGTACTGACGCTGCACGGGCTCTGCGTCAACCGCGAGCCCCTAGCCGGGCTGCGCGATGACTTCTTATTTTCCTTAACAGAGACCATCAAATAGCATTACCTGTTTTTCTGAAGCACCTTGTATTAACATGCCACAACACTTTAATTACGTTAACAACACCGGACTGTTACTCACAGTTTACTAGATAGGTAATAAAACCCAGGAATTGAACTGTGAACTCATGACCAGAGCCAAAACTATAAACATTAAACAAACGAGACAGTCATTAAAATAATCCAATGAGGCAATTGCCGTTCATTTTATCAATCGCCAAAACAATAAATCAATTATATTCATTCATATATATCTCTAAAGAAACCAACATAGATTATTTAACATACAATTATTATGTAGCATGTATGTAGCATCCTTGTTGTTTGCAGAGAGCGGCAAACACGAATCTTCGTGCGAGTGTTGCCAGGCAGTCCGCTACGCCCCACTGCTGACATCGCTGAGCTGCGAGGATGGCACCGTCATCCCGCACAGGCTGGCGTCGCCCTTCCGCTGTGCGTGCCGAGCCTGTGGGGCCAGCGACTGGCCTGGAGCTGGTGAGATAAAACAAACCATTTCTCTAATTAAACATATGATTGACTGAAATTATAAGTTACGTTTTCAAGATGACTTGACTATTGCTTTTTGCTAGCAATAACAAGGACCAAAAGTTCTCATTCGAGACTCAAAGGTGTTACCAGACCACTTCTAATTCTCGACTCGACCAAAATTGACTCGATTTCTCAAAACAACGCGCAAAAAAACTTTTGTTCAAATCAGAAATAATGCAAAGTCCTCAAAATTATTTATCGTCTTTACCCACTCAATAACTCGACGCATAACGGCTATCCCCATTCATGGTTGGCAAACACATCGCACCTCCGCTCAAATAGTGTAACAATTTAAAAAATCGTAAAAATCACTTTTTTGTACCATTCGTATCGTACTTGCCGTAGTTTTATCTCGAATGGTGATCTACTACTGTGTTCAATGATTTGATACTATAACGGCGCTAGTGACGTTAGTGGCGTTGGCCTGAAATGCGAAAAAAATAGACAGGAGCAAATTTACACCTCTTATACTCGAGAATAGTTTTTTTACTTTTTGCCTCGCCCTACTCTGTTATGGTATCAATTACCGGCAGGGGTATTTCCGAACGGATACGACATAGGGACCTTCAAGAAAAGAGCTTACTCATTCTTAAAAGGCCGGCAACGCAACTGCAAGACCTCTGGTATTGTGGATGTCCATGGGCGGCGGTGATCACTTACCATCAGGTGCACCTCTTGCTCGTTTGCCCCCTCTTCTATAAAAAAAAAAGATTTTTTTGACTTGTGACACTATTTGATCCGAGGTGCGACATACTATTTACATAGTTAGTTAGTGTCTATAGGCTATATAGCCTATATATAGCTAAATCTTTTTCTATCAAGAGAGGCGTCTGTTTGTTTTCTATTCTGTGGTGATAAAAAAATCAATTAAAATTAAATATTGTAATGGTATCCATATGTAAACTGGGAAATTATTACGTAAATTAAATACGTATTTGGACGTACCTAAAACATGACTGAAATACAAAATTTAACATGCGTGTGCTTAAACAGCATCACGCATTTAGTTTAATAATGTAGAAAAAAATACATGAAGTGTTTTGATTACGACTTATCATTAAGGTAGATGATACCAATAAGTTTGAAAGTGACCGTTTCTATAAGAAAGATTAAGTATTGTACCAAATAAATATTAATTTATTATTTTGCCGCCAAAATTATAAGTTGTATAATTATTAATTAACTATTTAAACATTTTTATTTTTGATACGCTAACCATATCTTATTTCGCTCTCACACATATTGCCACGCATACAGACACACGTTTACAACGAATAAAGCCCGCTAGCGACAAAAACTCTAATACACAAGAAACAGTATTTTATTGTCTATATCTATTGTTTATACCATCCCATAATAAACAAAATAAAAATTCGACTAATATATAAATGCTCCAAATCTTTTAACTTCTTAATTTTAAGAGAGTCGTGTACATTTTCATGAATGTTAAAAATTTACTTTTTCGGCCGAAACTGCAACAGAAGCCTAATGTTCAGTTTCGGTTTCAGCTGAAAATCCATTTTCGATCGGTCACTATTTATTATCTGATTTGCCCCCTCCTGGGTATGCCCATGACTACGTATGTAGAATCCATTTTTATAAGCGTACGCGCCACAAATAGTCCGGGCCACTTTTTTATATTATAAAATATCAAACAAGGAGTGATTTTCCTGATGAAAAGAGAAACCATCACCCATAGCATCAAAGATGTTAATAGTGTGTTGCTATCCGTGTGGCGGAATGGCAAAGCCATATGCATGAGTTACCGGTGACGTTACCCTCCAAACCAGAACACGACAATAAAAAGCATTCACGCTTTTTCGGCAGGAATAGGTAGGGCGGTGGTACCAAATACTTGGGCGAGACGTTGTGGAACTTCTACTAACTAAATTTCATTATGAGCGATTTTACTTCGTCTAAGCTTCGTACACCAAACATAAATAAAATTGTTGCAGGTTTCTCACCATCACCATCCATTTCCTATGGAAGTAGTCCACAGTACGGCTACAGTCACCAGCCCTGGCATCGCGGAGGTCACGGCGGCTCCGGGGGATACGGGGCCAAGGGACATCCCACCGATACCGACGACAACATCCTCACCCGCTCGGGATACACGCCGATGAGATTTTAAGCACCAGTGATTATTCAGCTTATATAATATTAAATATATAATAATATAATAAAAATATTTTGATGAATTTGTATTGTTTTATGTCAAAATACTTAAGACCTTCTTACCGCGAATGTGTTACTTGATGGAAAGTTAATTGTAGTAGCCAATGCACTTCAACTCATGATAACACAGTTGCCGACAAAATCCCAACTCCTTATAAAATACAAAGATAGACCTTTCCAAAGTGGATATATGCTTATAAAGAAAACAATATCTGGTTGACCGAGCTTTGCTCGGTTTTTCACATACCCATATCTTGGGAACCGAGCTTTTCTTGGACCTGAAACCTTGATAAATCGATTCCTATAGAATAAATTATTTTTTTCTGTACCTGGTTGACCGAGCTTTGCTCGGTTTTTCACATACCCATATCTTGGTAACCGAGCTTTTCTTGGACTTAGACCTTAAATCAATTCCTTGACCCGAAAAACCCCTAATTTGTGACTTTCATGAAAATCGTTGCTAAAACAACCTAAAGCTTAAGACTGTTGCTACTGCTGTAGAATCCTTCAGTCTCTAGTCCAATTGCGGAACATATATGTCGGAACGTGTATGTCTTTGTTTCCTGATTTTAAATTAATGACTGCATCTACAGCCATTAATTTAAAATCAGGAAACAAAGACATACACGCATGCACTTGCAAGCATACACACAAATCCAACAGCACGAATCAGGTTAAAGTTATCTTGGATAAATCTATTTTTATATATGTATAAGAAGGAGGTAGAAAGGTCTCCTAATGATAAGTAATCACCGCCGTTCATGACAACACTACGAGGCTTTGCAGTTACGTTGCTAGACGTTTAAGAATAAATAAGATCTTTTCACCTACAAGACCTTAATTATTTTTAAAAGGTCTATCTTTGCCGACAATTATTTTTGGAGAACTACTCAATTGTGGAGTTTCAGACATTTACGTGGTTACAATAAAACTTTGAATTTTGACGCGTGTCTGATAGTGAAATATAGAGGTAAAGATCAATCTGAAAAGTTTTTCGGAACACTGAACACTCCCTATGAAAGAAACGATAGCCAATGCAGAGCAAATTCGTCCGGGCTTGGCACCACCGGCTTATTTATTACTACCGCAATAGTGGCATCGCCTATCGCTATCGCATTCCGGTTTCAAGGGAAAGGTAGCCGGTAAAGTTATACATGTCGCGTTACTATTCCGCCTCGCTTACGGCGATGAATCATTTAGATCCTTGGACTTTATTGGCAATGTCTTTCTTTCCATCTTTTGTTTTTTCATCAGAAGAGCCTTTTATTTGTATGCTATTACAACCTAATTAGAAATAGTCAATTACGCTAACAATGAGAAGCTGACATTATAAAGCTGCCGCTTGCTACCTAGCTAGTCCAGATACTAGTAATCTTATTCAATGCTAGATATTTGCCATAGGAAATTGCATAAAATACCGTGTTTTGCTCTGCTGCACACAGCAAGCTTTTTTGAAGCCAAGAGCACCTTGCTTTTAGTGCTCATAGTAATGAACGTTGCTCTATTGTCAAAATTCGGCCTGGCGAATACCTGGGTCGGCCGTTAACTTTTGGAGGTTCTAGTGCCTTGCTCGCCCTTGTCTCTGGGGAGCTTTGCGGCTCTGCTCTGTCTTGAACTAGCAGGAAATAGGGGATACCTCCTATACCAGCCGAAAGGGGAGTAGTGTTATCGGTCGTTCTCCCCTCGCCTGCTCTATTCTCACTCCGCGCTTGTCAGACCTCGTGGCTCAGACCGTGCTACCGCAATATTTAATAGTAAGCATAGTAATTAAGCGTAAATTTACAGAAAGTTAAAATGTTGTTTTGCGTTATTGGTGTTGCTCTGGACTCCCTTTAAAAATAAGAACTCATAGCATCTATTCAGTTTAATAACATTCATGAGAAGCCCATGTTCAAGTGAGCTAGCCATGGTACTAAGTCCAATGGGCCACAGAAACATATAGCCATTAATTGTATTAAACATGTAGCAATCTCATCAAACTCATCCTATATCTTTGGGTTTCCTTTTCTTTTTTTAAAAGACAGAAAGATCCGTATCGATATCTTCTCCAAAGTCAGTTCGTAATTCTGACTCCACTGTAATTTTCGATACATCTTGTATTTCTCGAGGTCTACTTGCTTCGCCATACTCGCGGATTTCGCCCTAATACCCTTAATTTCTTCTTTTCCTGTGGAATTTTTCTTAGAATCGGTTCTGTGAGATTGCCCCGTCGGAAACGAACTGGAAACAAATTTCGAAAACTAACATTTTCTCATTTGTTCATTCAGTTTGAACTGGTTCTAACATTGACATATCTCTTTACTTTCCTCTTTTGTAAATAAAAACAATGTAGTCAATTTTCGTATTTAGACTTTAGTATTATAATATTAATTAGTAGTTTTATGAATATTCATTTAGACTTAGAAAATCACGTCAATACGTCGCTCCGTTTTGCCGTGAACGACGGACAAACCAACACACTCTTGGATTTATAATATTAGTATGGATATTACTACTACTGATAATAGAAAATATTTTGGTGCTAGTTTAGCAATATAGTTTTATATTTGGGTCTGAAATTGGCAAATTGATTTCTTAACCAGGTCGCCGAATCGTGGCACATAATGATGTCTCAGTATCGTAGTGCATATTCCTTGGTTTGATTTAACGTAGGGCGATTATTCTCATTTTGCCCATAGCTTTTTTTATATCATAGGATAATAAACCAGCTGATAGCTCTCCTGATAGAAATAAACTTATGCATGTGGCATTAGACCTCGCCACAAGATAGCAACGCACCATTAACACCCGTGGAGTCTATAGGCGATGGTTGACTCTTTCCATCAGGAGACCCATTTGCTTGTTTGCAATCTTAAGATATAAAAAATAGACAACCATCGCCTGTAGATACCAAAGATGTTAATGATGCGTTGCTATCCTTGTGGCGAAGTTTAAATGCCATAGTTTACCAACTACCTTACCCTCCAAGCCAGTACAATACAGTGACAAGCACTGACGCTATTGTATCCGGAATAGTTCCAAACCAGAGCGAGACAACACAACTGTATAACCTAGTAGCCACGATGGTAATGACTCGTATAGCCAATCGTTCGACTCCAACTGCCAGGCAGAATGCCAGATAGTTTATTTTTCAAATTGCCTTTCGTCGTATTTAAATTGGATATTGGTAATTCTGTACAGGTCGCGTCAGGTAAAAAGAACGTAAACCGGGAGTTGAGGCGGGCATGGCTACTATTACGTCCAATCACAACACAGCGCACGAAGCAAATGACTACTAATACCGCGCGCGCAAAATCCCGCGACAGAACGACCTCCTCCGTAACCCTTCTTACCACCAGTTGCGTATAGTATTTGCAAACTGCGTTCATTTCACTTGACGGGGGCTATACCAAATCATTAAGTGTTTTTAAAATCGGTTTATTGGTGTGTTATAATGAAATACGATGATACATTCTCATGGTGATCTAGGTAAAGGGCTTATAAGGTGTATCGTCATCGTCTCCCATATTTTATCTGCGTTTGATATGTGCTTAAGCCTAAATCCTCTGTTTACGATAACTTATGTATTTGGAAAGAAATACTTCAGTAATGATGATCGTATAGTTTTAGTTTATCTTTTACGAATCTACTGCCCGGCAGACAGGTAGATGAATGACAAACACGAAGCGAATCGAGCAAAATCTATAGCACTAAGATCCAATCGCACGAGACAGACTCAGTGCCATGTACTGGACAGTTGTATTAAAAACATTTCAATTATTAAATCATTTATTTACACAGCAAAACACTCGTGTATCCGACAATACACCACAACCGAAACAATACCATTGTGAATTATAATTTATACATGATAAAGTAAGATCTCAATGCCCCAGACCTTAATTATTTTCTCAAGAACGAAATATATGTGATTGAATTGGGTAAGCGTGTACGTGAACATGTATACTTACCTTATAGCTTAGGCCAACGACCACTTCTTAAGTACCAGGTGCTAATTTACGTAAAATCAAGGATTTAAAACGTGATAATATCGATATGCTTGCTGTTTCGTGATTGGTTCGCCGAGTTTCGTGCTGTTTCGTGATTAGTTCGCCAACTAGTGCTAGAAGACAACGTTATAATACCATATACCATAACCAATCACACCGACGCAAAAATATCAATATTATAACGTTATAAATCCTTGCGTAAAATATTACTCACATAAAATCTGAGAGCTGATTTTTCGCATGTCATAGGGAATTAATAAACAATTTTGAACCAATACTGTAAGACACCATAAGGTAATCAACGCTGGATTCTTTAAATATCGAAAGAAAAAACGTAAACTTAGTTATTAATCTGAAACTTAATTTTCATCTATGATATTTAGAACACAATTTCAATATTTTTTGTTAACTACCGTACCAATAATTGTAAGGCCAAAATGAAGCTGTAATAAAAAGGTTAACAAGGCACGCGCTTACTCTCTTTTAAATATGTCTGGTGGATATTTAAGGATATTTAAGATTTAATGCCTCTAAGCCTCGTCTAATAGCTTACAAAAAGTATTCAAATAGTCCCGTAAATATTTTAGATAAAAAATTGTTCTCAGACTATAAGTGTTTTTTCTTTTGATCTTTAAAGCTTCCGATGTTAACTACCATCGACAGGTGTCTCGCAACATTGATTTAAAATTATTTATTATTTTACCTACGCGTATGGCGTCACATTCCTAAAAATCAGCTCTCAGAATTGAAGTAAAGTGAGCAATATTTTAATGTACATTTAGCACTTGATACCTGAGAATAGGCTAATTGTCTAAATTTGAAAAACGAATTCGAAAAACCAAAAAAGGTTTGGGCTGTCATAGCCTCTAAATGACATCACGCCGTGGTCATTCAAACATTACATACTCTGTGTTTTATATGAAAATGTCAAAAACAATATGACGTTTTACCACGATGTGACGTAACATTTCCAAATTTGCGTTAACTATCACCTGAATTAATATCTATTTTTGCCGAAATTGTACCCAATAAAATGTTATTTATCCTGATCTTTTAAAAGAAATATTTTGTTTATTATCTCCATATAATAATAAATCATTAGAAACTACAATACATCCGATTAATTCTCAGTGGAAACAGCTGCCGATTGGCCGTCAACCAAACTAGCAGGTAAGCATGCGTTCACTGTACACACTAACATATTATATTATCTATTATTACTAACATATATTGTACATTTTATATTATCCATGAGAAAACAAGTCAGATCTGAAGACCCTTGGATCTTGGACTATAAGGTCTGGGGAAGGACTTGCATATTTCAAACATATTTACATAAAAAGGAGAAAACATTTCAAAAACCTTTTATATATTATACAATATACATACATATGGATTTTATATTGCACTGACTGGTAAGACATTTACTTATTGTTTATAAATAATGACTAAATATAAATACAGATAAGTTTAGTATTCATTTTTTTAGCCTATATCAGTAACAAATATACATGTTTATAACATTTGTGTTCACATTATATAAAGATATTTCATAGAGTTATTTCAAATCATTGGTCAATTTCGTGCTTATCATTACACTGCTTTCTAATGAAAGCACGTTTTATATTTTTTAACTCAATTGCACAGAAATATATTTAAATATTTTTTACATAATATACAAGTGTCTTTTTTCTCTCTCTATACGGAACCCACAACACTATGTCCCACGACTGACGCATCAAAAGAGCCGTCCTTTTGTTTGTCGTTTTTGCTATAAGCAAAAAAATATAAAAATAAAAAAATAAAAAACGATGACATTGTCGATAAAAAATTACACATATTTCCTCTCAATCAATGACAGATTACATATCTTAATAATGAACAAATATTTCTAAATTTAAAATACAGTAATCTTATATTATTAATGAATGGCTAAACAAAAGAATACTAGAGAGTCACAACAAATAAAATAACAACTTAAAACTTTAATCCGATTATCATAAAAGTATATACACACTGGAAGTTAACCTTGTTTTTGTACAAATCGAATCTATAGTCGATATGTATCGATTTAGTCTACAGTTCTGCATTGTCTCGCCCGGGTCTGGTACCACCGCCTTACCTATTCCTGCCGCAATAGCGTCAGTACTTGCCGCTGTCGTGTTCCGGTTTGGAGGGTAAGGTAGACGGTAAACTTATGCATGTGGCATTAGACCTCGCCACAAGATGGCAACGCACCATTAACACCTTTGGTGTCTATAGGCGATGGTTGACTCTTCCCATCAGGAGACCCATCTGCTTGTTTGCTATCTTATGATATAAAAAAAAGGAAAGGGGAAGACGGTTGCTGCAGTTTAACTGTGTTAAAAGATTATTTATCGCCTGTGTGCTCTAGTGGTCCGGTGTTGACACATGAGGTCTCGGCTTCAATTCCCGGGTCGGGCAATTAACTCAAAAAGTGTTTTTTGAGTTCTCTAATAAAAACAAAAAGATGATTACCTAGACACAAAACTAGTTTTGATGTAAAAGCACTGCAATCACAGCAAATATTGAAAATGTGTGTTAAACGACCCTTTTGTAGCAACATGGTATATACATAACGTGACCATACGTCCCGTTTTGAACGGGGCAGTCCCGGTTTCAACTACCCTGTCCCGGTGACCCCTGTAATTTTTCATAGCCGTGACAACGCCCCATTTTCCGAAAATATATACAGTCGTGACACAAAAAGTTATAAATTGTATACCAGTTGGTCGGTAATCTCATTTATCTTGATGAATATTTACACAGACGAAGGCTTAACATAAAAATCGTGCTAGAAATGATAAATTTTCAATAGGAAGACCATTTACATTCAAACTTTTTAGTAGATCTGATATTTAATTTCGAATTTTACTCATGGAAATAGATACATCAATGCTATTATTTATTGCGTAGTTCACACTAAGCTCATATCCCGTTTTAAGAAACAGGCAATATAGCCAGTTTATATATACATCGTGATTGATTACAACTTTGTTTGCCAACATTGGATAGCAAGCAAGCAGGAGGCTCTGTAGTCCACGGCTCACAAGCAATTCGAGAGAACAGACTCAATGTCTTTCTTGATCTTGTATGCACATACGCTATAAAAAACGTGTTTCTCTTCACAACACCAAATCTCTGGTTGCTTAGGATAAATAGTGTGTGATATATTGCGCGGAGTTTAGATGAGACTGACTGGACTGAATATCCACAGAATATTATGTCAAGAACCAGACTGCCGACGAGGCAGGTTGGGGTATCCCTTGCATTGATAAGGTATAAAAGCACGACGAAAGAGAGGTTTGGATAATAAGAACTTATATCTGGTTTATTAGTTGCGATGCAACGAGAAAACGTAATTCTAAGCAGGCTGATATGGTCTACCGAAAAGAAAAACTTTTTTCGATTAACTTTTTTGATTGATACATAATATCCACTAAGGGTTTGATATAGGTCTGCCACTAAACATTTGTACATTCGCACTGAAATAAATAGAAAACAATAAAATTGTAAAAGTTACAATTTATATTAAAATATTTAAAAAAACGAAGTTTTTAAATTTATTATTAATATGGTTTGTAACTTTCCACTCTCGGTAAATACATAATTTTTTTAAATAAAAATCAACATAAAAATTCAAATAAATACCAACAATTCACTGATCTGATACACTATTGAATGTCTGGTACAGCTCAAATGAAAAATGAAAAAATGAAAAAATATTTACTTGCAAGAATATGGGTGTCACGAGTTATTAAAATAAATTAAATTACCATCTAATTCTACCATAATATGGCATGCAAACATTTTAATTTAGGTCGATTTCTTTGCCCAAGCTATACGATACTGTTGCTGTGCTTAATGTTTGTGGCATTCGGTAGGTGTATCATCTAACGTTTGCAATTCGCCAGCGATCAGCGATGACTCTTAGACGTAATGAAAAAATCATCAAAAACGTCGCCAATTGCTTGCTGGTCACTAGATGCACTTTTTGCAATGTCACAGCATCAAAACTAATCAAGCAGCAACGACTACCACCAATGTACAAGGCTGTTTATGTGTCTTGCAATAACTAAACAATCACGATAATTTCGCATTGCGAGTTACGTGATCACCCCGCGGGTCAGATGGATAGTTGGCAGACTCGAAAATCAAACTTGATATATCAACCCAAAAAAACAGTAACTATAGAACGGTGGAAGCACGAGGCAAAAAATAGTACTCAACCACCATCGCCAAACTCACACACATATTTAAATTTTATATTTCACAGATAAAAAGGGTTAATCACAATTAATAATTAAGGATTGTTAATTGTGATTATTAATGTATCACACAATCGATTTCATAAAGTAAATGCGAAAAATTGTTATGGAAAAATATGCCGGAACGATTTGGATGAAATCTAACACCCAGAAAAAAATAAACCTTGATTTAAAACGCACACGCATAAAAAATGAATAAAATTGATATGCAAAATGTGGTGATGAGGATCACCTCCCATCTTACCAACAAACTGGTGAACTGTAGTCATCTAGAAAGTCTATAGATATCTGTTTACTCTGCCTTGCTTACAAGGGAACTGGGCGTAACGATCCTTTTTTAGAGGCAGTCCAAAAAAACCTGACATCCATTACATAGGAGATCAATGCATAAAGTAAGGTTAAATTGAAACTAAATCCACAATTCACTGCTCAGGCTGCGTTATTACTACGAGTTCTCCTCATCTTGAATATTATTTTCACTGGCATCTTCTGCCGCCTTTTGCGCTTCTTCTTCTTCCTTCTGCTTTTGTTTCCTTAACATTTCTGATAGATATTTACACCTCTGCATGCATTCCTCCTGAAAAAAACATTCATTTTGATAAACTGCTCAAAGCAATTTGAAAACAAATAGTTGGTATGGTTGGTATGACGGGTGCTTTACGAACAAAAAAAACCGGTTGACCGGTTTTTTTTTGTTCGTAAAGGTCAACCGGTTTACCGGTTACGAACAAAAAAAAAACCGGTTGACCGGGTTTTTTTTGTTCGTAACCGGTAAACCGGTTGACCCTGCAGGCCACCCCTAAAATTTCCTGCTAAATTGAGGTATTTTTAGTTTTATCATAAGATAGATAGATATATCACTTGATATTTATTGATACCATCGCCTATAGATTAGATTGCCTAAGATGTGAATGGTGTGTTGCTATCAGTGTGGTGGGTATTAAAGCCACATGCATAAGTTTACCGGCTACCTTACCCTCCAAACCGAAACAAGACAGTGACAAGCATTGACATTTTGCGGCAAGAATAGGAAAGGATGTGGTACCAAACCTTATTCTTCTTAGGTATTCCTTACTAGTTACTGCAGGGTATGATAGGTGATAAGGTGTGATAGGTGGCAAAGCCTAGTAACCGGGCACTTATCAATCCCGGGCAGCGTTGTGTTTTATCAGAAAGCTGAAAAACACACTTTTTGAATTGCCCGACCCGGGAATCGAACCCGGGGCCACAAGGTCAACACCGTTTCATTATTATTTATTTCATTACTATTTATCTCATATAATTACAATTTTCTTTTCCCGAGTGAATAAGCATTATAAATCGTACACTTTTCAACCGACGAAAAAAGGGGTTATCAGTTTGACATGTATGTATGTAATATTGTTAGAATTAAATAATATTTGAGTATAATGATTTGAGTATGATATTTGGCCTATTTGTACGTTTGCATGTTCGTATGTTTGTATTTTTGTATGTTAGTATGTTTGTGTGTTTGTATGTTTATTCACAAATTTCTCCTGAACTAAAAGCCGTATCGAGATAATACTTTTTGAAAATTAGTTACATACGTTAGATACAGTAGTTTTTGAGATATGGGAATAGTTGACAGATATCTTAGATGGGTATAGTCCCGTCGATCGAGTGGTTAACGAACCTAATGACGATTAAATGGGGCTCGGGTTCGATTCCCGACAGGGACAAACATTTGTGTGATGAGCATAGATACCTGTATTTCTGGGTTTGGATGTTTATTATATACATATATTACAGTATTTATTTATATGTATTAGTATTCATACGTATTTCTATGTATTAGTATAATTGACTAACCTCCATAACACAAGTCAGTAATATGTTAACTTACCACTACGTATGTAGATAAGGAAGTTATTGATTTTACCCCGATTTTCGAAAATCGAGTTTTCACCAGATGTCCACGTTTTGAGGCCCTAGAAATCTTTTCCGACTATTTTCACGATGACTTCAGTATGTCTGTATGTATGTATGTATGTGTGTGTGTGTGGGTGTGTGTATGTGTGTATGTAAACATCTCATAACTTTTGAACGGCTGGACCGATCGCAACGCGGTTGATGGTATTCCATTCCGCTCAACTTAGACGTCCTGAAAATTTGAAACGATTCAATCCAGAAGATTTTAAGAAATTTTGAAAGTCAACAAAAAAATTTTTTGGTGAAACAGTTATATCTAAGTTCGAAATGAGGAATATAACTGTGTGTTTGTCTCTGTGTGTTTGTCTCTGTGTGTATATCATAATTTACTTTAAAAAAATATAACAAATTCATTACTGGAATAAATAAAGGACATTGTTACACTGGCATTGGAAAATCTACTTAAGGTATTCTCACAGACGTTAGCGCAAGTTTGCAATTTTATTAATTATTGCCTATTGCCTATAGTAGGGGCGTAACTACCGCCGTATCTCCGTATCAATTATACGAACCAATTAATTTTAAGTCTTTGTAAAAAATTTTGAATAAGTGACAGATAATTATGATGAATAAATATTTATTTAATTTTATGCAAACATTTTTCCTTTTGTGAGAAATCTGTACCTTTCATAAGGGACCCCCAAATAAATTTTTATACGGAGCCCCGTCAAGGCACGCTACCAACTGGCCTATAGAAACAAAAATGATAAGGTACGTTGCTATCTGAGTGGTGGGAATGTAATACAACAATACAGTACCCGGCGATAAATATTGCACATCGACCTTTGGAAAGAGACAATCGGCTAATTTCGGCTTCGTAGAGCGTTATCTCTGTCGCACAAAATACAAACAGTCCGGTACCTATTAGGAGCTGTTAAAACAAGTATGATTTGCTTCTTTTGATATTTTTATTCTTTGTATAAAATACACTAATTTTTCTATAAGTGATGGCTTTAGGTTGGGGTAAAATAAAATAAAAAAACATTTTTACATTATGTTTACGTATTTAATTATTTTGGAACATTACAGTTTTAGTGTACATAATAAACACCATTATACCTATTGCTAAAATGAGACATTGCAATAAAAATAATAATAATTCTAATTCTCAATTACTTCCATTTCACTATCTGTGCTCTCAAAGAGGTCAATATCACTGTCACTATCAGCCGTATTTATTACTAATCTATCAGTGTAATTGTCTAAACTGTGTTGAATGCTTCTATATTCATTCTCACATTTGATTGCATGATCGCAAACCTTTTTCCACTCTTCAGCGCCGATCATGTTTACTTTTTCAGTCAATAATGTTTTTACTGTAGTTAAGTTCATACCCACATTTCTAGAGGCTTTCCTTTATTAAGTAGCAAGTATTGTAGTATTCTGTCAGAAATACAAAAGGCTTACACCAAGCCCGAACGAGACGTTACAGAACTCTATTAAATTCCTAATTTCATTCGTAACTTGTACTTTTAGGGTTCCGTACCCAAAGAGTAAAACCACTGTCCATCCGCCTGTCTGTCTGTCTGTCTGTCCGTCTGTCACGAGGCAGACCATGTATCTCATGAACCGTGACAGACAGTTGAAATTTTCACAGATGATATATTTCTGTTGCCGCTATAAAATATACTAAAAACAGAATAAAACTAATATTTAAGGGGGGCTCGCATATAACAAACGTATTATTTTTGCAATTTTTTTCGATCTTAATAACAACAACTGGTAGACGCTTGAAATATTCACAGAATATTTAGTTATTCAGTTTAAAAATAAAAAAATAAATTAAAATAAAATAAATATTTAAGGGGGTCTCCCAAGCAACAAACGTAATTTTTGCCCTTTTTTAATAGATGGTACGGAAACTTACGTGCGCGAGTCCGACTCGTACTTGGCAAGTTATTTAAATACCCCTAAATTTAGTAATCGTTGATTAATAAAATCAGTTGTGTAACATTTTATTGTGGCTCCATTGTGATTATTTGGACGGCAAACTGTGACCAAATGTGCAGTCATTCGGAAAATCAACTCTGTATACGCACCTAATTCTTTTACTCTCATAAACCGACAGTTATAATTTAGTTAATAAATACAGTAATAGTTCAAAAACTAAATTCTTATCACCCAATATTTCTGAAATCCCGAATTAGATTGTTACTAAATATATGGGACTATACCATCTTTCTTTTTATAAGTTCCTGCAATGTGAGGCTTCCTACAATGTAAGGTTCCTACAATCTAAGGTTCGGCTAAGATCATGAGGTCCCGGATTTGATCTCCAGGTCGGGTAAATGTTACGAGGTATTTTTGATGTTATCCTCCATGATGTGAATTTCCTGGTGCAATAAATTGAAGCGACGAGAATTACTACCCATCTAGGTAACTCAAAATCGTTTTACCTATCAGTGAGTGAATCAGGTGATAATATTTTTTATAAACATAAGAGCTAAATTGCGTTCATAGTAGCGCAGCTTGATAGAACGTAAGATATAATAACAGATTTTACATAAAGGGTTTGACTTTTTTAACTTCCCACTACGTAAGGAAGTTACTGATTTTACCCCGATTTTCGAAAATCGAGTTTTCACCAAATGCCCACGTTTTAAAGTCCTAGGAACCTTTTTCGACTATTTTCACGATGACGTCAGTATGTCGGTACGTATGTATGCATGGGTGTACCCAGGTTCTGGGCCAGGAGTGGGACCGTAACATTTTAAGGCTATTTTTATCTTAATATCTACAACAGTAGATAGCTAGTAGAGAGTAGTAGCTCGGTACGCCCATGTATGTATATGTGTGTGTATGTGTGTGTGTGTATGTGTGTGTGTATGTGTGTGTGTGTGTGTGTGTGTGTGTATGTAAACATCTCATAACTTTTGAACAGCTGGACCGATCGAAACCCGGTTGATGGCATTCGATTGGATTTCGTTCAACTTAGACTTCCTGAAAATTTTAACGGATTCGGTCCAGGAGATTTTGAGAAATTTTGAAAAAACACCAAAAAAAATGTTGGCGAAACAGTATTTTTTTAATATAACTTCCAGATTTATGTGCCGATTGAGTACAAAAACTAATCAGCTCTATCCCTCAAAAAACTACGTCTAATACACAAATTGCATCAAAATCGGTTAATTCGTTTGGGAGTAATCGTTAACGAAAAATTTTGAAACAAGTGTTTTTTCGACATAGATTCGAAATTCTTCAACCAATCATTTTTGGGTATTCTACGATATTTCCGTACTAAAAAAAACTACGTCAAATTCCGTTTCAAAAATCAAAATAGAATCTAATCCTCAAAATTTACAGCTATTCATATATTAAAATCACGTTGTGTTTAGCAAACTTACGTAATTTGTTTTAAATAACTTTCAAGATAATTCACCAATTGACTCAAAAATCTTATCAGCTTTTCTCGTTTGAAAACTACGTCAAATGCCGTCAATTTAATTAAAATCAGTTAATTTGTTTGGGATTTATCAATAAAGAAAAATAAAAATAAAATGTTTTTGAACATTAAGTACATCGAAATTTTTCAACCTATCGATTATTTAACTAAAGCAATCCTTTAGAACTCAAAAATTAAGTTGAATGCCATCATCGTTTTCAAAATATACAGCTTTTCAAAAATTAATATACAGCCACTTTTAACAAAATAGATGTTTGAACTGAAAAATCTACATATATTTTTTTACTCTTTTGAGCTTAAAATATCTTAATTTAGTGGAAAGTTTCAGGGATGGCCCGTAGGGTCAACCGTTTACACATTTTTTCATATCAAGCTAGCAAAATAAAACTCCCTCACGAGTAACAAATATGTTTTTAGGTAAGGAATTAAGTACCTTCACGCCCGTAAAAGCAGAGGTACAACAAGTGCACCCACGATTAGCCGAAGATACTTGGTCCCACAATGAGATAGGTGGCAAGCCTATCGCCACTTTCCAATCTCGGGCAACATTGTTTTTATTAGAGAACTCAAAAAACACTTTTTTTTAATTGCCCGACCCGGGAATTGAAACCGAGACCTCATGTGTCAACACCGGACCACTAGAGCACACAGGCGATAAATAATCTTAACACAGTTAAACTGCAGCAACCGTCTTCCCCTTTCCTCCGGAACCAATATCAGATCTTCATCAAATTAAAATGAAACCACACGGCAAGTATTCTCTCTCACAAAAAAAAATTAAAATCATAAATGACCGAGTTTTGAGGTAACAAACATAAAAAACACCCGAAACAACCTCCTCCTTTTGGGAAGTCGCTTAGTTAAATACTAGCTGTTGCCAGCGACTTCGTCCACGCGGAGTCAATTTACACCGCACAGCACCTCCCCCGTAGGTGATAGCGTGATAATATGTAGCCTCTATGTTGACTCGAACTGTTAGAAATATTCATGCAAAATTTGAAGTAAATCCGTGCAGTACTTTTTGAGTTTACCCCGGACATACATACAGACAAACAGACAAAAATTCTAAAAACTATATTTTTAGCTTTGATTTCGATTGTAGATCACGCCCCAAGTATTCTTTAATAAAAATATTCAGTGTACAGTTTTGACTTTTCTACGATTTTATTATATGTATAGATAATCGATAAACCTCGAATCCACTAATTTTGCTATGCTATGCGACACGAGCATCATTTCGGCTGCCTTTCAAATACAAAATCGCATTGCTATGTGAAATGAGCATCATTTCGGGTGCTTTTCAAATACAATAGTTATATTGATCGAAATATAACTTGTCAGTTGTTACTATAGACAAAATTGATCTGAACACTTTACTCGTTAATACATTCATTCCATTCGGATTGATCTGGAAACATTTTAAAAATAGACTATCTACCTTTCTGCCAGGCGATCCGTTAAAGTTTCCTAGATCGTTCGATTGCTAAACTACCATCATGAATACTGTGTGTTAGAGTTTTGCAAGTTCTCACCTTGGTTTGGTACAAATCCAAGGTAAGAACTAGCAGAGAATTGCTTTATCTTTTCACGATTGCGTCAGTACTTGTCACGATTCGACTCTGGAGAGCTTAGACAAGTGGCGTGAACTTTGGTAGAATAGGAAAATAAATGTATAGATTTGACATAAGCACGATCGAACGTTTATGCCACTTGTCAAGTGTACACATTTATTTACTGTAGAATGTAGAGGTCACCTTGGTTTTGTCGGGCACGGCGTTGGCTATCTTCTGCCAGCGGTCGCCAGCGCCGCCCTTGGGGTACTTCGCTAGAGCCGTCTCCAGCGCTTTCTGTTGAGTTTGCGACCAATTACCGCCACTCGTCTCTTCAGTTTTACGAGTTTTTACCTAAAATAAAACAAACTTGCTAAACTATTTAAAGAATATTTCAGTTTTATGCCTCCGAATTGGTGCAACAAATATAATTAATTTTTTGAAGAAAGGGTGAGATAATGGATGCCTAAAACTTTACAACTTCTTGAAATCTGTAAAAGAAACAGCAAAATTGAGGCAATTTTATAGATGACTTTATTGCAAAATTTCTTATTACAAATCAATGGATCAAAAATGTGCAATAAAGTAATATTATTGTGCTCGATAATGTATAAATTTGTCATTGATAAAGTTCCCAAGTAGCACGTTAAGCTGTATATAGGCTGCATTTAGGTTCATTTTTAAACTTAAAGCTGTATACGAAGCCGTACAAAGGCTGTAGAAGCGCTTCTACAGCCGTTATAACACCAAAAAGGGCCCCAAGTTATACAGCTTATTGCGTTATGTAGGTTGCACAATAGCTGTACAAGCTGTTATAGGCTGTACAAGGGCTGTTATTTGGTGTATAAAGAAACTATAACACTAAGGATACTCTCTTGTAACTGTCTTGTACAGCTAAGAGTTAAATAGGCTGCACAATAGCTGTACAAGCTGTTATAGGCTGTACAAAGACTGTTATTTGGTGTATAAAGAAACTATAACACTAAATACACTCTCTCGTACAGCTAAATGTTCTTAATAGGTGTTTGAAAATGATAAAAAGTAACAATCTGTTTTTGATATTAAAAATATATTAACAAACTATAAATTCTTGGACTTGGAGCAGTATTGAACGGTGTATTCAAAGTGCAAATTCTAACTTACTGAGAAATTATATATGTTTTCCCTCAAAATATTCACGCGCCAACGAAATAATTAAGATAACACAAATAAAATCATTGCAAAATACAGTAAGTGTTTGTGTTTAAAGTTAGAATATACAAGTATTTATGGTACAATATTGTATATAAAGGCATAATGATCATAATATAAGTTGCTTGTCAAGATATAGATTTAGCTATTGAATATATCTTTTATTTAACAGTATATTTCTTTAATGTTGTTTTTAATACACAACAATGGCGACGCTTTGTTATACAGCCTAAAGTGTATTTGGAGGGTGATATACTGCAAATAGCTGTACTAAATCTTTTTTTTTGTTCTGTTATACGGCTATTGGCTTTTAATTACCGTCCAAATACACTTTAGGCTGTACTAAGTCCCTATATAAATCTATTATACAGTAATTGGCTTTTAATCACTTAAATTATGTTTAGAGATGCGTACAAAAATTGAAGAACCCTAAATACAAAACATATGTTTGTCACTTGATTTCGCTATTGTGATGTAATGAAGTCGGTCGTTTGACTTTATAACTAAACCAACTTATTGTTAACTATAACTTATGGGATATGTATTTCAATCATGTTTTACTTTATTTTTCAGGGAAATATGCCTTATAAAATAATAAAAACAATTGAGAGAAGCCAAAACTGTATTTGTATCGTATCCAGTTTGTGGAAGGATAAAGGTGAATTATAATGGCCTAGAAAACAACTTGATATAATTAAGTTGATCAAGAACAAAAAATCAAGCCCTTTAAGGATTGGTCTATCACAAAAATATTTTTAAGAAGAATACGTTATTTCGTGCTTGTGATTTAATATTATTAGTTTTCAAAGAGAAAAACATACTCTCTTGCCTGTAATTGTATCTAAGTATATAATATTTTTAAAACGATTGTAAGTGTATATATATATATATATATATATATATATATATATATATATATATATATATATATATATATATATATATATATATATATATACAGGGTGTTGCAAAAGTGGTACAGTAAGCCGAAAGGGGGTGGCTCAGGGGGTCATTCTTAACAACTTTTGTTTAACGACTTTTGGAAATTCGCGAAAAAAATATTGATTCTCCATAGAAACTTTGTTGGTCACGTGACTTGTCACAATGGAAAAACAAAATTGTTTTTCGCGAATTTTCACAAATCGTTGAACAAAAGTTGTTCTAAGTGACCCTCTGAATCACCCCCTTTCGACTCACTATACCGCTTTTGTAAAACTCCGTATAGTAGCAAGTTAAAAATAAAAAATATATATATATTCTCAGTGTAATGATTTTTATTTCTCTTTTTAACTCTTTTTTTTATATATTCTTTGAAGAATAGACCAATTGCCTTTCTGCCAGGCAGGTCGTAAAAGACAACCGATGGGCTATGCGAGTCACTTCCATCGTGGTTACTAGGTGATAAAGTTCTGCATTGGCTCGACCGGGTCTTGTACCATCGCCTTATCTATTCCTGCTGCAAAGCGTCAGTGCTAGTCACTGTCATGTTCCGGTTTGGAGGGTAAGGTGGCCGGTAAACTTATGCATGTGGCATTAGACCTCGCCACAAGATAGCAACGCACCATTAACATTTTTGCTGCTTATAGGCGATGGTTGACTCTTTTCATCAGGAGACCCATCTGCTTGTTTGCTATCTTATGACATTAAAAAATTCAGTTATTATAAATTACCAACCAATTGGTTGGTAATTTATAATAACTGAATTTAGTAACCTTAGTGAAGAAAATAAGCCTAAAAAATAATAAATCAGATAACCTACAATCACTTTTTAATGTTTTTGTTACGGAACCCTTTTCCTTGAACATTAATAAAAATGACGATTGTAGGTTTACATGAATTAGTAATTTTTCAGCTTTATCTTCATCACGATTACTTGGCTGGTAATTTATAATATTTAAATATTCCTTTTCAATCTTCCTCTTGATTTTTTCCACATGATATCAACTATGCAGATATAAAAACAGCAAATAACAATTTTCTCAGTAATACAGCCTTGAGCTGTACTACAGCTGTGTATGCAGATTTTTAACACCATTGGCTGCATAACAGTCTACAATTACGCCATAAATATTAGCTGTAGAACGGTGATTGCATGTCCCATTTTACAGAAACAAGCGTTGAGTGATACTATAATAACACTCAAAGCTGTAATAAATTCCCGTGCTAAACAAAATACAGCTAATGTACAGCTTTAAGGATTAAAATCAGCCTAATGAGTTACAAAATACTTAAAGCTATACAGTAGTGTATTAATATTCAGATATAACGCCTAAAGCTTACGCGAAACTCAAAGAAAGGTCTTGTACAGCATTAGGCTGTATAAAAACTCATAAAGGTCTTTTATACCGATAAAAGCATCTTTTTACACCATTGTACGGCTGCAATAGAACTTTAAGTTCTATATGAGCTGCTTTATGGATATTAAACATGCTTGATTGCTGCTTGGGTTGCAAACGTTGTGCATAGTACAAATAATATGCAATTGTTTGTCTTTGAAATAAATCTGTTTCTGGTAAATTCACACAGCCTATTAGATTTCAATAAATTTCGGCCAATGTTAGGATATTTGTACCGCTTCAGGTTTTTTGGGGATGCCACAAAAAATTGCAAATCTGCCACGACATGCGTACGTAAAATGAACGCTGAATGCATAAAACACTTCATTTCTAATACTTTGTAGACGCATGATCGCGCCTGTTTCGTCAGAGCTTGTTCTAACAAATGCTCAGCCCCTAATTCACGCAATTGGTTAATGCGCTTAGGGCTCTCACATACATAAACACGATAGAACGTCGAGATGTACTACGTCGCGGCTAATATGCAAGAAAATATGTACAAGAGTCTTAAACACTCCGACTCGATTGCCGTTTAATTACGTGAATTAGGCCCTAGGGCTTCGCCCATATGAATTAGTTCCCGATTTTGAATAAACATGTAGCCTCTTTAACTCATTGATATTGTAGCTTTCAATAGTTAAAAAAAACTTTTACAATGAGTCAATAAGGTTCAAAGTTTATTAATTAACATAACTAATTTAATTTGTTCTCATTATAGCTTTAGGTACTTATATCAAAAACAAGCAAATATTTCGTTTTACTAATTTACAAATTCATCAAAACACAAGAGAAAGTAATGAAAAAAAAACCTGAAATTTAGAGGGATGAAAGGTAGAAACCCCCTAAGTAATGATTTCATGAATATCAACCGTTAAGGGGTGAGAGCGGTCCGTAATATTGAAGTGAAGAAGAAAAAGAGCATGCTCTGTTGGTTCAGATATGTAGAAAGAACGGTGGATAAAACAGATATACAATGCGAATGTGGAAGGTTGTCGGTACCAGGGAGATCAAGGCTGATGTACCAGGTTCAGATTGATCGAGTACAGTCTGAAGCTGGGTTAAGAGTCTTCGCAACCGGCATGTTTGTATGTGTTTGAATGAATGTGAAGGATGCGAGACAAGTCTGCAAGGATCGTGATGTATGGCCTACTCCATAAGGGATAATTCGCAGTATATAATATTGTTATATTCTGCGAATTATCAGCGAAATAACGACGAACGCTGTGTCAAAGTCGCAGACCCGGTACCGCCAATTGACGTAATTATATGTTTTCGCAATTCTAATCTGCCAAAGGGACCTTCCCAAAATTCGTCGCCAGCTCTTGTTCAATGATACCACTTCCATCTTATTAACATCACGTACACCATGTATTATTACGGAGAACACTAAATGAGCGTGTTTTATGCTTAATGTAATGATAAGCGCCAGTTTCCTTGTAGATGGCCTGCAATGGAAGAAATGTATGCAAAACTGACCTTCTTGGGCGGGTCGGGCAACGGTTCCGGTATGTTGTCGTGTGCGGGCGGGCGGTAGGCGAGGTCCCGGATGCGGGCGGCCATGTGCGCCACCTCGGGCGCGGGGCGCGCCAGCGCCTCGCCCACGCGCTCCCAGCGCTGCGCCGTGCCCGCCGGGAACTTGCGCAGCAGCCGCGCCAGCTCCGACAGGTCCTCGTCCGTCCACAGCCCGCCCGACACCACTGCCGGCTACCGAACAACCACACACACTGCTTGCCGCACAGCCACATATTACTCAAAATAACAACAATTGGAAAGGGTGAGAGATATACAAAGCTAAATGAAGAAAGATTATTATACATTAAAACACTTGTACACAACTCATAAACAATATATTTGTTATTAATTCAATAGTTAAATGGTTCCACGTTTTACTTAATAATCAAGGACAGAAATTGAATCATTTAAATAATTTTAGTTCTGTTTAAAATTTACATTGGATTTGGATGTTACAAATTATGAATGAATAGATTTTGTCAAACATGGTGTGCTAAAATGTCGTTTTACAAAACCTAAAAAATAGTATATTTATAAAAAAGAAACGAGCCGGCTTTACAATAACCGCATTTAATATGTAACATCTTACCCACAATTAATAAAGTGATACAATCTGATGGTCAAGGCAAACTCTACCATCGCGCACACTTATTATTAGTCGGTTATTGGTTCGTTAATTAGTGGTTGGTAACGTATTGGTACGTTTAAGTAGCACGCGCTCATTGGTCATATCAAATAACGCCTGCTTTCCCGCTTTCCTGTAACACATTTCCGTCCCTTTTTCGAAATCCACAAAAAATATTCAGCAACCGAGAGGTAAAATGTTACACATCAAAATCTTTACAATTTGTATAAAATTTAGATTAACGTGGCAATTAATTTTAATCTTTTAAATGGCATCTACTTTTTGTCATTATTACAATTTGTTATTATATCGAAAAATCTCGAAGTTATGTCGAAAAATAACTTTACATAATTTTTTGTCAACGAGAACTTCCAATAGAATTAACAGATTTTGACCCGATGTGATGTGATTCGACAAAATTTTTCAAAGAAAATAGTTGATAAGATTTTGGAACAGAAAAAAGTTCATAAGTCTGGAGGTCAATACAAAAATGTGTAAACCGGTTGACCCTGCAGGCTATATCTGAAACTTTCCGCTAAATTGAGCTACAGAAATAAAAATCTATATCTAAGCATAGATTTTTTCAGAGTTCAAAAATCAAAATTTTGTTAAAAATTACAGTCATTTAATTTTTGAAAAGCTGTTTATTTTGGAAATGATAATTGATTTTAATGTTTCGAGTGTTTGAATGGCATTCAACGCAATTTTTGAGCTCTAAAATATTTTCTTTGCTACATAATCTATAGGTTGAAAAATATCGAATTAATGCCAAAAACATTCGTTTTTTTCAACAATTTTCGTCATTAACAAATCTCAAAGAAATCGAACAATTTTGATCCAATCTACGGTATTTAACACAGTTTTTTAAAGAAAAAAACTGATTAGATTTTTAAATCAATTAAAAATATTAAGTAAGTTTGACGGAAATACAAAATACGAGTATTAACATAAAGCCGTAAACTTTTGAAAATTTGATTCGATTTTGATTTTGAAACTGCATTTTACGAAATTTTTTAAGTACCTACTAAAATATTGTAGAAGGTCGAAAAATTTAATTTTTCGTTAAGATTTAAAAAAAATAAAAAAAATTAGTTAATCAGTACGTTAATCTGGAAGTTATATTAAAAAAATACTGTTTCGCCAATATTTTAATGAGGTGTTTTCAAAATTTACTCAAAATCTCCTGGACCGAATTAGTTCAAATTCCCAGGAATACTAAGTTGAGTGGAATTCAATCGAATGCCATTAACCGCGTTACGATTAGTAAAGCCATTCAAAAGTTATGAGATGTTTACACACACACGTACACACAAATACCCTCACACACACCCACACCCACCCACACACACACCCACACCACACATACATACATACAGACATACTGACGTAATTGTGTAAATAGTCGGAAAAGATTCATAAAACTTCAAAAATCGGGGCAAAATCAGTGACTTCTTTATCTATGTACGTATATATCGGGGATACAGGCATGAAGATACTTTTTTTAGATAATCAGTAGGAAACAAAAATTTTACTAATTTTTAAAAATGTCTCCTGTAAAATTAATATTTTTTTCTTGTTCTTATTTTTGTTTTTTTTTATATATATTAAAAAATAGCCAACAAGCAGACAGTTGTTGGCTATTGAAGTTGAAAAGAGATCGCCTATAGACAGCAACAAGGTTAAATGTGTGTTTTCGTCCACATGGTGGGATAGAACGCGACATGCATAAGTCCACCGCTATCTAGCCCTTCAAACTGGATCACAACTAAAATAAACACCGACGCAATTGGCGGCTGAAATAGGTAAACCAGTGGTACCAAACCCGGGCGAGACATTAAAGAACCACAGTTTACTGGAGACTAATAGTAGTCAATCTACATACATGTGATATTCGAGCAACGCACACATAGACACCTCTCACGGACGCGATATCTCGGAATAGTTCGGGACGGTTTCGGGACGGTGCGGACACCAGTCCGAGATGTTGCGTCCGTGAGAGGTGTCTATGTGTGCTATGCTCGAATATTACTTGTATGTAACATTGACTTCTGTTAGTCTCTAAGTATTCTGTGGTAGAACTCTACCACCTAGTTAATGGTCACAATCTTAGCGACACGAATTAGCTTCGATTTGTTCTAATTTTAATTTTTTACACTCTATATATATTAAACATTAAATAGCAATAATTCATTCGCTAACAATTAAATATTTCAAGCACTTTTTTCAAATGTTTGAAATACAATAAATTTGACTGGCCAGTCAAAGAAATTGTATTTCAAACACTTACAATTAATACTATGTTGACTGAGAGAATGATAAGAGATAGTGAATCATGCTTGACAAAACTGCACTTAATGTTACGAATATATTGTAAAGGTGTTTTGTTTTGTGTGATATAACAACAAATTAATCTGTTTGAAATTTGTTTTTTTTTTTGTTTTAATTAAGAGATAATGTTTTATTATTACAAATTATTTAATTGGATTAGGTTGTAACGCTGTATAAAATTAAATTGATAGTAGATATATTGTGTACAGAAAACTAGTTGCACTTACTGCAGTGACTGGTTTGGTGACGTTTTCCGCAGGAAGCGGCTCGTCGGCGGGGTCTAGCAGACAGTCGGGCTTCTCCGGGGGCACGAACCCGCGTCTCCGGCGCGCACCACTCGCCGCCTTAGCCTCCGCCGCCGCAGCCGCTTCACGATCTGCTCGCAAGCGGTCCTCTTCTTCCCTATATAATATTTAAAAAAATATTGGGAAAATAGCAATTAAACTATTGAAAAATAGCTATTGTTATAAACAGTGAAAGGCTAAAAAATATATAAAATATCTAAGTCAAGATGAGTTTAAGTCAAACAGGCCGTTTTAATTCTGCAACCGTTTTTTTACACTACAACTGTAGTGTTTTAGTATTTCAATATACAGCTCATGCTGCATCTATAAGAATAAAGATCATAAGGAATTCTTTTATTGATCATAAAATTAATTGAATTATTAAAATTATAATAATTACAATGTATTCTAAGTTTAGTAATCAATTGACAAAAAAAAAACTGATCCAACCCCTGCTAACTAAGCAATTTACCTAAAATAAATATAATGGAAGAAAATAAAGGCAGGAAGTAGTAGGTAAAGATGTTCGGCTAAACAGACGTTGAAAACTAAAAAGTCTATAATTTGCCTCAAGAATGACATCAAACAATACAAATTTGTGTCACAAATTGTGTTTGTCATTCTACATAGGTACATTTTTCGCCGTGTTGGTCCCGGCCTCCTTTGTAGAATAGGCCAACTGCCGTTCTGCCAGGCAGGTCGTAAAAGGCGACCGATTGGCTATCGAGTCACTACCATCGTGGCTACTAGGTGGTAGAGTTCTGCATTGTCTCGACCGGGTCTGGTACCACCGCCTTACCTATTCCTGCCGCAATAGCGTCAGTGCTTGTCGCTGTCGTGTTCCGGTTTGGAGGGTAAGGTAGCCGGTAAACTTATGCATGTGGCATTAGACCTCGCCACAAGATAGCAACGCACCATTAACATCTTTGGTGTCTATAGGCGATGGTTGACTCTTTCCATCAGGAGACCCATCTGCTTGTTTGCTATCTTATGATATAAAAAAAAAAAAAAAAAACATCAATTAAATGATATTAAGAATTTAAAACAACCACAAAAAAAATTAGGAACACTTAGATATAGAAAAATCAAACTAATACTATTAATTTTACAAATGCTCACTTTTTCTTTTGCCTTTTAGCTTCTTCTAGCAATTCTTTCCTTCTTCTCTTTAATTCCATGATTCCCATTGGAATGGTAGTGATAGACCACCATATTGCTCGAGGTATTTGAAATGGTAATGTGTCTTTTATACTTGGTTTGGGTAATTTATCTAATATTTCCGCAAGTCCAGAGTCAAACCCTGATTTCTTTAAATATTTCTTCCCTCTACTATTTAGTATTTGCTCCTGTAGACAAATTAATATTTTAAACTGGCAATTATATTTATTGTATTAAAAATATAGTTTCCTGTCTCATAGACTTAAAATAGTGCAATCAATTTATAGAATTAATTATTGGCCAGGACAACTTGTAATTCTTACAGCAAAATATTGTCTAAAGGTCACCATGGTATTAACTTACCTCACTAACACATGTGTATATTTGCCTGACTTCTGTCACAGGCTACCTTAGATAAAAACCACCCACACCCACTGTTTTTCCTATTCTTTGCACCATAATAATTTTAGTGCCTCTTAATTATAGTAATATTTATTTTTAAAAAAAAGTATCTTCACGCCCGTATCCCCGAAGGGGTAGGCAGAGGTACAACAAGTGCACCCACGATTAGCCGAAGATACTTGGTCCCAGAAATGTGATAGGTGGCAAGCCTATCGCCAACCGGGCACTTTCCAATCCCAGGCAACTTTGTGTTTATCAGAAAACATTTTTTTAGTGTCCGACCCGGGAATCGAACCCTGGACCTCATGTGGTTGACGCCAATGCTGGACCACTAGACCACAGAGACGATTACCTATTTCAGCAGTATTATTAAATAACAGTAATTATGCCATTTTTTTGTTTGCTATTTTTCAAAGCAAAAATCAGAAGTGAAATAAAAAGCACCACCTACTCTAAAGTAATAGGCATATAGTATGATGTAGGCATATTTTAATGTATTTCTAACAAAATTTAAATATTTTTAAAGTACAGACTACACTGACGTTAGGTCATTTACAAATAATTGAATATTTTTGTGTAATTATTAGGCAGCATAAATTTTTCTGAGAATAAAAGGAGTCTATGCACTCATATAGGTCTGAACATAGAATACTCGAATATACATAATTTAATACAATTGAAGTTATATAAACAAACAAAATACCCTTTTATCTATATAAATAAAAATGAATCTCTAAATGTGTTGCTAAGCGCAAAGCTCGAGAACAGCTGAACCAATTTGGCTAATTTTTGTTTTGAAACATTCGTTTGAAATAGTCGAGTCCGAGGAAGGTTTTAATGGAGAAAAATGGAAGAATTGTAAAAAAAGTAATAGATACAATGCTTTTCTTTTACTCTAAAAACTATTCCTACTACCAAATATTTGACTTTTAAATCTGTTCTAAGGCGTTACGATGTATGTCGGGTCGGCTAGTATTCATAATAGTAAC
The DNA here is from genome assembly GCA_036924255.1 of Apodemia mormo. NCBI lineage: Eukaryota > Metazoa > Arthropoda > Insecta > Lepidoptera > Riodinidae > Apodemia > Apodemia mormo. The sequence continues at coordinate 42,171,878 of JAUPFN010000005.1, read as the reverse complement.
GGGATTGAATGTGATATTAAAAATTAGTAGTAAATTAAAATATTACTTACAGCAGTGTACCTCTTTTCAGCATAAGCTGCCCAACCTACAGCATACTGTCCAAATGTTATTATTATAAATAGGATGATAGATCCCTCAGCAAGGCCCATCTTTCTTACATGTCTATAATAATACACTGCTGAACGCCAATTTGGCAGTCCATTTTTTAGTACCTCATTGTACCTAGAATATATAACCACATTGTCAAATCATAATATTACAATATATTGTAGATTTAAAACTGTACTCTGCAATATCTACCATCTTGATTCTAGTTTTTGTGTCTATTTAAGCTGGAATTTAACATCTGTACATTTTGATGCACATTTTAATCAAACCATTAATATTAACCTTTACATAAATCATTCAAGGAATTATGAAAAAGCTACTATTGTATAGTATTTTAAAGAAGACTCAAAAAGTTCTGACCGAACATCACAAAAGATTCTATGTAAGCCAATGTTTACGAATTCAGGTAACAATAAGAAAAATATATAAAAAGGCTGCACCAACTCTGCTGGCTTAAAACCAGTGTTGGTCCAGGTCCCCTTTGAAGAACAGACCAACTGCTGTTCCGCCAGGTACAATGTAAGAGGCGACCAATTGGTTCTATATGTGTCACTACCATCGTGACTACCAGGTGGTAAAGTTTCGCAATGTATTGCCCAGGTATATGGTACCTACACCTTACCTATTTCCACCACAATAGCTTCAATGCTTGTCATTGTAATGTTCCAGTTTGAAAGATAACTTATGCATGTGGTACCATTCCACTACATGGATAGCAATGCACCATTAACATTGTTGGTGTCTATAGGCGATGGTTTAGCTTATACTGTATACTTATTACTGTAAGTAAAAAATTGGTAGAACTTATACTCTATACTTATTACTGTAAGTAAAAAACCCTGTCCAAAGACACTGCTTGGTAGATTAATATGACTATTTATTATGTGTGATTATTTTATGGATACTGGTATGAGGGGCGTTCAATGTATTCTCGGCATAGGTATAAAAGAACAGTTAGAAAATTTTGGAAAAAATCTATTTCTCAATGTAATCTCCTAGGATCTCAATACATTTATTAGAACAAGGTATTAATTTTTCTAAACCTTGTAAAAAATATTCTTCCATTAAAATGCGCATTAATCGCTGCTTTCAGTTCTTCATCGTCGGAAAATCGCTTTTCACGAAGATCTTTCTTCAAATTTAGGAATAGGTAGTAATCACTAGGGGCCAGGTCTGGACTGTAAGGTGAGTGGTTAATTACCTCGAAGCTACAGTTTCGTACAGCAGCCTTCGCAACGCGCACAGCCTTGAACCAGCGCATTGTCGTGAAACAGCAACACACCCACTGTGAGCTTTCCTCGCCTTTTTTCTTTAATCGCCTCCCTCCAATTGCATAAAGTCTTGCGCATGTTGCTGCCATTATACATTCACCCTTTTTCGTGTACTTGATTAATAAAATTCCTTTAGAATCCCAAAAAACCGTGGCCATAATTTTTCCAGACGATGGGGTGACTTTGAACTTTTTAGGAGAGTCTGCACCCTTTTTATGCCACTGCATGGAATCTTGCTTGTTCTCAGAATCATAGTGATGAACCCACGTCTCAGTAACCAGCAGTACTCCAGTGACCAGCTGATCAAATATACTCGCTGGATTTTCACCACAGGGTTCTAAAAACTCCTAACAGCACTCGACTCGCACTTGTTTTTGAAGTGCTGTAAGCATTCGTGGCACCCATCTTGCACTGACCTTTGAAAGGTTAAGATGATCATGCAATATAGCGTGTATGGTACCCATGGATAAGTTAGTCATCTCTGCTAACATCCTGATTTTTATTCGGACATCTTCGAGTACAAGTTTCTCAACTTTTGTGACGTTTTCTTCAGTGATGGCGCTAACAGACCCATCTGGGCGAGGATCATCTTCAATGGTTTCCCTGCCCCTTTTTAAATTCATTTAACTATTTTTGAACGGTGGATAACGTCGGTGCAGAATCTTGGTAAACAGCAACCATCTCTCCGTGAATGGTTTTTTGGCTTTTTCTCTGCTTGGTGAGGAATTTAATAACTGCACGTTGGTAAATTTCTTCATCGTTGGGGCATCAGTCATTCTGAATCATTCTGAACGTCTTTCATTGAGGACAATTAGAAAACTAACGATCATAAATGGGTGAAATTTTATAATTATACCCTTAAATAGTGTCATTAGCAAATAATCTAATTACATTAACCATATAATAAGTGAATCACTCCAATACCGAGAATACATTGAACGCCCCTCGTAAATGGAAATACATTATATTTTTTTACTTATTTTAGGTAAATTTCCTCTTTTTGTACTGGTACTAAACTGGACTATTATATTATATTGGCTACTGGACTATTATATTATATTATAATATATTTTATTATTTTTTTATAATGTCATTGACCTATCGTAATGTATATTTTGGGTCAGACAGTAACAAAATTATAATAATGCATAAAATAAGTAGCAACTGCTCAAAATGCTAAGTTGTCTAGCTGAACTAGATATATAATTTTGTTTAGGGTACATAAACAATGAAATAACTTTCTTTTTTAAATCATAAGATAGCAAACAAGCATATGACTCTCCTGATGAAAAGAGAGATTGCCTATAGACACCAAAGATTTAACATCTGGTGGGTCGCTATGCTTGTGGCAGGATTTTAATTCCACATGCATAAGTTCTTCGGCTACTTTACCCTCCAAACCAGAACATGACAGTGGCAAGCACTAATAGGCAAGAATAGGCGGAGATACCAAACCACCAATGCAGAACTCTACCACCTAGTAGCCGCAATGATCACTATCATTGCACATAGCCAATTGTCTATTCTCCAAAGAGAGTGTGGACTAACACACGGTCTACTACATATTTTGAGGAAGTATATGAAACATCAACACGTGATAAAAAATAACATATGATAAATAAATGTCATAAAAATAAATGTCATAAAATAGCTGATGGTTAGTACTTCTCTCTTTTCCCAGGATCTTTAAGTATGTTATGCACAGAAACTAAATTTCTGAACTGGACGTCTGCATCGGGTGCATCATTTTTGTCAGGGTGTAATTTAAGAGTAAGCTTTTTGAAGGCTGCTTTAATATCTGGCTGTGAGGCATCCTAAAAAATGAAAAAAAATAATTAATTATACGTCATTGTGAATTTTTTGTTTTGATCAGTTGATTAATATTTTTTTACCGTATTTATTAAATCCATAAAATTCTTAAATATCTGAAATAGCACTGGCATTTCAAGCCTTTTTAAAAACAATCTATGTCACAAACATACTTCAATAATCAATGTAAAATAAATAGTCATACCTGTGTTACACCCAACAACTCATAGAAATTCTGGTTAACTTCTTCTACCACGTCAAACACTTCCAAATCATCGTCATCCCATGCCGCTACACAAACCATTAAAGAGAAAATGATAAAGCCTACGCATCGCATTATGAGTTTAGCATATATAAACTTCAATACAATATAAAGAAATTGTTATAAAGTTAATTCATAAATTTTTTAAAGTTAAAAAATTCTCTTATTTTAAAGAGTAAAGACCACCAACTGATTTAGACATCTAACCATCAATAAAGATGACATTTGACACTGACGTCTGACATTTTAAAAGACGTGATATGTCAAATGTAAATTCAGTCTGTCAACACAATAATGACGTTCACCACAGCTATATAAGAATTTAAAAAGACAAGAACTTTCAAACATAGATTTCAAAAGTTTAACTAGAAATAAGAGCTAAATGATTTTACACAAGGTAGCTGGTAAAGAAGATTGAATTTGTGTAAGAAAGTGTCCAGTAGAAAGCACATAATAAGACAATATGATTCACAGCAACCGGCTCGCATTGGCCCGCACTGAAACGCGTAACTCGAAGCCATACGCGCGCCGAGTGTTTACACATTTCAATTTCCTTTGCCGTATCGTAAACTTCTGTTCGAGTCGAGCCTATCGGTCTGAATCATACGTAAAAGTGACACCTGTGTAACAAAGTAAACAAACTTCAGCCAAGCCAAACCAAGCCAAGCTTTCCAAAATACCAACATGAAAGCAAGGAACTGCCCGTTTTTCATGTCATTATCATCTGCTACTGCCAGCCAGATATGACAAAAAAGCCTTGCACAATGCATAATTTATACGGCAACGTAAGGTGAGAGAGCGGAAGAATTAGTAGGTAGTATCTCTAAATATTGTATTTTATTTTATTTCGTTATTGGATATTATGAAAACAAAAAGCGAAATGTACTTTATCTTGCATGTAATGTTGCGGCCACACTGCGTCTATCGTCACAAATCACAAAGCTTCGCGCAATGACGCAATGCATACATAACCACCTTATATCTACTATCGCCGCAAATATTCGGACTGCGTGTGAAATTTCGCGCAGTTGGCGGTATGTCAAAGGGTTTTAACTAGCTAATATCTTCGAATCAGTGTCAGCAGACGTGCAACAATTATTGTACACGCACCATAATCTCATGATTTTTTTTAATCCGCAATCCTAAGCGTACAACCATAACAAAATATAATAATTTTGAACAATAGCAATTTTCTATATAAAATTATTATTTCCTTTAAAAATAATTGTTATTGAAATGTTTGAGTCAAATTTCCCGCCTTACCAATAATTGAGTTTTCAAGTACGTATATAAAGGGTGACTGGAAATTAGTGGCGGAGCCGTTAAGGCGAGGTAGTCTAGGGTTATTCTGACAGATATCACTATGAGATCTACCGTCCGAATTGTTACCCTTTCCAAGATATTCCTACTTAAAGAGTGCAACCAAAAAATCGTACTAATAATTTTCAAATGATAATAAATCCTAAAATAAATGTGGTTTTGACCTCCTTTTTTTTGTTTTCCAACAAAGATATTCTAAATAAGTAATATTCATTGTTAAAATTTCGTAACTGTCATTATTTTTTTGCAAAAACTGCTAAACAAAAACGAAAAATGTAAAAAAATACTTTGATGTCTGATAAAACGTCAATTTACTTTAAAAAGTCACTATTTATTATTACGTACAAAACTATTAAATAACTTCTACGTTTCGTTCCCTTTCGAATGAGATATTAAAATCCAAAATCGGTTAAGGAACAATGAAGATATGGTCAATAGAAAAAACCCGTAGAGCCCGCTCGAGTAATTTTATTGTGTTTCGAGAACAAAGGACTCGGTCGACGCGCAGGAGTCGAGCTTGCCCCTCCCTCTTGCTCAGTCCACTCTTACGGTTTACTGTGTTCGGATGTGCTTACTTTCTCTCAAATTTGATTTTTCTAACGACTTGGCTTTTCTTGGACTTTTGTATTTGATTCTCTTCCCAACAACTTGGACCGCGCCCTGTTTTCTTAACTCCTTACGATTTGGCTGTGTGGTTTATCGGACTAATAATGGCAGGAAGAACATTTAGTAACGAAGAATATTCAGATATTCTTTTTTATTACGGAGCTGCCAGAGGAAACGCTGAACAAGCTCGTCGTGAATATGGCGAAATATTCCCTAATCGTCGACTGCCTGATGCCCGCGTATTCTCCCGAACATTCCGACGGGTGCGAGAGCGCGGAGCTGTCGTAAGATACCAAGGTAAGAGAAAATTATTATTATTAAAGCATGTTCAAACCAAAGATTTTTCCACACAAAATGTAGTTCCTTCCTGTACAGGCCGCTCTACATTACGGCGCCGCCGCTAGTTTTTATACAATACGCGCTATAAAAATGTTTTGTTTTAGCGCTTTCCAGCTATTGTCCAGCTATTAAAATAAACCTTTTCTATCACTCTTATTAACGTGCACTTTAAATTGCAAGATTGCAAAACAAATGCCGCTGTCTATACAATTAGTCTGTGCAAATACTCGCAGCGATGGGTGCCATAAATCATACAAGTAAGATAACGGATATCACTTCCTCTCGCACTTAAGTGCGAGAGGAAGTGATGCGCTAAAACAAAACATTTTTATAGCACGTATTGTATGAAAACTAGCGGCGGCGCCGTAATGTAGAGCGGCCTGTACAGGAAGGAACTACATTTTGTGTGGAAAAATCTCTGGTTTGAACATGCTTTAATAATAATAATTTTCTCTTACCTTGGTATCTTACGACAGCTCCGCTTAGAAAAATCAAATCTGAGAGAAAGTAAGTACATCCGAACACAGTAAACCGTAAGAGTGGACTGAGCAAGAGGAAGGGGCAAGCTCGACTCCTGCGCGTCGACCGAGTCCTTTGTTCTCGAAACACAATAAAATTACTCGGGCGGGCTCTACGGGTTTTTTCTATTGACCATATCTTCATTGTTCCTTAACCGATTTTGGATTTTAATATCTCATTCGAAAGGGAACGAAACGTAGAAGTTTTTTAATGGTTTTGTACGTAATAATAAATAGTGACTTTTTAAAGTAAATTGACGTTTTATCAGACATCAAAGTATTTTTTTACATTTTTCGTTCTTGTTTAGCAGTTTTTGCAAAAAAATAATGACAGTTACGAAATTTTAACAATGAATATTACTTATTTAGAATATATTTGTTGGAAAACAAAAAAAGGAGGTCAAAACCACATTTATTTTAGGATTTATTACCATTTGAACATTATTAGTATGATTTTTTGGTTGGACTCTTTAAGTAGGAATAACTTGGAAAGGGTAACAATTCGGACGGTACCTAGATCTCATAGTGATATCTGTCAGAATAACCCTAGACTACCTCCCCTTAACGGCTCCGCCACTAATTTCCAGTCACTCTGTATAAAAAAAATGTAAGCCGGTTGACCCTGCAGGCCATCTTCAAGGATGGCCTGCAGGGTCTTTCCGCTAAATTGAATTATTTTAAGCTCAAAGTAGCAAAAACTATACCTAAGCATAGATTTTTGAGTTCGAAGAGTTCTTTTTTTTCTAAAAGAGTTCAAAAATCTAAAGTTTGTAAAAACTGTATTATAGTAATTTAATATTCGAAAGGGTGTATAATTTTTCAAAATGATCAATTTTGATCTTTTGATTGGCATTCGACGCAACTTTTGGGCTCTACTGTTTTATTAGCTACCTACAAAATCGGCAGGTTAAAAAATGTAGAAGAAATGTAAAAAAAATTTCAAACATTTTCGTCATTGATATCATTGTAGTAGTAATTATTCGATAAAAAAACTGTACATTGAATATTTTTTTAAAGAATACTTAAGGCGTGATCTACAATCGATATCGAAGCCAAAAATATAGTTATTAGAATTTTTGTCTGTTTGTCTATTTGTCTGTAGGTATGTATGTTCGGGGTAAACTCAAATGTACTGCATGGATTTACTCCAAATTTTGTACGAATATTACTAATAGGTCGGGTCAACATATAGGCTTCATATTATCACGCTATCACCTACGGTAGAGGGGTTGTGCGGACGAAGTCGCTGGCAACAGTTAGTTCTTTATAAGATTGCTCTAATGTTACGTTATTGTTAAATGATCAAAAAAAGTTAAAATGCCCAAAAGAAAATTTGATCAAAATTTTTTAGTTACTTTTTATAACTTTTTTATTTTTCATTTTAAGATAAAAAGTAACAGGAATAATGTTGTAGGCTTTAATAATGTCTCCATTTTTATGTAGGGTTACTAGTTTACGAGATATCACGTGAAAACCCTTTGCATTCTTTTTCCAACATGGTGGCCGGGAGACAAGGCTTACGACCCCACAAACTTGAATCTAAGTTTACCCTAACCCCTTCTATACATCAAAAAAATAAAATTGCGTCCCCTGTAAAACGTACGGTAAGGCCTAAAAATTGAAACATTTCAATGGGTATAGATAAATAGAGATGTTGTTGGCTTAACTTCTCACAGATATTGTTTAAGACAAATAATAAAAGGGGTTTTTACAAAAAGATACACAATTAGAAAATTTGGTGTTTTTTTTTTCTTCACTTAGTCGAATTTTTCTAGACAAGTAATGAGAAAAATTGAATAAACCATTATACATTTGCTAAAACAAATGTTTTTTTTTCTAAATAATATAATAAAAATTTGGTGTTAATTGACTTATTTTAGTCAAATAACATAAAAAGTTACGTTAATCATTAAGTTTAGAAGGAAATAACATTATAATAGCCAGTTTAGCTAAGAAAGTCTGAGACTTCAATGAAAAATTTAGTTTTTTTATAATATGTGCTCGTAGTAATAATACAAAAATAATGCAAAACCGACATCGTCATTATCAATAGTCTAATTATGGTTGCAATTAAAAATACAACAAACAGTATGAGCACAAATTAAAAAAAAATTACAACAAACAAAATAATAGTCCTTAATAACAAAACTATAAGAAGCATTTTGTGCTTAAATTACAAAAAATACAAAAAAAAATAAATAAACATAAAATAAAATAAAAAAACTCCGAATAATGAAAACCCACGAGCATAAAACCTAGCACAGTTTTCATAGAAATTAATCCAAAGCCGACGCATGTGGCTCGTGGGCTGCAGGTTGCCGACTCCTGGTCTATACTAATATTTCAACGTAAAACTCAAATTATTTGACTGAAATGCCAAATTTAAATGATCAATTAATTGTCTTAGACGATATCAGCAGTCAGAACTACCGACGCCAATGTTCGATAATTTGCAACTTGTATCGAATGGTAGGGTGCGTTGTCCATTATTATGGTCATCGGCTCTTTTATATAATAGACCTATGAACCAATCTTTAAATTTTTCATAGTTCATCTCCTCATGACACTCTGTAATTTTTTTTTTTGACTTAAAAGCCAGCAAACAATTAGGGACGAATCCACTTGCGTGACAAATAATAAGGCGTTCGCCTTGGTCCTCCGGCACTTTGGTACACGATTGTGCCGTATCTTCGGTCCAAATTTTACCCACTGTGTGGTTGGTGTTTAACTAAAAAATCAGAAACCCGATTTTGATTTTGTCACATGCATACTCTGCAAGACTATGGAGCGTGTACTGAACAGCAGGCTCATGGCACACCTAGAAGCGAACGATCTACTCCGTGACTGCCAATATGGGTTTCTCCGAAATCGGTCCACTGGGGATCTTCTAGCGTATTCCACCTACATGTTGAGCGCGGCCATCGATGTGTGAAGTGAATCATGGTGAAGCACTAGCTGTCTCCCTTGATATTTTGAAGGCATTTGACATGGTCTGGCATGATAGTCTTATTGGCAAGCTTCCTTATATATAGCATAGCATAGCAAGTTTCATTATTTAAAACAGTCTTTTATCATATGGTACAACTTAGTTTTTTAAATTTACGTTATGACATTATAGTAATACAATTTCATAATAAGAAGCAACATTTCAATTTGTAGTCACACGCAGCAATAAATAAATTGACATAGATAAATGGCATCATATAATCAAAATAAGTTTCAAATAAAACAAGTTTAGTTTGAATACTAGTAATTGAAATATTATAAATGTAATATAAAATTGTACCTATAATAATGAATTTGCATGCTAATGTGTAGCGGAATAGGTAGGAAACTAAATTAGACATAACAACTTTGTAACCCTATTTCTTGCAAATAAATATTATTATTATTATTAAATAGAAAAATAGAAATCATATAACGCAATTTTTATAAAGCATATTGGAATTTTTCGAAGTTTTTCTCGTTCCTCAGTAGTAGCTGTATCAGTAGTAGTCTGACGGTCGATGTAATATCAATTCCGGGCCTCGGATTAGCACTCAAAGCCGTAGGACTGTAGACTTGTTATCAAGCCGATAAAATACGGTAATGGAGATTGCCACTCGTCTAGCCAACCAATAATTCAGTGAATCGTCCGGAATTCAGTAAAACTGGAAAGTCTATAGACGGTCTGCTTACTCTGCGAACTCGCAAAGGCGTGATGATACTTTTTAACTTCCCGCTACGTATGTAGTACTTATTTCGCTCCGATTTTCGAAAATCAATTTTTCACCAGATTTTCACGTTTTGACGTCCTAGGAACCTTTTCCGACTATTTTCACGATGACATCAGTATATCTGTATGTGTGTGTGGGTATGTGTGTATGTAAACATCTCAACTTTTGTACGGTTTGATCGATAGAAACGTGGTTGCGTTGATGATATTCAATTGGGACTTTTTGAAATCTTAACCGACTTGGCCCGGGATATTTTGAGAAAATTTGAAAAAGCCTCAAAACAATGTTTTTTTATAATATCTTTCAAATTAATGTACTACCGATTGATTACAAAATCTAATTAGCTGTTTTCTTTAAAAAAGTGTCACACATTGCATCAAAATCGCTGTTATTTTAATGTATTATCTGTTGTTTTTGTGTTATAGCACTCACCCTGTACTTGGGAAACTGGAAAAACCTTTAAAAACAAGAAAGAAAAATATCGACACGCGGGATTTGAACCTGCGACCATCTCCCTAAAGCCGGGATCCCGCGTGTCTATATTTTTTTTTGTTGTTTTTAAAGGTTTTTCCAGTTTCTCAAGCACGGGGTGAGTGCTATAACACTAAAATAATTTGTAATACGAAAGTACTGATCAAAATTATAAATGTGAATTTTATCTGTAACGATGAACTCATTTAACTAGTTACACGTATGTATAGCTAGCGATCAGTACAATCGACGTAATCGATCATATAACAAAGAAGTATTATCTGTTGGTTCTCCTATAAATAAATAAATAAATCGAAAATCTCAACAACAGGTCGGAGTCTTGAGGTTGGTGTGTTCCCCCATCTCCCTCACCCATCTCGTGACTCTGATGAGTACGTAAAGCTGTCGGTCCCGGTCATCGCTACAATTAAACAATAATCGTTAACGGATTAGTAAAATTCTGCGATAGGAATCATCACTCATCTTGTCAATCGATAAACCGGTGAATCGTGGTGCGGAAAATCTATAGATAATCGGTTCATTCTACTACCCTGCAAGGGAGCCGGTGCGATTAATTTATGATATTGAAAAATATAACACTAATTATGTGAAAATAGGTTTAGTACTAAGCGGGCGTAGACATAGAGTTAAATATTACACACTAGCTGTTACCCGCGACTTCATTCGCGCGGACTTCGTTTACTCCGCACAGCTCCTCCTCCGTAGGTGACAGCGTAATAATATGTAGCCTGTATGTTGACCCGACCTGTTAGTAATATTCATGCAAAATTTAAAGTAAATCCATGCAGTACTTTTTGAGTTTACTCCGGACATACATTGAATTTCCTACGATTTTATTATATGTATATAGATTACATATCGATAGTCTAGCTAGCGGTAGAGAAAGGAACTTCGAATAAACCACCTTTCCTAATAAAGTGTTTGTTATTCAAGGCTACCCTATAGGTATAAATGGGCGTACCGTGGGCGGGGGGGAGGGGGCAGGTAGGGGCAGCTGCCTCCCCTGGAATTAGTTTACCTCTCTACTGTTGTAGATAAAAAAAAATAAGGTAAAAACATAGTCTTAAAATGTTACAGTTGCCCCTCCCCTGGCCCAAAACCTGAGTACGCCCATGTAAGTATACATATTAATTTATGGTCGAGGCTCTTCCAGTCTAAAGGACCGGTCGCAGAACAACTTCCAAAACCATTATTTTACCGTTTTAATACGTTCTAGAAATATTTTAATATGCGTTTTACGAGTATTATAAATCAGAATTTAAGACGCAAGTGAATTGGAAAATTTTGTGCTATCAATATTTTCCCCTGAATATTTCTCTTATTTAGAGGATGAATTTGCAAAAATATTTTTATTAGGAAATTTCTGTACAAAGCTACTAGCTCTACTAGTTTGGGATAGGTTGCCTATTAGCTTGTACTATTATGTATTCTGTGCTGTTTGTCAATCGGCGTTTTATTAAATACAAATCGTGACTTAGTCCACGTAATGCCAAATCGTTACTTCCTTTTGCTCAATCGGGTAAAAATATTACCCCTAGAAAGTACAGATTGCTAAACTATACATATAATAAAATCGTAGGAAAGTCAAAACTGTACATTGAATATTTTTTGAAAATAATACTTGGGGCGTGATCTACAATCGATATCAAATGTCTGTTTGTCTCTTTGTATGTCCGGGGTAAACTCAAAAAGTAGTGCATGGATCTACTTCAAATTTTTCGAATGTGTGTTATGTTTCTCGAATGGGGTCGGGTTTATGATAAGGGAATAATAATACTTCACCCCCGAGCTAAAAGTTGGGAGACTTATAGCTGTTCATCTAGGTGAACTTTAAAACCTTACTAAAACTTGTGTACACAGTCAGCTGTTAACTATGTTTTCTTTGAGCTGTTTCTGAAAGTTTTATGTATAAGCTCTGAACCAACTTAACTTACAGTTTTTTCCAAAGGTTTTGTGATTCAAACTGTGTACCAAGTTCTCTTAAAGCTGTTTGCGAAAGTTTATGAGACCTTCTACTAGTCTAGTTCTTTTTTTTATAGAGTAGGGGGCAAACGAACAGGAGGCTCACCTGATGGTAAGTGATTACCACCGCCCATGGACAACCACACTATCAGAAGATTTGTAGTTGCGTTGCCGGCCTTTTAAGAAAGAGTAGGTTCTTTTCTTGAAGGTCCCTAAGTCGTATCCGCTTGGAAAAACCCCTGCCGGTAATTGGTTCCACAGAGGAATACTGCGAGAAAAAAAGAGTGCCTCGAGAATCGCACAGTTGTGGATTTCCAAACATCGAGATGGTGAGGATGAAATTTTGAATTCAGTCGCGATGTCCGTTTGTGAAATTCTGCGGCAGGAATTAATCCAAACAGTTATTCGGAACTTTCCCCATGATAGATTCGATAGAAGATACAGAGCGAAGCCACATCTCTACGTAATGCCAAAGAATCAACCCGATCAGAAATAGTCCTGTTATTGACGATTCGAGTCGCTCTACGTTGAATGCGGTCAAAAGGAAGGAGCTGGTACCGAGGAGCCCCCGCCCACAAGTGAGAGCAGTACTCCATATGAGGCCGAGTTTGCGCCTTATAAAGTTGTAAACGATGGGCCAGCCTGAAGTAATGCATATCTAATCGGCAATGGGTATCACTTGGTTTTTCAAATCAAAAAATGAATCACAATGCACCAGAAGTACGATGGAGTCAGATCCACGTAATAGGCCTAATGATTCAAATCTTTGGTTCATTCTGTCTACTGCAAAAGGAAACTGGCCATTAAACAACAGCCAATCTTCTAAATGCCAAGTGCTAAAAAATAACCAAATTTATTTCTACGCAAATAGACAAAAAACAGGTATATTATAAATCATTATATATAATATTTCGTCAGAAATAATTAAAATAAAAATACATATGTACCTATTACTTAAGAATTAAATATTTTTCGGTAATTAAATACTATGTAAATTGATTTGTGCTACGTCGCGCTACGGCCTACAAAATATTAAACTTGCGTAGACTGCTACGCTATTTACGTAGAGCTTACACAACGAAAATTCTTTTTCGTTGTTAAAAACATTGACTTATTTATTAGTAAGTCAATGGTTAAAAAGAATTAATATAAAAATACGAAAAAGATATTATTTAATTTGAAAATATAATATTTTACGTTAAAAATATAATCTGACTGCAATATAATTTCAACGTAATAAGACTGCTACAGCCGTTAAATTTATTAAGAATAAAACCAGAAGTATACCACCCAAACAAAAACGAATTAAAATTGGATATCAAATGATTCAGTTAAGGTTAAAAAATAATAATTAGAATAAAATAAATTTTCGGGACAAATTACATTTATTAATCTAACCCCAAAGTAAGCAAATTGTTTGCTTGTGTTATGGGTGTTAGCCAACGTAATAATACATAGAAATACATATATAAATACTTTTCCATACATAATAAACACCCGAACCCGGAAATACAAACATTTATGCTCATCACACAAATGCTTGTCCCCATTGGAGATCGAACCCGAGCCCCGTGAATTGCGTAGTCAAGATCGCTAACAACTCAACCAACGGGGTGATCACTACTACAAAAAATATACTACTTATAAAAATAAAATAATATATAGATAACAAACATGAAAAATACACCGAATTGAGAATTTCCTCCTTTTCAATAGTCTGTTAAACGTAGTACAGCAGTTAAGTATATCAATAATTTTATAAGATAGTACATGTCATAGTACAAGCGATGCAAGTAAAAGGAACCATAAATCAAAAGAATTTTCAAAAGTTTTTATTATTTCGATACTGATATATATTCCTTAATGGCTTAATTGCATAACATAACTTAAAATCAGCGATAAAGGTATAAATTAAACCTACTCAACGTAACATTATTGACAACGAGCTAATATTCACTAACAGAAAATCAGGCTATTTACGCAATAGTTCTTTGCCCTAGCCCCAAATACTTTTCGGTTTCCTCAAAATAGCCTATTTCTTACATCTCACTCCTTTATACGGAACAAAATAGAGATGGTCAGTGTTGTTCAACGTAATTGGAACGTATGTTACGTGTATGCTACAGACATAACGTCGCCTAACGTAATGAAGAAATGCATAAACAATGCAAAACTAATCAATACGGACGATTAGGACAATCTTCTTATTTATTATTAGTCGTTGGGACAAAAACGTTTACCAAATCGTTCAATTAGTATATTTTGCTAATGCAACGTCACAAATGTGTATTTGCATGGATCGTTTAGATAAAGCTCATCTTGATTTATTTTTAGATGGGGGTGAAAGCAAGAGGGGTGGGGTCATAATGAAAATTGAAGACAATTCTCATTTCAGGCTAGTCCCGCTCTGCCCCGCGAGGGGTGAAGTGCTGTGGCGATGATTGTCATAACATAAAACCATTCAAAACGTGTTGCAAAATAAATGTCTCTGCAATTCTGTTGTTTACCGTAGGCTTTATAAACCTTTCTCAATGAAGTGTCCAACTGCGCTTGTAGTATCCACCATGATTTTCTTTTTTGTCGGCGTTTCAATACTTGGGATTTTAGTGACTAGGCCGCCTGTGAGTAATTTTTTGTTTTATATCATAAAAATATGTATTTTACTACTTTATTTACAATTTACATAAATGTGATTTTCCATTATTGTTATTTTTTTAAGTAACTAATTTAATGGTTTTAATTGAGTAGTTTAACTTTCGTCGTCGTCGTTTAGTCGTCTTTAAATAATTTTAAATTTCATATTAACAAAATGTAAGTTATCCAATTTTATATATATTTAGCATGATTTTCAATACAGAGTTCATTTTATTAGTGTTTTTTAGTAAGTAATTTTAAATGAGATGCTATAAATAAATAGGAAATAAATATTTTTAATGGTGTCTATATGATAGCGCGATCGATCTGTAGAAAAGCATGCGCTGTAAAAGGAAAATTCAAAACTTTGCCGCGAAACTTTATATTTGTTTATTGTGAAATATGTAATAACAGTTTAAAACTTTACAGTCTAAAAATAATTACGTGAATGTTATATTGTTATTGATACATTTTATATACGTAATTTTATAGTGTCTGTAAATAAAACATATACCTACTTTTCTTGTCGATAAGTGTTGTTACCTATTTTATTTTATGTTTTTACCAGGTCTTTAATTCATTTGGAGCGTGATTATAATAACAGGATGGTAATGAGTGTTTTATTTAGCATGGTCTTTGCTTATGCACCTTGCTATGAATATGATAGCTAGAAATGCACACTATTTAATGAATATTTTTTATTTTCTTTTGCTTACTTTGTAAATATCACACATTTCCATTATAGCTATTTGCTTTATAGAAATTTGAATTGCAGTGAGAATACCGTAGTGTTCTATTAATTATATTATAGTTACATTATAGTTATTTATATTAAAATATAATTATTTGACTTAAATCATTAAAAAATGTTGGTGTTGGGATACTGGTTACCATCTCGCCAGTCAATATCACAATATCACAATACTATAATTATTTTACCACAATATTTTTTTTATATATTGGTTTGATTATTATTTGATCAATACCATACACACACACTTATACACACACATACACACACACTTGAAACTCAACTGATATAGACAAGTTCTAGATATTTTCTCGTCTTAAAAATCTGCAAGTAATACTTAAAAATATGCAACATACCTATGGATCGGGAAGATCATCGCGATTGAAAGATATCTATAATGTTAGTAGTAAGAACTAGGTATAATCGTAATCAACTGTAATCGAATAATAAAATGCTTCTCTGCCATAAAATAAGAAAAAGTAAGGCCGCTACGTGTAGTATATTGTAGCTTTAATAAACTAAAGATAATGTGTAATAATTTAAAGCACTTGCCTTGCCTTTAATATTTCTAAGTTTAAAAAAGGAGCCTTTTTATAATAATGACTAGATGACCCGCGCAGCTTCGTCCGCGAGTAGAGTTGGTAACATGTTGTCAATATAATCTTCTATACAAACATTCATCACATATTTCAGCCCCTGTGGACGCCCAGTCGGTCATAATATATGACCGCTTCGTATTTTTTAAGTTTCTACCGTTGCTCAATGGGTAAAATATGACCGCACCTAATTTGAATTTAAATTTTATTACATATGTTAAATATTTTACTGAATAACTTTATTTTGAATCCTAATAGACAGAAAATATATCTATCAATACGTAGTCGTTTATAGAACAATAAAATATGGTTTAATTATAGAGAAATCATATTATTTGTACAACCCGGTATCAGCGTTGGCACGGGTCAATTAGTAACGAATGCCATCGCTAAATATCGCGCGTGCGAAGATGGGACTCGTCACTCGAGGAGTTAAGGGTTAATTTAAGAAGAAATCAGTAGCCTATTATTTGACTCCAGGAAATCAACCATTTCCTTCTTAAGTTTCATCAAATGCAGTATATTAGTTTAGTCGTGAAAGCGTAATTGATAGACAGATGGGCAGACATACTTTCACATTTGTAATGTTAATATTATGTCATAAGGAATATTATTTTACGTAGGCAATATTATTACTTCTGTAAATCCGGTTTAGCAAGTAACTGCTCTCTTGAAGCTATTGTTCGCCAGCTGATCCGAAAGAAATTTCTACCCTTTGAAATATTTATATTCCTCTAATGTTTTTTATCTTAAAATACCTAACAAGCAGATGGCTCTCCTGATAGGAAGGGACCGAAGATGTTATTGGTGCATTGCAACTATGTGGTAGAATGTTAATATTATATGCACAAGTTTACCGGCTACCTCACCCTCTAAACCGGAACACGACAACAACAAACAGAGAGGCTATTGTGGCAAAAATATTTAAAGCGCTGGTATAATAACAGATCAAGACGTTGCGGAACTCTACCACCTATAATTAGTAGTTAGAATGTTAGTACCATATTCTTAGACCCATATTCTTCAAAATAGGGGCCTGGATCGATCTATTTCGACTGCCAATTATTTACAAACCTGAGTGCTTGTTGACATGCGGTGTCTATCCTGATAAGATAAATCATCTCCTATGGACTCCAAAGATGTTAAGAGGGGTTTACTATCTGTGTCGTACGATGACAATGCCACATGCATAAGTCTACCAAGTAACACACCTTTCAAACCGGAGCACGATAATCACAAGCACGAGCGATTTTACGACAGGAATAGATAAGGAAGTGGTACCAAATATCCGAGTGAGACGTTATGAAACTTTCGCCTTTTACAACCTGCTTGACAGTACAACAGTTTATTTATTCTTCAAAGGAGTCGGAACCAACACGGGGTAAAAATATTTTCTTTGTTTACTTTTAATACCTAAGAATAATATGAAAACAAGTGGCATTGTTAAATACACAGACCTTTAGATAAATTTCTCTCTTGCCTCTACAGAAGTGGTGCAATCCCAAAATTACCGAACTAGTGTTTTTTTTTTTCTTAACAGTGCGCGGCAGAAACACCATGCACAGACGGCCAGCTCTGTCCACCAAACTGGTACTGCTGCGAAAAAGGCTGCTGCGCACCAGCCACAGCTACCCCTCGCATGCTGCCTGGTGACACTTTCAAGGAAGCCATTCCTTATAGCTGGTATTCACAATGGTAAGTAAAAGAACCTACCTTTGCTGTATTAACAACTCAAAAATATTCCACACACTATCCTTTATTTAGTACAAGATAACAGTCCTGTAACTGCGTACCTGAGGTTTGCGCAAGTTTCCTAACCATGTTACGCTCTAGCCACGTAACAAAACTTCAATTGAATTAAAGCGATTAGGGCTCTTACACACATAAACACGATACAACGTCGTGTGGTGCTACGACGAGGCATAACGTATAGTAAAATGTGTAAGAGACCTAAACGCTTCGATTCGATTGAATTTTTGTTACATGAATAGGGTAAGCTGCAACACGACGGTGATAAGCACTGACGTTAGAATTAGGCGAAATGGTGGCATTATGCTTGGAAAAGTCTTCATAGAATCCTAATAGCTACTGAAGTATTTAATGTAGTAATAATAATGAATTAAAAGATATTATTTTCTACACAAAATAGTTCAGTTGCTAAGCAATTTAGATAACATTTTCCCCGTGTTGGTCCAGGCTACTTTGAAGAATAGGCCAACTGCCGTTCTGTCAGGCAGGTCGTAAAAAACGACCGCAGAAGGCCGCAATAGCGACAATGCTTGCCATTGTCGTGTTCCGGTTTGGAGTGTAAGGTAGCCGGTAGATTTATGCAAGTGGCATTGATATCCCGATACCCGGACAGCAAAGCACCATTAACACCTTTAGTATCTATAGGCGATGGTTCCTCTTTCCATCAGGAGAGCCATCTGCTTGTTTATAATCTTATTATAAAAAAATGCTGGTTTCTTAAGTTTTGGCAATCTATGCAACCCCGACCCTTGGACAGCACGTGACTAATTAGATTATGGGACTTTAGTCTTGGTTTATTTTGGTACTTACATCCATTCACATGTTATGTATTTTATAAATCTGTTTTGTCAATATTTTATTTGCTAGTCTTTCTACGTGTCTGAAGAAACTTACTACGTTCTTTCTTACAATCCCACTCTCTCACTTCAGTATTACGAATATTATCTGCAAATGCAACACCACAGACTTTTGTAATCACTTTCTCTCTCATTTCGACCGGATTAATCTTGCTTTCTTGTTCTTTCTGGCATACCTATCTCCCATTTCCACTCAATCATGTTGAGATAACCATAGAATTGTAGAACCCAAGAAAGACACCCTGATTTAGGATAGTAGATACGCGAACGCTCTACTCACTCTGTTCCTTGTACACAATTTCTAAGTACCATCACGCCCAATTCCCTTACGGGGTAGGCAGAGTAAACCGAACGTCTAAACGCTTTCTTGTTCATCGCGATTCAACGTTTTAACAGCTGTTAAAATGAGTGACGATCCCCGTCACCGCATTATACAGATCTGATAATGATTATCAACTATATCTAGCGATAACCATATTCCAATAAAAAAGAACCAAGGCTTTTATGTGCTCATCCAACGCAGGGAAGTTATTACAAACCACCCACCAGAATCCGAGCTGCTATTGAGATTTTGTATTTTCGGAAACACATCAAATAAACCTCAATAACACTTCTATAGGACTTGGGGATCAAACCCTAGACCCTGTGGTCTGAGCCGAATAGGCTAACCACTAGACCACGTGACAGTCACTTGTACACAGTCTTTACTAAAATACTAGAGAGTAACGATCGACCTCTAGTCGAAATTCGGCCATAATTTTATAGCTCTGTTTAAAACTGTTAAAGTTTGAAAACGGATTTGAGCTATTAATAAAATAGTATGTATACACGTGTGTATATTATGTGTGCCGAATGAATTGTAGTATCTGTAACGCTTTTTTTTTTAAATTAAATTTATTTCTAATGCCCATTATTACGTCGACTAAATGACAGTCACACATTGATTGATAAATGTGTTTTATTAACTGTAATAAACTGGGTTTTACATTAAGCTTAAATACTAGAAATTCACGTGTATGCTGCGTGATAAAATGTGATAACGATGTTGCTATAAGATACCGATGGTATCTGTGCGCGAGCGTGTTCTATCGCTACACGTTACACCCATTATCTAATATGTTAGCTTTCTCTATTCCTTTTCCATGTAACCTGTGCCAAACCTCATCCTTCTACGTTGCGTAATTGTCGGAAAAAGGAATACAAAGTTTTCGATTCACGTATTAATATATAGATAATATATATTTTACGGCAGATATGTAGCATTTTTTTGTCATATTTTCCAGGCAAGTGCTTTTTCTGCTGGGAACTTTAGCTGGAATTTTAGTGTGTTGCGTGTGGTGCCTAGTGTACAGACGTCCGGGGCTGTTCATGTGTTCATTAGCTTGCTGCGTGCCAAGGAACCGGTCGGAAGGAGACTCCGCCGGATCTGTATACCCTCCGCCTCGCTACAGCCGTTGTGGGTCGTTCCATCAGGCACCTCCGCCTTATTCTGAAGTATGATTTTCAACATTTCTTTAATTATCTTTAATAATTAGTCCGGGTCCGGTTTGAATAATAAACCATCTGCCATTCTGCCAGGTAGTTCATAAAAGGCGAACGATTGGATATAAGTAAAACTATCAACGTGACTACTAGGTGGTAGAGTTTCGCAACGTCTCGCAAGGGTGTATGAAAACACCGGTACTTATTCCTGACATAATAACGTCAATATTTATCGTTGTGTGTTCCAGTTTAGAGGGTAAGGTAGCCAGAAGACTTATGCATATGCTATTGCCATCTCGCTACACAGATAGCAACAACTTTGCATCTTTAGGCGATGGTTTCTCTTTCCATCAGGAGAGACATCTGCTTTGTCTAAAGATATAAGAATCATACCAATCTACGCTAGAAATTTGAGCATAGTATATATCTATGTATGTATATATCAAATAAAAAATCTCACCTTTGACAACAGACTTTAACCGTTAAGAAAATAGTATACGTGTCTGGTTTATCCTACACTTTATACGAGCAATTCTTGTGTATTTGCAGTGTTGCCAGACCTCCTGATTTTTCGGGAATCTATTGATTTTCCCCGAATTCTACTGATCTACTGATTTGAACTGAAAGTCTACTGATTTTTTCAAATACTTTAAAGTATGATAAGTAATAAACCTGCATGTAATGAAACACAAAATTATCATCATTGAGTTGACATTAAAAAAATGTCATCGTAAAATAAGACTTAATGTGATGGACACATAAATGAATATTGAAACGTAAATCTTGTTCTACAGGAAGCGAAATAAATCAGTTCGACATAAACTCTACGAAGATGATTACATGACTAAATTAAAAATGTTCCTAATATTACTTTAGTGCCTGACATTGTTTTATTAAAACTAAATGCATCTTCTGATTTTTTTGGAAAATTTCTCCATACATCTCCTGAGTTTTTCTAGTCGCATCCTCTGATTTTATAAAAATGGATCTAGCAACACTGTGTATTTGTATGTGGTATTTGGTTTCTTCTAAATGGCTTTGACGATTTTGACGAAATTTTGTATTTAGATAGTCTTTTACTATAAAATTGGTCTAGGACTACCTATTTGTCATCTAGGTGATAATCCGTATTCATATGAAAAAATATCATACGGTCGAAGCACAATCGCCCAGATATTTTTATTAATTTAATGTATTTTAATGCATATTCTTTAAAAATATTAGATTTATGCAGTCTTCTACAATGTAAACTTTTGTTGTGCCAAATTTCATACTTCCGTTCGCGGTTGCGTTGGTTCTATAGGCGATGGTTATCTCTTTCCATCAGGAGAGCATTCTGATTGTTTGTTTTCTTATTTTATAAAAAATAATCAAAGTTATATGTAGCCAGTGCTACATTCACAATTAAAGTGAATCGACCGCCACCTCTCAAGCTAAGTCCCATCAAGCCTTTAAACTACATAGCGTGCGAAAGAAATTACAAACATACATACGTACATACATATATTCAGACACTTGACAAAATATAAACCCCTTTGTGACACAATTTGGTAAAGCTATGGTAATGCTTTTTACAGCAAAACCATTCAAACAGACCAATAAAAATTGCTTTTACTTTGAGATGAATAATTCGCGCGTAATTTTATCATCGTGTGATTGTCGTAATATTTTTGTTCTACGTACTTCGATCAACAGCATAATAGTTACAAAAACATTTTTCAGGTAACTTCAAAACCTGATCTCTATCCTCTAGTAATCACTTGTGGAGAAGATGATGGCAAGGCAGGAGGAAGTTACGTAATGGTTCATTATTTCAGAAATTATGTGATACGGGCCCCTGGTAAGTAATTAATTTAGGAGTACCTTAAGGAAGAATTCTTGGTCCTTTTACATTAACAGTTTAGAAAACCAAAATAGTATATAACCTATTATTAATACAAAGAGTAAAATTGATTAAAGTCATGAACTCTCGGGTTCTATCACCGTGTCGATTAAAAAGTGTTTAAAGTTTGTTCCAAAACAAAAGCGGTAATCGTTATCAGGATTATTTTTATTTTTTTTATTTCATGCGATAGCAAACAAGCCGATGGTCCTCCTGATGGAAAGAGATAACTATCGCCTATATCAAATATGTATATATAGAGATCAAAGATGGTAATGGTGCGTTGCTATCCAAATGGCAGGGTTGGAATACTACATACATAAGTTTACCAGCTACCTTACCCTCCAAACTGGAACACGACAGCAGCAAGCACCAGCACTATTGCGGCAGGAATAGGTAAGGCACCCTAACCAGGTCGAGATGTTGCAGAACTCTACCATCTAGTAAATGTTTATTAATAATATTATTCGGAATTTTCACAAATAATAAAAAAATTTGACCCATCTCACCACCCAACATTCCGGCGAATCGTAGTAAATATCTTTTCTATAGAATTGCAGAAACCTAGAATGATTTGAACAGATTTCCATAGTACACGATCCACGCTTAAGCCCCGATTACTTTATTCTGTATGTTTGTGTGTGTGTGTGTGTGTATGTGTGTGTGTCTGTGAGTGTTTAATACAGGTGCTTAGTATTAAGCAAGAAATACGTGAAGACAGCCGTTGATCAGTGCGGGTGATTAGTAATCAGCGTAGTAAAAGTGAGTAGTCACTCGCACTGATGATGGCTGTCATCAGTCGTCACGTATTCTTTGCTTTATACTAAGCACCTGCATTAAGCACTCGCACTCGTACTAATCAAAGTGTAAGCGGGGCATTATGTTGAGTTCTACGAGCACATAAAGTGCTCGTCGGTTGAGTTTAAAATTTTAATATATTATGTCATAGCTAATTCAAATAATAATAATAATATTTAAAGTGACTTTAAATATCAACAATACTAAATAAAATCGATTTTGATGAAACTTGAACTGTTCCCTATGTTGGAATATATCTGAATCAAATCAAAAAGTATAATCTCGATATAACTTTTAATTCATATCGTATACATCACGAAATTTAGTACACGTATTTGGACGCCTAAATATAGATCAAAATAGTCAAATAATATACAAGCCCAACAATATTCCATACACAAATAGCAAACTAAAAACCTCCGTTTTTTCGTAAGTTGCAAGTATTATATATCACTTAGAGAAACATCTAAGAATACTATTGCAATATATTCTTAGTGTTTGTCTCTACATATTTTTTGTCAAATTTCGTAATTAGGTAAGTTCTCTTTAGGAGTCCCTAACTTCAAATGTACCATTTTGAAATTTTTTGTCTGTCTGTAAATGCGTCCCGCTATAACTCGGAACAGTTGGACTGATCTTGATGGAAATTGGTATACGACGGAGACTAGTAATTACGCAAATAATCGCGTAAACCCTGATTCAACTACCGGGGCAAACAAAATGTAATTTGGCTCCTCCCGCCCAAATGTCGAATCGTGATTAGTTTCCGTGGTGATTTGGGGTCCATGTTGAAGAATTAATCAACAAGCTTACTGCTAGGCATCTCGAAAAAGTTGACAGATGGTTTATTGCGAGAAGTAACACGATGTCAATGAGATGTTTCATTAATTTCGTGCAACGTCTCGCCCGGATTTATCATATATAATTCCTGCCAGAGTACCATCGATGTTTGCGTTGTCATGTTCTGGTTTGGAGTGTAAGCTAACCAGTAAAACTATGCTTGAGGCCTTCCAACTCTTCCACGGATAGCAACACTCCATTAACATCTTTGATGTTTTATCTCTTTGGTCTCATTAACTGTTTCCATCAGAAAAGCCATCTGCTCGCTTGCTATCCCATAAAATAAAAAAGTAACCTTACAGTGTATTAATATTCCATTAACTTTGCATACCCTGAAGGAACTGGTGTGATGATACTTTTTCATATTTTTTTAAATACTAGCTGCGGCGTGCAGCCCGCCGCATTATGAGTTTTTGGTGAATCCCGCGGGAACAACTTATTTTTCCGGAGTAAAAAGTAGCTGTACTATTTACTTCATTCAAATCCGTTCAGTAGATTTTGCGTGATTAAGTAACAAACATCCATCCGAACATCCAAACATTCGCATTTATAATATCTATACATATAATAAAATCGTAGGAAAGTCAAAACTGTACATTGAATATTTTTTTAAAAGAATACTTGGGGCGTGATCTACAATCGATATCGAAGCCAAAATTATAGTTTTTAGAATTTTTGTCTGTTTGTCTGTATGTATGTCCGGGGTAAACTCAAAAAGTACTGCATGGATTTACTTCAAATTTTGCATGAATATTACTAACAGGTCGGGTCAACATATAGGCTACATATTATCACGCTATCACCTACGGGGGAGGAGCAGTACGGAGTAAACGAAGTCCGCGCGGACGAAGTCGCTGGCAACAGCTAGTAAATAATATAGATTCTATCTTTTCAGGGTCACTTTCCGCTACTAGTACAGCAGATTCTCTAAACTCGAGTTTTCTTTGTAATGCAGCGAATGAAGTGAGTATTTCTAATGATCTATGTGGTCTGTGTATTGAACACATTTTTTTATTTTTATATATAATACTATATAAATCTATATCGTCTATTTATATTTATATTTATATATATTAATTTTATGACTCACTAACGTCAATTATTGTTTTAACTCGAGTTATATTGCTATAACTCGAGAACGACTTCACCGATCTTGTGCAAATGATTGACCAATATTTTTTGTGTGTCCATTTGTCTTTCTGTACGCGCCGTTACGAATCAATGGCGGCTTAGTCGATTTATGTGAATATTGGTATAGATCAGGTTATTGCACAAATTATAGGCCATCAAATATTTGTCTGTCAGTCACGCTCGGCGAAGGCGTAGGTAATATAGCTAGACTTACATAATAATTAAACACACAGAGATATCTACCTCACACAGGTTTAACTTGTGTTGTTTTAATAATTCGTGATGGTCTAGACTCTAGACTCTACGTCCATATGTCAAAAATAAACCATCTGCTTCCCTGTAGATCAGTTCATGAAAATGGTCAATGGTCCGAAATTTTCACTTTCTACTGGGTTTTGCAACCTCTGTCCTAAGTTTAATACCCAGAGGTTGCTATGGCCATACTTTTCTTGTAGCAATAGTATCCGTGCCTGTCATTGTCATGTTTCAATTTTACATGTAAAATTACATCCCCACAGCATATCGCATGTAGCAGCATGGCAGCACAATTAACATCTTTAACGTCTAAGCGATGAATATATTTTTCTTTCCGCTCTCTCTCTCTCTCTTTCATTAGATCTGCTTAAATGTTATAAAAGATAATTATTCTCCAATTGAATATTAAGGAAAATGATATCTCTTTATGTTATAAGATGCCAAACAAGCAGATGGTTCCCCTAATGGAATGAGATAGCCACCGCCCATAGACACCAAATGTTATGGTGTGTTGCTATCCATAAGGCGGGAAAGCGATGCCTCATGCATAAGTTTACCGGTTATTTCCTACCATTTTATATTCTCCAAATCGAAAAATGACAGTGACAAGCAATTGACGCTATTGCGGCTAGAATAGATAAGGCGGTGGTAAAAAACCCGGTTGAGACTTTGCGGAACTTTACCATCTGGTATTTACGATGGCAGTGACACCTTAGGCCAATCGTTCATCGTTTACGAACCGTATGGCTGAATAGCAGTAAGTCTACAAAGAAAACAGTATAAGGCCATTCGACTAATCGACAATCTTGTATTCACCAACGGTTTAGAGCGCATTAGTCTTCGCAGAAACTTTGGTTCGCTATGTAAGTAAGTTCTCCTTGTTTTTCAAGTGGGCAGTGTTTTAATTAACTTATTCAAACAGTACAGCTGCATCTATTTTTCTCTGTCTTACTACACGCCGTAGTGAGATATTCATTCACACCAACTTGTAGTTTGGCTATCTACTGGCTTGGTTTGGTAAGTTTGGTATCTATGCGTGAAAACGTATATTCCTGGTCTGAACAGTAAAACTCTGAAACGATTTTTCTGACAGGGTGTTTCCAAGGATCTCTGATATGGGTATTTTAAGAGAAGGATTAACAGTTTCATCAGAGAGTAGAATTGCGTTAGTTTTTAGCTCCTTTTGATGCTGGTGTCCATGGGCAGTGGTGGCTGTTTTCCATCACGTGGCCCACTTGCTCGTATGTTGTCAGTTTCTACGATAAAGAAACATCCAAATGAATGTTAAGGAAAACGCGTATTTTGAATTGTACGCAGGCAAACACGATGGTGCCCCCGCCGTACTCGTGCGCGAGCGGGCTGAGCGAGTGCGGGCGGTCGGCGCTGCGCTCGCTGTCGTCGCTGGCGGAGCCGCGGCGCCGCGAGCCCGCGCCCGCCTTCCGCGAGAGCCTCATCACCTCGCCCGTGCAGCCGCTGGTCACCACCTACACTATACACTACATATCTAACCAATATTTGATAGGGGGATAGGGGTTGCAATATTGGGTACATTAAGTAATATTTTTTTCAATCAATCAATCAATCGTTTATTGCAGAAAATAGGGTTAGTTACATGTGCTCTTATATTATGTTAGTAGTTCCTCCTATTTTGCCGTATGAACAGCATGCAATGAAATTTTTTATTTGTGGCAAAATTAACATTTTTAATATTGCTAAGATATTATAGAAAAATAATTATTGTTAACAAAATTAAAATATAAAATTAGCATGTCATGAAAAATAATTATTATCAACAAAATTAATAGATTAATAATATCATTGTAATGTCAAATTGTATCAGTCAGAAGAATTAAGTAGGAAAAAAAATTAGTAATCTTGAGAGAAAAAATTATTATGTCTTAAAGGAATATCAATTTGTAAAATACTTATAATTAAAAAATTATAAAGAATAATGGAATAAAAATATAAAATAAACATGTAAACGTGCATCATATTCTCCTTCTATGGCCCAATTTTGGCATCAGCAACAGTTCTTTAACACTATAAATTTTTTTATCCTTTAGCCACTTCAGTAAACCTTTTTTAAACTTCTTAAGGGGTAGTGACTTAAAAGTATCTGGCACAACATTATAAACCTGTATACACATGGAATAATATTGTTTGTAATACAATATTATCCTTGGTGCCAGGTTAAAAACCACCCTGTTTGAATTTCGTGTATTCCGACGATACACATCACATGCCTTAGAAAATAGCTTATAATTTGTCTTAACAAAACAGGCCAATTCATATATGTACATGCATGGAAGTGGTAGAAAACCTAATTTAAAAACATTTACTAAGGACATTGAGTATGAAGATCGGCCTGTAGTGTTCAATATGACATTTAGAATTTTTTTATGGATCGGGGCTATATGCACACATTTCAAATCGGAATGGAAAACACTTTCTTAAACCGAACGACTAAACATGTGACCCGTGATTAGGACTTGAATTATCAATGATTGAGCGCATCGGCTTATAAGTAACACATACATCCGTAAAACTATTTTCCCCCTAACGAAGGCACACAAAAGCATGGCCAATACGAGTACATATAGGTATTCAACGCTCGATTTACTTAATTAATAGCATAACACATACCTATATCTACAAGACTTCACTCTATCTACAACATACACAAAACACACACATACATAATTTATATTACGTATTCTATATTCACGCCAAATCCCTTCATCCGAAAGAACGACAACGAAAGCCGCATCAGCTCTTATATACAGCCAACGCTAACTTATGTTTCGGCTTTTTCACAAAGAACTCCTAACAGAAACTTATGCACGAATAATCACTCTCTCAATGATATTATACGAATGCGTCTTTCATAAGAACGTTATTATTTTGCCTCGGCTAAAGCCTTTTTATTCTATATTTTAAAGAATATAGAATAAAAAAATTACAAGATTCTATCTGACTGAGTGAACTGTATGTTGTTATGCACACAGGCTCACTACAATTAATTAGATGGCCGTTGGGCAACATAAGTAGTGATTCACATCTCTTTAAGTCAGCGTAAATTTTTAATTCAGGAATTGATGTTGTAAAAACGTATTTAGATCTATGCTTTTTAACATGAAAATAGATAGCATTTTTAGGTTATTTCCTAATATTTTCACAATTTTATTTTTTTGTTTCTTAAACGCAATTTCTTTGTGTTCCAGGACCGGGCATTTGATTTAGAACTCGAGCTTATTGATTGTGAACTATATTGCGACGGAGGCTGCAAGCCTCGCCTTGGTGCTTCGCCACCTCCTCGGCGATCACAGTCCCAAACAAATTCGGACGATACCATGTATGACCAAGAGGCATACGGACTACGTCAATTATTCCCTACCTCTCCTGAAACTGCAGCGGCTTGCGAGTCGCCACCACAGCCAACAAGCCCAACACAATCTAGAGATTCAACATTACGAAGACAAGTGGACGAACGCCGTCAAAGACGTCACGATCCTATCAAGAAAATATCAAAAGCAAGAAAATCGAGCTTATACATGCCTCTCTCAGTTGGATATTCTGGGAGAAGTTCAAGGATATCTCCAGGAACTAGGATTTCTTCTCGATCAGCTCCAGCTACTCCTTGTGGAGCTTTAGTGCCTAATTTATTAATGTTTACACAAAGGGTTTCAGCATCGAGGTTAAGTTCGAGATCATCGAGACTTGAAGAAGAAAATGATCCTTTACTAGCAGATTTAGAACCTTCGCGATCGGACCACAAATTTTAAACCCAAATTCGAATACACTAGGTGGGCCTATATTCAGGTATTGGTTCTTGAAATCTGAAAATATGCAAATGTAGGCAGGATTAAATGTCAGCAAATACAGCGCAGTCATTTATATTGTCAGTTTTTAAATATATAGGTACGTATATTTGGACTGCACATGAAATATTACTTGTTAAGATGTTAATAAAATTGAATGTCAACATAACTCAATAGGAAGCAATGCGCTCAGAATTCTTCGACTCAATCCAACTATAATCCAATAACTAGCTGGGCGACCGAGCTTCGCTCGGATCATATTATTTCATGTGAAATGGATTATCACGGAGATGACACTTACCTAGATCAATTTCAATAGTAAGAGACTATCTAGGTACATACACGTCAAAACCGTTAGAGCCATTTCGGAAAAATCAATTACACACAATGATACAAATATACAAAAATGTCTCCTTTAAAGTGAAGGATATTATTATAAATGTGAAATTGGCTTTGTTTTTTGTTAGGCTTTCACGGCTAAACCGTTTAACCGATTTTGATGAAATTTGGCATGGAAATAGTTGAAAATTCGATGTAAAACATAAGTAGTTTTTTTTATTCAAAAACTGGGCTGAAATAGAGTATGCAAGTTTCAATAAAAGATTAAATCGACGACGTGTTTATCTACTCGCAGGCAAGACGCAGCTAATCAATAATATTTTCTTATAATTATTTATTTGAATGATCTTTAAATTATTCTTCGCTTTAAAGTGACAAAGTCGAAACATTAATTCAAACATGCCTAGTAATATCTTAGATAAACGGCAGCGTGATTGAAATTCAACGAATTAAAATCTTTTAAGATTTGAACATTACCCAGTTGGAATGCAGCGTGAAACTCATTCACTACTGTATACGACATTAGTTGATCTCATCGATGCTTGTCCTGCTAATTTACATATGGAGCTTCGAGAGATGACCACAAATGCTGAGCGTCATATCTGCTGAAATTTAATGCTTACTACATTTTTGCACTTCAAAAGTGTATACGAATTTCTAGTGTAAGGTGGAAAATTTCTTTAAGCCTATAGCTATTATTTTGTATAGTTTTTCGGACAGTACAAAGGCCTAGTGTGGTAACCCTAAAACAAGAAAGAACGTTCAAGTGATGGTCATCGAATATTTTTAGATAGATGTGCTCATAACACAAAATAATGTTGGCAAAATAGTTAAATGTTAAAACAATTTACCTAGACTTATGAAGAAGAGCTTGTTGGACCATTGTTCACATGCATTCTATTATTATATAATACCAAAATTATCTTGTTTTATTTTTATTAGACAAAACGCATATTTGTCGTTACTGATATGGTAAGGTGTCCTTTTAATTTTTATCACATTTATGTTTAACTAATAAAACGGAACATATGTATTTTTAATATATCTGTCCGTAGAATTGTTTGTCATACTCGTAACTCGCACAAAACATTGCCTTTTTCTGTCGGTCAAAACCGCCATTTGCTACATCGAGAAAGTTAACGAAAGCACGGCGGAATCCTTGAGGCAATCTCAGCGAAAATGTGATGGTTAGCCGGGAGGCGCCGAAACGTTGAAGAGTCCAACAGCATTTCGCTGCCGAGCACGTGCTACCACAGGTAGGTGCCTAACAGGTGCTACGATGACGTACTCGGTCCCCTTTTAGTGTGCTCTGGAATGTGGTAGCACGTGGTAACACAGGTGCAACAAATACTAGTCGGTGCAAACAGACCGGACCATTAGGTGATAGAGTTAGGGTTGGACACTCTATCACGTAGTGGTTCGAACTAAAATGATAAGTTTGTTTTTGCCTCCCTTTACTAACTAGCAGGCAAAAAAGCAGATGTCCTTTTCTTTAAAATGGGCCCGAATGCACACTTTTCACACTTCATCCTGTGGCCGCGTTTCCGATCCAGTAGTAGATTAAAAAATTGTTGACGGGTCAAATTACCTTGCAAAAAAGGTAATTTGACGTTTACTGATTTTCCTACAATTTATGTATTTACAATTTTTCCCAAAATTTATTTATTTACATTTTTTTTTTTGATAAAAGCAATAGTTGTTGGCGTACGAGCGCCGCAAAGTACATTTCCATAGACGTTTTGAAAAAAACTCATTTCTATACCATTTGGGGGTAGAGGTAGAGTAAGTGGCGCGTTTTTTATTATATATTTATTTATTTATAAATTTAGCGCAATCTCCTTCGCTTTGCTGTTCCTGATGGACCAGATGTTACGACTTTGTCCTGAGCACCGATCGAGACATCGCAGATCGAAATTTCGTCCGTATCATCTGTGATGTGACTATCAGATTTATCACACGCATCTTCGTTTTCGATTTTATCGAAAGCTGTTTCAAAAATAGTCGCCGTTTATTCCTCTTAATTGTAATTATATGATGAAATTTGCAAATTATTACAAGCACCACTACAATTTGTGCATGTAACGGAGCATTTTAATCCAGTACCTAGTAATAGTAGAATATGTTATAAAAATATACGAAAAGTACGTGGTGATGCAGATGAAGCATATTTTGTGATACTCGTACGCCTATCGCACTCGTATTTATTTTCTGCACATGCCAAAGATTTCACTCGCCGTTCTTTAACAGTGTCGGAACAATCAGAAATAATGTAGATGCTTTTACTTACTGCACGGATATTGCTATAGGTCGTCATTCAAAAATAAAAACTCAAAAGTGTGAATGGTGGAACGACAGCTTAGTTAAAAAACGGCAAGTCTTTAGGAAAGCTAGACGCCACCTTAATAAACTTAAGCGCCGTCGTTTGGAAGGTGACGAATATGTAAAAGCTCTTGCTAATTTAAGAAAGACCCGATCACACTATCGAGCTGCCACTGCATTAACAAAATGAAATTTCCTGCTAAAAATAACGGATAGATTAGAAAACAAAGGTCGTTGGTCTTTTATGTATCATGAAATAAAAAATCGTACGAAAAATAATTTATCTTTTTATAATAATATAAAAATTAACGATACGTATACGCTTAGCTTAGAGGAGATAGCTAACGCTCTTTTGCATACGTTAATTCCGGATGATAACCTAGAGCGCGATAACGAATATCATCGTGAAATTAGATCGCAAGTTGACGTGATACCTATGTCCCCCATGTCGAGCCTTGTATCGTTAGACGAACTTTTAAACACCGTTAACAACTTACCATCGAAAAAAGCCCTCGGAGAGGATAAAATTTCAAATTATATGATAAAACATGCGTGTTTAGCGGCCCCGGACTCTATTTAAAAATAATAAATCGTTGTATTGCTGAAGGAGTTTTTCCCAAAATATGGCGCCAAGGATATCTTAAAATTATTTCAAAATCCGGTGACAAGCCTACGGATGACCCTAAATCATACCGTCCCATTATTATTACCGCCTTCCCTTGGTAAACTGTCAGATAGATTGATAGTTCGTCGACTTGTACCACGAGGGCCCACGTTCAATAAACAACAGTTTGGAATTTGGATTTACCGCCGGAAAATCCACTGTCGATGCAGTGTTGTCTATGAGAAAAACGGTAGAATTGTCACGGAATAATTATGTTGTAGGTATTTTTTGGATATTTCGGGTGCTTTGGACAACGCGTGGTGGCCGATGTTATCGTTGAAATTAAAAATAAGGGGGTGTTATTCAAATATATATCAGCTAAATAAATCGTATCTAGAAAACGGTCATACGAAATTACAGATAGGGCATTACACTGTGTCTAAACCATGGAACATAGAACAAGTGGAAGTGAAGAGTGGGCGTGCCGCGTGCATCACTATTATGCGCTGTTACTCTAAATTGCCTTAGTGATACCATATCTTTAGGAGATAGTCGTCGTGCGAAAATCTATTATACACTGAATTATGCCGTATTGTGCCATCCTTGAATGCAGAAATGATAGTACAATACAGATGATTAAAAATGGAGATATTTCATATCATTCGAAAGTACAATTTTCATTTTATTTCAATTAAATTCCTGATTTAATATAAACTCTAATGATATAATAGAAAGTCAAGCTAAAATCAGCCGTACACCTTACATATAAAGTTCATTTTAGGTTGACCTAATTTTTCTAGAAAGATATACGTAATGACAGTCATTACGTATATCGTTCTAGAAAGTACTCTACTCAAATATGATCAACTGAAAACTACGGAAAATCAATACTGCCATCTATTGTAGAATAGCGAAACTATTAAGATCTTAAGTTTCACTATTGTACAAATAGATGAGTCTATTTTGAATAGACTACAAAAGGACGTAAATACTCTTTTTTTTTTTGTAGCAAAATAAAATTTATTGTAACGCAGTTTGGCATATTTTTAAATGTTATGTTTGTGTGTTTCAGATTATTGTTGTTTAAAATGAAAACGACCAATGAAACAAAGCTTGCATTAGTAGTTTATATGCAATAATGCTTATTTTATGTGTGAGTATGGCGATCGCGGTCCTGATACAAATGTTTGTACTTGCCAATTCCGCTTGTTCTATGTTCCATGGTCTAAACGCCTTACTCTAGGCTGCCCACAGGGATCAGTACTTTCACCATATCTATGGAACTTAGGATTTGACGATTTATTCTCATTAGTCATGCCGGAAGGATGCTCGCTTATAGGTTATGCAGATGACGTTGCTTTGCAAACACACGTGCACAGATAGAGTCGCTGGCTTACACTAATCTTAATTTGATCATCAACTGGGGCTTGAGAAATCGTTTAAGCTTTGCGCCCCATAAAACGTTTTACTTAATATTAAAAAGTTCACTCCTATCATCTCCTAGTATAAAAATAAATAATAGCACAATAAAGAGAAAAGAATCGGTACAATTTAGGTTTGGTCTTAAAAAAATTATACTTTTATAAATCATATTAACTATATCGGTGAAAAGGCTAAACGGAATTTCTTATCCTTTGCGGGCATATTTACCTCGACATGGGGTTTAACGTTTAACACTTTAAAGATAATTTATAACGCAACGTATTTAGATTGTATTTGTTATGTTTGTTCAGCGTGGGCTAATAAAGTTACGAGTGGTGTGATCCGGCGCAAACTACTTCAAAATCAGCGTCTAGCACTAATATTTCTATGCAAAGCATATCGCACTGTAAGCTCCGAAGCTTTACCCTTTTTATTAGGCATCTTACCATTAGATTTAGAAATTAAACGTCGGGCTTCAATGTATTACAATTCTAGGAATTTTACCAACCCAGAATTTATCAACTCGCAAGCTCAAACAAAAATACATCGCCTTTTTAATCCCGTAATCGACGTTACTAATGAATTAATTGATGAATGGCAGTCACGTTGGTGTTGTTCAACTAAAGGACGGCATTTATGTAACTTTTTCCCATGCGTCTGGGATCGCTTAAGTAAAACTTGGGTAGAAATAGATCATTATGTTGCACAGTTTCTCACTAGCCACAGTAATTTTAAAGCTAAATTATTATCGTTTAAATTAGTTTCTTCTCCGTTTTGCGAGTTCTCTACATTAAATTGTAAATATGAACAAACTGCACATCACATTCTTTGGGAGTGTAATCTTTGGCAAAACGAACATCGCCTAATGCTTGATAGTATCCAATGTATAGGATGTATGTATAGTAATTTATTACTCCGACCTTGTGGGTACACGTGGGAACTTCCGTGCTTTCAAGCGATTTTGTCATACTTATTACTGGAAGCAAAATTAAGTAGGCCATTTTAGACTAATTTCCAAACTTCCGTGGTGCAATAGCAATCATGGTTAACCTGATTGTAAAAGTCTCATTTCGTAGCATTTTTTATACTTTTAACATCTTGCTGTTTCCTGCTAAAAAGGGAGGGAAACAGGATGTATTTTCCTACTCCTCCTATACACTTCTAATTAATTTCGTTGCGGGATCCAAGACAGCTTAGCTTTTTTCCCAGGGCACCATGAGCTCGCAACTCAGAGGTTATCAGGACGGTTGCCGCTGTTGATTCTGGTTTACAGAAGTTACAGTGGTGAGAACGAGAGGTGGACCCATTGCCCAAATAAAAAATGCTTGTACGCTAAAAACTATTGATTTTATGAAAAAATTATAAATATATAAATTGTAGGTCATTTTTTCTAGTTTAATTGAGTACATAAATGTTTTTTCGTACCTAAAATACGTCGGAAAGGAGATATTTCCAAAATACTGTTATTAGGCGAATTTTATTCGTGGAGATACGAGGTGGCAAAGTTGAAATTCGACAAGCGCATACCGAAATCCATTGATTGCGTAGTCAGGGTCTCGGCCAACGGGGCGGTCGAATTTTGCATTGTCTCAACCGGGTCTGGTACCATCGCCTTACGTATTTCTGCCGCAGCAGTGGCAGTGCTTGTCACCGTCATGTTCCGGTTTGGAGGGTAAGACAGCCGGTAACGGAGGCCCATCTGCTTGTTTGTTATCTTATGATATAAAAAAAACCTTTGTTTCTTAATTTTGTCAATTTATGTAAGTTGTGTCTTATAAAATATGTCATGTTATCTATACATATAATAAAATCATTGAATATTTTTTTAAAAGAATACCTGGGGTGTGATCTACAATCGATACCGAAGCCAAAAATATAGTTTTTGGAATTTTTGTCTGTTTGTTTGTTTGTCTGTTTGTCTGTCTGTCTGTCTGTCTGTCTGTCTGTCAGTCTGTCCGTCCGTCCGTCCGTCCGTCCGTCCGTACGTCCGTCCGTCCGTCCGTCCGTCCGTCCGTCCGTCCGTCCGTCCGTCCGTCCGTCCGTCCGTCCGTCCGTTCGTCCGTTCGTCCGTTCGTCCGTTCGTCCGTTCGTCCGTTCGTCCGTTCGTCCGTTCGTCCGTTCGTCCGTTCGTCCGTTCGTCCGTTCGTCCGTTCGTCCGTTCGTCTGTTCGTCTGTTCGTCTGTTTGTCTGTTTGTCTGTATGTATGTCCGGTGTAAACTCAAAAAGTACTGCATGGATTTACTTCAAATTTTACATGAATATTACTGACAGGTCGGGTCAACATATAGGCTACATATTATCACGCTATCACCTACAGGGGAGGAGCAGTGCGGAGTAAACGAAGTCCGCGCGGACGAAGTCGCAGGCAACAGCTAGTATATAATATAATTAAATAATTATTTGTACATAATAAATAAACAAACTTTCTTTGAAAAACTAAAGTTTTATTTCATACTGTCGGTCTCTCTTAAAGAATATAAGCGTTCTGTGTGTCGGTTTTTCGTGACGGTTTGCGCATGCATAACACAAACATTGTCCGAAATATTAACAAAAAATTGCAAAAAAACAGTTTTTTTTGTTATAAATAAAATTTTCCTAACCTCCTACAAGGTCAAGATTTAGGCATAATAATAATAAACGTACAATTATAACGTTTACTTGAAGCAAATACTATTTCTCCCTGACCAATAGGCATGTTGTTTAATTTAGGCTATTGCAAAAGAGTCAGATATTATTAAATGATAAAAAATACACCATGGATTTTAAAAACTCCTTCATTTGCCCATTATGAACTGTACAAACCAATACTTTCAATCTTTTTTCATGAAATCTGTAAGTTGTTATGATAATAATATCAGCTGAGGTTGTTGAAACCAAAAATACCTATTTTATTTTTTAAAGCTGTAACTTTTGAACGAGATTAATTAACGATTTTTATTGTTCAAAGAGTATTAACGGTAGTTTTAGCAAGCTCTAAAAACATTGTATTGGGACAAAATTAACTGGTTGAAAAAAAAATGTTACAACATCATATAGATACTTAGGTATGTAATAGTTTAGAAGACGAAATAATAAACATAATGGCGTCTTGGTCTAACATATGCAATGAAAACAAGCCAATTCTGTACGCAATAATTTTGCTTTATTGACAACATTTTACGTGACGTCACGAGTGTGCCGAGCCACCATTTTTCGTCGCTATTTACTTTCGTTATAAACCATAAATATACTCTGTGGACACTACTAAACAGGCCAAAATATAGTTGTTTATAATTTTCATATAATTCAGTAGTAGTACGATAGTATCGTCACAATTATCTACTGCTACTGAAACTGAGTCTTAATAACAGCGTCCTATTTTACCTTTCGAGTATGGAACCCTAAAAACCCATTTTAAATAAAATAATGTCAAAGTGGACTTTATTACCAAATCAATAAGCTTCAAGGATAGTTTTATAGGTAAGTATATACTGTGTATGGTAAAATACAAAAGCATAGAACAATAATATGCTCCTGATGGAGTACCACACGGAGTATGTAATACGCCATGTTTGGTTGCGTATGTATGGACGTTTTTTTCGTAGGTATCTCCATAGATTTCCTTAATCAGAGACTCCATGACTATTTACATGACACTGTCAAGTATATAACTGTCAATGACAGTTGACATTAAATGCCATCGACATTTGACAGTGACAGTGTTTTACATTTACAATTTACACAAATTTACATTATAACTGTTTTAGTGTCGGCTTTTTGAATTTACTAATTTAATTTAAATATTAGAAGCTATACATAGTTTATTGACTAAAAAAGATCCATATAATTTGTACACTTTGTTAAGAAATAAATTTCGAAATAGATATAATTTGACATTAATTAAAAACAGTCATCTAAGATTGCTTTTTACTTTTGCTATCAAAATAGATTCCTCAATGAGCTTACCTACAGATTTTGGTCCAGATTCTGGAGGCAGAGTAAAGGTATTTGTTTAGACTTAATACTATAGAAATATATATTCTAATTCATTTAGCACAACCCTGGCATACTATCGTCTTGCCAAATATATAAAGATTTCTAGTTATGTCTAGTTTTAGTTATATCAAACTTTGGCTTACAAACATTCAGTAGTTATGAAACATATCAAGTTGTTACCTTCTCAGAATTTTATTTTAGGGTCTCGTAATAGTAAAACCAATTGTTTACGGAAACATTGCCCGTTATTTTGGAAAAAAACGAGAAGAAGATGGTCACACTCATCAATGGACAGTGTATGTTAAGCCCTACGCTAACGAAGATATGTCTGCATATGTCAAGAAAATTCATTTTAAACTACATGAGAGCTACGCAAACCCAAACCGAATTGTGACTAAACCTCCATATGAACTGACTGAGACTGGTTGGGGAGAGTTTGAAATAGTAATAAAAATATATTTTCATGACCCTAACGAGAGACCGGTAAGTGCTTCATATTTTCTCCTTTGTTTGTAAATAATTAATACTATAACGCTCACATCCTAGTAGAGATGTAGTTTTGACCTTGCTGTATATTACGTATTCCATCATCCATGAGGAACTATAAGTGGTACCTGGTATTTGAAAAGTAAGGCAATACTTCCGTAATATCTTTAGAAGTGCAGATTATTTTGATGTTTCATAGGAATAGCATAGTAAAAATACACAGTTCTCCCAATGGTAAGATATATCCATGTCTATAGGATTCAAAGCTTTTATGATTTGTGGTTATTTATATTATACAAGCTACAGGCTTACCTCCCAAGAAATTGGATATTGGTTTTATGGTATTAAGAACTGATAAAGAAATACTATATAGCCTTCAAACATCTTTACAGGAACAGGAACTTTTATTTATGTTATGTAACTTTATTGAACACCTAAAATTTTAATTTTTGTAAAAAGCCAATCCTATCAACCTCACTAAATCTTACACCGTCTAGAGAATAATTTGTCTGTTTACTATATTTCTTTTAGCTTGCCATATGAACATTATTACACTTGCCGAACACTATTACCACCACTTTAGCGACCCTGACTAAGCAATCTACGGGGCTCGGGTTCAATCCCCGATGGGGACAAGCATTAGTGTGATGAGCATAAATGTTTGTATTTCCGGGTTTGGGTGTTTATTAAATAATATATTCCAGTATTTCTATATGTATTTCTATGTATTAGTATCGTTGACTAATACCCATAACACAAGCAAATAATTTGCTTACTTTGGGGTTAGATCAGTATGTGTAATTTGTCTCGTGAATATTTATTATTTACTTATTTATTACACTTTTATATCTATAACACCACTCCAATCTTCCAGGTAACATTATACCATATACTTAAGCTATTCCAATCTCCAGTAAGTGAAGGAACACCTCCAATAGGCCGAGCATTAGTGAGTGAGTCCTATGAAGAGATTGTGTTCCAAGAACCGACACAACTAATGCAACATCTATTGAACAATGTCAAGCCAATCACTAATGGGCAGTGGACGCATGATACTAATTGTAAGTAAAAAAGTTATATCACTTTTTTGAAATCATAGGATAGCAAACATGTAGTTACCTTTCCTCATAGAGAGAAACAATAATTGCCTATAGACACTAAAGATATAAATGGTATGTTGCCATTCATTTGGCAGGATGGTAATGCCACATGCACCACTTAAATTGCCACACATTACCACACTTTATACCACGTTTAAAGTGTAGTGGACGAGGGTGGATAACTGTGCCGCTGCGATCTTCATTATTCTTCCCTTGTACCTTTAAGACTCTAAATCCCTTGTATCTTTAAGACTCCAAATTAAATCTATATCAAATTTCTTCAGGACCAGTTTTACAACACTTTAGAAAAAAATCAGTGTAAATGCTTATTATTTTTGAGTTTTCTCCTCAATTTTTTTGATATATTCTGACTCTGAAAATGTGGTCACTGTTTTAAAGCAATTCCTTAAAACAAATTACTTGACAAGTGGCCACTTTTTTTTAAAAATTGATCTTCAAAAAAACATTTGTAAATACTTCAAAAATACATTAAAACATAGAACCTATACCATCATGAAATATAAGTAGTGCTCCCCTGTATAACCTGCATCACTTTGTTTATCACAAAGTTCCATCTTAACTTTTTTATATGTTCTGTAATTGCTATGTGTAAAGTAGGGGTAAGATTGTCACTTCATTTATCACTCTTATTTGTTTCCTTCAACTGAAGATTGTTCGTAATATTAAAATTAAGCTTGCCATTCTATCTGTGTATGTTTTGCAAAAATTTGTACCCATTTTTACGACTATTATCCGAACGGTGGAGTATAAAAAGTATAGTAAAAGTTTACCTTAGTTTAGTGAAGGAGTGCAGACGGCTAATATTTTGATATAATATGCATTAGAAACACATTAAACTAATAAAAATAAATATCACATGCTACCATTCATTTGACACACATAATATACACACATATATAAAATTTTTATATCTTTCTTTAATGCATTGTTAGTGATTGTTAGAGGTCAGCGAAGGTCAAGTATGAATACCACCATAACTGCTAGGTGATAAAGCTCTATGACAATTTGTCTCCGTTCAGAGTCAAGAGTGTCACTGCCTTGAAAAAGTCATAATAGAAAAATTAGTATTTGTTTGTCTTAGAATAAGCTCTTGTACAGTTTTTCTACCACAATATATTTGTTTTAAAAATTTGTAATATTGTAGTTATTAAAGTGTACATGAGTTTATTCTGTTAAAATCATGATGCAATTTGGCCAAGTGTTGATGATGGAAAGTATAAATTATATGTGAGCTACTCTTTTAGCATATTCATGCTTAAAGGGCAGAGAATAGCAGATAGACATGCATATGTAGCAGTAACTCATTGGCAAACAGAGTGCTAAGTGTGAGTTGTTCTTTTCGCATTCGATAGTGAGCGCGTTTCGAGTTTACTAGGATTTTTTATGTGATTTGTACAGCGCCACCTAGTGGAAGAAAAACTCACACTTAGCACTCAGATAACAATACATGATTGACATTTTTACCCTATAAGTGTTTACCAAGTGTAAAAGGCAAAGTAGAATTTTAACCTTTGTTTAGGTTTAAGACATGACTTACGTATGAATAATCCTTTTTTTTCAGTTGAAGAAAAAAAAGAAAAAACTTTAGAAAGAATTATTTCGGCACAAGCAAAAGTTAGATCTGAAATATCCGAATTGAAAGAAAAATTACAACTAGCCAAGGATACAATTGCTAAATTTAAGGATGAGATTACCAAAATACAAAATAATCCTGCTTCAAGTATATTAAGTGGAATTTAGGTGTTGAAAAATCTAATGTTAATAATGTCCACAGTATTATTTTCCACAAATAAATATTTCTTCTATATAAAACATATTTATTTGAATGAATTATGGAATACAATAACAATAAAAATGGGAAAATGAATTGGCATGAGTGTTACACATGAGCTTTGAACATTTCTTGAGCAATCTATTGTATTTTTGTTGTAGCAAATGCTCTTAAAAAAAAGGCCTACTTAAAAAAGTACTGTTTTTTTAAGTAGGCATTTTTAACGAGCATATGGACTACCAACAGAAGTAAAAACTTAAAACTTTTTAATTATGGTGCATTTTTTGAATTTTTACTACACTTCCTCACTTTCCTACCTTTATCTACCCTATCTTTCCTACCTTATCCCTCCTACCCTACCCTTCTTACATTGCCCTTTCACGACCCTACCCTACCACACCTACTGCACAACAAGTAAATTTATGAAATACAATACTTAGTCAAATTTGTACTGTATTCTGCCGAAATGTTCGTGGTCTTTTATATGAACAAATGGATTATGTAAATCCTAATCCTCTTCATCATATAAAAAAACCACGACAATTTCGGCAGAACTAAACATGCCCAAAAAAACTTAAAATAAATTATTGATTTTTTTCTAATGATAGTTATATTTTTCTTCTAAAGTCATGATGTTAAGATTCACAGTAAATTAAAATTGTGTTTGCAATGTTAGATTTAATACTCCTTGTATTTCCATTCGTACTGTGTTAGTTAGTTTTAAGTTATTTTAGTGTAAAACATATTTAAAAACAATGACTGTAATAATAAATTAATTTTTACTTTTAATTGTTTTTTATTTTACATTTTTGCACGACTTCCCAAAAAGAGGAGGTTCTCAATTCGGCTGTATGTTTCTTGTGCTTGTTGCCTCACAACTCGGTCTATTATGAACCGATTTTAAAAATTATTTTTTTATTTGAGAGGGTATACTTTCCGTGTGGTCCCGTTTTATTTGATGAAGATCTGATGCAGGCTTCCGCATATATAGGAAAAGGGAAGTCGGTTGCTGCAGTTTAATTGCGTTAAAAATTATTGCCTTTATACATTTAGTATTCGAAACACAATTGTACGCGTGAGTGAGTGCCTACTGCCTAACAATTTAATTCATTTTCAAAGAAGCAATGTACATATTTTAGCCATTAATAATTGCCTCGAGTTCTGGGTCGGTAGAGGTCTTTTCGGCTTAGATCATGAATTCCTGGGGTTCGATTGTCAACAAAATATCAATCGAATCGAAGCATTTAGGGCTGAAGGGCGGATCCAGCCTTCGGGTCAGGGGGGTCACATATTTGAGGTTCAGTCAAGGTAGGTTCTAATTCTTATTTTTTGTAATAATAATCTATACGTAGACCCCTGCCTAGGGAGGTGGGGGGGGGGTCATGATCCCCTAGATCCGCCTTTGTTATGGCTTACATATTGTGCAGCAGCACGACGCAACGAAGTTTCGTAGTAGGAGACCTAAGTACTTGGACTCGAAGTTTTGTTACGTGATTTGGGGACCTGAGTTTAAATCCCGCGACAAACCAGTACTATGAGGATTTTTCTCGGATACTACTAAAAATCGAAGTATTGTGAGTCTGCAGTGGTGGTGTTAACCAGTTAATCTCTTGGTTACTATAAGAAAACGCAATTAGTGAGTTTGGGCGATGGAGATAAACCATATCGCCAACCGACAAAATCGTGGTGAATCGTAACAGCTATTGAGTTTCAGTACAGTCTGCCTACCCCGCAAGGAAACCGAGGTGATAACTAATAACACTTATTAATACATAAATTTCCTTCCTCACCATCTCGATGTCTGGAAATCCATAAATGTGCGATTCTCCCGACACTTTTTGCCTCGCACTACACTGTTGTGGAATCAATTACCGGCAGGGTTGTTTCCGAATAAATACGACTTAGGACCTTTAAGAAAAGAGCTTACTCATTCTTAAAAGGCCGACAACGCAACTGCAAGACCTCTGGTATTCCGCGTATCCATGGAAGGCGATGATCACTTACTCGTTTGCACCC
The DNA here is from genome assembly GCA_036924255.1 of Apodemia mormo. Classification (NCBI taxonomy): domain Eukaryota; kingdom Metazoa; phylum Arthropoda; class Insecta; order Lepidoptera; family Riodinidae; genus Apodemia; species Apodemia mormo. Next base: position 42,128,629 of record JAUPFN010000005.1, on the reverse strand, counting down.
TCTTCTATAAAAAAAATATAAGGTTAGCACCTAGTATTGATTTACTAAGGCACAAATTGATATAATAATGGTAGCGCATACATGAAATTACTTGGTTTTTATGCATGGATGACGTGACTGGAATTGATTATCTACAACATCATTAATTCAAAATTAAAATGATGAGTTATAATGGTTAAGGATTAAGGGACTTATAATGTAATAATGCGTTTTTAACCAATTAAAAAAAGTTCTCATTTTGTCGGATCATTTTTGTAGGAAGAATAATGAAGACCCCAGCGGCACAGTTATCCACACTCGTCCACCACACTTTATAAAGTGTGGTGGACGAGGGTGGATAACTGTGCCGCTGGGGTCTTCATTATTCTTCAGACCTACGGTGAGTTTGTTTCATTTCTTACACCGCTTTTATATGTTTTTTCCCTTTCAGTAACATCACAAAGGTACACTTAAAAGTTCGCAGAAATTTGCAAAGTAACTAGTTTTCTTCGTCTGAACAATGAATGGATTTCTGCAAAGTAACCGCCCGGCCACAGCTCGCGCGGCGCGACCGGCGGCGCGAATTGCGGCGCGGCGAGCGACAACAAATGTAGGAAACTGTATGAAGTATGCGGCCACAGCTACCGTAGACGCGAAGTGCGGCGCGGAAAAACGCGCGACCGTGACGAGCGGTGTTATGAGCGAATAAAACAAAAGAGTACTTTTGTTTTATCCACTAGTAAGCCAGGGTTGGAATCAGAATAACACAAAATTATTACCAATGGAAATTATATAGATATCATATTTTATTAAAATTTTTACTACTGTTTTTAGCCTCCGACGCAAAAACGAGGATTGTTATAAGTTTCAGAGGTGTGTCTGTGTATCTGTTCGTGCATCTTAGGGCCCTGGCGGATGGTCCGATTTAGTTGCGTTTTTTTTTACTTGAAAGCCTTATTTTGCGAGATTGTTCTTAGCTCAAGATGATTCAATAGAATCTGTCCAGCCGTTGAAAGCTCACCAGTGTCACCAGATCACTGTATAAAAACTGCTTTCTATTTGTCAACACTTCCCTGTTTATACTTGAGGTAAAGTTCGACAACAATCGCGAATGTTCGGCAATAATCTCGTAAACAATAGCAATTATTGTAAACAACTTATGATAAATAAACAAGTCCTAGTGCAAGTTTTTTCAACCTTATGCCCTATACCATAAAGTCCATTATGACATAGCTATGCGGTTAATGGTCAACTATTTGTTTGTCAGTAGGAGTAGCTATCTGTTTCTTTTATTTCTTGATCTCTCCAGCGTTCCGACTCTTTACGTTTCTAGATTATTCGTAACAATATAACGATACAACTAGAAAGTGGACACTTGAAATTGGGCTGATATAGCCTTTATTGCTAGAAAATTCACATGGTTTAATAAAGAGGACTCGGGAGCTTTGCAATAAAATAGCTCAAGCTCATTGAGTAAGGAACCACAGGTTAAAGTTACCTTTAATTTTATGCTGCAGGATCCCCTTTGAAAGATCATCAGCTCCTTTTACGTTTTGCGCTTAAAATTATGAAACAGAATTAAAATGGTGGGTAGACGATAAAAAAGTGTTGGTTTTTTAAAATTTTAATTTAGAGTTGGTATGATGATTTATTGATTAAATAAATAATTGGTTATTGACTCATTATTTTAATATTATACTTAAAATTATATTAAACTTAATTTAGTTTATACACCGAAACTTAAACTTAATCTAAAAACTTCACAGCATTTTCTCAATTTAATGTGGGCTTGCGTTAAACAAAATTTGTTCCTATACATTTATCTCACTCATATTAATAAAAAATACATACTTTCTACAGCCCACTCTATCAAAAACGATCATAGTTACGAATCGCACGGAAAATATCTACCTTGCTATACAAAAAAAATGGGTACGTGTACTTATGTACGCGCGTGAGAAGTTATACTTCTTTGGCGTCATTAAAAAATAGTGGCCACGTTTCCGATCCGGTAGTAGTTTGTAAAAAATATGTTGACGTGTCAAAATAACTTGTAAAAGGTTTTATTGAATAAAGTACTTCTGATTTCTGATAGATTTTAATTGCATGTAAATACTTAATTACATTAAAATAATAAAAGGACTGGAAAAGGATAGTCAAGGATTTCGGGAATTAATGAGCAATTTAGCGGACAACTTCAACCTGTAACTATTGCGTTACGGTGACCCTTGTGGAAAAATGTCTCGGATAAAAGTAGGTAAATAACTTACAAAGTGAAAGTAACAGTTTATGAATGTTTATTTTTATTTAAAAAGTCGAAAAAAGTCTTACAAAGTCGGAAAAACTCGGAGTAATTCCAAAATTTCGGACTCTTCCAGAAGAGTTATTCAGAGTTAATAAATCTTGCAACGTTTATGGGTACTAAAAGAAATATATTAAAAGTTATTAATACTACGAAAGTGTAATAAAGGGGAAAAAATATAACTAATACTTACCCGGTTTTCCGTTTAAGAATTTGAAACTTTCTTCTTTGTTTAAAAAAAGGTTACCGTTACTGTCGATCAATATTATAAACTTTGTTTCTTCAATTTTTGATAATTATTATTAAAATCTATTATATCACAACGTTATTTGCCAATTTTTATTTTATTGTACTTTTATTACATAAATATATTTATAAATTAAGTAAAAATTAAAACAGATGATCTAATTAGTTTTTGACAGGTTGAGTCAGTGTTGCCAGAGAAAAAGTCAATCTTTCGTCCTTAAAGCCTCCTCTACACTACTCCTATGTCCGGGGTAAACTCAAAAAGTACTACATGGATTTATTTCAAATTTTGCATGACTATTACTAACAGGTCGGGTCAACATATAGGCTACATATTATCAAGCTGTCACCTACGGGGGAGGTGCTGTGCGGAGTAAACGAAGTCCGCGCGGACGAAGTCTTGGGCAACAGCCAGTATAATTATGGCGAGCGAAGCGAGCCCTACACTAGGCGACTTTCTATGCACTTTTGTGGTACATTTTCCTGAAAAAGTATCCCACTTTAAAGTTTGGGCTTTGACGTGGTGGTTTAAATTCATGTCTAGATATATTATCTACCATTAAAATGCTATTTCATAAACATTAAAAAAATAGAAAATACATTTTGTATTAGAATTTTATTACTGCTAACGCCATCTATTATAAAAATAAATAAATAATAATAATAAATAAATATTCACGGGACAAACTACACTTACTGATCTAACCCCAAAGTAAGCAAATATTTGCTTGTGTTATGGGTGTTAGTCAACGATACTAATACATAGAAATACATAATATATAAATACCAGAATATATATAATAAACACCTAAACCCAGAAATACAAACATTTACGCTCATCACACAAATGCTTGTCCCCGTCGGGGATCGAACCCGAGCCCCGTTGATTGCGTAGTCAGGGTCGCTAACCACTCGACCAACGGGAGGGTCAAATAACGAGTAAAAATGCTACAAAGCTACACTAGGCGACGATCTGTGCCCTTTAGTGGTACATTTTACTAAAAAAATATCGCACTTTTAGGTTTAAGCTTTGGCGTGGTAGTTTTATTTTGTTTAATTCATTTTCATTCACTCCAGTTTAATACAATATTAATCTATTAAAACACTTGTACTTTTTAACTTCCCACTACGTATGTAGATAGGAAGGTTACTGATTTTGCTCCGATTTTCAAAAATGGAGTTTTCACCATATGTCCGCGTTTTGTGGGCTTAGGAACCATTTTTGACTATTTTCGCGATGACGTCAGTATGTCTGTATGTATGTGTGTGTGTGAGTGTGTGTGTGTGAGTGTGTGTGTGTGTCAACAACTCATAAGTTTTGAACGCCTGGACCGATTGAAACGCGGTTGGTGGCATTCGATTGGATTCCGCTCAACTTATACTTCCTGAAATTTTGTACCAAATGGGCCTAAGAGATTTTGAGAAATTTTGAAAATACCCTAAACAAATTGTGACGAAACAATTTTTTTTTTAATAACTTCCAGATTAATGTACCGATTGAGTACAAAAACTATTCCTCAAAAAAATACATCTAATGCATAAATTGCCTCAAAATCAGTTTATTCGTTTGGAAGTAATCGTTGACGAAAATTTTGAAAAAAGTGTTTTTTCGACATAACTTCGAAATATTTCAACCAATTATTTTTTGGTATTCTACGATATTTTAATACTATAAAAATTACGTCGAATGCCCTTTTAAAAATCAAAACCGAACCTTATTTTCAAAGGTTACAACTTTTCAAATATTAAAATTACGTTTTCTTTAGCAAAGTTACTTAATATTTTGGAAATAACTTTCAGGCTAATATACCGATTGACTTCAAAATCTTATCATCGTTTCTCCTTTAAAAACTGCGCCAAGTACCGTTAATTGGATAAAAATCGGTAAATTTGTTTGGGATCTATCATAGACGAAAATGTTTTTTTGACATTGCTTCGAAATTTTTGAACCTACCGATTTTTTAGCTAAAGCAATATTTAAATTGAGTTGAATGCCATTTGAAAGATCAAATCGATCATCGTTTCCAAAATATACAGCTTTTCAAAAATCAATACGTGCCAAGAAAACTTATCAAGGACGTACTACGTGCGTCTTCCCGGTTGAAATTTGGATGTTTTTTGATTTCAATGGCTTCTTTCACTAGCCGTGGAATGTAATATGGCGTTCTGTCGAAAATACGCGTGGCCTATGAAATTCCATCCAGTGATTACGGCCCGACTACAGCTGTAGATGTTTAGCAATCGCCGACTTATTAACGTCGTTATTATTGACTGCTTTGATATGCTACTAGGCCTCTGACACATGCTCTTAGTACCTCTATACACTACTCGGCCGACTTCAGTACGCGTCAAGACGCCGTTGTGAACGCACGTGTGTTTAATAGATTTTTTCGTTGATGTGCGTGTGAGACTCTATTATGAGCGGCATACAGTGGTCACAGGAGCAAACTATGTTGTTCCTTGAAACACTTCAAGCAGAGCCTTTTATTTGGGACCCCAGTGGGAAAGGTTATAAGGACAAGAAAAAAGTAAATGATGCTTGGGTGCGTATTCGGGACGTTTTGGAAATACCAGTTGAAGAATTGAAGAAAAAAAAGGATTCACTTTTTGCGACATACAGGGGCTACTACAGAAAAATGGAAGCTTCCTTAAAAAGTGGTGCCGGCGCAGATGATGTTTATCGTCCAGTTTGGTTCGCCTTTGATTTCATGAACAGCTTTTTGGGGTCCGTGTATAAATGTAAACAAACAATAACCACGGTAAGTTTTTTATTATCAATAACTTGTTTTATTATTACTAAAGTACAGATTACAGTAAGGTCGATTCGCCAGTTTGCGTCCATTTAGTGCAGTTGCTTGCTTTAAGGAGAACATAATAATGTCTCTGCATTAGTTTTAATATAAAAAGTATGTAGTTAATGTGGTAACGAACAGGCGAAATGACCCTACATTCGTTGTGTTTATTTATAAACATTGAAAATAATTTGTAAAGTAATCCCTTATCTGAACGGCAGATAATGGTGATCTGCGTGGTACTTGTGTAATATCTCTCAAAGCACAGTTATTATCAAAGTCTGCCCGCCAAGACCCGGGTTGAATTAAAACTCCATTATCATCATACATATCTACAGTACCAGGAGGCATATATATAAGGGATGATTTATTACTTTTTCTGAGAAAGTTATGCAATAAGAGACATGTCATTGTAATAATTGGGATATTATGAATATCCAAATCAATTGGCTTTCTGAATATTCTAAACCTGGATGCTAAAATACCAAACACATTCTCAACTACTACTCGAGATTTTGACAAGCGCATATTGAAAATCCTTTTCGGTGAATTGATATCATGGTTGCCAGGATATGGTTTCATTATATTATTATGTAAAGCAAATGCTCCATCTGTCAAAAAAACGTAGGGAATTTCGACATGATCCGTTCCGGATAATGGACTTGGCTTAGGAAAATTAAGCCCGTTAGATGCAATTTTTTGCCATAACGAAGAATTTTTAAGTACACCTCCATCACTGATCCTACCTTGACTACCAATGTCAGCATACATAATGTTATAGTTACTGTCGACTAAAGCTAAAAGTACTAAACTAAACGTCTTTTTATAATTAAAGTACTCAGAACCAGAGTTAACCGGACATTGTATAACAATATGCTTTCCATCCATTGCGCCAAGGGCATGTGGAAAATTCTCCTTGAATCCGTTTTCAACTTCCAACCACTGCTGCTCATTGCACGGCATCTGTAAATAAAAAGTATATTATATAAAAAATATTATCATCAAATAATATGTAAAAAGACACGGTCAATTTCATTAAAAGCTGACACTCAAATTGTATATAAATAATTAAAAAGCCGATTAATTGTAGCACTCATGTATTTTTCATAAAATACAGAGACATACACTCACACTCCTACATACACATACAGTACTCCTGCATATACGCGCACTCAAATGCATATAGTATACAGAACCCATATACACTCACAAATTTGGATTGGATTAAATAAAGATTTATTATTAAATAGGTCGTGATATATACATTTAAACCTTTGCTATTTTTATTTCAGGATCATGGAACTGATTCGATTCAGGAAGAATCAACCAACGCTTCAGAGGATGTACCAATTGCTTCTCCAACTCCAAAAGAACCAGAGCCCCCAAAAAATAGACACACCATCCGACGGCGTGACAACCCACCGGAATTGCAAGTTGCCAGTAGGCAGATGACAGAAGCCTTCAATAACTTAAATAAAGTGATAAATAACCCTTCAAAGGATAGCAGCGCAGTTGAGGACGAGTGCGACGTATTCGGCAAACTAATTGCCAAAAAACTGAAGAGGTTACCTGAACATGAAAGGGACGATATAATGTTCGATATACATGCTCTATTTCGGAAATCACGTTTTGAAAGATCTCCATCAGGTGAATCGTTTCGTACTTCTACACCTAAGTCTACGCCATATTATAGTCCGTTAACTACATCACTATCTTCTAGAAAGCGTCCTTTATCTGCGAATAATGCAGTTCATTATAATGTTACAACATTATCTCCTAGACCACACTCATCGTTTTCAGAGCCACCTGATACATATATAACATTATCTAATGAGTCCAGTGAATGTCAACCGACATACTTCCAACAACCAAGCGAAATCACTGCTCATCAACGCTCTTCAAAGATACGTGGTATAAGTGATGAAATTATTGCACCAGACACCCAAAGTCAATCAGTTTATCAACGCTATAAGCAGCCTCAATCAGATCAATCTAACGATGTTCAATATATTTTGCATATACCAGAGACCCAAACTCAATCTGATTGTCCAGAAGATAATACACATCAGAGTGATTTAATATATCAGGCATATAATGACTCGTAATGTATGAAATTATTCTTATTCTTATTCTCACTGATATTTTTGTAATTGTACATACCTAAACTTTTAATAAATATATGTCATAAATATTAAAATTTTACCTTTATTTCATCCTTGAGTTCCTCGTTCAAAGCTTCACAGACTTCGACTACAATTTTTGAAATCAACTGGCTTGAAATTTTAAATAAATAGTGCATAGATCTATAGCTGTCACCACTTGCCAAAAACCTCAAGGTGATTGATAATCGAATCTTAGCAGGTATAGCTTCTCTTAAATGAGTGTCTCGTTTAGCGATTAAGGGTTCGACTTTAGAAAGTAATAAATTAAAATCGTCCAATGACATTCGGTGGAAATTTTCAAATTCTCCTGATGGTTCTTGTATGAGTTCAAGAAATTGTTGTTCCATAGTACGTCTGTAAAAAAAAAATACAGTTAATTAACTTGCCATGTAATGTACTTTAACTTATTAGAAATCCTAATTATTTAAATAAATATTACCTACCTAGTTCTGTTCCGATGCATTGCGATCATCCACCATCTTCTTTTTCTTCTTTTCTTTTTAGTCTTCTTCGTGAGATAAGTATGCACGTAGTTATAATACGCTAGAGAGCACATTGCTACGGCAGCTGCTACTTGAGCGTCCATTATAATAAACGTCCGCAGGGTACCGGTAACGCTACACGAATGCGCTCCTCGCGAAGTTGAACGAGTGTGTAGTGTAGCACCGCGGACTTCAGTCAACTTCGGCCGAGTACTTCGCCGAGGAACTTCGCGAGTAGTGTAGAGGAGGCTTTAAGGACGAAAGATTGACTTTTTCTCTGGCAACACTGACTCAACCTGTCAAAAGCTAATTAGATCAGCTGTTTTAATTTTTACTTAATTTATAAATATATTTATGTAATAAAAGTACAATAAAATAAAAATTGGCAAATAACGTTGTGATATAATAGATTTTAATAATAATTATCAAAAATTGAAGAAACAAAGTTTATAATATTGATCGACAGTAACGGTAACCTTTTTTTAAACAAAGAAGAAAGTTTCAAATTCTTAAACGGAAAACCGGGTAAGTATTAGTTATATTTTTTTCCCCTTTATTACACTTTCGTAGTATTAATAACTTTTAATATATTTCTTTTAGTACCCATAAACGTTGCAAGATTTATTAACACTGAATAACTCTTCTGGAAGAGTCCGAAATTTTGGAATTACTCCGAGTTTTTCCGACTTTGTAAGACTTTTTTCGACTTTTTAAATAAAAATAAACATTCATAAACTGTTACTTTCACTTTGTAAGTTATTTACCTACTTTTATCCGAGAAATTTTTTCCACAAGGGGATGCGCGTGCATCTTAAAATTTCACTCGTTTTCTAAAGAAATATTACGCGCCTAAAAAATATAACTTCAAAAATCTCGAATGGAGGGATCAATTGTAAGGTAATATATGTAAGTATCAACAGTAATGGTATTTTTGCGTACAATCCTAACGTTACGATAATATGTATATATTACGCATCAAAAGAATATAGTAAAAATAGTATTATAAAATCCGACCCTGGTACTGGTATGACAGCTCAGAGCGGCTCGCCGCCGCGGTCGCAACAAGTCGAGCTGTGGCATACCCAGATGGTCGCGCGACTCACCGCGCCGCATTTCGCGTCGCAAGTCGCGCCGCGGGTAGCTGTGGCCGGGCCGAACGCCTGAATCTATAAAATATCAAATTACAAAATTACAAAACCCAAAGTAAGCAAATAATTTGCTTGTATTATGGGTGTTAGTCAACGATACTAATACATATATAGATACTGTAATATATTTAATAAACACCCAAACCCGGAAATACAAACATTTATGCTTATCACACAAATGCTTGTCCCCGTCGGAAATCGAACCCGAGCCCCGGCGAATGTTTTGTGAAAAGTAGTGTCTATTCTTTGCGAATTTATTAGTAGTAATTTCGTGATTATGTTGATAATAAATACGTACATATTGTTTAAGATATACGTACGAACTAATGTCCTACTTGTAAATAAACATTACACATAAAATGATGATGGAATAGACATATTAGACAAACTGCAATGAACTCAGTGAAAAATTAGATCGCAAGCCAATTTCAGAAGTTGTTTCTTAAATAGTTAGATATATTTCAGGCTTTATGGGAAGCAGCTAAATGAAAAACTTCAATCGTGATGAGTGCAAAAAATGTGGTGAGTGACGAGGACGGTTTTGCGGTCATTAACATTGTTCTGTCTCTAATAATTCTCTAATAAAACATTCAAAGGTCATTAACATTGTTCTGTCTCTAATAAAACTCTCTAAACGCAATAAAACTGCACTCAACTGATTATTTATTGTGTCTCTAAATCAAAATAAAATTAAACCACTTAGAAACAGATCTTAACCAAAATAAAATTAAAACACTTAGAAAAATAGAGCATATGCCGCTCTACCAGGCTGTTCGTAAAAGCAAACGATTGACTATGAGAGTCACTACCATCGTGTCTTTTAGGTGGTAGAGTTCTGTTTGTCTTACCCATGTCTGGTACCGTCTTACCTATTTCTGCCGTAATAACATCAACGTTTGTTACTGTCGTGTTCCGGTTTGGATGGTAAGATAGCCGGAAAACTTACACATGTGGTATTAAGGTCCCTCCGCAAGTATATAGCAACGCACCACTAACTCGTTTAGTATCTATAGGCGATGTTGTCTCTTTTCATCAGGAGAGTCATCTGCTTGTTTGCTGGACAAAAATGCTATATAATTTTGCTAACTCCTTGGGGCCATATAATCGCGTAAATATTTTGGAGCGTTATCACGATTTAGGGGCAGCTGCCCCCCCCCTGGAATCCATTTACCTCTCTACTAGCATATCTACTGTTGTAGATATTAAGATAAAAATATTCTTAAAATTTTACGGTTGCCCCTCCCCCCCACTCCGGCCCAAAACCTGGGTACGCTTATGTATGTCAGTATTGGTCTTCTTAACCTCAAATCAAGAGTCTTCGTAACTAATATGTAAAAAGATTTATGGATGTGGGGGAAGCACGACAAATATGCAAGGTGCGTGACATGTGGCACTCGATTCTCTCGTAAGAGATCTGGCTTGAGGATAATTAAGTTTAGGTACTTATTACAATAATATATTCATTTGACTTTGTTCAGGCTAACAAAAGTCCCACGACAACTCTTATTGTCATTTTTATTACAGTTTAAATAATTACCTACTACACTTAGTTAATTATTATTAAACATTGACTTATTTTAAAGTATGTTTGAAACATTCATTATTATTTCCTTTAACTGAACACGTTGTCAACTGATTAAAACAAATGAGTGTTGTTTGTCAATTCGAAACCCTGGTTGATCGATAACACTCGTCACAAACTAGCGATGACTTTCACATTTCATTATTTATTCAGTTTTATGACGATTGAAGAATGAAATGAGCTTATTGAATACACAAAAACTAGTGGCAACGCGCAGAACACGGTTTATTAGTTGTTCATCAAAATGTACTGACTAAGAAGTAGGCGTGTGAAGTCTATGTCAGGCCTATAATTGCTTACGTACCCTAAATTTATTTTACCATTTTGTCAAAGTGATTCATCATTCATATGTATGCCCATGCTAAATTATAGCTTTCTAATGCCAAGAGACTTTTAACCAACTCAGACAGACGGATGGACAGAAATAGTACATCTAAAAGATTTCCTTGTTGACAATAATAGCACCCAAAAATATGGGTTCACGGGACAGTACTCACGGGACAGATTACACTTACTGATCTAACCCCAAAGTAAGCAAATTATTTGATTGTGTTATGGGTGTTAGTCAACTATACTAATACATAGAAATACTAGAATAAAATAAACACCCAAACCCGGAAATACAAACATTTGTGCTCATAACGGAAATGCTTGTCCCCGTCGGAGATCGGACCCGAGCCCCATCGATTGCGTAGTCAGGGTCGCTAAACATTCGACCAACGCGAATGGGGCGGTCATAGATAGGTCACCGTTTGGTGTATAAAGTGTAACACCTACCTCACAATTCGAAAAACTGCTGTATTTTGGTTTATTGGAGGATTTGACGACATAAAGTTTATTTATGCACCTCACCCAGGAACCGACATTTAAATATACCTATTGGTCCGGTTTATGATTAAAAAACCATGTGCCTTTCTACCAGGCACGTAAATGGAAGGCACAGAATAGTAGAGACTAACAGAAGTCAATGTACATACAAGTATCTATCCATCTATTTATCAAAGCGGGCTATACCGCACTTAGCCACACCACGGGCCATTCTGCGCAACGGTATAGTGGCTATTCCTGCCAACCCAGCTCATTCCAGAGGTCTAGTACCGTAGAAGGATTATGAAATAGTTCCTTGTACGTTTTATTATCTTTGAAGAACTGGGCCCTTAGGTATTGAACTTCCACGCACTCATACAGCATGTGACGTAGTTCAGGCAAGCTCTACATAGGGGACTGTCCGTTAGCCCTGTGGCGTGCATGTGTTTATTCATATGGCAATGCCCTATTATCAGACCACAAATCTTTCTTAGCTCTACTCTTAGTAGTTTAAGTAACTTTCGGGTCAGTTTGGGATTTAGTTCAGGAAATGCTTGTTTAGTTTGTCGACAACTTAGACAAGATAATGCTGCTTCTTGTTGGATATACAAATGCAGTGGGGCTATTCCTAGAATGACCTCCATTGCTGCAGTCGTGTGGTACTCATGCTTCCTGTGAATGTTGTGAATTCCTGTGTGTGCATTCCTTCGATCAACGCACACATAGACACCTCTCACGGACGCGATATCTCGGAGTGGTTTAGGACAATTTGTTCCGCACTAGTCCGAGATATCGCGTCCGTGTTGTGTGTGCGTTACTTAAATATTACTTGTATGTACATTGACTTCTGTTAGTCTTTTGTATTATATGTGGAAAGCCTTAGGTCTCTTTCCTACGCCTCAGCTGGTTTCGTATGAACGGCTTATCTTTACCTTCCTTAATATCGTCAATGTTTACTACCGTTGTGTTTCAGTTTGAAGAGTAAGGCAGCCGGTAATACATGTCATCTCTGTCACGCGAATGCCAACATCTTTGATGTTATCTCTTTCCATCAAGAGAGCCATCTGCTTTATTGTTGAGTGCAAAAAGTACATTTTAAATAAACCAAAATGAATCGCTAAAATATATTTTACAAAGCGCAGAACCAAATAGTATTAGAGAACGGCTGGACCAATTCGTTATTTATTTTTAATATTCGTTGAAGTCCCAGGAAGGTTCATACAAAGAAAAAAAATTGGAAAATTGCGAGAAAAATAATAAAAACAACACTATTATTTTCCTTTTGAAACAGGTCCTAGATGTCAATCATATAATTTTAAATCTTTTCTAAGCGGTATAAAAATCGCGGGTTAATTTTAAATAAATATCACCAAACAAATTATTTACACGAATTAATGTAAATTCAAAGTAAATCGTAAAATACGCTTGATATGAATATTACTCAACGATAGTAATACATATTTACATACACAGGTTGAATTGTTTACAAACAGCAATTTGCCACTGCGAACTTCCAGTCGAAGCGAGCACCTATTGTCTGTCCTGTTATCATATATTTTGAATATAACTAGGCACATTGCATAAATTTTTACTATTATATATACTAGAAATTTTATAGATATCTACTGTTTGGTCCAACTAAAAAGTTAGGATAGTTTTTATCTCAATTAACCCGTTTCAAATACCCCACCAATATACTTAGTATAACAAGTAGATGGGTCAAACTCCCCCCCCCCCCCCCTCCCTCCAAGTACTCCACTAAAATATTCAATACAAGACGTAATTTGTATGGCAAAACAACGTTTGCCGAGTCAGCTAGTATCATCATCATCATCATCATCAGCTAGTATGTAATAAGTACAAAAATACAAATATCTATGCTCAACACACAAATGCTTGGCGCTGTCATTGCACATCTGCATGCCACAAAAGGGCAAAGTAGGATTAAGGACCAACAAATTATACAAGATCTAATCATGTACCCTTTTTATACAAATAAAGAAGTTTGATGTTTGTTGGTCCCGGCCTCCTTTGTAGAATAGGCCAACTGCCGTTCTGCCAGGCAGGTCGTAAAAGGCGACCGATTGGCTATCGAGTCAATACCATCGTGGCTACTAGGTGGTAGAGTTCTGCATTGTCTCGCCCGGGTCTGGTACCACCGCCTTACCTATTCCTGCCGCAATAGCGTCAGTGCTTGTCGCTGTCGTGTTCCGGTTTGGAGGGTAAGGTAGCCGGTAAACTTATGCATGTGGCATTATACCTCGCCACAAGATAGCAACGCACCATTAACATCTTTGGTGTCTCTAGGAGATGGTTGACTCTTTCCATCAGGAGACCCATCTGCTTGTTTGCTATCTTATGACTTAAAATAAAAAATAAAATAAATCGAGCCCGAGCCCCATAGATCGCGCAGTCAGGATCGCTAGCCGCTTGTGGCGCCGCTGATCCATACCGCTGAAGGGTCATACTGATGGAACTAGCGGGCCAACTTCTTGTCAGGATGACGTCATAACTGTGGAGGTTGATGACGTCACACAAGGACAAGGGGAAAAGGAAGATTTTCCCAGCTAGACAAGGTATATACTGCCTGGGGACCGAAGTCCATTTGAGATCAGAGAAGCGTTGAAACTTGTACAATATAGTGTGTACAAGATAAATAATTTTGATATTTTCCACTTTTTTATTATGTTTTCTGGTAGCGTTTATAGATTGCTTGAACCGCTAAACCCTCAACCAACAAATATAGTTTGACCTATATATTGGACAGTGAGATACCCTTATTAACTGGTTATGTCAATTTTGTGCAGCACAACACGTTCCGATTACGGGGCTATCACGCGATCAGGGGCCACCAGAGCCGCATGACCTATTTTATTGGTAATTTGTTTGTATGAAATGAAAACGTTTGCGTTTGTTTATCAAATACGATACTATGAGAATGTGAGTTGTAAACACTGAAATAATAACGCCATTGTTAAAAACGTGCTATCTCTATATATTAATTCGTAAAGTGAAAACTTTGTACCCCATTTTAAGACAATTACGCGAACGGTAGGGTACGAAATTTGGCACAGTCGGCTCGGCCACAGCTACCCGCGGCGTGACCTGCGACGCGAAATGCGGCGCGGTGAGTCGCGCGACCATCTGTGTATGCCACAGCTCGACTTGTTGCGACCGCGGCGACGTGCCGCTGAGCTGTCACACTTCGATACTAGCTAGTACCAGGGTCGGATTTTGTAATACTATTTTTACTATATTCTTTTGATGCGTAGTATATATTATCGTAACGTTAGGATTGTACGCAAAAATACCATTATTGTTGATACTTACATATATTACCTTTTCATTGATCCCTCCATTCGAGATTTATGAAGTTTAATTTCTTTCGGCACGTAATATTTCTTTAGGCAGCAAGTAAAATTTTAAGATGCACGCGCATCACCGTAACGCAAAAGTTACAGGTTGAAGTCTTTATTATGTAAGTATTAAGTCCCGAAATCCTTGACTATTCTTTTCCAGTCCTTTTATTATTTTATTGTTATTAAGTATTTGCATGCAATTAAAATCTATCAGAAATCAGAAGTACTTTGTTCAATAAAACTTTTTACAAGTTATTTTGACATGTCAACATATTTTTTAAAAACTGCTACCGGATCGGAAACTCGGCCACTATTTTTTATATTATTAAAGAAGTATAACTTCTCACGCGCGTACATAAGTACACGCATCCATTTTTATAATGGATGGCAACGTAGACATTTTCCGTGCAATTTTTAGTAACTATGATCGTTTTTGAGTTAGTGGGCTGTAGAAAGAATGTATTTTTTAGTGAGATGAATGTATGGGAACAAATTTTGTTTAACGCAAGCCGACATTAAATTGAAAAAATGCTGTGAAGTTTTAGATTAATTCTAAGGTTCGGTGTATAAACTAAATTAAGTTTAATATAATTTTAAGTATAATATTAAAATAATAAGTTTAATATAATTTTAAGTATCACACTAAAATAATGTGTCAATAACCAATTATTTATATAATCATTAAATACACGCTACACGGACAGATATACAGACACACCTCTGAAACTTATAACAACCCTCGTTTTTGCGTCGGAGGCTAAAAATAGTAGTAAAATTTTTAATACAATAGTATATAGTATCTATATAATTTCCATTGGTAATATTTTTGTGTTATTCTGATTCCAACCCTGGCATACTAGTAAATAAAACAAAAGTATTCTTTTGTTTTATTCGCTCATCACACCGCGCGTCACGGGGCGCGTTTTTCCGCACCGCAATTCGCGTCGCCGGTAGCTATGGCATACTTCATACAGTTTCCTACATTTATTTTCGCTCGTCGCGCCGCAATTCGCGTCGCCGGTCGCGCCGCGCAAGCTGTGGCCGGGCGGTTAAAGTTTACATTTCGGAGGACTGCAGAAATCTTATACTTTTAAATATTATGCATTAGAAATACATAACTTTAAATAAACATTACTCACACTACATTCGTGTGACATACATGATTACATAGATATACATATATGATTATATACCTTAGATGAAGGAAACTACTACTAGATATGAAAAAAAAATAACTGAGGGTAAAGCGTGTAATTTCGTCCCGTGTAATGGCGGACTTAAAAACAGCTGTTTACTGTCTACATAACAATTGATAAATTATATTGCAATTAAGCATGTTACTTTAACAAATAGTTTGTATTTTAGATTTAAGGTACACACTAAAATTATAGACAAATACAAATAAACGCTCAAATCAATTTAATATTTTGTAAACCAAGGGTTATTTGATATTTTATGTACATTGACAGCGTATTGTAATGGCGTATTGGCCGCAAGCTGTTTAAGACTTGTTTAAGGTGACGTTATTTTCTTAAATGATTTAAAACTAGAGCACTAACAATATTTTTGTAGCTTTGTGTGTTATGGAAATTCGAACTTGTTAGGCAGGGATAAAGCCATTTTTATATGTACAGCGTTGGAATGCATGCAATTTTATAATGTTGATTGTTTATGGAAATTAATACCAAGTTCCTCGTCAAGTTCTTATCTTTCTCTTGTCAAAATAATATATATACCATGAAGCTGTATTATATCTGGAGGCAATAATTCTAATACCTACTTGAAACCAAATTTCAAATACACTGTCATCTTCTGAGGTCTAACCCTCTCTTTCTAACATAGAGATGGTGAGACCTCATAGACAGAGATGTAACGTAAATATTTGTTTCAATTGATAAATACGAGTGCTAGCTCCACCTATACCTAATACTTCGTGATACACACATGTGGACTATTTTCTTTACTGCTAAAGTCTGTGTTCAAACTTAAAAGAGAATTTATTATTTAGTCTATGGTTGAATTTTAAACACAGGGTGATTTCTCATTTTTCACATTATCTCAGATGAATAATATACAAGTTCCATGGTTATTATAATCACCACAGAAAACATATGTTTTCTGTGGTGATTATAATAACGATTGTTGCTTCTTTCCATCAGGAGAGCCATCTGTTTTTTTACTATCTTACGCCTAATAAAATAATTAGTTGACCCAGCAAACGTTGTTTTGCTATACAGCTCCCGTGTTGGTCCGGACTCCTAACTAAACTATGCACAAAAGGGTATTATAAAATCTTAGACTAATTAGAAGACAAAAAGCTAGGAATTAAATGTCCTCATACCAATATTATTATCTCTCTTATATCATTTGTAATAATTATTTGTAATATTTCCTCGTATATATATATACGTGACTTGAAATTTGGTTCGACACCCTCAATTGAGATTTAGTGAGATTTCGATCGATCCCGTCCCTATTTAAACTCCTTTCATAATTTTTATTTCATAAGACAGCAAACAAGCAGATGGGTCTCGTGATGGAAAGAATCGACCATCGTCTATGGACACCAAAGGTGTTAATGGTACGTTGCTATCTAGTGGTCTAATGCATATGCACGCATAACGCCTTTTACGACCCGCTGGACAGAACGGCAGTTGGCATTTCAAAGGAGCCCGGGACTAACAAGGGGGAAAGCATATATACCAAGAAATGTGAAGAAGCAAGACAAATTTTTTAGAACTAAATTATTATGAGACCGAAGATATATTAAAGTAGGCCATACACACGTAAACAAAAACACACACGAATACATACACTACACTCTAATCTCACTCGCAAGCACGCAAATTCAAACATGTATATAAAACACAGACACACACACACACAAATACATACATACATACATACACACACGCGTAATTGTACATATGTTGCTTGTGTTAATTTATTACAAGATCGTGACACTGGGTGAAGGCACTGTCTCCTGTACCACAGTTTACACTAGCACAGGAAACAGGGTTAAACCTGTGCTTTGATTTTCCCTGTACGAATGCAAATAAAGTTTATTATTATTATTATTATTAAATATGCATGGATCGTGACATATGGCACATAGTTCTCTCTGCCTACATAATATAGCCGCTATAATGCAGCGAACAAGCTCTGTTAATGGAAAGAGATAACGATTGATTACAGACACATAAATGTTATTAATAAAGTGTTTTCTTTTGTGTGGCAAGGATGTAACAGAACTTGCATAAGTGTACCAGCAACATTACCCACCAAACCGACACATGTCAGCAATAACCACAGGCGAACCAATTACGAAAGGGACAGTAAAAAAGTTTATACTATAACTAGCTGACCCGGCAAACGTTGTTTTGCCATATAAATTATTTAATTAAAAAATAAGGGTTGGTGATAGAAGGGTAAAAATTTAGAGTTGTATGTATTTTTCAATGCTGAATCATAAAAAAATAAAAATAAAAAAAAATGTCCATAAAATAAAAAAAATTTAGGGGTGGACAACCCTTATCACTAAGGGGTATGAAAAATAGATGTTGGCCGATTCTCAAACCTACTGAATTTGCATACAAAAATTCATCAAAATCGGTCAAGCCGTTTCGGAGGAGTACGGTAACTAACATTGTGACACGAGAATTTTATATATAAGATAAGATATAGCCAATCGATTAGATTTTACAAACTGACTGATACGAAGGCACATAGTTACATATTAAAAGTGAACTTCATCTTTAAAAATAAGTGAAAATGCTTCAATTTGTTCAATACAGTACATACTAATCAAATCTATACATATAATAAAATCGTAGGAAAGTCAAAACTGTACCTTGAATATTTTTTTTAAAAGAATACTTGGGGCGTGATCTACAATCGATATCGAAGCCAAAAATGTATGTCCGAGGTAAACTTAAAAAGTACTGCATGGATTTACTTCAAGTTTTGCACGAATATTACTAACAGGTCGGGTCAACATATAGGCTACATATTATCACGCTATCATCTACGGGGGAGGAGCAGTGCGGAGTAAACGAAGTCCGCGCGGACGAAGTCGCTGTCAACAGCTAGTTTTGGAATAAATGTATATATAAAAATCAATTGCTGTTCGTTAGTCTCGCTAAAACTCGAGAACGGCTGAACCAA
The DNA here is from genome assembly GCA_036924255.1 of Apodemia mormo. Lineage (NCBI taxonomy): Eukaryota > Metazoa > Arthropoda > Insecta > Lepidoptera > Riodinidae > Apodemia > Apodemia mormo. The sequence continues at coordinate 42,109,606 of JAUPFN010000005.1, read as the reverse complement.
TTTGGCTAATTTTGGTTTTGAATTAATTGTTGAAGTCCAGGGAAGGTTTAAAAAGTGAGAAAATATAGAAAAAAATAAGAGTAGTTAAAAAGGCAGGACAACGTTTGCCGGATCAGCTAGTGTTAGTATATATTGATATATATAAACTACGTGTCGCGTCCGCCATGGATTTCTAAACTACTGAATCGATTTCAATGAAATTTTGTGGATATCTACTGTTTAGTCTAACTTTAAAGGTAGGTTATCTCTTCTGTGGTGTAGTGGTCCGGTGTCCGACTTGACCACATGAGGTCCCGGGTTCGATTCCTGGTTCGGGCAGTTTAAAACTGTATTTTTTCAGTTTTCTGATAAAAACAACACTGCCCGGGATTGGAAAGTGCCCGGTTGCCGATAGACTGGCCACCTATCACAATGTGGGACCAAGTAACTTCGGCTAACCGTGGATGCACTTGTACTTCTGCCTACCCTTTCGGGGATACAGGCGTAAAGATATTTTTTTAAAAGTTAGGATAGTTTTTATCTCAAATAACTTCCCCAAATACCCAACCAAAATATTCTATACAGGTAATTTTTTTTTTCATTATTTTTTATTTCATAAGATAGCAAACAAGCAAATGGCTCTCTTGATGGAAAGTATCAACTTTAGACACCAAAGATGTTAATGATGAGTTGCTATATTATGGCGAGGTCTAATGCCACATGCATAAGTTACCCGGCTACCTTACCTTCTAAATCGGAACACGACAGTGACAAGCACTGACGTTATCGCGACAGGAATAGGCAAGGCGGTGGTACCAGACCCGGCTGAGACAATTCAGAAATCTACCACCTAATAGCCATGATGGTAGTGGCTCGCATAGTAAACCGGTCGCTTTTTCCGACCTGCCTGGTACGTATGGCCTATATTCTTCAAAGGTAGCCAGGATTAACAAAGGGTCCTCTCTTCCCTTAAGCAGAAAAACAAATACACGAACAACCACTTCAATTTTGGATTACGTACAAAAGCAACGTCGTCAAGGTGTTAAGTAATAATTAAGTCACGAATAAATTTGGTTGAAGGACAAGGTCAGCACTGTTTTCTTATTCCGTTCAGTTTAATAATTTGTTTGCCCAGTTAACGATATTGCCAGTGTAACCTTAGATGTTTCGGAAAATTTGGATACTCGTGAAAATTGAATGACGGAAGTAAAATTCTTAACTCGTGGGCTTAGATAAATAATTAGTCTCGCTGCGCTTGTGAGACCAATTATTTATCTATGCTAGTAGGTACATTTCAACAAAATTACGATAAACAAAATATATATTTCACAGTAGCTGTTGCCAGCGACTTCGTCCGCGCGGACTTCGTTTACTCCGCACAGCTTCTCCCCCGTAGACGATAGCGTGATAATATGTAGCCTATATGTTGACCCAACCTGTTAGTAATATTCATACAAAATTTGATGTAAATCGATGTGGTAATTTTGAGTTTACCCCGGACATACATACAGACAAACAGACAAATAGATAAACAGACAAACAGACAAAAATTCTAAAAACTATATTTTTGGCTTCGATATCGATTGTAGATCACGCCCCAAGTATTCTTTTAAAAAAATATTCAATGTACAGTTTTGACTTTCCTACGAGTTTATTATATTATGTATAGATTTTGCTAGAATACTTTAATCTATTGTATGTTTTTAGCAATGAAATATGAAGTATTAAAATTTTAACTAGCTGACTCGCGCAGTTTCGCCCGCGAATAGAGAACATGTTGTCCATATCCATACTAATATTATAAATGCGAAAGTAACTTTATCTGTATGTCTCTTCTTCACGCCTAAAGCACGGAACCAATTTGCCAAATTTCATGATACAAGAATGATTCAAGAAGACCTTAAGCCTCGAGAAAGGACATAGGATAGTTTTTATCCCGGAAATCCTATGGTAACGGAAATGCGGCCTTTAAGAGCTTACTCATTCTTAAAAGGCCGGCAACGCAACTGCAAGACTTCTGGTATTGCGGATGTCCATGGGCGGCGGTGATCAATTACCATCAGGTGCACCTCCTGCTCGTTTGCCCCCTCTTCTATAAAAAAAAAAAACACAAAATTATGCGGATCAAACCCCGGGATTTTTATTTTAAAAATTTCCGATAGAAAAAAAAGTAAAAAAAAAAGAAAAGTTTGTAGTTTAAATAATACAAACATTCATCCTCTATTTCAGCCCCTTAACGATTGATTTTTGAAGAAAGTTGACCTATGCTTGATCCCGAATCTTCAACTATTTTCATGCCAAATTTCATCGAAGTGGGTTCTGCGGTTTAGCCGTGAAATCGTAACAGATAGTCAGAATTTCGCATTTATAATACTAGCTGCACTGTGCAGCCCTCTGCATTATAAAATTTTTTGGTGAATCCTGCGGGAATAACTCATTTTTTCAGCATATTAAGTAGCCTATGTACTATGCCAGATTATCACCTACCTGTGTGCCAAATTTCATCCAAATCTGTTCAGTAGTTTTTGCGTAGTTTAGTAGCTAACATCCATCAATCTATACATACATCCAAACATTCAATCTTTCGCATTTATATTACTCGACGACCCGGCAAACATTGTTAGGCCCAGATTACTTGAATATTTTTGTGGGGTACTTGAGAGGGGATGGGTGTTAATTGATATAAAAACTATCCTATCTTTGAAGTTGGACTAAACAGTAGATATCTACAAAATTTCATTGAAATCGGTTAAGTAATAAGTATATACCTAGTTTAGGAATTAATTTAATTTTTCAACAGACTTCGGAAAAGGTTGTTATTAATTAAGCTGTATGTTTGATTGTGTTTGTTACCTTAGAACTCCATTATTTATGTACTGATTTTAAAAATTATTTTTTGTTTTAGAAACTCCTCGTGTGGTGCCATTTTAATTTGGTGAAGATCTAATGCCGGGTTCCGGAGATACAGGAAACGGAACGTCTAGTCGTTCGCTTCAGTTTTACTGCGTTAAAAATCATGTACTAAACTGGATTACTTCAAAATACGATATTTTTATAAATAGAATTATATATGTCAATTTTTTTTTATAATATTGACCTACCTACAATAATCCCCTTGGGGTTGGATAAGGTTTGGTTTTACTCATTACATAATATCACCATTAAAAAATAAAACACATTTATTAGAATCAACACTGCACACGTTACATGAAACTTGAGCAATAGAAATATTTCACGAAAACCTAACACTTACAAGTTATGACACATATATAAATAAATAGCTTTAACACACTTTAGCACTTAGTCTCCACATATAGAAAAATACAAATTAAATAATCTCTTTAGAACCAACTGTTCTCTTTTTTCATTTTGTCCCTATTACGACCACTTACTTCGAGGTTTTGAAAAATCTCAGTCAACTTATTTAAATGTTTAGCGGGACTTTCTGGCAATCGTTGCAATCTACAAGAGTCGTCATTTCTACATATTGTATAAGTTTCTCTTTCTCTAAGACATAATAATTTTCCAGTATCAATCGTAGAGTTCAGTTTAGCGACTTGAAATGCAGCATTTTTAAATCTAGTCTTCGGTGAGACAGCTTTAGTTTTGTTTACATTTAGGTCTTTTTTCTTCACTTTAGTAGCGCTCAAGTATATTGGCTCAATGACATCGTAGGTGTTTTCCCTCACAAGCTGTTGTGGTTTATTTTCCAAACATTTCATTGTCGTCTTCCTCAAGCCATGAACGTTTAAAGGTGAAAGTGGATGCAAAACTTCCTGGAGTTTTATCGTCCGGTTGTTGTTTTTTAAATCAAACACAATAACTTTTGTTTTTTCAGCATTCTGGCCAATTGCTGGAAGTGGGTGGAAGGGCGACAGACTAGGTTTCACTGAAATGTCGTTTTCCAGCATTCTGGATTGAGCAGTTTTATTTTTTCGCGGTTTTATTTTTCGCGGCGCGTAAATGGTAGTAAGGGCGCGTGTTTTGCGAGCATCAAGGGGCGCGAGTGGACCGGGCAGCATGGTGGCTGCCCGCCTACAACCCCTGACCTTGGGCGCCGTGGGGCAATCGAACCGCTCACGCGCGATGCCACCCGTGACCGGACAACTGGTGCGTCACCATTGACGAGTTTGATGAATTCTGATAACACGGAAGGATATTTATTAACTGTGTACCAACAAGTGATTAAATAAATACCTGTTTCAAACGTTTTTTATAATTTTGTATTTTTGACAAATACCTCTGTCGTATTGACAGTTGTTGGTTGTTTAGGCGATTTTTGGTATATTTTTGACTGCCAGTTCTCAGTTTTTTCAAGGCTATGCAGAACATACATACTTTTCTTAAACTATTTTTTACGGCCATCGTTTCTTAAAAAATAGACCATCTTTCCTTTGTTTCTTTTTTTCTTTGCACTTTGTTCCGGTCCCGATACGCGGGTGTTATTTAATATAATAGGCAAGTACCTAACCTACGAAAGCGTAATAGTAACGAACAAATAAATAATGATGTCCAATGTTACACGGATGACAGGAAGCACACCATTTACTGAGGCGGTCCAGCGGCCAGCCCAAATGTACGAACGTACCTACTCCATGGCCGAAGTCCGAACATCCGCTTTGTAAAGCATTAGTATATAGCCAAGCGAGACGTAGGTACTCGAACTTTTAAAATTGACTTTAAAAAGATAAATTAGGAAAAGTGAACTTTTTATATCATTAGATAGCACACAAGCAGATCGTTCCACTGGTGGGAAAGACACCATCGCCCAGTGCCGGCGTTAGGGGGACGCGCGATGGGGTGACGGCCCGGGGCGCCGAATTTGGGGGGCGCTGAGGTCTGCCCTTGTGGAAAAATTTCTCGGATAAAATTAGGTAAATAACTTACAAAGTGAAAGTAACAGTTTATGAATGTTTATTTTTATTTAAAAAGTCGAAAAAAGTCTTACAAAGTCGGAAAAACTCGGAGTAATTCCAAAATTTCGGACTCTTCCAGAAGAGTTATTCAGTGTTAATAAATCTTGCAACGTTTATGGGTACTAAAAGAAATATATTAAAAGTTATTAATACTACGAAAGTGTAATAAAGGGGAAAAAAATATAACTAATACTTACCCGGTTTTCCGTTTAAGAATTTGAAACTTTCTTCTTTGTTTAAAAAAAGGTTACCGTTACTGTCGATCAATATTATAAACTTTGTTTCTTCAATTTTTGATAATTATTATTAAAATCTATTATATCACAACGTTATTTGCCAATTTTTATTTTATTGTACTTTTATTACATAAATATATTTATAAATTAAGTAAAAATTAAAACAGATGATCTAATTAGCTTTTGACAGGTTGAGTCAGTGTTGCCAGAGAAAAAGTCAATCTTTCGTCCTTAAAGCCTCCTCTACACTACTCCTATGTCCGGGGTAAACTCAAAAAGTACTACATGGATTTATTTCAAATTTTGCATGACTATTACTAACAGGTCGGGTCAACATATAGGCTACATATTATCAAGCTGTCACCTACGGGGGAGGTGCTGTGCGGAGTAAACGAAGTCCGCGCGGACAAGTCTTGGGCAACAGCCAGTATAATTATGGCGAGCGAAGCGAGCCCTACACTAGGCGACTTTCTATGCACTTTTGTGGTACATTTTCCTGAAAAAGTATCCCACTTTAAGGTTTGGGCTTTGACGTGGTGGTTTAAATTCATGTCTAGATATATTATCTACCATTAAAATGCTATTTCATAAACATTAAAAAAATAGAAAATACATTTTGTATTAGAATTTTATTACTGCTAACGCCATCTATTATAAAAATAAATAAATAATAATAATAAATAAATATTCACGGGACAAACTACACTTACTGATCTAACCCCAAAGTAAGCAAATATTTGCTTGTGTTATGGGTGTTAGTCAACGATACTAATACATAGAAATACATAATATATAAATACCAGAATATATATAATAAACACCTAAACCCAGAAATACAAACATTTACGCTCATCACACAAATGCTTGTCCCCGTCGGGGATCGAACCCGAGCCCCGTTGATTGCGTAGTCAGGGTCGCTAACCACTCGACCAACGGGAGGGTCAAATAACGAGTAAAAATGCGACAAAGCTACACTAGGCGACGATCTGTGCCCTTTAGTGGTACATTTTACTAAAAAAATATCGCACTTTTAGGTTTGAGCTTTGACGTGGTAGTTTTATTTTGTTTAATTCATTTTCATTCACTCCAGTTTAATACAATATTAATCTATTAAAACACTTGTACTTTTTAACTTCCCACTACGTATGTAGATAGGAAGGTTACTGATTTTGCTCCGATTTTCAAAAATGGAGTTTTCACCATATGTCCGCGTTTTGTGGGCTTAGGAACCATTTTCGACTATTTTCGCGATGACGTCAGTATGTCTGTATGTATGTGTGTGTGTGAGTGTGTGTGTGTGTGAGTGTGTGTGTGTGTGAGTGTGTGTGTGTGTCAACAACTCATAAGTTTTGAACGCCTGGACCGATTGAAACGCGGTTGGTGGCATTCGATTGGATTCCGCTCAACTTATACTTCCTGAAATTTTGTACCAAATGGGCCTAAGAGATTTTGAGAAATTTTGAAAATACCCTAAACAAATTGTGACGAAACAATTTTTTTTTTAATAACTTCCAGATTAATGTACCGATTGAGTACAAAAACTATTCCTCAAAAAAATACATCTAATGCATAAATTGCCTTAAAATCAGTTTATTCGTTTGGAAGTAATAATTTGGAAGAAAATTTTGAAAAAAGTGTTTTTTCGACATAACTTCGAAATATTTCAACCAATTATTTTTTGGTATTCTACGATATTTTAATACTATAAAAATTACGTCGAATGCCCTTTTAAAAATCAAAACCGAACCTTATTTTCAAAGGTTACAACTTTTCAAATATTAAAATTACGTTTTCTTTAGCAAGGTTACTTAATATTTTGGAAATAACTTTCAGGCTAATATACCGATTGACTTCAAAATCTTATCATCGTTTCTCCTTTAAAAACTGCGCCAAGTACCGTTAATTGGATAAAAATCGGTAAATTTGTTTGGGATCTATCATAGACGAAAATGTTTTTTTGACATTGCTTCGAAATTTTTGAACCTACCGATTTTTTAGCTAAAGCAATATTTAAATTGAGTTGAATGCCATTTGAAAGATCAAATCGATCATCGTTTCCAAAATATACAGCTTTTCAAAAATCAATACGTGCCAAGAAAACTTATCAAGGACGTACTACGTGCGTCTTCCCGGTTGAAATTTGGATGTTTTTTGATTTCAATGGCTTCTTTCACTAGCCGTGGAATGTAATATGGCGTTCTGTCGAAAATACGCGTGGCCTATGAAATTCCATCCAGTGATTACGGCCCGACTACAGCTGTAGATGTTTAGCAATCGCCGACTTATTAACGTCGTTATTCTTGACTGCTTTGATATGCTAATAGGCCTCTGACACATGCTCTTAGTACCTCTATACACTACTCGGCCGACTTCAGTACGCGTCAAGCACAAAGTACTTTATAAATAGGCTCTAGAGACCTCAGCTGATCTCGTTTAAAGACGCCATCGCGTGGGTAAAGACAGAACTATACTCACGATATATTTACATACGGCCCTCTTGTATCTTTTTTTATTTTAAATTTACATTTTGTAAAATAAAACAAGTAGTAAATTCGTCAAACTTTATTTTGTAATTATCTTTATTATATCATGTAATATGAAGGTTAAATGAACATAACCCTTTTTTTCTGAAGTCATTATAGAAATCGGAGTCCAATAAGATAAGTCCCTTTTCTAAGATCCAGGATAAAACACAGTTTAATAGAGTAGATAGCAATCCATAAAACGTAGTCAGGTCGCAAAATAAAATCACTATTTATTTGAAAAAATCCAAAACGCATTCTTCACAAACACAAAAAGTAACAAATCGGCCATGTTTGACTCGAATAATAACATTAGTCGTTCCGTTCCTAGCATATCGTTGTTTTCGCAATAACAATATAAAATATTAATTTCTTTTGTAAATTTTAATTATTTTTTCAAACACTTGTAGTATCATTAACTTATTTGTTAAATAGATATATTTTAAGTTAGAAATTTTATATATAAACATTAATTTTGATATTGCTTTTGGGAGATTATCTTCAAAGCATAGAATGAAACGTATAACTGTATTGTGGTTAATAGAGGTTGCCTTTCTATTATTAAATAATATGTGAGATGTTTATTTTATTTTATTTAATTTAGTGGCAAAATACTATTATTTAAACTTAAGTAACATATAATTTATTTTAAAGTAAAAATAACAGCTCAAATAAATTTACAGTTGAATGAAGTGCCATCTATTGGCAAAAGATGAAACTACAGCATATAATTATTTTTCTATACAAACTAAGATTGTATGAAGCGATGAGCCCGTGGCGTCAAGACGCCGTTGTGAACGCACGTGTGTTTAATAGATTTTTTCGTTGATGTGCGTGTGAGACTCTATTATGAGCGGCATACAGTGGTCACAGGAGCAAACGATGTTGTTCCTTGAAACACTTCAAGCAGAGCCTTTTATTTGGGACCCCAGTGGGAAAGGTCATAAGGACAAGAAAAAAGTAAATGATGCTTGGGTGCGTATTCGGGACGTTTTGGAAATACCAGTTGAAGAATTGAAGAAAAAAAAGGATTCACTTTTTGCGACATACAGGGGCTACTACAGAAAAATGGAAGCTTCCTTAAAAAGTGGTGCCGGCGCAGATGATGTTTATCGTCCAGTTTGGTTCGCCTTTGATTTCATGAACAGCTTTTTGGGGTCCGTGTATAAATGTAAACAAACAATAACCACGGTAAGTTTTTTATTATCAATAACTTGTTTTATTATTACTAAAGTACAGATTACAGTAAGGTCGATTCGCCAGTTTGCGTCCATTTAGTGCAGTTGCTTGCTTTAAGGAGAACATAATAATGTCTCTGCATTAGTTTTAATATAAAAAGTATGTAGTTAATGTGGTAACGAACAGGCGAAATGACCCTACATTCGTTGTGTTTATTTATAAACATTGAAAATAATTTGTAAAGTAATCCCTTATCTGAACGGCAGATAATGGTGATCTGCGTGGTACTTGTGTAATATCTCTCAAAGCACAGTTATTATCAAAGTCTGCCCGCCAAGACCCGGGTTGAATTAAAACTCCATTATCATCATACATATCTACAGTACCAGGAGGCATATATATAAGGGATGATTTATTACTTTTTCTGAGAAAGTTATGCAATAAGAGACATGTCATTGTAATGATTGGGATATTATAAATATCCAAATCAATTGGCTTTCTGAATATTCTAAACCTGGATGCTAAAATACCAAACACATTCTCAACTACTACTCGAGATTTTGACAAGCGCATATTGAAAATCCTTTTCGGTGAATTGATATCATGGTTGCCAGGATATGGTTTCATTATATTATTATGTAAAGCAAATGCTCCATCTGTCAAAAAAACGTAGGGAATTTCGACATGATCCGTTCCGGATAATGGACTTGGCTTAGGAAGATTAAGCCCGTTAGATGCAATTTTTTGCCATAACGAAGAATTTTTAAGTACAGCTCCATCACTGATCCTACCTTGACTACCAATGTCAGCATACATAATGTTATAGTTACTGTCGACTAAAGCTAAAAGTACTAAACTAAACGTCTTTTTATAATTAAAGTACTCAGAACCAGAGTTAACCGGACATTGTATAACAATATGCTTTCCATCCATTGCGCCAAGGGCATGTGGAAAATTCTCCTTGAATCCGTTTTCAACTTCCAACCACTGCTGCTCATTGCACGGCATCTGTAAATAAAAAGTATATTATATAAAAAATATTATCATCAAATAATATGTAAAAAGACACGGTCAATTTCATTAAAAGCTGACACTCAAATTGTATATAAATAATTAAAAAGCCGATTAATTGTAGCACTCATGTATTTTTCATAAAATACAGAGACATACACTCACACTCCTACATACACATACAGTACTCCTGCATATACGCGCACTCAAATGCATATAGTATACAGAACCCATATACACTCACAAATTTGGATTGGATTAAATAAAGATTTATTATTAAATAGGTCGTGATATATACATTTAAACCTTTGCTATTTTTATTTCAGGATCATGGAACTGATTCGATTCAGGAAGAATCAACCAACGCTTCAGAGGATGTACCAATTGCTTCTCCAACTCCAAAAGAACCAGAGCCCCCAAAAAATAGACACACCATCCGACGGCGTGACAACCCACCGAAATTGCAAGTTGCCAGTAGGCAGATGACAGAAGCCTTCAATAACTTAAATAAAGTGATAAATAATCCTTCAAAGGATAGCAGCGCAGTTGAGGACGAGTGCGACGTATTCGGCAAACTAATTGCCAAAAAACTGAAGAGGTTACCTGAACATGAAAGGGACGATATAATGTTCGATATACATGCTCTATTTCGGAAATCACGTTTTGAAAGATCTCCATCAGGTGAATCGTTTCGTACTTCTACACCTAAGTCTACGCCATATTATAGTCCGTTAACTACATCACTATCTTCTAGAAAGCGTCCTATATCTGCGAATAATGCAGTTCATTATAATGTTACAACATTATCTCCTAGACCACACTCATCGTTTTCAGAGCCACCTGATACATATATAACATTATCTAATGAGTCCAGTGAATGTCAACCGACATACTTCCAACAACCAAGCGAAATCTCTGCTCATCAACGCTCTTCAAAGATACGTGTTATAAGTGATGAAATTATTGCACCAGACACCCAAAGTCAATCAGTTTATCAACGCTATAAGCAGCCTCAATCAGATCAATCTAACGATGTTCAATATATTTTGCATATACCAGAGACCCAAACTCAATCTGATTGTCCAGAAGATAATACACATCAGAGTGATTTAATATATCAGGCATATAATGACTCGTAATGTATGAAATTATTCTTATTCTTATTCTCACTGATATTTTTGTAATTGTACATACCTAAACTTTTAATAAATATATGTCATAAATATTAAAATTTTACCTTTATTTCATCCTTGAGTTCCTCGTTCAAAGCTTCACAGACTTCGACTACAATTTTTGAAATCAACTGGCTTGAAATTTTAAATAAATAGTGCATAGATCTATAGCTGTCACCACTTGCCAAAAACCTCAAGGTGATTGATAATCGAATCTTAGCAGGTATAGCTTCTCTTAAATGAGTGTCTCGTTTAGCGATTAAGGGTTCGACTTTAGAAAGTAATAAATTAAAATCGTCCAATGACATTCGGTGGAAATTTTCAAATTCTCCTGATGGTTCTTGTATGAGTTCAAGAAATTGTTGTTCCATAGTACGTCTGTAAAAAAAAATACAGTTAATTAACTTGCCATGTAATGTACTTTAACTTATTAGAAATCCTAATTATTTAAATAAATATTACCTACCTAGTTCTGTTCCGATGCATTGCGATCATCCACCATCTTCTTTTTCTTCTTTTCTTTTTAGTCTTCTTCGTGAGATAAGTATGCACGTAGTTATAATACGCTAGAGAGCACATTGCTACGGCAGCTGCTACTTGAGCGTCCATTATAATAAACGTCCGCAGGGTACCGTAACGCTACACGAATGCGCTCCTCGCGAAGTTGAACGAGTGTGTAGTGTAGCACCGCGGACTTCAGTCAACTTCGGCCGAGTACTTCGCCGAGGAACTTCGCGAGTAGTGTAGAGGAGGCTTTAAGGACGAAAGATTGACTTTTTCTCTGGCAACACTGACTCAACCTGTCAAAAGCTAATTAGATCATCTGTTTTAATTTTTACTTAATTTATAAATATATTTATGTAATAAAAGTACAATAAAATAAAAATTGGCAAATAACGTTGTGATATAATAGATTTTAATAATAATTATCAAAAATTGAAGAAACAAAGTTTATAATATTGATCGACAGTAACGGTAACCTTTTTTTAAACAAAGAAGAAAGTTTCAAATTCTTAAACGGAAAACCGGGTAAGTATTAGTTATATTTTTTTCCCCTTTATTACACTTTCGTAGTATTAATAACTTTTAATATATTTCTTTTAGTACCCATAAACGTTGCAAGATTTATTAACACTGAATAACTCTTCTGGAAGAGTCCGAAATTTTGGAATTACTCCGAGTTTTTCCGACTTTGTAAGACTTTTTTCGACTTTTTAAATAAAAATAAACATTCATAAACTGTTACTTTCACTTTGTAAGTTATTTACCTACTTTTATCCGAGAAATTTTTTTCACAAGGGTGGGGCCTCGGCCTTATGCCTTCCGCACTATGTACTCTCAATACTGTGCTCTATGTGCCGTATTCACAGTTCACAGTCGGTTAACCGACTGTGAATACGGGATTTATGTCTAAGAATTAAGAATTCTTAGATATAAGTCCGTGCTTAAGTCCACGTTTTCATTGACTTATTCTGAATATGAATAAGTCAATGAAAATGTGGACAGACGACGGACCTATGCTCTGTGTTTGTGTGTGACTCTGGGCTCTACGCTCTGTGATCTAAGCTCTGTGCTCTGTACTCTACACTCTACGCATATCGTTACAGTCGGTCCTCGACCACCCTGCGATTGCGCTTATGTTATGATTTATGATTGGCGAGATGCTTCCACCACCAACCTTATACCTTACACGCGTAGTGCATGGTAGGGGTGGGGATACTGAAACGTCCTGTATGTCCTATGCTCGTGCTCGAGCGTGGCGCAAGGTTGCTGATTTGTATACTTGGTCTCTCGACTCAAGCGTCGCTCGATCACACAACGAGAAAACCGTCCACAATATTTTGACTGCTACAGAGTGTACGTTGTAGGTGCACGAATTCTTTTTCTTACTGACTTTGTAATATCGTTCTTCAAATATCCCAAATCCTTTATTCCTATATATTTTTTTCAGGATTATGAATTTTTCTACCGTTTTCTTTGCGGTCGTTGCCATTTTTTAGAAGTACTAGTAATAGGTTAACTACAATTGCGGGTTTTTCCTATTGATTTTTGCAACTATTTTGTGTATAGTTGCAAGTGGAGAACGCAGTTTTTCCAAATTAAAATTAATAAAAACGTATCTCCGATCAACAATCTCTCAATCGAGACTCTCTAACCTGGCTACTCTCTCGATTGAAAGTGAAATCGCTGGACAATTAGATTTTTCTAATTTGATTGGTGTCTTTACTGACAAAAAAGCCCGAAAATTTAAATTTTACTGAAGAAAATCAGTAAGTTTAACTGAAAAAATTTAAGAACATTAATCAAAAATAATAAAATGTTCAACCAAAATAATAAGTAATAAAAAATATAAAAAGTAATTTAAAAAAAAATTGAAAAAAACAAAAATATTAAAAAAAAAAAAACAAAAAAAAAGAGCAGCTACAAAACTTTCTACGTCCACGTCGTTGGCTCTGGATAACGCTAAAAGAAAGTTGAAATTATTAAACTGTTGGAGTATGTGAAATACGCCTTATAAGTTAAGATACAATTGAAAATTGAAATATGTAAACACACTCTATATATATATTATATTATTATTATATGATATGCTTGCTCCATTCCGAATTTTGTCTCCGTCTCCGTGAAAGTTAGTCTCGAGAGAGTTGTTATCTCTCTTTATGTTTATTATGAGAGTATGAGAGAGAGAGAAAGAGAGAGACTTCGAGCAACATCGAAGTACATCGTATCTAGTCTGATAATAATAAATATACATCACTCTATTCTCTTTTTTTCATCCGCCTCCCAAATCTCAACATAAACTACGTTCACATTGGTTCAGCAAAAAATAAATACTCGATATTGATTTCCTTAAGTGGGCGCCTAAATATTTTTGCCCGGGGTGTCAGTAGCCCTAACGCCGCTGCTGCCATCGCCTATAGACACCAAATATGTCAATGATGCGTTGCTATCCGTGTGGCAGGATGACAATGCCACATGCATAAGTCTACCTGCTACCTTACTCTCCAACCCGAAATAAGACAATGATAAGCATTGACGCTATTTTGGCAGAAATATGGCGGTGTTACCAAATACCCGGGAGAAACGTTGCGGAACTCTATCACCTAGTAGTCAAGATGGTAGTAAAACGTAAAGCCGATCGTTCACTTTTTACGAATTGCCTCGCAGAATGGCAGATGGTTTATTGTTTAAAGAGTCAATCCTTTTAAATAACATTACATATATTGTAGTACGTGATGGTGGCTGATTAATGACTTACAGTAAAATAACATTTCTTATCGATTATTTATTTTCGACACGAAATTTGTAAGTGACCGTCCATATGACAAATAACTTTTTCCTCAAAGCTGAAGGCCAGCTCGATCAATAGAAAATAATGACGGTTATTACAGTGGAAGGTTGTCTTTCCGCGATTAGTAGCTGGTAAGTACTCCCTAATACATAGTGTGTCGTATATGACGTTAGTATTTGTAATATGTATTTGGGTGTGTGTATGTATGTAAACGGTCTTCTGAAAGGCCGGACAATAGAAATTCGGTTGACGGCATTGATTGGGTACCGCCAAACTTACACTTTTTTTAAGAAATTTTGAAAAAGTCTCAAAAAATATCGGTGAAACAATGTTATCGGTTAGACTGATTAGGAATCAGATCTTTGAAAGGGTATGAAAGCAGAATTTGTCAAAATGAAAGCGTTACGAAAAATCTGTAGTGTAACACAACTGAAAAGAGTTGTAAATGTGGAGGAAGCAAGACAAGTATGTTTAGTACGTGATATATGGCACGCATTGGTATAAAAAACTCAAGATACAGAATCAGTGTGTCAAAAACGCCCTCCAAAAATGAGTGCACAATTTTAAATTGTGCGCTCATTTCAAATAGAATCGTGTCGGTTGCGACACTGTCAATTTTATTTCTTTTAGTACATTGCTTTGTAAAAACAACTATAAGTCGTACGCTTAAGGTTGGATATACAAAGACATAAATATGTTTTTGCCATATCTATAACTACTTAAATGAAATTAGGGACACTTTTGAGTGTCAGTTTTGTTCGGGACTGTGCATCTAGGGTTTTTTATATCAATGATGACACGTAATCCTCTCTGTCTACTGTGTGGAGTATTTGGCGTAATAAACCATCTGCCATTCTGCCAGGTAGTTTGTAAAAGGCGAACGATTTGCTATACGAGTCACTACTATCGTAACTAGAGAGACTATAGAGTTCCACAACGACTCGTCCGGGTATGTTACTACCGCCTTGACTATTTTGCAATAGTCTCAATGCTTGTCACTGTCGCGTTCCAGTTTAGAGGGTAAGGTAGCCGGTAAAATTATGGTTCTTTGGTGTCTATAAGCGGTGGTTGTCTTTTTCGGTCAGAAGACCACATTTGCTGTTTTGTAATCTTATGGTATAAAAAACATGATATAATTGTATAAACAAACTAAAACAAATATGTAAGCTTGGTATGAGGTAAATTTAATTCAAGACTTCTTCCTAAGAATAATCTGAAATATTTAAACATTTTTACAAGTTCAATTTTAATACCTTTTAAAATTTAAACTTTAAAGTACTGGTAAAGCTCTAATTACTTTAGAAAGCTTTATTGAATGTAGGTACGTACCGCCGAAAACCGGTGGAATAACCAAGTGAGATTTTATTTTTTTGTTTTCATATTATTTTTTTAATAAATAGAATATTATTAATATAAATAAATAAAATATTATCATAATAATATTATTATATTATTAATTCAATCAAACTACAACAAATGTACAAGATTGGTATGAGGATTGGTTTAATCCTAAGCCTTTTTCCTAAGAATAATCTGAAACTTTTAATAAAGTTTTTTTTTAAATTATATTTTTAAGATTAACCTTTAAACTACTGGTAAATCTCTAACTACTTCAAGAAATGTTATTGTTATAGTCCAGTAAAAAGTTTAACGAAACCATGATCGACCAGTTTTGGCGCAATGAGTAAAAATGTGTTCATTAATACTTAAATAATGATATTATGAAAGAAATTTTGATTAAAATTAAGGGGAAAGGGATGAAAAAAATAAAAAAAGGGTTGTAAAATGACTTTTTTTTAAATAACTTAATAACGGTAGGAAATAGAAAAAAAAGTTTCAAGTAAAAGCTGTAGAGAAAAAAATTCTACACAAAAAGTTCCTCTTCATTTTTTGTTATCTGCTTTAGTTTAGCTACAAAAAATAAAAATTAAATTTGTAGTAAAATATGTAAAAATATATAAATATGGGAATACATGTGTAGTAGTGTTAGTACATACTAATGTGATGCGCGCGCTACATGGTACAGGGCCGTAATAATTCTGGTAAGGTTTTATAATTAATTACAAAGCAAATTTAATTTTTATTTTTTGGAGCTAATCTAAAGCAGATAACAAAAAAATGAAGAGGAACTTTTTGTGTAGAATTTTTTTCTCTACAACTTTTACTTGAAACTTTTTTTTCTATTTCTTACCGTTATTAAGTTATTTAAAAAAAGGCATTTTTCAACCCTTTTTTTATTTTTTTCATCCCTTTCCCCTTAATTTTAATCAAAATTTCTTTCATAATATCATTATTTAAGTATTAATGAACACATTTTTACTCATTGCGCCAAAACTGGTCGATCATGGTTTCGTTAAACTTTTTACTGGACTATTAATACATTGATTAATTTGGTTACGAAATTTTTGTTTCTTCTATTTAAGCTCACTTTTTTTAGATAAGCATACATCTCTACGCACATGCATTAGGTTATAACACCCAAACTGCGTTATTACAGCCAGAATAATGAAATATTTTTCTATTCAAGGAAATTGCTATTGCGATAGCTAAGAACTTTCGCTATTGCGGCAGGAAAGGGTTAAATGTCTACCCAAAGGTGTTCGACAGGTGTTCAATTTTTAAAAAAAAAGAGGATTCTTCAGTAAGAAAAAAAATCTTATCTTCCTAATTTTGAAGTAGCTACTCATTCTACTAATATGTATTAACATTTCAGCTTGTTACTTTTTAAAAGACCAAAATCTGCTGAATGTCTGTTGACTCGCGTTTTGGAGAGCAGGCAAAGGTATCGGTTTCAGTCATTATTAGTATCAAGCCATAGTCGTTAAAGTCAATAACCAACAAAGTCAAAACAGTCTACAAAATTTACAATTTTTTTTTAAATATTTGATCCGAACTCCTTTTGAAGAATAAATTATCTACCATTTAGCCAGGCAGTTCGTAAAAGGCGAACGATTGTCTAGATACTACCATCGCGACTACTAGATAGTAGAGTTCCGCAACGTCTCGATCAGGTGTTTAGTCACCGCCTTACCTATTTCTACCAATAGATATAGAGACTTATATACTCAAAGTTCCTACCACAATACCGTCAATCCTTATTATTGTTGTGTTCTGGATTGAAGGGTAAGGTAGCCAGAAAACCGATCTGAGTGGCAAAAACACCTCGCCAATCGAATAGGAACGCACCATTAACATCTTTGGTGTCTATAGGCGGAAGTTGTCTCTTTTCATTACGAGAGTCATCTGCTTGTTTGCTATCTTACAATATAAAAATAGACTCAAAAAAATTTCCTTATAGGGCGTTGCGGAGGGGGTACCCTAGCCGGCAAAAAACGTCCGTAACTTTAAAAAGAAAGCGTAAGATTTTTTATAGTAAGGAATTTCATTCCTATCTGGTGTCCCACGACACCACACGGTTTTTTATCTCTTTCAGTATCACGTATTGCTACGTTGTATTATATATGCGATAGAATTAGTTCTAATCTTAACACACGTTAACAAATAAACTAATTGCACTATTAATGTTTAAAGACGTTCGTATTAAACCTAAGGAAACTTGCTTACACATTTTATGAACACGTGAATACCTAAGCATATCTCAAGGTCGCTTATGACTTATTTGTCAAATTTATCAACTATCAGAAGGTCATCTTAGAGGTCAATTCTGAGTTCACCTGCTCGGAACTGAATATTTAATGATTCACAGGTCAAATGGCCCTTAGCAAAAGGACTGAAATGACTCAAAGCTTAATAACAATTACAAGAAAACAAAACAATATAGGAAATAAATTTCCATAATTTTTGTTACATTTTTCATACACAAAAATAATTAAATCTGTCGTAATAATAACAAAAATTATAAATAATTTTAGTGTGTATTCTTAAGTAAACAATAATTTCTTTCGTCATAGACAAAAAAACCTAGAACCTATTCCCCACCTAACTTATTTTACACTTCGAACTTCACAAAACTCTTATATGTTTTTTTTTCTCAAATAATAACAACTTATATAATACTTTTCGCGCTTGAATTCACTAAAGACAATTAGTTTTTATAATTTTTTTACATACAAGTTTAAATATATTTTTAGGCTATGTCCGCACAGGCAGGCGGCTTGCTTAGCATCTAGAGCTAGCGACCACAGCTAGCTTGCTAAGCGTGCAGTGAGGTCGGTTGCTAACTTATTAGAACGTTCCATTTACTAAGCTACTCGTTAGGTGTTTCGCTAAGCTCTAGGTGCTAAGCAAGCAGCCTGTTCCATCCCCGGATTCCATCCCCGACGGGGACAAGCATTTATGTGACGAGCATATATGTTTATATTTTCAGGTTTGGGTGTTTATTAAATATATTTTAGTATTTATACATGTATTTCTATGCATTGGTATCATTGACTAACACCCACAACACAAGCAAATAATTTGCTTACTTTGGGGTTAGATTAGTAAGTGTAATTTGTCCCGTGAATATTTATTTATTTATATTTATTTAAATGTAAGTTTGAACGCACATTATAATATCACATCTAATTTAACCACTAGACCAAAGTTAAATTATACTACACTAGCTGTACCCGCGACTTTGTCCGCGTGGAATTATTTCTAAAATAAAAGCAGCCTAACTTACTTCTTATTACCGTCGTTTAAAACAGTCCCCCAGTTTTATAATATTAGTACATAAGGATTTTAAGATTTGAATAATTTAATGAGATTTTATTAAATTGTGTACAATTTCAATAAGGTTGTGACTTTATGAACATGCCCACAATTAGCTGGATCGGCGCTTGCCATCTTGACTACTAGGTGGTAGAGTTCTGCAACGTCTCGCCCAGGTTTCGGTACCTTACTTATTTCTGCATTCCTGCAATAATAGCGTCAATGCTTATCATTGTTCCGACACCGAATACTTAGAGACTACCAGAAGTCAATGTTACATACAAGTATTAATCGAGTATAGCGCCCATAGATACTTCTCACGGACGCGATATCTCCGACTGGTGCGGTACAAACTGCACCGAACCATTCCGAGATATCGCGTCCGTGAGAGGTGTCTATGTGTGCGTTGCTCTAATATCACATGTATGTAGATTGACTACTGTTAGTTTCCAGTATACTGTGGTTCCGATTTGAAGGGTAAGGCTGCCGATAAACTCATGCATATGGCATAGCCTATAGAATAATAACGTTATTAGTTATTACTCTAAGGCATAGCCATTCCGCCACACGCATGCTCCGCAAGAAATCTTTTTGATCCATAACAACTTACCTTTGATAAACTTTAAGTATTATTTAATTGTAATATTTCTTTGTCGAAGATATTTAATTTTTAAGTAATATAATAAATATATTAATAGATGGGACTTTCTCATGTGAGTTACCCCAGCGGAAAAGTTTCGAATGAGATAAAAAGAGATAGAGAAAGAGGGAAATAGAGATCTTCAGGAATCCTTAATTATTTTTCTTCTCCCGTTTGCACTCTTACTATTGCGTGTTTTCGATGTAATTAATTAGCACTCAACTATAAAATAATTTACCTATCTTATTTTAGTTTCATTCTAATTTCAACAGAGCACCTAATTTTTAAACTTAGCACCTAATTAACACCTAAATTTTGAGATTTTCAAGGCGCAAATCCTACATTTTGCGTTGCTGTCGAGACTCTACTACAATGAGCATAATTAAATAAAGTTACATACATTTATTGGTCACTTTTAACCCCAAGAAGACACAGCTCTGCGTGTTCACCGCAAAAAAGACACCCTTTGTCTTATCACCTCGATTTGGGGTACTCTCCTGACAGCCTCAGCTTGCGTCTTCTATGGCATTTATCATGGAGAGTATTCCGGCGAGTTGTTTGGATAATTCCTGCCGCCGAATTCCACCATCGGACATCGCGTCAAAATTTGAAGTTCCATCCTCACCATCTCGATGTCTGGAAATCCATAACTGTGCGTTTCTCCCGACACTTTTTGCCTCGCACTACTCTGTTGTGGAATCAATTACCGGCAGGGGTATTTCCGAACGGATACGACATAGGGACCTTCAAGAAAAGAGCTTACTCATTCTTTAAGGGCTATAACCTATTTCATCAGGGACACCATGGCGGCGCATCAAGTCGCGCCACCGTGGTGTCCGTAAGCTACCAAACTAGACACCAGAGTCGCCATACCACACTACGATAGTATCAAAATGGATCTTGAATAGATAACACTACTGCTGTATGTAATTACGTAGAAAAAGAGAGATTAAGAGAAAAAAGAAACGGTGGGTTCATCCTTGTTTAGCCGATCACTCTAAGAAAAGACATTCGTCAACATATATGACGATCTATGAAAATATCCTTGAGGTCCTTTGATGACGTAGTGACGTTGCATGAAAATGATTTGTTGAAACACGCCACAATATTATGAAAATCAGTCAGTCCTGAAAAAAAGTTGTTTGTAACATTATAGTAAGCTGGCTACCAGTGGCGGTCGAGTGAGTAAGACACCATACAGCGCAATAGTAATTAGTGGTGGCACAACCAGCGTAGCAGCGCGATTAGTAAAATTCTGTGCGTGCGTCCGAGCTGGTCGCGCCGCCAAATTGGTCGCGCAACCAAACGGAGACCGGTGAGCAAATCTCTATCGAGCTGTATACATTTTGTTAGTAGCGGCGACTGGTTACGCTGCCATGGTCTCCCGGTGAAATATAGCCCTAAGAGTGCCAACTGTAACAACCCTACATACACCGGATTGGTGAACATGGTTTATGTTTGTGTTACTGTATGTTAGTTTTTCAGGTTAAAAATCAGAAATGGACTTTATTATTGGTGGATTAGCCGGCGCTGGGGCTACCATATTTACAAATCCCATAGATACTGTAAAAACTAGAATGCAATTACAAGGCGAGCTATGCGCGCGAAATAAAACTGTGACAAGATATAAGGGAATTTTGAACGCTATGTACGTAATTTCTAAAACAGATGGATTGCTGGCGCTACAGAAGGGATTATGTCCTGCATTGTTACTAGGTTTTAATTTAAATTCTGTCAGGTAAGAAATTCTTTTATATTATAGCAAAGCAATCCCTAGTGATCTGCCGTTCTGCCAGGCATTCGTAAGAGGCGGACGATTGGCTATGCGAGTCACTAACATCGTGGCCACTAGGTGGTAGAGTCTTACATTATTTCGCTCGGGTCAGGTACAACCGCCTTGCCGGTTTGTACCACCGCTTTTCCTATTCCTATAGCAATAGCGTCCGCGGTTTATTTATATCATAAGATAGCAAAAAAGCAGATGAGTCTCCTGATGGAATGAGTCAACCATCACCTATAGATACCTATAATGTAAATAGTGTGTTGCTATCTTGTGGTGAGGTCTAATGCATAAGTTTACCAGCTACCTTACCCTATAAACCGAAACATGATAGTGACGAGCACTGAGCTTTTTCAGCAGGAATAGGTAAGGCGGTGGTACAAGACCCGGGTAAAACAATGCAGAACCCTACCACCTAGAAACCACGGATAGTAGTAACGTATATCCAATCGGTTGCCTTTACGACCTGTCTGCAAGAACGGCAGTTGGCCTATTCTTCAAAGGAGCCCGGGACCAACACGGGAGTGTCACTTTCGTGTTCCGGTTTGGAGGGTAAGGTAGCCGGTAAACATATGCATGTGACATTAAGACCCTGCCACAAGGTACAACGCATCATTAACATCTTAGTGTCTACACGCGTTAGTTGCCTCTTTCCATTAGGAGAGTCATCTGCTTGTTTGCTAAGATAGCAAACAAGCAGATGACTCTCCTATATAATAATAAAAGCAAAGAAACAGATTAGTCTTCTACTGAAAAGAGACAACCATTGCGTATTAAATTACTGTGCAAACAGGAACACGGCAGTGGCAAGCACTGACGCTATTGCGATAGGAATAGGATAAGCGGTGGTACAAACAGGCCCAAATTTACCCATAATGCGGCCTACGTCACCGTCAAAATGCCATCTTGGGGCATTGTAAAAATGCTGACCAGTTATAAATATATTTAAAGTAGCTAGATGATTACCTGAGGCATTCATGGACGATGGCAGACGTTTACCACCGTCTTACCAAAATAATCCACTTTTAACATAAAAGTGAGTAGTAAGGTAAATAACTTCGCGCCATATCTGTGGAATGGCGTAAAGCGTTACTATTTATTTTATTCATAAAAACAAAAAGTTTTAGTCTCCTGAATGGCATTCTTTTTGGCCTGGATATCTTTTGTTAGACTTACTGAGCGCTGTGTTGAAATATATGACCTATTTGGAAGGATCTTATATAAAAACCGGCCAAGTGCGAGTCGGACTCACTCACCGTTCGTTCCGTACTATCGTCTTTAGTAAATGGCAAAAAATAACATTTATTTTGTATGGGAGCCCCCTTAAATATTTATTTTATTCTGTTTTTAGTATTTATTGTTACAGCGGCAACAGAAATACATCATCCGAAAAAAATCAATTGTCTATCGCGATCACGGTTCATGAGATACAGCCTGATGACAGACAGACAGACAGATGAACGGACGGATAGCGGAGTTTTAGTAATACGGCCCCGTCTTACCTTTTGAGACGGAACCATTAAAAATGGGTACTTACTTAAATTTTGACCTTATTTTGTAAATAATTTTCCCCTGTGTTGGTCCCGGGCCCCTTTGCAGAATAGACCAACTGCCGTTCTGAAAGATAAGTCGTTAAAGGCTACCAATCGGATATACGAATCATTACTGTCACGGCTACTAGGTGGTAGAGCTCTGAATTGTCTCGCCCGGGCCTGCTACCACCGCCACCGCCTTACACATTCCTGCTGCAATAGCGTCAGTGCTTGTCACTGTCGTATTCCGGATTAGAGGGTAAAGTTGCCAGTAAACTTATGAACGTGGCATTAGACCTCGCCACAACGCACCGTTAACGTCTTTGGAGTCTATAGGCGATGGTTGACTCTTTCCACCAGGAGACCCATTTACTTGTTTGCTATCTTATGAAAAAAAAACAAAATTTTCATGTACGGGCACACTTGCATAGTATAAAATCTATATCGAAGTATACAAACAGCGCGCAAAGGATTAAAGGCGGATAATGCTAACAGGCACTAAATTCGCCTCTTAAACAAAAATGATATAAATATCATTTTATCATTTTTGTTTAAGATATTATATGTTTAAGATATTATATTTTTTTGCTATAAATAAAAAAAAGTTAAAATAATAAATATTTTAGATTAGGCTCTTATCACATAGCCGAAGTCAAAGGATGGACGAAAACAAAAGAAGGAGAAATTGATATATACAAAACAATGTTCTGGTCAAGCTTTAGCGGTATCTTGGGCGGTATCGCCGCTAACCCTGCCTCAGTCTTGAAAACGAGAATGCAAGCCGCAGCACATCCTAGCATAGCAGTCGGAAAGCAGCATGTTTATAATGGTTAATTTTTTGTCATATTTCCATGGACTTACTTAAAATACAATTTTTCTGTCTATATGACCGTTACTACGAAACTGGAAGTTTGGGCGAGCACACGCTAAGCCGAAGTTTAGTTTTGTTGGGCATAAAGCCAAGCACGGATTCAGCCTTCCGAAACGGTTGTAGCCACGGCCTCACTCAAATCGGCCAAAGAGGGATAATTGCACAAAAAATATTGGAATAATACATTTTTTCGATTGATTGAAAACTAAGTTTTGACAGAAAAACTTTCATCTTGGGTTTTTTATTATAGATATAGTTTTTTATTACTTGTACAAAAAATATTAGGGACCAACATATCGATCCAAATTAACAATTTCCTACGTGTTGGGCTGGGCTCCTTTGAAAAATAGAGCAATTTTCATTCTGCCAGGCAGGTCGTAAAAAGTGACCGATTGGTTATACGTGTCACTACCATCGTGACTACTATTTCGTAGAGTTCCGCCACGTCTCACCCAGGTATTTATTAGCACCGCCTTACTTATTCATGTCGCAATAGCGTCAATGCTTGTCACTGTCGTGTTCCGGTTTTGAAGGTAAGGTAGCCGGTAGACATGTAGACATGCATGTGGCACTGCTATCCCGCCACACAGACAGCTACGCAACATTAACATCTGTGGTGTCCATAGGCGATGATTTCTCTTTCCATCAGGAGAGCCGTTTATTTGTTTGCTACTTTCTAGAACGATATACGTAATGACTGTCATTACGTATATCTTTCTAGAAAAATTAGGTCAACCTAAAATGAACTTTATATGTAAGGTGTACGGCTGATTTTAGCTTGACTTTCTATTACATCAGTAGAGATTATATTAAATCAGGAATTTAATTAAAATAAAATGAAAATTGTACTTTCGGATGATATGAAATATCTCCATTTTTAATCATCTGTATTCTACTATCATTTCTGCATTCAAGGATGGCACAATACGGCATAATTCAGTGTATAATAGATTTTCGCACGACGACTATCTCCTAAAGATATGGTAAGTATCACTAAGGCAATTTAGAGTAACAGCGCATAATAGTGATGCACGTGGCACGCCCACTCTTCACTTCCCTTGTTTTCTTTGTTTCATGCTTTAAATGAAAATACTCGGCATAAAATAGATTCAGTGTAATCATGCAGCGAAATTCCCATGATTATTTTGAGTTTTATAGCTCATTCTGATTATTTTGAGTTTTAGGTATAGCTCATTCTGATTATTTTGAGTTTTATAGCTCATTCTGATTATTTTGAGTTTTATAGTGCACCATAAACCCCTCAAATAATTTTACACTCTTAGTATGGTAACCTACGTTGGTCCGGGCTCCTTTTGTTTTCAAAGGTAGACCTTCTGACGTTTTTCCAGGCAATTTGTAAGAGCAAACGATTGGCTATGTGAGTCATTACCATCGTGTCGTGGTTACTACGTTTTAGAGCTTTGCGTTGTCTCATCCATATCTGGTACCATATGAGCCATACCTTACCTATTCCTGCCATAATAATGTCAGTTCTTGTCACTTTACAGGTTCCGGTTTACATGGTAATGTAACCGCTAAAGTAATGTACGTGGCTCTAAGACGCCAAAGGATAGCAATGTACTAAACAGGCGATAGCTCTCTCTTTCCATCAGGAAAGCTATCTGCTTATTGGCTACAAGCTGTTGCCCACGACTTCGTCCGCGCGGACTTCGTTTACTCCGCACAGCTCCTCCCCCGTAGGTGATAGCGTGATAATATGTAGCCTATATGTTGACCTATTAGAAATATTCATACAAAATTTGAAGTAAATCCATGCAGTACTTTTTGAGTTTACCCCGGACATACATACAAACAGACAAAAATTCTAAAAACTATATTTTTGGCTTCGATATCGATTGTAGATCACGCCCCAAGTATTCTTTAAAAAAATATTCAATGTACAGTTTTGACTTTCCTACAATTTTATTATATGTATATAGGTAGATGTCATATTATAAAAAGAAACAGTTTTAACCGAATGTTAACATACGTTACTGTTTACCATGATTCATCGGTTCGTCGGTTGGCGACGTAGGTAGTGATCCCCATAGCCGCATTTATGTAACCTAAAAACAGTTATCACTTGATTCAAGCGATAATCGAGACTGACAGCTTTTTGTGCTCATCCGCCCCGTTGGTCGAGTGGTTAGCGACCCTGACTACGCAATCGACGGGGCTCGGGTTCGATCTCCGACGAGCACAAGCATTTGTGTGATGAGCATAAATGTTTGTATTTACGGGTTTAGGTGTTTATTAAATATATACCAGTATTTACATATGTATTTCTATGTAATACATACTAATAGTATCGTTGACTAACACGCAATACACAAGCAAATAATTTGCTTACTTTGGGGTTAGATCATTAAGTGTAATTTGTCCCATGAATATTTATTATTAAGTATATTTGTCCGACAACATTTTTGATCGATCCCAAGATCCAAAATGGGATTTCATGTTTTTAGACGAATAGGCTCGACCGCAAAGGAATTAAATCACCTTAATTTCCTTTTTACATTATGTTTGAATCTATAAAATATCAAATAAATATTTTCAGGTATGTTGGATGGCATTGTGAAAATCTATAAGACTGAAGGCATAGGAGGATTCTTCGCTGGCGTAAACGCTACCTGTTTGAGGCTGGCCGTCGGTAGTGCCACACAGCTGACTACATTTTCCACGTAAATATCTTACATTCAGTATTTTTTTAAAAATTAATGTTCTGCAACGTCTCGCCAGGGTTCAATAGCACTCACTGCCTTATCTTTTCCTGTCGCAATAGCATCATTATAGTATGCTGGGAGTAATTGCACATGCATAAGTTTACCGGCTATTAACAAAGAGTATACAATACTATGGCTATTAACCATAGAGGCATCACTGTTGCCGAAAGTAGTGCGCTCTGGTGTCAGATAAAGGAACTTTTGTGAAGTAAACATTGTAATATAATAACATTAATATTGGAAAAACATGAAAAAATAATAAAATTTGGTTTTTTACCCATAAAAAATTACCGGATTATGGGTCAGAATCATACTAAAGGCAAAAAGTTAATTGATTCAGGTCATGTCTTAAATGTAATTGAAACTGAAAAAGAAGTAAATAACAATCTACTATTACCTGTTCAGTTATCACGCAAACCAGTATTTCAAATACTTATAATATCACAATTATCATAAGTGTTAAAATAACTTTAATTAAATTAAAAAAATAAATAATTAATTTTATGATATTGAAAACAGCAAGATCTAGCAACATTTAATCTTTTTGAAGAATATATTTTAAGACTTTGTGGAATTTAACAGAAAAAATAGAAAGCAAATATCAGAAATATTTAAAAATATCGAAGTACATCTACTAGTTTGTTGTGATTTCTATTTTTTTGAGAAAAAACATGTGATTCTTTGGGTCACTGAATTTGGCCCCACTTTTTTGATTTTTGATTTTTTTTATTTTTTATTATTTGTTCGTCGTTTGTTCTTTAATGTTCGAATGTAAAAATTGTTTGTTCATCTTTTATTTATTTATAATTAATTAAACAAATGTTCACGCTTAAGTTGCCGCCCCCCCCTTGCTAGATATCTTTGTTTTTATCGCTCAGATTTATTAATTTTGAATAATTATCGTTTGCTCGACCACTATTGATGATTGTTCGATCATAAAAACAGTTAAATTCTTTATTATTAACAATTTTTTATCTAATAAGCTAGCCATCAATATTTTTAAACAGGGTTAGCAGATAGTTATGAACTTATGATACTTGTATATTGTAATGAAATTAATAATGCCTAAATTCATTAATTTTTACACTTTTTAAACTAAGAACAGATAATCACGCTATCACCTACGGGGGAGGTGCTGTGCGGAGTAAACGAAATCCTCGCGGACGAAGTCGCTGGCAACAGCTAGTTTTAAATAATCGCCTTACAACCAAAGAGTATGTAACGTATTTGAGTATGTAACGTATTTGCTTACAACACAACCACAAAAATGAAAAATAATGATTGTTAATATGTATCTCCTCGTGAAGTAAATATTATTTTATTTTGCTTCTGACACTTATGGATAGACAATTTAATAATAAACATTTCGTAAGAATTTATTTTCAAAAGACCCATGTGTTATTTTTTATAGATTTTATTTTAAAATTTAGGCGTATTTACTACTGCACGGGGTATTCTAGCATGGTGCAGCAAAGAGGGAACAAATGGTCAAGGTTATTTGGTCAGGGTAGCGCCTTAACCTATAAGTCTGATTTTTTTACAGCTTCAAGAGACTGTAAACTTGAATATATTGTTTTAATTTCAACTCGATACCTCTACGCGTTCCTAAGATAAAATGTCCAGAAGAACAATAAAATGATCCTCCACTTTTAGAAGGAACATTTGAAGGAACGTTACCCTAAAAATGTCCTTATAATATAGTTTATTATCGTTCGATCTACATCCCAAACTTCTAGTGATTTTTATTGGATCGATAAAGAAATAATATTTTTTCTGTAGTTCGAAGGACACACTGCAGTATTATGGTGTTTGTAAAGATTCTCAATTGAGGCTCGCATTTGCCGCGAGCTGTTTGAGTGGAATCGCTGTTGCTGTAGCGATGTGCCCATTTGATGTTGTATCCGTACGACTCTACAACCAGGGTAAAATATTTTGTATTCGTAGTGTTTGTGTCGCTTTTAAATGAACATATAAA
This sequence comes from Apodemia mormo, assembly GCA_036924255.1. Classification (NCBI taxonomy): domain Eukaryota; kingdom Metazoa; phylum Arthropoda; class Insecta; order Lepidoptera; family Riodinidae; genus Apodemia; species Apodemia mormo. The sequence goes on along the minus strand of JAUPFN010000005.1, from coordinate 42,081,125 downwards.
TAATTTAGAAATCATTCGTCATTAGCATCGTAGTATTTGGTTACAATTTATTACTCATTTCTCCATGGGAGCCGCTTTTTTGTAAACCGCATTATTGAATTCGATGACAATTGTAATTTCAAGGCTTTTGGGTCAGGAAAACGATATATTACGATTTCATTTTCCGAAAATTTTAGTTTAATGCATTTTCGATAGTTTTAATTAACATAGCATTGTTACTTTTCATTCATTTTTATGTCTTTCGCCTCGAGTAACTATTCTTGTTTTCTTAAATAAGATTCCAGCCATGTAATGTGCGAAAAATACATCCTGTGTATACATCTCATAATATAATATGTTAGTAACATAATTATTGCACAGGCATGCTGCATATTGCACGCGTTGCGACTTGCATATGTATTAGTAGAGGAGCTCAAGAGGGGATTTTGGGATTCAGTCAAGCGCGTCAGATTAACGTAGGAGGGATACCTCGCATACTGTTTAGGCTCTCAAGTTTCCACCAAATATAAGCCCTTTATATAGAGCCGGGTACCTAGGGCAGTAAAAAAAATTACGATAGTTTCAGCTTGCGAAAATTGTCAAACTACTTTTTTTTCCTTATTTTTACATAATTTCCTCTAGAATAATAGAAATTTCAGACGCGTTCGAGAGTGTCAATATTTTGTGACCCTCCCAATTCCTTACGCTACTTTTGATTCAACAAATTTTCTACATTTTAACTTGCAATTATCCCACCATACCTTAAGTAGTTTTAGTGTTTCCATGTCACTGTTTTTTTTTCAGACTATTTTATCTTTAGATTTTTTCCCCGTCGCTGAAGTAAAAAAAACATTAATTATATAACATTTTATTTTTCTTATCATTTCTTCTTCTTATCTTCTTATCGTTCGACGTTCGAGTAAATACTCATTTAGCACCTTAGGCTCCCCGACTATATGAAAACTTATTCACCACGAGCAATTGTATAACCCTTCAATCTCCATACATTCTGCGTATGCAATGTACACTTCCATACCACCAATATATTATGCCCCCCAGCTTGTATAGTGAATGAGGCATGTGTCCCGTATAATCACCAAATATTCACCATTTAGGTACACAAAGTGTTGCCTTCGTACCATCAGTATATTATGTAAATTATATTATATAAGAATGTAAATTATATTATATAATGAATCATCATATTGATCGGGTGCCGTCCTTAGGTGGTGTCACGAGTCTTCGCAACCTGCGAATTTGTAGTGTAATGAATGTGAACAGTAGTGGATCATGTGGACAGAAGGGGGGAGCTAAGGAGGTGTACCCCCCCCCCCCCAACCTTAATTTTTTTATGATTACATTGATAGAGTCTACCCTCAGCAGAATCAAGCCCCCCAAACAAATAACACTGAATCAAGCCCCCCAAATATTAATTCTGCATCCGCCATTGGATGTGGAGGAAGCAAGACTGCAAGATTGAATCGTGACATATGGCACTCAGTTACCTCACTCTGCCTATTTTCACTTTGCAAGGCAATCGGCATGATATTTTTATATTCTATTTATTTATTTAATATAATTAATATTTATCGTGTTAAATTATCCTTACAATTATAAGTAATAGATGTGTGTAATGCCTGTAAGCATTTGTTTCTAATGCACATTAAAGGCATCGCCAAAGAGAGGCAGGGGGGGCATTCCTAGTAGCTGAGGGTATTTCTTAAGTTATCACTTTTTTCAACTCAATTATTTAAAACAACATTACGTAAGTAAATTGAAAACAATTTCACTATTATGGTGTTTTGAAATCTACAATCTTGCTATTCTGGAAGCAATAATCCGTAAAACAGCACTGTTTTGGTACACACACACTTGAAACTTTGCGAGTGACTTCCTTTTAGCGTGGCTACCAATGTTTCTCTCCACGACGTTTTTTGAAAGTGCTGCGTAACAAAACCTCGAGTAACGTCATTATAACCTGTAGGTCTGAAACAACGTAGGACAGAATTTGTCGGACACTACGACCACTTAATATCGTTAATAATAGATATAACATTTAAAAAATCCAGCAAATGTAAATTATGTATAGCAAAGTAATATGAATATGATAGAAAATAGACAAAAAACAAATAGCAGTGAGAATTATTTACGACTTGGCCTTGTACCCAAGTAGCAATCAAGCAATTTTAACACCCATAAAGCAGCTCATATAGAACATTTAGTTCTATTGCAGCCCTTACAATGGTGTAAAAAAATGCTTTTATCGGTATAATGAGACCTTTATGAGTTATTATACAGCCTGACGCTGCACAAGACCTTTCTTAGAGTTTCGCGTAAGCTTTAGACGCCATATCTGAATGTTAATACACTACTGTACAGCTTTAAGTATTTGTAACTCATTAGGCTAATTTTAATCCTTAAAGCTGTGCATTAGCTGTATTTTGTTTAGCACGGGAATTTATTACAGCTTTAAGTGTTATTATAGTATCACTCAGCGCTTAAGTCATCACCATGAAGCTGTATTTTATCTGGTGGCAAAACTTCTAAGGAAGCCATTCACGATATTTCAAATATGTATTGATCAACTAAGGGTTACATTCATAAAAGCCGACAATGCTGACAAGACCTCTGGTTTTGCGGATATCCATAGACCTGTCACGCCGCTCCCAAAATGTAATCTCTTCTGCTTTGGACAGACACACGTACGGTCGCAACATATCTCAAAGCTACGTTGCGTAGCCCAAATATTTCGTAAGTCATAATCGTTGGCCAACAAGCGATTCACGGAGCATGAATCCGAAATTTAATTATCGCAACCCTTAGGATTGCGATCTTTTTGTTTTGGTTATTATATTCCAGTCCCACCCTAACCCAAAGTTTGGCGACTCCCTTGAGCTCATTAAGTGTTTAATGTTTATTGAATGCAAAAAAATTGCACAAACTATCATACATCACTAGGCTTAGTTTTCTAATCCGTTGCAGAGTGAAAGTGACCATTCTTGCGCAAGGTTACTGCGAGCATTCGCCTGCTACACTCGCATTCATCGCGAGCGTAGTAAGTGGTGTCATTTGTGTCGTGTTGGAAAACCCATTGGATGTTGTTAATACTCGTCTTTATAATCAGGGTAACGTACCTTTAACTTGCATCTTCATTTAATGCTTCATCTTTCATGTATGCTTTTTTTACTCAAATACATCTTATATATAAAATTCTCGTGTCACAATGTTCGTTCCCGTACTCCTCCCGAAACGGAGATTTTTAAGGTAAATTTTTTTGTTTTTATTTTTTATGATACAGCATTAAAAATATATACTACGCTTAATTTTCAACCCTCTACGATAAACCCCTATTTTTTTAATTCAATAATTTATATAGCAAAACAACGTTTGCCGGGTCAGCTAGTTTTTAGGTACATTTTCATACTTTAACAAATTTAAATATTTTATATGGATGCTCCCTTTATCGGTTCTTGCGAGTAATAAGCAACGCAATAGTCAACAAATTAAATCGTGGAAATGCATAAATCTAGTGACGTTTGATCTATTCTGCCATTCCGCAATAGAATCGACGTGATGGTATTTGTTTAGTTTTTAGTTTTTAATGTGCAATGTATACCAAAAGGCCTAAATGTACTAATATTAAATCAAATTCAATGTAATGTTACATCTACTTTCCATTGCCTTGAAGAACACGTAGAGCTGAAAACGTCGCCACTTTTTCCATTAAAAACTTACACGATTATTTTACATATTGCTCAAAACAGGACATGTCGGTACATTTACTAGGTGGTAGAGTTCTGCATTGTCTCGCCTGGGTCAGGCCTTATCTATTCATGCCGCAATAGCGTCAGTGCTTGTCGCTGTCGTGTTCCGGTTTGGAGGGTAAGGTAGCCGGTAAACTTATGCATGTGGCATTCGACCTCGCCACAAGATAGCAACGCACCATTAACATCTCTGGTCAATGATCAGACGATGATTGACTCTTTCCATCAGGAGACCCATCTGCTTGTTTGCTATCTTATGATATAAAAAAAATGTCGTTTTTCGCTTTATTAGCACCAATATTGTAGCAAATGTGATTAGGTACATTACAAAATGTAGATAGTAAAATATATCTGTGTAGCTGGACAAATTACACAAATTGATATCAACGATACATATAATAGGATACATACAATACCAGATAATAGGATATACTGATCATTGACTGCTAATCATTGACTTACAAATATAAGTCAATGCTGCTAATACATAGAAATACATGTGTATACTGAATTGTTCCATTGTATATGAATGATTGTATGAATTTATGATTGAATTGAATATATTGATTGTATGAATTGTATATATGGTTTGGGTGTGTATTAAGTACATATATTTAATACACACCCAAACCCAAAAATACAAACATTTATGCTCATCACACAAACGTTTATCCTTGTCCGGAATCCAACCCGAGCCCTGTCGATTATGTGGTCAGGGTCGCTAACCACCCGATCAACAGGGCGGTAAAATGTATGGGTAGTATGAAAGACACATACTGTTCAAGTTCCAATTTTATTCTTTTGTAGGATAGTATCGGTGATATTTAGTCAAGATAACTATTACACCACGATAATTATATCACCTGTTGGCAAGCGACAGAAGAACTGTAATTTTAATGCACGCACATTGCCTGGTATACAAAAACTTTTTTTAACTTCCCACTACGTATTTAGATAAGGAAGTTACTGATTTTACCCCGATTTTCGAAAATCGAGTTTTCACCAGATATCCACGTTTTGAGGTCCTAAGAACCTTTTCCGACTATTTTCACGATGACGTCAGTATATATGTACGTATGTGTGTGTATGTGAGTGTGTGTGTGTGTGTGTATGTGTAAACATCTCATAAATTTTGAACGGCTGGACCGATCGAAACGCGGTTGATGGTCGATTGGATTCCGCTCAGACTTCCTGAAAATTTGAACCGATTCGGTCCAGGAGATTTTGAGAAATTTCGAAAAAACATTTTTTCGGTGAAACAGTATTTTTTTAATATAACTTCCAGATTCATGTACCGATTGAGTACAAAAACTAATCAGCTCTATTTCTAAAAAAACTACGTCTAATACATAAATTGCATCAAAATCGGTTTGTCCGTTTGGGAGTAATCGTTAACGAAAAATTGATGAGATCGAAAATGAGGTTTATATAAACCGATTAGTTACCTTATACCTATCTTCAGTTAGATATATGAATAACCAATCAAAATTATAACGATTCTTTCGAAGCTTGACTAATGGGACATAAAATCTTTTTAGGTTTTGTGTAATTAAGTGTAATATTATAGTAATAGTGTCATTTATCTCATAAAATGTTACTTTTCTTGTGAAAAGGTTACTTTTTGATGTGGCTCATGTTATATTTAACTAGTTGTCACTGGCAACACTGCTTAATTGAAACGCATAGTACATTTCTACGGTTCTGTACCTGGCTTACGTGAAAATTTTAAGCTTTTTGTAGCAAATAAATAGCTAACTATCGGCTTTATTTTTTAGGATCGTCAGAAAAAGGTGACCCTCTCTACAAAGGAGCGATAGACTGTCTCGTGAAAACTTATAAAGCAGAAGGATTACACGGTCTTTATAAGGGTTTAGGGCCGCTATACTGCCGGATAGCGCCACATACGACACTCTCACTTGTGATATGGGATATGCTAAATAATATATTTAATAAAAAGAGCTAGCAAAATATATATATTTTTTAATTTACAACATTTCACAATACAAAATTTAATATCACGTCAGGTAAACTGCCGAGAAATAAACAATTTTTTAGGATCGTCAGAAAAAGGTGACCCTCTACAAAGAAGCGATAGACTGTCTCATCAAAACTTATAAAGCAGCAGGATTACACGGTCTTTATAAGGGTTTAGGGCCGCTATACTGCCGGATAGCACCACATACGATACTCTCACATGTGATATGGGATATGCTAAATAATATTGTTACGAATAATCTAGAAGCGTGTAGAGTTGGAGCGCGCGCGCGCTAACTATCTAGAAATAAAAGAAAGAGATAGCTGCTCCTATTGACAAACAAATAGTTAACCTGGGCTATGCCATAATGGACTTTGTGGGATATGGCATAAGGTTGAAAGTAGCGTGTACTAGGATTAATGACTCATAACATGTTTACGATAAGAAGTGATTCATTGTTTCCCGATACATTTAGGTTTTTCTGGATCCAGCTAGGACTTTACCCTGCCTATAAATAGAGAAGTGTTGACAAACACAGGGCAGTTTTTATCAAGCGATCGAGAGCGATACATCAAGTGACCAGTGCGAAGCGAGAAGTGTTTTATTGTGTAGTGTTCTAAGTTCAGTGATAGTACAGCGAGTGACTAGGGTGTAAAGTGTATTTTAGTATTACGTTGTGTTGTGTTGTGTAAATACACGGATTTAATATAAGTGGTGTTTTTTTTATATATCATAAGATAGCAAACAAGCAAATGGGTCTCCTGATGGAAAGAGTCAACCATCGCCTATAGACACCAAAGATATTAATGGTGCGTTGCTATCTAGTGGCGAGGTCTAATGCCACATGCATAAGTTTACCGGCTACCTTACCCTCCAAACCGGAACACGACAGCGACAAGCACTGACGCTATTGCGGCAGGAATAGGTAAGGCGTTGGTACCAGACCCGGGCGAGACAATGCAGAACTCTACCACCTAGTAGCCACGATGGTAGTGACTCGATAGCCAATCGGTCGCCTTTTACGACCTGCCTGGCAGAACGGCAGTTGGCCTATTCTAAAAGGGAGGCCGGGACCAACACGGCGTTTTCTTACAAGTACGAACCCGAAGTACGTAACAATATATTTAATAAAAAGAGCTAGCAAAAATGTATTTTTTTTTAATTTACAACCCTTCACAATACAAAATTTACAATCACATCAGGTAAACTGCCGAGAGATAAACATTTTTTTATCTATTAGTCCATACTATTTTTTATGGTATTATAAATGCGAAATTCTGTTATAGACCCTTTCTCGGCTAAATTTCTGAATCGATTTTGATGAATTTTGTTATGGAGATAGTTTTAGGCCCGGGATTACAAACATTGGCTACTTTTTTTCAAAAATCAACATATAAGATATAAAGTTTATCAACATATAAAGTTTATATTGGCGTGTTCCTTTATTCGCGAGCGAAGTGCGCGGTTCACATAGTACATTACGAAAAAAATCTGAGCACAAAAAATTTTATAAGACTGTTCTATTTTGTGTATAAATTAAAAATTCTTATTAGTTAGCTAATTTAACATCTTCTGAGTTAATTTATGTGATAGTACTGGGGGGCTGAAGTGAATCTCCCAGTCCACTTCTGATGAACTACAGCTTGATACAACTTCTTTATCTTCGCATGAAAAACTTTCATCAGATCTCTCAAATTCAAGTGTTGCATGTTTGGGTTTTTCAAAATGCTCACCGTACAGATCTTGATCTAAGGGAAGACCCACAGCTTGTTTATATGCTAGATAACACGTTTTTTCGCAAGCTTCAGGGTTAAATGGATCTGACCAAACATCCTTTACGGCCGCTCTAACGAGACGTTCTTTTAGTCTCAGTCGTTTCCTTACTTTGTCACTATTGTTCGCGCTCTCTATTTTGTACACCAGAGAATGTTGGTTAGTATCAGCAGGATTATCGGATATAGCTTGCAATTCAACTCGATACTGTCCGTTCATTTTAGTAACCTTTAAGGTGGGTTTGTCCTCGATCCGTTTTTTTGTGCGTTTTATTTGTTTGATGTCTTGGACAACAGACGGCCGCAATTTTGCGTGATTTAACTTCCGAAAAAGACGCTTAGTAACAGCTCCCGGTCTCCATCCTTGTTTGACCTAGAAATGTCATGTATAATTTAAATAGTTGAAAAGAATCGAATTGCACGTTATTCAAGGAATTGATAACAAAATAAAAAATGTACCTTTTTGAATATTAAAAAAAATATGTTTAAAATTTTCAAACTGTAAAATTATGTAGGTAATATAAAAACAATAAAAAAGCAATCAATCTTTATTTTTTCTTACAATTACAAGACGTTTTCAATTTAACCTACTACAAGACCAATTGTTATAAAATTAATAACTTGCACTTATCACGATTCAATATTTACACCACAAATTACACATTAATCAAACAGTGACATCAAACTTGAGTAGCTACACTAGTGCCCGCTAATTTCATCAATCTTTCACGTTGTTGCTTCTTCATTAATTCAGAGTTTATAAATGAATGAAAACAGGGTACGTGAAACGAACTTAAACTTATACCTTGACCTGCTAGAGTGGCTATTCTTTGGCGTGGACGCTTGTTTTTGAAATCTTTTAGCTTAAAATATGTTTTATTGCCCTCCGAATCTACAGCTACAATACCCTTATCGGATGGAACACGATGACAACATTTCATCCGTTCTTCGTAATAACTTCGAGACCTTTTAGCCAAATTTGTTTTCATGTTCTTCCTAGACTTTTCAGCTAAACGGAAAACTATAGATGGTTGAGGTATTCTTACATTTTCACCTCGAGCTAACATATTTTTTAAAATGGAGCCAAGCAGCTTTTTATCCTGACCATGGCCAACAATGCCTAGTTTAGATAATTGTTTAGGTGAAGCATCGCCTAAGCAACTCCAACTTGTTTCAGATTTATATGCCGTCTTATCATTTTTGTCACCGGTCCCACCTTTTATTCTACTAGCTCCTTGTATTTTTTTCTGTGCTCCACCTCGTGGTTTTGGATAAAATCTCCATTTTCCTTGATAATCAACGTATCCATCAATCCCAACTACTAACCATTTTCCATTCGTGGCCTGAAATTTCCCGGTTTCTGCATCAACCTGCTCTCCGCTAGGTCCAATAAAAGTGTTTGGTGCCCACCTGCCATCTGGTGCTACAAAGCCATCCACATTTATTTCAAGCCACTTATGGTCTGGACTCCAAAATCCTCCTAAATCACTGCACTGCTGTTTTCCATCAGGTCCCTTGAAAAATCTTGGGACAGGATTACCAAATCTATCAACAAGCTTTACTCGATAGTCAAGATATGTGTATTGAGTACTATTGTCTGCTTTAAACGTCTTCTTTCCTTTATAAGTAGGATCAAACAAAGCATTAGGAGGCGTGAATTCAACAAACCATTCGTCCGAGTCAGTATCAGACCCAATGGAACTACTATCTTCAGAACAAGAACAAGAGACATCCATGTTGGTTTTATCAGCGGTAGATTGTGCTGGATAACACCTACATTCGGGGTCCTCAGTTTCAGGTAAAATTCCCAGTGCTTGTTGGTACGTCTTGAGACAAATCTCGCGACACATATCTTTAAATGTATCTTGAATAAAATGACGTTGCGCTCTCTCAAGTCGTCTTTGTGCTCTTTCTTTCTTCTTTCGCCTATCTCGATTCTCCTCTTCAGTTCTACCGATAGTGTAGGTAAGGACAGTTTTATCTTCATATGGATGTTGATTAAGAGCTCTTTGTTTGGCATATGTTTTCATTGTTTCCATAGTTACTGTAAATTCACCATTGTTTTTATGAACAATCAATAGCGGACGTTTTAATGGGCGTTTTTTACTAGAATCTCTCCTTCTCTTTTTAGAAATTACTTCCTCTGGATTTCGAGCTATCTTTAGCAATCTTACTACATGTTTACTAGTTGCACCTGGCTTCCACATTGGGCGAAACTTAAAAAAAATAAAAAATAAAGAGAACTGCGATTATATCAAACAAATATAACTGATAATAACAATAAAAATAGACTAGTACCTTCATTCCTGGAATGTCTTCAGCAGTCCACAGCCAACCCATATGTTTTGGTACATTTCCTAATGTACCTGTACAAGGTAGAGCGCATCTACTATGGCCTATTTGGGGCGCTGAAAAATAAAAGTATGTCAATATTTTGAAATTATTTCCTAAGTTGAATTATTACACAATAAAAATACATACGTATACCTTTGTACCCATAGTTAAATTTAAATCTATCATCTTTCTTCTTACTCTTTTTTTGATCTTTGTCGGATTCAACGCTTTTTTTGTCTGTTGATCGCTTATCCGAAGCGCCTGCTTTTTGCAATGATCCCGTTTTCATACTTTTAGTATCTTTTTTGCTTTCACTGCCAGATGTACTTAAAGTTTTAAGTTTATTTTTATCTACAAGTTTATGAAAAATAGGGCAAGGGTGTGGTATCTCATGAGCAGGTTTTCTTGCAAGTTCTTCACCAGCTATTTCGTAACCTCCACATATTCCACAGTATGTTGTCTTTTTTGTAAATCCGAATCTACATTCACATGTACAAAAACATGGATCTTTTCCAATTTTCATCTTGGCCGAGACACCACCTACTATTTCTTCTATCTTTCCAGCAATCTCATCACAACATTTACCTTTGAGATGTATTAGATCTAATAATCTAGCAACGTCAGGTGGATCTGGTAATTTTCTATGAATTTTTGAATCGCATCTTACATCTTTACATTTGCCAATGCTTACAGAAGATGCTATTTCTTGGGAAAAGTCCAAAGATAATTGGCTTGAATCTGATGATTTTTTTTTATTCAAGCATTCACTTTTACATTTTTTTATTTTGATCCGTTTTACTTGTTCATTAGAACTTACCGATGGTTTGTTTCCTAATGATGTTTTTGAAGTTGCACCTGATGTATTACCAGATTTATCTTTGTCAACTGTAAAGTAATATACACAGTAAATTTTATTACACTTTGGACGATTAGGATCCCCAAATATATAGTGAAATATGTTGTGTGTCTTTTTTAAATTTACTTTCAAGTCCGAAGTAGATTTTTTTAAAGATATTTTTTTATTTCCATTAATAACAGAATCACTTTGGGTATATTTAATATAATTTTCTAAATCAGCGAATGCTAAATTTTCACTTGTTATACCAACCCTTTCAGTGAGTATATTTTTAGTGATATTCTTTAGTTTTCTTAATTTAACCCTGTGTTTATTGTTGTTTATAGATATTTTTTTAGTGTGAACATAACTATTTAATTGATTTACAGGTTCGATAACTGTATTTGATACAGATACAGGACTAAAATCATCTAAACTACAGATAAAGTAATCATGTTCATTTTCTGAAATACATTTAAATTTATAATTTATTTTTTCATCTATTGCGGCCAACTTTATATTAAGTGTAATAACCGCTATACATTCTAATGTTTTTTCTTTAAAAATATTGTATATTCCTTTTATAACTGCCGCCTTTTCCTTCTCCCTCAAATTACTTAAATAATCTATAAAATTTTTACTCCATGGAATGAGCACATATCCGATTTTGTATTCTTGATCAGATTTGTTCCACAATAACAGCTCTAAATAATGCTTTTTCATATTTGAAATAATCAAGTAGGCATTACACACAAGTAGTATAGACTCTCTATATTGTAGCTTTTCTTTTATAGGTGACAATCCTTTTTGCCATGCTTTTCTCCTAACTTTCACTTTTACATTTTTTTTAGATCTTGCTTTTGCTTTCTTTGGCAAGGCAAGATTTTTGGGGCTCTTGAGATTTAACTCAAACAAATTTGCGAATTGGGCCTTGATCTGTAAGTCCTTACAATCTAATACGTAGTTCTCTATATCTTTTACGGTTATTTCAAATAAAAACATTGAATCCGAAAAAGTCATCGTGTATAATTTCACTTATAAAATAATATTTTTATATTTCTTATTCACAGTGCTAAATTGATTAAAATACACCAAAATTGTTATAAATTACTTGTAATTTACATTATGCCAAAAGATTGTCAATATTCAAATTTAATTTTCGTCTAGTTTTTCATTTTTTATATTTGAGAAAAAAACTCAGGTAGTGACAAATTTATAATAAGGTTTTATTTAATTTTGTATCAAATCGCAGAGGTTTTAATCACCCAGTTAGATTAAACCACGGATTCGTGTGGTCTGTGGATTAAACAGTTACTAGGTCTTAGTAACATTGATTTTATTAGATTTCTATTATTATTGTTACAAAATTCTACCAATTATGTTCTAAACATCGGATGCTTCATTATAATGAAGTAAAATTTAATTAATAAGACTAACACCCATATTATAAACAAATAATTTGGTTACTTTGCTTAGCTTAATTAAAATCGTTTAGCCTTTTTGGAGATTAGCAGTAACAAACAGATAGATCTAGACAGGCACACGGACATAATGAATGAATGAATGAAAAGTGATAACTCTTTATTGTGCACAAACCTACAGTAAAAACAATACATGCTTAGTACAATATAAAGCCTCGTAGTACACAAAGGCGGTCTTATCGCAAAAGAGCGATCTCTACCAGACAAACCTTTGTTGGTAAGAATAACATTTTAAGATAGAGTAGGATATCCATAAAAGATGTCCTATTACAATTACAGTATCTTAATACTGTGTATAATATATACTATAATATCTATACATAAAAATTCTGCTCTCATACGTAAACAAAACCAAATACATAAAAATACACACTAAAATAAAATAAAAACACTAAATAAATGCACAAAAAGATGAACTTGAAATAAATATATAATCTAATCTGTACAAGCGTTCGGGCAACCCGAGACTATATTATTATCTACAACAGTAGATAGTTTGTAGAGGTAAACAAATTCCAGGGGGACTGCTCCCCCTCGCTGCTCCCCCCTCGGTACGCCCATGAAAGCACCTTTAATATATTTGGTATTTATAGGCGACGACTGTCTTTCATTAGAAGAACCATCTGCTTGTTTGCTATAAAATACACATTTTTCATTCTATGAGACCGGTAGTACACGGCTGGCAGTTCATGATTAACACTTGATTGCTGTTGAATTTTCAGCTTAGGAACCATTGATTAAAAAATGGACAGAAGGGCGAGTCCACAGAAAACATATATAGCGCGAGTCGGACTCGCCCACCGAGAATTCCGTATTAAATTCTTATTGCTTAACCTCGATAATTGATTAGTTTAGTTTCCAGATTTTTCTTTGTACTTGTAGTATAAGACGTTATTACTTACCTTACCTTACCGTAGACTTAAGTATATGGTTTGAATTTCAATTCGATATCTCTACGCGTTCTCGAGATAAAGGGTGTTGACAGACAAACAGACAACAAAGTGATTCTATAAGGGTTTTGTTTTTCCTATTGAAGTACTACATTTACTGTTTTTCCTATTGAAGTACTACTACAAACTGTTACAAAACCAGAAAATACATTCAAGCCCTGGCTCGGATGGAATACCCCCTGTATTTTTTAGTCGATGCGCTCAATCACTGACGATTCCTGTCACTATAATTTTTAATCGATCTATTCAAGAAGGTGTTTTCCCTTCCATTTGGAAATGCGCACATATAGTACCGATCCATAAAAAAGATTCTAAATGTCATATTGAGCACTACAGGCCCATCTCCATTCTTAATGTCCTTAGTAAATGTTTTGAAAAAGTTATTTATGACCTGATGTACCCAATATTACACCAAGGTATCCCGGAAGAACAGCACGGTTTTGTTAAGGGCCGGTCAACTAAATCAAACTTAGCTTTATTCACAACCGAAGTTACTGAATCTATGGGTTATAAGTCACAAGTCGATGTTATCTATACAGACTTTGAAAAAGCTTTTGACCGTGTTGATCATAGTATCCTGCTTCGAAAGTTGTATGAATTAGGAATTCAGGGTGATTTACTACGCTGGGTTGACTCCTACATTAAAAATCGAAAACAAGCCGTTGTTGTCGGTGGACATAGATCTGATTTTATTACAGTTCCCTCTGGCGTACCACAAGGCTCTTTACTTGGTCCTCTTCTATATACAGCTTACTTATATGATATTGGTCGATATCTAAGACACTCAAAAATCCTTTTATATGCCGATGACAAAAAAATATATAGATCAGTAACTTGTGAAAACGATTGTTTGCTATTACAAGAAGACTTAAATAGACTATCAGAATTTTACTTTTTGAATAAAATAGATGTTAACTTGGAGAAATGTGCAAAAATAACTTTCTCAAGATCTTTATCCCCTATCAAATATAATTACAAATCGAATAACACTATAATCAAATCTGTCTCACTTATTAAGGATTTAGGCGTCACGCTTGATGAAAAGTTAACCTTCTCATATCATTTTGATAACATTTCGAATAAAGCATACAGAAATCTGGGGTTCATTATGCGTATTGGAAGAGATTTCACTGATCCCAATTGTATAAAACTATTGTACTTCTCTTATGTCCGCAGTATCTTAGAGTACTGTAATTCTATTTGGAATCCACAGTATGTAACTCATCAACATTCATTAGAGCGAATACAAAATAAATTCATCAAGTATTTTAATAATAAATTTTCTGCAGAAAACTACTGCGGGCACGGATTTATGACTTTACAAGATAGACGTTTATGTCATGATATGCTATTTTTGTACAATTTACTTTCTGGATCGATTGACTGCCCTCAGCTAGTAAACAAAGTCTTAAGTCTTTGCGTACCAACCAAAAGAACGAGGCATACGGCCTTGTTACATGTCCCCTTGACTTCTTCTAATTATAAGTCTAACAGTATCGTAAGAAGGTTACCCCGTGTATACAACAAGCTATTTGATGACATAGACATATTTGCTTGTTCTAAAAATGTTTTTAGGAATAAAATCTGCCAAATACTTTTAAAACAAAATAGACATAATTATCCCAAATAACATTCAAAGTTGTTAATTCTAAAAATGTAGAATTATTGACTCGTAATTAGTTGCATATTGTAAACCTTGCTTTATCCCTTATGCAGTTTGTTTACTAGCGCAATTCGTGTCGCTAGCGATGATAATTCTTTATGCCTTAAACAAGACTCGATAAGTTATTACATATTGTTTTCGTTTATAATATATGAATATGTATACATGTATGTGTGTGCATGTGTATGTGTATATATATATATATATATATATATATATATATATATATATATATATATATGTTTATCTTTTTTTTTTATAATATATATCTTTATGTTTTTTTTTTCTTTTTGTTGTATTATTTTGTAATTTGTAATGTATTTGTTGTCAAGCACCATAACCATCCTGTGTAAATAACATAATTTCATCTATGTACCTATATATTTATTTTTATTTTATATTATATTCTTAAAAATAAGTATTGATTGTATTCTAATACACTTAGTCACAAACAAACAACACACATAAACACACATATTTTTATAGAATTGCTTCTTGTTGTATGTCTAGTTTTGTTTATTACGATATATACCTATATAGTCTTTGATATATAAACCTATTAGCTACCCGTCAGTGACTGTAAAAATGCTTATAGTAACAGTGTACAAAAAGAAAATCCTTAATTGGCCAATGTAATGTAAATATTGTAATATTGTACCTATTTTGATATTCGGCTGTGGATTTTTAGTTGAAATAAATAAATAAATAAATAAATAAATAAATTTACCTCGCCTACGCGTGTTCCCGATGTGGATGGCCATACGCCTTCACTGCTGACCTCTGACCCGGATCGTTATCAGGTATCGGTGGACGCTCCACTTGGCGCGTCGTAACACTGCCTGATCCGGAGCAAAGTGCCGATCACGCGCCCATCACGGCCTCCCTTTGCAGGCTGTCGTCGCGTTTGGCACTATAGGTCAGCAGATTGGGACGGGATGCGGTCTTTCTTTGCATCCTACCCATGGGGGTGGTTGTGCTTCTCGCTGGATGATCCGAATGCTGTCGCTGATTCTGTCGCTGATGTGGTGCTGCAGGGCATGGAACTTTTCATTCCGTTTTCTGCGATGCCCATCGGTGGCAAGTCTCAGCCTTGGTTTGGTCGCCACTGCAAAGCGGCTTTACGCCGAAAGCAGGAATGCTACCGAGCTTGGGCTGGTGCGTCGGCATCTCGAGATTCTTCAAAAGAGCTATCGCCAAGGCAAAAGCGGAACACATTGGCAGAATTGGTGAGAAATAGTTCGCCTTCCTTCTGGCACTCGTGCGTTCTGGTCTCTCGCCAAGGCTGTCTTAGGGAATTTCTCCCAGCCTTCATTTCCATCCTTGCACAGAGACAATATCTTAGATGGCTCTACTCTTGATACCATGGTAGATAGCTTCAATAAAAATATTCTTGCTCTCTATGATAAGCATGCACCTATACATACGGTATATCTAAAACGTCCTCCGGCTCCTTGGATTACCTCCGACATTCGTAGCGCTATGGCTAATCGTGATAGAGCCTTTGCTCGCTACAAAAGAAATAGGTGTGATATGAACTGGTGTTCATTTAAAAAGTTAAGGAATCGCTGCAACCAGATGGTGAGAGCAGCCAAACGGCGTTACATTCATAACAATATAATTAACTCTTCTCAAAGTAATATTTGGAAGTTTCTGAATTCCCTTTGTGTAACTAAGCCACCCCAAGTATCTTCTAATATTTTTTTGCCTAATCAATTTAATCACCACTTTTCTTGTACACCTGTCATAGATAATGTTGTTAAATCTAACACGATCTCATTGTTGCGATCTCAAGTTTACTCGCACAATGCTACATTTAATTTTTTACCTATTACAGATGAGGAAACCCTAAATTTAATTAAATCATTAAAATCTAAAGCAGTTGGATGCGATCAGCTGAGCAGGGACATGATAATCCGCATCAAGGATTTTGTCATTCGACCCATCACTCATATCATAAATTTCTCTTTGTCCTCTGGTATCTTCCCTACCTTATGGCGTAAAGCACACGTTCTACCCCTGCCCAAAATTTCTAATCCCTATACGTTAAATCATTTCAGACCAATATCCATCCTCCCTTATCTCTCTAAAATCCTTGAGGCGGCTGTTCATAAGCAAGTCATTAACTTATTGACAAAGTCTAACTACCTAAGTCCTTATCAGTCTGGTTTTCGCGCAGGACACAGCACAGCCACTGCTCTTTTAAAAGTCACTGAAGATGTGAGGATCGCTATGGAGGCATCTGAGTTGACAGTCTTAGTTTTAATTGACTTTTCAAATGCATTCAATGCTGTCGACCATGACATCTTGTTAGCTATTCTGTCACGTCTTGGTTTATCTTCATCTGTATTGGACTGGTTTTCGTCGTATATCCGAGGACGACAGCAAGTAGTTTGTGCGAATGACAGTTTTTCCATGTGGTGTGATTTATTAGCAGGTGTACCTCAAGGTGGAATACTTTCCCCGCTTCTATTTTCCGTGTTTGTAAATGTTATCGCGGATTACTTAAACTGCTCTTACCATCTATATGCTGACGATCTGCAAATATACACCCACACTGACCTAGGTGACATAAACAAGGCGGTGCAGCGTATTAACGACGATTTAAGCAACGTACTGGATTGGTCCAAAAAATTTGGTATCTCAGTTAACCCTAATAAATGCCAAGCAATCATTATTGGCAGCACACGACGCATTGCCTCGTTGAAGTGGGATTCTGTTTTGCCCGTAGTATTTGACAATACCCCAATCCCTTTTTGTCCCCACGTCAAGGATCTTGGTCTTATAATTGATAACACACTTTCGTGGTCCCCACATATTACTGAAGTCTGCCGCAAGGTTAATCTGGCTCTGCGCTCACTCTATCGCCATAAAAACTTCTTACCTATCGACACTAAGCTTTTATTGGTACAATCGTTGGTGCTGCCGATAATTGATTACGCGGATGTGTGTTCTTCGGACTTAAGCCAAGCTCTCCTTGACAGATTAGAGCGCTTGCTCAACAATTGCATACGTTTCGTGTATGGTCTTCGCAAATACGATCACGTATCCCAATTCCGTATTAAACTAAAATGGCTTCCAATTCGTCAACGTAGACAGTTGCGAATGCTATGCACTCTCTTTTCTGTATTATATGACCCAGCAGCACCGCGTTACCTTAAGTCAAAATTCAAATTTCAGAACACAACTCATTCTCGTAATCTTCGCTCAAGCACCATCCCTACTCTTCAAGTTCCTTTTTGTCGTACCGAATTCGTCTCTCGATCATTTGTATCCCAATCTGTAAGGTTCTGGAATGCTCTTCCGGTTGAACTTAGGAATAGTCCCTCCAAATTTTCCTTTAAACGTTCTGTCAAAAAATATCTTTTGAATTAACATTATCAGACATTATTTTATTTTATTTATGTATTTAATCGTCGCATTTATACTTATTTCCCTATTTATAAATTAATATATATAATATGTATAATATCCATGTATGTTATTTATTTAGGTATGTATGTGTATATAATATGTGTATGGGTATAGTGTATAAATAAGTATATTTTATGTGTATTTAATGTTTTGAGTTTTTTTAGTATTACCAGCAGTTATAATAACTAAATTTTACTAATTTATCTTATCATGCACCCCTTTAAATGAAATGTTATCTAATTAGTTTGGGTTGACTGGTAGAGAATGCCATGTAGCATTAAGTCCACCTATGTACTCAATTGTGCATAAATTTTTAAATAAATAAATAAATAAATAATATCTCTCTGGCCCATACCGCAAAGGAGAAAGCCGATCTTCTTGGCTCGTTCTTTGCGGCCAACTCGACTCTGGATGACCGAGGGAACACACCGCCTACTATCCAGCAGTGTGATAGTTCCATGCCAGAACCGCAGTTTCGGCAGTCAGCTGTGCGTAAAGCACTTCTTTCTTTGGACATCCACAAGTCGAGTGGGCCTGATGGCATCCCTCCTGTTGGGCTTAAAGTATGTGCTCCAGAGTTGGCGCCAGTGTTGACGCACCTATTCCGGCTCTCCTATTCACTCGGCGTGGTACCGGATTCATGAAAAACAGCTTGAGTGTATCCCATTCCTAAAAAAGGAGATCGCTCTAATCCGTCAAACTATCGGCCAATAGCCATAACCTCCTTGTTCTCCAAAGTCATGGAGACACTTATAAACTGTCAGCTCCTGAAGTATTTAGAAGAGCACCAGTTGATTAGTGACCGTCAGTACGGTTTCCGTCGTGGCCGCTCAGCTGGTGAACTTCTAGTATACCTGACACATCCGATCTTAAACCTGTCAATGCTGGTGTTCCCCAAGGCTGCGTGCTATCACCGACACTGTTTCTTCTGCATATCAATGATATGTTGCGAATTAGTAACATACATTGCTATGCGGACGACAGTACTGTTGATGCTATATACTCCGGCCGTAGCGGTATTTCTCGGGAACACGTCGAAGAGGGCCGGATCAAGCTCGTGTCTGAACTCGAGAATCAACTAACTGATGTCTCAGAATGGGGTCGTCAAAACCTTATTACATTTAACCCAAAAAGACGCAGCTGTGTGCGTTCTCCGCAAAAAAAACACCCTTTGTCGTATCACCTCAGTTCGAAAACACTCTCCTGACAGCCTCAACCAGTATTGGAATTCTGGGAGTCGACATATCGAACAACGTTCAGTTCCGCGGTCATTTGGAAGGGAAGGCTAAACTAGCCTCCAAAAAGCTTGGTTTACTTAGTAGAGCAAAGCAGTACTTCAT
This sequence comes from Apodemia mormo, assembly GCA_036924255.1. NCBI lineage: Eukaryota > Metazoa > Arthropoda > Insecta > Lepidoptera > Riodinidae > Apodemia > Apodemia mormo. Next base: position 42,061,621 of record JAUPFN010000005.1, on the reverse strand, counting down.
GCCAGCCCATCGCCTCCAACTTTACAAGGCCCAAATTTGACCTCACATGGAGTACTGTTCTCACCTCTGGGCCGGAGCTCCTCAGTACCAGCTTTTTCCTCTTGATCGCATTCAACGTAGAGCGGTTCGAATCGTCGACGACCAGGCTATTTCTAATCGGCTTGACTCTTTGGCGTTACGCAGAGATGTAGGCTCGCTCTGCATCTTTTACCGTATTTATCATGGGGAGTGTTCCGACGAGTTGTTCGGACTAATGCCTGCCGCTAAATTCCACCATCGGACATCGCGTCAAAATTTAAAGTTCAATCCTCACCACCTCGATGTCTGGAAATCCACAACCGTGCGCTTTTGTCGACACTTTTTGCCTCGCATTACTCCTTTGTGGAATCTATTACCCTCGGGGGTGTTTCCGAATGGATACGACTTAGGGACCTTCAAGAAACGAGCTTATTCATTCTTAAAAGGCCGGCAACGCAGCTGCAATACCCTTGGTATTGCGGATGTCCATGGGCGGCGGTGATCACTTACCATCAGGTGCACCATCTCCTCGTTTGCCCCCTCTACTATAAAAAAAAATTAATATGTACGGATTGATAATATAAAAACAACAAACACATTTTGTACGCTCGTATACTTTTTTTGGTTTAAAACAATTTGAAACTTAGATACACAGCAAAAATGTTGTCTTTATTATATTTTACATTTCACACATAACCTCTGAACGTGTATCGCTTTTATTGCCACAAAATGATCTAACAGGACATAGTGGTTGTATATTTTTTGAGAACTTTTGCATAACAGAGGGAGAAAATCGCTTCCTGGGTGTGTTTGAAGCCCTGTTAGTTGTTATTAATGGCTTTAGTTCACCAATATCGTCATACATTTGGAGTTCTTTCATAATTTCTTTGTATTTATTAATCTTTCTCATATCAGTAACATTGCTTCTCCATTGCTCTATGTGTGGTAAATTACTCTTGTCGTAATTGACAGATACGCTCATTATCAATGGATTCTTTCCTTTGGCAGAAGAATACGAGACAACTTTCCTAGGTTTATCTGCTCCACCTTTTGCTAATGATGATGTGACTTTTTTATCGCCCTTTCCTTTTCCTAATGCTGCTGTAACAACATTTGCTCCTTTATTATCTTGTTTCGTAACTTGATCAGGTTTTCCAGGTCGCAATCCCCTCTTAGGATCTGCAGTCCCACCTGTAAGAGTGGATTTTGACTTTATGCTTCTAGCACCTCTTCTTTTCGAGTACCATGCCCACTTGCCGTCCTTATCTATATAACCATCGATACCAATTTTTAAATTTTGTCCAGTATTATCAGTAAACTCCCCATCCTCTGCCGAGTAATACATGCCATCTGGACCAACAAAATTCATTGGCACCCACCGATTATCAGGTCCGATATAACCATCTTTAGTAATCTCTAACCAGACATGGCCAGGACCCCAAAAACCACCTAAATCGCTACATTCTTGCTTGCCGTCAGGACCTTTGAAGAATCTTGGCACAGGATTTCCAGATTTATCGAATAATTTAACTTTGTAATCTAGATAATTATATTGACATTCATTTTCAGCTAAGTGTGGAGGATGTTTCGCTTTTGCATTCCATCGAGCTGCAGGTGCCGTAAACTCTATTACCCATTCGTCATTATCAGTATCACTAGTAGAGATAGTATCTTCATCAGAACATGAACATGAATCAATTGGTGGACTTACAGGATTTAGAGCTTCTGTATGGCAAGGACATTCAGGGTCATTAGGATTAGGAAGAGGCAATATGCCTATTGCCTGGTTATAAGCTTTTAAACAAATTTCCTGACATTTATCTCTGAAAGTAGATTGCAAAAGTCGACTTTTTCTTCTCATTTGACGACGTTCCCTTCTTTCCCGCTGCTTTTGAATTTCTCGTTTTTCCTCTTGTGTTTTACCAATAGTATAAATGACAGGTGGTTTTTCGTCGTACGGATATTGATGTAAAAGTCTTTCTTTGGAGTATTTTTTGAAAACTTCCATTTGTACTGTGTATTCACCGTTTTGCTTTTTAACTATTAACGTCGGTTTCATCTCAATTTTCTTTTTTCGGCTCAACATAGCTCGTTTTTTCTTTTCTTTGATGTCTACTCCTTCTCTCAACGCCCTATATCTTCTTACCAAAATTTTGTTAGCTGCACCTGGTTTCCATTTAGGTCGAGGCTGAAAAATATAACAAGTTATACATAAACTGGACTTCATTAGATAGCAAACAAGCAGGTGGCTCTCCTGACTGAAAGAAAAATCATCGCCTATATAGACACCTTAGATGTGATTAGTACAATGTTACCTTGTAGCTAGACAACAAAGCCACTTGCCACATAAGTCTATCGACTAACTTACCCTCCAAACCGGAATACGACTATGACAAGCATTTGGCGCAATTGCGCCGGCAACAGGCATTGTACGAACAGTATACGCAGGCGAAACGTTGCGGAACTCTACCACCTAGTGGTCACGATGGTAGGACTAACTAATTGTTCGCCGTTTTTCACTTTTTAATTAAAAATAAAACAAACATGGAATTCGAACACCTTAGTTACTTAGCGTCTAACTGTATGAAATATACCTTTAAATTTATTCTTATACCTACCAAATATACATAAGCCGTTTTGAAGTACGACCACATACACTGTGATTCGAGATTTTCATATATCTATTAGTCATACATAATCATACATATTGTTATTCTTTGTAATATTAAGATACTATTATTTTTTCTTTTTTCATTATTATAATTAAATTTATTGTGTCGACAACTCTGATGCCCGGTAAAATTCGCAAAAGTTTATGTGGTATCTTTAATATTATTTCCAATGTATTATATGTAGGTCACACTATAAGTTTTGCGTACCTTAAAAAATAACATGTTATAACCAAATTATTATGTTTATTGCTTTTCAAAATAATCTCCTTTACATTTTAAACATTTTTTCATGCGATCGAACCATTTTTTAAAACAGGAGGACCACAGATCTGAAGGCATGTTTCTACATGCTGATTGAACGCTATCACTGCTTCTTCGGAGTTGGTAAAAGTAAAAAGGGATTTTGGGGAAAATACAGAAATCACAGGGTGCTAGTTCGGGGCTATGCGCAGGATGAATGGCGAGACGTACTTTTTCGGAAGCTAAAAATCACTTGGTGGCCGTGTGGAAAGAAACGTTATCATCGTGTAGGAGAATGCGGATTATGGATCGTCTTTCGCGAAATTTTTCTAACACCCTGGGTAAACAAATGGTAGAATACCACTCGGCATTAACACTCTTTTGATCTTCAAGTGAAGAAACGTTATCATCGTGTAGGAGAATGCGGATTTTGGATCGTCTTTCGCGAAATTTTTCTAACACCCTGGGTAAACAAATGGTAGAATACCACTCGGCATTAACACTCTTTTGATCTTCAAGTAGAATTGTACAAATGGGACCCGTAGCTGAGAAAAAAAATGCGATCATTTTTTTACCAACGTTTCTCGCCTGTCTCACTTTTGTTAGCCTGTTAAATTTGAAACACCCATTCACAAGATTGCTGTTTTTTTTTGGGTTCAAAACAATAAATCCACGTTTCGTCTCCTGTGACAATGTCATAAACAGCATTAGAATGTCCGTGGTCGTACTTCAGTAGCATCTGTGAGCACCATTCCACGCGAGCCCACTTCTGCTCCGCTGTCAGTTCATGAGGGATCCAACGACAACAAAGTTTCCGAACTTTCAATTCTTCGTGAAAAATTTTCTGAATTTGGCTCATACCAATCCCCTATAGTCCTTGAATTATCTCATAGGTAATCCGGGGGTTTTCTTAAATTAACCGCTTAACAGTAGCCTAATTATTTTCGGTGACGGCAGTTGAAGGCCGCCCTTCACGAAATTCGTCATGTAAAGAAACTCAACCTCTCTCAAATTCAGCAAACCATCACCTCACGGTACTCAAACAAGGTGCTTCTCTCCCAAAAGCATTTTGAAGACGAGCGGCACAGTCTTGCGGAGAAAGAGAACTTTTAAAATTAAAAAATTATCGCTCTACAATCTTTCGACTTAATTCCATTTTCGTTGCGTACGTAGAACTTTGATGTGTGATAAAAAAACCATTGACAAATCATTTTCCGCCAATTGTTTTTTTTTATTACTAATAAGGTTGCAACGTTTTAAAAATATAACATTCGAAATTCAAATAGTTCCGATTAGCTAGAAGTGCAAAACTTTTAGTGTGCCCCATGTACTGTATTGAAATAAATAAATAAAAAATACATAAACGAAGATTATTTCATACTTTTTAATTTACTTTACTATGGTATCTTCACGCTCGTATCCCCGAAGAGGTAGGCCGAGGCATAACCAATTAGTCGACTATATCATGGTTTTAGTAAAACTTACTTTCATTCCTGGAACATCTTCCGCTACCCAATTCCAGCCCATATTCTTAGGAACGGGGGGATATGGATATTTTGTTTCTGGAGTTTTCACTACAATTTCCTGCTCCTCTGAAAACAACAATCAACTTATTGATTCCCGGTATAATTTTAACGCAAAAGTTTGTGTGCCTTTGTATGTGCGGGTGTCTGTTTGTTTGTCTTATGTTTACACCGTTAGGTATGCCACAACAGATTTGGATAAAAATTAGTAAAAAAGTAGTCTTCGTCAAGATTTAACACTAGCACCTTGAAAATATATTAGCTTTCTGGTGATTGAAAAATTTGAAATTTTAAAGTCCAGTATATCGAATTGACAAATGAACTTATTAAGGTTAAAAAATGCAGTAATTAACATTAAATCACTCTTGCCATCCGACAAATCGTCGAACTATTATTTTGACACGATTGTTTCAATATATTGATCGGGCAATCTACGAAAAAGCGTCCCACTATTCCTCCTAACCGATGACAGTATATGTGCACAAGTTTCCGCTAATGCTTGAGTGTTATTGGTACACACTAATTAACTATGAGTGCACGCGAACACTACAATTAATAGACTAATCAGGAGTGCGTCACGCTCAAATGGAATATAATTTTTTATCTTTTATTTTTACATGTGGATATTTTATTTCATTATTAGATAATAATATTACCATTTTTATACTAGGGGTTATTAAGAGACATAAATGAAATACGTGAAAATGTGTTATTGAGCATTATTAAAAAATCAAAATCGTATATCATTCGTTTCAGAAATGTTTGATTCAGCGTCTGATGTATCACAGACATTTATAATAAAACTGAAATCAAGATCACAGTATATCATGTATTCGCCTTCTATTTTTTCCACGTGTTGACAAGTATTGAACCAGACATCTTTATTTACTCTATCAATTAATGCTTCATTTAAGATGGGCTTAAAGTGTAATTTTGAGCAACGTCGTTTTTTACAATACCCCAAATGTTTACGATTGGGTTTAAATCTGGATGATAAGGAGGCAGCCGAAGTACTGTGAATATATGTTTTTGCGATAATTCGTCAACTTTGTACTTGCGGAAGTTTTTTGTTTTTTAGTGTTAGTTTATAAAGTTCCGTGCCCTTCTCTTCTTCATAGGGGCACTTCTGCCTACTAAATTCGAATGTGAATGTGTTCTCATCGTTTTCAAACTCAATATCTACTTCCGTACTAGGCTTTGTCGCACGCTCCGTACTTGGGACTATAGGAACTATCGCATCCATCTCAACGGTTATATTTGATTTCATATCAGGTCCTGTGGTTTGCTTCATTGCATTAGAATGTTTCTTTCTTTCGCGTAGAATTTTAGTCATTGTACTTTCAGATACTCCTACAGCCTGTACGGTTCTCCAACGCGCATTAGTGAATTTAAAGATGAAATGAAATCTTTAAATAAAATTACCCATTTTCAAAAAAAAATACTTTCCTCTGCTTATTTATATGTGATTTAGTATTTACTTTCTAAACAATGTAAATGTCATTTACATAACTGGCTTTTAAGGACAACACGCTGAGATTTTCTAGACATTTAAAAATATAAAGTATCTAGCAACTTTTGTGACGTGTCTGAAGTTTCGCGATATAGTTTGTTCTACTTAATATGCACATCGAACTGCTGACGGTTCACGACTAACAATCGGAATTCGGATCAAACTCCCTGCAACCACGACCCCCTCAATCAAAAATTAGTGGGGCGCGCCTTCGTGGATTTTTCTATCTATATATACAAGAAGTGGTGCCATAATTTTAAGTACCTATTTACATTATTAACATTATAAGGGTCAACTCTAAATATTATTCTTATACTTGTTCTTACCGCCCCGTTGGTTGAGCGGTTAGCGACCCTGACTACGTAATCGGCGGGGTTCGGGTTCCATCCCCGACAGAGACAAGCATAATAAATGTGTGATGAGCATAAATGTTTGTATTTCCGGGTTTGGGTGTTTATTATGCAATACGACAAACGACAGGACAATGAAAAGTTAAAAAATCATTTTTATTTAATGTATTTAGTTATGTCAAAAGTCATAGAACAAATGTTGTTATTTATAATGCTAGGTATCTAGTCCTGCGAGGTTGCTGGTGATTTAGAGTTAACCCTGTATAAATATATATATATATATATATATATATATATATTATATATATATATATATATATATATATATATATATATATATATATATATATATATATATATATATATGTATATATATATATGTATGTATGTATTAGTATCGTTGGTTGACTAACACCCATATTACAAGCAATTAATTTGCTTACCTTGGGGTTAGATCGGTAAGTGTAATTTGTCCCGTAAATATCTCCCCGAGGCGAGATAATAATGTAATAAAGACACTTTAAAATCCTTACTTCTGCTAGTATTCTTAGAGTTAAATGTACCCCATTTAACCCCAAGAAGACACAGCTTTGCGCGTTCACCGCGAAAAAGACAACCTTTGTCGTATCACCTCGATTTGACAATACTTTCCTGACAGTCTCAGCCAGTATTGGAATTCTGGGAGTCGACATTTCGAACAACGTTCAGTTTCGCGGTCATTTGGAAGGAAAGGCTAAACTAGCCTCCAAAAAACTTGGTATGCTCAGCAGAGCGAAGCAGAACTTCATGCCAGCCCATCGCCTCCAAATTTACAAGGCTTAAATTCGAACTCACATAGAGTACTGTCATCATCTCTGGACCGGAGCTCCTCAGTACCAACTTCTTCCTCTTGATCGCATTCAACGTAGAGCGGTTCGAATCGTCGATGATCAGGCTATTTCTAATCGGCTTGACTCTTTGGCGTTACGCAGAGATGTAGGTTCGCTCTGCAACTTTTATCCCATTTATCATGTGGAGTGTTCCGACGAGTTGTTCGGATTAATTCCTGCTGCTAAATTCCATCATCGGACATCGCGTCAAAATTTAAAATTCCATCCTCACGACCTCGATGTCTGGAATCCACAACCGTGCGCTTTTCTCGGCACTTTCTACGTCGCACTACCCTTTGTAGAATCAATTACCGACGGGGGTGTTTCCCTGTGGTGTTTCCGAACGTTCCGTTCATTTTAAGGATCTTCAAGAAAGAGCTTACTCGTTTTTAAAAGGCCAGCAACGCAACTGCAAGACCCCTGGTATTGCAGGTGTTCATGGACGGCGATGATCACTTACCATCAGGTGCACCCCCTGCTCATTTGCCCAACGTATTCAAAAGAGGTCTGGATCAGAACGCGAAAATAATAAAAAATAACACAAAAGAAATAAAGATATACGTACGAGATTCTTCAACGTTCGCGGTGAATTTTCCAACTTTCTTCTTCTCGGGTGCAGGCTTTGATTTATCGCCTTTATCTTTTTTATCAGATTTTCTGGCTAGAGTTGTAGATCGAGCACTTAATTTTAACTGATTATGTGGTACCGCACCAAATTTAGAGCCTATAGTGCGTGAACTTTTGATACTGACCGTATCAAGTAGTGGTTTTTTTTCAACTTCTTCTGGAAATGGACTAGGAACCTTTATGTATTTTTTATCATATAATTTGTGGTACACCGGACAAGGGTGTGGCTTAGCGTATTCTGGCATTTTTCGTACATCATCTCCCAAACATTCATATCCACCGCATACCGCACAATATGTAGTATTTTTAGTAAAATTAAATGTACATACACAATCGCAATAACATGGATCCTCTGCGGTTTTCTTATTTTTTTTACTCATCATTCCATCTACTAAAAAATCTTTTACTTTTTCGGCAACTTCACATGTCTTTACACAACATGGATTGTGAATGTCATCAATGTTTATTACAATATCACTATCCGCTGGACTTGGCGGAAAATTATTTTTTTTCCCAGGACATGCTAAGTCTGGACATTTTTCTTCCTCATTGGAAGGGTCCTCTTTCTTCACTGCTGATGTGGAACATGTACTTTTAGAACATGATGTTTTTTCTGAAAGTTGCATGCTGGGACATTTTGTGGAACAATATTTGTGTTTTGATGAATTCGGAGAAGATGTACCAGAGGTAGATTTCTCAAAATCATGTTCCACTGTAAAGTAATATACATTGTAAACTTTTTTTTCAGAACCATTTACAGGACCCTCTTCTTCTCTTTTGAAAGGACAGTCTTTACTCTTACAATGACTTGCCTCACTGTCACTATTCTCACAACTTTTTGTGCATGAAGATTCACAAGATTCTTTCTTTTTGAATGAATCTTGCAGTTGTTTGACACATCCACACTGTGTAGATAGACCTTCTAAAGTAAAACTTCTGCTAAACTCGCCTTCATGGCGAAGTATTTGCTTGATTTTATCTGCCAAAGAACATTTTTTACTGCCACATGGACCAATAATATCATTTATATTGATTTCTTTAGCATCTTCTTCGACTAGATTTTCTATATAGGCTCTTAAATCTCTAGCAATTCTGCAATCAGGTCTACCACATGGACCTCTAATATTAGCAATATCAAATGTGGTACCAATCCCTTCAAGTCTTTTTCCAGCGTTGATGCATATAGGACATGGATCCGATTGCGCTTCTTTCTTAAATCTCTCTGCTATTTGACTATCAGGCCAGTTCGTTTCAGTACAATAACAAAGTCTATCAATATCGGTTGCTTTAATCCTTGGTCTTATTGTTGGACGTGGAGTTAGCATTCTCATATTGTCATTACAAGAAACGATTATTTTTCTTATGTAATCAACAATGAAGTCAATATCAGGACATGTTACTTTGGCTTTAGCTTCTGGTGGTTTATCAGCACTACCCATACAACAATAATCTCCATCTTTAAAGAACGTAAGATTTGCTCCAGGAGCATTTTTATAATCAGCATATGCAATTTTATTAGGTTTAGGCTTCTCTTTTACGTAATTATTGACAATTTTGTTGCAATTTTCTTTAAAATCTTCGTCTGTCGTTTTCATTGTACACATATATGAAGTTGTTTTAGAATTAATTCCAGTATAAAGAACTTTTTTTACTGTTGGATCTTCTGAAAGTGTTCGAAAAGCTGTTGTTACTTTATCGGCTAAGTAAGAAAGTTTTACTTGAATGCCGATTTTCGCCATGAGTTTTGCTTTACCTTCTTCAAATATATTATAATCATCATGAACAGTAACAGGGGGTGGTTCTTCACAGTTATATATCTTTTGTAGATAAATTAAAAAAGCCGGATCCCAAGGTATAATGGTACTACCAATATTGGTTAAGTTGTCTTCTTTACTCCATAATGATAGTTCCATAGGACACTTTCTCATATTTTGTATAAGAAACTCTGCTGTACTCGAAAATAGTACTGATTGGCCTGATTGTATAACTGGCTCTGGAGGAGGTGCTTCTACTTTACCCTTTTTTTTACCTTTCGGTTTTGGTTTCGCTTTACCTTTCTTTCCAGTGTCTGGTGGTAAAGGCGGAGGTTCTGGAATGACTATGTGCATTTGTTTAGGATCTTTTAACTCAAGGGAAAAGATGTCTGCGAAATCACTTCTAATAATTAGATGTCGACTTTCTACGTAAATTTTAACATTTTCTACTACTACTTCAAAAAGAAACATTGCATTCGAAACAGCCATTTTAGCACTATTTTTGTATTTTTTTTATCATAAAAATATTAATGAAATTGCACACAAATAATTTTGATATGTGCGTTAGAAACACAGAACAGTTAGAAAGTATATAAACAGGAATGACATTCTTACGTAGTATTGTATACTCTTTGTGACATATATTTTAGTAAATCCACCTTAAAACCTTTTTAAGCTTATAAAATCTATTAAATTGTCATATAAGGATTTGTTCGCCATACTATAGCAAAGCTTGTGTTGTACACTATACACCGTGACTGTATGTATGCTTTACAAACAGTGGCGCATTTACGCTTGATGCCGCCCATGAAGTATTAGCTATTTTTCTAATACTTCATTCTATTATTAGTCAGGGCCTAGGGCGGCATCATGATGATGCCGCCCTAGGCCCTGACTGATATGCAGCCTTTTTCTTTGTGAGGGAGATTATTGAAATTATACATTTAATTTATAAATACATACTTAAATTGTTATAGATAAAATTTATAAAATACCAAAAAAACTTAGTATTAGTTGTTTCATAACTTTTTATATACTAGCTGTTGCTATGTTCGACTTCGTTCGTATGACCGAAATACATCTTCTCATTTAATCCGGAAAAATGTAGCTTATGTTACTCCGGAAATAATATAGAATTAATTCCATTAAGTGAAGGGATATTTAAAATCAGTGTATTCTAACACTTTATCATTAATGATTTTTGAATTCCCTTATTGCCTTTGTTTACTTTCGCCTTTCAATTTTTGTCATCTCGAAAATTTTGCCGCCCCTAGAATTACGTTGCCCTAGGCCTGGGCCTCACGGGCCTATAGGTAAATCCACCACTGCTTACAAATACTGTTATTTTCAAAATGTCAAGTAAATTTTTATCATTACCTATTTAAGCAGAAATATGAGTTAATTTCTTGGTTGAAAAAGCCACTTTAAATGAAAGAAAGCAATGTAAATAGTAAATACATCATATATAGACATTAAAGATGTTATTGCACTTTTATCTTTGTGCAGGGATGTAATGTGCCATGCATGCGTTTCGTTAAATAAATAATATATACCCTGGTGTTGATCCGGGCTCGTTTTCAAATTGTGTGTACTGCCAGGCAGTTCCTAAAAAGCAAATGATTGGCCAAATCTGTGACAACCCACTTGCGCAGCCTCGTGACGAACTGCCTCATTCTGAGCGTGCCGCAGGCTGCGGAAATCTGCGCAAGTGGGTACTCAGATACAAACTAATTTTTACCGCGTACCAAGCACACAACTACTAATCCACTTATCGCACGGCTCACACTGAGGCATCTTTAAGCATGGCCATTTACCGACATAATTCGGCTCGCTGTGCGGCCGCCTCGTTTATTTCAAGTCGCAGCAAACCTCGACTCCAAGGGCGGATCCAGGGGATAGGGGTCTAGGTATGGATTTATTGGTATTAGATAGGGATTAAAAGCCTACCATGACTGAACTTCAAAGATGTGACCGCCCTGAACCGAAGGCTGGATCCGCTCTTGCTCGACTCGAGAGCTGCCTCGGACCGAAGCAGCCGCTCGGGCTGAGACTGCTTCAAATGGATGCCCAGCTTTAATTAAAATACTACTTATTTCAAAGTGATTTCATAGCAATAAAAGCAATACTAAATTGTAATTAATAATAATAAGGATGAAACATACAAAATGACTAACTTGAGAATTCTAAATTTAAAGGGGTTTTTGTATAAAAAGAAGGGGAAGGGAAATGGCAATTTTGAAACACTTATTTTCTACCTTTATTAAACTCTCCAGACATACATAAATTGTATAATTTTTGAACGATTTCCAATCAGCTGTAATTCAATATGACAATGACATATAATATGTCAACAGTAGGTTGTCATTTGTCAGTGTCACGTATTTTTTACAGATTTATTACGAAACAACAAAGTAAAATTACAGATGATAACCATTGAATTTCACAACACTATCCTTGAATCTCCAGTTTTTCGAGAGCCACAATGTAGATAGTTGTTACTAGTCATTCGCACGACAAAATTATATAAAAATGACTATTCAATCTCATCTGTAAACTTGAAAACAAGTGGGTAAGTACCTATTTACCTGTATATAAATAAGTTTATCGCATGTTATTAATATATGTTTATGTGATGATAATAAGTTTCTAATACTATTTTCGTCAATGACAAAATTTCTTTACATAACTTTAATAAACAAGCCGGTACGTATAGCATAATTGACAATTTATATTAATTTAAGTTTACTTATTTATCGCATGCCGTATGTGCTTTTAAGCCTTCCTATTTGAAACTTTATTCACTATATACAATTTACAATAATATTTCTCATAAACATACTCGAAATTTATTTAAAAATCTATGTATAAATTGTAGGCTGTGACTTCCTTTTATAACGGGCTGGGAGGGCCAACAGCAATTACTTTAATTTTTTACGATAACAGTTCAGAAACGTGCCGCATCGATAGGGGGTAGGGGGAGGGGGGAAAGTGGGGGAGGGGAGGGTGTTCAACCCCCCTTAAACCCCCCCACCGAAACAGTTTTTTTTAAATGATTTTTTTCTTTCATAAAACTGCCATACAAAATGTCCTAAAAATTTTAAATTACCTATGCCACTGAATTGGAGAAAAAAGAAGAAAAAAATAACCATGCTCACCCTCCCCCCACCCCCAGCCCCCTTTGCGGAAAAATACATTTTTATTACATTATTTTATTTTTTTAATGTTGAAGTTAGGTTCTTCTTAATTTTCTATAACATGCACTTTGCTACTTAAAAATATGGTTTAAGGTTCTATAACATAAAACTTCTTAATATAAATACTAGTCAGATTGTGTATGCTATGGCGCTGTGGGAAATGCAGCCCCTCCCCCCTTACGTAACAAAGCACAGGCACCATTGCTCGCCTTTGCAGCATCGGATTTTTGTTTGCCTGTGGCGACCAGCCTCAGCCGCTACGGCTAAACACTAGAGGTAGGGTAAACAAGATCACGTGCAAGTTGGAGTGCTCTAATTCAGATCTGTCATCAATATAAATATGGGTTGAAAAATGCAAAATATGTACATATAATATGGACCAAAAAATCGGGAATATATATTTTTTTAAAAGAATACTTTGGGTGTGAACTACAATCGATATCGAAGTCAAAAATATAGTTTTTAGAATTTTTGTCTGTTTGCCTCTTTATCTGTTTGCCTGTATGTATATCCGGGGTAAACTCAAAATTTTGTATGAATATTACTAACAGGCCGGTTCAACATATAGGCTACATCTTATCACGCTTTCACATACGGGGGAGGCGCAGTGTGGAGTAAACAAAGTCTGCGTGGACGAAGTCACTGGCAACAGCTAGTTGTAAATAATTATTTATAACTAGCTGATCCGACAAACGTTGTTCTGCCTTTTTAACTACTCTTATTTTTTTTCTATATCTTCTCACCTTTTAAACTTTCCCTGGACTTCAACAATTAATTTAAAACCAAAATTAGCCAAATGGGTTCAACCGTTCTTGAGTTTTAGCGAAACTAACGAACAGCAATTGATTTTTATATATATACTAGCTGACCTGGCAAACGTTGTTCTGCTTTTTGACTACTCTTATTTTTTTCTATATTTTCTCACCTTTTAAACCTTCCCAGGTCTACAACAATTAATTCAAGACCAAAATTAGCCAAATCGGTTCAGCCATTCTCGAGTTTTAGCGAGACTAACGAACAGCAATTGATTTTTATATATATAGATATATATGATAGTAACAGTTATATTAAAAAAACCTTTAATAAGACATAAGAATGAAACAAAACACGATATTCGGCACTTAAAATCCTACATACCTAGTGCATTCGAGTAACACGTGATGGTGTTGTGTGGTCATGTGGTGTGGCGTCATCGTGGTGGCAGGAACTCGATACTATAATAATAAAATAAATATAATATATACCAATTTTTATGATGTAACTGTTAACTATCATAAAATTAAATATATGGGTGATAGTATTAGTATATTGTGAAATATGGATTTAACCTTGAAATATGGAAAATAAAATATAGTTTTTCATGATCCAAATACGACAATCGTAATAGATAGTAAATTTTAGGCCGAAAATCGTGTAAATTAAAAATGTGTATTCACATATAAATCCGTGTCCTAGTCATCAATTTAAGAAGATTACTAGATCTGAGAAAAGCTATTTGAGTATGTTTCGTAAAAAAAACAAAATTTTCATAATTTTTTTAATTAAAGAAATATGTATTTCCGCAAATTGAAATTTTGCGTAAAGATTTAGCAAATAAAGATCTTTGTATAAAAAAAATTCGAATGCAAAACTCACGGACGGGGTACAGTTTATCGTAAATATTTACGCGCCTAACCTAAAAATACACGAAAATAATTTTTCTTTTGAAAAAAAAAATACGCACCTCCGGCAAAAAAAAATTAAAGGGGATTATCAGAAGACCTTCTAGAAGCCCCCCACAGCTGCAGATTTCCTCTATCGATGCGGCACATTTCTAAACCCAACCCTTTTTTACTCTGTTACTGTTCAGCATTGGGATGCATGCAATTTTATAAATACTCAATACTCAATACTCAATACTCAATACTTTATTGCGTCATATATTATACATTTATAGGTGTTAAGTATACATTCTAGGAACAACATATGTACCCTGATAGGGTGTAGCAATGCAGAGGCGGACTGATTCACTTTTCTGATTAAAATTTGTTTCTTATTAAAATTTGTCATTCAAAAATTCGCTTAAGGTGTTAAATTTTGATTGTTTATGGAAATTAATGCCAAGTCTTATCTTTCTCTTGTCAAAGGGATTTCCACATTAAATGTTCACAAATATGACATAAATGTATGTAAAGAACTATTTATCTAGGAGCCTACTAAAATTTTGATGTTAGCTGTTAGACCTTAATATTTTTATGTTATGTTCCCATAGAATCCCAAAAATAAGCACCAGTTTGTGATACGATCAAACTTTAATTTTCTATCACTAACTTCTTTCCACCTGTAAGACAGGGTGTCTTACAAGTGGATGCTATTACCATACTCTACTATTTTGCTATTTCCATAGTAGAACTGTACCATCATACATCAATGTGAGGTATATAGTACAAAATATGTGAAAAATTAATATGTAGAAACATATATTTTGATGGTCCCTATATTATATTTATATAAAGACAAATTTTATATTGCATCTATGGCTTTAAATTATCAGTAAGCTGATACCTATATAACTATTATTTTTCTTTTTATGTAATTCACTACATATACAAATTACATAGAGAACAAGCATAATTGAAAATAATATGTGTTGTAGTTGCAGTGGGATGTTTAAAAAAAATTCTTCTCGGAACCAAGCTCAATCAATTCGTTTAGATGCCAAAATAAGCAATAGGCAAGAATACAAGAAAAGTTACTCAAGGTCAAAGTTGAATTTAGCCATTTTGTTCAATTTAAAGGAAATGACTAAATTGATATTCAATTCAAATTTGACCTTGAATAACTTTTGTATAAGTTGATTCTTCAAAAAATAATGTAAACCTTTTTTCTAGAGCAATCAGTTTTCTACAAAAATATTTAATGAAATCAGCAGAGCAATTTATAGTTCATTAGTCACAAAAATCAGAAGTGTTATTTTTATGGAAAGCCAAAAAGTGCAATGCGCATAACCTTTATATTAATGTTTCATATTTTCAGAGGCCTCTTTTGGCATCTAAACGAAACTTTTGAGCCTGGTTCCGAGAATTTTTTTTTTTGGATCGCCCTAAGGTGCAGATATTTACACATACTTTTATGCTCAGTGTTTTAAAATTTAAACCTCATGTCCTTATTAAAATATTTTTAATAAGGACATGAGGTAATAAGGAAGTGAGGACAAAACACATGTCCTTATTAAAATATTTTTAATGTTTTTGGAAGTTGTTTATTGTTTTGAAAATAACATTTTTATGTTTTTATAAAACATTTACTTAAATTGTATTTTTAACCTTTGTCATCTTGTTTTCAATGTACAAAGAGTTATCTTATATGCTTTTATTTCAATGTCAGTCAGTCATCTATCAGTTTTCTTGCAAAATATTTAAAAAGTAACAGTATATTTAAATATTTTTGAACAACAACTACCCTTTCCTGTACTCCTCAGCTTTTGAGATGTTACTCAAATAAAAAAAAATTTTTACTTAGAATTATCATAGATCACTTTAATGGTTTAAACAATTAATGTAACAATTGGGGTGTCCTGTTTTTAATTTTTATGATCATAAATTGCTACAAAACTAATTAAGTCCAAATTTTAAATAAAATCATAGTCATTTGCACTCCACTCCCTTATACAGCATTTATATAGCATTGATTGATAAAAGATTTTGCAAGGAAAAATAAAAAGATACCTTTGCTCTAATCATCCTATTATCACAGGGTTAAACTGTTAAATTTTAAGGGCTCATCTAAAAGATTCAATTCAAATGGATTTTTTCAAAATGTGAATTAACACAAACTTTAGTCAACTATTTTATGATAAAATTAAATAAGTTAAATCAAATAAAAACACTAAAATTATTTGCGTCTAATGTAAAAATATGATAGTAGATAAAATAATTTGTTTTAGAACTAATGTGTTAATGCTTGAGCATGTTTTATAAAATAATATCTTTGAAAATGTCCCAGTAAAAAATATTTGCTAATAAGAAATAACCCTAGAAAATTATAAACGGTCACAGTAAAATATATTCCGTACAGAAATGGATTTCGTTATTGGAGGCCTTGCTGGTGTGGGTGCTGGATTCTTTAGTAATCCATTTGACGTTATTAAGACTCGCATGCAATTGCAAGGAGAACTTCGAGCAAGAGGCCAACATGCAATATATTACAAAAATATTCCACACGCTATGTACACTATAGTGAAACATGATGGTCTTGCTGCACTTCAACAAGGACTTATACCTGCTTTGTGGTTTCAGTTGGTTGTTAATGGTGTAAGGTAAGTTATTTTAAAATTTTTAATTTAATTGATCATTACATTCTAATACTGGTTAATAAATATAATAATTTTGATATCAATACTTAGGCTTCTACGTTTGATCATTCTCTATAACAGATATAGAAAAAGCTGTAGCCGTGTAGAGTATTAAATGGTTTATAAAAAGCTTGTGTATGTGTGCTTATGAACACACATAAGTATACTTCTTTGGCATAACAGAACAAAACAAAAATAGCTAAAGATTTCATTCTGTATGCAACAACTCTTTGTTTGTAAAAAGAATCATAAATTAGTAAAATATTTGTAAAAGTGCTTTAAATATAGTTGTGACTTTTCACAGAAACTTGAAAGACAATCAGCTAATTTCATCATGCCACTTTTTGGCTGTTGGTGTGCGCACACATAAAAATTTTACTCTTATAACTTTCCAAAAGTACCAAAAGAAATAACTTAAAAATACCATACAACCACAAAATAAAACAAGCATGCTGTATGTATTTTAAAGATGTAACATTTTGAAAGTTTGTATGCTTGTTACTCGATTATTTCCATAGTATTTCATGCCCTCACCAAAAAGAACAATTTTATATGTTATAGACCAAGAATGACAGACAAAATTTTAAATAAAATGGGTAAAGAAACTTATTTTCCAGCGTGTTCTGTAACCAAAAAATTAATTAATACGTACGGTCTGTAACTATTACATTCACACCATTGTTACATAATTCCTCAGTTATACATGATGCAATTTTGATCATAGACTTAATATTTTGTTATTCAATACTACTTGTTGTCTAAATATAACATGAATTTATATTAACTATATTTCCGGCAGCCACTTTATCAATCGTTTATTTTGATATGTTTAGGTTAGGTATATATCAACAAGCTGACAACTATGGCTTGTTACGTGATGAGAAGGAGAACACAATGTTCCTCAACAGTCTCGTGTTTGGTTCCATAGCTGGAATGGCTGGTGGGATGTGTGGTAGTCCGCTACAGTTAATAAAGACTCAACTTATGTCTCATTCATCCAAGAAGATTGCTGTTGGTACGCAACATGCACATAAAGGGGCTCTGTATGCCCTTACAAAAATATACAAGAAGAATGGATTTTTTGGGCTGTGGCGAGGAGCTCATGGAATGATGCTTAGGAATTCCATTGGATCTGCTTCCCAAATTGCTTCATTTGCAATGTAAGTTAAAATATTTTATTTTATATAATAAAGTACATATATTTTCATGATAGTAGAAAAATTAATCCCTTAATTATTCAAATAAAAAAGCATTCGTATATCAAATAAAACACTGTTTACAATGAGCTCATTGAAAACAGTGAATAACTGTAAAATTTAAATAGTAGATGTAAATAACTAATCTATAACAAATTCTTTTATTTATATATACTTACTTAAGAAAGATAAACCATTTGAGGCTATCTTTTACTATCATTGAATTATACGTGTATACGTGTTTCCTTTTTCAAAGAATTTTTAAGAAATTTAACTAGTAGGTTGTGCCTGTAACTTGGTCCACATGGAAAATGTTCTAAAAGTAGCCTGAGTTACTCCTTATTACCGTGGTTTAAATGATAGACAGGCCCCAGGTTTTACCGACATAGTTTCCTTTTCCCTGGGGTTCGCGGGATAAAAACTATCGTACGTCCTTTCTTGGCTCTCAAATTATCTTTGTACCAAATTTCATTTAAATTGGTAAGTCGCTTAGGGGTGAATAAGTGATAGACAGAGTTACTTTCGCATTTATAATATTAGTATGGATTTATATAAACTATTTCTGATTACTTAAAAATATATATTTTAGTTAAAAATCATTATACCAGTTGCTTTGTGAGAGTAAATAGAATAATGAATTGAATTTCAACACTCCAGGATCAACTGTTTTATGTGCTCATTTAAAGAAGGCTGGTCTTCACACACCATCTACGAACTTCAGGCTGTTACTGGGTTACTTCGTTGGCCTCGAAATAACTTGATTCGATTTTTGTTAGGTGGTAGAGTTCTTTAGTCTCCACCAGGTTTGGCACCACCTCCTTATCTATTTCTGCCCAACAGCGACAACAAATGTCACTATCGTGTTTCGGCTTAGATAATGGGGTACCCGGTTAACTTATGCATGTGGCAATACCATCCCACCACATATGTAGGTGGCAACGTACCTACCATTGACATCATTATCTACAGGCAATAGCTCTCTTTCCATCATGAGGACTTTTGCTTTTTTTTGCTTAACCTTCACGTCTAATGTTGGTCCTGACCACCATTGAAGAATAGACCATGTGCTATTATGCCATGCTGTTCATAAAATTCGAACGAGTGACTAAAAGTAACACTGTTTTGACTACCAGTTGGTGAAATTCTGCAACGTCTTGCCCGGATTTGGTATCACTTGCTCACATATTCCTATTACAATAGCGTCAGTGCTTGTCACCGGCAAGGTAACCGATAATGCATGTGACATAACGGTCACACCACACGGGTGACAAAGCAACATGTCTACGTCTGCACCTGTGCCCGTGTGATCGGGCGTCGACCCGCCGCCGCGACCCCCTCCGCGACCCCGGTCCCCTCGAAGACAGCGTACGACGCGCGCCTCGCACTCCACCGCTCGATAGGACCGCCGACACTACGTTGCAATTGTCTATACTTTTACCGGCGAAATGTATAATACAAAATACAGTCCACTTTAACTTTAAATAATCAAGAACAACACAACATTAACATCTTTGGTATCTGTAGGTAAAGGATCTTTCTTTTAGAAGAGCCCTCTGCTCGTTTACAATCCTATAAAATTAAAAAGAGTATGAGGTAGCTATTGAAGCTAACTACCAGACCTACCAGCGCTACAGGGGAAGGTCTTGAAATAGACAAATGGAACATGCTTCATTCGAACCGCAAGGGATCCAGTCCCTTCCTTCCCTTCCCTGCTTCCTAAATCTGTGTTCCCCAACGAGTACAATCTGGGGATCTTCAAGAGAAGAGTGAACAGGTACCTTCTAGGGAAACGCGTTCCATCTTAGGCCACATATTAGTTCACCATCAGGCGAGATCGTGGTCAAGCGCTTCCCTATCGACAATGAAAAATAAAAAATGTCGGGACGCACGCACATAGACTAGTGACACCGGCGTCTGATATTACTAAACTTGGCGGTATTCCCAAGCGTTATTATTTAGCTGTCATAATAAAGCACGAAGACGTGCCCAATTGCCACCCTTAGTATTGGTTGTAGTTTTTAATTGCGTGGGCCGTTAACCGCTCACGAATAGACACCAAAACATAAAGAGTTACTGTTATTTCGTAAATATAATAAAACAAAAGTCTTCCGCGACTTTGTTCACGTAATCCAAAAACTTTACTTCCTTTTGCTTATTGGGATAAAGAAGTAGTCTTTGGTACTCTGGAATAATGTAGCTTTCTGTAGATAAAATAATTTTAAATATTTATCCAGTATTTTTGAGTTTATTCATTACAAACTTAACAAACAAATTTATTATCTATAATATTAGTGAAGATTTACCATAAAATACCTTTAGAATGAACGGGCTTTAATTCCAGACCAAAATATATCTGGCTGAGCACTTTGCTCACTCAAAAGATAGTAGCGGCCAAAAGCGTTAGTCGCTTTTAACCCATTTAAAAAAATTGTAGAATTTGGCAAAATCTGTTTCGTCAGTCAATTACTAAACTAAAGCTAAACGACAATAGCTCTGCGAAAAAATGAAAACCGTTTAGTGTTGTGGGCCATCAGATAGGAACGAAGTTATTTATTACAAAAAAACTTACGTTTTTTTAACGTTACGAACGTTTTTTGCCTGTTAGGGCACCCCCTCCGCAACCGCATATATGAAACTTAATAATGCTAGTTTTTACTTACAGTTGCAAAGAGTGGATGGATAACAACAATATCTTCCAACAGTCAAAGTACCTATCCGCGTTCATGGCCAGCAACATAGGGGCGATAGTCAAAACCTTCACATTAACTCCCATGGACGTCATCATGACGAGGCTGTACAACCAAGGTTCGTATTAGACAAGGTTATTCAACTTCTGCAATACGTAATATACGATATGTAAAATGGCCAATGCCCCTTTCATAGAAATGACTATAGTCAGACTGACTGTTTTTTATAACATAGCAGGTAGGTCTCCTGTTAGAAACAAACAACGATAGCTTAAATATTGGTATCTACCAAAGACATTAATGGTGGTGGAAAGTTTGTAGTTAAAGTTGATGATCGAGTCTTGGTTGTACCAATGGGTGTACCATTTTAAATTAGTAGACCTCAAATAGAGACAGAGATTATAGATAAGTGACTATGGCATGTCATTGAAAGGTAATACGAAAACTGGTGATGGATTTAACGGCTCCTTGGAAAAGCACGTAAAACTGTGGATTCTGGTTTTTAACCGACTTCAAAAAGGAGATCATCATTTTGACCTATATGTTTGTGGTTTTGTTGGAATTAGATAATATTTAAGTATTATGATTTGGCTTCCAAGCACGTGTACTAAATTTTATAAATGTATGTATATTAGTATGTTTGTACACGAGTTCCTCGGAAACTAAAAGTCTTATCGAGATGATCTTTTTAAGTCAGGTATATACCAACTTAGAGAACAGAACAAGTTTGCTCAAAATCGTTTCAGCAGTTTTTATGTTATGGATGGCTCTTTTCAGCAAGACAGCCATCTGCTTGTCTCCTATCCATTGGTTCCCTCTTCATAATAAAGTGGATTAAATGGTATATACCTCCAAATTACTGTTTAATTAAAATATTATACAACTATCAAATTTTTCCGTATCATGTCAAGCGATAATGAAAACGTCATGTGATAATTTATCATGTCTTAACATCAATAAAATTGTTCGCGAGGTGTGATTACGCTTACGCTGACGTAACTACGCAAAAGAAAACAATATTTTTCACGTAGGATGGGTATAGTGATATTGGTCAGTTCCATGAAAAAATATTCATTTTGAAAAGTTTAAAAAGATCAATCAAGAGTATAAATAATAAAAAACGAATCTTATCATCATGAAAATACAAATTCGTTTTTTGAGGCACTGACCAAAATTAAGGTAGCCATGCTACGTTAAAAGATCAATTGAAATCGAGAAAATAACGAAAGTTTATTTGTATTTTTAGTAGACAAACACGTTACTAGGTCAGTTGAATTCAGTGGTGTAGCGTGCCTTGACAAGGCCCTGTATAAAAATTTGTTTGTACCTTATGAACGGTAGAGATTTCTCACAAAAGAAAAAAAAAATGTTTGCATAAAATTAAAAGAAATATTTATTCATCATAATCATTTCACTTTTTCCAAAAATTTTACAAACAATCCATATACCATACTAATATTATAAATGCGAAAGTCTGTCTGTCTGTCAGTCTGTCTGTTACACTTTCACGGCTAAACCGCTGGACCGATTTTCATGAAATTTGGCATGGATATAGTTGAAGATCCGGGGTCAAACATAGGCTATTTTTTAACCTTTTCACCGCCACAGTCGGCTATACCCGACAAATCATTTTGGACGTTCAAACGCCAATGTCGGGTAATGCCGACACAAACATTATGCAAAAATAAAACTATTAATGCAATATTTTTCGCTGTTTTTTTATCGCCTATAGCTTGTCAACCAATGTTTATTTATTATATTGGTTACACTTTTTCCATTCGTCATTTATATGAAGTAAAAAATTAGATAATGTAACGCTAATCCCAAACTGATCACAAAGTCTACGCCGGTAGCGCCATTGTCGTGTCATGCCGACAGCTAGTGATGTAGAACATGCACGTAAGATTTTATTTTAAAAAAAAATCAGTCCTTGGAGGGCTTAAATAGGGGATGAAATTTTTATTAAAAGCTATTTGGACGACTTACTAATATACTCGCGGGCGAAGCTGCGCGGGTCAGCTAGTTCAAATTAAATATACAATCTCCTTGCCTTTTTTTGAAAAAAAAAAGAAAAGAGAAGTTTGGGAATTTTTGTTAATTTTTATATATATTTGATATGGCAGATACGGTGGTACCTACGCCACTGATTGAATTATCTACGCAAAACTATATTGGTTCCTTAATACGTCGAACGTCGTCGTGCACGGCAAGAAGTTCACAACAAACCGATCGTGTGAAATATGTTTTTATATGTTACATTTTTAACCTTTTAACCTAAATAATTATAAATATGTATCTCACTCAATAATTTGATTGTTAACTATCTGTGTACGCAGACTTATCTATTTATAGCAAGCCTCTCCCCTTTTTAACCTATGACGCAAAAAAAGAATGATAAATTTACCACTATGTGGGCGTGAGACTGTTTGTGGCACCTTACCGCTTAAACGAGTGGGTCGATTTCAATGTGGTTTTTTATTTGAAAGCTGGTTATCTAGGTAAATAAATAATAAATAAATAAATATCGCTGGACAAATTACACGATTTGATCTAACCCCAAAGTAAGCAAATTATTTGCTTGTGTTATGGGTGTCAGTCAGCGATACTAATACAAGAATACATATATAAATACTGTTACATACATCGTACACACCAAAACCCAGAAATACAAACATTTATGCTCATCGCACAAATTTTGTCCCTGTCGGGAATCGATACCCGAGCCCCCTCGATTCTTAGTTAGATTCGCCAACCATTCGACCAACGGGGCCGTCAAAGGTGATGGAGAACCAACGCTATTGCGGTAGGAATATGTAAGGTGGTGATACTAAAATCCGGTTGAGGTGTAGAACTCTACCACCTAATTAGTAGTCAATATTTTATTGACACATATTAACCTTTTCTCTTCTTTAACGAGATGCCTAGCAATACGGCAGCTGATCTATTTTGGAAAGGGGTCCAGATCAACACTGGAAAAATGTAAACATTTGCACACATAAACCTTCGCATACACAATATTTGAATAATAGTAGCATTATTAACTGTGGTTTTTATCAGATACTAAAAAAGTAACTGGTATCATTCCTGGATATTGTAGCTTTCTAATCTACAATATATTATATATAATATATTATATTATATATTATGTTATCTATATATATAAAAATCAATTGCTGTTCGTTAGTCTCGCTAAAACTCGAAAACGGTTGAACCGGTTTGGCTAATTTTTGTTTTGAATTAATTGTTGAAGTCCAAGGAAGGTTTAAAAGGTGAGAAAATATAGAAAAAAAATAAGAGTAGTTAAAAAGGCAGAACAACGTTTGCCGGGTCAGCTTGTAATATTATAAATGCGAAAGTTTGGATGTTTGTTACCCAATCTCGCAAAAACTACTGAACAGATTTGAATGAAATTTGGCACACAGGTAGACGATGACCTGGAATAGCACATAGGCTACTTTTATAATGTAGCGGGCTGCACACTGCAGCTAGTTGTAAAATAATTTAAAATCGTTTCAGTAGTTTCTGAGTTGCAAACATGCAAAGATACAAATGTTTTCTCTTTATTATATTAGTATCGATGTAGATAAATATTAATAGACAAATTACATAAATTAATCCAGCCCTTCACGTAGGTTACGCAGGTAAAACTCATAGCCAAATATCGATCCATATAAGAAAAATGTACGAGGACCTTTTGACTCCACACTTGGACCAACTTTATCATGATTAAACCCTGTTATCTATGTAGCATATTGATGGCAACTGATTTTAGGGATGGGGTAAATATAATTAAATAAATATCTGTTTTATTTTTCTATTTATATAACTTAAATAATTACAATACTATATTATTGACATTGACATTTTTTGTTTAGTATGTGACACTCGCAGTAAATGACTTATGCCGGGTTCCTATAATCTACAAACTGTCATTCGTAACAGTAACAATTCGTAACTAGCTTAGTAATAAAACGGTCTGTCATGCTGTCCCACAAGTTTTTTGGACTATGTATTTACGACAAGCATCCGTAGCTTGACTGCTTACCGATGGCCCTCTCGAATATAGTGTGTTATCTGTGGATGGCCCTCACTGCGTTCCATTATTCAGAAAGTTTTAAAATAGTCTCGAAAAAATTAAGCCCTATTTATAAACTAATTGATGTATAGTATAGAGCTAGATACAATGGATAGCCGTGTATGCATTTAATGCGAAATATAAATGATGTATACAAATAATCAATGGAAAAATTTTATCATTCAATATCAAAGAAAGTGTCACAAGCGTGAAATGGTTCACAATACTGATGTTAGCCGTCATCAAAGTTCAAACTGTTTTTTTCAAAATAATTTATTAATTATAAAATTGATGCGACCTACTAATGTTATAGACACATTTTTACAAGAAGCACAATTTTTAAAACCAAAATGGAACAATTTAAGAAAAACAAAACCAGAAAATGTCCCAGCAAAATTCACTATAACTTAAAGGTATAATATATATTACAAGAATTACTTTGTTTACATTGTAGAATGGCAGATATCTCTTTGGATAATCTCAGATGGCTCAGAGACAGCCACCACCAAGAAAGTAACAATTGCATTACAATCCATGTGGCAGGTAGATGTGCCGAATGCATACTTATTAGCTATTAGCTACCTTACCTTTCAAACTGGAACATACGTTACAAGCACAACGTTAATGCAGCAGGAATCGGTGAAACGACGGCACAAAACCTAGGTGAGACGTTGTAGAACTCTAATCTCGGAAAAATTATTCAAATCATTTTTTATTTATTCATTACTCAACTATTTAGATCTGATTTTATCAGTTCTTATACATTATGAATATTGGGTATGTTCTATAGTCTATACAGTACATGGCTTCGGCTGAAGGTATACTTTATTTTATTGTGTGTATATTTTTAAATTCTTGTAGTCAATATTTATGTTAACTAATTCACTTTTTTTAATTATACGATAGCAAACAAGTAAACGAGTCTCTAGATCAAAAGAGTCAACCATCGCCTATAGATACCACATATGTTAGTGGTGCCTTGCTATCTTGTGGCGAGGTCTAAGCCACACGCACAAGCTTACGGGCTACCTTACCTTTCAAATTGGAACAGGTCATTGACAAGCACTCACACTATTGTATACGCAATATGTAAGGCCTAGTAGCCACTATGGTAGTGACTCGAACAGCCAATCGGTCCGCTTTTTACGACCTGCCTGGCAGAACGGCAGTTAGCCTATATTTCTAGGGAGCTCGGACCAACACGGGGAAACGTCAAATGCATGACTGTGTGGCAGTATGAGCCAAAACTTACAAACTAGAAAAGATGCTATCTACATTTAAAATTTCTATCTAGTTTAAATTAATTTTAAAATAACTATGTCTCCTTTAATAACACAGGAGAGAACTACAAAATGAATGATGGACGCCAGGAACAAAACTTTGCAATAGCTAAATATGGCCACCGAGCAAATACGGCAATTTTGGAATAGAATTACTTAAAACTGAAATAGCGAAATCGCCATGACTAAGCTTAAAGCGAAGAAATTATAATAGTTGAAAAATAATGCTTATGCCGTGGAAGAGTTTGTGTTGGAGATCTAAGCTGCTTTTTAGTTGTGCTTCTTTTTTCCAATTTTTTGTTTCCTTGCTAGTTCTTAAGCCCTAATTATAGTTTCTTCGCATGTTAAACTTAGTATAAGTTATAAAATAAAACTTCAAATTTAAGCACTTTGGTTTTATTCATAATGAGGTGATAAACAAAATCCTATAAATATCCCCACTTTTTGTCTCAAGGCTGTATATGAAATAGAAATAAATGAGCCCCTGAAATATTCACAGAACGTCTGCCGTTGTGGTCGCTAACACGACAAACAATAAGGTAAAAAAGTTAGAATCCAAAGGGGTTCCTATACAAGAAACATTAAAAATCTGTTTTCTTCGTCTGCCTTCCTGCATTCTTGTACGGACCGTATGCGTATCCAGCTTCATTGTTGCAAGCTGAAAAATAAAGAATTAATGATAAAAAATACAATGTTATTAAACATTTTCAACGATTTGTCCAATCACGTATAATAAATTTCGCAAACAAGCAGATGGGTCTCCTGATGGAAAGAGTCAACCATCACCTATAGACACCAAAGATGTTAATGGTACGTTGCTATCTTGTGGCGAGGTCTAATGCCACATGCATAAGTTTACCGACTACCTTACCCTTCAAACCGGAACACGACAGCGACAAGCACTGACGCTATTGCGGCAGGAATAGGTAAGGTTTTTTGTGATATGGGTACAGTTGACACATATTTGAAGTCAGTTTAATTTTTAAATTGCTATGATCCATATCTTTGAGATAACCATTGCCTATAGATACCAGGTACCTATATTATTGTTACCCAGATAGGTATTTTAATGGTGCTTTGCTATCCATATGGCAAGGGTTGAAGTCAAATTTATGGTTCATTTCCGTAAGATTACTAGCTACCTTACCTTCCAAACTGAAACAAGACAGTGACAAGCATCGACACTATTACGACAGGATTAGGTAAGTGCGGATGTTGTAGAACTCTACCATGTTAGTGATTATAGTTAGCCTGAAATTATTATTATTTATATTTCCCATATTGTTCAATACCACCTTTGAACAATAGACCATCTGTCGTGCAGTTTGTAAAAGACTCGAAAAAGATTGATTTTCAGGTCATGACTATGGTGGTAGAGTTCCGCAACTCCTCACCAGGGTATATGGCACCACCGTTTTACCTATTTCTACCGCAATAGCGCCAATGCTTCTCATTTTCGTTTCTCGGTTCGGAGGGTAAGGTAGCTGGTAAATTTATACATGTGGCATTGCCATTCCTCCAAACGGATAGCAGTGCATCAGCATCAGTAAGAACTTTGGTGACTATAGGCAATAGTTTATCTTTTCCTCGGGTGAGATATCTGCTTGTTTGCTTTACAATGACAAAGATTGGCTGGCTCGTGAATTAAAGTAATTCGTAGGCGAAGTAGGTGACCAACATGACTTATATTTATTCAAATTTGCACAAATTATAGGAGATTATATTCTAACGTGTTTTCCATCAATTGCAACTAGTACTCGAGGAAAGCGGGCTATTTGGCAACGTCCTTGTTATATATCATTTTTGATTTTTATGTAGTCCGATTGCAAATGTGCTATTGCAAAGCTGATATCACGTACTGTCCGCCTGGCGCAGGACTGTCACACCAATAAAGTCTTCTGTCAACAACACTGTGCCTATCGCATGCAATCGGAGGGTCAATAGCAGCTGGTGCAATGGAGATTATTCCAAGATTTTTTGAACAAATACGAAGAACTATGAAAGTTTATTTATCTTGCAAGAGTCTACGAATAATAATTAAAGTTTGTCAGCTAGGAAATAAGAAAAATATCTACCTGGCTCCTGTTATTCGTAAATGGGGATATATTTCAGACAATAATTGCTCTTCTGCCGTTATATCAAGCTGAAACCGCAGCTGGAATTATATGTAGTTTCCACTCTTTCCTTTATACTCTGATTGTTGATTTTTCGTCGGAACTAGACGTCACATACCAGTCTGATAATATGTAAAGCATTTCCGTGTCACTTTCTGAGCTTGAAGTGGTAAATTCACGCTAAATATTTTTTAAATTATTGTTCAACCGGCCGAAATCCGGGGGTAGCTATACGAATGACGGATGATGAAATTTTGACAGATTAATGACATTATATTTTTTATAGGGACATACCAATCTGTCATTTCCATACAATACACAGTAAAACCTTAACTGGCAGCCCTCCCACCCGTTAGCAACGAACCTTTGGTAATTTGACATAAGAGTCGTGCTTTTTAGGAACAGTTTTAGCTTACGCCTTGTAGAAAATCCTACTATTTGTCACTAAAACGAGTCGTTTTGCAGATATAGGGACCGGGCATTAGATACGTTTCATATTAACGGAAGTAAGGTTTTGTCTTGTACTTGAAAATATCCATTTGGGGCAAGAAAATGAAGAAAATGAAAAAATCTTTCAACTTCTACCGACATCACTGGCAAAAAATTCATAATTAAAATCAATGTCAATAATATATTATTGTAATTATAAAATTTTTGAAAAAGCTATGTATGAAAGACTTTATAATTATTTACTGGAATTTAAATTACTAAAAAATAATCAATATGGATTTAGGAAAGGTAAGATCTACATACGACTTTAGCATGTTTTGAGTTAGTAAAAAGTATTACGGAATGCCTGAATACAAAAATGTATCCACTTTGTGTATTTTTAGACATGAGTAAGGCATTTGATTTTGTTTCACATAGAATTCTGTTGACAAAGCTTGAAAAGCATGGCATCAGAGGAAAATCATTAGAGTGGATACAAAGTCATTTAGATAAAAGGAAACAATGTGTTGAAATTTCAAAAGTATGTGGCAATCATCAAAAAATATTTACTTCAAGTTATTGCTGTAGTAACTGTGGAATACCACAGGGAAGTGTTTTAGGGCCCTTGCTTTTTCTAATTTATATTAATGATCTTCCAGAAACTATCGAATATGAATCATTCTTATTTTCAGATGACACTACCCTCCTTATTAAATGTAAAAACAAAAATCTTTTAGTAAAGGAAACATCTGAAACCTTACTTAAAGTTTCAGAATGGTTTAAAACCAACAATCTGAAAATTAACCTGAGTAAAACAAAAATAGTTGAATTTCAAACATATTACAGTAATAATATCAAAAGTTCAAACATATTTTTTAACAATACCAATATAGAAAATACAGATAATACTAAATTTCTAGGAATATTAATTGACAAACATTGTAACTGGAAAGCACACATTATTCCCTTTGCAATAAAATTGATAGATTTGTGTATGTTTTAAGAAGAATAAGAGAAATAGCAAACTTAAACGCTACCTTGTTAGCATATCATGGATATGTCTCATCTGTATTGCAATACGGAATCCCCATTTGGGGAAACTCAGTAGATTTAATCAAAATATTTAGAATACAAAAGAAATGTATACGTGCAATATGTAATGTGAATCAACTTTATTCTTGTATACCACTTTATAAAAAACTTAAAATACTACCATTGCCTTGTCTTTATATCCTGGCGGTATGCGTATTTGTAAAAAAACATCAACATTTGTTTAAAACAAATGCTGAAGTATTGGGTAATACATATTTTAGGAATAGTGAAAAACTACATGTACCCAGCCAAAGACTCCACATTTTAAAAAGAAATGCCTATTGTATGGCAATTAATATATACAATCATATTCCTGATAGTCTTAAATCCTTACCTCTTAATAAATTCCGCAAACAACTATTTGATTTACTACTAGACAAATCTTATTATAATGTAAATGAATTTCTTGCTGAAAAAATTAAATATTAATCTAATAATAAATCTTTTTATTGTATAATTATAAAAAAAACGTTGTAATTAATAAATTTAAACTAACATTAATTAGAAATTACTCTTTTTAAATTATAAGTATGTTGATTTATAAAATTGTATATTAAAAAATGTAATTTATAAGGTAGATCATATTGATAAATATACATTAAATTGTACAACTTAACTAAATTGTTACATATTATCTATTATCTTTCTTGTCTTTAAACTTTGTAAAATGTCAATATTTTAATTCAACAAAAATTGAATTTTGTAAATTATAGAAATAAGTTGTGATGTGAAATAATGTTTGTAATTGTATCATCCATACTAATATTATAAATGCGAAAGTAACTCTGTCTGTCTGTCTGTCTGTCTGTTACGCTTTCACGGCCAAACCACTGAACCGATTTGGATGAAATTTGGCACAAATAAAGTTTGAGACCCAAGAAAGGACATAGGATAGTTCTTATCCCGGAAATCCCACGGGAACGGGAACTGTGCGGGTTTTTATTTTAGATTTTTTTCCACGCGAACGAAGTCGCGGGCACAACTAGTGTAACTATAATTTAAAAAAAACAAGCCCGCTCAGTTTCTTCCGCCGGATCTTCTCAGTGTGTGGCCGCGTTCCGATCCGGTAGTAATTGTAAAAAATCGACTCACAACATTTTTAGTTTAATGATAATTATAATTTTAAAATATTTGCACACCATATCATGGTAGAATATGTTGGTAACTTAATCAAATTTTAATAACTTATAACTCCCATATTCTGGCAAATAAATTATTTCTTTCTTTCTTTCTGTCTATTTATTTTGTTATGTAAATAAAAAAGAAAAAAGATTTATTTAATTACTAGCTGTTGCCCACGACTTCGTCCGCGCGGACTTCGTTTACTCCGCACAGCTCCTCCACCGTAGATGATAGCGTGATAATATGTAGCCTATATGTTGACCCGACCTGTTAGTAATATTCATGCAAAATTTTGAGTTTACCCCGGACATACATACAGACAAACAGATAAACAGGCAAACAGGCAAAAATTCTAAAAACTATATTTTTGGCTTCGATATCGATTGTAGATCACGCCCAAAGTATTCTTTTAAAAAAATATTCAATGTACAGTTTTAACTTTCCTAGATAGATAATCACCCCATCTCTAAACTCAGATGCCACCAATATGCTACATAGATAATGGAGTTTAATCATGATTAATGAAATATATTCTAAAGAAACATTTTTTCTTGTTTACAGAAGTTGATGCAAGTGGCCGAGGTCTTTTTTACAGCGGCATTGTAGATTGCGCTAAGAAAATCACACGAACAGAAGGATTGCTTGCGTTTTATAAGGGCTTTGGCCCCTCATACTTGAGACAAGCACCTCACACAGTGTTGCTACTTGTATTTTGGGATATGCTCAAAGACTTGCAGAAGTCGTTTGAATTAGAACCATTGTAGTTATGTAGGACAAACCTTTTAGTGAAACAAGGAAGGATTTTATTATTAGTGGATGATACATAAATTGTACGAATAAATATTTCGAACAAATTTGCATGTAGTCCAGTATTATACACATTAAGTTACTCAAACACAAACAAGTTTTAGCTGAGGTTAATGAAGTGAGTTGACTACGGAGTTTTCACGAATTAGATTTGCAAAATATTAATTAATTTAAAACCTCTGAACAGTAATCTCATTTAAATTATTTTATATCAAGAATTTTTAATAAGTATGTCTGTAATTTTTAATAATTGAATTCAATTTAAATTCAGTTTTTTAAACTTGATGTATAAAATCAAATGTGGCTATCTACATGACTTATTTTTTAATAAAAAAATGTTGATTACTATAAAAATCATAGATAGGTAATGTAAAATGCCGGATTGTGTGACATTTACAAAAATTGCGTAATTGTGATTTTGATTTCATGGTGTGAATTAAATAACCGCATTATATGAATAACGGTTTTGTAACTATTTTATTTTATAATATCTGCCCAAATAGCTAGTTAGCTAAACAATTATTTTCTTAGTTTGATAGCCGCATTTGTTTTAATATTATAATGTTTACATTCGCTGTAAAACTATGTCTGTTAAAGTATTTTTATTTTATCATAGATACAATGAATCTGATGTGTAATTTTTTATCGTAAAAAAATCGTAATATGATAAATCGTGTAAACTCAAATTTTACCCTTTTTTATTGAAATATTTAATATAATAAGTAAAATTTATATAAAAACACGCGAATTCTCAGTAATATTTTATGAACGATCTGAGCCTTATTTTAACGAAAGTCGAGACATGTGCCTTTAAATACGAATCAGTATACATAGTTATAGTCATTTTAAAGTATTTTTATTTATTTTCTCGATGCTTTAAGTAAAACTGCTAATATTTAATATTACATAGGGAATATATATTTATAAATTATTTAAAATTATTTAAAAATTGTAATTTATTACAACTGATCTATTATTTCTTTTTTTAATTGTTGTTAATTGTTATAACATAATTATATACTATGACTATTTACTATTTTTATACTTTATTTCAAACAACCTAATAATTTCACTTCTTATGTATAAAACTATTAGTTATTTATAACTTGTCGTATAATAATTAATTAGTAGTCAATAAATAACAGGTGACAGAGGAAGTTTTACCTTTTAATACTTTGTTCCTAACAACTTAATATTTTTACTTTTTTAAATATAAAACTATTCATTACTTAAATATAATAACCAATACTCGATATATATGTAACAAGTAATAATAGGTTGTAATAAATAACTTTTTGTACTTTGTTTCTAACAACTTAATATTTTTACTTCTTAAATATAAAACTATTCAGTAGTTTTAACTTATTTAAATATAATAACCAGTAGCAAATATATAACAGGTGACCAAAGTAGTAATAAATAATCTTTTATACTTTGTTCCTAGCGACTTAATAATTTTACTTCTTAAATAATAAATTATTAAATAGTTTTATATTACTTAAATATAATAACCAGTAGTGAATATATAAAAGGTGACGGAGGTAATAATAAGCTTTTATACTTTGTTCCTAACAACTTAAGGTTTTTACTTCTTAAATATAAAACTGTTCCATAGTTTTATATTAAGTAATATAAAACTATGAAATAAAACTATTTCATAGTTTTATATTACTTATATAATAACCAGTCGAATCAATGTAGAACAGGTGGCAGAGGTAGCAATAAATATCTTTTTATACGTTATTTCAAACAAAATAATATTTTTACTTCTTAAATATTCTTTTTTAATAGTAGAGGGGGCAAACGAGCACGAGGTGCACCTGATGGTAAGTGATCACCGCCGCCCATGAACATCGGCAATACCAGGGGTCTTGAAGTTGCGTTGCCGGCCTCTTAAAAATGAGTAAGCTCTTTTCTTGAAGGTTCCTATGTCGTATCCATTCGGAAACACCCCCGACGGTAATTTAATCCACAAAGGAGTAGTGTGAGGTGAGGCAGAAAGTGCCGAAAAAAGCGCACGGTTGTGGATTTCCAGACATCGAGGTGAAGTGGTGAGAAACTTTAAGTTTTGACACGAAGTCCGATGATGGAATTTAGCGGCAGGAATTAATCCAAACAATTCCTCGGAACACTCCCCATGATACACGCGATAAAAGGTGCAGAGCGAACCTACACCTCTGCGTAACGCCTAAGAGGCAAGCCGATTAGAAATAACCTGGTCGTTGACGATTGGAACCGCTCTACGTTGAATGCGATCAAGAGGAAAAAGCTGGTATTGAGGACCTCCGGCCTAGAGATGAGAACAGTTCTTCATGTGAGGTCCAATTTGGGCCTTGTAAAGTTGCTTCGATCAGCTGGGCACACCAAGCTTTTTGGAGGCTAGTTTAGCCTTTTCATCCAAACTGCGGTACTGAATGTTTTTCGATATGTCGACTCCCGGAATTCCAATATTGGCTGAGGCTGCCAGGAAAGTATTCTCAACACCAGTATTGACAAGTTTAAGGTCGGAGCATGCTCCGTCGACTACGACCTTGTTGTTTCAATCAGCCAAAAAACTGGTGATCCACTTGCATAATTTCTCGGGAAACCCATAGGAAGGGCAGCTTCGAGAGAAGCGCTTTATGCCATACCCGATCAAAGGCCTTCGCTATGTCTAAACTAACGACCAATACCTCCCCCTTAGACTCAACTGCCTCTGCCCAACGATGTGTCAGGTATACTAGAAGGTCACCAGCTGAGCGGCCACGACGGAAACCGTACTGACGGTCACTAATCAGCTGGTGCTCTTCTAAATACTTCAGGCGCTGACAGTTTATAAGTGTCTCCATGATTTTGGAGAAAAAGGAGGTTATGGCTATTGGCCGATATTTTAACGGATAAGAGTGGTCTCCTTTTTAGGGATAGGATGTACTAAAGCTGTTTTTCATGAATTCGGTATCACGCCGAGTGAATAAGAAAGCCGCAATAGATGCGTCAATACTGGCGCCAACTCTGGAGCACACACTCGGAGCACAATCGAAAGGATGCCATCAGGCCCACTCGACTTGTGAATGTCCAAGGAAAGTAGTGGCTTACGCACAAAAGACTGCTGAAATTTTAGTTCCGGTGTGGAAGTATCACACTGCGGGATGGTAGGCGTTGTGTTCCCTTGGTCACTCGGAGTCGAGTTAGACGCAAACACGAGCCCAGAAGATCAGCTTTTTGCTCTGCGGTATGGGCCAAAGAGTCATTGTCACGAGATGCCGACACAGCAGCCCAAGCTTGGTAGTACTCCTGCTTTAGGCATAAAGCCGCTTTGCAATGGCGACCAAATCAAGGCTGAGACTTGCCACCAATGGGTACCGCAGAAGACGGCATAAAAAGTTCCATGCCCTGCAGCACCACATCAGCGACAACATTCGGATCATCCAGCGAGAAGCAAAACCTCTCCATGGGTAGGATGCAAAGAAAGACCGCATCTTATCTCAATCTGCTGACCTATAGTGCCAAACGCGACGACAGTCTGCAAAACGTGACTGTGATAGGCGCGTGACCGGCACTTTGCTCCGGATCAGACAGTGGTCTGACGTACCAAATGGAATATCCACCGATACCTGATATTGGTCCGGATAAGAGGTCAACAGTAAAGGCGTATGGCTATCCACACCGGGAACTTACGTAGGCGAATTCACCAATTGTGTTATACCATACGACAAGGAAAAATCGTGAACAGACCTCCCCGCGTGATCGGTGGTTCGTGAACATAGCCATTTGGCGTGGTGGGCATTAAAAACGCCCAAGATCACCATCTCTGCGGAGGTGGTCTGCTCTAACACGGAATCTACAGCCGATTAGAGGCGTTCCAAAGGCCGGTCAACTTCAGTATATTAAAACGTGAGGCTGAAACTTTGGATTGGTTTTTAAGAAAATTGCGCGCACTAACGTGTCTACTCAGATTTGGTATATTTACATTAATTTCACATGAAAAAGCAGTGCAATAAGCTAAAATGTGTATCAAAATTATGGTGTCAAATGTCTATCGCTACGCGATCACTAATTATTAAAAATTAACTCATATGACTACTAATAAACTACTGCTGTTCAAAATTGCAGGTTAAATCATTCGTCGAGCTCTAGGGATATAAATTAATTGCATGTTAACATAATTTTGCATTTTTCACACCACATTAGAAAATTTCTTGAATATTGTTCCATCGTTCAAAAAACAAACAAGTAAACCTATATTAAAGGAATTACAATCCAGGCGGTCAAATACACTGGGTATTATGTTCTAAGTATTTTCTTTAAAAGTGGATTTGATGATTTTCATTGAAATTTCAAACATAAAATTTAGAAGTAAAAATAATGTTTAAATGATAAGATATCAAGTGCGCATTATGGATTATTATTTTGCTATTAATATTAATTTTAAGCAATTGTAAGTATGGTTGTTTTTTTTATTGTTATTAACTTTTCAAAGTTTGACTGTAGTTTTTCTAATATAGTTAAGTTAAATTATTTATTTATATTATTTTAGTTAATATATTATTCAACTGTTTCGTACTAAATATCAGTTTAGTTTTTTTAATATCTTCTTTTTTATATCAGTCTAAAGATGATCCAGTTAGTTTTCACGATAACACACTTTTTATATTAAACACTAGATTAGAATGCAGTATTATTAAATAGCAACCACCTAGACAAATGCATTTTTGCGAATAATGTTAATCTGAGTCGTAGTGACTATATTTAAATTCATAAATACCAAAACTTATACTCAAAAAAATAATTGTGAATTCGTTTCTGACTATAAAATTTGAGATTATTAAGCTATTAATTAGATTTATGCTAGTAATTTTTCGCCTATTTAAGTTCTTTTTGTTGAATCATTTAGTATCGTACTCGTTTCACCAAACACTGTGTCTAAATCACCTTACAACGAATTACTATGAACTACGATATTACCCTACCACACAAAATCGCCTGGTGACTAATAAATGATAATGGTAGCCATAATAATCGCATAACATCAAACAGGTTTTTCGCCGTGTTGGTCCCGGCCTCCTTTGTAGAATAGGCCAACTGCCGTTCTGCCAGGCAGGTCGTAAAAGGCGACCGATTGGCTATCGAGTCACTACCATCGTGACTACTAGGTGGTAGAGTTCTGCATTGTCTCGCCCGGGTCAGGTACCACCGCCTTACCTATTCCTGCCTCAATAGCGTCAGTGCTTGTCACTGTCGTGTTCCGGTTTGGAGGGTAAGGTAGCCGGTAAACTTATGCATGTGGCATTAGACCTCGCCACAAGATAGCAACGCACCATTAACATCTTTGGTGTCTATAGGCGATGGTTGACTCTTTCCATCAGGAGACCCATCTGCTTGTTTGCTATCTTATGACATAAAAAAAAAGGTGTAACGTGATTCGTAATCACGTAATCTCATGAAATAACGATTCAGTAGATTCATGTAAGATTTAATCTACACTGATATTGTAAAGAGGAAAGATTTAATTGTGTGTACATTTGTAATGGATAAACTCAAAAACTACTGAAATTAAATTTTATACCATTACAAAGCTACAATATATAGGGGTAACGTAGGCTAATTTTTTACCTGGCCGAGCTAAAGGAAATAATGATTTTGCGTCACGCGAACGAAGTCGCGAGTGACTGCTAGTAGTAAGTAGTTTTAATTCGTATCAAGGTGATTGTCTGTAAATTCGATTCGTGGCAGTGATCTCCATATATACACATGTAAAGCGAGTAATAAGCTGTTGATTCGACAAACGGAACGGGAAAATTCCTAAGGTTTCCTCTAAGCTAATCTATGAAGAAGTTGTGAATTAAAAACAACTATCGCTAGTAGACCTATTACATTTGCTATAATAAGTATAAATTCCATACTAGTGACCTGACGTATTATAATTCAGAAAATCATTATCGCGTCATATCTTCCATAATTTGCGAAACGAATCATATTCGCTACAATAAGTATAAATTTCATACTAGTAACCTAACGTTTTAAAAATTCCAATATTGGATGAGAAAATCAGAAAACCATTATCGCATCATATTTTTCATAACCTACTTGCGAAACGAATCACATTCGCTGCATTGAGTATAGATTCCATACTAGTGACGTTTTATAAATCAGAAAACCACTATCGTATCATATCTTTTATAACCTACTTGCGAAACGAATCACATTCGCTGCATTAAGTATAGATTCCATGCTAGTGACGTTTTATAAATCAGAAAACCATTATCGTATCATATCTTTTATAACCTACTTGCGAAACGAATCACATTCGCTGCATTGAGTATAGATTCCATACTAGTGACGTTTTATAAATCAGAAAACCACTATCGTATCATACCGTTTATAACCTACTTGCGAAACGAATCACATTCGCTGCATTAAGTATAGATTCCATACTAGTGACGTTTTATAAATCAGAAAACCATTATCGTATCATATCTTTTATAAGCTACTTACGAAACCGATCATATTCGCTACAATAAGTATAGATTCCATTCTAATGACCTGACGTTTTATAAGTCACAAAATCATTGTCGCATCATAATATGTTTCATAACCTACTTGAGAAATCGATCATATTCGCTACAATAAATATAGATTCCATACTAGGGACCTGATGATGTTTTATAAATCAGAAAACCATTATTGCATCATATCTTTCACAATCCACTTATCTACTAATTTACGGTTCTAAGTTTAGATAGGTACTTAACCCATAAACGAGTGATTGAGTATAAAGTTTTTGTATTATTTTTAACTAATTAAGAATATTTATTTATGGCGATTAAAAAGGAAATGATCCTTTAGTGGGCTTTCAAGCTAAAATGCATTGTAGTACTCGTATATGAAACGGGCATCTTTTAATTGGATACGTTTTAGTAAACTAACTAATGATATTTATTCAGTTCGACACATTTATTTAAACAATCTTCTAGTCAACGGTTGTTGGTCGTATATAATGTTTTTTACATCATTAGATAGCAAACAAGCAGATGTCTCTTCAGATGGAAAGAGAAACCATCATCTACCTTTAGACACTAAAGAACATCTTTAGTTGTGTAATTGTGTGTTGCTATCCTTGTGGCGGGATAGCAACGCCACATGCATAAGTCATGCCACATGTGAGTTATGAATCTTGCTAGTCTTACAAATATGTATAATGTAAAAATAACTGCCATTTTAGAAATAACTATAATTTAGTGTATTATTACTTAGTTGTAAACTAGTATGTTTTAAATACGTTATCGATTGCTATAGTTTGTATTTTTTTACTGTATGCTTTCATAAAATGTATACTTAATTAATATTAGTATTTTTGGTAACAACTCCAAACGTTGGTATCACTCGATTATCGATACAAATATTGAAAAGATCGATATAAATAATAATGCTTTTATTCACATGAACCGCAAAATTTGGTTCGCTAAACCCACAAAAAATGTATAATAATAATACTAATGTTAGTAGATTACTAGTATATTACTATATATACTAGTAATATATATAGTATATACTAATGTTAGTACATTATTAGTATAAACAAAAATGTATAATAATAATACCATCAACCATCCCCACTGCATGCGCTGACTCCAAATCTGAAATCTGTTAAACCGTACAACCTTAAAATTTTAAATAAACTGCATTTTTCGCCATTTTGAGCAGATTTTTACACCGTTTACTTCGGTTTAACGGACATCAGATTCGGAATCACCGCATCGAAATAAATTTAAAACTGGTTGAATCTGGTCAAAGGTGCAGAGCACTTTTTTGTTTTGTGGACTGGTGTTATTGTGGTTAGTTAAAAATATTTGATTAGAAAATTGAGTATGGACTTGATTAAAATTTGATTGTGAATTTAAAGTCTTGTTTGAGAACAGTTTGCTCGTTTACGAAGTTATTGAAATAAATACTAGGTGGTAGAGTTCCGCTACGTCTCTACTGGATCTAGTACCGCCTTCCCTATTCCTACCGCAATAACGTCAATGCTTATCGTTGCGGAGTTCGGAGGGTAAAGTAGCCGGTAGATTTATGCACGTGGCATTACCATCCTGCCATACGAATGGTATCGCACCATTAACATCTTTGTTGTCTATAGGCGATGGTTTCTCTTTCGATTAGGAAATCCATCTCCTTGTTTGCTATCTAATTTGATATCAAAAGAATTAGATCAACTACAAAATTATTGACAAGAACAATGCTCTTAGAATTGTATAATATAATTATAAGAAAATTACCTAGTTAAAAACTTATTGGGCAAAAATCTGTAACGTCTGGAGTATCATAATCAAAATGCTATTTCTAGTCAAATAATCAATACCAAATAATATTTTTAGCTGTTTAATATTTTTAAAGTAATATTTTAAATGACCATGATAAAATAATTTAAATGATCATGATCAAATAATATTTTTAGCTCAATCACCATTATCAAATAATATTTTTAGCTGAATGGTCATGATCAAATAACATTTTTAGCTCAATCATCGTGATCAAATAATATTTTTAGCTGAATGATCATGACCAAATAATATTTTTGGCTCAATCATCGTAATCAAATAATATTGTTAGCTGAATAATCATGATCAAACAATATATTCAACTGAATAATCATGATCAAATAATTTTAGCTGAATCATCATGATCAAATAATATTTTTGCTGAATAATCATGATCAAATAATATATTTAGCTGAATCATCATGATGAAATAGTATTTTCAGATGACCAAATTTAATTGTTGCTGTTTATTGACAGCCTATTTTTATAGTTTAAATTAAATAATAAGAGAAGTAGATACAAGTCGAATTTAATGGCATTGAAAAACGTAAATGTTTTAACGTATTTTATCCTGTAATGCCTATGTTTGAAATAATAATGACTTATTTTATTCTGAGGTTATAATAATAATTCTGAATTAAATGTCTTTTTATCTGATTTTTAAAACCTCTGACTAAGGAATACCTATGGAAATGTTACAATGTCATATAGATACTTAGGTATGTAAAGTTTAGAAGACGAAATAATAAACATAATGGCGTCTTTGTCTAACATATGCAATAAAAACAAGCCAATTCTATATGCGATAGTTTTACTTTATTGACAACATTTTACCTGACGTCACGAGTGTGCCGAGCCGCCATTTTTCGTCGCTATGTACTTACGTTGTAAACCCAAGGAAGTTATATTCTACCCGGAATGCTTACACGTACTTCAAAATCGTTCCGAAGAGTACCATGACATGAGTGGAGTGTGTCTCTTTCTACTAAATAAAGCGCCAATCGCCATATATAAGTGTGGCCATGCGTAGTTTGCAAATTACTACTAAGTAATTCTACTAATTTGAGAAACAATTTTTACATTGCATAAGTAATTACGTAATAATTAAAATAAGCACATTTTAGAACTCACTATGTTAATTACAATACATTTAATGCTAATTTATTTATCGACGTTTATGAATAAAAAGGATTTAACGATTACCGAATATATAAAAATCTACCATTTAGATAGTTTAATTAACACTGGCAATTGCAAGAAAGGGACAACATCCACTCTTGTCGTTGTCTTGCTCAGAACGTTTTTCCCCTCTGTTAAGTAAGAAACAAATGTCAACTTTATTTGTTACGAAATAAAGTATATTTTTATTTTTCAAATATTGCTTCGTAGTAATTCCAGTTATCGTATATAAGTTCCTTGTGTAAACCATAAATATACTCTGTGGACACTACTAAACAGGCTAAAATATAAGCATTTATAATCTATATTATATTATTCTATATTAATATTATAAATGCGAAAGTTTGGATGTTTGGATAGATGTTTGGATGGATGTTTGTTACTCAATCACGCAAAAACTACTGAACGGATTTGAAGGAAACTTGGCACACAGGTACAAGATGATCTGGAATAGCACATAGGCTATATTTTATCCCGGAAAAAATAGGTAATCCCGCGGGATTCACCAAAAACTTATAATGCAGCGGGCTGCACGCTACAGCTAGTTTTAATATAATTCAGTAGTAGTTGTAGTAGTACGATAGTATCGTTAC
The DNA here is from genome assembly GCA_036924255.1 of Apodemia mormo. Lineage (NCBI taxonomy): Eukaryota > Metazoa > Arthropoda > Insecta > Lepidoptera > Riodinidae > Apodemia > Apodemia mormo. The sequence continues at coordinate 42,019,660 of JAUPFN010000005.1, read as the reverse complement.
AATTATCTACTGCTACTGAAACTGAGTCTTAATAACAGAGTCTCATTTTACTTTTGAGTATGGAACCCTAAAAACCCATTTTAACTAAGATATTGTCAAAGTGGACTTTATTACGAAATTAATAAGCTTCAAGGATAGTTTTATAGATAAGTATTTACTGTGTATGGTAAAATACAAAAGCATAGAACAATAATATTCTCCTAATGGAGTACCACACGGAGTATGTAATCCGCCATGTTTCGTTGCGTAGGTATGCACGTTTTTTTCGTAGGTATGGCATCTCCATAGGTTTCCTTCTCAGAGTTTAAAACAGATCTTATTCTTTAAGAAAAATAGTGCAATTTAGATGTAGTAGATAGTGCTAAAAGCTTTTAAGTATGTAAGTATAGTAAATCTGTATTTAAAAAAATAAAGATTGTTGTTTTGGTTGAATTGTTTTTTATTCATATAATTGATTATTTTGGCGGTTGGTTCATACATACCTTCGTAAATTGATGAGACTTCTGCTTCAAGATATTAAAGTAAGTTTGTATAGTCAGCTGATAATAAAACTTTGCAACCTATCGATTGAAAACCGCCTACAACATTTTGGAACTCGAAAAAACTGCAAAACTACGTCAAAGGCGGTTTTAAAAATCAAAATCAAATCAAGTGTTTAAATGTAACGGCTTTTAAGTAGTGTTATATTTAACAAATTACTTCAGATTTTTAATATTCGATCTCAAAAATGTAGTTTTGACTTCTTGAACTGAAAATAACTGAATGCGAACATTCAATGATGGCCTACAGGATCAACCGGTTCAAAGCTTTTTTATCTTGACAATAGAGGCTTACTTCTCTGGCGTACACTACCTGCTATGAGCTTGAGCCTCGTTTATTATACTGTATTTATAAACAATAATAACAAATCATTATCGACGGCCCCGTTGGTCGAGTGGTAAGCGACCTTCACTACGCAATAGACGGGGCTCGGGTTCTATCTCCGACGGGGCAAGCATTTGTTTTTTAATTTAAATTACACTTACTGATTTAACCCCAAAGTAAGCAAATTATTTGGTCGTGTTATGGGTCTTAGACAACGATACTAATACATAGAATCACATATATAAATACTAGAATATATTTAATAAACATCCAAATCCAGAAATACAAACATTTACGCTCATCACACAAATGCTTGTCCCCGTCAGGGATCAAACCCGAGCCCCGCCGATTGCGTAGTCAGGGTCGCTAACCACTTGACCAACGGAGTGATCGGGACGAGAAAATATTGTATGGAATTTCTTGTTGTTCTCTTCTAATTTATTACGCACGTTAATATTCGCGGGCAAAGCTGCGCGGGTCAATTGCTAGTTTACAATATATTTTCCCCGTGTTGGTCTGGGCCCCCTTTGAAAAACAGACCATCTGCCGTTTGGCCAGGCAGTTCGTAAGAGGCGAGCTATTGCTATGCAAGTCACTACCATTGAGGCTACTAGGTGGTAAAGTTCTGCATTGTCTCACCCGAGTCTGGTACCACCGCCTTACCTATTCCTGCTGTAACAGCGTCAGTGCTAATCACTGTCGAATTTCGGTTTGGAGGGTAACGTAGCCAGTAAACATATGCGTGGCATTAATATATTCTACACTTTTTATCGTCGGCACTTGGTGAAACTCCATTTTAATGTAATATTTTATCACTTATACACTTGTACTGTTTCACAATAAAGCTATTATCACTTATTACCAACCGGTTTCGCTTACACAAGCATCATCAGGGCAATTTATAGTTACAAACTGCCGCAACGATAGCAAGGTACTATTAACATCTTGGGCATCTATAGGTAGGCGATGGTTGTCTATTTCCATGAGGAGAGCCATTTGCTTATTTGCAATCTTATGATTAAAAAAAATACGAGTAGGTATCATATAATCACCAATGTAGTGTTTTTTTGTTATTTCCTTATAAATCTGTTTTTTGTGTACAACAAAGCGTTAAATAAATAAATCATAAATTAATCGCAGTTGTTTAATTATTTAAGCAAAAGTTTTACAAAAATTTTGACCTCTAAAATAAACAACGTTATAATAATAACTTATTTTATTATAATAATAACTCTTACTAACTAATACTTATTATAATAATAACTCATTATTAGGCATGGGTAATACACTATTTACAGAAGCAACTGCATATTTGTCATGTTTGTGACGTGTTCGATTATCCGTTACATTCCGATTGCCGGCTTCGATGATTCTGTCCCATCAGATCAGAGATTCCTCGAGCCCCAGCTTAGTTCAAGACCATCCCCATCGCGCCGTTGGCATTCCAAATTTTCCACTCATTTTTTTTCAAGAAAAAGAAATATCTAACTCCGAGACGAATAAATTAATGAATTATTATTATTATTATTTAAAAAATAAAATGAAGAATCCGAAATATAGAATTACGCTTATTAACTTAGTAAGCATTTTTTCTATTGCCTAAATCCCTCGGGACCCCTCACACGTTGTGTGAGTGCCTTTAATAGACAATAATAATGTAATATAATAATAAATAATAAAATATACAAATAACAGGCAAACAAATACGTATAAAAGGGTGAAATTAATTAAATTTGCTATTATCCGCAAACTGTTCTATGTATCTTCCGATGGTACCGGAAAAAAGACGTCGGTTTTATAAATGGGTAAGACTCACCGATGGTCCGGACAAAAAGAAGACCCCAGCGGCACAATTATCCACCCACATCCACCAGAAATGGGCAACTAAAAAAATGAAGTCTAATGCTGTGACAAGTTGGCAACTAACGACAAATCGGGTACATCTATACATATAATAAAATCGTAGGAAAAGAATACTTGGGGTGTGATCTACAATCGATATCGAAGCCAAAAATATAGTTTTTAGAATTTTTGTCTGTTTGTCTGTATGTATGTCCAGGGTAAACTCAAAAAGTACTGCATGGATTTACTTCAAATTTTGCATGAATATTACTAACAGGACGGGTCAACACATAGGCTACATATTATCACGCTATCACCTACGGGGGAGGAGCTGTGCGGAGTAAACGAAGTCCGCGCGGACGAAGTCGCGGGCAACAGCTATATTGAGCAAGTTGTGTTTTCTAGAATTACTGTAAAAATTTTCTTATATCAAGAAAGCAAAAAATGATGACTCCAGTGATAAAAAGACAACCATCACTTAAAGACACCAAAGATGTTAATGGTGCGTTGGGCGAGATGGTAGTGTCTCATGCATAAGTTTAGCGGCTCTTTGTTTACCAAACCGGAACACTACAGTGACAATTATTAATGCTATTGCGTCGACAGTGGTACCAAAACCCAAGCGAGACGTTGTAGAACTATAACCACTTAGTAATTGAAAGGAATTGGCCAACCTGAGGTTTGAAGCCAGGACCTCATGTATCCGGTACCCGTGAAGTTACTACACCCCCAATACATGTCTAATAAAACTCTTATGTTACAGAATAAATGGCCTCAAGAAATAAAGATGGCGTCGCACGTGATATCACAGACATGGCGATGGGCGGCGTTTCTGCAATGTTCGCAACAATATTCACAAACCCCATAGAAGTAGTAAAAACACGACTGCAATTGCAGGGCGAGTTGGCGTCGAGGGGAAAGCATCAAGTCTTCTACAGGAACGTTCCTCATGGGCTTTACGTTATAGCGAGGACGGAAGGAATTGTTTCCTTACAAAATGGTTTACCAGCCATGCTCGGATTTCAATTTTTCTTAAATACATTTAGGTAAATATATTCTATTTTTTTATATTATAATATAGCAAACAAGCAGATGGGTCTCCTGATGGAAAGAGTCAACCATCGTCTATAGACACGAAAAATGTTAATGGAGCGTTGCTATATTGTGGCGAGGTCTAATGCCACATGCATAAGTTTACCGGCTACCTTACCCTCCAAACTGGAACATGACAGCGACCAGCACTGACGCTATTGCGGCAGGAATAGGTAAGGCGGTGATACCCGGTCGAGCCGATGCAAAACTCTACCACCTAGTAGACTATCTACCACCTAGTGTTGTATTTAAAAAATATATTTATATATGTCCCGAATCCCAATGTATGTAAATGATTTTGTATTTTATAGGCTAGGAGTGTATAGAATAGCAGAAAGACGTGGCTATATAACGGATGAGAACGGTCGTGCGCTTGTACTCCGCGGAGCGGCGGCCGCAGGTGTTGGCGGGGCGTTTGGTTCTATTGCTGGGACGCCATTCTTCCTTGTGAAGACGAGGCTGCAAGCTCAGGCGGCGAGGGCTATAGCAGTCGGCCATCAGCACACTCACAGCGGAACGTTTAGTGCGTTAGCTGATATTTATAATAGGGAAGGTTTTAAAGGTTAGTTAATTTATCATATTGCACACCAAGACGTCGCCAATGTAGGGACAATTAAGTTCAAAAACCACATGACCTAAGTCGTTCAAAGAGCTCATAAATCTATGCTTGGCACAGATGATGTTATAGTTACTATTGTATATTGTACACATTTTGGTTTGGGTTTGTTACTGTCTAATTTGATCTGAAAATATCTCAACTTAGTGGGAATTTCTGTTTATTAAAGGAGGAAGATGTAGTGTAGTTAAGTCCACGTTAAGTCAAACTTTGTTCTTTAATATTGTGCATTATCTGTGTTGCGGCTAACCGGGAGTTAACAGCAGTCCGTGGTAGGCGAGTGCACACAGGCATTACGCATATGATGCATGCTTTTGTATCATGGTTAACAAATGGCTGACATCGGACACTGGATTGAAAGTACAGCCTCAAGTTACATATTTAAATAATTGTCTTAGTAAAGTTATCTAAAAATATTACGTGCTTAAGATCATCTATACATATAATAAAATCGTAGGAAAGTCAAAACTGTACATTGAATATTTTTTTAAAGGAATACTTTGGGCGTGATCTACAATCGATATCGAAGCCAAAAATATAGTTTTTAGAATTTTTGTCTGTTTGTCTGTATGTATGTCCAGGGTAAACTCAAAAAGTACTTCAAATTTTGCATGAATATTACTAACAGGTCGGGCCAACATATAGGCTACATATTATCACGTTATCACCTACAGGGAGCTGTGCGGAGTAAGCGAAGTCCGCGCGGACGAAGTCGCAGGCAACAGCTAGTAAATAATATTTGAAGTTAAGTGCTTTTTATTTGGTAACAACAACATTACAGCTTTAATGATGGCATGCAAGGTTTAACTGGGTAACAGATTTTTTGATTTTAATTTTCTGAGGTTTCTATCAAGGGCGGATCCATCCTTCGGTCAGGGGGGTCTGAGGGTGAGATAAGAGCGTCACATATTTGAGGTTCAGTCAAGATAGGCTCTAATCCTTATTTTTTGCAATAATAAATCCATACCTAGACTCTGGATTCGCCTTTGGTTTCTATAAGCGATGGTTGTTTCTTTCCGCCAGGAGAATTATTTTCTCATTAGCTATTTAATACCTAAATATAAAAAAAACGTCTCACGTAGTAGATATTTTTTAGGTCTCTTCCGTGGAGTGGGACCACAAATACCACGAGGAGCTGTAGGGAGCGCTTCCCAAATGGTCAGCTTCTCATACGCCAAGCAATGGCTGCGAGAGCGAGGATATTGCGAGAACGCGCTACTCCTTTCCTTTGCGGGAGCAAATCTTGGTGGCGTGGTGATGACTTTATGCTTGAACCCCTTTGATGTGATAGCGACAAGGCTTTCGAACCAACGTAAGTTAACTAATCTCTAAGAATTTTGAAAGCAGAAAGAATGTGTAGTTCAGCATTTCTCGCAACACAATACTGAGAAATAACAGTCATCATAGGGAATAACGAGTCGTCGCCAGTCACGACGAGCCGTCTGGTCATATTCCTTTTAGAAGACCAGCTGATAGCCTAGAGAACTACATAAGCGACACCGACAGAAAACAGAGGTCTATTCGTTATAAATAACTATAACAAACTCGACGTAACACACATTGGCCGCTGTCAACATAGCAACACACTATTAAACAGTATTTGATTGAACCATATTACCCAATATAAAGAACACGGGCAAGACTTCATACATCGTTATTTTTAATTAATACCTTAAAGTTTAATATATTCCTTAAGATTCTATATCAACTCCTTAACTTATCCGCATTTAATAAATATTTTTTTAACATGGGGAACAGTAGCTAAATAAAGTTTGAATTTAGGTAAGATTAACGTCAACATTCGGTTCTCTCCTTAGTAGTCTGTGGTTAGGTATTTATCTTGTCATTGGGCGTCTTCAGTACAATTGCTAATCTCAGAAATCTAAGTTAGATTGACAGCTAAGATTTTGCAAAAACACTTTATAAGTACTTAAAAGAACAAAAAATAAATTAGCATTAACAGCTATTCTTTAATACAAAAACAGGGAGAATTTTTATTTGACACTTATAAAGAAAATTATGATATATAAACTTATTACTGTTTTAATGAAAATGTAATTAAAGTTTTATAAAATGGTAACACTTAAATATGATGATAGAATTCAATCAAATTATAGTCTCAATTATTTTTAAATGATTGTACCTCGCGATATATTTTATTTAATTGATTTAAAAATCGTAGAAAATTATTCTAGTTTATCTAATATTCGTCACTCCAAAAGACACGCAAAGGTTGTATAAAATTAAAATGACCTGTGTTCTTTAAATAGTAAAAATGGTAGATTGAATATTTCGTTATAGAGCACTTTGTCCCGTATGTTTTGCGCCGTCTGGCTCTAATCAATAGGTAAATTCGTTTTATTAATTTTACTTGATTTCTTGTTTTAATGACACTAAAATAAAAACACATTTATAAGTACGTTCGAGGAAAAACACAAAACTGCTTACTTACCTTGTGGTGAAATAGAAGATGAAAGATGAACAAATCAGCTATACTATACGAGTGGTGAAGGTAACACCATGAAAGACAATGCATATCATAAGGATTGGGTGCAGTTTTAAGATAGTGTCAAGAGTTTCCGTAATTCGGCTTTTTTTTCGGAATGTCTCAATTGCTGTTAGCCTTATGGGCTGTTACAGCTTCACCGGTCGCGGGGGCGAGCAGAGTGCTGAGCCAGAATTTAAAGGTGTAGGGCTGTGTAGTGTGAGACCGAACCTCGGCTTAGGGTGGGGTCGTGATTTGCGATGAGAGGGCTAGTGGCATTGTTTTGTCCGTCCGCCGAACCTTGCCCTTGGGCTCGGTTCGCCGAAGGGCGAAACAGGGGTTCTCGTCGCCGCCGGCGGCGACGGTGTCGCGAATGTAGGTGTGTAGTGTTATCGTGTAAACCGTTGGCCAGAGTTATCGGGTCATCGGGATCGGTAAGAACGTGGCGGGGCCTACGTAGTTTGGGATCGGGATTTGGGTCTGGGATGTAGTCAGCCGCGGCTACCACCAGTGGGTTCGGATGCGAGATGGCACGATCGAAGTATCTTTTGGAGATGTCTTTGAAATGCTTTGCTAAGCTCGGCAATTCAAGATCGTTATGGAGGTCTACGTTGCGCATATACCACGGTGCTCCCGTGGCAATACGCAGGAATTTATTTTGTACCACTTGCAACGGATGCAAGTCCGTACAGGGGAGGTGGGCAAACGCTACGCAAGCGTAAGAAAGGATGGGGCGTACGCACGACTTGTAAAGTGTCACCTTGTGTCTAAGTGACATTTTACTGCGTTTATAGATTAGATGATATAACCGACCTACAACGAACTTAGCCTTAACTTTCATTCTTTGTATGTGCGGTTTGAATGACATTTTGCTGTCCAACGTTACCCCGAGGTACTTGACTTTCTTTTCCCACGGGATGACTTTTCCGAACAGGGTAATGTTGCCTAGCTTACGCAGACCGCGCCTTTGTTGTCGCGGGTGTTAACCGCGGCGAAAGTACACGGCTGCACTTTTTGAGGGATTTATTTCAATACGCCATTTTCTGAACCAATCGCCGAGGGCGTTGGCCGCAGCCTGCAGCCGCTTGGTGAATGTTACTTCGGAAAAGTTGGACGTATAGAGGGCGGTGCCGTCGGCGAACAACGCGAGCTCGACGTGCGGCTCGCGTGGTACGTCGCACGTGTAAAGGGAGAATAATACGGGTGACAGTATGGAGCCCTGCGGGACACCTGCTGTAATCGATCTGTGGGTGGAGAAGGCTCCCTCCACGCGGAATTTGAATCGGCGGTTGGTGAGGTACTCTCGTATGATGAGTACGAGTCTGTCGGGCACGCCCATTTGGTATAGCTTATATATTAAGCCATTGTGCCAGACTTTGTCGAACGCCTTTGCGACGTCGAAGAATAGGGCGCCTGTGGGAATTTGCAGCCCCGAGGCTGCGTTTAACCCGTTTAGGATATATTCGGTGAGACGGTGCACTTGATGAGTGCAAGAGTGAGCCGCTCGGAACCCGAACTGCTCATTTATTAAGAGGCCTTTCTCGTGTACAAATGCCTTAAGGCGAGCGAGAATGATTTTTTCATAGATTTTGCCTAACGTATTTATTAGGCTAATGGGGCGGTAACTACTGACGTTATTGCGGGGTTTACCCGGTTTGTGAATTCCTATGACGGTGGCTTCTTTCCACTCGTCTGGAAACGCGCAGCCGGCTAGTAGTGCATTGAAGATGCACACTAGTAGGCATATTAGGGAGGGGGGAGGTATTTAACAACCTTATTAGTGATTTTATCGGGCCCCGGGGCCTTTTTATTGTGTAGACCTTTTATTATGTCGCCTACTTCTTCTTAATTCGGCATGTTTGTATACGGAGAGTACCTAAGAGGCCATCCATAAATTACGTCACATGTTAAGGAGGAGGGAAGGGCTCAAGGAAGTGTAACATTGTGTGACAGGGGGTAGGGAGGGGTCCCAAATTTTGTGACATCACATTTTTTCAAAATATATTTTATATCAAAATATTACATCACTAAATTTAAAAAGCTACCTGTATAGATAATAAAATAATCGAATGAAATCATTATTACAATGTAAAATTGTAAACTATGTGACATCACACTAGATGGGGGGTCTCAAATGTTCCCAGCTGTGACAAAGACAGGGAGGGGTCAAAAAATCATGAAATTCGTGTGACGTAATTTATGGGTGGCCCCTAAGTGGGAAAACCACGGTAAGTTTTCCTGGATCGTGATGAATGACACCCGATTCTATCTGCTTACCTCAAAAGAACTAGGCGTGAAAATATATAGTACTTATGTATATGTATGTACCTTTATTACGTACCTGCTCTAATTACTACGACTAACACAATCATTTGAAATCTTACAGCGGTGGACTCAAACAATCGCGGCAAATTGTACAAGGGTATGGTGGATTGTTTTTTGAAAATGCTGCGAACTGAAGGTGCCATCGCATTTTACAAGGGGGTGGGAGCTAACTATCTACGTTTAGGGCCTCACACCGTGTTGCTGTTAGTATGTTGGGACCAGCTCAAGATGTTAGAACAATATTTGCGAAGCTGACAGTAAATAAAAATCATGAAAATAATTATTCCAGAATTTAGGATTTAATTATAAGAAAACTAGCGACCTGCCCGCGGTTTCACCCGCGTAGCCTTTGTTGCCGTGGGAATATCGGAAAGGTTTATATACTCAAACCTTCCTCAAGAATCAATCTATTAAAAAAACCGCATTATAATCCGTTGCGTAGTTTTAAAGATTTAAGCATACATAGGGACATAGGGACAGATAGAGAAAGCGATTTTGTTTTATACTATGTATTGATAAACGGGTGTTTATTAAATTTTAATACTGATTTACAGTTTGACTGGTAAGACTCTACATATTAAAAGACGCGATAGTTAATAGTCGTATATTATCATAATAAACAACAAAAAATTGGTAAAATACGGGCCACGCGCAATGTAGGGTTTCGAAGTTCCCCATCACAATAATGCGGTCTGAGGGCTTTTATAGCTTCATACTATAAACATTTAAGCTATTCAACGTCAATGACAAATATATATCCGCACCACAGATTCACCGCCCATAAAAACTTCTCAAGTACATTTTATAAGTTGGTCGACTATTATTCAAAAACTTGTAAAGCCTTCTAAGCCGTAATAGTTTTCCTTTTAACTTCATTATATTTACTACTACCATGATTTTTTTGCCACCCCTGATACCAACCGTTTAGCCTGTAGAGGGGGGGGGGGGGGGGGAGGATATTTGACTCTAACAAAAATTGGCACTTAAAAGTTTAATATTTTATAAACGAGTCTCTTAATCGATAACTTGTTTTCACAAACCTACAATATTTGTTTAAAATTTATCACACAATGGGAGATGTGTGAAAAAAATTAAGATCCCCATTTTACATGTAGGGGACCTACCTTGAAAAAAAGCATTTTTTCAATATTTTATGTTGCCACTTTTTTTATGTGATTTATATGTATATCTGTGCCATATTACAGCTTTCTAGTAATAAGGATCTTAAGCTATCATGCGGATGGACGGACGGGTAACTATTAGGTTTCCTAGTTTACTTCGGAACCATAAAAAGGGAGGGAATATTGCTAAACTTCATAGTAAACAAAAACAAAATTCAAAAATTATAGTCACCGCGCGGATAATAGGCGTCCGCTTAAACCGACACGCCAGTAATTGCTGTTCGCAAACAATGAACTTTTATTTGGTTTCCGTACTAAAGATATGTATTGAATCATCAGGTCATAATTTAAGTACCTATTTTTAACATATTCGGTATCAGAATCGAGTGAACACCTGTCTTCAGTATGTAGTGTCTTACCAGTCAACTTGTACCTATATATGTATAAGTTCATTGACGTTAAAAAATAATATAGATAGACAAAAATTATACAGACTATAATTTGGGCAATAACGTGTTCTCAGTGTGTCCCAAATTTCATCAAGATCGGTTAAGTGGTTCTGGAGTTATAACGGGCCATACAGACGTCGTAAAAAAAAGTCTATGGTCACAAAATTTGCGCAACCACGTGTTCTAGTGTATATCAGTTTTCATCAGAGTCATGAGACAAACCTACTGACAGACAAACAAAAAATTCCAAAATAGTAAAATTAATGTTAGAATATTATAAACATAACAAAATTTGACAAAAACTAATGTAAACATTTTAATATAAATTTGCAGTTTGATATATATAAGTGTTCATAAATATATCTCGTTACTAAAATTGTTTATTTTTTACCCCCACCTGAAAAATAAGCATGCAATAATAATATATAAATATGTGTAAAATCCATTTTATTCGGGAATGAATCTCCTGTGCATGTTTTCCCTTACATTTTCTCTGACACAATACAAAAACATCTACATAAAACAAATTGTGTTTATATACACGTCATTTCTAGTTCAGATATTTGAGTGTTTGTTCCTTTAGTTTTGCGTGTTCTTGATAGTCTTAAATCTTTATCTTTAGCAAAATTTCGTAAAAAGCTTAAATAAAACACTATTATACTATAGAATTTTTTGCTAATAAAATTAAACGTGAACGACACTTTGCCAACACTATTATATATGTATATGTAATAGATTTGAATATCTCAATTTAATAATTTTTATATAAAAAAATATATGTTTAGTATATATTTGAAATTGTACATATTCAAATCTACCTGTGAAATGTTTGCAGTTTGTATGGTAGAATACGGCACACTACAATTTAGTTTGCACACACACACACACACACACAGGCGCACGCGCACGCTCGTGAGCACACACACACACGCACGTACGTCCACGCACGCACGCACGCACGCCCGTCCGCCCTTTTTTCTTTATTTTACTCTATATTTACTTTATAAAACGCAACGAAATTTGCAGCGAAATAACTTTTTATAATGTTTTTGTGTAATATGAAGGGCAAACAGACGCAAGAGTACCAGTTTAAGATCAAGTAAAAAAAAAACAAAACTTATTTTGAACCATCTTTTATTGTTAATAAAAACTAAGCCAAACACAATTATATTTTGACATAGCGGCTCTTGATGGTGATCAATAATAAAAAAATATAATAAACAAATATTATGCTATCAAGCAATAAATCCATATTTTCAGACCCATAACCAATATTAAAACTATATACGAAAATTAAATACAATTAATATTTAAGTACATAACTTGCAATCCTTAAAGCAAAAAATTTTTTGATTTCGCGTTTATTCCACTTTTTTGTTGTATCTCAGATTCTATGTGTAATGTATGAGTGACATTACCATCCCGTCACACGGTACAATAACACACCAAATCTTGGTGTCTATAGGCGATGCTTGTCTCTTTAAATCAGGAGAGCCATCTACTTGCTATATTATGACATCTATACATATAATAAAATCGTAGGAAAGTCAAAACTGTACATTGAATATTTTTTTAAAAGAATACTTGGGGCGTGATCTACAATCGATATCGAAGCCAAAAATATAGTTTTTAAGAATTTTTGTGTGTTTGTCTGTTTATCTGTTTGTCTGTATGTATGTCCGAGGTAAACTCAAAAAGTACTGCATGGATTTACTTCAAATTTTGCAAGAATATTACTAACAGGTCGGGTCAACAATCAACATATAGGCTACATATTATCACGCTATCACCTACGGGGGAGGAGCAGTGCGGAGTAAACGAAGCCCGCGCGGACGAAGTCGCTGGCAACAGCTAGTAAAAAATAATAATGTTAAGAGTTTTTTAGATTCATTAGCTATCCCTTTACGCCTGCCTGGGCGTAAAATCGCTGACGATAAATATATGGTATATTATGTGTCTATTATATGTCACTCGCTCCCACTATTTACCAATTTTCATTAAGACCGGTTAAGCCGTTATTAAGTACCGAATATCATTATATATCATATACCTGAATACTGATTATTATTTGAATTGTTTACATACAAAAAACTTCGCATATATTTTAATGGGATAAACGCGAAATTGTTAAATCTTAAATTAATAAACCACAACATTATTATCGCAGTCAATTTAAAAAAATCTTTTTGATGATTTCATTAATTGGACGCAATATTAAAAGTCTATTTATTGTACTTATAACACTCTAAAATAAAACGCTCGCTAAGCTAATATCATAAACGATTATGAATCGCGAATCGGAATAAATAAGTTAAAACTTAATTACCAAACAAAGTCAAGCTAAAAAAAGATTATTCTTGAAATCCAATGTATATTCCGAAAGTAACCAATTAACGAGAATCTCGAATGTGCCAGGATTAAAAATCGCCAAAGTTAAACGAACCGCCCTTGGAGATTTTTAATCCTATACGATATAAAAAAACGTAAACAAAACTGTGATTTACTCTTATATCCACAAACTATTATTAATAAATGGTAACATTATTATAAATTGCAATAAAAATAATCCACTACGGTCATTAATTGACATTAACGCAAGTAGAAAAAGAAAATACTAAAATACTGATCACTTTGGCAGTACTGGCCGACATTTACTGAGATATATTTTAACTTTACTTATTTAAATTAGGACTTTGGCTATCTTGCGGATTAACTGCACATTTAGCTCACTAGGATTCACCAGTTTATCAGCTGTCACACTGGATGGTGATCTCATATACCCATATTTTTTACATTTTAATAAAAAGCTTAGGCTCAACTGAAATTATGAAGAATGACTTATTAGGATATTGAATATTCCAATTACTCATTCTTCTCATCATTTGGTAAGAACTTTTTTCCTTCATTTGGTACTTCAGGTTCTACTTATTCCGATCCGTTATTATAACTGAATTATAATTATTAAAATGTAAATTAATAATTATTTAATTATCAAATGATACTACAAATACAAACCCATCTAGTACATTATGAACTAATTAAGTACAAAATATATTTTTTCAACTATTACTAGATTAAAACTATAAAAGCGAATTAAAAAAGAATTCCACTAAATTAATTTAAGTAACTTGGTCATAAAAGTACAAAAGTTTAATAAAGTAAAAATGTGTTCATAACACAAAATACTCTCATGTCTAGAATCTGTAATACATCGTTATTGTGTCATTCTGTACGTCTTTCTTTGAAAAAAAAAATCGCAATATTTAATACCTAAAATTGCTAAAGCCATGCTTTTGTTCTCGATAATAATTTAAAAAAATAACCAGATCTTATAAATTCGAATATATTACTTAAAAGATTAACCTAACCGAAGCGTCTTAACATATATCTCACTCAATATCCTATCACCAATGAAGTCTTTGTTCTAGACAAAAGTAAAAAAACTAAAAAAATTACCATGTATAAACAATGCATGACAATTAAATAAGATCAATCTAGGCGAAATGTTTTTATCTCATTCAATATTTTCTAAAGTCTTAATAATATCCAGATCCAAGGAGACTATTAAAATTGAGCTTTTTTAACAATTAGCCACCCTCATTTGATGAAGGAGACTGAGTTAATATTATTATTATTGAGTAGTTCTTGTTCGTTTAGTTGTTTGTGCTCAAAAAATAATTTCTTGGAGAAGTAATACTAATTTTGCAATTTAAAAAAATGTAGTCGCGAGTTATGTCGCTCCCCGATTCCAGTAATGAATCGACAAGTGTGAGACGTTTTCGAATAATAATAACGTAGCGTAGATTACTTCGTGAACGGCAAAATTTTGGTTTACTACAATTCACCAGTTTTTGTCGGTTAATAATATTGCTAGCAATCCCTATTACAATTTACAACATTTTACCAATATATTCAGGACTGTCGTTTGTACGAGTAAGCTAAACAGAGATTGCATAATAAGTGCTAACACTAACGCGAAAGTTAGAATATATCTTATTTAATCATTGATATAAAAAACCCTAGATGCACAGTCCCGAACAAATCTGACACTCAAAAGCGTCCCTAATTTCATTTAAGTAGTTATAGATATGGCAAAAACATATGTCTTTGCATATCCAACCTTAAGTGCACGACTTATAGTTGTTTTTACAAAGCAATGTACGAAAAGAAATAAAATTGACAGTGTCGCGACCGACGCGATTCTATTTAAAATTGTGCACTCATTTTTGGAGGACGTTTTTGACACACTGATTGTGTATCTTGGGTTTTTTATATCAATGTATATAATCTGAAATGGAATTCGAGATCAAAGATATAACAAAACATGTCAATGTCACTTCACTAAATTTTTTCTACACAATTTTAGACAAAATAATTATCATTATGTTTCGATTTATAATAAAAATGAAAAATGACTAATAAACCGTTTATAGTTTTATAATATACTAGCTGAGCCCGCGACTTCGTACGCGGGGAAAAATTTCGAAAAAAGTAGCCTAAGTAACTACCTATCACATCAGTTATCTGCCAGTCAAAGTCCCGTCAAAATCGGTCTAGCCGTTCCAGAGATTAGCCGGAACAAACAGACAGATAAAAATTGTAAAAATGTTACTTTTGTATATGTATCGTGTATACATCCATATGCATTTAGTAAAAAGCCGTTATTTCAATATTACAAACAGACACTCCAATTTTATTTATTTGTATACAAGATAATATACATAAACGAGAATAGTGAAAAACCTAAAATTATAACGGAAAAGTAAATCCAATCACGACAAACGTCAAAAAACGAATGAACAAACAAAATGGTGACTATTAATAATTTTTATGTAATACATACTAATATGATAAATGCGAAAGTGTGTTTGTTTGTCCGTCTTTTACGGCAAAACGGAGCGACGAATTGACGTGATTTTTAAGTGGACATAGTTGAAGGGATGGGGAGAGACATAGGCTATTTTTTGTCTCTAACCCCCCACTTCCCTAAAATGAATTTAATGCGAGCGAAGCCGTGGGGAAAAGCTAATAACACTTATATTTTTTTAAAAGAAGATTCTAAAGCTTTTTCTGTATCATAAAAAAGGCACAATTACATTACAAACAGTAAGTTTTATTATTGGTTTATAATGTTAAGTATTTGATATAAAAATCTATTTTACCGTCACACAGTGTAAACTAGTACGAAGGTTGAAGTTAATCGCTCATGTGTAAGTCGTTGTTTCATAATCATTATTGTTAGATAATTTTCTTAGTTTCTTGTAAAAAAACACATAACTATTGTATATCACCACTACCGCTTGTATTAGACGACTAACTTTATTTTGTGAAATAAACAATTTGAATTCTTTTGCAAAATTTAGTTTTATGAATGTAACGGATACATATAATTTTTCACGATATTTTAGTATATTTGACAAACCACAAAAACTCGGCCGTGACATTAAACTGGCTTCACCATTGTTTACACATTTGATCTCAAATTTCTTTTCCGATTGGCATTACTGATGTTGGCATTACTGATGTACAGTAAATAATAAAAACCCTATTCGACCCAAAAGGGGCGTATAGTTAGGTAAATGACATTGTCAGAATAAACATGAAATATTATATTATGCAGGTTGACGTAAAAGATTCTACATATTGAAGGAGACGATAGTGGTCATAAGCAAACAGTAAAAATATAATAAAACGAGAATATTGCTTAACTACACAGTAAACCTTGAGGAAATTATTGTAGTATTATTCAAAAAGTATGGTCACCGCACATTGTACCCTCGTTGTATAAAAGTAATGAAATGATGATTCTCTTTATAAAATACTAACCGCCGCGTGCAGCCCGCTGCATTATAAGTTTTTGGCGAATCCCACGGGATCACCTATTTTTTTCGGGATAAAAATATAGGCTAGCCTATGTGCTATTCCAGGTCATCACCTGTGTGCCAAATTTCATTCAAATCCGTGCAGTAGTTTTTGCGTGATTAAGTAACAAACATCCATCCAAACATGCAAACTTTATAATAATATAAATTAATTAATAAATATAATATCCCATGTGTATTTTAACTTTAAGGTTGATTGTGCACAATGTCTGCTGTTTCTTTGTAATCGCTTCATAAGCTGGGCAGGCTGGAAGAAATCTTTATTACCTTAGAGATAAGTCTACCTTTTGTACGTTTTCAATTATATTTTTTCTCTGTAAAATCTTATAAGTTGTGTGCAATAAAATATAAAATAAATAAATAAATAATCAATATTATGGTATTTTCAAACCCAACAAGGATTTAACCTTCAATTTCGCTAAAATTTAGCGAATATTTCGACCATAAACTACTTCATCGGGTAAGTGGGCGCGGCTTCGTAGTCGCGTCCATATCGGTTTTTTTGTCCAGTAATTTGTGTGGCCATACTTAATATTGTAAATATCATTTAAGATTAATAATTATTTTGATCGGCGAAAATTTATCTATCTATATCCACAAAATAATCTTTATTAATGTTTTAAATGCGAAATTTTGGATATTTGAATGTATGTATGTTTGTTACTCAAGCACGCAAAAACTACTAAATGGATTTGAATGACATTTGGCACACAGGAAGATGATGACCTGGAATGGCACATAGACTACTTTGTATCCCGGAAAAATAAGTTGTTCCCGAGGGATTCACTAAAAACTTTTAAAACGCAGTGGGCTGCACGGTGCAGCTAATAGTATAATATGTATGATTGTATTATGCTATCAAACAATGCCTTTGCGGATAGGACAGATGACTTTTTGTTGTATACACAACAAAAAAATCTCTTCTCTCGGTCGCTGGATTTTTTTTGTGGGAGTGATTTCAGAAAAAGTTCAGAGAAAAGTGTTACAGGAAACTTTGGAAGCGCGCGTTATTTGATTTGACGACTTTATATAGAATTACAAATTTTCATGCTTAGAATGTATTCGACCAATAATGTGACGAATAAATTGGTTTCACATATATCTCATCTCAATTTATAGTAGGATAACATATCAGATCTTATGCGACTACTGGAAGACTCGCTGGGTTTTTTTACACACTGTATATGATTTTATCAAGCTATCAAATAATGTGTTTGATGATCGGACAAGGTTTTTGTAAGTTACCTTAAAACTATCATAATGGCGTGTGATGTGATGTTAGGTATGTGTTGAGCCGGTGTGTGGTGTGACGTCACAGGCGGGGCGGCGCGGCCAGTGGCCGGGACCGGAGCCCGCGACTACACAACTGACTTACTTCCGACGGACTCCTTCCGAGAGTTTCGGGGAAGTAGAACCTGGAACATGAAACAATTTCTTCAACAACTAAAACCCTCTAAAAAATCTGGAACCCAAAAGTTCGAAGTTCCTGTATCTAAGTATTTGAACCACGTTAGTGTACTTCAAGGCTCGATAGTTGGACCACTTCTGTTTATTATCATTTAACAATGATATTAAAAATTGTTTTCAAAATTTTAAATCCCATTTATATGCAGATGATTTTAAGGACCAGAAAGCTATAAAATCAATTGACGATTACATCTTCTAAGAAAATCTACATAAGCTAACGTATAAATATATAAAAATGTCATGCCGCGGTGTTTGTGGTCGTACTCCTCCGAGATGACCTGACCAACGTTCGTGCTTTAGACATTTAAGTAAGTTATATACTGCTAGATAATTAGTGTCTATATCCAGAAAAACATACGCTGTTTACTGTTCCAAATAAAGAAAATAAAAAACTACCTAAACTGTTCTAATTGAAAATATCATTAGTAATTTAACTACTTACGAAGTAGATACAATACACATTATATAAAACCAAATCGGATTTCATTCAATAAATGTTGATACATACTTATTTTATTGAATACAGAATTCATTTAACATACTAAAAAAAGTGTGATTTATTTTAGTATTCCACGCTGAAAATATTCGTCGCATATCACTGCCGGCCGCCGCCATTTCGGTGTGAAACAGCCCTTATACATCCTTATATAATTGGCGGTCATTGATATATAAAAACCCAAGATACACAATCAGTGTCTCAAAAACGTCCTCTAAGAATGAGTGCACAATTTAAAATTGTGCACTCACTTCAAATAGAAGCCCGTCGCTCACGTCACTGTCCGCGCGTCAAAAATACAGAATTGTTCTCTGATAAATTGTAAAATACAACATCATGAACGTTAAAAAATATAAGATATTGTATTTTCGGTAAGTATAACAGTTTATCGATTTATTTTTGTCGTTTATATTACTAAATATAGGGTGTAATGTATGATATTAATTTTATTTGTCTTAAAAATGTACTCGACGCTCCAAATAAAATACGACAAAATTTCAATGGTCACTTTTTCAGTAAAAGGACAGTGCATTACAACCTCCTTTTAATTTAGTCGAATAATACAAATTGATCCTGTTATTATTAGTGGAGACGATTTTTTTCATTAATAAGTTATTTTTTTTAATAAGATTTTTTTTTTCATTAATAATTTTGAATACCTTTTATTTAGTTGTTAACCAACTGCCAAAAGAGAAGAGGACATCAATTTGACGATTTTAAAATGTTTGATTATATTGATTACTTATTTTGAGGACCAAGTTGGGTGATTCTTTTTATTCTATTTGTACGAATATAAAATACAATATATAATTGTGATTCTTACGATGAACTTTGGAGATATATTACGAAACTTTTAATATAACAATAGGAAATCATAAGTAGCATCGAATTTTGTTCTGTTTACACGTGTTGTTGATAACGATTTCTTAAGTGGAAGGCACAGGTTGCATTAAGAATGTTTATTTTTTGATTTAACACATACATATCTTCACGCCAGATCCCTTACGGGGTTGGCAGAGAGAACCGAGTGCCATACATCACGATCCTTGCAGGCTTGTCTCGCTTCCTCCACATTCATCACTCTCTTCATACACACACGTCGGTTGCGAAGACTAATAATAAATTGATTTAATAATTTATTTTTAATAAAATGTTGTTTTTGATTGCGGATATCTTATACTATGCATATTATAAATGTTAAAGTTTGTATGTTTGATAATCAATCACGTAAAAAATGGCTGTACCAATTTGGATTTGGACTCGGATATAAGATGACCTGGAATAGCACATAGAATACTTTTATCCTAATGCAGAGATCTGCAGCTAGTCGTGTATAAATTTTAAGTGACTGTTTATATGTACGAGTTGTTTTATTTGCATACTAGCTGTTACCCGCGGCTTTGCTCGCGGATATTTACTTTAGAACTTATTTAACCTTTCTTTATTTTATTAAAAATCTCTACATTGCTGGGTGGGCCGCTAGTACGTAAAAAATAATATTTACATATTCATCTTAATTATTTATATACATTTTTGTTATTAAAATGTAAGTAAAAAACGTAAGACCTGAACTTCCTATAACTTCTAAATTTTCTATACCTAATATCATAACTAACTATACCTCAAACTAAAAATACCTATTAGTAACACACCTATCGAAAAAGCTAACGTAATTATAAAAGAAATTTATAATTAACAGGAAATATCTAATCTAAAATTACCTTTGGCAATAATATTATATGTACTAAACTATGTATACTCCAAACTAAATATACGTATCTATTAGGATTTCTGTGTATGTAACACACCTATGTAACCAACTAATGTAACTATATTAAAAAAATCTGTGAGCTGGTTGACCCTACAGGCCACCTGAAACTTCCCGCTAAATTTAAGTATTTTAACCTCAAAGAAATAAATAATAGTTTAAAAAAACTAAAAAACACGCTTTTTATAGAAAACCGAACTAAAAAAATAGAAAATAAATTTTAATAAATTTAAATTAAGAATAGTGTTAAAAATTTCAATAATTATAAATTAATAATAGTGTGAATAAAAAATAATAATTTTATTTAAAAAAAAGCGTGGGGTGCATGGTGTCAATAGTTATAAATATTTTATTGACACATATGAGTAGAGTGATTATCATTTCGGTAATATCTTAAAAAGCACCCCACGCTTTTTTTAAAATAAAATTATTATTTTTTATTCACACTATTATTAATTTACAATTATTGAAATTTTTAACACTATTCTTATTTTAAATTTATTAAAATTTATTTTCTATTTTTTTAGTTCGGTTTTCTATAAAAAGCGTGTTTTTTAGTTTTTTTAAACTATTATTTATTTTCCACTTTTTAGTTTGGTTTATTTATAATTGCTTGTTTTTTTAATTTTAAACTATTGCACGACTCATGATGCGAAGCATCAGAGAGTGCTTTACGATCGAAAAATTTTTTCATATATACATATCTTCACGCCAGATCCCTTACGGGGTAGGCAAAGAGAACCGAGTGCCTTACATCACGATCCTTGCCGGCTTGTCTCGCTTCCTCCACATTCATCACTCTTTTCATACACACACACGCCGGTTGCGAAGACTCTTGATACCACCTTCGGAAATTTTTTTCGCCTTATTTTGGCAACTATTTTTAGTATTATAGCCTTGTTAGTTAACGGAATCAAGATATTTTGCATACTATTGTCGAGATAATTTAATGGAGATTAATTCTATACTTGCTATAAATTAATTTAGTGCAATAGAAACGGAAAAAAATATGAAAATAGGTCAAAAAATTTTCATGTCCGTCATGTATGAAACTCCGAAAACACTGTAACTTATGAAAAAATCAATTATTTGAATTATTTTTTTTTAATTCTAATCGGCAATTGTATATCATCGAATGCGAATGGCTAATAAATTCAGTGTCGTTTAATTACAATTAATAAAAAACGAAAACTACAAGACTGTATATCTATATATCCATGTAAAATTAACATGGATGGTGATATATCTATATCTATAAATATTACGTACATTTATTTTGTTTTTTTTTGTTTTTTTTTTTTGTTTTTTTACTCAGTCAATTAAACTCATTCCAAGGAACTTATATACTATAACTGGAATTGTTACGAAGCAAAAGTTTATTTGAAAAATAAAATTGTACTTTATTTCTATAACAAATAAAGTTGACATTTGTTTCTTACATAACAGAGTGGAAAAACGTTCTGAGCAAGACAACGGCAAGAGTGGATGTTGTCCCTTTCTTGCAATTGCCAGTGTAAATAAAACTATCTAGATGGTAGATTTTTACATATTCGGTAATCGTTAAATCCCTTTTTATTAATACACGTCGATAAATAAATTAGCATAAAATGTATTGTAATTAACATAGTGAGTTCTAAAATGTGCTTATTTTAATTATTACGTAATTACCTATGCAATGCAAAAACTGTTTCTAAAAAATTAGTAGAATTACTTAGTAGTAATTTGCAAACTACGCATGGCCGCACTTATATATGGCGATTGGCGCTTTATTTAGTAGAAAGAGACACACTCCACCCATGTCGTGGTACTCTTCGGAACGATTTTGAAGCGCGTGTGAACATTCCGGGTAGAATGTAACTTCCTTGACTCAGTCACAGAGACGGTGGCGGACTCTTCGTGGCTCGTGAAATCTAAGTTATATGCACAGACACTGTTGCAAACTCTAATGCGCATACCTAGCCGAGTGCCGCGGTAGAAGCACGGAACTACTTACAAGCTTATAGACATATGTGTGTGTGTGTGTGTGTGTGTGTAAGTGTGCAAGGCGTTCCTGTCGTACTCCCATACAGGGCAATACGACGGGGCCAGATATGGGCCATGCTTGGCGCAATGCTGTCTATCTCTGGCCCATGCTTGTAAACCCGCTTTGGCCCAGCCTTGGTAGAAGTAGACTCGGTAAGATCCAAGAGCGTCTAGCGAATGAGTCTTTTGAGCAGAGAGCTATTAGAGTTGTTCTCATTATTGAGCGAACTAGCGACTAGCGAGAGAACTACTAGCGAACGAGTCTGCCGAGCAGAAGGCTCATAGAATTGGTCTCATTGAGGAGCGTTTAGCTAAGGAGTCCGCCGAGCAGAGAGCCTGTGGATTAGTAGTGATACGAAACCGTACAGCAATTGAGTCTGCTCAGCCACGTGAGAACCGCCTAGCGGTAGCGCGTCAGACGTCACAAAGTCTTCGTTCAATTACTGAGCGTAATTTTATAAGCACCATCAATCAATTTGCTGAAGTACCATGTACAATCTGTAAGAAATTATTATATCCAAAAGAACAGACGTCATTAGTTAAAGCACGTCTGATTTTTTTTTGCTCGACTACCATAAAAAAAAAAAAAGTTCCTTCTCAGGACTACTGGAACAACATGGAAGTTATATCTTTACCTCTTGAACTGACCGACTTGACAGATGTAGAACAAAGACTTTTGTTAAGAGTAGTTCCTTTTACAACTAGTTTCCACCCGCACCAAAGTGCTCGTCAACACGAATCAAACGAGCCCAAACTCGATAGAGTTGTGTTATTTAATTGCTGAGCTCCTATGGTCACCTTCTGGCTTCATCATCGAACCCTGCAGGATCCTAGTTAGCACCAAGCACCAAAGTGCTCGTCAACACTAATCAAATGAGCCCAAATTCGATAGAGTTGTGTCATTTAATTGCTGAGCTCCTATGACCATCTTCTAGCTACATCATCGGACCCTGCAGGATCCTAGTCACCACCAAGCACCAAAGTGCTCGTCAACATGAATCAAATGAGGCCAAACTCAATAGTCTTGTTATTAACCGATTTTTAACCATTTAATTATTAAGTTCCTATGGTCACCTTCCGATTCAGATTCATCAGATCAGCTCCATGTCATAATAAGGTTTCATTGTCATTCAATTAACATACGTATACAAAATTTCAGCTCAATCGGTAACCGGGAAGTGGATCAAATTTACTTGCGAGATTTGATTTCAGACATCGAGATAGGTACAATAAATAAAAAATGCTCATAAAACAAAAACTACTGGGCCTACCTGAATCAAATTTTTATGGGACCAATTCGAAACTATTCCGCATCAAACAAAAAAAGAATCACGTAATTCGGTTCAGAAACCTCAGAGAAATCGGTGTACATACCATAAAAAAAATATACCAGCCGAATTGAGAACCTCCTCCTTTTTTTGAAGTCGGTTAAAAATGGAATAATTTTATCAAATTAGTGTATTGTCATCGGTCCTCGATAAATCTACAAAGTTTGAACGAAATCTGGCCGTTTAAAGTGGGTCAAAATCGCGCCCAAAGAAGTCGGTTACATACAAACATACAAACAAACATACAAACATACAGGTGAAGTTAATAAAAAGCGTGTAAAAACTATGCCTAATCATAGACTATTGAATTAAAAAAGTTTAAAAATTAAAAGTTATTTTAAAAATTATACTTAGTTATTCAGTATTTGAAAAGATGTATATTTTTTCAAAATCATCAACGAGTTTAATCTTCCGAATAACATTAAAAACAATTTTTTAGCTCTAAATAGTTTTATTGGAATTTTTTATACGAGGGTCAATAAAATTTTCAGAAGCCGACATCGCATTAGCAATTAACCTATTGTGTTTCAAATGTCTATGGGCAGTATTCGCTCGTAACTAAACAAATGTTCGTTTACATAATACTGCAAAAAAAACCCAGAAAAACTGAAATCTAATTCAAATGAGAATTCTACGAAAAGCTTAACTTATTTCTAGGAAATTAATGCGTTTCCTTACTATGTTGTCTATACATTACATACTAAATCTGAAAAAAAATCGTGTCTGTTATCATGTGAGAATCTATGAACTTTATAACGTCGTCATAGTCACCATTGCAGTAAATTTCCTATTTCAGTATATTCTAAATCTATTAGACTATGCAAACTAAATGTATCAATATCAAGCGTCAAATACTACATGGCTATAAAAACCCACAGTTTGTCTATATGTGTAGGTTCTGTGTAATAGAACCAATAACCTATTACGTTTGAAATATCAATAATTTATTTTAATGGTCATTATTTGTTTTATTGATATATAAATGTTCTACGCAAAAACAGATTTTCGACAAGATTTTTTTTTTAATGTAAATTTTACAAAACCTTAAACTACTACATCAATGCATAAAAATATTTATATTCGACTCCACATGTGCCTTGTCCTACCGGCTAATTTAAGTCAAAAATTTTATTGCTTTTTGTACATTGTTTTTTAAAAATGACTTTAAATCTTGCGTTTAAGGTTGAATATGCAAAAACACGTTTTTGCCATAACTATAAACTTTTTAGACTGAATTAGCGACAGTTTTGAGTGTCAGTTTTGTTCGGAACTGTGTATCTTGGGTATTTTATATCAATGTTGGCCGTACACTTCTTCATAAATATCATAGAAAACTGCTTCCTCTTTATTGATAGTGACTCTATGTTGGCGATAAATCTCGTTATCTTCTTTTTTAGTATTATTGAGAAACTAGATTTTTTTTAATCTTAAATCACGCACTTAACAGACTTTCTTATATCGCACTCATAATATATAAAGAAATATAAATATTAGGTATTGTCATACGTCATAGTGTCGCCACTATTTGATACATGTGTGAGTTGACATGATCAGTTTGGTTTAAAGTGTAAGTGTGTGCGTGAGTGTTGCATTTATTAACACAACTCAGCTTGATTATGAGACTTTGATGAAATTTTTGAAGCGCTGTGTCTATAAAAAACTGAAATATCGTCTTAATTGTGGTAAGATTATACAATAATAATAGTTGTTCATTGAAGATTTTAGGTCTTCGACTCGTATTATTTTTTTTGATATTGGGGTGTAGTTAGTGTTACCACAAAATACTGCAGACTAACAGAAGTTAATGTACATACAAGTAATATTCGAGCAACGCACGCATAGACACCTCTCACGGACGCGATATCTCGGAATGGTTCGGGACAGTTTGTTCCGTTTGTGTGTGTGCTATGCTCGAATATTGCTTGTATGAAACATTGAGTTCTGTTAGTATCCAGTATTCTGTGATACTACGTTGCTTGTGTGGTTATATAACTGTGGTGCGCGAGTACCTCTGGAAGACGAGCAGCGCGGCGGTGAGCGCGGCGAAGATGAGGAAGCAGGCGGCCCCGATGGCGGTGCGCAGCGAGGGGAAGCTCATGCCCACGAGGAAGTTCCCGCCCCAGTTGGCCAGCGAGCCCCACGCCATGCCCGACGGCCGCGGGGACACCTCGAATATCTCTGTGCCGCGACACATAAATCTAATGAAAATATTTATTTGCAAGAACATGGGTGTTATAGTAGGGGAGCCCGAGATAGGATTTTTGCATTCAGTTTAACATAGAGAGGCACCTCACATAGTGTTGAGGCTCTCCACCAAATATAAGATCCCTTAATATAGAGACGGGTGAATACGGCAGACAAAAAACAAAATTTCAATAACTTCGACTTGTGGAAATTGTCAGGCTATATTTTTTTCGTTATTCTTAATCATATCGCTTATAATAAAAGAAAGTTCAGACACGCTCGAGAATGTCAAAACAACGCTTTCTTTGCAACCTCGTGACCCTCCCACTCCTTTACGCTGAACTTGAATCAGCAACTTTCTAAACTTTAACTGGCAATTAACCCACCATACATTAATCTCGCGTCGCGATTTAGTTTTTCCATATCATATTTTTTTTTCTTAATTTTTTTTCCCGCAGAATTTTTCCTCATCATTGAAATAAAAAACTTTATATAACCTTTTATTTTTCCTATAATTTAATCTACAAAATCCAATAGAACTCTATGACGCTCGAGTCACTACCCATTTAGCATCTTGGACTCCCTTACTATCACAAGTTACAAAAATTAATCAAATACCAGCATATTCTACCATAACATGATGTGCAAATATTTGAATAAAATTATCATGTAAGTCGATTTTTTTAGAATTACTACCGGATCGGCACGCGGCCACACACTGAGAAGATCCGGCGAAGAAACTCAGCGGGCTTTTTTTTCTCTATTCTAAATAATTTCCAACACATACGTATTACAATTTTACAAAAAATATTTCATTTAATAAAATTTATAAAAACATTATATGAGCGGCAATTAATTTTTTTTTTGTAGATATAATAATAAAACTTTCATTTATCAACATCTGATTTTATCGACAAAAAATTTTCTAATATCAATATATTTTATCTAAAAGCAATTCAAACATTTTTTTTGCGAAATTTAATTAAGAATAATGATTTAAGACTAACAGAAATATATATATAATTATTGACATACAATTTTTGTAAAAATATTTAGTTTATGGTTAGGGACATATAATTTCTGAAATATGAGTTACCAACTTTGACAAAAGGAAGATGGTAGTAGTGTCCTTTATCTAAGGTTACCAGTTACTTCGGCATTTGTTTTAAACAAATGTTGGTGCTTCTTTACAAATCCATATATCATTGAAATATAAAAACATGGTAAGGGTAATACTTTAAGTGACTTGAAAAGTACAAACATAGTATTTCAAACTATTTTACCCTTTGAAATACATTTGTAAAACATGATCATTTTTTGAGTTTTATACAAAATACTTTACAGAATAAATAATATTAAATAAAATGTTTTGTTTTTTTATGCATTTTCTTGTGTTACTGTGCATCAATGTGTTTTTATGTCGTTATTTGAATTTGTTTATGTGTGATTTTATAATTTGTATATCGTCGATGAAGTACTAATACCTCCTAACCTACAATTTAGTCCAAAATTACTTTTTTATTACAATAGACATAAAACTCATATTCGCATAGATTGGATTCACTCATATCTAAATTTTCTTTACCAATAAGCTTCTTGAGCTATGGGAAAATATCTACAAAGTGACAGAATTCATTTTTTCGTATGTATTTTATGGAAATATCACCTTCTGGTGTAAAATTAGATTCGCAACACTTAGGAGGTATTGGTACTTCAGCGACGATATATAGATGTAAAATAGGTACACATATAGTTTATATGTATATCTATTATGGATACCCAACTCTACCTTAAAATGTTATCCTTATCAACAAACATAGTGCGGCAGAGATCGCTCTTTTGGCGATAAGACCGCTTCGTATACTAAGAGTATGGTAATTAATTATACTAAACATATATTTTAAACTAGCTGTGCCCGCGGCTTCGTTCGCGTGGAAAAAAATCTAAAATAAAAACCCACATAGTTCCCGTTCCCGTGGGATTTCCGGGATAAGAACTATCCTATGTCCTTTCTTGGGTCTCAAACTATATTTGTACCAAATTTTATCCAAATCGGTTCAGTGGTTTGGCCGTGAAAGCGTAACAGACAGACAGACAGAGTTACTTTCGCATTTATAATATTAGTATGGATAGTATGTATTGTAAGTTTGTGCACAAAAAAGATTTTATTCATTCATTCAAAATACTTCTCAGCCGCTGGCTCCCTTTTGGTTTGGTTTAATTGGTGAACGCTCTAGTTCACCATGGTTCGCTAATTTCTAGGTAAAAGAGATGACTGGTGATAACCATGACCTGGATTAACACGGGATAAAATTATTTGGTTAAGTGTTTAGAAATAAACATATAAAAAACAACAAACCTGATGCAATAAAGTAAGGTATTGGGCCCAGTCCAAACCCGTAGACTAGAACGTAGGCGAGCACGGTGGCCATGCACACGTAAGGTATCCAAGACGCAACATCCTATTTAAAAAAAATTAAAGGAACAGGTCGGTATATTCAAGCGCATAAATTAGAAAGGGAGATTAATGTCAATTATATTTCATTCCCCCGTGTTGGCCCCGGGCTCCTTTGAAGATAAAGACCAACTGCCGTTTTGACAGGCAGGTCGTAAAAGGCGACCGATTACCTATGCGAGTCACTACCAACATGACTACTAAGTGGTAGAGTATTGTCTTGCCCGAATCTGGTACCACCGCCTTGCCTATTCCTGCCGCAATCAGCGTCAATGTTTGCCGCTGTCTTGTTCCGGTTTGGAGGGTAAGGTAGCCGATAAGCTTATGCATGAAGCATTAGACCTCGCCACAAGATAGCAATGCACCATTAACATCTTTGGTGTCTATAGCCGATGGTTGACTCTTTCCATCAGGAGACCCATCTGCTTGTTTGCTATCTTACGATATAAAAAAAATCTTTCCATCGTTGGCATCTGGTGAAATTCAATTAGGGACTAGTCAAAAAAGTGCCTCATTTGCAATGCCCAAGACGCAGTATCAAATGGTATGAATATCTACATATGTAATGGAACACATCAAGCGTGGTGCGTGCGTGAAGTGAAAATACAACGAAATATACGCCCGCTCGTTTCGCGACCTTTCCGCGCGTTCATGTCACGGCCTGGCCACCGAAAACCTACGATTTTTCGCGCGGCGTGAACGGCGACGCGTCTGGCGTCTGAAACAAATGTATATGGAGAAGTACTAAACATGCCACGCGGCGTGGCGACCGGCGGGGCGATAGTTTTAATCTAGAAACGCCATAACGTCAATAGTATCGATAGTATTCAACGCTGCAAGTAAATAAACTGTCGATTGTTTCGATAGTATCAATCGTTGGACAAAAACAAAGTATGGATTCTATCAATAGTATTGTTATACAATATTGCATTTATCGATGTATTCGATACTATCGATAGCATCGGTCAGTATTATAATAAAGTTGACTATCGATAGTTTTGATGGTATTGGTACTGTCGATAGTAATTGTGATTAATGCATTAAATAGCAATACTATCGATAGAATCGATACTTTTGATAGTTTATTTCTTAATCATGAATATTATCGATGCTATCGATTGTATTGCTGTTTATTGATAGTATTGTACTTTCTAAGGTACTGAAACCCTATCGATAATGGACTATCAAGCGGCAACACTATACATCAAAGACAATCATTCCAAAAAATTGTCTTGATATAGCATGTATTTCTCATACTTCTTGTGAAATTTAACGTCTTTACTATACCCTGATTCTGATTTAAATCATGTACTACACAATCTCTTCCAAATAGTAAGTGTTGAAGTACAAAACCACTCCTCTCCGAGCAATATTGAGATAAAGTAAAAAAAAGTCATCTTGCTCTCGAACTATACTGGTCGCGGCGATGACCGCAAGGTCTCGTGGCCTCAAAATCCGCGCCACGCGAATTTCGCCTCGCCCGCCACGCCGCCGCCGGTTCTCTTGGCCGGACGGTCAGAAATGTGTACTTTACAACATCGAGTCATGTCCAGCGATTTTTCTCTGTATCAATAATAATGTTATATAAGAATCACCGTCTCACTGATTTTTTAGAAGACAACCAACAACACGTGGACAGGTAGGTTTTTCTAACCCTATATTCTATACTTTCCATCGTCGGCACTTGGTGAAATTCCATTATTAAACGCACTACTATTGTACTTGTACTTAAATTTCACTTTTAAACATATATTTTTAATATAATAGTAATAAATTTTTGTATTATAGCACTCACCCCGTGCTTGGGAAAACTGGATAAACTTTAAAAACAACAAAGAAAAATATCGACACGCAGAGATTGAACCTGCAACTGTCTCTTTAAAGCCGGGACGCTCTTCCACTGAACTAGTTTCGACAAGTTTGACGTGGCCAAATTCTTTTTTGTTATATGATCGATTACGATCGATTAATCGATCATATAACAAAGAATTTCGCCACGATCGATTAATCGATCATATAACAAAGAAGAATTTCGCCACGTCAAATATGTCGACACTAGCTCAGTGGAAGAGCGTCCCGGCTTTAGGAAGACAGTCGCAGGTTCAATCCCTTCGTGTCGATATATTTCTTTGTTGTTTTTAATAGTAATAGTCTAACTTTGTAATCCTATTTTATGCAAATAAATTATTTTTATAAGACGTCGTTGGGCGAACATTTCATTTGCATGCAACGCGCATTGGGCGTACCCCTAAGAAACTGAGGATCGAGCGCGCGCCTCGGGCACTTTGAATGATCAACCCCATGCTACTAACCACTTAAGTAATACACTTATTTATTTCGCAACACAACAAACATTTTTATTTTATAAGAATTTCGTGGCTATTATCAACTAAATAATAATTATAACTCACGCCTAATACGTCCCACTAGTTTCGGCGTTCGGACATATCACGTATATGAGGTCTTTAATCAGGGTGAGTTGGGCAAGTTTGCGGTATAAAAACCCACACCGATAGGGCGTAATTTTAGCCGATTTATGTATTTAGAGATAAGATTACTATGGAAAATACGTGGTATACCGTATATTACCTTTTTGGATCGAATGTTACACCACATATTTTTGAATTTACAAAGTATTTCGAAATTCTATAACACAGAAACCATTGGCATAGCAAATACTATCAAATTATTCTTTTTCTCGTAGGGATGGTTACAAATACAGCGAGTGCTCTTAACAACTTCAGAATAGTGTAGGTGATAGAATACGACCTTGGGGTATACATATACAACCATCTATTGGTTTAACGTCAAGAAAGCACCTTGACGCTTACATCTGAAAAAAAACTGATATTTTATCACATTTAGTAAGCTTATGGAAAAGAATATTTGAGACAAGCGCTTTGTGCTGCTATGTAAAAATTGTATGCGCAATTTGTTTATCAATTTTAGGTTACCTTAGTTTTACCAATATAATTTACAGAATAAAACCACAGTAAGCTATAGAATTGACTCACAATAAAGAGCATGGTGACAGCTAGACTGGCCAGCAGAATGGTGGCGGCCAGCACGGAGCCCAGCAGCATCGGCCGGCGGCCAGTCCTCGGCAGCAACTTCAAGCAGTACACAGCCGTGCACACGTTAATGGCGCCGCACCCGATCGTGGCGTACTGCGCCTTCTCCTCAGACAAACCCGCCTGCTTGAATATTGTCTGCGAGTAGTAGAACACCTGGGAATAAAAGATGTTATAAAAATAAACAAATCCAAGACATTATTTTGACAAAAAATCATCAAGCCTTTCGAGTACTTTTAAAGTTATTGAAGTCAAGCACAACACTACCACGATATAATATACTGTTACGAGATTAGAGTTCGTACTGTGCAATAAAATACCACTTATATTAAAACGGTTTATTTGCCGCAAACGTACAATACAACACAATACACTGACGCACACTAATAACACCGTCACTATATTCCATTAGAACCAGCCGACTAAACCGAATCACTAAACTAACACACTTTCCGTATCAATTTTCACTGTACTATATCGCTTCACACTAATCATCTATCGCCTTCGAATCGCTTTATAAAAGTGACTGGCCAACACGTCCTTATTTATACACAAGGTAAAGGTCGACCATGTTTTCGAAAGTTTCGAAATGACTCGTTAACAACTTAAGTATAAATAAGTCATAGAACACACAATTTTCACCCTTATTCCATATGCGAGAAGGTCAATTATGGCATAGCTGTTTGGGTAACGGCTGCTATGGTTATCGATAGAAGCAGCTATCTCTTTCTTTCATTTCTAGATTTTAGAATGTTCTCACTCTTCACTTTTCTAGATTATTCGCAACAATACTTAGTTGGGTCATAAGCTCTGTCATATAATGAAAACTTTTGAATTTTGAATGCTGGCCACAAAAATATTTTGTTAAATTTGAATTTCGAATGTTTTATAAAAATAAAAAGGTGCACCACTTCGAATTTCATTTCTTTTTAAATATAGAGTGGACTTTAGAAGTCCAGCTTACCGTTTCGTGTTGCATCGGTGCGGTTACGTACCAAACTAGATTTTCGAATTACTAAAAAATTTGATTAAAACCAAAAGATTCGTTTATTGCTCTACCAAACGATATAATGAAAATTCAAATGTAGAAGACAAAGGAAGTGATTGCCCTCGCACTCTTACTGCTAGGATTCCAGCAAAGATGAAAGCTGTGAAAGCGTGAATCACAACAAATCCCATTCATAAGCAGAAACTGTAGGTTCTTCAGAACCACAGTGAAAAAGGCGTTGAATAAAGACAAAGTTTCGAGCTTATCGAAGAAAAACTGATCGGAGACTAAGAGATCCCACGTTTCTTAAAACATTACCCGGGAAAAAAACATCATGACAGACAGACATTTAATATCAGGCGAATGGCTTCCGTCCACACACTTGGCTTATAGTTCAGATGTAAATGTCCACGCGCCAATGAATGTTGATTGAGTAATCAGTGTCGACCAATCAGATGCTCTGTACTATCACTATATTTCACTGTGGCTTTGAGTTAGCCAATCACGGCGTTGCAACCCCGTTTCGTCTTACCTCAGCTAGTTGCCAGAATGCATTCAATACAGAAAATCAAACATTAGCCGTGTATGGGGTGTGTGGTCGGTGGAGTATTGGAATGTTACCGCATTAATCCCGCTAGTCTGCTGCCCCGCCTGCATGGAGCACACGAGCAGCAGCGGCAGCCGCAGGCGGGGCTCGCGCAGCACCCTGACCATGCCCCAGCGCTCGCTGGCGCTGCTCACGGCTGCTCGTCTTTCCTCCTTCAGCAGCTCCAAGTCCTCACTCAGTACACTCGGAGAGACTCCTCGAAGACGACTCAGCTCTGAAAGCTTTTGGTATAGACACTGAATTTCTTTAGAAGCTACAGTGTTGCCAGATGCCGTGTGTTGATAAAGTAAAAAACCTACTCGGCTGGTGACTTGATGGTGCTAATTACGTAATCGTTTACGTTCATGTATCGCTCGGGTTCCATTTCCGACAGGGACAAACATTTGCGTGATAAGCTTAAATGTTAGTATTTCTGAGTTTTTTTACTAAATATATCCAAGTATTTAACTTATGCATGTGGCATTAGATCTCGCCACAATCGCCACAAGATAACAATGCACCATTAACATCTTTGGTGTCTATAGACGATAGTTGACCGACGATGATAAGATGATACCCACTTTTAAATATTTCCTCAATTTTAGCGAAATTGTAGAATAAGCATTTTAAAATGTAATAGGTTGTTATTGTAATGTCAATAATATGACTTCCCAAATAGATCTGACAAAAATTAATAATGAGGCTATAATAAACTTCAATCTAAAAGCATATTAAAACTTGCAAAGAATCTATTACGGCTTGTCAAACAGAATGATTACTATCAATTAAACTTACCATGTAAAGCCGCTGATTCATTCTTCTTAACCACATACAGGAACTTTGGACTTTCCGGCAGTATACAGAGTATTGGTAAACATATAATGACTAGAATGGCGTAGACGGACAATAGATAAGGCCAGTCATCGACACCCCCTGCAACCAATGCTTAATTTAAGAAGAAAATAGAGTTCTGTTGTAAATCTTTTTTTTGACCGCCCCGTTGGTCGAGTGGTTAGCGACCCTGACTACGCAAACAACGGAGCTCGGGTTCGATCCCCGACAGGGACAAGCATTTGTGTGAGGAGCATAAATGTTTGTATTTCCGGGTTTGGGTGTTATTAAATATATTCCAATATTTAAATATGTATTTCTATCGTTATGTATCGTTGACTAACACCCATAACACAAGCAATTTACTTACTTTGGGATTAGATCAGTAAGTGTAATTTGTCCCGTGAATATTTATTTATTATTATTTATCTTACAACATGAAATAAATATATTTATCTTACAACATAAAATAACAGAGAAGTATGAGAATAACAATGCATTAATATTTTTTTTATAATTTATCATGTTATCGCGGTGACAAATCATATTTAAATCTAAAACACACATTATGAATAAATATTTGTTCTTTGCTACTTCGTTTGATATACTTAAGTTTGCATAAATCCGTGAGGCGGGATAGTAACGCCACATGCATTATGGCTACCTTAACCTCGAAACTGAAACACGGCAATGAAACTCAATGACGATATTGTGGCAGGAATAGGCAAAGCGGTAGTACCGACCCCGGGGAAGACGTTGCGGAACTCTTCCACCTAGTAGTCACGACAGAAGTGACACGTATGTCATTCGACAAGTCAATCGTTTGCATTTTACGAACCGCCTGGCTTACGGCCCATTTATTAAAGGGACCCGAACCCACGCGGCGATTTTTCATTAATTTATTTAAACACACATACTTTATTAACGTCTAATTACACCAATCAATCTAATAAAAAAACATATATTTTATAATTTACCTAATAACATTTTTGAGGACAATTATTAACATGCCATAAATTTATATAAATTTATTAATGCTTACCCAATAAAAATTTAAGCCCCATAACTTGACCGACCAGAACACCAATATTTATGCCCATTGGGCAAGCGGCCCCCATAGTTCCGGTGAGACTCGATGGCGCCAACTCAGACAAATACATTGGCACTATGCTCGTTGTCAGTCCTGGGTAGCAGACAATTATAATAATGGTAGATACACTTAGGTAATAGATTTTGTTTAAACAGAAACCCTTTCCCGTTCCTCATTAGTTATGTTAGGCGAACAAATCTTTGTATCTCATTAGTGTCATTGATATAAGAATGTAGAGGATAAGAAATAAGATTACGTGATCTGAAGCCAAATGTTTCTCAAATATGGCGTTGCCTCCGCCCATACATCCTTTTGCATATTGGTTTTTTCTCAATTAAAACGACCAAGTCATAAAACACACACAGTTTACTGAAAAACTAAAAATAAACTCCGAGCAACAGATATTTGACAGACGAATTACTTTATATATGAAAGTGAAATCATAAAATGGCGTCATAGGAAAAATGTGCCTCAAGGCGTGGCTTATTGAACTCACGAAAAATATCAATCAAATAATTAAAATCAATGACGTATACCATACATCCTTTACTTACGTAAATAACGACGTAATAAAACGAGACAGATATATTTTTGTTACTGAGGTATATATTTGTGTAACAATATAGGTATGCAATTTAATGTTTATCAAATTGGATAGTTTCCTTCGTCGGCACTTGGTGAAACTGCATTTTAAATTATGTATTACAAATAAACTCACTTGTACTTCCAGTTCACGTATATTTTTAATTTTTTACTATTTACATCCAACCGGGATGTAAATAGTAAAAACAGACAGGGATGGGATCCCTGATGATGCTTTAATAAGCGAAACCGGTTATTTGCACGCACGCACGCACGCACAACTAGGTGGTAGAGTTCTGCATCGGCTCGACCGGGTCAGGTACCAACGCCTTACCTATTCCTGCCGCAATAGCGTCAGTGCTAGTCGCTGTCGTGTTCCGGTTTGGAGGGTTACGAAGCCGGTCAACTTATGCATGAGGCATTAGACCTCGCCACAAGATAGCAACGCACCATTAACACCTTTGGTGTCTATAGGCGATGGTTGACTCTGCCGTTGACCATCAGGAGACCCATCTGCTTGTTTGCTATCTTATGATATAAAAAAAATGCACGCACGCACACACACACACACTTAACACACAGTAAATTATTTGAAACACATTTTATATGTAAAAGTTTTAATTTATGTCAAATTTTAAACATATTTACTAGCATAGAGTAAAACATGTTATTAACATCTGGGCCTCAATTGCTTGAAATAAATGATTTTTATTTATTTATTTATTTATGTTGCATTGTTGTCAGAGGGATTAATGTACTACGTACTAGAGAAGCTATGTTTAGTAGAAGTCGTGTTGCATTTCGTTTACAGTGTAACACTGCGTGAACTAAATCTATAATATATCCCCCGGGCTCCCCCCTAAATATATTATGTAATGGAAAAGATAACTTTATATATAATTTCCCCGTGTTGGTTCCGGGCTCCTTTGAAGAACAGACCATCTGCCGTTTCGCAAGGCAGTTCGTAAAAGGCGAACGATTGGCTACGCGAGTCACTTCTAGTGATGGGACTCGAGTGACTTTTTCACTAAAGTCACTCGCCTGTGAAAACTGATTCACTCGAGTGAAGATGAGACTCGAATGTCTTTTTTACACGAGTCACTCGCCAGTCAAAACTGAGGCACTTCAGTGAAGATGAGACTCAAGTGTCTTTTTTTTCACGCAAGTGACATATATATATACATATACAGTGTGGCGGTGACCATATAACAATAAGTGAGAATTAAGGTAGTACTAGTTAGTACTAGTATTTTTAGTCTATCAAATCAGTCCTGATATCGAAATTAAAAAAACAAAAATTTCGAACAAAATTAATGACACGAAAATATAATAAAGATAAAACATCCTTTGACTTACCTATCACCAGGACGGCAACGCCGCACGCGCGGCTTGGCGGCTGGCGCCTCATGTTATTATTATTATTTTTACGTGTGACATAATATTTAGGCGCCTTTTTAAACCACACTCATCCTCAATAATTATTTTGATAAATTATTATTATTAATCACAATCATTTTGTACAATAAGTAATTACGTAGCTATAGAATTATTTTTGCGTATATTGTAAGAATAAAGACCGTATCAATCTAGGATTCGTGCCACATATTGGCTAAAAGTAAAGAAGAAAAAACAAAAATGTTGTTCACTTCACACTAATAATAATAGTTACCTAACGTGTCTTATCACAAAATAGCACTAATTAGCACAAACATCATGGCCATGGCCGGCCATCACAATAAAAATTAAGCGTCTACTTTCGCACAATTTAACTCGTATTTTACCACAATAAAAATTGAAATGAAGCGTCTACTTTCGCATAATTTATAAGTCTAGAATAATAAAAGAAAAAAATAAAAACTCAGTACATGACAAGTAATAACGTAATATCAATTACCACGGCAAAATCTTTGATCGTACTAAACAATAACATTAAACAATAATGACCGTGACCTACGTATCGTAGGTACGTGACACGTGTAATCAACGGCTTTCATCAAGAAGGCGCAAAATGCGCTTTTTTGTATCAGTACACACTGTGTATGCACTCAAGATAAAGCGACTTTTCGCTTTCTTTTCAAATTCTCCTAATGACAAGATTGGGTTGTTATTGGTCAGTTGTAAAGGATAAAAAATTAAAATAACCAATGAATGCAAGGATTTTCTGCTAGTATTGCGAGTTGGCAACTTACTTATAAGAGTTCTTTCAAACCATATAGGGTGAACGGGTCACGTACAGCCATTGACCTCTATATATTTCTATGCGTACAGCTGATAATCTACATCATGTTCGCAAAATTAGAAATGAAAACTAAAAAATTGTCCTGTGGCTAAACCAGTGGATGTATTTATCAGATTTTTTGTATTCAGGCTGAGAACATTATTACATATACTAAGTTTAATTAATTGGCGTATCGTCACCGCCACACTGTATATATATATATATATATATATATATATATATATATATATATATATATATATATATATAATTATATATATATATATATATATATATATATATATATATATATATCACTTGCGTGTGCGACTGCGACTTGCGAGTGTACGGATATGATTCGAGTTGCTGGATTAAAGATGTGATTTTTTATTTTTATAGTTAATAAAATACAAAAATAAGTAAAATATTATAAATAAATCAAATCAAATCTTTAATTTTTGCTATCTTTTTCTGCGGCTTAGTCGCTATTATATTGTTGCAAAAATTCAAAAATACTTAGTTCATAGTAGGTACCTATTTTAACATAAATTCTTCATAGGCTTTCGTATTACCTTAACAACATAGCCAGGTATTATAAAAATAATTAAATTAAATATTTTACTACATTAGTCGTCATCCAGCACACATTTGTACTAAATTTCAAATGGAAGATACATCGGCAAAATCTATCATAATCTGAATTTCTCACTCGAGTCGGTATAGCTCACTCGAGTGGTCTGAATCCCTCGAGTGATTCGAGTTGACTCGAGTCACTCGTAATCCGAGTTATCAAATATTTTACTCGAGTGCGAGTAGAATAAAACC
Source organism: Apodemia mormo (assembly GCA_036924255.1). NCBI lineage: Eukaryota > Metazoa > Arthropoda > Insecta > Lepidoptera > Riodinidae > Apodemia > Apodemia mormo. Next base: position 41,981,073 of record JAUPFN010000005.1, on the reverse strand, counting down.
TACTCGAGTGACTAGAGTGAAACACGCCTCGAGTCCCATCACTGGTCGCCACCATCGTGGCTACTATGTGGTAGAGTTCTGCACTGTCTCGCCCTGGTCTAGTACCACCGCAATACCTGTTGCTGCCGCAATAGTGACAGAGCTTGTTACTCGTATTCCAGTTTAAAGAGTAAGATAGCCGGTAAGCTTTTGCAAGTGGCATCAACGCGCGCCTCGCCACACGGATAGCAACGCACCATTAACATCTTTGGTTATAGGCGATGGTTGTCTCTTTCCATCAGGAGAGCCATCCGCTTGTTTGCTATGATGTTATCTTAAGAAAACTTAGTTATACATTTAAAACTATGCTGTAAAATTCAAGTCTCTTTTTAAAGTTTTGATTGTTTGGAACACGCAAAGCGTCTCACTGCGGCCCACAACGGAATGAAGTAGGTACAGTCCATGGACTGCACTTTAGGGGCAAACAAGTGACGTGAACATGCCTTGTCTAACGCATTAGTACATAGAAGTCTTTGGTTCCTGTCCTTGTTTAAGTGACACGACACTAGTGACGTATATATAAAACGCGATAAGACAAAAGTTGTAATTTAAATAACTTTAATTTATCTTGCTAGTGACGCATTCCAATGATGTGACGGACTATATCAATAAATTAGCAAGTCTACACTACTTACGCTAATGGGGACATTATCGTGCAAAGATTCGTGGTACGTTCGCGATAAAACTTCGTGATTGTACTACGGTAAACTTATGATAACGGTATTATGGCCACCTAGGTCATTATACCGTTATCATAAGTCTGTTTCGCTTCAACTTCCTATGTGCACGGATGAAAAAGCGAGAAGAACGTAGTCGCGGTACAGAATTCAATAAAGCCCGAAATTTTCGCTTTCTGCGAAGTGGTTGCCCATCACTTTGTCGTAGGGCGATATTTTTTTATATCATAACAAACAAGCATATAGCTTTTCTAATGAAAAGAGATAACCATCGCTTATAGACACCAAAAATGTTAATGGTGCGTTGTTGTCCTTGTGATAAGATGGCAATGCCACATGCATAAGTCTACCGGCTACCTTATGGTCCAGGAGCTGGCAACGAATTTTGGGAAGGTCCTTTTGGCAGGTTGGAATTACGAAATAATATAATTTGCGAGTCTGGCAAAGCGTTCGCGGTTATTTATCTACAGTTTATAACACTTCAGTTACAGGATGTGGTTTTTGTCTTCATGTGAATTTTGTGGATTTATTACCATTTGCACATGGCGTATTTGCAGCTTTACAGCATGTAATTTAGTTTACTAATCAATAAACTAAATTTTTTATAGGATCATTCTATTTATTTCCTGAATAAAAATAACATATTAGTAGGCGGAACTGACATTGTAGAATAATTCTTTTGCTATCATTAAAACTAAAATGGATAAAAAATATTTAAAAGTTCAAGAAACATAAAAGACATACCGCCTGAGAGACCGATAAGCAGTCTTCCAAGGATGAGCATTTCTACTGAATTTGCAGAACGGCAAAATAAAAATAATATAGCACTAGCAATGGACAGTAAATTCGTCGTTATTGTCGCTTTCTTTCTGGAAAGAAAAATAAAAATTGTTTTTTTTTATATTGTATTAAAGTCGCAAATAAGCAGATGGCTCTCTTAATAGTAAATATTAAAACTAACATTGAGTCCTCATATCCCAGGGGACAAAATATGGTGTATAGGGTCCCTATATTAGGGTTATTAGTCGCAAACAAATAAAGTTCATTTCTTTTCTTTCACATATACTCACTTTCAATTTTTATCGTAGATTCTGTCTCACTGTCACTTTTTATAGAAATCATTATCAAAGAAGCAATTTTACCTTGCTTTGTTTGTTTTGTTAAAATTTGTTTTAGTTAGTTTTTAATCCCATATGTACAGCAGGCAGCTGTTTATAACTAGTGATTTTTTTTAACAACTTGTATGGTTGGATTTGCTGGAAGAAATCTCTTAAAGAGATAAGCACGCCATTGTACATATATTTTCTTTTTAAATAAGTATTGTTTTGTATTTCTGTGTGTACAAAAGAATAAATAAATAAATAAATATAGTAATTGAATCCGGTACTATCTTAAATAGTTAAAAAAATTGTAAACGGTTAACCCTACGGGCCATCCCTGACACTTCCCACTAAATTAAGGTATTTTAAGCTCAAAAGAGTAAAAAATATAAGCATAGATTTTACAGTTTTAACATCTATTTTGTTAAAAATGGCAGTATATTAATTTTTGAAAAGCTGTATATTTTGAAAACGAGATGACATTCAACTCCATTTTTGAGATCTAAAATATTGCTTTAGCTAAATAATCGATAGCTTGAAAAATTTCGATGCAATGACAAAAAAAAATTATTTTTAATTTTCTTCGTTGATAAATCCCAATCGAATTGACCGATTTTGATTAAATTAACGGTATTTTTAAACAATTTTTAAAGGAGAAAAGCTGATAAAATTTTTAAGTCAATCGGTGAATTAACGTGAAAGTAAATTAAACAAAATTAAGTAAGTTTGCTAAAAACAACGTAATTTTAATATTTGAAAAGCTATACATTTTGAGAATTAGATTCCATTTTGATTTTTGAAACGGCATTTGACGTAGTTTTTTTAGTACTAAAATATCATAGAATACCAAAAAATGATTAGTTGAAAAATTTTGAAGTTATGTCGAAAAAACACTTTTTTTTTAAATTTTTCGTCAACGATTTCTCCCAATCGGATAAACCGATTTTTGATGCAATTTATGTATTAGACCCAGTTTTTTGAGGAAACGGTCCAGCCGTTCAAAAGTTATGAGATGTTTACATACACACATATACACACACATACATACATAGACATACTGACGTCATCGTGAAAATAGTCGGAAAAGGTTCCAAGAACCTCAAAACGTGGACATCTGGTGAAAACTCGATTTTCAGAAATAGAGGTAAAATCAGTAACTTCCTTATCTACTACATACGTAGTGGGAAGTTAAAAAGCCACGTAAGCGACTATGGGCGCCAAAAATCAGCATGTTAGTGACCGCTTAATAAATATTAAAATTAATATAACTAAAAATATGAGTATATATGTCGCGAAAAATTTATCAGAACCGTTTGTTTATGTGGTGTAATAAACAATCAAATCTTAATATTATTTTAAAGAAATTAAGATTGCATTTTTTCTAATGGATAAACTCAACTAATTGACCGGCTTTAAAAATTTAAATGATCACTGAGTAAACATAGCCTACTTTTTTACCACTCGAAAGAAATACTCGAGCGTCGTAGGGACCTATTCGATTTTGTAGACTAAATTATAGTAAACATAAAAGGTTATATAATGTTTTTCATTTCAATAGTAAGAAAAATCTACGGATAAAAAAATGTTTTAAGAAAATCAGTGACATGAAACACTAAAGCGCGTTAAATTAGGGTATGGTGGGTTAATTGCCAGCTAAAATTTAGAAAATCCGCCGATTAAAGTGTAAAGTAAGGGAGTGGGAGGGTCACAAAGTTGCAAAGAAAATGTTGTCTTGACATTCTCGAGCGTGTCTGAATTTTCTTTTATTATGGAGGAAGTTATGTAAAAATTAGGAAAAAAATATAATAATACAATTTCCACAAGCCGAAATTATCTTTTGTTTTTTTTTCTGCTATAGTTACTCCCCTCTATATAAAGGGCTTATATTTGGTGGAGAGCGTTAACAGTATGCGAGGTACTCCCCTCGTGTGTTAATCCGACGCGCTCGAGTAAATACCAAAATCCCCTCTTGGGCTCCCCTACTATTAGAAACGTGCACAGCAGATGAGTTTTGGCATAGTTTAAAGTTAACATCGTTCGGAAATGTAGTGCTTACATTCATTTTATACATTTATAAACATATATAAATTCTCAGCTTTATATTGAAACCAATTAGTTTGATGAGATATCTACATTATAAGAGATGTTTATTAAAAAATGCAACTAGAGATCCATCTAATGTCAGATTACGGTAAATTTTCTTTCCTGCACTTTGAAAATACAACTACTGTTACTTTAAGAATATCAAAAATATTTTAGTATTTTTAATTAATATTATATAAACATGCCAAACTTATTACCTTCCAAGTCTATCGGCTAAGATGGAGCCAAGAATAGAACCAGTGCACCCTCCGACAATGAAGATAGAAACGACGGAAGACCATAGCACGTCGAGCCATGCTTTATCTAAAGTTTGGCCGTAATGGCTCGAAAAGCTTTCATTACAAAAAACCTTTATTATCTGAAACAGAGAGACATTTTAAAGGTTGTCATTCGCTTACCAAGACTATGATCAGTGACGTTTGGAAAAAATAATTTTAGATTAACCTCCACCGCAAAAAAATATGTTAGAGGTTGACCGCTATGTGTCGATCTGTGTGTGGTACCGTAGTTCTAAAACGGATAAACCTTTCAAATATTTTTTTTTATTTGAAAGCTGGTTTTCTAGCCATGGTTCTTAGACATGTTTTATCAAAATCAGTTCAGCCGCATTAAGGTTGTAAGCTCTTTTTTAGCTTGATTCAGACGAAATTCAGTTACTTCTGTAATATTGATATAACATGGAAACTTTGACCTCAGGCTGCAGGATTTTTATTCAGTGATCATCAGTTCTTTTCGTGTTTTTCTCTGCAAATTATGCACAAGAGGTAGAAAGGTGGTCTTAGTGGGCGTCGACAAATTACGTGAGGCAATTTTAACGTTTTTTAATCGTCGCCGCCGCCGCCGCCGCCCCTACGTGAGATATCGTGACATTTTCATTAACCCCCTCAATCTTACGTGGGATTTTTCAAAATGCTTATTTTTAGTGTTAATACGTTCTCCTCTACATGAGATTTTGCTTCATCCCCTCGTTATTATTATTATTACGTGAGGAGTTTAGGGGGGGGGGGGGTTTAAATTCCTCACGTAATTTATGGACGTCCCTTATCACAAAAAGAAATGTGTCGGGGATGTTTTAAATCTTTAATTTAGTTATTTTAGTACGCGTACACAAATTGGAGTTCTTACTACCAGCGATAGACGATATTTATTTACTTTATTTTGAAATGTTTGTTCATGGTGCCCCCTACGGTGTAAAATATTTTACACCATAGGCTAACAAGCAGACGACTCACTAAAATCTAGTAACTAGATGAAACTAGACAGATATATAGATAGATGTGTAAATCCGAGTGCACTAAATGTAACCTGTTAAAAGGAACACGACAGTGTTGTCATTGCGGCAGTAAAAGTTCCAAGCCCGGGAGTTTTCGTTTTTAAGGTTCCGAAGTAAACTAGGAACCCAGTTTCGCTATCTCTATCCGTTTAGCTCAGAGATCCTTAGTACTAGAAAACCGTAATTTGGCATGACTATAAACACGGCAACAAAGTGGTAGCATAAAATCTTGAAAAATATTTTTTAGGGTAGCCTCGACATGTAAATTGGCAATGTTAATTTTTTTTCTCGTGTACCCCATAGTGTGAAGTATCATTGGATAGGTTTTGAAAAAATATTTCAGGTTTGTGTAAACTACCACCTAGTAGCCACGATGTTAGTGAGTCGTATGGCCAATCGGTCGCCCTTTACGACCTGCCTGGCAGAACGGCAGTTGGCCTTTTCTTCAAAAGAGCCCGGGACGAACACGAGGAGAACTATTAAGCATTAAAGTGCTAATTTTTGTTAGAGCCAAGTGTCCTTACTTATAACTTATAAAATGTAGTTAGACAAGTTTTTACAGGTGTGGTGCGGATATATCCGGCATTGACGTTATAATAAAGGTTAAAATATAGATTAAATATTGCTTAAATATTCATATTATGAAACAATTAAAGCCCTCTTATTATTTCGCATTATTGTTATGGGCAACTTCGGAGTCCTACGTTGCGCGTAGCCCGGCACGCACTTTACCAATCTTTTTTATAATCAAACTTACCTCTGCTGGCGTGTTAACAACACCTATATTGTATCCAACTGGCAGTGAGGATCCGAACGTGGTGACCGCTCCAGCTAACACCAAGTAGAACGACCATCCTGTCTTGTACTCGTGAGTTTTAGTCAAACGTTCATGTTCGTTGGCTACCTGTAAAAATTTATATAAATTATATTTAATTACTAATTCATATTTCCCCGTGTTGGTCCCGGGCTTCTTTGAAGAATAGGCCAACTGCCGTTCTGGCAGACAGGTCGTAAAAGGCGACTGAGTGGCTATGCGAATCACTACCATCGTGGCTACTAAGTGGTAGAGTTCTGCATTGTTTCGCCCAGGCCTGGTACCACCGCCATACCTATTCCTGCCGCAATAGCGTCAGGACCATCTGCTTGTTTGCTATCTGATGACATAAAAAAACATTTTCCACCCTGTGTTCGTCCAGCCAAAAGCCCTATTTTCTAAAAATGTTTTTGCAGTATAGACTATCTGCAAAAATACAATTTTTCACCTGGTTTTATAAAAATACTAGCGACCTGCCCGCGGTTTCACCCGCGCAGCTTTTGTTCCCGTGGGAATATCGGAAAGGTTTATACACTTAAACCTTCCTCAAGAATCAATCTATCTATTAAAAAAAAACCGCATCAAAATCTGTTGCGTAGTTTTAAAGATTTAAGTATACATAATATAAACATACATATGTCCCTAATAGGGACAGACAGAGAAAGCGACTTTGTTTTATACTATGTAATGATAATGAAGTTCTTAATTAGGTACTATTTTCAACCGAAAAAAGGGATAAGGTTGTCAATTCGACGAGTATGTATATTTTTTTATGTTATCCACACATAACTTTTTACAGAATATTCCGATTTTCGTAATTCTTTTTTTTATTGCATAGGGTACATACCTAAGGTGGTCCAATTAATTATTTTTTTAAACTAAAAAAAGAATATTTAACACCGGTTATTGATTTTTCTCACTGATTTCAATGTATGACAATTGACCACGCATAACTTTATTCAGAGTAGTCTGATAAATAATTATTTTATAGGAAAGGGTATATCCCGAGAGTAGTCATTTAAATTAAAAAAATAATAAAAACAGCGAATGATTGTTCGTTCACTGATTTTAATGTATGACCACATATAACTTTTTACCGACTAGTCTGGTTTTAATAGTTATTCTTTTACTAGCTGTAGCCCGCGACTTCGTCCGCGCGGACTTCGTTTACTCCGTACAGCTCCTCCCCCGTAGGTGATAGCGTGACAATATGTAGCCTATATGTTGACCCGACCTGTTAGTAATATTCAGGCAAAATTTGAAGTAAATCCATACAGCACTTTTTGAGTTTACCCCGGACATACATACAGACAAATAGACAAAAATTCTAAAAACTATATTTTTTGCTTAAATATAGATTGTAGATCACGCCCCAATTATTCTTTAAAAAAATAATGTACAGTTTTGACTTTCCTACGATTTTATTATATGTATAAGATTAGTTTAAGAATTTAACTAAGTTTTATATCTTGTAATATCTGTAACAAATCTTTTACTGATGTTAATAAAAAGGATTTATTGTTTTTCGCTTTTATAGTTTTTTCATCGGGTTAAATTTTTGTTAAAAAAATATTATTATAACAAAGTTATAAATGGTAGCACCCTCAATGTATATTTTTTCTTATAAAAGAAGAACTATATAATTACTATTTAGTGTCAGTTTTGAAATATCGAATATTTTTAAGGAATTTTTCGAAGACAAATAAAAGAAATACAAAAAAAATCGTCACATACATTGATATTTTTTACTGGATAAGGATACCCTAATCACCTAGCGGTATGGAATATACTTTTGTCTACTTTCATAGGTATGAATACCAAATATACAAAAAATATATAAAAAACCGGTCAAACCGTTTTACAAGAATGCGACAACAAACACCTTGAAACGAGATTTTTATACATATATTAAGTATATAAAGTCAATTTTATAAAATAGTTTAAATTCTTAGCTACTTCTTGTTCTAACAAAATAAAAATTATAATTACCTAATAAAACTAGGTCAGTTTGATCCAGCGGTAAGCAAAATAAAATACGGGCACCCATCACGTGTCTGATTTGATTCGACGAATATTGTCTTTTTCTCACAAATAAAGATGTTTCAGGTTCTTCTAATTGAGATTAAAAGTCTTCATAAATCTCGAATACACTGGGATAAATAAGTACGACAAAGAGATAACAAAATATGTGCTTAAGTGATAACTGCGCTAAGCCAATGAAAATACTTCAATAACACGCTTAGAAGTAGAAAACAGGAGAAAATAATACTAATTAAAAAATGTACAAGAGACTAAGTTGAAAATATAATTGATAACTAGTAACAAGACTAAATAAAACTTTTGAAAACTTATGTAAGAAACACAAGAATACCATAACAAGCTACCGTAATCAAGTTATGAAAATTATTAAAACTTTGACTTAAAACAGAAAAAAAAAATGTATATAACAATAAATATTGTCACCACTTGCATGAGAGTAAAGTTATGACAGCAGTGACTATATCAACGCAGAAAGGTAAGACGGAACAGAAAAAGAATATTGGCCAAAACCAATCACAAGTCCAACCATCGAGAACAAAGTATGTGAGGACAATCGAACCAAATCCATGACCTGCAATAGCTGGAGTAGCATGGTTAAGGAAATTGATTAGGGTATTTATTACAGGATATACATATTATAGGATAGGATAGCAAACAAGAAAGCGTTTCTCTTGGTGAAAACAGATATATGTTGCCTATACAAATACACCAAATATATTAATGTTGCGTGTGGCAGGGATGTTATGCCACAGGAGAATCTATTGTTTGTTCCCTACATTACAACGATAAAAATAATCAATAATTATAATGCTAATAAGACTCATTATAGCGTGTAGGATCGATTCATTGCACGTTTATAATTTTTTTATATCATAGGATAATTAATAAACAGATGGCTTTTCTGATGTAAAGAGATAACCATCGGCCATAGATATTAAACATATTGATGGTGCGTTACTATTCATGTGGTAGAATGATAATGAAAACATGCATAAGTATACCTGCAACCTAACAATCCCAACGGAACATGAAATCGACAAACATCGACACTATTGCGGCAGGAATTGGTTACTTAGAATTATCAAATCTAGAGAGTAGTCTCAGTAAGATAATAATAATAATAATATTATATTATAAAATAAACAAATTATTTGCTTGTGTTATGGGTGTTAGTAAACGATACTAATACATAGAAATACATATATAAATACTGGAATATATTTAATAAACACCCAAACCCGGAAATACAAACATGCTTGTCGCTTGTCCCCATCGGGATCAAATCCGAGCCCCGTCGATTGAGTAGTCAGGGTCGCTAGCCACTCGACCAACGGGGCGGTTATTAGTTAGGATAGTTGATATTTTCAGTCAATCAATATCTTTATTTTCTAAAATTTCCTCAAAAAGGCCTTGAATAACAGGTTGGATTAGGGTATTTTAATTTATTTAATAGCTGCGTCGTAAAAGAGTGACATATACAAAACTTTTGCATCTATAATAGTAGGGGTGCTCAAGATGATATTCGAGCGTCGTAATGATTTTTAAAAAAGAATAATTTTAGTTGACGTGAACTAAGTCGCCAACGGAAGCTAGTATTAAAATAAAATATGTTTTGGTGTGTTTGTTTTATCGCTGATATGACCAGATGTGCGTGTTCTTCTGACGTTATCAATCAGTACGAACACAATGCACGCATGAACGTCGCAAGAATGTTAACGATCAAACTCATGTCCGAGCACATACCGTTCGAAGATTCGTGGTGTGTTGTCGCGATAAAACCTCGTGATTCAACTTGCGGCAGATAACATAGAAGCCTTGCCTGGCCTGGCCACACAAATGCGACAAGGCGAATGTTCGCCGTAGCGCGATTACCTAGCCACAGCATTAAACGTCACAACAAAACGTACATCGTGATAAACTTTAAAATGTGCTTTATACATAGCTCTATAACGAAAACTAAATACCTACTGTTTGGCCTTAATTTAAACAAGACAGTAAGAAACATTTTACGCCGAGGATTATAACAGTGCCGAATTAAGACAGTATGGTCAGTTGCTTTGATCTCCCACCAGTTAGGTTTCCACCGCCCCTAATATTATAGAAATAATATTTTTTTTTTCAGACACAGGGTCCAGAGATCCAAAGCCGGATCCAGCCTTCGGGTCAAGGGGGGGTCACCTATTTGAAGTTCCAAGGATGGGGAGGAGCCAATGATAGCCATGACCCCATTCTTAATATCGTTGTGTTGGTGCTAATCTAAATGCATTATGAATGCAGCGTAATGGTTTAAGATAAATAGTTATGGAAAATTAAAACAAGGTAAAGAGGCCCCGAAGCGTTCGGTGTCTAAAGCCCGTGACATGGTTAATCCGACCCTGTGTGGACATCGATGCGGGATAGTATGCATAAAACTGCACATTTGTCAAAAATCGTAAAATTCAAAGAATCTTTTTTAAAACATTATTGCCAGAATAAGAGCATATTATTATTATATATCAAATGTATCTTCACGCTCGTATCCCCGAAGAGGTAGGCAGAGGTACAACAAGTGCACCCACAATTAGCCGAAGATACTTAGTCTCACAATGTAATAGGTGGCAAGCCTATCTGGGCACTTATCTAATCCCGGGCAACGTTGTTTTTATCAGAAAACTGAAAAATCACATTTTTTTGAATTGCCCGACCTGGGAATAGAATCCGGGGCCTCATATGGTCAACACCGACATCGGACCACTAGTCCAGAAAGGCGACTTATATATTATACTAGCTGTGCCCGCGACTTCGCCCGTGTGGAAAAAAAACTAAAATTAAAACCCGCATATTTCCCGTTCACCTGGGATTTCCAGGATAAAAACTATCGTATGTCCTTTCTCGGGTCTCAAACTTTCTTTATACCAAATTTCATCCAAATCAGTTCAGTAGTTTAAGGATGAGAAGAGACAGACAGACAGAGTTACTTTCGCATTTATAATATTAGTATGAATATACATTTTAAATTATCATCGTGGATGTTATCATAACACGTGTCATGTGGGAATTAAGATAACATTACATCACGTGAATCTACAAAGATATATTACGACCATTATCTATATTAATTTACTCTCTGTATTGTCTTCCATTGTAGATTAAATACAATAAATTAATAGTGCTTATCGTTTGATTAATAAATGAGTCTCGGCAATTCGTTACTGAGCACCAGAAATTCTTGTAGTTTTCCATGATTACCAATTACAAAGTAACGAAACTTATGGTCACATCGCGAAATTGATATAAAAACCCAAGATGCGCAGTCTCGAACAAAAATGACACTCAAAACTGTCCATAATTTCACCCAAGTAGTTATAGATATCAGGGTTGTTACGGATGCAAGAATTTTGACATCCGCGGATGCAGATGCGGATGCGGATTACTAAAAATTCACATCCGCGGATGCTGATTTGATGCGGATGCGGATGCGATACGGATACGGATGCGGATTTTAAAGGGATAATTATTAAAATGTTTAGTACATAAATAACTGAATATCAATTTAAATTTAATGCTTTATTTATTTGATCCTATTTCTAAAACATCGTCAGTTACCGAATGAATGCAATAATAGCAATTACCAAAACAAACGCACGTGTCATTCTAGCTCCGCCCACTTTCTTTACGTGTTGCCAAATGTCACCTGTTAATTTGAATCAGCATCCGTAAAAATGATTGATGCGGATGTGAATGCGGATGCAGAAGTTTGTTTTTGCATATACAACCTTAAGCGCAAGTTTTATGGTTGTTTTTAAAAAACATCTATTATATATATATATATATATATATATATATATATATATATATATATATATATATATATATATATATATATATATATATATATATATATATATATATTTATATATATATATATATATATATAAATCAATCCCTATTTTCCTTGGTCACGACATCACGCCTGAATGGCTGGACCAATTTCGGTATTTTTTTTTTTGTTGTGTTTGTAATTGTAAGGAGAAGGTACTTATAAAAGAAATAATTAAGAAAATTGCGCGGAAAATTAGAAAATTTAAGATACTTGACCACCATATAAAGTTTAATGCCATTTTGGCTGCGTGAAAGGACAATCCCGTAGACTTACATAAATTACGTGTCACATTGTTTGTCCGCTATGGATTCCTAATATGAATGGCAAAACAACGTTTGCCGGGTCAGCTAGTTAGTAATAAAATTGACAGTGTCGCGACTCGCGATCGACACAATTCTATTTGAAATAAGCGCACAATTTAAAATTGTGTTTAGAGGACGTTTTTGAGACACTGATTGTATATCTTGGGTTTTTTATATCAATGATCGCGATAGTTATTTATATATTAATACGTGAAGGAAAAACTTTGAACCCCTTTCTAAGATAATTGCAGGAACGGTGGAGTATGAAATTTGACACAAAGTTTGCATTGAGTGCACATTGCAAAGAGTGCAGAAACCTAATATTTTTAAATAAAATGCATTAGTATTTAAATTAAAATAAAATGCATTATAGAAATACATTAAATTAATAAAAAAAATTACACACACTACATTCATGTGAGATACGTAATCTTGGATGAATGCGTGATAAAATACACACACATGTACATACTATTTTCTTTACGCCTAAAATCCGTTGTCAAACTTAAAAGAGATTTTATTGTTTATGTCTGATATGATAGTCCATGGTCGAATTCCGGCCACAGGCGATCGCTAGTGGTGATAGATCGATACAGATTGTGTGGGGGAAACTTTGAATTCAACGCGATATCCAAGATGAAATTTAGTGGCATGAAATAATCTGAGCAATTTTTAGGATTCCGAACCTCATATAGAAAAAGGAAACCCTTTTTGGATCACTTATTTGTCAGTCTGGTCGTCGGTCAAAACCTTTTATCTCAGGAACGCGCGGGGGTATCATATTTGAAATTTATATCTAACACTCGGGTCTACGGTCACTCTCAGCTCTGAAAAAATGAAATTTTTAAATAAACGCGATCAAAATATATGACCATTTATGTCGCATATTTTGCTATTTATGCGATTTCAAAAGGGAGTGTCCGGTAACCTAGAATCATGAAATTTTTGTGTAGCTAAAATTACATACAAGTTCGTACGGAACCCTCGGTATGCGAGTCCAAGTCGCACTTGACCGGTTTTTCGAAACAATGCCCATTATTTTTGCGATAGAAGATACAGAGCGGCTCTATGCAAATGGCACCCAATGTCAAAGAAAACGATAAGAAGTAGTGTGGTCATCAACACTTCGAACCGCTCTACGCGGAATGCGATCAAGGGGATACGCTGTACCGCCCGCTTAAACGGGGAATTCACTAGACGGACATGCCCGCGGGCAAGCTCGCAGACATGCCTGCTGGACTTTGCTAATATAGGCCGGATGGTCCGCGACGGTAATACACTTGACAGACATTTGCACAGACCTATAGAAGCAAAGTCCTGCGGGCATGTACTGGAGCTTGCCCGCAGGCATGTTCGTCTAGCGAATTCCCCGCTTAGAATAAACTTGTGATATGACGCGCGAAAGAAGCCAGATTTGACGAATCGGACGAACTAATATTATCTCGCTTATTCTGATATGTCTGTGGAGCTGCCGAGGGAGCTGAGCGAAATTGTCCAAAGAATTTTAAAAAAATCAGCGTTTGACCACCCTTAATATTTACGGGTATGAAAAATAGATGTTGGCCGATTCTCAATCCTACCCGTGCATATAAAATTTTATAAGAATCAGTAGAGCTATTTCGGAGGAATTTGGTAACACCGCGACACGAGAATTTTATATATTAAAAAGATATTTTATCTGTTATTCTTCTAGATAGATTTGAGTAAAGTTTAGTATGCAGTTAGTTTACACCCAGACGTAACGAACGACCGATTCAGAAAATATTTAATCAGGTTGCATGGAGGGTCGCATTTACAAGCAGTTTTGTCTAATTAAAGTCATGCCTGCTTAATTTTGTGCCATGGCTTGATCGTCTACAGAAGTTTGTCAAAAAAAGTTTTAAAATTCTTTATCTAATTGTGCAAAGAAAACATACGTGCAAAAGCAATGGTATAAGCGTATGTCATAGCTCTACGATGCTAGCGTAAAAATTTTGGTAAAAGGATACATGTCAACGAGACAGATGGTGAAAACATTGTTAATCCGAATATGAAGGTTATGGATTCTACTATTATAAGAGCAATCGATGTGGCGAGACCCGCTACCAATCTGAAAATTATGAGAAAAGATTTTTAATGATCGAACGCGGATGAGCATTTTGACAATCTGTCCTGGCCTATCTAGAAATCAGAAATCAAAGAATATATATTCAATTATATCCTATGAGCCCGCGCTGACCAGACCTATTTTATAAAACCTGAAAGTTTCTCAGCGGATAGTCCCTAAACCAGGTAAGAATGATGAGCAATGAATTTAAGCGATGGTTACTTTGGCAGCAAACAGGTAACAAAGGTGTGAAAAAGAATAGTACCTCAATTTCGTCCAAAGTATAAATGTTAAATCAGTTTTTTGAAATTTTCTTCGGTGTGATATTGGAAGTAACGTCACCCAGTGCCGGACACTTACCACGGTTCCAACCCTCTCTAACGTTTCGTATATTATAAGTATACTTTTGGCATAGTATAAAAGCTTGAAATTAGCTATCTACTGGTCATGACAAATACCTAAATATCAAGCCAACTGGGCTTACTGCCAGCTAAACTTCAGCTCTCTGCATGGTTTGAGCTTGCATTCAGGACAACAATAAAACCAAACAAACGTTTTAAAAAAGTACAAATAAATAATCCCTGTATATGAATAATCCTTTTTCATTTAGGCACAGATGGAAAGTACACCGCTGATAGAAAGCAGAGCATAGTAGTCATAGAGAATCATAGTAGAAGGAATGTTAAGAGATTTCGCAACCGGCGTGTTTGTATGAAGGGAGTTATGAATAAAATAGATTTTTATTTGCATGAAAATGGTTTACTTTACACAAGTGATACTAAAAGTTCAACATAATTATAATAATAATAAATATTCACGGGACAAACTACACTTACTGATCTAACCCCAAAGTAAGCAAATTATTTGCTTGTGTTGTGGGTGTTAGTCAACGATACTAATACATAGAAATACATATATAAACACAAGAATATATTTAATAGACACCCAAACCCGGAAATACAAACATCGATGCTCATCACACAAATGCTTGTTCCCGTCGGGGAGAGCCCTGTCGATCGCGTAGTCAGGGTCGCTAACCACTCGACCAACGGGGCGGTAACATAAGTAGAGACTATATAGAGAAAGCGGATAAAGCAAGGAATGTCTGGCTCAATCATGTACGGCCCTCATTACTCTTTGCCTACTTTGACGTAATGATATCCAGCAAGAGCCTTACTTACCCATGATAGTCCGAACATCTGAAAAATAGACTATCTGCCTAGTGCCTTCCCGCTAGGCAATTCGTAAAAAGCGAACGTAAGCTAAACGTGTCACTACCCGGGCAGAATGCTATAGAACTCTACATCGTAGAGTTCTATAGCATTCCGCCCGGGATTCGTACCAACATGTTAGATTTTCTCTTGCTCCGGTCTATAGCTGATAAGGTAGCGGGTAAAATTATGCATTACTACATCCCCGCCGCACGGTCAGTAACGAATCTAACGACTTTGATGTCAATAAGCGATGATTATCTCTTTCTAAAAGAAAAAGCTTATTGTTTCTCATCCGACAATATTAAAATACGTACCAAAGATATGTATACATTTTTAAAGAACTTTATGTTACGTTAAATATTGTAGTGTGCTACAAAATCTCTTCACGGCCATGTAAGCATGACAGTTTGAAAAAATGAGATCACAAGGTCAAGCTCATCCATAGTCAAAATCTCGATATCAGCTCGGAGTGTAGTGGTTATCTTTTAAACCTCCGTGCCTTGGACTTGCACGCAAAACTATCGGTTCCGTTTATCTCAAGGATAAGCGATATTCGCTATCCAATGGGTGAAATGTAGTGATGAGGAAGAAAAGTTACAAGACCCATCTCGTTTACCGAATAACTAGTAAATCATAGTGAATCTGAACGCCTACTGACGTTCAGTTCACACTGCCTAGCTCACAAGGGAAACAGCGTAGATTTTTAATTTTACTGAAACATGTCATTGATATAGTTTTTCATGCAAACTTTCATCCCTATTTCAACCTCTTAGGGGTTGATTTAAAAAAAATAGGATACGTTTCGCCCCGGATCTTCAACTATCTCCATGCCAAATTTCATCTAAATTAATTGAGCAGTTTAGCCATAAAAGCGTAAACAAACAAACTCACTTTCGCATTTATAGCATTAGTTAAGGTTAAAATATCAATGTCAATCACTGACCTTCTGATTCTTCTCATCAGCCATTGTACACGCAAGGTAAAACTAATTATAGGAGACACATTACACTACAATTTCCTTACGAATATAAACAATGAATGACGGGAAATCGACAAAACAAGTTTATTATAACACGAGATTTACCTACATAGATCAAATACTCAAGACTATCGTCTTACATGGAACGACTTGCCACAATCTTTATTTATAAAATTATTCAGAATCTACTAAGCCAAGCTTGAGGAGTACGGCAGACGAAAACGAATTACGACGCAACGCCAACGAGAATGCCACTAACCCTTAGCTCATATTTATAAAAGGTGAAAGTCAATGCAAAAGCACATAAGACCACAAGAAATCTGTTCGAAAAAATACAGAAAAAATAATTAAACGTTCTCATACATCCATCGTTATCTGAAAGAAAAAAATGCCGGCAAAAAATTATAATTCTAAAGTTTCAAGAATGGCAACTAATACTATAAAAATTTCCATACAAACACACGTGGCTTCGTTTTTAACCCATAATATTTCGGACAACAGTTGTTTTCCGTTTATAAATCAATTATCAGAAACTGGTTTTCGTTTTACGAATTGTTTTCAACATGACATTTTAGACAGTGGTCCCAGGAACAAATTTTTTTTTGGTTAATAACAAGCTGAATTTTTGTGAACAGCTTCGTTTTGACGAGACGCCCATCTTTTCTACTTCCGAAAAATCTCAAATCGAGTAACTAATAAAGATAGATAAAAAAGAAAATTTAGAGTGTCGGACTAAAAAAGTTTCCACTATAAGTGTAGAACATCGTAACCTTTGAATTATCTATTAAATTAACAAGCTATTGTGAGAAAATTATGTTGTTTATCAATTTAAAAATCTCATAATTCCGAATCTTTAGAGTGCAGCACTCGTCAGAAAAACCATCGAGTGAGTAGGACAAAAGTATTTCGTGTTCTTCATTAAATAATCAAGCGATTAAAGTAAAAAATAATTATTATTTTTAATATCAACATTTCTCCTATATCGAATTAAAATTTTCGAAGCCCCCTAACTTTATTAGTTACCCGATTCGAGATTTTTAGAAGATAGAAAAGATGGGCGTCTCGTCAAAACGAAGCTGTTCACAAAAATTCAGCTTGTTATTAGTCAAAAAAAATTTGTTCCTGTGACCACGGTCTATTTATTTTACATTATAGTATAAATTACGATTTTATACTTGGGATTCAGGATATCGATATTTTAATAACATGTTTAGTTTTTACTAGAACGATGTTTATGCTGCTTACAGAATTTCGTCTCGCATGAATCGTAATTTATATTTTTATATTAAATTATATAATTACCGTAATTTATAATAAATTATTTAATTAAGTATCACGTGTTGCATGAGACTTAATTATATAAGAATCAGAGCATCAGTTACTCTTTTAGCGGTTAAACTCATCAGAGATTTACATTTTTTTCCGTTTTTTAAAAGGCTCTACCAACATTGGAAATACTATTACTATTCCCCGTATTCGGGCTCCTTTAAAGAAAAGACCAACTGCCGTTCTGCCAGGCAGATCGTAAAAGGCCCTCGCTATACCTTTCACTAACATCGTGACTACTTAGTAGTTGGTAGAGTCCCGCTCGCTTGAATATATGATACCAGCGCCTTACCTATGCCTACCGCAATAGCGTCGGTGTTCCGGTTTGGAGGGTAGGGTAGCCGGTAGACTGATGCATGTGGCATTGAGATCCTGCCACATGGATAGCAAAGCACCATTAACATCTTTGGTGTCTAAGAGGCATGTGCTTGTTTGCTATCTAATGATGTTTAAAAAAAATAAGCGAATAACAATAAGATACCGACACTGAAGCAAAAACAAATTATTTTAAAAATCTTTACCTCACTCGAGGCCGTAGACCCCATATATCGGCTGTGTGCCTCTTTAAATTTGTACACTCTCCAACGACCAATAAAAAAATTAACGATGAAAATAAATTTTCGGTAAATTAAATCGTATTTCACGAAAACTAACGTTTCAGTAACGATTAATGGAATAAGTTTCACAAACAAAAGTTCTGTGAACTCTGTCTCAAAAAGTATAGAAGTTCAATAACGAATACACAGCTTTACGGAAAGACCAATAATATTCTGGGTTAAACGGATTTTAAACGAGATACAGTCACACGTGAAGTGAATTCACGTGATGAGGATCGGCCGATCCTAACGAGGAACACAAAACAATAGCTGAGACGATTAATACTTAAACTCAACACCTCATGTTTAGTAAACTAATGCAACAGAACTCTGCGGAATAGCAGGGTTGGGCACACGGGTATAAGAATGTGAAACTCGACTTTGGAGGCAGCTAAATTTTATTTAAAAGACAAATCTCAAGTTTCTCGAATACTATTATCACATTTTCATTCAAATTTGAATCTAAAACTATCGCCTCATGTTTCCACAAGAACTAACACCCATTATACGCTAAATATTTAATAAATTCTTATTTTATTACCATTCTTTCAATTAACCGTGGCCGCGTTTCCGATCCGGTAGTAGTTTAAAAAAATGTTGACGCATCAAAATAACTTGTAAAAAGTTTTATTGAATAAAGTACTTCTGATTTCTGATTGAACGGTATGTTTCAACTTTTGTTAGATTGCCATTAAGTATACCTACAATTTAAACGCATTAAATCTGGAACAATCGAATACCAATCTTCTGTATCTCTGGAACATAAGTGGTCAGATCTTCACAAAATTCATATAAGACCAAATGGAAGTATATATATCCTCCCAAACAAAAGAAGATCTTCCTAAATCAATCCAGAGGTTTTTGAGTAAAACACGCGATCTCGACGAATTGAGTAGGGCGTGACAAGGACGAGGCCTTAATCGTTTGAATATGGCATCAATCTTAATGTTAATCTTATGTTTCGAAAAATAGCGATGGTTTTGACAGAACCCTCCACCGCAACTTCGCATCAACAACGTAGGAAATTGCTTTCGTGCATCCAATCCCTAAAAAGACTTTTAATCTAATTCACCTACCTACACTATCGGCCAATTGTTCTTCATAACTAACTAACATAAACCCTTAAAGTGCATATTCAGATAAGCACCAGCCAATTAGTGACTATCATTTTTATAAAAGCCACTTCGGCCTTGATGAAATCGGGGAGTACCGTCATTAGAAGAAATGTCTAAGCTTACCTCAAACAATCTAATGCGCTCAAGATGTTGAAGCATTGCCTAATTCATGCCAATTGTCAACCCATTACCTCTAGCTTTACAATGCAAAATTCGTTCTCACGAGAAAAGCTATCTCCAATCGGAAGTTCACTCCCGCTTCTTTCAAAAATAATATTTTTAAAGCATTAATAAATCACTCTTACTAATGAATCGCATTTTTATAACATTTTACAGACTGATTGATGTGCTACATGAACAAGTAGAATATAATAACTGTGGTTCATACTGTGCATATGTTAAGTTTCCTTCGATTTATATAACACAAAGGACATGGGAGATTACGCACAGTAACTCCAGCACCCATAAAATTATCTACACTATGATCATTCAAGATAATATTGTCTAACGTGTGCACCATATTTCATTCAAAATCCAACCATTTGCAGTTTATTTGATAAAAAAGGGAGGACAAATCGGAAGGAGACTCATATACCCGCTTAGAATATACTACGTAAGATTCGTCACGCACGAGAGAAGAGATTTTATATATGTCGATATATTTCGACTAATTGAAGATTGTCTACAATATTGTATTGAAAAATCGCGATTACAATATAATGGAATGAATGTTTTAACTAAAATACTTAGAAAAACAAATAAAATAACAGTTATCAAAATAAATTAGAGGGACAATATTTAATGAATAAACTATACTTATAGAATTTTATCGGCATTCCAATCAGCACTATATAACATTTGAAAAACATAATCCTAGTTGTATAAACAAATAACAGATTAAGTACTTATAATGTATATTCACTGTAATATTATTGCGTTTATAAAGTGTCCATGAACCAATTGCTTGATGTTAAATAACATCTATTCTAATCTGACTACTTCTGGTCTAGTAGTTGGCCTATTCAGTTCATGAGGTACTGGGTCCAATTCCGGGTCAGGTTAATAACGAGGATTAATCGAGAGAAAAATATCAGTATTTGCCTGAAGTCTGATGGTGGTATATTATAACCCCATGCCTCTGACAAGCACGTAAAGGTGGTATGTTAATACCCCCGTGCCTCCGATAAGCACGTAAAGGTGGTATGTTAATACCCCTTGCCTCCGATAAGCACATAAAGGTGGTATGTTAATACCCCCATGCCTCCGATAAGCACGTAAAGGTGGTATGTTAATACCGCTATGCCTCAGATAAGCACGTAAATGTGGTATGTTAATACCGTCATACCTCTGATAAGCACATAAAGCAGTCAGTCAAATTTATTGCATGAAACGAGGGGGGCATCCCCCTCCTCTGCAGCCCCCGGCTTTTTTTTCATATCACAGAATAACAAACAACCGTTGCCTATAGACAGAAAAGATGTAAATTAACATCGTGTTCTGCCATCTGCTTGGTGGGGTGTTAATGTCACATGCAAAAGTTTTCCGGCTAACTTTCCCTTCAAACCGGAACACGACAGTAACGAGCTCTGACGAGCTATTGCGGCAGGAATAGATAAGGCGGTGGTAACAAACCCGGGCGAGAAGTTACGGAACTCTACCACCTAGTGATCGCAATGGTAGTGACTTGTTTAGCCAATCGTTCGCCACGTACGAACTGCCTGAAGAATGGCAGATGCGAGATTCTTAAAAGGGAGCCCGGACCAATACGGAGCTGATGAACTTCATAAATCTGTAGTAACTTTTTATTAAAGATGGACTCCATCATTTTAGAAAACAAAGAGGTGATTGCTATAGGCCTGTAATTTAACAGGTCGGATTTGTTTCCTTTTTAAGCAATCGATATAATATGGCGCGATCGTCCAGGCCGCAGGCACAGTATTCCGGATGTAAGATAACCGGAAAAGGTACGTAAACGCCGGTGTATGTTCGGGAGTGTAAGTTCTTGTAATATGGCGGTGATACCATCTGGCCTGTTCGCTTTAATGATGTCGTGGAAAAGCAGAGCTTGCCTAACAGCCTTTTACGAAAAACAGAATATCAGATATTGAATTACCAGGCGGAGATGTTTCGTAGACGCTTTCCTCCATCATTGAGAAATTAAAAGAGAAAGCCTAGTATACCCGCTTTTTCGCTAGTCGCTATGGGGCAGCGATTTATCCGGTTTGTGCAAACCGTGATAACTCCTTATTTCTAGCGGTAATCGGGACCGGCAGCATTACGTGTTCATCTTAGGCAAGTGAAAATTAACACAAACGTTGAGCTACTTCTGTGATATAAATTTTCGAGAAAACTCATTTACTCGAACCAGGGCTCAACGCCAAGTCTCCATGATCTAACCCATATAGACTAACCCCTATACCTAGATGCAATCAACAACAATCAGTTGGATTAGTATAATCTTCGTATTCGATTATTGTAGTAATCGTCTTAGATCTAAAGTGATCTAAGGCAACTGATAAGATAAAAGTTACAACATATTAATCTGTTTCTTAGCTGTTAATATTTAGTTTCCTCTTCATTGTATTTATTTTAATCTTGTTTTATGAACCATACAGAGATTAATATCTCTTGAATTGTATTTACCACTATTCATATTAATATGATGCAGCCAAATGATAGTCTAACTCAAATACAAAAGGTTCTGTAAAATACTTATGTACATGTACATGTTCTTAGTAGTCTAGCAAATCTGTTGTTGTTTCGCTTAAGAGTTGAGTTGAGAGGTGTATTATTTATACTAGTTAAACATTTGTATAATTTGACACTATTAGCCATTATAATATTAATAATAATAAAGTATTTTATTATATAATTAGAGATAAAATATACATTATTTTCCCATCTTATAAAATGTTCTCCTTCTCCAACATTTTCCACTGTAGTCTGTCCTGAGCAACTCGTCTCCACCTTAGGCCAGCAGTCAATTTAATATCATCCTCCCATCTTAGGCACTGCCTTCCACGGCTTTTTTTTCCCATCTGTTGGGTATCACTCCATCACTGCTTTGCACCACTTCCCTTGATTGTCATGCAGCATAATATTATGTCTGATCCGAATCCACTTTTATTGGTCTATATGTAGTAGGATATCTTTTAATTTAGTTTTCTTCCTGATGTCTGTAATTCTTATTTTGTCTCGACCTTTTGACCATAATATGCTACACTCCATTACTCTTTGGCATTTGGCAAGTTGACATTAGCCATTAATTAAGGGTGGCTTGCACGAAAATGCTTAAATGCATTTAATCCCTTAAACATGTTTAGCAAATGTCAAAACGCCTTAAATGCTGTCACTTTAAACGTACTTAGTGACTTAAAATGATTTAAGCATTTTGGTGCAAGCCACCCTTTGGAGACATAACAAACTTGTAATATTATAAGAGAGATGATATTAAAGTGAAAATCAGAAATACTTTATTACAGAGTTATTTTGACTAATCAATAATTTTTAAGCTACTGTCAGATCGGATATCCGATGGAAGAAATTCAGCGGCCTTCTCTTTTTTTCTTTATATATTTTTTTAAGTAATATATTAAAATGTTTTTTATGTACAACTAGTTAGGTGCACTGTGCAGCCTGCTGCATTATAAAAGTTTTTGCTGAATCCCTCAGGAACAACTCACTTTTCCAAGATGAAAAGTACCATATGTACTATTCCAAATCATCATCTATCTGTGTGATAAATTTTATCCAAATCTGTTCAGTAGTTTTTGTGTGATTGAGTAACAAACAAACATCCATCCATCCAAACTTTCGTATTTATAATATTATTAATATACATTATATTACAATAACGCTAAGAAATAAATGCAAAACAGTTAATCCCATATTTTATAATAACCTTTATTGCACTGTATGACCAAAATTCATATTTGAGCCATGCTTTTCTGTGACCTAAGTGGCGTTTATGTCTTGTAAGCTATTAAATAATAGAACAACATGTCTGCCTGCAGCTATCTATTAATGTGACACTTAGCATCCTCAGTGCGCTCAGCGTGAAGTTAACGCTGTGTGATAATAGACAACTTTCCACTTAAAACTTAATCTAGAAAAGAACAAAAAAAAATAATAGCCTCTTTTTAACTTTTGGAAACAAACCCTGAATCCCTGATTTGATGTAGACCTCTTTTAAACAATAAATTTACTGTATTACAGCTAGGCATGTTGTAAAAAGTGAAAGGAGGCTAATATGTGTCACTAACATTGTGACTTATAATCA
This sequence comes from Apodemia mormo, assembly GCA_036924255.1. Lineage (NCBI taxonomy): Eukaryota > Metazoa > Arthropoda > Insecta > Lepidoptera > Riodinidae > Apodemia > Apodemia mormo. The sequence goes on along the minus strand of JAUPFN010000005.1, from coordinate 41,957,268 downwards.
GGCTGTAGTGTTCTAAAAAATCTCACTCAGGCTTGGTACCACTGCCTTACCTTATCCTACCAAAAAAGCATCGGTACTTATCGCCGGTACTTATCAGTGTTTTGTCCTAGTTAGAAGAGTAAGGTAGCCGGTAAACTCATGCAATAAACATTCCATTACTGCCATATGAACAGTTTTTGTCCATGTGGACCAGGAATTGAAACCAACGTTAACAACTTGATGTCTATAAGCTGTAGTAATCTCATTACATTCAGTCGTCTACAGAGCCATTCACTTTTGTGCCATCCTATGATATGAAAAAGTGTATAGAGTATCACAAGTGGCACTTTATCCCTATCAATTAAAGTGCCGTAAATTGCGTCATATAAGTTATATGGCTCGAAATATTTATAAGTCAAGCAATTGTTATATAAATATGAAATATTTGTTGGGTTGCCTTTAGGTCTCACACCTAGAAAAATAATGACTCCGTTGACTAGGACATTATCTAAAACTGTGAGTGATACCACAACGGCACTTTAAAGATGGCACTTAAAAGATACTACTTTACGGTACTATAAACAGTTGTGCTAGTTTGCTGTAAGGAAAGTGCATACGCTTTATGGATTTTTTTAAATGTTATAATAGTATTAATAAAGCTTTATTTGTCCTCAAAAATGTATTCAAACATTTAATATTTTATGACTTAAATTATTATTTTTAATGTTCTCCCTGTTTCAGGCCATATCATCTGACCATTTTTTCCATGGTCTAATTCTCTTTTCGGCCCACTTACTTGTGTGTAGTGTGCATCGATATCCATGCCCATAATTGCACACCATATAATGGAATATGTTGGTACATACACCATAGAATATGTTGGTAACTAAATTAATTTTTAACAACTTGTAACACCCATATTCTTGCAAATAAATATTTTCATTTCATTTCATCTATCTTAGGTTTTTTAATGTTATAAAATAGCAAACAAGCGATGGCTCTTCTGATGGAAAGAAAAACATAAAAAGTCAAACCGTCATCTATAAACACTAGATGTTAATGGTGCTTTGCTATTTCTGTGGTGAGGTATTAATACCACTTGTAAATATTTCCAGCTACCTTACCCTCTAAACCAGAACACAACAATCACAAGCATTGATGCAATTGTGGGAGAAATAGGTAAGGCAGTGGTACCCAATAACCTGGCGAGATGTGCCTTAGTTACTTGTCAAATAGATATATGAATAAAAAAGACCTAAGAAAAGAATAATAATATGCAAAAATCTTGATGGCATTGAAATCCTGATTATTATTTATTATACATGAAAAATTTGCAAATATTAATAGATCTATGCAGATAAATTAAAAACATATTCAGATAAAAAGTGGCAACCCTGACATACCACAAGCAATAGTTACACACGTACACAAATGAAAACACTTCACCAGCTAAATCCACTTTTGGCTATATTATACTGTGTGTAAGAAAACCCTGTCTGATAGTCAAAGGCATTATTTAGTAGCTTAATACAATCATATCTCTATAGTCATTATTTTATGGATATGGATAAATAAATTTTTAAAATATTTGTTTAATTTAAGGAAATGTTCCTAAAGTTTAGTACAAAAGTAAGGCACTATTAAATACAATATGTATTTCATTTTAATTTTTGATGATGTCATTAACCTACTTATTTATCTCTTCCGGTTTGGGTGGGGTTTTTTTACACAATGCATAAGGTAGTCTTTACATCTGTGCAGCATACTAAAAATTAAGGCTCATAAGAAAGTATTTCTATTTACTGCCTTGTGGTTTAGGGGTTATCCTATTCGGCTCAGATCATGAGGTCCTGGGTTCAATCCCCGAGTCTAGCAATACTGTTATTATCAACTTTTTTGTTTTATAAGATAATCACATTGCTTTACTGAGAACACATATTTGTGTAAACCTAATATACCTTATATTAAATAACAATCTTGTTTTATTTACATATTTTGACAAAACCAAATATTGCTTATTTTATTTTATTAAAATAAAATAAACAATATTTGGTTTACAGAAATATGTGTTCTCACTTCTTTGTAAAGCAATTTACTGAGAACACATATTTGTGTAAACCTAATATACCTTTATATTAAATAGCAATCTTGTTTTATTTACATATTTTGACAAAACCAAATATTGTTTATTTTATTTTATTAAAATAAAATAAACAAAGCATGTGGATCTATGAAGACTACTAAATTTCTACTGTTGTTAGAAATAGTGAACCTGTGGAGGATGAGCATCCCGTGCCTACTGTAACATAGTATGCAACAATAGCAACTGAGATTGGTCATAGAAGGCAATAGTCAAAGTGGCATAGGTAAGGCAAAATAGTGCAGGTCTATTACACAAAATCACATTACATACTCTTTGCACAAAATTATTGGGCTGTCAGGACAAACAAACTCACAATCTTTAAGTCCCCCCTAAAACCATTAAAATGTATAAAAATTTTAGCACCTTTCTTTACCTTTTTAATATAATAAATAAAAACTAAGTTTTCCAGTGAAGGAGGTGAAAGGATACTAAGACCCTTTCCTTCTCTACTCGACCATATCCCCCTCCACTCAATCTTTCATCTTTCTATCGCGACTGCACCATTTTAAACTGCTACTAAAATAAGTAATTTTGTCATTAAAATAGCAACTCAGTTCGAAAAAAAGACCTGCAAGGCTAATCAGACTAATCTCCATTGAAGTCTCATAATCAGTCGACCCATTTTGAGACTTCTATGAAAAAAGCTAATAAATAAAACACATTACATCCAATAAGAGATAAGGTAATGACAATATTATAGTGATAAGAAAGCTTACCGGCTGTGATGTATTTGGTGACTGTCTTGATATTGAATCGGTAAACAGAGACGTACGCTCTGCTTGCTCTCCCATATCAGCGTTATCAACACACAAAAGTGACCGAGTAAGGTTAAAAACCGAGCTGGAACCAAAGTATTGGCTCCTCTCATGCCGTCTATTAATTAATTTAATGTATAATCAAAGCGAAACGGGTTTGATAAGTCGAATTTAAAAAAATAGAACCCGGAATTCATTAAGTAGTTGCTTTGAATATAATTATATTTTTCCACGCGTAGCTATTTAATGTTTACAATAGATCGACGTCATACGGCGGTAAAAAAGATCATTGACTTTTCAACTGTCAGTCAATACTCAATTCTCACCTATGAAATAACCGTAGACAGATAACTAACCCGACTGAGTACTAAATAAATAGATTAGTCTGTGAGTAATGTGTACTAAATGAAATACTATTTAATGTAAATAAAGGTATTACGTGAGTATTACTAATATAAGCTCTCAGAACAAATAAAATTATATTATAAAGAAGATAATTAATTTGCATGTTTTCGCGAAATTAAATGTAACTTCTGGAATGCCACTAAACTCTCAAGCAAAAATTATGTAGTGTAAGGAATGGAACAAACTTAACGAAGGTCTGGGTCGTGGTCTGGATATAATTACATGAGACCCCAGCGAAACAATAGTACACCTACGTCGACTACAGTTTCCTCTACGTCAGTAGCACAAACAGAAACACACTGCTTAAGCAGTCAAATATTTCGCTTCGTAACCGAAGCATCTTCATAAGAGTGTAATAGTACTTTATTCTATAAAAGTTGAAAAATTAATAATTACCTATCTTTATTTCGTTTTTAAATTATGGATTTCCGAAAAATAACGCTTGACTCTATGAATGTAATCAAATCATTTTTAACTCTAAGTATACAGCAATATACTAAGCAGAAAAAACAGAAGCACAACAAATGCTCAGATTCATAACGATTTACCAATGTTGTCAACTGATGAAGTGCGTAATGATTTCCGTTTTCGTATATATTATGTTTGTTGAATGGTTAGAGACCCTGACTACGCAATCGATGGGGCTTGAGTTCGATCCTCGAAAGGGACAAGCATGTGTGATGAGTGTAGGTAAATGTCCTTATTTATGGTTTTAAGTTTATTATTATATTATTTTTTTAAACATATTCTACTCGAATATATTTATAACCATCGTTGATTAGCACCCATATCATAAAGAAGTAATTTGCTTTCTTTGGGGTTAGATTTGTGAATTCGTGTAATATGTCCTCTGAATATTTATTTACTTACTAAACACCGCCGAAATTCCATCTAGCACTGAAATTTTTCTACGCACAATAAAATTTTAGCCGATTCGAGAGTCGAACTCGGGACTTTATGATTTGAACCTACTTAATACTAGCAAGGCAGTTTCTGCATAGATTCATATAAGCAATTCATTTTGTCATGGAATTCAAAGGGATTGTGCGTTTCGCGACAATCGACCGTAAGATTTCAACAATCGCACCAGCAAATTATGTACATCAGTTGATTAAGTAACTTACTAATTATATACTGAAAAAAAGTTTTTATACCTTATAATATCTATTAAATTGAGCAACTACAACACTTCTTGTCGGTATAAATATAAATAAATATTCACGGGACAAATTACACTTACCTACTGATCTAACCCCAAAGTAAGCCAATTATTTGCCTGTGTTATGGGTGTTAGTCAACGATACTAATACATAGAAATACATATATAAATACTTTTACATACATAATAAACACCCAAACCCGGAAATACAAACATTTATGCTCATCACGCAAATGCTTGTCCCCGTCGGGGATCGAGCCCGAGCCCCGTCGATTGCGTAGTCATGGTCGCTAACCACTTGACCAACGGGGCGGTAAATTCCAATAAATCTGTTTCAGCTCCAGCTCCAGTTTCTAAGACTGTTATAATCTATATAAGACTATTATAATTACTTCGATAATATATAAACACCTTTTAAATGTTTTTTTAACAAACATTTTTGGAATATTTTAAAAAACCCTCCCCGACAATGCGTCTTAAATTGTTTCAAATATTTTTGACTAAGACTAAAATTGTCATATTATAATTTGTATATTCTTTTATTATTCACTTAAAATTAACTTTTTCAAACTTCTTATAAAACTGTCATAACTGTAACAATTAATTGAAATGATTATAAAAATTCGTATTCTTTGATAAAATAATATTTCTTTTTTTCTTTATTTTGACTACAAAATATCGAGATAAATAATCTAAAATTAAATTTTTATATACTTCTATAGTACAAATGAAAAACAAACCAAAAATAGCTAACAAGCAAATGGCTCTTCTAATGGAAAGAGAAACCATCATCTATAGACTCCAAAGTTGTTACTTACTATAGATATTAAAGTATGGGCATACTGAGGGGGCAGGGGCAAGGAGGGGCAACTGCCACCACCTCTCCTGGAATTTGTTTACCTCCCTTTTTATTTATTTAAACACTTTATTGCACAAATCAGTACAAAAGACGTAACTTAATGCTATTAAGCATTTTCTCACAGTTTACCTTGGTTATGCTGAGAGAAAAAATTTGAGTAGTGCATAAGAGCATATTATTGCGAATTGAAGTATAAAATCTAATCACAATTAACTAGATACTTATTTGCATTTATATAATTTGAAACAACTAAATAACTTATTAAACATTACATATATATGTATATGTATATATATATATATATATATATATATATATATATATATATATATATATATATATATATATATATATATATATATATATATATATATATATATATATATATATATATATATATATGTACAATATGTTGTTATTTTTCTGCTGCATAAATGAACATGCAGCAGAAAAATAACAACATAATTAAGAATTTTATCGTTTCAATAAATAATTATAAACTCGAGACTTGATGATAGAGAGGGTAGGAGCATCTACGTAGATGGGATGGAAAAGTAAAGGAATTAAAATATGTTGCAGTATTATGGTCCGGGAATATCAGCGTACTGAGATGACAAGATCGCTGCGACCTACCTTGACTAAAAATAAATTCAAAGATAAGCTGGGGAAAGTGGGTTGTAGAGTATGTTACAGTACCCGGCGATAAATATTGCACATCGAACTTTGGAAAGAGACAATCGGATAATTTCGGCTTCGTAAAGCGTTATCTCTGTCCCACACTACCTATGTGACGTTAAGTCAGTCGTTGTTCAAGTACGATAGAGTGCAGTCGCGTCCCGAAAAAAAAATATATATTTAGAGTTGATAACACCCACAAATTTAAATAATTTAAAGTTGTAATATGGCATCTTTCGGAAAAAGAGGGAAACCTTTACGAGGTCAGTCACGTGAAATTATCTACAATGTTTATAAATACTTTGTAAGCGAAGCTGATAGATTTAAAAAAAAAGTAGATGAAAATGTAAGTTGTTATTTTAAGAAGATTCAAGAGCGAGTTGCAAATGCCACTGGAATTTCAAGAAGAACTTTGAACAATATATTAAACGAAGTCAGTACTGAAACACATTCGACTGAAATTAAGTTCAGCACTCCAAAAAAAGGGAGACCAAAAAAGCAATTTCGTTTGGATATGGACGATTTTGATTACGATGTTGTTCGAAGAATGGTGTATGATTTTCACTTACGATTTAATGAACTGCCAACAATAAAATCATTAAAAGCTAAGTTATCTGAAGCTATTAATTACAATGGGTCTGAAAAAACGTTGAGAAAAATACTTCATGACATGGGATTTCAGTTCACTAAAATGGAAGATAATCGAAAAATTCTAATGGAAAAGCACGACGTTAGTCTCAAACGAATGGAATACCTTGATAAAATACGCAAATTTCGCGAAACAGGAAAAAATATCGTCTACATGGATGAGTCATATATACATGCATCCCACACTAAAGGGAAATCTTGGAGTGACGATAAGAAAAAAGGAGTAAAAAAGCCAATTTCAAAAGGTCAACGTTTGATAATAGTTCATGCGGGAAATGAAAAAGGCTTTGTACCCGGTGCTTTTTTAACGTATAAATCCACGGACACTACAGGTGACTATCACAATGAAATGAATAACGATAACTATGAGAAATGGCTGGTTAACCAATTAATCCCAAATATACCCAGTGATTCTGTTCTAGTTATCGACAACGCACCCTATCACAACAAGTATGTTGAGAGACCCCCCAACTCAAACACCATTAAACGGGAAATGATCAACTGGTTAAACAGACATGAAATTCCAGTTGATCCAAAATTAACAAAAACCCAGATTTACGCTATTATATGTCAGCACAAGGAGAGGTATACAGAGTTTTCTGTGGACAAAATACTAGCCGAACATGGGCACACTGTGTTGCGATTGCCACCATATCATCCGGATTTTAATCCAATTGAAAATATATGGTCTCAACTGAAAGGCTATGTAGCCTCTAGAAATGTGGGTATGAACTTAACTACAGTAAAAACATTATTGACTGAAAAAGTAAACATGATCGGCGCTGAAGAGTGGAAAAAGGTTTGCGATCATGCAATCAAATGTGAGAATGAATATAGAAGCATTCAACACAGTTTAGACAATTACACTGATAGATTAGTAATAAATACGGCTGATAGTGACAGTGATATTGACCTCTTTGAGAGCACAGATAGTGAAATGGAAGTAATTGAGAATTAGAATTATTATTATTTTTATTGCAATGTCTCATTTTAGCAATAGGTATAATGGTGTTTATTATGTACACTAAAGCTGTAATGTTCCAAAATAATTAAATACGTAAACATAATGTAAAAATGTTTTTTTATTTTATTTTACCCCAACCTAAAGCCATCACTTATAGAAAAATTAGTGTATTTTATACAAAGAATAAAAATATCAAAAGAAGCAAATCATACTTGTTTTAACAGCTCCTAATAGGTACCGGACTGTTTGTATTTTGTGCGACAGAGATAACGCTCTACGAAGCCGAAATTAGCCGATTGTCTCTTTCCAAAGGTCGATGTGCAATATTTATCGCCGGGTACTGTATATAGGCATGAAAGAACATGTGCATCCCGCCGAAATCGGACATTCAACCACTTCAATTGTGAACGAAATTGAGAAACATGGTCATACTTATGCAATCCGAAAACGTATCGAATGCATAAGTTGAGTAGACGATCAAGTAGTCCCTACTGCTGTAGATAAAAATATAGTCTTAAAATGTTACGATTGCCCCCTCCCCCCTTGGCCCACTACCTGGGTACGCCGATAATGGCGCGTTACTATTTACAAACATTGTCGATATTGTAGCAGAACTCTACCACCTAGTATTCACGGTGGTAGTGAAATGTATAGCCAATCGGTCACCTCTTACAACCTGCCTGGCAGAACGGCAGTTGTTCTATTCTTCAAAGGAGCCCGGACCAAGACGGGGACTCCTTTGGACTGCCCTTGCAATCTCCCTTCTTAATTTTCTTTCTTCATGATATTTTAATTTTATATATAAACACAGACATTCCGTTCCATTTGCTAAGGCTGGCCCCTAAATAAATCCACAGTTTTCGTAATTGTTGGAAAAAGGGGTACAAATTAAAAAAAAGATAGTATTAGATATATACAATATAATATAGTTTGATATACATCACCCTACGGGAATGTGAGTGTTATTACGCTCGCGTAGAGTGAGGTAGTGTTCGTTTCTACTGAAGATGCTTCGGTTTAGAAGTGAAACGTGCGTTGAGTGCGTACATAAGTTGTGTGCTTTTGTGATCTTTATTTCTTGAGGCCATTTATTCTGTAACATAAGAGTTTTATTAGACATGTATTGGGGGTGTAGTCACTTCACGGGTACCGGATACATGAGGTCCTGGCTTCAAACCTCAGGTTGGCCAATTCCTTCCAATTACTAAGTGGTTATAGTTCTACAACGTCTCGCTTTGGTTTTGGTACCACTGTCGTCGCAATAGCATAAATAATTGTCACTGTATTGTTCCGGTTTGGTAAATAAAGATCCGTTAAACTTATGCATGAGGCACTACTATCTTGCCCAACGCACCATTAACATATTTGGTGTCTATAAGTGATGGTTGTCTTTTTATCAGGGGAGTCCTCTACTTGTTTGTTTTCTTGATATAAGAAAAGTTTTACAGTAATTCTAGAAAACACAACTTGCTCAATATTGTATATGTACACGATTTGTCGTTAGTTGCAAACTTGTCACAGCATAAGACTTCATTGTTTTTAGTTGCACATCTGTGGTGGATGTGGGTGGATAATTGTGCCGCTGGGGTCTTCTTTTTGTCCGGACCATCGGTGAGTCTTATCCATTTGTTAAACCGATTACCGACGTCTTTCATTTCGGTGCCATCGTGGAGGATACATGGAACAGTTTGCAGATAGTAGCAAATTTAATTAATTTTATCATTTTAATCATCGTTATATCAAGCAATTTACACAAAACCTAAATAAATTATACACTTAAACTTAAAATCCGTTCAATAGTTTTTGATTTTATCGCGAAAACACAGACAGACGAGACGGGGCACTTTGTCTTTTTTTTGATTTTCATCCATATTAACATTATAAATACGAAGGTATGTCTATCTGTTACGCTTTCACGACTAAAACACTAAACCGATGTTAATGAAATTAGACAAGAGGATATTTGACGAGTGAAATCAAATATAGGCAATTTTATAAAGATACCTACCCCTATAGGGCTGAAATAGACGACGAAAGTTTGTATGAAAAATTAATATTGATGAAATGCTACTCTTCTTGCGGATGAATCTTCAGCGGTAGTCATACATAAATTATACTATCAACATTTAAAATTATACTAACAAGTATCACATCCTCGCTGGAGTAATATTGTTCTGTGATCATTGATCACGTCTACCGAGAGTCCCTTGATGATCTACATTTTTTTTTATATCTTTGCTCCACAGTCCACCGCAGCAAATGCAAATTATCTCATACCGTTTTTTTTAAAGCACAATCCATAAATTAAGTGTAGGATAAACATTTCTTGGAAGTGTTTAAATGCTGCAACGTTTTTCCCTTTGCAATTTTGCAGGTAATTAAAAAAAATGTTAAAATATTATCATTGTTGTAGTTTCTCGTGCATACAAAAACTGAAAACCAGTTGACTGTGCAAGCTACTCCTAAAAGTTCCTACTTAGTTCAGCTCAAAGCAGTCCAAAACATACCATCATACATTTTAAAAAATATTGAGCTATGCGAGATGCGAGCTCGTACATGTAAAGTTCGTTGAAAATGGCACTTAGAATAGTGCCGTTTACTGTTTGATGGCCCAAAAACCGATTAACGCGTAAAAAAATTCTAAACAAAAATGTAAAACGCGTTCAACGATTTTGGTCCATTAAATAGCATTCAGCGCAATTTGGTAAGCTCTAAAAATTTTGTCTTGTTAAGAGATCTATGTCGATTTTGTCAACAAGACAACATATTCATATAACATATGACAACATATATACATATACATATCTTATAAAGTACTCGAGTTTGTTTATACGTCGAATTTTTTAAATACAAAAGGAAAACCATATTTTCATTTAAAAAATCTGTAAGCCAGTAGACCTTGCAGATCATCCCCGAAACTTTCCTCCAAATTGAGGTATTTTAAGATCAAAGAAGCAAAAAATATACTCAAGCTTGAGTTCGAAGAGTTCAAAAATCCAAAAAAAATGATAGGTACATAGTAATTTAATGTTCGAATTCATTCATTTTTATTTTGAGAAGGTGTATATTTTTTTTAAATGATGATCGATTTTGATCTTTCGTAGAGCATTTAATGCAATTTTTGAGCTCTAAATTGTTTTATTATTTTATTTAGATTAACGGTATTTGACATCGTTTTCGATTCTCTTCCTTTCCCTTCCCTTCCCTGCCTGTCTCTCCTCTCCTCTCCTCTCCTCCTCCTCCAATATCTTAGGCTCAGAATTCTAGCAATCTGACTTAAATATCATAAATAAGCAGTTGTTCTGAATACAACCATTGCATTGACGCTTAAATTTGCCGGTCCATTGTCAAATGACATGACATTTGACAAGTAAATCAGTTGTCAGCTCGTTGTCAGTCTGAAAATTTTATGTTATGCTAAAAGCAAACAAAATAAATATTTAAATTGTTCTATTCTAACACAAACAAGCAATAATTTTCATAAATGAAACTCTTAAAACCCAGTTGGGTAAATCACAATGGTAAATTATTGCGTTTATAGCAACTTTATTGTGGTTTTGCAAACAAAACTATTGAAACTGTAAAATTTCAGATAAACCAATTTTTTCCGTGGATATTCACCCTACGGGGAAACGATTTGCTACAGGAGGTCAAGGTGGGGATTCTGGTCGAGTAGTTGTCTGGAATCTCAATTCTGTTTTATACGAGGAGGTGGAAGTAGACCCGAATGTGCCAAAAATGTTGTGCCAAATGGATAACCATTTAGGTTAGTTTGTTTATTAAACATATACTTTAGAGCTAGGACTGTTATGCTGTAGCAGTGATAGCAGTAATTTCATGCGATCAAAAATTTATTTTCCTGTCTTACCAAATTTATTATATATTTCAATTTATAATTCAGTTACATTTTTATTTTTTCCAATTTTACATACTAACAGTCTGATTGCTTATTTTACTAAGTGGGAGAGTTGATCAACATCCCAACCGGCTTTTAATACCACCACCTTACCTATTTGTGCCACAATAGCATTGGTGCTTATCACTAGAATCTTCCGGTTTGGAGGGAAGGCTGCCACATGGCTAGTGTTAACGCACAACGCCGCGCAGCGCGCGGGCAACCCACGCCGCGCCGGGCCCCCACCCGCGCCCGCGTCGCCGGCCACTCTACTCACCGACGTGTCCTCGGCCGCACCGCACGCGCGCTGATGTACAACCATATGTACTCATCATCGTTCACGTTACGGTGATTGCTTAGAACAATGTAAGAAGTGAAAGAACAAACTCAAGAATAAATAATTTAATCAAGCACCATTGTTATCATTCCCACGTGGAAATCGCCTGGGACATACGCCCTAACAGTTTTATGCTTCTTTTTCATAAAGCCGGCTCGATCTTTGAGTTATATAGGCGATGGTTATATTTCTCCATCAGGAAAATCATTTGCTTGTTTGCTTTTAAAACAAAAGAAAATCTGTAATTTTCTCTGTAATCATTAATTTTTTAATACTTAATTTTTTAGTATTTATTACAAGTAGTATGTACAGTAATATATACCATTTTTAAATATATAAACGGGTCAATAACGCGTACATATATAGAACTTACTTGTAAAGCTCGACGTTTCGGCCAAGTTACATTGACCGTGGTCACGAGCAGGTCTGCTCGTGACCACGGTCAATGTATATTTTTTCCCGGTCCCGTTTATATATTTTCCCGTATATATATTGACCCGTTTATATATTTAAAAATGATAGTAGAACGCGTTAGTTTAAAGGTTCATATATACCATGTTTACAGAATAATTACGTTAACTAATATTTAATTATGTTATGTTAAAATAATTATGTTAATTATGTTAACCACCCCGTTGGTCGAGTGGTTAGCGACCCTGACTACGTGATCAACGAGATTCAGGTTCGATCCCCGACGGGGACAAGCATTTGTGTGATGAGCATAAATGTTCGTATTTCCGGGTTTGGGTGTTTATTAAATATATTCTTGTATTTATATATGTATTTCTATGTATTAGTATCGTTGACTAACACCCATAACACAAGCAAAATAATTTGCTTACTTTGGGGTTAGGATCAGTCAGTGTAATTTGTCCCATGAATATTTATTATTATTTATTTATTATTATTTATATACCACTGTCTTTACATACACAGGACTTGTAACAACAGTAGTGGTAGTACATTGGCTTAATGCTTGTGCTTTTCTTCTCAATTTACAGCTGGTAGAGGCCTAATGATAAGTGTGTTGTAAGATAGAATAGTATTCTGTCTCATTTACTATCAAAAAATTCATGCATAGTAAACCCTTCTTGTCACTAATTGGCATGAGGGGGTGTAGTATTTATAGCAACAATTGTACTTTATGGCAGTTTTCTTATGGTCCTTGATTTTTTAAATCAAACATAGCCCTCTTTTTTTCTTTCACCATGGGTTGGTCTTCGCAACTCGGCTGGCACCTTATTTGCATATAGTTAAAAATGACATTCTCTTGCCATTCCAATTCATCCAGAGTATATATAATGACCTGCTTTTTATGGGAGAAAGAAATTCAATAAGAGATAGTTATCCTACATATATTATCTATACATATAATAAAATCGTAGGAAAGTCAAAACTGTACATTGAATATTTTATTAAAAGAATACTCTGGGCGTGATCTACAATCGATATCGAAGCCAAAAATATAGTTTTTAAAATTTTTGTATGTTTGTCTGTATGTATGTCCGGGGTAAGCTCAAAAAGTACTACATGGATTTACTTCAAATTTTGCATGAATATTACTAACAGGTCGGGTCAACATATAGGCTACATATTGTCATGCTGTCACCTACGAGGGAGGAGCTGTGCGGAGTAAACGAAGTCCACGCGGATGAAGTTGTGGGCTAGTCCTACATATAAGAGAATAATAATTAATTATTACTATAGTATCAGCACTCTTTACTATTGTGTTTTGCTATTTCTGAGCAGAAAAGGTTAACTACTAGACCACAAGCTTACTACATTATTATAAAAATAAAATTTTTAACTTATTATAACATCTAATGCCCCATTTTATTTATGACAGTTAAGTACAAATCACTAATATTGATTAGTACTTAACTGTCAAAAATAAAATGATTGGATGGAGTATCAATTCCTTGTTTGTCACATAACAATATGATCATATTTCAGAGTTATATATTTATAACTCTGAAAACTCTGAAAGTCTGAAATAGTATATTATATATATATATATATATATATATATATATATATATATATATATATATATATATATATATATATATATATATTTATTTATTTATTTATTTATTTATAACCTTTTTATTTTGTAGCTTGTGTGAATTGTGTACGATGGAGTAATGGTGGTAAATATTTGGCATCTGGTGGTGATGATAGATTAATAATGGTTTGGGGATTGAGTGTACCTGTGGGGACTACGGGGAAACACAAAGCTGAAACTTGGAGATGTTTGGCAACATTAAGAGGACATGCTGGTAAGTTTCAACAAATAACTGTTGTTATAAATGTTGATGTGCATTTTTGAATTGCATTAGAACAGGATCAGGTACTTTTATTCCTTATATATTATGTATGATCACTTTGGGTAATAAGATCATAAGATAAGCCACGAACAACAGATTGTATTTAACTGTACTTTACTAGTGTATAAAATACTTTTTAAGTAAATTTTATTAAAACATACTGCTTTTTTCAAAAGACAAAAAGAATGAGGTTATCAGTTTGACATGTATGTATGTAATATTTTTCAGGATTCCATAACTACTAATTATGATGATCCATTTAGGAGTCCAAGCATTTGTATTAAATTTTGTAAGTGTATGTATGTTTGTCCACAAATTTCTCGGAATCTATAAATCCTATCAAGATAATCCTCTAATTTAAATCAAGTATATTCTAACTTAAGGAACAATCCAAGTTTCATCAACATCAGTTCAATCGTTTTTGTCATACAAGTATAGTTGATACTTAAAGTCAGTTTAATTTTTTAAAGACCTCCCCCTTGATCGAAAGGTTAGCGACCCTGACTACGCAAACGATGGGCCTCGGATTTGATCCCCGACGGGCACAAGCAATTGTGTGACGAGCATAAATGTTTGTATTTCCGCGTTTGGGTGTTGATTAAATATATTCCAGTATTTAAATATGTATTTCTATGAATTAGTATTGTTGACTAACACCCATAAAACAAGGAAATAATTTGCTTACATTGGGGTTAGATCAGTAAGTGTAATTTGTGCGGTGAATATTTATTATTATTATTTATTTATTAAAAAAAAATACTATTATTAACATGCATATACAATGCTTTTATATGAAATGTAAACTTTTTAAGTGATGACAATATAGATAATCCTGTATTATTTTATTATCCTGTATTTTATATTATCTTTTGACTTTTTTAACGTATGTACTATTTTTTAATCTTTGAATTTAATTATAATTTTTTGACACATGTAAGACATGACACATGTACGATATTCTTATATATTTTTTTGACATTACTATAAAATGATTAAATTTTTCAATGTTATATTTAACTATGTACCAACTTACTGTTACTTTTGTAATGATATTTTATTTTCTGGTGTTGACGTTCAAAAAATGTATTTTTATACTTATTTTGAATAAAAATTATTTGATTGATTGATTGATTGATTGTATAGCCAGATATAGAAAAACTAAATAATCTAAATGCCATACACAATTACCAAATACCTTATGTATTGCAAAGGATAATTTAAATCTATACATATAATAAAATTGTAGGAAAGTCAAAACTGTACATTGAATATTTTTTTAAAGAATACTTGGGGCGTGATCTAAAATCGATATCGAACACAAAAATATAGTTTTTAGAATTTTTGTCTGTTTGTCTGTATGTATGTCCGGGCTAAACTCAAAAAGTACTGCATGGATTTACTTCAAACTTTGCATGAATATTACTAACAGGTCGGGTCAACATATAGGCTACATATTATCACGCTATCACCTACGAGGGAGGAGCTGTGCGGAGTAAACGAAGTCCGCGCGGACGAAGTTGTGGGCAACAGCTAGTCCTACATATAAGAGAATAATAATTAATTAAGACTATAGTATCAGTGCTCTTTACTATCTGGCTTCAACATAATCAACATATAACAGAACATTATTCCTTCTTGTTAATGTTTTACCTTCTGTATTTATAAATATGTTCCATGCAATGTAATAAGTAAATAAAACATGTATTATTAATTATAATCACTTAATTCTTAATTACAATATGTTCTGGCTTCTTTATTTGAATATAAAAATTAGAAATAAAAGTTAAGAGTTTCTCCTTCAGGTGATGTTCTCGATCTGGCTTGGTCTCCACTTGACAAATGGCTGGCAAGTTGCAGTGTAGATAATACAATAATCATCTGGAATGCTGAAAAATTTCCGGAAATGGTCTGTGTACTCAATGGGCACACTGGTCTTGTTAAAGGTGTTGCATGGGATCCTGTAAGTTGGAATAAAATCATATATGTTCATATCCTCTTATCTCTCGTAGGTTTTGTGTTATCTTCTTTGCTTTTCATAGTCATAGGAATAAAGTCTGATTAAACTATTTTTACTTAAGCTCTTTATCTTAATCTTCAGTAATATGAACTATTTTGTTTGCCCGTAGTAATGGCTCTAAGATCAAATTCCTATATACAAAATACTTTATATATGTATTTCTATGTATTAGTATTTTACTTTTGCTATACAATTACTTGCACATATTATTGATTAAACCCATGTCATTATTGTTAAGTTTCTTAACATCTACAGGTCTGGGCTTCTTCACTTTTGGGTCTCTCCAATAATTAATGCTTAAAGATATCTCAAGTTAATAAACAGAAGCAGACACTTTTAAGCAGTTAATGAGTTTGTTAGACTTAATACTAGCTGACCCATGCAGCTTCACCTGCGAGTAGACATGTTATCAGTAATATAATCTTTCATACAAAGTTTTATCACCTATTTTAACACCTAAGGGTTTGATTTTTGAAATAAATTTAGCTTATATTTGAATCCAGTCTTCAACGATATCCTTACCAAATTTCATCAAAATTGGTTTTGCATTTAGCCACTACATTTAGTTACTATTGTAACAGATGAATCACTCCATAGAAAAAATGTTATACCTACTGTTATAATTACCTATCTTTTCAAGGTATCGACCACTGCAAGTGTAAGTTTCTAATTGCTGGGGGGTATCAAGTTTTTATTGTTTCTCAGCTGTACGCGGTTGCCACGTCGCGCCGGAAGTTAATGCTGTTCTCATTGAATTTTGACAAAAATTGGTTGAGATTTTCTTGAGTTACAACAGTACATACAAATAGACAGACGTAAACAATATGGTTGTGATATGGGTGTTAACCAATGATACTAATACATAGAATTACATATATTAATACTGAAATATGTATATTAAACAAAGATCCAAACCCAGAAATACAAATATCTATGCTCATCACACAAATGCCTGTCCCTGCCGGGAAACAAACATGAGCCCCGTGGATAAGTAGTCAGGGTCGCTAACTATTCGACCAACCGGGCGGTCCAGTGGTTCACTTTGTATGAGATATTGCTCAACCAAGACCATTACTTAACTTTTTCATCAGAAGTTAAATGGGAAAAATGAAAGATTTTGGTTTCTATACTTGCTGGATCTGCATCCATTTACAGCAAATACGGCTCCACCCTTTTTTCCCCCGTGTTGGTTCCGGGCTCTTTTGAAGAATAGACCAACTGCCGTTCTGCCAGGCAGGTCGTAAAAGGCGACAGATTGGCTATGCGAGTCACTACCATCGTGGCTACTAGGTGGTAGAGTTCTGCATTGTCTCGCCCGGGTCTGGTACCACCGCCTTACCTATTCCTGCCGCAATAGCGTCAGTGCTTGTCGCTGTCGTGTTCCGGTTTGGAGAGTAAGTACCGGCTAGGTTAACTTATGCATGTGGCATTAGACCTCGCCACAAGATAGCAACGCACCATTAACACCTTTGGTGTTTATAGGCGATGGTTGACTCTTTCCATTAGGATACCCATCTGTTTGTTTGCTATCTTATAACATAAAAAAAAAACTTAGAAGCCGTCTTTAATAAATTACGACGTTACGAGTGTTGTTCAAAAAGTCTGGAAAATTAACATGTGTGCTCGCTACACGGGTGTCGGCAGCTCAATGAGTTAAACAATGCCAGTGTAACATTGATATAAAGTACCCAAGATACACAGTTCCGAACAAAATTGACGTTCAAAACTGTCGCTAATTCAGTAGACATGCGCAAAATAGTACTCTATGATGTAATGCCATATGGCATAACATTTCGTTCCGCGTAATATGGCAACATAGCATTACTCAGTACGCAGTACGCTATACGTCCTACCTGCCCACCTGAGAGAGGATTCCCCACTATGCCTACATAGCATAGCATATCCTGCTATCACTTATGTTATTATGTGTTATTGTACTGAATTTTCAGGTGTAATGTGATAGTAATATATAGTTTTATGACCTTTTATTACACTTGTACGAGCACAGAGCAAATATCCACCTGGAGATGTAATGTGTATTGACAAAGTTAAGAAACAATTCTGACAATTAGGTGAAGCGGGGGCGGTAACGCTCCAGTGTTGTGATTGGTTTATTTAAGGTTACTAAAAATCGTCGCTGTGTGTACTCTCATAGTAGGGAAGAAACTTTGAGAAATTATCGATAATCGATATTTAACATTACGCATAGGTATGATGATTGGTGGGTGTTGCTAAAAAATACAAGAGTAACAATATAATAAAATTTATTCCATTAATAGGATTTACATATTAAGTTATGCTTACATAAATAAAACTCGAAATTTAGATAGGCATTATCACGTTTTTTGTGCCTTTTTATTGGTTATGAAGTCTTTTTTTTTGTCCAAGTTTTTTTTATGTGAAAAATTCTTTAGCCGCAGGATAAATCTTTCGCAATATTCTCTTGACGGTGTATATCTAAGATTTCGGAAAACGTTCGTGATATAGCACGTTAAGTACCTTAGTATAGGATTTGTCTTTGTCAGGAATAGGATAATAAGTATAAAAATATACTAGCTGTGCCCGTGACTAAATCTGCGAGGAATTTCTTAGAAAAACCGGCCAAGTGCGAGTCGGACTCACGCACCGAGGATTCCGTAATAATTTTTATATATAATTATATATATTTAAATTTACGGTTTCCGCAATTTTTGCAAAACACGAGCGTCGAGCTATAGTCGAGCGGAGATTGCACGTTCGAATATATTTTATAGTGACGTTCTGCTTATTTTCTTAGATATTTTTTATATCGTAAGAAAGCTAACAAGCAGATGGCTCTCTTGATGGAAAGGAAAACAATCCACCAGAAGAAATAATTTCAACAGTTTTAGATAGACTACCATTTTGAAATAGTAAACACTATGACCATAAAAATAGACAAGTAATTATGATATAAAAGAAAAATATCGAGGATATATATTTTAATTATTTATATTTTAATCGATTACTTTGATACACATAAGTAATAATAATAGTTTGATTTATTACTATTACTGTTGTGTATCAAAATTCTTTATTAATAATATGAGTCTACCCGTTATGAATAATACTTTATAACCTTGTTCCGTACAAAAAAACACGACATGATCATGTTATGTAGCCTACAACCTTTCTCAATAATCAGGCTATCCAACACAAAAAGAATTACTCAAATCGGTTCAGTAATTTTCGAGATTAGTGCGTCTAACCATACAAACAAACTATACAATTTTATAATAAACTAGCTGTTGCCCGCGACTTCGTCCGCACGGACCCCGTTTACTCCGCTCCTACTGGTCGTAGCGTGATGTTATATAACCTATAACCTTCCTCGACAAACAGGCTATCCAACTCAAAAAGAATTATTCAAATCGGTTCAGTAGTTATCGAGATTATCGCGTTCAAACAAACAAACTCTTCAGCTTTATAATATTAGTATAGATAAATAAAATTTATTTAATTCGAGAAATAAACCCCATATATAATATTAGTATACCCTTATATTAAATGGTGATGCACAATATCTCGTACCCTTATATTAAATGGTGATGCACAATATCTCGTAATTGATAAAAGAACTGCTACAGAAAATATCATGAAGCAGTATCGACATCGCGTATGCTCTCGGTACGTCACTTCACCGCAACAAACCAAACGATCTGGATTCCGGTCGCAACTTGCAAGTATCATGAACGGACCGCGGGCCCACGACGCGCTGGCGTCCAGGCCGCAGCTTTAGGTTGGGAAATAAATTATTGAGTCCAAATGTCTTATTAGAAATTAGTAGGTAAATCGAGAAACCTCGAGTAACATTGCAGTTGAATATCATACGGTAGTATAATAACTGAAAACATTAAGTTTATATTTCATTTTCGTAATTTTATATTAGAAAGATTGAAACAGTTATTAACATAATTATTATCGCAAGTTTTTTTAGCTAACTGCTTCACAACACTATCGTATGTTGAGTGAAATGAACTAATTAGGATCGCTGCACGAGAGAGCGAGACGGAAATATAGCGTTAATTATAACACCCAATTTTCGTTGAGCTCTGTAAGGCAACAAAATAAAATATTAAATTAGCTATTACAATGAAATACTTTATTTACCGATGAAAAGTAATGCCATCTATTTTATAATTAGATGTTCGGCTGCTTTTGCCACACCACTTTATTGAACATTTAGACATATTGTTTAGTTATTATTAGCACAACTTTTAAAGTATCTACACGTACACGCAGGTCCAATGTTTGGTCAGTACTAAATACGCGGATTGGGGGCGTGGGCCTTTATAAATGCAAAAAGCATTGATGTATAGTCAGAAATCCGTCGCCCTATATTTCACCTCTTGGTGGATATTTGCTCTGTGTGTACGAGTGACGACATGCGTTATAATTATAAAGATCGTATAAATATTGAAAAGTAGAAAAGTACTAGAAAAAATCGACCCCTCACAGTAGCGCTTACTTTTCAATATTTATAAAATTAAAAATAGCATTGTGTATGCGAAATTAAATAAAAAATTGTTTTTTTTTTGTTTTTTAATTCATATTTTTAATTACAGCTAATAAACATTAATTGCGACAATTTTTTTGTTTTTAGACGAGTCCGCCTTTCATTTAGTATTAGACCAGCTTTTGAAAATACACGCTCGCATGGCACGGACGTAGCAGTTATATTCAGTCGTTTGAGCATGTATTTATATAGGCGCGGATACACAGCTTTTCGCTCGTTCCACCAGAGTAATGGGTCAGCTGTTCTTTTGATCAGCGGTTCTGCCATGTATTTGTCGAACTCGACGATGCCCGCTGCAGTCGCATTTTCAGGAACAAGAGCAGCAATTTCAGTATCAAATTCATCCCAAATAGAGCCAGCTTCACCACACTGTGCAGCAGATGGTGGCTGTTGAACTGGTAATTCTTGAACTGGCTCTGTTTGCGTGGCGATTCTTGATTTTATTCCAGATGCAGCTCTGTTGAAGTTCTCGACGTTATTAAATCCACTTTTTTTAAATCGCGGATCTAATATCGTCGCCTCACAAAGGAGATTATTGTTTTCTACTTCCCGGAACTTTGCACGCATTTGCGTTTGAAGTGTATTATGCAGGTTTTGAATGTTCTCAATATTGTTGGAAGAATATTTACTGAGCATACGGTTTATTATTTTACAAAATACTATGTATTTGGACGCGGATACATAATTTTCACTGCTAACTTCTACGGTGACATCGTAGAATATTTTTAAAAGCTCTGTTGCTTTATCAATCACACACCAATCGTCTTGAGGCAAACTTAGGTCGGGTCGCATTATTGCAAGCGTTGCGATAATTGCTTCTTTTACTCTTGAAAATCTCATGAGCATATCGTAGGTAGAATTCCACCGCGTTGTGACGTCCTGTTTAAGTTTTAGTGGCGAGATATTCATTTGTTCTTGAATATCTTTCAATTTCTTTGAACCTGGAATACTTCGGTGAAAATATTCTACCACAGCCTTAACTCTACTCACGGTATCAGATATTTCGGCAATGCTAGCTTGCACAACTAAATTAATAGTGTGCGCAAAGCAAGAATTGAACGCCAGCCACCAAGTCGAACAGCGCTGAGTATGTTTGCGGCGTTGTCACTGACTATGGCATTAACGTACCGGTGTATGTTCCATTCCACGAATTTCTCTTCAAGGAAGTCTTTAAGGTTCGCACTTGTGTGTCTTTCTTCAAATTCTATACACCCAATCATTACTGTGCATAACTTGTGGGTGTCGGTGTCAATGAAGTGCGCAGTGATAGCTACATAACCGTCGTTCACAATGGAAGTCCAGGCGTCAGTTGTAATACAAATAGCTTCCGCTTTCACTATTTGTTTTTTAACAGATTCTAGAAGCTTATTGTACATTTTGGGAAGCAGGCTTTCAGAGAGTGTTTTTCGAGTCGGCAGTGTATATCCAGGATTTAACATCTCGACAAACTTCCGGAACTCGACTTCATCGACCATTCGAAGGGCATGATAACCTTTGGCTATCATGTTCACCAACTGTTCGTCAAGCAGTTGTACTCGGCTCGTTGGTAGTGTTTTTTTTGAAACTACATAATCGGCCATCGTAGGAGCTGCCTGTCTAATTGGTCTTCTCGCTATAGGTTGGTTGACCGTCTCCGCTTGTGCTACATCCCTCGCACTGGTTGAGGAAACCGGCTGCGCTTCACTGGAGCTATCGACAGTTTCAAGCTGTCTGCTGCTGTTAACTTCGATCGTAGGATGCATAGACTTCATATGCCGATTAAGGCTTCCTATTGAACTGGAATGAATTGCCAGGATTCGGGAGCAATAACAACATTTGGCCTGTTTGTTCGGAGTCACCTCTTCGAAGTGATTCCACAGCTGGCTAATTTTTCTTTTAGACGCCATACCTGCTAGGTACTAAACGAAAACCTACCTAAATAAATTTATTTACACACACACACTTCCAATATTGTTTATAATTATTTACAGTTTAACACTACCAAGTAACAGATCAAAACAAAAACTACAGAAACACATAGGTACACTTTGCAAATTAATGTTTATCCACTGTGTAAACCTCGACCTAGCGGATAACACGCTAATGAATGCTCTATGTAGTTTTCCCTAGGTGTCCTATTTGGTAAACAATCTTCATCCAACTCTTTATTAAAATAATCATTAATAAAATACAAGAAACCATTCACCACGCATAGTTACGTATAAAGTTTATAAGCCATCAGTAACGATTTTATTTAACAAGGCATTATATTTTAATATTAAACTTTTAAATAAAAAGGTCAAAAACTGTTGACTAATGTAGAAAAAACAGAATATGAAATTCAATTAAAACGAAAGAAAGCGCGCGAACTCGAATGTTATGATATATTTTACGACTTACGGGGCGGTCAAAGAAATGTAAACCTTAAACAGAACGTATTAACGTTTAACGCAATACCGGCGTAACTCACCGAGACAAATTCTGTCTCTGTAGTCTGTCGTCAAGAGTCTCCGAGCCCCGATCCCGACCGAACTGTGCCGACCGCGGCCGGTGGTGGTGGCCGGTGGTGGTGGCCGGCGGTGGTGGCCGGCGGCGGCACCGAGCGAGCGATCGAGCGGGCTGAGGTTATGTCTAGTGCAAGGAACTTATATACTATAACTGGAATCGTTACGAAGCAATATTTGAAAAATAAAAATGTACTTTACTTTGTAAGGAATAAAGTTGACATTTGTTTCTTACATGACAGAGGGGAAAAACATTCTAAGCGAGACAACGACAAGAGTGGATGTTGTCCCTTTCTTGCAATTGCCAGTGTAAATAAAACTATCTAGATGGTAGATTTTTAATTATTCGGTAATCGTTAAATCCTTTTTATTCATACACGTCGATAAATAAATTTGCATAAAATGTATTGTAATTAACATAGTGAGTTCTAAAATGTGCTTATTTTAATTATTACGGAATTACTTATGCAATGCAAAAACTGTTTCTCAAATTAGTAGAATTACTTAGTAGTAATTTGCAAACTACGCATGGCCGCACTTTTATATGGCGATTGGCGCTTTATTTAGTAGAAAGAGACACACTCCACCCATGTCGTGGTACTCTTCGGAACGATTTTGAAGCGCGTGTGAACATTCCGGGTAGAATGTAACTTCCTTGGTCTAGTGTCATGTGTCATGCTAAATTTTGCCGGGTAATAGGTACTGTTACAGTACGCGGTCGTGTTATATTACGCGTAATGCATTACTGGCAGTACCTACACACCTGTATAATTCAGTCTAAAAAGTTTATAGTTATGGCACAAACGTGTTTTTGCATATTCAACCTTAAACGCAAGATTTAGTCATTTTTAAAAAACAATGTACAAAAAGCAATAAAATTTTTGACTTAAGTTAGCCGGTAGGACAAGGCACATGTGGAGTCGAATATAAATATTTTTATGCATTGAGGTAGTATTTTAAAACCCTTAAAATACTACCTTAATGCGTAAAAATATTTATTATGTAAAATTTACTTAAAAAAACCTTGTCGAAAATCTGTTTTTGCGTAGAACATTTATATATCAATAAAACAAATAATGACCATTAAAATAATTTATTTATATTTCAAATGTTATAGGTTATTGGTTACACAGAACCTAGACATATAGGTAAACTGTGGGTTTATAGCCATGTAGTATTTGACGCTTGATATTGATACATTTAGTTTGCATAGTCTAATAGATTTAGAATATACTGAAATAGGAAATTTACTGCAATGGTGACTATGACTACGTTATAAAGTTCATAGATTCTCACATGATAACAGACACGATTTTTTTCAGACTTAGTATGTAATGTATCGACAACATAGTAAGGAAACGCATTAATTTCCTAGAAATAAGTATAGCTCTTCGTAGAATTCTCGTTTTGAATTCGATTTTAGTATTTCTGTTTTTTTTTTTGCAGTATTATGTAAACGAACATTTGTTTAGTTATAGTATCTGCAGACGTACGAGCGAATACTGCCCATAGACATTTGAAACACAATAGGTTAGTTGCTAATGCGATGTCGGCTTCTGAAAATTTTATTAACCCTCGTATAAAAAATTCCAATAAAAAAATTTAGAGCTAAAAAATTGTGTTCAATGTTATTCGGAAGATCAAACTCGTTGATGATTTTGAAAAAAATATACATCTTTTCAAATACTGAATAACTAAGTATCATTTAAAAAAAAACTTTCTTTTAATTCAATAGTCTATGCTTAGGCATAGTTTTTTCTTTGAGGTTAAAATACTTAAATTTAGCGGGAAGTTTCAGGTGGCCTGTAGGGTCAACCAGCTCACAGATTTTTTTATTATAGTTACATTAGTTGGTTACATAGGTGTGTTACATACACAGAAATCCTAATAGATACGTATATTTATTGTTTTAAATTTTACACTTGTACTGTTTCACAATTCACTAATTATATATAATATATACTTTTTTATTTAAATAGCCAACCGGTTTCGCATTTCACTGCATCATCAGGGCTAAAACTAAATTGTCAACAAATACTTTGTGTTAGGAATTGTTAATAATGGTCGGTAGATGTGAAATATTGAGTTTGATAGAAAATATTAATGTTGCCAACCATTATTTCCAAATTACCACAGTACGAAGGTACAAAATGAGGCAAACTACAAAATAAAAATTATACAAAATTACAAATGAAATCTAAACTAATAACGGATCTAATGTAATAATAAAATCAAATGTCACTTAAATTACTAATTTAAAATTATCCAAAATTAAAATATGTCATTGGGTTCAAAAATGTCAAAATGTTCGGTAAATACTTTATAAGGTACCCGAATATATATACACACACACACACTTACATACACTTTAATGTCAGGGATTAAATTTAATAATTTAAATTTAAAACAATAATTATGACGGAGTTTCACCAAGTGCTGTGTGTGACGATGGAAAGTATAAATTATACGTATATTTAGTTTGGAGTATAGTTTAGTACATATAATATTATTGCCAAAGGTAATTTTAGATTAGATATTTCCTGTTAAATATAAATTTCTTTTATAATTACGTTAGTTTTTTCGATAGGTGTGTTACTAATAGGTATTTTTAGTTTGAGGTATAGTTAGTTATGATATTGATATAGAAAAAGAAGTTATAGGAAGTTCAGGTCTTACGTTTTTTACTTACATTTTAATAACAAAAATGTCGTATATAAATAATTAAGATGAATATGTAAATATTATTTTTAACGTACTAGCGGCCCACCCGGCAATGTAGAGATTTTTAATAAAATAAAGAATTAAATAAGTTCTAAAGTAAATATGCGCGAGCAAAGCCGCGGGTAACAGCTAGTATGCAAATAAAACAACTCATACATATAAACAGTCACTTAAAATTTATACGAGACTAGCTGCAGATCTATGCATTAGGATAAAAGTACTCTATGTGCTATTCCAGGTCATCTTATATCCGAGTCCAAATCCAAATTGGTACAGCCATTTTTTACGTGATTGATTATCAAACATCCAAACATACAAACTTTAACATTTATAATATGTATAGTATTAGATATCCGCAATCAAAAACAACATTTTATTAAAAATAAATTATTAAATCAAAAAATAAACATTCTTAATGCAACCTGTGCCTTCCACTTAAGAACTCTACTTCCACTTAAGAAATCGTTATCAACACGTGTAAACAGAACAAAATTCGATGCTACTTATGATTTCCTATTGTTATATTAAAAGTTTCGTAATATATCTCCAAAGTTCATCGTAAGAATCACAATTATATATTTTTATTTTATATTCGTACAAATATAAAAGAGTCCTCAAAATAAGTAATCAATATAATCAAACATTTTAAAATCGTCAAATTGATGTCCTATTCTCTTTTGGCAGTTGGTTAACAACTATAAAAGGTATTCAAAATTATTAATGAAAAAAATTAATCTTATAAAAAAAATTAACTTATTAATGAAAAAAAATCGACTCCACTAATAATAACAGGATCAATTTGTATTATTCGACTAAATTAAAAGGAGGTTGTAATGCACTGTCCTTTTACTGAAAAAGTGACCATTGAAATTTTGTCGTATTATATTTGGAGCGTAGAGTACATTTTTATATTTAGTAATATAAACGACAAAAATAAATCAATAAACTCTTATACTTACCGTAAATACAATATCTTATATTTTTTTAACGTTCATGATGTTGTATTTTACAATTTATAGGAGAACAATTCTGTATTTTTGACGCGCGGGCAGTGACGTGAGCGACGGGCTTCTATTTGAAGTGAGTGCACAATTTTAAATTGTGCACTCATTCTTAGAGGACGTTTTTGAGACACTGATTGTGTATCTTGGGTTTTTATATATCAATGCAGTGTAAGCATTCTTTGTAGATACTTTACAAGTACATAAGGTGAAATAGGTCTGATTTAACTATGAAAGAGAAACAGACAGACAGATTGTCTTTCCAATATTAGTAAAATTTGCTTTACAAGATTCTAGTTTATGAAAATTATTTATAATTTACTACCTATTTATTTGCAGGTTGGAAAATATTTAGCTTCACAGTCGGATGATAAGTCCTTACGAGTGTGGAAAACTGCAGATTGGGCTCAGGAAACTGTAATTACTGGACCATTTGAGGAATGTGGTGGTAAGAAAATTTTGATGTACTAATGAAATAACCAGTCTTAAGTCGTTGATATTATTTTCTTAAGAAAGGTTTTGAAACAAACCTTGAGGCAACAAACGCAATCAATCGATCATCTTTGTCAGTGCAATTATTTTTGTCACACAAATTTTGTCTACTGTTTGCTGGTTTGATGGTTATGAGTTCAAATTTGTTTGGAGTAGTTTTTCAATGATGTGTTGCTAACTTAAATTGCATTGTGATATGCTAGTAATCACAAAGAAGGAAAGTAATAATATAGTGATATTGCTTGTTGTAAGATTAAATTACAATGGTATTGTGTTATATCTGAAAATATTTGATGTCAATTCATAAATTAGTATTTATCCATACTAATGTTATAAATGGCGAAAGTTTGTCTGTCTGTAACGCTTTACGCGGATAAACTGCTGAACCGATTTTAATGAAGTTTGCTTTGAAGATAGTTGAAAGATATTCCGATCCGGTAGTAATTATAATAAAATTTCGACTCTTCAAAAATGCCTGTAAAGGTTTAAATAAAATAAATAAATATTCACGGGACAAATTACACTTATTGATCTAACCCCAAAGTAAGCAAATTATTTGCTTGTGTTATGGGCGTTAGTCAACGATACTAATACATAGAAATACATATATAAATACTTTTACATACATCATAAACACCCAATCCCGGAAATATAAACATTTATGCTCATCACACAAATGCTTGTCCCCGTCAGGGATCGAACCCGAGCCCCGTTGATTGCGTAGTCAGGGTCGCTAACCACTCGACCAACGGGGCGGTAATTTATTCTTATAAAACATTTTTGACTTTCATTTCGAAGATCTGGGGTCAGGCATAGGCTAACTTTTTTAAATATCAACCACTAGTTGGTTAAAATAAAATTAAGGTTAAAATAGGGGAATTTGGTACGAAAAACTTTGTGAATGACATGTTAATATAGTATACCAAAACCGGGCGATACTTTGCAGAACTTTGTCATAACGATGGTAGTAACACTATTGGTCATATTTTCCGAACAGCTTAGCAGGAAGGCAGATGGTCTACTCTTCAAAACGATTCTGGACCAAATACAGGGGCATTTTCACATGCATTAGAACAAGTCGTGGGCGTTTAAACGGTATAGGCTTAAAAAATTAGGCTTTTCAAAATAAGCCTATAAGCGCGCTTACGGATTTAAGCTGTTTTCGTTTAAACGTTCATGTTTAAGATACAAAAATTTAAATACCATATTAGCATGATTGACGAAAAGTAACCTTATTTCAACAACGTTAAAATTCAATATAAAATAGAATAAAGAACCTTATTTCTATACCTCAATATAATTTTTCATTTTATTGGATTAACAACCTTATTACTATTCCTATAAGAAACGTTAACAATTTGGATTGGTTATCGTATTAAGCGGCTAAATTATTTATCTCTATTCGACATGGGCAACTCTGTCATAATAGGGGGGGATTTCAATGCCAAGCATAGTCTGTGGCATTCCCCCATAAACAACCAAAATGGGTTAGACATCGAACGACTGACGGACAGACTTAACTTCGTAGCAGTAGGCCCGTCAGAGCCCACTAGATACCCGCCAAACGACGTGACACACAGACCGAGCGTACTCGATATAGCGCTGATGAGGAACGTAGATTTACAACTGCGTTCAGTATCAGTGTTACACGAACTCGACTCAGACCACCGACCGGTAGTTTTCAAACTAGGTTCCCCCCACCATGCGGACGCCGTCCGCATGAAAAAGATAATCGATTGGAAAAAACTCGATGAGAATTTTCAATCGATACAATCAGAGCACCTCGACCAAATTCCTGGCAACATTAGTACGGTAGAGGAAGCCAAATCCGCCATTAAATCAATCACTAGCCATATAGAATCGGTAGTCGATAGCTCCTCGCGGGAAATACCGGACGCCTTCCGGGGCAGATGGGAACTACCGGAAGAGATACGCGACCTACTGAGACGCAAAAACGCCGCTACGCGGCTCTACGACCGATACATGACCGACGACAATCGCCGTTCGCTACGAGCTTTACAAAGAGAAGTAAAGCGGCGCATCGCCGAGTATCGTAACGAACGGTGGGACAGACTGTTAAGTGAGGTCTCGCCATCGCACACGGCCTACTGGCCGTTGGCGAGGGCCTTTAAAAACGAACCAGTAGTAGAGATGCCTCCACTCATTCGACCAAATCAAACGCCCGCTTTTGATGATGCAGACAAAGCCGAATGTCTGGCCGACAGTATCCAAACACAATGCTCCCCATCAAACCAGCCTACGGACCTAGACCACGTCCATCTTGTGGATAGCGAAGTAGAGCGCAGGGCGGCGCTACCACCGGAGGGTGACCCGCTTCTACCCACCGATCCCGAAGAAGTAGGCGACATAATAAAAGGTCTACACAATAAAAAGGCCCCGGGGCCCGATAAAATCACTAATAAGGTAGTTAAATACCTCCCCCCCTCCCTAATATGCCTACTAGTATGCATCTTCAATGCACTACTAGCCGGCTGCGCGTTTCCAGACGAGTGGAAAGAAGCCACCGTCATAGGAATTCACAAACCGGGTAAACCCCGCAATAAAGTCACTAGTTACCGCCCCATTAGCCTAATAAATACGTTAGGCAAAATCTATGAAAAAATCATTCTCGCTCGCCTTAAGGCATTTGTTCACGAGAAAGGCCTCTTAATAAATGAGCAGTTCGGGTTCCGAGCGGCTCACTCTTGCACTCATCAAGTGCACCGTCTCACCGAATATATCCTAACCGGGTTAAACGCAGCCCCGGGGCTGCAAATTCCCACAGGCGCCCTATTCTTCGACGTCGCAAAGGCGTTCGACAAAGTCTGGCACAATGGCTTAATATACAAGCTATACCAAATGGGCGTGCCCGACAGACTCGTACTCATCATACGAGAGTACCTCACCAACCGCCGATTCAAATTCCGCGTGGAAGGAGCCTTCTCCACCCACAGATCGATTACAGCAGGTGTCCCGCAGGGCTCCATACTGTCACCCGTATTATTCTCCCTCTACACGTGCGACGTACCACGCGAGCCGCACGTCGAGCTCGCGTTGTTCGCCGACGACACCGCCCTCTATACGTCCAACTTTTCCGAAGTAACAATCACCAAGCGGCTGCAGGCTGCGGCCAACGCCCTCGGTGATTGGTTCAGAAAATGGCGTATCGAAATAAATCCCTCAAAAAGTGCAGCCGTGTACTTTCGCCGCGGTAAACACCCGCGACAACAAAGGCGCGGTCTGCGAAAACTAGGCAACATTACCCTGTTCGGAAACGTCATCCCGTGGGAAAAGACAGTCAAGTACCTCGGGGTAACGTTGGACAGCAAAATGTCATTCAAACCGCACATACAAAGAATGAAAGTTAAGGCTAAGTTCGTTGTAGGTCGGTTATATCATCTTATCAATAAACGCAGTAAAATGTCACTTAGACACAAGGTGACACTTTACAAGTCGTGCGTACGCCCCATCCTTTCATACGCTTGCGTAGCGTTTGCCCACCTCCCCCGTACGGACTTGCATCCGTTGCAAGTGGTACAAAATAAATTCCTGCGTATTGCCACGGGAGCACCGTGGTATATGCGCAACGTAGACCTCCATAACGATCTTGAATTGCCGAGCTTAGCAAAGCATTTCAAAGACATCTCCGAAAGATACTTCGATCGTGCCATCTCGCATCCGAACCCACTGGTGGTAGCCGCGGCTGACTACATCCCAGAC
This sequence comes from Apodemia mormo, assembly GCA_036924255.1. Taxonomy (NCBI): domain Eukaryota; kingdom Metazoa; phylum Arthropoda; class Insecta; order Lepidoptera; family Riodinidae; genus Apodemia; species Apodemia mormo. The sequence continues at coordinate 41,926,154 of JAUPFN010000005.1, read as the reverse complement.
CCTAATCCCGATCCCAAACTACGTAGGCCCCGCCACGTTCTTACCGATCCCGATGACCCGATAACTCTGGCCAACGGTTTACACGATGACACTACACACCTACATTCGCGACACCGTCGCCGCCGGCGGCGACGAGGACCCCTGTTTCGCCCTTCGGCGAACCGAGCCCAAGGGCAAGGTTCGGCGGATGGACAAAACAATGCCACTAGCCCTCTCATCGCAAATCACGACCCCACCCTAAGCCGAGGTTCGGTCTCACAGGAGACACCCTTAGGGCGGAGGGCGTACAGCCCTACACCTTTAAATTCTGGCTGAGCACTCTGCTCGCCCACGCGACCGGTGAAGCTGTAACAGCCCTTAAGGCTAACAGCAATTGTGACATTCCGAAAAAAAAAAAAAAAGGCTAAATTATTTTCTACTTGTTTACGCAATATTTGTGTCGGACTGACAACGCTCCGTTTTTGGTTGCTTAGTACTTTTTACAACGAATTGACAACTTACGTTTTTTTAAGTTCCAGTACGCTTTCCGTTGTTGAAGAAATTCGACGAGCTTCAATTGTTTATTTCACTTAGCGTGCGTACGAACATGACACGAATCCCTTTACAAATTTTCAAAGTAATTTTGTTTATATTAATTATTGAAATTAAGTTATGGATAAAAATGTGTATATTGTGTTACTATTCATTTCAGATAGTCCTAAGCCTAACAAGTACGAAGGGAAGTTGATTTCTTGATAAAGTGTCTTATATATAAAATTCTCGTATTACAATGTTATTTACCATACTCCTCCGAAACGGATTGACCGATTTTTATGAAATTTTATATGCATATTCAGTAGGTCTGAAAATCGGCTACTGTTTATTTTTTTACACCCCTAAGTGATAAGGGTTGTCCACCCCTAACATTGTTTTTTTTTATTTTTAGGACAATTTTTTTTTATTTATTTTTTATAAAGTAGCATTAAAAATACATACAACCCTAATATTCACCCTTCTGTAATCAACCCCTATTTTTTAATTAAATAATTTATATGGCAAAACAACGTTTGTCGGGTCAGCTAGTATTGTATAATAATTTGTATCGTATTTGATAACACGTCATTTCTATAAGCTAGTAATAAGTAATAACACTAACAAAACCACAAAACATTGAACGCTTTTTTTAACTCTCGGCTTTATCACCTTTTTTGCCACTAATTCACTTAAATCTTCGTTTTATAATCGACCTTCTCAACGATCAACAACTTATGTTTAAAAAAAGCGTTTAAACGAAAAGCGCTTTTTTAAGCACGCTTAAAAGTATAAGCAAAACGTTTAAACCTGTTAATATATTAAACCGTTTATCACATCTCTAATTAGAACTAGTAATATATGTGGTGAGGTTAATTGAAAAGTGTATTGTTAAAATTATTTAGAGTTATATATGTCGCAGTGAAATTGTCAATAGCCGTTAGATTATAATCTACCTAGGGATTTTATAATTTGGTTAGGTTAGGTTAGCAGTTAAATTATAATATCACTTAGGTAAATTATAATCTAACGGTACTGACAATTTCACTGCGACATATATAAGCAGCTTTTGTCTTTAGTTGAAATATCGACTAGCAAACATAAAACCTTTAGCTAGCAACATTGTGTCATTTTAAATATATTTCAGGAACAACTCATGTGTTACGATTGTCATGGTCACCAGATGGACAGTATGTTTTGTCAGCACACGCAATGAACGGAGGTGGTCCTACAGCTCAGGTGGTTGAGCGGGAGGGATGGGTTTGTGATAAGGACTTTGTGGGGCATAGAAAAGCAGTCACATGCGCTGTAAGTCATTTTTATAATATTTTGATTTAAAAATTACAAACCCACGAACATCTAATCATTTAGGTCTCCAGCTCGTTGCTCCACGAGATGAGTGGTATTTCCATCGCCTTATTGGTCAACTTGATTTATTATTTTTTATATCAAACGATGACAAATAAACAGGTGGTTCTCTCAGATGGAAAGAGATAACCATCACCTATAGACACCAAAGGTGGTAATAGTGTATTGGTATCCATGTAGCGGAGTTGGAATGCCACATACATAAATTTACTAGCTGCCTTACTTTTCGAACCGGAACACGACAGTGATGTATTCCCGTTTGGAGAGTAAGGTATACAGACACTTGCGAGAGGAATAGATAAGTCGGTGGTACCAAACTCGTACAAGACTTTGCAGAAGTCTACCACAGAATACTGGAGACTAACAGAAGTTGGGACAGTTTGTTTCGCACCAGTCTGAGATATTGCGTCCGTGAGAGGTAACTATGTGTGCATTGCTCGAATATTGCTTGTATGTAGATTGACTTCTGTTAGTCTCCAGTATTATGTGACTCTACTGCTTAGTCTGGTGTTTCCCAACATGGAGCTCACGCCCCACAGCGGGGCAATTTCAAAAATGGACTCGCCAAGACTTTAACCGCTCCGGGCTATTTAAATGCAATGCAATGCACACTCGAGTTCAGATATGTTATCGCACCACATTCTATTACGCAGCGTGCACGTAAATTATTAGTATATAAGGTTAAGGAAAATCCCAGTAAAATTACAGTTTAATAAACACATTTATTTACAGATGTGTGACTGTCATTAAATCAACATAATACTAGATATCATTGCCAAATTTATTAAAAAAAATTCTTAAAAAATCCTGTAAATAATTAGTAGTAGTTACCAAAATATCAACTGGGTGATTAGATTCAAATAAACTTCGTCGGGGTTTCACCATAGAAAGGTGGAGTTTTAAAACTCGCTAAACAACGCTGTTCTTTTTTTTTAGAAATGTTACATTGGGGCATGGTACAAAAAAGATTGGAAAATACTGGTCTTGTCAGTACACACAATATTAGTGAAACTTATTAGTTTTCTCTTGCCTTTTATGAGAAGCCTGGCAACAGTGAGGCAGTCGATTTATTCTTCAAATATGGCTCCAGATGTAAACGCAGGAAATAAAATTTGACAAATTATTTGTTACAACCAATATTGTTAGGCAAGTTAGAATTATGATCTTTGCACCACGTAAGATGAATTATTACAGCCGATGTGAAAAAACATGTTTCAGCGTTTCAATAGCAACATCTTTGTGAAAGAAGGAAAGAAATGTTGCTGCGCCGCGGTTGGGTCTCGAGATCGTTCGCTATCTATCTGGTCCACTTCACTTAAGAGGCCCTTGTTAGTTGTTCATGATCTATTTGCAGACAGTGTACTGGATCTCTCGTGGAGCTCTGATGGTAAGTAATACGTGTGATTTAATGAGGGCAAAAGAATATAGAATTAGGCAGTACTGTGAATAGGTCATAGTTTATTTTAGTAACACATTGTTTCTGAGCGGTTATTTAAATTTCATTTATTTTATTGCTGGTTTGTGTACCAGTCATCTTATACTATTGTGATTATACTCTTTTTTTTGTTTTTTTTATTATAGATAGGGAAGCGCTTGAGACCACGGTCTCGCCTGATGGTAAGCTAAGATTCGGTCTACGATGGAACGGGCTTCCCTAGAAGGTACCCGTTCACTCTTCTCTTTAAGATCCCCAGGTTGTACTCGTCGGGGAACACCGACTCAGAAAGCATGTTCCAGTCCCTTTCGGTTCGAATAAAGAATGTCGAGTCGAACCGCTTTGTCCGGGTACGTGGAACGTCCACCATATGGCGATGCCTAGTATCTGTGCGCTTCGACGATTAATAGAAAAACGGAGATGGCGGAATTAAGTCACACAATTCCGCAGCGCACTCCTAAGTGTATCCGATAAAAAAAACCGATAATAGCCTGTGCCGATGTTCACAGCTCGTCATAAAGCTGGGGCGCGCAAAGAAAATTCATTGTTTGTGCGCGGTTATAAGGTTCAATTTTGCTTGTAGGCGGGTAGCTCTAGCGAGTCAAGGTATAAAGAAAAAATTGTGGTATTTAATTTGCAAAATTTCCGCAAAACCTTATATGGAACTGCTGTGATGTAGCCGAATCGAAAGAGTGTAAGAAATGGCGCAAAATTATCCAAGGCCTGAAAATTAGAGGAGACCACAGCGGCACAATAGTCCACCCACTTCAACCACACTTTCTTCCACGTCAGAAGCAAAGGCAGTAACACACAAATTATGTACTTATTATGTACTCAAAGCACGTTTCACTTCGTAACTGAAGCATCTTCAGGGGAATCGAATAGCACTTCACTCTGTGAAGGGTGAACAGTGAACGCATATTTGGAAGTGTTACGTCACGTCGTGGTAAAACGTCATCTTCATATTTTCATAGAAACCACAGACAACTGTAGATACGAATAAATAAATAAATAAATATCAAGTTTAGTCAACTAGCCTATTTAAAAGTTGCTATTTAATTTAATTATTTCCCTATTGTATATTCCAGGGCTTAATCTTCTATCTTGTAGTTCTGATGGCACAGTGGCTTGTATACAATTTACAAACAAAGAAATCGGTACCCCCCTCACCATAGACGAAAAGGTATGTTTCTCATTTTTATACAATATTATTAACTTACTAGCTGTTGCCCACGACTTCGTCCGCGCGGACTTCGTTTACTCCGCACAGCTCCTCCCCCTTAGGTGATAGCGTGATAATATGTAGCCTATATGTTGACCCGACCTGTTAGTAATATTCATGCAAAATTTGAAGTAAATCCATGCAGTACTTTTTGAATTTACCCCGGACATACATACAGACAAACAGACAAAAATTCTAAAAAACTATATTTTTGGCTTCAATATCGATTGTAGATCACGCCCCAAGTATTTTTTTAAAAAATATTCTATGTACAGTTTTGACTTTCCTACGATTTTATTATATGTATAGATTATTAACTTATATTTGTGGTTTCACTCATCTATTTTTGACACTATCTGAAGTTCGCACTATTTAGAACTTAAGATTATAATTTAACACCAAATGCACCCTCAATGATCAGTATTATGTTATCCGACGGGAACAAAGCATTTTGTATTGGAACCTGTGTAACAATTTCATTTAGCCCTTTTTGCGTAATTAACAAACATTTATGCAGTGAGCCCGACACTTGCACCCTGTAAATTTTGTATGTGGTTCAATAAATATAAATTAATTATTTAAAAAGAAACTTCTGAAGTCACTACAGCAAAATTTTCTCGTATATTTATCAGTGAGTTCTCGGGAACAGTACTTTTAGCCAGAAGCATATTGAAGTTGGTAGCGAATTACTACTTTACGACCTACTTACTACCACAGCATACTGAAAACTAACAGCAGTCAATGTACATACAAGTAATATTCGAGCAATGCACACAGAGACACCTTTCACGGACGCGATATCTCGGAATGGCTCAGGACAGTTTGTTCCGCACCAGTCCGAGATATCGCGTCCGTGAGAGGTGTCTGTGTGTGCTATGCTCGAATATTACTTTTATGTAACATTAATTTCTATAAGTCTCCAGTATTCTGTGTTACTATTCACAACATATTTGCTTAACATGAAGTATAAGTGGCAAGTATTTTTTGAAGGACATGAAAGTCATTTTATAACAAAACATTATATTCTTTCCATTTAACGTTGGTAATAGTTGCGTCAGCCATTACTAACACGCGTGCGTGCCTTTGACGTCTCCGCCATTTCCTTGGCAAGATTGCTTAATACCATCCCGTAATATATTTTGTCTACCAAATCACTTGCAAATATATCTAGACAGTTATGTACAGGTAGCTTTCTGCCACACAGATGGCAATGCACTTAAAAATATCATTGGTTTCTGCAGTTGATGATAATCTCTCCATCCGGGCGCTTGTTTACTATGCTACATATATAAATGATCTTTCTGCTACTGGCTACTAGTAATGGTCATTATTCCAACAACAGTTATGGCAATGCATTGTTTGCGCTTAATGAATAATCCAATATTGAAATGTCAATAATCCTGCTGTCATTGTCGTTGTTATCATTGCCGAAACGACAACTCGGTCAGGCAAGAGAAAGCACGCATTAGGCACACATTGTGAGAGTGAGAGAGATAGCGCTAGAGACACGCTTATCTGCATCGCGCGATATTTACATTATCAATTCTAATTTGCGTTTCTTATAATCTTTAACAGCGCGTCGTAAGGTTTATATTTGCTCAAAATGATTTTAAGTTGATCATTATCACAAGTTGAACATTTTATATTACGATTCTGTGTCTTGTTCCGTTTTAAATAAAGCTTACTTTGCGTATTTAAGAACAAACATCAGGTAACTAATAACGAATAATGTTTGTGTTTTGATAGATTGTTTTTGATTGTCAATAATAAATTATTTGTCGTCGCGTATGCGTTGTTTTCGATGCAAATTTTGTTTATTACGTTGTTTATAGGTATACTGGTGGAGTACGGATTCAGTAAAGTGTAATATAGTGATATTAGTGATTTGTGATGATAGTAGAATAATAAGGCAATATCGTATGTAAACACAATTTGGTCATATTGTATGTAACCACAGTCCTCTCTTGTATTTTAATGCAGAGTTGTACACTTTCCTCAGTACTAAATGACAACAACACGATAACTGACAACAGTTTACAATAACAGTTATTCGCCAGCAACACTACAGGATAATTCATTATTATAAAACAGCCGTTATTGCCATAACTACTGGTTATACGTGAACGCCTTATGTGCCTGCATCTGTTAAATTGATCATGACTGTTTTGTGTAATATATGTAGTTGCTTTTATTTGTGTAAAGTTATCCGGTGACACTTGATGGTCCAGACTCTGACAGAGAGGTCTGAAGCATGGTAAATCAACTTTCCTGTCAGGCAGTTCGTAAAAGTCGAACGATTGGCCAAACCTATCTCTACTTTTGTAAGTATTAGATATAGAGTTCTGAAATGACTCGTCAGGGTTTGGTATCACTGCTTTACCTTTTCCTGTCACAATAGCATTGGTGTTTGACATTTTCACATTGAACAATAAGGTAATAAAGGCATGTTGCATCACATTCCTGCCATACGGACGCACTATTAACATCTTTGATATCTATAGGCGATGATTTTTTTTTTGCCATACGGACGCACCATTAGCATCTTTGATATCTATAGGCGATGATTTTTTTTCCTTTGGAAAGTTATATGTTTATTCCGGTTGACCCGAAACCAAACACTGGAATTAACTAATAATGTAATAATAAAATTTATTGAATTTAGACTTGGGTATTTAATCATTTTGTTTTCAGAATTCTTTTTACGAAAAAATATACGGAAAGTGCCTTGCAAACGAGTCAGGAGATCTATCGTCAAATTTATTGGTAGAATGTCCAGAAATACTTTTAGCCAGAGAAAAGCAGGAAGTGAAAAAAGATCTCCCGAAAGATGAATCAACACCGAAAAGTGAAAAATCACAGGTAACATATAAATGGTAAATCATAAGATTTGCATGAATTGAATCATTTTTGTGAGTCCATGAGTTTTGTTTTTCGTGTCGAATAAAAATGAAATTTTGAATTTTTTTAGTTTTTTATCACATAAATCGAACATATTATCATATGTTCGATTTATGTAATGTAATGATTCTGAACAGCCTCTGAAAATTAGTCCGGACCTTCAAAATAACTTTGTGTATGAGCGTCCTATTATGCACAATAATTTGGTCCCGTATTGCACTTTAGGTCCTGATCACACCGGAGAGCCGTGACAGCCGGGAGAGCCGTCCGTGTGAGACGCCCGTGCGGCCCGTGGACCGCCAGATAGAGACCAGGACTTCAGACGGCAAGCGACGCATCACACCCGTCTTCATACCGCTTACCAACGTCGATGCAAAGTAACGTATTTCTCATATTTGCTAAGTATCCAACCGTTATTGCCCACAACATATCTTTTAATTACATATGATATTCATATTAATAAAGAAATCAAAATTCTTATTAGCGTGCGTGTTGTGCGTCTAGTGAAATAAATAACACTTTGACTCTTTGATATCAATCCTGTTAGCTGTGTAATACTCCAATAATTTATTAATTTATTCCTGTAAGATATAATAATCAATAATTCACTTATTGTAGGCATATGCCTTTTACCGTCCACGTAAAGGAAAAATCACGCGTTTCTAAAGCATAATATGTCAATGCCATATAAATATTCTGTCTATAATAAAGTACCCAGCAGTGATCCCTGAGGAACGCCCGAAGTAATAATGACAAAGTCAGAGAGATGTCCTCCCATCACCACAACCTGAGTCTTACTTTTAATGTATGACTTCACCGAGTGCAAAAGACTACCCTGAATACACAACTCATATAGCTTTTCAAATAGAATCACATGATCTATATGATCAAAAGCATTATCAAAATCCGTATAAATTAATTACGTCAACCTGTGAGCTATGGTGTACGGCTCATATTCTCCCTAATAATCATTAAGAATACAGCAAGATTAGATTTAAGTTGACCTACCTTTGATAAAGTCATGTTTTTCCTGACATATTAGTGTGTAAATAGTCATCTATTACTCATGTAATTAGCTCTTTTAAAATATTTTCTCACTATGTTTTAAATTAAGATTGCCCTCTAGTGTTGTATTTCAGGTTTAGAGTACTGGTTTGCGAGCATACGTACATGCGATCGATAATATTGTTACGAATAATCTAGAAGCGTGTAGAATTGGAGCGCGCGCGCTAATTATCTAGAAATAAAAGAAAGAGATAGCTACTCCTATTGACAAACAAATAGTTGACCTGGGCTATGCCATAATGGACTTTGTGGGATATGGCATAAGGTTGAAAGTAGCGTGTACTAGGATTTATGACTCATAACATGTTTACGATAAGTGATTCATTGTTTCCCGATACATTTAGATTTTTCTGGATCCAGCTAGGACTTTCCCCTGCCTATAAATACAGAGATGTTGACAAACACAAGGCAGTTTTTATCAAGCGATCGAGAACGATACATCAAGTGACCAAGTGCGAAGCGAGAAGTGTTCTATTGTGTAGTGTTCTAAGTTCAGTGATAGTACAGCAAGTGACTATTGTGTAAAGGGTATTTTAGTGTTACGTTGTGTTGTGTTGTGTAAATACACGGATTTAATATAAGTGGTGTTTTCCTACAATTGCGAACCCGAGTACGTAACAATATTCTGTCGCGGAGAGAGCGATGAAAAATATCTGTATTGGGTTTTGCTCAGTGAGGTGGCACACTTAATAATAAAGAAGGCTGTCTGTACTAAGTTCTGTGTGTTTTCTTATCATCTATCAAACTCTTATCTTTGAGACCCATCAATTATTTCCGATATACGTAAACACTGAGTCGTGAGAAGTGTACTGTCATTTAAGTTACTAACTGTCGCAGCAAATATAGAACGAAAAATATAAAAATGTTTCTTGAATTGCAGTGAATCCATGGGTTCGGCGGCAGGCGCAGAAAGTTGCTTCAGCACATCATCACAAAGCAAGTCTCGGATCCGTGTGGAACGACGTGATGACATCATTATTCACCCTAACGTCAGTAACCACGCCACACTCGCCACCAACAACTCGCAGTCCTCGCACGCCACCAATAGGCAGAACGATAAGTAAGTATACAATTTATTTGTATTCACGGCTCTTTCTAATCCATATAAATAGTTCGGAATAATGAAATCATTGTTTTTGCTATAAAAAAAAATCAAACAAATGAAATGGTTTAAACCCTACTTTAAACCTACTATCCTACTAATATTATAAATGCGAAAGTATTTTTGGATAGATGGATGGATGTTTGTTACTATTTCACGCAAAAACGGCCGAACCAATTTAAAAGAATTTGGCACATATAATATAGATGATGACCTGGAACAGCACATAGGGATTTACCAAAAACTGTAATAACGCAGCGGGCTGTATGGCGCAGCTAGTATCATATAAAACTTAAAACAGCTTTTGCAATATTAGTTCACTAACTGTAAGTGCAGGCACTAACTGTAAGTGCAGTGATATTGCTCACAGTGCAATATTATTGACTGAGTCTAGAATGTCATTGAGCCTACGGAAGCGGAGTAATACTAGATTGTAGGTGAATGAATTACAATATCATCATTTGAATCGGCGTAGTACTGGATTGCTGTGAATATATTACAACTGAATATTAAAGTTTATACACAGCATGCGTAAAAAATATGAAATCGGAAAAAATGTTCTGTATCTTAACTAGTGAATTTATTGTTATTTTTTTTTTATAATAAAGAAATTTTGGTAATTGCAAAATTTTCGCGAAATCTTATATGGAACTGCTGTGATGCAACTTAAACAAACGGTAGTGTAAGAAATGGGGCAAACTTATCCAAGGTCTAAAAATTAGATAAGTCCACAGCGGCACAATAGTCCACCCACTTTCACCACACTTTCTTCCACTTCAGTAACACACAAATTATGTACTCTACGCACGTTCCACTTTGTAACCGAAGCATCTTCAAAGTGCCGAATAGCACTATATGAGGGGTGAAGGATTAATGGCAAGCAACGTAATTTAATTATATGTTAAAAAAAACATCTTTCACTTCCCACTACTTGATGGAATAAACAATAGATGTTTATTGTAACAAAGGTAGCAGGTGATTTGTTTGTTATTTGTTAGTCAACTTGTTGGTTACCTATTTGTTGGACATTTAAATTAAAAAAAAAATTATTCCGTTGCATTATTTAGAAAAGGTGTGCTCGCTAAATTAATTTGTTCGTTCAACAGTGCTACTGAAAGGTTCTTGTGTTTTTTAATTTCGAGTTGTTCTAATATATTTAGCTTGAATCCTTTGCCATATACGAATTACATCAATTGAATAATTCGTTGATAAAAAATGTCCAACTTGTGTTGGTGTTTTGCAAAATGAGATTTATCGGGGTGTTTGCTTTTAAAAGCGGATATATCGCTGCCTTAGTTCAATGGTAAGACATTTTTAGCGAAGCATGTTTTGAGTTATCCTCAGTTCAATGCTGGTTCGCACCGTTGCTGGATAAAAAAATACATAAATATGTTCTAGTCAGTCATTTAAATTAGGTACTTAGTTTGAGTTTTCAAGATATTTCATTAAGTAACCTGAAAAACTATAATTTTTCACACGAATCAATACTTATCTCATTTTCTGAATTTTTCAAGATGTCTTACTATTGAACTAGGGCAGCGATATGTTCTTTATATCGTGAGTCAAAACTGCGACCTGTTTGACCAATGTACACGCTGTCGCAATCAGAACATTGTAGTTCGTAAACTTCAGATTTACTTTCTTTATTAGTTTTATCTTTTGCACAACATATTTCCTAATTAATTTTGTGTTTTAAACGCAACTTAGGCATTATTACGTCTTAGAAACTTCTCTTAAGTTTCTCGTCCGAAATAAGTTAAATAAGAATTAAATTTTATTACTATTTTAGGTACAACTTAATAACGTAGTTTTATTGGTATTAATCGCCTTTCTTTCTTTTTGATTAACTTTCTAATTGAGTCACTACTATATCCATTGGAAACTGCTCACTTGGGAATTTTATCGAGCTTTTATTGTAGTTTTTTTATTTTGTGGCAGAGAGAGTAGTCTGTGCATTGAACTATAAAGGCGGATATTTTATGTTGCCAAGGATGGCACGATGCTGCGGGGATATTGGTATCTGTGTAAGTTGCCTTACGATAAATTTCAAATTGATGACACTCTAGTTGTTGAACTTTGCTTTTGTATTGAAACTTGTTTTTGACAATCTAAAAAAATTAATGAGTTTTTTGCTCCTAATTTTAATTTATATTTTTTAAGGTTTTCCGCTAGCTATAAAATCGGTAAAATCTACCTAATATTTGATTTTTTATTACCATTTGATAAAAAATCAAGGACATGGCTTGCACTTATTGAATATAAAGTCACCAGTTCAATTTAATATGTGTATCTAAAATATAAATTTTCTTTACAAACTTGCAATGTGGACCTATATCATGTCAAGTGAATGCGCAAAATTCTGCTTAAGCATAGGCAATTAATTGTTTGTGCACGTATAGGCATCGTGAAAATGTATGAGGCATAGGCAGTGCTTAACTGTATGGATACGAAAAGTGCCGTTTATATAATTAGGGCTAGCGCAGCGAGCCCTACACTAGGCCACGATCTGTGCACTTTTGTGGTACATTTTACTGAAAAACCATCGCATTTTTTAGGTTTGAGCTTCGACTTGGTAGCTTATATTTATGCCTAGATTTGTTATCTACCATAAAAATACCATTTTATAAACATTAAAAAATAGAAGTTACAATTTGTATTAGAATTTTATTACTACTAACGCCATCTCTTATTAAAGTAACGAGTTAAAATTGATAGAAGATACATTTTGTATTAGAATTTTTGAACTTATTAAGAGACTACTTCATGAATTGTTTCTTCATGTCATCGTGCCCTCGTATAAAGGCGAGGTTCACGTATAAACTGCAATAGCTATAGAGCCATAAGTTTGATCAGCTTGGCATCGAAGGTGTATGATAAAATCATTGAAAAGAGAATGCAAGGGAAGTTCGAAGGAATGTTGTGGGAGGCACAAGGGGAATTTAGGTCTAGAGCAGGGATGTTTGCAGGGAACAGAGTAAATAGAGCGTTAGAGAGTTTCACAATATGCTTATTGTGAAACAGTACAGATGTATTAATTGATTTATATTGTATTGAGATCAATTCCCAATTTTAGCCCAAGGGTAAAAAGCTAAAAAAGGTATATTCACGCCCATATCCCCGACAGTAGGTAGAGGTACAACGTGTGCATCCACGGTTAGCCGAAGATACTTAAGTCCCACAATGTGGTAGGTGGCCAGCCTATTGCCAGCAGGGCACCTTTCTAAACCCGGGCAAAGTTGTTCATCAAAAAACAAAAAAACACATTTTTTCATTTGCCTGACTCTGGAATCGAACTCCGATGGTTTCTCTGAGAGAAAAATTCGAAAAATGTATTCGCTGAGTGTCTACCGTCAATTCTTCGTGCCTGCGTTAAGTCCAATATTAAGTCCAAAAATTTTGAAGGTTTATTTAAATAAAACATTTTTTGATTTTGATTTCGTAAATCGACGTAAAACCAGGAACTTCCTGATTTTAGAAAAAAAATCAATTATTGCAGTAAAATGTTAAAAATGTGTTTTTTTATAAGATCAATCTTCATTTTTAATACCCATTTTTCCTTGAAAATAGAACAAATATTCCTAGTCCAAAGTCTGACGACGCCTTTGATGCGAATGTAAAGTTTAGATGAAAATGCGCTGGGTTTTTTAGGTTAGATAATTGTAAATAAAGTCCATACATTAAAAGATGTAATTCTCATAAAAATACTTTTCTAACAATATTACTAAATAGTATAACTTTGCGAGCCCTTACAAAGCTCTGCTTTTTGCTAGTATATTGAAATATATGGGTGCGTAGATGTGTGCGTTCACTGGTCGTGTATTAGCTACACGGATAGAATCCAATAGCGTGTTCTGCGCGCAGTGGTCTGGACCAGCGGCTGCGCAAGCGGGGCGGCGTGTTGCCGGGCCCGCGCGCGGACGAGCTGCAGGCGGCCCGCGCGTGCGCCAGCCCGCCGCGGACCGCGCCCGCGCCGCACCCGCACCCGCTCGCGCCGCCCGCGCTCGGCACCGCCGGGCCAGTCGTGCGGGCCGCCGGCGCGCGCCGCCTGCAGGTACACACACACACACACACACCCGCGCTCGGCACCGCCGGGCCAGTCGTGCGGGCCGCCGGCGCGCGCCGCCTGCAGGTACACACACACACACACACACACACACACACACACACACACACCCGCGCTCGGCACCGCCGGGCCAGTCGTGCGGGCCGCCGGCGCGCGCCGCCTGCAGGTACACACACACACACACACACACACACACACACACACACACACACACACACACACACACACACACACCCGCGCTCGGCACCGCCGGGCCAGTCGTGCGGGCCGCCGGCGCGCGCCGCCTGCAGGTACACACACACACACACACACACACACACCCGCGCTCGGCACCGCCGGGCCAGTCGTGCGGGCCGCCGGCGCGCGCCGCCTGCAGGTACACACACACACACACACACACCCGCGCTCGGCACCGCCGGGCCAGTCGTGCGGGCCGCCGGCGCGCGCCGCCTGCAGGTACACACACACACACACACACACACACACACACACACACACACACACACACACACACCCGCGCTCGGCACCGCCGGGCCAGTCGTGCGGGCCGCCGGCGCGCGCCGCCTGCAGGTACACACACACACACACACCCGCGCTCGGCACCGCCGGGCCAGTCGTGCGGGCCGCCGGCGCGCGCCGCCTGCAGGTACACACACACACACACACACACACACACACACACACACACACCCGCGCTCGGCACCGCCGGGCCAGTCGTGCGGGCCGCCGGCGCGCGCCGCCTGCAGGTACACACACACACACACACACACACACACACACACACACACACACACACCCGCGCTCGGCACCGCCGGGCCAGTCGTGCGGGCCGCCGGCGCGCGCCGCCTGCAGGTACACACACACACACACACACACACACACACACACACACACACACACACACACACACACACACACACACCCGCGCTCGGCACCGCCGGGCCAGTCGTGCGGGCCGCAGCGCGCGCCCCCTGCAGGTACACACACACACATACACACACACCACACACACACACACTCACACCACACACACACACACACACACACACACACACACACACACACACACCACACACACCACACACACACACACACACACCACACACACACACACACACACACACACACCACACACAAACATACGCACACAGACACGCACTTCTTTCATAGTACTAAATTATTTCCATCACACCTATTGTCATGCAGAATAGACAAGTCACCAAAAGTTTTTGTGATGTTTTTGTTGTACAGCTCTCAAGCTTCACAAGCTATAATAAAATCCAGAATAAGGTGATACTATGTGCATAGCGAGCTTGGCTGGGCATTGTTCATTATTACTAAAACGAGCCGGGTAAATCCATCAGTTCGGATCTCTACTGCCGCTGAAAGCTGATAAAAAGAAAAAAAATGGTCCAAATGGATCAACAGAGGTGTGGTATTACATCATGCCACACCAGTCCACACACATTTTTGGTCACTCAGTAAATATCTATACTTAATATTATAAAGCTGAAGAGTTTGTTAATTTGGTTGAACCACCACCAGTACCAGTTAAATTTAAAAAAAAATATTTTTGTATATGATAACCACATTCACGAGGAAGGCACGAAGAAGGCTTACCATTTAAATTAAAAAAAAAAACATTTTTGTGTATGATAGCCACATTCACGAGGAAGGCTATAAGCTAGCTTATTTCTCGATTGAGCAAAAGTAATATTTTGGGCCACGCGAACGAAGTCGTGGGAAACAGCTCGTTATACATAAAACATCTAATTCGGCGAGTGAGACCGGCCTTGGCCTGACGAGATATCGTCACACACGCGTAATTGCGTCTTTCTTGTTTCGGCGCCATGTTCCCTATTTGTTATGACCAACTATAGCCGAATTATATCCCGTAAGATATTGATGAACTTATTTATTTAGAAACATCATAATGTCTTGTTTTTTATTATAACCATAATATGTATTTACTACAATATACCACCCTTTCACAGATATTTTTTACACAAAATAGTTTAGATGTTTCGCACCTACCAAGCATTCCACGTCGCCTCGCTTTTTTCCATTAAAAATAAGAACACATTGATTTGAAACGCACACCACACAAAACATTGACGCACAATAAAGTTATAAAAGGAATATAAAAATAATACAAAAATGAAAAAAAATGGTGCTACTACAACTTCTTAGAGTTCTATTTGGTTTTATTTTATTTTTTACACTTTACCATTCAAATATTATAACGCTAGGCATATCATTTTACATCGGTTTTAAACACGGATTAAACAGGGTTTTACGCTTTTATAGGCAATTTCTTAAATTGTCGATAAAAATAAAGATAAAGTCTTAATTTTGTCAATACGCGTAAACATTGTACTTATTTTCATAAGCGCGCTTAGTAAACAGCTGTGCACTTAAAACGCTTGTAATCTAAACAGAACATCTTCTAATGAATCATTCGCGTATAAGCGCCCGAATACGTAGGTCACACTATAAGTTTTGCGTAACTTAAAAAAACAACATGTTATAACCAAAATATTATGTTTATTGCTTTTCAAAATAATCTCCTTTACATTTTAAACATTTTTTCATGCGATAAAACCATGTTTTAAAACAGGAGGACCGCAGATCTGAAGGCATATTTTCTACGTGCTGATTGAACGCTATCGCTGCCTTTGGAATTGGTAAAAGTAAAACCTCTCATCAAATCTTTGATTTTGGGGAAAATACAGAAATCACAGGTGCTAGGTCGGGGCTATGCGCAGGATGAGTGACGAGATGTACTTTTTTGGAAGCTAAAAATGACTGTTTTGTTGGCCGTGTGTGAAGTAGCGTTATCATGGTGTAGGAGAATGCGGCTTTTGGGTCGTCTTTCGCGAACTTTTTCTAACACCCTGGGTAAACAAATGGTAGAATAACACTCGGCATTAACACTCTTTTGATCTTCAAGTGGAATTGTACAGATGGGACCCGTAGCTGAGAAAAAAAACGCGATCATTTTTTACCAACGTTTCTCGCCTGTCTCACTTTTGTTGGCCTGTTCTCATTTTGAAACACCCATTCACAAGATTGCTGTTTTTTTTCGGGTTCAAAACAATAAATCCACGTTTCGTCTCCTGTGACAATGCCATAAATAGCAATAGAATGTCCGTGGTCGTACTTCAGTTACATCTGTAAGCACCATTCCACGCGAGCTTGCTTCTGCTCCGCTGTCAGTTCATGAGGGATCCAACGATATCAAAGTTTCCGAACTTTCAATTCTTCATGTAAAATTTTCTGAATTTGGCTCATACCAATCGCCAAGGGTCCTCGAATTGTCTCATAGGTAATCCGGGGGTTTTCTTCAATAACAGTAGCCACATTATTTTCGTTAACGGCAGTTGAAGGCCGGCCTTTACGAAATTCGTCATGTAAAGAAACTCGACCTCTCTCAAATTCAGCAAACCATTGCCTCACGGTGCTCAAACAAGGTGCTTCTCTCCTAAAAGCATTTTGAAGACAAGCGGCACAGTCCTGCGGAGAAAGAGAACTTTTAAAATCATAAAAAATCATCGCTCTAAAATCTTTTCGACTTAGTTCCATTTTTGTTGCGTACGTAGAACTTTGATGTGTGATAAAAAAGCAATTGACAAATCATTTCCCGCCCATTGTTTTTTTTATTACTAAGAAGGTTGCAACGTTTTAAAAATATAAGATTCGAAATTCCAATAGTTCCGATTAGCTAGAAGTGCAAAACTTTTAGTGTGCCCCATGTATACACACATGCTGTGCCGAAGACAATGAAATGCGAACTATAAACGTGGTTGCTTCTGCTTGTTACTTATTTTTTATTTATTATTAAACGAAGGTTAACCGATTAAATTTAGCAGTCAGGATTTGCCAACATTTTTATTAGCTAATAAATACAATTAAATTTAGTAGTTTTTTATCAATATCATATTATGCTTTACTGACATTAAAATAAGGTGACTTTTCAGTTACGCTGAAAAAAGCTTACGCTTTACGTATAAACAAAAACTGCTTATACTTGTAAACATGCTTATATGTTTTTTGTGGAAAAGCAAAGTTTTAAAGTAGCGTTTAAACACTCATCGTTAGTTACAATATTATTATTATCTGATTATAATATTGTCTAAAATACAATATATAATATATAACAAAGATTATTTACCAAAATTTGGACGTTTTACATAATTTAAAATGTGTTGACTTGAAGACATACAATGCACAGTTTTTCTTGCATCCTTTTTCATCGAAACGTAACGGTTAATGTATGTTTATGTTATATTGTTTGTTGTATTTCACATATTAATTAATTAAGTTAATCAGATAATAACAATAATGTAACTATTGTAAATATAATGTAACTATTGAACTTATATACGTAATTTCATGCATAAATATAAATATTTTGTAATTTCAAAATTAATAATTTGTAAACATGTTTCTCATTATAGAGCCTTGAAGAAGTCAACAAAGTTGACGAAACGTTGTTGATAAAATAAAAAAGTTTCACATAAGCTATTTGTCCATCTTTCATGTCATTAGTATTCTTTAAGCTTTGGCTTATTCGACATGATCAATAGCACAACCTGGCATATTTCTATTTTTCACAATATATCTACAAGCGTTTGACACAGCCTTTTTCTTATATAAGCGGCTTCGCGTTCCCCGCCATACAATATGTGTATCAGTATTTGTGTGGTCTGTGGATGATATTGTTACATACTTCGGGTTCGTAATTATGATAAAACGCCACTTATATTAAACCGTGTATTTACAACACAAATAAACACAACACAACACAACGCAATACTTAAATACTCTGAATAACACTAGTCACTCACTGTACTAACGCTAAACTTAACCGACTACACAAATAAACAATTCTCGCTTCGCACTGATCGTTTCAAGTATCGCTCTCGATCACACACAGGGTAAAGTTCTACCTAGATCCAGAAAAATCTAAATGTATCGGGAAGCAATGGATCACTTCTTATTGTAAACAAGTTATGATAGTACACGCTATTTTCACCCATATGCCCTATACCACAAAGTCCATTATGGTATAGCTATTCGGATAACGACCAGCTATTTGTTTATTAATAGGAGCAGCTATCTCTTTCTTTTATTTCTAGATCCTCCAGCGTTCCAACTCTTTACGTTTCTAGATTATTCGTAACAATATTTTAAAATATTTTATTTTGCCTAGGTGGTAAACAAAGCTTGCAACACACATTACGGTACATTATCACGACTGGAGTTAATACCAAACAACTCGGCTTCCAATGATCCGGTATGGGAAACTTATTTAGGTAAGATATTTTACTAACTACTTCATTTACCCTTGTAATAGTTTAGATTATACATAAGTAATGAAAGCCAATGTATTATTTAAATCTAAAAAACAAGGTTAATAAAAACAGGTTAATGAATCTTCTGATAACAAGACGTAACAATCGTCTTTCATTGTTTTTTTAGACATAATAGGCATGATAATTGTGGTTTTTTATTTGCGTGACTATGGTGTAATGTCACAGACTAAGACAAAAATTTATCGGGGTTGCAACGCCGTGATTGGCTAACTCAAGGCCACTGTGAATGATAGTGCTGTTCAGAGGATCTGATTGGTCGACACTAGTTGAGTATTTCTGCGTGGACATTTATATTGGAACTATAAGTCAGATGTGTTGACAGAAGCCATTCATTTGTTATTATAGTAGGGGAGCCTAAGATGTTAAATGTGTTACTCAAGCGTTGTAGGAACCTTTTGGATTTTGTAGATTAAATTATAGGAAAAATAAAAGGTTATTTAATGTGTTTTATTTCAATTGTGGATAAAAAGACTACAGATAAAAAAAATGTTTAAAAAAACTGTGACGTGAAACACTAAATCGCGCCAGATTAAGTTATGGTAGGTTAATTGTCGTCCAAAATTTAGAAATCTGTCGATTTAAGTGTTGCGTAAGGGAGTTACAAAGTTGTAAAGTAAACTTTGTTTTGACGTTCTCGAGCTCGTCCGAATTTTCTTTTATTTTAGAGGAAATTATGAAAAATAGGTATAATATATAAATATAGTATATAGATATAAAAATAGATATAATATATAAATAGATAGAATAATGAAAAAAATATAATCTGACAATTTTCACAAGCCGAAGATATTGGAATTTTGTTTTTTTTCTGCCCTAATTATCCGTTTCTATATAAAGGGTTTATATTTGGTGGAGAGCGTCAAAAGTACGCGAAGTACTCACCCTATATTAATTTGACGCGCTCGAGTAAATGCAAAAATCCCCTCTTAGGCTCCCCTATTATTAGGTGTCTATGCGGTGTGGATGTGTGTGTGAGGTGTGTGGTGTTGCGGCAGGTTCCCCGGTGACGTGTATCGCGTGCGACGCGCGCTGGGCGTGCGTGTCGTGCGCCGACGGCGGCCTGCACGCCTGGCGCCTGGCGCGCGGACCGCCCGCGCGCGCGCTGCCGCCCATCGGTAACCGCACGCTACACTACACCACACTACACTACACCACACTACACTACACCACACCATACTACACAACGCCACACCACACCACACTACACTACATCACACCACACTACACTTCAACACACCACACTACATAACACCACACTACGCCACACCACACTACACCACACTACACCACACTACACTACACTACACCACACTACACCACACCACACCACACTCCTACAGAAGACTGGAGCCTACCAGAATTCAATGTACATATAATATTCATAAGTAATATTCGAGCAACGCACACATAGACATCTCTCACGGACGCGATATCTCAGAATGGCTGGGACAGTTTCTTTCGCACCATTCCGAGATATCGCGTCCATGAGAGGTGTTTGTATGTCCGTTGCTCGAATATTACTTGTATTTATCATTGGCAGTCTCTAGTATTCTGTGTACATTACATTACATTACCTACTCATCTAGTAACTGAACATAATATCTGAACACCAACTATTTAGTAGAAAGTCAAAACAATAATTGATTGAAAAATCACGAAGCTATATCGAAAGTCCACATTTGTAACTTTTAGTTCAGCAGCTTAAATATTTGGTGGTAGTAGTGTAATGTAGTAAGACATTTAGTTGGAGTAGCAATGTAAGTGTATTGTCAGCGCTGACGTCGCAAGCGGCCAAGCTGTCGCTGTCGGGCGACACGGTGGTGGTGGTGACGGCGGCGGCGGAGCTGGCCGTGTGGGACCTGGCCGCCGCCGCCTGTCTGCTGCGCCCGCTCTGCTTCCGCAACCTGCTCACTCACAACGGTCAGTGACACATACACACACACACACACACTTTTATATTATTAATAGGATTGAGTGTTTTTACTATAACAAATATTTATAACTTTTAATATTAAATACTAATTTAATAGATTTTTCCGTGACATGATATATATAGAGTTTCACACTTTGACCAGAGAAGATAAATACTGACATGATACTGACATTACTTTCGATAAGCAATCAAAATTATAAAATAACATGCATTCCAACGCTGAATATATAACAATAGCTTTATCTCTGTTTAACAAGTTCAAACTTTCATTATAGACAAAGCTACAAAAATTTTGTCAGTGCTCTAATTTCAAATAATTTATCATAATAACGGCACTTTAAGCAGTTTGCAGCCGATTCGCCATTACTATAGCACGCTTTCAATGTACATAAAACATCAAATGATTTTTATTCACATAAATATTTACCAATTTTAATTAGATTATTGTAGTTTCCCGTAATTGTGGTATATGCCTTAAATATAAACGTGAAAGTAAATTAAAGGATGATGTCTTATTGCAACATTATAAAATGTAGAACGAATAATAGAGTGAAATCGCCAAATGATACATTGCACCGGTACAGTACCCGGCGATAAATATTGCACATCGAACTTTGGAAAGAGACAATCGGATAATTTCGGCTTCGTAAAGCGTTATCTCTGTCCCACACTACCTATGTGACGTTTAGTCAGTCGTTGTTCAAGTACGATAGAGTGCAGTCGCGTCCCGAAAAAAAATATATATTTAGAGTTGATAACACCCACAAATTTAAATAATTTAAAGTTGTAATATGGCATCTTTCGGAAAAAGAGGGAAACCTTTACGAGGTCAGTCACGTGAAATTATCTACAATGTTTATAAATACTTTGTAAGCGAAGCTGATAGATTTAAAAAAAAAGTAGATGAAAATGTAAGTTGTTATTTTAAGAAGATTCAAGAGCGAGTTGCAAATGCCACTGGAATTTCAAGAAGAACTTTGAACAATATATTAAACGAAGTCAGTACTGAAACACATTCGACTGAAATTAAGTTCAGCACTCCAAAAAAAGGGAGACCAAAAAAGCAATTTCGTTTGGATATGGACGATTTTGATTACGATGTTGTTCGAAGAATGGTGTATGATTTTCACTTACGATTTAATGAACTGCCAACAATAAAATCATTAAAAGCTAAGTTATCTGAAGCTATTAATTACAATGGGTCTGAAAAAACGTTGAGAAAAATACTTCATGACATGGGATTTCAGTTCACTAAAATGGAAGATAATCGAAAAATTCTAATGGAAAAGCACGACGTTAGTCTCAAACGAATGGAATACCTTGATAAAATACGCAAATTTCGCGAAATAGGAAAAAATATCGTCTACATGGATGAGTCATATATACATGCATCCCACACTAAAGGGAAATCTTGGAGTGACGATAAGAAAAAAGGAGTAAAAAAGCCAATTTCAAAAGGTCAACGTTTGATAATAGTTCATGCGGGAAGTGAAAAAGGCTTTGTACCCGGTGCTTTTTTAACGTATAAATCCACGGACACTACAGGTGACTATCACAATGAAATGAATAACGATAACTATGAGAAATGGCTGGTTAACCAATTAATCCCAAATATACCCAGTGATTCTGTTCTAGTTATCGACAACGCACCCTATCACAACAAGTATGTTGAGAGACCCCCCAACTCAAACACCATTAAACGGGAAATGATCAACTGGTTAAACAGACATGAAATTCCAGTTGATCCAAAATTAACAAAAACCCAGATTTACGCTATTATATGTCAGCACAAGGAGAGGTATACAGAGTTTTCTGTGGACAAAATACTTGCCGAACATGGGCACACTGTGTTGCGATTGCCACCATATCATCCGGATTTTAATCCAATTGAAAATATATGGTCTCAACTGAAAGGCTATGTAGCCTCTAGAAATGTGGGTATGAACTTAACTACAGTAAAAACATTATTGACTGAAAAAGTAAACATGATCGGCGCTGAAGAGTGGAAAAAGGTTTGCGATCATGCAATCAAATGTGAGAATGAATATAGAAGCATTCAACACAGTTTAGACAATTACACTGATAGATTAGTAATAAATACGGCTGATAGTGACAGTGATATTGACCTCTTTGAGAGCACAGATAGTGAAATGGAAGTAATTGAGAATTAGAATTATTATTATTTTTATTGCAATGTCTCATTTTAGCAATAGGTATAATGGTGTTTATTATGTACACTAAAGCTGTAATGTTCCAAAATAATTAAATACGTAAACATAATGTAAAAATGTTTTTTTATTTTATTTTACCCCAACCTAAAGTCATCACTTATAGAAAAATTAGTGTATTTTATACAAAGAATAAAAATATCAAAAGAAGCAAATCATACTTGTTTTAACAGCTCCTAATAGGTACCGGACTGTTTGTATTTTGTGCGACAGAGATAACGCTCTACGAAGCCGAAATTAGCCGATTGTCTCTTTCCAAAGGTCGATGTGCAATATTTATCGCCGGGTACTGTACGTATTGTTTAAATGTATTTGATACTTAAATACCACGTCTTAGTGTTTGTTCTGTTGGTTAAAACAATTTTTTTTATTCAATCATATTTGAGTTAAAGAATACTAAATGATTAAATAAAAAAAATGGTTAAAACAATTTTTTTTATTCAATCATATTTGAATTAAAGAATACTAAATATAAATAAATATTCACGAGTCAGGAAAGAATTCTAAAGATATCTATAAATTGTCGATATTTTTTAGATTTAAGTCTTGACATTTTGTCAATTGTTACCAGACAGCTGTACTTAAGTCCACCATTACTCGCAACGAAATTACACGGTTTTTCCTTAGTTATTTCAAATCTAGTAGTTTCCTTTATCTAAGGTTTCATATAATTATTAGATTTTGTTTATTATTACTAACAATTTATCGCGATTGAATTATATTTTAAACACATGGTATTGTGAGTACTTCAGTTAACTGAAGTAAGATAAGGTATTGATTTAAAAAGATTGAAAAGGCTTTTTTTTCCAGTAACCGTCACAAACTGTTCATTACTAGAGGATGGCAACCCAATGGTTTCATTAAGTAGTGGCAAGACTTACATTTACTGCAAGAAACTTTGTGCGTGGTAAGTTTATACTTTTGTGGTTATTTAACAATAACGATCGGTATTCCGGTTTCAAGATGGTTTGTAATAGCCTTGTTAATTTAATCAGCTTTGTTAAAAATCACCAGTTAGTAAACTTGTGAGTTATACAGCCATTTGTAATAAGAAAACCGCACGCAGTAATTCTGAAGTTTAAAAATCTCGACACGTTAGGTTTTGCGGGCCTAATCGTGCCAGATCCATACATTTGGACAGACCCGGTTTCTTTTTATACTAAATAAAATAATTATCTTTTAAAAATGACAAATACGTGTTTTTTCTTGACATGTGTCACTTTTTATTATTTTATAAGTGCAATATGAATACTGTTACGAGCTTAGAGTTCGTGTTGTGCAATAAAATACCACTTATATTAAAACCGTGTATTTACAACACAAATGTACAATACACTACAACGCAATACGTAAGTACACCGATGAACACCAATAACATGCACTATTTAAACAATAGAATTAACTGACTATACTAAATCACTTAACTAACACACTTTCCGTATCACACTGATCGCTTGAACTATCCCTTCCGAATCGCTCTATAAAACTGACTTCTATTCGCTAAACACATCCTTATTTATACACAAGGTAAAGTTCGACCATATTGCCGAAAGTTCCGAAAATATCGCACAAACAATCCTAAATGTAAACAAGTCATAGTACACGCTATTTTAACCCTTATGCCCAATGCGAGAAAGTCAATTATGGCATAGTTGTTTGGGTAACGGCGGCTATTGTTTATCGGTAGAAGCAGCTATTTCCTTCTTTTATTTCTAGATTTTTCCAGCGTTCTTACTTTTATTCTAAATTATTTGCAACATTACCCCCCTCTTAGTTATGTTCGTCCCGAACATCATTACTTCCATTATAGACTGCTAATCGATCAACATGAACAATCTTCATGGTCCGTCGTAGCTGCTTCTGCATTCGATAAGTTACGTCATCGATCCGTGTGATTACTTTAAATGGCCCATCCTAACGTCGCTGTAGCTTAGGTAATGTTTCTTAAAATCGAACCGGATTATCTAGCCAAACAAGAGATCTTTCCTGAAAACCACGATGATGGCGTTTTGGTCGTATCTTGTCTTCATTCGCTGACTTGATTCTAATCAATTTTCACTTATTAACGAGTGTATATCACGTACCTAACCTTTCACACATGTCTTCAACATAATCTGGTATACTTAATTAAGTCTCATAATGTGGCGGCGAGCCTCCAGCCATTGAATCTGCTGGTATGCGTAACTGTTTGCCGAAGTTAGAATAAGCTGGCATTACTTTTATGCTTTCATGTTCTGCTGTTCGGTAAGCCAGTAAAAACAAAGTTAAACTCTTAACCCTGTATTTTTGCTGATTTTCTATCAACTTGGCTTAGTGCCGTTCCAAAGTTTGGTTAAATCGTTCGACCATTCCGTCAGATTGGGGGTTGTATAGGGTGGTTCTTGTTTTGTATACTCCTAATAATTTACACATTTCCTGGAATACGTTGGATTCACAGTTTCTGCCTTGGTCTGAATGAATCTCTAGCGGAACACTGATTCTGCATATCACCTCATTGACCGATTTTTCAGTAACTGTCATGGCTTCCTGATTGGTAATTGTAAACACCTCCGGCCATTTCGTGAAGTAATCCATCACGACCATGAAAATATTTGTTTTCGTTATCTGTCCTAGGAAATGACCCAGCTACGTCAATCGCTACCGTTTCCCTGGGGGCTCCTACGTTCTATAATCTAAGGTTACCTCGGATTCTGACCTGCGGGCCTTTTACTGTTGAGCATGACATACATTTTCGGCACCAATTCACAACATCTTCTCGACAATTCAACCAATAAAAACTCTCCCGTACTTTTACCAATGTTCCTCGTCCTCCAAGATGTCCCCCCAAAACTCCATCATGCAACTCACCTAGTACGTCTTTGACTAGTTTTCTTGGCACTACCAATTGTAGTTGATGTTCTCTTCCTGATGGTTTTTCCCATTTGCGGTATAGTAAATCATTTTGTAACACAAGATTTTCCCACCTTCCTTCGGAATAAATAGCATTTTTTTACAATCTCATTTCCGACACAACTTGTTACAACCTTAAAGTTCGTATTGTGCAGTAAAATACCACTTATATTAAAACTGTGTATATTTCCAATACAAATGTAACATACACTACAACGCAATACGTAAGTAAACTGCCGAACACCAATAACACTCACTATTTAAACACTACTGATTATACTGAATCACTTAACTAACACACTTTTCGGATCACAATGATCGTCCGAACTATCGCTTCAAAATCACTGTATAAAACTGACTTCTGTTCGCCAACACATCCTTATATATACACAAGGTAAATTCGATCATGGTCCCGAAAATATCGCGTAAACAATCCTAAATGTAAACAAGTCATAGTACATGATATTTTGACCCTTATGGAATTTGCGAGAAGGTCAATTATGGCATAGCTGTAAGTAGCTATCTCTTTCTTTTATTGATAGATTTTCCAGCGTCTTAACTCTTTACCTTTCTTGATTATTCGCAACAATAATATAGAGATATTTTTCTTTAGAAAGTTGCTTGATTTTTTGTGAGGTGAGAGGAGAGCAATACCTTATGCGTCGAGTTGGGGGCATGCAAAAATATTGATTTGTAATACCTTTTATTTTTCGATTTTCTGCATCTATGGTAGAGATTTTGTGAAATGTAACGAAAGAAACAGGAAACCGACGAATCGAAATGACTAATGAGCGTGCGCTATTTGATTCAATGAGCACGTATGGTAGCTATCAGGTTGTACCTACTTAATCACTTATATGTCAGGTATTACATATATCATGCGACTACTATAAAGGTCGTCCGTTTTTAGCTCGCTAGTTTCGCTATGCCTGTTCGGTCATCCATCTGCATAATAGCTCAGATCTTTATTACTAGGCAGCTGCAATTTAGCACGAATATACAAATTAGTCACGTCAACAAAGTGGTAACATAAAATCTTCAAAAATATTTTTTCCGGATAGCTCCCTTGCATGTAAAGTGGAAATGTTAATTTTTTTCTTACGTACCCCATTGTGTGGGGTATCTTTGGATAGGTTTGTAAAATATTAATCTTTCAATTGCTAATTTTAGAGAGACTTAGAATCAAGTGTGTGTGTATTGGTGTAGTTTCCCCCCCCCCCCCCTTTTTATTTGCAGGCTAAACGGTTGGTTTTGGGGGTGGGAAATAGTAGATATTATGAAGTTAAAAGGTAAACTATCACGGCTTAGAAAGTTTTAGTAGTTTTTGAGTAAAAGCCCTCTTCTTGGTCCGCTTTATTGTGATAGGCAACTTTTCAATCCAACATTGCGCGTGGCCCAAAATGCAGTTTACCAATTTTTATATAGTGTAGAAGTAGCGCTCGAAGTGAGTTATAAACGTATAACCAGCGCGTGTCGTGTGTGTTGTATTGCAGGGTGGTGTGGTCGGACGCGGGCGACCCGGTGCGGCGCGCGGGAGGCGCAGCCTGCCGCTCCGCGCGCGGACCCGCCGCACGCGCCGCGCAACCCGCGCACCGGACCCGCCCGTGAGACATCTCCGCACTATGACACAACACACACCACACACCCGCCGCACGCCCCGCGCAACCCGCGCACCGGACCCGCCCGTGAGACATCTCCGCACTATGACACAACACACACCACACACCCGCCGCACGCCCCGCGCAACCCGCGCACCGGACCCGCCCGTGAGACATCTCCGCACTATGACACAACACACACCACACACCCGCCGCACGCGCCGCGCAACCCGCGCACCGGACCCGCCCGTGAGACATCTCCGCACTATGACACAACACACACCACACACCCGCCGCACGCCCCGCGCAACCCGCGCACCGGACCCGCCCGTGAGACATCTCCGCACTATGACACAACACACACCACACACCCGCCGCACGCGCCGCGCAACCCGCGCACCGGACCCGCCCGTGAGACATCTCCGCACTATGACACAACACACACCACACACCCGCCGCACGCCCCGCGCAACCCGCGCACCGGACCCGCCCGTGAGACATCTCCGCACTATGACACAACACACACCACACACCCGCCGCACGCCCCGCGCAACCCGCGCACCGGACCCGCCCGTGAGACATCTCCGCACTATGACACAACACACACCACACACCCGCCGCACGCGCCGCTTAACTCGCGCACCGGACCCGCCCGTGAGACATCTCCGCACTATGACACAACACACACCACACACCCGCAGCACGCGCCGCGCAACCCGCGCACCGGACCCGCCCGTGAGACATCTCCGCACTCTGACACAACACACACCACACACCCGCCGCACGCGCCGCGCAACCCGCGCACCGGACCCGCCCGTGAGACATCTCCGCACTATGACACAACACACACCACACACCCGCCGCATGCGCCGCGCAACCCGCGCACCGGACCCGCCCGTGAGACATCTCCGCACTATGACACACCACACACCCGCCGCACGCGCCGCGCAACCCGCGCACCGGACCCGCCCGTGAGACATCTCCGCACTTTGCCACAACACACACCACACACCCGCCCCACGCGCCGCGCAACCCGCACACCGGACCCGCCCGTAAGACATATCCACACTATGACACAACACACACCACACACCCGCTGCACGCGCCGCGCAACCCGCGCACCGGAACCGCCCGTGAGACATCTCCGCACTAAGGCACAACACACACCACACACCCGCCGCACGCACTTCCTAGCCCGCACACTGGACCCGTCCGTGAGACATCTCCGTACTACTACACTACACACACCCGTACCTAGCCCACGACCAACTTTTATCCACAATCTCTAGACAAAAGATCCGCTGTGGCATGGAATCTTTGGCCATTTCATATGCTTAACAAGCCCACGATTCACTTTGTCCACAATCTCTGGACAAAAGCAGGGTTGTTACAGATGCAAGAATTTTGACATCCGCGGATGCGGATGCGGATTATTAAAAGTTCACATCCGCGGATGAGGATGCTGATGCGATACGGATGCGGATTTTAAAGGGATAATTATTAAAATGTTAAGTGCATAAATAACTTAAATTAATTTAAATTTAATGTTTTATTTATTTAATCCTATTTCTAAAACAAAATCACACAAGTTTTTAGTTACTATATGGTATATAGTATATATTTATTGATAATAAGAAAAAACACAAAAACCAAAACCTGTAGGATCTTTTTACCTATGTGGGCCTTCCTATTCGTCAGTCACCGAATGAATGCAATAATAGCAATTGCCAAAACAAACACGAAGCACGTGCCACTCTAGCTTCGCCCACTTTCTTTACATGTAGTTACTTGTTAATTTGAATCTGCATCCGTAAAAACTCCGCATTGATTGATGCGGATGTGAATGCGGATGCAGATGTCTGAATTGATGCGAATATTCCGCATTTGCGGATGCGGATGTGAATATTCGTAACATCCCTGGACAAAAGATCCGGTGTGACATGGAATCTTTGGCCATTTCATATGCTTAAAAATCGGTCAAATTCAATATTCCCAATATTTTACTTGTAAGAGCAAAAGCAGATGCGGGAATAGTCGTCTATGCATAGCCAGAAGATACAAAGATTCTTGCATTTTAAGCTGCTGAGGCCCCGAGAACAGATATTGACATATCTGACATAATATATAGATAGGTAAAATTACATTTCTTACGTATGATACTTTTTTCCCGAAAAAATTATCATACGCAGGAAATTTTATTTTCTCAGTCAAAAATAGCAAGGGTGTCTGGCCATTTCATAGTGATAGTTGAAATGAGAAGGACTTTAAAAATCCACGGAAAGTGATTAAAGGTACCTTTATAGTTTTGTTCCATTTACCCTGAGCTTCATATTTGAGTAAAACATTTTATTCCCTCTATCTGAAGATAGATCAGTTTTTTAGTTGTCTTTAGAGTTTAATGATTTTAGAGGGAGTACTGTACCTTTGAAAGCCTTCTAGATAGAACGACACCTCTTTGCATAGCTGTGACTTTTCTTTGGTGAGGAGTATTTCAGAGCTATTGCTAGTATAGTCGTTCCGGCACGAACGGTAGAGCTCGAACTTGGGGCTTTTGATATTATGGTAAAGTAAAGGACTAAGTAAAGACTAATAATTTAATATATATTGTTATATCAGAGGTGGAGCAGCAGTAGCGGGCGCGGCGCGGAGCTGGCTAGAAGCGCAGCTGGCCGCCAGCGAACATCTGAGGCTGGCGCGCGACTACCGGCACTGGCTGCAGGCACTTTTTGCACATCATCTCGCGCATGGTACGTCACACACACATACACACACATCTATGGCTGGCGCGTAACTATCGCCATAGGCCGCAGGCGCTGTCCATACACCAATTTGCGCTATACAGGCTGTTTTTTAGACAAGGGACCTGTTGAGGAAGAGTACTTAGAATTAAATTCTAAACCAAAATATCTATAAAATACAGGACTAGTTTTATCCACAGGACTAGTTTTATCCCATAAAATACATTAATAATAAACATTAAGTGAGCAAGTGGCTTGTCTACACAGACATGTATATACGTGGTGTGAGGGCGCAGGGCACCGCGCTGTGGTTAGTTTGTGCCAATGCACCGCGACGTCTGGATATGTAATTCCGCGTAATACAATAAACTTCCTCACATATTTTTATAATAATGTTTGACTACGATATCATCTTGTCAGTATTCCATTGAAGAATATCGGGACATGGTAAGTGTCTATGCGTTATGTAATGATTATGTGCTACGTGCTATCAAGTACTACAGTGAAATGTTCCCAAATCACCAAATTCAGAAGATAAATTCTAAAACTTAGATTCGTGTAAAATTGTGGTAATAGTTAATTACAAATATTTAAAAAATGATAATTACTTGTATATAATACTGGGAGGTAGATTCAAATTATCTACCTACCCACTACTGATATGATGATTCGTGACGACTAGCGTGAGGGTGACCATGAGTTACGAGACTTCACAATATTTTAATTGCTGTTTTCTCGGTTAATTATCACTTTACTTATTTTTTGAATATTTACATTCGATATGTATAAGCTTAAATTTTTAAGAGTTTGACTCCGTTCCTCGTCTATAACAGCATGCTGTATATTTGCATACCTATCTTTACATTCACTTGCGTGCTGAGAACCGTACGTTAGGACCCGCATTCGCATTTCGCATCAAACTGTCCCCTCCCATAGAAATCAAATTTAGCATTATTTAATAGATGATTGAATTGAATATTAAGGCTAGAAGAAAATAATAAAATGTAAGTACATAAACAAATTACCTCTGAGCAACTAACTAACTCAGCCAGAGTTTAACTTAAGTGTTCTTAGAGCCCGCCGTAAGCGTGTCTCCTGTGAGACTGAATCTTGGTTTAGGGTTAATGAGATGACGATTAGGGACGATCAGTGAGAGAGTCAGTGGCATTAGAGTGCTAAGTGTGAGTTTTTCGCGCGTGAGAAACCAGTTTACCACTAGGTAGCGCTGTACAAATCACATACAAATTCCTAGTAAACTCGAAACTCGCTCACGATCGAATGCCAAAAGGAAAACTCACACTTAGCACTCAGGATTTCGACTCGTTAACAACTCGATCAGCGTCTCGAGTGTTTTTGGGCAGGCGTTTCCGACTACGCTGGCGTCTTGAGTTGTGAAATATATGCTGTAATAGCATGGACCTCTTTCCAAATTAGCCAATTTCGTGCTCGTCCCATTTACATTAAATTATAATACTAAATTATAATAATGTAAATTCAACCCTGTGTTGTTCCGGGCTCCTTTGAAGAATAGACCAACCGCTATTCGTAAAGGGAGGTCGTAAAATGTGATCAATTGGCTATACGTGACTACTAAGTGGTAAAGTTCCGCAACGTCTCGTCCGGGTATTTGGTACCACCGCCTTACCTTACCTATTCCTGCCACAATAGTGTCATAGACGATGATTTCTGGAGTGTGAAGACCAGGAGCACAATCTTATGTGTTTTTTTTAACTTCATTAGTGTCCACGAATTAGCATTAAATAAAAACCGTAACGACGCTTGTGTAGCGGTGGGTGTAATCTAAAGTGAGCTCTAAGAGAGTTTTAAGCTTGTCTGAATTTATCTGAGTTAGTTTAAAAAGTCTATTTTTGGCGATTTCTTTCAAAATGCTTCACCAGTACAACGCCATCTTTCTTTTAAGCTGTTTCACAGACACTTATTTTACTGTAAAATTGTTCTTCTGGTCTCACTTTATACTCGTTATACAGGTACAGAAGAACAAATACGAACGATATTAGACGAAATGCTTGGGCCCAGCCATTGTACATCTTCACCAAAGAAATGGCAAAACACGATTATGGTGAGTATTCAATGTAATATCTTATAAACCCCGAGTTTGTTCAAGGCTATGGGTTACTACAGATCCGTCTGAATTTCTGTAGCTAGTCAAATGCGAGCAATGGCTATAGGTGTTACTGGGTCACACTATGAAGAACTATCTAACGCTGCGATCCCATGGTCTATTATATCACGGTCTGCACCAGACTGAGACACGTCGGTCGCAATACAGTAGTGCTATGAAAGTAGTTGCCATTACTCTACAAAAAGTATTACTTCGTTGAAAATATCATACAATTTCATTATAACATAAAAACGTATAATCAATTGGACAAACGCCCCTCACTTCCTCCACTGCTGAAACCGGATGGGACCCTGGCTAACACAAATGTAGAGAAATATTTTATTCGCGGAAAACTCACGTCTAGATCCCACCAGCGCGAAACCTCCTAGTCTACCTGGCTGCGAGGTGAAAATGCCGGAAATTCGCATCCGTCATACTGAGGTTCTTAAAACGCTGCGGAATCTGGATGTGAACAAAGCCAGTGACCCCGATAGGATTCCAGCCATAGTACTTAAAACCTGTGCCCGTAAATTCGCTCCTGTTTGACACACATCTTTCGTCTTTCGATGACGACTGGAAAGGTACTAAAATAATGGAAGCTTACTAACGTGCAGCCTGTGCCCAAAAAAGCAGCCGTGCCAACCACTCTAACTATAGGCCAATTTCAGTCATGTCCATACTCTGCAAGACTATGGAGCGTGTACTGATACCAGGATAATGGCACACCTAGAAGCGAACGATCTACTCAGTGACCGCCGATACAGGTTTCGCCAAAATCGGTCCACTGGAGATCTTCTAGCGTATGCCACCTAAATCTTGAGCGCGGCCATCGAGAATCATGATAAAGCACTAGCTGTCTCCCTTGATATCTCGAAGGCCTTTGACAGGGTCTGGCATGATAATCTTATTGGCAAGCTTCCTTCGTACGGTCTACCTACTGGTCTCTGCGCCTGGATCTCAGATTTTCTGAATGGCCGGCCGATTAGAGTAGTCACCGACGGCTGCTCGTCCGACCAAATGACTATAAATGCCGGAGTCCTCGAGGACCAGTTATATCCGCAACTCTATTCCTACTACATATTAACGGCCTTCTGAAGCCCGATATCTATGGGAACGCAGATGATAGCATTGTTGTGGAGAGTTACGAACCCAGCGCGCGAGCCAGTACGGCACAGATCCAGTCTATCAGAGAGGCGATGATCGATCGTATGAACCAGTCCTTACAGACAGTCTGCGATTGGGGCAATGTCAATCTGGTCAAGTTTAATGCGACTAAGACCCAGGCGGTGTCTATTCTCCGTTAAACTGAGTCCATTCCACATGTCTCCGTCTTTTCAGGGTGTGTCCGTGCCGATAACTGACCACCTTGAGCTCCTTGGTATCACCTTAACGCCTACTCTCAACTTTGGTTCGTACATCGAATCGAAAACCCAAGTTGCCTCAAAAAAGCTTGGTATTCTGGCAAAGGTGAGACAGTATTTTAGCCCGGGACAGTTGCTCAATCTTTATCAAGCACAAGTCCAGTCGTGCATGGAGTACTGTTCTCGCCTCTGGGATGGATCCGCCAAATACCAGCTGGAGACGCTTGAGGCGATAAAGAGGCGTGCCAAGAGCCTCATCAACGACGATGATCTGATAGGCAAAAAACTCCAGAACCTCGCTCATCGCGGCAGAGTGGCTAATCTATCGCTCTTTTATCGGATACGCTTTGGAAAGTACGCTGCGGAATTGCACGATTTAATTCCACCATCCCCGTTTTTTATCAATCTGAGGCGCACAGATACTAGGCATCGCCATATGGTGGACGTTCCACGTACCCGGACGAAGCGGTTCGACTCGGCATTCTTGATCCGAACCGCAAGGTACTGGAATATGCTTCCTGAGTCTGTGTTCCCCGACGAGTACAACCTGGGGATCTTCAGTAGAAGAGTGAACAGGTACCCTCTAGGGAAGCGCGTTCCATTTTAGGCTGTACCTTAGCTTACCATCAGGTGAGATCATGGTCAAGCGCTTCCCTAACGATACTATTAAAAAAAACAACATGAAATTAATCGGAAAAATTGCAAATTATTTTGTTATGCTAGCTATATTTTTATTTTCACATTTATGCAATTTTTTGGGACGACTATTTCATTCAATAAGTTAGTTAAATCGCACGATTAGATCATGGCCGTAGAGTCTATGCGAATAAGACGTGGGTTATTTTGTTCTAATTCTTGTATTGTATAGTCAGTACAGTAATTTGAATGTCACAGGATCTTGTACGAGATCTTCTAATACAGGGGTTCCCAAACTTTCTAAATTTTACTGGTTCCGGTGGACCTCATGCAGCTAAATTTCTACCATATTCCCTAAACTCAAAAAAAGTGCAGATTAAATCTAACAAGCGGCAACTGCAGTCTCGATACGTTCTACTGAATATGAAATATGCATGTTTTCACATGTAACATTCACTGAGCTTCTTAAAATATTATCTACCTACATTGATAAGTGAAATCAACATTTTAGTTCTTCACTATCAATATCAGAAAAAATTTCATGGTCTTACGAATTGTGAACTCCATTTTTTGGTCATGCTAACGTAGACCCCCGTTGAATCTCCCGTGGACTCCTGGGTGTCAACCTGGACCACTTTGGGAAAAAATGGTCTAATTCGATGTAAAAAAAAATAAAACGTATTCTTGTGTAATAATAAACGCACAAGCTTTAGCATTATTGTTTATTTTAATATTTTTTTTCCACTTTATTGGGATAGACTCATTATCTAGTAACTCTGAGATGCAAGTGTATATAATCTATATATACATATAATAAAATCGTAGGAAAGATAATGTATGTCCGGAGTAAACTCAAAAAGTACTGCATGGATTTACTTCAAAATTTGCATGAATATTATTAACAGGTCGGGTCAACATATAGGCTATTATCACGCTAGCACCTACGGGGGAGGAGCTGTGCGGAGTAAGCGAAGTCGCGGGCAACAGCTAGTATATTATATGTGTATATTTTATTCAATGGACCCAGGCAAGCTGAAAACTGTTGGATAGTTTGCTATCGGCTGGTAACCTTGACCCCGAAAATTAAATATCCGTAGGCTCAGCGCCTAAACCGTTCTGTTGAATAATTATCGCTAGTTGTACAAATTATCATTTCGTATGTATATTTTTATAATATTAACAATGTGTCATAGGGTATCAAAAAACACGACATCTTAGAAGAGATGTTAGAGATGCTAGTGCGCGAACTCCGCTGGCAAAGGCTGTATACGGAATATTCTGACCAGCTCCGCGACATCAAAGCAGCTGTTATGAACGGACATTGACAAAATATTTATATGTCGAAGGGCATTGCAGTACCCTTCATTATATGCGTGTCATAGGGGAATTATCATGGAAATAACCCTAATGGGTTCTGTGCATAATTTATAATTAAGTACAGACGTTCACATTATATAAAGATTACATTATTGTAACTTACACTGCCGCAGATATGATATTAATATAAAGACGATATTATATTGTGTCCATTAATTATGTGTGATAATTTTGGTGCTTCGACCCTCATCCCGCCCGTGGTATGATTGCATTAGATTTACCGCGGTCCTGTTTAATCTAACGTGAGATCTTTTAAATACTAGATGTGCAGGGTACAGCCCGCTGCATTGCTGGTGAATCCCGCGGGAATAACTTACGTTTCTGGCATAAAAATGTGCTATTCCAGGTCATCATCTACCTGTGTGCTAAATTCAATCCAAATATGTCCAGCCGTTTTTGTGTGATTGACAAACATCTTTACACTTATGTTTTCATTTTCACATTTATGTTTTCATTTTCATATTTAAAACTAGTTGAAATTAGTATGAAGACATTGGTCTTTATTTAAAAACTAGCTGTGCCCGCGACTTTGTTCGCGTGGAAAAAATTCTAAAATAAAAACCCGCATAGTTCCCGTTCCCGTGGGATTTCCGGGATAAGAACTATCCTATGTCCTTTCTTGGATCTCAAACTATATTTGTACCAAATTTTATCCAAATCGGTTTAGTGGTTTGGCCGTGAAAGCGTAACAGACAGACAGACAGACAGAGTTACTTTCGCATTTATAATATTAGTATGGATAAGGTATAGAACCACAATGAGAAAGTTGATCAATAGCATACTTTCAATAAAGAAACGTGTTTGAATTTAACCAAATTGGCATTCAATTTTATACAGGTTTTGCTTTGAACAAAATTGTATATTTCCCCCCCCCCCCCCCCAAGTAATATTTAGCTCAATCCCCTGCTCCCCTTTAATACCTCACGTAAGTTATGGACGCACCTGTATGTGAGGATAATCTTTTACGTATAATTCAGGGCGCGAGTGTTTGTAATTCTTCTTCTAAAAGGTTTTATATTTTCTTTTGCAAATTCTTACAGTAGCGTTATTTATACCTTTAATAGCCTTTTTGTCTGTAAGGGATGTTTTTTCTTTCCATCTGCTTGTTTGTTATCATATTTTAAATTAATCTCGATTCTCTGCGTAACCTGTAAGGGACCTGGTCATGACCAAAAAATGTTGATGGTGCGTTAATTTTAACCAGCCACATAGAATGTGGCGGATTTAAAATGCCAAGTGTATCGTTTACCTTACCCTCCAAACTCCATCACAATGAAAAGCACCGACATTATAGTATCTTCACGCCCATATCCCCGAAGGAGTAGGCAGAGGTACAACAAGTGCACCCACGATTAGCCGAAGATACTGGGTCCCACAAATGTGTTAGGTGGCAAGCCCATCGTCAACCGGGCACTTTCCAATCCCGGGCAAGTTTGTGTTTCTCAGAAAACTGAAAAAACACTTTTTTTTTAATGTGCCCGACCCGGGAATCGATCCTGGGACCTCGTGTGGTCAACGCCAACACTGGACCACTAGAGCACAGAGGCGATAAAAGCACCGACATTATCGCGACCGATTAGCCGAAGATACTGGGTCCCACAAATGTGTTAGGTGGCAAGCCCATCGTCAACCGGGCACTTTCCAATCCCGGGCAACTTTGTGTTTCTCAGAAAACTGAAAAAACACTTTTTTTTTAATGTGCCCGACCCGGGAATCGATCCTGGGACCTCGTGTGGTCAACGCCAACACTGGACCACTAGAGCACAGAGGCGATAAAAGCACCGACATTATCGCGACAGAAATACGTAAAGCGGTGGTACCCAAACTAGACGTTGCAGAACGACTGCTATAAATCACGATTCGACTAATACATAATCAGATTGGTCGAGTGTTGTCCAAAGGTGGTCTCAAAAGCCTACATAATAGGTGTGTTTGTAAGGCGAGGTTTGTAAATTTGAAGGAAGCAAGTCAAATCTCCAAGGTATTATTCAACATTATAATATATATATATATATATATATATATATATATATATATATATATATATATATATATATATATATATATATATATATATATATACATATATATATAAAAGATAGCAACGCACCATTAACATCTTTGGTGCCTATAGGCGATGGTTGACTCTTTCCATCAGGAGACCCATCTGCTTGTTTGCTATCTTATGACATAAAAAAAAATACAATTCCGGTAGTAGTTTTAAAAAATGTTGATGTGTCATAATAACTTGTAATAAGTTTTATTGAATAAAGTTCTCTCTGCCTGCGGGGTAAGGGATTTGACGTGAATATATGTATGTAAATGTTTTCTGATTCTGATTACATGTTCTTTATTGATACAAAAGCTCTTCAGTGAAAGTTGTAAAAATTATATTTACAGTTTAATTTGTAAATGCAGTCACATGTCTTGGTTCTAGAGTAACAGAAATATAGTTGTGTGAAACATATTTTTATAGATTGGGAAAATTCATAACTTCAACTAGAAAATAAGATAATTTAATTTGAAATCTTCTATGATTACTTGTAATGTCACTAAATCAAGAAAAGGGGTGTAAGAAAAGGATCAAATTGTGTAAAAAATGGAACAAATTAAGCAAAATGGGTATTCAGTGTAATGCCTCGAATATAAAGAAAATTCCCAGCGGCACATTTCTCGTCTCATATTTCTTTGTTTCATAGCATAACAGTAGTAGTGATATATCAAAATTCGCGAAAAGTTCAATTTATTTACCTTGTTTAATTTTATAAATTGCAGAATAATTTATATTTTGTGATAAAAACTCTTTAAACTTATATTATTTTATGTTTGTTTTATAGTCAAATGTAATAATTACGTCGAAATGAACGTAAAGTTGTAATCGTATCTTCCCGCCCATGTCCCCGAAGGGGTAGGCAGAGGTACATGTGCACCCACGATTAGCCGAAGATACTTGGTCCCTCAAATGTGATAGGTGGCAAGCCTATCGCCAACTGGGCACTTTCCAATCCCGGCCAACTTTTGTGTTTCTCAGAAAACTGAAAAACACTTTTCTTATGTGCCCGACCCAGGAATCGAACCCGGGACCTCATGTGGTCAAAGCCAACACTGGATCACTAGAGCACAGAGGCGACTAGTTGTAATCGTAAATATGAAAAATCCGCCATAAGAAAACCATTGAATTAAGACAATATGTTTATAGTCCGGGAGGAATCGGCGCATGAGTACCGAAAACTATTCCACCTCAATTTTTTTATGCGATCCTCTTCAAATTGCCCTACTGATGATATAAATGCATGTTGCCATGGGGCAACCCGGTGCCATATTGTTTAAACCGAAATTTTTTAAGCAATTGCAAGGAATTGTTATTTTTCAACCGGACAATTTTTTTTATATTCTTTATTGAAATACCAATAAAAAAGGTCCTATGACTTTTCACGATAAAGTTAATATTTTTAAAGATATGAATTTTTAAAGGTTCGAAAAATCTCAAATTTGGGTACTTTCGACCCATGAAAAATATATTTTAAAAAAAACATAATGTTTAAGTTATATTTTTTTTAAATTCTCTATACAGTAGTTAATAATATTGTTAATAGAGATTTAAAAAAAATAACAGTGTTTATATCTTTTTTTTAATTGTTAATTTCGCGCGCTCACAAGTGTGCGTCGCTTACTGGACTTCCTGAAGATTTTCATTTTGTTTGTGTAGTTGTATTTATCTTCGCCTAATTTTTTCTTCACTTGTGTAATTTGCATAACATGTTCTGTGCCACAAAAATGTTTGTTTGTCAAGAGAAGAATTAAACAAATTTTCAAATCGGATAGCAACCTCATCTTTTCGTCGATAAGTTGCACGTTGTACAGTTATATATGTATCAGGCTTCAGTTTTTTCACTACATCGGTTTCATTTTCACAAAAAATACATGGTAGGATATCATCAGAATATTTTCTTTTCTTGGGAACAACTAAAAACGACATGAAACTCCCATTTATTGTAACGAAAAATCACAAAAACTAAAAATATATCCATCTAATAATGTTAATAATACATGAAATCACTGAACCTCTTTGTATAAAACCTTAAGATCTTTGTTTGTTCTTGTGACAAAATTATTGATTATATATAACATTTAAAATAAAAATACAAGTTAGTGCATGTTGATTCTCAACTGATCATTCTTTGTTTTTTACTCATCATTTTACAGTTTTTCAGTATTTTTTATTTCGTTCAAGATTTAATATTGTTAAACGTTGTTGCACCCATTTCAGTGATTTTGTGTATTATTAACATTATTAGATGGATATATTTTTAGTTTTTGTGATTTTTCGTTACAATAAATGTAAGTGTCATGTCGTTTTTAGTTGTTCCCAAGAAAAGAAAATATTCTGATGATATCCTATCAATTATTTTTTGTGAAAATGAAAACGATGTAGTGAAGCCTGATATATATATATATATATATATATATATATATATATATATATATATATATATATATATATATATATATACGTGCAACTTATCGACGAAAAAGAGAAATACAACTACACAAACAAAATGAAAATCTTCAGGAAGTCCAGTAAGCGACGCACACTTGTGAGCGCGCGAAATTAACAATTAAAAAAAAGATATAAACACTGACATTTTTTTAAATCTCTATTAACAATATTATTAACTACTGTATAGAGAATTAAAAAAAAAATAACTTAAACATTATGTTTTTTTTTAAATATATTTTTCATGGGTCGAAAGTACCCAAATTTGAGATTTTTCGAACCTTTAAAAATTCATATCTTTAAAAATATTAACTTTATCGTGAAAAGTCATAGGACCTTTTTTATTGGTATTTCAATAAAGAATATAAAAAAAAATTGTCCGGTTGAAAAATAACAATTCCTTGCAATTGCTTAAAAAATTTCGGTTTAAACAATATGGCACCGGGTTGCCCCATGGCAACATGCATTTATATCATCAGTAGGGCAATTTGAAGAGGATCGCATAAAAAAATTGAGGTGGAATAGTTTTCGGTACTCATGCGCCGATTCCTCCCGGACTATTAAGCCATTTGATATAATATGCATAATGCGTGAAAGTAGTCTGTAAAATTTAATGACTTTGAGCGTATACAATTAATAACTTGGAATATTTTTAAAAATGTCATTATCCTAGCATATAGACGTTGTTCTTTTGACCAGGAACACTTGGATAATATCTATCTCTTAACATGGCTACATTTTGTAACGCCGAGGGATTGGAAAACAATTGATGCACTTTGACCATTAATAAGTTAAGTTTACAAAATATCTAGAAAAAGGCTTGGTGAGTAACAGTAAACAAATAATCTGAGAAAAATCTTGGGTAAGTAGGAACGTACAAAAATGTGAAAAAGGCTTGGATGAGTTGAATTGTACAATCTTAACAAAAAAATTGGATGAGTAGTAGGAATGCATAGAACAATCTGGAAAGAGTCTTGAATGTAGAGGTGTACAATGGTGACAATATCTTCGTTGTATAGGAATGTACAGAGCAATCCCTAAAAAGAGTCATGGATGAGTAGGAGTGTAAAAATATGTGGAAAAAAATTTAAATGAATAGAATTTTTCAATTAAAGTCTTGGGTGATAAGAAATATCCAGAACAATCTGAAAAACGTCTTAGTTAAATAGTTATGTACGAACAATCTGGAAAAAGGGTTGTATGAGTAGAATTACATAAACAATCTGAAAAAGGTCTAGTAGGTAAAGTAGGAATGTACAATATGGGTAATAAAAGAAACATTGGGTACATGGGGCCTCTACTCCTCTAGGGCAATATTGCAAGATTTTCTTATAAAATGAAATTTCTATCATTACCTAGAAACGACGAAACCCTCATAAATTATAGATAAATTCGAGAAATGCTGTTTTCCGAACATTAGAAGTATTTCCAACTCATATTACATGGGGACCTTCAAGCCCACTC
Organism: Apodemia mormo; assembly: GCA_036924255.1. NCBI lineage: Eukaryota > Metazoa > Arthropoda > Insecta > Lepidoptera > Riodinidae > Apodemia > Apodemia mormo. Next base: position 41,884,272 of record JAUPFN010000005.1, on the reverse strand, counting down.
ATTGAACACTGGTATCACAAGTGTATAAGACCTTTGCCTTTGCAGCAGTCTATAGACAGCGGTTGTCACTAATCAGGTGAACTTTCTGCCCGTTTGTCTGGTCTTCTATATCCGTCGTATACCTAGGTCCGCCTAAATTTTATAAGAGAAATAAATTACTAAAAAGCGTTGATATAAGAAACCCAAAATACACAGTGTCTCAAAAACGTCCTCCAAAAATGAGCGCACAATTTGAAATTGTTCGCTTATTTCAAATAGAATCATGTCGGTCGCGGCACTGTCAATTTTATTTCTTTTTGTACATTGCTTTGTAAAAACAACTATAAATCGTGCGGTTAAGATTGGATTTGCAAATACATATGTTTTTGCCATATCTGTAACTATTTAAATGAAATTAGGGACACTTTTGATTGTCAGTTTTGTTCGGAACTGTGCATCTTGGGTTTTTTATATCAATGCTAAAAAGAAGTATATGTTCAACCTATAATATTTCTTTCGACAAATGTCGTCTAGAATTTAGATAGATGGCCTAAGAATATAGTACGTTTATTGTAAGTATAATCTAATTGTCATTCCTAAAGTGTTCTAAGTTGTAAAAGTTTTAGATTAAGATCAAATTGAAGAAATTAGGTCGTAACGAGTAATTATGGTTTGTTTTGGTTGTGATATTTTTAAAGTATGTGATTTTGTAAATTTATATTCACCTATAATTGGGGATGTGATTTCTTTCCTTTTTCATTTGTCGAAAATATTTTTACTTTTGTTAGTATAATAAAGTGCTTTTAAATTTGAGAGAAAAGTTGTAATATATTAGGTACATAAATGAGCCCTGTAAAAATATCATTTCACTGGTGCGAATGTAAAGTGCAGGAAAATTATTCTTAAAATATTATAAGGATTTGAGTAGTGGCGGTCAGACTAGCTCAGTTTATTAATTACAATGAAAAGTTCAATATATCATTTAAGAAACCTCACCCCTTCACTCATATATGTCGTGGCCAGATAATAATTTGGCCATTTCATTATGAAATGGTTGTATTTCATGAAATGGAAAACCCACTACCCACACAAAATGGTCTGACCAGATAAATCGGCGATTTTCTGATAAAAAGTTGATAATACTGTGCCTATTGAAAATAAAAGTGAAGTAAATTGTCCTTACAACAAAAACTTCTCGAGTTATACAAAATTCACTTAAAATAAGTTACATCTTTATTTGAATTTTTTATTAAACCTTACATTAATTATATGGGCAAACGTGAAATAACATCTAAACAATTTGGTCAGTTTTAGCTGGCCATTTCATGAGATTTAACCATTTAATTAAATAGTGGGCCATATCGTGAAGTAATCAGTTCTAAGATCTGGCCACGACATATATAAATATTAGTGTATATTGTTGTATGCATGAAGTTCGACTTACAAATCTTAAATTAGACTAGACTGAATGTGCCTTTTGAAAAATAAGTTGGCCACCTATCATAGAAATCAATGTCGTCGACTAGTCGTGTACGTATTAATTACACGGTCGCACTTTATTTGTTCTGTTAGCGAGACTGACCATGCTATTGAATCAGGATATGTATAATTTTTCTGTACTGTAATATGGCGTTAACTGCCAATTTAATGTTATATTAGATATATTAAGCCATTATATTTGGCGTTTAATGATCTTTTATACTATATCTAAAGACTGTTTATAGTATTAAATCTAATGAATTCATAATTTGTGTTTTATTACTCACAAATTTTATTACCAAAAATCTATTTGAATTGTTTTTTGCTACTTCTGCTGTCATGACCTCTCTATTCAAACTCTTATTATTGAGTTATCTTATATGGTTATCACTGATATAATTAACAATACTGTAGCAATACTTACATCTTTATTGTGTAATATTTTCCAGGTTTAAGAGATCACTGTCGCTAATACAGATTATATTTATTAGGTGATGAATTTTTCTCCCGTGTTGATCCGGGCTCTTTTGAAGAATATACCAATTGCGCCAGGCAGGTCGTAAAAGGTGATCGATTAACTATTACGTGTCTACCATCGAGACTAATAGGTGGCAGAGTTTCGCAACGTTTCGCCCGGGAAAGTGGCTCCACCTCCTTACCTGTTCCTGCCGCATTTGCGTCAATGTTTTTCATTGTTGTATTCCGGTTTGAAAGGTGAGGTAACCGGTTGACTTATGCATGTGGCAATGCTATCTTGTTACACGGATAGCAACGCATCAATTAACATCTTTGGTGTCTAGGCGACGATTCCTCATTCCATCAGGAAAGCCATCTACTTGTTTGCTATCTAATAATGAAAAATTAATAAAAAATTAATGCCCTGACCAAATATTAACAAAAAATTATGTTAATGGTACGTTCATACTTCATGGAGTCTAGAGGTTGAGGCCAACTCTATAGATAAGTGTGCATAAAAAGCATCCAATAGTGGCCGTGCCCCCGTCGTATAAGGATTTTTAGAAAGAAAGCAGTAAAAGCGCTTTTAAATACGGTTCCAGTAACGTGTTAAATCAGCGCTACAAGCGCTGTTAAATAATTATGCAGATGCTTAGCACATTTCACTCCGTCTACAACAACCTTGTTCATATCGAAGTTCATTCTACGCCACCGTCATTCTGGTAAATATTTTAAAATATTGTAGGGGTTAGCATAACCCATTAGGGATGCAACATCGCTCATAAAAACATTGATACCATGACATCGATGTTTTTTAGAGTAAAACGTTGGAGTTTATGAACGATACATCGATGTCGATTATGGTCGATGTTTTGCCATACAAATTACTTGTATTTAATTACATGTATTAATATTTTGTTGGGGTAATTGAGAGCGGGGAAGATGATACTATAACAAAACATCGCTCATGAAGAACGATGTATCATCGATGTTTGTGGTTTCAACATCGATGTTTATGAACGATATATCGATGTTTGAAAAAATCGATGTGTCGTTTGCAACCCTATAACCCATACATGGAGTTACAACATAATGTGTAGGTATTGTATATCTGTATAACAATATTAGTGCGAGCGCACCTCGCGCAGTCCGCCGCGAGCTATTAACTATTGTACCAGTTAACAATAAGTAAGAAATAATCAAGCGTAGTTTTCTTTCATAAATTCTACTGTAATATTTTACACCTAAAACTTTATTTCCAATTTATACAGCTGAACTATACCCCATACTCCATTGGTGCATTGCTATACAATTGACAGGGTTCCAATAACACATGATTATCAGCCGGCTTAATCTGCGAATATAATAGTGATAATTACTGACACTATTGCGACAGGAATAAGTAGGACGCTAACAAACACGGGCGAGACGTTACACTCTACCACTACACTACATAAAAATGTAAAAAGTATACCAACAAGTCTAATAGTTAAAGAACTATTAGGTAAGGTGGTGGCCGGTGGTAACAAACAACTCTTGAACGTCCAAATCATAGTTGAATTTCATTTTACTTATTGCGTTACCATTGTCTCTTATGGTACTACAGTAAAACAAATCAAAGTAACGCTTAATAAAATTACACGTAATAAAACAAGGTTTTTATATCACAATAATTTATTTTTACAAATGAATGACGGATCACAACAGCTTCCACAAATAAACCTCCGAGTTTAGTTAAGAAATGTTAAAAATGAAATATTATTCTGAACATAAGAAAACACTACAACGCTAAACTCGTTTTATCAAAGAAAGTATATAGACACGTGCGAAGGCACTTCACAATTTCGTTGAAAACAAGACACGAAGAAATTAAGTCGCAAAAGTTTGAGCTCATCAACAATCACTATAACAATTTCTCTATCTACTCAACAACCCGAAAGCGGTCACTTACAGTGATAAAATGTAACGTACATCCAACATGACAACAAATATACCGATATGGAATTATTTGCGACTAAACAAATTTTGGTCCCAGAGTTGGGTGAACGGGCAGTGTTCCTCAACCTACGTCACAATGTTAACCTCATCTAAACGCTTACGCTACTTACAATATGTCACGCGATGTGATCGACGCATTAACAATTTAATTATCTACGTAAGTATATAACGCTGAGGGGCGGTCGGCCATACAACAATAAATTAACACCGCTCTTTATAATTATATACAACGGGCGGCCGCTCAGCGATCATTATGCATTTTGTACCGTCGCAGTAGAAACGCGATTACTCCGCGAACTCGACGTGATCAGACTCAGCCGGTCCAACACTTAACGATTAATTATTTGCTATTGAACTCTTCGAAAAAAGCTCAGAAAGCCGAATGGACTATGTCATGATATCTTTTATCTACAATACTTTCATTTTACTTTAAGCCTTGATGTCCTTATGACATGGTGATAAATACCGTCATGCTCGTATCAATAAATAGGTCCATGATATGTGACCCATATAATATATACCGGACCGGATAACCTAGACAAATTCCTAGTCTCGGAAATTGACGATTTCCAAAAAAAACTGAAAAAAATTTATGACCTAATTCAAACTCAGAAAGTCGTGTATCTATGGATAAGTTGGTACTGCTGAAAACAATGATGCGATAAATGATTAATATCGAAATAAAAACTATACTGAGAGAATACTGCTATGCCTATATTAATAATTCTTTACAGCAGTATTATTTTACTATTAATACTACTTTGACCCTACAATAAGACGATAATCACGTCAAAGTTCAAGTATCACTGAAATACCGCAAACAAATTATCATGATATCGTCCGCAGGAGATCGGTCGGGATTTTCCCTAAAAAACTTATTTTTAGGGAGATTTCTCTTCAAGTACTTATTTCAAAAAGGTTTTTACATATCGCAAATATAATAGATTTTCATATTTTAATAAACATTTCTAAAATATTCAATCGCATCGCTAAGTCGAGTTCGCGTAATCGGGTCCCTACTTATAATAAAATATACAAATCGACTTATCACTAGATTCTTATGTACACAAATGGCCGAAACTTCGGCCTAGTTAAGTTTAATACATTAATATGTCTTAGACACATGTATTTGAGCCAAATCATTGAAGATCCAGTACTCATTTGTGCGTAATTAATTAGTCTAAGTATATCGCTGACATTGCGAATTAACCATCAACTGGCTAGCATTTTGTAAAATTAATAATACATTAAAAATACATTTCCACTACGCTCTGTATACTCTACGAAGGCATTTGACTTTGTCTCAACACTGAAAATGTTCGTTAACACACTTGACACCCGCGAACCGAGCGCACAGGACAAGTCACACCAGGAGACAGGCCTCAATGTTATGGCCTCATTTTGTCACGAATATAATTCCGCTACAAGTACCACAAACATAAGTTACAACGTATTGGTCCTTTTGAAAAATAAACCATTTCTCTTTCTCCCAGGCAGTTCGTAAAAGGCGGACATAGGCCAAGCGCGACACACTGTAGTAGACTTCTGCAACATCTCGTGTGTATTAGATACCAACACCTTGCATTTTGGTACCGTTTGGACTTTAAAGTAGCTGGTAAACGCAAACATCCCTGCCACACGGATTACATGGCACTACTATTTGTAATTGGCAGCGGCGTGCACAGGATTATGATACTGAGTATGCGACGGAGTACTCGGCCACAAAAACTTTTTCTTTTATAGATTTCAGCGGCGTGCACATGATTATGACACATTTTATTCATTTACTTACTATTAATTAAAATCATCTAAAACGTACGAACGTTTTATTAAAATATCTGTGAATGGCAAGTAAAGCATTGCTTTTCTGCCTACAAGGAGCGCACGCGCCTGGTAATTGGGGTCTATAGGCGATGGTTACCTCTCTCTGTCAGAAAAGCTATTTCCCTATTGGCTCTCCTATAATATAAAAATCAACTAAAGCATGAAAATACGTTAGCCAATTACAAGGCAGTTTTGCACCAAAAATCTTCATTGTCCATTGGTCGAACGTGTGCGCGCCTTTGACGTGCAGCTGTTTCTACTTCTGTGTCAACAAAGATGCGGTTGTAACTTATTTTTGTGTCACTATTGTACTAAAATAAAATATACAAAGGTAATACAAAATTGTCTTTTTCATTCTTACAAATATTGAGTGAAGGTGACAAAAATACCTAAGTACGAGTTTTTTAACACGTAGCGATGAGTTTCACAAATAGATAACAACATTTTCTTGTCGTATATCGACCACAGATATACATGAAAAATCCCAGAATGGGTTAACAGATGTCCACTGCACCCATGAACAATCAAAAAAGTACATTTTTCATTATTTCAGGTGGCAAGCATATAGATATTTTAACTATACATTTTGCCTCAGACGAGATGTTTTCTACAAAATTAAAGCACTCAAAGACCATACAAAAATTGTCTTTTCTTTTTCCTACCGTTCTTATCATCATCAGCCATCAGCCGTCTGTTTGTCTGTAGTTCTATGATATGAAAACAAGCTAAAGACTTTACATACGGATCTACAAAAATATTATTTCATAAAATATCAGTTTTGATGGAGAAATGAGGTGATTATACAGGGTATAACAAAAATAAGCACTAATACTGAAGGAGCGTTCAGGATGTGTGGTTAGCTCTTTAATTATACATTTTTAATAAATAAAAACTATGAAATTTCTGAGAAAATGAATGTCAAAGTTTTTTTTCAAAATGATCTGTGGCAGCCCTGAAGTATAGCACGCAGTAACGTACGCGCACGGTTTACGCAGCTATGAAAGGTCACAATCATATGATAGATGTCAATGAACTGCTAGACGCACAACAAAGTACTAATTACTTGACAGAGTAAATAATGTAGATATTATTTAAAGAGTTTTTTTATATTTTTTTCTACCAGGACTGATGTTGGAATAAACCCATGAGGGTCCTTAGTTTGATTACCAGGCTGGACAATTTGATTCATAGGTAACTTAACTGGGTTTTGATAGCCATAATTATTACATTATGTTAAAAAAAACACTGTCCGACTATTGGTGTCACTCGATAGCATATTACGATCATATTAAAATAATTATTAATTACTATACTCATATTCAATAAAAAAAATCTCATAAAATTTTATTAATCGTAAATACCTACCTAGTAGTCTCATACCTAGTTTACGTAAGGCAAACCTGCGGCTATTAGGCATTTCATGCAGGAAAATCTCCCGCCTGGCAACAAAATTATATCAGCTGTGTACCTAAAATTTATTGTGACCTGGATTATTATTTCTAACTCTGAGTGAAACTATTAGTTTGGTACATACATTCTAAAACAATCGTGGCAAATAATCCAATATAACTAATTAAGGTATCTTTTTGTTATGAAAACACATTACATAAATTACTTCATCACACAATATCCACCTTCAAAGTCAACTATTCACATGTGTTTTCAGTGTAGGTACCTAAATCTATTCCGTGATTCATAGGCATTTTACAATGTATTATCTGGCATGGTTTCAACTTACAAACTGTTTTAATGGCATAATACTTACCTCTAGTACCTACCCTGTTTGCTTCTAACTTCACATAACAAGGTGTCTAAATAGGTAATTAGTTTTTGAGCAGGTAAATCATAGCTATTATCACTTTTTTTACACACAATTCTAAAAACTTAGTAAAACTTTCTCGTTGATAACACGACACTTCGCAAAATAAATATGCATTATCATTAAGAATTAAGACACAACACAACCTTTTATAAGCATTTTTGACAAATAAACCTACGCATTGATTAGCCTAGAAGTCCTTTGATTTGAAGTATTACCGACATCGCGCTAGGCGTCTCAACGCGGCGCAACGCGGTCTCAACCAAGCGCCCGACTTAAGGCCTTGCTCACACACACTACTGAATATTTTCCGCGGGAATTTTAATTGCGCAAATTAATTTTCGTTACATATGAAATTTGACATGGCTAGCACTGCTAAAAAAATGTCAAGAATCGGAATGTTCCCGGTGAGTTGATAGGCTCGTTTGTCACTATCACTACATGGCTGATGGAACTTAGTACCTACCTAAAGTTTGTTTTAGGTGCGCCTCTTCTTACCTTTTTTTATGTTATTGAGATAGGCAAACTAGCAGACGTGCCACCTGATGGTAAGTGGTCGACGTCGCTAATGAACAAAAATGGGATACCTGGGCTGGAACTAGCCCAGGTATTCCATTCATGTGTTAGAGACATAAGATGTTAAGATCCTGAGACATAAGATGTTAAGTCTCGGTGCCAGTAATTACAGTGCCTGTCTTGCCCTTCTCTCCGAAACACAGCAAAGCTGTTTCACGGGAGAAATTGGCAAGACCTTTCTAAGTAGTAGTTATTTCAGGAAAAAGATAATTTTTGACTACGTTTTTTTGATTACATTTTAGATCAAAGATTTTATAAAATACTAGCCGTTGCTCGCGGCTTCGCACGCGTGGTTAGAGTTTTTTGTGAATGTCAAAAATAAACCACGCAAGCGAAACCAACGAAAACTATTGCTAATTTTAGCGATTGCCGGGATTACATATCAACCTGTTCATTCATTCAGAAAAATTAATCTTTTTCATCAAAATATTGTTTATCATACTGGAAATGAAAAAGTATTAACTTTAAAGCCGCCGCCGGTCGTTTGTACAGGCCTTTAGAACTTACACGTGTTTTGCGGCTTATACAAAGTGCAACGAAACGCTTTGATTGGCGAAAAGACCGCTTTCGGAAAGAGACAAGACACTCCCTTTTTTCTGCCATTTTGTTTTTATGTAAAATCATACTAATATGTAGTTCCGTATAGTTTTAGTCAACATTTTTGTCACTTTTATGATAAGAGTGATGCCGGTTTAGGCGTTTCTTCGTAAGGTACTGGGTTCGATTCTCAGTTCGCCTGGTAGAATGGAGGGTAATTCTTCTTAAGGCACTCAAACTAACACGGGAAATGATTTTTGAAGTGAAAACTTCTTTAGGCGCGTTGAGCGTTTTGGTAGAGGGTAAAATCATCGTTTCGCGTCACCGACATGCTAATGATAATAGTATATCTATAGCTATGTTTTGCATATAGTTTTAATTACTCTCAACTTAATAGTTCCGTTTTCACTTCTATCGGCAGTCCCACGACTGCTACTGTTTTTTTTTTTATTTATGGTGCAAGGGGTCCCACCACCACCTTCGGGACCCAAGACAACCTGACTGCTGTACAATGAAAGAGGTCCTGGCACCGGCTTCCTCCAGAGAGGTTCGGAGGTTAGACGACAGTCGCTACGGCAAACTCAAACTCGTTCCTAGCGCAAGCGTGGAGAATAACCGGAATAAACTCTAAGATGAAGAAGATTATTTTTAAATTTGTTTCACTGAACCCTAATTAGTTCGGAAAAGTACCTAGATAATTGTAAAGGAATTTTTATTTTTTTATTCAGTTGCCGTTTGTCTTTGGAGAGCATAACTATTGCTATTATTGCCGATTTTTTATGAATCTTACTTAATACCCATTGATTGGAAATCGCGATTTTAAAAATGCCACGTAGAAATAATAATGACCGTCACCTTTACACTAATAGTGAATTTTACGAAATGATGCTATGTGTTGGTGCTGCTAGCAATGGTAGCATTAATGAAGCGAGGGAGATTTACCGACAACGGTTTATTGATGGAAGGCCACCAGCAGAACAACGTCATTTACCTCCGTACTCAGTATTCCGTAACATGTGTTTACGACTTCAGCGTACTGGTTCCTTCCACCGCGAACGAAACGTTGGACGTCCTAATTCAAGAGTAGGTACTGCTATTGAGACTCGGATTCTAAATCATTTTGACGAGAATGCTCGGACCAGCACACGCCGATGCAGTGCTATGTTAAATGTAAACCATATGGTGGTGTGGCGTACTCTGCAGGATGATGGACGACATCCCTACCATTTTTCAAGGACTCAGGAGATAGGACTTGCAGACCATATGCCCAGAATGGACTTTTGTAGGTGGTACCAGAACCGTGCTGAAGCAAATCCCGAATTTGCTTTTAATATTTTATGGACAGATGAGGCTTCTTTCACAAGAAATGGTGTGCTCAATTTGCACAACGAGCATGTGTGGGCACATAATAACCCGCATGCCTCGAGTGAAAGTAGCTTTCAGCACCAGTGGAGAATTAATGTCTGGGCAGGCATCGTTGGGGACTATGTTTTGGGGCCGACTATTTTACCTCAGGGTCTTAACGCTCAAAGGTACCTACAACACCTGAGAGAGGATTTAGAAGAACATCTGGAAAATCTTCCACTGAATGTATATCGTAATATAATTTTTCAGCACGATGGAGCACCCGCTCACTTTGCACGCCCTGTGCGTGATTATTTAAACGATCGATTTGCAGAGTGGATAGGTCGAAGTGGCCCGGTGCCTTGGCCACCTCGTTCTCCAGATCTCACGTGCCTAGACTACTTTTTATGGGGTTATGTGAAAAATAAAGTTTACTCTGTGGAATGTCATACACGTGAAGAGATGGAAGGTAAAATTAATGCAGCATTTAGGTCCATAACCCCACATATGTTGCATAATGTAAGGTTATCAATGTTACGCAGAACTGCTCTTTGCATTGAGAAGGGTGGTGGTCATTTTGAACCTTACTTATAAATTAATTTGAAGACAGTGTTGTTTTATTATTGCCTGTAAATAGTGAATTTGGATTAATGTATAATAATTAATCAGTGACGAAAGTGATATGTAAAAAATTGCTTATTAAATGTGTGTAAGTACAAGTACGCGGTATTCTTCATGTCTATGTGTGCGTCACGCTATTCATTCAACGTGTTGCTGACGTCACATCACTTCCATCTTCAAGGTAGGGGTGTGAAAATAAACTTTAATTTCTTATTTTACTAAATTTATATGAAACAAAAAATGTGTGCCTTTTGGTATAATATTTTACCAGGTGTTTGTTTAGTTCATGTACACGTATACCCTTGAAAGTTAGTGCTTATTTTTGTTATACCCTGTATATATATATATATATATATATATATATATATATATATATATATATATATATATATATATATATATATATATATATATATATATATATATATATATAATAAAGTAAATTTTTAATACATATTTTTAATTCATCGTAAAGTACACTACAGTAAAATATGCTTTATGTTAACATATATAATATTTAAATTTAAATGATAAAAAATGTGCAACTCGTTATGAAAATAAAGGCTAATCAATTTGTATATGTTTTGCAATATATGATATATTGCAATATGTTGCACGCATATAAACATTTATTAATTTATAATGAATCTTTTATGTGTGGGAGCAGTTTCAATTCGTAAATTCAGGTACGTCGTAGTACCACTGCCGTATGTATTCCATGATGCAGACGCTTTTCTATTATATAAAGTTTTGCCATAACTTGAAACACTGAGGCGGTATCAGCACTAACTGCAGCACGTACGCATTACTACCAATATTTTTTAATACCACAATGTAGCAAAAAAAACAGACGTTAAGTTTTTTTATACGAAACTTATAAATATCAATTACATTAATATGTGAAAAGGGCTTTAAACATATGGTATGCAATTCGCTGGCGTTATTAACACATTGCAAAAAAGTGAGTTGCAAACACAAATCACGTTTATTTCATTTAAATAATGTGTACACGTTATAATTCAGTTTCTCAACATTAAGAAAACAATTTTTCCCCGTGTTGGTCCCGGCTCATTTGAAGAATAGGCTAACTGCCGTTCTGCCAGGCAGGTCTTAAATTGCGACCGATTGGTTATATGAGTCATTACCATCGTGGCTACTAGGTGGTAGAATTCTGCATTGTCTCGCCCGGGTCTGGTACCACCGCCTTACCTATTCCTGCCCTAATAGAGTCAGTGCTTGTCACTGTAGTGTTCTGGTTTGGAGGGTAAGGTAGCCGGTAAACTTATGTTTGTGGCATTAGACCTCACCACAAGATAGCAACGCACCATTAACACCTTTGGTGTCGATAGGCGATGATTGATTTTTTCCATCAGGAGACCCATTTGCTTGTTTGTATCTTATGATACAAAAAAAATTATTTACAAATCGTTTTAAGGCAGGTAGAGTTATGTTAGCCAGTGGGTGTTTAGGCGTGTTCTATTGGCAGTAAGAAAACTCTGTAATTTGGCTTCAATCAAATATACATCCCATGATAAAATACGCAAGTACATTTGTACATCAAGTAAGTATTTTCACTATGACTTACTGGATTTAATCAATTTTTCTGGTACTTCATTCGCCCTCTACGTCACAGCACCTCTACTGCACGTGCATGTCACAGACTTCTCTGCAGGTGCTATGATATATAATGTTAACCACAACATAGCATGTTCTCTCCGCTATGCCAACACATCACGTGTATAGTATAGATAGCATATATTACGCGGGTTTTCTACGGTACGACGTATGACTGAATGAAATCCTAGACATGAGTGCGTATTCTACATGCTCGCTATGCAAATTTGCTAAAAGTCTAATACGTAGAGTGTAGTTACGTCCATATAGAGACTGTCGACATAAGTGGCCTCATAAAGTGCAGCATGCAGAGTGTGCTATGACAATTTAGCCGTAGATATCAAAACGCGTTCTGCACGCGCTACACGGGCTGTCGCTCGCTACGCGGCGCAGCTACGGCGTGTGTTACGCGCGTGCAGCGTGTAGAGTGCGCTACGCCGGTTTAGTCGTAGATATCTGAGCACTTTCTGTACGTGCCCGTTGCGACGTGGCTCGCGGGGGTCGCCCACTGCGCGGGTGCTACGGCGTGCGCTAGGAGCGCAGTCGCCGCAGACAGCAGAACGCGCGCTAGCACAGCACGGCGCGGTCGGAGCGCGGCCGCAGACACGCCGCGCCGCACCCGCACGCGCCGCACTCGTGCTGCGCGTGCGGGTGCGAGTGCGAGTGCGGGTGTGCGTGTGCCAATTTCGCTGGCTTCTCGTAGTCGGGTTGGAATTTCTTACACAGCGCTAGCACCGACGGTGGGTGCGGATGAGACTTTCTTGACACCTGCAAATCATACATACATTATTTTAAGAAATCACAAAAATTATCATGCAAAAAAAAAATTTGAGTAGTCGTCGTTATATCTGACATCTAAGTGATTAAGTTTTTCAACCTGAAGGCTAATTAACCACAGCGCCCGCTTATTGGTCAACTCGAGTAGAGTGCGTTTACGTCGCATTTCACAAAAAACTTCCACAGATTGGAGGAAAGCGATTGTAAATATATTAGACATCAAAACTTATTAAAATAGATATCTACCATCCATCAGAAAAGCCATCTCGTTGTTTGCTATCATAAAACAAGAATATGGTTTAAACTGTAAAACATGTCTGCTTGGAAAATTTTATAGACTTTACGCGCAAAAATTGTTATCTAAAAAAACTTTATATCAATCACGCGGTATTTTCTGATAGACGCGATACTATTTAGCAGTTTTTGGGAGAGATTTTTCCAAGATTTGCTCCATATTCTCAGCTGATTCAAAGACCAGTGACATGAACACACATAAAATTTCTAGCCAGAAGTTACCATCTCGTTGACTATCTTATGTATGATAAAAATATGATTTAAATTAAAAGGAGAAAAATAAAACTTCTGGGTGATAATGTTATTCTTTTTGATTCGCCACGATTTCGATTAACAAAATTAATATTGATCCCCCGTTCTACCGATAAACGGAACCAAAAACTTTGCATGCTTATTCGAGACACGAAGGTATTATCATACCATCGCCAGACTCCGAGCTACTAGTGAGATTTGGATTTTTAAAAATCCTCAATAACACCTTTTCCCGAGCCGGGGATCAACCCGGGACATGATCCGAGCCCTAAGCTAACCCCTAGATTTCTCGCCGCGTTACCTTGGGTGTGGAGGGCGCGTCTGGAAAGGGCGGGGAGGCGTCGCGCGCGTGCTTCAGCGGCTTGTCTCGCTCCTCCTCCTCGCCTGTCGCCTCGGCTTCTGGAAAACAAATAAAGTGACGTCACTCTCTGAGTAACTACATATTTTTTTCTTATACCAAATAAGGAGCGGCACTCCTGATGGAAAGAGAAACCGTCGCCTATAGAGACCGAACATTTTAATAGTGCGTTACTATGCGTATGGCGGGATGGTAACGCCACATATGTAAGTTCACCTGCTACATTACGCTCTAAACCAGTACACAACTGTGACAAGCATCGACGGTATTGAGGCAGGAATAGGTAAGGCTGGCAACATTAATACGGTAGAGGAAGCCAAATCCGCTATTAAATTGCTAACTAAGCACATTCAAACGGTAGTCGATAGGTCCTCACAGGAAATACCGGATACCTATTGGGGCAGATGGGAACTACCGGAAGAGCTACGATACCTATTGAGGTGCTACGACCGATTACAACCGCCGTTCGCTACGAGCTTTAAAAAGAGAAAAAGCTTTAGAAAATTCAAAGTTTCATCCTCACCATCTCGATGTCTGGAAATCCACAACTGTGCGATTCCTGCGGCACTTTTTGCCCCGCACTACTCCTATGTGGAACCAGCTATCGGCATATTTTCCGAACGGATACGACTTAGGGACCTTCAAGAAAAATGCCCACTCATTCTTAAAAGGCCGGCAACGTAACTACAAGACCCCTGGTAGTGTAGTTGTCTATGGGCGGCGATTATCAGGAACCTCCTACCCGTTTGCCCCCTTTCTATAAAAAAGAGAAGTAAAGCGTCGTATCGCCGAATATCATAACGAACGGTAAGAAAGACAGTTAGGAGAGGCCTCACCACCGCACACGTGGCTGTTGGCAAGAGCCTTTAAATACAAACCAGTAGTACTTGCACAGAATAATGGAGATGTCGCCGTGTTGGTCCCGGCCTCCTTTGAAGAATAGGCCAACTGCCGTTCTGCCAGGCAGGTCGTAAAATCGTGGCTACTAGGTGGTAGAGATCTGTATTGTCTCGCCCGAGTCTGGACTCGCCCGCCTTACCTATTCCTGCCGCAATAGCGTCAGTGCTTGTAGCTGTCGTGTTCCGGTGTGGAGGCCAAGGTAGCTGGTAAACTTATGCATGTGGCATTAGACCTCGCCACGAGATAGCAACGCACCATTAACATCTTTGATGTCTATAGGCGATGATTGACTCTTTCCATCAGGAGACCCATCTGCTTGTTTGCTATCTTATGATATTTAAAAAAAAAGACTAAGATAAGTCAATCTACATAGATGTAACATTTGAGCAACGCACTCTTAGACACCTCTCAAGGACGCGATATCTCGGTGTGGTTCGGGATAGTTTGTTCCCGAACCAGAGATATCGCGTCCGTGAGAGGTGTCTATGTGTGCTATGCTCGAATATTACTTATATGGAACATTGACTTTTGTTAGTGTCCAGTATTCTGTGGAATACCATACTCATTCGACCAAATTCAACGCCCATCTTTGACGGTGCCGACAAAGCCGAATGTTTGGCCAATCGTATCCAATCCGGTAAGGTAGCTGGTAAACTTATGCATGTGGCATAAGACCTCGCCACAAGATAGCAACGTACCATTAACACCTTTGATGTCTATAGGCGATGGTTGACTCTTTCCATCAGGAGACCCATCTACTTGTTTGCTATCTCATGATATAAATAAAGATATATGAAGTTTACTAAAAGCTATAAAATTGTACTTTAGATAATCATATGAAGGATTCCTGAGCGTAAGTATTTCGAGAAATACTTACCTTTATCTTCAACTTGTGTTCCATTAACGCCGTTAACTTCGGTGTGTCCGTTGACTCCGTTAACACCGTTAACCCCGTTCACCCTATCCCCGTTAACTGCGTCGACCCCGTTAACGCCGTTGAGCCCGCCGACCCCGTTGAGGGGGCTGAGGCCGGTGACCCCGTCGGCGTCGGCGTCGTCCCCGCTGAGGTCGGCGGCGCCGAAGCCGACGCCGACGATGGCGCGGGGGATGTCCGACTCGTCTTTCAACCAGGGGTGCTCCAGGCACTCTTCCACTGTAAGACGACCTCTGAAAATATAAAGCAATATTATGAGCTATATGTTTTCATTGAGACAGCTATTACACAAAGCAAAAGAAAATTAAGCCAACTTTATTATATTTATATATATTACTAGCTGTTGCCCACGACTTCGTCAGCGCGGACTTCGTTTACTCCGCACCGTTTCTCCCCCGTAGGTGATAGCGTGATAATATGTAGCCTATATGTTGACCCGACCTATTAGTAATCTTCATGCAAAATTTGAAGTAAATCCATGCAGTACTTTTTGAGTTTACCCCGGACATACATACAGACAAACAGACAAACAGATAAATAGACAAACAGACAAACAGACAAAAATTCTAAAAACTATATTTTTGGCTTCGATATCGATTGTAGATCACGCCCCAAGTATTTTTTAAAAAAATATTCAATGTACAGTTTTGACTTTTCTACGATTTTATTATATGTATAGATATAGATATTTATCGAATTAATAGTTTTTGAGATATGGATGGATATATGACAGATATCCATATCTCAAAAACTATTAATTCGATTTTGATGAAACTTGGACTGTTGTACTGCCTAAGTTAGAACATACTTCACATATATATCGATATGTATTTTGGTTTCCGGGAAATTTGTTTACAAACATCCACTTACGAAATTTATTACACGTGCTTGGAAGCTTAAATAGATCATCATATTCAAATACACAATTCCAGTAACTTCCAGATCAAACTGGTAACCTCCTTTTTTAAAGTCGGTTTAAAACAGACATACAATACAAATCTGGATGGTAGTAGGTACCGGAAGATATCAAGACTGAGATTCTACGATCAAATGGATTGGTTATTATCTGAGGCAGGGTCCGGAAAACCCGTTCATTTGATTAAAGCCTTTGGAAAGGGTTAAGCCGTTCGAGTGTTACTCCTTGTTTCGGTTAACCCTCGATCAGCTTAACCCGTATAAAAGGTAAGCTTTTCAATTGGGTTATTTCTAACCAACCCATGGTTCTTTGGCAAATGGTTTTGAATGGGTTCTTTATAGGGTTTTGTATTGACACCACTTGGAGACTGAGGTGGTGTCTAGAGTTTACGATACACGAAGAGAACTGAATTCGACTGCCTGGTACTCGACTATGAAATTGATGGGGCTCGAGTTCGATTTATTACAGGGACACGTTTCTCTGATGAGCATAAATATATTTATTTTTGCTTCTGAGAGATCTATGCTCAATATAATCTATGTTCATCACACAAAAGTTTGTGTCTGTCAGGAATTGAACCCGAGGCCCAAAGATTTACAATTAGATTCATTAACCACTAGACCAACGGGGCGTACTTGATTACTTAATTGTCAGTTCTACGACCTACTATACGTAAATATTTCGAATGTGATACAGTAGCGACCTTTAACAACTCAATAAATATGTTTCATTAAGAACAACTAGACTGATTTTGATGAAAATTCTTATTTTAAATTGAAATAAGAGAAATAAATCATAAATAATATTAAATAATAGTCAATGAAACTACGTCCACTACGAATTATCCACCCTATTATTAAAAAGACGTAAGCTTAGTTTGTTTCTAATGGATAAACTGAAAAAGTGCTCTACCTACCGATTTTAATAATTCATTCATAAATATATAAAACTATGTACGTACACTAAGGGCCTGGTTACGCTTTTAATTATTAGTGCAAATGCGAGTGTTTAATACAGGCGCTTAGTATTAAATAAAAAACACATCTAGACAGCCGTTGTTTAGTGCGAGTGATTAGTAATCAGCGTGGCAAACGTGAATAGACGCTGATTACTAATCACTCGCACTGATCAACGGCTGCCTACACGTGTTTTCTGTTTAATACTAAGCACATGCATTAAACAAGTGTAACCGGAGCCTAACACTGAGTGACATAAGCTACTTTTTAACTCAACTGAGCAAAAGAAAGTAATGTGTTAGGTTTGCTATTAATATGGCTTAACAATATTCATTTAACTTGTATTTTCTTTCTAATTGGGATTGTTTTTGGAGATATCACATATCTCCGGCACTGAGATAAAATACCATAGAGTATTGTATTAAAACTGGTAAATAGTATATTGTTTGTTTTTAGAAGAAAACTCTAGAAGTTAGCGTTGGTTCCTATAGAGTCCATAGCGTATTAATGGTATATTCTCAGTGGTTTCATTTGTGTCCAAAATGTCTTCAGCGGATCACTGACTTATTGAGAGTGACGTCAAATTGATCTTTTGAAACATTACGAATGTGCAAAAAGCCATATGGGTTACAAGATAGAACAAAGTTTTGATGTATAAATAAGAAAGGGTGTGCACCATTACTTCAGACATGTAAAAGAATGTTAACCATTCCCAAAAAGAATCATCCTTAGAACACAATCACAATTATTCTTAAAACGAGCTCTCTGTACAATTTTAACCTGTTCATAACTTGATTTGAGAAAGTCTTTGATTTACTAAATTTTTGAAGAATCATAAAATATTTTCTGTAATTGCTATCTTTACTCATACTGTGTACAAAATAGTTTGAAAATTAAAAAGCATGATATTACAACTTACACAATTTTCTAAATGATTTCGTCGCAACACTAGTTCTTAGCTGTAGCTAGATTAAAGTCTAATCCGGCACTGATAAACACAGCCGGATTAGCCCTTAAGCAAATTCAGCAATTCTTTAGGACATATTACAATAACAAATACAGAAACCGTAAGGGTGTGATGGTATGGTATGTAATCAACTTACTTCGGATCCACAACTAGTGTTTCCTTGATAAACTGAATGGCACGACTAGAGACGCCCCTGAAGAGGTCCCTGGGGAAGGAGAGCTGGCACTGCGCGATGTTGAGGTAGGTCTCCTGCTTGGTGTCCCCCGCGAACGGCGAGTACCCGCTCAGTAGCACGTACGCCAGCACACCCACCGACCAGATGTCCGCCGCCAGGGATAACGGCTCGTACGACAGGATTTCTGGCGCTGGAAACGATCAAATTAAAATTATTAATGTTAAATGAATAATTAAATCTCAAAACACTATTATTAGCCCAACGTGCCACTAATATCCTGAATTCTGAATACTAGGTGGTAGAGTTCCGCAACGACTCACCACAGTTTAGTAGCACCTTAACTTTTCCTGCCGCAATAGCGTCAGTGCCTGTCGTTTTTATGATCCGGTTGGAGGGTATGGTTATGGTGAGGCATTACCATCTTACCACACCGATAGCAACGTATGGTATGTTGCTTACATCTTTGCTTGCCGTCAGATTGTTTGCTACCTTATGATTAAAAAAAATGGAGAGGTGTCTTATCCTGGTTGGAACGGAGTTACTTTCGTCATATTTGAGGCTGTGACGTTACGACAAAACCCCCTAATGGCATGCAAATATGATTAATTAAACGGTAAAATAAATGAATTTTCAGTGAATTAAAGTATGAAGCAAATAATAGGAATTGAGAAACAAGCCCGTAAAGTGTAGATTATCACACTTAACTTTTTAATTATTCGAAACTAGCTGTTGCCAGCGACTTCGTCCGCGCGGAGTTCGTTTACTCCGCACAGCCCCTCCCTCGTAGGTGATAGCGTGATAATATGTAGCCTATATGTTGACCCGACCTATTACTAATATTTATGCAAAATTTGAAATAAATCCATGCAGAACTTTTTGAGTTTACCCCGGACATACATACAGACAAACAGACAAAAATTCTAAAAACTATATTTTTGGCTTCGATATCGATTGTAGCTCACGCCCCAAGTATTCTTTTAAAAAAATATTCGATATACAGTTTTGATTTTCCTACGATTTTATTATATGTATATAGATGAGGTGTCAAGTTTAACTGGACTGTCAAGTCATTATAACATGTCGTGACGAATTACCAGGGAGCAAGACCCCCATTCACAGTAATAATTATTTATATTAATAAAAGGGTATAATTTATATTCCTAAATTGCGGCAAGCTGAATCGATTGAAAATATTTTTAGTTTCCTAGGAGTTTGGGAAGTGCTTTAATATCATTGGCGTCGTTTTTCTTACACATTTTTAGGTCTACCTCCTCGAACCTCAAACGATGTCGTGTGATAAGAAACTCCATGCCAATAATATTTGACTTTGACAACCAACAAAAAAAACAACCCACCGACATAATCTCTGGTCCCCAAAATTTCCCGAACGTGCGCACCCGGTTGTATTGCGCGACTGATGCCGAAGTCACATATCAGCAGCTCTTCCCCCGTCGCCGAGAGCAGTAGATTCTGAGGCTTGAGGTCGAGGTGGGCAATTCTCCGCGCGTGCAAGTGGGCCAGCCCTTCCAGCACGTGACGGAGTGCGCGTCTCGCGGCACCTTCTGATAGTCTCTCCTCTTCGTCTAGGAGTCGCTGTAGTTCTCCTCCAGCGCACATTTCTAGAACGATGGCAACTTCTGAACGTGTTTCATATACCTGCAAATGTTAAGATTTATATGTTAGGGATTTCTACTGGTTCCAAATTTTTTTATGTAATAAGATAACAAACAAGCAGATGGCTCTCCTAATGGAAAGCGACAACCATCGTCTATAGACACCAAAAAATTTAATAGCGCATTGTCATCTGCGTAGCATATACTTATATATAACTTTACCCTCTAAACTGGAACACGACAGTGTCAAGCAGTGACGACATTAAGTCAAAAAAATATAAGACGGTAGAACAAAATCCGGGCGAGATATTAAGATCTCTACCACCTAGTAGTCACGATGCATGGTAGTAACGAGTTTAACCCACATTGATTTAATGTAAACTTATACAAGGCTACCGGATGTCTCGGTTCAGTGTATACCTAGATGTCTGATAGTCGAGTCTAATGATTAATCTTAGTCTAATAATTAATAAATCTCGTTGCGTATGCTAAATCCTAAAATAAAAACCTACAGCTCAAAAGAAAGTCCACTGGGTTCAAGTCAGGCAACTACATGTACATTGTCAGATAGCTCATCTACTTAAATTAATCTCATTATGAGATTTTGATAATCTCACATTTATGTACAATAAAGTATAAAGAAATAAAAGTAAAATAAATAAATAATATCAAACAGTATTTATATATACTCGAACGCCTTATGGTCTAGTTGAAGTGAAAACTTCTTTAGGCGCGTTGAGCGTTTTGGTAGAGGGTAAAATCCTCGGTTCGCGTCACGGACATGCTAATGATAATAGTATATCTATAGCTATGTTTTGCATATAGTTTTAATTACTCTCAACTTAATAGTTCCGTTTTCACTTCTATCGGCAGTCCCACGACTGCTACTGTTTTTTGTTTACTCTATTTGGCTTTGATCATAAAATCGTTATTGACAATTTTCGGGATTATACTCAAAAATCGAAATATTAGTAACAGCTCAGAGTTTGGTGTTGTATTAGAATGTAACACTTCGGTTCCGGTTATCGAAAGAAACAAGCAATAATCGTTATCAAGTCGATAGTATTCGGCGATAGGGATCACCACCCTCTACATGGCCAATCGACAAACCAGTAAACCCTAGTAAGCCGAACGTATATTTTTCTTTTTAAATCCGCATGATATCACTCTATATTCATATACAAAACAGCAATATGTCTGTATTTCTATAATAAGCATTAATATCTGATTTATTTGGATTGTAGTCCACATTAAGCATGGCCGTCGGACTGCATAGCTTCATCGGATCGCAGGTAATCCTCTTAAGAGTGTTGGCAACGGTCCAGGCCGTCGACACATGTCATTAGACATTTGCCATGTTAATAACTTTGAACACCGTTCAGTGCAAATATTTGTAAAACGAGAATAGGAATACATGTAGTTAAAGAAAATTGCACTTTAAGCTGCTTGGAGGATTAAGATAGCCAGTAGACTTATGCATGTGGCATTGCCATCCCACCACACGGATTGCAACGCACCATTAACAACTTTGGTGTTTATAGGCGATGGTTTCTCTTACCATCAGTAGAGTCATTTGCTGCTATCCAAAGACATAAAAAGTCCACTAGTAAGATTTGACTAAGAATTCTGGAATCTACTGTATAAAAATCGAGGTACGTGAGGTTGACTGGTTAAAGATTGTATATACTGAAGGAGGGTATTCAGATCTCGATTCTGATAAAGAATGTGTAAAAAAAATTAGGCATTAAATTTGACCTAATTATCCAATAAAAAAATATTTGCAACGTTCAGTCGCGCATGGCGCATAGAATTTCATCCAAAGTCGCGAATGGACTCGTTATTCGCACTTTAAAACGTGCGGTAACCATACTTTTTGAAAAACACTAATAAGGTGTACTATGTAGTTTAACCATATACTCATTTTATAATATTTTTATTGTTTAGATAAGAGTTATGGCCATTGACTATAGTGTCCTTCAATGTGTACAATCTTTTACTAGTCAACCTGTATAATGTTATCTATGGATTACAAAACGGCTCGAGGATTTTTAGTGAAATTTCGGGCTATTTTCAATTAGTCCACGCCCATATCCCCAAAGAGGTAGGCAAAGGTACAACCAGTACACCAATGACTAACCGAAAATATTTAGTCCTGCAATATGACAGGTGGCAAGCCTATTGCCAACTGGGCGCTTATCCAATCCCGAGCAACGTTGTTTTAGTAGAAAACTGAAAAAACATTTGAATTGTCCGACCCGGGAATCGAACCCGAAATCTCATGTGACCTACGCCAATACCGGACCACTAGACCACAGAAGCGATGGCTATCTTTGGATTAGAATTTAAGAAGTTTGGTAGCGATAACATACCCTTTTTGTCTTTTTGGTAATTTTATTATTTGATCAAAGCTAGGGCTCGCTAACGCTCCATAAAATACACACCTCATGTAACCCCACAACCCGCTCGCAGTCCGAGCACAGCGCTAGTACTGCGACTTCATGCTGGATCTCGCGCATAGTGTCCGCCGCGCGTCTCCGCTTGCGGATAAACTTCGCGGCGTACTCCTTGCCGGAGACCAAGTGTCGGAGCTTGCGGACTGATGCGAATTTGCCTCTGAAAGAGAAATAAATTAATTAATACCCAAAAATTCGTATTAATAGTATGTTACAGACACTTAAGTACTGTTTTCCTTAGATTTTGTTAATAAACATCAACCAGTTTCACGTTTTAACACATCATAATAAGTTCATACTGTTTATTAAAATTGTCAATTTTGACAATTTACTAAATATATCTATATAGGTACTGAAGGTAGCAAGAAAATGTTAAATTTGAGAATACGTTTGACAATATCTGTGCTACCAACGCAACAGAATTACCCTTTTAAATAGGGAAAATTTTAAAACTAATACCCAAAAAATATTTTTACCGAGTTGGTCTAAATTTTAGCGACGCTTATCAATTACCTTACCCTCTCAACGCGGCAGTCATAAGCACTGTCGTTAGTGTGGCAGGTAAAGAAACAGTGGTACAAAATCAGGGCGAATCGTTGCAGAACTTTACCAATTAGTAGCCAGTATCTTAGTGGCACACACACATTTTGAGGTTCCTTCACATTTTATACCGTATATATTACCGGGCAGAAAAAATGGTGTACTTTTGTAGATGTTCAGACCAACACAACGATTATCTATAGAGTTATACTCATGGGCGTACCGAGGGGGAGGCAGGGAGGGGCAGCTGACCCCCCCCCCTGGAATTTATTTACCTCTCTACTAACTATCTACTGTTATAGATAAAAATATAATAACATAAAAATATAGTCTTAAAATGTTACGGTTGCCCCTCCCTGGGCCAGAACCTGGGTCTTAAAATGTTACGGTTGCGCGGACGAAGTCGCTGGCAACAGCTAGTATGCGATAAAACTCGTGAAATTTTTTGTTTGGGGTAGTATACTACCCGTATGATGTCCCAAACAAAGAATTTTACGAATTAAAACGTAAAACTAATTAAATATGCTATTCTGCGCCAACTGCTTTTTGTGATCTCCGCAATGCCACCGAAAAGACACCGGTTTAATAAATGGATAAAACTCACCGATGGTCCGGACAAAACAGAAGACCCCAGCGGCACAATTCACGGATAACAGCAAATTTAATTAATTTCACGTTTTATTATAGATTTCCGCAAAGTAACGCCTTAAAAAATAGAATTTTACGAATACGTTTACGGATGAAGAAGTTTAATTTTTTTATATATACAAAGTGAATATTTCCTCCTTTTTGAGAAGTCGGTTGTGTTGGAAAACAACTAAGTACTAAAAATCATGAATGAACATGAAAAGCCATTAACTAAAACTAACACATATTAACTACAGAACGACAAAGAGATTTCGCTGAAGACGTATAGAGAAGTCGCTTAAATCTTACGCAAATTAATTAGCCGAGGAGCGGGGCTATAAAATAGCGCATGAAAAATGTCTCTTCCCTGGAAGTCCACGTAATGCGTTAGGACTTGTAATTGGGCAATTTCATGTAGTAGACAAGTTATTTGCTATAAACATCTCGCTCCGGCCCATGCGCGCGATATTTGTCACGTTAATAGCGCTCTTGCATGACATATATCACCGGTTTAAAGCAGGGCCGGTTTAAGCAATCAGGCTAATTATTCATTTTCATTTTTGTAATATAAAAAATGTATTGTTTAAATAATATATATATTTCTATGTACTTTAAAAGCAAAGTATATTACATTCTAAGATATCAAGTGAAACAACTAATGTACTAAAAATTACACTTACACATACATTTGGTATAAATTTGTACGCCATAATGGTTACAGGGTAGACTCGAAACTAAATAAAACTAAAAGTAAATACGTATTGTGGAAAAACGGATAGACGATGTAAACATAGCAATTGTAAAATAATATTCCCTATTTCTAAAATTATAATTTATAACTGTAGAAATCAAAATATTTTTGTATCACTTATTTTTCTTGCTCAATATATATATATATATATAGCAAGGATAGCAAACAAGCTGATGTCTCTACTGATGGAAAGCGATAACCATCACATATAGACACAAATGCAGATATTAGCGATAATAGTGCGCTGCTATCCTTATGGCGGGGTTTTAATGTCACATGCATAAGTTTACCGGCTACCTTACCCTCTAAACCAGAATACGACATTGACAAATACTATCGATATTGCGGCAGGAATGAGTAAAGCGGTGGTACCGTATACCCGGGCGAGACGTAGCAGAACTCTACCACCTAGTACTCCGATAGAAGTTACATGTAGCTGCCTAGCAGGATAGCAGATAGTCTAATTACTATCTGCCTGCTGTTCTGCCAGGATAAATGCTTTATGCCTAATAACTCATAGGGATAAAGTGCCGTTATAGAAACACTTCCCGTACAATTTTGTAGAGCGAAATACATTTTAGGTCGGCTTGCACCAAACTATTTAAATATTTACCAAACCATACCACTTACCATAGTAAAGGTCATTTGAAAATATTTAAATATTTTGGAGCAAAACCTATATATTATATTAATATTCTATAGTTTATTAATATGTAAAGAAAACCTTTGTACCCCTTTTTAAGACAATTACGCAAACGATGGAGTATGATGAAATTTGGCAAACTTAATGTTTACATTGCGAAGGAGTGCAGGAATCTAATATTTTTTAATAATATGCAGTAGAAATACGAGTACATAAAATTAATAAAAATAAACATTAGATTGATTTGTAATACCTACATAATATACACATACTATTTCCTTTGCGGCTAAAGTCTATTGTCAAAATTAAAGATATTTTATTGTTTAGTTTATGAGAAAATTTCAACCACAGGGCGATCGCTAGTTAGATAGGATAAGATTGAGAAATAAATTTCAAATATTTAAATAATCAAATAATAATTTGAAATCTGATACAGCTGAATCCAGCCCTGGGAGTGCGCTATGGCATTCGAACGACAGTTATCTTAACCGTACCGGCAATATTTAGCCTTAGGGATCTTAATTTGTCTTCATCTCATTACTCGCCTCTTCCTGTTTCAGATATGTAGCTCTAATCCTGCAATATACAATTGTATCAAGACTCCCCCATTCTTTGCTATTCCGGTACATTTATTTACAACCATATTTCACTTTTAAATGTGCCTCTTAAATGCAGCTGTGAAGTGATTTAAAACATTAGTCCCAACTAATTGCTAAATTTGTAGACGTAATGTGGACGGAATAGTTTTATACGTGACGTGGTGATTTTTACAGTAAAAATTCACTGATTGATTGATACAAAAAACATCGATTAGTACCTATTAAAACACGATTAAAAATAATATAAAAGTTTTAATGTTGTATCTTAATTTATAGATGTTGATTTTATAATTTTAATGTTTTGTGAGTAAGGTATAGGACTGCTTTCTTTTAAGTATCGAAAAATTACGTTCCTTTTATATCGTAGGATAGCAAAAAACCATATGGGTTTTCTGGTGAAAAACATTAAACATTGCCAAAAAATATGTCAATGATATATTGTTTTGGAGCGTTTTAAAAACAATAATGTTTTAATTTTTATGGAGATCATCCAAAGGGAATGTAAAGGATTATTTAAAAAATATATACACAATGTTACCGTCCGTGGTATATTAAGTTATCCAAATGGCGACGAAGAACACGTAACATATTGTCGATTTGATCTTTATATAGATTTCGATAGATCATGCGGATAATCTAGATTTGAAATAGATATAACGTACATATATATTATCTAAGAGTTTCCTTGCGCACGCGCACTCCGCAATTAGCAAGCTGACGCCAGCGCAGCACGCATAAACGGATTGTCAGCGGGCGCGTAAGTGCGACAGTGAACTGTGATATATAGATTTGCCACTGTCGAATTAATTAATAGTTTCCCTTTAATAACATATTAACGACTTCATTTACGTGAAAATAATTAGTGACGTTTAGATGAGCGATAGTGGTCTCATTCTATTAAGAGAGTCGTCTGCTTATTAGCTATCCTTTAATTAAAAATACTTCTGAATATCAAGTTGCTCACAAATTTAAAACGAACAAATGTTTATTACTATTATTACTATCTGAATGTTCGTTTCGAATATACCCTCTGAAAAACGGCTGGCGTAGAGATGGCGAGTGACGTGTTCTTTTAAAATCGATACTTTCAATTAAAGAGACGAAAGAAGATGCTTAGATTTTTAGTTTTTCTTGTAACGCAGTCTCAATGAGCGGTCTACTAAAAACTAAACATGTCTCTAACAATTATCCATATAACAATACCACATTCACTATACGCAGTAAAATTGTTCACACAATACAATATACGCAATAAAATTGTTCACACAATCCAATGCACGCAGTAAAATTGTTCACACAATCCACTATACGCATTAAAATTGTTCATAAAATCCATTATACCCAGTAAAATTATGCACACAATCCACTATACGCAGTAAAATTTTTCACACAATCCAATATACGCAATATAATTGTTCATACAATCCACTGCACGCAGTAAAATTGTTCACACAATCCACTATACGCATTAAAATTGCAACAACCGACTTCCAGTCTCCTTTATCCCTGGAACCTCCACCAAACTTATATGGAACCATATGAAATGTACATCCTCCCAATAAAAAAAATAATTTCGAAATCGGTTAAAAAATGATTGACTTCTACGGTCATCTTCTTAGGAAGGTCCTCCATATTGGGAAGGCGATTAAATTGCATGTTAAAGTCGATAAATCATATTTTATATTTCAATCACTAGCAAAACTATATTTCGCAACTAAAAAGGCACAACCAATTACAGGCGCTAGAAACAAATGTAGGATATCAATATTCCACCAACAGAGCTCGATACAAATAAATATAGCCACGAAACATTTGTTACACACTAACCGACTGCGAACAAGCGGACACAAACACACCAATCATTGTAAGCGCCAGCCAACATGCAGAGCGAATAATATTAGTATACATTTGAATTTTAATAGTCCCGTGTGGCGGTGGTCGAGATATTTCGCGTCGTATGGTCTCCCACTGTGAGCCATTCGGAATGTAAATTAACTTACATTAAATGATATATTTAAATATGGCGGCTTACGTTATTTTAAGCCTGATAAGCCGATGATGCGGTGTAAGTTGGTCAACCGTTATACTTCAAGTCAATTTCAATCACTTCTCTTTCAAACGCTGTTTTAATTAAAAGTCCGTAGTATTCGTTTAAGCAGTACTGCTTTTAGAGTTTAGTATTTATACACATACATGTGTTTTAGCGCTGATGCTGTATTAGGGCAAAATTAAAAACTTTCTAATCAAAGAAAAATTTGATTTGGATTTGAACCAGCGACCATCTTGATTTAATGTATAATGAACAGTAGCGAGACCGAATGGGTTTAGAGATTCAAGTCTCTCCTAAGATATCTTAATCCATTAAACTAACAGAAATCTAAACGACAGTTACGAAGGCGGGTTGAATGGTTCAGGAGCTATACATATATTACGTCACATGTTATGGAGGCAGGGGCTAACGAAATGTGACATTCAGAGACAAGAGGTAAGAGGATCAAAAGCTTTGTGACGACATATGTTAAAATCTAAAATAATAAAACAAAAAAAAAATATACATAAGTAAACAAAAAACTTAAAAATAATACTAATTCGATCTTTTGTTTTCGAAATGGCTATAACCACAGAATATAGTTATTTTGTGCTATAACCGTTGACCTTGTTGTTGGGTTGTTAAAAACTTATTAAGTTATTATATATTATGTAAGAAAGAAAGAAAGAAAGAAAATATTTATTTGCAAGAATATGGGTGTTACAAGTTGTTAAAAATAAATTAGGTTACCGACATATTCTACCAATATATGGTGTGCAAATATTAAAAAAAAATATTATTACATTTAAAACTATAAATTGTATCGATTTTTCAGAATTATTACCGGATCGGAACGCGGCCACACACTGAGAAGATCCGGCGGAAGAAACTCAGCGGGCTGGTCTTTTTTCTCAATTTTATGTTCTTGTTATAAATATACAAGGATGATTCCATATTACAAAGTTATTTTTATAATTACAAGTTTCATATTTTGAGTAATTTTTTTTTTTTAATAATTTACATAAGGGGCCATCCATAAAGTACGTCACACGAATTTTAGGACTTTTGAACCCCTCCCCCCGTCCTTGTCACAGGTTGTCACATTTTTATAACCCCCCCCCCCCTCCTGAGGTGACGTCACAAATTTCATAAAACCGTAAAAACAAACAACTAGTTAGAAAATAATAAACGATTAATTATATTAATTAAAGATAAAAAATTTAATTATCGAGTGTCCATGGACTTTGGATCCACTCTTTTATATCAGCTATTACTGGTAAATTAGGCACTTTGCGTCTTAGTATTTTAAATTTTAACATGTGACGTCACAAAACTATTGACCCCCCCATACCCCTTGTGACACGATGTCACACTTCGGTGATACCCTCCCTCCCCATTAACGTGTGACGTACTTTATGGATGGCCCCTAATGTTCACCATTTACAAAATTTTTACTACATTTACGAAATTTTTTTAAAGACAATTCAACAAACTTATATTTCTATCCATTAACATTTAATTTTATCGGCTAAAAATTCTTTAATATCATAATAAGTTTTATCTAACAGCAAATCAAACAACTTTTTGCGAAATTTATTTATAGGCAATGATTTAAGACTATCAGGAATACTATCAGGAATGTAGGTTTAAGTCGGCGGTGAGTGCAAATTTGGAAAAAAACTGCAATTTTAATTTAATTACTTCAAATATAAAATTAAAAATGTGATGTTACACAGAAGACAAGGGGTTGCGTAACCACCTGTGATAAGAAGGGGATGAGAGGGGGGAGTCAAAATATCCTGATGTTTGTGTGACGTAATATATGGATGGTCCATTATATGCAATGTAATGCTGGTCTATGCAAAGCAAACATTTTGAATCCGTTAATGATAAAGGCATCCAATAGAATAGAATGATAAAGGCTATTTCACGAAGGGTTTCGTACATCATCTAGATTAAAAAAATGGGAAAAAATCACGTTTGCTTTTGGGAAAAAATCAAGTTTGCAAAATTGATGTTTGTAATATTTGTTGTTATAAATAATACGTGAAAATTTTTTTCATTTTTTTTTAAATTTCACGGTTCATGAGATAAAGCCCGGTGGCAGACGGACAGACAGACTGATATACAGACGAACAGACGCACAGACAGCGGACTTAGTAATAGGGTTCCGTTTTACATTTTGAGTATAGCTAAAACTACCCCGTGTTTATCCCCCCCCCCCCCCCCTAAAAGATCAGTCCAACCTACCTGTCAGGCAGCTGGTAAAAGATAAAATATTGGCCTAACATGTAACCCACCATCGTGATCGTTAAGTGACGGAGTTCTGTCATTATGTAACCCGGGTGAAGGTCTCACTCGAGTTACGAGTTCGTAAAAGAGTTTTGTATATCATAAGATAGCAAACAAGCAGATGGGTCTCCTGATGGAAAGAGTCAACCATCGCCTATAGACACCAAAGATGTTAATGGTGCGTTGCTATCTTGTGGCGAGGTCTAATGCCACATGCATAAGTTTACCGGCTACCTTACCCTCCAAACCGGAACACGACAGCGACAAGCACTGACGCTATTGCGGCAGGAATAGGTAAGGCGGTGATACCAGACCCGGGTGAAACAATGCAGAACTCTACCACCTAGTAGCCACGATGGTAGTGACTCAATAGCCAATCGGTCGCCTCTTACGATCTGCCTGGCAGAACGACAGTTGGCCTATTCTTCAAAGGAGGCCGGGACCAACACGGCGAAGTAGGTGGTAGGCGAACTAGGTGGTAGAGCTCCGAAAGGACTCGCACGGGTCCCGGTATCATCGCTTTACCTATTTATTCCTGCCGCAATAGTCAGTGCTGTCAACCCATCAACTGCAACACGACAATGTTGCAGTTTGAACGGTAAAATAAATAGTGTCTTTAGTACATCCCCGTCAGTCGCCACAGGAATATGGCGACCGGCGACCTACCATTAAAATTTGATGTCTATAGGCGATGATTATTCGTTTCTCTCATGAGAAATCCTTTCTACTATTTCAACTTGCTAATCAGGAAAATATTAGCTTAAATTAAAATAGCCTTCGTGAAGATGCTTTATTAAATATCAAGCTGCATAGAGTATCCCGCTACATTATAAAGTTTTTTTATAAATTCCGTGGAAATAACTTATTTTTCTGGGATACATAGTTTCCTATGTACAATTCCAGAGCATCATCTACCTGTGTGCCACATTTTATATAAATCGATTAAGGGATTTTTGCGTGATTGAGTAACAAACATCCATACTTGCAACCTTTTAAAGAAATATGAAGGCAAATTTGTTTTCATAAAACAAAAAATAACATATAACGAACGCTAATTAAAAAAAATAGCAGCAAGCTAAGAACCCCTGAAATAACAGAAAAAGGGTGCGTGAAGATCAATACTAATCGCTGACCCCGCTAGAATTTAAGTAGGTCAAGCTTTTTGCACACTTTGTTTAAGAAAATCTGCCACTCGTACGTATCAAAATGTATTTGCATTTCCTTGAAGACTTCTTCAAATGTATTTTGATGACAACAATTTATTATGTTTTTTGAAACACGCATTTTTATACATCAAACAAGCAGATAGCTCTACTAATGGAAGAGAAACCATCGCCTGTAGACACCAAAAAAAGGTCCGTTGCTATCCTGTGGTGGGATGGGAACGGTACATGCATAAGTCTCCCTTAACCTTAACCCTCAAACCAGAACACAACAGTGACAAGCACTGACGATGTACTGACAATGACAGGATGTATTTTCTTACTCCTCCTATATACGAGTACTTCTGATTAATTTCGTTGCGGGTTCCAATACAGCTTAGCTTTTCTCCAGGGCACCCTGTACTCTCAACTCAGTGGTTATCACGATGGTTGCTGCTGTTGATTCTGGTTTACAGAAGTTACAGTGGTGGGAACGAGAGGTAGGTCCATTGCCCTTAAAGAAAAAAGCACTGACGATATTGAGGCATCAGGTAAGGTGGTGGTGGTACTATATACATACGGGAGACGTTGTGGAATTGCCTTCCCGTAAAGCATCTCGTAAAAGGCGTGAGAATGCTATCCCTGCCACTGTCATCGTCACTCCTATGTAGTAAGTTCTGCAACGTCTTAAGTGCGTTATAACTACTTATTCCTGCCGCAGTAGCTTTAGTATTAATCACTGTCATGTTTCGGTCCCTATATTAGTCTGGCAGAATGTCAAATGCTCTATAATTTTTTAAGGGGATAAAGAATAGACCATCTGACACACTGCATGGCAGTTCGTCAAAGCTGAACGATTGACCAAACATGTCACTATAATCATAACTTCTGGGTAGTGTTCTGCAACTTCTCGATCATATTCGAAACCACCGTCTTACTGATTCCTGCCGCAATAGCGATAATGCTTGTCACTGTCGTGTTCCAATTTGAACGGTAGCAGGCAAACTTATGCATGTGTTATGTAGCATTACTATTCCACCACACATAAATGAATGCACCACTACCACTCCCGTGTCTATTGTGTTTATAGGCCATGACTGTCTCTTTTCATCAGAAGAGCCATCTGCTTGTTTACCAACTTATGGTATAAAAAACCTACTCATGTCTCTTATAAGAATGAAAGTAGAATTATTCACATTGGATTACAAAACCCTACCACAGCCAATTCATCCATAAGTATGCAGACAAATCTTCAAAAAGTCCAGCACGTTCACCATTGTATTTAATTCATGATAATGGATACGAAAAAGTTCGAAATCTTCAAACCTCCAAAGTGCTATCTCAAAGATGTGCGATCCGATTGTATTTAATCGTTGCTCTAAAAACTGTTGTGTGCAAGTCGGTGTGGGCGGGGGGAGGGGGAGGAGTTTTTGGAAGCGGACGCACCTGCCACACCAGATGGCTGACGCAGAAAAAATAAACGACCGAGCCTGCTAAGCAATTTGCAAAACTCCGAGCTCCTCTTGCAGTGGAAATTAGTCGAATAAATCTGTTTTTCAGGTTAATACCATTTTAAAAATAATATCAAAGAACCAGTGAGATCAGAATGACTTTCTTATTACACTACAGATTTGGGCCACTTGCACTAAACTTTTAAAATGCGTTTTAAATGAAATTAACTATTACGTGACATTTGTTTTAAGTAAACTTTACGTCCATCTATATAAATAAAAATGAATTGCTAAATGTGGTTATAAATGAAAAAGCAAAACTTGAGAACGGCTAGACTAGTTTGACTAATTTCATTTTTGAAATGTTAAGGAATGAGAGAAATGAGAAAAAAGAAAAAATATGAGAGACAAAACGAAAAAATGCAGAAAAAATAATAAAAATAACAGTTCACTATTACAATTCCACACCATTTTCATGGAAACAGTTCCTAGCTGTCAAACTATTTTAGATCTATTCTGAGGCGATACACATTTGCACCCGGTTCAGCCAGTACATCCATACTAATATTATAAATGCGAAAGTCTGTCTGTCTGTCTGTCCGTTATGCTTTTACGGCTAAACCGCTGCACCAATTTTCCTGCAATTTGGCATGGAGTTGAAGATTCGGGGTTAAATCCCTACGAACTCTTTTAGATAAATTTTTAGTAATACTATCCTTCTGAGGCTGAAATCGCAATTATACTTTGTTCTTGTTTTTCTTGCCGTGGCGAACGACAAGCAGTGTGTTACGCAGGCGCAAGAGAGAAGTAGTATCCTCTACTTCTGCTTCCCAGAAACTACAAACTACACAGTCGCAGGTATCACCACATTAAAACATAAGAAACTTTAAATGCCCTGATCGACGGGCGACTAAAACCGCGGTTTTATGGCTCGTCGGTTAAAAGCTCGCGCGTGTAAGTATTATTGCAATACAGCTGTTTCATATGCCCAACGAGCCTGGCTCGTGGCTCTTCATGTTTGATTTTTTTCTACGATTTTTGCAACTCGACAGTTTACTCGCTAATCTTCAGTACTAACGAGCCGGGATTAAAACCGTCGTTCTTTAAAATCGCGGTATATCAGGGCCTGAACTCTTCAAGCGAACTCTGAAAGCGAAAAATATACGACAGAATATTTAACATAAAATGTCAATCACACGACTGCTTTTAACAATTATATCATTGTTAATGCACTTATTTAATAAAGACATTTACGACGTATGCGCAACACACAAACACTTATGTTGCGTAATGGTAATTCCGTTATAAAGACACAAATAAAATCATCTTGCACCTGGGTTAACAAAACATAAGATAATGAATTTGGCATCATGGAATTTAGATTTTAATAAGTATAGGAGTTGTTGGCATTATATCCCCGTTATACAAATAGCAACATCTTTAGTGTCCATATGCCATCTGCTTTAAAAGTGCTCTCAACTTTGCGTAAATTATGTAAATTGTGTAAAAAAATTATGTAAAGAAATTATTAAATATACAATTTATGTAATCTCTCAAAGTGCTTGATAGTATTGGCGGTATATCTGGTCAGTCGTGTAACACTTGTGAGGATGTGTGGAAACTTTTAGTAGAATTTTACAATAAGCAAGCCGACCCCAGAAGACACCAGAAGTATTAACAGACCTCAGATCCGCGTGGCAGATATAATGGACCGCATAAGCGCTTGTTGTATTGTAATAATTTTGTTATCTTTTTGTATAATATCGTAAGATAGCAAACAAGCATATAGCAAACAAGCATATGACTCTTCTGGAAGAAAGGGACAATTATCGTCTAAAAGCATCAAAGATGTTAATAGCACTTTACGATCCGTGTGGCGAGATCGTAATGCCAGTTGCATAAATTTACCGACTACCTTACCCTCAAAACCGCAACAAAACAGTAACATCCTTTAACGCCGCCGCAAAAGACAAGAATAGGTAAGTCAGTTGTACCAAAAAAAAACTCTATTACCTACTAGTCGCAATGGTAGTGACGCTTACAGACAATCGTTTGCCTTTTTTCGACCGTCCCGTTGGTCGAGTGGTTAGCGACCCCGACTACGCAATCGACGGGCTCGGGTTCGATCCCCGATGGGTACAAGCGTTTGTGTGATGAGCATTAATGTTTGTATTTCCGGGTTTGGGTGCTTATTATGTATGTAAAAGTATTTATATATGTATTTCTATGTATTATTATCGTTGACTCACACCCATAATACAAGCAAATAATTTGCTTACTTTGGGGTTAGATTGTAATTTAAATTACACTTCTACGACCTGCCTGGCAGAATGACGGATGATTATCCAAATGGACCCCGAATTAACACAGGGAAAATATATCTATATATTCCCATGGAACATATTCCCATCAAGAGATTTAGCCGTCTGCTTCTTGGTTAACCTACGCCATAAAAAAAGGCTAAAATTACTTCATATTACATTTATGACGAATAAAAACTTTAACGATGTGAAATGTACGCAACACCCAGCTATTCGGTTACGTTACGAAATAGGAATTCTGTTACTATCTAAAGAGCACAATAAAAAACATCAAACACCTCAGCTGTAGAGGCATATAAAGTTTATTGGTGATATTTTACTAACAGTTTAACCGTGAGTTCTGGCTTATGACAGTTTTCTTTTGTAACATTAGCATAATGGCATGTCTACATTCGTAGGTGGCAGAAACAACTTTTGGCTCAGCACAGTTATTGCCCACGAATGTGAAGGTAGTGGATTTGAATCCCGACCATTTGAACATAATGTTTTGTTATGTAACGACTCACCGGGTACAGTTCCTCCACCTTACCTATTCCAATAACGTCAATGCTTGTCACTGTCGTGTTCCGGTTTGGAGGAAAAGATAACCGGTAAACTTATGTATGTGGATTTACCATTTTGCCATACGGATAGCAATGGACCAATATCTTCTTTGGTGTCTATAGACGAAGATCGTCTCTTTCCATCAGAATACTCACCCGCTTGTTTACTGCCCTATGTTTAAAAAAACACCCCACTTCCTGGTGAATATTGCTCTACCAAGAGCGACTTTGTCCATTTCCACATTGCGCACACGGGTCCAATTCGTATAAAATTCGTTACAAAACTTCAATCGAATCAAAGGGCTTAGAGCTCTTACACATTTTCTTACACATTATGTCAAGTCGTAGCACATTGCGACGTTGTATCGTGTTTATTTGTGTGAGAGCCCTAAACGGTTCAATTCGATTGAAGTTTTGTTATGTGAATTGGGTGCGGTATCTGTCACAAAAGTACAGGCGGATAAAGGAAAGTTATAAAATCATGAAAGACGACCAGTTTTTGATATTGGTATAGGACCTAACCACAGAATACTGGAGACTAAAACTAAATTAAACACAAGAGTATATAAATAATCGATTTTCATTATCGATTTTATTCGTAAATCCAATCATGTTTCATGAAAATGTGAATATAAAACATTGTAAGACAGTGTTAAGTGCGTAGTTTACTGCGGTTTATGAATGTGCGAGCGGCTGATAAAACGCTCATTTTTCCATATAAACAAAGAGGCGAATGGCAGGGACCATAAATATTAATAATGTGTTAAATCATTCAGCGTACGTTCAACCGATGGCCATAATTTTTACTATTGTTGCGATTACTCATACGTATATGACAATTATACTTTTTCACCGTGCAAGACCAAGTCTTTTATAAAGAAGAGTTACATGATTTCCAGCCAGGCACTTCATTAGACGAGCAAAGGTTCAATGTTTTACAGCATACGTGATCCTTAATTGGTAGAGCTGATCTGACTCGCTAATTAAGGTTAATTTTATCTTGAAAAAAAAACTAATATTTATCAGTTCTGTGTTTCAGCTTTAAAATTGAGATGACTGATAAAGATGAGAGATATTAAATCATAACAACTCATTTTGTAATCATGTCTAGTTTTAGGTCTCTTTCTTGCCAACAAGCGAAACTTCAGCTTCTTTGGTATTGTATGGCAAAAACTTATAATAACTTTTTCAAGAAATTAATTTTTAATGTTAAAATAAATCTCACAACGCTGATTCCCTTGCAAAGTAAAATGTATGTATATAGGCGTTCCGGTTCAACCTTATTCTGATTTGCCAATTTATCGATTGGCGAGATAGGTAAGGCATGGTGATTCCCATCACTACTACCGATAACTTATCATTCTAGGCACGGGAGTGTTAACACTCCATTAGGCCCCGAGCTGCCACTAAGTATTCTACAATATTTGTCCGGGCTTTTTAAA
The DNA here is from genome assembly GCA_036924255.1 of Apodemia mormo. Lineage (NCBI taxonomy): Eukaryota > Metazoa > Arthropoda > Insecta > Lepidoptera > Riodinidae > Apodemia > Apodemia mormo. The sequence continues at coordinate 41,847,051 of JAUPFN010000005.1, read as the reverse complement.
AAGAATCATCTGTAATCCTGCTTGAACCTAGCAAATGCCAAATATCCATCGTGATTACCAGATAATGGAGTTCTGCGAAAACTTTCCTACATACGGTATCCTCACTCATCCTATTCCTGCCGCTATACCTTCGAAGTTCAGGCTCAGGCGAAGGGTGACCGGTAAATATATATTGTAGCTTTACTTTCTTACCACCTGAATAGCCATGAGACATTTACTTAAATATGTAAAAATATATTGCTTTCAATTCTCTCTGCCTACACCGTAAGGGTTTGGCGTATATTTAAACCATTATTTTTCAAACATATTGTGTCTAAAAATTAAATGTCTTAAGATTTGTCTTTTTTCTGTAACGAGCAGAGATAATCCATTTCCTATCGAATGACATCATAACTTAAAGATTAAAAATTCACAAATAAAATCTACTGCACATCGAAGAAAACTATTCAACAGTTTTTTTTTAAAATAGCTTTATGCATTCGATAGAAATATTAAAAATAGTATAAAAATAATTAATTAATTCTTACATTTTAAACATTATTGCGATCTTACAGATATTTTGTAATAAATTCTTTGTTTAATTAAAATGAACGCGTACTACAAAACAATGAACAAAATCCATGCGAATTAGATATTGAATATCCTTTTAGAAGTCGCGGATAAAACAGTCTTAATATTATAAGATGAGACAAACTCCAGAATAGAATTCACAAAATAGGTGGCCTTTATTGAACTTCAAATTACGTAATAGCCGGTTGAGTTGTTACTTGTTGTACAACTTGAACTTGAATCGCTGGGCGTGACTGTATCGATAATATCAGGACCGTAATCGATTCCCTGTCGTCGGAAATCGATCGATGCACTCTTTCACCATCGATCAAACTGCAACAATATTATAATCGAATTTGGAGAGCCGACTTGAGACAGAAATTTAGTCGAATTAAGTCTTTATAAAACGAACATTAACAATATTATAATCGAATTTGTAGAGCCGACTTGAGACAAAAATTTAGTCAAATTAAGTCTTTACAAAACGAACATTTATGATTCAATTAAGGAGTGCAATGTGCAACACTGAAGTACCAATGTAAATTAAATACAGTACCCGGCGATAAATATTGCACATCGACCTTTGGAAAGAGACAATCGGCTAATTTCGGCTTCGTAGAGCGTTATCTCTGTCGCACAAAATACAAACAGTCCGGTACCTATTAGGAGCTGTTAAAACAAGTGATTTGCTTCTTTTGATATTTTTATTCTTTGTATAAAATACACTAATTTTTCTATAAGTGATGGCTTTAGGTTGGGGTAAAATAAAATAAAAAAACATTTTTACATTATGTTTACGTATTTAATTATTTTGGAACATTACAGCTTTAGTGTACATAATAAACACCATTATACCTATTGCTAAAATGAGACATTGCAATAAAAATAATAATAATTCTAATTCTCAATTACTTCCATTTCACTATCTGTGCTCTCAAAGAGGTCAATATCACTGTCACTATCAGCCGTATTTATTACTAATCTATCAGTGTAATTGTCTAAACTGTGTTGAATGCTTCTATATTCATTCTCACATTTGATTGCATGATCGCAAACCTTTTTCCACTCTTCAGCGCCGATCATGTTTACTTTTTCAGTCAATAATGTTTTTACTGTAGTTAAGTTCATACCCACATTTCTAGAGGCTACATAGCCTTTCAGTTGAGACCATATATTTTCAATTGGATTAATAGTTATCGACAATTATAGTTATCGACAACGCACCCTATCACAACAAGTATGTTGAGAGACCCCCCAACTCAAACACCATTAAACGGGAAATGATCAACTGGTTAAACAGATATGAAATTCCAGTTGATCCAAAATTAACAAAAACCCAGATTTACGCTATTATATGTCAGCACAAGGAGAGGTATACAGAGTTTTCTGTGGACAAAATACTTGCCGAACATGGGCACACTGTGTTGCGATTGCCACCATATCATCCGGATTTTAATCCAATTGAAAATATATGGTCTCAACTGAAAGGCTATGTAGCCTCTAGAAATGTGGGTATGAACTTAACTACAGTAAAAACATTATTGACTGAAAAAGTTGAAAATTGACTAAAAAAGCCATACAGCCTGAACATTGACACTGAATTTTTAGAGTGAACTAAGAGCTTAGTCAAGCCTGTCAAGGTTTAAAGCTATGTTTGGGGTTTTGATGAATTGTAGAAGGCGTGGTATGGCGCTCTACGTTAAACACGGGACAAAAAAAGTCGAAGATATAGCGACGACAGTGTTGTGTTATAATTGTATTGGAAAAATCGGGATAGGGAAGCACGAAACAGGCCAGGAATAATGGAGGCGTCGGGTGCGATATCCACCGCTGCTGCCAAAACTGAAGTTGAGTAGCTACTGGCCAGCCAACTTATCAAAGTAGCGACGGTTCGATAGAATTACCGGCATTAATAAGGCAATAAATATGGACCCATAAAGTGAGCAAAAATTCATTGCCTGTAATCAATATTGGGCTCAGACCTTGCTTAAGTAGAGAGAGTCTAAAAACCGTATATTGAAGTCTACTCAGGATAAATGTATTTAAATGCTTTGCTGTATAATATAAAGTCTAGACGAAAACATCGTGTATTCATTAATCATTATTGTGATATAATGATTAATGAATTCACGAGGTTCACGTCTAACTGTTTCAAAAGCCAGTCTCGTATATTTTCATCCAACCCATCCAGTTATCAAGCGAAGTGGCAAGAACATTTCCGTATACTAGTTACAATCGCCCCACCCATATACGTTGACGTCGTTTAAAGCGGCTTGCCTTATACGACGGCTATTACAAAAAACATACGTTTAGATGGAATGGTTATTATTTAATAACGTATTAAATTGCTGTTCAACTGGAGTTGAATAATAATAATGGGTACAGTTATCTAGAGTAATCGTAAATATTTACACGGACCATACAGCATAAAGAGTAAACGATGTTGTTTTCTTCAGGTAGATGAAAAAAATCACGCCAAATCCCTTGTGAGATAGGCAGAGTGAACCGAACGACAGTTTTACTTTATATTACAGTAAATAAGGAAGTAGATAGCTCTTATGATGGGAATATAATATAAGCATCGTCTTTAGACATGAAAGATTTTATGGTGCATTGCAATCCGTATGGCGCATATATTGTTATATGTACAAGTTTATCCCTAATTCATCTAGCCGTTTTAGACGTTTTATATGTATGTATATAATATGTTCAGGCTAAAAGCCTGAACATGTTATACATATACATACATACAAAACTTCGCATTTTTTTCAAATTTTCATTCTTAATTGCTCATACGTAGTGTTCTCAAATGTTGGTCACAAATTTGGAACAGTCAATACATGTCCTATATAGATTAGAATCTATTCAACGCAAATTAGTCAAACATCTTTATTAAAAGTACAATATTGACACTTATGAACAAAGGTGTGAGTGACATCATTTATTATCTCTTTATGAGAGACGCAGCACTACCGATGTCACCCTATAGATCAAGTGCATAACCAACTTGACTCCCCGGGTCTTCTCGGTAAAATTAAATTGAATATACCTGCTAAGTCTGTTCGGGCGTACCCACGAATATCTTAACATTCCCCGCTGTTCAAATATAGAAATAACGCTTTTCTTATAAGATCCGTTAAAGATGTTAACAAACTGTGAATGATAATTTCTCCGAATTTGATCTATAATCAACATCAACACATCTCCCGACCAAGTAAAACAAAAAATCACCAACTAAACAATTTGTTGTGTGCGACACCGTGACCCACGTGCCTTTTCTATTTTCATGTATTTATGAATTTTATTGATTCAAGGGTTACTTTGCACAAATCCATTATTAAAAAGGTGAAATTAATTAAATTTGCTATTATCCGGGAATTATATTATGTGTCTTCCGCAATGGCATCGAAAATAAAGACACCGGTTTAATAAATGGATAAAACTCACCGATGGTCCGGTCAAATTTAGTATTTAGTACATAAATGGTGTACTTCTGTACTTGGTCCAGACCACCGGTGACTTTTATCCATTTTAAAGCGACATCTTTCTTTTCAGTGCCATCGCGGAAGACACATTTTTATTTATGTATTGTTGTATTATCGTTGTGCTGTTTTAAGCTACCGCAGTTGCAATATGCGAAAGCGATTAAATGTGGCCTAGATACTCATATTGTAACTAATTAAGTAAGAAAGTTGTATGCTTTCCAAATCAAATAACTGAAATGAATGGGATTGCAATAATAAAGACACTTTGGTGTTCGCCTGTACCATGGTTTTATTTATATATCTATAATGATGACTAGATGGCTGCTAACAAATTATTGTTATTGCTGTACGCGCTCGTCGCTAATAAATTCTGTGATTATTTTATTACTATTATATTACTACTAGCTGTGCCCGCAACTTCGTTCGCGTGGAAAAAATTCTAAAATAAAAACCCTCATAGTTCCCGTTCCCGTGGGATTTCCGGGATAAGAACTATCCTATGTCCTTTCTTGGGTCTCAAACTATATTTGTACCAAATTTTATTCAAATCGGTTCAGTGGTTTGGCCGTGAAAGCGTAACAGACAGACAGACAGACAGACAGACAGAGTTACTTTCGCATTTATAATATTAGTATGGATAGTATGGATTAATTCAGGGTACTGTAGACAATCCCTTTCATTAGCAATTAATATATTTATGAACCTCTAGACGTCGCGCGTCGATCGTCGACGTTTGATGAATAATCGTAATATTTCCCACATTCTGTTAGTTTTACCGCTTTATTCTTTCTAATCCATCCTTTATAAAAAAAAAACCGTCCTTTAAAGCACAATTGTCAATTGTCATGTCAACAATTGTGTGTGTTACCTGACCCAAATATCAGACTCAGGACCTTAAGATTAGTCGAATAGTCTAACAACGAATAGACCAGTGATTTTGTCACTTATTTTATGATTTAATATGTTGAGATTACCGAGTTTCGATCTGTTCTTCAAAATGTTAGTCTATGAATGTTTTTTAAAGCCGACACAAAGACGATGTCATCACGCGTACTTTTATAGCACTTTGCCCGTATTGGTCAAAGTGAAATTATAAAAGTGCGCGTGAAGATAGACCCTTCCCTTTGAAGAATAGATCATTTTGGAATTCTGCAAGACAGTTCATAAAGGGTGAACGACAGTCACCATCACCACAGAATACTTAGACTAACAGAAGTCAATGTTATATACAAGTAATATTCGAGCATAGCACACATAGACACCTCTCACGGACGCGATATCTCCTACTGGTGCGGAACAAACTGCCCCGAACCATTCCGAGATATCACGTCCGTGAGAGGTGTCAATGTGTGCGTTGCTCGAATATAACATGTATGTAGATTGACTACTGTGTCTCCAGTATACTTTGCCATCACCGTGTCTACTAAGTGATGGAATTCCGAAACATCTTGCCCGGGTATATGAAACTCTGCCTTACCTATTCCTGCCGCAATAGCGTCAACGCTTGTCATCTCTGTGTTTCAGTTTGGAGGGTAAGCTAGTCGGCAGACTACCTGGACGAAACGTTGTGGAACTCTCCACCTAGGAATCTCGAAGGTAGCAACACATATAGCCTTTATCTGCCTGGCGAAATGACAGATCTATTCTTCAAAGGAACCCAAACCAACACGGGGTAAAACGTGTATTTAACACGCTAAACTTCTGTTTGAATAATAAACAACGTTTAAAATTGTAAACAAAAACAAATGAATGACGAATGCATGTGCTTGAAAATAAATCCACTAAAAGCTAACGGAAAGTTTTATGGTAAAACCTAAAATATGAGTGGGGGATGGTGACGGAGCTTACAGGATTTTAACCGTTAAAACTCATCCTATAGAGGCGTTTATCATCTGTATTTCCCTGTAAATGTACTTGATGGCACACAATTATAACATCTACATGCAAATGGCGCGGAATCTATAGTTTACACAAGTGTAATGACTGATGCGTACAGACAAATGTTCTGCAGAGCATACGATTATTCAACAGAGTGCTAAGTGTGCGTTTTTCTTTTCGCATTCGATCGTGATGCGTTTGGAGTTTACTAGGAATTTGTATGTAATTTGTACAGTTACCTACCTAGTACCTAGTGTACCTAGTGGTAAACGTGAGAAACCAGTTTACCACTAGGTGGCGTTGTACAAATCACATACAAAGAATAGAATAGAATAGAATATATTTTATTCAAAATAAGTATAACTTATACATTTTTTGAACGTCAATTAAAATAAACTGGAATAACACTTTAAAAACACATGATATACACTAAAAAAATGACAGAATCAATAATTAAGTAGAAAACTACAAAATGTCAAAATTAAATAAAAAGATAAAATTATTTTAATTGCTGATGTCAATACTTAAATAAATAATTAAAACTATAAATATGATTAATAATTGAGACATAAAATTTAAAATTAACATTTCTGATTAACTCCAGGGATTCCTATCATTTAAATAATCGTTCACACTATAGTAAGCTTTCTTGTAGAGTATTTTTTAAATATGATTTGAATCTCTTTTCTGGCAAACATATAATTTCCTCCGGAACTTTGTTATATATACGCACGGATAATCCCTTAAAGCATTTTGCAAATTTTGCAAATTCCTAGTAAACTCGAAACGCGCTCACGATCGAATGCGAAAAGAAGAAGTCACACTTAGCACTCTGATCCGTATTTTACTTTTTAAGCTTGCGTAATGCGAGCACGTTTATTGTAATGTTATAAATAGGCGTCGCCCCTGACTTCTTTCTTGTTAAAAATAATAACTTCTATCGTGTTCTTCCAAGTTCCTTTTCAATAAAAGATCCCTTCTCGTCGTCTACTTATCCAAGTATATCGAAAAAACGAACAAAGGCCAAACATATCACTACCATCATGACTAATAATAGATCGTAGAGTTCTGGTAGCCTGTAAGTTTATGCATGTGTAATTTCTTACTAGAGGGAAACGAATCATTTACATCTTATATTTCTGTAAGCGATGGCTGTATCTTACAATTAGGAAAGTGATGTCACTTGTTTGTCGCCCTGTGAAATACACAAGGTCTAATTTAATTTACTCCTGCACATTAATAGTAACATCTTCGTAACTACTATCGGAAAATACGTAATGGTCCCATCTTTAACTACTTCGTTAATGAGACTGTAGAATCCCCTTCTCTGCTTTTCACCCTAATTCTCGTATTGTTAACAGTATTTGCCATTTCATTATTAACTGATTTACTTCACAGTTTATGTTACCTCTCGGGAATCAATACTCTGCTGCATCATATGCAAACAATAATAAGTCCATACGTAAGCACGTGCAATCAAGTTTAAGACCTAAGTATTAGTCATAAGTTTTAGCTGCACTCTATTAGGCGTTTGCAGGTTGATCTTGAAAACGACTCATTACTGATATAAACATGGGCGTACCTAGGTTCTGGCCCAGGGGGGCAACCGTAACATTTTAAGACTATATTTTTATCTTATATATTTCTCTACAACAGTAGAGAGGTTAACAAATACCAGGTAGGGGCAGCTGCCCTTCCCTGGATATAAATATACAGATTTTTTAAACAAACTAACAACTCTGTTTATTTTAGGATCCCACGGGAAAATGCATTTTCTGGGATCAGAATACCTATGTGGTAAGCCTGTTAAGTGTTCGGGGGCAGAACTGATCAGGGAGTCGCAGTTTGGGAATCCGTTCTCTGTATTACACTTGTGTTGTTGGTAGTTTTGTTATATGTTATTATGCTGTCCCATGACACAAAAAAACGCGAAAAAAGATCCAGCCATTTAGGCGGATTTCAGTAAAATATACACATACAACAGATCACACCAAATGATCTAATTCCACAAAACAAGCAAATTATTTTAATTATATCACAATTTTGTAACAGATGTTAATAACGACAAACATACATTATACATGCGGGTCTTTCCGTCTATCCATCATATGTCTATCTGTTACGCTTTTCGCGGAACGGATTGATGAAATTAGGCACTGAGATAGTTGAAAAACCGAGATCAAATATAGAATAGTGTTTTTTCAAATATCAATCTCTAAGGGCTTAAAATAGGGGATGAAAGTTTGTATGAACAATAATATTGATGTCATGTCTCTCTACTCGTGGGAGAATCTGCGAAGGTCAGCAATTGCCTATTACATAAATAATATTTAGTTTAAATTATACTCTATTAAAAAGCATATATTACATAAATCAACCCAAATGTGAAATTTAACGTAAATTATATTTTAAAAAAATACACAATTGTGTAATTATTATGTACCTACCTTCATTATTTTTAACCATTTAAACCAAGTTCCGAATAGAATTAAAAGTTATGATGTGGAATCGATTCCGTCTCCTCTATATTATTGGTACACTGTGTCGTGGTCAAACAGCGAGAGGGGTGCTCCGCTCACGCAATCAAGTTTTAAATTAGAAATCCGAACAATGCATTGTGTGTACGTCAATAGAAATGGATTACTCCCTCAGTTGGGCCAGTTGATTGCGTTTTTCTTGTTTTTTAACTTCAGCTTCAACGCCGGGAAATAAATGTTATGCTGGCTTTTGTTTAATCGTATCTTTAAAACGCTTTGTCATTACTAATTGTGTTCATTATTGGTGGACTTTAAAACAAAAGAGTTCTGAAGAAGATACTCCGGCTGACAGACCACTTTGTTATTTACTATTTGTTATTTACTATTTAATTTTTTTGAAGTGAAAACTTCTTTAGGCGCGTTGAGCGTTTTGGTAGAGGGTAAAATCCTCGGTTCGCGTCACCGACATGCTAATGATAATAGTATATCTATAGCTATGTTTTGCATATAGTTTTAATTACTCTCAACTTAATAGTTCCGTTTTCATTTCTATCGGCAGTCCCACGACTGCTACTGTTTTTTTTTTATTTTAATATCATAAGATAGCAAACAGGCAGATGGTTCTCCTGATGGAAAGAGTCAACCATCGCCTATAGACACCAAAGATGTTAATGGTGCGTTGATATCCGTGTTGGGGGATGGCAACGCCACATCCATAAATCTACCGCCTTACCTATTCCTACCGGAAACGCATTGATGCTATTGCGGTAGGAATAGGTAAAGCGGTGGTACCAAATACCCTGATGAGTCGTTGCAGAACTCTACCACCTAGTAGTCACGATGTTAGTGACAAGTCTAGCCAATCGGCCGTCTGTTACGACCTGCCTGGTAGTACGGCAGTTGGTCTAATCTTCAAAGGAGCCCGACCAACACGGAGGAATGTTAGAGTTCCTTAACCTTTCACCCGGATTTGGTACCTCCACTTTCTTATCGCAATATCGTCAATGACACTATCATATTTCGGTTTAAAGGGTACGCGCAACGCACCTGTAACATCTTTGATGCCTTTTAGGGAGTGCTATACCAGGATACTGCATGCTATGCGCGGAACTAATGATCCTGCTTATAAATTGTACGGGATCCCGCGCAGGATTGACGGCAAAGGAAAAAGTAAAAATCATGCGTATGCGTATTCTACCCTACACGCACGCGGCTCATTTTTTTGATTTTTGCCGTTGGTTGAATTATGCAGTCAGGGGCCGTTTGGCGGATGAACCTTTACATACTTTAAAAATTTTGAGGAGCTACTTTTGAAAATAATGTTTAATTTACTTTCAAAACCTTATATCTTTTTATTTTTTAAAAACATTTTAATTTTGATTGTGATTCCATACTAATATTATAAATACAAAAGTAACTCTGTGTTTCTGTCTGTCTGTCTCTTCTTCACGCCTAAACCACTGAACCGATTTAGATGAAATTTGGTAAAAAGATAGTTTGAGACCCGAGAAAGAACATAGGATAGTTTTTATTCCGAAAATCCCACGGGAACGGGAACTATGCGGGTGAAACCCCGGGACTTTTGTGTTAGAATTTTTTCCACACGGACGCGGTATTTGATATGTTTTAGGAATACACCTCTACTTTCAAACCGCAACAAGACAGTGACATGCACTTATGCTTAATCAATAGGAACGAGTATGGCTGTGGAACCAAATACGAGACAGAAATCTACCACTTAGTCAAAATGATAGTGACACAAACAAACGTTCGCCTTTTACGAATTGGCGAAGACGACTGTTTCGTCTGAATGGGTTTAAACTAATACGGGGAAAATCATTTAATCTAAATTTTATCTCATTATTTGTTTTGAAACCCTCGCAATTGCTTAACATCAGATAGTTGGAGGTGTTTGGTGTTACCGCTGTTACACAACGTGAATGGATAAGAAGCACATATAATAAATCATGTTGAGTTTTGCTGTTTAACACGGCCGCGTTATCTTAAATATCACCTACGAGACGTAGGTAGTGGGTGACGGTGGTACAAGTTATAAAAATAAGCGGCTAAAGATTTAAAAAACTCAGCGTTATTAACGAGTAACGACATTTGCCCAATACCTTAAATTACCTTTTGCTGCAGCAATAGAGTCAACATCAAGCGTGTTTCGTCGAAGGTAAACAACCCTGAGTTAGTATAAGGAGCATTTTGAAAAGTACCTACCTTCCTGTCAAACAGTTCAAGGCGAATATGAATAATAATGAGATTATTTGGTGGTTGAGATATGTAATGTTTCGTCAGGGTTTCCACCCGCAATAGTGTTAGTAAATATTATGACTGTCTTGTTCAGAATACAGGTATATGTCCAGAATATATGCATGTGGCACAACATCCTTGATTAATAATATTGTTGTGAATAATCTAGAAATGTGAGGAGTTAGAACGCTGGAAAAATCTAGAAATAAAATAAAGAGATAGCTGCTTCTACCGATAAACAATAACCTCCATTACCCAAACAGCTATGCTATAATTGACCTTCTCGCATAGGGCATACGAGTGAAAATAGTGTGAACTATGACTTGATTACATTTAGATTGTTTATGTGTTATTTTCTAAACTTTCGGGAATGTGGTCGAACTTTACCTTGTGTATAAATAAGGATGAGTTGGCGTATAGCAACTCTGTTTTATAAGGTAATTTTAAAGCGATAGTTGAGACGATCAGTGTAAAGCGATATTAAGTACAGTCTAGTGACAAGGAAAGTGTTTAGTTTAGTGATTCAGTGTAGTCGGTTACGAGTAGTTCGCGTGAGTAGTGAGTGTGATAAGTGTTCGTCAGTGTATTTACGTATTCCATTGTGGTGTATTGTACCTTTGTGTTGTAAATACACGGTATTAATATAAGTGGTATTTTATTGCACAATAAGAACCCTAAGCTCGTAACAATTTTAAGCGATATTTATACTACTAGCTGCAGAGTGCAGCCCGCTGCATTAAAAAAGCAGTTGATCCCGCCTATATGCAGATTCTATGTGCAGGTCGTCATCTACTTGTGTGAAAAATTTCATCCAAATCCATTCAGTAGTTTTGGCGTGCTTAAGTAACAAATTCGCATTCGCATTTATAATATTAATATAGATTAAGAAATGTGTAGGTAAAAAAATACTGAAACTTAATATTATAATAATTAAATTCAATAGCAAAAAGAGCAAATATTTATCAGTAGAAAGTATCTGTAACGCGGATGTTAAGGATGATTTCCATAAGTACTTCACACTGCCTTATTTATCTATACTAACATTATACAGTGAAAAATATTTGTATTTACAACCGAGCGACTGGTTGAAAATGTTGAAAACTGAATATCAAATGAAAGAAGTCCTAATGAAGAAAAAAGTCAGCGTATCTCTTTCACATTTTCACATATACATATTCGTAACTTCTATAAACAAATCCAAAACTAAAAAAAAAGTTCACAAAAAGTATAAAAATAAAGATATCTTGTACATTTTCATATCTCTATTATATAACTATGTACTATAATATTTGGTGTACAAGCTTATATTTTACGCCACCACCAATAGATAGTTATTACTCTATCTTATCTCGGGCGCTGGTGAAACCATTGTTTAAAATATGAACACAACAGACAGACGGTGTGATTGCAAGAGGTTTTACTGTAAATATCGACGGTGTTGCATTTCGTGTACACCCATTCCATGATACAGATATTATATGATAAGAATCAGTAATAAGGAAATGTTTCTAAACGCTGTTTGCTATTTACTGCTAAATGACACTATAATGTACTAAGGTTTACAGTACTTCGCTTTGAGTGCATTTACAAGTATCTGTATTAATATAATAGAGAAGTAAAGTTTGTTAGTTTGGTTGTAGAAAGTAAACTCTGGAACTACCAACAATATATATTTTTTATAACATTAGATAGCATATCTATTTGATGGCTTTCCTGATGGACAATCCAACCAGCAGTCGCCCATAGAAATCAAAGACTCAGTTGGAGCGTTGCTATCCATCCGGCAAAATGGCTATGCTACATGCATAAACTTACGGGTTACCTTACCCTCTAAACGAGAACACGACAGTGATAAGCATTGACGCTATCACAGGAATAGATAAGGCAGTGTATTTTTTATAACATTAAATAGCATATCTGTTTGATGGCTTTCCTGATGGACAATCCAATCAGCAGTCGCCCATAGAAATCAAAGACTCAGTTGGAGCGTTGCTATCCATCCGGCAAAATGGCTATGCTACATGCATAAACTTACGGGTTACCTTACCCTCTAAACGAGAACACGACAGTGATAAGCATTGACGCTATCACAGGAATAGATAAGGCAGTGTATTTTTTATAACATTAGATAGCATATCTGTTTGATGGCTTTCCTGATGGACAATCCAACCAGCAGTCGCCTATAGAAATCAAAGACTCAGATGGAGCGTTGCTATCCGTCCGGTAAAATGGCTATGCTACATGCATACGCTTACCAGTTACCTTACCCTCTAAACGGGAACACGACAGTGATAAGCATTGACGCTATCACAGGAATAGATAAGGCAGTATATTTTTTATAACATTAGATAGCATATCTGTTTGATGGCTTTCCTGATGGACAATCCAACCAGCAGTCGCCTATAGAAATCAAAGACTCAGATAGAGCGTTGCTATCCGTCCGGCAGAATGGCTATGCTACATGAATACGCTTACCGGTTACCTTACCCTCTAAACGGGAACACGACAGTGATAAGCATTGACGCTACCACAGGAATAGATAAGGCAGTGGCACTATATATTTGGACGAGATATTGCGGAATTCTACCATCTAGTAATCACGAAGGACACGTAGAGCCAATCGTTCACCTTTTACGAACTGCCTGGCAGAATGACAGATAGTCTATTCTTCAAAGGGAGCCTGGACCGACATGGGGAAACAAAGTTTGTGAGTTTTTTTTATAGAAAGTAAACTGAAACTACTGAACTAGGCTTGAAAATTTATTTAACGGTTCATCTCTACATTATTCCTGGAGACAAGTAACATTCTTATCCCAAAGCATTAGTGCTTATTCCTGTCCTGAATCGTGTTATATTTATTTTGGTTGTTTATCCGGTAAAGCTACATCCCTGCTCCGTGGATATTAACGCACAATTATCATCCTTGGCGTCTGTAGACAACGGCTATCTACCATTAAGATTTGCTTCTTTTGCGTCTTAATCCCACTTAAAATTATAAATGTAAAAATTCGTATATTCGGATTTTTGTTACTGAATTTCGCAAAAAGTTCCCTATCGATTGGAATAAATTTTGGCGCACACGTAGATTATAACTTGAAATAGAACATAGAATAAATCTATCCGGGAAAAACAATTCCCATGAGGTTAAAAAAAACTTTAATATTGCAGCGTGCTTCGGGTCACACCTATTGAAATGAAATGATGAAATAATGAATAATGAAATAAAATAATGACACGACACTCGACAGCTAAGTCATTGTAGAATTCAATTATCACCATACTGGTAACCAGTAAGCGATTATGCTCGGAGATAACATCTCTTGTATTTATTAATTCCAGTAGAGAATGCGCCGGCGCCGCATGGGGGCGGAGATATCGTAAAATTGTATTGCCGTTTTAATTTGTAATTTTTTTTATCGCTTTTCAAATAGACATGCTACTAATTAATTGCCTATTGAAGTTTAATTAATTTCTGTGTTATATTTTTTATGGGAATTTAATTCCCAATTGAATACCCAAACGCGCGTTAAATAATACTTGTTAGATAAAAAATCAGTCGTCTAATGTCGGGTTTCTATAATTGACGATCCGTCTTTCGTAGCACTAACCTACTTTTATTATTAGCAACTAATTTAATAATATCGTGGCGTTTCACAAGTTGTTAAAACATTTTGTAATTAGACAATCATAAAAACCACTCGGCATCATGATACTTTAGGAACCATTTTTACGTCTAGTAGGAAATGTTACTCATCGTAACTAAAACGAGTCGTTTTGTTGATGTAGGAACCGTACATTAATGGTCTAACTGTACTTATCAACTTGAGTATAGACACGTGAGGTCCTATATTCGAATCTCGAATCGAGCTTTATCAGTTTTCCAGAAAACATCACTTTCCAAGGACGTATATGTAGCCGATTTGTCGAAATAGCGGCATGGTGAATCTATCACATCGTGGGACTTAACACCATTAACTAATCAAGGGTGCAAGATCTATGAGGTCCTTGATTCCAACCCCAGACCCGTCAATTCGTACTAAATAAGGTTTTTAGTTTTTCTAGAACACATAACTTTCTCGGGACTGGATATATTTTCAACTTTTTTGTTAGCCGTATTGGTCCGAGCCCCTTTGAAGAAAAGACCATCTGCCATTCTGCTAGGCAGTTCGTAAAAGGCGAACGATTGTCTAAACGGTTATGGTGATTACTAGGTGATAGTTACGCAACTTCTTGCCCGGGTGTAGTACCTCCACCTTATTTATTCCTGCCGTAATAGCATCAGTGCTTGTCACTGTCGTGTTTCGCTAGAAGGTAACGTAGTCGATAAACTTATGCATGTGGCATTAACATCCCGTAATGCTTTCTTTTTCCGTCAGGAGTGCCATCTGCTTGTTTACTACGAGTATTCAATGAAAAAAATCCTATCAAATCACGTGACTACGTACCGTTGTTGACTAATCGTAGATGCATTAGTTGCACAACTACCTATATTTTGGGGATGTGGGCGTTGAGGTATTCATTTATTTTAGATAAAAAAAATATATCACTCCTGTTTCTTTACGAGACAGACAGAAAAGCGAATTTCGTTCCGATTGTCACTATCTACATCCACCAGAAAAACTATCAGAGTGCTAAGTCTGAGTTTTTCGCATTCGATCGTGAGCGCGTTTGGAGTTTACTAGGAATTTGTATGTGATTTGTACAGCGCCACCTAGTGGTTAACGTGAGAAACCAGTTTACCACTAGGTGGCGCTGTACAAATCACATACAAATTACAAGTCGTTCCTAGTAAACTCACACTTAGCACTCTTTATATCTGCTATCTTATACAAAAAATCTATTTCTTTTTCTAAATGGTGCTTTGCTATCCGTTTGTTATGATGTTAATGCCACATGCATTAACATCATAACAAACGCATTTAAATATTCTCCTCGCGTCGGTAGTTCAATAATTCTGCGGCCGCACTTGCGTCTATCGTCACAAAGCTTCACGCAAAGACGCGGTAGATGCAGATGTGACCGGCGGTGTTATCACGTAACTCGCAATGCGAAATGATGGTAATTGTTTAGTTATTTCAAGGCACATAACAGCCTTGTGCATGAGTGGCAGTCGTTGACGCTCGATTAGTTTTGGTGTTATGACATTGCAAAAAGTATATTTAGTGATCAGCAAGCAATTGGCGACGTTTTTGATATGCTTTTCGTTACGTTTAATAGTCATCGCTGGTCGCTGGCGACTTGCAAACGTTAAGTGATACGGCTACGGCTATTATCGGCTGTCGTCGCATACATTTGTACTGCGTGTGTCTTATAGCGCGGTCGGCAGTACGTCAAATGGTTTTAGCGCGCTAATATCTTCGGGACGATACACGCAGATGCAGCCGAAGGATAAGGAACTAATGCCATTTTAAACTAAATGTCAGTATTCCGTCAACTTTCATTACGGCGGCGTATGTACTAATTGGAATCGTACTTCGTTACTTATCTGCCGTCATTTTGGGGAATTGCTCAAATGACCTTGTTCCCAAAGAGCCGGTTGTGTAAACTTTTAACATGCAGATTAGTTGGGTGATTCGAGTATTATTACAATAGAGCGTGCAATTTGTACCTGTCTCGCTCGCAGTGCCATTCAATCCGAATTACGAATAATTCCATAATCAGCTGTCAACAAATATGTGATCTATTTCGCTTATTTTCGATTACGCTAAGTGTAATGTCACACGGGTGGTGTAACTATTACACTTTGCGAAAAATATTGGTATCGCAAATATTAATACGCTTTTATTTAATGCGATTTTTTAAACGGAGCTTTTGTAATATTGTTATTTGACTAAGATGGAAGTTTTTCCGTTATTTAGCTAAATATTATTTGATGGGTATTTGATAAAATGGACAGATTACTGTTATTTAGCTAACTGCCGTTAATTAAAAAGTGTATTCACCAGGGTTAAAAACTCGGATCTACAATGAAATGACCGTATTCCGCGTGTAAGCATATATATAATATTTAAAAAATACTTTGGTCACAGTAATGTAATTCAACCCAAACCAATAAAATTCGTAATTTTTAATTGGGCAATTAAAAATAAATAATTATGACTATTATTTTCCATTATAATCATTTACACCTGATGCTAAAATTTTCATCATTTTATTGGTATTATTTTAGTAAATGTAGAATATTATAATGTCATCGAATCACTTACTGGTATTTTATGCGCAATGAGAATCACTCCTTAAAACGTCACATTGTTTAATATTCTCATTAATAAGCGCGCTCTTGATTAAAAGATAATCCAATTTAAAATGACATTTTACAGCGAGAAGGCAGGTCTCGCGAACACCTGCTGCTCTGCGCGTGCCGGGCCGCTGAGATATGGAAATCGATAGGATTTACTGCAACGCATCGATGGCGAATTTCGATAAAATAAATTATATATTGAATCCACTATTACTCCGGATATGATTAACGTATTCGCTGATAGAGATTGCAAACGTTGTTTGTAATGAAATATAGGCATACTCTGTTTTGTAACGAGATTTCAATACGAATATTACGCTTCTATCTCTAACCTAACACTCTATTCAGCTGTTGAGGATAAGGTCTCGGAGTTCACTCTTGAGTCGGCCAAAAATGAAACAGCCCGGAGTCTGTTACTATGACATATCTATGCCTAATAACAACTTAATAAAATTTGCTGACCTCCATAATCGAACCCGGTACCTAATAACCTGAGCCAACCAGGTCAACCACAAAATTCAATAAATTTTATAAATTAATTATTATAAATAAATTAAATACTAGCTGTTGCCAGCGACTTCGTCCGCGCGGACTTCGTTTACTCCGCACAGCTCCTCCCCCGTAGGTGATAGCGTGATAATATGTAGCCTATATGTTGACCCGACCTGTTAGTAATATTCATTAAAAATTTGAAGTAAATCCGTCCAGTACTTTTTGAGTTTACCCCGGACATACATACAGACAAACAGACAAAAATTCTAAAAACTATATTTTTCGCTTCGATATCGATTGTAGATAACGCCCCAAGTATTCTTTTAAAAAAATATTCAATGTACAGTTTTGACTTTCCTACGATTTTATTATATGTATATAGATATAGATATGCGTACAGTGGATCGTTTAGACAGGCCAACAATATTATAGCTGCTAACGGACGGAACGCGGTCTAACCTAAGAAAATCCGACGGACGAAAATCGGCAGGCTTGACTTTTTGGCCGAATGTGCTAGAAGAAAAGCTATGGTTTCCGTGTATAATATTTTGCACGCTTTGTAAGCTTAAAGGCTTGAAAGATTTTAGCATTAGAGGTGTCGTTAGATTCGTCTTATTTGTGAGTGTCATACGCTATGTTATTTACTACCTTATAAAAACACTACCACTGTCAGCAGGTAGGTATATTATGTCATTCAATATTGTCCTGTTGACGGATCTCGTATAAAAACTGCATAACGAAGTCTTTGTTCAGTTGTCGTTAACACTTACAAGGTTATCATAATAATCTGAGTTTTTGCTGGCTAAGACATGTTATAGATTGTTTATTAATACTTCTAGTATATTGTATGTGCTGACAAATGGATTGACGTAGGCGTTTGTATACATTATATATCTCCCGGTAGGTAAAATCACTAAGCCTTGGTCGACGTTAAAGGTCCATCCATTTTTGTTAATTATAGGAAATAAGCAAATGACTCTCCATTAGAAATAACCATCGTCTATAGACAAAATTACTTCATATCACTAAAAATCTCGTTCATACATCGACTTCTTTGTCTTTTATAATATGGGATGGGATAGTTAGAAAGATGGGTTTGTCATCCAGTAAGGGATAAATGTCCTCTATAAAAAGTTAAGATGATAATGTTGCTATCCGCATGACAGCTATTCCTTATCCCGATTGGAAAATGCCAGTAACACTAAAGAATATTTCTGAGATTTATTTTTTGAATCTGACAGGAAAGAGATTTGTCATATTTCGTTTATTTATTTTTTTTTTTTTTTGCTGATAAAATGAAATATTAATTTAATAATTATTTTATTGTATAACTATAAAATAAATAATTCCATGGTAATTAATAATTAAATATATTTATACCATATTTGGTAAGATATGTTGGCAACTAAACATTAATTCGCACAACTTGTAACACAAATAATCTATTTCTTTCTTTCTTTCTTGATAAAGGAGTCACCCGTCACTGACACATAAATAAAAATGGTAATCATTAAATTTTTATTGGGGCCCCGGGAGGTTGAGCCCCCTAGACCCCATCCTCCGGAACCACCACTGCTGGTATCTACTACAGCTGTTGGTATCAATAGGCGACGTTTAATCCTTCCCATACTGTTTTTTTGCCCTATCCATACTGTTTATCTGTCTGTCTAACGCTCTCACTGCTAAAATACTGATCCGATATTGAAGAAATTTGACAAATATATATTTGAAGACTTTGGGTCTAACATACGCGTTTTTATTCAAAAATCAACACCCTAAGGGGCGGAAATAGGAAAAGTTTGTATGAAAGATTATATTGATGACATGTCGTTCTACTCGCGAAAAAGCTGCGATTCATGTATCACTAGTAGACCCAACTAGTAATAATTATATACTAGATACTTATGTATTATTTATACATAAAAAATATATCTATATATATATATATATATATATATATATATATATATATATATATATATATATATATATATATATATATCTTGTAATACAAAATGGTACATCAGTAACCACCCACCATAAACCAATCCACAAAGAACCCGTAAAAAATCGCAAACATCGAATAACTTTAGACCACCATAAATCCTCACACCGTGTATAAGGAAAGCAATCAAAGAGCTCCAATTAATCACCAAGATGGATAACACAACAAAGACGCGATTATCGTAATACGCAGTTACCGCCCGCGCGTCCACATACGCGGAAACGAGTGGTATGAAAATTTTAAACGATTTTTACACGATTACACACCAATTAGTTAGGGGGCGTAAACAAATTACGTGTAATGGTTAAGGAGGTAAGGGGGTCGAGTCAAATCTCATCTAATCTTACGTTGGAGAGGGGGAGGGGGGTTCGGCAATTTTTTTTCTGATTGAAACAAAAAAAAATATACTATGTTGGTCCATTATCTAGATAGTACATGCTTTAGATTTAATCTTAAGCGTAATCGTAATACGATTAAGATCATTCACTAATTCGTTCGAAAATAAATAATTTCATTCATACTTCGACGTTACCTTACTACTGACTGTCAAACCGCCATATTGCACAACACACGCATGATACTCCATGGATTAGAGTTGATATTCTTTTTTAATCGCAGTAGTTACGATTTAAGTATTCTATTGTTAAATTTTTACAACACTTATAGTAGAGGAGACAGTGGGAGATCGTCCTTCACCGATCTGATAACCAGATGACACGTATATTTTATCAAATATTATTTATAAACAAATATGCCTATAATTACTTGCCTATCCAAAACTGCTCATGGCTATTTTTAATTAAATTAACTTTGATCGTTTTTTTCTTTCATCACTTTCATATTTTTGATAACCAAATGAAATTTATTTCGCTGATAATTTTAACACACAGAATATGCCTAGGTAGGCCTGCCTACTCATTTCTGTATATGGCTACCTGGCAAGCAGGTGTGAACAGGTAAGTCAATATAGGTGACTCCATCGATCTGCTAACTTATCGAAAGTTATATCAAATTTTAGAATATTTTATTACAAAATCAGTCTCATATATTTGCCTGCAAAAAATCGTACTCAAAGTACTGTTGCCAAGCTAAAAACTTGCCATGAGCACTTTTGTATAGGCAAGTAATAATAGGCATATTAGTTTATAAATAATATTTGATAAAATATACGTCTCACCTGGTTATCAGATCGGTGAAGGACGATCTCCCACCGGCTCTTAGACCATTATAACTCTCAGCAATTTTAATTACTAGTCTTAACTAGTCGTAAATAAAAGCACGAAGCAATTTTTTTTACAATAACAATCCAACGCGTTTACATACATATTTAAGAAACCCACATTTTGAAAAATCTCACGTGAGATTGGGGGATGGGGGAGGGGATTGAATTAAAATCTCATGACTTCTCACAAGAGGGGGAGGAAGATACAGAAAATTTTCAAAACACCTCACGTAATTTATGGATATTAATTTATGGACCTTATCACTATCTGGGGATATGTATAAGACACATTGTTTACCGAATCCTAATATTTTTTATTTAATTAAACATATTGTACACATGTTGTAACTCTGCCTACCTTTTCAGGGATACAGGTGTGGAGATTTTTTTTAACATATTTATTTTATCCTACTTAATTATAACTAGCTGCAGCATGCAGCCCATTGCATTGTAAAAGTTTTTGGTGAATCTCGCGGGAACAACTCATTTTCCGGGATAAAAAGTACCCTATGTGGTATACCAAGTCATCGTCATCATCAACCTGTGCGCCATATTTCATTCAAATCTGTTCAGTACTTTTGGAGTGATTGAGTAACAAACACCCATGTATTCATCCAAACATCCAAACTTTCGCATTTATAATATTAATATTGATTCATAGTAGTAATTACCTGTTCCTATATATGTAAAACAACTCGTTTAGTTAAGTGTAGTAAATTTTCTACGAGACTTAAGCTAAAACTCTTCCTATAAAATATGTTAAATTACCAAATTCTAATTGGTTGCTATCGTCTTAATGTGTATCTGCGTTTCCAATCCTCTACCAGTTACTATTATGTATAGTACCTACCTAAAAATTTGTACGTATATTTGCCCTCTACCACCTTGTATATTTGGTCTTTACCACCTCGTATATTTGGTCTTTACCACCTTGTATATTTGGTCTCTACCACCTTGTATATTTGGTCTTTACCACCTTGTATATTTGGTCTTTACCACCTTGTATATTTGGTCTTTACCACCTTGTATATTTGGTCTTTACCACCTTGTATATTTGGTCTTTACCACCTTGTATATTTGGTCTCTACCAACTTGTATATTTGATCTTTACCACCTTGTATATTTGGTCTTTACCACCTTGTATATTTGGTCTCTACCACCTTATATATTTGGTCTCTACCACCTTTTATATTTGGTCTTTACCACATTGTATATTTGGTCTCTACCACCTTGTATATTTGGTCTCTACCACCTTGTATATTTGGTCTCTACCACCTTAGATATTTGGTCTCTACCACCTTGTATATTTGGTCTCTACCACCTTGTATATTTGGTCTCTACCACCTTGTATATTTGGTCTCTACCACCTTGTATATTTGGTCTTTACCACCTTGTATATTTGGTCTTTACCACCTTGTATATTTGGTCTTTACCACCTTGTATATTTGGTCTTTACCACCTTGTATATTTGGTCTCTACCACCTTGTATATTTGGTCTCTACCACCTTGTATATTTGGTCTCTACCACCTTATATATTTGAGCTTTACCACCTAGTGTATTGCTCTCTACCACAAAGTAGGTATATTTTGTCAAAATTGCAAATTAATCAATTAAATTCTATCTTGGATCTCATATAAATAATCGACTGCCAAAAGCAAGATTGGCCGTCAATTAATTAGTATTTAGTATCACACACATATGGGTGTAGTTATTCAAGTTATAATTAAGTTTACGACGGACCAAAAACAAATCTATCGAGTTAATTAACTTATTTAATTAAGACTGACTAACAAGGCACTATTAACACAACAACTATATTTGTAAAATTTACATTGATACGATGTTTTTTACACAAATAGCCGTAAAAATGGATTTTTAAGAAATAAATGTTTCTATATTCGACAAGTTTTTTAAGATCTAGTTCCATATTTTATCATATTATATTGATAAATAGACGTCACCTATTGATAAAAATGTATAAAAATAAGAACGGTATTTCCGTTTTATATTTTTTCACATTAACAGAAATATACAAATATAACAGGGACTTAAAAAGATATATCGGTCATTTTAAGAGCGAATCTTGCCTGCGATATTCGAATTTCGACGTGATAGAATGTGTAAAACATCAGCTGAAGAAATCTGTTGAATGCCTAAGTTTCTTCAACCAATGTGAGAACAATAAGGAAATGGTTGAGACTTCCTATCTTCTTTCTATCTGACCGCCTCGTTGGTCGAGTGGTTAGTGACACTGACTACGTAATCGACTCGGGACGTCGGGGCTCGGGTTCGATCCCCGACGGAGACAAGCGTTTGTGTGATTTGTGTGATGAGCATAAATGTTTGTATTTCCGGGTTTCGGTGTTAATTTTATATATATATATATATATATATATATATATATATATATATATATATATATATATATATATATATTTCTATGTATTCGTATCGTTGACTAACACCCATAACACAAGCAAATAATTTGCTTACTTTGGAGTTAGATCAGTCAGTGTAATTTGTCACGTGAATATTTATTATTATTATCTTACTATCGCATCAAGCGAGAAAGTTTAATTAGGAACTGTAACCAGTCTGCGAAAAATCATTACACTTCTTTCTTTTATATTTCGTAATCCGTTAACATAATGTAGCCTATCTCATAATTAAATCCAAGGACACGTAATAAATACTTAAATCCACATGTTCATTCATAATATTCTTGAAAATTTTGCAATACATCCTAATTTGATTTGACTAAAAGCCTAAAAAGCAAATGGCCTAAAAGACAACTACCTATTAATTCAAACTATAACCGGACTTCACACCACTTAGTTATAAAGTAATGGGTGTGCGCTTTATATTTGCAAATTGTCGAGTATACCGGAATGTACTACAGCCGGTACACCTGCGCCATGTCAAGGTTTTCTGGTTCCCTGTTTGTCTACCCCGACATGTTATAAGGCATTTATTAGTTTATTACAAACTTAGTACCTACCTAGTTTGAGATCGATAGGCGATAATGCACCAATGATCAAACCCGATACAAGGACTCGTAAGATATTAACCTGAATAGAGGGTATTATTATTGGAAAATTTGCTTTCTATATCCATAATATTATGAAGAGAAAACATTTGTATTGCTGTATGTTTGTAACGAATAAACTCATAAACCCCTGGGCGATTTTAAAAATTACTTCACCTAGTAACAACAGCTGCAACAGCAAAAAAGTATCAGCTATATTTAGATAAAACCGTTCAAAAACTTCTTTTTGTGACTTTGTGACTTTTGATCTCAAACAAAGCATTAATTGATATAAAAAAAAGCTGCATGTGAAAATCCAGATAATTCCTTTGATAAAGAGATAACCATCGCCTATAAACACGAAAAATTCTAGTGTTTGAAATAAACAGTATATCGATTTCTTTACCCTAACAACCAAAACACGAAAGAAAAAAAATACTACAACCACTGATTCTATTGCGAGAGAAGCAAGTTTTGACAGGAAACGAGAACCGTTACAGAACTCTTACGAAAAAGTACGATTCGGTCGCCTTTCATGGACTGTATGATAGGAAGGCAAGTGGGCTTTTTTCTCCAAGTAGAGACGGACCAACACGGAGAAATATAAATTAATTAGAATTAACTTGCAAAAACGTCACACTAGCACTAAAAAGCTTGAGGCGTCACTTTGCGGAAATCCATAACTCAATGAATGAAACTAGTAATTTTTTTAGATTTCCGTGAATTTTCTTAATATACCCTTGCGATGCCACTGAAAGGGAAAAAAAAAGCGGTGTAAGTAATTCAACAAACTCACCGTAGGCCTGAAAATAATGAAGACCTCAGCGTTATGGTTAATGATTACTTCGGCTGTCAAGTAGTGTTCGAATCTCCTAAAGATGCTTCGGTTGTTAAGTGAAACGTGCATTGAGTGCACATACTGTTTGCGTTTGTGCTTGCTACTGTCGTGGAAGTAAGTGTGGTCGAAACTGTACCGCTGCGGCCTTCATTATTTTTCAGGCCTACGATGAGTTTGTTTCATTTCTTACACCGCTTTTTTATTTCGAGGGTACAAGTAAAATTTCGCGGAAATTTGCAAATTAACTAGTTTTCTTCCTTGATTAAGGTGTAAACCCAATACTGCCATACAGAAGGAGATAAGTTATTAGACCAATATACGACCAAAGAACAATTTCACATTCATTTTAGAATAACTTTGTCAATTTCTCTGGCGTCAACAGAATGAATACTGTATTCACAATAAGGAGGACTAAGTTACATTGTTACGCATAACAAGCCTTAACATTGAGTCATCATAGCAAATCGATCTTGCCATCAAAGTGAGCACCTAATGATCCAGCTCCGAACAAGAGCGATGCGCGGGCGCAGGCGCGGAAGCAACTGAACTATAATTAATAGATCACCCACGTATCACCGCTTGAGATTCGCCGACGTGTATAATTCAAGCTTAATATCTTGAGCCATTAGCATAGAATTAATTTAAGGTCAAAAAGTAGTTTCAGCCTTCAATGAATATGCAAAAATGGGTGCGCTGTCCAGCGCTTGATTCATTGGCGACAAATATGGTGGTCTATTTTGCTAAACGCGTAAACAACTGAGGAAAAGCGTATTTGTTAATGAATATTTATTAAAGCCAATTACTTATATTAAACTGTAAATCGAATTTTTGAATAAATTTACTCTCATGCTGTGCTACATTCGCTTCCTGTGGATATTTTTTATATTGACCAAATATGGTAATAGAAACGGAAGACTAATTTGAGACGAAAATTGAAGAAAAGAAGTTCTACTGAAAATTATTAATTATGACAAAAACAGTAAACACCAGTTATAGCAAACAAACACTATATAATTCTTCTTCAGCTGATGTTTTACACATTCTATGAAGTCGAATATCGCAGACAAGATTCACTCTTAACATGGCCAAAAAGTTTTCAAAACGTTAATTTAACTTAGCTTAATAAATATGTTATATACTCCTGTTTAAATTCAAAATAAATATCGTCTCGTCCGTATCTCCGAAGTGGTAGGCAGATGTGTCACTAATGCACCTGCCATCCACCATTAACCAATGGCATTAGGTCTTCTCTATATCTTTCCAGTTTCCCTATTATAAGTCACATCAGCTTCCGATAGGCTACAAGAGAATCATCGCAACTTGTAACTATACAAAAAAGTTTTCGAAGTATTAAGTTAGCTTAATAAATGTGTTATAATATACTCCTGTTTAAATTTAAAATAAATATTACGCTACGAAATTTTTAAAATTATAACTTTAAAAATCTACAGTATTCAATACAAAAATTATAATAAACAAATGTATAAACTCAATGAGGTTAATAATGAAGAATGTTACTAGGTATGCCAAATCGCTTGCAATTTTGTCTCAGTAAAGCCTGTATGTATACAAATACACTAGTTTTTGTTGTAGTAAAAAATACCTAGTAGTTTTGATTTTATAGGAATTCAAAGTTTCGAAAAATATCAAGTCTCGCTAACAGCCACGTGACCGCTTGTGACGTCATGACACAACGCGCCGCGCCTCGCTTGGTATCAAATCAAGTCTCCAGCGGTTATAGTAAGGTGTAATAGCTTGCGCAGTATTTTGTTGTTTTCGTCAGCGTATTACTTTAATAGTCTATTAATAGTAAATATTATTCTATTAATAAAATGAATGAAGGATTCGAAAAAGGGCAATCGGATATTTCACCTAAAATAGATGGATTAATGATTGCGCATTATTTATCAACAAATAGTGATTAAATAAATAAATAAATATTCACGGGACAAATTACACTTACTGATCTAACCCCAAAGTAAGCAAATATTTGCTTGTGCTATGGGTGTTAGTCAACGATACTAATACATAGAAATACATATATAAATAGCAGAATATATATAATAAACACCCAAACCCTGAAATACAAACATTTATGCTCATCACACAAATGCTTGTCCCCGTCGGGGATCGAACCCGAACCCCGTTGATTGCGTAGTCAGGGTCGCTAACCACTCGACCAACGGGGCGGTCATTTCGTTGGCGCCGAAATGCGAGGAAGAAAAATGCAAAGGTAAGAAAACTTCCTTGCTACTACTTATGCTTAATAGTTTATCTGTTCTAAATAATTTTATCAAAACAAAATACCCAACTAATGTCGTAATGAAAGAATGCAACTCAAATAATAGAAGGACCTACCTACCATTAAATTTTTACGTTAAAGACAACAAATATGTATTAGTTTTGTAGCTATAGGTAGGTACGTAGGACGTAGGTATATATACGTGTATAGGTACCTACCGTTCTTCTTAATTTAAATAAATACCTCGGGAACTCCATCCTTTCATACGCTTGCGTAGCGTTTGCCCATCTCCCCCGTACGGACTTGCATCCGTTGCAAGTGGTACAAAATAAATTCCTGCGTATTGCCACGGGAGCACCGTGGTATATGCGCAACGTAGACCTCCATAACGATCTTGAATTGCCGAGCTTAGCAAAGCATTTCAAAGACATCTCCGAAAGATACTTCGATCGTGCCATCTCGCATCCGAACCCACTGGTGGTAGCCGCGGCTGACTACATCCCAGACCCTAATCCCGATCCCAAACTACGTAGGCCCCGCCACGTTCTTACCGATCCCGATGACCCGATAACTC
The DNA here is from genome assembly GCA_036924255.1 of Apodemia mormo. NCBI lineage: Eukaryota > Metazoa > Arthropoda > Insecta > Lepidoptera > Riodinidae > Apodemia > Apodemia mormo. The sequence goes on along the minus strand of JAUPFN010000005.1, from coordinate 41,819,766 downwards.
TGGCCAACGGTTTACACGATAACACTACACACCTACATTCGCGACACCGTCGCCGCCGGCGGCGACGAGGACCCCTGTTTCGCCCTTCGGCGAACCGAGCTCAAGGGCAAGGTTCGGCGGACGGACAAAACAATGCCACTAGCCCTCTCATCGCAAATCACGACCCCACCCTAAGCCGAGGTTCGGTCTCACAGGAGACACCCTTAGGGCGGTGGGCGTACAGCCCTACACCTTTAAATTCTGGCTGAGCACTCTGCTCGCCCCCGCGACCGGTGAAGCTGTAACAGCCCATAAGGCTAACAGCAATTGAGACATTCCGAAAAAAAAAACCTCGGGAACTGTACATTTTCCCAGAATTAAAAGGAGCCGTGAGTTATTCCAGACTTCGTCCAGATCCGTTCAGTAGGCACAACTCATGATTTCCTAGTATTTGGATTGGACATTTTTTTTGGAAAAGTAATGAGGTGTAATTTCGACGGCACGGGCGCGCGACCGCGAGCGCCGGCCGCCGAGCGAACTAGACTGAGCGTGTTGTGAGATGACGTCACAGCGTCAACGGCAGCCAGCGTCGTGCGGTTCAACTTATTTTACTTCTAAATCGGAAACTAATTGACGTATCGAAGTAATTCTTTCACTAGTATTTTTTATTTTTCACAGGGAATATGGAGTGCTAATAATCAAAACTAGTTAACATTCTTCATTATTCATGCTCTATCGGTTTCCCAAAAAGAAGCAGTTTCTCAAATCGGTTGTATTTTTTTATGTTAAACTCAAAACTCGGTTATTTATGAACCGATTTTTAAAAATCTTTTATTTTTGTTTAAATGTACTTTATTAAATAAATTTTATATTATATAATAATAAATTTTATATAATGTACTTTATTAATTAAATTTTATTAAATAAATAAAATTGGAGTGTCTGTAATATTAAAATAACTGTTTTTTAATAAATACATATGGATGTATACAAGGTACATATACCAAAATAACATTTTTTACAATTTTTGTCTGTCTGTCTGTCGGTCTGTCTTTCTGTCTGTTTGTTCCGGGTAATCTCTGGAACGGCTGAACCGATTTTGACGGGACTTTCACTGGCAGATAGCTGATGTTATAAGGAGTAACTTAGACTACTTTTAAATTTGAAATTTTCCACGCGTACGAAGTCGCGGGCACAGCTGGTTTAATATATGTCACTTGAAATAGTACTTGTAATCCCACTTTTTTTGCAATAATGGATAATGCGTCATAAAATTATTGTTATTCTCATTCTTAGATAGTTAAAATCTGCTCGTTTCTAGTTTCTACATAATTAAAATCCGCTCGTATTATACCCTCGGTAAATCTACACAAATAAATACAATTTGAGTGTCCGTTTGTAATATTAAAATAACCGTTTTTTACTGAAAGCATTTGGATGTACACACACTATAGAGTACAAATACCAATGTAACATTTTCACAATTTCTAATCTCAAAACGGCTGGACAGATTTTGAAGGGACTTTCACTGACTAATAGCTGATGTAATAAGGAGTAACTTGGACTACTTTTATATCAGATAAATTCATGGGCACTAAATAACGCAACTATGTGCATCAAACTGTCGTCTAGGATAGAAATATATATTTTTACTTAAATATAATTTTTACTAGCTCGGGTCAGCGAACTAGCTAGCAAGCTAGCTAGCAAACGTTGTTCTGCCTTTTTTACTACTCTCACTTTTTCTATATTTTCTCACCTTTAAGGCCTTCTCTGGACTTCAATAACACTAGTCTACAGTGGTTTTGTTGCCTTAGATATAAGATTGATTTTGGGTGTATTTATACTCACAATTCATGAAATTATCAATCGTTTTGTAAGATTTGCTCTCGTTTTCTTTTAAATATTTATTTTTATTTTACATTACAAAAATTCGAAAACAAGAAACAAAATAACAGATATATTTATAATTATCAAATAACTGAGTTCTCAGCTGTTTTGCAGAGCAAGCAGCCCGAGAGTGGGGATCACGTGATGTTTGTACGCGCAAAACAGTTGCGCAGAAGCCTAATCATGACTGAGAAAATAAATTTTTTTTACTAACAAGCCGATTATTATTAAAAATACAAGATACGTAAAAATCATAAAAAATAGAGCACATTCAGTACTTTCATAAATATATTCGTGATTTAGGCACTCGAAAACATAAAAATTTGCAAAAATTTCCAGGGCAACACAAAAAAAAATTTTTTTGTAGAGCTGTGTAATTAATTCAAAACCAAAAATACCCAAGTCTATTTAGCCGTTCTCGAGTTTTAGCGAGACTATCGAACAGCAATTGATTTTTATATATATAGATAGCCATAATTTCAACGCAGTAAAATTACAAAAAACAGGTTTTCGTACTAGATCAGATGTTCATAAAATTTTATGGTGGTCCCATTATGGAAAGTATACCCCTTCCAAACATAAAACGAATTTTCAAAATCGATTCATTAAAAAGTATCTACATGCCCGTATCCCCGAAAAGGTAGGCAGAGGTACAACAAGTGCACCCACGATTAATCGAAGGTACTTGGTCCTACAATGCGATAGGTGGCAAGCCTATCACCAATCGGGCGCCTATCCAATCCCAAGCAACAATGTTTTTATCAGAAAACTGAAAGAAACACATTTAGCAATGTACGAATAAATGAACAGGATTTCCCGAACCGGGAATCGAACACGGGATCTCATGCGGCCAACACAAACACCGGACCACTAGATCACAGAGTGATCACAGATCAAAGAAAGATCACAAAATGATCAATTCTCGAAGTAACAAACAAAAAAATATATCTGAATTAAGAACCTCCTTTTTGGAAGTTGGTTGATAAAACAATATCAATTTTCATTTCAATTAATGGTGGTGAAAGTATTACATACTCTTAAACGTGTCGTTAGCGTTAAGATAATGACCCTATTAAAATCAGATTCGTAAGTAAACAAGGAATCAATGACAAAATATAAAATTAACAAAACTCGTGAATAAATTATTGTACAATTAGCAGTTGACGATTTTAAACGGAAATTGCTGCAGCAGAAAGTTGTTGTAACATAAAAAAACAAGTTTAATTAAAAAATACAAATGACCTATAATACTAAAAATAATGCATAATTTATAAGCAATAAAGAAAACATTTCTTTTTAATTAAAATATATTACATGTCATAAGTGTAAGTTGTTTGACTGTTGGTTTTGAATTTACAAAACATATCTAGGTCAGATTATCTCAGCCTTTATTATTCAACAAAATTTTACTCCAAAATTCATCGAGCAGCTATTGGGAAACGACTAATGTTCTGCCAAGAGAATAATGATTCTTGCTTCTTTGAAGAGTACAATGACTGTTCACTTATAAGAATTAATATTTGGATCAAATATTATGTATATTTGTATAAAATTGCAATTATAAATTAATTGCATTAAAATACATAGTAGCCAACTGACGTCTTCTTCTTCTTTATACGAATGGTAATTATCAGAGAATTCTGCCAGTGTCGAGTAAACTTAGGAAGTCACACGTGTTAACCATTCTAGAAATGGAATTAAGGAGGCTTCTTTTTGGATCGTAGGCTTCTTCTAATAAAAGTTTAACAAAAACAACACAAAAATATACGGTACTTAAAACAAGAACAACAAAAATCTAAATACTACAAACAAATGTTGTTAGAATCAATAAAGTTAAGTAACAATAAAAACAGAAGTCTGATTAGTGATTACAATTTAAAAAAAAGTCGCCTCTGTGGTCTAGTGGTCCAGCGTTGGCGTTGACCACATGAGGTCCCTGGTTCGATTACCGGGTCGGGCACATAAAAAAGTGTTATTTCAGTTTTTTGAGAAACACAAAGTTGCCCGGGATTGGAAAATGTCCGGTTGGCGATAGGCTTGCCACCTATCACATTGTGGGACCAAGTATCTTCGGCTAATCGTGGGTGCACTTGTTGTACCTCTGCCTACCCCTCCGGGGATATGGGCGTGAAGATACAATTAGATCTGTCATTTATTTATTTTGGCAAAGAAGTAGACGACTCTCTTGATGGAAAGCGATAACCATCGCCTACAAACACCAAAGATGCCAATGGTGCATTGCTATCCCAGTTGCGGGGTCTTCATGCGACACGCATAAGTTTACCCGCTACCTTACCCTCCAAACCTGAACACGACAAGCACTGATGCTATTGCGGCAGGAATATGTAAGGCGGTGGTACCAGACCTGGCCGAGACTATACAGAACTCTACTACCTAGTCGCCACGATTGTAGTGACTCGCATAGTCGATTAGCCTCAAACTGCCTGGCAGAACGGCAAATGGTCTATTCCTCAAAGAGCGTCCGGACCAACTCAGGGCAAAAAATGTCAAGTCCAAAATAATTGGTGCTTTAACATTAAACCGCACTTAACGGGACTTGCTACTCTCAAAATTCGTGTAATCGGTGAAGTAAAATTCAAATCCTAGTCGTCACTTTTTTAAACTGGACTTTGCATGGATTGAGAAACTTGCCAATATCATTGTATAAGGCGTTTTCGAAATACAAAATATACAATTTCTGTGCATATTAACTAAAACTAATTCTATTGCTATGAAAACTACAAATTTAATATATCCGTAAATAATAAATTTCCTCAAATATAAACGGAAAGTTAGCGACTTTCGACATCCCATTATACCTTCATCACTGTATAATAATTCAACCGACAATTTCTAGCAACTAATAGATCGGTTCATTGTCACTGCGTATTGAGATCCTCACGTCGATAACAGTCAGTCTATCGAGAGAGTTTGCAAAGTGACCCAAAACCGTAGGCGTAGGAACACACAGGCATTAATGATACAAGCTTAGAACCAGGACCAGTTCCGCCACCTGAAGATATTAATCAAAACAGAGAAGATATTGAGTTAAATGTAATTAATTCAATAGTCAGGACTCGAATGATGTATAACGATCAAGATAAGATGAACATTGAGCGTAACGTGAAATTGAACATTTCGTAAGAGTAACAAATATTGACTTCAAATCTAATTTATCAGTTCTATCTGTTGTAAGCAATGCTCATCAAGACTTAACGAGATAGGAATATGTAATTAGTGTTCCCATTTCTGGCGCCGTGGTTGCAAATAAACTACTGGTAGGCAGTGGTATTGACAGGCCAATAAAATTAACTTAGAACATACTCGATATTATGCAAAAGATCAGATATGTACATCTACACAAATAAATAAAATGGAAGTGTCTGTTTGTAATATTTAGAATAATCGCTTCCTACGAAATGCATATGGGTGTATACACAGGACATACGCCAAAATAACATTTTTTACAATATTTGATTTGATGTATAGTATAGTATAGTATAGTATAGTATAGTATAGTATAGTATAGTATAGTATAGTATAGTATAGTATAGTATAGTATAGTATAGTATAGTATAGTATAGTATAGTATAGTATAGTATAGTATAGTATAGTATAGTATAGTATAGTATAGTATAGTATAGTATAGTATAGTATAGTATAGTATAGTATAGTATAGTAATATAGAATAACTTAGGCTACATTTATTTTAGAAAATTCCCCACGCGGAAGTTGCGGGCACAGCTAGTTGTATTATAAAATTTATAATTTAAAATGGCTCGTATTATTTTGACTACACAAAATAATGCTACACAAAATAATGTTTAAGGAATTTAAAAAATCAAAATATTTGTAACTTTAATAGTCAAACTGGTAAGCTTGTACGTATTCGAGTAATTTTTTCCGTCAATTTGAATCAGTTTAAACCACTGATTCCCAAAGTGGTCGAGGTGGACCCCTAGTGGTCCATGGGGGAGTCGACGGGGGGTCTACGTTGGCTTCACATTTTTTCTTAAGTTTTGGTAATATGGTAGAAATTTAGGTTCAGGGGTTCACCGGAATCAGCAAAATTTTGAAAGTGGTCTATGAGAAAAAAAAGTTTGGGAATTTTCGATTTAAGCTGACAGTTTTGAAAAGTATTAAAATAACACAATATGTACATACTAGCTCTAATACCTACTTCTTATTTTCCATTTAATTTAATGTGATTACTTAGTATATAATTTAAATACTTATCTAATCTAATACCTTTAAACGAGCAATTCTTGTATATCTTGTATGTATATATATATATATATATATATATATATATATATATATATATATATATATATATATATATATATATATACAATAAAAAAATCGTGGCGCTTTATTATATGTTTATATATAGAGAATACAATATTTTCATCGCTTTTATATTTATTGCGAATCTATAAACAATATTTATTGATATTTAATTACGCTTGTATAAGTTAATATATAAAGGCATTTTTGAGATCAAGAACGAAAAGATACAAAATGAGATCTTACATTTAGACATTCGAATTCTTAAAAAAATAAACTAATATTGTAATTCACAACCCTAAACATTCTTTATCCTCGCATGTCTCCTACTTGCTGATTTTTAATGACTAGATGGTTTTTTAAATGGCAACCTTTTCTAAAATATCACTAAAAACCTTCACCACCGTGGTTGTGTCAAAATGAAGAGAATTTACATTTTTTCCTACACGCTAATCTTATTGTAATATACGGCTTTCAGCACAACACTGAAATCATGGCAACTATGGCAATGTTAATTACATAGTTAACAATTACTATTATGAATCTGCATAACTCTTTGCTTAAATCTGAAGATATCAAATATTAATCGTAACATGTGAAATTAATTACAAACTATGAGCCGGGAGCCGTCCAATCACTCAACAATATAACATCTGTGTAAAGGTATACTATTGTTTATAAAAATATCACTATTGTTATTGTTATTCATCACGGCGCGGCGTACTCGATCCGTGATAAAGACAAGAAAAACGGACAACCACGACTCATTTCATCGCATTTTCGGTACAAAACAACTACCGTCTATTAAGAAAATACATGTTTATTAATGTCGGCGACGAAGTAAGTCGTGGGATAGCTAAAGTGTATAACGTAGGTGTGTATATGTAACCTGTAAATAACCTATGAATAATGAGCACCGGTCGCAACTAATGCTTTATAAAAACAATCAGTCTATTGTCAAAAAGGAAGGTACTCAAACGATTCCTTAAACGAGACTTGAACTTAAGAATTATTGCTATTCTTTGGCCTATTTTGTACAAACTGCTTGTGGGCGGAGGAACAACCGCAAATTTTCTTTTATAAACATATTTACAATATCGATTAAGAGCAAAAAAGAACTCGCGATCCATAGACATTCTTACAGAATTAGCCGCTAGCGGTGTTCCTTCGCGACTAGCCGTATAGTGTAAAATAGGCCTTAAAACATATTCCGTGAAATAGTTACATTACGGTATATTCGGCTAATAAACCTTTTATATAATAGAATCGTCATTATTGTTATATTTATAAAAAAATAAATGTTCAAAAGAGTCTCGTTGAAGCGACTCGTTCTGGCACTCGGTACAACATGAAAGGCACGCAATAAGCGGATAGTTGTGACGGGAGATAGGCCCCCGGCGAACTCCGATCACAGACTATATATATACAATACAATACAATACAATAACTCTTTATTGTGCACCAAAAGTAAATGACAAAATATACAACACACATGACTATTTCTATATATATTAGATACACAAAGGCGGTCTTATCACTAAAAAAGCGATCTCTTCCAGACAACCATAAGGATAGGATAATAATATATTCTAAAAGTGGTGCTAACCACGAGTACATTTATAGTTTTTGCTTCTAAAAGAAATAAAGACAACATTCCAATAATATAAAATAACAAAAAAATAAAAATAAGCAAACAGATTACTGGTAATACGTAAACTACTTACATTACATAAAATGGATAAATTACGATTAGGTGTATAGAAAGTGACGTTTAATCATATTCTTGAAAATGTTTAGACTCGGCGCTTTCCTAATATCCTCAGGAAGAGAATTCCAGAGTGTCACAGCTTGAGAAGTGAATGAACGGCTGTAATAATTAGTATTTTGAATTGGCATTAAAAGAGAACGATTGTTAGCCGATCTCAGATATTTGCCTTGGTTGATACGGAAAGTGAATCTTTCCTTCAAATATACAGGAGAATTTGGATCATAAAGAATGCAGTAAAGCTGTGAGAGAATATGTGTATTCCGACGAAGATGAATTGGTAACCATTTGAGCATGATGCGAAATTCGGAAATGTGATCATATTTGCGCAGACCAAATATGAATCGTATACATAGATTTTGGAGTCGCTCAAGTTTATTAATCTGTTCTAAGGAGAGATTTACAAAACTAGCGTCCGCGTAATCTAAAATAGACAGAAGTAACGAATCAGCCAGCATAATCTTGGTAGGAATCGGAAGGAAATACCTGAGACGCTTTAGAGAACTCCAACTACAAAAAAATTTTTTACTAATCTCTTGAATCTGCTTGGTCCAAGAAAGAGTATTATCTATATAAACACCCAGATTTTTAACATAATCACTATAAGGAATAGTGACACCACTAAGTTTAACTGCTGGTAAATTATTCCAGTCAAGTTTCTTTACTAGCCCCGGGCTGCCAATTATAATAGCCTGAGTTTTAATTGGATTCAGTTTGAGGCCAAATGATTTGCACCATACGTCAATATTGGCTAGGTTATTATTTATTAAATGGATCGCATTTGGCAGTTCAGATAGCGTGGCTTGTGAATAGATTTGTAAATCATCAGCATAAAGATGGTACGAAGTGGACAGTATGACAGTTATAAAATTAATAAAAATGGCAAACAAAAGTGGTGACAAAACACCACCTTGCGGTACACCAACCAATAAATCTGACCAAGCCGACGCAAACGCTGCTGTTTGAACGTACTGTCGACGCCCCCGAAGGTAACTACTAAGCCAGTCCAAAGCGATTGATGATATATTAATAGACTTCAGGAGACCCAACAGCACGTCATGATCTACAGTATTAAAAGCATTGCTAAAGTCCAGCATTGTCAATACCGTTAGTTTTTTACTGTCCATACCAAAACGAACATCGTCCGTGATCTTTATTAAGGCTGTTGTGGTGCTATGACCAGCACGAAAACCAGATTGGAAATCATTTAAAATGTTGTTAGCACTTAAGAAGTAGGAGAGCTGTTGTTTGACTAAGCGTTCTAACACTTTGGATAGGAAAGGTAAAATTGAAATAGGACGATAGTCCGATAAAGCAATAGGAGTCGTCTTTTTAGGTAAAGGAACAATTTTAGCATCTTTCCAGATTTTAGGAAACACTCTCGATGCGATGGACTGGTTGAAAATATGTGTGAGGATAGGAGAAACAATATCCAGTATGGGAATGATCATATTGCGTCCAATCTCATCACAACCGACAGCGTTCGATGATATAGACAGAATGTTTTTTGTAACGTCAGCTTCAGTAAACTCACTAAATGTGAAAGGAGTGTAGTCGGGTATGGGAAGGGAAGCAAGATGTTGCAAAGTTTGCAATTTTGCATTAATATTAAAGTCAACGGAAGGTTTTGAAAAATATTGATTTAAGTTATCCACATTTAAATTTGAGCTAAAGTTACCAGAAACTATCTTTCCCACTCCTAAAGATTTTAAAAATTTCCAAACTTTAGTGGCATCACCGTTCTCGACGGACTTATGAATATATCGTCGTTGAGCATCTCTGCATAACGTATTGCAACGATTTCTGATTTTTACATATTTTTCATGGGACTCCGACGTTTTATTCTTTTTGTATTTCGCTAATAATTGATGCTTTTTGTTTATCATACTCCGTATTTCGTCTGTGAGCCAGGGAGCAGGTAGATGTTTGAGTTTTACAGGTCTAATGGGAGCATGTGTATCATAAAGCTTAATAAGCAACTCATTAAAGCGATCGACTTTGGCATCCACTGAAAGTTCAGTAGCTACACGAGACCAATCAATATTACTAGCATCATCACGCAAAGATTCTATATTCATCCCACCAAAATTGCGGCGAAAAACAACTTGCGGCTTTAATTTAAATGACCGAATTTTGGCAGACAGGAAAATTAAATCATGGTGAGAAAAAGGAGTAGATCCACATTGACCATAGTTGCCGACCAGATCCGGTGAAGATACAATAATAAGATCTAGAAGAGATGGTACGCAATTAGGTGCAAAGTGGGTTGCGTTGAGAGGCATCAAATGTAAATTATGCCCTTCTACAATGGATTTAAGTTTATGGGCTCTGCCATCCCTCTTTAGGAGACAGGTATTAAAATCTCCCATAAATATAATATGATTATATGATGGAAGGGTCGTAGAGAGTAACTCTTCGAAAGAATTAAAATAGTTCACTAATAAAGAAGGACTATAGAACACCCCCAACAGCAATTTGGTGTGCGATATCACAACCTCAACCATTAAGTGTTCAGCAGCATCAGTAGGTGGAGGTTGTGGTGAGGAGCTGACAATGGAAAACTGTATGCCAGAGCGTAAATAAATAGCAACTCCACCGCCAACCCTTCCAATGCGATCATTTCTAATGAGGTTGAAGCCTGGAAGAGAGTAACTAGTAGAAGGAAGGCACGGCTTAAGCCATGTTTCTGAGACGAGGATGGCATGGATCTTGTCACACTCAAAAGACGCTAGCATGTCAGGATAATGTGCCGGAATACTTTGCGCGTTAATATGCACTACATTGAAGTGCTTAGAGGAGTTAAGTAATAAAGCCGAAATATTTTCATTAAAAGTGGAAGAAGCTGTGCTATAAACACTACTGTCACTATCTATATCACTAAGCGAACATAAAGAAAAGAAACTATCACTATCATTAATATCACACTGACTCATTACCACGTAAATGTAATAAAAAACTATAAACTATGCACTGTAAACTTAAACTATATATAAAAAATCAAACTAAACTAAATAAAAACTCTATACCTAATTACCTATAAATTATACAACATAAATACTTGCACCCGCCAGCTTACAGATTTCTGAACGGAACATATGCCATCAACTTTGACAATTGACGCAATTGACAGTAGTGTACTGACACTTGACATAAGTCAATTGTCAAATCAAACAAGACAAAAATGTTGGTTGAATTAAATTATTACTACTATTATTTAGTCAAACGAATATTCTAGACAATTTCAAATAAACTATGGATACTACCTACAAAAATAATAAATTCAAAAGATACCGTCGACTTGTAAAATATAAAATTGAAAACTTAATGTGTTACACCTATTGACGAAAACAAGAAACGATGAACGATTGTATAAGGGCAGACAGTAGTACATAAAAGCCTTTGTATGTGGAAAATTAAAGCAACATTTCTGTTAACCTACTAAACTAAAACTAAATTATAAAAAGGATGGACAATAAATATAAATATTAGTATTGAAATTAGAGAATTATACATAATGTTATGTATCCAATTATATGAAGGCAAATTGCACATAATACAAGGAACAGTATGAAGTACCATTTCCCCATCAATAGCTTAATAAAAAAAAACTACAAGATGTAAGAAACTACCTAAGTAATTGATTATTTTTTGGTTACTTTTTTGGTTTGTTTTGGTACCGGAACATTTCTTGTTCGTTTCAATTCTGGAACTGAAGGTGTCACAGCATTCGCAACCTCCTCTAAATTGGCACTTGTAGGACTGCAGACAGCATCTAGCTCCGCCAGGCTGGTAACATAGTGAAGAGAGCCATCCGGTCCACGAACAATAATAACTCCATCTTTAGTCCAACAGTTGGTAATGCCAAGACGCTGTCGTGCTGCCATAAAAGTAGCACGTCTAACAGGTGTAAGAAACTCAGACAGTGTATAACCAGTCCCTTTAAGTTTATTCTTTGTATACCACACCTTAGATTTGTCAACAGAATCTTGAAATTTGACAAGGATTGCTCTTGGCTTATTAGATTTAGCCTTACCCAATCTGTGGCAGCGCTTAAAAGTGATATTAGGTAAACCTAATTTATTTACAACTATATCAGTAGTAATTTTATTAGGCTGTTCATTGGGAGTTTCTGGAACGCCATGAAGCAGCAAAATTTATATATATATATCTACAGCCAGTCTTCGATATTAACTCTCTTCACAAAGAGATACAAAAGTACTCCTCAACAAACGTCACTTTTTCTGGCATTTAACAAATTTAAACATATCTACATATATAGTAGGGTCAAGGAATCGATTTATCAAGGTTCCAGGTCCAAGAAAAGCTCGGTTCCCAAGATATGGGTATGTGAAAACCGAGCAAAGCTCGGTCAACCAGGTACAGAAAAAAAATTATTTATTCTATAGGAATCGATTTATCAAGGTTCCAGGTCCAAGAAAAGCTCGGTTCCCAAGATATGGGTATGTAAAAACCGAGCAAAGCTCGGTCAACCAGGTACAGAAAAAAAAATATTTATTCTATAGGAATCGATTTATCAAGGTTCCAGGTCCAAGAAAAGCTCGGTTCCCAAGATATGGGTATGTGAAAAACCGAGCAAGGCTCGGTCATCCAGATATTGGTGATTAATATGACGATTATATTTAATTCTTTCTAATTTTTTTCCATAGAACTCCTGCATGCTATTGTCTCATTTTTTAGCTCTTTAACGTATATCTAGTCATCTGAGAACAGTGTTGTTAGCTGCGTTATGAAATAGTTTTTTTTGTTTTTTTTTTAAATATAATATCAAAATATAATAATATATGCTATTTATTGTTCCAAATAAAAAAAGAAACTGTTTTTTTTTTTAGTTTAAGTTTTTTTATTACTAGAACCCTTAATAAACTTACTCTTAGTTTAAAGAAGATATGATTATTCTGAAACTTAACACTAATCAAATAGTCAAAAAAATAAAAACTAATGAAAAAGGTTGTATTTCTTAAGGCTATATAAATACATAAAATCTCTGTAAATATTTTCCCCGACTTTCAAGCTTAAATCGTAGATAGTAAAACTACGGCAGAACAATTACATAGACTACTTTGCCTCGCCATTAACAAGTCGAGCGCCGCTAATTAAGAAAACGTGGTTGTGTCTACACAAATGACTATAGAAAGCTGCGCGTGCCTCAGCAAATATATGACTGTTTGATTGAGATTTCTACAAGGTACTAACTTGTCCTTACAGATGAAAGTCATTGGCTGAAATCTCTTTAGTGTATCTTTATCTTAATGGTTTTTAAAAGCTTTTATTTTCATTAACTTTATTAATTCTATAAATACTCTCCTTATTTGTAAGCATGCATTGCACATGCTTCCCGTGTTGGTCCTGGGCTCCTTTAAAGAATAGACCAACTGCCGTTCTGCCAGGCAGGTCGTAAGAAGCGACCGATTGGCTATACGAGTCACTGACATCGTGGCTACTAGGTTATAGAGTTCTGCATTGTCTCGTCCGTGTCTGGTACCACCGCCTTACCTATTCATGGCGTAATAGCTTCAGTGCTTGTCGCTGTCGTGTTTCGGTTTGGAGGATAAGGTAGCCGGTAAACTTATGCATGTGGCATAAGATCTCGCCATAAGATAGCAACGCACCATTAACACCCTTGGTCGATGGTTGACTCTTTCCATCAGGAGACACATCTGCTTGTTTGTTATCTTATACTATAAAAAAAGACATATCGTTGGTTGAGAGGTAGAACTCACTAAGTACAGTTTTATTTGATTTTTGTGTTATTGACACTATATTACCAATTTAAACTCTATCTTGAACTGGAAAATTCACCAAGTCCCTGAGATATGAAAAGGAAAACCTTAACACGGACAGGAAAAAATTATTTGTCTCAAAATGGTAATTATGTTACATAATGAGTTTTTCTTGCCATACGATTTTTTTGACTATAAAATATCTTCGTATGACCCTTTTGAATTTATAGGTGTTATGATTTGATAGATACACTATATACATATAATACAGTAAAATCGTAACACCTACACATATCTAGAGCCCCCTTAAGATTTTATATTGTCTAGCGAAATATTTTTAGATTAAGTCTGAAAAAACGCAGCACATAGTTGAAACGCAATAAATCTGTAACAAACAACTTTCAATCTCCTGTACCTCTGGAATAAATTTTATACGAACTTATGAGGGACCAAATTGGAAAGATACCAAAAAAAAAATAATTCCAAATCGATCTAGATGTATTGAGTAATCGGGATACATTAAAAGTACATAAAAAATCAGACGGATTGATAACCTACTCCTTTTTACAGTTAAAAAACTTTGGCGACAAGATTAGCTCTACAATGACAATAAAGCAAATGAAAAATGACCAAGTTTTGAGGTAACAAAAAGTATCATCACGCCCGGTTCCCTTGCAGGGTAGACAGAGTAAACCGAACGTCTATAGACTTTCTGGCTCACCGCGATTCATCGGTTTGTCAGTTGGATAAATAGTGATCCTCATCGCCGCATTTATCGACATGTTAATGATTATCAGCTATTTTTAGCGATAACCGGGACAGACAGCTTTACGTGCTCATCCGAAGCACGGGAGTGGGTAACACACCACTCTGTCAGACTCCGAGCTGCTACTGAGATTTTAGATTTTGGAGAAAAACCTCGAAAAACCTCAATAACACTTTTGGGCGACCCGGGGATCGAACCCGAGACCTCATGATCTGAGCCGAATAGGCTACCCCTAGACCACGAGGCATTCTGAGGTAACAAACATAAAAAATATACAGCCGAATTGAGAACTTCCTACTTTTTAGAGATAATTAGGCATTTATCTGTAAAACTAGATTGATATACAAAGTAACACACGAAGCATAATATTCAGTAGTCATTATACAAAAAAAACAAGTTAACTTAATTATTAATGTTATAAGGTTTTAGAAACAAGCAATTAACTTGATCTACCATTTTGTATTAAAGTTGCACAAGAACATTAAAATTTAGGGACCTGTTAGAAAGTGGAAGATGCTTCTTGAACGTAAAGCTTAAGTTACCAATTACCCAAAGAAGCCGCTCGTTATCAAGTCAATCTATTATATCCCTATTCGGTCAGGCCCGGAACTGGTCCGCGCACAAAGAGATGCAAGCATCGGGCCCGCCACTTTCTCTCGATAACCTTTCCGGGCCGGGGAACTGGCGATCTACTATCTAACGACCTCGCGAGGACTTCAGGGTCATAATCATTGAGTTTGTATCAAAGATAAGTGTTCAGAATTATATATGACGCAACTCCGATCAAATAGTGTCACAAGTCAAAAAACTATTCTCGAGTATAAGGGGTTTAAAGTTGCTCTTTTCTATTTTGTTCGCTTTTCCGGACAACGCCAGTAACGTCACTAGCGCCGTTATAGTATTGTTACGTACTCGGGTTCGTAATTGTAAGAAAAACACCACTTATATTAAATCCGTGTATTTAGTATACAAATACATAAGACAACACAATGTAATACTAAAATACACTTTACACACTAGTCACTCACTATAAAAAATCGTTGAAAACAGTAGTAGAACGCCATTCGAGATAAAACTATGGCAAATACGATTCGAATGGCACAAAAAAGTGATTTTACGATTTAATTGTTACACTATTTGAGCGGAGGTGACACATTGTGTCTTAACCTGAAAAATTTAAATATATCCCCGAGAAAATTTAAATTCCTGGGATATTTCACTTTATTCATTAAAGTAAAAATATTTAAAGCTTAGTGTTTAAGGCCCAGGATATTGCTCTGCTGATGGAAAGAGATAATTATAGTCTTAGTAGATACAATTAAGCACACGTTGTGATAGTATATGTGATGCTCCTGTTGGTCCGAGCTTCTTTGAAGAATAGGCCAACTGCCTTTCTGCCAGACTGGTCGTAGAAGGCGACAAATTGGCTATGCGAGTCACTACCAACGTGGCTACTAGGTGGTAGAGTTCTGTACTGTCTCATCAGACTCTGGTACGCTTTCCCTATTCCTGCCGCAATAGCGTCAGTGCTTCTGTCACTGTCACTGTCGTGTTCCGGTTTGGAGGGTAAGGTAGCCGGTACACTTACGCACGTGGCATCGTCACAAGATAGCAACGCACCTTTAACAATTAAGTGTCTGTAGGCGATAATTGACTCTTTCCATCAGGAGACCCATCTGCTTGTTTGCTATCTTATGATACAAAAGAACTTGCATAATTTTTCCGGCTATCTTACCGTCCTGATCAGAAAACGAATGTGACAAATACTGACTCTATTCCGGCAAGAAAAGGAAAGCAATGGTTCCAAGCCCCGGCAAATTGCAAAGCTTTGTCATCACATACAATAAACAAGAACATTAATCTGCTATATATATTACAGAACTAGCTATATATATTACAGAACATGACAGTGACCAGTACCGCCTCCAAGGCCCGGCAAAATATTAAAAACCTCGACCATTATGTACTAAAGAGATATAAACGAACTTGATGGCAACCCCGGATAAGACAATGTTAATAACGGATGAGGAAGAGAGAGTGGCCGCGTTTCCGATCCGGTAGTAACTCAAAAAATGTTGACTCGTCAAAAGTGACTTTAAAGGATAATTTGAATACGAATGTTTTGACTTTGACTTTGAGAAGAGGGCAAGGATTATAGTTAAAGTGAAACAATTTTGCTATTTACTGCAAGATAGCCGATATGTAAAAACATATTGATAATGTACGTACAGACATGATATATGGTAGAAAAGTCAGAACTCAGAGGTCGCTTACTTCATTATTACCTTTCATGAAACTCATTAATTAAAATAGTATTGGAACTTGAAAACAGACAAGTTTAATCTTGATCCTTGTAGGTTATTTGCGTAGTTATGCCTTCCAAAGCATCCATCAATAAAATATAAAGATGGACAGCGCTAACCATATTTTCGAGGGTATATTTTTTAAATCTCATTAATAATATATATGTAAATGCAAAAGTTTAGATGTTTGGATGTATGGATGAATGTTTGTTACTCAATCATGCAAAAACGGCTGAACCAATTTGCATGAAATGTGGCAGCCATGTAGATGAATACTTGGAATAATACATAGGATACTTTTTATCCAGGAAAAACAAGTTGTTCCCGTGGCATCCATGAAAACCTTTCATAATGCAGCAGGCTGCAGTTTGCAGCTAGTAAATAATAAATACACTTTTATATAATATACTATATTATTATATATTTTATATAATACTAGCTGTGCCCGCGACTTTGTTCGCGTGGAAAAATTTTTAAAGTAAAAACCCGCAGTTCCCGTTCCGAGATAAAAACTATCCTATGTCCTTTCTCAGGTCTCAAACTATCTTCGTACCAAATTTCATCCAAATCAGTTCAGTGGTTTAGGCGTGAAGAAGAGACGGACAGACAGACAGAGTTACTCTCGCATTTATAACATTAGTATGGATTTCGGGTCATATTTAGAAATGGCGGCGATAGGGATCATCACTCATCTCGCCACCCGACAAACTGGTGAATCGTGGTGAACCGAAAAGTCTATAGACGTTCGGTTTACTCTGCCTACCCTGTAAGGAAACCCGGTGTGATGATACTTATATAATAAAACTAGAGATGTTTTGTTGGTGTGAATGCTAATTCTAGATAAACTAGGTGGTAGAGTTCTGCCCAGATCTGATACCAACGCCATACCTATTCCTGCCTCAATAGTTTCGGTGCTTGTCACTGTCGTATTCCGGTTTGGAGGATAAGGTAGCCGTTATGCTTGTGGCTATAAGACCCTACCATAAGGATAACAACGCACCATTATCTTTGTGTCTATATGACATGGTTGTCTCTTTCTATCAAGAGACCCATCAGCTTTTTGTTATCTTATAATATAAAAAAATAGACCAGTCACAGGATCATTTAACAGTTAACATATTAAATTTCGTACTACATTTTTTTAACAATTAACAACTGTTATTTATATTAGCAAATACTGTTAAAAGCAATTTTTATGCATCATTAAAATTACCAATAACTTGGTATATGATAATAATGTTATTAAAAATATTTGAGAGAGCGTTTTTTTTACTCGCTAACTTGATTTATGATAATACTGTTATTAAAAATATTTCGAGAGACCGTGATAATAATAACTGTTAAAAGTTATTAAAACTATTCTAGAGGACCTTTTTTGGTAGCTTCGTGCTTTTACTGCTTCTAATACTTATTATATATAACAGTTAATCTAATTTAACAATAATTTCCATGCCTACTGAGCAAAGGGAAAGGGTTTAGAATCACACGAACAAGGCTATGGCGGAGAAGATACCTACGTCAGAAACTAAAAAAATGAAAAAATATCAAAATCAGTGTTCACGGCCCCAATAACTTTATTAGACCTTATAGTATGATGATCCCTTTGTTGTCAAGTATGTCAGTGCCCTAGCGTTCATAGGTAAGAGACTCGCTTTCTATTTGGTTCGTAGCACGAATCGAGATAATCTCATAACCGTGTACTAAATTGGATGACCTGTGTTTCCAGGGTTGTCGCATTAAAAGTGTGAAATTGTTATAATAAATAAGATTTTCGTTCTAAAAAATGAATGAATGAATGAATTGAATATTTAAAGAAACAGAACAATATAACATAGCGTTTAGTCTATGGTCGAATTTCGGCCACAGGCGATCGGTATTAAATATTAAGACTTATACATTTAGGTACTTTTTTAAACTCTCATTTTAATTGCTTAGTTAAATTTGTTTGATTTTTGTTTATTAATTATTAATTTACTAGGTGGTAGAGTTCTGCATTGTCTCGCCCCGGTCAGGTACCACCGCCTTACCTATTCCTGCCGCAATAGCGTCAGTGCTTGACACTATCATGTTCCAGTTTGGATGGTAAGGCCGGTAAACTTATGCATGTGGCATTACACCTCGCCACAAGATAGTAACGCACAATTAACATATTTGGTGTCCATAGGCGATGGTTGACTCTTTCCATCAGGAGACCCATCAGCTTGTTTGCTATCCTATCTAAAAAAAAAACTTCCGGTTATTTGGAGTCTGAAAACTGACTTGGTAAAGAAATAGCAGACTTGTATGTATATTACCACGTATGTCACTTGAATTTTGTGTATGTAATTTTTATTAATTTACCGTATTTTTAAAGCATTTTATTTAATTTTCTGCAGTCCTCCACAATGTAAACTTTAACTGTGCCAAATTTCATCGCGCCACCATTCGCGCAATCGTCTCAAAAAGGGGCATAAAGTTTCCTTTCACATATTAATATATAGATTTATTAGGTGTCAGAATTTCTAACAGAAAAATCAAATAAATATTTTAATGCACTGAAATAATAATCTAAAAACGAAGGGCATCATATAATATATTCATATAAACTTGCGAGAGCCCTTAGACCTTGTCAATCCGTCTTTTTTGCAAAATCCATTATCAGAGGACGTATTCTAACTAAACTACCTCCCTGCCAAATTTCATCTTTATACGTCATGCGGTTTTCGATATTTCGTGATGAGTGAGTGAATGACCTTTCTCTTTTATTCATTTAGGTATAATATCGCTGGCCAAATTACACAAATCGATCTATTCACGGGACAAATTACACTTCAGTGATCTAACCCCAAAGTATGCATTTTATTCCTGCTGCAATAGCGTCAGTGCTTGTCGCTGTCGTGTTCCGGTTTGGAGGGTAAGGTAGCCGGTAAACTTATGCATGAGGCATTAAACCTCTCCAAAAGATAGCAACGCAACATTAACATATTTGTTGTCTATGGTTGACTCTTTCCATCAGGATACCCATCTGCTTGTTTGCTATCTTATGACATAAAAAAAATGCAAACTACTTGCTTGTGTTATGGGTATTAGTCAACGATAATCATTCACAGAAATACAATAAATTCTGTTACATACATAAGAAACACCCAAACCCAGAAATACAAACATCTTTGTTCATCACACAAATGTTTGTCCCTGTCGGGAATCAAACCTCAGCCACATAGATTCGCTAACCACTCGCCAAATAGGGCGGTTATATATTATGCTACCTTTGACGATTGAACAGGGTTTTCTGTGTAACGAAAACGGTATAAAAAATCACGATTTTTAGCTTAAGAACGCAGCACATGCAACCGGTTGATGATATTTAAATCGCAAATGAGTTGTAGAGAACAAAGTGTATAAAACATCGAACTATTTAAGATGTTTATCAAGATTAATGAACAGCCAATAAAATAAAAAGTATCATTTCTACATCTCAAGGGAATACTAGTATTGGAATGTTTCGGTCGCTTCGTTAGTGGGCGGCCTAATTCGAAGGAGCGCAAGGTCGCAAATTCTATTGTACTAGTCGAGCATACGCAACTATTGTCATTGTAACACCCGGGTGCTATTAAATTAATCTACCGGTATCTATAAACCCACAGAGACCGCGAATTCTTTAACGGGTTACACAATAAGTCAAGGCGCAAATGAAACTGGTTTTTAATAGTTTACCAACTTTCACCAACCACCAGAGTTGATCAGGACCCCCTTTTGAAAAATAGATCATCTGGCGTTCTGCTAGACAGCGGGTCTAGCCAAGTGGCATAAACGCTAGGAGAATAGAAAGATAAATGTACGGACTTGACGTAAGCGTTCGATTATGCTTATGTCAAATCCATACATTTATCTTTCTATTCTCCTAGCGTTTATGCCACTTGGCTAGACCCGCAGGTCGTAAAAGGCGACCGATTCGTTACACGTGTCTTTTTTATATCATAAGATAGCAAGCAAACAGATGGGTCTATTGATGGAAAGAGTGAACCATGGCAGAACGGCAGTTGGCCTATTCTTCAAAGGAGCCCGGGACCAACACGGGGAAATTGTGATACATAAACAAAACTGAAAGCATAAAAATACACACACAGTAAATTATAATTAAAAAAAAATATTAAAATTTCTTTAGTATTTTTTTTTAATTTAAAACCGATTCCCCAATACGTAAAAAAATCCAATGAATTGAGAAACTCCTCTTTTTTAACACAAGCAAACGAACAAAGTGAAGCGACAAATATCGATGCTATTGCGATAAGATAGTTGTGCGTTGTGCGGTGCAACACTCTACCGTCCAGTATTCACGATATAAAATATAAATACTTATATTACTAAATATATAACACGGATATTTAAAAAAATATGTAAACGTTTGACCCTACGGGCCATCCCTGAAACTTTCCACTAAATTAAGATATTTTAAACTCAAAAGAGTAAAAAATATAAGCATAGATTTTTCAAATTAAAACATCTATATTTTTGTTAAAAATGACAGTATATTAATTTTTGAAAAGCTGTATATTTGAAAACCATGATGGCATTCAACTCAATTTTTGAGATCTAAAATATTGCTTTAGCTAAATAATCGACAGGTTGAAAAATTTCGATGCTATGTCAATAAACATTTTATTTTTAATTTTCTTCATTGATAAATCTCAAACAAATTGACCGATTTTGATTAAATTAACGGTATTTGTCGCAGTTTTTAAAGGAGAAAATCAGATAAGATTTTTAAGTCAATCGGTGAATTAACTTGAAAGTTATTTAAAAAAAATTAAGTACGTTTGCTAAAAACAACGTAATTTTAATATTTGAAAAGCTATAAATTTTGAGAATTAGATTCGATTTTGATTTTTGGAACGGCATTTGACGTAGTTTTTTTAGTACTAAAATATCGTAGAACACCAAAAAATGATTGGTCGAAAAATTTCAAAGCTATGTCGAAAAAACACTTTTTTCAAAATTATTCGTCAACGATTATTCCCAAACGGATAAACCGATTTTGATGCAATTTATGTACTAGACGTAGTTTTTTGAGGAATAGAGCTGGTTAGTTTTTGTACTCAATCGGCATATAAATCTGGAAGTTATATTAAAAAAATAATGTTTCGTCAATTTTTTTTTGTGTTTTTTCAAAATATCTCATAATCTCCTGGACCGAATCGGTTCAAATTTTCAGGAAAGCTAAATTGAGCGGAATCCAATCGAATGCCACCGCGTTTCGATCGGTCCAGCCGTTCAAAAGTAATGAGATATTTACATACACACATACACACACATACATACATACAGACATACTGACGTATTCGTGAAAATAGTCGGGAAATATTCCGGGAAGAACGTGGACATCTGGTGAAAATTCGATTTTCGAAATTCGGGGTAAAATCTACTACATACGTAGTGGGAAGTTAAAAAATAAACCATTCGGATTTGAAAAATCCGTTCTTTTCTGTATGACAGCCATATACTTTTTAGCTATTTACTTTACTTTAGGAAGGCTTTAGACTTTATTACCCGAAAGAGCAAAAGGAAACAACATTTTTGAATCAAAGGAACAGCTAGATAAGCTGTGAATAAGATACGTCATGTATAAGATCAAAAGAACAGCTAGCTAAGCTTGGAATAAGCAGTGTTTCAAGCCCCACTAACATTTTAGACGGTTAAAATTATGGTAGTTGCACGTATGGCTATTTATGCGACTTTTACAAAATGCCTGGCAAAAAGGCAGATAGCATCTACAAAAAGGGCCCGGACCAACAAGGGTTTTTGTTTTTATTTTAACTGTCATTTTAAACCGTAAAATCATTAAAACCCACTCTTTAGTATAGGCAAAACATGATCGGAGTGTTTTCATAACATGCATACAAAGTAATTTTTTGAAGTTACAACAACACCAAAAATAAATGAATGTACAATCTAGAAATCAGCGACCACAATCATTGCACTCAATAAAACCACACTTATCCATTAGCGAGCTAGTTAATTGGGCGACAAAGCAATATTGCTATAACAGACAAAACATTTGCAATCCGACCCCTTCGTCACTGTCGACAGTTGATACAAATCTGCAGCTATTAACGTATTGTCAACAGTCAATTACGCCGCGGGCGGTCATTAAGCGCTCAGAGAATGTTCTAGACATTCTAATTTACCAGATACGAATAACAGCCCAGATCAGTTCAAGGTTGAAAACAATCGCTTTTTAAAAGCACGTGAAATTGATGAAGACAAGATTTTGATTGATGACACAAAACCTACAGTGTTATTAAACTATCGCATCATTTTGAGCGTATCGTGTGTTAAGACACTTGTTGAACTGATGGGGAACGATACTGAAGTTATAAATCATCTTGTATAAGAGGGGAATCTTCTCGTAAGTGATATAGCCGGAAATGTGTATTATGATAAGCGTTCATCCGCGGATCACTTGCACGTTACTGAGATTTTTACAATCCAGTGGCAAATACAAGACTAAATAATGCTTTCGTCAATTGAAATGTTTGTGAATGGTGAAATCATCAAATTAATAAAGCGTTGAGTAAGTTTAGCAATGGAAGACAATCAAGAGTATAAGGTAACACGGTTAAATAGTTTAGTGAGCATGATGAAAATGGCCCAGATTTGCTTGAATGCTGTTACTTGTTTACGCATTTTGTGAGAAGATTTGTAGATATGCTCAAGTGTCAATGAATGTTTTACGAATTAAAAATTTTACCGTGAAATCTTCCTTAAAAGGCAATTCAAGAAAAATATGTTTATGCTTATAGAAAATAAATCCTAGAAATTATCGGGAGTAATCTTTAAATAGCAGATCCAGGTATTATGCTTATAGAAAATAAATCCTAGAAATTATCGGGAGTAATCTTTAAATAGCAGATCCAGGTATTATGCTTATAGAAAATAAATCCTAGAAATTATCGGGAGTAATCTTTAAATAGCAGATCCTGACCATGACCTGCGTCAATTATAGGTCACTGCCAGCGTTAGAATTTTACGATAATCGCATCTTGCGAAACATCTATTGGCAAAATTTCAAAATTCTCGTCTGTAGTAAGTCTCACAATGAGTCAAGAAGGAATGAATCACAGTCTGGAATATTAAAGTTGGGTGTTCTTTTACAATTGCTTAGTCATATCACGAAAGCTCATTTTTACGCCAATCTGAATTATACGATTTGTGGTAAATTTAGAAAAACGGAAACGTTAACAAGAGGCGTCTACTTTTTATTTCTCGTTTCAACCGGCCTTCGCATGAATGAAATGCCGAGCGGTCAACGCTCAGGCCTCTAATTCGAGCTGCGGACACCCAATAATAACAAATGGATTTATGGCTCATTAAGCTGTGAAAACGGGAGAGCATTCCGTCGAGTTCACGATAAACACGTGTCGTCGACCCATGCTGCGAACTAAAAGAAAAGTGAAAGCACCCGCTGACAAATCCCTGGCACGCGCCCGGCTTTGTGATGCAAATCTGAGAATGCACTAGCCCTAGTGCTAATACTACGTGTCAGTTATTTTGCAAAAAATAACATGCTATATATTCTGTACACTAAGGTATTATTATTACGAATACCATTTCAATTATGGACAACAATAGAATTTTTAGAGTATTATTTTATCTAGAATGTTTTGTTTATAAATATCGAAGGATATAATTGCAGAGGAATAAAAACATATTGAAATGTGTTTGGATTAAAAAGTTACAGATGTGAAAATGTGAATGATTTAAGATAATTAAAGAAAACAGACAAATAAAGAAAGAAATAAAATTTATTTGCAAGAATGTGTGTGTTCAAGATATTATAAATTATATATGGAAACCAGAATATTCCACTATAGCACGGTGTGCAAATTGCACTCCATTGTTGAGATAAAGACAAGATAATTATTACTAATTTATTTAGATAAGATTAATACGTTATTGCTAATAAAGTGATAGGAAGACGTATTATAGGTCATAAATTAAATGAAAAATTTTCACTACATATCCAAGACTATAAATATTTCATCTCATTAATTTCGAGTCCGATTACGGAAGCGGCTATTTATTAACACACTTCAAATATGAATTTCCAACACATGTAATCAATTTTAATTAAATCTCTTGCAGTTGCAAAACTTTTACAAATGTTGACATCTGTATCAGAGTGACGTTTATTAGTTTAGATATTAATTTGTTTTCTTTAATCTTACAGATTATTTTAATCTATTTAACGGAATACAAATGCGGCTCCTAATTAATCTCTTGATTTAAGCCTAATTTAAACACCAGTAATAATTTAAACGTTTTAGCGAAACATAAAATAATCTGTTTATTATACAGCGTCCATATTAAAAACTCGCTGGAAATAAGTCGTTTACTGTTCAGCTTTACTAATGTCCAAATGATGTCGGCCTTTTTATTTGTAAATAGTAATCATTACTTTTAGACTGCATTAAATGTTATCTGTATCTTAAACCAGTATGGATAAAAATTGTTAATGTTTGAAACATTTTATTAAAAACTCATGAGTGTTATGACGCATCTAGTCAAGTTCAAATGAGTATGTGGATTAAAATTAAGAATAACCTGAACTTCTTTAACATTTTAGTACAGAATTCGATTTTGTTACTATTATATTATTGATTAATTGGCACACTTATCTCTGAAACATCGGTTTTTTGTCGTCATGACTGTCATTCAAGTATGACTTTCTCAGCAACAACATAAAAATGCGTGAATTTGAACGATTAATAAAATTTGAATTCTCAGTAAATGGAGACGTAACTCCCAAAGTAGACTTTAATAAATTATTTGATTTGAGTTCTTTGCTGCTGATGATACTGATCTCTATAGTAATGTGTTCTTATAAATGAAGATAATGTGAATATTGAACCTACTTTGGAAATGATTAAAAAGGAATATGTGTACATTGATACAAGTATGTAAATTGCATGTCCACTTTGATTAAATAAATCCTGATTATACTGTTCAGGGAAGTTTCAATTATAACAATAATAACGAAAGTCGAAACGTCACAAGGGGGAGAGTGTTGAGTGAGATGTCACGTGTATGACGTGTATTTATTTTATACTTACCTCTTTTTAAATATAATATTGTAAAAATATAAGACTCTGTGTAAGGGTGGGGTGGAGAGTGGGCGGGAAGTTTAAAACATCATCACGTATCACCAAAGGGAGAGGGGTGTTGAAAAGTTGCTAAAAATATCATGCGATTAATTAACGACACCTTATACACAAGCAAGGAGAAAAATATATTATATAATATGTTCGTTGTGATCAAATTTGTGCGCCTACCATCTTTTAGTTTATAAAATAATATGTCTGCTAATAATAAATGTACGAGAATCATTACCTCGCTGTAACACAGTTTATAACTAGTACGGAAGGTAAAGGTTTTTGCATTGTACCTAAAACGCAATAGAATAAAACTAAATTAAGTTTGTTAACTGTAGTGATTGTGTACAAATTCACAGTAAGTACAATAAATTATCTATCTATCTAATATATATATATATATATATATATATATATATATATATATATATATATATATAAATTCACAACAATATATACATTTGACCATATTCATACATGATATGCAAACTATATGTCTATCAGTGTTCTGCATTACGAGTCAACCAATTTATCTCAGTCAAGTGTTCAGATTCGAGGCATTTAAATTAGAATGTTCATAAAAGGAAGAGTCATTTATAACCAATTACGCGATATAAAAAAAAACAACTGAGCAGTACAAAAAAACAATTACTCGGTACAAAAATTAGACGCTAGGTACGAGAATTTGAAAAGCACGCACGCGACTATTAACGCCCATCAGTCTGACTCATATCCAAACATGTCGACAAAAAAGGAGGGAAATATTTTTTCTTAACACAAACAGGTCGTCCGTTAAGAGCTGACTTTAATTGGTGGTTTTATATCTGATTGTTTATTATAACAAGAACGTCCGGAACTGAATTATGTACGTGTTTTTGCATATGAAATTGAACAGGTTCATTTATTTTAGTTTTTTGAGTGCATATTACTGTTTAGCAGTTCACTTGTACGTACAGGATCGTAAATAATTATGAAGTCTTATTTTAATCCCTGGTGTTATAGTGGTGGTATTATAAGTTTAACGTCTTTAAGTATCAGTGTGTCTGTGTCATCGTAGTATTTAAACTGGTCGATGACAGTAGACGCGTTGCAATGCGTTGCAATTAAATATATTCTAGTATTTATATATGTATTTCTATGTATTAGTATCGTTGACTAACACCCATAACACAAGCGAATAATTTGCTTACTTTGGGGGTTAGATCAATAAGTGTAATTTGTCCCGTGAATATTTATTTATTTAATGCTGGTGAAGATGTTTCGTCAATGCTCATTAATTACTTGTTACAACCGTTGCTATATTTATTTGAAAGAAGGAATCTTAGAGAACATGACCGTAAGGGGCGTCCATAAATTACGTATGGCAATATTGGCGTTTTTTTGACAAAGTTAAAGGCACAGATTTAATGATTCTCGTACATTTATTATTAGCAGACATATTATTTTATAAACTGAAAGATGGTAGGCGCATAAATTTGATCACAACGAACATATTATATAATATATTTTTCTCCTTGCTTGTATATAAGGTGTCGTTAAATGTCGTCCAGAAATTACGTAAGGCAATTTTGGCGTTTTTTGACATAAGTTAAAGGCACAGATTGGTTAAACATGTCACTATCCCCATCCTTATATTACCCAGTTTTGTGTCAATTTTAAACTACTCATAAACCCCCACTCCCTATATTGCTCAAGTTCTTAATAAGAAGGAGTATTATCCATACTAATATTATAAATGCGAAAATAACTCTGTCTGTCTATCTGTCTGTCTGTCTGTTACGCTTTCACGGCTAAACCGCTGAACCGATTTGGATAAAATTTGGTACAAATAAAGTTTGAGACCCAAGAAAGAACATAGGATAGTTCTTATCCCGGAAATCCCACGGGAACGGGAACTACGCGGTTTTTTATTTTAGAAATTTTTCCACGCGAACAAGTCGCGGGCACAGCTAGTTAATAATAAAAAACAAATTTCTATTAAATTATTTCCAGAGCTCTAATATACTTAAGGTTGCACGCATAAAGACATGCCGTAATCACGGAAGGAATCGCCGATATAATCTTACATATAAACTCCGGACTCTGAACACGTGTTCTATAAATACGTCATAAGATAATCTTAGATGATAGTGGAAAATATATTGCAGAGCTACGCGATATTTTTAAAGTAATACGCAGCTTGTGCGGTGTTGCGCTCGAAGTAAAAATATGTATTCCAACGACATTGTACGTGTTTTTAATTAGTTTGACCATTCCTAATCGTCGAATAATATAAAACTTATTTTTTTATATTATTAGATAGCAAACAAGAAGATGGCTCTCCTGATGGAAAGACAAACCATCGCCTACAGGCACCAAAGATGTTAATGTTACGTTGCTATCTGTGTGACGGGATAGCAATTCCACATACATAAATCTAACGGACACCTTACCCCCAAACCGGAACGGGACAATGACAAGCATTGACGTTATTGCAACACGTTAGGTAAGGCGGAGGTATCTATCTATACATATAATAAAATCGTAGGAAAGTCAAAACGAGCCATTTATGTCTCTGTTATGTACAGGCAACGGTCGCCTCTTTCCATAAAAAAGTTACTTTTTTACTATCTTATCTATACATATAATAAAAATCGTAGAAAAGTCAAACTGTACATGGAATATTTTGTGAAAAAATACTTGGGGCGTGATCTACAATCGATATCGAAGCCAAAAATATAGTTTTTAGAATTTTTGTCTGTTTGTCTGTATGTATGTCCGGGGTAAACTAAATAAGTATTGCATGGATTTACTTCAAATTTTGCATGAATATTACTAACAGGTCGGGTCAACATATAGGCTACATATTATCACGCTATCACATACGGGAGAGGAGCTGTGCGGAGCAAACGAAGTCCGCGCGGACGAAGTCGTGGGCAATAGCTAGTATACTATATAGTATACTAGCTGTTGCCCACTCTAAACTAACTCCGGGTATATACCCGGAGTTAGTTTAGAGTTATACTATATATACGGAGACGTTGTGAAACTCTACCACCTAGTAGTCACGGTGGCAGTGACACGTATAGCCAATCGGTCGCCTTTTACAACCTGCCTGGCAGAACGGCAGTTGATCTATTCTATAAAGGTGACACAGACCGACCCGCGGTAAAATATTTTATATTTGATTTTCAAAGTCGGAGGACGAAGGGACATTTGCTTTAGTTAGTTTTTTAACAGACTTTAAAAAAGGAGTAGGTTTTCAATTCGCCTAAAGCTTTTTTATGTACTGGTATGTTTTCCGCTTTCTAGACGACGCAACGCTTGAGCCGATTTTGAAAATTCTTCTTTTGTTTGGGAAGGTATGCTTTATTTATAACCACTATAAACTAACGTGGCAACATAAAATTTCCCACGAATATTATATTCCTCCGCGTTGATCCGGGCTCCTCTGAATAATAAAACATCTGCCGTTCTGCCAGGCAGTTCGAAAGAGGCAAACGATTGGTTATACGAGTCACTACCATCTTGACTGCTAGATGATATAGTTATGTGTTGTCTCGCCCGGGTCTGGTACCATCGCCTTATCCGTTCCTGCCATAATAGCGTCAGTGTTTGTCACTGTCGTGTTCCGGTTTCAAGGATAAGCTAGCCGGTAAAGTTATGCTTCTGGCATTAAGACCTCGCCACAAGAATAGCAACACCATTAACATCTTTAGTGTCTATGGGCGATGCTTTTCTCTTTCAATCAGTAGAGCCATCTGCTAGTTTGCTATATTATGATATAAAAAAACATGGCAATGTTAATTATTCCACTAATATTATGTGTAATGATCGCAGAAACCTTTTCTGCGATCATCACACTGAAATGCGCACAACTCTATATATAGTTAGGATAAAATTCGGTACAATTTGATTTGGTATTTGTCCGGGTGACATACAGGCTGCTTTTTATACCGCACAATTCCCGCGAGTCGGATTAAAAAAAGTTTAAATTACGCAAACCACGTGACAAGTCGCTATCATTCTGTGTAAAACTTACAGATGCTCACGGCGATTCAGACATCAATTACACGTATCTTTTACCATTTACCTGAAACAAAAACAAATGTATTAATTAGCATATACCTAAATATTTATTAATGGTATACGATGGACAAACTACACGAATTGATCTAATCACAAACTAAGCAAATCATTTGCATGAAGGCAATCATATTGGTCTTAGTCAACGGTTCACCACCACAGGCGATCGCTAGTATTTTATAAAAGGTCAAGCCCAAAAATACAAACATTTATTCTCATCACACAAGACTTGTCTTAGTAAATTGGGAATAGAACCAGAGCCCCATCTAATGCGTAGTCAGGGTCGCTAACCACTCGGGGTCGGTATTATTGAAAATAAATTAAAAAAAAAAAAACTTATGTCTTGTAAATAAATACCACACTACTAATTTTACTGATGTTGCCGTCCTCAAGGCTAGCTAGGACGGTTACGTCACGGTAATATTATCTACCAGTATTCTATCTTCATACAAACGGGTGGAACGTGAGTTAAACCTACGCGCTCGGAGTTCGGCATGCACTCGATACACAACAGATTAAGGGTTGCGCCGCAGTTACGAAGGGCCGGTGTGACAGCACAGGCAAATGTAGTTAAAATATTGAATGCGGGCAACCCTATAAAATTTTACGTACAACACGGCGCGGCTGGCTATAGGTATTTATTTCAAGGACAGGGCCGAGTCAAAATACTGGTAGTTAACATTACCGTGGTTACGTTATCTTGATTGTCACTGTCGTATTCCGATTAATAGGCTAAAGAAGCCGGTAGGTATATGCATTAGTATTACATTCTTGCCACACGGATGGTGACATATTATTAAAATCATTGGTAAATCTGTAGGCGACGGTTATCGCATTGTATCAGGAGGGTCATCAGTTTATTACCTTATGATATGTCTGGGCTCCTTTTGACAAACAGACCATCTGTCTTTCTGCCAGGCAGTTCGTAAAAGGCGAAAGATTAGCCAAATGTGACGCTACTATCGAGATGTCAAAGTTTTGCAAAGTCTTGTCGGGGCTAGGTACCAACGGCTAACCTATTACTGCCGCAATAACGTTAGTGCTTGTCACTGTCGAGTTCCGGTTTGGAGGGTAAGGCAGCCGGTAAACTTTAGACGTGACATTACATCTCGCTACACAGATGGCAACGAGCCATTTATGTCTCTGTTATGTACAGGCAACGGTCGCCTCTTTCCATAAAAAAGTTACTTTTTTACTATCTTTTCTATACATATAATAAAATCGTAGGAAAGTCAAAACTGTACATTGAATAATTTTTTAAAAGAATACTTGGGGCGTGATCTATAATCGATATCGAAGCCAAAAATATAGTTTTTAGAATTTTTGTCTGTTTGTCTGTATGTATGTCCGATGTAAACTCAAAAAGTAATGCATGGATTTACTTCTAATTTTGCATGAATATTACGAACAGGTCGGGTCAACCTATAGGCTACATATTATCACGCTATCACCTACGGGGGAGGAGCTGTGCGGAGTAAACGAAGTCCGCGCGGACGAAGTTGCGGGCAATAGCTAGTCATTTAATAAATTGGTAAAGCACGTGTCAGACCACGCGTAATGTAGAGTTCTGATGTTGCCCATCACAATAATGGGAAAAAGCGGGCCTTTATAGTTTCGTACTATGAACATTTAAGCTATATAACGTCAATGGCAAATATATATCCGCACCACAAGTTCACCGCCTATAAAAACTCTCTAAGTACATTTTATATGTTCATAATATACTCAAAAATTTGTAAAGCCTTCTAAGCCGAGATAATTTGCCTTTTTTTATTATTATATTTACTACCTCCTACTATGATTTCTTTCCCACCCCCAAAAACGTTTAGCCTGCAGAGGGGAGTTTGTTGACGTGACTAATATGTATATTCATGCTAAATTACAGCTTTGTAGTAATAAGGACATCTGAGCTATCGTGCGGACGGATGGTAAACTAGGAACCCTTATAGAGAAACAATAAGGATTCTTAATTTACTTTGGAACCCTAAAAAGGTACGTTTTCGATCTATCAGGAGGGTCATCTGCCTGATTAAGGTACTATTATATAAAATACTAGCTGCAGCGTGCAGCCCGCTGTATTATAAAAGCTTTTGACTAATATCGTGGGATCACCTAATTTTTCCGGGATAAAACGTAGCCTAAATGCTATTCCAGGTCATTATCTACCTGTGTGCCAAATTTCATTCAAATCCGTTTAGTAGTTTTTGCGTGATTGAGTAACAAACATCCATCCAAACATCCAAACTTTCGTATTTATAATATTAAATAATATAATAATAATATAGATAAATTCCAAATAATTAGCGATCGTCTTCTGGTCGAAATTCGACCGTAATCTAAACAATAAAATATCTTTCAAGTTTTGTATTTGTTTACATGTGTGTGTATAATGATGAGTGTCAAATTAATGTTAGTGTGTGTAACGTTTATTTTTATTAGTTAATATATTTCTAACACCTGTTAAATATAAATATTAGTTTTCTGCACTCCTACACTGTGTAAACTTTAACTAATATGTCAAATTTCACACTCCTCCATTCGCGAAATTATCGTAAAAAAGGATAAAAAGTTTTCAAAAAAGATTGCTTAACGTATTAATAAATATATAGATAATTGACATATCAAAATGCTCCCGATAGTACAAACTAAGAAAATAACCCACAAGCCACAAATAACTTTACACCAAGCAAGGCCACCGTAATCACATATCTACATATTTTTAATCACCCCGTGTATGTCGCAACGCAACTCACATGTTCCCAGCGGTCAGTACACCGCGCCCACGCACCAACGGCTACTTCTAAGGTTACGGCGGACACATTAGCAACTCACTCCATTTTATTA
Organism: Apodemia mormo; assembly: GCA_036924255.1. NCBI lineage: Eukaryota > Metazoa > Arthropoda > Insecta > Lepidoptera > Riodinidae > Apodemia > Apodemia mormo. The sequence continues at coordinate 41,786,995 of JAUPFN010000005.1, read as the reverse complement.
TAAAACCATTTAACATGTCTTCACGGCAAGGGAAGAAGGCTTGTGTAACTTACGTTTAGAAACGTTACGAATTTTTTTAACATACCTTCTGGTTTAATATTTTTTTATGAATAGCAAACAAATACTTTCTTCTCTTAACTATTCAGAAACCGAAAACATTCTTACTAAATCTTAACCACTAATACTCAAACATATACACTAACCTACATTCTCTCTCATACACACACACACACATACATACAACTCACAACCACCTTCTTCCTCAAATACATACACACAAAAACTCTCACACATAAGAAACATTCACTTACTCATACGTAAGTCACGCAGAGCAGTCAGTCAACCAAAATTAATTTATTGTGCCTGATGTTATCAATTTTATTTTCTCAAATTTTGTAATTTTCTTCTCGTTTTATTGTATAATTTTATTACCTCCCTTGAAATTTTTGTTAAGTGTATCTACGGAAATCACTACATGGTATCCACGCCACAAGCCTTACTTAGTGTGGAGACCAATAAAAATTTAAGTTATTGAACAGTACTTTTGAAATAAGAAATAATAATAAATCTTATCTTATCGTAAATCCATCGTCTATAAATGTTGATGGTGCGTTGCTATCCATATGGCAGGCTAGTGATGCCACATGAGTTTTACCAGCTAGGTACCCTATCCTTCAAACGGGAACACAAGTTATTTAGCCATAACAATATTGCGAAAAGAAAAAAAAATTACTACAGATGCAGTACGTACTGATTTAAATTTAATTAATACGAGCTTTATTTACAGTAACTGGACGACCGATTTTACTGGGTATTTTTTTTGTGAAAACGGCGTTTACACATATATACGTTACGTGTTTGTGAAAACATTTTTGTAATTATGGGATTCGTTTGTGCTCATTTAAAGGTAATAAGATAGGTACTCTCGTATATACATATATTCCCACAAAAAACCCCTTACGGAGTAGGTAATGAGACCCTTAGCACCTACAGCACGATCCAAACAGACTAGCCTTGTATTTGATTCAGGCGTAACTTTGCGGAAATCCATTATTAAAAAGATGAAATTAATAGCAAATTTAATTAATTTCACCTTTTTAGACTAGCCTTGCTTCCTCCACATTCATAACTCTTTATACGAACACGCCGGTTTCGGAAACACTTGACTTTGTTTAATTCATTATTCTCATGTTAGAGTCCCTTTGGAGGAATAGACTGTCTGCCTTGCTGTCAGCTCGTAAAAGGCAGAGAAGACGAAACATCAGGCCGTCGAGACTACTAGGTAATAGAGCTTTTCAATCATCTCGCCGGAGCTGGTATCACCACCTTGCCTATTCTTGCAGTAATAGTGGCAGTGCTCGTCTCTGTTGTGTTGCGATTTGGAGTGTGGTCATAGAATATAGAATACAACAGGTAGCTTGTTGCTGGTTGGTCTAATAGGGTTGGTAGATCATAACGCGATGCAAACTTAACATCTTTCATTTCTTTAAGCGAAGGTCATCTCTTTTCATTTGTTTCGTTTGTTTAGTATGCAATGATTTATAAAAAACAGACAATAATTAAATTGCAAGATGTTTTGAGACAAACCCTGTTGTCAAAGGTTTCTCCACGTTTTCCAGGAATATGTCAATATTCCAAGTTGTTCAACACTTTAGTAGTAATAAATAAATAAGTAAAGCCTATATTGATTGTGTTTTATTTGCTGCTATTGATCTTTCTTTTTTAAATAACACTATTACTTGTGATACAATTCTTGAAGAAATGTATATTGACAAACTTTAATAGAACATTTAAGGAAAGTTTATATATCCACCACTGCTAGTCTTTCTTCACCACGCAACAGTCATATACTTGAGTAAAATGTTCAATGTGATGAAATTATCAGTATCGGATAGGAACAAAACCGTATTCGCTTCGCAGTCATGAGAAAAACGCAAAATTTTGAAAACAATGCTAAATTTATCGTTGACAGTGTAACGAAATACCAATAGACTTAAAAATAAAAATTTTAGTATAAAAATTTCAAAAACAATAACTCAACCCTAAAGTAAAGATAACAAAATCAATTTGTTGTCCACATAAGACGATACAAAATTTTATTGCCTCCATTACAAAAAGCCTAATATAAAGAATCTCTCAAGGCGTGACATTTGGTCCACAACATTACATGTTACATATAATAAAATATTTTAAAATAATATTTTATTCGAGAAAGGATAACATAACAATAACAGGTTCGAAATTCTTCTATACAAAATGGTTGATAGACCTGTTTCGAAGTATAACATTAAATCACCTCAGCCCACCAATATTTCCATACAAGTGCCCCAACAAAATAATTCTAAATGCGCAAGCGTACCTCAATATATCATTTTTCAAGCACATACAGGTTTTCTAAGCCAACAGGATTGTTAGTGTTATTTCCTAACGAATACCTGTACAGACATAAATCTTTACGCACAAGTACATCTTATTTTAATAGGTAATTTTAATGGAATGTTTAATAGATTAGTTTTATTGTACGTCTGTGTGTATGCACATGAAATATTTATTTAAATGGACGCACGTCTAGTATACTAATTTTACAGTATTGGTTTTGATATTTCAACATTTGTAATGTTCTTGTCGATTACCACAATCGAGTATAGTGACAGATCAAGTTATTCATTGAACCAATATATACAATTGGATAATTTTAAGATAATAGATGATTACTGTGTTTAAAGCATTTTTTTTTTGAAATACAATAGGTACGTTCAGGCATTGTACAATACAACTTATGGCACAGTTAGGGAAGCGTTTTTAGTGCTAAGATGACTTTTTTCTGATAGCAAATAGTCGTTGCCTATTAACAGATAGAGTCGCTTTGCAATGTAAAATAAGCATACAAGTAGATTGCTGTCTTGATAGAATGAAATAAAATATATTTTATAGGATATGGAATATGGATATCAAATTCTATATTTCTTTCGTGTATGTAACGTATTACATTCGAAATCATATTGACGGTTATAGCCTAGTATTTTGTATTTGCTTCAGGAATATTTGTAGAAGCCACTGCTTCATATACAAATAACCTAGCCCATATATTTGTTACAAACTGCTGATCGGAATTCAGCGACTTGAACTTTAGTACCCGACAGTACAATCTAGCTGCCCTATCGAAGATCAATAAAATATATCACTTTTCAAGCAAACAACCGCTTTATCACGTAAATGCCAATCCCACTTAGTGTCCAGACTCGGTCAGTCTATTGAATTTTATTGGTCACCCATGCAGCGGCTGGTCGAAGCAATTTATTTGTACTAGAAGGCTGGTACGTCATCCTTCCTTTCCACAGTGTTTTAGTTTTCCCTCGGGATATATCCGGAACGATAACTATCGTTAACATCAATATACATTCTAACAACAAGGTAACTGATTAGAATGTAAACTTGTTTGGATTCTACGATTCTGCATTCAGTCGTCTCAATGATCATTATACAACGCAGCAAGAAACGTTTATTTCTTATTCACAAGAGACGACCAACGCGATAATATCAGCTCGTTCTATTATTTATTTATATTCTTAATCTTTGCTCAATTAGCAATAATTCTTTTCTTCTTATTCCTTACTAGGTAAAGATGAGAAGTATCCTTTAGGGACTGTATTAAGAACTACCTGCCCACAGCAGCCCGCTGCACCATAAAATAATGTGAAAAAGTTAATCCCACGCGAAAATTTTTTTGTCCGGAAAAAAATTCTACGTAGCACGCAGCAATTCCAGGTCATCCTCTACATGTGTGCCTTTCATCCAAATCGGTTCAGCTGTTTTTTGCGTGATTGAGTAACAAATCTCTATCCATCCATCTTGACAAACTTTTCGATTTATAATATTAAAAAGATAGTATAGATTACAATCACTTAAATACATCGGATCACATATTTCGTTGAATAGCAACACCTAGAGCAATAGTATCTTGGGGGTAATTACCCACGCAGGATAATTAATAATTACCCCCCCCCCCTGCTTTTGTATAACGTTAACAGATTGAAAATTAATTTGAAACTAGCTGACGCGCGTAGCTTCGCCAGCGAGTAGATTAACATGTCGTTGAGAATTTTTTCAAATATTCACCCCTCATTTCAGCCCCTTAGCGGTTGATTTAAAAAAAAGTTAGCATATATTTGGCCCCGGTTTTCAACTATCTCCAAACAAATTTTCATCAAAATACATTCAGCGACTTATCCGTGAAACCCTAACAGACTGCTGTTTAATAAATAGCAGTGACTTTAAAAGCATTTTATTACTTTTTGTCGTTTAAGTACATTAATGAAATTACATTTGCGTATCGAAAAATTTACAAAGTCATAGATGATCACAAGGAAATCAATTTGATAAACAGATAATCTGCACAAAATGAGAAATAATTTCACAATTATTGTGAAAAAAAATTTATAAACTCATAGATGATGAAAAGATCACAAGGAAAATCAATTTGATAAACAGATAATCTGCACAAAATGTGAAATCGAACTAATGCATCAAATAATCTCAAGTATAAGGTAATCGATAGCTTAGCCTAATCGATTATAAAGGTATCGATATCGATTGAGATTCGATTCCATTCGAATAAGAGCACGCGTCAATCACCTGTACCTAGACTTATCTGGCAAGTGCCCTAGTGCGTGTACGACGATAAAACGCCACCGATCGATAAGATTATGTCAATTCATGTCACATTCTTGTTTTACTATGATGATAAATGCGTGCCTTACTATGATAGATTGCAGCAGGGTAATAATATGGAGTTACCATCCAAACGACATGCACTTTATAGAAGCAAACATAATTTAAGCCAAGATTTCTTGCGTTTTATTATCCGTCATATAATTCCATATATACAATGGGTATTACCTCTCTCCTCTATATTAAAACCTCTCCGAAAAAATGACACACAGGAGGGATGCATAAAACCCTTCCTAAACCCAATCAGCAAAAAAAAAATTTAAATGATTCATTAAAAATTTTACGATATTTTAAAATGCTGAATTATTTTATTATATTTCCTTAAAATGTAGCAAAATATAAAAAGTTGACATCACCACATCGCTTTAGCAGCTTGTCGGGCCACACGCAACTAGGCTTCCGTGGTTGCCATAAATTAGCACTTTAAACCCTAATATTTCAAAAACGAATGTCTTAATTACAAAAATGTTTTCACAAACACATAACATTTTTAAAGATCTATCTAACGATACCCCACCATCATGAGGTACGAAAAATAAACATCCCCACTACGTGTAGAGGAGGGAGGTACCCTTAAAATATATATTTTTTCTAAATTTTGTATTAAATCTTTGTCGGCACGACTAATTATTTTTAAGCCAACAGGATAGTAACTGTTATTCACATATAATTATTGGAGGGTAAGGTAGCCGGTAGACTTATGCATGTGGCATTTCCATCCCGCCCCACGGATAGTACGAAAAATAAACATCAGAGGAGAGGAGAGAGGTATCCATAAAATACATTTTTTTCTAAATTTTATTTTAAAACTTTGTCGACACGACTATTTCTAAGCCAACAGGATCGAAAGTGTTATTCACATATATTTAATGAAGGGTAAGGCATCCGGTAGGCTTAAGCAGGTGGCATTGCCATCCCGCCACACGGATAGCAACGTACCATTAAAATCTTTGGTGTATATAAGCGATGGTTTCTCATTCCATCGGGAGAGCCATCTATTTGTTCGCTATCTTGTTATATAAAAAAATACAATTCACGAGAAATTACAGCTTTCTAGTACAAAGGATCTCTGAGATGCAAAAAGATAGACATGGCTAAACCTAAAAGGATTCCTTCTAGACTTCGGAACTCTAAAAATGCAAGCACTATCAAATACGACTTTAAAAAGTTTAAATACTTGAAAAACTGAATTTACTGTAAGTCGACGCTACAGTATTACAGCTACTTCAGTAGCCGAGTGTACGTGTTGAATAACAGTTCCAACTGGAGAGCTACCTGACTCTCCTCAAGAACTGTAAATAGATATCCCCAAGTAGGGGAGCTAAGTGCCGCGACAAGTGCGACTTCCTTGCGACCCCACTAAGTAGGTGTATACTAACTTGCCATAGACGGGATTACAAGTACTTGACTCGAAATATCATTATACTAGTTAATATAAGCGGATTTTCCCGCGCAAAAAGGATTCCTCATTTTTTATTGTGATACTTTAACGCATTACACGGATAGCAACACACCATTAACATCTTTGGTGTCTATAGGCGATAGTTATCTCTTTACATTGGGAGAGCCAGCCAGCTAGTTTGCGGCCTTATGATATAAAAAACGGGCCTCTTTTTGAAGAATAGATCCCCTTTAGGCACTTCGTAAAAGACGAGAGCAGGTTAATATGTACCACTAATACCGTGACCAGCTTGTTAGGTGGTAGAGTTTTGCAACGTCTAGACCGAGTTTAGTACGACGCTCTTACCTATTCTTACCGCAACAGCCTCAGTGTTTGTCAGTCGCTGTCGTGTTACTGTTTGGAAGGTAAAATAGCCAGCTTAATTGCGCATGTGAAAGGTAAGATGTTCTAATACCAGTAGTAATGACAGCAGTGACAAAAAATATCCTTTCATATTTTACGACTTACATAGCAAGAAGGAATCTGATCAATTTTTCGAAAAGGGCCCTTACCAATAAAGTGTCATGACCAAAGGCTTTTCCTGCATTCATCTTCATACAAACACTGGTTTCGAGGACTGTTGACCACGACCAATTTGATTATGATAATTGGTCTTGGTCTCCCCCGAATTTATGACGGCAGAAATGTAAAAAGGACTCTCCCACCTCATATTTTTCTTATTTAAATAGCTCTAACAATAAATACGAGTACCTAGAAACCTAGAAGAGTCAATCAAAAATTAATTGATATCAAATTATTGACCACCCCGTTGGTCACGATCAACGACTCGTCGTTAAGGACTCTGTCTACGCAACCACAGTGCGATTCCCACCAGGGACCAGTATTTGTGTGATTTGAGCAAAAATATTTGTTTTTCTGGGTTTGGTTTTTTTAATATATTTCAGAATTTAAATACGTTTTAAATTTAAATTAGTATCGTAGACTAACGCTCATGTAACAATCAAATAATTTGCTTACCTTGGGGTTAAATCTATTCGTGTAATTTATAGGGGATATTTTTTTTATTTTAGTGTATTAGATATTAGTATCGCTGACATCCATATCGCTAGCAAATATTTTGGTTCGGTTAAATCAATTCAAAGATAAAAAAAAGTATCTTCACGCCCATATCCCCGAAGGGCTAGGCAGAGGAACAACAAGTGCACCCACGATTTGCCGAAGATACTTGGTCCCACAAATGTGGTAGGTGACAAGCCTATCGCCAACCGGGCACTTTCCAATCCCGGGCAACTTTGTGTTTCTTAGAAAACTGAAAAAACACTTTTTTTTTGTGCCCAACCCAGGAATCGAACCCAGGACCTCATGTGGTCAACCCCAACGTTGGACCGCTAGACCACAGAGGCGATCAATTCAAAGATAGCTATTATTATCAATCACGTTGAAATTAAACATAAAAATCCCTTCCAAATGTCGATTGCGCGAAGTTCATTTTATTAATCAACATCAATCGCACACTGATTCAATGCCACAATTCATTCTTATAAGCTTTAACACTTCATCTTGTCAGTATCTCTTTCCTGAGCATCTTCAAACATCACCTTCAAACACGAGTAACAGAGATAAGAACAGATAATAATCGAAGTTAACGAGCTTATAGACGTAGGTTCCATCGCATATCAAGTTCCGTTAATAAATTCAATGGGTACATTTACACATGCAAGTAAGCAGCCTCGGTAAGTAGTAAGCATAACTGTCCTATATTTTATCCATATTTATCCATAAGCATAAAGAAAACTTCAATCGAATCGAAATGTTTAGGGCTTTCACACACATAAATACGATACATCATCGCGTTGAGATTAGTACGCGCCATATGTGATAAAAAATGTGTAAAAGCCCTAAACGAATAACGATTCGATTGAAATTTTGTTAAGTGAATAAATAGGGCCCCTATTTGTTACCCGCCTAGTCACTCCAGCCCGCTTAAGGTAAATAGAGTGAGATATGTCGCTTGTTAAAGAAGAGATTTAAAGAATAAGAAGGACTAATATCTCGAATATTCTAATAAGTATGCTACAACAAACAATTGTTGTTTCGTGATAGAAACGAGATATTGGTTCTTTGTTATTCGTAAACCTCTCTTCATTTGGGTATGACATACCACACGCTGTTTATCTTAAGCAGGTTGGTTGTTTAAAATACGCGACATGAGATACTTATCGCGCACATATAAATACATAGTCGACGTCGTTTTTTTTTTCATTTATGCTTGCTTTATCACCATTTTATATTATTATTGTTGTTACTTTGTTTATATATATATATATATATATATATATATATATATATATATATATATATATATATATATATATATATATATATATATATATATATATATATATATATATATATACAGGGTATAACAAAAATAAGCACTAATACTGAAGGAGCGTTCAGGATGTGTGGTTAGCTCTTTAATTATACATTTTTAATAAATAAAAACTATGAAATTTCTGAGAAAATGAATGTCAAAGTTTTTTTTCAAAATGATCTGTGGCAGCCCTGAAGTATAGCACGCAGTAACGTACGCGCACGGTTTACGCAGCTATGAAAGGTCACAATCATATGATAGATGTCAATGAACTGCTAGACGCACAACAAAGTACTAATTACTTGACAGAGTAAATAATGTAGATATTATTTAAAGAGTTTTTTTATATTTTTTTCTACCAGGACTGATGTTGGAATAAACCCATGAGGGTCCTTAGTTTGATTACCAGGCTGGACAATTTGATTCATAGGTAACTTAACTGGGTTTTGATAGCCATAATTATTACATTATGTTAAAAAAAACACTGTCCGACTATTGGTGTCACTCGATAGCATATTACGATCATATTAAAATAATTATTAATTACTATACTCATATTCAATAAAAAAAATCTCATAAAATTTTATTAATCGTAAATACCTACCTAGTAGTCTCATACCTAGTTTACGTAAGGCAAACCTGCGGCTATTAGGCATTTCATGCAGGAAAATCTCCCGCCTGGCAACAAAATTATATCAGCTGTGTACCTAAAATTTATTGTGACCTGGATTATTATTTCTAACTCTGAGTGAAACTATTAGTTTGGTACATACATTCTAAAACAATCGTGGCAAATAATCCAATATAACTAATTAAGGTATCTTTTTGTTATGAAAACACATTACATAAATTACTTCATCACACAATATCCACCTTCAAAGTCAACTATTCACATGTGTTTTCAGTGTAGGTACCTAAATCTATTCCGTGATTCATAGGCATTTTACAATGTATTATCTGGCATGGTTTCAACTTACAAACTGTTTTAATGGCATAATACTTACCTCTAGTACCTACCCTGTTTGCTTCTAACTTCACATAACAAGGTGTCTAAATAGGTAATTAGTTTTTGAGCAGGTAAATCATAGCTATTATCACTTTTTTTACACACAATTCTAAAAACTTAGTAAAACTTTCTCGTTGATAACACGACACTTCGCAAAATAAATATGCATTATCATTAAGAATTAAGACACAACACAACCTTTTATAAGCATTTTTGACAAATAAACCTACGCATTGATTAGCCTAGAAGTCCTTTGATTTGAAGTATTACCGACATCGCGCTAGGCGTCTCAACGCGCCCGACTTAAGGCCTTGCTCACACACACTACTGAATATTTTCCGCGGGAATTTTAATTGCGCAAATTAATTTTCGTTACATATGAAATTTGACATGGCTAGCACTGCTAAAAAAATGTCAAGAATCGGAATGTTCCCGGTGAGTTGATAGGCTCGTTTGTCACTATCACTACATGGCTGATGGAACTTAGTACCTACCTAAAGTTTGTTTTAGGTGCGCCTCTTCTTACCTTTTTTTATGTTATTGAGATAGGCAAACTAGCAGACGTGCCACCTGATGGTAAGTGGTCGACGTCGCTAATGAACAAAAATGGGATACCTGGGCTGGAACTAGCCCAGGTATTCCATTCATGTGTTAGAGACATAAGATGTTAAGATCCTGAGACATAAGATGTTAAGTCTCGGTGCCAGTAATTACAGTGCCTGTCTTGCCCTTCTCTCCGAAACACAGCAAAGCTGTTTCACGGGAGAAATTGGCAAGACCTTTCTAAGTAGTAGTTATTTCAGGAAAAAGATAATTTTTGACTACGTTTTTTTGATTACATTTTAGATCAAAGATTTTATAAAATACTAGCCGTTGCTCGCGGCTTCGCACGCGTGGTTAGAGTTTTTTGTGAATGTCAAAAATAAACCACGCAAGCGAAACCAACGAAAACTATTGCTAATTTTAGCGATTGCCGGGATTACATATCAACCTGTTCATTCATTCAGAAAAATTAATCTTTTTCATCAAAATATTGTTTATCATACTGGAAATGAAAAAGTATTAAGTTAACTTTAAAGCCGCCGCCGGTCGTTTGTACAGGCCTTTAGAACTTACACGTGTTTTGCGGCTTATACAAAGTGCAACGAAACGCTTTGATTGGCGAAAAGACCACTTTCGGAAAGAGACAAGACACTCCCTTTTTTCTGCCATTTTGTTTTTATGTAAAATCATACTAATATGTAGTTCCGTATAGTTTTAGTCAACATTTTTGTCACTTTTATGATAAGAGTGATGCCGGTTTAGGCGTTTCTTCGTAAGGTACTGGGTTCGATTCTCAGTTCGCCTGGTAGAATGGAGGGTAATTCTTCTTAAGGCACTCAAACTAACACGGGAAATGATTTTTTTTTATTTATGGTGCAAGGGGTCCCACCACCACCTTCGGGACCCAAGACAACCTGACTGCTGTACAATGAAAGAGGTCCTGGCACCGGCTTCCTCCAGAGAGGTTCGGAGGTTAGACGACAGTCGCTACGGCAAACTCAAACTCGTTCCTAGCGCAAGCGTGGAGAATAACCGGAATAAACTCTAAGATGAAGAAGATTATTTTTAAATTTGTTTCACTGAACCCTAATTAGTTCGGAAAAGTACCTAGATAATTGTAAAGGAATTTTTATTTTTTTATTCAGTTGCCGTTTGTCTTTGGAGAGCGTAACTATTGCTATTATTGCCGATTTTTTATGAATCTTACTTAATACCCATTGATTGGAAATCGCGATTTTAAAAATGCCACGTAGAAATAATAATGACCGTCACCTTTACACTAATAGTGAATTTTACGAAATGATGCTATGTGTTGGTGCTGCTAGGAATGGTAGCATTAATGAAGCGAGGGAGATTTACCGACAACGGTTTATTGATGGAAGGCCACCAGCAGAACAACGTCATTTACCTCCGTACTCAGTATTCCGTAACATGTGTTTACGACTTCAGCGTACTGGTTCCTTCCACCGCGAACGAAACGTTGGACGTCCTAATTCAAGAGTAGGTACTGCTATTGAGACTCGAATTCTAAATCATTTTGACGAGAATCCTCGGACCAGCACACGCCGATGCAGTGCTATGTTAAATGTAAACCATATGGTGGTGTGGCGTACTCTGCAGGATGATGGACGACATCCCTACCATTTTTCAAGGACTCAGGAGATAGGACTTGCAGACCATATGCCCAGAATGGACTTTTGTAGGTGGTACCAGAACCGTGCTGAAGCAAATCCCGAATTTGCTTTTAATATTTTATGGACAGATGAGGCTTCTTTCACAAGAAATGGTGTGCTCAATTTGCACAACGAGCATGTGTGGGCACATAATAACCCGCATGCCTCGAGTGAAAGTAGCTTTCAGCACCAGTGGAGAATTAATGTCTGGGCAGGCATCGTTGGGGACTATGTTTTGGGGCCGACTATTTTACCTCAGGGTCTTAACGCTCAAAGGTACCTACAACACCTGAGAGAGGATTTAGAAGAACATCTGGAAAATCTTCCACTGAATGTATACCGTAATATAATTTTTCAGCACGATGGAGCACCCGCTCACTTTGCACGCCCTGTGCGTGATTATTTAAACGATCGATTTGCAGAGTGGATAGGTCGAAGTGGCCCGGTGCCTTGGCCACCTCGTTCTCCAGATCTCACGTGCCTAGACTACTTTTTATGGGGTTATGTGAAAAATAAAGTTTACTCTGTGGAATGTCATACACGTGAAGAGATGGAAGGTAAAATTAATGCAGCATTTAGGTCCATAACCCCACATATGTTGCATAATGTAAGGTTATCAATGTTACGCAGAACTGCTCTTTGCATTGAGAAGGGTGGTGGTCATTTTGAACCTTACTTATAAATTAATTTGAAGACAGTGTTGTTTTATTATTGCCTGTAAATAGTGAATTTGGATTAATGTATAATAATTAATCAGTGACGAAAGTGATATGTAAAAAATTGCTTATTAAATGTGTGTAAGTACAAGTACGCGGTATTCTTCATGTCTATGTGTGCGTCACGCTATTCATTCAACGTGTTGCTGACGTCACATCACTTCCATCTTCAAGGTAGGGGTGTGAAAATAAACTTTAATTTCTTATTTTACTAAATTTATATGAAACAAAAAATGTGTGCCTTTTGGTATAATATTTTACCAGGTGTTTGTTTAGTTCATGTACACGTATACCCTTGAAAGTTAGTGCTTATTTTTGTTATACCCTGTATATATATATATATATAATACTAGCTGATGAGATAAGACAACCATCGTCCAGACACCAAAGCTGTTAATGGATTGTTGCTATCCGTGTGGCAGGATGGCAGTGCCACATGCATAAACCTACCAACTACCTCATACTGCAAACCGGAGTACAAAAAATATTGACGCTATTGCGTCAGGAAACGGTAAGGTAATGGTGCCAAAATCCAGGCGAGACGTTGCAGAAGTATACGACGCAGTAGTGCCGTATGTAGCCGGATCGTTCGCCATTTACTAAATGCCTAGCAGAATGGCAGATGGTTTATTCTTCTAAGGGGCCCAGACCACGGAGAACGCAGGTATCCACCTGTACAAGGTAACCGACTACTTTACACTTTAAACCGGAACACAACAGTGACAATCACTGACGTTATAGCGGCAGACCAAAATAAGGCTGTAGTACCAAGCCCAGTCGTGACGAGAGATAAAATAGTTTCTCCGAACATTCGCCAAACGTTGATAGCACGTATGTGTAAATGCGGTAAAAGGTGCCTTTATTTGGTTGAACACTATATTATTCTAACTGATATGGGAATTGAATCATTCCGTGACTTGAGATGGACGCAATTAAATATATTGATTGCAATAAACCCCTATTTGGAAACAGGTGTCATCTGAAATTCCATTCAACACCTCTTATGGCGTGAATCTTGTTGAGAGAGACATGAATTCTTATTGTCAATTAAAGGATTTATTGCAATTGTATGGTAATATTAATCACTATGCACTTCGTAATGATTTATTTAGGGTATCTGTCAAAATTACTAAATTGGAAATGCTTTATTAAGATATAATCCGCGCTTTAATTTTAAATGGAATCCATTTCTCAATAGTTCCCTTGCTGAAAGGGCATCATTATGACATTTATTGAGATGAAGCCTTAAACGTCGTACAGTAATTTCGTGCGATACATTCATTTGTATTTTGATTTTCTGCAAATAGTGTTTGCAGTTCCAAGGCTATTAAATGTTCTGTTTTATTTGTATAATAATTTAAAGGTTTGTCTTCATAAGTTATGATTTATGCAGTGAATTAAAATTTTACTTTGTCCATTTTTTCCCAAACATTCAAACTCGCATTTATAATGTTAATATAGATTACGCAACATAGAAAGACATGAATTGTACGTAACGGTTTTAACGCGAAGCTATAAACGAGTGTACGTAAAATGATAGCAACTGCTGTCTATCGCACGTAATAGATTCTTTCAAGGTGGGGGTCACATCTAACAACGATGTTCAATGTTCATTCGTATCTTCTGAATGGACCGCCCATTCATTCGCTTGAGATCGAAAAGCGTTAAAGAAAGACATTCACGCACCGACCATTCAGTCGACCCACGCGGATCACATTCGGTGACCTGTGCGTAGGATAAAACTCCTTTATGTTCTATATTTAGCCATTCCAAATGACACGCTAGCCTCTGTTCGTCTAACAACTTGTTATCTTAAACTGCTAGGTAATTGCGATAAAAATGTACCTATTTATACTCAGTATCTGAAAGTTGCGACTTGCTAGTTTGTTGCAAGGTAACAAAATTAAGAATTTATATTTATGCACAAACAAAATGTGCAAAGGTATAACTTAACGCGTATTCATTCAGTTCTAGCCAACCATTCTGTTCTAGCCAAGGTAGCGAATATTTTTGGAATGAAGTTTCTTATCGCCCCGCGCACGATACGGACTTGACGTACAAGGACTACACAAAAAAGTATAGGCTGCTACGAGTTTTCGTCACGGGTCTTTTGCCGCTGTTAAATCGTGCTCTTTAGTGTAAACGGTTAGATCTGTCTGTGAGAGGGGGGTAAGAGAGGGGAGGAAAGAAGGGCCCAAGGGGGCCTTGTTTCTTCCTTCAAACATCAACATGTTTATACATTGGTGGTGGGGAGGGTAGAAAGAACGGGTAGAGGGGGAGGGTATTAGAGAGGTGAGGGGGAAAGACGAAGTGGAGGGGAGAGGGAAGATAAGTGAAGGAAAAAGGAGGAAAAGGGGAAGAGAGTTGGAAGAGGGGGAAAAAGAGAGGCGATGAAATGCTGAAATATGCGGTAAGAGGGGGGCAGCGGGGGAAGTGGAGGCAAATAAAAAATGAGGAAAATAAAAAACTTCGTTTCAACTGACTGTTCCACGACGCATTTTATATATATACAGGGTATAACAAAAATAAGCACTAATACTGAAGGAGCGTTCAGGATGTGTGGTTAGCTCTTTAATTATACATTTTTAATAAATAAAAACTATGAAATTTCTGAGAAAATGAATGTCAAAGTTTTTTTTCAAAATGATCTGTGGCAGCCCTGAAGTATAGCACGCAGTAACGTACGCGCACGGTTTACGCAGCTATGAAAGGTCACAATCATATGATAGATGTCAATGAACTGCTAGACGCACAACAAAGTACTAATTACTTGACAGAGTAAATAATGTAGATATTATTTAAAGAGTTTTTTTATATTTTTTTCTACCAGGACTGATGTTGGAATAAACCCATGAGGGTCCTTAGTTTGATTACCAGGCTGGACAATTTGATTCATAGGTAACTTAACTGGGTTTTGATAGCCATAATTATTACATTATGTTAAAAAAAACACTGTCCGACTATTGGTGTCACTCGATAGCATATTACGATCATATTAAAATAATTATTAATTACTATACTCATATTCAATAAAAAAAATCTCATAAAATTTTATTAATCGTAAATACCTACCTAGTAGTCTCATACCTAGTTTACGTAAGGCAAACCTGCGGCTATTAGGCATTTCATGCAGGAAAATCTCCCGCCTGGCAACAAAATTATATCAGCTGTGTACCTAAAATTTATTGTGACCTGGATTATTATTTCTAACTCTGAGTGAAACTATTAGTTTGGTACATACATTCTAAAACAATCGTGGCAAATAATCCAATATAACTAATTAAGGTATCTTTTTGTTATGAAAACACATTACATAAATTACTTCATCACACAATATCCACCTTCAAAGTCAACTATTCACATGTGTTTTCAGTGTAGGTACCTAAATCTATTCCGTGATTCATAGGCATTTTACAATGTATTATCTGGCATGGTTTCAACTTACAAACTGTTTTAATGGCATAATACTTACCTCTAGTACCTACCCTGTTTGCTTCTAACTTCACATAACAAGGTGTCTAAATAGGTAATTAGTTTTTGAGCAGGTAAATCATAGCTATTATCACTTTTTTTACACACAATTCTAAAAACTTAGTAAAACTTTCTCGTTGATAACACGACACTTCGCAAAATAAATATGCATTATCATTAAGAATTAAGACACAACACAACCTTTTATAAGCATTTTTGACAAATAAACCTACGCATTGATTAGCCTAGAAGTCCTTTGATTTGAAGTATTACCGACATCGCGCTAGGCGTCTCAACGCGCCCGACTTAAGGCCTTGCTCACACACACTACTGAATATTTTCCGCGGGAATTTTAATTGCGCAAATTAATTTTCGTTACATATGAAATTTGACATGGCTAGCACTGCTAAAAAAATGTCAAGAATCGGAATGTTCCCGGTGAGTTGATAGGCTCGTTTGTCACTATCACTACATGGCTGATGGAACTTAGTACCTACCTAAAGTTTGTTTTAGGTGCGCCTCTTCTTACCTTTTTTTATGTTATTGAGATAGGCAAACTAGCAGACGTGCCACCTGATGGTAAGTGGTCGACGTCGCTAATGAACAAAAATGGGATACCTGGGCTGGAACTAGCCCAGGTATTCCATTCATGTGTTAGAGACATAAGATGTTAAGATCCTGAGACATAAGATGTTAAGTCTCGGTGCCAGTAATTACAGTGCCTGTCTTGCCCTTCTCTCCGAAACACAGCAAAGCTGTTTCACGGGAGAAATTGGCAAGACCTTTCTAAGTAGTAGTTATTTCAGGAAAAAGATAATTTTTGACTACGTTTTTTTGATTACATTTTAGATCAAAGATTTTATAAAATACTAGCCGTTGCTCGCGGCTTCGCACGCGTGGTTAGAGTTTTTTGTGAATGTCAAAAATAAACCACGCAAGCGAAACCAACGAAAACTATTGCTAATTTTAGCGATTGCCGGGATTACATATCAACCTGTTCATTCATTCAGAAAAATTAATCTTTTTCATCAAAATATTGTTTATCATACTGGAAATGAAAAAGTATTAAGTTAACTTTAAAGCCGCCGCCGGTCGTTTGTACAGGCCTTTAGAACTTACACGTGTTTTGCGGCTTATACAAAGTGCAACGAAACGCTTTGATTGGCGAAAAGACCACTTTCGGAAAGAGACAAGACACTCCCTTTTTTCTGCCATTTTGTTTTTATGTAAAATCATACTAATATGTAGTTCCGTATAGTTTTAGTCAACATTTTTGTCACTTTTATGATAAGAGTGATGCCGGTTTAGGCGTTTCTTCGTAAGGTACTGGGTTCGATTCTCAGTTCGCCTGGTAGAATGGAGGGTAATTCTTCTTAAGGCACTCAAACTAACACGGGAAATGATTTTTTTTTATTTATGGTGCAAGGGGTCCCACCACCACCTTCGGGACCCAAGACAACCTGACTGCTGTACAATGAAAGAGGTCCTGGCACCGGCTTCCTCCAGAGAGGTTCG
The DNA here is from genome assembly GCA_036924255.1 of Apodemia mormo. Lineage (NCBI taxonomy): Eukaryota > Metazoa > Arthropoda > Insecta > Lepidoptera > Riodinidae > Apodemia > Apodemia mormo. The sequence goes on along the minus strand of JAUPFN010000005.1, from coordinate 41,769,564 downwards.
GAGGTTAGACGACAGTCGCTACGGCAAACTCAAACTCGTTCCTAGCGCAAGCGTGGAGAATAACCGGAATAAACTCTAAGATGAAGAAGATTATTTTTAAATTTGTTTCACTGAACCCTAATTAGTTCGGAAAAGTACCTAGATAATTGTAAAGGAATTTTTATTTTTTTATTCAGTTGCCGTTTGTCTTTGGAGAGCGTAACTATTGCTATTATTGCCGATTTTTTATGAATCTTACTTAATACCCATTGATTGGAAATCGCGATTTTAAAAATGCCACGTAGAAATAATAATGACCGTCACCTTTACACTAATAGTGAATTTTACGAAATGATGCTATGTGTTGGTGCTGCTAGGAATGGTAGCATTAATGAAGCGAGGGAGATTTACCGACAACGGTTTATTGATGGAAGGCCACCAGCAGAACAACGTCATTTACCTCCGTACTCAGTATTCCGTAACATGTGTTTACGACTTCAGCGTACTGGTTCCTTCCACCGCGAACGAAACGTTGGACGTCCTAATTCAAGAGTAGGTACTGCTATTGAGACTCGAATTCTAAATCATTTTGACGAGAATCCTCGGACCAGCACACGCCGATGCAGTGCTATGTTAAATGTAAACCATATGGTGGTGTGGCGTACTCTGCAGGATGATGGACGACATCCCTACCATTTTTCAAGGACTCAGGAGATAGGACTTGCAGACCATATGCCCAGAATGGACTTTTGTAGGTGGTACCAGAACCGTGCTGAAGCAAATCCCGAATTTGCTTTTAATATTTTATGGACAGATGAGGCTTCTTTCACAAGAAATGGTGTGCTCAATTTGCACAACGAGCATGTGTGGGCACATAATAACCCGCATGCCTCGAGTGAAAGTAGCTTTCAGCACCAGTGGAGAATTAATGTCTGGGCAGGCATCGTTGGGGACTATGTTTTGGGGCCGACTATTTTACCTCAGGGTCTTAACGCTCAAAGGTACCTACAACACCTGAGAGAGGATTTAGAAGAACATCTGGAAAATCTTCCACTGAATGTATACCGTAATATAATTTTTCAGCACGATGGAGCACCCGCTCACTTTGCACGCCCTGTGCGTGATTATTTAAACGATCGATTTGCAGAGTGGATAGGTCGAAGTGGCCCGGTGCCTTGGCCACCTCGTTCTCCAGATCTCACGTGCCTAGACTACTTTTTATGGGGTTATGTGAAAAATAAAGTTTACTCTGTGGAATGTCATACACGTGAAGAGATGGAAGGTAAAATTAATGCAGCATTTAGGTCCATAACCCCACATATGTTGCATAATGTAAGGTTATCAATGTTACGCAGAACTGCTCTTTGCATTGAGAAGGGTGGTGGTCATTTTGAACCTTACTTATAAATTAATTTGAAGACAGTGTTGTTTTATTATTGCCTGTAAATAGTGAATTTGGATTAATGTATAATAATTAATCAGTGACGAAAGTGATATGTAAAAAATTGCTTATTAAATGTGTGTAAGTACAAGTACGCGGTATTCTTCATGTCTATGTGTGCGTCACGCTATTCATTCAACGTGTTGCTGACGTCACATCACTTCCATCTTCAAGGTAGGGGTGTGAAAATAAACTTTAATTTCTTATTTTACTAAATTTATATGAAACAAAAAATGTGTGCCTTTTGGTATAATATTTTACCAGGTGTTTGTTTAGTTCATGTACACGTATACCCTTGAAAGTTAGTGCTTATTTTTGTTATACCCTGTATATCTTCAAAAGGGGAAAAAAAACCGAGATGAGATCGCCCCGGAAAGTACGTGGTGAAATAGAACGTTTTTTGGCGTTGCCCCTGCAATTTTAAATTCAATCGCATATCAAAAACCTGCATTAATTTAATTCGTCATCCCGATGAGTGACATTTTGCACGGTGACCTCGCGATCAAGGGTTACTCCTGGCGCCAGTCAAGGCTGACGACCGGCTGTTGAGTTGAGATAGGTAAACATCCGCTATTTTTGTTCCAATAGAATTCTTAACACAGTTTCAATCCTTCTCAAGATGTTGGTATTATGATGGGGGTACGTTAATCTTGTGTTCAAATATCGTCTAGATGTTCATAATATATTCCTTGAAGCCGATAAAAGAAAATCAAAATCATCTCCGAATTGGAAAGACACAACCAAACCTTACAGACCAAAGAAAGAAAGAAAGAATAGTTGCCAGAATATAGGAGTTACAAGTTATTAAATTTGATTAAGTTACCAACTTATTCTACCATGATATGGTGTGCAAATATTTTAAATTTATAGTTATTTATTATTAAATTAAAAATGTTGTGAGCCTATTTTTTTATAATTACTACCGGATCGGAACGCGGCCACGAGAAGATCCGGCGGAAGAAATTCCGCGGGCTTGTGTCATATTTATTAATATTAATGGTGAATTGTTATGGGGATGGTAACAAAGTAAGTAAGTAGTAAGCGTATGGCGTTGGTACCAAAACAGAAAGTGCAAAACTACCACACCGTATTTACGATGGTAGTGACGTGTATAGCTAATGGTGGGTCGTTTTCCAATGGCAGATGAGCAGGTGATCTGTTTTAAAGGCCGCACGGAAAGAGACTTATTCGACTGAGCTAAAGGAAATAATGATTTTGGATCACGCGAACGAAGTCGCGGCCAACAGCCAGTTTCTGAATAAGTACACAAGTGTGAAAATTACTATGAAAATCTGTTATGTCTGTCTGTAAGTAGTTCAATTGTTTTTTTGGTCAAATTTCATGATAAATATCCGTTTTATAACTCAGAAACATCAAATTTATCTATTTGAAATTTTTGTCCCATTCTGTATGCACCGCTATAAGTCAAGAACGGCTTGACCAATTTTGATGAAGCTTGGTATACAGTGACAACACGCGAATGCAAAAATGATAGGACATATATATTTTTACATCGTCAATTTTACACTGAGCGTAGCGGGCGGGAGTCAGCTAGCCTAAGAATAAATCAAAAAGATTTTGTACTAGACGACACCAATATATTTTTGTTTAGTTTTCACCAAATTGCCTTATCATCCCGACGACGTGAAGCGACGACCTCCCGACCAAGGGTGCCTTACTCCTGGCGCCAATCAATGCCAACGACGGCGGCGTTAATCACGATGACCGCCACAGTTCAATATTTGTCCTGTTTACGACCCACTGTCATATTGATCCAATGAAGTTCATATGTTTTTAAACGGACACAAGGTTAGCAACACAACATTAACATCTTTGGTGTCTATAGGAGATGGTTGTCTCGTTCCATCAAGAGAGCCATGTACATATTTGCTGTCGTACATATTTGTTATAGTGTGAAAAAAAGATAGCGTATTATGTATTTGTTACAAATCTTTATGGTCTAAGCGTAAACCCACTCGGTTAAGATCATGAGGTCTCGAATTCGATCCCACGTCAGCTAAAAATGTTATTAAAGCTTTTTCGAGGTTTTTCTTGAATCCTTGCTATTAATATGTGTAGGTGATAATACACTGCGATAGAACACATTTGAGATTTTCAAGAGGAAACTTGAATATGCTTTAATAACACTTTTTCCGAGCCGGGAATAGAACTCGAAACCTTACGATCTGAGCCGAATAGGCAAACATTAGATTTCAAGGTGATGATATATTTACTTTAATTGTCTGACAAGTAGATGATAGACAATGAACTATCCAAACAAAACCAATGTTAGCCGTGAGAAGCTATTTGGTGATAGTGTAACAAATTTCCCGAGCACGATAAACAAAAGCAATACCAAGAATATGACACGATACATTTGGATGACCCGCACTGAGGAGGCGTGAGAATGGTGCTCCAGCGGTCACCGCGTCGACTCGCAACAGTTATTGCCACTTCAACATGTTTATACATGGTATTGACTGTAAATATACGCTAGGCTATCTTCCTTGCGATGTTTAATGTATCGATAATCTACAACATTTTCAATATAACTTTATCGATACTATCGATAAATTACGCAAGTAATTATTATACAAATGAAAAATCCGACTGCGACCTGATCCGAAAAATATATCTCTCCTCCTAGCGCAGTCGGGTACATATTATAGGTATAGCCAATAACTCTATCACAAAAACACGTATGTAATGAGTCACATCTCTCAAGCTTAAATCCATTAAGCCGTTTAGTGTGCCTAAGGCTAAAGTGAAATCAGAAATCAGAAATACTTTATTCAATAAAACTTTTTACAAGTTATTTTGAACGTCAACATATTTTTTTTAAAACTATTACCGGATCGGAAGCGCGGCCACACATTGCGAAGATCCAGCGGAAGAAACTCAACGGGCTTGTGTTTTTTTTCATATCATATTCATTTCACAAAACAATAAATACATACATACAATCAGAAAACATAAGCCTCCTTCTAGCGCAGTCAGATAAAACTATGACGATTTTTAAAATTAGACAACTTGACAAAGCATTGCATGCCTTCCTGCACAGCCTGGCAGCAAAAGCAAATAGTTTATTATATGTTAGGAGTTTACACAGTCATAGCCACGTAATATCTCCAGTTCCAACAAAGAAAATACATAATGTATTATTATAAGAATCATACGTGTTTATTTCCAATGAGAACATCTACCAAGAAACGAATGTATTCAATCAGTCCTTGATTCTCAAATTTATATAGCTTATCATAAGATAGCAAACAAGCAGATGGGTCTCCTGATGGAATGAGACAACCATCGCCTATAGACACCAAAGATGTTAATGGTGCTCTGCTATCTTGTGGAGAGGTCTAATAGCACATGCATAAGTTTACCGCCTACGTTATGCTCTAAACTGGAACACGACAATCACAGGTATTGACACTATTGCGGCAGAAATAGGTAAGGCGGTGGTACCAAAATACCCGGGCGAGATGTTGCGGAACTCTACCATCTAGTAGTCACGATGGTAGTAACACGTATAACCAATTGATCGCCTTTTACGATCTGCCTGGCAGAACGGCAGTTGCTCTATTCTTCAAAGGAGCCTGGCCAACACGAAGGGCTTGCTGTATAGTCTGGCAAGAAAGATATATAAATAAATAACGCTGGCCAAATTACACGAATTGATCTCACCCCAAAGTAAGCATTTAGCTTACGTTATACGGATGTTACAACTGATAGTCAACTTGATGAGACACTTACATATAGAAATACATATATAAATACTGAAATATAAACGTTTATGTGCTCATAACACAAACGCTGCCTCTGTTGGGAATAGAACCCGAAACCCATCAATTGCGTAGTCGCTAGCAACTCGACTGTCGAAGCGGTCAATAAAATTAATGACATGTTGGGATTACGAACAACACAACAAAAATATAAAATGAAATATAATGGCTGTGTTATATTCTATACATATAATAAAATCGTAGGAAAGTCAAAACTGTACATTGAATATTTTTTAAAAGAATACTTGGGGCGTGATCTTAAGTCGATATCAAAGCCAAAAATATAGTTTTTAGAATTTTTGTCTGTTTGTCTGTTTGTTTGTCTGTATGTATGTTCGGGGTAAACTCAAAAAGTACTGCATGGATTTACTTCAAATTTTGCATGAATATTACTACTAGGTCGGGTCAACATATAGGCTACATATTATAACGCTATCACCTACAGGGGAGGAGCAGTGCGGAGTAAACGAAGTCCACGCGGACGAAGTCATGGGCAACAGCTAGTTGAAAATAACAGTAGTCATGTTACTAGCAATCTGTGTAATTAAGGCTATCAATACAATACCTAGGTAATGTATAGAAAACCGGGGGCGTCTAGGCTATGTATGAAATATTATGAATATTATTGTCCATTACATAGTTTGCCTAGGTAATTAATACAATTCCTAGGGATTGAATAGAATACCTGCTGGTCCACCAGTAATGTGTAAAGTAAATAGGTTTTGGTTTATATTTTTCAATAATGTTTATGTATAAAGTACGTGACTGCAATGCACAAATAAAGAATATTACATTTAATCAGAATTAACTTATTTTTGTGTTATAGCACTCACCCCGTGCTTGGGAATCTGGAAAAACCTTAAAAACAGCAAAGAAAAATATCGACACGCGGGATTTGAACCTGCGACCATTTCCCTAAAGCCGGGAAATGGTCGCAGGTTCAAATCCCGCGTGTCGATATTTTTCTTTGCTGTTTCTAAGGTTTTTCCAGAATTAACTTTATTCAAATTAACAAAAATCTTCTTGACAGCGAGAATTAACTCCGAATGAAAGTATGGGCTTGAGGACGACAACTCTTTTTATGAGTCTCTTTTCATGAAAACCAAATATTGCTGAACCGATTTGAATAATTCTTTTTGAGTTTGGATAGCCTATTTATCGAGGAAGGTTATAGGCTATATAATACCTAGCTACGACCAGCAGGAGCGGAGTAAACAAAGTCCTCGCGGACGAAGGCGCAGGCAACAGCTAGTATTTAATAAACGCCTATACCCAGAAATACAAACAGTTATGTTTTTCATCCTAATGCTTATCCCTGTCGGGAACACGAGCCCTATTGATTGCGTAGTCAGGATCGCTAGCCACTCGACCAACGAGGCGTTTAAATAAATAAATGTCGTCACGTCCATATCTAATACACGAGTCACACAGGTAAAATACAAAAGGTAGATGTAACTATAACACCAACGATTAGCCAACGGTATTAAGTCCTATCCCATGACGTCGCCAAAAAACCGATAAATCGGGCACATATCCATTCCAGTCAAGTTATGTTTTCCAGAAAAACTAAAAAGAAACGTTTCCTTCTATCACCTAGACTAGACTACAATGACATTAAATACTAGAGTTTGTGGCACGTATTAAACGATGCCCTTGACTTTGACAATTTCACGGAATTATTGTGTAAAAGCGCTACGTGTCATAAATAATGGTAAATCATGTGCTGCATACCAACACGGACGGCTCATACCAGTCCATGTTGAAAATGGGGAAAGAAATGATATTTTAGTTATGTCTCCTACATCAAGATGCCGTTCTCGTTGGCGTCCATTAGCGGAGATGCCCCACTAGCGAGCGTTAGACACCTTTTTGCGCGAAGGCACCTAAGCAAATTGTTCCCTTAACAGTAATTAGGCGTAGAGATGAGATAGCGTTTTATCGATAGTAACTTAATGTAAATATATAGTAATTTCACTAAAAAAAGTCTTAAGGTTAATATACAAAAAATAGGTATCACTGGTATAGTGACACATGATTATTGATTAATTGTATATTAGCGACAGTAAATCAATAATATTTACAATATTTCTTATAAGGGCTTCCCAAAAACTCTGCTTGCAATATTGGCACCTAATACTGTTAAAAAATGATAACAATTAGACTTACTGCCACGTTCATAAGAGACAAGCAAACGCTTACGTGTCATATTAAAATTATAGTAATAATTAGGTAGAAGGGAGTAGGGACCTGCCGATCCAAAACTCTACTCATTAATCTCTGATGTAAATTATTCCATATTATATGCTATCCATTGCGATATGATTATACAAAAATCTTTTCAGGTTTAGAATTTATGATATTTAATTAATAAAATTATTACTATTATATATAAACGGCATACGATTAAATGTATTAACTTACTATATGACTTATTCTTTTTGTACTTGCAATAGTAGCAAAATTTGTATAATTAAAATAGCTATTAAATACTTCATCTACGATCACTTGATCTTGAAAACTTTTGACTTCATTGTTAATATCCTGAAATAACAGAAATTGAATTAGTACATTATACAGATTAATACAAGATCTGTATAATGTAGTAAGATAATCGAAAAATAGTCATAAAGTTTGACACTGAAACTACATATGATAAAATGTGTTGTATTAACATCTACATACCTACAACAATAAATTAAAAAGTATCGATATTTCACATCCCTAAGCCCTGGTTACACTTAATCGCCAACGGCTACTTTCTACACGACAATCTGTGCAGGCGTCAACTGTGTTTACTTAACCCGTCACACTCAGTGGCAATTTTAAAAGCGAAGGTCAAAAGGTGATCAAATATACAGGTAAATAGTTTCTAAGAAATTTAACCCAATTTCACGTATACAATCAAGCTCAACTGCCTTCTCTCGTCTATTTGTTAGCCGATTCGGCTTGGATCATTAGGTTTCCAATAATCACCCGACCCAGATGGTTGGATAAATTTATTTAGATGGCTGGATATTTTTATTGTTATTTGTCTTATGATGTAAAGGTTTGCCAATAGACGTCAAAAATGTTAGGTAATTGTATATTGCTATCCGTGTGACTGGGGTGTAACGACATTACATACATTTACTCACTATCTTACCCTTCCAAAGAAACACGACAGTTACAAGTACCGAACCTATTACGACAGGAAAATGAGGCAATGATGCAAAACCCGGGCACACCGTTTTAGAACTCCACGCCTTTTTTAACAGAAACGTGTACAGTCTTCGTAACGATGACAGTGTTAGGTTTAAGCCCTCTCCCACCTGCTTGGAGAAATCATTAAGGCAAAGGGGGTGCAAATTATTGCCCAAGTAGTCCGGAGTGTTTCACCAGGCCACCCCATAATGCGCCAGGTTAATCTAGTTGACCGAATTTTGACCGAAAAGGTTTGCTACCCTGATAAGGCAATCGATGGGGCACGAGCTGGATTCCTGACAGGGACAAACATTAATGTGATAAGCATAGATGTTTGTAGTTCTGGGCTCAGGTGTTTGTTAAATATATCTATACATATAATAAAATCGTAGGAAAGTCAAAACTCTACATTGAATATTTTTTCAAAAAATACTTGGGGCGTGATCTATAACACCGGCACACAAAAAAAAAGTTGTCTGTGCACCGGGCGCCATCTATCTACGGTCATGTTTTTCGACCCGCTGAACACGAATTTCAAGTCAGTTTAGGCCGTCCGGGCTTCAATTTCGAGTAAATTGAAAAAACCCAAAAAAATAGCGAAAATTCGATGTTTTGGCAAGAAAAAAAATTTTGAGATCTAATGCAAGCATAATTTTCATGTATTTTGATCTGTTAAATACCAATTTCGATCGTACTTTAATCATAAACCATTTTAAATCTAAAAAAAATACAATTTTTAAGGGGTTACATTAATACGTGTGATTTGCAAACAAAAAACGATATGAACTTGCATCTAAAGAGGGTTTTATCGTTATGCGGTTCTTTATTCTTCGACTATAAGCGTTTGTTCTCGGAGTACTAGAAAAATATTACTAGATATTATGGAGGAGCTGTTGCGGAATATTACGTATTACTGAATTATATAAATCAAGTATTCGCTGTGCGTACGGGGCACGCGTCAAGCTATTAAGAATTGCATTAACATTACCTAGATCCATTCTAATATTACAAATGCGAAAATCTGTTCATACGTTTATTACCCTTTTACGGGTTAACTGATAAACCGATTCGACAAGGAGATAGGTGAATATCCCCGGACAAACAAAGGCTATTTTTTTTCAAAAATAAACCCTTAAGGGGATGAAAACTAGTATGAAAGATTATACCGAACTGCGCGGGTCAGCTAGCTCCCCCCATATAAAGTGAAGAAATTATAATGTGAATGCCTCGTTCCTTCAATAGGATTGTTTTTAACTTAAATCAATTTTATTGAGGCTTAATTCCCTACACGATTTTAAAGGGTATATTTTTTTATTTATAGCGATATAAGTTATTGTTGATGTGGTGACGCCTTCTTGCTAGGCCCCAGCTGTTTATAGAGACGAAAGATTGGATACATTTGTCAATATCATAATGACTATTGGGTGGTGAAGGCAACGTTTCTTATCTATTTCTTTAGCAATAGCGAGTACCGACACAGCTTGACGCCGTCACACATCAGTTTGAAAGGTAAGCAAGCCGGTAAACTTCTGATGCACTAAATGCCACATACATGGAAATGCATCCTCAATATGGGCCTACCGAGGGATGGGCAGGGAGGGGCAGCTACCCCCTCCACCCCGGAATTTGTTTACCTCCCTACTAACTATTTACTGTTGTCGATAAAAATATAGTGTTAAAATATTATGGTTACGGTTTCGGCCAGAACTGGAACAGAAACTGATGTTATGATTTCGGTTTTGGCTTAAAATCCAGTGTCGGTCGGTGACTATTATCTGACCAGATTTGCTTTTAATTATCTGGCCCTCCCGGCCCAGAACCTGGGTGTTATGATTTCGGTTTTGGCTGAAAATCCAGTGTCGGTCGGTCACTATTTACTATCTGACCAGATTTGCTTTTAATTATCTGGCCCTCCCGGTCCAGAACCTGGGTATGCCCATTATCATCAACATCATTGTGTAACATCCAACACAGCATCTTTAATGTCTACCCTGTAATAAAAAATCTAAAATAAAAGTTACCTCTATAGTCTATAGTATTCCATGAACTAATAAAAGCTGCTAATCGTTGTCATTTTTTTCTATTGTATAGATGGTTTAATTGATCTACGTAATAATCGGCGTCCAATGATCATTAATATTGTATGAGCTAAGGAGGCGCCGGCGCGACGACCGTCAAGCGGTTTAGGGTTTCCATGGGGCCTTGGATGTGTGTCGAAGCCATAAATAACAAACTATGTTAACGTCTGTTATTCAAGAAGATTGTTCCAATCAGAAAAAAATTAGTGTTTAAGTTTCTAGCTTTATGTGTTTTTGCACTAATGTCGTGTTAGGGACACCTTAGAAACGTTTATTTAAAATGGATTTTTTTTTACAAGACTGGATTAGGACCAACGAGTACATGATGGTCTTTTAAAGAGATAAGCTCACCTATGTACATAGTTTAGTTTATTTAATATTTGCGTATAGATATGTTTTTTGTACATGAAGAGTTTTAAGTAAATAAATAAATAAAGATGGTCAACAATTAGCGCATACGTTATATATACATTTAGCGATCAGTATAGTCGACAGAATCGATCATAAAGCTTAAGAGCCATTTCACAAAATCGCCCAACTGAAATTTAGGTATTTTCTAATCGACGCAAGAGCTGGCCGTCGTCGTCCACATAGTGCACCTAGTGCTGGTAAAATGAAAATAGTATTGATACTTTTAATATTTTAACTACTTTTTACTACGCGGTTTTAATTTTGGCACACGGACGTAGCGGATTTTATACTATTCTCTTTTATTTATTTTTGAAATAAAAAATAAATGAATATTATTGAAGTGACTATTTTTGCATAAGAATAGAATATAGTTTTATTTTATGCCAATTTCTATAGGAAAATGTCATTATTTGATAACAGAAAACCCAGTTAATGTTTCGTTAATTTTCGTTGAAATAAACATATTTGTTTAATTAATTAGATATAGTTATAGATCTTTTAGGAAAAAAGTAATCCAGGCACAGTTGTTGGATGTTTCTGGTAATTTAGTATTTTTTCTAATTGAGTTTGTTGATTCTAGCAGTAGCAATACCTTTTGGAAAAATAGCTTCCTTGCGTAATTGTCGAAACTTGATTTCGGAGAACATTTATTATAAGAAATACAATTGATGATAAAAAAATCTGTTTCATTGAGGCAATATTTAAAAGATTAAACTATCTAATGGTACCATTTAATTAAATAAAAGTACCTTATAATATGAAAAATTAGGAGTTGGAAAATTTTGATTTCTCGTCAAAAGTTGGTCTAAAATGTAAACTGCCTCCTAAAGGCCCCGTTGGTCGAGTGGTTAGAGACCCTGACTACGCAATCAACGAGGCTCGGGTTCGATCCCCGACGGGGACAAGCATTTGTGTGATGAGCATAAATGTTTGTATTTCCGGGTTTGGGTGTTTATTATATATATTCTAGTATTTATATATGTATTTCCATGTATTAGTATCGTTGACTAACACCCATAACACAAGCAAATAATTTGCTTACTTTGGGGTTAGATCAGTAAGTGTAATTTGTCCCGTGAATTATTATTATTATTAAAGAAGAATTTCGTCAAATTGAACCAACGACTCAGCTCCGCTCCAGAACCGTAGCTTAGCGATATGAGCGTTACCTGGTTTTTCGGCAAAATTATGGTCGTTTTGATTCAAATCCGCTCGTGTCAAAAAAATATTCTTATTTTAAAAGAAATAAAAAAACGTGTTTGATTTAATAATATTTTTAAAACTGTTAGTAATGAAAGAGAGTCCATGTAGTTGGAGAGCGGAAGAACCATACTATAGCCGTATTTTTATATTATAGTACAGCAAACAAGCTAATATCTCTAATTTTCGAAATAAAGATGTTAAATATCTGTCAGATTCCTATTTACCTCCTAAACTGGCATATGAATGTTTTTTTAAAATATTATAATAAACAAGCAGACGGCTCTTCTGGCTCTATTGCTTATAGGCACCTAAGATGTTAATGGTGCGTTGCTATCCGTGTGGCGGGATGGCAATGCCATATGCATAAGTCTACCAGCTACCTTATGCCCCAAACCGGAACACGACAATGTCAATCATTGACTCTATCTACTACGGCAGGAATAGGTAGGGCGGTGATTGCAAATACTTAGGCGAGACGTTGCGGAACTCTAGCACCTAGTGATTGTGATAAGCACTGACGTCGTTGCGTAAAAACAAAGAGAAAATTTACCAAATCCAAGCGAGACATAGCATAATTCTACCACCTACTAGTCACGACGCTAGTGGCAGATTCAGAAAATCTTTCGCCTTTTATAAAATGTCTGGCAGAACGGCAGATAATTTATTCTTTAAATTGGTACCAAAAATAAACTTTTTTCTGTGTATCATCTCCCATGAGTGTCGTATAAAGTATGCATATGTAAACAAAAGCTCGTTTCCGAGGAAAGCTGCAGAATTTCACGGCGATTACATCAAACACGCCGAGATTCGCATCTGGTGAGTGTTTACGGCGTGTTTTTTGCATTAAATTTGGCATAACGGTCGTGAACCTTGGTCCGAGGGTCAACGCACCGCCGGATCACTTCAGGGAAGCCACGGATGAAATTACAAACCGTAGAGATTCGATAAACAGCGCGTGAAATTATGCCGAATACAGATTAAAAATATTTTTTTAGTCTACACTCTACACGTTCCAAGCGACGATAGAAATAAAGTTTAAACGTGAATGATTTTACGTTTTCATGCAAAAATAGCGACAGTGTTTTCATGTTCTGGAGTGGAAGGTAAGCTAACCGGTGCATATGTATGTGGTATTCCAAACCAATCACACAGATAGCAAAGTACCATTAGCATCTTTGGTGTTACAGGCGATGAAACGTACATAGACGAAGACATGTACAAACTCTATAGAAGATGGTTATGTATTGGTAATAGATAAATGGAATTTGGTAAGAAAGCAGAGATAAGTTTTGCAACTAGGACAACCGCCACAATATAAACGCCACAGTACAAAGCCAACAGTATAACTCATCAGTGACCATTGGGAAGCCTCTTTACAAGAATCCTAGTATTCACTAGGTGGTAGACTTCTGCAATGTCGTGCCCTAATTTTGTATCACAGCTGTACCTATTACTGCTGTAACAGCATCAGTGCTTATGACTATAGTGTTCAAGTTTAAAGCATGAAGTACCCGAAAACCTAACATGTGACAATATATCCTCGCCGCACATTAAAATTAGTGTCTTCAGGAGATGGTTGTTCTTTTCTCTCATAAGACAAATCATCTGCTTCACTACATAGTATAAAACAAGGTCGCTTTTTCTGGCTGCCCCTATGTCCCTATGTATGCTTAAATCTTTAAAACTCCGCAACGGATTTTGATGCGGTTTTTTTTAATAGACAGATTGATTCTTGAGGAAGGTTTTAATATATGAACCTTTCCGATATTCCCACGGGAACAAAAGCTACGCGGGTGAAACCGCGGGCAGGTCGCTAGCATTACATAAATCTTATTCAAAACCGTTTTAACAAATAATTTAAAAAACATGGAATAACTGCCCTGTTGACTCTCTGCAACTTGGGATTCAGTTTCTTCTCAGACCTTATGCATCTTCAGCGTCATCACTATAATGAATCTAAAATAGAAATATCACATATTTAGATCTAGAATCTATAAAAAATAATGCGACACAGCGTGAGATCTAACTTCATAAATGAAACAGCACTTATGAGATACCGCAAAAACTAAAAAATCAAAAATAAATTACAGAAATGACAGATGCTAGCGGCGATAAAAATCACTATCAAGATTCCGTCTAATTCCCGGGATGACAAGAAATATTAATGTCCTAAGGCAAGTCACATCAAAGGCCGGCCGAAAATCTGCTTCAAGTTCATTGTCGTCGCATATGCGTCTGCGCACGCGATCGTGTGATAACCGAAAATGGGTGCGCAAACGGATTACGCGCAACATGTCAGATTAAAAGTACAGTTAAGTACATTGCATGTTATAGAAGATATTTTTTTTTATAGTTCGTCGAATAAGTGTCAAAAAGCTTCTAGCTTAGTGTGTTTTCTATATTGTTTTTATACTATTTACAAAACAAACATCACAACAAAAGGCGTATTGGAATAAATAAAAGTATTATTGAAGTTATAGCCATTTTTGAAGGCAATCGTATCGAATTTCTTATAAGTATTATATACGATTTTTGGAACGAAGTTCCTTACGGCAGGCTTAGAGGGGATAGGGATTTTGCTGCGCGAACGAACTGAAAAAAATGTGATAGTAAAACCGTAAGAAAAATGCGTGGAATAAAAGCGTTAAATGAGACGTGCGCAGGCGCGACAGTTGCGTACACAAGCGAGTAGTGCCGTTTAGCCGAAGGAAGTTCGTTCCTACCTGGTGTCCCGCGACACCACATCATTTTTTTTATAAATCTAAGGGATAATTCCCTATAAATATAAAGGATCTTGAAGCTTAATTATAAAGATCCGTTTACGAGCCGACTTTTCATCCCAGCAACAGCATTTTTAAAATCAAAATAAATTTTACGAGTTACGAGTATCTTCGCGCACAACACAACTCATTAACATTAGACAGAGGACACTTGTAGATGATTCACAAAATATTTATTGTTGATAGATTTTACCAACATATTCGATGACGAAATTCAGCGTCCCAAGTCGATGACAACTGACAAGATTAAGACACTTGTAAGTCGGGAGTTCAGTAAATCGTCGTTTGTAAACAACGAATTACTATGCCCCAAGCGCGGTGCACACACAAAGCTTTTTTATTGAAAAATTAGGTCAAAATTTACGTACCTATTATTAATACATACATATTAGATATCAGAATTGAGTACTAAACACCCTCCTTGAGTATGTACAATCTTTATCCAGTCGTATTTCTTTCACTTCATATAATACAGGCTAGGTAATAAGTGTCTTTTTTTAAGATTCCGTACCTAAAAGAGAAAAACGGCACCCCATTACTAACCCTCCGCTGTCTGTCTGTCACTAGGCTGTATCTCATAAACCGCGATAGCTAGAAAGCTAAAATTTTCACAAATTATGCATTTCCGTTGCCGCTATAACAAATACAAAAAAAAAACAAAATATTAAGGGGGTACATATATAATATACTTATTACAATAAAATAAACTTATTTTCTTTTCGTATTTTCTTTTTGCTCAATACTAATAATGGTAACAGGTAAACACTTAAAATTTTCACAGACTACTTAGTTGTATATTACCTTTCAAAATAAATAATCTTTATTACATATAATAAAATCGTAGGAAAGTCAATGTATGTCCGGGGTAAACTCAAAAAGTACTGCATGGATTTACTTCAAATTTTGCATGAATATTACTAACAGGTCGGGTCAACATATAGGCTACATATTATCACGCTATCACCTACAGGGGAGGAGCTGTGTAGAGTAAATGAAGTCCGCGCGAACGAAGTCGCGGGCAACAGCTAGTTAAATATATATAATAGTAAACATTAAAAGGCTCCCATACAACAACTTCAATTAGGGATGGTACGAAAACCTTCGTGCGCGAATCAGACTCGCACTTGGCCTGTTTTTTGTAATTGATGAAGAATACGGTTCAATAACTAATTGTGATAATAAAATCATTGTAACATTTTTGATTGCGACTGTATGCATCATTGTGTTAGCGATTTTTCGGCAAACAGCAAAGGAAACGCCGCAATGAGAAACGCAAGAATCATGTGTTCTCAATCTGTTAGCAATTTTGTTGCAGTCTTTTTGTTTCTTTGAGATTGTTGGTCTGAGTTTGAGATATTTTATATTTTTGTGATATATTGTAAATCGTAGCGGGATCACGACACATCCTTGAAAAGTAATTGTATTGTAGCGGTTAAACAAATCTACAAAACCGCTACAAGAAAAAATAATAAAATAATAAAAATTCAAAGTAAACCGTAATATTACATACATACAATATACATTACAATATTACATTACAATACATTACAATACAATACAATTACAATACAATACAATACATTACAATATTACATATTTATCTTGTAACTTTATATGAAAAAGTTTCAACGTTTCTCAAACGGAATTCGGTTCCTAGGCAGTAGACCTTGCCTGGCTGTAATGATCTTCCGTTATATCTTCTTTACATCTTTGTGTGACATCATTAACCTCTACAGTTACAACTTCATCCTAACTGTAGTTGATATCTCTAACCTCTTCAGCAGTATGGACCAACGGCGCCACAGTGTTTTAAATTTACGAACAAGCCAAAAATATGCATTAAAACGTTTTAAGACCTACTTCACTGCTTAAACTTACGTAAGACTGAAACATCATAGCCACGACATTACGAACTCATCATAACATCCTCGATGTCCATTATTACCAACATACAAATGCATGAGAGCAATGAAGCAAGCCTAATTAACAGCTATGATATGCTATATAGTATATACGCAATAATCGAAGACAAAAATTATTCAAATTATAAAAAATAACTGTGACTGCCTCGTAATCTGTTAGGTTATCCTATCCGGCTATTCCACAAGTCCCCGGTTCGATTCCAGGGTTACTAAGGTTTTTCCCTGAGGTTTTCTGAGCAACAAAGAGTCTCAATTACTTGTTTGCTATATTATGAGTTATGATAAAAAAAACACTCGTCTCGCTTGCGCATCGGTGAACTGTATAGAATCGAAACATCTATTGAAGTGTGGTGCACTCTGCCTTCCACGTTAGAGAACCAGCATGATTATATTAATTTATTATTTGTTTATACAACCTCATTAGCAGTATCATGGCTGCGGTCGACACCAGGATAATTATGAACATTACAAGGAAACACGGCAGGAATAACAATAATTAATGCCAGATTTAGCGTAGCACCAGATAACACGTTAGTGCGGCAACAAAACATGAGGATGTCTTATATACATATGTTTAATACTAGGTGACACGCCCAGCTTCGCCGCCCAGTAGAATAATATGCCTTTAATATAATTTGTCATACATCCATCATCAATATGTCGCTAGTTCAAATTGGGCTCGAAAGACAAAAAAACTGTAATGTCTGTGACCTGTTTACAGTTTGAGATGAGTGCCGAAGTTATATGAGGGAGAGTCAGCGTACGAGACGAACCCAAGGACATTATTTCTAACACTGATTTATTTTTTAAATTTATTACAAAAAGTGATGAATAAATAAAAGTACAAGAGTACCAATGTGTGCGTGCATACCTAATTATATTGTTTCTATGTTTTTTTTTTATAAGATAGCAAACAAGCAGATGGGTCTCCTGATGGAAAGGGTCAACCTTCGCCTATAGACACCAAAAGTGTTAATGGTGCGTTGCTATCTTGTGGCGAGGTCTAATGCCATATGCATAAGTTTACCGGCTACCTTACCCTGCAAACCGGAACACGACAGCGTTGTCGCTGTCGTGTTCCGGTTGCACTGCCGCTATTGCGGCAGGAATAGGAAAGGAATAGGAAAGACCCGGGCAAGACAATGCAGAACTCTACCACCTAGTAGCCACGATGCTAGTGACTCGCACAGCCAATCGGTGGCCTTTTACGACCTGCCTGGCAGAATGGGAGTTGGTCTATTCTTCGGAACCAACACGGGGAACAAACCTACGTAGCCTAAATAACTACGTAACCTAAATAAATCGTAATGTTATTGACTTCACTTGTTGTGCAGTAAACCGTAATTTTTTTTTTCAATTGTATTAAGATACTATCTGCAGCGTGCAGCCCGCTGCATTGTAAACGTTTTTTGTGAATCCCGCGGGATCATTTAATTTTTCCGGGATAAAATGTAGCCTAAGTGCTATTCCAGGTCATCATCTACCTGTGTGCCAAATTTCATTCAAACCCGTTCAGTAGTTTTTGCGTGATTGAGTAACTAACGTCCATCCAAACATCCAAATTTTTCGCATTTACAATATTATATATATATATATATATATATATATATATATATATATATATATATATATATATATATATATATATATATATATATATATATATATATATATATATATATATATATATATATATATATATATATATAATTAATATAGATGATTCAGGCGTTACTTGTGAAAATCAAGTTTGTGTTTTTGTGTTTGCTGCTGCAGTGGGGGAGAGTATGGTGGATGTGGGTAGATAATTCATGTTTTCCCCTGTGTTGGTCCAGGTTTCTTTGAAGTATACGCCATCTGCCGTACTGCCAGGCAGCTTGTAATAGGCGACCGATTGGCTATGTGAGTTTCATCGTGGTTACTAGGTGGTAGATTTCTACATTGCCTCCCCCGGGTTTCGTAACTCCGCCTTATATAATCCTGCCGCAATAGAGGTAGTGCTTATCACTACCATGTTCCGGTTTGGAGGGCAAGGTAGCCGAACTTATACATGTGGCATAGATAGCAACGCACCATTAAAATATTTGGTGTCTATATGCGACGGTTGTCTATTTCCCATCAGGTGAGCCATCAGCTTGTTTGCTGTCTTATGATATAAAAAAAAATTGTGCCGGTGGGTTCTTCTATATTTTTCAGACCTCGGTGACTTTTATCCAATTATTAAACTGCTATATTTCCTTTCAGTAGCATCGCAGAGTTTGCGGAAAGTAGCAGATTTAATTAATTTTACCTTATATTTAGGCAGTTGGTATATACATACCAACGATGATGCCATCGTTACTACGAAACCAGGATTTTTTAACGAGTACTCAGACAGAGTTAAAGCGCTAAAAGCTCACCTTAAGAATGTCTCATGTGAGGGCGAACCTTAGTTTAAGGCAATATCTCGACGATAAACGGAAGAGTGAGTAGCATTATAATTTCGGCTCGTTATTAACTATTGACCAAGGGTTCGGTGTCTGCGGGCCGAAACATTAGGCTAAGATATGATCATCAGAATCGAATAGAAACCATATCCCTTACTTCAATATTTCTTTACTGTCTGATCTGAATGCTAATGTGACAGTAATAACATCAATTAAAGCTAGATGTAGTAACACTACAGATAACACAGTCAAGTGTGACAGGACAACATAATACTGGTTCATAAATATTCAACTTTACACACGACATAATAATAATTGCCGTATGGAGTACATAACAACATATAATATCGAATTAATAAGAATTCTTGTTTTTCATAAATAAACGAAAACTAGCTTTTGCACGAGGATTCGTTTGCCCGGAACCAACACGAGGACAACACAGTTTTTTAAACAAGACGACTAGGCAGGCGTACTTGCTATTTCTATACTTAGGACACTGAATATTTCAGTTATATTTTATTTTCACGACGAGTTCAGTTATATTTTATATTGTATTGAATACAATATTAATCCAAGTTAGCTTTCTAATGGTAAAATAATTTTTAAGATCGGTTCAGTAGTTTTTGAGTTTATTCATTACAAACATACAAAAAAACAAATGTTTTCTCTTCATATTATTAGTGATGTGCTGAGTGCTAATTTGATGGAATATAAATTTATACTAAAACAAAACTAAATTCCACGCAGACAAAGGCAAAAATTTCAACAACTAGTACTTATACGAAACAACACAAAAAATAAAAACCGTGACGTGACATTGAAAAAAAAGACCAACCATTAAAAATCAAGACAAGAACCTCTAACCAACAAAAAACATCATAAATTAAGGCGAACATCGAACAAACGAACCGAAAATTAAATTTCACGATACCAATAAAGAACTATCAAAAATCAGTAGAAGTAAAGTGGCCCTCGTTGATTTATGGCCACCCAAGGTGTCATCCCAGGACCAACATACTTCTGACCCGACATCGAACCGGTTAAGGGACCGTTAATTCTGCCTCATAAATTTGTAACTCTCCCTGAAAAATTACTCCGAAATTCTTGACCCATAATCCACCCACGCTGCCCACAACTCACGATTCACGGCGTGAATGTATTTCTGTTTATCATTAACATGGGAAGTAGAGATAAAATTTGTGTAGGGTTGCCAACTCTACAATAACCGTACAACACTTTAAAATTGAATGCATAGAAAACTTATTATAAGAAATATTATATGGTATACTCGTATGATATGTGTACACACGCTAATGTGTTTATATAATAATCATTAGAATTTTCTTTATAACTAAAATCTGTTGTCAAATCATAGGCTACTTAGAGATATGTACAAACAATATCAAACCTATAAGAAATTTTATAGTTTAAGTCTATGGTCATTGGTCAAATATAATTATGGCCGAATGTCGGCCTGAGTGAGATCGCTAGCATATACAGTAGAACCTCGTTAAGTCGAGCCACGATCAGTTTAAAACCTCAAAATGTCGAAAAAATTTTTTGTTCCCTTCCCTTCAAATACTAAAATCTCCATTACTCGAACTTTCAACCCTCTATTAGTCGAAATAATCAGTGAGACTCTCCAAACCGTTTAGTACATATTTTTCCTCCATACTCGAAAAATTAAATTTTACCTCTGTATTTCGAACATAGCACTGTTTTATTTTACAACTTTCACAACTCGATTATTTGTAACGTATTACCTCTATAGTTCAAACAAAAATAAGTTACTCTTACTTTACCTATGCAACTTGAATTTTTATTTATTTTACCTCTCTAACTCAAAATTTATAAAATGAATCTCAACCGCTTTATGTCAAATCAAAATCCGCCTAAGTCGAAATTTCTATACGTCGAAAACCCAATAACTTTAACTTTTGGCGTCTCCCTTGATGTTCGACTAATAGAGGTTCTACTATATATCAGCAAAGTTTCAGTGTTATTTATTAGTTACTGTAAGATCCTTAAAAAGAAATTGGTTTAAGTCTACAATTAGAATTGATATAACAAGACGATATTTCAATAAGATTAAAATCTAAGGACAAGGTAACGAAAAAAAAGCAAATATGTTTTGACCAATTACGTACATGACAACCCTAACTATGTAATTTAAATTCTTGATTTTTTCGTAAAATTTCGACAAAACTCGGTCACCATATCCATATATCACCAGCCTTCAATACGAAACGAACAGTTTACAATACGAAAATTGTTACGATAAATCAATCTCTAATCGTTTAAGATTCATTTAAACAATCTTTTTGACTAATAGGTATTGTTAAAACAATAAATAACGTAGAAAGCATTAGCACATCACTTTCCAGACGAGATTTCCATAGTTAAATGATTTATATTTCATGCTTTTTATAAATTTATACAGACACATAACTTAAAAGATAATTAGAAGAATTCACAAACCGTGAGCTTTTCTCTAAATTTTTCTTCCAACAAACCCAGGATATGAAGCTAGAAAAACTAGAAACAGAAAGTATCGTGCACTCGTGTAAAAGAAAACACAAATATACTTAATTAGATTAATACCCTAATCACTCGTACACCCGAAAAATAAAATGACCCTTTGAGAAAAAAAAGTTTAGATTGCACAAAACTATTAAAGACTCTCAAAATTACTTTTACTCTGATTAAATTAAATTAAAAAGTAATTAAATAAATTGATAAAAAACATGGATTTAATTACATGCTCGTAGGTTTCACATTGGGTAGGTTTAACTTTAATTTTTTCCAGAAAATTAAACGTACTAGAGAAACAATGTTAAGCAGAAGTCGTGTTCTATTTTGTTAACACTAGCCACGGCGCTAAAATAATAATAAAAAGTCCAACCAAAGTCAAAATTAAGCAGCGCTGCAGCGTATTATAGAGCATGGACCGCACTTTAGTGGAAAACTAGTGACGTGGAGCACGCCTTGTCTAGTACGTTAGTATATAGAAAGAAGATTGACTTTTTAGTCATCATTATTTCAGACTCTTCAATCGTAAGCCTTTCTAAATTTTGCCATAAATCATACTCTTGCATTTTACATCTACTAGCCCCGCATCAGGAATTTAAGCAGCTCGGCTTATACCTAAGTAACGTGACAATTACAATATCCTATTGTTTAAAATTAATATATTTCAGTTACCTTCTGTAACCAAAAACGATCTCTTCTTTCCAGTGATCTTTCTTTTCAGACTATTGGCTAAACAGTAATATAGGATCGCCTCCTTTCCTAAGACCTTTACGTTTTTAAGTGTGTGATTACCTGTAACAAAAATAAATGATACTGTTAGTATTGTGTATTATTTGTTCTAATAAATCTCAATTAGATTTTAGCGAAACATAATTTTTTTGTTGTCATGTCAGTCTAAACGTGAAGTTAATTAAATTTACTATTTTCCACGAACTGATTCGTATGATCTCTTCGATGTCACTGAAAGGAAAGAGCATTTGAGCATTTGAGCAGCAAAGAGCATTGTGTATAGTAATAGTTAGTTCAAAAGTAACATTAGTAGCTGTGGTAACGCTTGGTTTTTGTTTCACAGCAAAAATTTTCGTTGTACTAACACCATATTCTCTAGGAGAACATGGTGTTAGTTCTCTCTGGCTCTCAAATTTCATAAATTGTATGATCGAACTTGTATATATAAGCTAAACACATTCATAGCGCAATATCGAATTAATTTATTTCCCAGATATAATAATAGCATACTTAATGTCATAGAACACGGAGAACCCGGTCGGCACAAGTGAGCTGATAAATAATTTATTCACCGACGCGTGCTCAAAATTACGAGAGCATGGGAAAGGTAATGGTTGATATAAATATTGTTGTAGGCGCGAATAGAAAGTTTAGACATTGGAAATTCGTTTAACACGGTAACTTAGGAATACTAAATATAAATTACATAGTGAATGTCCAGATCACCGGCTGTTCGGAAGTCGATAATCTTGGATTTAGTACGGCAATTCCTACCGCCAAACTGTATTACAGTGATTTGTAAGGGGAAAGAAACAATACAGTCGATGGTTAGGTCCGTAATGATCAATGTTGGGGCAAATTATAGGAGCGCATTAAACATAGGTCTTCTGGGTTAATTTTAAGGTAAACTTACGTAGAAAGTGAATTAGTTTAAAAGGTATCAATTGCAATTACGTCGCACCCGTACACGCAAAAATGGTATGTGGTATTGTAACAGAACCTTGACTATATTATAGGATAGCATCTCGACATCTATTGATACCAAAGGAGATTGTTATTACAATATGTATGGTGGTTGTACATATATAAAGCCACCTTATTTAAGGCTGTCGTAAAAAACCCGGCCGAGACGATTTCTTTTTTTATGTCATAAGATAGAAAACAAGCAGATGGGTCTCCTGATGGAAAGAGTTAACCGTCGCCTATAGACACCAAAGATGTTAATGGTGCTTTGCTATCTTGTGGCAAGGTCTAATGCCACATGCATAACTTTACCGGCTACATTACCCTCCAAACCGAAACATGACAGTGACGAATAGGTAAGTCGGTGGTACCAAACCCGGGCGAGACAAATCAGAACTCTACCACCTACTAATCACGATGGTAGTAATTCGCATAGCCAATCGGTCACCTTTTACTACCTGTCTGGCAGAAGGGCAGTTGGCCTATTCTTCAAAGGAGCCCGGAACCAATACGAGGAAATACGTAGAAGAACTCTACCATCTCGATGTCACGATGGTAGTGACACTTTAGGCCAATCGTTTGTTTTTGTATTACACGAAAGAAAGGCAAATGATTCTTCAAAAGCAACCCAAACCAATTAAATTATTAATAAAAAAAATAGAATCTTCCTAGAAATACCTTTAAACATATCATGAAACTACTCCATAATAAACATTCAAACAAATCGCAACTTATCAACGTTTGAAAATGCAAAATACATAACTAACGTACTTGATGATTGCAATGACTACTTTACATAATCTGGTGTAGTTGAAATCGAAAAGGGAGTATAAATACGACGCTTTATCTTGTAAGAGGATTTGTAAGATTTCGCTATAAAAATACTATAATCGAGTGAGATCTGACTTAATCCGAGCTACAAGCTACCGACAAGGATCTTTGGATAACGTGAGAACAAAAAAAACACTAAGTCTTGAGTATTATTTTCATATAATTGCTATTGAGAATCTGAAAACAAATTAATCGTGGTAAGTGCTTCAGCTGTCTTGCCAGGACTGATGGATTCAGGTGATAAGCAAAGCTAAAAAACGAACGAATATTCAAGAAAAAATATTAATAATAGCAGGCTTAAATCTCAAAAATGAAAGAAAAAGCAGAATTGAGTTGAACGAATGGTATTTTATAACTATACTAGCTGTGCCCGCGACTTCGTTCGCGTGGAAAAAATTCTAAAATAAAAACCCGCATAGTTCCCGTTCCCGTGGGATTTCCGGGATAAGAACTATCCTATGTCCTTTCTTGGGTCTCAAACTATATTTGTACCAAATTTTATCCAAATCGGTTCAGCATTTTAGGCGTGAAAGCGTAACAGACAGACAGACAGACAGACAGACAGACAGAGTTACATTCGCATTTATAATATTAGTATCATAGTATCATTAACGCTTTCAATCGTCCGAATTTAGAATATTCCATATTTATAGGTGAATATAAAAAAATGCATATGTTATTTCATTTCCCTATAGGTAAAACACTATCTCCGTTCAGATACAACGTAGAAACTCAAAGAAAAGAGTTTACTCATTCTTAAAAGGCCAGCAACACAACTGTGTAATCCCTGTAGTGTCATGGTCTATGGGCGACTGTATTCGCTTACCATCGGGTGAGCCTCCTGACCATTTGGTAAAGAAAAGAAGCAATAAAAAAAATACACGCTCTTAATTTTACACTAATACGAGCGATCGTCCTGTCGTCGAAACTCGACCATAATTATTTTATTTGACTGTAATTATAATTTAAATTTAGTGACTTAAGTAACGTGATTCCCATTTTTGTAAGAAAATAAAATAGGGTCACGCGGGACGAATGCGCTCCTAAATAAAAGAACTTTCAAAATCGGTCTAAAATGACCGAGTTTTAGGTGACAAACATAATGTAAATATTAAATGTGAAACAAAAACTTTGTAACCCTTTTTAAGACAATTACGAAAACCGTTTAATATGTAATTTGGCGCAGTTAAAGTTTACATTCCGAAAGACTGGAATAACCTAATATTTTTAAATAATTAGGATTAAATTTTATTAGAAATAAATACTTTAAAATTAATGAAAATAAACATTGCACACAACACATTCATTTACATTCATGATAATATAATAATATGTAACTATACTATTTTATTTAAGGCTAAAGTCTGCTGTAAGGTTAATAGGGATTTTATTGTTTTATCTTTGGTCGAATTTCGATCACAGGGCGATTGCTAGTAACACTAAATACAACCAAATTGGGAACCTCCTTTTAGAAAGTCGGTTGCAAACGACAAACCTGAAAAATATGACTAACTTTACCGCCCTGTTGGTCGAGTGGTTAGCGACCCTGAATACGCAAACGACGGGGCTCGGGTTCGATCCCCGAGGGGATAAGCATTTGTGTGATGAGCATAAATGTTTGTATTTTCGGGTTTGGGTGTTTATTAAATATATTCTAGTATTTATATATTATGTATTTCTATGCATTAGTATCGTTGACTAACAACCGTAACACAAGCAAATAATTTGCTTACTTTGGGGTTAGATCAGTAAGTGTAATTTGTCCCGTGAATACTTATTTATAACATTCGAATAAACAGTTACTTTTATAGCGCTCAGTAAATTTCTGTAAAGTATAACATTACGGCGTTGCCCGTGTTAATAGCAGCACTTAGTTTTTTTTCTCTCACCGTTTTTACATAATGACACTTAACCGGCAAGAGGTGTAACTTGTAATGGCCGAACGCCGTTGAAGTTGTAATCGCCAACTTAACACATTACGGAACTGTTATTACGATGAACAGTTTTGCGGTTATCTGTAACGTTGCGACTAACGAATAAATTGTTCCACAGATTAAAAATATATTATGTGTAGTCGTGATCCAATCATTTTCGGTTTTGAATACCGAGTAAGGCAAAAAGTTTTACAGTTGTTGTCTCTATACAGAAAACCACATATGATATGGAAAGGATACAATATTCTTAATCGTGATTACCTATCATATAGACACAGTAAAACCACAGAATACTTACAGACTTACAGAAGTCAATGTTACATAAAGTAATATTTGAGCATAGCACACATAGACACCTCTCACGGGTGCGATATCTCGGACTGGTGCGGAACAAACTGCCTCGAACCATTCCGAGATATCGCGTCCGTGAGAGGTGTCTATGTTTGCGTTGCTCGAATATCACATGTAGTCAAACTACATAGTTTGACTACTGTTAGTCTCCAGTATACTGTGGTAAAATTGCAACAACCGACTTCCAATCTCGCCAAGTCTGTATGAGACAAAAGAAAAAAAATCAAAATCGTTTAATTCTCATGATCGAGTTCCGATGTAACAAAAAATATTCAGCCGAATTGAGAATGTCATTCTTTTTGGGAGTCGGATGAAAATAGCAAACGATAGTTGAAGCGAAGATATAAATTGGGCTCGGGTACCACTATCTACCACATAAGCTGATATGCTGCAACGATGAGTCGTGGTAAACCTTATGATTCGGGAATTAAAAAAAAACTTATGATTCGGGGCATGTAAAATTAATTTTATCGGTCTTCGTTATCACAAATAAAAAAACGGTTATACAACTATGGGCATCACCACTGTACAGTCGACACGACGACGGTGAGCCGTAATAATCCCAAATATCTAAAGATTTACGATTCATTATGCCTCTGCTAGAAAACTGGCGTAATGGTATTTAATTATACGGCCATAAATTTGCCTTAGGGTTCACCTTATCAATAACCTATCTCTATTAGTAATCAATACTGTCCCTCGCAAAACAAGTAATGACGACTATTAATTTATCTCAATCTGGGAACAGAAAACAGACAGCTATAAAAAGCTTTTCAAACATTTGCTTTCAAACATATTGTATTAACAACGTTTACAAATTAAAAAGTCAGCAGACCAACAGACAAATATGTTTTAAACAAAAACAAACACCACGCCCTTTAATACTAAAAACCAAATCATTGCAACGGAACCGCAGGGTTATCACGCACGTTTTACAATAATAATATATATTTTTTTATTTATATCAGAAGATAGCAAACAAGCAGATGGGTCTCCTGATGGTAAGAGTCAGCCATCGCCTATAGACACCAAAGATGTTAATGGTGCGTTGCTGTCTTGTGGCGAGGTCTTATGCCACATGCATAAGTCTACCGGCTACCTTACCCTCAAAACCGGAACACGACAGCGACAAGCACTGACGCTATTGGGGCAGGAATAGATAAGGCGGTGGTAACCAGACCCGGATGAGGCAATGCAGAACTCTACCACCTAGTAGCCACGATGGTAATGAATCGTATAGCCAATCAGTCGCTTTTACGACCTGCCTGGCAAAACGGCAGTTGGTCTATTTTTCAAAGGAGCCCGGAACCAACACGGGGAAAAAATTATAACACACAAATAATATTATTAAATTACCACATATCATAATAGTACTAACTGCCGCGGCAAACGTTGTTCTGTTATATAAATTATATCTATTACCCTGAAATTTCACCCTCCTAGTCCTACGTTAACCCTCACCCCACCATGATATTTATGCCAAATTTCTCAAAGATTTTCTTAATTCCAAAAACCTACATAATCGTGAGATGTATAATCTTAGGGAATACTTCCTACACGATGAATGTGGAATACATTAGAATGTCGTTGCAATAGATAATGGTCCAACACCGCTCTCCTTAGTAAAGAGAACTGTCACAAACCGGTGGTACTCAGCATTCAGGACCGCTTGAACTTATGGAAGAACAAGGAGTTACATGGACGATTCTATCGGGTTCTTTATGGGCCTGATATTGATTTACCGGCATCCACTGCCTGGCTACGATTTGGTGACCTCTTTTGAGGGACTTAAGGATTTGCCTGTTGAATTACTGATGAAGATGTCAAGACGAATAATTACCGGAAATACATCACGGAGAATGGCACGATGGATACATTATGTAGGGCGTGTCACCGTCCTGGTGAGTTCATCAATCATAATATTCCCGGTTGTTCAATCAACGTCAAGCCAATAGAGAGTACGAGAGAAAGTTGCACAGACACAACCAAGTAGCCAGGATTATTAATCAACAACTTGCTCTTCTATATGGTCTTGTAAGTTTTGAAGTGCCGTATTATAAGTACGGATCGGAGTCAGTTCTAGAAAATGGCCGTGCTAAGCTGTACCTGTATCGTGCTGATAGATCGAATGGAGCGCCGGGCATTTATTGTTGTTGTCACAATCCCGCATGACTATAGCCTCGTGAAAGCAGAAAATGAGAAACTAAGTATTTGGACTTAGCTTATGAGACTACGGATATGTGGGGTGTGGACTCAATAATAATTGTCTCGATAGTTGTTTCTGTAAACGGTTTAATAGCGAAAAGTCTCAACCAACATCTACGGAGGCTTTCCCTACAATTCTGGATCAAGGGACCAGATACAGAAGGTGGCAGTATTAGGAACGGCACTTATTGTGAGGAGGTTTCTTTCTCTGTCGCCCTGACCACCAACGGCTTAGCTGCAAGGCTTCCGTCGGCGGGAAATCTATTTTTATATATTTATTTTTATAATATTGTTTTTTTTAATGTTATAATTATACATTTTTTATATTAGAGGGGGCAAACGAGCAGATGGTGCACCTGATGGTAAGTGATCACCGCCGCCTATGGACATCTGTAATACCAGGGGTATTGCAGCTGTGTTGCCGGCCTTTTAAGGATGAATAAGCTCGTTTCTTGAAGGTCCCTAAGTCGTATCCATTCGGAAACACCCCTGAGGGTAATTGATTCCACAAAGGAGTAGTGCGAGGCAAAAAGTGTCGACAAAATCGTACGGTTGTGGATTTCCAGACATCGAGGTGGTGAGGATGGAACTTTAAATTTTGACGCGATGTCCGATGATGGAATTTAGCGGCAGGAATTAGTCCGAACAACTCGTCAGAACACTCCCCATGACAAATACGGTAAAAGATGCAGAGCGAACCTACATCTCTGCGTAACGCCAAAGGGTCAAGCCGATTAGAAATAGCCTAGTCGTCGACAATTCGAACCGCTCTTCGTTGAATGCGATCAAGAGGAAGAAGCTGGTACTGAGGAGCTCCGGCCCATATCTAAAATAAGAAAATAATATATCTAAAATAAGAAAAAAATGTAAATAAAAAGATAATAATAATGATAATAATCGCTGAAAAAATTACACAAACAATACATATAAACAATAATTGCTCATTGAAATATATTTAAAGTGTACGTATTAACCATAAGACTCCCGACGACGAAGAGTCGCACCTGCGCGAATCTCATTTTGTTAATTAATCGCCCACTGATTGAATACCACACTTTAAACTGAAGCGCGTTAATACTTTCCATATATTGTCTCTGTCTCATCCTTTACAATCTACCTTTGAAGTTTGAATACGTGTAACAGAGATAAGCAAAAACAAAAATCGAAGTTAAAAAACTTATAGGCCTCGGTTCCATCGCAAATCAAGTTACATTAATAAACTCAATATCATAACACGTTACTGTTGAAGAGTGGGTGTCTGAATATTATCACAAGGGCACCGTTGCCGAACGCATTAACTATTTAAAATAATTTATGAATCAATAAATTATTAATAACATACGAAAAAAGTCAACCCTTTCGATTTATGGTAATCATGACATACGAAAAAAACGTCTCTTAAATTACAAAACAGAAATAAATAAAACAAACAAGACAATGGGACCTGTCTTTTATCTCGTGGCACGGTCTATTAAGTGGGGTAAATAAAAACTATACCGCCAGCCGCCTACAGCGGGGATAGCATTCCGAGGGTGTACTGGCTGTTGGCACGCGTATACCGTGTCTAGATGGGATAAAGTCATAAGTGAAAGGCGGTTAAAATGTAAAACGGAGTTAACATATTGTAGCACTGTGTTTAAGATTAATTTTGGTAATATTTGACCGCCCCGTTGGTCGAGTTGTTAGCGACCCTGACTACACAATCAATGGGGTCCGGGTTCGATTCCCGGTAGGGACAGGCATTTGTGTGATGAGCACAGATGTTCGTATTTCTGGGTTTGGGTGTTTATTAAATATATTAGAGTATTTATATATGTATTTCTATGTATTAGTATCGTTGACTGACACCCATACTACAAGCATATAATTTGATTACTTTGGGGTTAAATCAATTTGTGTAATTTGTCCAGTGATATTCATTTATTTTATTTATTATTTATTTATTTATTCTAGGTGGTAGAGTTCTGCAACGTCTCGCCCGGGTGTTTGGTACTACCGCCTTTCTAATTTCTGCCGCAATAGCGTCAGTGCTTGTCATTGCGCTAAATATATTTACCACAGTAAGTTTCCTAATTTTTCCTGTATTTGGGAACTGTAATAAAAAGCAAGATAATCATGGAAGAACTGTTCCCAGGTAAACCATTTGCCCGTGTTAGTTATACTAGCCGTTTAAGTTGAGGACGTAATGTACTGTAGTATTGACTGATTTATAAGCGAAGAGTGATTAATTAATAGTAGCAATTATTTTGTAGTACGGCTCACTTAATGAGACTTAAAGTATTCTGCTAACCGACACTGACGCGAATCGGATATTCTTTCGAAGGATATTACGGCACGTGTAAATTATGTTAAAATTACATGTTTTAAATGTATTAAAAGAGAAATAGAAAAAAAGATTCATGGCACAGTCTTCTTCAAAGAAAAAATAAAATTGACATTTGGTTATTATGCTGCTGGGGTATTCTTTAATTTCCAGACCGGATGTTTTTTTTTTTGTGGCACTTCAGCAGTCACATAGAATAAGATTCCGCGAAAAGATTCTAACTTTGAAGAGTATATACCTAATATAATGAACACTTCAATCGTAAATCTCAACGCGTAAATTTATAAAGCAGATACAAGATTTGAAATTATTGAATTCATTACCAACACACAAAAGAGTAATATCTTAATTGTATAAACGCTACCGTCTCATAATTGTAACACACACTTTTTCATGAGAGTTATATAAATTACATTTTTACAATCTCTTACCAAAAAACGATTTGTAATGTATAAAACACGAGAGAACAGTATATTTCTAGCTAGTGTCGAATATTTTACCAATACACACTTCTAGAATTTTGAGCTATATTCATTGACATGTACAATAAATAACAAGTGACCGGGGCTGCCAAGCATGAATCATGAGATTACCCACAACGAGTCATAAAAATACCCGCTTTCAAACACAAAATATCCGAAAAGAGGCTATTTTCAGGGCTTTTAATAAAACGATTTTTTTAATCATTGCATATAATTTCGAAACTTCATGGAAAATTTTGCCTGAACTAATTTATGTACCATAGTTTTGTTTTTAGCATATCAGCTTTAGATTGAAATGCTACGATTCCTCCAGATTTTCGATTACCTTCTCGTTTAGCCAATAAAACAACAATAGTATCGGTATTTACAGTGTAGAATTGTTTATTTGTTTATTTTGATATTTTTCAGATTACTGAATCGTTTTCCGACGATATATATATATATATATATATATATATATATATATATATATATATATATATATATATATATATATTGTTTTTACATTGTAAAAATATAGGCATTGCCTTAGCATCCAAATTAATATTATGTATAGTTCAAAATACCCGCTTTTACCCTCAAGACAACAAATACTCGCGAAATTATCCGCCTTCTCAGTTAATCCTAAAATGCGGGTAATTACCCGCCAATTGGCAGCGCTATTAACACCGCATGCTATTTATGCATTACTGTTCCTTAGCACAAATCGCTTCCTCTTCTGATATAAGCCGCCAGATTTGTACTATACTAAAACAAAGACCAAACCAACAGTTTACCCTTCGGCTAGTGTTGAATACAATACCAACACACACACCTCGTGGAGTTTGAACTGTATACACTGAGATGTATCACAATGAATTTTGTTTGTAGAGGCATAATAAATATGAACTAGAACTTATTTGACGAATATTTTCAAGACTAAGAGGATTAAGAAAAACATATATCTATACTATTGATTTTCTCCCTCCAAAGAAATAACCCTTCCAGAAATCCTTAAGAAAAATTTAAAAACCATTAAGAAAATTACGGAAATTATGAAAATCATGAAAATATTTTATGGCAAGACTATTGTTTTTTGCTGCGGACTATACGCCATAAAACCAGCAATTTTAAGCGATATAAAAGTCACCACAAAATTCGACCCCGTTCATGAGTTGCCAGATAGATTCTTAGGTCGGGCAAAAGTGTTATTGAGGTTTCTACAGGTAGGTTGAACTAGACTCAGTAACAGCTCGAAGTCTGAAGGCGGAGTTTAATATCTCTTGCCTAGGATAATCACATAAGGCTATCGGTGCCAGTTATCGCAAGAAACCTGTAGTAGTTGCTATGAGGGCATTAAAATGTATCGATGGGGATCAACAGCCATCTTGCCAAATGATAAACTGGTGAATCATAGTGAACCGGAACGTCTATAGATACTGGTTTTATTTATTTAATTTATTGTTCCTGCCGGCTGGACCAGCGTCTTGATACATAATTATTATTTACTAGCTTTGCCCTGCAGCCCACTGCATTATGACAGCTTTTGATGAATCCCATGGGAAAAACTTATTTTTTCGGGATAAAAAGTATCCTGTACTAATCCAGAAAATCATCTGTATGTGCGCCATTTTAGCGTGAAAGATTAAAAACATCCATCCATCCATGCAAACTTTCGCATTTACAATACTAGCTGCACTGTGCAGCCCGTTGCATAATATTTTAAGTTGAATCCCGCAAGAAAAACTCATTTTTCTGGGATAAAAAGTAGCCTATGTGCTCTTCCTGGTTATCGCCTTTATTTCATTTAAATCCTCTCGGTAGTTTTGGCGTGATATAGCAACAAACATCCATATTTCCAAACATCCAAACTTTCGCATTAATAACATTAATATAGATTAGGACATACATACATACATATCTTCTAGCTTCTACCTACCCAGAAGGAATTGAGTGCCATAAATGACGATCCAGACAGACTTGCCTTGCTCTTCATTCATAACTCTCGTCATGCAAATACTTCGATTAATTTTGACACCACCTTCGGATAATACCATGAAGTATTAGGTAAATCTGGAGCTATCACTCGTATTATCACTTGAAACAAATACGTTATATCTCGGTCTATGAGGTCTCGCCATCTCTTTTTATACAGCTGTGTTAGAAAGAGAGGGTAATACCTCAGAAGATGACAGCAGTATTTAAAGTTATGTTTCAAGCAAGTATTAAGTGTTGCCTCCAGATATAATACAACTTCATAGATAGCACCCGACAAATTAGATCGTGGTACGTCACTCTTAGTCTGCCTCGGTACCTTCATCATCCACATTAGTATTGAATATAAAATTATTGTATCTATCAGTATGTAAACATATATTAAAATTATATTAAAATAAACAGGTATGGAATTTTATCGCGGAAAGTCACACTATTGTACAATGTACATATAAGGAAGTACTACTCTCTTCTGAAGATGCATAAACAAGATAATTTTCAACTACGCAGATGACAAACAACAATAAACGTTGATAAGATGTTAACAGAATATAAATTAGGTTGAAGATAGTGTTTGCTCAAGACGACAATGATAGAAGAGGGCCTCACAAGGGCAAGTACGCACAAAATTTCTCTCATTAAAATTAATTTGAAAATTTCATTAACTTTTTTGCAATTACTTGTATCTTGAAGTGGTTTGTGAAAAACAGCAAAAGTATTATAAATAACTAGTCGTGGAACCTTTTCCACGTGATGGTCCGGGCTCCCTTTGAAGAATACATCATCTGCCATTCTGCCAGGCCAGTGGCGGAGCCAGAAATTTGTTTTGGCTAGATTAAACTGAAGGTAGACTTTATCAAGGTAATCATCAAAATTTTTAAGGTTGAGCTGTCTAGCTCTCCGTTGGGTCCGCTACTGTGCCAGGCAGTTTTTGAGAGGCGAACGATCGCCCATGCAAGTCACTACCATTGTGGCTACTAGGTGGTATAGTTCTGCATTGTCTCGCCCGGATCTTATACTACCGCTTTACATTTCCTGCCGCAAAAGAGTCAGTGCTTATCACTGCCATGTTCCGATTAGGAGAGTTAGACAGCCGGTAAACTTATGCATGTGGCATTATACCTCGCCACAAGATAGCAACGCACCATTGACATATTTGGTGTCTACAGGCGATGGATGACTCTTTCCATCAGGAGACCCGTCTGCTTATTTGCTATCTTATAACCATCGCTTCGTAGCCTCGTAGCCCCATCGATTTGTAGTTAAGTTCGCTAACTACTCGACCAATGGAGCGGACAAAATATAATTAGCGATGTAATTAACACGCAGGTATAAATGTACTCATCAAATTAAAGCTTGTCCCTTCGGAGATTGTACGGGAACCTTGACTACGTTGGTCGGCGTAATTAGAATTTTACGCGAACAACTCAGTTGTTAACCAGGCGGTATTTTATCTGAAAATTTCATAACTGCAGATTTCAAAGATTTAAAGATTTTACTGCGCAAATAAATATTATGCATGTTTAATAACTAAAACTAAAAATGTTATTAAATAATTATAAATTAAAAAAACACGCCTGATGTGTATTGTAAATGAACACATAAATTAAAGTTATTAAGTTTTTCATACAAGATTACATCAGGTATGTATAATCAGCATAGTAATAAGACATAAAGTCTACTCCCGGAAAACAACGACCATATTCAATAAAAAAACTAAACATAACTTATATTATTTAACGTAAAGTTGAAAATCTAATGACACTTCAGTAAATCTCGAAACAGCCAAGGACAAACATGCAGACAAAGAGACGCGCTTTTTCGTTGCAACATCGACGTAAATATTCAACGTTTCTTGCATACAAATTACAAACACAAAACAAATAGTGAGGAGCTCTGATGACATTATTAAAAATCGATAAAATGATTCAGTATAATTTAACCGATAACAAAATATATTCCGTTGCTATACCCAAGGTTGCATCAATATAAGCCAAATTGGGTAACCATAAGCCTCATTGAGTTATCTTTTACTGCAATATTTTTGAAATAGTAAAGTTTTTAAAGCTGCTTATCAAACTTGTTAATGCAACATCACGTCACAACGACACAAAATAATGACTTGTGGATTAGATAAAATTTCTGAAAATCAGGACATTCTAGATTTATACGTAGGTCACACTATAAGTGTTGCTTAACTTAAAAAACAACATGTTAGAATCAAAATATTATGTTTATTGCTTTTCAAAATAATCTCCTTTACATTTTAAACATTTTTTCATGCTATCGAACAATTTTTTAAAACAGGAGGACCACAGATCTGAAGGCATGTTTTCTACGTGCTGATTGAACTGTAAAAGTAAAACCCCTCATCAAATCTTTGATTTTGGGGAAAATACAGAAATCACAGGGTGCTAGGTCGGGGGTATGCGCAGGATGAGTGACGAGATGTATTTTTTCGGAAGCTAAAAATGACTTTGTTTTGTTGGCCGTGTGTGAGGAAGCGTTATCATGGTGTAGGAGAATGCGGCTTTTTTAGGAGCTAGTAGTGCAAAACTTTTAGTGTGCCCCATGTATTGTATGCTAAACGGTATGATAAAATATGTGACCGACATATTTTTTCTTATATACACGTCATAATAAGAATTTTATCTAAATCTATTCGTCTATGATTTAGACGTCAGTTTTTGTGTTAATTTTACGGTACCAAATACGTACTGTCCAGACAGAACGTATAGAGTTTTGTGGGTAAATGTTATTGATTGAGGAAGATTATTGTGGTGATTCATGTACTATAGTAGTTTTGGATTATATTGATGGTCAAATTTGGTACTAGGTTATCTTTACTCACGCCGTAAAGTATGTCGCAGAAATGTATTAACTAAAAATAAATAGGGCCAAAATGTGAATAGTGGTTTTGAAGCTATCACGTGTAATTGCCGTACAATACAGACTAACCGCGTAAGTACAAACTAACGCGTTTAAATGTTAAGTCCCCTTTCAAATAATTTTTAAGCACAATCTGAGGAAAACATTCTGAAAATTAAAATTAAAAATAATATAAATTATAATTTATAATATGTATTATAAAGTTTTTTAAACAAGCAGCATGATTGCCAACTATCAACTGTTTGCATAGGATAAAAAACATTGGGAATATGGAAGATAATATATGTTGATTATTTATGGAAATTTCTATATCAATCCTTTCGTGTCTTTTTTCATTTCGACTAAAATATATATCGTACTAGCTGCAGCGTGCAGCCCGCTGCATTATAAAAGTTTTTAGTGAATCCCGCGGGATCACCTTACTTTTCCGGGATTAAAAGTAGCCTATGTGTTATTCTGGGTCTTCAACTATCTACATACCAAATTTCATCGTAATCGTATCAGTAGTATTTGCGTGAAAGAGTAACAAACATCCATACATACATACATACATACTTACAAACTTTCGCATGTATAATATTAGTAGGATAAGTTTTGTACCATAATTATAATAATCACGAAATCGATTTATCTAATAACTAGCTGTTGCCAGCGACTTCGTCCGCGCGGACTTCGTTTACTCCGCACAGCTTCTCTCACGTAGGTGATAGCGTGATAATATGTAGCCTATATTTTGACCCGACCTGTTAGTAATAATCATACAAAATTTGAAGTAAATCCATGCAGTACTTTTTAATTCACCCCAGACACACATACAGACAAACAGACAAAAATTCTAAAAACTATATTTTTGGCTTCGATATCGATTGTACATCACGCCCCAAGTATTATTTAAAAAAATATTCAATGTACAGTTTTGACTTTCCTACGATTTTATTATATGTATAGATTACCGTTATCAATCTATCATCGATTTTTTAGATTAACAAAATCGTTTCTATAAGGCCACGTGTTTAATTATAAACACATGGTCTTACAGAAACGCTCATCACTATTAGTAGGAAGATTTCCCTATCAACGTGCACGCGTGTTAACACGAGACCCAAGACACACCTGCGCTACTCCATAAGTGCTCTTCTTCGTATAGGAATGTTCAATTCCGTGGAATGCAAATACAGATTCACATTTTTCCTGTTTAGATAAGCAAATACGCATTGTGCAAAAAAACTAAGCACAACAGAGAATAACTATTATCTTGATATTGATACTAAAATTCCGTGATAATAAGAATTCTTGAGGATTTTCACCTTCGTGGCTATTTTTTTTTTGATATTTTATATATATATATATATATATATATATATATATATATATATATATATATATATATATATATATATATATATATATATATATATATATGTATATATATATATACACACACGAGGTTGAAAATCCTAACCACGAAAGAAACAAAAGAGTCTTGTCACCAAGCATACGGGTGTTGCAGGTTATTAAAAACTAGCTGTTGCCTGCGACTTTGTCCGCGCGGACTTCGTTTACTCCCCACAGCTCCTCCCCTGTAAGTGATAGCGTGATAATATGTAGCCTATATGTTGACCCGACCTCATAGTAATATTCATGCAAAATTTGAAGTAAATCCATGCAGTACTTTTTGAGTTTACCCCGAACATACATATAGACAAACAGACACACAGACCAACAGACATACAGACAAACAGACAAAAATTCTAAAAATTACTTTTTTGGCTTCGATATCGATTGTAGATCACGCCCCAAGTATTCTTTTAAAAAAATATTCAATGTACAGTTTCCTACGACTTTCCTACGATTTTATGATATTAGATTCGAGGTAGGTACCTACCAGAATATTCTATCATAGTTTTATGTACAAGTATTTTAACAATAAGAATGCAGCAATAACGCTTTTGCCTTACAGATAATATTTTTCAGTTTTGATGGAAAACATCACTTGCCCGTGACAGGATATATTTATCACCCTGTTGGTCGATTGGTTAGCGACCCTCCCTTCACAATCAATGGGATTCGTGTTCTATTTCCGATAGCTGTGATGTGATGAGCTTTGATGTCTGTATTTCTAAGTTAAGTGTTCCTAAATGTATTTAAATATTTATATATGTATTTCTATATACTATAGATCACCTTCTGGTCGAAATTCGACCACAAACTAAACAATAAAACCCCTTTAAAGTTTGACAGACTTTAGCCGTAAATAAAATAGTATACATGTGTATATGGGTCATTCCATGTCAAATCGACCAATATTTGGAATCGACCCCTTTCGATTTGAAGTTTTCTTTTATCATAAAACGAAGTTCTGCCAAAGGAAAAAGAATAATTTGTTTTTCGAAAGATACAAATTCAAAATTTCGCGATTTTTCCAGTTTTTCAATTTTGTTTTTGCAATATCTCGAATGCTATTATAGATACAGGAATGGGCTTTCGTTTGTTTAAAAGGGGACACTTGGGGCTATAGAAAAAAAAATATTTTGAAAAAACTTTGAAAAATGCCAAATTTGTAAAATTTTGAATTTTTGAAAATCGTCAAAAATGAAGACCGCCATGAAAATTTTGGCTCATTTTTTTGTATGATACCTTGTAATGATCTTAAAAGAACGTCGATTCCAACTATTGGTCGATTTGACATGGAATGACCCATTTATTATCATATAGGTCACGCGAATGTAGCGAGTTTAATCAGTTTAACCTATAGTAAAATGCCATTCAGTTTAATGTTTATTTTCATTCAATGTATTTCTAACGCATATTAATTAAAATATTAGGCTTATGCACTCCTCCGCAATATGAACTTTAACTGTGCCGAATTCATTATCCACCGTTCGTGTAATTAAAAAAGAGTACAAAGTTTTTGCTTCACGTATTAATATATAGATTGCTATGTACTAGTATCGCGGGCTGACTAGCCATCACAAGTAAATAAATTACGCCCCGTTGGTCGAGTGGTTAGCGACCCTGACTACGCAGTACGCAATCGACGAGGCTCGGGTTCGATCCCCGACGGGGACAAGCATTTGTGTGATGAGCATAAATGTTTGAATTTCCGGGTTTGGGTGTTTATTATTAAATATATTCTAGTATTTATATACGTATTTCTATGTATTAGTATCGTTGACCAACACCCATAATACAAGCAAATAATTTGCTTTCTTTGGGGTTAGATCAGTAAGTGTAATTTGTCCCGAGAATATTTATTTATTTATTTACGTACTTTGGAGTTAGATTAATTCGTGTTAGTACCTAATTTGTTCAACATTATTTATGTATTATGATTTGTCGCGAGGTAGGCCACTTGTCACACCATGGGACTTAGTACCGTTGCCTAATCGTGAGTGCGTTACACCTTTGCCAACCTGTTCGGTTATGTAGGCGTGACGGTATTTATTTATAAATCAACGAAAAACGGAGGTAATACCAGTTTCACATGTATGTATGCAATATTAACCACTAATACGATGTATTATTAAGTATTATTTCCTGTATTATTTTAAACATAAATTTTTGTCTGACATTCATAAAATGTATGTTAATACTTACTTCGAATAAAAATATATTCTATTCTATTCTATTGTTGGGATTGGATAATATTTGAGTAAGTTGATCTATTTAGCCGTCCAAACACGTGTATTAAATTTCGTTAAGTGTAAATGTATTCGTTATGTATTTGTCTACGAATTTCTCAGGAACCTTATATCGAGATAATTACATTTGATTTATTTTGGGTATATTTCAACATAGATAATAGTCCTAGTTTCATCAAAACCAGTTTATTAGTTTTCCAGATATGAGAAAAGTTGACAGATATTTGAAGTAGATTTAATTTTTTAAAATTACTTTTATTTTTAAACTAGCTGATCCGCGAAACTTCACCCGCGAGTACTGACAAGTTATCAATATAATCTTTTATACAAATAAGACTCTTACTATATTAGACCTCTTCTAGAGTCTAGTATAGGTCTTAAACTATCTCCATGTCAAATTTAATCAAGGTACTTATAATTTTAATAATCTGAAAAATTAAAAACATTTTCTCTATATGCGATGCGAAAATTTTGTACCACAATTACGCGAACGCGAGTATAAAATTTAGCATCGTTAAAGTTTACATTGCGAAGAAATCGAAAAAGTTTAGATTTTTAGTATAATGTGCATTAGAAATAATTTCAATAACTAAAAATAAACATTTAAATACTCGTATACTAACATTTTTAACACACATTATATTATTTTGTTAAACTTAGAAAAAAAAAATTCTATGGTCGAATTTCGAACAGAGAGTGATCGCTAGTCAGAAAAAGCTCTAAATCCCGGTTACAAAACATTACACAAATTGAGTTGTAAAGTTTCTGGATCATGTAAAGTTTTAAGGTGCTGATCAACGGGCGAGCCTATACCACGGACTTAATGGTCTAACAACCCTCGATACAAAACGTATGGCCAATTGCACTACATAAAACCGCGGATTCTGATGATACACGGGCGAGCTTTACCGACGAGCCACAAGACGCGGTATAGGATCGCTCGTCGATCAGGACCTTGAAGGTCTTGATCTATCGGCCATAAGTTTTGTTTCGAGGGCTCTTAGACCATAAAGGCCGCGGTATAGGCTTGCCCGTCAATCAGCCACTTTAACAAAAAATTCTTACATAACTTATTAAATTTGCGTATAAATTACATGATTATTTGAGAAAAGAGCCTGTTCCTGGTGATAATACATTAAATTTAAATAACCATCCATGATAGCCAAAAGCCATCATATTATTTAAAAAAAATTGTTATGTATTTTATAGGTTCTGCCAATCGACGTTTCAAGTATGCAGTATATATAAAAAAGTGCCACCAGAGGCATTTCATCACGTAACGTAGGTATACATATTAAAACCGATTCGAAGAAAAATTAGCAAGCAATTAACAATTTCGATTCTCGGCCCGAACCCGTCTGATTGATAACGCGCGGTAAAAAGTTTATGGCGCTGGGAACAGTTTCGGTTCAAAAATTGATTTGCAATAAATTATTTTAATATTTATATTAGGTATGTTATGTGCTGTTAAAGAAAGCTTACAGTTCAATATAAATTCGGTAATAATTATTTATTTAATGATTCAGTGGTTTAGCGGTACCAACTACGGTAAGAAAATATGAGATCCTGAGTTCGGATCCTGTTTTTTTATATCATACGGCAACAAACAAGCAGGTGGCTGTCCTGACGGAAAGATAACAATTATCGGCTACGACAACAGATGTTAATGGTGCGTTGTTATCCGTGTGGCAAGGATAAGATGCCAAATGCATAAGTTAACCGGTTACCGTACCCTTATAACCGAAACACGACAGCAACAAGCACAGATGCTATTGCGGCGGTGTAGATAAGGTCGTTGTACCAAAACCCGGGATAGTCTTTGCAGAACTCTACCACCTATTAGTTAGTAGTCACGACGTAAGTATTAGCCTTTTTTCGCCGTTAACGAAATGTCTAGCAGTAAGGCAGTTGATCTATACTTCGAATCCCCAATCAATACAAGGGAATGCAAGAATTCGTATATTGAGTTTTGAAGGAAAACGTGATTTGTCTGTAACTGGAAATATACCTAATTCTCAAGTTGTTTTTGGCCACCTTCGGAACTTAATAATCAATAATGGGTGCAGTGTATCTCTGCCTGTCTCTTCGGGTAAATGGAAATGTTTTGCGAAACTGACGTTCGGACGTTTCTCCCTACCCCAGTAGGGAAATAGGCGCGACGATTTATTAATCTTTTCAACTGACATGGATATCTCAAAAAAAACGGTTTTTTACAATTCGATTATGTTTTTTGTGTTTGTTACCTCGAAACTCGGTCATTTATTAATCAATTTCGAAAAAA
The DNA here is from genome assembly GCA_036924255.1 of Apodemia mormo. NCBI lineage: Eukaryota > Metazoa > Arthropoda > Insecta > Lepidoptera > Riodinidae > Apodemia > Apodemia mormo. Next base: position 41,727,230 of record JAUPFN010000005.1, on the reverse strand, counting down.
CGCTCTTCTTGTTTGTCAGAACATACTTTCCATTAAGCTCCATATATATTTGGTGAAGATTTGATTCAGGGTTCCAGAGTAACAGTTAAATGAAGATTGGTTGTTGTAGTTTTACTGTGTAAAAATTATTTATGATGATGTCCATTCCCATCACTATGATACACATTTCGATTATTCGTTATAAATTAAGTGCATATTTATCAGCGGATGGGAATTGGTGGGTAAAATTTGTAAATTAGCACCTAGCGTGAGTCAGGACCATCCATCTAAATGCAGTCATAATTTTAAACTTGATTGCTGGCATCGACGTAGTCTTTTTCAAGCATATCACACCATAAATCATGTTCCAACCGGCATGTTAAAAGGATGTTTTAAATCCAAATCAAGGGTTTTTAACAACTTCAGGTATAAAGTTATATATCATCATGCTAGTTTGTTTATTTACGAGAAGTGTGTGCATTGCCTGATGTAATAGGTAAGTGTCATCATGCTGGTTTGTTTATTTACGAGAAGTGTGCGCATTGCCCGATGTTATAGGTACGTATCATCATGCTGGTTTGTTTATTTGCGAGAAGTGTGCGCATTGCCCGATGTAAGAGGTAAGTGTCATCATGCTGGTTAGTTTATTTACGAGAAGTGTGTGCATTGCCCGATGTTATAGGTCAGTATCATCATGCTGGTTTGTTGTTTCACGAGAAGTGAGCCCATTACCCAATTAATAACACACAGCGATCGCCCTCGGATCGAAATTCGACCACAGACCAAGCAACAATATCTCTGAAAAACTTTAAAAATAACAAAGAAAAATGTCGACACGTGAGACTCGAACCCGCGAGCATCTCCCACAAGCCGGGACGCTCTGCCACTGAGCTAGTGTCGACGGGCTCCACGTGGCAAAATTCTTCTTTTTAAAATAATAAAATATTTTTAAGTTTGACATCAGACTTCAGCCGGAAAGAAAATAGTACACATGCGTGTATATATTATGTACATCACATGAATATAATGCGTGACATATATTTTATATTTTTTGTCGTCGGCAGTTGGATAAACTCCATTTGTAATTACTAATTATGTATCTAAATGCACTTGTACTTTTGACACAAAACTTTTCATTTTAGTAATATCGCCAACCGGTTTCGTTTTTACGTCATCTTCGACCTTTCACGTAGAACGGTCAGGCTAAATCCAATACATTTCAGCGTTTATCTCTAGAAGTTATCCACACTTAAATAAATAAATATGACACCAGTTTTATTTGAAGATAAATCGATATCAAAAGACGTTTCGACTTACCAAGACTCATCAGTTTGCCGTGAAATAAATAGGTGGCAATAATGGGAATTAGATCCCCAAGATTTATTGAATACCTATTTCTTGTGATAACTGGGATCGATAGCTTTACCTGCTCGAGGGTGTCAACACATCACCACAAGAATCCGACCTGTTACTGAGATTTTGATTTTCGAAGCGAACCTCGAAAAACTTTAATAACTTTCCTCAATTTTCGAAAGAGGGATCGTACATGAGAGCTCACGACTTGAGCATTACTGTATGTATGTTTCTAAAATCGATATTATTTGACCTTTAATAAACCGAGAGAACACCGCATGGATAATCGATCACCAGCGCGCTGTGACAGTGTGCTAATTCTAGCCGCTCTCGAATGCACGACTTGCGGGTTTCATTGTTCTCAGGATTCGTGGTTCCCACAGCACTTGATCGTTTCCACGGGAAACGCAACTGTCTGCCCGTAAATTAATTCCGGACAAAGAGAATCAAACAAATTATATTTTCATGAAAATTGTGTATACTTTTGTTATTTTAATATGTGTCTAACTCTTAACCCTCGCCGACCGGGTTCGTAATATTGAATGTGAATTGGCCCACAGAGTAAAGTTATCGACGTTGTGATGAAGTTGTAGCATCGCTGCGTCATTATAATCTGTCCCATTTCAAATACTGGTGAAGTTGTCTTGAATAACCTTGACATTAAAGACCAATTAATCCACATTACAATGCCTAACATTCTTAAATAACGACAACAACATGTATGAATGATCGTTATTGTTTTAAGGTCTACGCACACTGCAGCTCAACTATTTCATAATTTACCGTATCCATATATTACAGTAACATTTCTTAAATAAAGCTATCAAATTCAACCACTTTTAACGCCTGATAACATAACCTCCCCTATTATTTTGCGCGTCGCTTAAATTTAAAGTTATTGCTATCCTTTTATCGACGAATTCAAATGAAAGCGGCGGGATATGTTTTGCACTCTCCAACTTTTGTGCACGTCCATAGGTATTTAATCTATTTTATAATATGAATGAATCAATAACAACTAATTCTGTCCAAGACAAAACGTGATTTAATAATTTTATAGAATTTTACTTTTAAAGAGTAGTACACTACCCTACTCTAGCCTGTAAAGCCTAATCTAAAATACTCAAGAAGCATTTTTCCTATAATCAACAGTTGTAAATGTTCTGGTGATGTTACTGTAAGAGAAGCCAGTTGGTGATGGTACTGTAAGAGAATTGTCTTATTTTTATTTTGAATCAGTACTAGTGCGTTCTTAGTATGCTATTTAAATGGTGTTTTAGCGAGCGCGAGTGTAGAATATATTAAACATTTCCAGCTCGTTCTTTTCATTTCGTTAGAGTTTTCTCTGTGGTGGGCTGTTCTTTGCATAAAGAATAGACCATCTTTCTTCCTGCTAGGCAGGCAGTTCTTCAAGTCGAAAGTTTAATTAATCGTGTCACCACTTCGTGACTACTAGGTGATAGGTATCCTTTCACCCGGGTATGGCACCACCGTCTTACTTATTTCTATCGCAATAGTGTCATTGTTTGTTGCTTGCGTGTTCCGATCCAGAGGGTTAAAGTAGGCAGTAAATTAATGTTCTTTAAACACTCCACACGGTTGACAACGCACTTATAATATATAAGAAGTCTATCTGCGATGATTGTTTTTTTCTACCAAGAAGTCATCTATTTGTTAAAAATCCTATAATATAAAATTAAAAATAACAATATCTTAATTTAGACAAAGCACAGCAGAAAGTACTAACATATCAGTTGTGTGCACTGACCTTATCCAAATTCCACCACCCTTATTCACAGCATAACAAAGAGAAGCTGGACACACAGTAAAGACCATAACGGGACAGTGATCGATGCTGTATTTGTCACTATATATGTGAACCTTGCTGTTTGCTTGCCATTACTCACTTGACAGGTCAACTAATGACATTGGCGGAATGAGAGGATCTCGCATAATAAATATATACTCGTCTTTCTGCGGGCGGCAATTTACCTCGTGTGCCAGTGGTTAGCCCGTTCAGTTCAAGTCATCGAATCGACACGCTGGGAACCCGCGTTCGGTTCCCAGCTAGTCGATTATCGTAACAAATCGTCAATCGAGTCGAAGCGTTTAAGGCTCTTAGGTACATATTTTCCTACACATGATGTCACATCATAGCACAACGCGACGTTGCATCGTGTTCATGTGTCCGCGATGGGCTCTGAACCGAAACTACTGAAACAATTTCAATGAAATTTTATAGACTGTTCGGTCCAACTTAAAAGATGATATTTTTTATCTCAATTGACCCCCCCCCCCTCTCAAGTAGCCCACCAACATATACAATACAAGTAATTTGTATGACAAAACAACGTTTGCCGGGTCATCTAGTAAACTTAATGTAGCATTTGTATTACGAATTTATATTTACTACCAGTAATATAAATTAAATTTGCTGCTTGTTTTTTACATTCATATTTACTATTTGTAAAACGAACATTACTAATACTTACCATCTTTATCATAAACTAATATTTACTAACTGTATCACAAATTTATATTTACAACTATATCATAATATTTATAACTACCTTTATCATAAACTATTATTTACTAAATGTATTATAAAATATTACTATTATTCGTTATCTTTTTTATGAAAGATCGCAAACAAGCAAACGGCTCTGCTAATGCAAAGAGACAACCATCGAATAGAGACACAAAAAAAGTTAAAGAGGAGGGAGAGGAGGATTTAACAGATTGTTTTATACCAATAAGCTAACCTAAAGCATGCCGTCATGCTGTAAACGGGAAACAAAAATACAAAACGTCGCTTACGCGTTCCCATGACAAGGTAATCACAGTAAAAGTCCAAGACTTATGGAACAATTTCAAGTGTGACAGATATTGCATATTGTGTACAACAGTTGCTCGCCTTTGTACATAAATAAAATCCAAGAAATGTTTCTTCGATATGAAAGTGGTGTCGTTACGCAAACACCATAAATTGGATTCGAACCAACTACCTACGCGATTAACAATATATAGAATTACGTGACAAAAAATAACCGTCATAATCCTGTTGAAGGTGAATACACGGATTTATCAAACTTCGGAGCCATTTCAGGCGACCGTTCAATTAACCAATCAAGGATTTTTTGTTTCGAGGTGAATAAACGGATCAGTTTTGTTTACACTGTATATATTTTTAAGAGGCAGTTTACATTTTAGGCCAACTTTTAACAAGAAATCAAAATTTTCCAACTCCTAATTTTCTATATTATAAGGTACTTTTATTTAATTAAGTGGTACCATTAGATAGTTTAATCTTTTAAATATTGCCTCAATGAAACAGATATTTTAATCATCAATTGTATTTCTTATAATAAATGGTCTCCGAAATCAAGTTTCGCTATTAAGCAGCTATTTTTCCAAAAGGTATTGCTACTGCTAGAGTCAACAAACTTAGAAAAAATACTAAATAATCAGAAACATCCAACAATTTTTCCTGAATCGATTACTTTTTTCGTAAGACTTAAAATTATATATCTAAATAATTAAGCAAATATGCCTATTTCAACGAAAATTAACGAAACATTAACTGGGTTTTTTGTTATCAAAAAAAAAACACATATTTTTATAGAAATTGGCATAGAAAAAACTATATTCTATTCTTATGCAAAAATAAGTCACTTAAATAATATTTATTTATTTTTTATTTCAAAAAAATAAAAGTGAATACTATAAAATCCGCTACGTCCGTGTGCCAAAATAAGTACCGCGTAATAATAATTAAAATATTAAAAGTATCAATACTATTTTAATTTTACCAGCACTAGGTGCTCTATATAGACGATGACGTCCAGCTCTCGCATCGAATACAAAATATCTAAATTTCAGTTGGGCGATTTTGTGAAATGCCTCTTAACAAAAAATTAAAGCAACGAAAAGTTATGCGTGGCCAGACATCAAAATTATGTATGAACAATCAATCGCCCTCTATTTTCGTACTCTTTTGGATGTTTTTTTTTTTCGTTAATTGTATGGGATAATCTTTGGGGTATGTGCTATACAATAAATGTAGAATTATCATAATCTAATCACTCTGTATAAAGTAAAGCGTGGCCATAATTTTAAAATCAGTGTGTGAACAATCAATCGTCCTCTATTTTCGTACTATTTTGGGTATTTTTTTTTCACTAATTATATAGGATAATCCTTGGGGTATGTTTTATTCAATAAATCTAGAATTATCAAAATCAGATCACTCAAAATCAGAAAATGAACAATCAATCATCCTCTATTTTCTTACCCTTTTGGGTGGTTTTTTTTTTTCGTTAATTGTATGGGATAATCTTTGGGATATATTCTTATCAATAAATGTAGAATTATCAAAATCGAATCACTCTGTATTAAGTTAAGCGTGGCCATATATTAAAATCAGTAAATGAACAATCAATCATCCTCTATTTTCGTATCCTTTTGGGTGGTTTTTTTCAATAATTGTGTGGGATAATCTTCGGGGTATGTAGATACCTAACAATAATCTATAGATAATAAATTTAGGATAAAACTAAAAATGCTCAATCGTTGACAAAGCAAAAAAATGCGGTGAAAGTTTGCCACTAGTAACATCGCCGTCCCTACACGGCTCTACATATAAAACATGGAAATAAATCAAAAAAGCATAAATCGAAACAGGCAAATTGCGGGGCGGCCGTCAATTTGCCGAACAATAAAGTCAAGCGGATCGCGGTCAAGCACTTCGCGGATGATGTTTAATTTATTTTTATTAATACGTGTAAGACGTATGTTAATCGCCAAGTGATTTTGATCGTAATACTCAACGTGATAAGTAGAAATTGATAATATACTATCACGCCCATATCTCCGAAGATGTACGCAGAGGTGCAATTTTTGGTTTTTTGGGTTCCGTAGGTAAGGTAAAAACGGAACCCTATTACTAAGCCACCACTGTGTCTGTCTGTCTGTCACCAGGCTGTATCTCATAAACCGTGATAGCTAGAAAGCTGAAATTTTCACAAATTATGTATTTCCTTTACCGATATAACAGCAAATACTAAAAATTAAAAAAATACGAAAAAAACACGTTTATTGTAAGGGGGGTCCCCTTACAATAAACGTGTTTTTTTCGTATTTTTTTATAGATGCTACGGAACCCTTCGTGCACGAGTCCGACTCGCACTTGACCGGTGTTATATATTTTTTTTATCAATGACTAATACTACTCACAAACATTTATTTAAAATCAAAAATTGTTGCAATCGGCTCACAAAAATAGACTATTCCTGGTTTTTTGGTTCAAAACTAGAAATATTTCCAACAAAACCGGCCATTTTTTCTTCTGATGTGGATAGATCTGATCGTCGCCAATGGTATATAGAGAGCGTACACGAGGATCGTGGTTCGTAATAAAGCAAGTTTAATACGGACGACTGCTTAAGCTTAGGACTGACACACATCAAACATCCGTGTTGGTGCCGGGCTCCTTTGAAGAATAGACCAACTGCCGTTCTGCCAGGCAGGTCGTAAAAGGCAACCAATTGGCTATGCGAGTCACTACCATCGTGGCTACTAGGTGGTAGAGTTCTGCATTGTCTCGTCCGCGTCTGGTACCACCGCCTTACCTATTCCTGCCGCAATAGCGTCAGTGCTTGTCGCTGTCGTGTTCTGATTTGAAAAGTAAGGTAGCCGGTAAACTTATGCATGTGGCATTAGACCTCGCCACTAGATAGCAACGCACCATTAACATCTTTGGTGTCTATAGGCGATGGTTGATTCTTTCCATCAGGAGACCCATCTGCTTGTTTGCTATCATATGGTATAAAAAAAACATACTCGTACACGTTACTACTCTCAAACAAATCAACTAGTTTGATCCAACTTTGCAAAGACAAATTTGTCAAGAAGAGCTGATTAGATTTTGGAATCAATGGGTATATTAGCTTGAAAGTTATTAAAAAAAATATTTAACTAATTTATATTTTTGATATCAAAAAAAAAAAAAGATAACAGACGAGCATATAAAATGATTTTGTGTAAAAACATGTTGACTGCTTATTAAAATAATATTCCCAAAATAATCAATTAATTTAGTATTTTGCAAATGTAATGTATATGTGTAAGTGAGAGGAACAAATCGAAAAATGTTATTGCGCTTCGAGTCTATTATTATCGGTGGTCATTTGCTTAAAACCACAGAAACATTTTACGATTTCGTGAGATGTTAGGTCACGATCGAGTTTTCTCACTATTTCGAGTGTTATATGGACCGGAAACTAGGCATGGAAATTATTGTTAAATTAGGTTAACTGGTATGTTGTTAAAATTAATTAATATTTAACAGTTATTTATTTATGTTATATTATATCAGTAGTAAAAAAAGGTCCTCTGGAGTAGTTTAACGGTTATTATTATCATAAATCAAGATAGCTCAAATATTTTTAATAACATTAAAAGCAGCAAAAACGCAAAGTCGTCGAGTTAGCGAGCAAAAAAAAGGTCCTCTGGAGTAAAAATGGAGTAAAAAAACTTATATAGATTACTTATGACTAAAACAGAATTTAAAACTTATTTCAGTTCTTTTGTAGCTGCTCAAAACTCTACAAATAACATTCCAAATACGGTCTCCAATTCTCTAGCTGTCACTTTGACGTTTCGACATGACTATTATTGTTACAGGTATTATGCGCGCACTCAATGCCGGCATTAACACCGGAAGAGGTCCGTTACACGGCGCGTCATTCATCATGCGACGAACTTTGTTTATACTCGCGTGTGCTCGTGTGACCCTAATGTTCGGCTGTCTGATATGTGTAGTCTGTACAACATGGGACCATTAGATGATGTCAAAATAAAGTAACATCTAACTTTTTACGATTACATTTTTAATGATATCTAGATAAAGTTAGGTTGCTATATACTGTGGGAAAGCAAAAAATGAAATATGAATTCCAATCCGATTGTGTATACGCACAAAAATTAGTATACGCACCACGGGAGTATAATATGACAATGCAATCCGCGTCCTTATCACCCTCGCTTTCGGCTCGCGTCACAGTACCAATAATAATATTATAAAAAAGTATCTTCACGCCTGTATGTCCAAAGAGGTAGGCAGAAGTAGAACCAGTGCATCTACGATTAGCCGAAGATACTTAATCCCACAAAGTGTTAAGTGGCAAGCCTTTCTCCAACCGGGCACTTATCCTATCCCGAACAACGTTGTTTTTATTAGAAAACAGAAAAAACGCATTTTTTAATTGTCCGACCGGGAATGGAACCCGAGACCTAATGTGGTCAACACAGACACCGGACCACGCGAAAACAGAGGCGATGTCCTATAAAATAAAATATAAATAAAAAAATTGAAAGAAATGTGAATGTCTTAAAAATAGTTCACCGTTGATTTATGTGCCTCTTCTGTATCTCTTATCACGCGCAACGTCGAGTCCAATGCTGTTCTGGAGATGGCGGGGGCGGAACGTGTTGGCGTATCAATTGGTCTCAGGCATAGCCCACTCGTTTATCTTATTCACCCCAGACGCATGCTTCTCGAGACTAAAAGACAGGTTATTTTTGTATCTTGAATGCCTTGTTAATCTAGTGGACAACCACTTGGGCCGTAGATTTAAAGGTCCAGGTTTCAATTAAAACGTTTTTGTAATATCAAACAACTAACTACTAAGCAGTTGGTTCTCCTCTTGGTGAGTACAGATAACCATTGCATCGGACACAATCTGTATTATCTATATTAATATTATAAATGCGAAGTTTGGATGTTTGTTACTCAATCACGCAAAAACTACTAAACGGATTTGAATGAAATTTGGCACACAAGTAGATGATGACCTGGAATAGCATACATGTTACTTTCAATCTCGGAAAAATTAGATGATCCCGGGGGATTTGCTAAAAACTGTTACAATGCAGCGGGCTGCACGCTGCAGCTAGTAATGTTATAATTGCGAAAGTTTGGATGTATGGAAGATGGATGGATGGATGGATATTTGTTACTCGATCACACAAAAACTACTAAACGGATTTCGATGAAATTTGGCACACAGGTAGACGATGACCTGGAATAGCGCATAGACTACTTTTTGTCCCGGTAAGTTAGGTGATCCCGCGGGATTCACCAAATTTTTTTATAATGCAGCGACGACGAACTTTGCTTTTTTTCTTCGCTGCATTATAAAAGTTGCATGATGGAGCTAGTAAATAAATATATATTGGCACGCTGTCGTGTGTGAGACGAGTGTCTCATGGCATTTGCACAATTTTACCGACGACTGCCCAGCAAAAGGTTCAGACGACACAACTCTTTGCGTTTGTAAGTCTATATTGTTTCTTTTGCTTTCGGTGAGGCTACTTATGACGAAAAGACCTTCTGAATAAGCTATACGTGTCGCTATCAACAGTAGGAAGAGTATATGCACTTGGTCATTCTAAAACGAGCATAGCTTTCGTAAAACATGAGATGAAATCCGGTGATAGCTTTACTTTACGGGCAAACCATTATGGAGTGCTTGTTTACTTATTGATTAGCACACCCCAAACATACCTAACGTACCAATTATCAATTGTAGAATAATATTTTAAAGTTTTTTATAAGAACATACATACACGGAGAAAGGGCCGCGTTTCAGCTAATAAAATATATATTTAACTAATAATAATTTTACGTCATTTTCAGGAACAAAACAAAGTCCACAAAACGTAAAAACTTTGACAGACCATAATGCTTCCTCGTACAAAAAAGTGTAATTAACATTGAGAATACATATTTAAAACGCGTTACATCAAAAAAACCGCTAGCCAAGGTAAAATAAACGGTTACAATGTTATTATTTTATAATCTTTACTATGTAGGTACTATATAAATCTGTAGTGTCTGTCGGTACTTACATTTTTTTAAATTTCATAATAAATATTCGAATTTAGTGTGACTTATGGCATTAATTTTACCATTTTTAAAATATTTGTCTGTCTTATGTCCCGTTGTAACTCGAGAACTGCTTGATGGCTCTTGATGAAAATTAGTTTACAGTTACAGTAGTGATTGTGCGATTGGTATGTTTATACTTTTAGATAAATCTGTAACGTCTGTCTATTTTTTGTCACTATATACACTATTTTTTGTCATATTTCATAAATAAATATTTTTTTGACTGTTATTTTTGTGTTATAGCACCCACCCCGTGCTTGGGAAAACTGGAAAAACTTTAAAAACAACAAAGAAGAATATCGATATTTTACTTTGTTGTTTTTAAAAATTTTTTCAGATAAAACGTTTAAAATTTTTGCCTGTGAGAGACACGTGATTGCGTCAATTTTTTTATCATTCATAAACTTACGACCAGTACTCTACATTGGAGAGTGTTAGCTGATTATATATTATATAAATCTGTGACATCCATCTGTATATTAATTTATTTTTTTATCATATTTCACTAACAAATATGCATTCTATGACTAATGTCAATTTCAAACAAATACGTTCAATATGGTATAATTTTTTTTTATTATGATATAATTATAACTCGAGAAGTTATACTGAACAAAAAGGCGAGATTGCATTATAGGTATATATTTTTATCATAAATGAATTTACACCTGGTAAACCGGGGGGTGTTAGCTAGTTTCGTAATAACAAAAAACAAAAAAAATATAGCGACGTGAGCTAAATCCAAAACATAATAACGTGTTTTGTGACTCATAGTGTATGTGAAAAAAAAACTAGTTTGAAATAATATATCCAAACCGGATCACGACAGTAAACATTGACGATATTGCAACAGGAATCCATGAGGTGGTGGCAGGAAACCAGGAAGGGACGTTAAAGAACTCTATCACCTAGTAGTCAGCATCCTATTGACACGTATGGACAATCGTCCGCCTTTTACAAACTGCCTGGCAGATTGGCGGATGGTCTATTTTTTAAAGAGGGCCAGGACCTAACATGAGGTTTGTAAGTTTTTTTTATAACATACGATAGCAAATAAGCAGATAGCTATCTAGATGGAAAGAGAAACCATCGCCTATAGACACCAAAGATGTTAACGACGCGTTGATATACTTGTAGCAGGATGGCAATGCCACATGGATAAGTTTGCCGATTACCTCACCCGCCAAATCGGAACAAGACAATGAAACGTATTGACGCTATTACGGCAGGAATAGGTAAGTCGGTGGTACCAAATACCCCGGGTATTTGGTACCACCGTGAGTGAGACGTTGTGGAACTCTATCAGCTAATAGTCACCATAGTAGTGACACGTAATAGCCAATCAGTTGCCATTTATGATCTGCCTAGCACAACGGCAGTTAATCTACGCCTCTGTGGTCTAGTGGTCCAGCGTTGGCGTTTACCAAATGAGGCCCCGGGTTCGATTCCCGGGTCGGGCACATAAAAAGTGATTTTTCAGTTTTTCTGAGAAATACAAAGTTGCCCGGGATTGGAAAGTGCCCGGTTGGCGATAGGGTTGCCACCTATCACATTTGTGGGACCAAGTACCTTCGGCTAATCGTGGGTGCACTCGTTGCACCTCTGCCTACCCCTTCGGGGATATGGGCGTGAAGACACTTTTCAAAGAGCCTGGACCAACACAGGGGATTCGTCCACGAGTTCATTTACATGTCATTATAATTTTTTTACAAACTTTCGTCCCCTATGTCTACCCTTTACGGGTTGGTTTTGAATATTTTGTTTGGAACTTTATTTGGCCTCGGGTCTCAAACTATCTTCTTATCAAATTTCATCAAAATAGATTCAGCGCTTCAGCAGTGAAAGCGAACAAGACTGTTGTATTTATAACATTAGTACGGATTCGAATTAATTAAATAATCCGTAGATTATTGAGGTTATTAGGTTCGAAACTAGTTCGGAGTAATCATAATAAAAATATTTGCACGACTCAGATAGAGATTTACGGTGTTGTAAAACTGGTATTAACGATTTCGTTGTATCGTTTCGCGTAATTTATTGAATATTGCTTAGAAACTAAGCTGAAATTGATTTTAAACTGATACACATTATGGTATCTTTATTGTTTGCGAAACCGCTAAGCAATCCGCAAACTATATTCTTGAATTATATTAATAATATCTGCATAGATAATGCTGTAATGGTGCCGGCGCTTTTCTGTAATTGAATTATTCATTAACCCTTTTAAGACCTTGTCGTTTTCTCCATCGGTTACTTTCGATTAACTTCTTAACGCGGTTGAGTTTTGTCATGCTATTATCACTAGATCGCTAGTTTCTTTTTTATATCATAAGATAGCATACAAGCAGATGGGTCTCCTGATGGAAAGAGTCAACCATCGCGTATAAACACCAAAGATGTTAATGGTGAGTTGCTATCTTGTGGCGAGATCTAATGCCACATGGATAAGTTTACCAGCTACCTTACTTTCCAAACCGGAACACGACAGTGACAAGCACTGACGCTACTGCGGCAGAATAGGCAAGGCGGTGGTACCAGACCCGGGCGAGACAATGCAAAACTCTACCACCTAGTAGCCAGGACGATAGTGACTCGCATAACCAATCGGTCGCCTTTTACGACCTGCCTGGCAGAACGGCAGTTGGCCTATTCTTCAAAGGAGCCCTGAACCAACACGGGGAAGATATAGTTTAAATAATTGTCAATATGTCAGTCTATGGTCGAAGTCCGACCATAGACTAACCATTAAAATCTCTTCTAATTTTGATAACATAATTTAGTCATAAACTTAATAATATATATGTGTAAATATGATGATGTATGTCAAATGAATATAGAGTGTGTAATGTTTATTTTTATCATTTCCTGTAAAATTTATAAACATTTTTTTGTATGCATAAGGGCGCAGCTACATATATCAGGCTACGGCGAAGGTTCTTGCTATCGCAATATCCCGAACTGTTTCGCGAAGGGCCTTAACGCGTCACTGCAGTGGGCGTCAAACTGCGGTCCGCAGGTGATATATTTAGCGCGGCCAACACAATAGATAATATAATTATGATAAACAATAACAATAATAGCAAACTGTAACTTGCACATGAAGTTAACTAAAAATAAATACTTAGATATACCTGTATAAATTTCCTCGTCTAACCCGTTTGCTTGCATTACGATTATGATGACCAATCCGCATCTGCCGTTCTGTCAGGTATTTATAATATATGATATTGCACGCTTCCGCGAATTTAGGTAGTAAGTAGGTACTCTACTCTCGTCTTTTTTGCTCGTACCCATGTTCCGTTCGGTTTAACATCTTTTTACTTATAACAAAAACAAGGTGTGCAGCACAGACATGTTTTATTGTAAAATTTAATTAAATAGATATTAAGGCAGGATAAATTGTATATTTCGTTTAGTTCGTAAGTTTTCTATAATAAATAATGTTCGTTTTCGTCTTTTATTCGCCCTAAGACCTACATACAGCTTTGTTGTATAGAAATAATAAAGCTTTATGTAGCTATGATCGTTGCCTATTAGGCATATTACGAATAAAGCGAGTTTCACGTAGTTGACGACATTACGAGTCGACTCTTGCGAGATAATATTTATATGCGAAAACTCGCAATCACGAAAAATCCGAAAAGTGCAAAATTCTTTATGAAAACAAATGTTTATCGATTGTAAATAGTATGTATAATGTAAGTATAAGCCTTAGGCATATGTTTAGACACTTTTCGGTAATATAAAGATAGTTAACAGGATAGTACGACCTGAAAAGGCGTACAACTCTGTAATTGTAAGAGTTTCCGAGGTCCTGTAAGAACGTATAATGTATATAACACTCTTGTTTGTTATTGTATAAGTTTACTTGTGTTAGATCCTTGTATATAAATAAGAAATAACACATTGTAATTAAATTTCGGTAGGTCTTAGGGCATTATGTACTTTGTTTTGCATATATTTGTAAAAAGGTAGTACCGTTGCACTCGCTAGAGGGCCACACTAGGTAATTAGAGGTAGGAGAAGCTACCTAAGATAAAATTATTAAGATTAGATTACGAAAAGTAGGATTTTAACAAATCCCAGACATTGTGGCGCCACACTTGGCGCCATTTGTCTTTGTAGATTTACGCCGCCCGTCTGGCCGCGCGCTATAAATATCGGAGAGCGCGGCCATACAATCAGTTCCGTTCCGATCAAGTTACAGTTTCGTTACGACTCAATAAGTTTCCCAGACAAGTTCCTGGGCTTTAGTATATCCATAGGGTACCGGCTTTAGAGTAGGGCAGTGTTAGGGCAAGTAGTGGCTCTCCCTTAGAATAGTAAACATTTGCAACGGTGCTAGCTTTATTGATAAATTCTATTTCGTTACAATAAAGCACCTTTGCAACGAACAGTTGTGGTCTCTTTTTATTCCCCCGGCGACACCCGGCTCACGACCAAAGGCACTACGGCTGGTGGGACGTCGAAGAAGAACCAGATATACAGTCCGCTGGCTCCCCCGGCTGTAGTGCACACAAAGGTAACGAAAAAAATCGAATAATGTAACTCAATGTCAAAGCCCAATATTACGTGTATTATTGAGTGCTTAAAAAACTACGACTGAAAATAGTTTGCATTTTGGCACGGAAATAGTTGAAGATCCGGGGTCAAACATAGGCTATTTATGTTTCAAATCAACCCCTGAAGGGCTGAAATTTGTATTAAAAGTTGTTTCGACGACATATTTATCTACTCGCGGGCGAAGCTGCGCAGGTCAGCTAGTAGAGTTACATAAAATTAAAGAGTTTAATGAACGGCCTCTTGTAATTTGTTTGCTTTGTCGCAGGGCGCACAAATTTAACCTGCGAGCCGCGGTTTGATGACCAGTGATAATACGACGTCATTATAACGTAAGCAGGTGTCGCGATGTAGTTCGGGCTAGCGCGAATCTTCGCCGTAGCCCGACATATGTAGCTGCATCATAAAAGAACAAAACAAAAAAGGAATGATCAAATTTGGGCCATCTATTCAGAAGTTATGCAATACACTTCGGCAATACATTTTTATTTATATACTAGCGGCTCGGTACGTGCTTCGCTACGTATAAAGTGAAATATTAATAAAAATTAATTGGAACATAAAAATCACAAAAAATGTGATAAATGAAGAACCGCTCTACTGATTTTGTGCAAACTTCACATAAACCATCTACTAAATAGTCCGAACAAAGCCTAAACATTTGGTTTGGATAGGTGAACCCGTTCTTGAGTGATAAAATTACAACGAAAAGTGGCATGGATTTTTATATATATAATATAGAAGAAGATAGAACATAGAAATTTAGTCCTAAAAATTTGAGCGGGACATTTGTCAGATTACATAAACCATCTACTAAATAGTCCGAACAAAGCCTAAACATTTGGTTTGGATAGGTGAACCCGTTCTTGAGTGATAAAATTACAACGAAAAGTGGCATGGATTTTTATATATATAATATAGAAGAAGATAGAACATAGAAATTTAGTCCTAAAAATTTGAGCGGGACATTTGTCAGATTACATAAACCATCTACTAAATAGTACGAACAAAGCATAAGCATTTGGTTTGGATAGGTGAACCCGTTCTTGAGTGATAAAATCACAACGAAAAGTGGCATTAATTTTTATATATATAATATAGAAGAAGAAGATAGAACATAGAAATTTGGTCCTAAAAATTTGGGCGGGACATTTGTCAGATTAACGAATTTTGATTATGAGGCCAAGTGACTCAACAAAGATTGTTTTGAAATGGCGACAGCAAATTAATGTCAAAGGAGAGTGCACAATATAGTCACTTTTAAGCTAAATGATAATGTTATCAACAAACATATAACATGGAGATAGCCAAATGTCAAGCGTTAAGAAACAAAGAAGCTTTTAATGCACAATGCTATATAAACATATAAAAGAAAAAGTTGATTGACTGACGAACCGATCTATCAAAACTAATGATATTTCAAAGCTAATTCAAACATAATTATCATTAATTTAATAATTTGTTGATGAATTTGAATATTTATTAAATATAAAATTGATTTATTTAGAACTACGACTAAGGAACGGGAATCTATATCACGTTATAATAGGCGACAACTCTAACGACATACCGGGCATATGTCCAGTCCTCTATAAATTATTTTTTTAGACAAGATGAAAGAAATCCCCTGTATTGGTTTGTGTCCATTTTGAAAAATAGACAACCTGACGTTATACCAGGCATGTCGTTAATAGGCGAACCTTTTGGTATAATAATAACTACAATTGTGACTACTAGACGGCAGAGATCCAAATGTCTCGCCCGGGTGTATGGTCCCACCGCCTGACCTATTCCTACCGTCAATAGTACCGTAACGGCGTCAATGCTTTTGAGTGTCGTGTTCCAGTTTGGAGAGTAAGGTAGCGGAACTAATTATATAAGAAATATTCTGAACGATGGAACTTAGCACAACATATTAAACAATAAAATAAATATACTTACAATAAAACATTTTTTCATTTTTGTTTTTCATAAGATAGCTAACAAGCAGATGACTCCTGGTAAACAGAAAAACCGTTGTATAGATACCAAAGATGTTAATGATGCGTTTTGTGCACGGGGCAAACATTAAAAAATTCCAAAGAAATTAAAAGTTTGATCATCCCCGGATCTTCACATATCTCCTTACCAAATTTAATCAAAATCGATGCAACGGATTAGCTGTGAAAGTGTTATGTGTATGGGTTAAAAATGTCAAAACAAGCGTAAAAGTAAACTGCAAATGACCGCACAGTGGCAAGTAGCCGGCCACAAGAAAACGTTGTAAACGTAACGATCAATACGGATTCGATGATTTCGTGTATGCAAAGTAGGACGGGGCGGAAATCGGGTCAGTGCCGAGGAGCGATCGGCCCCGACTTTCACCTTGATTGGCAACCAATTACCTTTTCAGAACTGACGTTTTCTTAAATATTAGTATTATGAACCTAAAATATGACCCCTTAAACTTTTCACGAAGTGGTTTTCCCCGAAACCATTCTTGTACTAAATATAAATTAATGGCACCTGGTGATTTATTTTGGCTTTGGAGTAGGGTTCCCAACTATACTGTTAAAAATAGGTATTATGTTGTTCACAGATAGCACACAGTTAGCAACGCATTAAAATCTTTATTTCCAGTAACAAAATGAACGGAATAAACTATCTTCACGCCCATATCCCCGAAGGGGTAGGCAGAGGTACAACAAGTGCACCCACGATTAGCTGAAGATACTTGGTCCCACAAATGTGATAGGTGGCAAGCCTATCGCCAACCGGGCACTTTCCAATCCCGGGCAACTTTGTGTTTCTCAGAAAACTAAAAAAACACTTTTTTTTTGCCCGACCCGAGAATCGAACCCGGGACTTCGTGTGGTCAACGCCAACACTGGACCACTAGACCACAGAGCCGATGAACGGAATAGCTTAGGACAATAATCCTAAATAGTATGCTGTCACTTCTTGTCTTAAATAGAAAAAATGTGACAGCAAACTATTTAGAATTGCCCTAAGCTAAGACACTGTTAGTGCAGTTGGCCATTAGTCCACACCATTTTTAAAGCATAGATCAAATAGATGCCTACATGCAACATCGTTGTAAAAGGCGAATAAAAGTCAAACCTGTCTATTATCTATACCATCGTGACTACTAAGTGTTAGATTTCTGCCACGTCTCTCACGGGTTTGCTAATCGTCGTAACTTTTATGCTGTAATAGCGTAAGATTGTCCCTTGTCACGTTTCGGGTAATTTAAGTTGGACGTTTAAAGGTAGAGGTAAAACTGGCATGTGGAAATTCATATCTGTCACAGGAATTATTATTTTTGTAACGTATAAGCGATGTTTGTTTATTCTTATGAGGTTTTTGGGGTATCAGCCATAGAAGAGTGAGATCATGTTGTTTGCATATATAATATATGAAGTGTCCACCTATATACCTGGGGTATTCTCACGGTTTATAACACAATACACGCGTATCGCTAACCACTCTGAACAACAAGGCGGCCAAAAAAACAGCCAGAATAGTTAAAAAAGAGTATTTGTTACATTTTTTATTATTCTTTAATCAAGTTATTTATTAGGACTGTAAAAAGATTTTTGTTCACATTAATAACACAAACAACCAATTTCGGATTCGAATAATCAACTTATTACAGCGAAAATGCGAGGAAAAACTACGTTACTTCTGTTTTTTTATGGAAATGGGGACAATCGGGAAGAAAGCTCACTTGTTGGTCGGTGATCACCGACGCCCATGAACTGCTGCACCCTCAAAGGTCTTTATGCTGTCAGCATGTAAGGAATGAGTAAAATATTTTTTTGAAGGCCACTAAGTTTGGAAAAATATCCATTGGAAAATGGTATCACAGAATAGTTGTACGAAACAAAAAAGTCTTTAGAAATGTGCCGACGGATTAGGTGACATCGCAAATAAACCACAGAGATGTTAAATGATGTCAAAACATGGTTTTATAAACTTTTAAAATAAAGATAATCTACGTATCAGTGGTTCAATGTGACGAAATTCTCGTTTGTTTTGTGATCGATTCCGTCGATTTAAAAGAATTATTATGTCTTCCCTACTACGGGATCAGTGCTAACACACATAGATACATGATGATGGTATTACTATGAGAACTATCTTTTATATAAATAGATAGCAAACAAGAAGATGGCTCCCATGATAGAAAGAGAAACCATCGCCTATAGAAACCAAAGATGTGAATGGTGCATTGCTATCAATGTGGAGGGATGGCAATGCCACATACACAAGTCTACCAGCTACCTTACCCTCCAAACCGGAACACGACGAAGACAAGCATTGACGCTTTTACTGCAGGAATACGTACTGCGAAAGTTACAATTACCCTGGCGAGACTTTGCAAAACTTTACCACCTAGAAGTCATGATGGTCGTAATGCGTATAGCTAATCGGTAGCCTTTTACGATCTGCCTGGCAGAACGGCAGTTGGTATATTCTTCAAAGGAGCTCGAATCGACACGGGAAAAAAATTAAAAGCAAAATCTTTTTGTAATTTAAAACGTTTTTATAGATAGCGACTACCTAAAAGAACATTTTTACAACTTAGTTGGATAGCATTAATGTTATAAAGATATTTTGACATTAAGCCTGCTTACACGTCTTGCAAGTTCAGATTAAAACAACCAGTACATTCAAACAAAATTAAAAATTTTAAAAATGTCCCGCAGGAATTCAGTCTTTGCGTACACACAATAAATTCGTTTTTCTCGTGCATTTTTAGCGCAAAATACATGTATCCGAGCAGGGCCGCATTAGTCCTATTGTTATGGTATTAGATGCTATTGTTTCATTTTGAACACATTATCAGAGACAGGTGCTTTGTAGTCAAGGTTCAAAACAAGATTTTGTTTAACAGCATCTCTTACAAAGTCCACCAACTTTTAAAATGATAAATTCTGTAACTGTAGTTACTCTTATTCTTAAAAGTTGTTGATGTTTATTTTGATATAAAAATTAAACTGTCACGTTCCGATTTGGAGAGTTAGGTAACCGGTAAGCTTATTCATAAGCATATGACATTTAAATCCCGCCACACAGGTAGCAACATACCATTAACATCTTTAGTGTCTATAGGCGATGGTTGTCTTTTTCCACCATGAGAGCTATCTGTTTGTTTGCTACTCTATAATATAAACAAAATCATATAAATTCAAAAAAAATAAGTTCGCACGTTACAAGATAACGATGTCCCATCCCTTTCTTCTTTTTTTCTATCGCTCGGAAACATTACTTTTCTGGATAAAAGGTATCCTATCTTCTTTTCTGTCTCTGACAGCGTGTATGCAAAACTACCAAATAATATAACTCAAGAGGTATAATTCCAGCAAACGAACAAATACACTTCCGCTTTTATAATATTAATAGTCCGGGAGGAATCGGCGCATGAGTACCGAAAACTATTCCACCTCAATTTTTTTATGCGATCCTCTTCAAATTGCCCTACTGATGATATAAATGCATGTTGCCATGGGGCAACCCGGTGCCATATTGTTTAAACTATAAACTATATAAGGACTAGCGATTTCGTTCGCGTGATCTTCTTCCTTTTGCTCAATCGGGTAAAAAGTAGCCTATACATAATAGAGTAGGCCACATTCTCTATATTCAGCGAAAGTTTAAACAAAGCCGGTCCAGCCGTTCTAGAGATTACCTCATACAAACAGAATAACAGGACATTTTAAAAATGGCTGTTTAGTATCGTAAAAATAACACACTGCACTTGAAAAAACCTAGTTATTTTGAAGTCACAGACAGACACTTTCATTTTATTATATGTATAAATGACATCATAACATACGAGGCTATGCTTCATTTATTAAAACGCACACTTTAACATATTTCATATCGACCGCGTCCAACACTAACAAGCGAACAAAGTGTACGGTTATAAAGTCATCGATTTATCACCACTTACCGAATCCAAAGACAGTTGGACGAGCTCTGTGTGTGGTTTGATATCTTACCTGCAACAAAAAAGAGTTTAATCGTACAAAAACGTCTAGTAAACACTGGCCACCCAGATACAATGTTAGATCTTACGAAACTACTAAATTGTCATCAATACGCTTTTAACTTAGTTGCAAGGTCGGTATACTTGGCTGCAAATATTCTTGATTCTATTTTTTTACAGAGGCGAGTTAAAAAAACAATAAAAACGAAAGCGTGAAGCGATTATTATGTTGTAAACAGAACTATTATAATAGTTTGTAATTTTTTCTATACATTTTTAATGTAGTTTTCTTAGAACGGTATTTTAATTCCCGTCCATGCTGGGTCAAGTCTCTATTTGGGAACAGTTATTTCTTTCTCGCCATGCAGATTATAAAAGCAAATGAAAGTCAAACGTGTCACTATCATCGTGACTTCTATGCGGTAATGTTTACAAGGAAACCCAGATTTGGCACTTTCTCTGCTGTCCCCATAGCGTAAGTGCATTGGATGAGATGAGCCTATGAAACTGTCGGTCTCGGTTATCGTAATGAGCAAGTGAGCTGTCATCTTTGGAGGTTGACAAATTGATTTGGAGATCACCACTAGTCTCGCCTACCGAAAAAAAGATGTTTTTTTTTTTAAACTGGAGCGTCTCTTGACGTTCAGTTCTATTCATTCAAGGAACCAACGTGATTTTAATAAAACAAAGTTCCTTAACGCACGTTTGGCAGATAGAAGCAAAAAGGAGAAGAGTGCCCGATCGACACTTTTGCTGTAGAATATAGTACTTATACTATGTTGTGTGTTAGTGTAGTGCGATTATATATTTAAAAGAGACAGATCGACGTAGTAGGAGGGAAAATACACGAGATAATTAGCAAAGGCATTTTAATACAATTTTATGATCATTACTTTATTCAATTTGTTATTTAATAATACATGAAATATAGAGAAAAAAACTGCATACCAGGCGGGTATGAAGTTCTTTTCGAGTAGCTCTGCTACACTTTTTCATCTTTTTTTATTTACTTTTTCTGACGACTGTACTTGTAAAATAAGGCTAAGTTCAGAAGATACATTTTTATTGCACTGCGTGTCTTACACTACTATTGTGTTAGAGAGAAACTTAGCAAATAATGCGCAATTAATTTTACGATACTACGCTTTTGTTCTCGAAATTTTCTTACAAAGAAATTTTATCTTTTCGGCCAACTTACAAAAGCAGGTTATCATTTGGGTCAATATAAAATTTCAAGACATACTGCCTGTCTAACACAAGCACGACCATGACACATTGAATTAATGACCCCAAATGTCAAAGGGGTTTTATATATATTTTTATCATATGATAGCAAATAAGCAGATGGCTCTTCTGATGAAACGGACTAACCAAACTTTTACTTTAGAGTCTAAACTAAAGCCTTAACACCAAACCGAAACACGACAGAAACAAAAGGACTATATAGTAATGGTGGATTAATATCCCCATGCTTCAAACATGCGCAGTAAGCTGACGGTGTTGGTTGTCGCAAAAAACAAGCGATAGTTGTTATCAGGTCGGTAAAATTCGACGATGACCTGAAACGACTATTGACTTGGTTGCTAGATGCCTGGGAGAAAGGCTTATACTAGACTTTAAGTGTTTGGAACTATACCACAGAAAAAAATGTAGAAAAAGCTACCCCTATATATATACTATATTAACGTTAGTTTATCTTGAGGCGGCCCTTTTTCTTCTACTGACCGTACCGAAACATAACCGTATTTTATGCGTTTGTTTGTTTGTGCTAGAATTTTAATCGTGTATGACTTAAAGTAAGCATCATTGGCTGATATGAGTAATACAAGTTTACAATTCATGTCTATACATCTTTACGAGTACATAATATAAAAAAACAGAAGAATTTGGCATCTGTACATTGTTTGTCTCAATATTTAGAGCCAGTAAACCTACCACAGTTTAATACGGACTATAATTATTATAGATGACTAGCTGCAGCGTGCAGCCGCTGCATTATAAAAGTTTTTAGTAAATCCCGCGGGATCACCTTACTTTTCCGGGATTAAAAGTAGCCTATGTGTTATTCTGGGTCTTCAGCTATCTACATACCCAATTTCATCGTAATCGGTTCAGTAGTATTTGCGTGAAAGAGAAACAAACATCCATACATACATACAAACTTTCGCATTTATAATATTAGCAGGATTGAAAAATGGGATCCTAAAAGATCCTTCGATTTTTCTATGATCTCATTCTACCATATCATATATATATATATGAAAAGATTGGCACTATCTTTTAAATACATATAACTTTTTGCAAATCAGTTAAGCCACCTTTGAGTTATTAGAAAACATACATTCGAAAATAAACGATCGAAATCCTGTTAGGCAATCGGTTGGTTTGAAAATACGTTTATATTCTTTGTCTACGACATTGGTTACAATGGCACAAGGTACAGTCTCCTAAAATTTCATTTCTATCGCTCAAAGGCAAAGTTTCTCAAACCTTTATATCAGATTTTTCGTTATCTTTAATCGGAGCCGTAAATAGAACAACATATGTTAAAATAAATGAGACAAAATATTGAACAAAAATGAGACAAAAAATAGTATTATTTTACCAATATTAGGGACTTGTTTTGTTGTAAATTGAGTAGATTCCAGGAGCATTTTTGCTTCCTTTAATGCGTGTTTAGTGTTTAGTCAAGTTCTGTATACAAGCTAGCGTACAGATCTGTAATTCAATTTCAATTTTGGATAAATAGCGTATATTCTCGTATTGGTCCGGGCTTCCTTTGAAGAGTAGACCATCTGCCATTCTATTAGACAATTCGGAAAAGGCACTTCAATCGTGAATACCAGGTGGTAGAATTCTGCAACGTCTCGCTCGGGTCAAGTAGCACCGCCATACTTATTCCTGTCACAATAGCGTCAATGCTTCCGTTAAATGCGTCACTGTTGTGTTCCGATTTCAAGGGTAAAGTAGCCGGTAAACTAATGCATGTGGCATTACCATACCACGAATAGTAACGCACTATTAACATCTTGTATCTATAGGCGATGGTGTCCCTTTCCATCAGTAGAGCAAACTGCTTGTTTGTTATACTTATATACCTATTCTTATTTGCAAAGGCGCATTAATTTTATTAAATACCATCTACAATTATTTGGCGTACTCCAAGGGGTGCTCGTATTCTACTTTGAGAAACACTGCTCTAACGGTATAGAAAATAGAAATGACAGACTAACTGCAACATTTGGTGACGACGTAAACAACGAACGCCTACCATATGTCGGCAGTGGTTTACATTCTTGGTAATATTTTACGATGTTTAGTATATACTTCTAAAAGCAGACAACTGAATATTTACCTATATTAATAAAATAAATAGGTAAGATTTGTTTGTAGTCAGCGAATGAAAATTGTCATTCAACGTTTGCGATGGATAAAATTAAAAACTACAAGTGATTAAAAAAATATTTGACTAATATAAAGTTACAATATTAGTTATCATCGATTAACTTTTACCCGACTTTTTTTGATGAAAGGAAGTAATGTGTGTGCGTAGCTTCCGAAGTATGCCGAGGGAGCCAAATACCTACGATCTTTGTAGATTTTCCTTTCTTTTTCCAGATGAATAACTTTTCATAAAAATAGAATGCCTCGTGGTCTAGGGGTAGCCTATTCGGCTCAGACCATGAGGTCCCGGGCTCAATCCCGAGTTAGACAAATGATTGAAGTTTTTTCGAGGTTTCTCGAAAATCTAATTCTCAGTAGCAGCTCGGAGTCTGGCGCAGTGGTGTATTACTACTCCTCTGCCTCGGATGAGCACATTAAACTGTCGGTTCCGGTTATCGCTAGAAATACTCGATAATCGTTAACATGTCGGTAAATGCGGCGATGAGGATCACCACTTATCTCACCAACCGACAAACCGGTGAATCGCGGAGAACTGGTAAGTCTATAGACGTTCGGTTTACTCTGCCTACCCCGCAAGGGAACCGGGTGTGATGATACTTTAAACACATCAGTTACCCTTACTACCTTATTTGCTAGTCAGTCCGGTCCATCATATTTCAATCTTGGGAGTCCCCCGGTACATAAAATCTAAATTTGTATTGTTGGTTTCCTTCCGGAATTTAATTATTACATTTTATTTTACGGAAATTTAACCTAAAATTTTTTTTAACGAAAATTTAACGAAAAAAAATTGGTGTAATTGGTATCATTTTGTTAATTTATATAGACGATCGTTTATGCTACCCTAACCTAGAGTTGCCAACGACCGGTTTTTGTAGTTTTGGGGCTGTCCTGGATAGTTTTAAGGCGGATTCTTGGGTTTTATATATTTTTTTATATCATAAGATAGCAAATAAGCAGGTGGGTCTCCTGATGGAAAGAGTCAACCATCGCCTAAAGACACCAAAAATGTTAATGGTGAGTTGCTATCTTGTGGCGAGGTCTAATGACACATGCATAAGTTTACCGGCTACCTTAACCTCCAAACCGAAACACGACAGTGACAAGCACTGACGCTATTGCGGCAGGAATAGGTAAGGTGGTGGTACCAGACCCGGGCGAGACAATGCAGGATATTTTAATTACTTTTTATTACCCACATAATCTATATATATTAATATTTAATACGTGAAGGAAAAACTTTGGCCCCCTTTTTAAGATAATCGCGCGAACGGTGAGTAAGAATTTTGGTTTTGAATTAATTGTCGAAATCCAGGGAAGGTTTAAAAGGTGAGAAAATATAGAAAAAAAATAAGAGTAGTTAAAAGGGCAGAACAACGTTTGCCGGGTCAGCTAGTATATGATAAAATATGATTGTTATTATTTCAATTTCTGTTTCATTACATATTAATCTAACTATACTGCTACTAGGAATTACTGTGTCCTGTTTTTAAAATAGATTATCCTGGTTATCTATAAATATAATAAAATCGTAGGAAAGTCAATGTATGTCCGGGGTAAACTCAAAAAGTAATGCATGGATTTACTTCAACTTTTGCATGAATATTACTAATAGGTCGGGTCAACATATAGACTACATATTATCACGCTATCACCTACGGGGGAGGGTCTGTGCGGAGTAAACGAAGTCCGCGCGAAGAAGTCACGGGCAACAGCTAGTACAAAATATTACCACTTCAAATCCTAGTTATCGAAATATGGGTTGACAATAGGGGTTGGCAATTCTACTCTTAAGTGCAAGAGATTGGATAGATGGATGCTTATTACACAATTACGCCAGGATGGCTAAATTCAGATCGATTAAACGCCTGGAAAATCACATTTGACTCTCGAAAAATTTATTCACCACCACCATAAA
This sequence comes from Apodemia mormo, assembly GCA_036924255.1. Taxonomy (NCBI): domain Eukaryota; kingdom Metazoa; phylum Arthropoda; class Insecta; order Lepidoptera; family Riodinidae; genus Apodemia; species Apodemia mormo. The sequence continues at coordinate 41,701,097 of JAUPFN010000005.1, read as the reverse complement.
ATTATTCACCAAAAACTTTTATAATGCATTGGGGCTACGAGGAGCAAATAGTACAATCGTATAATTAAAATCCATCACAACAGCACACTCTACAAATGTTAATACTGCGTTGATTGAGGAATCCGTTACGAAATTGTGTTGTTGCTACATCGCATTATTTAACGCAAGCTTCAACCAAGTTCAAGGTTCGTTACACTCTTGTAGACAATAGCGCAAGAGCTAGTACACAGATTTACGTAGGCAATAATAGATGGGCTAGAACACAAGTATGGGAGAGGAGGAAACTTTTTAGATGTCAATTTGTGAGCCTATTTTACATACATTTTTGTAACTATTTCAAAAATAAAGTTATCATTTTTTTAGAAAGGTGACGAAAACAACACTAAAAACTACACAAGTCGAGGTAAATTAGCCTTTATTTATAAAATTATTTCAACTATCATTCACCAACAAAAATAATATAATGTAATTAAGCTACAGACTTATAATCTTGTCACAACAGCAATGATAAAATTTTCGAGCCATATGTCAATAACATTTAATTCCCTTTTTCAATTCACAAGATGGCAATCATACAAATCCTGTAGTAAAGGCGTTTTCTTGTCATAATATTTATTAAAGTTTTTAGTCGCGTGTTGCCATCCGTATCCATATCCACCATGATATAAGCGATATATATAAGTTTTTCGGCTGCTTTTCTCTATGACACTTGCGGTACTGCATCAGGATAAGGTAAGATGGTGGCACTGTACTCGGACGAAATGTTGTAGAACTCTACTACAATACAATGTACATATCTACCATTGTTTTACGTTACTAATATTATTCGTGAGATACGTATGGCAATATTTGATGATTTGCCCTTAGAACGTTTTCAACCTTACAACCACATCTTATTTATTATTTTAATTCTGAATTTGATATTATTTTAATTTCAATGCGTATAACTATAATTTTTATTCGTAAATTTTATTAATTCCATTTTTTGATATTTTAATAGACAATTATAAATATCAATATTATTATTAAAGGTTTACAGTCTCAAAACCACATTATACACGCTTACGAGCTCTTCGGCTACAATGTCAAACCGTTTGCGGTTAGCACTATTTCCGCGTTACCAAACCAAGACGAACTGTGGGGCCATAGTTGTAACAGCGGGTCATTACCGCCCATGCCGATATTAAAAATCTCAGTAAATGGTAAAGGAACGTGTTTTGAAACCTTCGCAATCACCAGACCTTGGCGAATTTTAAGGTTACACTTGCAAAGCACTTATGCCGTAAATCAATCAGAAATCGCCCGTGACTTCTACCCACACGACTGTAAGTAAATAAAAAATTTTGGTATCAAGATTGTATAAGATCATGGGTAATAAAATAAAGAGTAATAAAAAACTTTTAAACACAGTTGCCTAATGGGGCAAGAAGTATCAACTTCAGTATAGATGTGTGAGTTTTCCTAAAAAATGACTTGAGTTTAATTATCAGTTAGCCACCAGTCAAGCCATGTTCATTAATACCCTTTGCTTATCCGTTAAATACGGTTTGGTTGCCATTCAAATCATGTATTTTTTGCACATTTAACAAGCAGATGGTTCTCCTAATGGAAACAGAAACCATCGCCTATAGACAACAAAGCCCTTAATAGTGCGTTGCTATCCGAGTGGGGGGATGGCATTGCTACATGCGTAAGTTTACTGGCTCCCTTAACCTCCAGAACATGACAATGACAAGAATTGACGCTAGTGCGGCAGGAATAGGTAAGGCGATGGTACCAAATACACGGGCGAGACGTTGTGGAACTCTACCACCTAGTAGTCACGATGGTAGTGAAACGTGTAGAAATCGGTCGCATTTTAAATATAATAAATAAATAATTTCCTTCCCCGTATTGGTTCGTTGCTGCGTTGTGGTTGCGTTGCTATCTTGTGATGAGGTCTACTGTCACATGCATAAGTTTACTGGCTACCTTACCCTCCAAACCGGAACACGACAGCGACAAGCACTGACGCTATTAAGGCAGGAATATGTAAGGCGGTGGTACCTGACTCGGGCGAGACAATGCAGAACTCTACCACCTAGTAGCCACGATGGTAGTGACTCGCATAGCCAATCGGTCACCTTTTATGACCTGCCTGGCAGAATGGCAGTTGGTCTATTCTTCAAAGGAGCCCGGAACCAACACGGGGAGTCAAATTTGTTATTTTGTTGACATTTAATTTTGTGTTTAGTTTGTAAATATAAATTGCCCTGATGATGCTTGTGTAAACCGGTTGTGAAACAGTACAAGTGTATAAGTGATAAAATATTATATAAAAAATAGCGCCACACAAAAGGCTTTACCTTCTATCAGAACAATGGTCTAAGCGATCCTTATTTTTTCAACATAGGTGGTACTATATTTTCAATGAAAAAGTAGGGTTATTTTCATAGATGAAAAATATTTTAAAATCAGTTAAGTAATTTTTCAAAAATTCATCCATAACAAAGAAAGCATGCCACAAAAATATAAATCCATTTTGTTTATATTACTTTATTAGTTTCATCAAAATAAACAACCAACATATACACAATCCCGACTCGCACACACAACATACATTTACAACCGTTAAAAATCAGAAACTTGGAAGATTAGAAGGGATCAAAAGGTGGAAAGTACATGCATTACTGTAACTTTTGCAACTAAGATTAAATAGAGATTACAGTTTAGTCCCCGGGGAAATTTCCCTTTGTAACTTACAAAAAACTATTCAGACATAAAAACACCGTCGTACGAGCCGCCCGCACATCAAATGCACATTTAAATATTGCTCAGACAACCCACAGGGCTTTGCATCGTGATCGAAATTGATCGCACTGATTGCACAACACCAATATAATTTAAGGGCATCGATATATCAAAATAAACCAGAACTAAATCGCAATGAAACAAGGCCTGTCTTTGAGGTTTGATCAAATGAGGATTATGCAAGATTATGAACCAAATTTAATCCATACAAATATCACAGGCTATTTATACTTACACCAATACAGCCTATATACACTTCTTTTTTACATTCTGCTAATATAATAAATGTGAACGTCTGACTATTACGCTTTCACAGCTAAAAATAGAGTTGATTTTGATAAATATTGGCATAGAGATAATTGAACACCCGTGGTCAACTTAAGCTACTTTTTCGAAAATCGACCCCTAAGGGGTTAAAATAGGGGTTTAAAGTTGGCGTGATTTTTGTTTTTAGATAGTAAACAAGGAGACGGCTCTCCTGATGGAAGGAGACAACCATCACCTATAGAAAAACATGTTTATGGTGAATTGCTATCCGTGTGGCGGTGTCTTGATGCCACTTGCATAAGTTTACGGGTTACCTGACACTCCAAACCGGAACAAAACGGTGACAAGCACGGGCGCTATTGCGGCAGAATTAAGTACGGTGATGTTACTAGACCTGGGCGAGACAATGCAGAACTACCACCCAGTAGCTGCGATGGTAGTGACTCGTATATCCAATTGTTCGCCCCTTACGATTTGCCTGGCAGAACTGGGAGGCCAGACCAACACGGGAGAGAAGGAAAAAAATCGATTACATTGATGAGATGCTACTCATCTTTCGGACAAAGCTGCGAAGGTCATTTAGTAAGGAGGTAACAGTCAGTATTCAATCATTTAATGCATTACAATTCACACTAAAGGGAGAGGGTCCCGGCGTCCTTTGAAGAATAGGCCAACTGCCACTCTGCCAGGCAGGTCGTAAAAGGCGACCGATTGGCTATCGAGTCACTACCATCGTGGCTACTAGGTGGTAGAGTTCTGCATCGTCTCGTCCGGGTCTGGTACCACCGCCTTACCTATTCCTGCCGCAATAGCGTCAGTGCTTGTCGCTGTCGTGTTTCGGTTTGGAGGGTAAAGTAGCCGGTAAGCTTATGCATGTGGCATTAGACCTCGCTACAAGATAGGAACGCACTATTAACATCTTTGGTGTTCATAGGCGATGGTTGAATCTTTCCATCAGGAGACCCATCTGCTTGTTTGCTATCTTATGATATAAAAAAAGAGTCATCGACTAATTTCACGCTGCGGATGAGTCGCTGTGCGGCACTTAAATATACTTTCACTCTTAAAAGGAGTTTTGTGACTATCTTCATACTGTTAATTTTGTGTCGCTGTCCGCGCGCATAAAATAAATTCACTTTCTTTTTTTTTTTTGCTAACTCGCCAATTTCATGAATTCAAAAATACACGCCCACATATTTTAAGTATTAGCTAATCAATAAATTTCGTATAGAATCTTACAGCGTTCCCCATCAATCACACCGTGCGACTCAAGTTAGGAGAACAGCGAAACATATTTCGTTAACCATTAATCAACCACGTAGAAACGTGAGAACCTCAATTCAATAACAAATGGGCAAGTAATGGGTAAGTTTATTTTGTCGCAAATCATAAGCGGACTTGATGTTTTATTCATTGAAAATTCTATAAAGGTCATGTCTCGTAAATGTAAACATGAACAGGTTGACTAAGGACAACAACGTTTTAGTAATGTAGACAATCCTTATCTAATTATCCGTTCTGCCAGACATGATGTAAAAAGCGACCGATTGGCTATACGCGTCACTACTATCGTGACTACTAGGTGGTAGAGTTCTGCAAAATCTCGCCCTGCCGCAAAAGCGTAATTTTTTTGAAGTGAAAACTTCTTTAGGCGCGTTGAGCGTTTTGGTAGAGGGTAAAATCCTCGGTTCGCGTCACCGACATGCTAATGATAATAGTATATCTATAGCTACGTTTTGCATATAATTTTAATTACTCTCAACTTAATAGTTCCGTTTTCACTTCTATCGGCAGTCCCACGACTGCTACTGTTTTTTTTATATTTTAAGATAGCAAACAAGCAGATGGGTCTCCTGATGGAAAGAGCCAACCACCGCCTATATGTAGGGCCCAATATAGGGCGGTAAAAAATAGGGCGAGACAATGCAGAACTCTACCACCTAGTAGCCACGATGGTAATGACTCGTACAGCCAATCGGTCGCCTTTTACGTCTTGCCTGGCAGAACAGCAGTTGGCCTATTCTTCAAAGGAGCCAACCACCGCCTATATCTAGGGCCAAATGTAGGGCGGTAAAAAATAGGGCGAGACAATGCAGAACTCTACCAGCTAGTAACCACGATAGTAATGACTCGTACAGCCAATCGGTCGCCTTTTACGTCTTGCCTGGCAGAACGGCAGTTGGCCTATTCTTCAAAGGAGCCCAAGACTAACACGGGGAAAAATGCTTGTCATTGTCGTGTTCCGGTGTGCAGTGTAAAGTAGCTGGTAGACTTATACATGTGGCATTGCCATCCTTCCACAGTGCTAGCAATGCACCATAAACATCTTTGGTTTCTATAGGCGATGGTTTCTCCATCAGGAGAGCCATCTGCTTGTTTGCTATCTAATGATATTAATAAAATAAAATAACAATTTATTTAAAACTAGATACGTACACAGTCCAGTGCATGATTTCTGGAAATTTTACAGGTACTATTCTTTATATTTTCGGATATAAAACATATTCTTTTAAGTCCAGAAAATATTCTCTCTGGATTTTATAGCAAATACAAATTTAAACCAAATCCTTACAAATCTGTTTTTTTTTTCTAAAAGAACTTAAGCAGTTGGTCCAAATGACGGTTACTGCGAAATCGGCGTTGATTACAAAAATATTGTGCAATTATCGAAAAAGAGACATCTTCGCGAACTACCGCATTGATATTACGGACAACGTTTTTTGATTTTTTTCGCAGACCTAACATCAGTGCAAGCTCCCTGAACGAAACTGGAAATAAATAGCCGCTCTTTGTAGATTTTTGTAATTTGTTTGTGTGTAAACTGTAATTTTCCGTAAAAGAACAACGCCTCGCAGACGCCTTCAAGATTTTAGTACTATAGCATGTCTACATCATTTTTTTACGTCATTGTCTGAAAAGGTTGAATCACACTCACGCGGAGACTAACAACGTGATTGCTGATCGACGTTCAATGGTTGTTTTCAAATAGCCCGGTACAAAACATCTAAATCACTATTTCAATGTTTTTAACCAAGTTCAATGTTTATTGGCAAGTAATACAAACAAACACAATGTGGTATTTACAGAGGATTATGAATAAATAAATCTGATATTACTGACTGACTAAATGATATTTAGGAGGCGATATATATAGCAGTGTTTCATTAAAAAAATAATTACAACTAAAAACTAGGCGATAAATTTCTACTTAGACGCAATTTAAAACTAAACTCGGCTAAACCGGCCAGGTTTGGTAACACAGTTTAAAACTAAACTCGGCTAAACCGACCAAGTTTGGTAACACAATTTAAAACTAAACTCAGCTAAACCGGCCAGGTTTGGTAACACAGTTTAAAACTAAACTCGGCTAAACCGGCCAGGTTTGGTAACACAATTTAAAACTAAACTTAGCTAAACCGGCCAGGTTTGGTAACACAATTTAAAACTAAACTCAGCTAAACCGGCCAGATTTGGTAACACAATTTAAAACTAAACTCAGCTAAACCGGCCAGATTTCGTAACACAATTTAAAACTAAACTCAGCTAAACCGGCCAGGTTTGGTAACACAATTTTAAACTAAACTCAGCTAAACCGGCCAGGTTTGGTAACACAGTTTTCTCATTTGCGCTTGGATAATTACAACTAAAAACTAGGCGATAAATTTCTACTTAGACGCAATTTAAAACTAAACTCGGCTAAACCGGCCAGGTTTGGTAACACAGTTTAAAACTAAACTCGGCTAAACCGACCAGGTTTGGTAACACAATTTAAAACTAAACTCAGCTAAACCGGCCAGGTTTGGTAACACAGTTTAAAACTAAACTTGGCTAAACCGGCCAGGTTTGGTAACACAATTTAAAACTAAACTCGGCTAAACCGGCCAGGTTTGGTAACACAGTTTAAAACTAAGCTCGGCTAAACCGACCAGGTTTGGTAACACAATTTAAAACTAAACTCAGCTAAACCGGCCAGGTTTGGTAATACAGTTTAAAACTAAACACGGCTAAACCGGCCAGGTTTGGTAACACAATTTAAAACTAAACTCGGCTAAACCGGCCAGGTTTGGTAACACAGTTTAAAACTAAACTCGGCTAAACCGACCAGGTTTGGTAACACAATTTACAACTAAACTCAGCTAAACCGGCCAGGTTTGGTAACACAGTTTAAAACTAAACTCGGCTAAACCGGCCAGGTTTGGTAACACAATTTAAAACTAAACTTAGCTAAACCGGCCAGGTTTGGTAACACAATTTAAAACTAAACTCAGCTAAACCGGCCAGATTTGGTAACACAATTTAAAACTAAACTCAGCTAAACCGGCCAGATTTCGTAACACAATTTAAAACTAAACTCAGTTAAACCGGCCAGGTTTGGTAACACAATTTTAAACTAAACTCAGCTAAACCGGCCAGGTTTGGTAACACAGTTTTCTCATTTGCGCTTGGATAGAGTCACAGTTGTGTTCCGGTCAACAAGAAAAGGTAGCCGGTAAATTAATGCATCTGGCATTACGACCTCACCTCTCACAACTCCACAGATGCCAAATTCACAATTAACATCTTTGGTGTCAGCAGACGATGGTTATCTCTTTTTATCAAAAGAAACTTCTAATTTTTAATAGCAAATAATTTAAAAAAAATTACTCAACAATATGGCCCCATATTACGTAAATATTGTATTGTGACAAAATCATATAAAGTAAGAGTATCGTAATTTTTTAACTTAAACAAAAAAGAGTTGAAAATTTAATATCATAAATTGGTTGAAATTGCCCTTCACCAGCAAATCAGGTATCCATATCGAATCTCGGGGAAGTTGTATTTGTTTTCCAGTGCCTATTACATATTTAAATCAGCATGAATCGTTAAACTACAGAGTATATTCCTGTAATAAATTGACAATAAAAAACGGAGTGACATATAAAAACATACTTCCTTTTTCCAATGCCACCGGTTAAAATTCATTGTACAGTCCCCAACCAGATATCTATCTACACAGAAAGGGAGCGGCGGCCGAAGGCCAGACCTCGTCAGGCGGGCTGGTCACGATTAGAAAGACAGCCTCAGGACTGTTGTATCCAAGGTCCCACGTGACTTGGATATCGGGAAAAGGTTGCGGGTCACATCGAAATCCACCGTAACCAATTAGCTGTATAATCATGTTATATGTGGCACATTACTGAACGTAATGAAAAACAACTTTTGTTGCTACTTTAAACGGCCTTCAATGTCGCTAAACTATTATAGATGATGGTACATACGTAATGGGATTTTTATATTGTAGAATAGCAAGTAAGAAGATGGCTCAACTATTGAAAAGAGGTAAATCAGAGATGAACTCAAACATACAAAATATGACATAAAAAAATTTTGTTTTAATTTTTAAAACATATTAGACACAATTGATTCTCGTTGTTTTTTAACTTCCAGCTACGTATGTAGATAAGTTACTGATTTTGCCCCGATTTTCGAAAATCGAGTGTTCACCAGATCAATACGTTTTGAGGTCCTAGGTACCTTTTTCGATTATTTTCACCATGACTGGTATGTCTGTACTCTGTATGTATGTATGTGTGTGTGTGTGTGTATGTGTGAATGTAAACATCTCATAACTTTTAAACGGCTTGACCGATCTAAACGCGGTTGATGGCATTCGATTGGATTCCGCTTAACTTAGACTTTTTGAAAATTGAACCAAGTCGGCTCAGGAGATTTTGAGAAATAATTTTGGTAAAACAGTATTTTTTAAAATAACTTCCAGATTAATGTACCGATTGAGTACAGAATCTTATTAGCTCTAATCCTCAAAAAACTACGTCTAATGCATAAATTGCATCAAAATCGGTTTAATCGTTCGTAAGTAATCGTTGACGAAAGATTTTGAAAAAAGTGTTTTCTCGACATAAGTTAGAAACTTTTCAGTCAATCAGTTTTTGGTATTCTACGATATTTTAGCACTAAAAAATCAAATTTTCAAAAGTTACAGTTCTCCAAATATTAAAATTACCTTGTTAGCAAACTTAATATTTTTGAAATAACTTATGCTAATACACCTTTTGACTAAAAAATCTTATCAGCTTTTCTCCTTGAAAATCTGCGTCAAATACCGTTAATTGGTCAATTTGTTTGGGATTTATCAATGACGACATTTTTTGAAAAAATGTTTTGTAACATTGCTTCGAAATTTTTCAACCTATCGATTTTATAGCTAAAGCAATATTTTACATCTCAAAAATTGAATGCCATTTGAAAGATCAAAATTGATCATCGTTTCCAAAATATACAGCTTTTCAAAAACCAATGTCCTGCCATTTTTAACAAAATAAATATTTGAGCAAAGAAAATCTACGCTTATAATATTTACTCCTTTGAGCTTAAAATACCTTTTTTAGCGGGAAGTTTCAGGGATGTCCTGCAAAGTCAACCGTTTACATATTTTTTATTATAAGTTGCCCTACTGATAGAAGGGATTGACAAAGGCATATAGACCCTAAATATGCAAATGATACGTTGCCAGTCGTGTGTTGAGGATGTAATTCTACACAAATTTTTCAAACCTTACCCTCCAAATAGGAACACGATAGTGACAAACTACCAAACCCGAACGTTTTATTAAATTAATCAAACGTGTCGTAAGTATATCATTAGCTGTGAAAGTGTTAAATAACTGAAGATATACTTCTGCTTGGTATTTGGAAGCCCTCCCGCGTAGTAATTGAGAAAGTCTGCGAGATGTCAGCTATAGACGAGTGCATTGTGAATTCAGACAGCTTCGGGACTGTTGGTCCAACATGACTCGGATATCGGGTAAAGGTCGCGGGTCATATCGAAATACACCGTAACTAATTAGCTGTATAATCACGTTATATGTGGAACATTAATGAACGTAATAACGAAATACTTTTACGGCTACATTTAATTACCTTCAATATAGCGAAACTATCTTGTATGTATTAAAGATTATTCTGGTTTTTATATCATAGGCTAACAATCAAGCAGGCGGATTTCTTGATTGTAGGAAATAACGATCACCTATAGACATCAAGGATGTTAATGGTGCATTCCCAATCGTGTATGAGAATATAACGCCACATGCACAAGTTTCCAGGCTACCTTACCCGCCAAACTGAAACACAACAATAACACGTACTGACTCTATTATGGCATAGATAAGGCAATGGATACCAAACTCAGACTAGAAGTTGCAGAACTTTTAGTTAATAGTGACGATGTAAGTGACAAGTCCCTTTTCACTTTTACGAGATGCCTGGCAGTGAAGCAGTTAATCTAATTTTCAAAAAGACACCCGGCTCAACAAGCAGAAAGTCCTACACTAACGATATTGCGACAGGAATAGGTAAGGCGGTGGTACTAATTCTGAGAGCGACATTACATACCTCTATCTACCGCTTGGTAATAAATAAATATATCATGTCTGTAAAAGTCCTTAATTACCAAACGTATACTCCCATTTAAGATTTTTAAACGCTCCAGCGTAGTAATTAAGGTACGCGAGATGACGGCCATAGACGGGCGCATTGTGAATTCGCACGACCCAGATAATTCGCGCGTTGCGTACTAAACTTACCACACATATACCTGACGTTTTAGGTACAAATAACTTATCATTATTTACATTACCCACGGTACGTTATATAACACATAAGTTATATGAAATCTTTTCAAATTACACGTACTTGTTAAGAGTTAACATTTCTGTAATTTTTTATACTGATATTTCGCATGTCCTTGAATAATAAAGCATTTTGTGCCGGTTCGAACGGGAGGAAAACGATTGGTTAAATCCAAAGAAAGAAACAATTTAATTTACAAACTTCTGCGTATGTTTTTTAGTATCATGAGATAGCAAACAAGCAGATGGGTCCTGATGGACAGAGTCAACCATCGCCTATAGACACTAAAATTGTTAATGGTGCGTTGCTATCTTGTGGCGAGGTCTAATGCCATATGCATAAGTTTACCAGCTACCTTACCCTCCAAACCGGAACAGGACAATCACATGCACTGAACGCTATTGCGGCAGGAATAGGTAAGGCGGTGGTACCAGACCCGGGCGAGACAATACAGAACTCCTACCACTTAGTAACCACGGTGGTAATGACTCGTATAGCCAATCGTTCCCCTTCTACGACATGCCTAGCAGAACGGCTTTTGGCTTATTCTTCAAAGTAACCCGGGACCAACCCGGGACCAACACGGGGACGTTTACTGTGCCCCTGCGATGTCATTGAAAGAAAAATAACAAGTAGCGTATTAGAAGCAAAATAAAGTCACCGTATGTCTGACAAATAAAGTAGACCCCACGGCACAGTTATCCACCCCCGTCTACCGCACATACCACCCAGTCAGTAAAAACCAAGACTCACATTAGGCATACGAACTCAACCCACGTTTCACTCGCAACCTAAGCATCTTCGGAAACATGCTTCGGTTGCAGCTTTTGGCCTTATCATTGTCGTTGCTTGTCACTATCTATATGTTAGGGAAAAGAAGATTCACCACGATTCATCAATTTGCCAAGAAGGGAAAGAGATAGTAACCCTCATCGTCGCATTTACCAATTTTAAAAACTTTGGTCTGTTATTGGCGATAGCCGGGATCTACAGCTCAAACGAAGCATGGGATTGTGAAAACACTCTCACCAGTCTTCAAGCTGATGCTGAGATTATTGCAGATAGAAAAAAAAACTTTTACCGTTAGCACTCATCTCCTTAACCGAGAATTATAGTACAAACTAGCGATTTTCAAAAGAAGAGTGAACAGATACTATTTAGGGACGCGCGTTCCATCTTAGGCCGCATCTTAGCTTACCATCAGGCGAGATCGTGGTCAAGTGCTTCCCTATCGATATTAAAATAAATATGATGAACCAGAAAGTCTACACACGTCCAATCTGCCTACCGTGCAAGTGAATCAGTGTGATAATACTAGTTTTTACAAATTGGAAATTTGTAATCGTATCAGTGCACCGAAGAGGAGAAACACAAATCACATGTAAAGATAACGCCATGCATTCCGTAAACGGTATTCTCATGAACCTCTTTGTCGGCGAACACACAATTGACAATTTGGGCGGCTTGGAGATACGTGCTTTGAAAACTAAACATCTCTGTATCCGTTGTGCAATAAAATAACGAAAATTGAACAAATACGCGTAATTGAATATATTTTACGTTATTGCGTAATTCTTTGCGTAATTGCAAAATTAATCACGCTGTAACAAGCAATTATGTATTTTTCCGAGGTAAAAAGTAGCTATGTGATAAGTTTTGGAATTATATTTACGTTATTACGTTAAGAGACGTTGCACAAACCTATCAATAATTATTTATATATTTTAATTTTTATTGCACAAAAAATGGTACAAAGGCGTAACTTAATGCTATTAAGCGTTCATCACGACATTAATGATACGGTGGTCTTTCGTTGGATTTTTACAAACTGCCTGATTGTTAGGCAGATGGTTTATGCAAAAAGGACCTTGACCCAGGGTATGGAACCCGTATTGCGATATTATATACAACGGTTATAATATTTCATGTTACCGGTTAAATTCCAATCATTGATTACCGATTAATATAGAAATTATAAATTTCAACTCGCATGAGAATTGAATTAACCGGTTATCGCATACATTTCTAATTACGAGATCCAGAGCGAAATTATAAAATATCGGTTTCTAAATTTAACCGGTTAAATACCGATAATTGAACCTAAACCGCAATCATTTCAGATATAGGGTCAATGACCGAAACACAATCGGTTCAGAAAACTAGTCGGTTTCCGAGTCTAGTCTGAGCCGACACGGAGAACCTTATGTATAAATTTCACCATCCGTCGTAAATACAATAAAATAGTTTATCATATTTCTAGCTATCAATTTGAGATGTTTCGACGTACCTGTGATTTGATAGCGGTAATCAATATTTAATTAAAGCAAAAGCATTGAGCGGGCATCTCGAGCGTCGCGAATCGATCGGACGCGGGCCGGCCCCTTCGTACTTCGAATGACCGCGTACAGCAAATTTGTGCAATTACGGCTATAAGAAATAAACGTACGAACAAATATTAATGTTAACGACATAGAATAAGTTTGGTAACCTAATTAGCAACTTTCCGGAAATTTTTTGTCACTTTGCTCTGAAGTAAGAAAAGTGTAAAACTATAAATAAAATAAATAAATAAAATAAATTTTTATTTGAAACGGTACAATTACGATAGCAACCGCTATAGTCATACCGACTGTGTCGCAGTTACTATGTATGTGCTTTAGCGCTTATTTCGTGCTAGAGAAAACTTTAAAAATTTAACAAAGAAAAATTGTTTGACACGACTGAATTTGAAACAGCGGACTTGCCTAAGGCCGGTACGCTCTAACATTTCTTATTCCAGGTGAAAATAGAGTTTAAATTGATAACATTATATCAATAACCCAATATCAGCCAAAACTGTACTTAGTGAGTTTTACCTGTGAACCAATGATTTATGCAAAAAACTGACTCACTGACTGAAATATCAGCGCCCAGCCTAAACCCTTTTTTATGTAGAAGTGTATAAGCTGTAGAAAGAAGGGCGCAAATGGAATACACCGCATCAATCTAGATCTATTATTAAATTTTCTTTATTATATTTTAAATTTGAATGATTTTCTGAATTTATTGCGTAGTATACGCAAGTTTGTATTTATTCACATCGTGTTTTTTAGTGTTGTATATAATATGTGTATGCATAGATGTACATAAATCATGTATGTGCATATTCATCTATGCATACCCATTCATATTATTATATTGTAATTATACTAGTATAACATTACAGAGAGTACGGATTGTTGCGCCCGGGTCTGGTACCACCGCCTTACCTATTCCTGTCGCAATAGCGTCAGTGCTTGTCAATGTTGTGTTCCGGTTAGGAGAGTGAGGTAGCCGGTAAACTTATGCATGTAGCATTAGACCTCGCCACAAGTATAGCCTAAACCCTTAGACTAAGAAGGCTGAATTTTTTCACAGGGATTGTTCTTACGATGTAGACGAGGAATATGATAGTTTTCGAAATTCATACTCTAAAGAGGTGAAATTGGAGGTAAAATATTATATGAAATTAGTACTTTGTTAGCGAAACACGCTATTTTATTTCAATAAATAACATAGGCAGAACGAAATTAATATCTAAGCTAAACTACATGTATTAAACCCTAATTAAACAAATAAAGATTGCCTTCGAGAGGAATAAGATAGAGTTTTTTGGAATTCATACTCTAAAGAGGTGAAATTGGAGGTAAAATATTGTATGAAATTAGTACTTTGTTAGCGAAACATACGATTTTATTTCCATAAATAATATAGACAGAACGAAATTAATATCTAAGCTAAACTACATGTATTTAACCCTAATCTATACAATAATAAAACCGTAGGAAAGTCAATGTATGTCCGAGATAAACTCAAAAAGTACTGCATGTACTAGCAGGTCGGGTCAATATATAGGCTACATATTATCACGCTATCACCTATGGGGGAGGAGCTGTGCGGAGTAAACGAAATCCGCGCGAACGAAGTCGCGGGCAACAGCTAGTTAAACAAATAAAGATTGTCTCGTGTTCTAGGGGATAGCTGATTTGGCTCAGATCATGAGGTCCCGGGTTTTTTGGAGGCTTTTCTCTAAAATCCAGGCTGATGTGTTTCGGATAAGTACGTAAAGCCGTCGTTCCCAGCTATTGCTAGAAATAATCGACAATTATTATCAGGTCTCGGTAAAATGCGGCGATAGGGATCACCACTCATCTCGCCAACCGACAAATTGGTGAATCGTGAACTGGAAAGTCTAGACGTTCGGTTTACTCTGCCTAGCACGCAAGGGATGGAAAGAGTAAGCCAGGGGCGTGATAATATTTTTTTAAACAAATTTTCCCCGTGTTAGTCCCGGGCTCCTTTGTAAAACAATTGCCGTTCTGCTAGGCAGGTCGTAAAGGCGACCGATTGACTATACTACTATTCTACCACCCTAGTCATTACCGTCGTGGCTACTAGGTGGTAGAGTTCGGGATTGTCGCGCCCGAGTCTGGTACCACCGCCTTACCTATTCCTGCCGCAATAGCGTCAGTACTTGTCAATGTTGTGTTCTGGTTAGGAGAGTGAGGTAGCCGGTAAACTTATGTATGTGGCATTAGACCTCGCCACAAGATAACAACGCCCCATTATACTTTTGGTGTCTATAGGCGATTGTTGATTCTTTCCATCAGGAGGCCCATCTACTTGTTTGCTATCTTATAATATAAAAAAAAAAAACAAATAAGGAAACTAAAATATTTAATTTAGTAGATTCCAGATAAATTGTAGTTGACCTGAACATGTAAACATATAGAATCAGATAATTCTTAAATTGAGGATGAGTCAGTACATTTTTGGCGGTGTTACGTCAAGTTAGCCGAAGGAGGAAGCGCTCAGAATGTCATTAGTGGCAATTAACCGCGGTAATTATGGAGCGGCACGTACAAGGTTACGCGCACGTAATATATGCGAACGTCGTTACACTCAATCTAATGACATGCTGAAACGTGAATACAGGCAAATTTTAATTAAAAAGCATCACCACGCCAGTACCCTTGCAAGGTATTAAGAGAGAGAGAGCGTTGTTTTTTTGGGACATTAAGAAAATTCACCACGATTTGCCAATTTGTTGATTAGCGAAACATGTACTATATGTACCTCATCGCCAAAATTTACCAACTTTTAACAATTTTGGTTTGTGTTTGCGATAACCGAGTTCTTCAGCTTAACTTAAACATGGGTTGTTAACACGGCACCACCAGTCTTTAGACCGATACTGCGATTATAAAGTATCCCGCTTATCCTCGAAGAGGTAGGCAGAGGTGCAACTAGTGCACACACGATTAGCCGAAGATTGCCTTAGTTTAGTACAGTCTTTATTGACATGCTGCCACACTCTTTTATGTATTTTATGACAAAAAGTGACAGCATACTACTTAGGATTATTTGAAACTAAGACAATGTTGGTGCAATTGGCCATTAGTCCCGCAGTGTGATAGGTGGCAAGCCTATCGCTAACCGGACACTTTTCTAATACCGTGTAACGTTGTTTTGTCAGAAAACTGAAAAAAAAAACATTTTTTTTGAGTTGCCTGACAGGCATCCGGGACCATATGTGTTCAACACCGACACCGACCACTAGACCACAGAGGCAATTTGGGAGTAAAAATATTTTCATCACAAATTGCAATACACGCCATCTGTCTCACGATTTAAACATCGCTTAAAACACACGCATAAGTTTACCAGCTACCTTACTCTCCAAACCACAACACTCCAGTGAAAAGCAGTTCCTGCCGCAATAGCGCCAATGATTGTCATTGCTGTGTTACGGTATTCAGGGTAAGGTAGCCGGTATACTTATGCATGTGGCATTGCCATCCTGCCAAATGGATAGCAACTCACCATTAACATCTTTTGTCTGTATAGGCGATGGTTTCTTTTTCCATCAGGAGAGCCTGCTTGTTTGCCATCTAATGATGTACAAAAGCTGATGCTATTGTGGCAGAAATAGGTAAGGTGGTGTTAACACGGAGAGACATTACGAAACTCTACCATCTATTGATCTAGACTTTGTGGATGTACCAAAATTATATTTTAATGATTCCATATAAAATATAACTCTTGAACACGTGCGATCAAAATATTATTCAGTTTTTAAAATCATATAGCCAATAATACAAAATATCCCACAATTATTAAGCTATCAAGTCGTAATAAACTATATAAAGCGCTATTTGGCCATAATTAAATATCAAGCCGGTGCGTATTTATTTCCACCTGAGATGACATTTCGCTAGTCGTGACTCTGAAATGACAAGTCGTGGCATTCTCAGCGAATTTTTCACCTTTGCGAAAGGATCGTGATCGGTAACAAACGTTAGCGAGCTCTCCTTCAGCTAACAGAATAGAATTGCATAATTTGCGTTTGTGTATTAATATTGCATATGAAAGTACGCTTTGTTGAATGTATTTTTCGATAAAGATCTCTTTGTGTACATTTTTGTTTTTTTTCTGGTATCGTTTCATGATGTGTGCAGTATCTATTAAAAGTTAAAATCTTATATAATCGATTCAATACTTAATACATAATAATATTTATTATCTGTTTTTTAAAAAATGGCATCGGTTTTCTTTCCATCAATGTGTTGAGATACATAAATATAAATATTCACGGGACAAATTACACTTACTGATCTAACCCCAAAGTAAGCAAATTATTTGCTTGTGTTATGGGTGTTAGTCAACGATACTAATACATAGAAATACATATGTAAATACTATAATATATTTAATAAACACCCAAACCCGGAAATACAAACATTTATGCTCATCACACAAATGCTTGTCCCCGTCGGGGATCGAACCGGAGCCCCGTCGATTGAGTAGTCAGGATCGCTAACCACTCGACCAACGGGTTCAATGCGTTACTGAATAATAAAATCGCTGGACTATTTACTCGATCTAATTCGGCAAATTATTTGCTTGTGACATGTGTGTTTGTTAACGATACTAATACATAGAAATACATACATGCAGAAAATATACTTAATAGACGGCCAGACCCAGAAATAAAAACATCTATACACATCACACAAATGCTTATCCCCATCGGGAATCAAACATGTGGCCAAGATTTCATAGTCAATACGGCTAGCTAATGAAGCTATTCAAAACCAAATTTCTTTTTTCACAATTAAGTTATTTTAACGTATAAACCAATAATTTTTAAAAAACTCGCGGATCGGAACCGCGGGACACGTCACACGCAGGAAGATTCCGCCGAAGAAACTCGGCGAACTTGTCTTTTATTTTTTTATTAATTTAACAAATGCGATATTAAAAACATATATAAAAATCAAGTACACTACCCGTATACGGATCCATTACTTTTAAAATTATGATGTAAAATTCTATATCATACAATTAGTCCCACAAATGTCATAGTTAAAGAAGGTACCACAAGTATTTATAGTAATGGAAATATGAGTTGTTATGAAAATGTCATTGTCAGCGAGTGCCAGTTCCCCAGCGTCGTAATCCATCAGCCGCCGACCGGCTGTCAGCTCCAATCCGGTTACCGTCTTCATTAAAATCGAGAACCACGGGGCGATTATTTTTAGCTCCGCCGTTCGCTTTCAGAGTGGCTTTTATATAGACGATGCATATTTCCATCGGAATTTTATAGTTCCGGGCAGGAAGCGGCAGGATGTTGGGCTTGAGATGATTACTTGGCGGAAAAAACTTATAACACAATATTTTTCTTTATATCTTAAACTACAAAATGCACATAAGAGTTTCGCCATCTAGAAGTTAGCTTGTGGATTTTTTATACTTGTGATCGTCCAGTGATTGACCTCAACTTATATAATATGATTTATAACTTTCCGAGGTTCTTCTTCATATAAACGTCGAATATGTAAAATCTCAGACTTCTCCGTGCTCGCAATTATCTTAAAAACGGATCTAAAGTTTTTGCTTCACGTATTAAAGTAGGTATAGATTACGCAATTAACCGTCCGTCCGTAGTTTCACCGTCAACGCTGTGGCATGGATGTAATAATACATACACAAGTATATCGGTTACCTTACCTTGCAAAAGAGAACACGACTGTGACAAGTACTGACGATATTGAGTAGGAATATGTAAGACGGTCTGGCTAGGTTTGGGGCTAGAGGTTATAAATCCACTTAGTAATCATGAGGGCAGTTATATGGTTGGCCAATCGTTCACCTTTTACGAACTGCCTGACAATAAGACAAATTGGTTATTCTTTAAAACGGAAAACGAGGAAAATGAGGTCATTTCATTTTTGCGTTGCCTATATTTATTTTTAATATTATAAGATAGCAAACAAGCAAATGACTCTCTTGATGGAAAGAGGAACCATCGCCTATAGACACCAAATATGTTAATGGAGCGTTGCAGACCGAAATACGACAATGACAAGCATCGACGCTATTGTGGCAGGAATAGGTAATGCGGTGATACCAAATACCTGGGCAAGTCATTGTGAAACCTAGTAGTCACGATGGTACCTGGCAGAACGGCAGTTGGTATACTCTTCAAAGGATCTCAGACCAACACGCAGGGCTGAAGAGCTTCATCCGTTAGTAAAAAAGACATGTAGAAAATTGAATACTGAGATTGACATAGCAGATATTCAACGCGGTCTTTACTGCTATTCTGTAAGGGCTTGAAGATATATATTTATGTAATTTTTATTTGCCTTATTGTATTATATTAAAAAAACAACTAAGGAAATATAATGTTTGTTAATAGGAACCCGACTAATTATTGTGGTCCTAACGCACTCGATGCCGAGATGGCGCCGTTGCGAAAGGCTGCAGTCGTGTCGATTCGCGGAGGCGGTATCAAGGACCGATCGCACACGAGCTCACGTTTAGGTGCTATAAGGTTAAGTAATTCATCCCAGTGAATGTGGCAATTTAACACGGCACCGGGGGACACAATAAACGGGCTACGGGCGGGAAAGGAACATTGCACAATGCGAAAACGACAATGTTGCGGCGCCAAAGCAACCCCGGATTTATCGCCGTGTCGACCGCCATTGTTGCGACTTGCATGCTTGTGGACGCGGGCGCATGACCGCTTTATTTGTATCCTAACTCTATTAAGCGGATGTTATGACACCGTCATTATTATTGCGGCAAAGACTAGATGAAAATTAGAAATTACCTTGTATTGAGATGCGCCCATTAAAAGCACCTCCTAAATCCTGTTTGTCTCCGTGTTGGTCCGGGCTTCTTATGAAGAATATACCAAAAGCTGTTGTCAGGCAGGTCGTAAAAGGCGACCAAATATTCGTGACTATTAGGTGGTAAATTTCCGCAATGTCTCGCCCGGATATTTAGTATTACCGAGTTACCTATTTCTGCCGGAAAAACGTCAATGCTAATCATTGGCGTATTCTGGTTTAGAGGGTAAGGTAACCAGTAGAATTGTGTATCCCGCCACACTGATAGCAACGCACCATTTACACATTTGGTGTCTAAAAACAATGGTTTTTCTTTCCATCAAGAGTGTCATCTGCTTTTTTGCTATCTTAAGGTGCTGATCGACGGGCGAGCCTATACGGCGGCCTTTATGGTCTAAGAGACCTCGACGCAAAACTTATGGCCGATAGATCAGGACCTTTAAGGTCCTGATCGACGAGCGATCCTATACCGCGGTCTTATGGCTCGTTGGTAAAGCTCGCCCGTGTATCATCACAATACCGCAGTTTTATGTAGTGCAATTGGCCATAAGTTTTGTGTCGAGGGCTCTTAGACATTAAGACCGCGGTATAGGCTCGCCCGTCGATCAGCACCTTTATGATACCTATATACAATAATAAAAATCAACTATATATACAATAATAAAATTATTAAACACTCTCTTTTGACCAATCAAAAGAGAGTGTTAAATAATTTTAGAACGAAGTTTCTAATAGCACTTTTCATGGATTGAAACAATAGTGGAATCAATGGGGTAGCTATGAAAGCAAAGGCCCTGGGGCAAAAATGAAACTTGGGCCCTAAATCAACTAAATATTCTGAAGGTGCTTGACTATTTCATAATTTGGCTTCGTATTGTTCACTACAAGGCATAATTAAAAACCGAAGTTACGTATTTTATTTATATTAAGTACAGGATATACGACAGTGACAAGCACTGACGCTATTGCAGAAGGAATAGGTAAGGTGGTGGGACCAGACCGGGGCAAGACTATGCAAAAACCTATCACCTAGTAGTCATGATTGAACTGACTCGTATAGCCAATCATTCCCTATAGGCGATGGTACACATTTTTCCGCCAGAAAAACAATTTGCTTGTCCTATAATAACGAAAAAAATTTATATTATAGCTTTATTAAATTAGTACAGCTTAGATATAATAATAAAAACATTGAATGACTCACAGATAAAATTAGGCACGATAACCAGCTGATACGAGGAGTCGATTTGTAAACCGTAAGCGAAAAACAAACTACTGAACGCAAATTTCACCGGATTTAATACACTAAAGCAAAAAAAAAATTCGGTATAACTAAACTGACCATATTGTTTTTATCTTTAAACGGGACATCAGGTTAATGTAAATTACACGAGCAATAAATAATAGTAATTATGTCTGAAGGTTTAGTATAGGAAGGAATTGTTATCTACTCCACGAGGAGAACCACAGTTAGATAACAATATTAAGTTAGATCTATCCAAAGTGCCGAAATTTCAAATTACTGGTTTTTTTATTGAAAATTAAACATTTCAGTAGGCTTTTGCATTGCATTAACTCATGAGTCATGTGGTACATCTGAGTAAATATTCTTCAAGTTATAAAATATTGCCAACCAAATTTGTATACAATTTATATGCCGGACAACTGTGAGTTTTTAGAAAACGGGACATTTTCACGTCCCAGAAATTTACTCTGAGACACCAAAACAAAGTAGTTAAACCGAGATAATCCCGTTCAAACCGGGACGTATGGTTACTTTAGTTATAACTCGCTAAAATAGCGTGAACGAGGGATTCACAAGGGTTAGAGTATGAATCAGTCTGCAATACACCACATGTAACGCGTTCAACCCAGAAACAAAACCTCAACAGGGTTCTTACTCATATTTACTGAACGAAAACACGATTTAATTAATCCGCCATTAATTCTCGCAAATTAAATGAAGATCTCTCGAAAAAAAGACATCATAATGAAGCAAGTCAGATGTCATTCCCTTTAAAACATGCGAACCAGTAATAAACTTCAATTCAGTGCGCCACTTACAACTAAATTATGTGAAAAAATGTACCTGTTGAGATTAAAGGGACGTGGGTGAAACAAACGAGTAATGAGAGCCTAATTGCGTATAAACGACCTATTCAAGCATTCCGTGGTAGCAAAAACACTATTAATATACTTTATAGTAAGGGTGAATGAGATTTTATATCATAAAATAGCAAACAAGCGCATGGCTGATGGAAAGAGAACACAATCGTTTATGGACATTAGTATATTCATGTGGTTGATTAAAATGCTACATGCATAAACTTAACGGCTACCTTTACATTTAAACCAGGGCTTTTTAGCCGGTTAATTTTCAAACCTGAATAGGCGTCAGTACATTTGAAGCGTTTTGTGAAGGTTTGGCTCTTAACCCTCAAATATACCGGTTTCCTTATGGAGCAAATTTATAAGGGTTTTGAATAAATAAACCGATTTATAGAGATTTTTCTTTAAACCTTTATTTTATGTTATTTGCCCTTCATTTTTGTCCGCACTCTATGTGACGTACCATTCGTAAATTTTAGCTTAACCCGGCTTATATAGGTTTATAAAGCGCTCAAATACACTCCGAGTGAAACATTTTATAAAAACTGCTAATAATAATAAATATTTTATTTTAACCAACGGGGATAATACATGCTGTAAAACATACATATAACTCAAACCTATTTGTTAATAAAACTAAACACACCTATATATGAAATCTAGGACAGGATCGATTTGCCAGTACTGTATTAACCGGTAATTAAAAGCCTGTATTAACCGGTATTTTTTTGAATCGGTTTCAACTGCTGCTCCTAACCGAAACGTGATAGTGACGAACACTGACGACACTCTTGCGGCATGAATAAATGTGCCACTAAACCCCGGTGACTCGTTACAGTACTTGGTAGTGAGTAGTGACATCTACCTAAAACGACAGATTATTATTAAATCGAACAAGGGGAAAATTAAGAAACTATTCCAGAATATCATTTCACAGATTCTCGGCCATATTTGTTCTAAACCAATCTCGTGTGGTGGATGTAATTAACGTGGTGTAATTACAGCCCACGATTATAGGACAAAAATAACGACAATGTAAATGTTACTTGTCACTGCGCATGTATCTCGCGGCTTCAACATGTGTAAAATAATTTTAATTGTCCTCTATTCATGTGGGATAACGCTTCTTAGTCTCATTTCACTGTCTGGACGACTCTAGAGAATTTAGCTTGGCCTTGGACACAAATAACACCACTTTTGTGCACTGTTTTATTATATTAACCGACTTGCAAAATATGGTTACAATTCGTTTGAATATTTTTTTATATCTCTTAACAATTGTGTCGATTTTAGTGACTTTTGTATAGATGTTTAAGATTTTCATGAATGTTTCCTTTTTATGTCGGTTCGCTAATAGTCTATCAGTTCTGGCTTCGGTAAAGGCGCATGAGGCTCTAAGTCCGAGTACTCGAGTGGTCCAATTCCAATACCCATTTCCAAATAGGCCATCGTTGGTACGCTAATTGCACTTTTGTCTACCTCTTACAAGATATTTATTCAGGACAATATTTATTTTATTCATTTATAATTTCCATTTTATTTGGTGAACGTGTGATTCAGGGCCTTAATATACGGAAAATGTTGTTGTAATTTTCTGTTATAGTGCGAATTTCATTAAAACTTCAAAGTCAGTTGTATTGCTTTAATCTTCAGCGAAACCTTAGGGAACTATACCATTTAATAGTCACGATGGTAGTGACACGTATAGGAAATCGTTTGCCTTATACAAACTTGTTGACAGAATGGCAGATAGGCTGTTCTATACGAGAGCCCGGATCAGCACGGGGACAAATGTTAGTCCTTGTACAATAGGCACATAAGGCTCATTTAGAACTAAGTGACAAGTCCCTCTTTCTTGCATTTTTTCTCCAAGCATGCGAATATTAAAAAGCCTGCAGCAAGGTATAATCAGAATGCGTCGCAATCAAAGGTGACATCGGGTCGTCGACCGATATGCACTCGCAGCTGTGCACGCCGTGATATGAGCGCTCTCAGAACATACCATTGTTCTCCGTGGTACTGATAAGCCTATCGGGGCTAAGGGCTAAGTCACAGGTTATGGCTAGACCGCCTTGGTGGTCTAAGGCTTGAAATTGCCGGTAGCCTTTAATTCAGATAAATTTGTGAGATAAAAATCGATAACCCATCTTTAAAAATATAGGTTAAATAGGTTGTATTTTAAGACTTACCATGTCGGAGGCATTATAAGCTGTTTTTAAGATAATATAACGATTGCTTCAAATTTACATCAAGTTTAAATTCTAATGGTGGAATGTACGACGAATAGATAAGTTTTAAATATAAGATATTAGGTCAAAATGATCTTGTGCAGCTATTTCAAATTATTTTACCCGACTACGTTAGAAGAGGTGTTATGTTTCTGTGTGTTGTGTTGTTTAGTGTCTGTATTCAAGTATGTGTTTGTGCCGATTTTTCAAAGGAGCCCGGGACTAATGTTCCCCACGTTGGTCTCGGCCTCCTTTGAAGAATAGGCTAACTGCTGTTCTGCCGGGCAGGTCGTTAAAGGCGACCGATTGTCTATGCGAGTCACTATCATCGTGGCTACTAGGTGGTAGAGTTCTGCATTGTCTCGCCCGGGTCTGGTACCGCCGCCTTATTCCTACCGCAATAGCGTCAGTGCTTGTCGCTAACGTGTTCCGGTGTGGAGGGTAAGTAAGGTAACCGACAAACTTATGCATGTGGCCACAAGATAAAAACGCACCATTGACACTTTTGGTGTTAATAGGCGATGGTAAACGCTTTCCATCAGGAGACCCATTTGCTTGTTTGCTATCTTATGGTTATAAAGTTTTTTTAGCACGCTCTAAACAGCTGGGTGAATTTAAACTAGAGAGGTCCACTAGATTCGTCTCAATTATGAGAGCCACAAGCTATCTAAACTTACCTGCCGGCGCTAGAATTAGCGTTATGGGATTTTATCATCGGGCGGGTGTCGGGTTTACTGTTTTTGTAATAATTATTAAACTTTTACCAACCAGTTCCACTTTTTACAGCATTTTTAGGGCTAGTGTGTGTGTGTGTGTTGTTCCAGGCCCCTTTTGAAGTCTAGAAATTTCTGCCATGCAGTTCGCAAAAGGCTAACAATTAGACAAGTACTACACTACAAAGTTTTGCGAAATCTCGCGCGAGTTTGTACTAATTAATCAATCCTGCTACAAAAGCAGTAGCGACTTTAGCAGCTGGCTAAGTAAGCTTGAGCCTAGGGCGGCAGATATTGGAAACAGAAAATTTCATCGCAATAGCGTCGGTGCTTGTCACTATTGTGTTTCAGTTAGGAGGGTGAGGTAGCCGGTAAACTTATGCATGTGATATTATCATCC
This sequence comes from Apodemia mormo, assembly GCA_036924255.1. Lineage (NCBI taxonomy): Eukaryota > Metazoa > Arthropoda > Insecta > Lepidoptera > Riodinidae > Apodemia > Apodemia mormo. The sequence continues at coordinate 41,675,801 of JAUPFN010000005.1, read as the reverse complement.
CGCCATATGGATAACAATGCAATATCAACATCTTTGGTGGCTATAGGCGATGGTTGTCTCTTGCCAGAAGAGTCATCTGCTTGTCTGTTATTCTATATTACAAAAAATCGTTAAATGTAAAAATAATTTAGAATTTGATATTTGTAGAGGTCGGTAAGGCGGCAAAATTTGAATAGCCTACTGGCGGCAAATGTGAAAATCTGCAATAGAATCAGTACTTATCATGGTCGTGTTCCTATTGGAAAGGTAGCAGGTAAACTTATAAATGTGGCATTACATCTGACACGAAGATGGCGCTGCACCATTACCATCTTTGGTGCTGGTTGTCATTTTCTTAAGAACATTTAAATTTCAGAAAAAATCTCTGCAACATTTTTATTTTTCTCATTTGCGTTGAAAGAAGTTTGCATAAATTATGGCGTCTAATCGTAATTGCACTAGACTAATAGTCCAATCAATATAAAAATCAATCAAAGCCGTATTTAATTAATTAACAATTCATCAATTGTGGCCTTAACGAGGAATTTGTCCTTTGCTAAAATTAAATTATTTTACATTTTTATAGGAAACAATTTCAATACACCGGTTCGTCGAGTGTGATAAATCGTTTCATTTTATTAACAAAATGGTAATAATTTAACGAGATAGACCAGAAAATCAAACTTAAAACACCATTTGATTCTTTTAAACAAAAACATACATATTTTTTTATAAATCAGTAGCTATTCCTTGCGACTTAATTCATTCTCTTTTGCTCTAGCTTCACACATATTACTTCCTTTTACACAGTGGTGTAAAAAGGTACCCAATGTGACCGTAAGTATCGCTAATTTAATACTGCGTTTTATTTTAACAGCTACCGTAGGATCGCAATACTCTCTGGCTCAGGAAAATGGGGTATCAAACCCAGCTAAGATGCTCGAGACCTCTGCCACCTAGTAACGACAAAACAAATAAGTAAGGATCGTGACATAAGGCACTCGGTTCTTTTTTTTATAGCAGAGAGGGCAAACGAGCAGGTGGTTCACCTGATGGTAAGTGATCACACAAAGGAGTTATGCGAGGCAAAAAGTGCCGATAAAAGCGCACGGTTGTGGATTTCCAGACATCGGGGTGGTGAGGATGGAACTTTAAATCTCTGTACCAACCCCGTAAGAGATCTGGCGTAAAGATATGTATATGTTTTTAGTATCTTCACACCCATATTCCTAAAGAAGTAGGCAGAGGTACAATCAGTGCACCCTCGATTAGTCGAAGATACACCCACAGTGTGATAGGTAGCAAGCCTATCGCCAACTGGGCACTTGTTCATTCCCGGCCAGCGTTGTTTTTATCAGAAAACTGAAAACATACTTTTTTGACCGACTTGGCAATCGAACCCGGGACTTCACGTGGTCAACACCGACACCGGGCGACTAGACCACAGAAGCGATTAATATGTATTTATATATTTGTGTCAAATATTCGTCCCGTGTCAAAAAACGAGGTATCTTTTACAGTAATAGATGAATCAAAATAGTTTGTGCCCGCGTTCTAAGCAAGCCGGGGTTCATACTTCAAACTTAAAACAAGAGACACGTACTTCAATAGTGATGCACATCAGAGAGCTTTCAACTTAATGTACGGTCCTCTGTGTCTAGACTAGGCTCTGGGAGACTTATTAACGGAAGTACGGAGACGGAAATTAATGTGGCGCCCGTCTAGGCACGTCTGCTGTTTATTGGACTGGGAATTGGTATCCTGAATATGAAAACTCCGATGGAAATTTTCTTCTAATTGAAAATGTTTCTTACTATACCTTGACCTTAAATAATTTTACTCATATATAAATTGCTAGCTAACTCACGCAGCTTTTCCTGCGAGTATGACATCAATATAATCTTAATTTATTACACATTTCATCTCACCTATTTAAGCCCCTTAGGCGTTGATTTCTGTAGCCTACGTTTTACCCCAAGCTTTAACTATCTCTTTGCCAAATTTTATCAAAATCGTTCAGAGGTTCAGCGTTGCAACAAAAAGACAATTAAACGGACAGACTTTTGCATTTACAATAGATCTGCCTCGACTTCGCATGGATAGCACTATTATTTATAGCTGTGTGATATAAAATTGTCATAAAGCAAAACACGTATTGATGATACGAGCCCTCGATCCGAATCCGTTTCGAATCCAGAAAGTCGTGTGTCACCGAAGACGGTACCGCTATACCACTGAGGCGCACTCGTAACAACTAATCATTGGTTGTTACGAGATAATATCTATACATATAATAAAATCGTAGGAAAGTCAAAACTGTACATTGAATATTTTTTTAAAAGAATACTTGGAGCGTGATCTACATTCGATATCGAAGCCAAAAATATAGTTTTTAGAATTTTTGTCTGTTTGTCTGTTTATCCGTTTGTTTGTATGTATGTCCGAGGTAAACTCAAAAAGTACTGTATGGATTTACTTCAAATTTTGCATGAATATTACTTACAGGTCGGGTCAACATAAAGGCTTATCACGCTATCACCTACGGGGGAGGAGCAGTGCGGAATAATCGAAGTCTGCGCGGACGAAGTCGCTGGCAACAGCTAGTTATTAATATAAAAATGCAACATTAATAACCCAAAAAGACTTCTTAATTAATTGGTGCCCATTGAACATTTAAATTTTAAGTGGTCTTTTTATAATAACATAGCAAACAAGCACGCGGCTCTTCTGTTGGAAAAAGGCAACCACTGCCTGTTGGCACCAAAGATGTTAATAGTGCGTTGCTATCCTTAGGGCGGGGTGTTAATGTTACATGCACAAGTTTACCAACCACCTTACCGTCCAAACTGGAACACAACATTAGCTTTTTTTCGAAATGACTGTTGCACTTGATCTTAAGGGTCGTTACTGCGTAACCGGGCTTTTTGGGCGAGCAGAATGTTCAGCCAGAGTTTAAATTCAAATTTGGGCAATTAACACCCGCGCTAAGGGTTATCTCGGCTGGACCGGAACTCGGCCTAATGCGTTGTTTTGACTAATTATTAAGGGGGGGAGGAGTAGTGGCATTGAAATAGAGGTCTTCGTCGCTGTTGAGACCGGCGGCAGCGGTGATGTGCTATTGCGGTAGGATTATGTAAGGCCGTGGTACCAGATCCGGGCGAGACATTACAGGTCTCTGTTATAAAGTAGTCACAATGACAGTGACATGTTGAGCCAATCTTTTGAATTTTTATAAACAGCTTGGCAGAATATCAGATGGTCTATTCTTCAAAGAGAGTCCGGAGCCACACGGGGAAAAGTAAGGCACTACTAGTTATTACTATATTGTGAAATTAAGCAACTTGAATTTGAATATTTAATTTAACCGATTTGAAACCAAGACCACCTCATGCACCTATATCAAGGTGGTATCGCTAGGATGATTCGTAACCTGAAGTTGTAACCGTTTTTTTTTCGACAAAAATAAAATATGACGTATTTGAGAGTAGTAAAGCGGAAGATTCGGGGTCCATACGAGGGTCTTAATATTTTTACGTTTTCTAATCTTCACTACTTAAATTAACATAATCTTAGGCTGTTTATTTCAAAACAGAAAATATTTTTTAGTTTAATTGCAAAAAAAAACGTACACAACTTCGAGTTCATTGGCACAAGACGGCCGCTTATAAAAGCATAATATAAATCATATTTTATTATGATATTAATTTTTATATTGCTTTTATTGGATACCAATTAGTGTCGGATGTGTATACTTATCCGTCTGACCCACATGTCACAAACTCATTCAGTCGATTTCTTGATATGTAAATTGCACTGGACAACAGTTGATCGGTAGCTAAATTGTTAATGCGACTTACTTATCGACCCAATGGATTTGGCCAAACACGTTTTTCCGTCACACATCTCTCAATTACTGACTCAATGACCTAGCTACAGCGGGGTGATAACAAATTCTCCTTCAATATCTGAAGCTTGGCATTATCCTTATACTAATTAAGCTCTTGTTAATGTAATAAGAGCTTAATTAGTATAATTGGTATTTTAATAGGTGCTTAATTAGTATAATGAGCAGTAGCAGCAGGATCAGGAGTCAATACTAATAGAGTCAAATAACAATGGAATTTCACCAAGTGCCAACGATGGAAAGTACAGAATATACAAATGTTAATTGTGCGTTGCAATCTGTGTGGCCGGATGGTATCGTCACCTGCATAAGTTTACCGGCTACATGACTCTCCAAACTGAAACACGACTGCGACTAGACCAACGCTATTATTTGACTCGACGCCCCCCGCGAATATTCCGGTAATAAGCTATGACTGAATTTTTCGTGTTACGTGATTTTTAGCATTTAGAGGTCACGTTTCACCTTGTCAATTTTCCACAATTTTCTATTGATATTTACAAAGATATGAAAATACTATTTACCTTTTTATAAACGAATAATACGGTTTTAATCTAATTTATACTCTCCATCGTCGAAAACAATCGCACTTTTGTGAGCAAGTGTATTTTGTCTCGATACGAAGACAGCTTAAAAAATTAGCTTTCTTTTGAGATGCAAAACCATTCAAAAAGTAAATATTTAAAAAACAATTTTATTTGTCTTGAACAATTTGTGTTTTTCTATTGCCGGAATATTCGCGGGGGGCGTCGTTGTATCACATAGTTTTTAACAAAAATAAATCACTCTACGACAGTCGACCAACGAATAAAAACTGAGGCGTCACATTCTCATTGAAGTGTAAATAAAATACAGAAACAGTAGCAGATTTAATGAATGTCTTCCTCGATTCGCCGCACTTGTTTCAATCAATTACTCATTCGAGGCGCCGCTGGATAAACAATGTACTTTCGCATTTAAAATAATAAAAGGTATGTATTTCGACTACTACTTGTTGTACGAGACGAAACTGTCGAGTTAACAATGCACTCTCATTTAGTTTATAAAAATTAAGCCCTACTGAACTATCATCCCGAATGCCTTTTTTTATAGTAGCGGGGGCAAACGGACAGGAGGCTCACCTAAAGCCCCGTTTTCACTTTGATTAGTGCGTGGGCGAGTGTTAAATGCAGGTGCTTAGTATTAAGCAAAAAATACGTGAAGACAGCTGTTGATCAGTGCGAGAGATCAGTATTCAGCGTAGTAAAAGTGAATAGGCGCTGATTATTAATCACTCGCAGGGATCAACGGCTGTCTTCACGTATTTTTTGCTTAATACTAAGCACCTGCACTAAACACTCCCACTCGCACGTGAAAACGGGGCTTAATGTTAAGTAATTACCGCCGCCCAGAGACAATAATATATAATTGCGTTGTCGTTTTTAGGAATGAGTAAAATCTTTTCTTGAAGGTCTCTACATCTAGTGTCATTTGTTAATTCCGTATATTCCTGAAGAAGATTGGCTTGTATATATGCGTACATTTCTAATATGATTTATCCCGTGGCCTTTATTCATTCTGAGCAATAGATCATTTGCCTTAGTTCGTGAAAAACGATTGGATATACGTGTCTCTATCATCGTGACTACTAGGTGGCAGGGTTCTGCAAAATCTCGCCCATCTTTGGTACCATCGCTTTCCTTTTCCTGCACAATAGAACCTTATTGCATATCACTTGTGTTCCAGTTTAAAGGGTTAGGCAGCTGGTAAACTTACGAAAGTAGAATTTTAACTTGCCACACGCCAACATACCAACGTTTTTTTATATCATAAGATAGCAAACAAGCAGATAGATCTCCTGATGGAAAGAGTCAAACATCGCCTATAGACACCAAAGATGTTAATGGTGCGTTACTATCTTGTGGCGAGGTCTAATACCACATGCACAAGACACCAAAGATGGTAATAACGTCTTTGGTGTCTTAAGGTTTGTTGTCTCTTTCCATAAGAGGTGCCATGTGCTTAATTGCTATATTTGGCAAGTGAGAAACCGGTTTTGGTACTATCTTACCGTCTCCTGTCGTAATATCGTCAATATCTGCGACTGTCGTGTTCAGTTTTGGATGATGTTGCCGATAAACTAAAATTTGTGACATTACATCCCCGTTACAGTGAGGTCAAATGCTCTAATACCATTTTTGACGTCATTAGACAATGGTTACCTTTTTCAATACAGAGAACCACCTATTAGTTTGCTATCTCATGAAATAAAAAGATGGAATTAGAAAATATTTTTTAAACAGTAAAAATGTTTTCTAACTCAATAATAGGTAAAATTTTACCAAGTAGTAATTACTAATCGTTAAGGATTTTTTTTTTATTATTTTATTATTTACTACTTATTTGAACGCCCTATTTGGTCGTGTATTGAGCGAACCCGACTACACTATTGGTGGGACTCGGGTTCGATTCCCGACAAGATATGTATTTTTGTGATTAGCATGTTTATTTATAATTTTAGTTCACTAAAGTTCACTAAATATATTTCAGTATTTATATACGAGTATCTAATCTAAGTATTAGAATCATTGATAAAATTTTAATTGATAATTTACTTAACCAATTCATCTTTTTGTCCAACGAATATTCTTTATTTATGTTATCATTAATCTACACTGAATACTTACTGTAAGGAAAAATAACTTAATTAATAATAGTTAATAAACCCAATTAAGTAGCGATTCTCACATATTTTTTAAATCTTTTCTATTTATTCCTTTCAAATACTAACTTATAAAACAAGATAAAAATAAATATTCTTGTTACCTATTAAGGCACAAACAAATAACCCTTAACGTTACAATAAATTAACCTCAGCACCGTAATTTAATGTAAATATATCCAAATTAAGTCATTCATAGGAGTAGGCGCCGGTTTAAGGCATTTTATTCCATCTCACACTTACTTAGCATAGAAAATGTAATGCAATAGGTGGATTGAATTTTTATTGTCGCAGCTATCCGTGTCAGTGGTAAACTGTGCGCCGGTACAGTTAGGAATCTGATGCGACTGTAGAATGTTGAAAACTTTACCTACGCGATGCCCTAGTCGGTCTGGAGCCCTAGCACGTACCTAAATCGAAATTGCGTAATGTTTATGTGCAATTTGAGACGTGTACGTTAATTTATCACACAAATTGGAAAGTTTTCAAATATTTTGGTTAGTATTCCTTAACTGTGTAACCCTGTAAAGTAGATAGGCCGATGAAATGCACTACATATTCCCCTTCATTTTGGGTCTATAATTTCGAGAATAGACGTCTTCCCTAATGGACGCAACATGTTGTGGCCTAAACCTAGGCTGGGATGGCTGGTCCTGGTTTTCGGGTTATATATTTTATCCCAATTATATCACGGCAAAATGCAAGGAAAAGTCACTCACCTTTTGGTTGCGCTGCGCTGATGCTTGCCACGATGTCTTTGTTCGTTGGTTGGGTAAAGTAGCCGCCGCCGACCGATCCGCGTACAGTACCGCCGCCGTGGAGGATTGCGAGGGCGCTGGTGGCGCGGCAGTGACGCTGTCACCGCGACAGACGTCAACCGTCAAGGGTTTCGCGACCCACCCTTACATCTGCCGTGATATAATGCCCGAACACAACATATCGATAATATATATATGGGTGTTCCCCACTAGAAGACTCAATAATCTTAGATCATAGAGCTTTCTAGTGGGAAATCTTCACCTAACTATTTATGACTAAGGACCAATAGATTTCGGTAATGGAAGTCATGTCAAGCAGTGACTATCAATATGTCGTCAATTGTCAAAGCAAACAATAAATAATTATTTATAACTAAGTTGGCATGTGATGGCTGGAAGAAACAGGACTACTTATTGTAAATACTACTAAGTTTAGGTTCAAAGAAATATATTCTCAATACTAACATTTTGAATATGTAAGCTTGCAATATGTTTGGATGTTGATCACGCAAAAAAAGACATGGAATTGGAAGTAATTTAGTATATTGCTAGTCTGTATCTAGACTCAACAAAAAGGCTAAACTTTGCATCAATTCCTGTAATGTAACGAGTAGTAGCATTACGTAAAAATGAACTATTCCGTGGATTCATAGTCATAAATAACTTTAATCACGCAGCGGTCATCGTGGCGCAGCGAGCATGTAATAATAATGTATGTATCAAATAATAAATGCTGATTTCCGATTCGGTAGTAACTAAAAAACTGTAAACCCATCTGTCAAATTTGTCTGTTAGTAATAAGTAATAATAAAAACATATTTTTTTAATATGATTCTTACCATAATTCTTATATCAGTGTTTAGGTAATTAAAAAGTTATCGAAACGAATACATTACTATCAGTATCGAATTACGTTCACTATTCGAATTCGACAGACGTTTGTGCTAACTCCGTCGAAGTGTTTTGGGACGAGGCTGACGTTTTGGAATTTATTGCCGACTGAGGCTCATACATTTCAATGTAGACTTTATCCAACAATGAAACATAAGAATATAAGTACTTATAATATATCTTATGTCTATCCTCACTTGAGAATGGAGTCATATGGGAAATTAAGTTATTGGATTGAAGTTGTATCAACCACACACATCAGACGGCACATGCTATTATAGTTTCCGATTTCTGCAACACGCTAGTAACGATCAAAACTTTTTAGGTCTTACAAATCTCTCTAGTCATTAAGTAATTCGTGGTGAATCGTAATGTTTAGGGACAACCTTTTTTGAACCTGATGCCGCCGCAAACAATATGCGTGCATTAGTTTATCTGCTAAGCTACCCTACCAACACGATAGTGACAAGCATTGACGCCAATATGACGAAGGGAAAATATACAGCCGCGGCGGTACTGGCACACAATGGTACCACAACTGGGCTAGAAGTTTTAGAATTCTACTATCTTGTAAAAACGACGGTAACTACAAATTCAACCTTCGTTCGTCTTTTAGAAACTATCGGGTGAGAAGGAAGACAATAGGTCAATTTTTTAACAAAGGGCCGAGAGACCAACACCAGAAAAATCATGTTACCCTGTTGCTAATATATCCTACGTTTCTATTAAACTAAACTATTTTAAATAGGTCTGTATAATGATCTATTTAACTCCTTAGAACTAATCATAGGACCTTTGAGATTGTAAACAAAGTCACTTAATTAGACCTGGATTAGCAGCATATATTACTGTCACTTAACAACACGATTAACTGGACTTAATAATACAATCTCAATATAAACGAAACCGCTAACCAATAACTTATGTATAATCTGAAGTAGATATGACATACGATCAAAATTTTAAAAGCTAATTAAGCACTATTAATGTCAATTAAAAGAATCATATCGGACAGTCGTCAACATGGTATATTATAAAGCTAGTTGGAACCCCCACTATACATTCGGTAGAACACAAAAAGACCGTTGATAAGAATAAAATTGTCAACAAGACGTACTGCCTGTCTGAGGTTCTCCGAACCAAAAATGCGAACACTATTTATTCCAAGTGCCGTCGAAATAGAGCTTAATATATTTCCTATTGTGAACCCAATCGAACCCACTAACTAAAACAAGGCGATATTTTCGAGACATCTTTTATTGGAGACTGTTGTGACTTCAAAAACTCAAAATACATGCAAGAACTTTAAAAAAATATCCTTTTCGCTTCATTGGGTCATTACTTATTTGCCGAAAACATAATTTCTTCGCAGTCCAACCTAATAGTGTTATTACAATATGTTACCGATAATGGGTAGAGTATATCTATTTCTTATATTATATAAGCCTTTGTCACCGACTCGCCACACTTCATAATACATTGTTTATTCTCTTCCGACAGTAGCGAATGATACGCCACCCACACGAAATTAGACACCGATCGATTTATGCTCCACGAGGTACGAGTTACGAGGGTATGGTGTAATGCAATGACAGCGGTAATTGCTCAATGTGATTTACGTTCTTTGACGAAAACAAATTTAATATTTAAGGGCCTTACGCGCTCGAAACAGAACCACCGTCTTATATATTCTTAAGACATGTGTATCTTACATTTGCCTGCAGAGCCGCTTGTACTAAATTTCGAATCCCTTCATAGCATGGCGTTAGGCAAACACCGTTTCTGATTTTGTTAATACATTTGTATTGTTTCACAAATCACTTTACAACATCTTCAGGGTTAAAAGCCCTGAAGATGCAGTAAAGGCGAAAACGGTTGGCGATATTAATAAAATATAAAGTGATTTGTGAAACAGTGCAAGTGTATTAACAAAATTACAAATGAAGGTTCACCAAATGCCGACGACAAAAAGTGTAAAATATAAACGCTGTTTCCCTTACAGACTAGGAAGGGTGAGCCCAACAACATTAGGACAAAATTTGGTAGATGGATGGTGATTCTCATCACCGTATTTTACTGACATGATTGCGACTAACGCATGTTTCTTGCGATAACCGGGACCGACAGATTAACGTGTTCCCCTGAGACACGAGGTGACACGCTACAGACAGAATCCGGGCTTCTACTGAAATTTCAATTTTCGAAAATAATATCGAAAAAACTCCAATAACACTAGTTTTTCCAGTCACACTGACTTAACTGTCTTAAATTCAGACTGATCCGTTCGGGTAGCTTGAATTGATATTTGATAGATTAGTAGAGATTCCATTTTTCCTTTTATATATGCCTACGTATTTAGAAATAATACTAATCTCATTAATAATACTAATATAAAATCTAATTTATTTTTTATATCTTAAGATAGCAAACAAGAAGATGGCTTTGCTAATAAAAAGAGACAAACATCGCTTATTGATACCAAATAGGTTCATGCGTGCGGCGTGACGTGTCGCTATCTGTGGCGAGATGCAATGCCACATGCAAAAAAGTCTATCCCGATGACCCTATTACCACAACAAACAACAACACAAATTCAGATTTTACACACACTACACTACACCGTCATCGCCGGTCTCGACGGAAATGCCACGACTCCCACCACCACTAGTCCGAACGTCGCACTAAGCCGAGGTCCGGTCTCACAGGAGACAGCCCTTAGCGCGGACGTTTATAGGCCCAATATTAATTTAAGTTCTGGCTGAGCACTCTGCTCGCCCAAAATGCCTAGTGACGCAGTAACGACCCATAAGGTCAACTGTAATAGCCATTTCGAAAAAAAAGCCACATGCAAAAGTTTACTGGCTACCTTACTCCAAATAGTGATACTGTTTTGTTCCAAATAATGAAAAGCACTGACGCTATTGCAGTATAAGTAGACAAAGCGGTAGTAACAATGCCTAGCAAGACATTACAGAAATCTACCAGCTAGTAGTCACGATGTCAGTGACTTATGTGGCCAATCGCTCACCTTTTACGAATGACCTAGCAATAAGTGTAATGGGCTAGTCTTCAAAAAAATTTCTGACCAAAACGACACAAGTTCTTTTAAAATCACACATAAAATTACTCGCCTCATTTTATGAATAGTCGAAAATACCAGAGCTTTTAAAGGCTCATTTATCTTAACGCATTTTTTATACAACATTTATTATACATTGAAGTTTAATTCAACAATTTTGAGAATTCCTCCATGATAGTACATCAATAGTTGAAATAACCGCCCGATTGGATGTTAATTTTATGTTAAGTAGGGTACCTTTAAAAAACAAATATATGTAGGTAATTTATCGATCGTTTTGGATTTCAACTCTCAATTCGATGAGGATATATGAGTCTTTCCTCACCACGTGGGAGTATCAATTTATTATCAATGTATAAAGTTTGTAATACAAGAACCGTTGCGCACGCATATTATTAACCCTATTAGATACAAGATTAGACCAAAGTTTACAAAAGGTTACATGTATTCTTTTGAAATTTTAATCAAATTGTATGTTAATGGGAAAATCGTATAAGGACTATTCAAATTTGCTGCGTTACATAAAAACAACATTCTAATTAATGATATGAATACAAAAATGTTTGTTTGTTTACTGTTAATTTATTTTTTCCCCCTGACGTCCCCCATCAGGTCCCTGATGGTAAAGGGATCGCCTATAGACGAGCAAGATGTTAAAGGTGTGTTGCTATGCGTGTAGAGGGATGATAATGCCAAATGTATAAGTTTACCGGTTATCTAATTTTCCAAAACGGAACACAACAGTGACAAGCATTGAGTACTGTTGAGGAATACGTCATTCGGTGATACTAAACCCAAAGATCTACAAAAAAATAAAATATTTTTTTGTAAGTCTTTGACTAAAACCAAGCGAGACTTGGCAGAACTCTAGCAGCAAATAGTCACGATGTTAGTTACAAGTATAGCCAATCGACGCCTTTTATAAACTGCACGGCTGAATAACTTATGGTCTATTCTACAAAGCAGGATTTGTAACCGGTTTAAAAAATACTGGCTAATAAAAGTATTTAGCGGTTTTTCTAAAAATTTTCGCTTAGAGCGTATCTAAGATGAGAGCGCTTCGTGAACCTATATAAACCGGTTTACGCCAAAACCGTGGAATTGTAGGTCAAGCACAGTGCGGATAAAAATTGGGTGCGGTGGACATCAAAGAAATATTTCTAAAAAACCTCTATAAACCGGTTTATTGATTGAAAACCTTTATAATTTTGATCCTTAAGGAAATCGGTATTTTTGAGGTTAAGGATGAGCCAAATCTTTGCAAAACGTTCCTTATGTAGATACTTGCGCTGATTTAGTTTTGAAAATTAACCGGTTAACAAGGTTCGCAACAAAGGGAGCTCGAACCCGGACCCGAGATGGATATGAGTCAGATTTTTTAATATGTTGGCCACATATTAGGGCTATTATGGCGTTGACTAATTCTGGGCGCATTAATTTGTATCTCTGTGTACGTCTTCAGGGATACAGTCGTGACGGTACAATATTTTGTTTTGACAACTACGTGCGGAATCTAAACTGAAAAAGAAAACTAGAACAAAACAAACTAATAGCATATTGGTTAAGACATAATCAATCACTCAAAACCGCCAACAATAATTTTCATTCCGTGAACCCATTTCTTTGTTTCTTAGTGTTCAAACTTCTTAGAACATTAGAACTCCTTTTTTATTTTGTTGTCTGGACTCGGCACCGGCTTGTAATAAATCCTGTTTTGCTTCGTATCCCCAAGGGCGCTGGTCTAAATTTAGCTCACAGATCGAAGGCCACTCGTTCCCTGCAAACGAAGGACGCTCCGGACAATCTCCTACCACTATCACTATCGACCATTAGTTTACTTCTCAAATTTGCGTACCATTGCTGGCTGTGAATTATCTATTGAAAATTCCATGTTAACACAAGACGCAATGGATTACTCTAAAAATATTTGAATGGATTATTTCATGCTAATGTAATATTCAGATACATTTGAAGGACGTTAACATAATGATAGGTGGCGTGAGTGAAAATAATGGTGTAAGAGAGAATCCTGCGGAGCGTGTTTAGATTTTAATGAGAGGTCGATATAACTTGCAAAGGTCAATATTACTATAGTGTAAGAGTATTAGTTCGTAAGTTAGAATACGTTTGATCATTGATATAAAAAATCCAAGATGCACAGTCCTAAACAAAACTTACACTCAAAACTGTCGCTAACATCACACAAGTAGTTATAGATATGGCAAAAATATATGGTTTTGCATATCCAACCTTAGGCGCAAGATTTATAATTGTTTCTGCAAAGCAATGTACAAAAAATTTACAGTATTGCGACTGACGTGATTCTATTTGAAATGAGGGCACAATTTAAAATTTAGCGCACGGGTAACTGTTGTTATCTATTTATGCTCGATGTCGATGCCTTTCATTGTCCGGATCCGATTTGGATTGGAGGGTAAGGTAACTGGTAAACTTATGTACGTGGCACGTGTTGACATCTCGCCACGCGGATAGCAGTGCACCATTAACATCTTTGTTGTCTATAGGCCATGGTTTTCCATAGCATGTCCACAATGTCTATAGTATTTTTACGCTTTGCACATTTAAATACAGATAACCCGGTACCTTTCATATTATTATCAATACTATTATCTAATTACGCTTTGCACATTTAAATACAGGTAACCCGGTACCTTTCATATTATTATCAATTCTATTAATAATACGTAATAATCAATTGACCTGACTGATAAAAAATTCAGTTGAAAACATTATTTCTCCTCAGAAAATACCTTTTGATTAACTAGATGTCATTTTAATATTAAGTCAATTTCTATGAATTGTTATTGTATAAATATTTTGATGTTGTAAGGTTTGAGGAAAACGATTTTATAATCGTTTAGTAGCTTCTGAAAAAGAGTAATAAAATAGGAGACACTAATGAAGTTACATCAACTACAGACGCCATTGCGGCCGTATCGTATCATATATAAGGCGGTGGTACCAAACCCGGGCAAGATGTTACAGAACGTGTTGATCCGTGCTCCTTTCGAACAAGAGATGATCGGGCGTCCTGTCAGGTAGTTCGTGAAAGGCGAAACATTGACCAGAGACCTGTCATTACTATCCCGAATACTAGGTGATAGAGTTCTGCAACATCTCTCTTGGGTTTGAAACGACTGCTTTAGCTTTCCTGCCGCACTAGCTTTAAACAGACAGTACCTATTGTGGTTTACTTATTGTATACTTTTTCATTCCGCAATAGCGTCAGTAGGTGTCGTTGTCGTATTGCAGATGTGAGTATAAAGTTACTGCTTAACGCATGTAGGTATCTTTAGCTAATCATGGGTGCACCTCTGCCTATCTCATGCCTACGGGCGTGAAGATACTTAAAAGCATGCTTTTGGCTTTAAATCCACCACAAGGATGGCCATGCACCATTAGCATCTTTAGTGTCAATAAGCGAAAGTAATCTCTTGCCAAAAAAAGCCAACTTTTGTTGTGCATTCTTTTCTACGTATCTTCTTGCAATTCTATTTTTTTAATTAGAAATGAACTTAAGCAAATTCCAAATGACCGTTACTGCGAAACCGGACTTTTAGGCGAACAGAGTGCTAAGTAATTTACAGATTTTATGTTTAAGGACAAAATGACATAGAAATTATGATTTAAAAAATATTAAAATTCCGGGTACACCGTCAAAAGGCGTGGCATATTACTTAATTCCATACATAACTAACTACGCCGTTGAAACTGAGAATCGTGAGAAGATTAAAAACGCGCCACGTAATTCATATTTAAGTGATAAAAGTGCGGTTTAATGTAACCATAAAACGACATCAGGTCATTTGAATGTTTTGTAATCGTGTCGCAGTTAGATGATACATAATGTAAGTTCTTACTTCTTTATAAGTAGGTGGTAGATTTCCTCAATGTTATGACCAGGTTTGGTACCAACGCTTTGAAAATATCTACCATTCGGTTACTTTTAGTCCTATGGTGTAAGGTACGGCTCCAGTTGACGTCCGTTTATACCGTGGTAACATTATCGCAATAAGGCGAAGATCGCAATGCGTTTTTATGATGTCTGATTAACCTTTGTTGAATTGTGAATCTTCGGGTTTCTGACAGATTTCTATTACGATTATGTTCATGTCGCTTGTATCAGTATGCATGGCAAGTCTAAACGAGATGACTATTGTAGACGGACGGGCGATATGTAGCTACCTAGGTCTACGTAGCAGAACTATGAATCTCGAAAACACACAGCGAATTTTCGGACGATAATGTGGCCCCGACATTATTGAGTTCCTTAACGATACGGACGTTTTATGAAACAAAATAAATAATTAAACAAAACGTTGTCTTACGGTTTTAATGGCGGGTTTTCCTGTGCAAGAATTGAACACATTTAGTTTTAAGTTATTGCATAGCTTTTATCGCGGGCCTTGAGCGTGGAGACCGAATCCAGAAATGCCGTAACGAAAAAAACCTAACACCCCCCACTCTGACCGGCACAGCGGTGATACTTTTTAGTTTTTCCATCTTTTCCATCGATAAATACCAGAACTTTTAATGACTTTTTGAAATATCACGCTTGTCTCTTTAGTTCAGCAACCCGCCTTTAGATGGCATTGGTTGTATTGGAAAACTACCGTAATCAGCTGTTTGTGAGAAAGTATATAGGTGTATAGGTATTTATCATCTACGTACAATAGTGAATATCTGTACTCGTATAATTTGTGTACAAAGTGTTTTAAATATGAATAAACAAAGTGCATAAATATTAAATATTCCTGAAGAACCGACATGTATTGAAAGATAATAAAAATATTTTGAACAATATTAACATCTCATTTATTTAATAAAAGAAAAAAAATTATTTTTTTATCGGTCACCACGCTCAAAGTGTAACTTGAATTAATATCAAAGAAAAAAAAAAACAAAGAAAAAAAATACTGCATAAATAAAATAAATATATAACTGTAACTGCATAAGTTGATAAAAAATGCTATGCAATAGCTTTACCGCGGCAGTCTCCGAGTGCCACACGTCTTTTTTTATTTATTTTTTAATTTTTATATTTATACAGCCTAAAATCGTAACTTTTTACTGCGTCTGCATTTTATTTAATTTAGCTGTTTTCTTACAAAGTAAATCATCTTCCAAGCTATAAAATGAAACAATTGGCAGAGAAGCGCATAGAGTTCGCACATCAGCGAACTAAAAGCACAAACTACAAAGTACCAGGACAACATAAAGCCATAGAGATAATCTAACAATCGGTTGCAAAAAGTACACCAGCAATCGTAATTCTATTCAACACTGATATTCAGTGAGGAACAATGAAGCTCGGATGTAATTCAAACAAAGTGAGAGCGATACTCCAACGTATTATCTATCGGTGGATATTTATTGCGGCGCCGGTGGACGGCCGGCGCTAAGCGCAGCGCACTATCGAAATTGCACAGCGTGTCCTTGATTAGACTAAACATTGTGTTTCAGTAGTTATTTGGCGAACCCACGCAACCTTTGCTTGGATTCGAGCTTTATAAAACTACCTATTGAGAAGCGTTTTACATTATACGGTTCATGGAATATCAGAAACTTGCTAACGTACCCAACAGACTGGAACGTTTATTTGAATATTGACCGATATATGGAGCATGATTTACATTTTTGGTAATTAAAACTAGAAGCAATTACCATTGAGCGCTAAGATTACGTTTCTCCGAAAAGAAATACTTTGGTTCAGGCCCGTAGAATATGGGAAACAAAGTTTTTATTACATTTTATTCAATGGAAAGAGATAACTAACGCATATAGACGCTAATGGTCCGTTGCTATCCGTGGAGTGGAATTTTATATTATTCGGCTACCTCTAAATCGGAACACGACCGAGATAACCATAGACGGAAGGAATAGCTTCCGTCTATGGCCAACTGCCGTTCTGCCAGGCAGGTCGTAAAAGGTGACCGTTTGGCTATCGAGTCACTACCATCGTGGCTACTAGGTGGTAGAGTTCTGCATTGTCTCGCCCGGGTCTGGTACCACCGCCTTACCTATTCCTGCCGCAATAGCGTCAGTGCTTGTCGCTGTCGTGTTCCGATTTGGATGGTAAGGTAGTCGGTAAACTTATGCATGTGGCATTAGACCTCGCCACAAGATAGCAACGCACCATTAACATCTTTGGTGTCTATAGGCGATGGTTGACTCTTTCCATCAGGAGACCCATCTGCTTATTTGCTATCTTATGATGTAAAAAAAAATGGTTGCTATCAGCATTTGGCAAAACGTTCCATAACTATACCTAGTAGTCACGGTGGTAGTTGCTGGTATAATCATTCGTACGCCTTTTACTAACAGTCTATCAGAATGGCAGATAATCTATTCTTTAAAGAAGGCCCAACCAACACTATTACCCCTACGATAAGCGAACGGTAACTAGAGTCGATGATTTAAAACTTGACTGACGTATCGACAAGTATATTTTGATCATATAATAAAAGTATTTAAAAGAATTTCTATCTGTAATGTCTGTGCATTCATAGTCAGCACTCTCGCCCTTACTTACCTCACAATTGCGACACAACCTCAGTCACGAACTCCCTTATCGAGAACAACATTTCAAAACTGTGAAGGGATTGCTTTCAGTATTTTTTTTAATCAAAGGATAAGAAATAAAGTAGATGAATCTCCTAATGGAAAGAGATAGCTAATGCGTATAAGCGCTAATGGTGCGTTGCTATCCGTGTTCTGGAATGGTTTTTGATGTATAAGTTTATCGACTTCCTTACCCTCCAAACAGTGAAACCAAACCCGGGCGACGTTGCGAAATTCTACTAACATCAAATTCCTGACTTCCAAAAGTAGATGAATGATGATAGCTACCTTTGTAACAAAGTAGTTGCATCTAGTAGCTCGCCATATTTTAGGGAATCCCATGGGAACCAACCTTTTCTGGTATAAAACGGCAGCCAATTTGTTTAATTATGGCGTAGACTATTTTGTATACTAAATTTAATCTTATTCTTTTAAGCGTTTCTGCGTGAATAAGTAAGAAACGTCCAAACCGTCATATCTATGCATATAATAAAATCGTAGGAAAGTCAAAACTGCACATTGAATATTTTTTAAAAGAATATTTGGGGCGTGATCTACAATCGATATCAAAGCCAAAAATCCAGTTTTTAGAATTTTTGTCTGTTTGTCTGTATGTATGTCTGGGGTAAACTCAAAAAGTACTGCATGGATTTACTTCAAATTTGCATGAATATTACTAACAGGTCGGGTCAACATATAGGCTACATACTATCACGCTTTCACCTACAGGGGAGGAGCAGTGCGGAGTAAACATTAGTAGAATTAAATTAGATTTATATTATAGAATTAAATGTGGAAATATACAATAGACATAGCCTAATATTATTTTTAAAACTTCTGTTTCCTCCTGTTGGTCTAGGCTGCTTTTCGAGAATATATTATACTAGCGACCGGCCCGCGGTTTCACCAGCGTAGCTTTTGTTCCCGTGGGAATATCGGAAAGGTTTATATACTAAAACCGCATCAAAATCCGTTGCGTAGTTTAAAAGATTTAAGCATACATAGGGACAGACAGAAAAAGCGACTTTGTTTTATACTATGTAGTGATGCCGTACCGTCAGGCAGTCCGTAAGGGTGAACGATGGACCAAACGTATCGTGAATACTAGGTGATAGTGTTCTGTAATGTGTCAGGTTTAAGGTGCCACCGCTTTATCTTTTCCTGCCCTAATAGCATCAGTGCTAATCTTGTAGCGTATTCATAATTTTTGAGGTCGATAAGCAACGGTTTTCTCCTTACATACATAGATGGAATCGGTGACATCCTCTAAAATATGTAAAAAAATTGTCTCCATGATGTTATGGTATTCACTTGCGCATCTAATAACAAGCTTATTATATCTGACCTGTCTAGCGCGTCTAGTGATCTTAGGAAAAATATGCGACACTAGGCGTTAAACAACACCTAGCCAGACAGGTTTGGAGTCGGGTTGGGTCGCAATTAGGGCTGCCAACTATCCGGGATCCCCCGGATTCGTCCTAGTTGAGTGAGACTCTGGCGGCATTCGGAAGCGGGTATTTAAGAAGTTATTTTATATATTTGACATCGGCTTGAAGTGTTACTGCAATTTTTAAGTTTAAAATACCCTTTAATTGTTTCATATGCACTTCTTCATTGAACATATGTCAACACGCTTACTCCTCTACTAAAAAATTCTAGAGGTAATTTTGCCTAGCACTGCACTGTCGAATCCATTTCCAGAGGGAATGTTTCCGAACTTAAGGCCTTTAAAAAATGTTTTTAGTCACACTTAAATGTTAGGGAAATGTTACCGAGCTTAAGGACTTTAAAGAATAGATTTTAATTACACGGTTGCTAAACACCACTGAATAATATTACGGATGTCCATGGGCGGTGATAATCCTATACAATCCAATCAAGTAAGTTTCCTGCTAATTTGCCTTTTTTTCAACAAAAAGTAGCAGATGATGACCGACATTAAAGTGAAAATATATATTTATACTGTCAAAAATATTTGTCAGGGCCTTGTATAGTGAATAACTTAATGTAACGATGCTTTTCCACTGGATAGTGTTGAGAACATAAAAATATTAAATACCTTTACAGCAGTTTCTTCAAAATGGTTACATTTTGTCAAAAATTAAGTTAAGGCACAGATTCCAATGTTTTGTCCTAGTATAAAATTAAATTTCACACAAACATCCCGATTTATTTTGTCCGGCGTTGTCAACTCAGGTGATGGCAGCCCTGGTCGCAATAAAAAGCAGGGTAGTTACTCAACAGGGTCGGCGCACTGCATCGGCCTTCGGCTCCCTTCCCTCGGCCTGCAAGGACGTCCTCTGCGTTGCATAACCGCGCACGCAATGATACCGTTCGGAGAAGACGTTACAGAGAAACTTGTCAGTGTTTATTTATTGATGAGTTGCAGATATTGTAATCCTGTTACACTTTTATTTTTTTATTATTTACTTATTTAAAATTTATGCAAAGACATTACAGAGGTGGACTAAATGCCACATGCTCAATAAATCGCATTCCCTACCAGTCAACTTTAATCAAATGAAAACGTATTTAGGATGAGGTGCACTGATCGTATACTATCAACGTAATTTTATCATTTCATATTATGGCAAGGATTTAGTACGAGATGGTGAAAAAAGCGTGCTTTCAAAAATGTAGAAGATTGCTTTCCTAAATAAATATACCCAATCAGACATGACCGTCTTGCGTGAGAAATGATTTTTAGTGGACTTACATTTACCACGTAAAAGAAATATATTCTATTAAAAATATATTAAAGTATATGAGTATTCGCTTAGTGCTAACAAACTAGTTAGAAGATATTCCCAAAAAAACTCAAATAGTATTACTACCATACCGGGCAAGTCTCACGTAATGGTAAGTGATCATCGCTGCTCATGAACAACTGTTTGGTGAATTGCGAGCTTTTAAGGAATGAGTAAGCTCTTTTCTTGACGGGCCCCTAGTGATAACGTTTCGGAAACATATCGACTGTCAAAAATATTATTTGTTAGTCAATGATATTAATACATAGAAATATATACGCAACAATATTGAAATATATATAATAAAAACCCAAATTCACGTCAATTCATTCACCCAAAACCCAAAACGTTTATCCCTGCTAGTAATCGAACCTGAGCCATTTATATTGTAGCACATGCTTTACAATTTATCACCTGATGTCATATTATATATCATTAAAGGTACTGCGATCGTCAAACCAATCCCCGTCTAGATAATTCTTGATACTAACAGATCAATTTGAAGCAGCTTTCTGATTTCTCTAATAAACTGTAACAGTTCATCCAATTGCACCACGGTAATTGTAGGAACTGGACGCAAGGGCGAAAAGTGCCAGAGGCAAAAATGATAATAGGTACTCGGTGCTTGAACTAATAACGACTATATATTCTATGGAAAGATAATGTGTATCTGTCAAACAGGATCGAGCACGCCAATATATCATGTATTGTTAATTCAAAAAGACCCATAATCGTGGCAACGATAACAGATGATCTTTAATGCGGATAACATAAACGTCAAAATCGATTAATGTACCCTGACGCCTTTGAATTACTATTTAAAGAACTTACATTCAAATCTAAATGTTACAGCTGAATGCGAGCGAAGCGAATCCCTATTTCTTTGGCATTTTAACTCGGAGGCTTTAAAAGTGCATAAAGGAGAAACCACACATACACACATTCTAACATTAAATAGGACTCATTACTATTCATGACGAGGATTTTATATTGATTTACCAAGCAGTTGCAATAAAAGATTGCAGAGCTTTGTAGAACCAGTCCAGGAATGTTTCTACCGTCTTACAAATATTTGTCATTATGCGTATTGCAACTTCAATTTGCTATGCAAATGCAAGGTGTATTGTCTAATAATATTTTTTTATATTTATTCTCAAATATATATATATATATATATATATATATATATATATATATATATATATATATATATATATATATATATATATTAGGGATGGGCCGAAATTCGTTTTACATTCGGTTTAACCGAATTTCAGCAGATTGAACCGAACTTCGACATTCGGCCGAAATTCGGTTTAAATGCCGAACATTCGGCACTGGAAAAAAGGTATCATCTTGCACTATTTTGCCTGAAATCTACGCTAATGTTATAAAGAGGAAAGATTTGTATTCTATGTTTTTATATATTGTATTAACTATACTCAAAAACTGATTTGAAAAAATCTTTCACCATTAGAAAGATATTAAATCATCCCCGAGTAACATAGGCTAAACTATACTTTCGAAAAAAATCCGTAAAACAATTGACTCAGCAGGGCATCCCTGAAACATCCCGCTAAATAAAAAAACAAAAAAACAAAAATGAAAAAACTTCTGCATAGATTTTTGAGTTCGAAGAGTTCCAAAAATGTGCAAAACCGTTGACCCGGCAGGTCAATCCTGAAACTTCCCGCTAGGTCTTTATCTATATCTTAGCATATCACAGATTTATTTCAGAGTTCAAAAATCTTAAATTTGTTTAAAATTTAAGATTGTATGTATTTCTGTTTCGTTGTAAATGACAGTAATTTCAAAATTTTTGAAATGCTATATATTTTGAAAACGGTAATTGATGTTGGTCTTTCGAATGGCATTCAGTGCATTTTTGACCTCTAAAATATTTTCATAGCTACGTAATCTACAGACTGAAAAATGTCGAATCAATATAAAAAAAATATTTGAATTTTCGATATTACTAAATCCCAAACAAATTGACCGATTTTGATGAAATTGGCTTATTTGACGCAATCGGTATAATAATAGTCTGAAAGTCATTTTAAAAATGTTAAATTAGTTTGCTGTAAACAACAAAATAAATATATATATTTGAAAAGCCGTAACTTTTGAAAACTTGATTCGATTTTGACTCTTGAAACTATATTTGACGTAATTGTTTTAAGTACCACAATATTGTAGAAGTTTTGGTCAAAAAATCTCTTTCTTTTGGTCAAAAATTCAAACAAGTTTTGGTCAAAAAGTCACTTATTTTATATAAATAAAACACTTTTTTTCTAAATTTTCGTCAACGATAACTCCCAAATAGATAAACCGGTTTTGATACAATTTACGATATTTGACGCTTTATAGAAAGAAATGCAGGTTAGATTTTTAAATCAAGCGGTGTGTTAGCCGGAAAGTTATTTTAGAAATATTAAGAAGTTTTCTGTAAACAACAAAATATTAATATTAAAACAGTTGTAACTTTTGAAAACTCGATTCCATTTCGTTTTTTGAAACTAAATTTAACGTAGTTTTTTAAGCACTAAACTATTGTGGAAGGTCAAAGAAAATAGGGAAATTACTAAGCTATGTTAAAACACTTTTCTATCGTCAATGATAACTCTTGGGTGGAAAAATGTAGCGATTTTGATGCAATAAATGCATTGAACGCAGATTTTGTAGGAATAGAGTTGATTAAATTCTGTACCTAATCTATACATTTATGTACTTAGGTTGTACAAAGTTATTTATTTATTATTATATTTATCTATGTTATTTATGTACAAAGTTATGAGATGTTTACATATACACATACAAACACATACAGACATGCTGACCTCATAGTTGGAAAAGATTTCTGGACCTCAAAATGTGGAGATCTAGAACTTCCTTATCTATATACCTACGTAGCGGACAATTTAGCTGTTACGTTATTAATTCACGTGCGTTCCGAAACCCATTAACGATATCCTATATATCCATACTAAAATTATAAATAAGAAAGTGTATCTGTTTGTTTGTCCGTCCTTCACGGCAAAACGGAGCGACGAATTGACGTGATTTTTTAAGTGGAGATAGTTGAAGGGATGGAAAGAGACATAGGTACCTTTTTACTCTTACTTTACGCGAGCGAAGCCGCGGACAATTTTAAGCAAATTCGTAAATAAGTCACGAAGTGTCGCTTTTAAGAAAGCGCCCCAAAATTAAACCGAAGTTCGGCCGAAATTCGGCCGAATTTCTTATTTTCACCGAATGTTCGGCCGAAGTTCGAATTCGGTTCAAACCACATTCGGCCCATCACTAATATATACATATATATAACGACGGTGCTCGAGGAGACTTAGGACTTGGGTAGATCGATATTGATATGAGTAATCGACCTTTTTATTCCTGGGTTTGGTTATTTTATTATTTTTTAATATGTTCTATAATCCTTTCCAAATCACATAATATTATCCTTAACATCATCATGTTTCTTAATGAGTATATGGATAAGAATTTCACGTCCTTTGTCATTTGTTTTGTCCTTTTGCCCTTAAAATGAGCAAATTGTCATGTCCTTTGGCCCTCAAAATGAGCAACTTCCACTTTGGCCAATCTAGTACGAATACTGACCTGTTCCTAGCGTTCAGCTTTTCTTGAATACTTTTAAACTATTTAACGATGCTTTACTATAACGATAAGTTACTTATCCGCTGGGCGTTAGTGGACTATTTCAGTTAGTTCATCGAAATATTTCACAACATTATTAACATGTTAAGTTCAAATATACCTTTATATACTATAATACTAGCTGTTGCCCGCAACTTTGTTCGCGCGGACTTCATTTACTCCGCACAGCTCCTCCCCCATAGGTGATAGCGTGATAATATGTAGCCTATATGTTGACCCGACCTGTTAGTAATATTCATGCAAAATTTGAAGTAAATCCATCCAGTACTTTTTGAGTTTACCACGGACATACATTGACTTTCCTACGATTTTATTATATGTATATAGAATATAGATAACAATTTTGTATTCACTTACCGTAGATGAACTTGTCATTATTTTAAATTAAAAGAAACGTTACCTGGAAAACAAAGACAATGTAACATTAGTAAAAAGCAAAATATTACATCCTTGTATGACAGGTCAAGTTATACGTTATACGTAACCGCAAAACAGGTGATAAATCTTAACTAACCTATGAGTTGTTAGAGACACCACCTGCATAAATGCTTTTGTCTTTTGCGATATTATAAAATACTAATAAGTTTATTGTTTTAAATTTTACACTTGTACTGTTTCACAATTCACTAATTATATATAATATAAACTTTTTTATTTAAATAGCCAACCGGTTTCGCATTTCACTGCATCATCAGGGCTAAAACTTAAATTGTCAACAAATACGTTGTGTTTAGGAATTGTTAATAATGGTCGGTAGATGTTGCCCGCGACTTTGTTCGCGCGGACTTCATTTACTCCGCACAGCTCCTCCCCCGTAGGTGATAGCGTAATAATATGTAGCCTATATGTTGACCCGACCTGTTAGTAATATTCATGCAAAATTTGAAGTAAATCCATCCAGTATAATGTAATTTTGTATAATTTTTATTCTGTAGTTTGCCTCATTTTGTATCTTCGTACTGTGGTAATTTGGAAATAATGGTTGGCAACATTAATATTTTCTATCAAACTCAATATTTCACATCTACCGACCATTATTAACAATTCCTAACACAACGTATTTGTTGACAATTTAAGTTTTAGCCCTGATGATGCAGTGAAATGCGAAACCGGTTGGCTATTTAAATAAAAAAGTTTATATTATATATAATTAGTGAATTGTGAAACAGTACAAGTGTAAAATTTAAAACAATAATTATGACGGAGTTTCACCAAGTGCCGACGATGGAAAGTATAAATTATACTAATAAGTTTAACTAACTTTATAAATTGTTGTTGTTGAATCTTAAATGCCCAGCTTCATACGTAATAAAACGACTCGTTTCAGTTACGAGCAGTAACATTTTCTACGAGGCGTTTGTTAAAATTGTTCCTATAAATGTCAAAATTTGAAAAACATTTAAATGATTATTCAAAGACGACTAAAAATTCTACTTTTGATTACAAAGGTATATATAGTAGCCGTTCGTTCCCATAGAAATTTGAAGATATGATACATACCGCTGTATATCTGGTGTGGACATAAGCGTTCGATTGTGCTTATGTCAAATCCATTATCGACTTATTGCCCTGATGATGCGTTTAAACGCGAAACCGGTTGGTGTTTATTAATAAAAACTTAGTAAAATAGTAAAAGTGTTTGTAACATACTATTAACACAACTTAACATGGAGTTTTACCAAGTGCTGACGATATTCAGTGTTCAGAGTGTCAAATTCATTCATTTATTTCTCTATTCTTCTAGCATTTATACTATGTCAGTTGTTGCTTTTTTCCTACGTTTATTTTTTTTTTATACAAAATGTATCGTATAATATTTCAATGCATCTAGCATTAGGACACTCTTTTATATATTAGTTTATAAATGCACAATAAAGTTAAAACAAATAAAGAAATAAATATAGCTTTTGCGTCATAATAATAACTAATAACCAAGGCATATTAACAGCGAGGCAGTAGATGTTCATTTTATCGATAATAGTCGTCACATTTATCTTACTTGAAATTATCTCACTGGAGCAATCTCGAGAACGTTATAAATTACCTAACAATAACGATCAATATCTATTTAAATATCGATACAGTATCATTCGCCTAATTAATGAAGATTTGAATTAACGGCGTCGGGTATCTAGGAACTTTTATCAACAATACAACTCTAGTGAGAAACTAAGTTTTTGCGTAATTTTTATGAATGTCACACTCACGCAAGGTAATCACTTTATCTAGCAACACATATTTATCTTCTTATAGTTAAAGCAACTGTCAGGTTGCTGTCTTTCCAGACTAGCAGACGGCCCTCCAGACAAGATATAAAGTAATTTAATGGCTTGCAGCGGCTAATATATAATTATATCCTCCTTATTAACCACATTACTTTAAAAGTTTAAACTAAAATATATATCTAAATTAATCCTTTCAAATTTTAAAAGAAATATCATTCCAGTAAGAAGGGAGTTTCTAAATAATAGAAGATTACTAAAATCCAGTAGGCTAGTAGACAAAAGCAGCTGATGATTGCCAATTATATAAATGACAATCAGCAGTTGCTTTTGCCTTTACATTCAACCCTCTGATAATTTGTCTTCAATTTTCTGCAACTTTATTCTGTAACAATACCTATACTTAGGAAGCCATTCCTTATTGGAATGATTTTTCTTTAAAACTTAAAAGGATTCAGACGAATGAATTTCGAAATTTCACGCAGTCAATATTTGTATGAAGTAATGCCCGACAGAATCACTGTGTTTCTCAAAAATTTGTTGTTCATTACATTTAATTTCAACACTAGCATCCTGCGGCCCTGCTGCAGACCCTGCATTATATGTTTTTTTGTGATTCCGACAGGAACAACTTATTTTTTCGGGTTAAAAATGCCCTATTTGTTAGTGCAGGTCATCATTTACGTGTTTCCAAATTTTTCCATATTTGTCCAGCTGTTTTTGCGTGATTGGGTAAAAAACATTCAAATATTTAAACATGTATGTTTGGAATACAAACTTTCACGTTTATAATATGTATGGATACGTTTAAATATTAATATATGTATCCTATCTTACTAATCCATACTAATATTATAAATGCGAAAGTAACTCTGTCTGTCTGTCTGTCTGTTACGCTTTCACGGCCAAACCACTGAACCGATTTGGATAAAATTTGGTACAAATATAGTTTGAGACCCAAGAAAGGACATAGGATAATTCTTATCCCGGAAATCCCACGGGAACGTGAACTATGCGAGTTTTATTTTAGAATTTTTTCCACGCGAACGAAGTCGCGGGCACAGCTAGTCTATATTAACAATATTACAAATGCGAAAGTTTGAATGGATGTTTGTTACTAAATCACCCAAAAACTACTGAACGGATTTGAATGAAATTTAGCACACGGGTAGATAATGTCCTGGAATAGCACATAGGCTACTTTCTATCCCGAAAAACTTAGGTGATCCCGCGGGATTCACCAAAAACTTTTTCAATGCAGCGGGCTGGACGCTGCAGATAGTATTATAAATGCGAAAGTACGTTTGAATGGATGGGCGTTTTTTACACTTTCACGCAAAATCGGCCAAACCGATGAAATTTGGTAAATCATATGGATAATGATCTGGAATAGAACATAGGGAACTTTTTATCCAATTCAGCAAAAATTTACAATGCAGCGAGCTACAGGGAGCAGTAGTAATATATTATTCATATGATACAGACATTAAGCATAGCGTTCACATATTTGTTTAGTTAGTCATAACTTGTTAGAAACAATATTTATGCATGAAATATCCAATGTAATATGTTATCAAAGACATTGCAAGAGTCTATTTTAAGGCACTCAATATATCAATAAAGCGCCAAACATGGAAATTGCGCTTAGAAAAATAGTGATATTTTTAGTCCGCTACCGTAAATGGTGGTCACACGTAAGCAGCCAATGATGCATTGTACGACCTAATGCAAGATTTATTATATACACAACCACCATGTTGTGCCAGTGCTCACAACGTGTACTAGGGGATTTATTTTATTTATGGCCAATTGCTGCGTAGTTACATCGATCGCAGAGGGAACAGCAAGAGCATAAATAGAGCAATACGAGCTGAATCCCTTTACTAGATTTTTAGGTTGGTAGTAACTTCCCTGTCAACTCTCGCTTCTAATCTATTTCATTTTAGTGACAGCATCCATAATAGATTTATTGAAGGCATTTTTAATTGTTTTTTTTTCATCATTACATAGCAAACCAGCAGATGGCTCTCCCGATGGAAAGAGAAACCATCACCTATAGATATCAAAGATATTAATAGTGCGTTGCTATCGTTGCGGCGGGATGACAATGCCACATGCATAAGTCTACCAGCTGCCTCACCCTCTAGACTGGAACACGACAATGACAAACATTGACGCTATTGCGGCAGGAATAGGCAAGGCGGTGGTATTGTAACGATACGTCGATCGCCTTTAGGGGTTTCTCTGCTTGCAGCGAGTTTGGAGTGACTCTCCTGGTACCGGTGCTGCGGTTTAGTGCCGTAAATTGCGTTATATTAGTATGTGGCCTAAAATAGCCACAAGTTACGCGTACCTGGCTTGTTACATAAATATGATGTAGCCTTAAGTAAGCTTAGCCGTAAGTAGTTCTTACCTAGCGTCGACTAGGACACTACGTAAAAGTCTGAGTAAGTGACACTGCAATGACATTTGACAGATACCACTTTAGTACAGTATTATAAGCGTTTGTGATTATTTGCCGTAACGTGCATACGCTTCACGGTTCTTTAACCATAGTTATAATGTGTCACGGCGCTCTATTATTTGCCCCAAAAAGTACGTAACGATATGTAGTAAAAAAATGCTACAGGACATTGATTCAAAGCCTCATGCTTTCGAAAATCTCCAAAACGTTAATATCAATTTTTGTATTAAAGCGTAATAATCACATTAGTTTGGTACTTATAATCATTAACCTCAAATCGTCTTACTAAGAGTTAGGACCTTACCTAAAATTGTGACACTGAAATATTGTACTGTACTGAAGTAATACTGTGCAGTACAAAGGTACTGCAAAAAAGTATCATATGCATAACACTAATTGACATACTAGTTTTTTTACAGTACCTACTGTACCCCCGGGCTAGTTTGCCGTAAGCAACGTGCGTATGCTATAAGGTTCTTTAATGATAGTGATAGTGTGTCGTGAACTCTCTTACCCAAAAAGTACGTAATGATATATAGTAAAAAATGTGATACAGGATATTGATTTAAATTCTCATGCTTCCGATAATATCAAATTTTGGTATTAAAGTGTACCTGTACCAAACTCATTAATTTGGTACTGATCATCACTAACACCACCATATGTTTTAAATAAACAACCAAAAAATATTGTTTAATCGACCACCAATTTATCCATACTAATTTTATAAATAGGAAAGTGTGTGTGTTTTTGTCCACCTTTCATGGCAAAACGAGCGACAAATTGACGTGATTTTTTTAAGTGGAGATAGTTGGAGAGTGGCATAGGCTACTTTTGTCTCTTACTTTACGCGAGCGAAGCCACGGGCAAAAACTAGTAGTTTAATATTACTTTACATTCAAAACACTGCGCTTTTGACGGGTAACCACACACACACATAAAATAGTAAATGGTAAAAGCTATTAAGATATTAGTATCTATTAAATTGCAAATCTCATAACTTTAATACTAACTCGAAATGGCATAACATACAACTACTGTTGAGATAATAATGGCTTCCGTTGAAATATGGCAGAATGAACCTTCAGTTTTATATCGCACAGTTAATTCTGCAATCGTGTTCATCGCGGAACTGGGTACATTAAACGCACCTTATATTATCCTGAACGCCCCATTATTATCAATTACCCTATAATTGGAGATATTAAGACATATCCGAGCTTTATATGAAAGTAAACTTTACCAAGAGGCATGTCATTAATTTCATTATAAGCCGAATTAACTTTTGCGTGAGCGTTTATTATACAATAGCAATGATAAATATTTACATTAAATCATTAAACGAGAATTAAATTCATGTTATTAACTTTGTAGATGATGAGTTTAATTCAATAAAAGACAAAAAGTTTTCGACGAAAATTATTAAGTGACGCGGACGGTCGGGTGAAGGTTTTGAAAATTTATGATTTTATAACAGAAGGCGAGAACTAAGAATAAGGAAATGACTAAAAATAAGACAGGGTCAACGTGCATTAATAGACTACTTACTTACCTATCAAGAAGAACGTGAAAGTGAACGCTAAAATTGTCACTAGCGTTTCTACTAAGTGATATGGTTGTATGACTATATATATATATATATATATATATATATATATATATATATATATATATATATATATATATATATAGTATATATAAATTTTATTTCATTTATTTATTTAATGGTGTAACATGTCGTCGTTTTGTGCGAGTATATATTAAGTGCAAACAAAAGTTGATGATTTAAAAGGAATTTTATATATATATATATATATATATATATATATATATATATATATATATATATATATATATATATATATATATATATATATATATATATATATAAAATTCCTTTTAAATCATCAACTTTTGTTTGCACTTAATATATACTCGCACAAAACGACGACATGTTACACCATTAAATAAATAAATGAAATAAAATTTATTGCTCAGAATACGGTTACAGCAAAAAATATGCAGTTATTAAAATTAAGAAGTACCACGCATTCTAACAAACGGCATGCAATATTAAAATTTACAAATTATATTATTGTTTTTATTTTTTTTAAATTACTTGTTTCTTGTTTCCATACATATTTACTTAAAATAACATTCAACATTCTTACTCTTTATATTCTGATTTTTTTAACGTATCAACAGAACTTCGGGATAAAACAGAAAAAACAGCTAATGTGGATGGCTCTTCTATTGGAAAGCGACAGCAATCGTTTATTTGGGCAATGGGCACACCTTTCGTACGCACCACTGTGACGTCTGTAAACGAGAATCAACAGCGACAACCTACTGATAACCACTGAGTTGTGAACTCAGGGTATCCTGGGGAAAAGATGTCTTGGAACCCGCAAACAAATTAATCAGAAGTCATATACTTCTGATTAGGAGTAGGAAAATAAATCCAGTTTCCTTCCTTTTCTGCAGGAGACAGTAAAATATAAAAGCCATCGCTTATAGACACTTAAAACATATTAATGATGCTTACGTTGTCATCCGTATGAAGAAGATGGTTTTGTCATGAGCATAAATTTACCTTATCCTCCAAACCAAAATAGGTCAGTTGCAATTACCTATAGCAATAGTAAAGTGGTGGTACCAAACCCGGGCGAGTCATAAAAATACCTCACCATCCAGCATTACGATACAAGTGACACGTCTGATCAACCTTTCGCCTTTTACGAATGCAATGGAAGGCATATAGGTTTCCCGTGTTAGTCCGGGCTCTTTTGAAGAATAGACCAACTGTCGTTTTGCCAGGCAGGTCGTAAAAGGCGACCGATAGCTATATGTCTCACTACCATCGTGACTGTTAGGTGGTAGAGTTTTGCATGCTCGCCCGGGTATTAGCTACCACCCCATTGCTTTCCTATTCTTGTCGCAATAGCGTCATTGCTTGTCATTTTCATGTTCCGGTATGGAGGGTAGGATAGCCGGTAGACTTATGCGTGTGGCATTGGCAGCCACTACACGGATAGAAACGCACAATTAACATCGTTAGTCTATTGGCGATGGGTTTCTCTTTCCATCAGGAGAGCCATCTGCTTGTTTGCTATCTAATGTTATAAAAAAGGGCTTTGACCCATTACGTTGTACCATCTTTGGCCATTTATCTAATCTTATACCTTAAGCATATCAACAAAATCTTTAATGTTAACAAGAAATGTGAATATATTAGGTTAATGGAATTTAATCATTAGCTTAATCTCTCATACCGTTTTGTGAACTCTTGAAAGACTACCGTCCTCAATAAAAGCGACAAATAACATAAGGGGGCGTCCATAAATTACGTGAGGTGTTTTTTTTTTAATTTTCTGTCCCTCCCTCCCCCTTGGTGAGATGTCGTGAGATTTTATTCAACCCCCTCCCCCATCCTCCAATCTCACGTGAGATTTTTCAAAATTTGGGTTTCTTAAATATGTAAACGCGTTGGATTTTTATTATAAAAAGAAAAAAAATTGCTTCGTGATTTTATTTAGACTAGTAATCAATATTGCTGAGTTATGTCATAACTACTTAACAATAGAATACTTAAATCGTAATTACTGCGATTAAAAAAAGAATGTCTACTCCTCTGATAGTGGCGCGAAATCAAAGGACGGGCGGCTACACTGTATCGTAAATTCAGATTAAATTGAACTATTTGGTATAAAACAAATATTGATGATTTGGCAGTCAGTAGTAATGTATAGCGTCGTAGTATGAATGAAACTATTTTCTTTCGAACGAATTAGTGAATAATCTTAGTCGTGATACGATTACGCTTAAGATTAAATCTTAAGCATGTACAATCTGGATAATGGACCAAAATAGTATATTTTTTATGTTTCAATCAGAAAAAAAAATTGCGTGATATTTGCCGAGACCCCCCCTCTCCCCAACGTATGATTAGATGAGATTTAACTCGATCCCCTCTCCCCCTTAAACATCTCACGTAATTTGTGGACGCCCCCTAAGGGTATCCCCGTTTGTCGTAATGTTGCGGCCACATCGCCATATAAAACGTCGTCGGCGTATCGCTAACCGTTTGTATGTTAATAGCTTACGGGTCGACCGACGGAAACTTAATAGATTTAAGAGAATGCTAGAAACAACATTGTTGTGTCGACAGGCCATCATAAATCTGGTGGACATACGTCAATCGATTGCCAGTGATAACTGGATCCTTAGACAATGGAGCCAGGAACTATTGAAATAAATCACTTGTATTTCACGAAACAAACTTATGCATGTGTCATTAGAGCGCGCCACAAGATAGCATCGCACCATTAACACCTTTGGTGTCTATAGGCGATGGTTGACTCTTTCCATCAGGAGACCCATCTGCTTGTTTGCTATCTTATAATATATATAAAAAAAAACTTTCAAATGATTTTTAGACTCGAAGACCTATTATTATTAAAGAAAGTAATTTCATGAGGTAGAATTTTACCCCACCTTTGATTTAAAATATACTTAAAGAAAATATCCTTGACCAAAAATATGGCAGGCTTCGAATTCTGGGTAAGGCGATTCGCAAGTTAATAAGTTTATATTTTTTTCTGGAAAACGTAATTTTTTTTAAATTAAATGATGAGCCCGATTTGTCGATAAAATGGCCATCTGCTAAACAGTTCCATATCTTCCCTATCGTGTGGCGAGGTCTAATGCCACGTGCATAAGTTTACCGGCTACCTTACCATCCAAACTGGAACACAACAATGACAAGCACTGACGCTATTGCGGCAGGAATAGGTAAGGCGGTGGTACCAGACACGTGCGAGACAATGCACAACTCTACCACCTAAGTGAACTCTACAACCTTGCCTCGGGCCGGCACGTTCTAACCAACTGAGCTACTGTGGACTGGTTTATTTAACTCGCACAGGTTTATTTAAGTCGCAGTGAAATTGTCAATACCGTTAGATTATAATCTATATATATATATATATATATATATATATATATATATATATATATATATATATATATATATATATATATATATATATATATATATAGTGATATATAATATATCTAAGTGATATAATTTAACTGCCAACCTAACCTAACCTAATTATAAAATCCCTAGGTAGATTATAATCTAACGTCTATTGACAATTTCACTGCGACATATACATACGTATGTACTAGTTAAACCAGTCTACATATCTAGCAATCAGTACAATTGATGAAATCGATCACAAAGCAAAGTAGAATTTCGCCACGTTGAACCAGTCGACAGTAATTCAGTTGGTTAGAGGGTGCCTGCAGAGGCAAGGTCGCAAGTTCAAATTCTGCCGTGACGTTTTTCCTCATTAAGTTAAAAATTGCGAAATCGGGACCGCTATAGTTTTTTAAAGCTTATGACTGAGGTTCTCAATGATGACAATAAACACTTTAACTAATGGAACCATTATACGCTGTCACAACAAAGAATTTTAACGTATCAATTGTAAAGAACGCAGTTTTTGTACACGTGATACAATAACTAATGTATGTGCATAATCTCACGTTCCAATTTTCATCTCAGTTATTTCTTAGAAAATAAAAGTGTTAATTATCAATAAACTACAAAATATACGGTAATTTCAACATTTTTATAGGCGTCAGCTTTGATCATAATGTCTACAAAGATTATAAGCATTTTCAACCGATTTCCCAATAGGAGGTTTTCAATTCGATTATCTTTTTTTTTTTACAAGCTCTTTACGAAGTAAGAAGAGAGAATTGAAGACATAAAGCCATAAATTACGACCCAGGCAAACTTCTTGTGCTTCCACTTTCTTACATTCATAACTCTCTTTATGTAAATACGGCTATGTTTCGGAGTTGAAAACTCTTTTATATCATAAGATAGTAAACAAGCAGAGGGTTCTCCTGATGGAAAAAGTCAACCATTGCCTATAAACCAAAGGTGTTAATCGTGCGTTGCTATCTCGTGGCGAAGTCTAATGCCACATGCATAAGTTTACCGGCTATCTTACCCTCTAAACCGGAACACGACAGTGACAAGCACTGACGCTATTGTGGCAGGAATAGGTAAGGCGGTGGCACCAGACCCGGGCGAGACAATGCAGAACTCTACCATCTAGTAGCCATGATGGTAGTGACTCGTATAGCCAATCGGTCGCCTTTTAGGACCTGCCTGGCAGAATGACAGTTGGCCTATTCTTCAAAAAAGCCCGGGACCAACACGGGGAATCATAGGTTTGTTAGATCAAAACCAAGTTATTTATAAACCGACTAGCTGCAGCGTGCAGCGCGCTGCATTATAAAAGTTTTTAGTGAATCCCGCGGGATCATCTATCTTTTCCGGGATAAAAAGTAGCCTATGTGTTATTCTGGGTTTTCAGCTATCTACATACCAAACTTCATCGTAATCGGTACAGTAGTATTTGCGTGAAAGAGTAACAAACATCCATACATAAATACTCACAAACTTTCGCATTTATAATATTAGTAGGATTTAGAAAGTTCACAGGTATACTTTTCGTTTGGTCCCATTTAAATTTGGTGAAGATCTGATGCAGGGTGCAAGAGATACAGGATATAGAAGGTCGGTTGCTGCAGTTAAACTGCGTTTAAATTGTAATAATGTACATAGGTTTCATTCACTCTGCCACCACCGCGAGGGAACCGGCGCGGCGGTGTAATTACACTACTTTTAAAGCTCTAGACCAGTGGTTTTCAAAATTTTTAAAGACGCGACCCCCTTGGCATTTTACAAAAAAATACGACCCCCTAACAACTGCTGCTTTTGCCACACATTAAAAAATCAAATCCTTTTAACATTTTTCTTTTATATCAGGTAAATATTTTGTCATTGTTTTTTAGTAACACTAAACTGCCGTCCACGATCCCCTTGCAAGGGCCTCGCGACCCCTAGGTGCCGCGACCCACACTTTGAAAAACATAGATCGAAAAGGAAATAAAACAAAAAAAAATCTACTGACGGATATCAAAAGTATGCTTTCCGTGTTGGCCCTATCTGAAACATAAACCATTAGTCATTCTACCCGGCAGTTCGTAAAAGGCGAACGATTGGCTATACATGTCTCGTACAGCCAATCGTGGCTACTAAGTCGTAGAGTTCTGCAACGTCTCGCCCGGATCTGGTACCACTGCCTTACCTATTCTTGTCGCAATAGCGTCAGTCGTATTCCGGTTAGGAAGTTAAGGTAGCCGGTAAACTTAAAAAGTTGACCGCCCCGTTGGTCGAGTGGCTGACTACGCAATCGACGGGGCTCGGGTTCGATTCCCGACAGGGACATCCATTTGTGTGATGAGCATAAATGTTTGTATTTCTGGGTTTGGGTGTTCATTTAATATGTTCCAATATTTATATGTATTTCTATGTATTAGCATCAATGACTAGCACCCATAACACAAGCAAATAATTTGCTTAGATTGGGGTTAGATCAATGCGTGTAATTAGTCCACCGATATTTATTATTATACTAGCTGTTGCCAGCGACTTCGTACGCGCGGACTTCGTTTACTCCGCACTGCTACTCCCCCGTTGGTGATAGCGTGATAATATGTAGCCTATATGTTGACTCGACTTGTTAGTAATATTCACGCAAAATTTGAAGTAAGTCCATGCAGTACTTTTTGAGTTTACCCCGGACATACATACAGACAAACAGACGAAAATTCTAAAAACTATATTTTTGGCTTCGATATCGATTGTAGATCACGCCCCAAGTATTCTTTTAAAAAAATATTCAATGTACAGTTTTGACTTTCCTACGATTTTATTATATGTATATAGATTTATGTAAAGAGATCTCAAGTGTAGCAGCATAATGAATTCATAGATATTTGTAATGGGAGCGTGAGAATATATAGTACATTTGACATTCAACGTGCCCCTAAACGATTGCCACATGCCCGTTATATTGTTGTCTAATTTCGCAAATCATTCTTATTAACAGTCTTACTTAACTGTTATTTAACATAATATTATAAACATTATTTTACATAATATTATAAACATATATATTTAACATAATATTATAAACATTATAGGATAATCATCAACCGGTTGAAGTAATCACCAAACTTAGTGTGTGTACTGTAATAATACGTACAAGTGCATTTATTAAGTTTACCCAATAATATTGAAATCTCACCAAGTGTTTTTTATTTATTTTATTGCTATAACATTTGTTAATATCAATAATATTAAAATTAAAATAATTTTAATATTATTAATTATTAATATAATATAATATCAATAATATTAAAATTAAAATAATTTTAATATTATTGACATTAACAATTAAAATAATTAAGTTATGGTTGGGCCCGCCTTTAAATAAAAGACTATCTGCCATTCGTTAAAGGCGAACGATTAGTCCAAACTTGTAACTACTATCGTGACTACAGGATGGTCTCTGTGGTCTAATCGCCTCTGTGGTCTAGCGGTCCAGCGTTGGCGTTGACCACATGAGGTCCCGAGTTCGATTCCCGGGTCGGGCACAAAAAAAAGTGTTTTTTCAGTTTTCTGAGAAACACAAAGTTGCCCGGGATTGGAAAGTGCCCGGTTGGCGATAAGCTTGCCACCTATCACATTTGTGGGACCAAG
Organism: Apodemia mormo; assembly: GCA_036924255.1. NCBI lineage: Eukaryota > Metazoa > Arthropoda > Insecta > Lepidoptera > Riodinidae > Apodemia > Apodemia mormo. The sequence continues at coordinate 41,638,176 of JAUPFN010000005.1, read as the reverse complement.
TATCTTCGGCTAATCGTGGGTGCACTTGTTGTACCTCTGCCTGCCCCGTCGGGATATGGGCGTGAAGATACTACAGGATGATAGAGTTCTTTCTGCAATGCCTCGCCCGGTCTGTTACCATCTCGATTCCGCCGCAATTCCATCAGCGCTTTTCACTGTCAAATTTCGGTTGGGAGGGAAAGTTAGCCGGTAAACTTATGCATGTGGCATTACCAACCCGCCGCATGAATAGCAACGCACCGTTAACATCTTTGGTGTCTATAGGTAATGATTTCTCTTTCATTCTGTTTGTTTATTATCGCTTAATATAATTTATCAATCATAATTACGTGTTACGTTGTTTGTCCGCTATGGATTCCTAAACTACTGAATCGATTTCAATGAAATTTTGTGAATATCTACTTTTTAGTCCAACTTAAAATATAGGGTAGTTTTTATCTTAATTAACACCCCCCCCCCCCCCCCTCGCCCTGCCCCAAACCCAACCAAAAAATTCAATGCAAGTTAATTTGTATGGCAAAACAACGTTTGCCGGATCAACTAGTATATCAGTTTTGAGATGTCATTATAATGGCTCAGTATGACGTCCCCGAGTTAGTTTAATTTTGCTCGTGAGAATCGATTCCTCGTGATCAGTATTCGATGGCGCTGTAGGGCACACACTGCCAATACAATAGTTCTGCAGATACATATAATGATCGCAAATCGGGTCAAGTATACCGGAAACACGCAACCCGCTGCGCACGCGCGCCCCTATTCAATCTTTATCATGGATCCAACACAATGGCCGCACCACGACCTAGCATATTTATTACGTTACTCCATTATTAACAAAATTATGTATATCAACATTGCAACTTAATGCACGTCCTGCCACTTTCGTTTCTATCATAGTAAAAAAATACGGTCACGTTCAAAATATCTCCGAAAACGTAAGCAGAGTGACTAGTGAAACCAAGATTTACCTCAGGCAGCTAATCTATCGACAAATCAGAAACATGTCTTGCGTTCATTACATTTTCCAGAAATTTTTAAAAATATATAAACGGGTCAAAAACGCGTACATATATAGAACTTGTAAACCTCGACGTTTGACCGTGGTCACGAGCAGACTGGAGCAGCGAGTTTCCTCCGTCGTTCACGTCGGGATCGATTTTCATCTACCCCCTTCTGGTCTTGTTTTTTCGTATTTAGCCTACACACAAACCGTATCTTGAATTTTATTCGTTTGCAGCTGCAAAAGCCGTATTCTGTTAATCACTGGATTCCAAGCAGGAGATTATTTAAATCCGTCTTCCCTATTAAAATTTTTATATTTTCTACTTTCAATAGCTTCTCGTACCATATGAGGAACATAGTGTCGCTCAGTAGAAAGAACCTGAGGTAGGTGGAATTCAATCCAGTGATCAGTGCTGGTGGCCAAAATATGTTCAGCTATAGACTTATTAACCTGCCTGCTTTTACAGCCGTGATATGCTCTTTGAGTCTATCTGCAATAGTACGTTTAGTTTGACCTACATAAGCACTACCACAGGCTGCAGTCCACTTTATATACCCATGGCGTCTGGAAGGGTATGACATCCTTAGGCGTGCCCATATACCCGACTACCTTTAAGTTTGGCGTATAAATGGTAGGTATGGAATATTTTTTCAGTAGCGTTCCAATCTTATCGGTAATCCCTTTTATGTATGTCATGAATGCCGGCTGCCTTTTGACTATAGGATACCTAACCTTTTTAATGTAACATTTATGGCCGAAACGTCGAGTTTTACAAGTAAGTTCTACATATGTACGCGTTTTTGACCAGTTTATATATTTTTAAAAATTATAGTAGAACGCGTTAGTTTATAAGTTCATATTTTCCAGAAAATGTAAAAATCTTATTCACAACGATTTGACGACCCGACATTCACACACTAACATGCGTTTACACCGAAGCCGGTAACGCAGAGACCACTTACGGTAGCCTTAGGCATTTAACTTTTAAAAGACAAAACAGATGTTAGCTTAGGTCAATAATCATAAGTGTTCAGTACTAACGTTATTAGTACATACTATAATCACAGTGTATTTTTTTCGAAATTACTAAAAAGCAGATAGCCGTTCTGGCTGCTAATACGTGACCGGTCTTTTAGATGAACATAGTGCACTCTGCACAGCCAGAGTTTAAATTTAGATTTGGACTTAGCGCCTGCCATAAGGTTATCTCCTTTGAGACCGAACCTGGCTAAGGATAGCATCTTGATTGTTCGCTAAATGATAAGTGGCATCTTGGTCTCGGCTCGTTACTGACCCTTGACTTGGGTATCGAATGAGTCACCGCCGGCGGCGACGTTGTTGAATATCTTGTAACATATTTGATATCACACCTTTATAATAGAGGAGCGGATGCCAGGTAACATAAATATATCCCGTATATTATACTAGGTGGTAGGATTCTGCATTGTCTTGCCCGGGTCTGGTACCACGCCTTTACGTATTCCTGCCGCAATAGCGTCATTGCTTGTCACTGTCGTGTTCCGGTTTGGAGGGTAAGATAGCCGGAAAACCCATGCATGTGGCATTAAGACCCGACCACAATGATCGTAACGCACCATGACCATCTTTGGTGTCTACAGGCGATGGATGTCTCTTTCCACCAGGAAAGCCATCTGCTTGTTTGCTATTTTATGATATAAAAAATCCGATCCTATTTTATGTATTTGGCGTCGATGCTTGTCATTGTTGTGATTCGGTTGGGAGGGTAAAATACTTGGAGAACTTATGCTTTTAGAATTCCCATTCAAACACACGGATGTCTTACTCCTTCAGGAATACGTTTTCCATCCTATAAAATAAATAAAACAAAAATAAACTTTGCTTATCTTAAAATATCTGGTCACTCGAACTTTAATTATTATCTTCTGCGATATCAGGCCATGCCACATCACATCATCACAATCATCAGTTTTAATATAAAACAATTTAAAACTTGTCCCATTACGTAATATGAGACTAGTCAGCACTGATCATTGATTTATATTTCATAATAGATTAATGATCGATCACACTCGAATCACATTCATCGACTTCAAACAACGACATCGTCTAAGATTTGATTAATGATATTGTAATAGATCAATTACATGTAAGCGACACCAATGAAAATGTCTTCCGCAGTATCTGCGGTAATCGTTGCCATGAATACGTTGTCTATAATCTGACAAATAAGTAATGATATATTAAACAATGTTGCAGGTGTAGCAATTTGATTCCAGTGGGATTCCCTGTTGTTTTATAAATCATGACAGCGTACAAGTAGATGGCTCTCAAAAGGTAACTAATTTCAAAAGTTAACTCTAAGTTAAAGTCGCGTAATGGTCTATCCGCTAGACTCTAGTGTTACCGAATTCTGTATAGACGCGTCTTTGAATTCGAAACATTGTAAAAAAATTTTGATTTTCTAGAAATATGATACTATGGATCTATTGGTCTATGGACATTATGAACCCATGGGCACACAAACATGTAAATGGTCCATTGGCATCACAAATACATTTTTTTATATTATGGATAGCAGATAGATAGATCCCTCTTCTGATGGGATATCTATCGTTTATAGGAACCATACACATGAATGTTGCCATCCGACTTGTGTAGATTTAATGCCACATTCATAAGTTTTCTGGCTTTAACTTACACACTAACGACTACAGTACGTACATGACATTATTAGGTAACTAGCCATGGTAACGGTAACGGACATGCCTTAAAATGAAGCAAAATGAGCGTTAGTTCAAATTCAGTAGTGTGTTTTTTTAAATTGTAAGTTTGCACTAGCACGGTATCAGTGGTAAAACACATATATAGGTAAGTGCTCTACATAACAATCTCGTAGTGATTCTTAAGCAGTCGACTCAAAAAATATTAATTTTTATAGAATATAATGTAATATTTTTTAATATTTGTACACCATATCATGGTAGAATATGTTAGTAATTTTTATTAACTTTTAAGACCATATTCTTACAAATTAATATTTTTCATTTCATTTCTTATAAATACTGACTTCAATATCCAATACGCAATAAAGGGGAAAGTATCAAACTAGATATAAATGTATCAATTCCTTGATAAATGTTCAATACACAGACATTTCAAAAGAAAATTCATTGGTATAATCACCAACTAATATAAAGCATTAGAATATGGACGTTTTACAAACCAGATCGACCATTGAAAAGTTGAGATTATAGCCATACATAAATTAATCATTTATAGGGTTTAATTCAATAGAGCATTGCAACGTAATGCCTAGACATTGGTAAGATCTGCCTGTGCGACAGGAGGGCGCCGTGGTCCACTAATGTGAGATTTATGGCGCCAGCGGCTTGTTTCATATGCCATATCCGGAGTCCACTTTCCCAAGCCTCTTGATCAATATTACCGCATCTTCATTGCTTTACTAGGAATTCACATGTATTTATTATCTGCACTTATGTTACAAGGTAGATATAATTTTAATTTGAACGATTTCGTATTAATCAGCAGTGTGCTTAGGATAATGTTCATCACTGAACGCGTTATCTCTTGTTTACTATAAAGAAAGGTTTTAGAACTATGTATGATACAAAAGTTCGGGCGCCTAATTTATCGTGTGGTACCACATGTTTTTGAATTTAATGATAATGATCATGAGTACAACCCCGCCTCGCCCTGTTGGTCAATTTGCCAGCGATCGTAACTCCGAATAAAATCGGGATTGATTCCCGACAAGCACAGACACTTGTATGATGAGCATATTAGACGTATGTATTTCTGGGTTTGGGTGTTTATTATGTATGTTTCAATATTTATATAATATGTATTTCTATTATATTAAAATCACTATGACTAACACACATATAACAAGCAAATAATAATTTGCATTCTTTGGGGTTAGATTAATTCGTGTAATTTGTCCAAACCACCAACCAACAATTTATTTACTCATCTTTACTAAATATTTATTCATTGAACGTGCAAATTCTATTTATATGAAACATGTTAATGCCGTTTTGGAGCTGGTCGTTACTTCACATTGTTACATTATTATCAAGATCCAATTACCACCAAACTTCAAAAAATAACGCTGGGTTAATCTGAAGATTAGTTGGAAATTTTATTCAATCGCTCTAACTCTTGGACTCCATAGAGAATATACGACATCAATATTTTATTAGACTAGCAACTTAATCTTCGACTTCGTTTACTCCGCACAGCGGGGGAGGACCCCGTACGTGACAGAGTGATAACATGTAGCCTATATGTTGACCCGACCTGTTAATATTCATACAAAATTTTAAGTAAATCCATGCAGTACTCTTTGAGTTTACCCCGGACATACATACAGACAAACAGACAAAAATTCTAAAAACTATATTTTTGGCTTCGATATCGATTGTAAATCACGCCCCAAGTATTCTTTTAAAAAAATATTCAATGTACAGTTTTGACTTTGTTACGATTTTTTTATATGTATAGATTAAATACCTTATATGAAATACACTATATATATATACACTACCTATTTGAAAACAATGATAACCATGTTGTTGCGGTTAAACTGCAAACTTTATGCGCTCGACCAATCGCCCTCAACGCCTGCGGTGGGTACAAAGGGCGCCCCCGTGCCCTGAATAAAATAACGTTCATTTTACTATAGCAAATTTGCATAAAGTTTACTTTCATATCCGAAGCGAAAATATAAATATGTACTGTGCTTTAAATGGATTTGACTGGAACTCTCATCATTATTGTTTCAATTACAAAAAGGCATAAAAATTCCATGACTTGCAATCTTTTATAATTTTCATATTTTCACCACAATTTTCGTAGATGCGAGTATGTATCTACAAAAAAAATGGAAAATGACTAGCATAACCTTTTCAAATAAATGACTATGCAAACCGAATTAGAGCTAATGTGTTTTACACAATATTACCTAACAATCACGATGTTAGAGGCACGCATGGTTCTATGTTCGCTTTTTTTATTAGATAGCAAACAAGCAGATTGCCAAAGACAGTGTCTATGTGCTACGATTGCGTACTGGTGCGTTGCTATCTGTATGGTGGGATGGTAATGCCATATTATGCACAAGTTTACCGGCTATCTTGCCCTTCAAGCCGGAACACTACAATGGCAAGCATTGATACTGTTGCGGCAGAAAAAGGTAAGGTAGTGGTACAAAGATGCGGGCAAGACGTTGTTGTCTAAAGTTGGTCTATTATTCGAAACTTCGAACCATCACGGGATACAAACTACCTAACACAAAAGCACATGTGCTCTATTCTTGAAAAGGGCACCGCAGGCAAATACAACATTTAATAATTATATTAACTACTAGCTGTTGCCCGCGACTTCGTTCGCGCGGACTTCGTTTACTCCGCACAGCTCATCCCCCGTAGGTGATAGCGTGATAATATGTAGCCTATATCTTGACCCGACTGTCAGTAATATTCATGCAAAATTTGAAGTAAATCCATGCAGTACTTTTGAGTTCACCCCGGACATACATTGACTTTCCTAGGATTTTATTATATGTATAATAATATAATATAATATAATATAATATAATATAATATAATATAATATAATATAATATAATATAATATAATATAATATAATATAATATAATATAATATAATATAATATAATATAATATAATATAATATAATATAATATAATATAATATAATATAATATAATATAATATAATATAATATATAGAATATAGATATGTATAGATAAAATCTCTCTGCAAATGAAGATAAAATATTTCCACTATAGCATCGCTTCACATGAACAATCGACTTTAAATCGTCTACTTACTGGAATCAAAGGGTAAGGTTTAACTAAAAAGGGAATAAGTGTGTAACAATAGCTTGTTGAGATTGGGTTTCGTGAAATTGCCTAACTGGGGAGAAATTGTACTAATTTGATTTACCCTTTAATGTAATAAAGAGAAAGTATTAGTTACTCATTCAAACGAGAGATAGAAAGTGGAACTCTCAAGGAAGTGGTATTTTTTATATCACTAGATAGCATACAAGCAGATGGCTCTCCTGGTGGCATAAGAAATCATTGTCTATAGACTTTTTTTATTGTAGATAGGGAAGCCCTTGACCACGATCTCGCCTGATGGGAAGCTAAAATGTGGTTTAAGATGAAACGCGTTTCCCTACAAGGTACCTGTTCACTCTTCACGGACACCAAAGATGTTAATGACGGTGTCTATACATGTGTCGAGATGACAACCCTACATGCATACATCTACCGGCTAATTCACCCTGTAAACTGAAACACGATAATGACAAGCATTTACACTATTGTTGCAGGAATATATAAGGCACGGCCTTATGTATTGTTATTATTGTAGTGTAGTGTGTGTGTGTACACATCTAGTGTAGTCACGATAGTAGTGGCATGCATAGCCAATCAGTCACCTTTATGACCTGTCTGGTAGAACGACAGGTGGTCGTGGTGGTGGACCTTTATGACCTGTCTGGTACAAGGCCCGGACTAAGACAGGGTGTGTCTTGCTAATTTTAAATCGTGGGAAAGCAAACAGGAGCATTCCGTGACAGAAAGAAACAATCATCGCTTCAGACATCATAGGTATTAAAGCCGCATTGCTGTCAGTTAGCAGTGACGCAATACCACATATACTGGCTACATTACCCTACGAACCAGGGTAAGGCAAGCACTGAAAAAAAGCATCTTCACACCCGTAAGACAAGAGACAAGACAAGCACTGACTATTGCGAAAGTGAAAAAGTATGGCTGTGGTACCAAATTCAGGTGAATCTTGTAGTCACAATGATTTTGAGGTTTGGCTAATTTTTGATAATGAGATCTAGATATAAATCGAATTTGTAATTTTTAAATATTCTTACCTAATATTATAGACAAAATATTTAATTTTTTTGTTTGTAACTATTTAACTCGAAAACTACTTGACCGATTTTAAAAATTATTTCACATTTAGAAAGCTACATTATCCAGCATTTGAGCATCATCGACTGAGCAAAGAGAAGTAACGATTTTTAGTCAGGCGAATGAAGTCGCGAGTAGCTACTAATAACGAATAAAGATTAGCTAGTTTTCGTACAGATAAAGCAGTGTGAACCAAACGTCATGCCACAACATACAGTTTACGATATACAAATGAATGATGATCCTGTTGATTTCAATCACTTGAAATTAGTGATGCAGCTGCAGCTTCACATGTTTTACGAGGCAAGTGATGTAAATAAACCGCAACCAGACGCCGAACTCCTACTGAGAATTTTCCAGATGGAAAAAAGAACTTTACCCGACCTGGGAATCAAAAACACCACCTTATAATCTGAGAATAATCTAAACGAACAGATTAACTACAACACTAACGAGGCAAGAATTTAGAAGTTTTAAATATTTAAAAAAATCACAAATTATAACAATATAATAAATTATTCACATCATATAATAATTATCACTTATAACACTAGTAATCTTTCGCATATCTGCCCGAAACGACACGTGATCTATATACGATATGTTGTTATTGTGAAATTAATCATTTTATCGACCACGATTCTCATATTAAAACATTTAGTAATACAGTTATTACACAACACTAGAAACATGTATATAAAAATACGAATCCTATGTTTGATTTGTACAGTCTGTACATTATAAAGATACTGTACCTCTACTACCCACTCCGTTATTTAATTTGTCTGCAATATTGGTATTGTGCGATTCACAATTTTATCGATAGGATTTATATATTATGACATTTCAAAGCTTTCTTTCACAACACAAAAACTGGCATATTATAAAACACGAACCCTGTATTTGATTTTTGATGTAGTTTGAACATTTTTAAGATAATGTATCTAGAGACTTTACTACCCACTCAACTAATTAATTTGTCTACCATATGTGTGTCGCCTCTGTGGTCCAGTGGTCTAGCATTGGCGTTGCCTACATGAGGTCCCGGGTCCGATTCTTGGGTCGGGCACTTAAAAAAAGTGTTTTTTCAGTTTTCTGATAAACACAAAGTTGCCCGGGATCGGAAAGTGCCCGGTTGGCGATAGGCTTGCCACTTATCACATTTGTGGGACCAAATATCTTCGGCTAATCGTGGGTGCAGTTGTTGTACCTCTGCCTACCCCTTCGGGGATATGGGCGTGAAGATACTTTTTTTTTACTTCATTTGTGTGTGTGCAAATCACACAATTATATCGACGTTTTGTAAACATAACATCTCAAAGCTTTCTTTCACAACAGAAACTCAAATAATTCTTTATTAAAATAAACCTTCGCAGGCACTTTTGACGAGCCCCCATTTTTAGAATTACTACCGAATCGGAACGCGGCCATAGATATACTGGGAAGATCCGGCGGAAGAAACTCAGCGGCTTGTCTTTTTTCTATTTTTTATAATTAACTATTATATATATATTATAATTAATTATGCCAATCTCATATATATAAAAAATTTTATTTTTTATATATATGAGATTGGCATAAGGAGCAATTAATCCCAGGCTTTTTGTTTTCTGGTTAATATCGAGTTTAGTACATTTAATATTTAACCAATATTTATTGTTTGCATAATTGTTTAAACGCTTTTCGAAGGTGGTGTCAAGTCTTCTCAGCCAACGTTTTGTATAAGATAAGGTAAGAATAATTAATGTGGAGGATACTAGGTCAGCCTTGTTGGCGCTTGGCTCTCTCGTTGCCTACCACGTATTGGCATTTAGCATATAGACATGCAGGTATGTTGTGTCATATTTTTCTACACTTTAATTACATAACAAAAGGATTTATCAGAAACATAAAAAGACTATCTGGAAGTGTATCTATTCGTGATACGGCAAACATAGAGGACGTTAAGCAAGGACGCCCCAACGACTGCTCATTAGTGCGCCCGCGCACTGCCCCCGGCCGCGAGCTGATCTCCGATACCGTCCGGTGGAAACATCGTGCTTGTAGGCGTACACCCATAAAAAGAGCCACATTTTCTTGCTGTAACTACAAATCTGAATTTAATTAGGCGCACTATCAGATCTTTGACATTACTTGTATTACAGAGTTTATCCGTGTACTGAAAAAAAGGATGAAATGCTGTCGTCTCCTATCTATAATCATCTCCTATTTTGTCATTAAAATACCTAGCCGACCAAGCTTCACTTGAGTGAAAATGCAGATTTTTTTCCCATAAATGAGACATAGCTTTGTCTGCTCTGTTGGTGTTCTTGGTTTATCAAAAATATTTTTTCTACTCCTAATATTTTTCTAACAGGTTTTACACATAGTGTGACTTGTTATCCCAAAAAATAGATTTTATGGCCCCATCCGAATGCAAGCATGACACTTGGCGCAATTGTAGCACTTTTCTCAAATTTAATACATAGAAAAATCGATTTGTTTGCAAAAACAACAAAAAATCAAGAAAGGAAAAAACCCAAAAAAGAAAACAAAAAAAAACTGCTTATAGCTGGCATCCGTACATTTACTTATTTTCACTCTATTCAAAATATAATAACTTTCATTAATTTTTGATATTGTGCAAACAAAAAAAAAAAACAAAAAAAACATCCGTAGCTGAGGTTCTAAGATCTACATAGACATGTTTTCACTCAAGACTTAACTTTCATTAATATATTTGATATTATACGGGTGTTCCTAATCCAACAATTAATTATCATAAGTCGCGAACAAAACCCCTCGCCAACTTCTAAATCTCATTATAAACTGTGTAACCGCGACGACGTTTCATCCTAATCTCAACTATTCATCAAATGTTGCAACAAAGTTTCTTGTGACAGAGCTATTTGTTTGAACATTTTCATCTTTAATGGGCCCACTTGTACCAATAATTTAATTAAGGGTTTCGAAATAAATTGCTATGTTTATTTTTACCCAATAGTTATTTACGTTTAACGAAGCTAGCCGATCGGTTATCCTACATTATAATCTGACTATTTGTTTGCGTAATTTTTTCCATAAACATAAAATATATACCTTCACGCACATATCCCCGCCAGAGCAGACAGTGTTGCAACTATTACTCTTAAGATTCGTCAATAAGTAGTAGAAGTATTGATAAATCGGATACGTGTCTTACCCAGTATCAGGCAAGTTAGGTTGTCGAGAACTCTTAAGACTAATTTTGAACTAATTTCCTATACGTGGATAGGTAGCAAGACTATTGCAACCGGGCACTTTTCCAATCCTGGGCAACGTTGTTTTTATTAGAAAACTAAAAAAAAAACACTTATTTTTAATTGCCCGACCCGGCAATAGAACCCGTGATAATCAAGTGATCAACACCGACACCGGACCACTAGGCCACAGAGGCGAAATTAAATGTATATATTTGTTAATTTTTCCCTACCTATTTTTTGCTTATGTCTTGCCACTTACGGTTGGTTTACGATACGTAAATTAATTTTAACAAGCAATTAATCTGTGTTTAACAGATTATTTGCTTGTAAAAATTATGTTAAACGCAGATTAATTTCTTGTTAAAATTGATTTGCGTTTCGGAAACCGACCGGTAGTTCGTTGCGTGATTTATTCAACCGTTTACCTACCCAAAAAGAGGAGGTTTTTATCTCAGCAGTATTTTTTTGTTTGCTAAAACAGAACTAGGTGAATGCATTAACCGATTTGGATTTTCTTTAACATAGAGGGTAAGGTAAGGTAAATGAGGTTACTTCTCATTTGGTCCCCTAAAGTTTTGCTGACGATCAAATCCAGGGTTCCAGACATAGGAAAATGGAAGTCGGTTGTTGTAGTTTTTGTAAGTCCAAGGCAATCAATGCCGTTTTCCAGAATAACAAAAGTAGCCTATATAAAAGTCTTTTTTATATCATAATATAGCAAACAAGCAGATGGGTCTCCTGATGGAAGGAGTCAACCATCGCCTATAGACACCAAAGATGTTAATGGTGCGTTGCTATCTTGTGGCGAGGTCTAATGCCACATGCATAAATTCATCGGCTACCTTACCCTCCAGACCGGAAAACGACTGTGACAAGCACAGATGCTATTGCGGCAGGAATAGGTAGGGCAGTGGTCTTAGACCCGGGTGAGACAATGCAGAACTCTACCACCTAGTAGCCACGATGGTAGTGACTCGATTTGCCAATCCGTCTTCTTTTACAACCTGCCTGGCAGAACGGCAGTTGGCCTATTCTTCAAAGGAGCCCGGGACCATCACGGGGGAAAGTCTGGACATAGATGCCCTTATGTAAATCTGTGCATTTAATAACTGTATACTTGTGGCATTAAATCGCAAAGGTGAACGCACAGATTAATATATATGTGTCTTTTTTTATCAGAAGAACTATCTGATTGATTGCTATCTCTTTGGTTAAATCTTTCTATCAGAAGAACTATCTGATTGTTTGCTGTTCTATAATAAAAAAAATGCTCGAAGTTGCACATTGCATCGTACAGTCGATATCAGCTGTTTGCGTGGGATCAATGAACTTTCATAGTCGATATCCAAAACATGTATTTTTAAAATAAACAAAGCCGTCGATAGGAACTCGTCAACATTTATAAATTAAAGGAAACCATTAGGGCAATTATACACTTGCGACAGTTTCGACGTTTAAAAATAACAATTACTGCGGTTTATGGTAATTTTGTACCAAACTGCCGACCAGCGTTATGGGCACTACATTTTTATAACACATTTTTTTTATCTGCATAGTATGTCACTTGAACTTTCAATGTAAAAATTTAAGCTTTATTCCATTTTAAATGTATTTCTAAGCATATGAATGAGTGAGACATCTGATCGAAAATAATTACTGTGTAAAGGACATTTGCAAGGAAAATAGTTGCTAATGCTGGTTTTTGTAGATTTTTGACCTAGGATTTAAATCACTTATTTAAAAACAACTCAGTAAAACGGTGTAAGATATGAAAACACAAATTACAACATTAAATTGAATGGAGCTCCCTTTCTCAACTTGAGTAGACACTTAAGAAAAAACAATAGCATTTTAATTTTAGGCTGGTTAAATACCACAATAGAAATTAAACGACTTGAAGCAATCCCGATCTGTTGAAACAAATACCTACCTATTGTTTTAATTCGCATCTATCTCAGAGGTTGTGATGTAAGGTTTTTTATGCTAGTAGCAACATCTATGTCACTAAACAAATAAAAATATTACGCAACATTTAGTGGCACTCGGATTTAAAGTGCTTAGTTATAATTCTTAAGAATAACTATACATATATTACAATAATTGATACAATAAATATTGAAAAATTACGCAGCTTCGCCCGTTAGTAGTTCAACACGCCATCAATAAAACCTTCTTGCAAACTTTTTCCCCTATTTCAGCGCAATAAGGGTAGATTTTTGAAAAAAATAGTCTGTATTTGATCCCGAGTCTAATATTATATATCTCCTTGCAAAAATTTCATCAAAATCAGTTCAGCGGTTTTACCATGAAAGCGTAACAGACAGATAGACAAAAATACAGACTTTCGCATTTATACCATAGGTAATTAGTATAAATTCAGTATATTTCATAATATTAGTATGAATTTATATCTCGAATATATTAATTCATACTAGTGAAATAGATATTGATGACGTAGGCACATAAATAGCGAAAAAACAATAGCGTATTGATATATAAGAAAATCATTTGAGATAAACTAAAAGTGCAATCCTTAACATAAAATGTAAAACGCACGTAAATTTAAAAAAAAAAAATAGTTTTGATCCTAAATATTCGCCGAGCAAAATCCATGTGTACTTAGAACGACCTAAAGTTGAATATCTATTAACTTTGTTTTACGTATAGTAGTTTTATTGGTAGTTTTATTCTAATATATGTTTATTAAATAAGCATCCGTGCACTACATTTTAGCTATTACTGGCCGACATACATGATGAGTGGCAGCCTCATAGCCACATTTCTGTATCTGAATAACTAATTTAAAAAATAATTGGATTTACTGCGTCAGTGTAATCGTTACTTTACACAAGACCAGTTTCAGACCTTGACTTTTAAATTTATATTTTATTCAATTTAACTTCGATTCCTTTCTTTCGCTTGACGATTATTGTTTTTGACTTTGAACAATAAAAATTAAAGATAAAGGATAAATTGTTTCCGACAAGTCAGTGTGTTTTAATTTCAACAATAATATGTATTTATTTACGTTGTTTTAAATGTATATAAAATATATATCCCCGTCGTGGGAAAATTAAATAACTCTGATTTTGTAGTTCTGAGAGTTCTTATTCATTTATAATAAATAAATAAATAAGAACTCTGTTTTATTCCTCACATTTTTTTAACAATTATTTGTTAAAAAAATGTGTGGCAATTTTAATATCGGTGATTTTATTTTTTGTGGACCTGATTACCTTTTACATTATGCTTTAAAAAATTGAACTCTATCTTTTACTATAACTAAATAACACATAAAAAATCAAGTCAATATCGCCAAAATCGGACTTATTTAATTTTCCAACTACGGGGACGATATGAATATAAAATATTATAGCTTAAAAGTGATACACTCATGAACTCGACAACCAAAGATAGGATAGGTAGTTATTTTCTCATATGAATAACGTGATTGCTTTATTAGTGTACCTAGTGGTTATCTCATTCGACGCGGATGTAAGCTTTCGAGTTCGATCCTCGGGTCAGACCATACACACTTTATTCCAGTTATTAAGAGGAAAACTTCAGCAATTTTGCAGTCTCAGTGTGATGTATTACGCAATAAGTTGACAAATCAATCGGGTGAACGATATGTCAACAAATATTGATTTTTATGTATAAAGGTTTCATAACATTCACGTGCCTCGTATCGTATAGTATGGAATATATATTGTTATCGAATTTCGACCACTAGATGAGCAGTCATTTTAACACAAATACTGTCATGTTTAACTACCAACACTTACTTGTATATTGGACACGACATAAAAACAATACTCTCAATCTCCTAGTAAGAAACCGGCACTACATAGCACATTGTACTTGGTATTAGAAATTAACAAGCAGCCACAAGAAACCGATCAAAAAGGCCGCGTACACACAATTAGCGAGTTCCTAGAGCCCGCACGTCTGTCTCTGCTTGGAAAAAAATATCTCACAATGTCGGACATCGTGTAACCCGGTCACGATCAGGAACCGACAAGTCGTACATTTGAAATATCCCTCTAATTAGTACATAAATATATTTTAATGAAATCTTTATACATAAAAATCAATATTTGTTGACATATCGTTCACCCGATTGAGTTGAGGCTTTGTCAACTTATTGCGTACTCTAATGGGCAGGCATAGTACAATTAACTCTCAATAGGTGACGACCCTTTCCTCTCCTGATGATCACTATAACCTACAGTTTAAAGTCCACAAACAGACGCCAACGTCGCCGCCGGCGGTGATGTGAACCACTGTTTCGGCCCGCTAATACTTGAGACCATGGTCAAGAATTATTAACGAGTCGAAATCCTGATGTCACTTACTCTCCCATTTATCGTTAATACTGCTCGAAGTCGAGGTTCAGTCTCACAAGACAAACCCTTAGGGTGGGCTTTAAATCCTTTTGACTTACACACTAGTTACACACTAGCACTCTTTTTTGCAGTAACGGTCATTTGGACAAACTGCTTAAGTTCATTCGTAATAAAATATAATCGATGGCGAGTGCGTCGTACCTGTAAATGTTTTTGTTTTATGTATCTTCACGCTCGTGTCCCCGAAAAGGTAGACAGAGGCGCAACCAGTGCATCCACGATTAGCCTATAATGTGATAGGTGGCAAGCCTATCGTCAACCAGGCACTTTTCTAATCCCAGGAACCGTTGTTTTTATCATAACACTGAAAAAACACATTTTTAAATTACCGGACCCGGGACCCGGTGTCGGTTTGACCGCATAAGGTCCCGACCTTATGCGGTCAAACCGACACCGGGCCACTAGACAACACAGACGATTTTTAGTTTTTGCTGGACAAATTACCCGAATTGATTTAATAATAGAGGTATTTACTGTTACGTATAAAAGGTTTTACTCGGAGGGTATCTGAGATGAAAGCGCTTCATAATCCTATACAAACCGGTTTAAGCCAAAACCGTCAAATTCGTCGATATGCGCAGCGTGGACAAAAATTGAGAGCGGTGAACATCAAAAAATTAAAAAAACATCTACATACTGGTTTATTGATTCAAAACCCTTTTAATTTCGCTCCACAAGAAAATCGATATTTTTGAGGTTAAGGAAGAGCCAAACCTTTATAAAACGCGCTGATGTATTTGCGCTGATTTAGGTTTGAAAATTGACCGGTTATCTAGCCCTCTGTTACTATTCCAATTAAACTAAATATATTATTAATTTATTTAGTAAGACTATAGTCTTTTATCTCGACTATTGTCTCTAATCTAATTCATAGATTTTGATGTAAATGTACACAAAATAAGATTGACCACCTTGGCACCTACGTCATGGGAAAAAATACCTTTACCTATAGATAATACAGTATACAAAGCATCTCTGTCTACGCCATCGGAGATTTGAGCGTAACAGTATTTATTTAAATACACAATAAAATATTAACATACATGTTTTATTACTAAAGGAAGTGCGTGACCATGAATTAAGCGTACTGAACAATCAAAGGTCGCTGTCAATAGCCGGAGTGACAGATGGACTATTATTGTCTAATACCACCGGATAACTAGCACAAAGAGCACCTGGGGCGTCGCCTTTTGGGAGCTCTTAAAACCACGGCGTGGGCATCTGACAGTTTGCCTGTCAAAACTGACAGACAAGATGAAATAATAATCTATTTGTTCGATATTTGAGGTCATGTATTGATTTGTGGCGAAGAATTGTATATTTCAACATTTTTAACGTCTATTATTTACTTGTCTCGTTATATGGTTTTGAATGAAAATCATTGACTTTTGGGTTCAAGCCCTTAGTCAAGTTAAACAAAGATTACGTATTTTTTTCTACATTTTGATGGTAGTATAAGTCCCAATTATTAATCTTTCATAGCGAACTAAGGTGATGCCTTACCTATTTAACTCTGAGAACATCCATATGTTGAGTCTAGCTATCGTTAAAATCAAGGATTTAAAACGTTATAATATAGATATGTTTGCTGTTTCGTGATTGGTTCGCCGCGTTTCATGCTGTTTCGTGATTGGTTCGCCAACTAGCGCTAGAAGACAACGTCATTATATCATATACCATAACCAATTACGACGACGCAAGTATATCAATATTATAACGTTACAAATCCTTGGTGAAAATTAAGGTTAGGAAAGTAATTAAGGTTGATCAAAACACCGACAAGGTACATCTCGGCAGCCAAGAAGCAAAGAACGTTAGTAAACTGGATACTCAAAGCACAATTTTTCTCTGTCTGTCAATAGAATCTGCCTAAAATATATATTTTTAAAATTTAAATATTTATATATACCTACGACTTATTTTTTCCCGTATCTATTTTGTAATAATTTAAAACTGTAAGACCTTTGCCTAGTTCTCTCGATTTCTCCAGGTTTCCATCATCAGATCCTGATATTATATGAATGAAACGTTTCAAATACACGCACGCTGTTATGGCTGTTAAAAATCTTCTTTAAAATTCAGATTAATTAATATCTTTAAATATGTTTCACATCACTCTACCGTTTAACAATTTGCTTTAAGGTGCTACTTATTTCACTTTATATTAACATTCACAAAATACATTTAAGCCTGAATGTCATTTGCACTGTCAATGCAAATAAAATATTGATTTTGTTAAATATATTAAAAAACTTGAAGTGTTACTCCCCGGAAATGACACCAAGGAAAAAATATCAAGACACAATTTGTTTAACTTTTGATATTATCTGTCCATAGGGTATTAATAAATTTGTTTAAATACAATAACGAAAATGTAGACGTTGAAAATTTTTATGGTTTTAAAAATAAAATAAAAAATATACCGATGGTGTGATACGATCTTAATGTGTACGGGAAAACAAAAGAATGCTTGTACACACAAGCATGAATAAAATACACAAGAATGGCAATAAATCTAAAAATAAAAAAAGTGTAGTATGATGATGTAGTATGGCTTTGTGATAATTTTATGACATCTTGTTAAAATTATACATACTAATAAAAACTCTAGAAGCATAAACTATTTTTTAATATCGATCGAATTTATTAATATCGGTCTATTTATTAATATCGCCTGTGGCCGAAATTTGGCCATAGCTTAAGCAATAAAATCTCATTTGTCTGACAACTAACTTTAGCCGTAAAGAAAATAGATAAATGAATAGAATCCATACTAATATTATAAATGCGAAAGTAACTCTGTCTGTCTGTTACGCTTTCACGGCCAAACCACTGAACCGATTTGGACAAAATTTGATACAAATATAGTTTGAGACCCAAGAAAGGACATAGGATAGTTCTTATCCCGGAAATCCCACGGGAACGGGAACTATGCGGGTTTTTATTTTAGATTTTTTTCCACGCGAATGAAGTCGCGGGCACAGCTAGTGTATGTATAATATCATGTATGACATGTGAATGTAGTGTGTGTAATTTTTATTCTTTTTTATTTAATGTTTTTATAATGCATTTTATTTAAAAATATCAAGTTTTCTGCAGTCCTCGGCAATGTAAACTTTAACTGGTAGATTTTTAGATAAGCGCGTTCAAACAAACTCTTCAGCTTTATATTAACACAACAGGAATAACTAAAAATTAAATTAATACTAATCTATACATATTTTATGTCGATTTGTTTGAAATATAGAATTTATAAAATCAACGTACTGCTGTTACTAGATGGCGCACGCATTGGTTTCACCAATCAATAAAATATATATTTTATATATAACTTTGCTGTAAATAATGGCATTCCTTGATCTGTTGTAATTTATATAGCACGAGTACAAAACCAAGGAAGGCATAAATATAGCAAATCCTGCAAAACTTCCGCAAGAATTGCCTCCTTAAATTTCATCTGACCTGCGTCTCACTGGCGCCCGCGCAGAATAATAAACAATAAGTGCGAACGCGAAAATCCCGCACGCAATTACTGCCACTCAGGTAATTAACATAAGGGCTAAATCGACGTGAACATTAGTTTAAAATGCAGAGTTCATTTGAACGATAGGTAAACAAAAACCGCGATGATCGATTTCCTTTCTTCTTGCTTCTGCGAAATTTACTCCTTGTTATATACAAACGTTATCCAGCGAGTACTGCTGAAATGCAATTTGTTGATTTGGTTTTGATCATATTTTACATATAAATATGATAAATTATAAATTAAAAATATATCTTTAGTATATATTTTTTTTTGGAAATTGTGCCTCAAAATGAATGTATCAGCCTATTAAGGCCACATTTTCGCGACGTTATTGATGTTTTTTTTCTGGGTTCTCTTTGAAAATCAAAAATTTTTTATGGGCCATATGATGGAAAGCAGTCCATTGATTAATTGCCCAACTGCTACTTAAAGATGTTATAAACATTAGTATCTTCACGCCCATACCCCGAAGAGGAAGGCAGAGGTACAACCAGTACACCCACGAATAGCCGAAGATACAGTTCAACAATGTGATCCCGACTACATTATTTTTATCAGAAAACTGAAAAAAACACACTTTTGAATATCGTGATCAACGAAGACACCAACCTACTAGACCACAGAGGAAAAGTCGATTATAGCAAGAGGAGACAATATATACAATACGAATTTGAAAATCAGTGTGGACTCCCAAACATTGTACGAATTGTACATATTCAATGCCCACATAATTAAACATATCAAAATTACAATTTTATAAAGCAATTGTACTAAAGTAATAATCGCCCACAACAATGGCGAAGCCGAAGCCGCGAATCCATGCCGCGATACTTTGCACAATCCGGCCGTTTATCACGTCTCAAATGATAAACCCCCAGTTGTGAAACTGGGACGATGGCTAAGTTAATGAGTTAAATATGTTGTAACACTGTTTGTATATCTGTTCAAATATGCCGGAGCACTGGAGTTTACTCGCTAAATGTGTAACCATTAGTCTACGCGCTTATCTCATACGATGCATACGGGACAAATTTGTTTGTCCTTAACGTTAGTACATGTAAGAGAACAGACAACAATTATTCATCTCTTCACATAACTATGTACTTGTATTGGTATTTTTTTATACAATAAGATAACAAACAAGTAGGGGGTTTCGAATAAAATGAGAATGCTACGATAAAATTTAGGGGTTTTGAATTAAATGAGAGTATTACGATAAAATCTAGGGGTTTCGAATTAAATGTGAGTATTATGATAAAATCTAGGGGTTTCGAATTAAATGAGAGTATTACGATAAAATCTAGGGGTGTCGAATTAAATGAGTATTACGATAAAATCTAGGGGTGTCGAATTAAATGAGTATTACGATAAAATCTAGGGTGTATGTATCACTGGCGGACTGTGTTCGTAATACTGACGTGAAATAAAGGTTGGGATTGAACGACAGGATAGGTGTAAATAAGGGTATGCTCCGTTAGTTCGGACATGTAGAAAGAATGGTTGATGAAAGATTCAAAGAATGACATAGTTAATAATAAATAAACAGATACCAAATGCGAATGTGTATTGATTACATAGGAACAGTAAAGACTAAGACTACGTACCATGATCAAATTGGCTAGGTGATATCCAAATATGGTGTTTTCTCCCGTGTAGAATAGACCAAGAAAGAAGGCTCTTTGAAGGATAGACCAACTGCCGTTATGCCAGGCACGCTGTAAAAGACGACCGATTGGTTTTACGTATCACCAACATCGTGACTTCCGAATTGTAGAGTTCCGCTACGTCTCGCCCGGGTATTTGACACCACCACCTTACCTATTTTTGTCGCAATAGCATCATTACCATCACGTTACACAGATAGCAACGCACCATTAACATCTTTGGTGTCTATAGGCGATGGTTTCTCTTCCCATTAAGAGAGCCTTTTTGTTTGCTATCTTATAAAAAAGTATCCAGACTCCGAAACCGCCGTATTTGAAATACAGAGTTATGAATATGAGAAAGAGGAAGCACGACAAGTTTGCTTGGCTCATAATTTATGGTTTTATGGCTTCAATTCTCTCTCCCTACTTCGTAGAGCTTGAAGATATGTATGTATATACGTACGCAAACACTTATCAGGAATTGAGCCCGAGCCCTAAATCTAATCATGGAGCCAGGGACCAACAGGGCTGTCTGCATCTACACATATAATAAAATCGTAGGAAAGTCAAAACTGTACTGTGTGTAAATTTTTTTTTAAGAATACTCAGAGCGTGATCTACAATCGATATCGAAGCCAAAAATATAGTTTTTAGAATTTTTGTCTGTTTGTCTGTTTCTCTGTATGTATGTCCGGGGTAAACTCAAAAAGTACTGCATGGATTTACTTCAAATTTTGCATAAATATTACTAACAGGTCGGGTCAACATATAGGCTACATATTATCACGCTACCACCTACAGGGGAGGAGCAGTGCGGAGTAATAGTAAGTCCGCGCGGACGAAGTCGCTGGCAACAGCTAGTGTACAATAAAAAACATGTAAATTGGAACGTTGTAAATGCGGTATCTAATATCTAAGATACGCTTCAATTTGAACTATAAAACACGTTGCACGGCCACACCTAATAGGTTTCCACGTTTCGCGAAACCCAGGCTCGGCTTGCGTAAGCCTGTATTGTCGCAATATTATTGTATACACGCATTTAAAGCGACGATACGTTGTTTCTAACGCCCACGGGTTGAGCAATATAAGTCGAGATACTTTTTGTATGGACTGCGCAAGCCACCGGGCCAAAGGTCTGTATATGGAGTATTTATCGCTCTTATGTATAAGTGATTTGCGATATTGCCGTTTCGATTTGACACGCTAATTCAGAAGCGATTGTTATTGTTTGTTATGTATACAACGGTTTCATGTTCGGACACAGTTAGTTACTTTAGTATTAGCGTGTTCTGTATTAGTTACGCAATGTATTATGGACAGAAACTATCAAAATTATTTATTTTATTATCATAGCAAATAATCACAAGGTTTTCCTGATGGAAATCATTAACTTGTCACCTTAGACTTAGACTGCCTCGTGGTCTAATGGTAGCCTATTCGGCTCAAATCATGAGGTCCCAGGTTCGATCCCCGGGTCGGACAAACGTGTTATTAAGATTTTTTCGAGGTTTTTCTCAAAAATCTAGCAGCTCGGAGTCTAATATAGTGGTGTATTACCACTCCCGTGCCTAGGATGAGCACGTAAAGCTGTTGGTCCCGGTTATCGCTAGGAATAGTCGATAATCGTTAACACGTCGGTAAATGGGACGATGAGGATCACCACTTATTTGGTCAACCGACAAATCAGTGAATCGCAGTGAACCGGAACGTCTATAGACATTCGGTTTACTCTGCCTACCCCGCAAGGGAACCGGCAGGGTTATCGCGTAACTCGCAATGGGTAGTTATCGTAATTGCTTAGTTATTGCAAGACACATAACAAGCCTTATATATTAGTGGCAGACGTTGCCGCTTGATTGGTTTTGGTGCTGTGACGGCAAAAACTATATCTAGTGATCAGCAAGCAATTGGCGACATTTTTGATGAGTTTTTTGTTACGTATAAAAGTCATCGCTGATCGCTGGCGAATTGCAAACGTTAGGTGATACGCCTACGGGTGTGATGATACTCTTGTCACCAAAAAAGTTTGTTTTTTCAAATCTATTCGTATCATCTAGACATTAGCACATTTGAACAATCAATTTAAAATTTCTTCAGCTTTATTATAGTAGTATCATCACGCTCAGTTCCTTTGCGGGGTAGGCGTAATAAACCGAATGTTCACGTGAAAGCGTTGTGTTAGTGCAAACCTAAAAACGATTATCTACGACTTCTAACGATAACCGAAACCGACGGCTTTACATACTCATCCGAGGCCCGGGAGTGGTAACACACCACCCGCCAGACTTCGAACTGCTTGATTTCGAGAAAAACTACATTAACACTTTTGCCCGACCCGAGGATCGAACTCAGGACTCAATGATCTGAGCCGAATGTGCTATCTCTTAACAATTATATTAGTATAGATGACGGTGTACGTAAGTTTAAAATGAAGATTATTACCACGGGTGCATTACATCTTTCCTGTACTTCATAGTTTATAGGAAGGTCGTTCCACGCGAGAAAAACTGTTCACAGAACAACAATGGTCTTTTAAAAAATGTAAGATGTCTTACAACTACATGCAACCTTAATACAATGAGTTATGGTATAATTTGCATTGTATTTGACATAGTTACACAGATATATTATGAAGATAATCAACGAAGACAGTATATACACATATGCACGGTAACTTTTAAGTTCAATTCGACTAACTGAAATAAAAATTTGTTCGAGAGTAAATTGTAAGATGTCTTACAACTACATGCTTGCAACAACTACATGATCAGTGTCTCAATAAGGTCCTCTAAAAATGAGCGAAAAATTTTAAATTGTGCGCTCATTTCAAATAGAGTCGCCTCGGTCGCGACTCGCGATACGGTCAATTTTATTACTTTTCGTACAATGCTTTGAAAAACAACTATACATCTTGCGCTTAAGGTTGGATATGCAAAAACATATATTTTTGCCATATCTATAACTGCGAGACTGCACGAAATTAGCGACAGTTTTGAGTGCCAGTTTTGTTCGGGACTGTGCATCTTGGATTTTTTGTATCAATGACATATGCACAGTAATTTTAAAGTCCAATTCGACTAACTGAAATAAGTTATTGCCGAATAAGTTGTATTTTTCCGAGTGTTTGGCTGGGGCCCCTTTGAAGAATAGACTATCTTCCATTCTGTCAGGCAGTTCGTAAAAGGCAAATATGGCCATACCTGTCACAACCATCGTGACTGTTGGGTGGTAGAGTTCTGTAATCTTTCGCCAGGGTTTTTAGTACCACCGCTTCACCTATTCCTAGTCGCAATTGTGTCAATGCTTGTAACTGTCGTGTTTCCGTTTGGAGGGTAGGCTTGAAAGGTAGCCGATAAACTTAGGCATGTGCATTAACATTCTGCCACACGAATAAAACGCACCATTAACGCCTTTGGCGTATATAGGCGGTGGTTGTCTCTTTCCATCAGGAGAGTCATCTGCTTGTTTACTATCTTATTATATAAAAATAGTATGTTTAGATTTTATTATTTACAAGGGACATGGATAGTTTTAGATAAACTAAAGACAGACTATTAATTCGTCAAGCAACTGCGTCGAAAACCCAATAGCCTCCAGACAACCATCGCCTATAGACAATAAAGATGTTAATGGTGCGTTGCTATACTTGTGGCGGGGTCTTAATGAAACATGCATAAGTTTACCAGCTACCTTATCCTTCAAACTAGAACACGATAGTGACAAGCACTAACGCCATTGTGGCAGGAATAGGTAAGGCGTTGGTACCAGACCTAGGCGAGACAATGTAGAACTCTACAACTAGTAGCCACGATGGTAGTTACTCGCGTAGCCAATCGTTCGCCTTTAACGAACTGCCTGGCAGAACGGCAGATGGTCTAACTTCAAAGGGAGCCCGGACCAGCACGGGGTAGTTGTATGTTTGCCTGAAATATTATTACTCCATTGAAGTACAGTACAGTTGATTTAAATCGGCAACTGGAATGCCTTAGCTTATTACTGTCATATTCTCGTTTCAATGGCAGATGACGACGGATTACATTGTTACTGTACCGTGGGAACTATAGCGGAAAATATGTGACAATGCGCTTTTATACTCCCATGATTCCGTGTATTTCGTTAAAATTGGCGCTGAACTGCAACCAAGACATACCATACGATTCTGTCGAGACGTTGCTTCAGGTTATGCGAACTTAACAAAATGTGATGTCAAGTTTAGTTTCGACGAAAAAGGATTTTTACATCTTTTGTCTTTTGAACACATAAATTTAACTTTAGTATCGTACTAAATATAGATAGTTCACTATCTTTTTAGTTATAAACGTTTATATTTACTATATTTTTAGTTATAAACGGCCCTGGATTTACACTAAGGGCACTCGGGGCTAGTGTCCAGAGCGACAAATTTTCAAGGTGCGGCAAAACTCGGAGGATGGGAAAAAAATGTTCGAGTTATCAAAAATGCTTTATAATTTTATTTTTATTCTTCTTTAGAAATAAGTAACTTAAGTGTTAATGGACGGTGGCGAATACTTGCTATTATGATTCGGGTGAGCCTCCAGCTACTTTACCCCCCTCTTTTATTAGAAAAAAAAATAACACCATTTAAATATACTAAAGAGGATATACTAAACACCATTCGCCGTGTTGGATCCGCCCTTCTTTGAAGAATAGGCCAACTGCCGTTCTGCCAGGCAGGTCGTAAAAGGCGACCGATTGGCTATCGAGTCAATACTATCGTGGCTACTAGGTGGTAGAGTTCCGCATTGTCTCGCCCGGGTCTGGTACCACCGCCTTACCTGTTCCTGCCGCAATAGCGTCAGTGCTTATCGCTATCGTGTTCCGGTTTGGAGGGTAAGGTAGCCGGTAAACTTATGCATGTGTCATTAGACCTCGCCACGAGATAGCAACGCACCATTAACATCTTTGGTGTCTATAGGCGATGGTTGACTCTTTCCAACAGGAGACCCATCTGCTTGTTTGCTATCTTATGATATAAAAAAGGAGACTGTATTTTAACGGTGTCCCAGGGCGGTACTAACAATTTAAATATACTAGCGAGCACCCGCTGGTCAAAATTCGACCTTAGACTTAACAATAAAATCTCTTCTAAGTTTGAAAACAGACTTTAGCCGTAAAGAAAATAGTATACATGTGTGTGTTTATTATTTTTAATAATTCAGTGTAGTGTGTGTAATGTAAAGTGTATATTTTTATTAATTTAATGTATTTCTGTTGCATATTATTTAAAAAGATTAGATTTTTGCACTCCTCCGCCATTTAAACTTTAATTGTGCCAAATTTCATACTCGATCGATCGTGTGATTGTCTTAAAAAGCGGTATAAATTTTTGCTTCACGTATTAACATACAGATTAAGAATGAGGCGGCCTTTTCACAGTGCCCCGGGGCGGCAGTAAGGTTTTAACTCCGGCCCTGGTTGCAAGCTACTATTTTCCCATGTTATATCTGAAACTTAGGTCAGGCACGTTAAACATGAACAATGGTAAGCGTGGCTCATTTTATGATAAACGAAACAGTAATAACTGACTGACACACATTCGCTTCCTTAAACCGCAGCCTCTTAATTATTCGTGAAAACAATTTAACATTGTTTTATTTAATAACTGTTAAAACGGTATTATTGCCGCTTATATAAAAAATCTGTTATGTACAAGGTCGTAGCATCTTCTTTTTGTATAAAGATATGTATTTTGTTTTTTCAACTAGCGAGCAGTTCTCGTTCAGAAATCAGAAATACTTTATTCAATAAAACTTTTTACAAGTTATTTTGACACGTCAACATATTTTTTTAAAAACTACTACCGGATCGGAAACGCGGCCACACACTGAGAAGATTCGGCGGAAGAAACTCAGCGGGTTTGTTTTTTTTTTTCATATCATTGATTTTTTTACATTATCACAATATTACAAAAAATATATATGAGATCGGTATGAGGAGCAATTAATCCCAGGCTTTTTGTCTTCTAAATAATCTGAGATTTTATAATATCCTTTTTTACACAGTTTTGTTTGAACACATTTTTTAAATTTATTGACTGGTAGATTTCTTATAGTTTCGGGAAGTTTATTGTAAAAGCGTATACATTGCCCCATAAAAGAGTTACGAGTTACGTTAGAGACGAGATTCGCTTGAGCCTACGGGAACAATGAACAATCTGGCGTATGTAAGTATGAATGTTTGTTCGACTTCGAACATAACTCGAGTACGGTTAATAAAATCAACACTTCTATATTAATATTATAAAACGAAAGTATGGATGTGTGGATGAATGTTCGTTACTAATCACGCAAAAACGGCTGAACCTATTTGAATGAAATTTGGCACACATACTTATAGACGTTGACTTGGAATAACACATAGCATACTTTGTATCCCCAATAAATAAGTTGTTCTCGTGGGATTCATCAAACACTTTATAATGCAGCAGGCTGCAGGGTGCAGCTAGTAATATTATAAAAGCGAAAGTCTGTCTGTTTGATACGTTTTCACACCTAAACCTACTCCGTCGATCTAGGTCGACGTCAATTTTAATCAATTGTAGTCAATATGCGTCGGGAACACCAGGATTCCACGATTTACTAGGACCACCAGCTTTACGTATCCTTCATACCAACACCAGAGTCCGAGCTACTACCGGAATTCGATTTTCGAGGGTTACTTGAAACAAAAACTATTGCCAAATTTAAGCCGTTAAACCACTAGACGCGATGTCATTTGTTTCATTTAAATTAACTAGCCAATCACTTGTGACCGAAATTCGAGCATACACTAAACAATACAACCTTTTTGTTCGACGACGACGACGACGTTCGACGAAGTTCGACAACTAATTTTCACCGTAAAGGAAATAGCATAGTATACATATTATTACCATGTATGTTACATAAATGTCGTGTATGTAATCTTTATTTCTATTAATTTATTTCTTACTAGCTGCAGCGTGCAGCCCGCTGCTTTATAAACGTTTTTGGCGAATCCCGCGGGATCACTTAATTTTTCCGGGATAAAAAGTAGCCTATGTACTATTCCAGATCATCATCTACCTGTGTGCCAAATTTCATTCAAATCTGTTCGGTAGTTTTTGCGTGATTGAGTAACAAACATCCATCCAAATAAATAAATAAATAAGAAGTGAGTAAGAGTAAGTTTTAAGAGTGGTACAAAACTTTTCCTTTCCGTGTTCGGCATAAATATATAGATAAGAATTAAAAAGTATGTTTTTAAATATATTCTTGATACATTGAACATACTTGGGTATTTTAATTATTAGATGCAAGATAAGAATCAAAATACCTACCCAAAGTATGTTCTTAAATATATTCTCATACACTACACTGAGTAATTACGAAGAAAAAGACTTTATTGTTATGTTAATATAGAAATATTCAAACACAGGCTACTGGTAAAGATGCAAATGAATTGAAAACGATGCCAGGCCCAGACAGTGAGTCAGTGAAAAGGTTCACAGCTGACGCATAATTAACGCCTGGAGCTGCTAATAATGTTGGCGATGTCTAAGGCAGTTTCCACTGGGTCATGCAGTATTTAAATTAAAAAAATAATTGTAAAATTAGGGTGTTCAGGGCTCGATTCTGATACCGAATATCTAAAAAATAGGTAGTTACATTTTGACTTAATTATCCAATGAAAATGTTTAGTACGGATAACCGCGCATAGGATATCGAAACGCATTTGATGAACTAGATAGGACACGTTAACACAGTCACCCGCGTGATGACCATACTTTTTGAATATTAGTTCATTAATAGTTTTCATTAATTCATTTTCAGTTCATTCATAGTTCATTAATTTCGTTGCAGTTTATTATGTGTAATGCATCTGTGTAATTCATACTATGTGTCTTTATTGCATCTGCGTTGTCTTTATCATGTTATGTTGGGAGAGTAAGATAGCCAGTAAATATTCAGAAATCAGAAATTAGAAGAACTTTATTCAATAATACTCTTTACATTTTGACACGTCAACATTTTTTAACACTACTACAAAATCGGAAACGCGGCCAGCTTTACTTATATATTATTTATATTAGCTTATACTTCCCCGTGATGGTCCGAATTTCAATAATATACTATCTGTCATTCTGCCGGGCAGCTCGTAAAAAACAAACGATTACCTATACGTGTCCTTTTTCTGCTAGGTGGTAGAATTCTGCAACTTCTCGCCCGGGTCTGATACCACCGTTTTACCCATTCCTGCCAAGTATATAGTGTAAGTAAAATTAAGGGTAAACTTGTGTATTTGGTATAACCATCCCGCTACGCAATACCGGAATACGGTACACTGAAGGTACAGGCGATATTAAGCTTTTCCATTATAAAAACATATTCTATGCATAAAAACCATAATGTTTGCTCTCCTATGATTTGAAAAACTAGGACTTTTAGTACAAACACACTGGGAAAAGCGCCTCGATTCATACCAACCGTAATTGGAGCACCGCATTGTTACCAGTAAAATATAAAAAAATATTCTGTGAACGCAATGAATACATTTTTAGTTCAGCTGCCAAGGAGTTCTGCATTGTTCTCGAAGCTGACGCTTCACGAGTAATACCAATACTTTTAACAGACATTTTTATTACTGTCTCATACTACACAATGTTGCCAAAATTCAGCAAACAGAAATGTTTTCATACATTGCATTTCGTGAATTATCTTTAATGTAACTTGGCAGTGATGCAATTTCATTATATAAAATTTGCTATTAATTATATTGTTTATACCCTTTCGATGTAAGTAGGGTGAACCTAAAGTTAAATTTCAACCCCAACTGACAATTCACCGAATTGTCAGTTGGGGTTGATGAGTGGTTATCCCCATATCCACTTGATTATGAAGAATACCGTATATTTTTTGCTATAACCGGGATAGCATAGAAGAAAACTGTCTAGCTTTATTTTTTATTCGAAAACCGAAGTATAAACACATCACCTGACAACGAGTTACTGAGATTTCGATTTTGGAGGAAAAGCTCAAAAATAACGTCAATAACACATGACTGACCCTGGGATTAAAAGAGAGACGTCATAAGATGAGCCGAATAGGCCTAACCTATTACATACATATATTTAAAAAACTGTTTTGCTATCTTCACGCCAGATCCCTTACGGGCTAGGCAGAGAGAACCGAGTGCCATACATCACGATCCTTGCAGGTTTGTCTTACTTCCTTCACATTCATTACTCTATTCATAAACACACGCCAATTGAAAAGACTCTTAACACCAACTTTGGACAGTGCTCAATCAATCTAATCATGGTATGGCAGTGTTGGTCTTTCCCGATACCTAAATCCTTCGCCATTTGCATTGTATATCTCTTTTGTTAACCTTAAATGGATCTGGCGTGAAGATATGTATTTCGACCCCGTAGTGGGAAAATTAAATAACTCTGATAGTTCTTATAGTTCTGAGAGTTCTTATTTATTTATTCTTTACTATTTGTTAAAAAAATGAGGCAATTTTACCGTAGGTAATTTTATTTTTTGTGGACCTGATTACTTTTTACATTACGCTTTAACAAACTGAACTCTATATTTTACTATAACTTAATAACAAATTAAAAATCAATTCAGTATCGCCAAAATCGGACTTATTTAATTTTCCAACTACGGGGACGAAATAATATGTAAGTATGCTTTGTTATCTACCGTCTAGATAGCAAAGCAGTTCTTTAAATATATGTAATTTAAACGCAGCAAAGCAGCAACAACCGTCTATTAATCTCCTGTACTTTTAACCCTGAATCAGATTTTCACGAAATTTATACGTCCCGTATAAATGGAAAGTTTGGTACGGTCTATGCCATTCCCAAACACAAGGAGAATTTTCCAAATCGGTCTAGAGGTATTTTAAGCAATCAGGAAATATACATAAAAAGATTCTAACTAAGATCCTACTATTTTTTTCAAAATCAATTAAAACGCACAAGCGTTCAGCTTGAGTTTATCGCAAATACTATGTATTTATTTACAAGAAACAAAATGTACAGACAACACAATTTACACGTACACATTTAGCACATTGTACGCATTGAATAGTACTTCAATTATGTTCAAGATTTACTAAAGAAACATTAATATTTGCGAAGCAAATAGTAGGAATTTAGGCTCAATACTTATAACTACATGTATGACAACAGCGTGCAAATATTTTTCGGGTGTCCAATAATACTCGTCGCACCTCGCACTGACTCATAGTCCGGTTTGGGTAGGGTTCCCAACACTATTAAAAACAGTATTACATTTTATACCGTTTTTCACTTTATTATACTTTTTGACGGTGAACAAAAATAAGGTATACAAAATAAGATAGCAAACAAGTAGATAAGTAAATAAATAAATAAAATGTCTCTTCTAATGGAAAGTACAAACCATCGCCTATAGGTACTATTAACATCTATGGTGCGTTCCTATCCTTTTGACGAAGTCTTAATGCCACATGCATAAATTTACCGGCTACCTCACCCTCCCAACTAGAGCACGACGGTGATAAACACTGACGTTATTGCGGCAGGAATAGGAATCCGGGCGAAACAATGCAGAAATCTACCACCTAGTAGCCACAATGGTGGTGATGCGTATAGGCAATCATTCATCTCTTACGAACTGCCTGGAAGAATGGCAGATGGTGTAACGGGCACGATAGAACACGTTCGTGCTCAGATATGTTATCGCACCACATTCTATCACGAAGCTGTACACGTGAATTATTTTTATATAAGGTTAAGAAAAATCCCAGTAAAATTACAGTTTAATAAACACGATTAACCAATGTGTGACTAGCATTTGATCAACGTAATAGATGGTATATAAGTAAATAATAAAATAGAATATTGGTATTTCTTTTAAAATACTGGTAATTATTCTCCTTAGATCTAAGATATACTTTATTTCTCTTCTATAATAAAAAAAAGTTGGCAACCCTAGATTTGGGGTCTAATCACTAAAACCGTTGGTCGTAATAAAATTTAAACGTGTTATGGATGATGCCAGACAAACGGTCGCGTCTCGGTTGCTGTAAGGCACTAATTGGCGAATTTATATTCAGGAAACGAGCCGTTACTGTGCGAACATGGTGAGAATTGGCGAAGCGAAATTCATAGGTATATACATAAACGATCGCTAGCTTGTTGCTTAAACGTACACTAAATTAAATGACACAGTTTTGTAGTGCAAATTCGTGTATGCCATGTAAAAAGCCAGGTTACATTTGCATAAGTGTTATTGGTAATGTATATTTAATTAAATGATTGGATATTTGTTTGTTTATCAGTTTAAAAACTACTACGAGCTGTTTCTGTTTAAAATAGAAGCAGGAATAAAAATAAATATGAATTCTAAGTGTTACATTGTTACATGTTACCCGATGTTATACTAGGTAGTACAGTGGTATATTGAGTAGTGAATTATACAAGTTAGTAGTGTTTCGCAATGTAACGCCTTACCTGTAGGGCTACTCTTGAAAACCGATTTCAATTTTAAATGAATATTTAATGAATTTTGAAGTTTGCGTACTCTGGACAACTATATTCAATTATTGGATTCGGCGACAGCGCCACACCGATTTTGAAAGTTTTTGGAACTACTTGTGCAGCACAGACATATTCAATGTAAATATTAAATGTAAATAGTTTAAGTTAGGCAGGATAAATTATATTTCGTTTAGTCTGTAAGTTTTCTATAGTAAATAAAGTTCGTTTTCGTGTTTTATTCGCCCTAAGACCTACATACAGCTTTGTTGTACAGAAATAATAAGGCTTTATGTAATTAAGTTGTTTGCCTAAAGGCATATTACGAACAAAGAGAGTTCCACGCAGTCGACGAAATTACGAGCGACTCTTGCGAGATGGTATTTATATGCGGGAACTCAGACTTATGAAAACCCGGAAAAGTGCAAAATTCTTTGTGAAAATAAATATTTATCAGTTGTGAATAGCATGTACGATGTAAGTATAAGCCATAGGCATGTTAACGCACTTTTCGGGAATATAAATATATATAGATAACAGGATAGTACGATCTGAAAAGGCGTACAACTCTGTAATTGTAAGAGTTTCCGAGGTCCTGTGAGAACGTATAATGTATATAACGCTCTTGTTTGTTATTATATCAGTTTATTTGTGTTAAATCTTTGTACATAGATAAGAAATAACACTTTGTAATTAGATTTCGGTAGGTCTTAGGGCAATATATACTTTGTTTTGCATATATTTGTAAAAAGATAGTACCGTTGCACTCGCTAGAGGGCCACACTAGATAATTAGAGGTAGGAGAAGCTACCTAACATAAATTTATCGTGATTAGATAACGAGAAGTACTATTTAGCAAATCCCAGACATTGTAGCGCCAACGCGTGGAGCCACCCGTCTTTGTCGGCTTAAGCCGCTCGTCTGGCCGCGGGCTATAAATATCGAAAAGCGCGGCCATACAATCAGTTCCGTTCCGATCTAGTTACAGTTTCGTTACGTCATAAGAAATAAGTTTCCCAGACAAGTTCCTGGGCTTTAGTATACATTTAGGGTACTGGTTTAGAGTAGGAGAGTGATAGGGCAAGTAGTGGCTCTCTCTTACACAATAGGACAATTTGCAACGGTGCTAGCTTTATTGCTAATTTTGTTTCGTTACAATAAAGCACCTTGTAAACGAATAGTTGTGGTCTCGATTTATTCTTTCCGGCACCCGGCTCACCCAAAAAGCACTACGGCTGGTGGGGCGTCGAAGAAGAAGAAGAACAGATTTACAGTCCGCTGGGTCCCCTAGCTGTAGTGCACACTACTCATTATTGCTTTTATTCGTTATTTTGTTTAAAACGGTACTTAAAATTTCCACTTGTAACACTAGCTTGACATGTAACGATGACATCTATTTCCAATAATTAGGTCGTTACTATACCAAATCAATGAGGGCAATATTGGTTTCAAGAGTACCGTTTTTTGACGATATTCGAAACTTATTGTTTTTATCAATATTGGTTTAAGATTTATATTGTTTTCAAGAATAGACCTGCTTTTCCTTACATTAGGCAAGACTTGGCGCATCATGATCACCTCTATTTCTTATAATTAGGATCTATGCTAAAAAATTGTGTATAAGTATTTATTTAACTCCACTATTTAATTAGCTTTAACTATTCCTGCGATGAAAGGGTATTTCATTAATGCATGTGGCACTTCAATTCGCCACACGAGTGACAAAGATCATTACCATCTTTGGTGTTTATACGCAAAGGTTATCCTTCTACTATCAGGAGAGCCATCTGCTTATATAAAAAATACATAAATTAAAAACGAAAAACCCTAGCATTCACAAGCATTCAATCCACACTAAAGTTCCATGTTGAAACTTCAGACATGTATCCCTTTCTCTGGCACAAGGAAACAAGTAAGCACGAAGTCACGATATCATTTATTATGAATAGGTAAGCGAGGTTTCAATCGGGACATTCTCAAAGGGGACTTATTACTCGTGACAACTATTAAATAACGTTTGGAGGTACCATGGCTTTGCTCTTCGATATTGTACGCAAAACAGTGATTTATCGACTCCGTGAACGTAAATCTCCGTTTTATAATGTCTTACAAGATAGGTTAACAAATTCAATGGAAATTTAATATTAGTATCGGAAAAGCAGAAACAAACTCTTGTAACTGCCGCATATAACATATTTGATTCATATCACATATAGCAGCAGCAGACAGTTTTCCCAATTAAAAGTGACCTCAAGGACGTTGATAATGCGCTGCTATCCGAGTAGCGGGATAGTAATGTCACATACATAAGTTTATGCCTGCCTTAACTTCAAAACTGGAACATGAAAGTGACGTACATTGACGCTATTGCGATAGGAATCTATACATACAAATAAATAAAATTGGAGTGTTTGTAATATTAAAATAACCGCTTTTTACTAAATGCATATGGATGTATACACGGTACATATACCAAAATAATATTTTTTACAATTTTTGTCTGTCTGTTTGTTCCGGCTAATCACTGGAACGGCTGGACCGATTTTGACGGGACTTTCACTGACAGATAGCTGATGTGATACGGAGTAACTTAGGCTACTGTTTTTCGAAATTTTTCCACGCGGACGAAGTCGCGGGCTCAGCTAGTAGGTAATAAATAATAATAATAACCTTTATTAATTTCTCGCTTTTTTTTACAACTGTACATTCAATAAAATATTAGCGTAGGATTGTTTGGGGAGACAGGAGTCTAAACTGAGTTGTACCCGTAATTTTAATGGTATGGTAATGGTAAATAGTGGGATTAAGACGCAGTCGACACCAATAACGCGCAGATTGTCTATTTCTGTCGGAGTAAATAAGAGCCCACTATAAGTGTAACTGGGCGGCCAGGTCTTATCTATAAATATAATAAATTCGTAGGAAAGTCAAAATTGTACATTGAATATTTTTTTAAAAGAATACTTGGGGCGTGATCTACAATCGATGTCAAAGCCAAAAATATAGTTTTTAGAATTTTTGTCTGTCTTTTTATCTGTTTGTCTGTATGTATGACCGGGGTAAACTCAAAGAGTACTGCATGGATTTACTTCAAATTTTGCATGAATATTACTAACAGGACGGGTCAACATATAGGCTACATATTATCACGCTATCATCACCTACGGGGGAGGGACAGTGCGGAGTAAACGAACTCCGCGCGGACGAAGTCGCTGGCAAGAGCTAGTAATAAATAAATATTGAAATTAAAAATAAGTGTTGATTATTTGCCATATATGATTGATTCCCTAGCGGTTTAGGTATGCATAATGATTTGTATGTTTTTAATTGCAAACCTATACGTCAAAAAAATAAAGATATAGAACTGTTTAATGCTGATTTTTAAGAATAATCTTCGCAATTATTTTCTATCGACCCAATTTTGTTCAAATATGTATCGAACCCGGCCACGGTCTTCGACATATTATGATGAACATTAACATATTTTTTGTGATGTGCTATAACAACATAGTTTTTCTTAAAAACTGCTTAAATAACATCAATTTCAATTAGGTCTTGTCAGACTCTTAAACCTGGGCGAGACGTTCTATCAGTCTTAGTTGTGTATATGTTACTTCTTCACGTCTTACCGATAAAATGGATTCGGAAGAAATTTGATACATAGGTTCACGACTTCGAACAGGATAATTTTTAAATTCTTAAAAATACATCTTTCTCTTGAGAATTAAAAAAAATCATGCGATTGTGTTGCAATATAGCTAGTATATGAATAAAGTGTAATAAGTTTGCTTATAATTACTAGTCAAAATGCATCTAAGCATTTTGACGGTTTCGAGCCTTAGGTCAAGCAAAAATATTATTGAAGTTTTAGTCTAAAATTGAAATCTCGAAAAGTTTGGTAAGGTGTATTAACATCTCCATACCTCGGATAAGCACGTAACCTTTCGGTTTTGATTATCACAAAAACAAGCGGCAGTCGTTGGGGTCGATAAAATACAGTGATGCGAGATTACCACAAATTACACCATTGTGATGAATCGGCAAGAGGTGGAGGCCCCGCAAGAAGACTAGATGATATTTATTTCTTAACATCCCATATAATTTACATTCAATTAAAATTTTATACCACTTCATTTGAATTAAAATTTCATAGATATAATCTATACAAATGTATAGACTATAAAAAGGCCATTAAAATTTAACGCGTCTAGATTTACATAAAATTATATCATTCACACCTCAACTGATAATATCAGTGTTCTTTCGGGCCTAAGGATAGATTAACTGCTTTTCTGCTAGACATCTTATAAAAGGCGAGAAATGACTTCTGATGTATAGATTTTAAAATAATCCATTAAAATTTAACGCGTCTAGATTGACATCAAATTATATCATTCACACCTCGAATTAAATTATCAGTGTAGTCGTAAAACTCTGTGACGGTTCGGGTTCCTTTATGAAGAATAGATCAATTGCGAAGGCGAGAGAAGGCCTGTACGTGTCAGTTCCATCGTGACTATAGGTGGTAGAGTTCTAAACGTAAAGCTTGTGCGGAAAGTATATTTACATAATTTCTTGTTGAAGTTAATTTTCCGTAAGTACCACCTCTATCTATAAAATTAAAAAGTACGATGTTTAGTTAAACGTTCACCTTTTCTACCAGCTAGATAGGCAGATAATTTTTCGAAAAGGAGTCCGTTACAAAGATTTATCTGCCTACCAAGTACCATCATGGACAAAAAAACCCGTGTGTCTGGTCAAAATTTTCATTATCGATCTGATACGCAGATATCTAAAAATATCTGTCCACGAAATAAGATAAAAATGTATGCGTCATCTTTTATGAAACCAGTGACCTTAATTCGTAACCGCCATTAATTTTTATTTTTGATTGTTAGAATTATGCAAATCCAAATATAGTTAAAACAATTATTGCCGTTTTTATTAGATTGACCTGGAATATTTTAATTAAAACTAAGTTTAAATTCTGTTTAGCATCAAGATTTTACACACATACAAACATATATTGAGATACATATATACGAATATAGGGGTAGTAATTAAGTGCCGTATTACATGACGATCTAGACAGATTTGCTTTGCTTCTCTGACTATTATTGACATCACCTTCGAATAGCACACGACCAATTTGACCATAGTATGTCAGTCTTGTTCTCCCCGGGTATGTCTGTTTTGTTTGTTTAGCCTTTTATAATATGGCTAGCTGTTGCCAGCGACTTCGTCCGCGCAAACTTCGTTAAATCTGTACAGCTCCTCCCCCGTAGGTGATAGCGTGATAATATGTAGCCTATATGTTGACCCACGTGTTAGTAATATTCATGCAAAATTTGATGTAAATCTATGCAGTATTTTTTTAGTTTACCCCGGACATACATAGAGATAACCAGACAAACAGAGAAACAGACATACAAACAAACAGACAAAAATTCTAAAAACTATATTTTTAGCTTTGATATCGATTGTAGATCACGCCCCAAGTATTCTTTTAAAAAATATTCAATGTACAGTTTTGACTTTCCTACGATTTTATTATATGTATAGATTATATCTATGAAATAAAAAATATGATTGACCTAAGTATTTGACGTATTACATATCGTCTATTTGACATACTTCTATGTCAAATTGATTGAGTAGATAGGGGACGGCACTTAATGGATTTTGCGACAGAACCGAATTATGGAGGTCTAAGGGTTATTGTCAGCGTAGGTATATAGGAAAGGCCTCGGTTTTTTTAATACAGTTGAACTAAAGCGACGCGGACACGGCGAGCAAAAGCTAGTAAAAATATAAATGTTAAAGAACAAAAATTTGGTTAAGTCAATAACAATAAAGTTTCACCAAATGTCGACGAAAATAGTACAAAATATACATATCATCACGCCCATATGTCTGAAGTAGCAGCTAGAGGTGTAACTAGTGCATAATAACGATTAACCAACGGTAAATGAAATGAAAGTATGTTTCCTAGAAAACCGAACAAACTTACCTATTATTAACTAATTGCACCACCCGGCATTGAAACCCATAACTTCATGGTTCTTAACCGAAACCCGCACCGCTAGACAATTAGAAAGACACTACAAGAAATGGAAAATGTAAAATACAACAGAATTCGTATTTATTTAGATATATTCGTGTTATTCATTCTTGGTAGCTATTTTCTCACCCGTTTAATCACGAGACTGAAACATTGAAAACAAATTAAATTGATGTTAAAAGCCGACATTCGGAATGGAACTGCTCCGATCGATGTTAGTGGGACGAGATATTTGCTCAATAAAGATAGATATGCTAAATTTGGCTTAACGATAAAATACCGTTGTTTATGAACAACAACCGATTGACAAGAATAATTATTATCGGAATAAAGTCTCCTAACGCGGGTTTGGCGGATGGGGGAGGGGAAAACTACACGGTAACTAGACATGAAAATTATTGCTACTTTAATTACCCGAACGACAAATGACTGAAAGCTATTAAAAAAGAAGTTTGAATTATAATCACTGCCGCTCCTATATGAATCAAATTTGAAATTTCATAGACCAAATGAAGAGAAATAGCAAATGTGATATATGAAAATACATTTTATATGAAATTTCACATGCTATTTATGAAATGTGCCAGACGTAACGGGAACATATGTCCGACCGATACTTTGTACTTGTGTTGTACGCATTACGCCCCGGTTGCGCAGTGACTTGTGCGAGTGTTTAATGCAAGTGCTCAGTATTAAGCAAAAAACACGTATAAACAGCCATTGATTAGTGCAAGTGATTAGTAATCAGCGTAGTAAAGTGAATTAACGCTATTATATATTTGAAAGAGACTAAGAGACGCGAGAGAGAGGGTATGTGATTTGTTTAGTAAATCATGTATAGTAATACAATTTTATTAGCATTATTGTATTGCACTACTAAATGGTCGAATTCTGCAACATTTGCCGCAATACTGTCGTGTTCAGGTTTGGAGGGCTAGGTACACGCTAAACTTACGCATGTGGCATTAGGCCTCTCGCAAAGTCAATCGTTCGCCTCTTACGAACTGCCTATAAAAACGACAGATGAACTGTTCTACAAAGTAGCCGGACCAGCTCGGGGCAAAATAAGAAACTACTATTAGTGAAATATTTTTAAAATAGATTCTGAGTGCTAAGTGTAAGTTTTTCTTTTCGCATTCGATCGTGAGCGCATTTGGAGTTTACTAGGAATTTGTATGTGATTTCTACAGCGCCACCTAGTGGTAAACGTGAGAAACCAGTTTACCACTTAGCACACCACAAAACTCACACTTAGCACTCTGATTTCAGAAATTCTTTCACCAATATAAAAATACATGATCACTGAAAAACATGCACATTAATTATTATGTTCGTTTTACCCGTCTGAGGAAAAGGATGTAATGGGTGTGTGTCACGCGAATTCACGGGGAACAGCCTGTGTATAATACAAATATTTATAAGGAAGGATTTCTTTATGTGCTAGGAGTATAATAGCCTCGGATAATACTCATACATAATCTGGCTACACACCAAGAGTGCACTAACATTTCCTTCTTGACAACTCATAAAAACACCACGTCACACCCCACTTGCGTGTATATTATTGTTATTACAGTGATTCAGTATAAAATACTCTCGCCATTTGATAATGTGCCAACAAATCTTAATCATGTAATGAACAAAGAACATATTATCCAAGCAATAAAACAATGTTGCGTTACATAATTTTTCTTAGAATATGAGTTATCTCTGACAAACCTTGTTGCTTGGAATAACCGGGACCAATACTCAATCATTGATTTGAATGAAATTTGGCACACAGGTAGCTGATGACCTGGAATAGCACATAGGCTTTTTATCCCGGAAAATGAGGTGATCCCGCGGGATGCGCCAAAGACTGTGTATAATGCAGCGGGCTGCACGCTGCAGCTAGTAATATATAAGTTAACTTTTTATTCCGGAAAATGAGTTGTTCCCGGGGGATTCACCAAATAAGTTTATGCAACGGGTTGAACGCAAAGGCCTCGCGACCTCCCAGAGGCCGCGACCCACACTTAGAAAAACACTGGTCTATAGTCTATACAAGCACCGACGTTATTGCGGTAGTTATTCCTACCAGCGGTAAGGCGGGGTACCAAACCCCATTGAGACCTTGCAGAACATAGTATTTATTTTATTTTTATTTATTTAATTTATTTTAAGGAAATTAACAGCCAATATAATACAATCATAATCTTAAGTCTAGTTGATATACACTAATCAAAATTTCCACTTTTCAAAAATATAAAATTAAGTAAACGAGTTTTTTCTATAAGTAATGATTATTAAAATTATGGCTTAATTAACAATATATAAACAAACACATCAATTAAAGAATTCGGTTCTCAATAACCTCCCCAAATTTTTAGGTTTAGTATTAAATAAATCTAACCCATGTTTAAATACTAATTTATTAAAAATGTCACCATACTTCCAAATAAAGGAGTTTCGGTAATACATCATATTTCTTAATAAATTCCACATAATAATTTTTATCTAACACAATCAGTGCATAGTCAGTCAGTCACATACATTGAAGGCCGAAATTCCACAAGATTGTTTTCTCTCCAGCTCTATATTTTTCGGTAACGCAATTTTAAAAAATATCAGACAAACAGACAAACATGTTGGTCCCGGCCTCTTTTGTAGAATAGGCCAACTGCCGTTCTGCCAGGCAGGTCGTAAAAGGCGACCGATTGGCTATCGAGTCACTACCATCGTGGCTACTAGGTGGTAGAGTTCTGCATTGTCTCGCCCGGGTCTGGTACCACCGCCTTTCCTATTCCTGCCGCAATAGCGTCAGTGCTTGTCGCTGTCGTGTTCCGGTTTGGAGGATAAGGTAGCCGGTAAACTTATGCATGTGGCATTAGATCTCGCCACAAGATAGCAACGCACCATTAACATCTTTGGTGTCTATAGGCGATGGTTGACTCTTTCCATCAGGAGACCCATCTGCTTGTTTGCTATCTTATGATATATATAAAAAAAAAAACATTTGTGATACCTACATACATATATGCATACATGAGAACTGCAGGGTAAACAATACGAGCACACGCAATAGCTTTAGTGCTTGTGGCTTAGGTTTAAGTTTGGAGGGTAAGGCAGCCGGTAAACTTATGTATGTGCCATTACTAGACTGCCACAGGAATATTAACACATCATTACCATCGTTGTTTAGTTATTTTTTCCACCAGGAAAGCCATTAGCTTATTTGCAATTTTGTGATATAAAAAATATATCTATTCCTCGTAACTTCAATAGCGTGACCCAACCACATTACTTCATTTTACTGAGTTAATTAAAAAGTAACCTATTACTCAGTAATAATGTAACTTAATATTGCTGGAAGAACTTTTAAAACGATCTTAAGTCGGTAGTTTTTGTGTTTATCCATTACAAAAAAAAAAACAAATAAAATCTTACCTCTTTATAATATCATTTAGTGTAGATAACTTACAATAAGCAATATTATAATTAAATAAATAACAGTAATTAATATATACAGTCATAGTCTATGAGCTATCGTCGTATAAACTGAATACATAAAACACATTAGAATTAGCATAAACAACAAATATTACATAATTTAAACGCATCAATTCCGCTATGAGCGCATTCAATTCCTTTGTGTTTTACAAAAGATCATCACTCAATTTAT
Organism: Apodemia mormo; assembly: GCA_036924255.1. NCBI lineage: Eukaryota > Metazoa > Arthropoda > Insecta > Lepidoptera > Riodinidae > Apodemia > Apodemia mormo. The sequence goes on along the minus strand of JAUPFN010000005.1, from coordinate 41,596,187 downwards.
CTATATAGTATATATTAATATGTGAAGAAAAACTTTAGATTTCTTTCACATATTAATTTTCCTTTTATTAAATGTTGTTTTAAATTTTACACTTGTACTGTTTCACAATTCACTAATTATGTATAATATACACTTTTTTATTTAAATAGTCAACCGGTTTCGCATTTTACTGCATCATCAGGACTAAAACTTAAATTGTCAACAAATACGTTGTGTTAGGAATTGTTAATAATGGTCGGTAGATGTGAAATATTGAGTTTGATAGAAAATATTAATGTTGCCAACCATTATTTCCAAATCTCCACAGTACGAAGATACAAAATGAGGCAAACTACCAAATAAAAATTATACAAAATTACAAATGAAATCCAAAATTAAAACGGATCTAAAGTAATAATAAAATCAAATGTCACTTAAATTACTAATTTAAAATTATCCAAAATTAAGATATGTCATTGGGTTCAAAATGTCAAAATGTTCAGTAAATACTATATATAATATGTCAAACATAAAATTAATATTATTAAATTGAATTAAATTACATAAATAATGTTAACTTAAATTATATAAATTGAAATTAATTAGTAAAAATATTTAATAAGGGGGAAGAATTTAAATCCCTATGATCATTTAATAATTTCGGATTATTTTTCTGTTTATTAATTTCTAAGGCTTCAAGGGCATTCAGCCTTTCACCCTTGTTACAAAAATGCAAGGCGTTGAAGTTCTTGGCGAGGTCAAAATTGTGCCCTTCCGTTCTGAGGTGTTGGCCAAACGCAGACATCCCTTGTCCGGACTTCCAAGTCCTGACATGTTCCTCTATTCTCTTTGTAAAGGATCTTCCTGTTTGACCGATGTACTCCGCCTTACATTCCTGGCACTCTAATCTGTATACCCCACTATGCATCATTTTTGGTATTGTATCCTTGTTGTTAAAAAGTAAACATCTTAGAGATTTGGTAGTATAAAACGCTGGGTTGCTATCCTTTAGTAGTCTTGCTGACTTGTATGAAATATTCCCTAGGAATGGTAACCGAGCATATCTTATTTTCTCAATAGGTGTTCTGTATGGAGTCCCAGCGTACAATATTTTCTGTACCAAATTCTTTTGTTTTCTTTTTAACAACAAGTCAATTAGCTTAGGGTCGTAGCCATTATTTTCAGCTATTGTTTTTATAGTGTTGAGCTCTTCCCTGTAATCTTTCTCATCTAGGGGTAATGATACTAACCTATGTAACATTGAGTGAAAGGCTGCATGTTTGTGACTAGTCGGGTGGTTTGAATTAGCCGGAATTAAATTGTCGCAAAATGTATCTTTTCTGTATACCTTGAAACAATGTCTATTATTTGCAATACTTATGGTCAGATCCAGAAAATTAATTGTTTTGTGGCCTATTTCCATTGTGAATTGGATATTTGTGTTCAAGGTATTCATATATGTTAAAAACTTGTCTAGTAGTTCTAACGGGCCAGTCCACAAACACAAGACATCATCAACATACCTGTACCAATACATAATGTTTTCTTTGAAAGTTTTACAGGTATTGATTTGTTTTTCAATTTTGTTCATAAAGATGTCTGCGCATAACGGTGATATAGGGCTTCCCATTGCTAGACCATCTGACTGCTGATATCACCTGAAGGATCACCCATAAGGCCTGTAGTGTCATATATGAATGCTCCTACTTACCGTTTGGCCGCAGAGACCAATAGAGTTTTTAAAGATATTACTAAATTTCGTCCTCTACATTCAATTAAAGATAGTTTAGAGTTAGTTTACAAAATTAAAGATATCGAAATACCAGATGAGTGTATTTTGGTCTCATTCGATGTCCAAAATTTGTTTCCCAGTGTGCCGGTAAAGGAATTGCAAGAAGAAATTAATAATATTATGGAAGAATCAAAACTAGAAGCACAGAAAATTGTCGACCTCAATCATGTTTTTAATGTATGTCTAAAACAGAATTACTTCATTTACAACGACACTATATATCAGCAGTCAGATGGTCTAGCAATGGGAAGCCCTATATCACCGTTATGCGCAGACATCTTTATGAACAAAATTGAAAAACAAATCAATACCTGTAAAACTTTCAAAGAAAACATTATGTATTGGTACAGGTATGTTGATGATGTCTTGTGTTTGTGGACTGGCCCGTTAGAACTACTAGACAAGTTTTTAACATATATGAATACCTTGAACACAAATATCCAATTCACAATGGAAATAGGCCACAAAACAATTAATTTTCTGGATCTGACCATAAGTATTGCAAATAATAGACATTGTTTCAAGGTATACAGAAAAGATACATTTTGCGACAATTTAATTCCGGCTAATTCAAACCACCCGACTAGTCACAAACATGCAGCCTTTCACTCAATGTTACATAGGTTAGTATCATTACCCCTAGATGAGAAAGATTACAGGGAAGAGCTCAACACTATAAAAACAATAGCTGAAAATAATGGCTACGACCCTAAGCTAATTGACTTGTTGTTAAAAAGAAAACAAAAGAATTTGGTACAGAAAATATTGTACGCTGGGACTCCATACAGAACACCTATTGAGAAAATAAGATATGCTGGGTTACCATTCCTAGGGAATATTTCATACAAGTCAGCAAGACTACTAAAGGATAGCAACCCAGCGTTTTATACTACCAAATCTCTAAGATGTTTTCTTTTTAACAACAAGGATACAATACCAAAAATGATGCATAGTGGGGTATACAGATTAGAGTGCCAGGAATGTAAGGCGGAGTACATCGGTCAAACAGGAAGATCCTTTACAAAGAGAATAGAGGAACATGTCAGGACTTGGAAGTCCGGACAAGGGATGTCTGCGTTTGGCCAACACCTCAGAACGGAAGGGCACAATTTTGACCTCGCCAAGAACTTCAACGCCTTGCATTTTTGTAACAAGGGTGAAAGGCTGAATGCCCTTGAAGCCTTAGAAATTAATAAACAGAAAAATAATCCGAAATTATTAAATGATCATAGGGATTTAAATTCTTCCCCCTTATTAAATATTTTTACTAATTAATTTCAATTTATATAATTTAAGTTAACATTATTTATATAATTTAATTCAATTTAATAATATTAATTTTATGTTTGACATATTATATATAGTATTTACTGAACATTTTGACATTTTGAACCCAATGACATATCTTAATTTTGGATAATTTTAAATTAGTAATTTAAGTGACATTTGATTTTATTATTACTTTAGATCCGTTTTAATTTTGGATTTCATTTGTAATTTTGTATAATTTTTATTTGGTAGTTTGCCTCATTTTGTATCTTCGTACTGTGGAGATTTGGAAATAATGGTTGGCAACATTAATATTTTCTATCAAACTCAATATTTCACATCTACCGACCATTATTAACAATTCCTAACAACGTATTTGTTGACAATTTAAGTTTTAGTCCTGATGATGCAGTAAAATGCGAAACCGGTTGACTATTTAAATAAAAAAGTGTATATTATACATAATTAGTGAATTGTGAAACAGTACAAGTGTAAAATTTAAAACAATAATTATGACGGAGTTTCACCAAGTGCCGACGATGGAAAGTATAAATTTTATTAAATGCCTTGCAGGAAGGCAGATAGTTTTTCTTTAAAAGGAGCCCAAACAAATGCGCGAGGGAGGAATACGCGCATGTTGTATTTTTAAAAAAACATAAAAGGTTATCAATTACCTAGTAAAACGCAAAACCCAAGTCAATAATTGTTTGACCCTCCTCATACAACCATCTTATTTAAGCGTAACAAAAGGGTTTGATTGATCAATTCTTGTAATTATTACGTATAATTAAGGCGAAGTTACGCGACGTGACCTCTCGCGCCTATGATCTCTCTTGCACGGTTGCTCGTAACAATTGTTTAATTATGGTCAAGAATTCGGTAGGTCAATGTCACTCGATTGTGTTGCCAAACGCAGAGCTTTGTTTTGATAGCGATAAACTATTGTTTAATAATCTAGAATGTACTATTTAATTAATTCGTATGTAATTTGCGATTAACTTTACCATAAATGTAATGTTATTTGTTTTAATTGACGTATTGTTTTAAAATATCTTAGAAGCAGGAATGGAAGACAAAGTAAAGAAAGACCCAAAAGAAGTTTTTCATCCAGCAATTAAGAGAAAGTGGGAGTCAAGTTATATGAAGAAATAAAAGCAAAGGTAGGGAACAGACAAGATTGGCGATTACTCCACCGGCACCGACATAAAGTAGAAGAGAGAGATTGTTTTAAAATTACTTAAATTGCTTACGTATGGTTTTTCAAAGTTTTGGTAACCGATTCACTTAACAAAATGTCAACTGAATCGAAACGTTTAGGGTAGGGTTTTCTTACATTTTCTTAAACGTTATGCCGCGTCTTAGCATGACGCGACGTTGTATCGTGTTAATGTGTGTAAAAGCTCTTAGCGCTTAGACTTGAGTGACGTTTTGTTACGTGGATTGGGGAGCTGAACACTAGCACATCTTCTTGTCATCAGGGGAAGAGAGAGATAGTTAAAATACGTATTAAAATAATCCAATAAATAAATATAATAAACCATTAAAAATAAATAAAAAATAAAATTTATTCGAATGTCAATCGCGTAGACGGGCTTTAATCGTCGAGTTCGTGGAATCTAGTTAATCAATGCTTCGATTCTTTTAGAGTGTAGTGCTATTCGACTCTCCTGAGGATGCTTCGGTTAGTGCGTTGAGTACACGGATTAAATGAATACGCCTTTTAAGGCAATGTCTTAGATTGTCAGTATAGTTTTCATTTACACCTAGAAATACAGAGCATAGTGCTTACCAATGAAATTAAATATCTCCAGGGATATTTTTAAACTTTGGCTTCTTTCAGCATGGTAAAATAGAACAACATGACATATCTCTACTTAAACGATATATCTCAACAAACGTATGACACAAACATTTGCTCATATGAGCGGCCCAACACCGTGTTTATTAGTATTTTTGTGGTCTGTGGTTGAGTCGTAGGGTTGAGTACTTAAACTGTGTTTCTGTTTGTGCTCATGACTTGAAAGAAAATGTGGTGGACGTGGGTTGCCTACTCTGCTACTGGAACCGTCTTCAATTTACAGATTTCAGTTTGTTCCATTTCTTTCACAATTTTTGTCATCAGCGGCATTGCCGAATTCATATAAGATTTCACAGAAAGTTAATCTATATATTAACACGTGAAGCGAAAACATCGTAACTCTTTTAACGGCAATTACGCGAACGGAAGAATAAGAAATTTGAAACAGTTAAAGTTTACATGATGGAGTGCAGAAAGTATATGAAAATATATTATAGTTTATATAATATAAATTAGACACACATTAAACTGTTACAAAAAACATTACACACACTAAGATTCATTTGACACAGGGCATAATATATACACATATATGCTATATCGTTTATGGCCAAAGTTTTTTTAAAACTTAGATCTAAGGGATTTAAATCAAATTTACCGTCGAATTTCGATCTGTGGGCGATTAGTATTTTCTTTAACTCCATCTGTGAACTTGAACTTCCACAAAGTTCGTTATAATACATTACAAGATAGAAATATGGTCGTATAGACGGCTGTTTTGAATATCATACATATTGAGTTGGAAAATAGCTTTTGCTATTCAAATAGTTTGCGGCTAACTACGTCTTGCTTTTACAGTATTGTACCAATTGTATGTTCGCTTTATCAATAGTATTGGGAACGGCTAATAGGGGATTATCCCTGACGAATCTAACCAAAACCAAACCAAAACGGAACTGCGGCGAGCAGCAGCATAATTGGAGAAAGCATTAGCATTGTGTACGCCGAAATGTTTGACAGTTATTAGAAACTTTTACGCAGAAAACATTTTATTATTTCGTAAACTCTGGCCTCTGTGCTTGTGGCTGAAGTATTCTAGTTTTGAGGGTAAAGTAGCCAGTATCCTATGTGTATAATTACAAATAAACTAAACGAAAGGAACTACTCAAGATTTAGGAATACACTCAAAATCTACTGGATGGATTTTAAAAATTCTTCCACCTATGCAAAGCTGTAAAGCAAACATTATGTCAGAGTAACGTAGTCTTAACTTTTTACCCTAGTTGGGTAAAAAAGTTAGATTTAATTAGCTTTTTTAATAAAAGAAAGTAATGTTTTGGGTCACGCGAAAGGTGTCGCGGGTAACAGCTAACTATATAAAAACTATTTCGTTATTTAATGAAATAGGAACAAGTGAATATGTATATTTTATTTCTCTGAACTAACTCTATTTCGAATTTTGAATGATTTGATTTGAAATTCATACGATTAGATACGTAATGAAGTGAAAAATAATTTACAAGTTATTCAAAATTAATTAAAGGTAAAAGCAATTTTCACATTTTACTATATGGTGGGGAAATATTTAAAAAATATTTATTATTTATAGGTTACCTAGCTTTAAAATTTATACAATATTTTTTAACAAATTTCTACATATTATTTACATTAATTAGATATATGTATATTACATTATTTTTATTCACATCCAAAAAGTTACGTCAATTTTATTAATCAAATCAAAAAATATTTTATTCTTAACATGTACTATGTAATAACAGACTTCATGAAAGCTCATTTCATATTCTAATGATAGTATCAAAAACGACAACAATTATACATTAAGTACTTAACAAAGCATGTGCGGACGCAGAACGCATTGAAGTTCAATACTTGGCAATGGCCTCGATTTTACATAGCGTATGCGTCGTCTACAAAATATAAATTTTTAACTGTTCTTTTTGCTATCTTTTTCCTAACAAAGTAAAGAAGGATATAAATTAAATTTTAGCTATGAAAAGTATTACCTTGGTAAGTGATAATATCTTTATCTTAAAGATTTTAAACATCCTGTTTAAAATATGTGTTAAAAGTATAACAATTTTTATTTATGTTTTTTTAAGTTTTAATGATGTCTGATGACAATGATGCCTCGCAATAAGAGAGCAACTTACCATTAACACCTTTAGTGTCTATAAGCGATGGTTGACTCTTTCCATCAGGCGACCTATCTGCTTGTTTGCTATCTTATATATAAAAGATGATATTTTTATATTATAATATAAAAAACACCGTCACGGAGGTCTACGCATTTACAATTACTTCAACTTGAATCCTACATCGCAATAGTCACTCAGCAGTCATTCAAATGTCAGTCCACATATCGTCCGTCTATTAGCGTGCATGTTTGTGCGTTTGATCTAATAAGATGTTCGATAGTAGCTAGACGGAGGCGCTACCAACGTTGTTAACATTGTTCAGTCGCTAATTGGCATTGTGCTGTATCAGATTTGACTGCATAATGTGCGTGTTTATGCCACGTGCTCTCATTGCAAACACAAGTATATACGCAAAATATATTTAAACTAGCAATACTCGCCCGCTTATCTATACGTAAATCCATCATTATAATCATATTTAAGAGCTAGGCTCTTGTCTGTGAAGCGATCTCCGTTTTTCTCTATCAAGGGCGAGCTCCTTCACCGCTTAATAGGTTTTGTGTCTGACATGGCTTATGAATTCTATCCTTGGTCTAAATCCATATACGATAAAAATTGTTTATTTCTTTCATATAATATTTATATCCATACTAATACTAATAATAATAAATTAATAATAATAATAAGAAAGACTGGACTGATTTTCATGAAATTTGGCATGGATATAGTTGAAGATCCGGGGTCAAACATAGGCTAATTTTTTTTCAAAAATCAGTCCCTGAAAGGCTGAAATAGGGGATGAAATTTTGTTATTTGGGCGACTTATTAATATACTCGCGGGCGAAGCTGCGTGGGTCAGCCAGTAGACATGTAATTTATATAATAACGTTTTCTCACTGACTAAATTCATATGTGGTAGAGTTTTGCATTTATCTATTGCGGTAGGCAATAGCGTTAGTGCTTGTTACTGTTCTGTTTTGGAGGGCAAGGTAGCCGGTAAACTTATACACGTCGCATTAACACCCCGTCACACGGATAGCAACGCACTATTAACATCTTAGGTTACACTAGTGGATGGTTGTCTCTTTCCATCAGAGCCATCTGCTTGTTTGCTATCCTCTTTACATAGTATAAAACAATGTTGTTTTCGCTTTATGTCCGCTAAGATCTATTAAATTATGTAAAGGATTTAAGTTTTCATCAATAGACAGAGTAATTCAAGAGTAGGTTTATCTAATACCTTTAAACGAGCAATTCTTGTATACATATGTAATTAGAATCTCGGAATCGGCTCCAACGATTTTCATGAAAGTCACAAATTAGGGGTTTTTCGGCTCAAGGAATCGATTTATCAAGGTTCCAGGTCCAAAAAAGCTCGGTTCCCAAGATATGGGCGTGTGACAAACCGAGCAAAGCTCGGTCAACCAGATATTATGTATATAATGCACGCTTAAAATATTACAGAAAAGCCGTCTATTTCAAAGATTTTAACAGCATATCATTAAAAACCCATGCGAAGCTGAGGCGACTCGTTAGTATGACATAAAAATATACCTATGTTCTCATTTTTTGAGATACACCGAGACAACACAACAGACACACAGAGAATTTCCAAAATAGTTAACTGATGCCACCGAATAATTCATTCACATAATGACATTCAAAACAAAATATATTTATTACGAAATTTGTTAAAAAAATATGTGCAAAAATAAATAAAGTGACTTATTCCATATTTATACTTTCGCGACGTGTTACGCCATAAGTTTCTCGACAGTATGAATTTTGCTGTTAGTTTTTTTTAAATTTTTATATACATCATAAGATAGCAAACAAGCAGATGGGTCTCCTGATGGAAAGAGTCAACCATCACCTATAGACACCAAAGATGTTAATGGTGCGTTGCTATATTGTAGCGAGGTCTAATGCTACATGCATAAGTTTACCGGCTACCTTACCCTCCAAACCGGAACACGACAGTGACAAGCATTGACGCTATTGCGGCAGGAATAGGGTAAGGCGGTGGTACCATACCCGGATGAGACAATGCTAAACTCTAACACCTAGTAGCCACGATGGTAATGGCTCGTATTACCAATCAGTCGCCTTTTACGACCTGCCTGCCAGAACGGCAGTTGGCCTATTCTTCAAACGAGCCCGGGACCAACACGGGGGAAATAGTAAAGTAGGTATTGTATTTCATTAGTTTATTTATGCAGTATTAAGGAGCGTGGCGTAGGCTATAATTTATATTTTCACTCCTGTCGGGCACGGCAGTCTCTACAAGTGTCATTAAAAAAAAACAACATCAAGTTTTTGTCGTGTAGGTTACAAGAGTGACTATTACACATAATCTGTGATGTAAGGCAAAGCTCCTTATAAATATTAGATATAGGTTTACAAAATAAATCTACCTCCTAGGTTCCTCTATTGTTTACGCCAACTTCTTTCAACGTCTTACCTGTAAAGAATAATAAATGATCAATTAGACACACGACAAGAACAAAGAGCTTTATATATAAGGGTAATTTAAATCATTATTCATAACAAATCCAAGTTTTAAATATCATTATATTTAAAACTTGGATTTGTTCGCACCCTATGCGAAGTACAAAAGACTGCCGATTTGAAAGACAACTTTAAGAAGACCAGAAAAGCTTGAGCGTGTGCAGCATGTCACCTTACCTTCACCACCTTCACCTTATTTGTTATCATCAGTCGACAATGTTAACAATACTGCTGTGATTTGGAAAAAAACGCCTTAAAAATTGCGCATCCAAGCCGTAAGCATGGCATATACTATCAGCAAATTGAATAATTTTGTCCACATTCAATAATCACACACATGCCTGCACCGGATTAATATTCAAATACTATCCTATTAATATATCCTTCCCACTATTATAAGGGCGAAAATACGATATTATAAATGCGTGTTGGTCCCGGCCTCCTTTGAAGAATAGGCCAACTGCCGTTCTGCCAGGCAGGTCGTAAAAGGCGACCAATTGGCTATCGAGTCACTACCATCGTGGCTACTAGGTGGTAGAGTTCTGCATTGTCTCGCCCGGGTCTGGTACCACCGCCTTACCTATTCCTGCCGCAATAGCGTCAGTGCTTGTCGCTGTCGTGTTCCAGTTTGGAGGGTAAGGTAGCCGGTAAACTTATGCATGTGGCATAAGACCTCGCCACAAGATAGCAACGCACCATTAACATCTTTGGTGCCTATAGGCGATGGTTGACTCTTTCCATCAGGAGACCCTCTGCTTGTTTGCTATCTTATGATATAAATTTTTTTATCATAAATGCGAAAGTATGTTTGGATGGATTGATGGATGCTTGTTACTCTTTCGCGCAAAAACGGACTAACCGATTTGGATTAAATTTGGCACACATATAGACGGTGACTTGGAACAGCACAAAGGGTAGTTTTTATCCCGGAAAAATAAGTTGTTCCCATGGGAATAACCAAAAACTGTTACAAAGCAGCGGGCTGCAGCACGCAGCTAGTATTATAAATGCAAAAATTTGGATGGAAAGATGGATGTTTGTTACTCTTTCAAGCAAAATTGACGGAACCGATTTGGATGAAAGGAGAATGATGAGGCTCCATCCAAATTTGGCCTAAAACGCAACACATGGCGATAGCTGCTTACCGTATTTTAATACATTAATCATTTCTTCTGAAAAGTAAATTGTATCACGCTACATAGCATATAGCAAAAAACCACATGACTCTCCTGCTAGATTAGAATATCCTAATCTAGCAGGAGAGTCATGCGGGTTTTTGCTATTATCTAATATATAAAAATATATTAGATCAATGTTATTGTATTATAATCGAGCGCGAAATATTCCATACGCACATTCACTGTTGGAGGACATACACCTGGTACTATGACATTTTACATTATCTCATTCTGCCTCTAATATTATACTGTCAGTATAAATTACAATGCTGCTTGTTCAATTATACCGTTTTGATGCCTAAAGGTGTTTCGAGATTGTCTATTGTTACATTTTATTTAAATGGTGTAATATCAAGGTTAGAAGCTATCCGCATAGATCATTCTTCTAATGGGTCTTTCTAAGGCTAAATATTACGTACACAAGTCACCAGTAATAACGTTGAAGTGGTCATTTATAAATTACGTCAATTTTACACACCTCACCAATTTCATGATATTTTGACCACTTCTCGTTTTTTAATTATTTTTTTGTCTTTCTTGAACCATATACAGAATGGATAGGTTACAAATGGCAAGCTTAATTAATGCATAAAACATTATCTACCAGATAACCATACGGCTAACCAGAAAATCACACAGTGTTTTAATTTTCGTAATATTCTTAAATCTAGATTAAATAATTTATACATACATTGTTACATATATACATATAAAAATACATTTAATGTATTTAGGTATAAGTCTAATACAGCTTTACAAATAATTAGTCAATATAATATAATTATTGTATTAATCAAAGACGCAAAATTTAATCATTTTACGTTCATGGACTTTGATAAATTAATGTTTTCCGATACGTCCATATTAATATTATAAATGCAAAAGTCTGTTTGTCTGTTGCACTTTTACGGCTAAACTAACTGAAGTTTTGATTAAATTTGATAAGGACAGAGTTAAAAAAGAGACGGCCACAAACATAGGCTACTTTTTCCAGGGACCTAAATACGGTAGGTATGGAATATTATATACGTTGATTGTATGAAATTTCTTACATTGATGTCATGTCTATTTACAGGCAAAGAGTTCTTTCTATTTAGTACATTAATCTCGGTTTACTCGCAAACGAAGCTGCGCGGGAAAGCTAGTTAAAAATAAGATAAAATATTTTTTAACGCAGTAAAATTGCATCAACCAACTTCCCATTTCCTATATCTAAAGAACCTTTCATCTTTATCACAATTAACATCTTCACCAAATTAACATAGGGCAACGCGGAGAGTACACAGAGGGTATATATACTATACTAACAAAAAATATTTAATTAATTTGGTTCATAAATGACCGAGTTCTGAAGTAACAAACATGAAAAACATACAACCGAATTGATAACCTTCTTTTTGGAAGACGGCTGAAAAGACAATATTATGACGCAGTCAACACCAAAATCGCGAACTCTGTCTATTTCAATCGGAGTAAACGAGAGCCCACTATCACAATGGTAAGTGATCACACACTATGGTAAGTGCATCAGGCGAACCTCTTGCTCGTTTGCCCCCTCTTCTATATAAAAAAAATAACAGTGTAACTGGGCGGCTAGGTCTTATTATTAAGTAAATATTGAAATTTAAAAAAAGGGTAGATTATTTGTCAAATATAATTCGGTAGCGGTTTAGGTATGAATACAATGACTTCATGTTTTTAATTGCAGATCCATACGTCAAAAAAATAAAGATATAGAACCGTTAATGATGATTTTAAGACTAATTTTCGCATTATTTTCTATCGACCCAATTTTGTTCAATTATGTATCAGGTCGGGCCACGGTCTTTGACATATTATGAATATTAATTAACATATATTTTTTGTGATGTGCTATAACAAATAGTTTTTCTTAAAAAACTGCTTAAATAACATCAATTTCTACAAATTAGGTCTTGTCAGCCTCTTAATATGTGATAATATAAGAATTATTCAAATAAAAAAAGATTGTTTAAAGTTTCCCTCGAGTCAAACTCGGGACTCGAGGGAAACAAACAATTCATACAAAGCTCAACTCCTTTGTGGAAAGACAACTTTTTCATGGCGGAAGTTGCTCGCTTCCCACGGGACAGGCGATTGACAAAGAACGTCGTGTGGACCGAACGGAATTTTTATTTGTACACCGTTCAGTACTCGTATGCACGTAACAATATCATCTATGTGCATTGTGAATATGAAGAATACAATTTGTTATGCGCTTGTGGTAGTGTCATTTTGGGAGTGCACCGCGAAGTTTGCGTTAAGCGGGACAGCCAGTTAAGGCTGGTATTAATGAATCGATATAAAAAGGGAAAATACGTTACCTAGTCACAGCGCCTGGTCCTACAAAACTAGGTCCGTAGACACATTGACAATTGATGACAATCAATCACGCGCGGGACCTCATATCATACACTTATATTTTCCGACTGTTTTTACCATTAAACACGCATCAAAATACCTTCTTGTATATTCAGCCGGTGTTATAATTACTCAAAGAAAAAAAATAAGACACACGGGATTAAAACAATTTGTTTGAAAATAAGATTAAATTATTGTTTAGTTCGCCATGTTTGCGAGAGTGAGATAGCACAATACAAAAGTAAGCGAGAGAAACGTAGTTTGCTACGTTCGTCGCATTACTTTGCGTTCGACTGATCGAGCTTAGGTTTAGCAACTGAGATTTTAGAGCGTAATATATCTTCCCTTTTTATATTAATGTATTAATGCCATTTTCCCTTCCGGCCGCGTTCCGATCCGGTAGTAGTTTTAAAAAAAGTTGACGTGTCAAAATAACTTGTAAAAAGTTTTATTGAATAAAGTTCTTCTGATTTCTGTTGGTATGGGCCCTTTTTAAGATTAGATCATCTTCCATTCTGTCGAGTAATTCTTAAAAGACGATTGATTGGCTATACATGTCACTACCATCGTGACTACTAGGTGGCAGAGTTCCGCAACGTCTCGCCCGGGTATTGGGTACCACCGCCTTACCTATTCTTGCCACAATAGCGTCAATGCTTGTCATTGTCGTGTTTCGGTTTGAAGGGTTAGGAACCCGGTAGACTTGTATATGGCATTTCCATCTCGCCACACGGATATCAACGCACAGTTAACATCTTTGGAGTCTATAGGCGATGGTTTCTCTTTCCATCAGGAGAGCCATCTGCTTCTTTGCTATCTAGTGATATATAAAAAAACCGGCCAAGTGCGAGTCGGACTCACGTAGGAAGGGTTCCGTACACATCATCTATAAAAAAAAATAACAAAAAAACACGTTTATTGCATGTAGATCCCCTTAATATTTTCATTTTTTCTTTTACCTCGGACATACATACAGACAAACAGATAAACGGACAAATAGACAAAAATTCTAAAAGCTATATTTTTGGCTTCGATATCGATTAGTCGTGAAAGCGTTACAGACAGACATGTTTTCGCATATAAAAACTTTTCATATCATAAGATAATAAACAAGCAGATAGCTCTTCTGATAGAAACAGACAACCATCGTATATTGACACCAAAGATGTTAACGGTGCGTTGCTATGCGTGTGGCGGAGTGGTAATGCCACATCCATAAGTTTACCGGTTACCTTATCCTCCAAACCGGAACGCAATAGTGACAAGTGTTGACGCTATGGCGGCAGGAGTAAATAAGGCGGTGGTACCAAGATCTAGGCGAGACATTGCATAAATCTACCACCTAGCAGACACGTATAGCCAATTGATCGCCTTTAACGAACTGCCTGACAGAATGGCAGATGGTCTATTCTTCTAAGGGGGCCCAGACCAAAGCGGGAGATATGTATTTTCCGGGATAAATAGTCTGTGTGCTTTTCCAGACTATATTCTATCTCTGTTATTACTTTCATCCAGATCCATTAAGCTATTAAGGCGAAATTCAAACATCCATCCATTTTTTTCGCATTTACAACGTTAAAGATTCCATAAGTGAGATTCCGCAATATATGTACATAAGAAAATTGTCTAAGAACCGGATCTAATCGAGAAATGAAGACGTTGAAATGTAAAATTGCGTTATTATAACTAGCAATTGGCTTAACGCTAGTTAAATACCCAACTGTTCGGTTGAGCCAAGTGAACGCGGTGCGCGCTGGCGCCGGCAAAGAGGAAGCGGCTTATTAAACCAATTAGAAGCTGATCCATTGCAACGAGGAGGCTAATCGCTTGTACGTATTTAAGACAAATTCGCAACTTCATTTATAAGTGTTATAAGTTATTCAACAGCCAAGGATTGTCTTCTAATTTGTATGCGTTTGAATTGATCAACATATTTTAAATATTAAACCTATGTGCCAAGGTCAAATTGATTTTAAATATTTGTAAATACACCAGATGATAAGAGGTGTTTAAAAAAATCTTTCTATCATAAGATAGCGAGAAAGCAAGGCGCTCGTGGTGGAGAGAGAAACTATCCCCTGTATATATAGTGTATTTTTTTTTATGTCATAAGATAGCAAACAAGCAGATGGGTCTCCTGATGGAAAGAGTCAACCATCGCCTATAGACACCAAAGATGTTAATGGTGCGTTGCTATCTTGTGGCGAGGTATAATGCCACATGCATAAGTTTACCGGCTACCTTACCCTCCAAACCGGAACACGACAGCAACAAGCACTGACGCTATTGCGGCAGGAACAGGTAAGGCGGTGGTACCAGACCCGGGCGAGACAATGCAGAACTCTACCACCTAGTAGCCACGATGGTGTGACTCGATAGCCAATCGGTCGCCTTTTACGACCTGCCTGGCAGAACGGCAGTTGGCCTATTCTACAAAGGAGGCCGGGACCAACACGGCGAGTGGCGGGATGGCAACTACTTTGCCTTCCTCGACAGTGACAATCATTGAGGTTATTGCGGCAGGATATATACATATGTAACGTGGTGGTCCAATATACCCAGACGAGACGTTGCGAAACTTTGCCACTCAGTAGTCACGATGGAAGTGACGCGTGTAGCATTCGCCTTTATTTTACTGTCTACCAAAATGACATGATCTATTCTTCTAAGGGAAACCCGAACTAATACGGTGGGGAATAAGCATAAGAGGCGTATTTTCATTGATTATTTTGAATTTTTTTAAAAGGTATCATCACGCCGGTTTTCTGTTCGGTTCATTACGATTTACCGGTTTGTGGGGTGGTGATCTCGTGCACCACTTTCGGTTGTGAGGTAGGTAGAGTAATCCGAATATATACAGACTTCACGAATCATTACGATTTACCGGTTTGTGGGGTGGTGATCTCGTGCACCACTTTCGGTTGTTAGGTATGTAGAGTAATCCGAACATCTACAGACTTCACGGTTCATTACGATTTACCGGTTTATGGGGTGGTGATCTCGTGAACACAACTTTCCACAATATTAGTACGCGTAGTAGGAGCATAAATTTATATTCGAATCGTTGCAGATCGGGTTCGATTCTAGACAGGAACAAACATTTGTATGATGAGCAGAATACTAAAAGATACGGTAGCACAACATACATTAATACATACAAGTCATAAATAAATCAAAACATTAGTCTTTTACGCCATAAATGTGAAATATCAAGCAATATTAATATTTATGACAGTGCTACATTCGCAAGAGTTATACGCGGCGAACGCCAACGCATGATATAATGAATTCGTGGCGCCCGACCGGATCTATTATGGCGATTAACTGCTTGTAATTAATGAATGAGCCTCAATTACTATGCCACTTTTCATATGCCTAAAATAATCCATACATATAAAACACGAAAGTCTGTTCGTTTGTCTATCTGTTACGTTTCCACGGCTACAGGTTAAACCGATTTCGACGAAATTTGGCAAAGTTGAAGATCCGGGGTCGAACATTGGCCACTTTTTTGAAAATTAGCCCTTAAAGCTTAAAGTTAGCCCTTTTCCCCGCGTTGGTCCCGGGCTCCTTTGGAGAAGAGGCCAACTGCTATTCTGCCAGGCAGGTCTTAAAAGGCGACCTATTGGCTTTACGAGTCACCACCATCGTGACTACTAGGTGGTAGTCTCGACCATGTCAGGTATCACCGCCTTACCTATTTCTGCCCCAATACTGTCAGTGCTTTCACTGTCGTGTTCCGTTTTGGAGGGTAAGGTAGCCGGAAAACTAATGCATTTAGCTTTAGACCTCACCACAAGATAGCAACGCACCATTAACACCTTTGATATCTATAGGCGATGGTCGATTCTGTCCATCGAGAGACCCATCTGCTTGTTTGCTTTCATATGATATAAAAAAAAAGGCTAAAATGTGTGTCAAATGAATGGTAGAGTGTGTAGGTAATGTTTATATTTATTAATTTAATGTGATTTTAATGCATACCACTCGTATATAAAAATATTAGCTTTCTACACTCCTTCACCAGGTAAACTTTAACTGTGCCCAATTTTATAGTCCTCACTAGTCCTATCGGCTATTAATTGTAGGAAGTAGCGAGATTTTGTGTCTCAGTAGTTCCATTGACTTCGATAACGGAACTGGAACTGCTGAGAAAAACAATCTCACTAGTACCATGGAACTGATTACCAGTGGGAATAGTGAGAATCATCGCCTATAGAAACCAAAGATGTAAGTGGTGCGTAAATAACCGCGTGACGCGATGCTAATGTCATAGGTATTGCCAGCTATTTTATCTTATACATATTCGCCCCCGTTGGTCCGGGCTCTTTTAAAGAATAGACCGACTGCTGTTCTGCCAAGCAGGCCGTAAGAGGCGACCGATTGGCTATGCCTGTCACTACCATCGTGACTACTAGGTGGCAGAGTTCCGCAACGTCTCGCCCGGGTATTTGGTACCATCGCCTTACCTATCGCTGCCGCAAGAACTTCAGTGCTTATCATTGTCGTGTTCCGGTTTGGAGGGTCTGGTAGCCGGTAGACTTAGGACCTATGCATGTGGCATTGCCATTCCGCCACATAGCAACGCACCATTAACATCTTTGGTGTCTATAGGCGATTTGATTCCTTTTCCATCAGGAGAGCCATGTGCTTGTTTGCTAACTAATGTTATAAAAAAAATCGAGGCGTTGATGTTATTTTGTAAGATATAGGTTGTACCAGCGTACCAAAGCCGGGCGAGACGTCAATGAACTCTACCAACTCTTTACTATTTTTGTACAGATAACATAAAAATAGTAAAGTCAATGCTCATCAAACGTTTGATGGTAGAATTAACAAACTAATTCGTCTAATAAATCTAAATATGGACCACTTAAACATGAGACTAGTTTAATGTAATAAATTGAAACTAATGTAGGAAGTTATCCAGCGATACCTCATGTGTTGCCTTATCCGGCCGTCTATCTTCCAAATGGATCCCCATTAATCAGATTGGCCACTTAGATGAATTGGGTCGCGTGCGCATGTGCGCAGTTCACGATAACTTTTCACCTTAATGCGGAATCGAGGGTCACGAACGGGACTCTGGTCATTAGTGCACGGATAGTTTCATTAGACGTGAGCAAATTGTTGAGTATTGGATCTGGAGCATTTGATACTGCACAGCACAACGCCGAAGGCGAACATTACGGAATGGTTCTAAATAGTAATTTCGCGCAGTTATACGTACCAGAATCTTAAAGGGAGAGAGATTAAACATGCAAAATACGAATTAATATAGAATCCTATATTGTTATTATAGCTAAAGTTTTGGAAGGACGAATATTTGGATATATATATATATATATTCTATTACTATTTTGTGCAAAAACTGTTTAATAGGTTTTCACGAAACTCCACAAACATTAGCTTATTCATTGATGCTTATGTATACACGTAGCATTTTGTTTAAGCGTATTGTTCTTTTGATTTCACTCAAATAAGACACAAGGTAATGAAATAATTCATTCATTTAATGAAGTAATACGCAACAACCGACTTTCAATGTTCCTGGATCAGATATCCAGGAATACAGGAGATTGAAAGTTCAATTCATTAAATTTATACGGGACCAAATGGGAAGTATACCAAACATTAAAAGGATTCTAACATAAAGAGGATTTATTTCGTTATTAATTAAAAGATTCAAATCCTTCAATTAATGACCGGCAAATAAAACGCATTATGTCAAGCTGATAGGTATTATCTTATATATAAAATCTTATATATAAAATTGTCGTGTCACAATGTTAGTTACCATAATCGAATCGGCTTGACCGATTTTTATGAAATTTCATATGCAGTAGGTCTGAGAATCGGCTACTATCTATTTTTCATACTCCTAAGTGACAAGGGTTGTCCACCCCTAACATTTTTTTTATATTTAGGATAAAATTTTTACTTGTTTATTTTTTTGTAATGTGGCATTAAAAACACATCCCTTAATTTTCACCCTTCTTTTTTTTAAATTTAATTCAATAATTTATATAATAAAGTTTTCATTCAATAATATGTAATAAAGTTTTAATTATATAATAATAAAGTTTTAATTGAATAATTTATATGGCAAAACAACGTTTGCCGGGTCAGATAGTAATTTATAAAAAATTGCAACTCAAAGATTTTAAAAAAATCTACAAAATGACAACGCGGAAGAGAAAAAAAGATGAAAACAAAAATGAAAGTGTTAACTGGCCGGGCATCTGGCGATTGAGTCAAGTTCGTGATATTAAAGTGAATTGAAGCGTATGATCAAACAACACGCGGCGGATCAGCAATGCCATTCGTGTAATAGAATAATTAATGGCTATTGGACCCGCCTGAGGGTCAGTGACAGTATGCTCCCTTGCAGCCGAGAGCGTTAACAGGGCCCTGCATACAATCACGCTTTCAATGAAACTAGCTTTTTTAATTGTGCAATATTTCAACGTGGAAGAGAATAAAATTACAAAAGTTATGTTAGAACGTTTGATAAACACAACATACTAATGTATTAAGAATCCACCTTTGGGAGACTACCTTCATTTTCCACGTGGTTGGTGGAATAGGAACCCTGTTTAAAAGATTGACCACCTGTCTTCTTACCTCGGTAGTATGCAAAAGGCGAGCAAACAAAGGAGACAATGTCATTGTGACTAACAAGTAGTAGGGATCTGCAACGTCACACACAGGTTTGGAGCCATCGCTTTAACTTCTTATCGCAACACCATCTATGATTGTCACTGTTGTGTTTGGTTTCGATTTTAAGCCGCAAGCAACGCAGCCGCCTACTAAGAGCGTTATAACATCGTAAACACAAACATAGAAGATAACATAGATATGCACTTCGCGTTTTTGAAAGAAGTTAATAGGACTTCTTTAAAAGTAACGTTCCTTTAAACAGTTTTAAAGAAGCTGATCGCTTGGACGCTCGGTTTCTTATAGATAAAGTATACAGACGTTTTACAACTAGATATTTACTTTGGTATTGTAACATCCCTCGAGCTGGTCCGGGTCCCCTTTGAAGAATAAACCATATGATATTCTGTCAGGCGAAGGATTGGTTATAATACATGTCACTACCATCTTGACTACCACTATTATGCCACTATAACGTCAATGCTTGTCGCTGTCGTGTTTCCGTTTGGTAGGTAAGGTAGCCGATAAAATTATGCATGTGGCATTGCCATCCTACCGGACAACAACGCATCATTAATATCCTTGGTACTACCATATTGACTACCACTATTATGCCACTATAACGTCAATGCTTGTCGCTGCCGTGTTCCCGTTTGGTAGGTAAGGTAGCCGAGAAAATTATGCATGTGGCATTGCCATCCTACCGGACAACAACGCATCATTAATATCCTTGGTACTACCATATTGACTACCACTATTATGCCACTATAACGTCAATGCTTGTCGCTGCCGTGTTCCCGTTTGGTAGGTAAGGTAGCCGAGAAAATTATGCATGTGGCATTGCCATCCTACCGGACAACAACGCATCATTAATATCCTTGGTACTACCATATTGACTACCACTATTATGCCACTATAACGTCAATGCTTGTCGCTGTCGTGTTTCCGTTTGGTAGGTAAGGTAGCCGATAAAATTACGCATGTGGCATTGCCATCCTACCGGACAACAACGCATCATTAACATCTTTGGTGCCTATAAGCGATGGTTTATCTTTCCAGCCATCTGCTTGTTCCCTATTTAACGATATAAAAATCATTCAACAACTATTTTAAGGTCACTCGAGTATTCTCTAAATTGTCGAAACTTCCATTTCCATTTCACACCTCGCTTATAATAAACGACATGACTGCGCAGTTGAGTTGAATGCCGGAAGGAAAACTTATTACGATGAAATGATGGTTACAATCACCAACAATCGATTTGAAGCGATGTTAAGTGATACTACAAATCCACTATTCTTAGCTTATCATGACAAACACAAATATCTAACATCGCTTCCTGCTCTCACCAAAGACATGTCAAGTGTCGGAAGGAACAGAAAATAGCTGTATCATTACAAAGGGTCATAGCGATGTCAACATAAATAGATGTGCCTAAGGATGCTTTGGCTACAGTGAATTATGTAAGACCCTAACAATATCCAGTACCTAAAAGGTATCTAGCAACCACTTAGGATCTTTCTCTAGTGTTCCACTTATGCAATTCCTAAAGCTATTATTTTCTATTCAAATCGAAGGAAACAATGCTCGGTTAGGGGGTCACAGACGTGCCCATGCTAATATCCGACAGTTGAAAATAATCGCCGGCGAACGCTATTGTATTCAGTGAAAAGATTTACTGACGCAAATTTACTGACAACGAAACTGGACAATAAGTTTGTGGCGTTGCTAAGAGATGCATACGTTAGAATCGGAGCGGGGAATAACATCGCTGGTGAAGGATTACAAGACGTGAAGCTTGAAGGAAACATAAAGGTATTGTGCTGTCGTAGTCGTAAATCTTTACGAGACGAACAGAATCAGCGCAAGCTCGCATATTTGATAGGCGTGTGGACTTGATCCGATTATCCGGCGAAGAAGAGCACAATGTCCACATTTATCTTCATATTATATTATGGCTGTTGTATATTTCAATGCGTTATGTAAATTCTAATCTTTGCATTTATCTTATCTTTATATCTTACTAGCTGTTGCCAGCGACTTCGTCCGCGCGGACTTCGTTTACTCCGCACAGCACCTCCCCGCTAGGTGATAGCGTGATAATATTTAGTCTATATGTTGACCCGACCTGTTGGTAATATTCATGTAAAATTTGAAGTAAATCTATGCAGTACTTTTTGAGTTTACCTCGGACATACATAAAGACAAACAGATAAACAGACAAAAATTCTAAAAACTATGTTTTTGGCTTCGATATCGATTGTAGATTACGCCCCAAGTATTCTTTTAAAAAAATATTCAATGTAGTTTTGACTTTCCTACGATTGTATTATATGTATAGATATATCTTTGTATAATCTGTGTGTTAGTCAACAATACTAATAGATAGAAATACATATATAAATACTAGAATATATTTAATAAACACCCAAACCCGGAAATACAAACATTTATGCTCATCACACAAATGCTTGTCGCCGTCGGGGATCGAATCCGAGCCCCGCCGATTGCGTAGTCAGGGTCGCTAACTACTCGACCAACGGGGAGGTCAGTTCATAAATAATAAAACAAATTTAACAAACATTAAACACAGAAATACAAACATATATGCTCATCGCAGAATAAGTAATTGTTTCCGTCGAGAATCGAACCCTAACTCCATCGTTTGGGTAGTTGGGTTTGCTAACCACACGACCAACGTAAAGTTGTAATTTAATCTATATATTAATACGTGAAGGAAAATTTTTTGGACTCCTTTTTAAGATAGGTAATTACGTGAACGCTAGAGTATGATGAAAGTCACAGTTAAAGTTTATATAGTGGACTGCAGAAACCTAATATTTTTAAATAATATGCGCTAAAAATACATTATACATATTAATAAAATAAACATTTAAATTCATATGACATACATGATATTATACACACATGTCCAACATTTTCTTTACAGCGGACGTCAGTTACCAAACTTAAAAGAAATTTTATTGTTTCGTCTATGGTCGAATTTCGGTCTTAGGCGATCGCTAGTTACTTTAACTACTTCTTCAACTTTCAAAAGAAGTCTACAGGAAGAGGTCTTGAGAAATAGAAGTAGAATTTCAAAACATAACAGTCTGTCAGGGTGGTCGGCGATTCTAATGCAATGCTGTTCGCTTGCGGCGCTCCCGACTTGAAATATCACGGCCTTTTGCAATAGACTATGAATATTGTACATATTCATCTACAATCTAGATGCTTAACTAAAGACTTTTATGTATACTTATTAATGTAAATCTATACATAAATAAAACTATGTAAACTTGTTCATGTAAATCTATATTCTATACATAAATAAAACTGAAGTGTCATGTCTGAGGTTTCAAAAAACTAGGTTTTTTCAAGTGCTATATGTTATTTTTACGATACTAACACCTAAACAATCATTTTTAAAATTTCTGTCTGTTATTCCGTTTGTACGGGGTAATCTCCGGAACGCCTGAACCGATTTTGGTTTCTACACTGAAAGATAGAGGAGTTTATAGGACAGGATGTAGACTACTTTTTACCCGAGTGAGCAAAAAGAAGTAACGATTTTGGATCACGCGAATGAAGTCGCGAGCAATAGCTAGTTATTAATATGAGTATCGCAACAACAATGGAACTCCTTGCGTGGTAAGCGGAGTGAAATGTACGTGGATGACGCCAAATTCACATTTTGCTGGCTTGCGAAGTAAGTGATGATCACGATTGTAACATTTAAACGACAATTAACTTTTTTGCGGTAATCGGATTCTACGTGCTTTTACCAAACACGATGGTACTAACATACTATCACGAGACTCCGAGATACTACTGAGATTTTTTAAGATAGAAAAAAAACAATAATCCTTTGCTCGACTCGAATCAAGTCAGTAATGGGGCAGTAAATCAACAATATATAACATTTAAACAAGGCAATAATAATATAGCTTCTTAGATCGCCTGTTTGTTTTTTCTTAAGTATCTTCACGCCCGTATCCCGAAGAGCTAGGCAGAGGTTGTAACCAGTGCACCCACGATTAGCCGAAGATACGTCCCACAATGTGATAAGTGGCAAGTCTAACGCCAACAGGTTACTTTTGAAATCCAGGGCAAAGTTGTGCCCCCCCCTGGAAGCCATTTACCTCTCTACTAGCTATATACTGCTGTACAGATATTAAGATAAAAATCGCTTTAAAATATTAACGTTGCCCCCCCCCCCCCCCCCCTCGGCCTAGAACCTGGGTACGCCCATGCATACAAACGTATCAGCATGACGAAGAAAAAATAAACACAACGCACAAAAAGTGTCCGTTAGTGCATTTAAATAAAAAAAAAAATATTACGCGCACACACCTATGTACACGCACAAACACACACGTAATCGCGGTCGCACCCACATATGCAAACCTTAACGTTTATAATATAAGGAGTATTTTAAATAACTATAATTAATATAATTGTAATCTGTATGACTAAAAAAGAATTTAAAAACTTTATCATGAAATCTATCAATGAAGACTTATAAACACGCGTACATACACACACACACACGCATACACGCACATACATACACACACACGCACCGTATCTCCGTAATGTAAGAATGCGAATTTTAGTATATTGTGTAAATTTAACATGAGTCTTTATTTTTAATGTATTATTATTTTTAATCTAATTAATTTCATTTTATATTTTCAATTTGAAGTGTTACATATTTACTGTCTGTTTTTGTTGTTAAATTTTAAACTATCATTTTCACTTTCATTACTTGTGTTTTTGTGTGACACGTTCAGTTATTATTATTTGTTATTATTATTCATTTGCTTACATATCTTCATACCTGATCCCTTACGGGGTAGGCGGAGTGAACCGAGTACCATTACCATTTGTCACGATCCTTGCAGTTCTGACTACTGTCCTACTATAATTACTAATATATAAAAGAGGAAATAATTAAATTAGCCAAAAATACTTCCCATAAATTCAACTATAAATAAATTATTGTTACAGCGACAATTAGCTGGAAATGACAGACAAACATATAAATAACCTTTATATTTATTGATTAGGCATTTTGTAAAAGTTAAATTATGTTGAAACGTTATTTGATATTTATTGTGTCGTTTGCTGTGTTGTATAAGTCCTGCATATATAATGTAAATCCATAACTGGCCCTAAGCCCAAGTTACGCTTTGTATGTAGGTACATATTTTGTTGTTAAGCGCTGTGGATTTTGTTAAATAAATAAATAAATAAATAAATAATAATGGAAACGATGGCAAAAATATGAACGTAATATTATGCTAAATATATTTTGATATCAAATTCAAATAGGCTGGCTACATAAATTAATAATACGACCTTGCCTATGTTAAATAACTGACAACATAACCGCAAATACACGTAGCGGACCGTTAGGGTTGCCAATTCAGTAAGAAATAAAACACGAATATAGGTGAAAAAATTGAAAAATATATCAAAAGATAGCAAACATGCGGAAGGTTATCTTGATGGAAAGAGATAACTATCGCCTACAGACGTCAACTATATTAATGGCGGACTCGTTACAGTTATGTGGGTGAGAAATAAAGCACAAGTTTACGGGCCACGTTACCTTCTAAACTGAAATACGAGAGTGATAAGCACTGACACAATTACGAAAGGAATAGTGTTGGTTCGGGCTCCTTTGAAGCAAAAATCAACTACCGTTTTACCAGGCAGGTCGGTCGGTAAAAGGCGACCGATTGGCTATCCGTGTCACTACCATCGTGACTATTAGATGGTAGAATTCCGCAACGTCTCGCGCGGGAATTCGGTATCACCGCCTTACTTATTCCTGCCTCAATGCTTGTCATTGTCATGTTCCGGTTTAGAGGGTTAGGTAGCCGGTAGACTTATGCATGTGGCATTGCCATCCTGCCACACGGATAGCAACGCACCATTAACATATTTGGTGTCTATAGGCGATGATTTCCCTTTCCATCAGGAAAGCCATCTGCTTGTTTTTTTTTAAAGAAGAGGGGGCAAACGAGTTTTTGTTTTATACTATGTAGTGAAGAGGGGATTTTAATTTCATCCCGTTGGTCGAGTGGTTAACGAGCCCGACTATACAATTTATATATATTAGTATCGTTAATTAACACCTATATCACGAGCAAATAATTTGATTATTTTGGGGTTCTATCAATTTGCATAAATTTTTTAAAAAGAAAAAATCATTAATATATTATGCCTGTAAATGATGGATAAAACATTTTTTTGTTTACATGAACATTATCTACATCACTTTCATTGTGGCTATTAGGTGGTAGATTTCTACAACGTCCTTACCTATTACTACCGCAACTGTGTTAGTAGAGGGTTAGTTTGGAGGTTCCTCAGGTTGTAAAAAAATATATTCACTATACTAATGACAAACCATTTATATCATTTATTTCCATTAGGAGAGCCATCTGTTTAATTGCTATGGCATAAATAAGACAAAATTAACAGAGATTTTTTTTTATATCATAAGATAGCAAACAAGCAGATGGGTCTCCTGATGGAAAGAGTCAACCTATAGACACCAAAGGTGTTAATGGTGCGTTGCTATCTTGTGGCGAGGTCTAATGCCACATGCATAAGTTTACCGGCTACCTTACCCTCCAAACCGGAACACGACAGCGACAAACACTGACGCTATTGCGACAGGAAGAGGCAAGGCGGTGGTACCAGACCCGGGAGAGACAATGCAGAACTCTACCACCTAGTAGTCACGATGGTAGTGACTCGCATAGCCAATCGGTCGCCTTTTACGACCTGCCTGGCAGAACGGCAGTTGGTCTATTCTTCAAAGCCCGGAACCAACACGGGGATATATTTTAAATTGCGTGGTTAGCAGCCCTACGGCCAGATTCAATGACTAAATCTGCTATATCAAAGAACGTGACATCCTTTGTTTTCTACAAAATTGATTAAATCGAGGTGACGGTCACCCACGGGCGGACGTGTTTTGCTGACTTGCGATTATTTCATCATCCCAACAAGGAAACATTGCATGTAAACAAATTAATTTGAATAATTGAAATCAAGATAAACAAATTCGGATTTGAAATTGTGTTTCTAACCCGTGACTTCGTCCGCGACAAAAAGGATCTCATTGACTTTTTTCGAAATGGCCGAAAACAGTCACAAGACTATTAATGTGGCATTAGTTTTGACAGATAAACTCCTAATTTTATATTTTCTACCAGAACGGGAACTCTATTTGTATTACCGTTTACCTTCCGTCCTTCTCAGAAAATCCGGTTACCTTCCAGATTCGAACACAAAATTGGCAGGCTATGACTATTTGATTTTACTTGACATTTAGTATTGTGAAAATGTAGCCAAAATAAAATTTCGGCAATTATGAACACCTTGAGGAGTAGGTGGAAAAAGCTAAGTACCATACGAACCTTAAAACTGACGCGTCTATATTTTATTTAAGTAATGGGTGCCATAAATTTACAATCTAAGCAACTTTGTCTTAATTTTATTAATAATCAAAACTGAAACATTATAATATGATATTATTGCCTTAAGTACTTAGCAAAGAGCAGTCAGTAGTGTACTTAATTAATCAAAGTGTAAAAATAGTATTCGCACACTTTCTTAGATTTGGCGTTGCATGGTCCCTCTCTAATTTGTACCAAATTAGCAAATTTCAAATATAAATTGCACATCTAGTCAACATTATGCATATATTTATATTAAAAACTACACATCTTACA
Organism: Apodemia mormo; assembly: GCA_036924255.1. Classification (NCBI taxonomy): domain Eukaryota; kingdom Metazoa; phylum Arthropoda; class Insecta; order Lepidoptera; family Riodinidae; genus Apodemia; species Apodemia mormo. The sequence goes on along the minus strand of JAUPFN010000005.1, from coordinate 41,568,717 downwards.
TAACATAAAAGCGTTATGTAAAACTCCTCGGGGTGTGCTAACGAAATGCAAAATTGGTGGGACACTAGGAAATTATGTACCGACCGAAAGATAATCTATGAAAACCAGAAATCCAGGAGTAAACTCTCGCTTCCATTGTGCGGTGCCGTAACGGTGACCTTTGAACCGTACAGAGACGAATCTCGTAACACAATAGTACAGTTAATCCACGGGAGAATACAACAGGAAACGTTACGCTCTGTATTTCCACATAGAGAGAGTTGTTCGGTACTATCACATTACAATGTCTGTCTCGAATGCTGGCGACCGCGGATGTGTAACTCGAATACGGTGAAACATTCAAGTCGGAACCGTGAAGTCGCTATCACCGCAAACCACAGTCTTTGTTGACAGCTAATAACTCTGAAGGAGACACCGTAATCGCCGGCCTAGATACGGCCCTGAGGTGGTACCGTTATATTGACTCCTGTGCTATTTTTCAAAGCTTTCGCTAGATTTATTCTTTGAAATAGCATTAGGTATACTCGAAACGAAAATACTTCAATTACTAAAAAAGGGCTCCAGGGTTGATACTGGCCCTTTTTTAATGAATAGCTCAAGCGCAAAGAAGGCAAAAGGTTTTATTACTATCGCGACTAATAACTAGGTATAGTTCTGCAAAATCTGGTATTATCGCTTAACCTATTCTTGCTACAATAACGTCGGTGCTTGTCGTTGTCGTGTTCAGGTTCGGAGGTTAGAGGACCAAGGAGGTTCGGACGTTTACATGGATAGCATCGGACCAGTAACATCTTTTGTGTATATAGGCGATGGCTGTCTCATTCAATCACGAGATCTCTCTGCTTGTTTGCAATCTTATGAATTAAAAAAACACATAAAAGGCTGTATTATCAGTTGATTTTTTGTATCAAGAAAAATTACGGATTTGAGAGTCAATCTCTAAAAATATTATTCCATAAGGTAATGTGTATTGTAAATCAAGGGATTAAAAAGTTGCCTATAAACAAACATCAAAGTTAAATATAAGATTCTAACGTGACTAAAGGAAATCATCACGTCTTTCGCGATGCGTAGTCAGTTTAAATCCCCGGTAATAGTATAACCTATGTGATTTGATATCACTTCTACGATTTAGACGAATTCAATAAGAATAAAAATCAGTCTGGATGTTTGTGCTATAGAGTATTCTAAAGATAAGGATATACATAAATACATACTCCCGATAAACACTACCCACCTTCTGGCATAGTCGGGTAAAAACACGCAGGCATGGCATCAACTACTAATTTATATAATCACCCATTGAACGTCATATCCTTGGGCAAGAAACTAATAGAACAACATTGCATTCCGATACAAATGCGGCGGCGATACTAATAAACCAAGAGCAGGCGTGGCAATTGCCATCCCTATTGTTCCAAGGCTTATTGCGCTTGCGCACAATGGCGATTGTCGTAAAAGATGGCAGGAACTAAATGGTCCGGTTGTTTGACCGATTGCCTATACAGCTTGGTGGATAGCTTCGATAGCTCTGTCCTTTTCAAGCGCACGTCAACGATTGAAAGCGGTGACATGATGACTGTTGCCATAGATTGGAGTTTGTTATTCCTGTTGCTTCGCTATTTATTAGCCTTTCCTTTCAGAGATAAAACAATGACCGTTTACAAATTTAGCTTCTTTTATTTTTGATTCGAAGAAAGGATCGTTAGCATAATTTTGAATTATTAAAGAAGTCACGCTATACAAAACATATTATTGTGTACAGTCAAAATCACGAGCGGTTATCGTGATACATAAGTTATATTGTTACTTAATTCGGGTTAAAACTTTTTAACAATAAGAATAATAACTGTTATATTTACCACAGACACTGTACAAATACAGTTAATAAAAAAAATACACAAATAAGACAAAAGAACGAAGATAAGTGAAAATGACACCGATTATAACAATAATACGTGTATATTTTTTTAATCATCGATCGATCATAGCTTGGAACATGAGTGGAAGTCTTATACCATCGAATCTTACTAGTTCTACTGCCCCGTTGGTCGAGTGGTTAGCGACCCTGACTACGCAATCAACGAGGCTCGGGTTCGATCCCCGACGGGGACAAGCATTTGAGTGATGAGCATAAATGTTTGTATTTCCGGGTTTGGGTTTTTATTATGTATGTAAAAGTATTTATATATGTATTTCTATGTATTAGTATCGTTGACTAACACCCATAACACAAGCAAATAATTTGCTTACTTGGGGTTAGATCAGTGTGTAATTTGTCCCGTAAATATTTATTTATTTATATTTATTTATTTATTCTACCATGCCTCTGACATTATACTAATACTAATTTGAGAAAAATCTCGAAATAACCGTAATAAATAACACTTTAGTCAACCCCGCGGATCGAACCCGGGACCTCAAGATCTGAGCCGAATAAGCCTAGACCACGAAAGTTGCAGTGAAACACTTCGCCAATCCTTCAATATTTATAAAACTGCCAGGCATATGATGCTTCAGTAGGGGCTTAGACCAATAAGGGTTTAAATCACGAAATTACATTGCCACATACTCCCTTCTTCTTCTTTCGGACGGACGACTAGCGCCATCTTTGCGTGTGGTTAGGGATAACCCTACTCTTGTCATCCAAACTCTTCCACATACTCCCTAAAACTAAACTAATTATGTAAAATACGTGAGATCTAACGGTTAACATAATTTAATTTCGTGTTAGATGCGCGTGCGACACCGAAATCATGACATCACGTGTGGAGCTCGCTACGAAGAAACGGGAGTGATTCATTGGTCAAATCGCGACCGTGAGGTGCGCGGGCGCATACTGATGGTACACGCGCCCTCTCTGAATGCTTAACGAGACATGCTTCTCTGTCATAATGGATATAGTTACCTGTATTGTATCACGATTACACGAATAACAACACCTTACCTGTAAAGAATAAAAAAATAGTCAGAAATTTGAATGTAAGACGAATAGCAATTATATAATAACAATTATATATAATAACAATTATATATAATAAAAGTTATATACAATAACAATTATATATAATAAAAAATATGTATCACAACAATTATATAAATATAATACCAATTGTATCTATACGTACCTACGTACGTATTTATACCACTGATATAAAAAATCAAGATGCACAGTCCCGAACAAAACTGACATTCAAAACTGTCGCTAATTTCACACAAGTACTTATAGATATGACGAAAATATATGTTTTTGCATATCCAACCTTAAGTGCAATATTTATAGTTGTTTTTGTTTTACAAAGCAATGTCCAAAAATTAATAAAACTGTCAGTATCGCGGCCGACGCGATTCTATTTGAAATGAGCGCACAGTTCTAAATTTTGCGCTCATTTTTACAGGACGTTTTGGAGACACTGATTGTGCATCTTGGGTTTTTTATATCAAATATATATTCGTAAGTACTCTTGCCCTAGGCCGAAGTTTCTCTTAACTCAAACGATATAAACTATGCGAAGTGAAACAAAAAGCACGGTTTCGCTGTTTACTAGCTGCTTTAAATTCATATCGAAAATAAATATAATGAAAGGAGTTAGGTGTTACAAATGTGTACTAGTGAAGAATATAAGTTATGTTTAACAAGTAATTAATGCCAACAGGGTCACAAAAAAGCGATAGATGGCCTAAGAATCGATAAATCAGGCACACATGCAGTTTCAGGCGAGGCATGTTTTTTAGAAAACAAAAATGTAAATCTCAGTAAAAACAGTTGATCAAATTGGAATACGAAACTTGGTTTTGCTATAAATCCTTAGCAGGAAGAGGCAATCGAGACAATCGCGGCAGTCTAGCATATCAATTTTCATTCCATTCACTCTTCTTAGTGCTTACCATGCTACGGAACCGATGTGATAATATTAATTTTTAAAATCAAATATAGAGGTTATTCGTGATGACCTACCATCAGTTAAATTTTGCGTCGCCATAACTCCAGTAATACTGTTGTGTTCAGACAAAACACCTTCGCACTTCGCAAAAAAATATTTTTTGTATCATAGGAGTATAAACAAGCAGATGTAAAAAGAGATCATTGTCTATAGACCAAAGATTTCAATGGTGCGTTGCTATCTGGGTGGCGGGTTGGTAATGATATATGCATAAGTTTACCGGTTACCTTTCCCTCCAAATCGGAACACGTCAGTGACCAGCACTGATGCTATTGCGGCAGAAATAGTTAAGGCGGCGGTACCAGATCCGAGCGAGAACTCTCCCACCCAGTAGTAACGATGATAATGACAAGTTCGGCCAATCGTTCGTCTATTACGACCTGCCTGGCAGAATAGCAGATAGGTCTATTCTTCAGAGGAGGCCCGGACCAACATTAGCAAAATTGGACAATATTGTACTCAATTAAGGCTTAGTAGGTTTAATAAGCTTAGTAGCTAAGTTTTGTTATACAAACTTAATAAACTGTTTAAATTTCTCCTTTATATGAACTAGTTGATTTACGAAGCTTCGCCCCCGACTATATTAACGTGTAGATATAGTTTTCCATACAATTTTTTAGTCTCTTAGGGGTTAATTTTTGAAAAAAATTACTTAAGTAAGTACGACCCCGGATGAAAATCCGGCATTTTTGATGAAATTTGGCATGGAGATAGTTCAAAAAGTATCTCTATGCCGAATTTCGAAACATTCGGTTAAGCGGTTTAGTCGTAAAGGCGTAACAGACAGACTTTCAGACTTAACGGACAGAACAATAGGATAGATGGCTTTATATCCATATAAAAATAATATCTACGGTCCGGGCCCCGCTGCATGATAAAAGTTTAAATCCTACAGGAATAATGGATTTTTCCGAAGTAAAAGCCTATGTGTAAAGTCTGGATATAGACCAAATTTATTCCAAATATTAATTAATTTATACTATTTCATTGTTTTTGCGTGAATTACACACATCCAAATATTAAAATATACAAAATAGCGATTCATCATTGTTTTTCTAAAATCATTACTAATATTATAAATGCGAAAAACAATTTTGTTTGTTACGCATTCACGAATAAACTACTAAGCCGAACTAAATTTTGCATACACAATATAGGGTACCTTTCATCCAGAATAAAGCACTGTTCTAGAGGAATAGAAAAATAACTATTAACGCATTAGGAATATTTCATTCAGGAATACTGTTCCCAAGGGATATAAAAAAAAATTAACACGATCAAAGAAGCGCACAAAAGTTACGTTTATATTTTAATAAGATTGAGGCCGATAGAATGATGTTTGTGAATTGCGTAGCCAAATCAAAATATTTCATCTTTTAAAATCATTAACATCTTTTAATGCGCAGCTGATCTCAGACAGAGATAAATAAATATCTAAGACCTGACGCAAACCTTGTAAAAAACAACAAAAAAATTAATGTTATGAACTAATGAGAAAAATAATGTAACAGTTGCTCAATTTTTATACAGATCCACTCTATATTAAAATGTATTTGAATTAGATAAGGCCATCATAAAGTAGGACAATATTTACGCTATATTGGAGATTCGCAAAATTTTGTGACCGATGCCGACAATTGAGAATGTTATAGCATATTAAACAGCGTGTGATGATATGTCGCGCGCGATAAAAACGAGTTTGACCAATAAGAAGTACTTATCTCGTTCATTCGACGCGACGAAAAAATAAAATAAAATAAGGCGCAGCGAGAAAACGTTTGTCGTCGCATTAAACGAGATATAAGTTCTTCTAATTTCTCTTTTATTACGCACGACATATCACATGGTGTTTATTTTAAACGGGTAGGATCAAGAGTGTACAGAGAGACGAGCACCCCACCACCAAGAAGCATGAAGAGAACATTTTATCAACGCGTTCTCAAGTGTCGAGTTATAAGGTTTCGGTTATCGTAAGTTCCTTGTATTATTACTATCCATACTAATATTATAAATGCGAAAGTAACTCTGTCTGTCTGTCTGTCTGTTACGCTTTCACGGCCAAACCACTGAACCGATTTGGATAAAATTTGGTACAAATATAGTTTGAGACCCAAGAAAGGACATAGGATAGTTCTTATCCCGGAAATCCCACGGGAACGAGAACTATGCGGGTTTTTATTTTAGATTTTTTTCCACGCGAACGAAGTCGCGGGCACAGCTAGTTCTATATAAATATAAGAGGAAAATATCTAAGGATCCTTTATAGCTCCAGACGTGTCTTTACTGAAATCCATGATTTAAAGGAGAAATTAGGCAATTTTTTTTCCAGTTCATTGTGAATTCTTATGTTAGTATCTCATACAGTAGTCGACCTCCGTTTTTTTTCATTTAGTTGGACCGCCCCCTGTTGATCTAGTGGTTAGCGACCTTGAATAGCCAATCGATGCGGCACGTTTTCGATTTTTTAATTTTTTATGATAGCAAACAAGCAGATGAATCTTCTGATGGAAAGAGTCAACCATCGACTACAGACACCAAAGGTGTTAATGGTGCGTTGCTATCTTGTGGCGAGGTCTTATGCCACATGCATAAGTTTATCGGCTACCTTACCCTCCAAACAGGAATACGATAGTGACAAGCACTGACGCTTTTACGGCAGGAATAGGTAATGCGGTGGTACCAGACCCAGGCGAGACAATGCAGAACTCTACCACCTAGTTGCCACGTTGTTAGTGACTGTTAAAGGTAATCGGTCGCCTTTTACTACCTACCTGGTAGAACAGCAGTTGGCCTATTCTTCAAAGGAGCCTGGAACCAACATGGGGAAAACAACAGGGACCAACATCTGTGTGATGAGCATAGATGTTTGTATTTTTGGGTTTGGATATTTAATAAATATACTTCAATATTTAAATATATTTGAGAATTTATAATGTATTTCCATTTATTATTATCGTTGACTAGCACCCATATCTCAAGCTAATAAACTTGCTTTGTTATTATAACTGCTATTTAATTAAAAAATGATATCCATTATTATTATTTCACCGAAGGTCTGAAAATTAGCTTAGATTTGAAACACTGAATAATTAATACTGAATAAATAAAACTTTTCCCAGAATTTACCCTAAAGGACCCCAGTGGTGTAATGGCCCTCATTCGACCACCATACTTTCTACTGTATCAGTAATAATTTTAGTGAGTTGTTCCGTAGCTCTGCATATCAATGTATTTTCATTGACACCCCAAACATATCAAACAGGAATTCACGAAAAAATGGAATCAAAATTCATTAATTTCTTATTTTATCAATGTTGGATACATTCAAATTATCTCAAAAGTAATACGCTTCGTTGTGTATGAAAATAAAACAATCCAATAAAATGATTTCACAGATTTCAATCATTAGCTGATCGCAAAGAGATAAGCAAATATGTAAAGAGTGTAAAAACAAAATGAAGCTTGTACAAGAAAATAGAGCAAAGATTGCTTAATAATATTGTATAATATACGTGTTTGATTGCCTGGTTCATACTTCAAAATAAAGTTACTTATGCCGCGTTTCTATAATCAACGATCTGTCATTCGTAGCAGTAATCATTAGAAAGTATTTGTATAATAACGAGGCATTCCTTAAGTTGTTTGACATTTTGTAATTTGACATTTACAATTTTTGCTTACGCCTAGCCTCCTAGAAAATTTTACTACTCGTAACTAAAACGAGTAATTTCCCTGATATAGGAACCGAGCATTAGATGTGTATGCACATAGACAAACTGTAAAAACATTTTTTGCAGACGAAGAAAACTAGTTATTTTGCAAATTTCCGCGAACTTTTAAGTGTACCTTTGCAATGTCACTGAAAAGGAAAACATATAAAAGCGGTGTAAGAAATGGAACAAACTTACCGTAGGTCTGACAATAATGAAGATAAATTACTTCATCGTCAGCTCGTAAACCAGTAACTAGGCTAGCTAGCCACCTCGTAAAAGGCGCTTATATATTTCACCTATATCGTGACTATTAAGTGGTTGAGTTCTGCAACATCTCAAGCGGGGTTTGGTATCCTCCAAATCAGAACACGTACTATCGTGTTCCGATTTGGAGGGTGCACGAATAGCAACGCACCATTAACAACTTAGGTGTCAATAGACGATGGTTATCTATTTCCATCACGAGAAATCTGTTTGCTTATATATATATATATATATATATATATATATATATATATATATATATATATATATATATATATATATATATATATATATATTAGTGATGGGCCGAATGTGGTTTGAACCGAATTCGAACTTCGGCCGAACATTCGGTGAAAATAAGAAATTCGGCCGAATTTCGGCCGAACTTCGGTTTAATTTTGGGGCGCTTTCTTAAAAGCGACACGTCGTGACTTTTTACGAATTTGCTTAAAATTTAATTATTTTATTCTAGCTATTTACCCATTTTATTATTTACTACTAGCTATTATATAGTCCGAGGCTTCGCTCGCGTAAAGTAAGAGAAAAAATTAACCTATGTCACTCCATCCCTTCAACTATCTCCACTTAAAAAATCACGTCAAATTGTCGCTCCGTTTTGCCGTGAAAGACGGACAAACAAACAGATACACTTTCCCATTTATAATTTTAGTATGGATATATAGGATATCGTTAATGGGTTTCGCAACGCACGTGAATTAGTGACGTCACAGCAACATTTTGATACATTGAGTTACATTGTTCCAATTTAGGAATGGATTTTTATTTTTAACTTTCTGCTACGTATGTATATAGATAAGGAAGTTACTGATTTTGCCCCGATTTTTCATTCTAGAAATCTTTTCCGACTATTTTCACAATGAGGTCAGCATGCCTGTATATATGTGTATGTGTATATGTAAACATCTCATAACTTTGTACATAAATAACATACATAAATAAATAACTTTGTATAATCTAAGTACATAAATGTGTAGATTAGGTACAGAATCTAATCAGCTCTATTCCTACAAAAACTGCGTTCAAAACATTAATTGCATCAAAATCGGTTTTTCCGCTCAAGAGCTCTCGTTGACGAAAAACTTTAGAAAAGTGTTTTTTGATATAACTTAGTAATTTCTCTAATTTTTTTTGACCTTCCACAATAGTTTAGTGCTTAAAAAACTACGTCAAATTTAGTTTCAAGAAACGAAATGGAATCGAGTTTTCAAGTTTTTTACTTTTTTAATATTAATATTTTGTTGTTTACAGAAAACTTCTTAATAATTTTAAAATAACTTTCCGTTTTATACACTGCTTGATTTAAAAATCTAACCAGCATTTCTTTCTAAAAATCTGCGTCAAATATCGTAAATTGTATCAAAACCGGTTATCCGTTTGGGGGTTATCGTTGACGAAAATTTAGGAAAAAAATGTTTTATTTATATAAAATAAGAGACTTTTTGACCAAAACTTGTTTGAAGGTCAAACCTTCTACAATATTGTGGTACTTAAAACAATTACGTCAAATGTAGTTTCAAGAATCAAATCGAATCAAGTTTTCAAAAGTTATAACTTTTGAATAATAAAATTTTGCTGATTACATAACACTCACTTAATATTTTTAAAATAACTTAGGCTTATACACCGATTCACTTAAAAAATCTAATCAACTTTTCTCTTTATAAATAGCGTCAAATACCGTCAATTGGATCAAAATCGGTTTATCAGGATTTATTATAACGAACATTTTTGAAAACAAATTTTGTTATTACTTCGACATATTTTAGCCTATAGACTATGTAGCTCAAAAACATTTAAGAGCTGAAAAATTTCGTTGAATGCCATTTGAAGGATGAAAATCGATCATCGTTTTCAAAATATACAGCTTTTTAAAAATGAAATTGCTGTCATTTATAACAAAAGTCAGAATTTTGAACCTTGAAAAAAAATGCTTAGGTATGATTTTTGTTCCTTTGAGCCTAAAATACCTCAATTTAGCGGGAAGTTTCAAGGATAGCCTGCAGGGTCAACTGACGTATCTATTTTTTTACCTTTTCTTCGACATTTTTTAACCTACCGATTTTGGAGCTAATAATAATAATAATAATAATTCACGGGACAAATTACACTTACTGATCTAACCCCAAAGTAAGCAAATTATTTGCTTGTGTTATGGGTGTTAGTCAATGATACTAATACATAGAAATACATATATAAATACTAGAATATATATAATAAACACCCAAACCCGGAAATACAAACATTTATGCTCATCACACAAATGCTTGTCCCCGTCGGGGATCGAACCCGAGCCTCGTTGATCGCGTAGTCAGGGTCTCTAACCACTCGACCAACGGGGCGGTCTATAAAACCATTTAAAGGTAAAAATTACGTTGAATGCAATTAAAAAGATCTAAATCATCATGTTTTAAAATATATGCATCTTCAGGTATGGAACATTTTCTGACTATTTTCGCGATGACGTCAGTATGTCTGTATGTATGTGTGTGTGTGTGTGTGTGTATGTGAGAGAGAGAGAGTGTGTGGTTGTATGTATGTGTGTATGTAAACATTTCATAACTTTTGAACGGATTGACCGATCGAAACGCGGTTAATGGCATTGAATTAGATTCTGCTCAACTTAGACTTCCCAACAATTTTCACCAATTCGGACTTGAATATTTTGAGAAATTTTAAAAAAATCGCAAAAGAAATTGACGAAACCTATTTTTAATATAACTTCAAGATTAATGTATCGATTGACTATAAAATTTTATCAGCTCTTTTTTTTAAAAACTGCGTCTAATTCATAAATTGTGTCACGATCGGTTAATCCGTTCGGAAGTTATCGTTGACGAAAAAATTTGGAAAAGTGTTTTTTCGACATAAATTCGAAATTTTTTCAAATACAGTTTCAAAAATCAAAATTAAATCAAGTTTTCAAAAGTTACGGCTTTTCAAATATTAATATTTTGTTGTTTACAGCAAACTTAGCATTTTTAAAATGACTTTCAGACTAATATACCAATTGACTTAAAAGTTTAATCAGCTTTTCTTTCTATAAATTGTGTCAAATAAGCAAATTGCATCAAAATTGGTCGATTTATCTGGGATTTAGTAATATCGAAAATTCAAAAAAAAAATTATTTTATACTGCTTCGACATTTCTGAGTCTGTAGATTACGTAGCTATGAAAACATTTTAGAGGTCAAAAATTGCGTTAAATGCCATTCGAAAGACCAAAATGAATCATCGTTTTTAAAATATAGAGCATTTTAAAAATTTTGAAATTACTGACATTTACGACTTCTATGTACTAACGAATATTTGTAACAAGATAAGATTTTTGAACTCTGAAAAAAATCTGTGATATGCTAAGATATAGATAAAGATCTAGCGGGAAGTTTCAGGGATGACCTGCCGGGTCAACCGTTTTACATATTTTTTGAACTCTTCGAACTCAAAAATCTATGCTGAAGTTTTTTCATTTTTGTTTTTATGTTTTTTTATTTAGCGGGATGTTTCAGGGATGGCCTGCTGGGTCAACTATTTTATGGAATTTTTTCGAAAGTATAGTATAGCCTATGTTACTCGGAAATGATTTTAATATCTTTCTAATGGTGAAAGATTTTTTCAAATCAGTTAAGTAGTTTTTGAGTTTAGATGATAAAAAATATATAAAAATATAGAATACAAATCTTTCCTCTTTATAACATTAGCGTAGATTTCAAGCAATATAGAGAAGATACTTTTTTCTAGTGCCGAATGTTCGGCATTTAAACCGAATTTCGGCCGAATGTCGAAGTTCGGTTCAAGCTGCCGAAATTCGGTTAAACCGAATGTAAAACGAATTTCGGCCCATCCCTAATATATATATATATATATATATATATATATATATATATATATTAGGGTGGATCGAAAAAAATTTTTTTTTTTTCTTAGCATGGGGGTAGAATTTGTAGCTTATAAAAAAAACAAATTTTTCAAAAAAAAAAAATTTTTTTTCGCAACATTTAGAGATAGCCCACTCGTTTTTTAATAAATTAATGGATCAAATGGACTTATTCTAGCGAAAAAATTTTAAAATATTTAAACGATGTTTTAGAATCTGTGGAATGTCTTTTTGACAGCCAAATGGAAATAAGAAGTCAAAAAAAATTTTTTCCTATTATTTTTGTAACTTAAGCGAAAAATAAAGAATTAAGCAGCCCTTTTATCTGTATTAAAGTAAAAGGTAAGTGAAAAAAAATCATATGCAATTATTTTTTCATGTTTTCCACGATTTTTGACGGAAAAAAAATTTTTTCGCTAGAATAAGTCCATTTGATCCATTAATTTATTAAAAAACGAGTGGGCTATCTCTAAATGTTGCGAAAAAAATTTTTTTTTGAAAAATTTGTTTTTTTTATAAGCTACAAATTCTACCCCCATGCTAAGATTTAAGGATTAAAAAAAATTAAGGGTGGATCGAAAAAAAAAATTTTTTTTTTCGATCCACCCTAATATATATATATATATATATATATATATATATATATATATATATATATATATATATATATATATATATATATATATATATATATATATATATATATATATATATATATATATATAACTTAAGAACGGGTTCACCTATCCAAACCAAATGTTTAGGCTTTGTTCGGACTATTTAGTAGATGGTTTATGTGAAGTTTGCACAAAATCGGTAGAGCGGTTCTTCATTTATCACATTTTTTGTAACAAATTAGTTCAATAAATGGCGATATGTAGCGAAGCACGTAACGGGCCGCTAGTATACCTATAAAAATATCTACCTGTCAATCATTTCAGCACTGAAATATCAAATTGCACAATACATTGAATAACAAAAGCATTTAACCGCCCGGTCCATAGTCCATAATAAAGCGGTGCAATATTTGCGCAAGCGCATTAGATTTAATGGTTATCTCAATAGATTCGTTGCAGTGTGACATTTACATGTGTATTCGTAATTGAATTGCCAGTGCAAATCGGCAGTGGAATTGGAGACGAATCGTACGCCGATGATGTAAGCAACAAGTTTTCTCATGATATTTCTATTTCAATGTTATTTTATAACGCTACTTATTCAATATTCAAGATTTTTATTGCCTCAAATATTATTACAAGTTGTTCTTACCATAATTACTGTATAAATTTTGGCACACAATAATAAATCGCGGGTCACTTTTCAAATGTCAAAATCGATTTTTTTGTATACTTATTTGGTAGTTATTAGAAGAGGTTGTAAAATTTATTTTATACCGCTAGGTGAATAGGTGTAAATAGTAAATACCAAGAAAAATATTTTATTTTTAGACGATTTTCTTGTATTTTTAGAGTTGGTATAATTTTCACCTTTCCAACCCCCTCCCCCCTACCCGGTTAGTCTACTAAAATTTATATGACAGAACAACATTTTCACGATCAGTCGTATTATAAGATCTATCATGAATAACTAAATAATATATTAATTACTAGTACTTATCTATTATGATATTCTTGTATTTACTTTTTATAAAATTAGTCAAACAAAAAAATCCTGTGTTGTTCCGGCTTCTCTTTGAAGAAAACTCCCCGGCCGTTTTGCGCGACAGTTCGTAAAACGATTGGCGAAACATGTCAGTCACTATTACCTTGGTTTCTAGGTGGCAGATTCCTGCAACGTCTCAACCAGGATTAGTACCACCGCCTTACCTATTCTTGCCGCAAGAACTTCAGTGCTTGTCACTGTGTAAAATTATGCATGTGGGAATACCACCCCATCGCACACATAACAACGAACCATTTACATCTTTGGTGTCTATAGGCAAAGATTGTGTAATATATTTGTATTGTAGATTGTGTATTGTGGATAAAGAGAGCCATTTTCTTGTTTGCTATCTCATGATAAAAATATTAATAATAATAATAAACAGCGGGGTGCGCTTCGCTAGTGTTACAATGAGAATATGATTCAGTAAATCCTCTGTAAGCGAAAGTGAAACATTTGCGTTCCCAGAAGAAATGATTCTGAAGTCGCGTATCTTTACTTCAGGGGCGCCACTTGAACTTGCATTCTAAGAAGTCACTACTCAGAACACTCTTCACACTTATTAAGTGAATCGAAATAATTGCATTCTGAGAAGTTTGATCGAAGAACAAATTAGAATTAACTAGCGTTCAATACAATTAACATCATCGGTAACAATAAGGGGTAGGAAATATTTGGAATTTCACTACGTATAACATCAAAATTGAAAATAGATACACATGTGACCCACTTAAAATTAATTTTGTTTACAACTTTTGATTGGAGCTAACTTCAATCATCTATCTATATATATAAAAATCAATCCCTATTTTCCTTGGTCACGACATCACGCCTGAATGGCTGGACCAATTTCGGTAATTTTTTTTTGTTGTGTTTGTAATTGTAAGGAGAAGGTTCTCATAAAAGAAAATATTAAAAAATTGCGCGGAAAATTAGAAAATTTAAGAATACTTAACCACCATATAAAGTTTAATGCCATTTTGGCTGCGTGGAAGGACAATCCCGTAGTCTTATATAAATCTTATATATATAAAAATCAATCCCTATTTTCCTTGGTCACGACATCACGCCTGAATGGCTGGACCAATTTCGGTAAATTTTTTTTTGTTGTGTTTGTAATTGAAGGAGAAGGTTCTTATAAACGAAAATATTAAAAAACTTGCGCGGAAAATTAGAAAATTTAAGAATACTTAACCAGTACATAAAGTTTAATGCCATTTTGGCTGCATGGAAGGACAATCCCGTAGTCTTATACAAATTAGTGTCACGTTGTTTGTTCGCTATGGATTCCTAATATGTAAGGCAAAACAACGTTTGCCAGGTCAGCTAGTACATATAATAAAATCGTAGGAAAGTCAAAACTTTACATTGAATATTTTTTAAAAGAATACTTGGGACGTGATCTAAAATCGATACCGAAGCCAAAAATATAGTTTTTAGAATTTTTGTCTGTTTGTCTGTATGTATGTCCGGGGTAAACTCAAACGGTACTGCATGGATTTACTTCAAATTTTGCATGAATATTACTAACAGGTCGGGTCAACATATAGGCTACATATTATCACGCTATCACCTACGGGGGAGAAGTTGTGCGCAGTAACGAAGTCCGCGCGGACGAAGTCGCTGGTAACAGCTAGTTTTTAAATATAAGCTAATTTTACGAACTAATTCATGAAATTTTTTTTTGTGAAAAAATATATTTTAAAAGAGTTACAACAAAAATGAAATATTTTCAGTTTCGATACTGTACGTAGGGTCAGTCTATTTCAACGCAATAACTCAGTTTGCAAAAGCGCGGTAGTGCGCTCAGGTTGCTAATTTAATCTCATGTTCTTAGTTGATAAAGGTTGACTAGCAAAGATTTTTTTGCAGTATTCGGTCCACTTTTGGTCATGTTTCATGGTAATGGTCATGTTACTTCTAATATGTTCTCTATTCTAATATCCTTTTTATCCTAAATCTAAACAGACAGGAACAATTCTTTTAAAGTTTTGTAAAAGTTAGAAGTATATATTTTTGAGAACCAAGTTATTATAGAAAACGTATAACTTTGCGCCGATGTCACATGTTACCCTATACCCCAACGTCAAAGTTGTCTTAGCATCATCCTCTATAAATTTGTTCATTAAGTCTCCATGAAATCATCAAGAATGATACCTTGACTAATAGGACGCGCACGTTACTATGTAAATTAAGTGGAATCGTGTCCATCTTGGAACATGTTTTTAATTAGATTCAAGTGACTAGCTATATGCCGTGACTGCAAGCTAAAAATGTCTGCTATTTTAATCCGTTGCGAAAACAAAACCCGATATTGTTTACGTTAACACTTAGGGAACATACCCATACTACGTGACCTATTTTTTAAGATTTTTCGTCCCCTCCCTCCCCTCGGTGACCACTCGTAGTATATGCCAAGACCCCCCCCCCCCTCCTTTAGTTTTCACGTAGTAATTCATAATTATGATTTTTAATCATTTCACAGGCAAAAATTGAAAAAAAAAAATAATTTGGCTCATACTCGTCTTTATTGCATAAGACTGCATGCATACTTAAATTACTAGTGAATTATGTATTATGAAAAAGAACAACATTCGTGAAAACATATTGCTATACAGTATGGAACTTACAGTAACTTAATTTACGAACACAACAAATATTTTCATTCATTAAATTTCTCTCATTAAAATCGACTACGTGACAAAAATCTGAGCCACCCCCCCGCTCCTGTGACTGACCGTAGTATTTTAAAGACCCCCCCCCCCTAAACGGGTCACGTAGTATGGGTACGTTCCCTTAGTAAATGGTGGAACCCACATTATTATCAGTTTCAAATTTGATAAAATATTCATCTAAAGTGAAATAAAAATACATTAATCTATATATTAATATAGGAATGAAAAAAATTGTACCCATTTTTAAAACGATTACGCGAACGGTGGAGTATTAAATTTGGGGCAGTTAAAGTTTAGATTGCGGAGGCTGCAAAAACTTAATATTTTAGAAGGTAGAAGAGAGTGGAGAGGTCGGGAGGGAGTTTTTCCCCGTGTTGGTCCCGGGCTCCTTTGCAGAACAGGCCAACTGCCGTTCAGCCAGGCACGCCGTAAAAGGCGACTGATTGGCTATACGAGTCACTACCATCGTGACTACTAGGTGGTAGAGTTCTGCATTGTCTCGCCCCGGTTTGGTACCACCGCCTTACCTATTCCTGCCGCAATAGAGTCAGTGCTTGTCACTGTCGTGTTCTGGTTTGGAGAGTAAGGTAGCCGGTAAACTTATGCATGTGGCACCTCGCCACAAGATAGCAACGCACCATTAACATCTTTGGTATCTGTAGGCGATGGATGACTCCATCAGGAGACCCATCTGCTTGTTTGCTATCTTATAATATAAAAAAAGAGGGGGCAAACAGACATGATGTTCACCAGATGATAAGTGGTTACCGCCGCCCATAAATATATAATACCAAGAGTCTTGCAGTTGCGTTGCACCCTTTTAAGAATATATAGGCGTTAGGTGTTTCTATTCATCAGGAAAACCCATTGATTGTTTGCTAACTTATGAGTTACAACATAAAAAAATATATTATAGTGAAACCATTACAAATTGCAAACTGTTCTTGAAATGTAGATATCCTGCTATAAAGCGCTAAGTTTTGTTTTACACAGACATCACAGCATTCGCATGATAGGATATTCAGTTAAATTGTAGAAGTCCCTTTGTGATGTTGTTCCTCATACCGCCTCTCCATAATGCAAGAACTAAGATCGGTATCGGTTTTAGGTAATGGTGTTGACGGTTCGTTATTTTTGTCATTGTTGTCACGAACACCATGCGATATGTTAGTCATGATTCTTGACGTGATGCCTAATGGCACATGCAAAGTTCTTGGGTTAGTTGAGTACTTTTATTTTTTTTATATGGGTATTTTCTTATATTTTTCCCGTTTTACTTTACCCTATCAAGGTGCCTAATATGTCACCTTATATAAGCCACTTGTAGTCGAATCAGCTAATCATTAATGAGAAGAACAATGAACTTTTTCTTATATACCACTAGCTGTTGCAAACGACTTCTTCCGCGCGGAGTTCGTTTACTCCGCTCCTACAGGTCGTAGTTTGATCGTATATTGCCTTCCTCGAGAATTGGGCTATACAACACTTTAAGATTTTTTAATTCAGACCAGTAAACACATATATTTAAGATTTTTTAATTCAGACCAGTAGGTCGTGAGATTAGCATGACAGCGCGCTCTTGATATTAGCGCGTTAGCGCGCTCTTGAGATTAGCAACCAAACAAACAAACTATTCAGCTTTATAATATTAGTAAGTATAAACACATATATTTATAGTAGATTACATTAGATACAAATATATTTATAGTAGATTGCTATTAGTATAGATTCCTAACATTAGCAAACAAGCAAATGGCTCGCTTGATCTAAAGAGATAACAATCGCCTATAAACACCACAGATAAATAGTACGTTGTTAACGAGTGTGGCGGAGATAAAATGCTACATTCAAACGTCTACTGGCTACCTTACCCTCTAAACCAGAGCACAATAGTGACAAGCAACAGTGTTTATTTTTGTTATGCCCCGGTTCGGAGCGTCAGTGCTATTGCGGTAGGAAAAGGTAGGTCAGTGGTACCAAATCCAAACGAGTCTTTGCATAACGATCATCTAGGCATGTCATTAGTGACATATTGGGATATCATTCAGCTTCTACTGCCTGGTAATAAGGCATATGGTTCAATCTTTAAGAGAGGCCCGAATCAAAACGGGGCGATGTACCAAATTTGTACGAAGCACGTAGATATCACCAAATCCCAATATCAAATATTGCTTCTCAGTACACACATTACGTTTGACATTATCTTCGGGCTTTGACAATCAGACAAAAATAAATGTAATATAGGACGTTTCAACGTATCCTTAACCGTGTGGACCATTTAGCTTTCTAAGAAGAGTCCAGTTAAATAACGGATGTGGGGAAACGTGATCAGATTTCTAGTAGCAGTGTTATCGCGCATACGGTTTAAAAATAACAATTTTAATGGATATTTAAAAACTGATAGCGACAAGTTATATGAGCATGCTTCAGGCCTTTTTAAAAAATATATGTTTTTTATAAATCATAAAAGCCTCCTGATGGAAAGACTCAGCCATCACCTATAGACACCAAAAATGTTAATGGTGAGTTGCATCTTGTGGCGAGGTCTGATGTGATATGCATAGTGTACCGGCTACATTACCCTCCAAACCGAAATACGACAATGACAAGCACTGACGCTATTGCAGCAGGAATAGGTAAGGCGGTGGTAGCAGACCCGGGCGAGACAATGAAGAACTCTACCACCAAGTAGCCGCGATGGTGGTTAGTGATAGTGGCTCGCAGCAGCCAATCCAGTTGTCTTTTACGACGTGTCTGGCAAAACAGTAGTTGGCCTATTCTTCAAAGGAGCCCGGGACCAACACGGAAGGACCCTTCTTTGCCTAACATACTTGCCTTTCTGTCTGTTTGTCCTCCGATTTGGTCCGGGCCAATAACTTTAGAGAATATGAAAACGTTTGTAAAAGGCGAAAGATTGGCTAAACGTGTCACCCGTGGCTGTTAAGTAGTGGGTGGTAGAGTTTCACAACGTTTCGCTCTGGTTCGGTACAATCGCTTTACCTATTCCTGCAGTAATAGCGTCAATGTTTGTCATTGTCGTGTTTTGTTTTGAAGGGTAAGGTAGCTGGTATTTATGCATCCATGCGGCATTACCATACCACCACGCGGCTAGCAACGCGCCTCTTATATCACTGTTGTCTACAAGCGATGGTTGTCTATTTCGATTTCCATAAGGAAAGCCATCGTATGATATAAAAAACCCCGAAACCCTACATCGGAATTCCATCAAATCTAAATCGGACCAAACGGGATGTATAGATCCCAAATATGTAAAAAAAACTCTTATAGAACGATTTTCCAAATCAGTACATAGATGTCCGAGTTTTGAGGTAACAACCAATATATATATATATATATATATATATATATATATATATATATATATATATATATATATATATATATATATATATATAGAATTGAGATCCCCTTTTCAGGAAATTGATTGAAAATAGACGGGTTACCACCTTTCTTTGCTGTTCAATTAAACTTTATGCTTGTGGCATTGCTTTACGCACCATTAACAGTTTAGGTTCCTAAAGGACATATTAATATTTTTCCACCAAAAGAGCTATCTGTCTGGTAGATATTCCATACCAAAAACACTTTTCTCCCCGTCTTGGTCCCGGGCTCCTTTGAAGAATAGGCCAACTGCCGTTCCGCCAGGCAGGTTGCAAAAGACGACCGATTGGTAATACGAGTCACTAACATCGTTGCTACTAGGTGGTAGAGTTCAGCATTGTCCCGCCCGGGTCTGGTACCACCACCTTACGTATTCCTACGGAGTGTAAGGTAGTCGGCAAACTTATACATGTGGCATTAGACCTCGCCATAAGATAGCAATGCACCATTGCATTTGGTGTCTATAGGTGATGGTTGACTCTTTCCTTCAGGAGACCCATCTGCTTGTGTGCTATCTTATGATATACAGAAAAAAACTTTTTATATTTTGATATAAAGTGATGTGGTGGTGTGGTATTGAGTAGTGAGTTATAGACAGTAAACCCCATAGTAATAATGAGTTCTACTGTCTCTAGATATTGAAGGTATTTACATTAATATAGAAATAATAATAATAATAATAATAATAATAATAATTCACGGGACAAATTACACTTACTGATCTAACCCCAAAGTAAGCAAATTATTTGCTTGTGTTATGGGTGTTAGTCAACGATACTAATACATAGAAATACATATATAAATATTAGAATATTTATAATAAACACCCAAACCCGGAAATACAAACATTTATGCTCATCACACAAATGCTTGTCCCCGTCGGGGATCGAACCCGAGCCTCGTTGACTGCGTAGTCAGGGTCTCTAACCACTCGACCAACGGGGTCGACCACAAAAGAATGAATAAGATAAAAGAAAGGTTTTTGACTTTTAATGCAATATTTTATCACTTATACTGCTTGTACTGTTACACAATAAGGGAATTATATTTTTTTCCAACCGGTTTCGCTTACACAATTTAGAAAAAAGTTTTATTTTTAGTTACAAACTAAAAATAAAAAATAAAACTTTTCTCTTATCGTCCCCGCATACAAAAAACAATTTTAATTTGATGTATGTTTGTTTATTCACATAGCTCAAAAATTTAAAAAAAAAATTGTTTTTACATATAGGTAGAGCTGGCTACAGACAAATTTATTCAAACCAGTTATTAGGAAAAAATCAAATCAGGAAAAAACAAAAGTAACATTTACAGGCACTTTTAACGAGTCGACAATTTTACAGCTACTACCGGATCGGAACGGGGCCTCACGTTGAGAAGATCCGACGGAAGAAACTCCTTATGAAAATTATCCTCATTTAAAATGTAGATAAAATTAAACCACAGGCAAAAGCTAGTACGATCATAATAGAATGGTGAACGAACTTACAGCCGCTGTCGGTTCGGCTTACACCTGACTAATAAAATTCGTCTCACATCTGAGCCGCAGGCAAGTAATACCGTTACAGACAATGCTTCAACCGTTTGATAATACGTGGATTACATTGCAAAACATAAACGAAACTTTATAATACCCACTAATATTGTAAATAATTAAAGTTTGTGAGTTTGTATTTTGTGTTACTTTTTCACACCTCAACGGCTGGACAGATTTGGAAACATTCCGTACGAGTCCAGGCTTTTTCATATTTTTATAATTCATGGTCCAGTAATTATGTTTTAGGAGCTTTATGTTCGATTAGATTTGCCATAGGTAGTGTCTATTTTATTCATACAAAATATTAATTAATATTTTTGTACTTTCGCTCTGATTTTTGGCGTTTTTTTTTTTAAAAGCTCTACCACCGAATAGTTGATATCGCTATGTTATTGAAACACTTGCCAAATCATTCGCCTTTTACGAATTGTCAGATAAGAAGTCTACTCTTTAAAATGCCGGGCGAGATCTCGTAGAACTCTACGTCCAGTACTCACGATGGTAGTGACACTTCAAATTTCCCGGATTTAGTAGAAATATAATACAGGTGACATATGTATGCATAATTTAAACACAATAAAAGTGCAGCAACCGATGCCCAATCACCTATATCACTGATGCCTGGATCAGATCTTCGCCAAATTTATATGGGAATAATTGAGAAACAATCAAAAATGTATTTTCCAAATCGGTTAACAAATGATCGATTTCTAAAGTAAGAAAAAATGATAAAAACAAATAAAATTATAAGCGACTCGAGAAGCTCCCCCTTTTTTGGGATGCCGTTTGAAAAGAGTAACACGTAAGGTCTAATAAAGTCTTGGGCAAAGCCGCGGTAAACACTAGTTAAAATATATGGGAAAGTTGTTTTACTTTAAAGAGAATAATGAAGCTATATTAAGATCTCAGATAATAGGTTGGCAATAAACACACAATATACGGGCGTCATGTTTGTACGCCGCTATGGGAACTCAAACAACGCGGCTTAATAGTGTATAATCTAGTCGTAAATACGTCTACCGTTTCGATATGCCCGTGTTTCCGTCCAGATAACTCATAGTTAACATCTCAGTTTATGTAGTAGGTTCGGAAGTTGTAAATATGGCAGCGAAAACATGGTTCCAGTCCGAGCCAATATAGCCAATAAGATTCAAATGAAAATAATATGTGAGATTGAAAAGATAAAACTCATTTGAATGAATTTTATTGCATTAGTTTTAATAGTAATAAGAGGAATCTAGAATAGTATAAAAATTAACGTAGCCATCAAATTGTTACTTTACATTAATACTAGCTTTGCCCGTAACTTCGTCCGCGTGGAAAAAGGTTTAAAAGATACAGTACCGGGGTTTCACCCGCATAGATCCCGTTCCCGTGGGATTTCCGGGATAAAAACTATTCAATGTCCTTTTTCGGGTCTCAAACTATCTTTGTATCTAATTTCATCCAAATCGGTTCAGTGGTTTAGGCGTGAAGAAAAGACAGACAGACAGAGCTACTTTCGCATTTATAATATTAGTATGGATAAGGTGCATATTATACATAGCCGCCAGATCATTTACAGACTATAGGGCAGAGAGGTCCAAGTGCAATATATCACGTGCAGAATAAAGCAAAGTTTTTTTTACCATGCTTCATCCACATTACTGACTTTCTTCATAAAAACGCGCCACTTACGGAGAGTCCTGACCACACCATTAAACACAGCGCCCGATGAATCTTTATATATTTTCCGGTACCTACATGGCATTATATTTCTGGTTTGATAACCTATCATCGGCCATTTTTCCTCGACTCACTGAAAACATGTGCTGCAACACGACTGCTGCAGTGTAGGGTAATTTGGGTTCCATTTAGGTATCTCTTCACTTGTGATACGACGTTAATTAAATCATTACAAGCATTTGTTTTCTTACTTGCGCTAAGTATAAAATAAATAGCACTTAATTGCACTTTCTTTTTATAAATAAGTCTTACATTAAACAGTAAATAAGTTTAATTTCTAGCCAGAAGCTAGCTAAATAATATGACCCTTTTTTCAATACACATTATTATGTCTATCACAAATAATCAAATCGTGTCTTTTTTATGTCATAAGATAGCAAACAGGCAGATGGGTCTCTTGATGGAAAGAGTCAACCATCGCCTATACACCAAAGATGTTAATGATGCGATGCTATCTTGTGGCGAGGTCTAATGCCACATGCATAAGTTTACCGGCTACCTTACCCTCCAAACCGGAACGACAGTGACTAGCACTGACGCTATTGCGGCAGGAATAGGTAAGGCGGTGGTACCAGACCCGGTCGAGCGGATGCAGAACTCTACCACCTAGTCTACATGATTTGATTTTGAATTCCTAGATGATTATCAGATGTGAAGTCTCTTTATGTGCAGTAAGAAAATTAAAATCTCCGATAGTTACTTTTTACTGCTGGTATAAGAGTACATAGAAAAATGTTTTTCTTTTTTTTTTAGAAAACTGCATGTTTTTCTTTTTTTTTTTAGAAAACTGCATGTTTCGTGTGCGAGTAACTTGTTCTCGAGTGTGCACAATTATCCCAACGTAATTATTATTAGTATACAACACTTTTACTCGTTTCACTATTTTAATCAGTTAAAGTAGATATGCTTCGCGCGGTTTTCTGTATTAACACATCATCAGGGTGTGTAGCGAACCAAGATTGAATATTACACACATAGCTACAAGCGCTGATGATGTGTAGTAACTCAAAACCGCTAGACTTTCCCCGTGTCCCGGGCTCCTTTGAAGAATAGGCCAACTGCCGTTCTGAGAAGCAGGTCGTAAAAGACGACCGATTGGCTATACGAGTCACTAACATCGATGCTACTAGGTGGTAGTGTTCTGCATTGTTTCGCCCGGGTCAGGTACCACCGTCTTATCTATTCCTGCCGCAATAACGTCAGTGCTTGTTATTGTCGTGTTCCGGTTTGGAGGGTAAGGTAGCCGGTAAACTTATGCATGTGGCATAAGACCTCGCCACAAGATAGAACGCACCATTAACACCTTTGGTGTCTATAGGCGATGGTTGACTCTTTCCATCAGGAGACCCATCTGCTTGTTTGCTATCTTATACTATAAAAAAAACTTGGACGAATTAAAATAGTGACACCAGTAAAAGTGTACTTATAGTAATAAAAACGCAGCTTCCCCCTGTTGTCCCCATTGCAGCTAGTACCTGTGTTGGTCCTAGCCCCCCTTGAAGAATAGACTATCTGTTATTCTGTCCGGCAGTTCGTAAAAGGTCGATTCGCTACACGCGTCACTACAATCTTTCAGTAAATTCTCGCCCGGATTTTGGTACCACCGTCTAACATATTCCAGCCGCAACAGCGTCAATGCTTGTCACTATCGTGTTCTTATTTGGAGGGTAAAGGAGCCGGCACACGTGGCATTACCATCCCGTTACACGGGTAGCAACGCACCATAAACATCTTTGGTGTCTATAGGCAATGTTTGTCTCTTTCTATCAAGAGAGCCGTCTGCTAGGTTGCTATCTTATAATATAAAAAAAGCTTCACGTAACTACAGTACAGTATAGAACATAATATGTCAACGTAATTTTACATAATTTAATTTTAATCATTATTAAATCACACCGGAAATATCCATTTTAAATATCTTACATAGGTTCTCATAATATTCAGCTAAGACCTTAATTACACCGCAGTAAAGAACATACTCCGTGTATAAACAATTCGACACTGTTAATGGGTGCATTGAACTTAAAAAGTTGGTCCGTGTACGGTAACAACCTTAATTTGTATTGCAAAAACATTAAGTTGTTTAGGTAAATGGTAATAATCGTATAGGAACGAAAGTTAAGTAAGCTTAAAGAATAATCCGTAGCTCTGGCCTAATATGAAAAGTGATAAGGTCCCGATCAAAGCTGATAGATGCGGATGACCGAATTTAGGCGCATTTGAGAAATAGTATGAATAGTAGTAGGTATAAAAAATACAATTGTAGTGTTTAACAATATAAAGACGAATTCAAAGTACACGCTAATAAATAATGATAAACTAATAACTAAAATAGCTAATGACACAAAAAATTGATTTTTAAAACATTAGATAGCAAACAAGTCTCTTGAAAGGAAGAGAAAACATCGCCTATAGACATTAAAGATGTTAATGGTGCATAGCTGTCCATGTGGCGGAATGGCAATGCCACATGCATAAGTCTATCGGCCACCTTACCCTCCAAACCGAAACACGACAATGACAAACTCTTACGCTATTGCGGCAGGAATAGGTAAGGCGGTGGTACTATACACCCGCGAGAGATGTTGTAGAACTCTACCACCTAGCAATCACGACGGTAGTGATAGATATAGCCAATAGGTCGCCTTTTACGATCTGCCTGGCAGAACGGCAGAGTGACAATTCTTCAAAAGATGGCCCAAACCAACACGGCCATAACTACACATTCCGCGAAATATTACGCATTCTGAAATGTCACTGAAAAAAGTCTAATGAAAAAAGTATCTTCATGCACTTGTCCTCAAAGAGGAAAGCAGTGTTACCACCAGTGCATCCACGATTAGCCAAAGACACTTAGTCCAACAATGTCAAAGGTGGCAAGCCTATCGCCAACCGGGCACTTATCCAATCCCTAAACCTTGCAGGTTTAGGGATTGGATAAGTGCACTGATTTATTTATTTCTACTATTTAGTCGCCTCTGTAGTCTAGTGGTCCAGCGTTGGCGTTGACCACATGAGGTCCCGGGTTCGATTCCCGGAACATTCGGGATTCGGGCATATTAAAAAAGTGTTTTTTCAGTTTTCTGAGAAACACAAAGTTGCCTGGGATTGGAAGGTGCCCGGTTGGCGATAGACTTGCCACCTATCACATTTGTGGGACCAAGTATCTTCGGCTAATCGTAGCTGCACGTGTACCTCTGCCTACCCCTTCGGGGATATGGGCGTGAAGATACTTTTTTTTAATCTATTTCTACCAAAATTGCGTCAAAGCTTCAGTTTGGAGGGTAAAGTAGTCGGTAAATTTATGCTTGTGGAAATAAGGGATTAACACCCCGCCACAGGGATTACAATTTTAGTGACTGTAGCAATGGTTGTCGCTTTCAATTGAGAGAGTCAGCTACGTGTTCGCTATATTATAATAAAAAATATGTAAAAACAAAATTACTCATATATGGAGTAAATAATAGATGAGCAATCAACATGTGAGCAAAAATCTTTTAGCGAAATAATCACCGTTCACATTTGGTTCAAAGGTCCCGTACGCGCTCTTTACGGCGATCTTGGCATATCAAGTACATGAATCGCCGTGTGACGAATCGCCGAAGAATGCCGCAGGACAGTATGGAACTGGTCTTTGGCTAACATCCGAAACATATCCAAGGGTCCAAGTATGAATCAACGAATTAAACACCTGTATGGAATGCATTAAATGCCACTAGGAATTATCTATACAAAAAAGCAAAAACTTTGTATCCTTATTCAGGATAATTACGAGAACAGAGGAGTGTGAAATTTTTGCACAGTGAAGTTTACAAGGTGAAGGACTAGGAAAGCTAATATTTTTATATAATATGTATTGAAAACACATTAAATGAAAAAAAAACACACACACACACTAGCCATTCATTTAAACACATCATAATATACACACATATATTGTATTTTGTTTATGATTAAAATCTGGTATCAAACTTAAACGAGATTTTATTGTGTAGTCTATGGTCAGAATTATGATTTATGATCGATTTCGACCAGCAGGCCTACTCTTGAAAACAATATAAATCTTAACCAATATTGACAAAACAATAAGTTTCGAATATCGTCAAGAAACGGTACCCTTGAAACCAAATTTGCCCACATTGATTCAGTATAGTGACGACCTAATTATTGCAAATAGTCATCGTTCGTCATCAATAGTCAAGTCATGTCATCGTTACACGTCAAGCTAGTGTTACGGGTGGAAATGTTAAGTACCGTTTTAAACAAAATAACGAATAAAAGCCATAATGAGTAGTTCCAAAAATTTTCGGAATCCGTGTGGCGCTGTCGCCGAATCCAATAATTGAATATAGTTGTCCAGAGTACGATATACTTCAAAATTCATTAAATATTTATTTAAAATTGAAATCGGTTTTCAAGAGTAGCCCTAGAGAGGCGATCACTAGTGTTTGTTAAATATAATGTAAGCATATGTAAGCATAAACTCTTATTAACAATGCAATATAATAGAGTCCTATGATGCTATTAATAAACCTATTGGTAAGGTAGTTTATAAGTAAAAGACATCAGCGAATTTTAAGACAGCGCCGAATCAAGAGCTCTAAAGGCTCTCGCAAGTATATATGAAAGTTCTTCGTTTTTTGTACTAAAAAGTTTTGCAAGTTTCCCAAGCACAGGGTGAGTACTATAAAAACAAAAATAATTAGAAATCACGAAAGTACTGATCAAAAAAATTATAAATGTGAATTTCATCTGTAACGATGAACTCATTTAACTAGTTATACGTATGTATATCTAGCGATCAGAACAATTGACGTAATCAAAAAAGAATTTCGCCACGTCGAGCCCGTCGACACTAGCTCTGTGGCAAAGCGTCCCGGCTTGAGGGAGATAGATGGTCGCGGTTTCAAGTCTCGCGTGTCGACATTTTTCTTTGTTGTTTGTACAGTTTTTCAGAGCAAAAGCAATCGGTAGTTACCAATAAAATTGCATCCATTTCATGTCTGTAATAAACTTTACAAATTTCTACGCACAACGTAGCGACCGTTAGGCATCGTAAAATCTTAAACACATCTAAAGATCTTTTCTCTAAACCACTTAGAAATTTAACACTATCTAGACCATTTACAGAAGTAAATCGCTCCAGTTTCCCCAGTAGTGATTTATGGCAACCATTAGCAGGGCTAACAGGTGTTGAGTAGGTGATAATTGCGTCCTCCGGCGTGGTGCAAACCATTGGCACGTTTAGATAATGATCGTCGCCATTTGCGTGCGCAGAAACCTTATTGCCTCTTATCTGTCGTCGTGGAAGTCAATTTGACAAACTGGTCTTTTAAACGCTGATAAAATAGTCCACTTACTACAAATTAAATATACCTATTAGTAAGTAAATATACCTATTTGTAAATAAATATACCTGTTAGTAAATAAATATACATATTAGTACGCCTATTAGGAATTGCCAGTGATCACATTTTCCTGATTAGTACAAACTTTTAATTTCATGCGCTCTTTAACCCATGCCACGGATTAAATTAAATTTTACAGTTCTGATGATTGATAGAAATAGTTGGGAAGCCCAAGAGGGGGTTTTGGGACTTACTCTACCGCGGAATATAACGTGTGGGGGGGGGTTACCTCGCATACTGTTAAGGTTCGCCACCTTTTATATCATATCATCTAGAGCAGCAAAAAATTCCAATGGTTTCAGCTTGTGAAAATTGTCATTAATTTTCTCGTTTTTCTTACATCATTTCCTGTAAAATACTCAATTCGTTAGATTTTCCAAATTTCAACCCGCAATTAACCCACCATACCTCAATCTGAAGCACTACATCTTTTCTATGTCAGTGTTTTTTTACATTTATTCCCCACCAATAGGAGAAATAAAAGATTATAATATTTTCCAATTGAAATATATTATGTAACCTTTCATTTTTCCTCAAATCAAATCTATTGACTTTCATCTAATTTACAAAATCCAATAGTTCCCCGGGACCCTCGAGTAAATCCCTATATAGTATCTCTTCTCCCCTACTAAAATAAGCGTTTATCATTATCAAGTGGGCGAAAAAGTCACACCCCATCTATCTCGCCACGCTACGGACCGATGAATTTTTGAGATCCAAAAGTACATAGACGTTTGCTTTACTCTGTCTACCCGGAAGGAAACCGGCATGATTATACTTGTTTTATATATATTTTTTAAATAATAACGAGAGAAATACACGGAAAGACACTGATTCACTTGGCCAAAATTTTGAACTTCAAAGTAAATCTTTATGATGTTATAAATAACTTTATAACGTGATGTTTCTGATCCATTTGTGTCTTTGAAAGACGTTAATCATGACAATTTTTCCTTATGATATATAACTCACCAAACCTAATCTAATTTCTATTGATTAGGGATGGGGGTTTAATAACAGTTACTACCTTACACAAAACGGCATATTTTTATGTTAGTATAAACATATCTTTAAATATAATAACATCTCCCAGGACAGCAGAAACGGAAACGTTCCTTCCGGTGCCATACGTGAACGCTCAATGGCGTTAATTAATGTACTGTTGCAGCAAAAACTTTAATTTAGTAAAAGATAGACATACTATATGGATACGATCAAATGAACAAAGAGTTAACGATTTGTAGTCTATTGCTTGCTTGACCACTTAAATATTTAAATACTTTTATTGTGATTGTTTTGTTTGTTAGATTTTAGCCATGAGGTCCCGTTTTGGCGTCTTAATAGCTACCCATGCCTCCGGAAATATGCAGAAAGCAAAAGAGAAAAACGGGAACGAGTCATATATATCCCATGCCAATAAACTGGTCAACTTTAGTGTCGATAGACGTTTATTTAACTCCGCCTACTTCTTAAAAGAATCAACGTGACGATAATTAATTATATCAAATTGATTGTAAACATATAATTCCGTCATATATAATCCGTGAATTTATAATTAAGAATTAATAAAATAAAAATATTTAAATCGAAACTTGGATTTTAAGTTTATCTTCTAGACTAATATTTTAAACAGACAGCAGGTTTACATTAATTGATTTTAACTTCCAGTGCCTAGGATTACAACGCATCGTCCACAGCTTTAGTATGTTAAAAAGGTACACAATAACATCCGAAACCGTACGTATGTTGGATATGATATAAGAGAACTTAAATCTTTCTAATTCTAATCGTCATATTCATATACTTTATTTTTCGAATGTCAACACTGTCTACCTAATGTGATATGAAGTCTACGCACTAGAAGCCAACCTACAAACTTCAAGAACAGATGGTTGTACTGGTTTACGTTTGGACAAAAAAGCCAAACCAAAAATAGAGTTTATTCATTCAGGATTGTCGAGGCTAAAAACTCGTTTGAATAACATTGTAAGTATATAATTAAAACACCTGTGAGGTTTTTGCTTGTCTACTATAAGACAACTGTAAAACCTATTTTCCACTCGTCTATACGATAAACATCTACATAGATTTTTGCAGTAGATAAAATATTTAACATGACATGTTACACTCAACTGGTAAGTACTCTCGGTTTAAAAAATATAAAAATAGTTTTTGCCTAACAAAAATTTTTTTAAGTACCAATAATTTTAGCTCTCTCAACTGCTGAAGTTAAAACCTTTAGCGCTGTGAGAGTGCCCCTTCTATGATTTAAGGTGAAAGATTACTCCTTATAATTAATATGTATCAATGTATTATATGTCTATGAATTAACAATTTGAAACAAATTAATTCATAGCCTCACAGGACATGTTCTTTTAATTCAAACATGTGAAATAATGATAAGTAAAATATTGACAAAACAAATAATACAATGCAAATAAACTAATAGATGGATGTTTCTGGAGGGTCCTAATTGACGTATTGTAATAACCTCTATGGTATTACTTGAAGGATGCTGGCAGCTTGTCAGCTTTTAAATTTTTTTATTTTTCAAAATAGTAGAATTGTCTTAGAAGTGTGTCATATTAAAACAAAATGTAATATATAGTTCTTTAAGCTCGCACGGACGGGAAGTCCAATAAATGAAGTGATATTAATATTTCTTTCTTTTTTAATAACTATATATAATAATAATGTCAACAAATGTTTATGTATAACTTTTACTAGGCGTAGAACTCCCATCAATTATACCTATTACATTAACAACTCCGTCATATCTAGGACCAATCATGTGAGGGATTTAGGCGTACTGCTTGATACAAAACTGACTTTTACAAGTCACGTAGATTCGATCATAGAAAAGGCATATAGAAACCTAGGCTTTATTATACGCACCAGCAAAAATTTCACTAATGCTAACTGCATAATCGTTCTGTACTACAGTTACGTGCGCAGTATTTTAGAATATTGTTCCGTTGTATGGAATCCGCAATATGCGACGTACATTAACAGAATCGAACAACTGCAGAAAAAATTCCTCAGGTTTTTAAACTTTAAATGTTTTGCTTCTCCGGTTGACTACTTAGAATCCTGCCAAAGATATAATATGTTAACTTTAGAATCGCGGCGACATCTTCTCGATATGTTGTTCATGTACGATGTGTGTTGCGGCTCCATCAATAGCGATGTTCTAACATCCAGATTGATTCAACTATGTGTACCTAACAAACGCACCAGGCACACTCCACTTTTTGATACTCATTATAGTCGAACACGATATGCAAGTAATTCCATAGTAGCCAGATTACAGACTACATATAATAAAAAGTTTGCCTGTGTAGACCCTTTTTGTGTTACTAAAAATAAATTTCGTAATTTAATACTAGAAACTACTAAGTCTATTACTCAACATAAAACATAAAAGCCTCGAAATATCAATGACAAACTTTATAAAAAATTAGACTTATCATATTTTATAACTTTCAACATATAACACGAATATACACGCAGAGACATACACACACGCACATACACATACACACACACGCACACACACACACACACACATACACACACACACACACACACACATGAACATACACTACGTGTCCCCTGAAAAGAAAACGAGTAGGTATAATATAATTATATGTTCTTACCTCTAATATAGCTTAAAGTAACTGTTTTTCTTTTTTGCTATTAATAATGTAAGTACAATTTAGTGTTATTTTTATCATCACTAACGTGCATTCAGTTTGGTTTATAAAATGTAAATCCGTAATTGGCTGTAAATTATTAATATTCATGTATAGCTATCCATGTAATTTAAGCGCTGTGGATTTTGTTAAGAAATAAATAAATAAAATAATTTTAAAGGAGTCCCGAGTACCTCAAAGTACAAATTAATAACACCGAAGCTGAGAAGTCCCGCGTAACGATCGGAGCATCGTTACAATATCATGATTAAATTAGTCGGGTGCGATCTGAGGGTAGTGCCAACAGGGCATGGCTTTAGTTTCCGAGAAATTTGTAGACAAACATGCAAATACAAATACACTTACGAAATTTAGTATACGTGCCTGGACACCGAAATAGATCACATACTCAAATATTATCCAATTCCAACAGTATTCCAATACATACATACACTTCAAACTGACAACCTCCGTTTTTGCGTCGGTTGAAATGTATAAATAATGTGATTCAAGGAGTAACATTTACTTACATAATAATGAATATTTGAATTAATATGCAATCTAAAGCCCCGTCTCTTCAAACGGCGTCTTACTTAGGAAGAATGAGTGTTACAACCCAAGTAAAAAAGTTTTCTCACGCCTCGACTAATACAGCCCTTCTATTGCGTTCCACACTGATGGGTTCCACGGGTTCTGACCACTTTAATGGTTAAAAAGCATTGCCCTCTGCGTCCTTCAATTATGTATTAAGTTATAAACAACCACCATCTACCAATTTGGCTCTATCCGATATTAAACTATCACTAGATTTCGTATAATCGCTTTACTTTTCTCAGATGCAACAGCGTCTACTAGTGAGTGACTATCGTATTCTGGTTATGAGGGTAGGGTAGCCGGTAAACGTATGAATACCGTCTACCCTATAACAGTCCATCCACCACACGCATGGCACCGCAGCATCAACATCTTTGGAGTCTATAGGTATTGTTATTTTGCTGCCTTATATATAGCTGCTATTATAGCTATCAAGTAATTTTCAACGCTAAAATACATAAAGTTCCAATGAATTCTAAATAGCGCTATAAAATTATTGATCTTGTAACATATAATATATAATATATACTTTGAATGTTATTCAAATAGACTTCGGCCCCAGACACCTTATTTGGCTTAAAAGATCTTCCCTTTTTCATGTCATTCCGTGGATCAACCTTTAAAATGATGACGTCACCTCGACGTGATCACCACCCTTACTATAATAAAGCTTAGGATAACTGAATCAAACTATATTACTCAACACACCACGTTAGAAACGAGGTCATTTTGTAAAAAAATGCATCACAAGAAAATCGCAGCTCCAATAAGATTAGAAAGTTTACAAACAAATAGGCGACATTTCTATATATTGAATTTTGCATCGTAAATATACTTGTGTACACAAGACCAGGAGGTAAATCGTTACATAAATCTGATATAATCATTTTATGCACGGCACACGAAACAAATGCGAACACGACAGCCAAGGCAATTTCGTTCAACCTCTAACCTTAATACTAGAATAATAGGACGTAATCGATGTTTATCTTAATGTAGCTGGGGAAAGTGGTGATGAAAAAGAAAATGGCGACGGGTTTAACGTGTTTCCGGTTTTCTCTTTTTTTCTTCAAAATTATTTAGTCGGGAGTTAGGGAATGTCATTTGATGAAGTTGTGTTTACAG
This sequence comes from Apodemia mormo, assembly GCA_036924255.1. Taxonomy (NCBI): domain Eukaryota; kingdom Metazoa; phylum Arthropoda; class Insecta; order Lepidoptera; family Riodinidae; genus Apodemia; species Apodemia mormo. Next base: position 41,535,081 of record JAUPFN010000005.1, on the reverse strand, counting down.
TTTGATGGTAACTTAAGCCTTTATTAAGGTTCCAGTGCACGTCATTGTCAATTTTAATGTAGTATTTTAATTAATTACAACTTTAATGATAAAGAAAATGGCGGCTGGCTTAATATGTTTCCGAGATTTTCTTTTTTTCCAATTAGTTATACAGGAGCAAAAGAATGTTAGTACATGATAACGACTGGTTTATTTTCTTGTTGGAAACTTTAGATTTCATCAATCTTCGTGCACACCGTTAACAACACAATACTAGAGAAATACTCAGTCAAAATTGGAAAGAACGAAAGTGACGGGCTTAAAGTGTCTCCAATTTTTCTGCCTTAGCTTAGTCGAGACAAAGGACGGTGTTGTTTAAAGATTTTGGCGAAAGGCAGGAGGGAAGAGTGAGGTATATATATATATATATATATATATATATATATATATATATATATATATATATATATATATATATATATATATATATATATATATAATATAATATAATATAAAATGTAAATATACCGTAAGTAGACGCAGTCGAGCCCAACGCTACGACAAAGGTAAAGCTTCCTTACTCCTACAAATCCAAACATACATACAAACTTTTGCATTAAATCATAGTAGAAGAGAAATATTATGAATTCCTATGTTCTTCGATTGTTCTACGTTTACGCTTTATACTCCTTAAATATGAGGTGACAAAAGCAGTGAAAAAGAAAATGGCGACAAGTAATCTGTGTGGAGTAGCTGGAATCCAATAATTTCAGTATTAGCTGCTACTGTTTAAAAAAAATAACACATTTTGATGCAACAAATTTGTAGCATTAAATATGAGCTGATGAAAGTAGGGAATAAAAAAAAGGCGATAAGTGATCGGTGTATCCGGCGGGGAAATAGGGGAGCTATGGAATTAGACTATTTTAAAAGCTAATGCTGTAAAAATGACTACTAAGTTTCCATATATTTGGTGCAATAAATTTGTAGCGTATCCCTTAAATATGAGCTGGTGAAAGTGAGGAATGAAAAAGAAAATGGCGACAGGTGGTCGATGTTTCCGGCGGGGAAGTGGGGGCGCGATGGAATGCGACTATTATTAGAAGAGTCGGCGCCGGCGCACGCCACCGACCCGACACAGGGTGAGCTATATTAATACTTGACGGCCCTCATTTATATTATATCGGAATTGTTGGATCTAGCACACACTATAGATAAGTCAGGGGGTTAGGAAGTGCTTTAAATATTTTTTTTTATATTATAAATAGCAAATTAGCAGATCGCTTTCCAGATGGAAAGAGCAAACAATCTCGGAGTCTAAATGCCACAAGTATAAGTTTTCCGGCTACCTTACCCTCCAAACCAGAACATGACAGTAGTAAGCACTTCCACTATTGCTGTAGGAATGACGCGATGGTATCAGAGCCGGGCGAGACAATGCAGAATCTACCATCTAGCAGTGATATATAATAGCAGTGACTGGCATTGGCATTCGTTCGCCTCGTTCGAACTGTCTGTCACATTGACACAATTTATGTTGTGGTCAAGTTTCAACACATGGCAGACTACAGTGGCAAGCGTGACGTTATTTCTGCGAAAATAGATAAGGCGATGATAACAAACCCGGGTGAGAGACTGCAGAACTCTATGTAGCAGGCCATTTACAATACGTTTTATTAAAGGTAGAGTTAAAGGACCTCATTAATTTCAAAAAAGAAAACTTTAAGTTAAGCAAAGTCCTCACTGACCTGCAAAAACTTTATTCTTCTATGCCAAAAACAGCTTCCAAAAATATGAACTTACAAGTTAGGAAGTCATGAAGAGGGTTTTATTTTTAATAACCATAGAGTTAATTGCCCGTTGATTTCAAACATCGAACTGCTGGTTAGCACACACTACAGACTACAAACTTAAGTTGGTATCAAAAATAAATCGAATGCGAAGTATGAGATCACTAAATACAATAAATTAACAGAATTTTTCTATGGTCTAGTGGTCCGGTGTATGTTTTGTCCACATGAGGTTCCGGGTTCGATTTCCGGGTCAGGCGATTCCACATCTTTGAATTGACTTTTTGACTTTTTTCAACTTTCTGATAAAAACAATTTTGTTCGGGATTGGAAAACTACCCGGTTGGCGATAGACTTGCCGCCTATTATATTGAGGGACAGAGTATCTTCGGCTGATTGTGGATGCACTGGTTGTACCTACTCCCGATCTCATCGGGGGTGTGAAGATATTTTTTGTATTATTAGTATTATTTAAAAAAAGTGCAATCTTTTTTTTAAATAATAATTATCAGTAGACAAATCAATTTATTTGCTTGTGATAAGGTTATCAGAAAACGATATGAATAGATAGACATACATATATAAATACTGAAATATATTTAAAAAACACTCAATTACCAATAAAACAAACATCTATGCTCATCACACAAATGTCTTTGCCTGCCGGGAATCGAACTCAAGGCCTACTAATTTCGTAGTCAAGGCGGCTAACAACTCGACCAACGGGACCAACGACCTACTCATAAAATGAGTAGGAGTCAAGGAAGCTGCAAAGTGCAACATTTTAATCAAGATTTAAGTAACCTTAAGTGTCCATGGGCCTTACAAGAATATCTAGTCAGTATTCACATCTTAAGAATCGCTGCCACAGTTCTACATAAACCAGAACTAGACTAAGAATATGTGCAATGTGGCAGATAATGTTCATGCATAAATTTTTTATTGCCCATAAATAGGAACGATGGTTTGTGCATAATTTTTCTGACATGAATCCGAATAACACCATAAAACACTATTGTCATCAAGTGAAAAACAAATAAATTATATATAGGCATTTTGACGAGTCAAGACTATTAACATGATAAACTAAAATCCGTGTTTTTAATAGTCCAAAATTTGAGTCTCCAAATATGCTCACCCTTCAATAAAATTGGAATGTCGAGTACCAGCGCATCCTATAAGCCGGCGTTATCAGCGGAGGCAGCGGGATTCGTGCCACGCCGGCGCCATTGTTAGCTACCAATCGCCAGGCTAATGTTCCGCGTAGATGCAATAACCCCAAGTGCTGACTGGTTGATACTAGAACTTCGTAAACTACGGTGGATATAGTTTAATCTTTACTTTGGGTCTTGATTTCTATAATCAAGATCTACTATTCTACCTGTAACAGGTAGACAGGTAGAGCAGTATCTTGGTTTGCTTTCCATTATCCAATAATTGGATTGCTCTATAATTATATTTTAGGCTAGTCGATGGATACCAGAATTTTCTGTTAGACAGCACAGGCACCGCAGAAAGCAATATTTTTGCCTTTTCGACTCCATTGATTCCTTTATTCCAACAATTGTCGTGCTGCAATATTAGCGAAGACAGCGAAATTTCTATCGCGCCGATACCATTGATACCTCCAGCCTAATAATCAGTCCGGCGTAGATGCAGTTAACATGCACAGCGGACTGATAGTAAAATTTCACGAACAATAATATATTATTGAATTTTAATAAACTGAAATAAATAATAATAATATATTTGAAAATTACTAGTATTGTTATTATTTATTTATAGTACACGACTATAATATATTCTACGGATATCGTTGCTCTATTTCAAACAACTAGTTTTTTATTTAAAAAGATAGTATGATAGTAATTTCATTAAAATGTTTACAAAATGAATAAACAAATTAAAGTCGATTGTGTAGACGTCTATGTATATTGCATCCGGTCGTGTTAACAAATTAGATGCTAATTTACGATTCCAATGTTTCTTTTACAATCGCAGCTGTTATTCAATAATAAGAATTAGATTGTAGTTTCACAATGCAAAAATAAACTTAGTGCAATTTCGATACCTCCAATTCGCAACACGACGCTGGGAACGACAGACGTTGAAAACATATTGAATACTAGCTGTTGCCAGCTACTTCGTCCGCGCGGACTTCGTTTACTCCGCATTGCACCTGGTCGCTAGGTGATAGCGTGATAGTATGTAGCCTATATGTTGACCCGACCTGTTAGTAATATTCATGCAAAATTTGAAGTAAATCCATGCAGTACTTTTTGAGTTTACTCCGGACATACATACAGACAAAGAGACAAAAATTCTAAAAACTATATTTTTGGCTTCGATATCGATTGTAGATCACGCCCCAAGTATTCTTTTAAAAAAATATTCAATGTACAGTTTTGACTTTCCTTCGGTTTTATTATATGTATGTATAGATTAGATCAGGCAAGGAACAGATAGCCTTCATAAGGATACTTGGTAATATGGAAAATGTTTATGGATAAAACTTTAGTGTGCGTGTGTGTGTAACTCTTCCTAAAACGGTTTGACACAATTTGATATAAATTACCGTCCATTGGTAGAGTGATTAGTGACCCTGACAACGTAATTGGAGGGGTCCAGATTCGATTCCCGTATTTTTGTGATGACTATTCTTTTGTGACGAGCAGGCTTCATACGGGTGCCATATAAACGCACAAAAATATGTTTTTACGACGGTAAATCTTTGAAATTCTCGGCTTTTTGTATTGTACTATTACTTTTCTATTGTACTATACTGTAGCGGCTCATACAATCACAAACGCTACAAGAAAAAATAATAAAAAATGAAAAATCAATAACTAAAAAGTGAAAGTGAAAAAAGTGAAATTTAAAATAAAATCCTAAATCGCGATATCACAATTATTTATCTTGTAACACTATATACAAGTTTCAACGCTTCTCAAACGGACTTCGGTCCCCAGGCAGTACACCTTGCCTGGCTGGGAAGATCTTCCTTTTCCCCTCACTTGTCCTTGTGTGACGTCATCGACCTCCTCAGTAATGACGTCATACTGACAAGAAGCTGGCCCGCTGGTTCCATCACTATAACCCTTCAGCGGTAGCAACCAGCGGCGCCACAGTGGTGACCCCGACGTGATCCTTCTCCCTTGCACGTTCTTCCGTGACGTCATCAACCTTCACAGCGATGTCGTCATCCCGACTTGATCATCACCACTAACAGCTATCAACATGCCACAGTGGTGACCCTCGGCAAAACAACACGCATCAGCCTTCTGACCATTAGCGTCTAATATACTCCCCTCTGCTTCCAAACAGCATCAGCCAGCTTCACAAGCTACGCCCCAACTACGCTTTCCGGAATCCACTTCGAACTGCCTACGTTCACTGGATCTCCACGCAGCAACCCTATCCCGCTCGTTCCGACACATTGCGAACCACGGCATAGGCGCACTCGTCCCGACTCACCGAGGACCGCGCATATTCGGCTCGTCTCGATGCAACGCAGACTCGAGCACTCAAGGCACATACGCTTCACTGGCTCTACCAGATCGACCTTCGGTCTTGGGGGAGAGTACTGTAGCGGCTCATACAATCACAAACGCTACAATACTATGCATGTATTACACATATACACTTTCCTCTTGAATCGGTGTCTATTGAAAATGAAAATAAAACCGCATTAAAATCCGTTGCGTAATTTTATATGTAAAGATATTTTAGTATTTATTAACGTATTTCTATGTACAAGTACTGTTGACTAGCACCCATATTGCAAGCAAACAATTTGCTTATTTTTAGTCAGATCAATTTATAAAATTTGTCCAGGTATATTTATTATTTATTTATTTTATATATGCTTCACCTTGACGGGTCTTATAGTCCATTGTGTCCGACAGATGACGCTGCTTTCTGATGTTATAAATCGAGATTCAGTAAAACAGGACAATGTCTACCAATCTCTTAGTAATTTTTAGGGTTCCGTATCTACAGGGTATAAAAAATAAACGGAACCCTATAACTAAGACGTCGCTGACCAACCGTCTATCTGTTACCAGGCTGTATCTCATGAACTGTGACAGAAAAACAATTGAATTTTTTACACATGATGTATTTCTGTTGCCGTTATGACAACAAATACTAAAACAGAATAAAATAATATTTAAGGGGGGCTTTCATACAAAAAAAGTTTTTGTAATTGTTTGCGGTTTTTAAGAGTAGCACCTAACCCTTCCTACGGGATCAAACTCGCGCTTGGCCGGTTTTTAAACATACAACTTCTCGCGAAATCTTGATACTTTGAAAAATGTAAATTATTTATAATAATACTAAATTCACGAGAAAAATTACATTTACTGATCTAACCCCAAAGAAAGCAAATTATTTGCTTGTGTTATGGGTGTTAGTCAACGATATTAATACATAGAAATACATATATAAATATTTTACATACATAATAAACACCCAAACCCGGAAATACAAACATTTATGCTCATCACACAAATGCTTGTCCCCGTCGGGGATCAAACCCGAGCCCCGTCGATTGCGTAGTCAGGGTCGCTAACCACTCGACCAACGGGGCGGTATTTAAACTACCTTTTAAGATTTTCACGTAAGAACATAAACATTGAAATGAAACCTTTCCACGTCAGGGTGCTAACCAGATAAACAGTCCAAACACGTGTTTCACACTGCCCTATTGTGTTTTAGTATGGGCGGTCCAATTTCCCGGTACTAATATAAAGCAAATTCCTTCGACCAATTTACACTTAGGATATCAAGTTACGGCGAGCGCTCGTTAGCGATGCCATAAACCTGGTCGTTAGCACGGCCCATTCACGGAACGTCCATTTGCTAAACCGTATTGGCGAACAAAAGCACCACCTCTAACAAGGAAGTTTTTGACAAATCTTAATTGGCTCTCCATGGCTTTGACTTTGACAACTTTAAATTTATATTCGAGACTTACTTGAATTCGATTTTTAGCCTGTTTATAAAGGAAAGTTATAGGCTATATGCCATCACGCTACCTTTTTCAAAACATAGCAAACACGTGTGAAAAATTTCGAAAACGTTTAAAGTGATCAATACCTATCATGATATTTTTTTATAAAATACGATAACAAACAAACAAACAAAACGATTCTCCTGAAGTAAAGAGACAAATATACCCTATAAACTTCAAGATGTTAAGTTATAAGTCAAGAATGGTAATGCTAAATGCAGAAGTTACCGGCTACCTTACCCCCCCAACCAGATCACAGCAGTGACTAACATTGACGATTTTGCGGCAGTTATAGGTAAAGCAGTGGTACTAAACTCGGACATAACATAGCAGAACTCCATCAGCTCGAGTCATGATAACTAATCGTTTGACTTTTACAAACTGGCTGGCAGGATGGTACATAATCTATTCTTCAAAGGGCCCGGACCAACACGAGATATAATAAATAATAATATATCAATTTCAAAACATTCTACCACCTTGAAAACATTTAGTAGGGATGAATTCGAGTCGAGAAATCAACTAAGTAGCTTGTTCGTACACCTCGTGTTGGTTCCGGGCTCCTTTGTAGATTAGATTAACTGTCGTTCTGCCAGGCAGGTCGTAAAAGGCGATCTATTGGCTATGCGAGTCACTACCATCGTGGCTACTAGGTGGTAGAGTTTTGCATTGTCTCGCCCGGGTCTGGTACCACCGCCTTGCCTATTCCTGCCGCAATAGCGTCAATGCTTGTCACTGTCGTGTTCCGGTTTGTAGGATAAGGTAGCCGGTAAACTTATGCATGTGGCATTAGACCTCGCACCATTAACCCCTTTGGTGTCTATAGGCGATGCTTGACTCTTTCCATCAGGAGGAGACCCATCTGCTTGTTTGCTGTCTTATGATATAAAAAAAAGCGTACACTTGATTCAATTATAAACACTTTCACACACGTACCAAAGACGTTAACAGATACCAAGTATAGACGCCTTTAAAAGGTTCACAGTCTTCCCACATTAGAACCCGCACACTCAATTTAGACTCCCTTTGTCAACGGTTCCATTCTCGAAAGCGGTAGTTAGCGAACGCGTGTCATATTGATTTAAGAAGTTCTCCACGGTGCTTCAGTGATTCAGCGAAATCGCTGAGTAAATAACTCGGACGAATTCTTAACCCAATTCCTGTAGTTTCCATTTTTATCTTATTTGGGAGATGTATTCTCAAGGAATCATTAGGTTTTGTAGTTTAAATAAACAAGGTTTTTAATAGTATATCCCATTATGGTTCAAGCTCCCTTTGAAGACTAGACCATCTGGCGTTCTACCAGGCGGGCAGTCACTACCATCGTGGCTACTAGGTGATTGAGTTCTGCATTGTCTCGCCCTCGATTTGCTCCCACCGCTCTACCTGTTCCTGCTGCAATACCGTCAGTGCTTGTCATTTTCGTGTTCCGGTTTGTAGGGTAAGGTAGCTGGTGAACTTATGCATGTGGCAATAAGACCTCGCCACAAGAATAGCCACGTACCATTAACATCTATAGTATCTAAAGGCGATGGTTTTCTGTCTATCAGAACAGCCATCTGCTTGTTGTTATCTTATGATTTTAAAGTCATATCATATTGTATTTATAGATGTAGTTAGAGCTGGTCCCTGGACTGCAAGCTCTATTGCCCTAAGTCAAGTTAACTATATAATGTCACATTATGTGACAAGCGGCCTATCGATAAAAAATATCATGAAACGAGTTCACCTCACCGGGAATAGAAAATATTTTTTTATGGATTTTTCAATATTTCCGGTTTTTTTTATAAATTATTCGGCAAATGTTTTGTTGATAGAGGTAAGCGCTAACTGGTGTACATCTACGATTAATTATTAACATCTATACAATTTTAGTTTATGTACCTAAAATGACAAGGAAAACCTCTAAAGTTATGTCATGCCATAGAGAAATATATGAGTAATCGCTTGAAATACCCAACCTGATTCAACTGGATTCTGTCCTGTTGACCCCAATGAACGATATTGCATATTTCATTAGTCTTAAGGATATTCGTGGTTAATAATACTTACTAATGGTAATTGATATTAATATTTACAAAACCCAAGCATTACTGTCATTAAAATAATCATCTACTTTATAATAAGCTTTTTGACAAAGAGCTCTCTTTATGAAAATTTTAAATTTATTTTCAGAAAAATTTACAATTTCTTCAGGAATCATATTGTAAATCCGGACACTGACTCCTATAAAACATTTTGAAGTTTTGCTTAATCTGTATTTCTGTATATTCAACTTATTTTTATTTCTAGTATTGAAATCATGTCTATCTTTATTTTTTTATTTTTTTGAATAAATGAATATTCTTTCTAACGTGCATGATACAATCAAAAATGTACTGACTAGGCACGGTCAAGATATTTATCTGTTTAAACAAAGCTCTTAAAGATTCTCTGCTATTCATATTATAGATTCCTCTAATAGCTCTTTTCTGTAGAATAAATACTGTATCGATGTCAGCTGCTCGTTCCCATAGTAAAATACCGTAAGATATGATACAGTGGAAAATACTAAAATAAACAAGTCTTGCAGTCTGTACGTCAGTTAAATGTCTAATTTTTCTGATTGCATAAACTGCTGTACTTTTTTTGTCATATTTACAATATGAGGACTCCACTGCAGTTTTGCGTCAATCATTAGACCGAGGAATACTGTTTCATTCACGAACTCCAGTTTTTCATTATTTAAACTGACAACGTCATAACGTAAATGTTTCAAATTTTATACATTTAGTTTTTTTTTGCGTTAAGTACTAAAATTAGGTGATCCCGCGGGATTCGCCAAAATTTTTTATCATGCAGTGGGCTGCACGCTACAGCTAGTTTTTTAATAAAACCACGAATACGGCACTGAAAATATTTTTTCATGATTTTTACATTGTTTTTTATGAATTAATTTATCCTAAGTTTGGGCGAAAGTATGTTTTTCTTAGATATATTTCTAATTAAATATTTGTAAATTTAAAGAATTTTTTTTTTATATCATAAGATAGCAAACAAGCAGATAGGTCTCCTGATGGAAAGAGTCAACCATCGCCTATAGACACCAAAGATGTTAATGGTGCGTTGCTATCTTGTGGCGAGGTCTAATGCCACATGCATAAGTTTACCGGCTACCTTACCCTCCAAACCGGAACACGACAGCGACAAGCACTGACGCTATTGCGGCAGGAATAGGTAAGGCGGTGGTACCAGACACGGGCGAGACAATGCAGAACTTTTAGGCCCTATTACCTTAATATAAGTTTATTTTTTTCTTTATGTCACCTCTTTATGAAATGTGTGTATTATTTTTCTTTTTAATTGTTTATTTATAAAAAATATATACCTTATGTTAAAAATGGTTGCTATGGATTCAGTTGCTGTTGCTCAAGCATCTACTTTTCGCTCTTACATATAATTCTGTGACATGTCGTATAGATTTTTACAGATTTCACGTAACCGATATACATCATTGATTGTAACATAGAAAACAACATACATTCGCGTGTTTAAACCACCTCAGTTCCATTCGCTAATCACAGCTGGCGAAGAGAAAAAAAAGAATCATTGTTACCTATTACTCAATGGGCCGTCAACGCTATGTTTTTGCCGTCATATAATCACGGACGATTCGCGACCACGGATTACATATTATAAACATGATTAAGTCATTAAGTCATCAGCGTAAATTACGTTTTTAGATCGCAGTGATTAAGGTCGTGTGATGAAATAACTTTTGAGATGTTTAGCGTGGGCCTGAATGATTTAACTTTCTGAATATTTAGGCAAAATAAACAATCTATGAACTTAACTGCTATTTACACAGTTAAATAACATACTTTGCTAAACTACAGCAATCTATTTACAAGTGAGGGTTAACTTAGACAATTTACTAGTAAAAACCGTACATAGGTACTGAAGGAGAGTCAGTACTCGATTCTGATACTTAAATTAAAAATTAAAAATAAATTTAGCCCTAATCTATACATATAATAAAATCGTAGGAAAGTCAAAACTGTACATTGAATATCTTTTAAAAGAATACTTGGGGCGTGATCTACAATCGACATCGAAGCCAAAAATATAGTTTTTAGAATTTTTGTCTTTATGTATGTCCGGGGAAACTCAAAAAGTACTGCATGGATTTTCTTCAAATTTTGCATGAATATTACTTACAGGTCGGGTCAACATATAGGCTACATATTATCACGCTATCACCTACGGGAGAGGAGCAGTGCGGAGTAAACGAAGTCCGCGCGGACAAGTCGCTGGCAACAGCTAGTTTTCCAATAAAAATGTTTTGTATGGATAACCGTGCACGGCACATAGAAGTTCATTGTTTGCCAGCGATTTACGAATATCGTGATTAGACTTATTAGTAAAATGTGCGGTGACCATACCTTTTGAATATTACTACACTAATTTAGACCGTGTGGTTAAGCAATATTCTACTTTGATTCGTTACATATGACTATTAACTATAGAGTCATGAAATATTTTTTACCAGCCAACCTGTATTTTTGACACTACACGATTTAAGCCTCCGATCTACCTCTGGCCGGCACACTCTATCCAACTGAGCCACGTGAGCAAGGTCGCAGGTACAAATCACGTTGCATCAACATTTTTCTGTGTTAAGTGCTTAAACACATATGTAGTTGATCTATTGTTCGAAAGAACCCTGGATTGGACTGGAACGGACACGGAGTCTTGGTCACGAGAAAGTCTATAGGCTAATTTTTATCTAACTGAGCAAAAAGATGTAATGGGTCACGTGAACAAAGAAGCTAGACAAGAAATGAAGTACATATACGATCTTCGGATAAATATACAAATTTATACCATATCATCTGTAGTTCGCCGTTTTGTATAGCCAGCTTGTTATTTATCTTCCGGAATTAACAGTAAAGTGAAGGATAACAACGATGGATGGATTTAATTAGGATTCAAGACGTTCATCCATTCCCACGACCTTCACCTATTTAAAAGAATGTTATTTCCTTAATAGAAGTAAAAGTTTCGAATAGCAGACATCGATCAAAACTCGATTTATATGTGACAGGTTATAATAAAACACATAATTACACTTGGTGAACGGAATTATTTGCATAAATGTGTGCAAAAGGTGTCAGGGTGACCGAACTGTCAATTTTCTGACAATTACCTGCCACTTGGGCCGACGCCGCACCGCACGAGAGCTTTTTAGATGCTTGTTTAAATTGTTGTCGGACTTTATGTAATCTGTATAATGCCACAGAATATATAATAGTACAAGTATAATGCCTACCGATACCAAGGATATCATTCTTTTTTTATATTATAAGATAGCAAACAAGCAGATGGGTCTCCTGATGGAAAGAGTCAACCATCGCCTATAGACACCAAAGGTGTTAATGGTGGGTTACTATCTTGTGGCGAGGTCGTATGCCATATGCATAAGTTTACCGGCTACCTTACCCTCCAAACCGGAACACGACAGTGACAAACACTGACACTATTGCGGCATGAATAGGTAAGACGGTGGTACCAGACCCGGGCGAGACAATGGAGAACTCTACCACCTTGTGAATTCATAGTAAACTCTAGCAAATATTCAGTTAGAGGACGTCTGTATCCTTCGTGTATAAGAAAACCAAGCGTGCTAGTTTTCAACTTCAACATCTTTTACTCCATGTTGGTCAGGGCTCTTTTGAAGGAAAAACCAAATGCAAAAAAGGTCTAGGAGGCGACCGATTGGCTATTATACGTGTCACTACCGTCGTGACTACTAGTTAAAGAGTTCCGCAACTAACATTTTTGGTGTCTATAGGTGATGGATTCTCTTACTATCGAGAGAGCCATAAGCTTCTTTGTTATTTAATAAAATAAAAAAAATGTTCATGGTCGAAGTTTGTTATCAAATTTAGATTTTAATATAGTCTACGATCAAATTGAATCATAGTTTGTTTATCTTATAATTTATTTACCAGATATTTGTCATTATACGATTAAATTATCACTTGTACATTAATTTCACTTTTTGACTTTATTTTTAACATATCACTCAACCGGTTTCACTTTTTTAAGCATCTTCAGGATGTTAATGTACTATATTGTACAAGTGATAACTTAATCGTATAATAACAATGGAATTTCACAAAGTGCCGACGATAAAAAGTATAGAAATTGTCGTTTAAGCACAGATAGGTTTAACATTAATAGAATAACGGTAGAAATTCGATCAGAGGGCGTTCGCTAGTGCAAATAAAATGACAACTATTTTCTTACTTTTTGCGTTAGCTAACCTTTAAAACTATGACGAAACCAAAATACTGTTACTTAGCAAATGTAAACCATGTCAAAAAATATCAAAACAGGAAAACGTCAACCACTATCAGCGAGAAACATGCGATATAGAAAAATATATGGACGTCTAACTACTTTCCACATTGCATAAGACTATAAGACTAGAGAGCACTTAGGCCGTCACTTGCGCGAGTAATTCTAAGTCTTGTGCCCCATTTTCCTTTCGCTAGGCATACAGTAGTACGCTTATCCACTTAGGATATGCAACATGAAATATGTCGCGGTGAAAGAGACTCTGTCAAAATCGACTAATATCTCGTTTATCTTAACGTGCATGCAACGGGGAACTTGTTTTTCTTCAGAAGACAACAAGATAAGAGATAAGTAATCTATGGCAGGGGTGCCATTCTCCGGGGTGTAACGTATTTGTTCTAATTTAGAGGGTGTCCAGGGATCTTCCAAAAGGGATTCTTAAAATGGACCGGGCAAATCCGGACAGGGTAAAAACTTTTTTTTTCTTTCAGGTGAATCCCGGTTGGTTGCAGATTCGGAGGTTCTTGAGCACTACGCTCATAAACGAATTTATTCAACCATCTATTAAAATGAGCAACAAATCGAAAATTTTAATAACTTAACATTAAATTAAATTTTCCTTTTCAATTAAAAAAATCATAAACATTTTATGTAATTTTAGAATGTGTACATCTCTGGTCTTTCTCACCACCAGTAAAGCCATGAATTTCTTTTATACTATAAAAAATCGTAGCTATATAGCAAAAGAGGACTCCTCGTTCTTTTCAACAGATTTGGTGAAGAAGGAGGCTTCCAAACATATACGAAATCGGAATTCCGTTTAGTGCGTTTAAATTATGTGTTATTTGCACATTCATACGTTAAGCGTCCCAAATGTGCAAACTATACATAAAAGTAAAATAAAAATATATAAATGCTATAATATTCGTTTCCCGGTACAATGTTTATACTACAAAATATCATACCGCCCGGTTCCATTGCGGGGTAGGCAGAGTAAACTGTAAAGTCGTGGTGAACTGTAAAGTCTATAGACTTTACAGTTCACCGCGATTCGCCGGTTTGTCGGTTGGCGAGATGTGTTGATCCTCATCGTCGCATTTACCGACGTGTTAAAGATTATCGGCTATTCCTAGCGATAACCGGGACCGACAGCTTTACGTGCTCATCCTAGGCACGGGAGTGGTAATACACCACTATATTAGACTCCGAGCTGCTAGATTTTTGAGAAAAACCTCGAAAAAATCTTAATAACACCTTTGTCCGACCCGGGGATCGAACCTAGGACCTCATGATCTGAGCCGAATAGGCTACTCTTAGTCCACGAGACAGTCAGTATATACTACAAAAGAGAAAAATACTACGAGCCATTGGAAAGTATATGGACTCCTTACCACTTTCCACGTTGCAAATCTTAAGATCACTTAGACCGTGAGTTACACGAGCACGGGACACAAGACCTACAATTGGTCTTGTGTCCCATTGTGTCCCATCACGCCTGAACACCTCAGCGATACGAACGCATAATCACGTGCCCACTTTTTTTAAATAAAGTTTTCAAAAGGCTACTAGTGTCAAAAAGTAAGACTTATAATTTTGTCCTGTCTGTACGTCCGTACATCAACCCTTTTACATACAAAGTTAAGCTGAATAAGGGATTTTCACAAAATCTCAGAAAAAATGAACAATTAATATTATGGTAAATTTTAAAATACTGAATCAAAATTAAATTGCTTAAATAATTAAATTTTATATTTATAAAAAAAATTAAATTAAAATAAGGTATGAATATAAATGCTTAAGGTTTGAATGTTTTGATTGTAAGGATAGATGGATGATTGTAACACAATCACACCGAAAATACAGAACGGTGAATGTGCTGTTTCAAGTAGTCATCTGTGTTCCAAATATCATCTAAATGATGATATTTGGAACACAGATGACTACTTGAAACAGCACATTGACTTCTTTTTGTCCCGGAGAAATGGGTTGTTCCCGCGGGATTCACCAAATATTTAATAATCCAACAAGTTTTTCATAAAACATGCTAAAATGTAAAAAAACTTGTACATCTTGCTTGCATTGGATCAAGGTTTGTACCCTGCAACACGTGTGATATTTATACAAGTAAATATATTCATTTATTAATTAAGGTAGTATTTAAAGTGTAAACGAATTTTTTATTCAAACCTGCATAATATATGCAAGCAAAACCGGACACTACCCAGTGCTCTTTTCGTACATGCTTATAGAGGATTGTTTTACATTACTTCAATTTAAACATCCTTAAGGCCACAAGGACGTTATAATTAAGGAAAAATTGAATTACAGTGCTATAATGTTTCATCTTTTTAATATCATAAGATAGAAAACAAGCAAGCATTTTCCGGTGGGAGGGGTGCGCTGTGCCGCGCCCCCGGCTGTATGGGTACCACCATCATGCTTGTTTCTCCCGTGAAACAGCTTTACTGTGTTTCGGAGAGAAGGGCAAGACAGGCAGTGTAATTACTGGCACCGAGACTTAAGGCGCGGTGTTAGCTCAATATTCACAAAACTGGGTTTCTTTGACGCTCGAGTACGAGGAAATCCAAGGAAAATATCCCTTGCAAAAAATGCTGTGCAACTGTGCGTTTCTCTCGACACTTTTTGACTCGCATTACTTTGTTGTGGAACCAATTACCGGCAGGGGTGTTTCCAAACGGATACGACTTGGGGGCCTTCAAGAAAAGAGCTTACATAAAAGTCCGGCAACGCAACTGCAAGACCTCTGGTATTGTGGATGTCCATGGGCGGCGGTGATCACTTACCATCAGGTGCACCTCCTGCTCGTTTGCCCCCTCTTCTATAAAAAAAAAAGCTAATCGTTCGTCCCTTACGAACTTCCTGGCAGAACGGCAAATGGTCTATTCTTCAAGGTGCCCGGATAAACACGGGTTAAATCTTAGTAAAGGAAGGTAAAATACATACATTTAGCCTGAGAGTTATTAACGATTTTGTTTTAGAAAAAAAAACAACACCACGATTTACTAGCAAAACATAGAACAATGAACAACGAGACCGGAATGTAAACAATAACTTTATTGCAATGGCTACAACGGTTGTGCTGTTAATCACTGCTTTGTTATTAAATACTACTCCGTTATATTTTATAATTATATAAGTAATTCAGTTTCCCATACCATATGAGTACTAGCCACGCCCCGCTGATCTGTCCCTGTATGCATAATCAAATCAATCAATCGCTTATTGCAACAAATATATTTAATGTAATAAAATCGTAGGAAAGTCAATGTATGTCCGGGGTAAACTCAAAAAGTACTGCATGGATTTACTTCAAATTTTGCATGAATATTACTAATAGGTCGGGTCAACATATAGGCTACATATTATCACGCTATCACCTACGGGGGAAGAGCTGTGCGGAGTAAACCAAGTACGCGCGGACGAAGTCGCGGGCAACAGCTAGTATTACATCTACGTAGGTCGTTCATATGTAGTCTCGAATATTTTGGGCAATTTGGTTATTTAAAACATTAATGAAAAACACAAATAAAAATAATTAAATTAACACAAATTAATTCAGAATTTAATTTTTTCATGTTTAAAATAGTCATCTACATTGTAAAAGGACATTTCTGTTTGGCCATTTCTTGAGTGCTTTTTTAAATTTTCGTTAGGCAAATCTTATATTTAGGTAAATTGTTAAATACATATCTTTATAGCCATTGAATGGCATTTCTTATCTAATAATACTTTGCATGAAATAGTCATAATCAGTCTGTCAGGAAATCTAGTATTAAATAAAATTAACCTAGTATAAATTAGTTATCGTTAAATAAAAGTTAGTAATCGCAGGAGTAAAATCCATTATTCCGTGATAAACCATACATGTTACATCTGACCATAGACGATACAATTCAGATCCATTTCTGACAGCGGCAAACCTTTGAGCGATGAGCATAGATATTTGTATTTCTGGGTTTGGGTGCTTATTAAATATGGTACGGTATTTAATATTTATCACAATTGCTTGTGCAAATATCTTGCTCCTTTTTGGGGTTGGATTAATACGTGTAATTAGTCCAGGAATGTACTAATGTAACATTTAATTATCGTGCCAATATGGTATTTTATTAGGAAACTAGCTGACCCGACGAAATTCGTACCACTTTAGATAAGATTTAAAATGTCAAAGATTTTGCAGCTACGAACAGTTTCTACAGTAAAAGAAAAAAGAGTCGTATTTATTATTTACTCGTAAGCGTATCATGATCAGATTGATTGGGGACTATCCGAAGGTGGTGTCAAGAGTCTTCGCAACTGATGTGAGTGTATGAAGAATGTGATTTATCTCTGTCTACCCCGTAAGGGATCTGCCGTTAAGATATGTATGTGTGTATTGCTTATTTTCCTCGCGATTTCTCCATTCTTCTCTCCAACGAATATTTCAAAATGAAGAAAAATAGCCGAATTGGTTCATTGGCCATATAAGTATTTTTTTTAGGATAGAATTATTTTTACCCAGTCTCTTACTATTCCTATAGTAAGAGATAGACTGGGTGATAGTAATAGTATCACGGACTAAGTACTTACATTCGTATTGCAGATAAATGGCCTAGTTACATCAACTCGTGTAATTAGTCCATTAGATTTGCGTGGCGAGTTATTAGTTTCAAATTAATGCTAACATTTACAATATCATTCAAAGCACTCAAAGCTAAGAATATTTGTGTTGATATCATTGTTATCTAACTAACTGACTCGCGCAGCTTCGCCCGTATATTGTTTTTCATATAAACTTTTAATCATCGATATTGTTTTCCATATAAACTTTGATTCCCTAAGAGAGCGTTTTTTGAAAAAAAAAAAGAGTTAGCCTAAGTTTGATCCGGATCGTCAGCTAAGTACCTTAATTCCAAATTTAATCATAATCGGCACAGCTTAGCCGTAAAAGCGAAACAGACAGACAAACAAATGGACAGATAGAATTTATAACATTAAGTATGGATTCGGCGCAGTATTTATTATGTCAATGTACAATTGTAAAAACCGTTAGTGTAAAACAAACTTATGAAGTTTACAACTTGGTTAGGTTAGCAGTTTAATGATAACACAATAAAATAAATTACAAAATTATAATCTATCGGTATTTACAATTTTATGGTTTCATATACACATACGATGGGAAAATTAGAGTAAAATATAGGTATCTTATTCATATAGGTTGGTACTGTTAGGAGTAATTTATTAAATATAAACAATTGTTTTTTTCTTTTAGTTGCCATCCATCGGTAGCTTAACGCGCACTATAACTTGAAACTTGGCGACATCCTTGTAATATTATTTACCTAGTTAATTCATTGTTCTGTGGTCAAATTCGACCCTGGTTCATTAGTGATATGTCACAGTCATGATATACTTTAATTTTGGCACTCTGCATGACATCTCGTATGCAAACTGATTGTTGTTGGTTTGGGCCACTTTTAATCAAAAGGCCACCCCAATAACTAAAGGGTAATAGGCAGGATAAACTACCAATTTATAAAAGACAAAAGAACGTCAGGTGAGCGATTTGCTTGGTATCCTATGATATCCATACTAATATTTATAAATGCGAAAGTAACTCTGTCTGTCTCTTCTTCACGCCTAAACCACTGAACCGATTTGGATGAAATTTAGTGCAAAGATAGTTTGATACCGAAGAAAGGATATAGGATAATTTTTATCCCGTAAATCCCACGGGAACGGATGCTATACGGGTAAAACTCTGGGACTGTCTATCTTTTGAATCACTGTAATAAGAAGTAACTTGAGCTACTTTTATTTTAGAAAATTTTCCACGTATACGAAGTCGCGGTCACAGCTAGTACGTATATAAAAATAATCGTCATGCGACAAATATTCGAGTAAATAGATGAACAACAAACTACTAAACATACATCTCCAACATATAACCCAATACAACTTTCAATACTATTACTATCAGCATCTGGCAATTTCTCATTACAACATGCTTCCATAAAGCCTTGACATTCACCTTTCATCATTGGTTGTTTATGGCGAATTTCCGGTTGGCACCGCGAAAGCGCCTGACGTCACATTTCAATTGACAGGCGATTTCGTTTACGGTCGACGTGTTTAGGCAGAGCACAGACAACCGGGCGAAAGTTGTTTTTTATCCGAGTAATGCATGTCAAGTAAAACATACAGGATGCCTAAGACATTAAAAAATGCAATTAACATTTAATTAGAAAGCTGATTCAGCTAATATTAATAAATTTAAAGATTACATACACTTATTTTGTCGTAATTAAGATTTCAAGGGAAACCATTTTTTTTTATAATATAATATCCCTGGACAAATTACACAAATCGATCTAACCCCAAAATAAGCAAACTATTTGCATGTGTGATTGGTGTTAGAGTCAATTATACTAATATATAGAAATAAATATTATATAAATAAAAAAACATACATAATAAACATCCAAACGCAGAAATACAAACATCTATCCTCATCGCACAAATGTTTATCCCTGTCGGTAATCGAACCCTAGCTCCATCGGTTCGTAGTTAAGTCGCTAACCACTCGACCAACGAGGCGGTTGACCAATCCGTAGGTTCCGTGGATGGTGAGATAACTGATGACTATTTACAGCAGACACGTTAATAATACGTTATTATTCGTAGTTAGGAGGAATAACACTAAAGACTTATGGAGAACATACGAAGCCAATAGCGTCTATTTTAACAATGTAAAAGCAGTGCAAGGTAGCTCTGGCGGAGCATTCTGCTCACCCCAGACACGGTATTGTTATCTACCAGTATTCTATCTTCATACAAACGGGTGGAACGCGTTTGGAGTTCGGATACAATCTATACACAACAGACTAAGGGTTGCGCCGCAGTGACGAAGGGCCCGTGTGACAGCACAGGCAAATGTAGTTAAAATATTGAAGGCGGGCGGGCAGCCCTCTCGCATTTTACGTACAGCACGCCGCGACCGGCTGTAGGTATTTATCTCAAGGAAAGGGCCGAGTCAAAATACTGGTTGATACACCGACCACACAGCCCATAGACACCTAATAATAGGCGAATGACTTGTGTCAACACATCTGACATATAGTTCAGATGTAAATGTCCACGCGCCAATGAGTAGTGATTGGGTAATCAGTGTCGACCAATCAGATGCTCTGTACATTACTATTTTTCACTGTGGCCTTGAGTTAGCCAATTACGGCGTTGCAGCTAGTTGCCAGAACGCATTCAATACGGAAAATCAAACATTAGCCGTCTATAGGCTGTGTGGTCGGTGGGTAGATAACATTACCGTGCACCAGATGTCCGATGTCGTTGTAAAAACCCGTAAGATTCTTCTGAATTTGTCATTTTAAAAAAAAACTTATAAAGCCTTAAACAGACAAAACATCTAAATACAAATCATAGAATATCATAGCATTCATTTGAAGTACTCCCCTCTCCTACATTGGTAAAATTTTCATTTTCCGAGCAGGATTGAAGCAACTGCTCTTGTAAGTATTCATAATGTTTTAAATAACAGCAAAGGTAGGTAAGGTAGGTAAGGAAAGGCACTATTATTAAATGGGTAGTAAAACATCATTTATTTTTCGCCAATAAAGTAAAAAAAACTAAATTTTCATGCGCTTTCCTCGGAGGTTAGGCTGCAAAATATTCGATATAATATTCTGATCTGATCTTAATAAAAATACATTTTACTTAAAAAATGTATAGTGAAGTTGCACTATAGAAAGAAAAAAAAACTTTTTTTCCCCTTTTAGTCAGTATATAATTTGTAGCATATTTTTTATCCAATTTTTTATATCATAAGCAGCAAACAAGCAGATGTCTGCTGACGGAAAGAGTCGACTATCGCCTATAGACACCAAAGATATTAATGGTGCGTTGCTATCTTGTGGCGAGGTCTAATGCCACATGCATAAGTTTACCGGCTACCTTACCTTGCAAACCGGAACACGACAGTTACAAGCACTGACGCTATTGCAGCAGGAATAGGTAAGGCGGTGGTACCAGACCCGGGCGAGACGGTGCAGAACTCAACCACCTAGTGGCCACGATGGTAATGACTGGTATAGTCAATCGGTCGCCTATTACGACCTGCCTGGCAGAACGGCAGTTGGTCTATTCTTCAAAGGAGCCCGGGACCAATACGGGGAAAAATAAATATATATAGTAAAATAAATAAACCAGCATGAGAATAAATGCAACTTACACAGTATTAACTGTAAGTAGGAAGTTTTGTTAAGAAGTTCTGGGAATACTTTTTGTCTTCCTTTATGTGGTTATCACATAACCCTTTACCAAAAGTTACTAAGAACTAAGAAAGAAAAATCCTCACTAAAAACACATCTCAAGTAGGGAAATGACACCTTCTTATATGTTTCTAGCTGAAGTCAACCAGATTTTTTTAGTTATTAGTGTACTAGCGTTATACAAGTATTTTAAAAATATAAAATACACGCACATACACACACAAAGATACTTCCAGCACATTAAGTAACGAGTAGCTCGAAACCGGAATGCGAGTTGGTTTGCACACCCACAAACAAGTTCACGATCACGACTTTCCACGACGAGAAAAAGTAAACACGTAAACTGACTTATGACCCAAACAATTTGACATCACTAAATCAAGATGAAAGTTGATTATTATAGAGAAATCGACTTTGTACAATTATCCTATTTAGAAATTCACAGTGATTCAAATTACCCCTGTTGAGGGCTTAAGCAGTAATTCTCGGTAACAAGAAAAACACGTAAAAACTGATTTATACTTACCAATCTTGCCCGTGACGGGGACAAGCATTTGTGTGATGAGCATAAATGTTTGTATTTCCGGGTTTGGGTGTTTATTAAATATATTACCGTATTTATATATGTATTTCTATATATGCAATATTATCGTTGGCTAATACCATAACACAAGCAAATAATTTGCTTACTTTGGGGTTAGATCAGTTAAGTTTGTCCCGTGAATATGCTAGTCCGGGTCCCTTTATAAGAATAGATGATTTGCCATTATGTCAGGCTAGCTGCCTGTAGTGTAGTAAAAGGCAAACAATTGGCTGTGCGTCATTAACATTGTGACTACTAGGTGCCAGGTGGTAAATTTCTGCAACGTCTCGCCCGGGTTTGGTACAAACGCGTTACCCATTCCTGCCGCTATGTCAATAATTGTAACTGCCGTTTTCAGGTTTAGAGAACATCCTGCCACATAAGTACCATTAACTATTCATGTTACTACTCTTACCACCAGGAGAGCTATCTGCTTGTCTGCTGTCTTTTATTTTAACAAATAACATTACTGAATCATCATAATATTAGTGAATTAAAAAAAAAACGATTTTGTGCAATTATTCTGTCTTTGCAGCAACATAAATAAATAAATATCTCTGGACAATTTTACACGAATTGATTTAACCCCAAAATAAGCAAATTATTAGCTTGTGATATGGGTGATTTTCAACGATATTAATACATATATAAATACGCAAATATTATATTTATTTAACACTCTAACTCAGAAATAAAAACATCTATGTTCATCACATAAATGCCTCCCCCTGTCGGGAATCGAACCCGAGCCCCATTGATTTCGTAGTCAGGGTCGCTAACCACTCGACCAACGGGGCGGTCTATTATCTATACCATCTTAAAAATTATTCCTTCATAAGTGAAGAATAGTTCCCTATGGGAAATATGTATGTATGTACCTATGTATGTAAGTAGCTAGTAGTGCAATATTCGCAGTTTGAAGTTTTTACTCGGACAGGAAGTAAACTGGAGAAGAGTATACTGAGAGTACAAGTTAAAGCCTTTAAGCGAAATAAGGCACGCTCCGTTTGTTTTTGTTAAAAAAATTCAGACGAACGAATAAAAAAACAGTTTTAATTAAAGATGTACAAAACATTTTGCTAAAAGATAGCAAAAACGAAAACATATTCTAAACGACTAGACCGGGATCCCAGGAACAAACTTTTTTTTGATTACAAACAAGCTGAATTATGAGATGTTTAAATTGATATTAATCAATTTAATAACAACCTAATTTTCTCACAACAGCTTGTTAATTATTATTGTTATTCAAGGGTAACATTGTCCTACACGTAAAGTAGAAACTGTTCTTAGTCCAAGACTCTAAAGTTTTCTTTTTTATCTATCTTTATTAGTTACCCGATTCGAGATTTTTCGAAGATAGAAAAGATGATCGTCTCGTCAAAACGAAGCTGTTCACAAAAATTCAGCTTGTTAGTAATAAAAAAAGTTAGTTCCTGGGATCCCGGTCTAGACGCCATAAAACCATTTCAAAAAGGATTTGACCTTCTGTAAAGAACACGTTCAAAAAGAAGAAATGTAAAGAAAAGAGGCTAGGTGAAATAGACTCAAACATGTTTAATTCTCTAAACTGTTTAGTTTTAAATAAAAAATAAAATAAAAAGGAAAATTCTTAAGTGTGTCTGTCAGACTACGGAATGTAATTTAATTTGACATTTAATTTTAATGGACGATAAAGTTATATCGTAGTATCTTTATACCCCTGTTATTGTTACTGTATAATGATTATATTGTATAATAAGCAGCACGACCGGTTCTCTTACGGGGTAGGAAGAGTAAACTGAACGTCTAAAGATTTTCCGGTTCACCACGATTCACCATTTTGACGGTTGGCGAGGCGAAATCGGTTAAATGCGGCGATCAGGCCTGATAACGATTATAGAATAATATTTTATGTTTTCCATGATATTGATGTTTCACGCGGTAACGTCTGCAAAACGAAATCGTTTCGAATTCCTCTGATTTGCCTAATATTCAATAGTTGATACATCCATAAGTCCATCCATGCATTTATTAATTATTTACACCTTATGCAAGTTAATTTTCAGACATTTAATTATGTTTTCATTTTACGGGAAATAGAAACTCAATGACGTCAGACTCACACAATTGTTTTACGCAGTAAAAGAGCAGCAACGAACTTTCCGTTTTCTATACCTCTGGAACCCAGCATCAAATCTTCAACAAATTAAAATTGGACTATACGGGGAGTAAACCCTCTCAAACAAAAAAATTTCAAAATCGGTTCATAAATGACTAAGTTCTGAGTGACAAATGATAAAAAACATACAGCCTTGAAAACCTTCTTCTTTTGGGATGGATGTCGGTTGAAAATATCAGAAAAAACGTATTTTTACCAACTTTTTGTGTTTTAAATTTAGTGTACTTTAAATTTAAGAATTTAAAGTGTGTTTATGAATTCACACAATCTTAATGCTTTAAAGAATTAATTAAAAAATGTTGGTGCAATGTATAATATTAAGAAAACAAAATGTTTCATATTGTCATCAAATTTTGCAAGTAATATAACATGTTATCAAAATATCAATAAACGTCGATTTAAAATTCCTAGCTTTCGGAATATATTATCTAATGTACGATATTTTGATTGATCCCAAAATCATTAACGATATAATTTATATAAGTTCATTATCGCGCTCCAATTATCGACCACAAAACTATTAAATGGCACCGATAAAGTTAATTACAGCAACAATAAAAACATTGCACAACATATTTCAAAAAATTCATATAAGTATTTGATAGAAATGGTAAGAATGGTAGTTGGGTTAGCGTTAAAAGGTTAGATAGTAGGGTTGAAAGTGTGAACGGCAAGTGATTACAAACTTACTGTCTTTTTTTTAAATAACTTCTAGATTAATGTACTATTGAGTACAAAAACGAAGCAGCTCTATTCCTCAAAAAATTACGTCTAATGCATAAATTGCCTCAAAATCAGTTTATTCGTTTGGAAGTAATTGTTTACGAAAATTTTGAAAAAAGTGTTTTTTCGACATAACTTCGAAATATTTCAACCAATATTTTTTAGGTATTCTACGATATTTTAGTACTAAAAAAATAACGTCAAGTGCTCTTTTAAAAATCAAAACTGAATCTTATTTTCAAAAGTTACAGCTTTTCAAATATTAAAATTACGTTTTCTTTAGCAAAAGTACATAATATTTTTGAAATAATTCATGCAAATATACCGATTGACTTCAAAATCTTATCATCTTTTCTCCTTTAAAAACTGCGTCACGTAGCGTTAATTGGTTAAAAAACGGTCAATTTGTTTGGGATCTATCAATGACGCAAATTTTTGAACCTACCGATTTTTTAGCTAAAGCATTGTTTAAATTGAGTTGAATGCCATTTGAAAGATCAAAATCGGCCACCGTTTCCAAAATATACACATCATTTCAAAAATACTGCCATTTTTATCAAAATAGATGTTTATACTGAAAAAAACCTATGCTTATAGTTTTTACTATTTTGAGCTTAAAATACGTTAATTTAGCGGGAAGTTTCAGGGATGGCTTGCAAGGTTTTACCCATTTACAGATTTACAGATTACAGACAGTGATAGGTGACCAGTCTATCGCCAACTGGGTACTTTCCCAATCCCGGGTAACGTCGTTTTTATCAGCAAACTGAAAAAACACATTTTTGATTTGCCTGACTCGGGAATCGAACCCCGAGAGTTTCTCTGAGGGAAAAATTCGAAAAATTTATTCGCTGAGTTTCTACCGCCAATTCTTCGTGCCTGCGGTAAGTCGAATATTAATTCTAAAAATTTTGAAGGTTAATTAAATTAAATTTTCATTACAAGATCAACTTTTATTTTTAAAACTCATTTTTCCTAGAAAATTCTTTTACAAGAATGTTACCATAAATAAAAATTGATTTCTATCAATATCAGACTTCAAGAGCGAAGTGGTGGCGCGAGATAGATCTTGAGTTGCTACATATCATAAGTAGGTACTATATTATAGGTAGACCAGAAAATATGGTGTAAAATATGTAGATAAGCTTTATGATTGTTCCTTGTAGATTACATTGATAATTATAGAAATTGTGTTTTTAATAAATCAAAAAAATTTATACATAAGTACGAAAAAAAAATTATCTTAGAAACATTTTATTTTTTATTTTTGGTTTTATTTTTCTGCGCCTCCCTAGATACAAAGCCTGACGAGGCCTTTGATGCGAATATAATAAATAAAGTACATTAAAAGATGTTAAAGTCCATGATACATTAAAAGATGTAATTCGCAAAAAAATACTTTCCTAAGAATAGGTAATTTAACCTTTACTAGGTAATATAACTTAGCGAGCCCTTACAAAGCTCTGCTTTTTGCTAGTATACACTAATATAATAATAATGCAATTTTTGGATAAGGCATAAAAAATCATAAACCTGAGTAAATCGATGTAATGAGGGGGAATATTGCAAAAAAAAAAACGGTTTAATTGGCCTACCCTGCGTAGGAATTTACTTTGATTGCTAAAATCGAAATTCCAAAAATTAAAAGTAGCGATGTAAGACAATATAATGAACAAAATAGAAGATGTCGGCGTTATCAACTAGTCTTAAAATACAAATTGCTTAGCACAAATTTTAATAAATTAGTCTGTAAATGTCGTATCGCTTAAGTTTACTCAAGCCTTTGACTGTATACTTCATGATGCTATTAATAATCCGAACACAATATGAGCCCGCATCGAGCTAGTATGACCTACATTCCTTGTACAGTGACCTGATTAATTTTATAAGGGGTTGAGTGGCTAGAGACAATACGTTTAAATTAGAAATAATTCCTGGTTATTTATCAGGAAATTAATCTGATCTTACCTCATACCTCGCAGAGATCCATTGGGTACCGAATTGCCCATAAAAGTTCTCCACTTCTACGGATGAAGCAACGATTCTACGGACGTTAAATTGATGACAGAATACCTTTAAACCCATAATTAGACGAGCCACCTTCCCTCTACTAAAATATACAAATAGAGAACCCTCTCGATATAAAGAAATGGATAACCAAATCAAACACCTCAGTGAATACCTCACTCTATTGCTCCTTGTATAGGTAGGTAGTACCAAATTCGGATTAAACGTCGTAAATTTCTGTCACATTACCATTAAAACAAAAGCAACAGATTTAGAAACCGAACCAGCTCAATGAAAATCGCTTGTTCCCCTACGTTAAAAAATTCGTATTTCACCTTTTAGGTACATCATGCGATTTTCATATCTTAATTAAAAAAGTTACCCATCTTTTTGTTTATTAACTGGCTGTCTTACGCAGCTTTGCCCGCGAGTAGAGTACAGGTCACCATTAAAAAAATTTTTATTCAATTTTTCAACCTCTATTAGGTATTGATTTTTGAAAAAGTAGTCATGTTTGAACTTAGTCTTGCATCATCTCTGTGCCAAATTTCATTAAAATAGTTTCAAGGTTTGTTTATACATCATAATACATCAAGTAAGCGGTTGGCTTACCTAATGAAAAGAAAAACCATCGCCTATAGACACCAAAGATGTTAATTATGCGTTGCTATCTGTGTGGCGGAATGGTAATGCCACATGCATAAGTGTACCGACTACCTTACCCTCCAAACCAGAACACGACAAAGATAAGTATTGACGCTATTGCGGCAGGAATAGGTAAGGCGATGGTACCAATACCCGGGCGAGACGTTGCGGAGCTCTACCATCTTATAGTCATGGTGGTAGTGACACGTATAGCTTGCGTTACGAACTGTCTGGCAGAATGCCAACTGGTCTATTGTTCAAAGGGAGCCCGGATTTACACGAGAAATAAGCCATAAAAGCATAAGAGACAGCCAGACTTGGCATTTACAATATCAGTATGGATGTATAAAATATAACTTAATATATGCAAGTGTTTTAGGGCCATTATAACTCTTCCTTCTTAAGTTTCAGAAGGTTTTACCATTCATGGAGTCTAGAAGATTTATCGGTCATTTAAAACTGATGAGATATAATAACGTGTTAAAAAAAGAGGTTAAGCGTATTATTTGACATTATTATTGTTATCAGAACTGAATAAAATGTTTGAAAGGAAACGGATACCGTTCCATACAATCTTGGGCCTTCTTTTAATAAGATGAAGATTAAGTCAATTAATAGCTAGTTTAACGTTATATAAATACTGCAAGTTTTACAGATTTTAGCAATCTGAGAACAGAGATATAAGATATGCACTAAAAGCGAGATTACGGTATTTCGGTATATTTTAATATGAGCAACTGATATTTGTAATACAGGCCTCTATGTTTCATGTTTATAAATTGACACAACACTAAAACACAGATTTCGGGAAACCACAAATTAAAGGATGCCTACCTGTAGGTACCTAAAATAGCGAAGAGCGAAGTCCGCGACTTGCGAGCTGTCAGTAATGTCAATTGTAATTGTCACTTTTAGCTGTATTAAATCCACAGACACCTAAATCGTATTAAATTCGATGTCATGTAATCAATCGATTATTAAAATTGTATCGTTTTTTTTAATATTATAAACGAGTTGTTATTTGCATTTCGAGCGAGAATCACACGTGTCGCAAAAACAACTATTAATCGCGATAACAAAATTCTCGGAAAGGTCTAGCGGCTCGGGCCGCGGGCCAAGTGCAATGGACAATGAACTGTATGGCTTAGAGAAATCAGTTGTGATTGATGTAGTAAGTGCTAAAGTTAATAGTAGTGAAATGGAAGTTTTGGAAAAGGAGGAAGGCAATAGGAAGAGGACACGAACGTCATCTGATGAAGGGTGGAATACGGTGACTAGAGGCCACAAAACCGTTCGGAGATCCAGCAGCTACACGGCGGAGGATACGCAGGTAATTGTTACATGCAGTACCGCGTTGCCAAAACAATTCGCCTTGGCAAGATTATTCAAAGCCAATGACATTGCAGGTGTTAGCCGTGTAAAGTACGTTCACCAATTTAAAATAATTATAAGTTTTGAAAAGGAAGCAGATGCCGATCATTTTATTAGTTGCAAAGCACTTTGTGATCTGGGATGGAGGTGTCAAAAAACCACAGAAGTAGGGTTGTCTTACGGCGTGATCAAAGACATCGACTTGGATGTGTCCGATGATGAAATTATGAAAAATTTATCGTGTGAGGGTGAACTGGTATCCGCAAGAAGACTAAACAAACGTAAACATAATGGAGATACGGGTTGGATTAAATGCGAAGCTATCCGCCTGGCATTTAAAGGGGCGTCGCTTCCTGCTTATGTTTATTTACATGGTTTGAAGATCAATGTGGTTCCGTATGTGTTTCCAGTGACCCAATGTTCTCGATGTTGGAAGTTTGGTCACACTCGTCTGCTTTGTCCTTCAAAAAAAGTTGTATGCCCGAAGTGTACCAAAAACCATGAAAATTGCGAAGTTACAACTTTTGTTTGTGTAAATTGTACTGGCAAACACATGGCCCTTCAAAAAGTATGTCCAGTATTTAAAAAAGAGAAAAAAATTCGAGAACTGATGTCCGAGTTCAACTGTACCTACAGAAAAGCTCTTACTATTTATGTACCACCTTCTCCGATCCTTGATAGGGCTTTGTCTCCGATTATCGCTCCTGCCGTAAAGAGAGCATCAAAGATATTGTCTAGGGAACCGATGTCTGAAACTAAGGAAACTCCTCAAGTAGCTGAGAAGGAGCTAAGTTTGTCACAAATATGTGAAAATACAGTGAAAACATCATATAAACAGGTTTTAAGCCGGAAACCGAAGAAGAAACGTAAAAAAAGTTCACTAACATCAGAAGCAGCATGGCCGGCTTCCACATCAGCACAGCAGTCTATGGAGTTTGACGGGTCCAAGGAGACAGAAGACACGGAGAACGATTCACAGGATAGTACCGAAACTTCCAAGAAGCCTCGCGACACTGTGAAATCGAGTTTCATCCGATGTTTGATAAGTATATATAAAATCATGATAAGCAAGGACTCTTTAGAATGTAAATTACGTCAAGTTGTAAATATCTGTAAAGAATGGCTATTGCCGAATTTGGTCAAGTGGTTCTCAGCGGACTCTTTACTTAATTTTTTTGATAATGATTAACGTTAATATTAATATTTTCCAATGGAACTGTCAAAGTTTACGACCTAAGTTTGTAGAGCTTGAATCGTTACTTACTCTAGAAAAAATTCATATAGCGGTGTTAAGTGAAACATGGCTTGAGCCAGATAGTTTTTTTAGAATAAAAGATTACAACACTTATAGATCAGATAGACAGGATGGATATGGTGGTGTTGCTATCCTAACTCACTTGACGGTAAAAAGTACTGTTTGTTTATCACGCTGCCCAAATCTAGGTATAGAACTTTTACATATTAAGTTACTTAATTGTCAGCATATTGAGAACATTATTTCAGTCTACTGCCCATCACAAATTCGCACGACACAAAGCGATTGGGATTACGTGTTTTCTTTGGCAAACAGAAAAACTTTAATTTTAGGTGACTTCAATGCGCACCATACAAATTGGACTTATAGAACAGACATTAGAGGTAGTCAAATTTTTGACTCCACTCTAGAGCATAGTTTCACTAGTTTAAATAATAGCGAACCAACGAGAGTACGACTTGTGAATGGAGTTTTACAGCAATCTTCACCGGATATATCATTCGTTTCCGCAGATTTAGCTACGTTATTTTCTTGGAAAGTTAGTAATGAATCTCTGGGCAGTGACCATCGAATAATTAAACTATCGGTTAATTTAAATATATACCCAAATACTATTAAAAAAAGAAATTTTAAAATGTGTGATTGGAGTTCTTATATGTCAGTCGTAGAAAAGTCGTTGGACAATATAATAATTCCCACTATCCCACAGGAAATGTATAATATTTTTGAATCCATTGTACAATCAGCAGCTAATAAAGTAATTCCATATACTAAAATTCCCCAACATATTAATGATAAATTTAAACCTAAGCCTTATTGGAATACGGAACTGTCAAAAGCGGTAGCAGAACGTCGTCTTGCATTGGCTAATTTTAGGCGTAACCCATCTCCAGGTAATTTAGACAAATTAAAAGAAAATATACAAAATGCACAAAGAGTTATTCGTTTGGCTAAATGTAAAACATGGCAAAGTTTTTGCACTTCCATAGATGAAACCACTTCACCACCAGATATGTGGCATAAAATGAGATGGGTTAAGGGTCATCGCTCAGGCAGAAGTAAACAGCATAATATAGATAAAGAGAAAGCAAAAGAATTACTTGCGTCATTAGCACCAGATTACGTATGTCCACCTCAACCACAGTTTAATTCCGCTAACGCTGAATTAGAATCTTTAATAACTATTCAGGAGGTAGAAAATTCTATTAAAAAAACAAATACCGCTCCTGGGAATGATGAAATATCTTTTTCTATGATCAGACATCTACCATTGATAGCAAAAGAATTTTTAGTGAAGATATATAATACTTTATTAAACTCAGGATATGTACCCGCACAGTGGCGTCAGATAAAGGTAACGTTAATTCCAAAATCTGGCAGAGAGACTAACTTACAACCAGAATTTAGGCCCATATCATTAATATCTTGTTTGTGTAAAATATTTCATACTATACTGCACAAAAGATTAGAATGGCACTTTGAAAAACAGTTCATGTTTTCTGATAACATGACAGGTTTTCGCAAATCTCGATCTTGTTATGATAATCTTGCTCGGTTGGTATCCCATATACAAGTAGGATTTGCCAAGGATTTGACAACGACAGCTTGCTTTGTTGATATTGAAAACGCCTACAATAATGTCGATGTAAGTTGCTTATTGTCGAAACTAGATCAATTGGGAATTGGGTCTAAAATATGTGTATATCTTTGGTCCTTTCTGAATAACAGACAGCTGAAAATTTCGTGTGAGAGCTCGGATGTTATTAGAAGTACTGGGCGAGGTCTAGCTCAGGGAGACCCTCTATCTCCTCTTTTGTTTAACGCAGCGACTATAGATATATGCAAACATATCCATAATGTAGAAGTGTCTCAGTATGCTGACGATTTCGTAATATATATATCAAAAAAGAAAGTTGAGTCTGCCGTAGCGGAGCTACGAGCAGCCTGTGAGAAGCTGAAAGACATGTTAAATAACCTAGGTTTGGGAATTTCAACAACAAAGAGTAAAGTGTGCATTTTTAAGAAAGGCCGCTACAGAGGCTCAATAGACCTGAAGATAAACAATCAGTCTTTACCTGTAGTAAATCAAGTTAAATATTTAGGTTTGTGGCTGGATGGTTCTCTTAGATGGGATAAACACATTAACGAGACTATAGAAAAAGTTTACAAATTTATAAATCTTTTAAAAGTGTTATCCGGACCTGGGTGGGGAATTCATCAAAAACATTTAAGACGCCTATATATATCAGGGATAAGAAGTCGTATCGACTATGCTAGTTTTCTGTATGATAACAGCTGTCAAACTAATTTGTTAAAATTAGAGAGAGCCCAAAACCAGGCTCTACGTGCCGTTGGTGGTTTTATTAGGAGTACTCCTATTCACGTAATGGAGAGCGAATTATATCTGCCGCCTCTTCAATTTCTCAGATACTATCTAGGCGGAAAGTTCTGGTTGAAATCCAAATCTTTTGTTAATAACAGCACTATAAATATATTACAGGAATTAACTTCACTACGTCGCTCTCGTTATTGGATGAATAAGAAACTACCTTTGCTTGTCAAAATTACCAGTTCTTTAGATTCAATTGTTGTTAATAGGAGTGCTCTGCTGGAAATGTATTCATTAAAAACCTGGGTTAGTAATATAAATATAAATCACATAATTTATTCTTCTATTCCGCTAATTGATCGCGCAAAGCGTTCATATACCTGTGACATTCTAAAAACAATTTGTATTCAATTTATTAACAAACAATACGAAGGTTGGTATAAAATCTTTACAGATGGATCCAAAGAAATAACTGGAGCGGGATCGGCCTTTTTGGACCCTTATCTCAATGTCGGAGCAAAATTTAAGATCGATTCTGATATTTGTATTATGCACTTAGAGTTGATTGCCATAGCAGAAGCCCTATCGTATATCGAATCTATCACTTTTGGACAGTTCGTAGTTTTCTGCGACTCCAAAAGTGCACTGCAGCATTTGGCTCGCTGTACCTCTCATCGGAGAGGCATGCCGATAGCCTACCAAATATTGGAATCGATTTTAAGGTTGCAGACTTGTAACAAAAAAGTTATTCTTCAATGGATCCCATCACATATTAATTTACAAGAAAACGATGAAGTAGATATACTTGCAAAACAAGCAGCTAAAGATGGAGTACCTTTAGATGTGTTGCCTTATTATTCCGACCATATTAAGGCAGTTAAAAAACAGTGCAAAGAGATGTGGCAAGAATACTTTAACCTAAGATCTCGTGAAAAAGGTATTTGGTATAGAACCATCCAGCCACACATTCCACAATACTCATGGGTAGAACAAAATGTACTTAATAGAAATGTGACTCAGATGGCTCTCAGGTTGCGCTCAGGACACATCCCATCAAACAAATTTGGTTACTTAATGAAAAAAGTCCCATCACCAAATTGTAACGTATGCGATGTAGTAGAAGATGTACAACATGTTCTGATGGAATGTGCCCGGAACGCAACTTTGAGAAGAAGGTTATTTAGCAGTCAAGAATTAAATGTTGGGCTCGCGAACAGTGTCTTAGCTGAGCCGTTATCCGACAAAGCTAAGATACTTTTCGGTTTAGCTGACGCGGTGCTAAGTAACAGATAACAATATTGTGTGTGTTGAATAAGAAATGTGCCTTATAGGACGATGTGGTCGCTCAGCGACAAAGTCCTTAAATTAAATTAAAAAAAAAAAAAAAATATAAACGGTTGGTAAAATAATTATGATACTTACTATTGTTGAAATTAAATATTAATCAAGAATACACTTTTACATAGACATAGGTACGAGCTTCTATTTTGATTAAAATTATTTACATAAATCGATTATAATTTTACCGATTATACAATTTTAGTACCGCAAACATATTTTCGCTGTTTCTTTTTTCTCAGAAAGCAGATGAGGCTCATATATGTATATAACTTTGAAATAAAAAATAGTACCATTTTTAACCACACTTCAACCCTTTACATTTGGGCCAAAAATCCCCCTCTCCTGTAATACTAAGGAGTATTATAAGTATTATTAAGAGCGTGGGAATTTCTTAACTCATCTGTGGCAGAGAATCGTGTAGGTAAACGGTTTTTGCTGATGTTCTTTTCGTTTACCGTAACAGATATGACATTATATCTGTTAATATTAGGATCTTTAAAAACTTAACAAAGAAAATGTTCGCGATCTTGTCTTAAAGCCAGGCAACGCTCTGACCACTGAGCACGTATCGGTGGTTCAAATTTGGCGAAATTCTCTTTTGCTTTGTGATGTATTCCGTCAATGACAAAGACAAGCCAGTGAATTAAGCGAAATTGTCCATGTCTACTGGAACAATCCTAGTTTGTTCATAATCTTTCTTGTCAGTGCAAATTTGGAATAACCATTCCTACTGTCACAGTTCAAAATAATATCACCCTAAACGACTGCTTTCACCAAAGTCACAGACAATTGGTGACAGCAGCCGAGTGTGTGGTGTTTTAACATCAATCCTTTCCATCCAGTATCCTTTTTCCGACACTACGCATACACCTATCACCTACATATTACCTATTACTTTCAAAGCAATCCTTTGCATCCAGTATCCTTTTTCCGACACTACGCATACCCCTATTACCTATTACTTTCAAAGCTAATAGTACAATTAGTTCGTCAAGAGTAATATGAAAGTGGGGTCATACCTCTTAATTGCAACGTCCATTTATCACGGCGCGGGACGTGCCTTAATTAGGCTACGTATAATCATCAGAGTTCTAAGTGTGAGTTTTTCTTTTCGCATTCGATCGTGAGCGCGTTTCGAGTTAGTAGGAATTTGTATGTGATTTGTACAGCGCCACCTAGTGGCAAACTGGTTTCTCACGTTTACCACTAGGTGGCGCTGTACAAATCACATACAAATTCCTAGTAAACTTAAAAACGCGCTCACGATCGAATGCGAAAAGAAAAACTCCCACTTAGCACTCAGAGTCAACCGGCCAGCCGCGTCATAATCACGGGGTGTCTGATGGAGACGATTTTTGTATTACTTGTGTTGAGCCTTATAGGTCGAGTGGTAATACGTTAGCCCTATATCGAAGTGAAACCTAGACTCTTACACAGAGAGAAATATGCTACATGGAAGCTTTTGAAACGTAGTACTGGAGGCGGAGAAGATGGCGACCAATGAAGAAGTGCTAAAGAGAATAGACGAGACAAGAACCTCGATCGTTAGAAGACCGTAGAGGAAAGATGATAGGCCACCTAATACAACACGACAAATTGGCACACAATAAACATATGATGCGCAAATGATATGATAGGACATCTAACATTTATCGTCAAGAATTTACGCTCATCGAAGCGGGCAGGTGTTTGTATTTAAATATTAACGAATAACGTAGCTTGTTCGAAATTCAAATGTAGTAGGTTTTTTATAATTTGTACCGATAACGATAAGAAATGTAATTAGTCGAAATTACAAATAACAGCTGGGGAATTCCCAATAACGCTTGCATGATGCACACTTACATATTTGTACATATTATAAATATATAACATACTAGCTGTTGCCCACGACTTCGTCCGTGCGGACTTCTTTACTCCGCACTGCACCTCCCCCGTAAGTGATAGCGTGATAATATGTAGCCTATATGTTGACCCGACCTATTAGTAATATTCATGCAAAGTTTGAAGTAAATCCATGCAGTACTTTTTGAGTTTACCCCGGACATACATACAGACAAACGGATAAACAGACAAACAGACGAAAATTCTAAAAACTATATTTTTGGCTTTGATATCGATTGTAGATCACGCCCCAAGTATTCTTTTAAAAAAATATTCAATGTACAGTTTTGACTTTCCTACGATTTTATTATAAGTATAGATAATAATAATAATAATAAGTAGCAAAACCTTTACATCTAATGTTATGGTAGGTGTCAAGTAATAAAAGCGTTTCCTCATATGCGTGGTGACATATTTCCTTCCTAATGGCCTATTAGTATTCATGTGGTCTGTGGATACGACCAACATTTTACGAACATAGGTCAAATATTCTTTTACCTGTTCGAGTACTCTACTTCTGCCAATGCACCTCTCTTCTATTAAAAGTTTTCAGATCTTACCTAAAACAAAAAAATATATATTGTTGTAACAAACTTCATTTTCATTATTATAACAAAACATTAAAATTTCAATCGTCTAGTTACGATTTTTAAACTCGGGAACGTGTAACTACTTTCTCCGTGTTGGTCAAGTCTATCAAGGCCATCTGGAGGGGACAATCTCCATTGTTATTGGGTAGTTGTTAAGATGTAGGTCAATCTCAAAAGTGACAGTACATTTTTGGACAAATTGGTCTAACACCAAATTATGGAAATTATTTATATTAATTATAATAATTATTTATATAATCATTATAATTAATATAAATAATAATAATATAAAATAATTATTTATATAAATTATATTAATTATAATAACAATGGAGTTATTGGGTAGTTGTTAAGATGTAGGTCAATCTCAAAAGTGACAGTACATTTTTGGACAAATTGGTCTAACACCAAATTATGGAAATTATTTATTATAATTATAATAATTATTTATATAAATTATATTAATCATAATAACAATGGAGTTATTGGGTAGTTGTTAAGATGTAGGTCAATCTCAAAAGTGACAGTACATTTTTGGACAAATTGGTCTAACACCAAATTATGGAAATTATTTGCGTTAAAGTCAACAATATAAACACATTGCTTATATTAATACTATAAATGCGAAAGTTTGGATGTTTGGATGGATGTTTGTTACTCAATCACGCAAAAACTACTGAACAGATTTGAATGAAATTTGGCACGCAGGTAGATAGTACCTTGGCACCTGGAATAGCACATAGGCTACCTTTATCCCGAAAAATATGGTGATCCCACAGGATTCACAAAATTTTTTTATAATGCAGCGGGCTGCTTGCTGCAGCTAGTAGTACATAATTAAATACTGAAATATACTGAATAAACAATCAAACCCAGAAATGCAAACATTCGCGCCCTTTACATAAACGCCAGTCTTTGTCGAGAGACGAAACCGAGCTTCGGGTCTAAACTTGAGTCGATTTTTTTAAATTAAACAAACAAATGGCTCGCCTGATGAAAAGGGACGAACACTGCCAATAGTCATCAAAGATGTTAATGGTGCTTTGATATCTTTGTGGCGGAATGGCAATAAGTAGAAAAAAAAAGTTAATCATTTGGTTCCGGTTTGGAGGATATACCTTACCCTCCAATCCAGAACCAAGCGCTGACGCTACTGCTCCAAGAATAAGAACGGCGATGATACCGAATGGAAAATCTACTACCTAGTAGTCACGATGGAAGTGACACAGCAATCTTTACGAACTGCCTGGCAAAATGGCGGGTCTAATCTTCAGAGGGCCCGTACCAACACAGGGAGTTACAGGAAATCGACAAATCTACTAAATAGTACGGATTTTAAAGACATCACAAGCTGATAAAGTGATAAATAGGGTTGTAGCTCATAGAAAGAAAGAAAGAAAGAAAGAAAGAAAATATTTATTTGCAAGAAGCATAAAAAGGGTAATATAAAAAATCTAGGGCTGCGTAGCTGAGATGGTATAATTCTGGCTCATATGGACTAATGCAACAATTGGTATGTTGACCCGCCAACCAATCACAGCTAATCACAACAAATTAGCAATTGAAACAGACGGACATACCGACTTGTAGGACACGGGACATCTGGGCCAATCATTACAACTAGATCGTTAGAACAATGCATTGAGTCAATACGTACTCCTAAGAATATGATTTAATATACTCACCACAGGGACCTACTTCAATCAATTGCTGTATCGTATTTGTGTGAGGCTGGGGCCGCATTCGCGTCTATTGTGCCGAAGTTATATGTGCGCTAAGGCACACGCAGTCCGGAATGTATGCGAAAATAGCCTATAATAGCCGTTCACACGATAAATACATATCGTGTCATTGCACAAAGCTTCGTGACGCTAGAGCGGGCGGCTGAGGCATTAGCAAACTCCATAATAATAAGAGTACAGTAATACCCCGACTTATGCTACCTCGACTTACGCGAATTCGGAGTTACGCGATTTAATTTTCTTCGCGATTTAACCTTCTACATCAAAATAACTTCAGATTGTGTTTATACATTTTATTAATATAGTTTGTCATATTATCTAGAATTAAATTAAAATTTATTTCCTAAATTATTGTTTTATATTTCCTAAATTATAGTCTCCGGTCCCAATTAAACATACTTTGTATGACTTTATAGGTATATGCAAAATTGTACCCCGACTTACGCGAATTCGACTTACGCGGATAGCGCTCGGTCCCACCTATCGCGTAAGTCCGGGGTATTACTGTAATTAAAAAGATTAAACCAACTTCAAATATCAACTATACTCATATATCAAAAACTACTGTACCGAATTTGGTGAAACTTAGACTGTTACTTAAGTTGGAATACAAATGACTGGGGCGAGAAAATGCAGAACTCTACCACTTAGTAGCCACGATGAAAGTGCCTCTTACTATTAGGCAGAACGGCAGATGGTCTAATCTTTAATGGGGGGCCGGACTAATATGGAGACAAATGTTAGTCCTGCGTTTTACTTCGTTTAAATTATTATTGCATTTATTGCTTCACCTGTACCTACGCTTCTCAGCTATAGTTAAGAGACTCGGCAACAATCTTCAATTCCTGAACCGTCGTGCAATAGCAATCAGGCTTAACCTGATTGTAAAAGTCTTATTTCGTAGCATTTTTATGCTTTTAACATTTTGCTGTCTCCTGCCGAAAAGGGAGGGAAATAGGATGTATTTTCCTACTCCTCCTATATACTTTTGATTAATTTCGTTACGGGATCCAAGACAGCTTAGTTTTTCCCCAGAGCACCTCGAGCTCGCAACTCAGAGGTTATCACGACAGTTGCCGCCGTTGATTCTGGTTTACAGAAGATACAGTGTAGGGAAAAGAGGGCATATTGGTCTTATATAAAGTTGTGGTGGTTATAATGCATAACGTTATATAATAGCGTGCTATTTATGCTCAATGTAAAACGTAGAAAAATATAGTTTATAGTCTATAACGCGCTATCATAAAATAGTTTACTCAAACAATACACCACACCCCTAGTCTAATAGAATCAGGACTATATTTATCTATCGAGTCAGCTAGTACGCATATAAAAGCTATATAGCTAACAGAAATAACACCGATAACAGAGGTTAAGGGACGATTTCGACTAAAGGCTAATAAACTGCATATCAATTATCGTAGCTGACCCAAAATTAAAAGCAAATATATTCATTACAACGCCACCTTAATTGGACGATTGTTTTCCATCAAACAATAAACGAATCAATCATCCGTACAAAGGACAAATTTCGAAACGGAATTATTATCGATTGACATCGGAGAAGCCAAGTGGGCCACTGAATCAAATCCCATTAGATTCGGTACATATTGGGCAGTTCTTGTGCAATTTAATAAACAATAGTGGGTCAAGGATTGGACATTTGTGCCCATTGTTTCATTAATTGCGTTAATAGGGAAGTGTTAATTAGTATGCATGCAAACACTAACTAGAGCAGGGGTTCTTACACTTTTAAGGTGACGAGTGATTTTGTAAGGAACACCTGATCGCTATAATTTTACAAGTGTCTATCTATATACGTAGGTTACACTAAGTATTGCGTAACTTAATAAAACAACATGTTATAAACAAAATATTATGTTTATTATGTTTCAAAATAATCTCCTTTACATTTTAAACATTTTTTCATGCGATCGAACTATTTTTTTGAAACGGGAGGAGCACAGATTCAGATCTGAAGGCATGTTTCCTACGTGCTGATTGAACGCTATCACTGCCCCTTCGGAGTTGGTAAAAGTAAAACCTCTCATCAAATCTTTGATTTTGGGGAAAATACAGAAATCACAGGGTGCTAGGTCGGGGATATGCGCAGGATGAGTGACGAGATGTACTTTTCCGGAAGCTAAAAATGACTTTGTTTTGTTGGCCGTGTGTGAAGAAGCGTTATCATGGTGTAGGAGAATGCGGTTTTTGGGTCGTCTTTCGCGAACTTTTTCTAACACCCTGGGTAAACAAATGGTAGAATACCACTCGACATTAACACTCTTTTGATCTTAAAGTTGAATTGTACAGATACTAAGAAGCTTGCAACGTTTTAAAAATATAATATTCGAAATTCAAATAGTTTCGATTAGCTAGAAGTGCAAAACTTTTAGTGTGCCCCATGTATATATAAAAATCAATTGCTGTTGGTTAGTCACGCTAAAACTCGAAAACGGCTGAATCGATTTGACTAATTTTGGTTTTGAATTAATTGTTGAAGTTCAGGGAAGATTTAAAAGGTGAGAAAATATAGAAAAAAAATAAGAGTAGTTAAAAAGGCAGAACAACGTTTGCCGGGTCAGCTAGTTTTAAATAAAGACGGTCGTAGCGAAGAGTCTCGACCAATATCTAAGGAGACTCTCCAAGGACCAGATACAAAAGCGGCTGTGTTAGGAATGGCACGTGTAGCGAGGTTTTTTCCTCGGTCACCCTGACCACCGCCGGCTTAAGTGTAAGATAAAACGCAACAGACAAACTTTCGAATTTAATATTATAAATGTGAAAGTCTATCTATCTGTATCCCTTTTAGTATTATTTTATTATTGTTCAGTGTGTGCGT
The DNA here is from genome assembly GCA_036924255.1 of Apodemia mormo. Lineage (NCBI taxonomy): Eukaryota > Metazoa > Arthropoda > Insecta > Lepidoptera > Riodinidae > Apodemia > Apodemia mormo. The sequence continues at coordinate 41,494,201 of JAUPFN010000005.1, read as the reverse complement.
TTATTATTGATTATATTATGTAGCGGTGATTATTGCTTGACTGCAACACAACAAGCTGAGAGCCCAGAAAACAGGGCGCCGGTCCTACAGAAGACTACCGTGAAATTACTTTCGTTGTGATTCGGCGACGATATGGCCAACCGGTATTAATTTTCACTTTCATCAGGGCTCTTACTTTTAATAACAGACAACATGTATGCAAACAAAATTGAGGTTGTTGATGTTAGAAGCACAAGGTGTACTTCTTTACACTAAGATTTTATGAGGACTGATTCTAAAAACATCTTCGGGCTGATTCTTTTTCAAAGTATTCTGAGATCTGGATGTCTTTAGACGACCTAATTTTACATTAGCGATCTGGCTGCCGAGGAGGGTATTAATTCCAATTAAATTAATAGATTCTAAAATATTCTTTTTAATATCTTCTTAAATGATACCACCTAGTAATTACGATATACGAGTCAATCGGTCTTAAAATACAACCGATTGACTATTATAGACAATCGGTCGTATTCTACAACCTGTTCTGCCAGGCAGGTTGTAGAATACGACCGATTGTCTATTTGTTGTCTTGGCAGTTGGCCTATACTTCAATGGAGCCCGGACTAACACAGGTAGTTCGTAAAAGGCTAACAAGTAAAGAAATTGACAGAGTAGGATTTTAAATAATGTCCCTGCTACATGAATGGCAAGGTATTAGTATCATCCTTTGTGTTTATAGGCGATAGTTATTTTTTCCACCAGGTGAGTAAGCTGCTCATTTGTTATCCTATGATAAAAAAGCTAGTCTTAAATTTTACTGTACTAGCATAAAGACAAATAATAAGATTCGTTTGCACCAAACTATTTGAAAGCTTTTTAAATGCCTTTTACTATGCCTAAATTCATAAAGATAGTATTTAAATAGTTTGGTGCAAGCGGATATAAACATTCCCAGCCAAATGACGTGAATTGAATTAACCCAAATGTAAGCAAATTATTTGATTTAATATAGGTTTTAGTCAACGATATCAATACATAGAAATACAAATACTGAAATATCTATCTTCTATACATTAATACGTGAACGGAAAAGTTTGTACCCCTTTTTAAGACAATTACCCGATCGGTGGAGTATAAAATTTGGCACGGTTAAAGTTTGCATATCGGAGAACTGCAGAAACCTAATATTTTTAAATAAAACGCATTGGACATACATAAAAAAAAGTATCTTCACGCCCGTATTCCCGAAGGGGTAGGCAGAGGTACAACAATGGTACCCACGATTAGCCGAAGATACTTGGTCCCACAAATGTGATAGGTGGCAAGCCTATCGCCAACCGGGCACTTTCCAATCCCGGGCAATTTTGTGTTTATCAGAAAACTGAAAAACACTTTTTTTTAAGTGCCCGACCCGGGAATCGAACCCGGAACCTCATGTGGTCGACGCCAACGCTCGACCAGTAGACCACAGAGGCGATTATATACATTACATTACATACATACATACATAAATTAATAAAAATAACCATTACACACATACAGCACATTCATGTGACTTATATGGTAATATACACACGTCATGTAAATGTACTACTTTCTTTAAGACAAACATAAATGAGATTTTATTTTCTATAGTCGAATTTCGACCATAGGCGATCGCTAGTATTTAATAAACACCTAACATCTATACTAACTTATCACTCAAACGCTTAAAATGCTGTCGCAAACTCATTGATTTTAGTCAGTATCGCTTGCCTCTGCCATTAAAACAACATTAGATAAAATTAGAATATTAGTCACAGATTAAATTTAGTAACTAATTTAAAATTATCATAATTTCAATCTACTCCACAATACACGCCATAAAAGTCACAAATACAATAAATTCTCGAACTCATTGTGACATGATATTTAATTAATATTATACAATTAGTGTTTCCTGGAGCGGTCGATTAGCGCAGGCCTTGACACATTGCCGTAGGTACAGACTATAGCTGATTAGATTTACAAGATTATGTAGGTACACACCACATTATAAACAGGCTACAATAATTCAATATTAATATCATTTTGACAGTTTTATTTCAATAATTTATATATTAATAAGTGAAACAAAAACTTTGTATATATATTTTTTTAAGAAATTTTTGGTGTCTTTAGGGGATGGTCGTCTCTTTTCATTAGGAGAGTCATCTTGTTTGCTATCTTATGATATATATCTTTTTGATAATTGACCAACACGGAGAAACTTACACACGTTGCTAACCCTAAGCGGGCAGAACTGGTGGATCCAGCTCAGACTTATTCTTGCATATATATGTTTGGTTGTTGTAACGTGTTTTAGATGAATTTATAACTAACTAGCTGACCCGGCACACGTTGTTCTGCCTTTTTTAACTACTCTTATTTTTTTTTTCAATGTTTTCTCACCTTTTAAACCTTCCCTGTACTTCAACAATAAATTCAAAACCAAAATTAGCGAAATCGGTTCAGCCGTTCTCGAGTTTTAGCGAGACTAACGAACAGCAATTGATTTTTATCTATATAGATAACAACAATCTGTCTGTCTGAGCTTAGGACAGTATTGACATGTTATCACATTCTTTTTATTTAAGACAAGAAGTGACAGCATAACACTTAGGATTTTCCTAAGGTAAGATAATGTTGGTGCATTTGGCCGTTAGTGTAGTCTGTACCAGTAGCCTATTTCATTACCAAACATATTTCAAAACGGTGTTCGGGAGTGGAAAGGCGTTCGTGATCAGCGCGTCAACTGCCCGCGTGATGCCCATGTCCTCGTGGCACGCCTGAACAAAATACCACCGCGACCGGCCCACTGTTGCAACTGGTGTTAGGTAACGGATTAATTAGCGTGCATTGCGAAATGCTGATTTTAATATTTTATATGATATGATAGCTAACAAGATGACTTTCCAGATAGTAAGAGATAATTATCGCTCATATAACTATTATTGTCTCTACTAATGTTTTTCACAAACGCTAAATATTTTTCTTGCTTCTGAATACCTATCCTACTAATCTTATCCCATTAATAGCATAAATGCGAAAGTATGATTGGATGGATGGATATTTGTTACTCTTTTACGCAAAACCGGCGGAACTGATTTGGATTAATTTTGGCACACATATACATGATGACCTGGAATAGCACATAGGGTACTTTTTATCCCAGAAAAATCAATTAATTTTTTACGGATAAAAAGTACCCTATGTGCTATTTCCCGTCCCGTGGAATTCACCAAAAACTGTATAAGTGCAGCAGGCTGCAGTGCGCAGCTATTTCATAATAATATTATAAATGGTAAAATCTGTCTGTCTGTCTGCGGCGGTTTCGAGGTTAAACCGCTCAACCGCTTTTTATAAAATTTGGCAAGGATTTGGCAGCTGAAGATATTCGTTCACAGATAGACTACATTTTCTTTGCAAAAATCAATCCCTAAGAGACCAAAATAGAGGACGAAAAATTGTAAATTATTTTAATTGATGGCTACCAGCGGACGCAGCTTCACGGGTTAGGTAGTCAATTAATCTGATCATGGTATGTCAGTCTTGGTCCCCGGTAACAACATGCTTCCACATTTGCATTGCATATCTGTTTTGTTAACCTTTCATCTACCATTCTTTCTACAAGTCCGAACCTACGTAGGCACAAAAACATCCTATAATATGTTTACTTTAAAAATCAAATCTAAGACCATTTTAAGTTGAAAAAACCGATAACTAGGCTAATGAAGTCAACCTTGCGGCTTAGTAGAATCACGTCCAAATAGCTTTAATAATGTGAAGTATATCGACTTTAAAAAACGTTTTAAATGCTACTCCTCTATAATTAATTAGCTAAGATTTAATCGATCACGTTGTGTAATTCGTTGCAAAGATCGTTGCAACCCGCGCACGATTTCATCGGCGCCGGCGCACGCGTTTAAGTCTCGAATGGGTTTGGACCCCGACCTAAATATACTTTGGAGGTTTATTGTCTATACTTACTCGTTGTTTTAAAATAATTTTGCAAACCTGGATTTTACCTTTTAAACGCAGTAGAAATGCTACCATCGAGTAAACGAATTAGAAGCAGCGTAAACTTGTGTGTAAGTAATATTCTACGAGTATTACTTACAAAGAAGTAGGCATGGCACATTTCACGCATCACTGGTTATATCACTCTTTATAAAATAATCCACATGTCACACCAGTTATATGAATCGAAACCGTCCGTTATATATCTATAACGAGAGCGTGATTTAATTTCACGCAGGCGAAGCTACTACTACTTATGCTTATAATTCGCAGAAATCCATCGTACGAAAGAGAGAAAGCAACAATATTTGAGCAGCACAGCAGCTAGAAGAAAGAATTTGTTTAATATGTTATTTCACTTTACTAATCCCTTATTAATAGTAATCACTGCGCGGCGTTATAACATTCGGAATAAAATGCACCTACTATGACAATTATTGTCACTAATAAAATATAATGGTCGTGATTTATCACCCGTGATATAACAGTGACAAAAAACAAATAACTTCACGACGTGCTAGTGAAATAAATGTAGCTATAATTCCCATCGCTACAAAGAAGTCTACTGCAATTAGAGTTGACATCCGTCCGGATTTCCCCGGATTCGTCCTAGTTTAGGAGGCGTCCAGGAAGCGTCCGGGCGGGGTTTTATTTGTAGTCCGGGTTTTAATTCAAATCACGCGCGCACGACTCGTGAGAACAATAGTTTCTTAATTTAACAAGATTCTGTTCTGTTTTTGTTTTTTAGACGTAGTATGGTTAAAAAATAAAAAAAAAGTTAAGTAATTTAAAAGCATTAAAACAATATTTTATACTATCTACTGTGTAATATCAAAAAATACTCTGAGTGTTAAGTGTGAGTTTTTCTTTTCGCATTCGATCGTGAGCGCGTTTCGAGTTTACTAGGAATTTGTATGTAATTTGTACAACGCCACCTAGTGTTAAACTGGTTTCTCACGTTTATCACTAGGTGGCGCTGTACAAATCACATACAAATTCCTAGTAAACTCCAAACGCGCTCACGATCGAATGCGAAAAGAAAAACTCACACTTAGCACTCTGTTCAAATGTCCGGTTTACAATCCTCCGCCAAAGCTCCGAAATCCTGGGCTTTAACGTTTCTTGTCCTGGGTTGACGGATTTTTGAGATAGCAACCCTAACCGCAACACTTCATTTCTTCCGCGCGTGCTTGTAACTACTATTAGCCGGTATTGAGTTCCATTATGTGACAGATGGCCAATCTGTTGATGTTGGTGTTAGTTCGGAACTCTTTTAACGAATAAACTACCTAGCATTGCCAGGCAATTTGAGAAAGGCGTAAGATTGGCTATACGTGTCACTACCATCTTGACTACTAGATGGTAAAGTTTTGCAAAGTCTGACTCGGGTATATTTTACCACAGCCGCACCAATACCTGCCGCAATAACGTCAATGTTTATCATTGTCGTGTTCTGGTTTGGATGGTAAGGTAGCGGGTAGACTTATTGCATACTCATCCTGTAATACGGATAGCAACGTATTATTAACATCTTTGGTGTCCATACGCGATGCTAGGATAGTCTCTTTCCATCAGGCGAGCCATTCTGTCTGTGTAGGCGAGATGTAAAAAATATGTTTAAATAACTAATAATAATTTTTATTCGTGTTGGTCCGGCTTATTTGAAGAATACGCCAATTGCCGTTCTACTAGGCAGAACGCCACTTGGCCTATGTTTGCTATCTAATGATGTAAAAAAAGTTAAGTTTTCTAGGAAAACTTATTTAGAGCGAATTTTCCGAACCAGGAATTAAAATCGAATTGAACTATGTTGGCCGGCATATCATGTATGCATACACGCGTGTAATTATCATGTAAAAATCATTATTATGATTAACTATAGGTAATTCCGTCGGTCTACCATATTTACAATACACTAAACGTTGTTTATGACGATGATAAAAAAATTACAACAAATAACTTATCCTTCGAGATAACAATTATTGCTTACGACCAATTAATATAAACATATCGAACTCATTTTTCTCCAGATAACTTACGACCATATAAAGTTTATAAAATCCGCAATTATATTTCTGTGTCACCGCTGGCCCTTCGCCGCATAAGGCAAAAGTCACACCAAACACAAAGACAATTCAAACACCATAAATGTAGAGTTATAAAGGTGACAAGTCAAAACTCGAGAGCTTCCGCAATTAAAGGCGCCAGGGGTACGCGCTAAAGGTTAACCAGCGACATTCAGATAGTGTAGTGGGCATTTGTTACATACAAACACCTATTACACATAAAAAGCCAAATCCATGACGGACTCAAAATACTTCAGACATTAGCACTATATAAACATTAATATATAAATAATAATATATAAATATTCACGGGGCAAATTACACTTACTGTGTAATTTGCTTTAAAAATATCTAACCCCAAAGTAGGCAAATTATTTGCTTGTGTTATGGGTGTTAGTCAACGATACTAATACATAGAAATACATATATAAATACTGGAATATATTTAATAAACACCCAAACCTGGAAATACAGACATTTATGCTCATCACATAAATTCTTGTCCTCGTCGGGAATCGAACCCGAGCCCCGACGATTGCGTAGTCAGAGTCGCTAAAAACTCGACCAACGAGGCGGTCAATATATGTTATTTATCTGATATATTTTTCATCAGGATAACCATTTGTTTGGCTGCACGCTGTAGCTAGTTTTATAATAAATACGTATGGGCTTTTAAAAAACACTTCCTTGATATTCTTCTATTTTATATTTAACAAGAAAGCGGAAAGTTTAAATAAAGTTGATATATTTAAACGTGTCTACAATATTAATTGTACTTACACCTCCAGCCATTCTTTGTGTTTAAAATTTTAAAAGTTGTAATATAGACAAGTTGTTTTAAGCTCTGCTGATAATAAAAATAACATTACAAAAATTAAATAAATTTAGACAATTCGATTATAATTCACAAAAAAATTGTATATCATTTATTATAATTCAAGAAATATCTTCAACACATTTTAAATGGATGACATTATCGACAGCAATATGCTAAGTCAAAAACCTATATCATTTAAGTCTCAAATGTGTAGTATTTCAGTTAAGTGTATTTTTTACATCAAAGTAAAAAGTTGATGGGAAACACACGGGGAAACGTAGATACTACAGCAATCATTCGTTTTTCTTCGGTGCCGTCAGTTAAGATAATTAGTCTTCCGTTCTACCATTATTGAGTTAACGTCTCGTCATCTTTAGGTCGATCGTTTGTTGTATGTATAAAATAATGAAATTAATTTCAAAAATTAAACCGACTTCTATTAACTAATTATTTTTGTTTTTATAGCACTTACCCCGTGCTTGGGGAATTTGAAAAACTTTAAAAAGAACAAAGAAAATTGTCGACACGCGAGACTCGAACCAGCGATCATCTTGAGGGAGATGGCCGCGGGTTCGAGTCTTGCGTGTCGGCATTTTTCTTTGTTGTTTTTAAAGTATTTTAAAATCTATTAACTATACCCAAGTCTTAAAAACTACAGAATCGATTTTGATCAAACTCAGACGGATCCCTAGTGTTAATATACCTGATTTAAATTTTTAAAAAAAATGATATAGCTTCGAGAAATTCGTGAACAAACATAGAAACATACAAATGTATATAAACTAACGAAATTCAGTACACGCGCTTGGACGCCAAAATAATATCATCATATTCAAATATTATCTAATTCCAACAATATTACATACATGTCAATATAATTAACTCCGTTTTTTCGTCCGTTCAAAAGCCAGAAAATTTTAAAATGTTGTTATTGACTGTATACATATAACGGATTCTTATCAAAATATTCGACTACAAAATATTGCCAGCGGCATATATTGAGAATTAGAAAGCTACACTGTCCAGAAATCACCTTAGTTACTTTTTTAACTGACTGTATAAAAGTTAATAATGATTTTGGGTCACACAAACAAAGTCGCGGAAAGCAACTAGTATACTAGTGGTATACAATAAAGATACTCTAGCATAAACGTTACATATTATTATAGCCAATAGCGTTTTATGTAAATTCGAGTGCCCTTGGTATATATAAACATGTTATTACAAAACGCTGAAAAGAAATGACTATGATTAATTTGTTATTTAGCTAAGTGATGTCAGACTTTTGCGACTAATTAATAATAGTGTTTAAGTGTGAGCATACTGTATTTAGATTCGACGTCTACATAGTGTCTACCAAAGTAATTTGAATTTACGATGTTTGCAGGTGCACATCTGGGTGTCTTTTTATTTTTATTTTATTTAATTAAGAACAAAAACCCGGTGGCCACAGCTGCCCAGCTGTGGCCACCGGGTTTTTGTTCTTAATTTTATTATTGAAAAATTTATTTAACCACGTATATATTTTATTTAATTAATCACATTTTTTTATAATAATCACATTTTTTTATAATAAATCCATAAACATCTATTAATCCAATAACATCCTCAATATGATCGCCTCTTACATTATGGGCAGCTGTGGCCACCGGTTTTTTGTTCTTATTTTTATTATTGAAAAATTTATTTAATCACGTACTAATTAATCACATTTTTTATAATTTCATTATTCTATATTTTTTGTTTTTGCGAATTTTAATTGAATTTTATATAAACTTATTTTAATAAAATTTGGTATCTTTTTATGTAATCGACAGAAATAAATAAGTTATTATTAACAAAATATGGATATATGATCTGAAATAAATTATTATTATTATGCATAGGTTTTTTTTATAATAAAGGGGGCAAACGAGCAGCGGTGCACCTGATGATAAGTGATCACTGCCGCCCATGAACACCGCAATAGCAGAGGTTTGCAGCTTCGTTGCCGGTCTTTTAAAAATGGTAAGTTCTTTTCTAGAAGGTTCTCAAGTCGTATCCGGTCGGAAAGCTGATCTTGCAAAGTTTGGTAGCCATTGTATCTCAAGTGTTTTTTCATCTGGCTATACATAACCAATTTACTTATTGACTGGCGAATACCCAGTAAAAATCAAATAATCTTAATAACACTCTGTTCGAGCATGAGTCGGGCTTGTAAAAAAGCCGGATCGCTTAACATTAAAATTGTGATCTCTTTTTGTTTTAAACGTAGACAACAAGTTTCATCCTAGATATCTGCCATATAAAATTATCATGTAACAGGATGACATAAATTTTAATATCAATCAAGGCGTTTCCGATTTACACTTGTTTTATTTTAATATATATGTGTATAATTAACATCGTTAATTCATTAGTAAAAACAAGAAACCTTTAAATAAATATAAATGAGAATACAATATTCAAACAATTTGTTGGAATCTAGTTTATTTTTTAATAGCAGGAATTTCAATAAGTGGACGGTGTTCCATAAACTTATAGATCTATCGTTATAATGGTAGAAATCTATCGTCGTGCGAGCATCATGCAAAAACCACTGATATCCAGTATTTAAATATTTCAAGAAATTCTTTACTTTTGCTTTTTGTATCGAAAAAACAGCAAATAGCTACAATGCTCCTATTGACGCAACAAAATTTCAATCGATACAAAGCGCTTAGGTAGCTTAAAATCATTTTCGTATTCACGTATTTTATTTGAGAATCGCCTTTTACGTATAATTTATGTGTAGATTAAACTGCTATTCTGAATCGCAACTAAAAAGACAAGAGAGTTTTAGCTACCTAAACGCTGCGCTTCGATTACAGTCTTGTTACGTGAAAACGGCATAGCTGGCTCTCCTGACTAGCACTTATACTACAAGCACATAATTAATTACTTTGGCTAGTCCAATTTGTGTAATTTACCCTGAGATATTTATTTACTTTTTTCATATTTTTCACACCTATACTCAAGAAAGACACACCAAAATAGTTATAGAATTAGGAGTTATCCGCTGAGCTCGGAAGTCCAGCTTCTATCATCAAAACAGGGTCGATATATCTACAAGAGACACGCAGTACAGGTGCGTAGCCCATACTGAGCGATACCAGAGATCAGGTTTACCGTAAGGGACCCGATTACGTCGCGAATAAATCGCGTGCGCCGGACGAGCTTAGCCCGAATTAACGGTAACACACCGAATTCGGTCGTATTCTGCGAACGTGTCAATTAAAGATACGATTGATCAATGATGCTGTCGATCGTGCGTTTAGAAATTCGCACGTCAATTATCGTAAGTCGAAACAATTGCCTACCGATAAATCTGATGGTAATAGCCACGTATTCGGGTCACGAGGTCCCGGGTTTTATCCTCGGGTTGGGCGAAGTTTTACTGTGGTTTTCTTAAGGTTTTCCTCGAAAATACATAGTAGACATGCGCAAAACGGTACTTTGAAGTGTAATGCAACATCACACATCACCTTTGAAATAGTAATATCACCCGCAAACATCACTCATCACTCATTACTCATCACATCACCTTAAGGAAATATCACCTCGAGTATCGTCTAATGTCTTGCGTTGCATCCTGCATGTGATATATGCATCGGTTTTTTGTACGAAATGCGAGTCATTATACTCTGACTATCTGTTTCTTTTCAAACAAGAGTACTAATTGAAAGTTTTATTATAACATTACGATTATATTAATCGTTTATCTACACGACCTACATGACAAATGAATTATGTGGAGTAAGCAGAATAAACCAACGATCTCGGTATTATTCGATTTATTTGAGTTATACTGCCAGTTGCATATCTCCCGCACGTTGCGAACCACTCTTTTCTCTTGGTAGTATAATATGTGATACGGCCAGAAACGACACTAACCGAACTGTACCGAGTGATGAATGAAATGAAGTAATGTGTGATGGTTGAAACGCTAGTGTGATGTGTGATGTTGCATTACCTTTCCGAGTGATATTACTTTTGTAATATTACGCGCATCATCTACCCATGTCTAATACATAGTAGAATACTCAGATTAGCACGTAAAGCTGTCGGAACCGGTTATCGCTAGATATAAGTGGTTAGTCATTATAAGGCCGGTAAAATAATTTCATCACCACTCAACTAACCAACCGTTTAACCGATGAATCGTGGTGTTTCGGAAAATCTATAAAACTTCGATTCACTCTGCTCAACGTGCAAGGTAAGGTTCAGTGTTTTTGTATTAGAAACGTGATATTAGTTTTTATTGGTCAAAGCTCTCTTCTTTCGCGCGCGATATATACACGCTGTTATCGTGAGCGTGTTGATCTTTACTGTTTCATAAATAAAATGAAATCCCAAATTGTTCAATAACATCTCTATAAATGGTCAAGCAATCAATCGCCACGTGAATTTACTTAAATCATCAACGAATTTGGTTACATTGTTGATGTATATGTGTTATTACCAACACTTCACGTCACTACCTGTCACACCGTATATTATTGAAATTTAACTTGAAGTTACTTCTAGCCGGAAGAGAATAGAGATACACTATGCAGTTTTTGTTTGGGCTTCGTTGGGCACTTTGTAAAAGAAGAACTATTACGTCGTTATCAAATGAATACCTCCTAAAAAATATTACTTTGTGATATTTAGCAGTATTTATTTGACAATATTATGGCTGATGTACATAGTATAACACATTTTTTAGCAATCACAGTTCAGTATTATACACTGAACGTTTAGAATCACATAACAGTTTTTATACATGAAAATTTGGTTTGTAAACTAGTCATAATATTAAAGATGTAGAAATCTCCAAAAAGTACACATAGCAGATATTTACATGACAACGACGATTAGGTAAATGTGTTTCTACCATCGTGATTCGTGACTGCTAAGTTCCGAAACTTCACACTCGGGTTTTCTCACATACGCCTTACACATTATTGCTGCAAACTGTACTTGTCACGGTCGTGTCGCGGTTTGTGAGGTAAAGTAGCTGGCAAATTTTAACAACAGTTCTGAAACGTCTCACTTGGGGTACCTACGCCTTACACATTACTACTGCAAACTGTACATTGTCACAAAGTAGGTGACAAACTGATGTACTCGTAGTACTACAATCCGTCACAGAATTGGTATCACGCCATCAACATATTTGTTATCTATAAGCTACGATTGTCTTTTTCTGTCGTGATATCTGCATGTTTGCTATCTATACTAATATTTTAAATGTGAAAGTCTGTCTGTTACGCTTTTACGGCCAAACAACTGATTTTAATGAAATTTAGCAAGGACCGATTAAAGGAACCGGTTGATGGTCAGCGGTCTAACAAATACTACTTTAAAAAAAACAACGCGTAAGAGGCTTAAGTATTTTTTTTTAATATCATAAGATAGCAAACAAGCAGATGGGTCTCCTGATGGAAAGAGTCAACCATCGCCTATAGACACCAAAGATGTTAATGGTGCGTTGCTATCTTGTGGCGAGGTCTAATGCCACCTGCATAAGTTTACCGGCTACCTTACCCTCCAAACCGGAACACGACAGCGACAACACTGACGCTATTGCGGCAGGAATAGGTAAGGCGGTGGTACCAGACCCGGGCGAGACAATGCAGAACTCTACCACCTAGTAGCCTCGATGGTAGTGACTCGATAGCCAATCGGTCGCCTTTTACGACCTGCCTGGCAGAACGGCAGTTGGCCTATTCTTCAAAGGAGACCGGGACCAACACGGCGGCTTAAGTAGAGGATGAAAGACTACACTCGCGGGCGAAGCTGAGCAGATAAGGTAATTCGAAAACATTAAAAAATAATATTAATATTTCTATCCACTGCACAATGTTGAGAATAATGCATTGTCATGCCTCCCTCTACTATTCCTAACTTACTTTTCAAACCCAAAACAACAATTACAAGCGGTACAAAAGTAAATTATAAACGTGGAGGAAGCAAAATTTCATTAGTCTATTGTTCACAGTTTTTTTTGCCTTAGTCATAGAAGATTTGCCGTAAGACTAAGTTGTATGTACCGAAGAATAAAAAGAAAAAAATAATAAAAATAAATTTAGAATTTAGGTCGACCCGTCACAATATCCCAAGGACCTTAAATCTAATAAGACTGGCCGTCACAACAATAGATACGTTAAGCTCCTTCTAACGATCAACCTTTCATAACCCGTTGTAATGAACCTTCAAATTGTCTATCAGCACAAAGCCTATACTAAATCCTTGTGCACAATCGCTGTCAATACAACATGCTTTAATGACTGGGCTTGAACAGGGACGGATTACACAGATATATTTGACAGGTTGGCACAACACAAACATTAATATAGGGTACAGTTATCTATATTAATGTTGCATATTATAATATTAATTATATTATATAGTCTGTGGTAAGTGGCAACAATCTTTGACAGAACAATCTTTGACAAAAGCAGACAAGCCCGCTGAGTTTTTTCCGCCGGATCTTCTCAGTGTGTGGCCGCGTTCCGATCCGGTAGTAGTTTTGAAGAGTGTTGACGTGTCAAAATAACTTGTAAAAAGTTTTATTGAATAAAGTTCTTCTGATTTCTAATTTCTTTGTGTTTTGTAATTGAATTTTATAGCATTGGTGCAGCATTACGAAATTTGACAGAACAAGCGAGGTCTCGCGTTTGCATCCTAAATCAGGAACTTGTTTTTGAATAATTGCTTTCAATATGTTTAATAGATTGGCACAATAAAAATATAAAATATAGGGTACTGTTATATATCAAGTAATGTTGCAAATTACAATATCAATTATACGAAGGTGGGTCAAGAAGTCGGTGACTTTTCTGAAACACAGGTTTTTAGATAAAAAGTAATTTATTTTTTAACACAGTCTCCTTTGAGTTCTATACATTTAGTCTAACGTTTCTCCAATTTTTTTATCCCTTCCGAAAAATATGATTTGTCGAGGTCATCAAAATAGGCATTTGTTTGTGAAATAATTTCGTCGTTAGAGTGAAATCTCTTTCCGTCGAGCCCATAATGTTTATCAAGCTTAACCTTGGTTTGAGTGGTGGTTTTTTCCGCAAAAAATAATGCTTAATGAGCACTCAAAATTCACTTTTTTCATTTTCTTCCCAAAACGCGCGGTATTCTGCTATCAACAGCTGCCCAAACACAAATTAAATAACGCATCTTGTTCGGTCGTTATTGTTCAAATTTAGACAGGAGTCAACTGACAGTTGCCTGTTGACAGGAGCAGTATTGCCATTTCAAAAAATCAACAAAAACAAAAACAAAAATTAAAAAAGTCGCCGACTTATTGACGCGGCCTCGAATTATACTATGGTATGGTATAGACTATGGTAAATGGTAATAACCTTTGGGATTTTGCGATTGGCGTGTGTAACAAACCCTCCCGAAGACCCTCTAAACTCACATTTTAAATATAACAACATTGTCTGTTATATTTCGTTTATAAAGGAGTCAACAGAGTTATAATCATATTATCTGGCCAAATGATTCATCTAGTGTTAACTTGAGGACTCATTTTGTGTTATATAGTTTACCCATTCATTCTTTTCAAAGGTACATTTCATCTCTTATAAACAATCATACTTTATTAGGAAATGTATACTATAAATTGATTTAAAGGACTAAAATTTAGTATATTGAAGATATTTGGCTTAAGAAAGGAAGTAATATATTACATAAATATAATAAAGATATTTGAATTAAGAAAAGGAGTAATACATTACATAAATATATAAATACATAATAAAGATATTTGACTTAAAGGAAGGGAGTAGTATATTAAATATATACATAAAATACATAATAAATCTATAGCTTAAGAGAGCACTATGATGATATTAATAGTTACATTGACTTCATCTAAAGGAAAGAAGTACGGTAGTATGGAATATATGGATAAAATTATTGTAATATTTAGGTTGGGAGTTGTAAAGCACTTTAGTGCCGCAATTTTATTATTGTGGGATATGTAAGAGGCGCCACCTCGCCTCACATGTGTGGATACCATGCCGGCTGAAGGCCTTCCTACCGTATCCCCCAGAAGTATATTGAAACTAAAAGGAACTAAAGTCCTTAATCTCAAAGAGAAAATCAATATATTATGAAGAACCAAGTTATTGGCAGATAGGCTTTACTATTGTGGGGTCACAAAGTGATAGCCATATAGTTTAATGTCCAAACATGTGAATACATTGTTTGGAAGTTGATGAGTATAGGCATGACCAAGGTGCATCATTAATATTGAGCACAACCAAAAGGCCAAATAATAAATATGTTTCTCAAGTATACAGTTAAGCATGGACTCGAAGTAAGTAAATGTTGATAAAAATATATACTATTGTTATTTTAGTAACAAACAGTAACAAAATAATAAATAAATATTGGCATGACAAAGGTGCATCGTTTGTATTGAACACAGTCAAAAGACCAAATAATAAATATGTTTCTCAAGTATACAGTTAAGCATGGACTTGAAGTAAGTAATGTTGATAAAAATATATACTGTTGCTATTTTAGTAACAAACAGTAACAAAATAATAAATAATATTGGCATGACAAAGGTGCATCATTTGTATTGAGCACAGTCAAAAGGCCAAATAATAAATATGTTTCTCAAGTATACAGTTAAGCATGGACTTGAAGTAAGTAATGTTGATAAAAATATATACCGTTGCTACTTTAGTAACAAACAATAACAAAATAATAAGTAATATTGGCATGACAAAGGTGCATCATTTGTATTGAGCACAGTCAAAAGGCCAAATAATAAATATGTTTCTCAAGTATACAATTAAGCATTGACTTGAAGTAAATAAATGTTGATAAAAATATATACTGTTGTTATTTTAGTAACAAACAGTAACAAAATAATAAATAAATATTGGCATGACAAAGGTGCATCATTTGTATTGAGCACAGTCAAAAGGCCAAACAATAAATATAATTCTCAAGTATACGATTAAGCATTGACTTGACCAAAGTAAAATAATTAAAATAATATATAAAGTACTCAAGTTTGCGATAGCATTGACTTGGAGTACATAAATGTTGATAAAGTATATACTGTTGTTATTTTAGTAACAGCCAGTAATAATAAATATTGGCATGACCAAGGTGCATCATTTGTATTGAGCACAGTCAAAAGCCAAATAATAAATATAATTCTCAAGTTTACAATTAAAGTTTGTGCAAGTTTGTTTTAACAATTACTTGACAAAACTAAGACAGATAATATGTTGTCTTCAATCACAATACCGAAACATTAATAATCGGTACGCGATAAATAAACATATATAAGAGTAATCATTGCTCGCAATGAACTTCAAATAATCCAAATCATAAAAATTTCATAAGTAAAATCAATTAAGATAATCCTTATGACGAAAGTCAAATGAACTCAGGTTAATGTATAAAAATACATTAAAACAAGCAATTTAATATATCCAGCTCTGTGATGTAGCTCATACCTGGTTGACGATTTGATTAATTATGTAAATAGTTCAACTTTGCTAGGCGATAGATAGTTGGTGTTTATCTGGGTTAACCCTCTGAATACACAGTTTGCGGTGGGGCTTATCCGAGGACCACGCACTGGTAACGAGGAGATAACCATAACGACAACATTACATGTGTGCCTTTATATAGATATACACAATGCATGCGACATGCATACAACCCCGATGCCTTCGCAAAGCCGACACTATCTTGTGACGAAGGTATGGTCCAATCAAAAAGCCAAATAATTAAAATAAATTATTACTGAACTAGAAATTAACCTTTGTTCTAAAGTTATTATAGTCAAATTTCCTCCTATAACCCTAATAATTTATAGTCACCACAAGCAATGAAATATTACTTATTAATTGAATTTGAAGTTATAGATGAAATTTAGTAAGATCTTTGAACTCTTTAATATTGTGATTGAATACTCAATACATCTTAGAATCCAAACAATTCGTTTTATACTCGTTTTCTAATGAAACTAAGTTATTTATGTCTTCTCCAGATTATTAGAGTTCTATTACTCTTATTTCAATTTCTCTTTAATCAAATTTCAGAATTTAATAAGGTCTGAACTTTTAGAAATCAACGCTTATTAGATCTATTGTTGCTTTAAGTGAACAGTATTATGAAACATCTATCCACCCGAATAATCATAAGTAAAGTTCATTTGTACAATCCTTATGATGTATAGATTCAATCATGGAATCCAGGTTAATATATGAATATATACAGATAAACAATTTAGACAAATAACTCTAGTTCTGTAAAATAGTTCATGTCTGAGATGATTAGATATGAAAATGGATCAACTTTGCTTGGCGGTATAGTTGGGTGTTTATCTGGGTTATCGCCCCAAATACCATGCTTGCGACAGAGGGGCATATGAACCGTGTGTCTGCACTGGTAAAGAGAAGATGACCATAATGACAACATTACATGTATGTCCTTATATAGATACACCCAGCACAACTTGTTGCCTTCGTAAAGTCGATATTCCCGTGAGATGAAGATGACATGATCTATTTACCAAGGTAAAAGGTAAAAATATCTAATCCAAAATTAGTAATTAACCTTAATTTCAGATTTATTTAGTAAACTTCCTATCTTACTAAAAGATCTGTTATGCACTGTCACTATAAACAATAATATTTCAATTATCCAAAAGAAATAATTTGATAAAGAAGTTTAATATTATAATTCCTATCCTCCTAAATCCCTATATAAATAATATAAAATAAGAATAAAATAAATAAATAATTAATTAAATTAAGTAAATAATTTATACAAAATATGGTTAAATAAACATAATACGTTTGGACTAAAGTTCATTCATTCCTCTCTTGTACTCTAACTCCCTGAAGCTTTATTAAAGTCATTTAAGATTTTCGCTCCAAATTTAATTCAACAATCCAGTTTATATTAATTATTCCTTTGTTAAATACGAAGAGAGTAATTTGTATTAGTTTGTGATTATCTCGTTTAATATTTGTACTCGGTTTTAAATTTGATTGTAAATAAAATAATGTTTTATGAAGATTTGATTTTAAGGGACTGGCCTATGTAATTAATTTACGTATTAGTTAATATTTAGTTTTATAATAGGATATAATAATTCGTATTAACATTTCATAATTTTAATAATTCATATTAAGGTAGGTTTTCGTGTGAATTTGTGTAGATTTATGCCCCCACTTATTGGTTGTAATATATTATTCCTACAGTAACAGACCGTCTGCCTTCAATTCCTAAAAGATCCTATTCCCTCCTAATCCAATTTGAAGCATTAATTCAAGTAATCATTTTAACTAGAGAAAGTTTCTATAATAATTATTTCCTAAGCTTGAATCACCTAGTTTTAATTGGAAGTCAATAATAAACAAAGTATTCCTTAATTCCTCAATATATTAAAGCATCAGTTCTTCCACCTAATATCTACACGCCCTATCCTATCACCTAATTGTTCCTTCATAAAAAATTATAACTGCCCAAAATTATAACAATGCAGAAATTAAAATCGTATTTGCCATACCTCCAACTCTGCAACAAACCTACAGTAACTCTGCATTCAGCTCCGAAGACAGCTAAGAAGTCACCCCCACGCGGCCTCGAAGGCTCCAAAGGAATCAGCTCTCGATCCCTAAAGTTTAAATAACAAGCAGGATCAACTGTACTATGGAAATTATTCTAGGAACTTCCTAGCCGGTTCTCATCTATAAAGATATGTGGTAGTTATCACCAGTTAGTAGGTTTTAAAAGATAAAACCGCACGCAAAACTTCGAAACGGATTTGAATGAAATTTTACGCACAGATAGTTGATGACTTGGATTAGCACATAGGCTATTTACTATCCCAGGAAAATCTAGTGATCCAGCGGGATTCGCTTCTATAATGTTGCGGGTTGTACGTTGAAACTAGTTGATAATATTAATTCAGGTGCAGTAGTATTAGTATCTAACAATGGAATTCCTTCAAAATGACGAAGATGAAAAGTATAATTTAAAGTAGTTAAAGCACCTAAATCTATTCCTAATTAATAAGCTATTTAGCCAACATGCTTTTGAATTTGGTAATGCAAAGCCATTTCTTACTCCTATGAAAAATAAACAAACATAGCAATATCGGCCATTTGTAAGGTAAAGATGCAATAATGATAGTTCAAATGCATATGGTAAAAGTATAGTATAAACAATTAAAGCACATAAATCTATTCCTTGTTAGTTAATAAGCTATTTAGCCAACATGCTTTTGGCATTGGATAATGCAAAGCCATTACTTATTCCTGTGAAAAATAAACAAACATAGTAATATTAGCCAATTGTAAGGTATAGATGCAATAATAAGTGTCTAGAGACAACGGGATTCCTCCAAATGCCGACGATAAAGGTATAATATAAAGTAATTAAGTCATTTATTTCTATTTCCTAGTTAAATAATAAACTGTCTTGCCAACATGTCCTGAAATTTGATAATATAAAGCCTTTTTCTTTATATTATATGAAACCTAACAAACATAGCAATCTTAGTCACTTGCAAGGTATAGGTATAATAATAATAGTGTCTAAAGGCAATGGGTTTCCTTTAAATACCGATGGTGAAAATCTATATACATATAATTAAGTCATAAATCCATTTCCTAATTAATTAATAAACTGTCATCCGTCAAGCACTGAAATTTGATAAAGTAAAGCCATTACTTAGTCTTGTATAGTTATACAAACTTAAATTGTAGTCTTGTATAGTTATACAAACTTAATTTAATTTAAATTGGAAAACTACATCACCTGTGTTGTTTAGAACTCCGATTTAACCTCGTCTTGATTAGCAGCCCTGCTGCAAAACTGTAAGACAGCAATTGCTCCACAACCATTGTTCACATTTTTATGGAAAGAAAAGAACAATTAGAACAGCAAAAATTATGGTTTTATTTTCCTAAAATCAAAATAGACTTCCCTAATAATAATATCACACAATTTCTATAAAGCAAACAAGTCCACGTTTCTCCTATGTTATTAAACTCCTTTTCAACAGCTATTCCTTAAAATAAATAATTTCCTTTCTTCATACAACAAACATTCTTCACTCAGTCTAGGATCGATCCACCTTTACACAACATTTTGCACAATTTCATTCTTGTAAACCTAATCACATATTTATCGGTAATATGTTTATTAAAATTGTATATTCAACATTCAAAAGATTTACCTTCTAATAAAACTACATTCTACCAATACTGCTAGATTTAAATAAACTCAACGACTACATATCAAATACGAAGTTGCATAAATACATACGTAATCCCTGAATAAATCTCTATTCTACATACTCACGGTTTTGATCAATACATTTTACCAATCATCTTTTCTCACATTAAGAGTATTTCTATTATTATTTACACTCCGGAATATCCCTGATATATCTATATTATTGTCTCAAACGAAGAATCTCTTTTATAACGTCCAGAACTTTAAAACAAATCCCCCGTTTTCTTTCCATTTTTCCTTTCTCCCATTCCGTCATTCTTTTTTCTATATCCTCCAATTTTCTTTCCTGTCATTCCCTTTTAAGGTTTTATATGTTTATCTGTTAGGTCTTATATATTATTGAGAATTAGTTTTTTTATTTATTTTCGTCTTTAATTCCATTGATATTATTTATTAAACCTAACGCTGACATATTTTAATAAAAAAAAGTATAGGTTCTTATTATTTTCTTTTATTACACTAAACCTCTTAAGGAATAGATGAAGTCTGTTACAATTGCCCCCTAAATTTTATTATAAATGATTTGCCAACGATCATGTTATAATAAAATTTATCACTAATCCAACTTTCTAAGAAAGAAAGGAAAATGCGGTCACCCTACTCTCTTAACTGCGATAATAATAAGTTTTTCTTTAAACTAAATTAATTAAAAACAAAACCCGAAATATAAACTAATCCCCTATCTCATAAATCTCTGTGATTTAATTAATAAATAATTGTTAAAAGAAAATTGAAAGACCTTGGTTTTATCGTTATGACATTTTTATAAATTTATTTAAATTCGCGAAGCAGGAGTCGTAAGTTAAAATCTTATCTTTTTTTTTTTCAAATAGTCTGAATTTGGAACATTCGCTTTATCATTATGTTATCTATTCGTATATCAAATATCATCCGTCCCTAATAAATATTCTAATTCCTTAATATTTAGCTAGTCCTGCACAACAACTCACACTAAGGACTATTTGTTCAGGCACAACCTTTATTTTGATTGACTGTGTTGCGTAGTTATCAGGGCGATTGCTCAAATACGGAAGAATAACCCTGATCCCCTATAGTGCTGCATTCGCGCATCTCTTTGTGCCAAAGCGAAGCAAAGACTAACCCCTTTCTGAACTTGGCCTATTCACAATTTCAAACACTAATATGAAACAGTCAGCAGCCCCAATTTCAAGACATGGAAACTGAGTTTCCTACAGCGCGACGTACATAAGTATATACCCGTTTATCATGAAAAATACAAACGGTGACACGTCATTGGCAATTTTTTTATTTTTTTATTATTATTTTATTTTACCTACCCTTTTCAATTCTCACACATTTTTCCTTAAACATAAATGAAGTTGTCCTATTCCTCTTGTAAACCTACTATAACAACTTTTAACCCTTCAGTAAATACACAATTTTAACTTTGTAACTATAATGAGTTTGCATATATAAAGTGCCCTGATGATGCTTCTGTAAACGAAACCGGTTGGTAATAAATGATAATAGCTTTATTGTGAAACAACACAAGTGTATAAGTGATAAAATATTACACAATTTTAACTATTTTTTATTTAAAATTATTTACTAAATTATTTAGTATTTTTTTTATTTTAGTATTTTTTTATTTATTCAATGAGAGTAATATTTTAAATTTTAGTTAATATTTACTTTCTTTAAAACCCTTATATCATAAAATAATCCTATCTGCTCCTATATATACCTACACCTATATACTTTCACATACATATATACAATTGTCTAACTATACCTACGCAAATGTTTTTATCCTAAATATTCTTGTTGGAGTAACAACTGTTTTAAATGTAATATCCGACGGCCCACAATCTACGACATAACCCCTTTTTAAACCAAGAAATATAAAAAATTAAAGAGTTAGTGATTAATTCTTGCCCCCACTTAAGTTAAATAATTTTTTTTTTTTCAACTATAAATTTACTTCTCAAAATCCCTATTTAGTTTCTGTCAACCTAAGCCAAACTATTTTTAAAATTTCTACACTACCTATTACTTTCCTTCTCTATCTATAATTGTAATAGTATAACCCTAACTAATCCTACTCCTTAACTATCGGTATATAAATGATAAGTTCTTGTTAATCTGGTGTTGTGTAATAATATTTATAAAATTTATTCTATTTTATCAAATCATTTGTGTTTCCTAATATCAATCCTATTTTCCTTACGTAATCGACATAAAAGAACAGTTAAATCACATTAATAAAAAAATTTAACCTCAGAAAATTCTAAAATTTCCTATATTTAGTCGGCTAACTTTAGTAAAAATATTTAAAGTTCTATAGTATTTAAATATAAAGTAATATATTTAATCCTTTCTATATATTAAATTCGTTGAAATATTCTCATTAATGCAAATGATGAAAATTGAACAAAATTGAACTATCAAATCTTAATTTATTCTCAAATTATGCATCTTAACAGTAATTTTAGTTATATCCCAAAACTTCTACAACTATCTCTTAAGTTCCTTTAGCTTTGTAGGTATACTATAATTTTGCAAACATTTTTGATAACTAAGGTATGGTTTACTTTATTAAATTTGTGTATATAATTAATTTAATTGAATGCCTCTATTTAAAAATATGATAAATGCTTTGAATAGCTTGAATATCCTTATTTATTAGCATTAGGTTAATTGATAATCAGTCTAGGAAATTCTTTATTATTTGTTTATTTGGTATAGTTTATTTTTAGAAGGGTTTCGATTAAATTGATATTTATATTTTAGGTATGATATTATGTAATTACGAATGATTAAGTATTTAGAAAATTTTACATTAAACATTATTCTCTATTATCAATAACAGCTCTTGAATTAAATTACCCTTGAATTTCTAAATTATTATAACCACATTTATTCATAATAAAAATGGTATGATATGTTACAACCGTTAGTTGCGAAAATGTTTTTTATAAGTGCACCTCTCCCTACAGATCGAAAAATAATGTGTAATAATGATTCTCATTTACTTACATAAGTATTAAATAAACTTTTTTTTTTTTTATAAGAATTCCGATATTCCCAAATTATTTAATAAGTACATTCATCTTTAGAAGTAGTAAATAACCGAATTTAAATGAACCTAGCTATCTATCTATTTTAATATTTTATCAAATACACTGATAAAAGTATTAAAAGTCAGATTATTATCCTTATATTATTACATTTTAATTTATAATTAACAAATCATTTAGTTGTACCTCTGCCTACCGCTTTGGGGATACGGCGTGAAGATACTTTGAAATTTCATTTTAAGAAAAAGTAATCACCTTAAAAGTAAATGTTTATATATTTTACTGTTATACTATGTAATATGATTCAACAACATCGTTCAATTCAATTCATTTCATTTAAATAACCATAAAATAAATTTAAAAATATGTAAATTTATATATATTTAAAATGTTCAACTATAGGTTCGTATGTTATCTGCAACTAATAGGTTTGTACACTAACATTAGATGGAAAATCTTGTAACCCTATTTCAATCCAAATAACAAGATTTTATTTACCTATTTTAATTTTATATAATGTCAGTATTTCTTCTTATTTATATTCAATTTAAATTTTCTATTTTAATTTTATTATTTACGCAAAATGACAACAACCATAACTGTTGATTATGACAACTTTATCCAGCTCAAATTTCTGACGTATCCTTCAAATAATATTTATAAACATAATGTCATTAAAATTGAATTTAGGTTTCACCATTAAGGTTTTATATATATGTATATATTACCGCGATATGTTTTACCAACCCGAAACTAATAGTAAAACTATATATATTTTTTTAATATTATGAATAAAATTTAAAAGGATTAGATCGTTTTTAAAACATTATAAATAATTTATCTCGCATACTTTTATTTCTTAATTTAATTTTATAAACCATAAATCCACATGAAAATAATCCATAACAATATTATAAATTCTAAAATAACTATCTATATTAAACGCTATCACGGCCAATTCGCTGTGTCGATTATGATGCAACTCTATATAGTAATAATTTAAAGTCTTCGAATGAACAAGTACATACTCCCATACTCATATTATAAAAGCGGAAGTCTTGTCTATCTGTTACATTTTCATGACTAAATCCCTGAACCGATTTTGATGAAATTTGGTCTGGGTATATACGAACACTCAGGATCAACTGATACAAAAGCGAAAGTCTATCTGTTACCCTTTTACATCTAAACACCTGAACCGATTTTGATGAAATTTGGTCTGGGTATATATATGAATATCTGTTTATCTTTCCTACAAGGGATCAACCCTTTAGATAAAATCAAACAAGAAACAAAGTTTATATGAAGACTATATATCTTACCTTAGCTACATGTTAATATACTTGTAGGTGAACTTTTATAACTATGTAAGTACAAGACTTGAATCAATGTGCAATAAACTGCTGTGAATTATTTATCGCTTAATTTCGTTATAACACTATTGTAGGTTTCCTTTACTCAACTAAATAAAAGAGGTATTGGTTTTGGATTACGCAAACTAAATCTATACATATAATAAAATCGTAGGAAAGTAAAACTGTACATTGAATTTTTTTTTTTTTTTTTTTAAAGAATACTTGGGGCGTGATCTACAATCGATATCAAAGCTAAAAATATAGTTTCTTATGAATTTTAGTATGAATTTTTGTCTGTTTGTCTGTTTATCTGTTTGTCTGTTTGTCTGTATGTATGTCCGGGGCAAACTCAAAAAGTACTGCATGGATTACTTCAAACTTTGTATGAATATTACTAACAGGTTGGGTCAATATATAGGTTACATATTATCACGCTGTCACCTAGCGGCCAGGTGCTGTGCGGAGTAAACGAAGTCCGCGCGGACGAAGTCGCTGGCAACAGCTAGTTATTAAATAAGTTACTACTAATTATTTGTGTATAACAAATTAGATTGAATAAAAATTCAAGATTGTTAGAACTAAAACTTAGTAATTCTTAAATTTAATTCGATAGAGTATAATTTTAAGGGTCTTAATTTAAGTATAATCATTGTAGTTTATTTATATTTTTTATAAATATTATGTTAAAGTTTAATTATCCTTTTTATTGAGAATATGTAATACTATTCGGAATTTTTATTATTATGTTTTTTTTTTTTATATTTTTGTAATGAATAGACTCCTAACCACTGGACTGAACTAAAACACTTTAACCATTAGAAGCTACCCTATCCATAAAAGAGTCAACAAGAATTGATATAGGCTACTTACCCGACAGAGAAAAGGAAGTAATGATTTTTAGTCATTTGGATGAAGATACGAGTAATTACTAGTTGATTTTGATTTTATGTCTAGATTAAAATTATGTTTATTGTACTTTAAGATCGTTCTCGATTAACTCATTTTAGTAAATATTTATCTTTTGTCATGTTTTACCATGAATCAAAATATCTATTTAGAATTTGTTTTAATATTACTACAACCTAATATTTTGTATTATGAACTCAAATCATTCTACCCTTTCACACTAGCAATCAATACCAAGTTATCCATAAATTTAAGGTCTCTGCTCAAAAATATGTTTGTCTAGCTTAAATGTTTACCGAGATGAAATGTTTGAAGACCTTTGTCACACGTCACGGCTCCAAATTGTGACAAAACCAATGTTTTGTCATATAAGTCACAGATAATTTTTAATTTCAGAAATACTTTTCTTGTAATCTGATTAACTGTGTTCAAAATTATATCCTGGTCACGGCACCAAATTGTAACAAACCCTCCCGAAGACCCTCTAAACTCACATTTTAAATATAACAACATTGTCTGTTATATTTCGTTTATAAAGGAGTCAACAGAGTTATAATCATATTATCTGGCCAAATGATTCATCTAGTGTTAACTTGAGGACTCATTTTGTGTTATATAGTTTACCCATTCATTCTTTTCAAAGGTACATTTCATCTCTTATAAACAATCATACTTTATTAGGAAATGTATACTATAAATTGATTTAAAGGACTAAAATTTAGTATATTGAAGATATTTGGCTTAAGAAAGGAAGTAATATATTACATAAATATAATAAAGATATTTGAATTAAGAAAAGGAGTAATACATTACATAAATATATAAATACATAATAAAGATATTTGACTTAAAGGAAGGGAGTAGTATATTAAATATATACATAAAATACATAATAAATCTATAGCTTAAGAGAGCACTATGATGATATTAATAGTTACATTGACTTCATCTAAAGGAAAGAAGTACGGTAGTATGGAATATATGGATAAAATTATTGTAATATTTAGGTTGGGAGTTGTAAAGCACTTTAGTGCCGCAATTTTATTATTGTGGGATATGTAAGAGGCGCCACCTCGCCTCACATGTGTGGATACCATGCCGGCTGAAGGCCTTCCTACCGTATCCCCCAGAAGTATATTGAAACTAAAAGGAACTAAAGTCCTTAATCTCAAAGAGAAAATCAATATATTATGAAGAACCAAGTTATTGGCAGATAGGCTTTACTATTGTGGGGTCACAAAGTGATAGCCATATAGTTTAATGTCCAAACATGTGAATACATTGTTTGGAAGTTGATGAGTATAGGCATGACCAAGGTGCATCATTAATATTGAGCACAACCAAAAGGCCAAATAATAAATATGTTTCTCAAGTATACAGTTAAGCATGGACTCGAAGTAAGTAAATGTTGATAAAAATATATACTATTGTTATTTTAGTAACAAACAGTAACAAAATAATAAATAAATATTGGCATGACAAAGGTGCATCGTTTGTATTGAACACAGTCAAAAGACCAAATAATAAATATGTTTCTCAAGTATACAGTTAAGCATGGACTTGAAGTAAGTAATGTTGATAAAAATATATACTGTTGCTATTTTAGTAACAAACAGTAACAAAATAATAAATAATATTGGCATGACAAAGGTGCATCATTTGTATTGAGCACAGTCAAAAGGCCAAATAATAAATATGTTTCTCAAGTATACAGTTAAGCATGGACTTGAAGTAAGTAATGTTGATAAAAATATATACCGTTGCTACTTTAGTAACAAACAATAACAAAATAATAAGTAATATTGGCATGACAAAGGTGCATCATTTGTATTGAGCACAGTCAAAAGGCCAAATAATAAATATGTTTCTCAAGTATACAATTAAGCATTGACTTGAAGTAAATAAATGTTGATAAAAATATATACTGTTGTTATTTTAGTAACAAACAGTAACAAAATAATAAATAAATATTGGCATGACAAAGGTGCATCATTTGTATTGAGCACAGTCAAAAGGCCAAACAATAAATATAATTCTCAAGTATACGATTAAGCATTGACTTGACCAAAGTAAAATAATTAAAATAATATATAAAGTACTCAAGTTTGCGATAGCATTGACTTGGAGTACATAAATGTTGATAAAGTATATACTGTTGTTATTTTAGTAACAGCCAGTAATAATAAATATTGGCATGACCAAGGTGCATCATTTGTATTGAGCACAGTCAAAAGCCAAATAATAAATATAATTCTCAAGTTTACAATTAAAGTTTGTGCAAGTTTGTTTTAACAATTACTTGACAAAACTAAGACAGATAATATGTTGTCTTCAATCACAATACCGAAACATTAATAATCGGTACGCGATAAATAAACATATATAAGAGTAATCATTGCTCGCAATGAACTTCAAATAATCCAAATCATAAAAATTTCATAAGTAAAATCAATTAAGATAATCCTTATGACGAAAGTCAAATGAACTCAGGTTAATGTATAAAAATACATTAAAACAAGCAATTTAATATATCCAGCTCTGTGATGTAGCTCATACCTGGTTGACGATTTGATTAATTATGTAAATAGTTCAACTTTGCTAGGCGATAGATAGTTGGTGTTTATCTGGGTTAACCCTCTGAATACACAGTTTGCGGTGGGGCTTATCCGAGGACCACGCACTGGTAACGAGGAGATAACCATAACGACAACATTACATGTGTGCCTTTATATAGATATACACAATGCATGCGACATGCATACAACCCCGATGCCTTCGCAAAGCCGACACTATCTTGTGACGAAGGTATGGTCCAATCAAAAAGCCAAATAATTAAAATAAATTATTACTGAACTAGAAATTAACCTTTGTTCTAAAGTTATTATAGTCAAATTTCCTCCTATAACCCTAATAATTTATAGTCACCACAAGCAATGAAATATTACTTATTAATTGAATTTGAAGTTATAGATGAAATTTAGTAAGATCTTTGAACTCTTTAATATTGTGATTGAATACTCAATACATCTTAGAATCCAAACAATTCGTTTTATACTCGTTTTCTAATGAAACTAAGTTATTTATGTCTTCTCCAGATTATTAGAGTTCTATTACTCTTATTTCAATTTCTCTTTAATCAAATTTCAGAATTTAATAAGGTCTGAACTTTTAGAAATCAACGCTTATTAGATCTATTGTTGCTTTAAGTGAACAGTATTATGAAACATCTATCCACCCGAATAATCATAAGTAAAGTTCATTTGTACAATCCTTATGATGTATAGATTCAATCATGGAATCCAGGTTAATATATGAATATATACAGATAAACAATTTAGACAAATAACTCTAGTTCTGTAAAATAGTTCATGTCTGAGATGATTAGATATGAAAATGGATCAACTTTGCTTGGCGGTATAGTTGGGTGTTTATCTGGGTTATCGCCCCAAATACCATGCTTGCGACAGAGGGGCATATGAACCGTGTGTCTGCACTGGTAAAGAGAAGATGACCATAATGACAACATTACATGTATGTCCTTATATAGATACACCCAGCACAACTTGTTGCCTTCGTAAAGTCGATATTCCCGTGAGATGAAGATGACATGATCTATTTACCAAGGTAAAAGGTAAAAATATCTAATCCAAAATTAGTAATTAACCTTAATTTCAGATTTATTTAGTAAACTTCCTATCTTACTAAAAGATCTGTTATGCACTGTCACTATAAACAATAATATTTCAATTATCCAAAAGAAATAATTTGATAAAGAAGTTTAATATTATAATTCCTATCCTCCTAAATCCCTATATAAATAATATAAAATAAGAATAAAATAAATAAATAATTAATTAAATTAAGTAAATAATTTATACAAAATATGGTTAAATAAACATAATACGTTTGGACTAAAGTTCATTCATTCCTCTCTTGTACTCTAACTCCCTGAAGCTTTATTAAAGTCATTTAAGATTTTCGCTCCAAATTTAATTCAACAATCCAGTTTATATTAATTATTCCTTTGTTAAATACGAAGAGAGTAATTTGTATTAGTTTGTGATTATCTCGTTTAATATTTGTACTCGGTTTTAAATTTGATTGTAAATAAAATAATGTTTTATGAAGATTTGATTTTAAGGGACTGGCCTATGTAATTAATTTACGTATTAGTTAATATTTAGTTTTATAATAGGATATAATAATTCGTATTAACATTTCATAATTTTAATAATTCATATTAAGGTAGGTTTTCGTGTGAATTTGTGTAGATTTATGCCCCCACTTATTGGTTGTAATATATTATTCCTACAGTAACAGACCGTCTGCCTTCAATTCCTAAAAGATCCTATTCCCTCCTAATCCAATTTGAAGCATTAATTCAAGTAATCATTTTAACTAGAGAAAGTTTCTATAATAATTATTTCCTAAGCTTGAATCACCTAGTTTTAATTGGAAGTCAATAATAAACAAAGTATTCCTTAATTCCTCAATATATTAAAGCATCAGTTCTTCCACCTAATATCTACACGCCCTATCCTATCACCTAATTGTTCCTTCATAAAAAATTATAACTGCCCAAAATTATAACAATGCAGAAATTAAAATCGTATTTGCCATACCTCCAACTCTGCAACAAACCTACAGTAACTCTGCATTCAGCTCCGAAGACAGCTAAGAAGTCACCCCCACGCGGCCTCGAAGGCTCCAAAGGAATCAGCTCTCGATCCCTAAAGTTTAAATAACAAGCAGGATCAACTGTACTATGGAAATTATTCTAGGAACTTCCTAGCCGGTTCTCATCTATAAAGATATGTGGTAGTTATCACCAGTTAGTAGGTTTTAAAAGATAAAACCGCACGCAAAACTTCGAAACGGATTTGAATGAAATTTTACGCACAGATAGTTGATGACTTGGATTAGCACATAGGCTATTTACTATCCCAGGAAAATCTAGTGATCCAGCGGGATTCGCTTCTATAATGTTGCGGGTTGTACGTTGAAACTAGTTGATAATATTAATTCAGGTGCAGTAGTATTAGTATCTAACAATGGAATTCCTTCAAAATGACGAAGATGAAAAGTATAATTTAAAGTAGTTAAAGCACCTAAATCTATTCCTAATTAATAAGCTATTTAGCCAACATGCTTTTGAATTTGGTAATGCAAAGCCATTTCTTACTCCTATGAAAAATAAACAAACATAGCAATATCGGCCATTTGTAAGGTAAAGATGCAATAATGATAGTTCAAATGCATATGGTAAAAGTATAGTATAAACAATTAAAGCACATAAATCTATTCCTTGTTAGTTAATAAGCTATTTAGCCAACATGCTTTTGGCATTGGATAATGCAAAGCCATTACTTATTCCTGTGAAAAATAAACAAACATAGTAATATTAGCCAATTGTAAGGTATAGATGCAATAATAAGTGTCTAGAGACAACGGGATTCCTCCAAATGCCGACGATAAAGGTATAATATAAAGTAATTAAGTCATTTATTTCTATTTCCTAGTTAAATAATAAACTGTCTTGCCAACATGTCCTGAAATTTGATAATATAAAGCCTTTTTCTTTATATTATATGAAACCTAACAAACATAGCAATCTTAGTCACTTGCAAGGTATAGGTATAATAATAATAGTGTCTAAAGGCAATGGGTTTCCTTTAAATACCGATGGTGAAAATCTATATACATATAATTAAGTCATAAATCCATTTCCTAATTAATTAATAAACTGTCATCCGTCAAGCACTGAAATTTGATAAAGTAAAGCCATTACTTAGTCTTGTATAGTTATACAAACTTAAATTGTAGTCTTGTATAGTTATACAAACTTAATTTAATTTAAATTGGAAAACTACATCACCTGTGTTGTTTAGAACTCCGATTTAACCTCGTCTTGATTAGCAGCCCTGCTGCAAAACTGTAAGACAGCAATTGCTCCACAACCATTGTTCACATTTTTATGGAAAGAAAAGAACAATTAGAACAGCAAAAATTATGGTTTTATTTTCCTAAAATCAAAATAGACTTCCCTAATAATAATATCACACAATTTCTATAAAGCAAACAAGTCCACGTTTCTCCTATGTTATTAAACTCCTTTTCAACAGCTATTCCTTAAAATAAATAATTTCCTTTCTTCATACAACAAACATTCTTCACTCAGTCTAGGATCGATCCACCTTTACACAACATTTTGCACAATTTCATTCTTGTAAACCTAATCACATATTTATCGGTAATATGTTTATTAAAATTGTATATTCAACATTCAAAAGATTTACCTTCTAATAAAACTACATTCTACCAATACTGCTAGATTTAAATAAACTCAACGACTACATATCAAATACGAAGTTGCATAAATACATACGTAATCCCTGAATAAATCTCTATTCTACATACTCACGGTTTTGATCAATACATTTTACCAATCATCTTTTCTCACATTAAGAGTATTTCTATTATTATTTACACTCCGGAATATCCCTGATATATCTATATTATTGTCTCAAACGAAGAATCTCTTTTATAACGTCCAGAACTTTAAAACAAATCCCCCGTTTTCTTTCCATTTTTCCTTTCTCCCATTCCGTCATTCTTTTTTCTATATCCTCCAATTTTCTTTCCTGTCATTCCCTTTTAAGGTTTTATATGTTTATCTGTTAGGTCTTATATATTATTGAGAATTAGTTTTTTTATTTATTTTCGTCTTTAATTCCATTGATATTATTTATTAAACCTAACGCTGACATATTTTAATAAAAAAAAGTATAGGTTCTTATTATTTTCTTTTATTACACTAAACCTCTTAAGGAATAGATGAAGTCTGTTACACGTGTATAGCATCGATCCAGCAGCACTAGGTTAAATTAGATAAATATAACTATAATGTAATCCTAAATTAATTATCGATAGGTTAGTCTATTGTTCAAAGGTTGATACAATAAAATATATAAATATAGGGTACAACGACTTAAAGTAATAATATTACAATAGTAATTATCTATACGTATGTATATATTAATACGTGAAGTAAAAACTTTGTACCCCTTTTTACAACAATTACGCGAACAGTGGTGTATGAAATTTGGCACAGTTAAAGACTGCAGACATCTAATATTTTTAAATAATATGCGTTAGAAATACATTATAAAATTACACTCACTTCATTATGTGACCTACATACCAATATACACACATGTACGTATTTACATTTTTAGGGGTAAATATGTTCTCAAACTTGGCAGCGATTTTATTATTTAATCTATGTTCGAATATCAAC
Organism: Apodemia mormo; assembly: GCA_036924255.1. Lineage (NCBI taxonomy): Eukaryota > Metazoa > Arthropoda > Insecta > Lepidoptera > Riodinidae > Apodemia > Apodemia mormo. Next base: position 41,461,406 of record JAUPFN010000005.1, on the reverse strand, counting down.
CACAGGGCGATCGCTAGTATTATATAATTTGCTGTATGTAATAACTTTAGTGTTTTGGGGTAAACGCGTTCTTATAATTTAGACCTATTGGACTCATTGTTCCAGCAGTACCAGCATTATTATAACAACGAGGTCTCGACAATATAACCCTGTCGGAGTCTATTTCTTTATAGGATGCCCAAGTTTTTTTATGTTTTAAAATAGCACACAAGCAGATGGGTCTCCTGATGGAAAGATTTAACTATCGCCTATATAGACACCAAAGGTGTTAATGGTGCGTTACTATCAGGTGGCGGGGTCTTATGCCACACCCATAACTTTACCGCCTACCTTACCCTCCAAACCGGAACACGACAGCGACAAGCACTGATGGTATTGCAGCAGGAATAGGTAAGGCGGTACTAGACCCGGGCGAGACAATGCAGAACTCTACCACCTGGTAGTGACTCGCATAGCCAATCGGTCGCCTTTTACGACCTGCCTGGCAGAACGGCAGTTGGTCTATTCTTCAAAGGAGCCCGGAACCAATACGGGGAACGTGTTTTCTCTTTAAGAACTAATGTCATAGGCACATAATATAGCTACTACGTAATTATGGATTTACCCATGGCGACCAAGACTAAAGCATGACGATCAAGCATATTGGACGGTGGACATAAAAATTTCCGAAATTGGCGTGTTTAAATGAACAGAATCAAGAGCAGAACAGAAACAAGACACAAATGCTATGATACATGGCAATCGATTCTCTCTGCCTATCCCGTAATAGATTTCGCGTGACCATATGTATGCAATTATGAATTGAACAAATAATAAAATCTATTCATTCGGTGACATATTACCCGCTGGTAACGAATAAATCGGAATAATAATTAACCGGCTCTGGCACCAAGACGCGATGTGAAGAAGATTGGTTCGCAACGGGACGTGTTCATTTTCTCCAACAATGCACAACCAAAATAGGAAAACCAAGCTCGTCAATTGCAAATCGCACCTGTCGATGACCCCTACGAGTTAAGACTAACGGGCACCCCACAAGGTTGCGCATCTATTTAAACAAGATCTCGCTGGGAACAGGTACTATACATAACGGGAGTCCATCTGACGTTGGTTACACCAGTACCGAATAGGTCGAGGGGTCGGAAGCGCTACAGCGGCTAGTTTTTGCCGTTTAAGTTTTGTATCGTCTAGTGGGAAATGTGTGCCACGTAACTGTACGAACAAACGTCAGATAATTGAATTGCACACATTGAATTTAAATCAGTTTCTCCGTAATGTATTTAATCTATCACCATCTGCTGTCAATTAATGTATAATTAATTTTAAAACATATTTCCTACGCCTGAGGGTTAGTTCGTTTTATATACAAATAGACACCCGGGCTTTTTTTAAAGAATAGATTAACCGCCTTATAACTGCTACGCGAGAAAAAGCTTTTTTATATTATTTAGATAGCAAACAAGCAGATGGCTCTCCTGATGGAAAGAGAAACCATCGTCTATAGACACCAAAGATTTTAATGGTGTGTTGCTATCCGAGTGGCGGGTGGCAACACCACATACATATGTCTACCACCTACCTTACCCTTCAAACCAGAACACGACAATAAAAAGCAATAACGCTATTGCGGCTGGTATAAGTAAGACGGGGTTACCATATACCCGGGCGAGACTTTGTTACGTTTTTACGGCTAAACTACTAAACCGATTTTAATGAAATTTGCCAAAGAGACAATTTAAAACCAGGAATCCAACATAGGCCGCTTTTCAAAAAAATCAAGGGACGACAGTTTGTATGAAAAGTATATTGATAACAGTCGTTACTCAATTCGCGGGCGAACTTGCGTGGGTGAGCACTAGCTATATTAATTTTGTAAGTTTGGATTTTGTTACTCAATCACGCAAAAACCGCGATACTTTTTATCCTGGAAGAGAAGTTTTTTCCGTGGAATTAACCAAAAAAGGTTTAATAGCATGCACTACACTATGCAGCATGCTGCATAGTGTAGTGCTAGTAATAAATAAAAGAGAACCCCTAGACGAGAAAACCAGAAGTCGTCACAAGACAATATTATGACAAATGAGATGCAAATTCAGAGTACAATTATATAGCCGTTGCAAGGGTCTAGCTCGCATGTTAAGAAACTCTCTCAGACACTCGCGTAGGCGGGAAAGTTAAAATTGCTGCCTTAAGAATACGAGTAAATAATTTTTATAACAGAAAGTTTTGTGCTGCAGAAACATGAGAAAATACGAATTTATAAGTGTATTCAAGTCAGAAGATTGTAGTTTGGGGGGTTAAAAACTGCAATTCTAAAATATTTCAAATAAGTACTAAACTTTATTCAGCTCATTTTGCTGTTCAACCGTTCAATCTGTCGTCGTTATCATTCAAAGGTACGATTTTATTTGTACCTAGTGCAAATTCAAAGGGGGGGGGGGGAGTTAAATGTTTGAGTACCTTGCCCCTTCCCTTGTCCTGAATACGATCTTCTTGTCTACGTAACGTCTTCTTGTGTACATAAAACTGATCGTCTTGGTTACTAAAATGAAGAAGCGATAATCAATAAAAGTTCCTAAATACGATAATTTTTCACCAGCTGACAAATTAGTCAATCGTGGAAAATCTGAAACACCATACTTCCCTCCCTCTTCCTCTCTCCACTCCCAATCATTTAACTAGGTTCTTGATCAAACTGTTTAGAAAGAGAATCATTGCAAAATACAAAACTTTCTCTAGACATGAAGTTTTAAAGAAAACTGTCAAACTGTGACCGTTGTGTGTATGTAACCAGTGCTCCAACCCGAAGAAAGCAAAAAGCAGCAAATGGAACTTAAATAAAAGTAGACAACAGTAACAAAGTAATTTCAAACATCAAATCGACAGTCCTGCCTTACATTCATTGAATTGAAAAATGGTTTTAGTAAACTTCCTACGATGTACTTAAATAGCTATACAACTACTGTTAAATTTACCTTATATTTGTCTTAAATAATGGAATTTCTGAGAATCGTAAAGTAAACAAAGTCAAAATAAAAAAAATACTTTTATCATTTTGTCTTTCAAAAATACTCATTAACATCATCAGGCGAAAACAGTAAATCTACTGTTAAAACAATAGGGTTGATAACACTGTATGTAACATCAATTCATAAAAAAAAAAATTATGTACTTCTGTGTTATTGATTCTGATGTAGGTGTATGTTATTCAACCAAGTGTTAAGTGGTGAGCTATTAGTAAAATTAATATTTTCCATCGACGCAGGAGGTCTATTCTTAGCCAAATTTAAGTGTTTGCGTAGCGCAGACAAAAAACATAAAGTACACATCTTGCCACTTGCCACCCACATTGAGTTCGTTTTGACTCATCCAAGACAGAAGCAACGTTACCAAAACTATGCGGAAACATTTAAATGCTTTGCATTTTATTAAAAATGCCGGCATATTAATCCCGAGCCCGCTGGTTTTATACTAAACAAGCTCATGATTATCTTGTTGGAAATAGACAAAAATCGCCTATAGATACCAGATACGTTTATTGTGCATTGCTATCCGTATGGCAGGGAAGGAATGTCAAATGCATAAGTTTACCGGTTGGTTACTTTACCCTACAAGCCGGAACACGATCGACAAGCACTGATATAATTGCGTAGGTATAATAGGTAAGACGGTTGTATTTACAGCTGAGATGTTTGAAAACTCTACTGCCTAGTTTATAATCATAATGTTAGTGACACCTCGTAAGGTATTTCATGGCTCCTCTTTACAATGGGCCATGATGGCCCATCAAATGTTCATCCAGCATGGCCGCCATGATCGGGCAACTCTCCACACAACCATGAACGCTCATTTACTAACTGTCTACTGTTATGTTTTGACGTCTGTTGAAAATGGATAGCGAGATGATCGCGGCTGCAGAAATATTTTACTTAGCTCTTATAATCAATTACTTAGTGTCTACGCCATTTAGAATGTACCAGAGACAACCAAAGAGTATACAATCACTACGTTTGAGACAACTATGTACTGATTAATCGGCGATCGTGTAAACGTACACGCAATCATGGGCTATCCTTTGATGTACCGACACCAAGGCGATTGCGCTCGATCATACCCGATGATGGCCCATCACAGACATTTATGCCCTCTACACTAACGTGCTGTCTTTAGTCGACCATCATGGTCCATTGTGAAGAGGGCCCATCATTATATTCTTTGAAAGGGGCCGATTCAAGAGTAAAAGGTGGCTGGCACTTTCAAATTTAGCCCAATATGAATCAGGTTTTATCCTATACTTTTTGCGTGACATGCGCACAACGGTAGACTTCTATCGTTTTATGTACATAGATAGATGGTAGATTGGGTGGTAGAGTTCTGCACTTTGTCTCGCCTCGTTTAAATCCTTACCTATTCCTGCCACAATAGTATCAATGTCATGTTCTGGTTTGGAAGTAAGGTAGCCGGTAAACTTATGCATGTCATATTAGACCTTGCCACAAGGTACCATCGTATCATGAACTTCTTTGGTGACTATAGGCGATAGTAGTCTTTTCAGCAAGAAAGTCATCAATTTTTTTCTGTTTTACGATAAAAAATAATAAGAAGAAAACCTTCTCAAAATATACGCCTATTGATAGAAACACACAAGATATTTAAAAGTCTGTTCGAGCGTTAATAAATAGAGAATTATGGTCATTACGGAAATCGTTCCATTGATGTCATAGCTTTGGAGCCTCCAGCTCTCGTAATGGTTCTTTAAAAGGGATTCAGATTAAAGTCATTACCAACAACGACTAACACCACACACCGTACGCACATTATCAAGTAATGATTCTGGGTTTCTTAAGAATTTTTCCGTGACTTCTCTGGTGTGTATAGGCAAAGGTTTTTTAAATATAAGATATACATATGTATAACAACCATTTGCTTGTATAACATAAAATTTAACAGTAGTTATTTAAACTACAATATCATGTGAGATAATGAAATATTCGCAGGTGATATGTCAAAGCGAACATTTATGCAAATCCGGCACACCTAAGTGATATGAAAGTCCATATATAGCTAAAAGCTTTAAGCTCACATTTTTATCGACTTTTAATATAACTACCATATTTGTAACCTACTATTAAATTAAATACGCATATTGCTCTCTGTTCCGTGACATGAAAAATATGTGGTGTTCAGAGTAATACCATATTTTAATGTAATTTAAACTTATTTTTTTTTTTTTTTTTTTTGGCATGGGCGTTAAGCAACTGCCATGATCAAGTAAAATAAACTTATTTTTTATATTAAAAACGGCAAACGGATTGACGCGAAGCTTTAAGTAAAACAAAGGACTTAAGACGCGAAGGCGTCGGTACTGAAATAAAAATATGTAAGTATGGAGAGGCGACGAGTACAACTCGGTAATATTATTAATTAATACTCGATTATCTATTCAAAAAATTGCAGAGACAAGAAAAAAACAATTAAAATTTGAAGTGATGAGTTAAGTTCAGTGCAAAATTTGACAACGGTTGGTTTATTTTTGACAACTGTCATTGTGTATAACTCAGTAACTTAACCATAGAGATATTATAGATAGAGTGGTGAGCCATATGCGCGTATACATCGGACTGGACAACAAGATTGTAAATACTAAAGGAGTGTGTTACTCTGGTCTGTATTCGATTCTGATACCGAATATGTAGAAACAATAAGTACATAAATTTTGACCTAGTTTTCGAATAAAAATATCTAGTACCGACACCGCGCACGGCGGCGCACCGCTCGCTCGATCTCGCGAGTCTAGTCGCTAAGTAAATCGTACAGAGGCCATATTTTTTGAATTTTACAAAACAAATTTCGTTAAGGTTAACTATGTAGTTAAGCAGTATTCTCTTTTTATTATATTTTTAATATTTACTTACGACTATTAAATGTCGTGTCCTTCAATATGTAGGTACAATCTTTTATGAGTCAACCCATTGATTTAACAAACCCAAGATGCACAGTCACAAACAAAACTGAAACTCCAAAGTGTCGCTAATTTTACATAAGCAGTTATAGATATGGCAAAAACATATGTCTGCATATCCAACCTTGAGATTTATAGTTGTTTTTACAAAGAAATGTATAAAAATTAATAAAATTGACAGTGCCGCGACCGACGCGATTCTATTTGAAGTTTAAAATTGTACGCTCATTTTTTGAGGACGTTTTTGAGGTACCGATTGTGTAACTTGGGTATTTTATATCAATGAGTCAACCTATATAAGTGAAAATGTCCCGTTGATATAAAGAAAAAGAAAATACTTTTAATACACGTGTTTACGTAGGTTAGACAGAGAAAGGAGTACCAAATGTCGTTTTCTTTCTCTTTCTATTGACTGAAGGACTTTTTGCTTGACTCGCCTCCTCTACGTACACATTCTCTATGAACTTAATAAAGTATTAATTATATTTTATAAGTCGGTACGAATTTCGCTGGGACAACATGTTTATATTAAATTATAATATCTTATGTTTATAATAAGTAGCAAATAGCCTAGGCATCTCTAAAACAAACATAATTTATTATCAACAGATGAGTGGGCCGCGTCCCACGTGTCGGCTACTTCGTTATTCATCAGATTATTTACTTATTACGATTTTATTAAATGCAGTTACCGCGCTACACAAACACACAGACAACAAACAATAACATGAGTTATGTTCTTTCAACACTAGCATATTAATGACTGGAAACAATTAACACGTCACTTGTCAATTGTAATTCATGATCACTTAAAGGACGCTGCTTATATATCTATTTTCCGTGTTAGTCTGGGCCATAGAGCAGATACTAGGCTCCTTTTGAAGAATAGAGCAACTGCCGTTCTGCCAGGCAGGTCTTAAAAGGCGACCGATTGGCTATACGTGTCATTGCTATCGTGACTACTCGGCGGTAGAGTACCGCAACGTCTCGTTCGGATATATGATACCGACGCCTTAACTATTTCTACCGCAAAAGCGTCAGTGCTTGTCATTGTTTTGTTCCAGTCTGGATGGTAAGGTAGCCGGTAGACTTATGCATTTGGCATTGCCATCCCGCCACACGGATAGCAATGTACCATTAACATGTTTGGTGTCTCTAAGCAACGGTTTATTTTTCCATCATGAAAGCCATCTGCTTGTTTGCTATCTAATGAAATAAAAACAATTTATTTATCTATACAACATAACTCGCTAACATCAATTTTACCATTTTGAAAATATTTGTCTGTCTGTATATCCCTTTATAACTTCCTCGCGATGGAAAGAGACAACCATCGCCTATAGACCCCAAAGTGCGTTGCTGTCCATGTGACGGGGCGTTAATGCCACTTGCATAAGTTTACCGGCTACCTTACCCTCCAAACTGGAACACGACAGTGACAAGCATTAACACTATTGGGGCAGGAATAGGTAAGGTGGTGATACCTGGGCAAGACGATGGCGAACTCTACCACCTACTAATCACGACATTAGTGACGCGTATAACCAATCGTTCACATTTTACGAACTGCCTGGCAGAATGGCAGTGGTCTATTCATCAAAAGGAGCCCGAACCAACACTCGAAAACGAAATGAAACTATAATGTAGTTAAAACATTATAACATGCAGGCTATTATCACATGACTAAAAATATTTTTGTTTTTGATTTCACGCGAACTAAGTTACTAGATCCAAATAAACAAGATTTTTCCCCGTGTTGGTTCCGTGCTAGAATAGACAAACTGCCATTCTGCCAGGCAGATCGTAAAAGGCGACCAATTGGCTATGCGAGTCACTACTATCGTGACTACTAGGTGGTAGAGTTCTGCATTGTCTGCCCGGGTCTGGTACCCCCGCCTTACCTATTCCTGAGCCTACCTATTCCTAATAGCGTCAATGCTTGTCACTGTCGTGTTCCGGTTTGGAGGGTAAGGTAGCCGGTAAACTTATGCATGTGGCACTAGACCTCGCCACAAGATAGCAACGCACCATTAACATCTTTGGTGTCTATAGGCAATGGTTGACTCTTTCCATCAGGAGACCCATCTGCTTGTTTGCTATCTTATAATATAAAAAAAAATCATTTTGAGTAACATTGAGTAACAGTTGTTTTTTATTTAAATCATTGCAAACAAACAAACCACAGATCTGATGAATACTAATAGACATGCCATTGTGACGGAAACGTGTTACCGCACATATGAGTAAACGCTCGTATCACTGTCAAAAATGTCATACATTTGTAGATATATTGTATCGTGAAAAAATATAAATAAACCGTTTTGTATTGTCCTATAGTACCGAATGAGATGACAAGGTTTAAAAATTACCCTTGAAATGATTTCAATGTATTGGTAAGTAGTATAACTCTGTACTTCTGTATTACATTGAAAGCTACACTGACAAACTAAGAAATTGTCTCGAAATGCGTATCCATTTAATCAGTGAAACAAACAATCCAATTCCTCTTTATAATATTAAGGGTATAGATATTGCAAATAATATTTATGTAAGAAAATTCGTAAAAACATTAATTCATTTGTTTGTTCATTTGCATTCAACTTGAAATTAGAATACTGACATTTTCAAAAACAAAATCTCGAACAATTATAGAAATAATCTAGATAAAATTACCGATGTACCAACGACCTTGACTTAAACAAACAAAGAATCGCAGACGAATGACACGACATATGAGCGCCAAAAGCCACAAGCGCGCATGCTGCGCAAACGCATTCCAGATTCGACGTGCACAAGCGCACACCAACAAACGAAACACATTCACACCAATACAAATTAACACCACATTCACACTTACAAATGAATATTCACGCGATTAAACAACGAAATAACGAGGCGGTAAGCGGCCCTTTCATTCGCATTCAAAGTTGCCACACGTACTAACGGCAAATTTAATTAGCGATGTTCAAGTGATGAGAACGGAAGTTCATATTACAAATGTGTAAATGACAGTGACCTTTATAGATACACGAATAGATATAACATTGATAGAGGACTTGGTTAAAACCAAATATAATATTCTAGCGGCCCGCTACGTGCTTCGCTACGTATTAAAAAAAATCCGCCATTTATTGAATTCATTTGTTACAAAAAATGTGATAAATGAAGAACCGTTCTACAGATTTTGTGCAATCTTTACATAAACCATCTAATAAATAGTCCGAACAAAGACTAAATAAACATTTGGTTTAGATAGGTGAGCCCGTTCTTGAGTTATAAAATTACAACGAAAAGTGGAATTAATTTTTATATATATAGATTAGTGATGGGCCGAATGTGGTTTGAACCGAATTCGAACTTCGGCCGAACATTCGGTGAAAATAGAAAAATTCGGCCGAACTTCGGTTTAATTTTGGGGCGCTTTCTTAAAAGCGACACGTCGTGACTTTTTTACGAATTTGCTTAAAATTTAATTATTTTATACTAGCTATTTACCTATTTTACTACTTACTACTAGCTATTATATTGTCTGCGGCTTCGCTCGTGTAAAGTAAGAGAAAAAAGTATCCTATGTCAAAAAACTGCGTCTAATTCATAAATTGTGTCATAATCAGTTAATCCGTTCGGAAGTTATCGTTGACGAAAAATCTGGAAAAAGTGTTTTTTCGACATAAATTCGAAATTTTTTCAAATACAGTTTCAAAGATCAACATTAAATCAAGTTTTCAAAAGTTACGGCTTTTCAAATATTAATATTTTGTTGTTTAGAGCAAACTTAGCATGTTTAAAATGACTTTCAGACTAATATACCGATTGACTTAACAGTCTAATCAGCTTTTCTTTCTATAAATTGCGTAAAATAAGCAAATTGCATCAAAATCGGTTGATTTATTTGGGATTTAGTAATATCGAAAATTCAAAAAATAACTTTTGATATTGCTTCGACATTTCTGAGTCTGTAAATTACGTAGCTATGAAAATATTTTAGAGGTCAAAAATTGCGTTGTATGCCATTCGAAAGACCAAAATCAGTCATCGCTTTTAAAATATATAGCATTTCAAAAATTTTGAAATTACTGTCATATACAACGACTTCTACGTACTAACGAATATTTGTAACAAATTTATGATTTTTGAACTCTGAAAAAAATCTGTAATGTGCTAAGATATAGATAAAGATCTAGCAGAAAGTTTCAGGGATGACCTGCCGGGTCAACCGTTTTACAGATTTTTTGAACTCTTCGAACTCAAAAATCTATGCTGAAGTTTTTTCATTTTTGTTTTTATGTTTTTTTATTTAGCGGAATGTTTCAGGGATAGCCTGCTAGGTCAACTGTTTTACGGATTTTTTTTTCGAAAGTATAGTATAGCCTATGTTACTCGGGGATGATTTAATATCTTTCCAATGGTGAAAGATTTTTTCAAATCGGTTTAGTAGTTTTTGAGTTTAGATGATACAATATACAAAAATATAGAATACAAATTTTTCCTCTTTATAACATTAGCATAGATTTCAAGCAAATTAGAGCAAAGAACATACTTTCTTCTAGTGCCGAATGTTCGGCATTTAAACCGAATTTCGGCCGAATGTCGAAGTTCGGTTCAAGTTGCCGAAATTCGGTTAAACCGAATGTGAAACGAATTTCGGCCCATCCCTAATATAGATTGTTAGTAATTGTCTGTAATAGGTTCAGGCAACTGAAGAGACGTGATCCTTAAATATTACTCCCTTTTACGTAGTCGGGTAAAAAAGCCTTAGCCTATTACTCCGGAATAATGTAACTGCTTAAAAGGAAAAAAAAAATTAAAATCGATTAAGTAAGCATTTTTTAAGTTTATTCATTACAAATAGGGTTGCCAGGTCGTAATAACCGGAAAGACCAGGCAGTTTGACCGGACATTTGAGTAAAAAGGCCGGACACCTTAAACGCTTTTGTGTCCTAGTGTTAATACGACAAAAATTCTGTATGCGAAACTAGGCAATTTTCTAATGAAATAGAATGTTTTGTATGTATGTTATAACCATGTTTTCTTATAAAGCATAACAAGCCGGACTCTATTTAATTTGACCTTTGGTAAGGTAATCTAACAGATTCATCATATAAATTCTATCTATTTATTTTATTCAAAGTATTGCCAACAAAGCATGCATTATAAACATTAACATATTATTATATCTAGTATAATATCGCAATATAAATGCTGCCTCAGTGAAAGGCAATAATGACATTCTCAAATTTAAAAAAATCGGTATTCAATCAGGATATAATACATCAACAAAAATAATAATTTATACGACAAAATAAAACAGTCATAAATTGAATAAGGCAATCGGAATAAATAATGAAAAATGAAAATTAATGAAAATTTTAAATGAAATGGTTATTTAAAATCAATATACAATATTAACAATTTATTTAACTTGAGTTATTATTGATAGCGGTGGTGGGCCAAAAGCTTCTTTTGTATACGTTAATACTGACTGCAAGTATGTCAAGTTTATGTGTTCTTACAATTTTATTTCATTATGAGAGTAGGAGGTGAATATTTACCCAAATTTAATTTAGATCTTGTTGCGTTAAACATATTGTTTTCGCCAAATTCAATTGAATTAAAGTTATTGTTTGTTTATTCACATTACACGCACATTGAAAACTTTAATTAATCAAACACAGTATTATTTTAACAACCAACTTCTAATTTACTATATCTCTGGAATCTAGGTTGAAATCTAATTAAATTTAAGTATACAAACACAAGTGAAGGTAATTAAGGGTATTTGGAAGTCTCCATTAGACGATCAAAGCTGATACCAATCAGTTTAATTCACAACTATAATTAAGATTTATTGTACACTGTATGATTTGACGTGGTACAAGACTGCTTATTTTGCCAATAACAATTATGCTTGCTATGTATTTTTAACAGAACGATCGATTTGCTACTAATACTAAAGCAAATCGGTAGAATTGTATACTTGATCTTCAGTCTGAGTCTCTGTCTTCTTGCCAGGCAGTTCGTAATAGACAACTGTCAGCCAAAATGTGTCTACAGTTGTCTCTATTAGGTGCTAGATTTCTGCAGTCTCATCCGGGTTGGTTACTGACGCTTTAACAATTCTTTACATAATAGTGTCAGTACTTGTTACTGCTGTATTCCGGTTTGGAGGGTAAAGTAGACGGTAAACTAATAGACCCGGCTCCCAGGGACTAATTTTTTTTGATTAATAACAAACTGAATATTTGTGAAAACCTTCGTTTTGACGAGACAACCATCTATTCTATCTTCAAAAAATCTCAAATTGGGTAGATAATAAAATGTAGGGGCTTTGAAAATTTTGATTCGGTGAAGGAAACATATTTATTAAAAACAATAATTATTTTTTGACTTTAATAGCTTGATTATATTATGAAAAACACGATGAAACTTTTGTCCTACACATGGTTTTTCTTGCGAGTCCTCCACTCTAAAGTTTCGGAATTATGAGATGTTTAAATTGATATTAATCAATTAAATAACAACCTAATTTTCTTACAACAGCTTGTTAATTATTATTGTTATTCAAGGGTAACATTGTCCTACACGTAAAGTAGAAACTTTTCTTAGTCCAACATTCTAAAGTTTTCTTTTCTATCTATCTTTATTAGTTACCCGATTCGAGATTTTTCGAAGATAGAAAAGATGGTTGTCTCGTCAAAACGAAGCTGTTCACAAAAATTCAGCTTGTTAGTAAGCAAAAAAAGTTTGTTCCTGGGATCCCGGTTTATAATGCTTGTTGCATAAAATCCTACCACAGGAACAGCAAATAATCTTTATATCTACAGTATCTATAGGTGACGCATGATTGGGAGAACTGACAGCTACTTTGAGATAAAAAACCTCATCGTAGTTGGAGAGGTAGACCCCAGAGGCACTCTTAAATAAACTAATTAACGTTAGAAAACTTTGTTGTTTCGTTATCTGAAAATACAGTATGTATCACAAGAATACAAAGATAAACAATTATCATTTTCTACACAAAGCCGAACTACATATTTATGTGTTGGATTGTAGCCAAATTTACGCTCTAATTAGCGCTCATTATCGTGTCAGTAACTAACGGTGACATAACTCAAGGAATGTTAAAAATTTACGTGTCTGGGCCAATTATTGAAAATGTAACACAATTAAACACAGAGACTGACATTCAAGTCAAAACAAAAAACACTCGCTACAAGGTTCTTGTTCTGCTTTGATCTGATGCCAAACTCATCAGGTAACGAGTGCTTAATAAGATTGTTTTCAAAAATGAATATGTAACAATGGAATGTCGAAAAAAATTTACTTGTGGTGCCAATAACTGAAAAACTTTTAAGAAAATGAACTCAATGACGATGTAAGTCTGTTCGACAGCAGGTCATATGGATCAGTTAAGAAGATGGCGGGCGACTTAAAAAAATATATTTTGAGTAAAGCGTGTTGGTCCGAGCTCCTATGAAGAATAGACCAAATGCCGTTCTGCCAGGCAGGTCGGAAAAGGCGACCGATTAACTGTATATGCACTACCATCGTGACTAAAAGAAAAAACATTGGTGGTAGAGTTCCGTAAAGTGTCGCCCGGATATTTGGTACCATGGCCTTACCTATTCCTACTGCAATAGCGTCAATGCTTGTAATTATCGTGTTAAGGGTAAGGTTGCCGGTAGACGTATGCATGTGGTATTGCCCGTAGTAGTAGTAACGCACCATTAACATCTTTGATGTTTATAGGCAAAGGTTTCTCATTCCAAAAAAGAGCCACCTGCTTGTTTGCTACCTTATGATATAAAAAAGCTACATTTTTGGCCTTCGAGTAATAATAATGTTGAAACATTTTTCATTGGCATTATTATTTTATATCGGTATCATAGAATAGCAAACAAACATGGCTCTCCTGATAAAAAGAGACAACTATCTATAAACACCAAAAAAACAACCAAAGATATTAATGGTGCATTGCTATTTCCGTAGCGGGATGGTAATGCCGTATTCATAAGTTTATTGGCTATCTTAACATTCTAACCAAATTATAAACAGCGACATAATATTCTTTTGTAACAGGAATAGGCAAAGTGGTAGGGACTAAGCTTAGGCGAGACGTTGCGGAACTCTACCACCTAGTCAGAAGTCATAATGTAGTGGAAGGCGCAGCCAATCGTTCGCTTTTTACGAACTGCCGGGCAGAATAGCAGATAATATTTTTTTCAAAGGATACCTGTACCAAAACGGGGAAAAAATATTCACGAACAATAATCTTCAAAGATTCACGCGAAGAATCGTAGTGAACCAAAGCATTTACTCACATGTAATTCACTCTGGCTATACCGAAAGCATTCGTTGTGAATATATTTATTTCCAACCGAATTTCCAAAAAGGAGTAACCCTGCTCGTTTTCGGAAATTCAGTTATTTTCTCTCAATTCAGTTGCTTTTTTTTCATTATTTGTCACCTCATATCTTCTTCATTCAAGAAACGTTATGGAAAAATCTTTTTTGTTAGTATCCTACACATTTGGTTCTTTACAGATTTTAAAAAGATCAGATTCAGGGTTCAGGGATCGAGGAAGTCGAAAGTGTGTTGTTGGAGTTTTATGCATTAAAATTATATTTACATTAAGAAAGAGAAATCATTATAATTTGCTCACGGATTCCTAACAAAAAACCCTACCACTGAACCACTTATTCAGGGTTCACGATTTGTGCTGTCCGCGTAATGGCCGTGACCTCTCCGGGAGATATCAACGAGTGACCAGTCGACGCCCCACCAATCGCTTTCTTCTGACCCGCTTTTCATAAACAATACTTCGGCGATTCCCCGCTCGCTTTGGCACGAGAAAGTGTACGTATAAAAGGCAATACCGTATTTCGGTAAATATTGAACGAACAAACAAAAACATTCATGATGTGTTAAGCGAATGCGAATGAAAACACCTCAATTGTTCGTGCGTAACTACGCATATTTACTTAAAATACATATAGATCAAAATTTAGTTTCAATTGGTTGTAAATACATATTAGAAGTATCTTCACGCCCGTATCCCCGAAGAGTCAGGTAGAGATACAACCAGTGCACCCATGATTAGCCGAAATAACTTAATCCCATATTATGTGATAGATGGCAAGCCGTCCGCCAACAGGACACTATCCAATCATGGGCAAGGTTGTTTTTATAAAAAAATATAAAAAACACATTTTTGCATTGCCCGACCCAGGAATCGAATCCGGGACATCATGTAGTCACCACAACGGCGACAAATACATACATCTTAACGCTAAATCTCTTACCGAGTAGACAGAAAGAACTGCCATGGTCCAGGCAGACTGGTCTTGTTTCTTTTACACTTATAACTTAACTACCTTACCCGCGAAGCTTTGCCCGCGCGAGTAAAATGTCAATATAAGAAATTCCCAAAATATTTTAGCCCCTTAAGGGTTGATTTTTGCCTTTAAACTAACTTTTGTCAGACCCCACGTTTTGACTATCTCCTTGCCAAGTTTTATTAAATTCGGTTCAGCAGTTTAGCCGTGAAAGCGGAACATACAGACAAGACTTTCGTATTTATAATATTAATATAGTATAGATTGACCAACACGTTGGTTTTAAAAACTCGCGACACCACTGTCGACCAGCATCGACCAATTTGATCATAGTACTCATAAATTTGTTCTGGCCTTGATCGTCCCTGGTACCGCCTTCCATTTTCCCGCACACTCGCGTTGTATATCTGTTTTATCAATATTTCATCTGCAGTTCTACAACAGGGCTTGCAGGACTGCAGTCCCATTAACAATCGGCCATATTAAGCCACGTGTGTTTTTGTTTCTTTCATTGTTTATTACAATGGGTGTCACAGTACAAGAAGCAATATAAAATTGCTAGCAAAATCCCACGCATTGAACTAACCCGAAAATTGGTTCTATATTTTATTAATAGGTAAAAACTGTTTAACCGGTAGAGTAAATGTATACTGGTATTTTGTATTTAGTAGAATTGACTTATCATTTATGGAGTGGTTTATTCGTCTGGATGTAATGGTTGCTTAATAAGGACACACTCATATCGACTTTATAAAATATATACCTAACTAATATAAACACACGTAATTTTAATCTTAATTGTATTTGTAAGTTTTAATTTGAAACTTGTAAGATTTAATTTAAATGTTGGATATATCGTCGGTGTTAGTCGCGCAAGTGTCCCGGTTTGGAGGGTAAGGTAGTCGATAACCTTGGCATGTTGCTTTTGTGTCTATAGACGATGACAATCTCATTCCATCAGGATTTCTTTCCTGTTTCAATCCGCTTGTTTGTGGTTAGTAGTTATGATGGTAGTGACATGTTTATCCTATCTTTCACCTTTTACGAATCGCCTGGTAGAACGACGGTCGATTATTCAAAGGTGGTTTGAATCAACACGGGCAGGACTAAGTTAAACTGCTATTCATGTCTTAACTGCTCTTATGAAGGTAATTAATGTTATGGTATAAAATTAATACTTATTTTGCCTTTTAGATGTTGTTCCCTGGTTCCTCGGTGCTAAACGTTAAGTGTTAAGGATTAATTACCTGCAACAAAAAAATCAATTTAATATTGCGAATATACAACATAGTTGTCAAAAAGATACTATTTTTATATTCTATTGTTTTCGTCTCATTGGTCTATGAGAAAGAATCTAAGCAGCAGCCGCTGCAGCAGCAAAGTTCGTTGGTATTATATCAGGTATGAACACATCCATCCTCAAAAATTACGCGATAATCGAAATCGTAAATGCGACAAAAGGAATCACAACTATCTCATCACCGGACAAATCGTGGATTTGGTGAACGGGAATGTCTGTTCACCGCTTGTAAGGGGTTCAACGTGATATGAATTTCAATTGATTCAATAACTTTAAAGACCAGCCTAATGTAAGCACCTTTATCAATTTAATCAAAAATATGATTGACTTTAAATTTGCACACCAGAATTTTGGCTTTTTTCAACCAAATTTCCAAAAAGAAGATTCCTATTTTAGATGTTTATATTGTTTATTTAACTTCGTCACATATAGGATTTGCAAAATTCTTTTTTTGTTTGGGAGATTATATTTTACGTTTGACTCCATATATATATGGTAAAGATCAGATATCCTGCAATTCCAGAGATATAGGAGGTTGGAAGTTAGCTGTTGCAGTTTTAGAGCATTTAAATTGTGTTTAAGTGTGTCTAAATCATTCTGTAGCAACAATATTGCCAATCACAATGAAGCAACAAGTTAGGGATCTGCGACGGAACGAGGGTGAACTGGCAGATGTCACGGCCCCCAGTTTACTCAACTAAATGTTGCCGCAATATCTAGTCATATGATCGCGCATTTTGGTGACAAATACGTTATTAAATTTCATAACTTACTACCTAAACTTACATAACTGTCACGCGAAAAGCAAAAGCAAGTATTAACATCTTTAGTGTATACTAGCTGTTGCCAGCGACTTCGTCCGCGCGGAGTTCGTTTACTCCGCATAGCCCCTCCCCCGTAGGTGATAGCGTGATAATATTTAGCCTATATGTTGACCCGACCTGTTAGTAATATTGATACAAAATCTGAAGTAAATCCATGCAGTAATTTTTGAGTTTACCCCGGACATACATACAGGCAAACAGACAAAAATTCTAAAAACTATATTTTTGGCTTCGATATCGATTGTACATCACGCCCCAAGTATTCTTTTAAAAAAATATTCAATGTACAGTTTTGACTTTCCTACGATTTTATTATATGTATATATAGGGAACCGATGTCCCGTTGGTCGAGTGTTTAGAGATTTCGTCTACGCAATCAAG
This sequence comes from Apodemia mormo, assembly GCA_036924255.1. Lineage (NCBI taxonomy): Eukaryota > Metazoa > Arthropoda > Insecta > Lepidoptera > Riodinidae > Apodemia > Apodemia mormo. Next base: position 41,443,604 of record JAUPFN010000005.1, on the reverse strand, counting down.
GGGGCTGGGGCTCGAAATGGAATAAGCGTTTGTTTAATCTGCATAGATGTTGTATTTCTGTGTTTGAATGTTCATTAATTTTATGTATTAGTATCGTTTACTAACAAACATATCTTACAACAACAACGAAATAATTTGCTTACTTTGGGACTGGATCAATTTTATATGTAAATTTTCCAGTAATATATGTACATATATTATATATTGCCGAAAGGCGAGTTTGTTTGCTATTTTGTTTAAAAAAAAAAATGTTTATTCTTAATTATGTTATTGCTACGATCGTTTGATCTCTTAAAATTTATTTTCTAGCCGATACTACTTGGGAACCATCAAGGGAAAACCTTCTCATTTCTTATCTTGAACTTATTATATGCCTTTGAAAACTAAAATATGTTTTAGATACCATAGTTTAAAACAGTTACATAGGTACTTATCCATGGCGAGGCCACACAAATGTTACGTGGGCTAGATAACCAAACGCCGAATGAGGATGCAGAGACCAAGCACAAAACAATAAAGATCGTAAATCACAGCTTCCTCCAAGTAATAGTAACTTCCCACAGAAAGTTCGCGGCAATCTGGCGCACTATCTAAATTGATAGTTTCCGGCGCACTTTAGCACTGAGGCCAAACTACAAACACCTATCGAAATGGTGTAGTAAAGAATAGCTTTGGAAACGTATGGAAAAGTATTTTGTAGGAACGAACGACATAGGAGACATATGATGGAAAGCAGCAACTACTTTTGGTAGATGTCAGTAACATAGGACGTTGTATGCCAATGTGATGCCGATTTTTAAAGGAGACGGTTAAATCTGGTCTTAAAAATTCTCATACTAAGGTATTTACTATATATGAAGTTCCCGCTGAGCTGTGTATTTTTTAAAACACATTTATATTGCTATATTCTTAATATTTAATACAGTTTTAATTTTAATTGGAAATACTTAAATAGAAATTCAGCTTTATATCAATCTGTATATTATGATTTTGTAAGATTTTTCATTGCGTCGAATACAGTGCGTCATTTGTACGAGAGACTATTTCAATGTTAAGCTTTCTAGCCAAACTATATATTTTGTATATTTTACAGCCAATCTTATAAACTAATACCAATTGAATTCGATTGCTATTCCTTTTTTCGAATTTTCTTTTACTTGTATTTTAGCCTAAACTAAACGATGGAGATAAGGAGCAAAAAATACATATAAACATGAGCAGCAGCCTTGTAGTGAGAACATAATTTCAAAATATTTTCGAAGAAAGAAGAAGAAATAATTAGCGAGAATATAAGCGAGAAATTACATTGCACACTGTTGTGGAAACAACTCGTTTTTAGTTCTTGATAGGCCCTCTGAATCTATCGCACAGCTGCCTGCGTACGCGACACACTTCATTTAGCGTTGCGCGTGCGCATATAGAAAGTGAGTGTCGTCTGCCCAAAATTCAGAAACGCTGCAATGAGAGAGATATAGGTCTAAATATATCGAGTTAGAAAGAGAACGCTGGCGTCTTTTATTTTTGTCCTTAATTTTATTAGTTCGATGCATGCTTTACCGGATGCCGAAATGGCTCGGACATAAAAACTATTGTAACATCGCTACCTAAGTTGATGTATAACACGAATTATAAATCACAACAACTGGTATATGATTCATTTGGAGTAAAATAATGTTCAAAGCATCGTCAAAAATTTACCAATAACATTTAAAATCAGATACAGTGAAGGACGAAGGTCATTGTTAACATATATTTATTATTAGAGATTCATACAGATTATTCTTAGATGTAATAGCGGATGTCTATGTTATAAGAAAAACCTGTATATGAATCTTAATAATTACAAACACGTTATCCAAAAGTTTTTTTTTTTGAAAATTCAACCCCTAAGGAAGTAAAACCACAGATGGCGCAAATAAATCTTGGAAAACACCCAGTTATCACAGAAAAAACGTTGGCGCCTAAATAATATTCAAATATATGACTTCGACATTCATTATATTTCCTTTTAACAATCTTGCGTCCAATAAGGAATTGAGTTAGTCATAAGTGCTTTATTTTCGATTTGGGCGACATAAAAAATCTATATAAATTAATATGATTTTTAATGGTTGATATTCCTTTTCTGGTTAAGTGTCCACTGAGCTGCTGTTTGATTTTATGTTTTGTTGCTTTACATTTAAACTTATTTTTTGTGGAGTATTTTATTTTACTTTATTTAAAGAAGTTCTTTATGACTTTTATCTTAAAAAATAACAGCTTATTTATACATTAATATGTGAAACAAATACTTTATATCCCTCTCTATGACAATTACGCGAACGGAAGAGCTTGAAATTTGACATTGTTAAAGTTTACATTGCGGACGACTGCAAATCTATATATATAAAAATCAATTGATGTGCGTTAATCTTGCATAAACTCGAGAACTGCTGAACCGATTTGGCTAATTTTGGTTTTGAATTAATTTTTGAAGTCCAGGGAAGGTTTAAAAGGTGAGAAAATCTATATATATATATATATATAAAAACCAATCCCTATTTTCCTTGGTCACGACATCACGTCTGAATGGCTGGACCAATTTCGGTAATTTTTTTTTGTTGTGTTTGTAATTGTAAGGAGAAGGTTCTTATAAAAGAAAATATTAAGAAAATTGTGCGGAAAATTACAAAATTTAAGAATACTTAACCACCATATAAAGTTTAATCCCGTAGACATATAAATTAAGTGCCACGTTGTTTGTCCGCTATGGATTCCTAATATGTAAGGCAAAACAACGTTTGCCGGGTCAGCTAGTATAGAATAAAATAAGAGTAGTTAAAACGCAGAACAACGTTTGCCGAGTCAGCAGGTACTTAATATTTTTAAATAACATGTACTAGGAATACAGTAAGACAATAAATATACATACTACATTTATGTGACATATACATGTTATACACACATGTATACTATTTTCCGTACGGCTACTTAAAATATATTTTATTGTACTGTCAAACTTAAAAGATAATATTTTATTGTTTAGTCCAGAGGTTCCCAAACTTTTTTCCCATAGATCTCTCAAAATTTTGCTGGTTCCGGTGGACCCCCTGAATCTAAATTTCTACCATACTCCCAAACTTAAAAGAACATGAAGATTAAATTTAACTATGGAAATTTGCCTTGCAGCTGAGTTACAACTGTGAATTAACTCTTTCCCGTGGAACACTTGGACCATTTTGGGAATCAGTGGTCGATGGTTGCACTTAGACCACAGGGCGATCGCTAATGTATATAAGTAGCTCTAGATTTTATAGAAGTTTATTTATAGAGGTTAATGATTTAACCAAACCGCAGATAGTGGCTGATAGTAATAACAACAAAAAGTGATTAAATAACGAAAATATCATCCATTCTCACTGTGAAATTTATTATTAGGCATTAATTAATCTCTATTACTACTCATTAATATAAGTTATACTGTATAATGTCTGAGTTTTTCAAGTAATCTGACTAACATTTTCTTAGATTATTTGGAAAAAATTAACTATCTAGAAATAATCGTTGCTGGTGCCTAGATACGTAATATGCAATTTGACGATGCATTACACTACTAGATGACAGAGAGTAGGCGGTATATAAAAATACTTGACTAATCATGATAATGTTACATTCTCCCTGCCTGCCACTGTGAAAATAATAGAGTTACAGCTAATTATATATAGCGACCGCCCCGTTGGTCGAGTGGTTAGCGACCCTGACTACGTAAGCAACGGGGCTCGGGTTCGATCCCCGACGGGGACAAGCATTTGTGTGATGAGCATAAATTTTTGTATTTTTGGGTTTGGGTGTTTATTATGTATGTAAAAGTATTTATATATGTATTTCTATGTATTAGTATCTTTGACCCATGACACAAGCAAATAATTTGCTTACTTTGGGGTTAGATCAGTCAGTGTAATTTGTCCCGTGAATATTTATATTTATTTATTACTCATAGAATTGAAAAGATCTCATAATTAATATTCACTATAATATAAATAAGAGTAAGTACTCTACAGAACGTAATATCCGGTCGCGTAATCATTAGAATACCGCTGCACCGCTAACTAAATGAATATTCTACTAATCAGATAGCCAGGAAATGAGAACTGGCCATGGCGAATACGAATTGCCTTGCTTTAATTCTGTTACTTAATAATTTGATTTATCACAAAGTAACAGTGCAACGGTAATTACTTAGAGAACAAAATCTCTATTAATAATACTAGCGATCCGCCCCGCCTTAGTATGGGTAGCATTAATTAACCACAGCCATATAACACAAAAGTACCAAAAAACATACAAAAATCTGTTCATTCAATCGCAACAAAACTTCAATTCTTCCTATTGGTTAATCTAAAGTTGGTCTGAAGATGTTATTAAAACCAGCCGTTTTGGAAAATATAACGAACATACATACGCATCACGATTTTCGTATTAATATTATTTCAACTTGACTTAAGAGTGACCACCAACGTTAGTTACGTTAGTAGTTGTATATCTTCAAGCCCATCCCTGAAGGGATAGGCAAAGGTACAATCCGTGGACCCACGATTAGCCGAAGTCATTTAGCTCCACAGTGTAATATGTGGCAAGCCTATCGCCAACCGGGCATTTATCCAATCCCGGGCAACTTATCAGAAAACTGAAAAAGCACATTTTTTATTTTCCCGACTCGGGAATCGAACCAGGGACTTCATGTAGTCAACACCGTTACCGGATCACAGAGGCTTTACTTACGTTACTTTATATTAACAACATAAATGGTTCATATACAGTTGGGTTTTGAATATAAAACGCGTAGACACAAAATCGTAATTTCTTAACAAATAATACAGAATAAAAACATCAGATACCAAGATCGGGTTGCATTCGTTAATCAAAGCGTCAACGAACAAGGAAGATGCCTCGTTTGCTTCGGCAACAAAAAACCACAAAGTGACGACATCACACTAGACATGCCAAACATTCTGTATTGTACAGGACAAGCCGAATATTGTATTTCATTGATAAAATATTTATTTAAGTATTATCAAGACTAGTCCGTCCGTGAAGTCAACCTTAAGTATCAATAATAATATTTTTATTGGTACTTTAGGTTAATAATACCTGAACTGAAATTATTAATTTAATGTATAATATACAAGGGTTCGTAAATACCCGATACTAATACCAAATGACAAAAAGAATGACTTTTATGTACATCAAAAATAATATTTTTTGTAAAACTACACAATTTTAATACACAAGTCTTTTTTCGAAATAGCCTAATCTAAATGATGTATAATTAATTATGTTAAATAATTTAAAAATAGGGCAGTAAAATAAAACTTTTTTGTTTTCTATTGTTGTAATCATATCTTTATTCTTTGGCTTTAGGCTTTTACATTTCTAAAAATGTAAGAACTTTACTTCTAATAAAGATCATAATCTGATTAGTAGTTTCGAAGAAATACTTGGGAAAGTACACATACATATATACATATATATTTACTACCTAAAATATTTTAATTTTATTTAGAAATCCGAATATATTATCAAACGCGAATACAGGGCTAATTCTAAAGTATAATGAAGTTACATACTTTTTCTTGTGTGTAATTAATTCCATTCTCAGCGTCAAATCATTGTCCAACAAAAGACACATATACTGGTAACCCTACACTACACTGTCACTAACACTATCCTAATACTCTTTTTACACATAACAAGTTAACAACACTATGAGTCCATTTCGAGCCTAGCTGCAAGGACAATGAACCCCACGCTAAAAATTACTGAGGCCATTTGATTAAGCCGTTTGTTATGCAAATTTGTGTTAGTCATCGGGAAAAGTTGGCAAAATTGTTTTATGGATAATAAATAATATATTAGTCAGCGAGGTCACTACAGCTGACAAAATATCTATGAATACATCTGCGAAATACATTTGTCGTGTCGGAATATTTTTTTAGTTTTGTTTACCTTTCTCAATAGGTGCAGCATTTTCATTGTCACAGTCAAGTTCCGGATTGGAGGAAGGTAGCCGGCAACACTTACAAATGTGATTTTATTGTCCCGCTGAAATGCACCATTAACATCTTTGTTGTCTTTAGGCGATAGAGATCTCTTTCCATCAGGAGAGACTTGTTTGTTTGCTATACTATGATACATAAAAAATGAATAGATATATATAAAATCGAAGGCTGGAATAGAAAAGTTATGGATTTGTGAACACATACCGGACGAATAGATAGACAAAACCTGATTAAGAAAGGTTGAGAACGGTGGGATCGGTTCGGGGAATGCCAGATGTAGAGAGGACTAGGAAAGGCCATTAACCAGTCTAGCGGACTTTACAAGACTGGGCTAATAATGAAAGAATAGATATGTTGTTATGTTCTTCACGACAAAGTTTTTCTTCCAAAGTTACCTACATGAAAAGTTAAAATTATGGTGCTATAAAAATGCAAGGTTCTTATGTAACACCATAAAATGTCTGGCTTATGAAATCCCAAGTTCGGTCGGGTCGAGCCAGTGTTGTTTTTTCTGTGAAGATTCTTCGGGTTTATTTTTGAAAATCGAATCTCACTAGCAGCTGTCTGGTAGTGATCTGTACTATCCCTGTGCCTCGGATGAGCACGTAAGGTTATCGGTCTTTGTTATCGCAAGAAACAGGCTATATATAATCTTTACCTTGTCCCTAAAATCTTGCTGACTAGCATTTTGGTTGAATGTGATGAAACGGAATGTCTAATGATTAATGACGCTTGATTTACTTTGCCAACATAACAAGGCAACCGTCGTCACGTTATTTTAAAAAATTACACAACTTCAATTAAAAACCTTGTCATTTTCAACCGACAAAAAACGGAGGTTATCAGTTTGACATGAATGCATGTAATATTGTTGGAATTGGATAATGTTTGAATACCTTTTTACTATTATTTACTATTTAGGCGTCGAAGTACGTGTACTTAATTTTGTAAGTGTATGTATGTTTGTATATTTACATGTTTTTATGTATATCCACGAATTTCCTGGGAATTAAAAGCGTTATAGAGATAATTATTTTGTATTTAAAACAGGTATAATCCAACTTAGGGAACAGTCCAAGTTTGATATAAATCGGTTCAGTAGTTTTTGTGATATACGTGTAGTTGACATTTAAAGTCAGTTTAATTTCTAAATTACTATAATTCAATTAGAAATAGTTTCCCTCGCTTATGGAAACTCCATCGAAAGTAAAAATCCGGAACTGTATCATGTTGTTTAAAAATAAAATTAATATTGAACTGTGTGATATTCAACTTTCAACTTATATTCAACTTTCACAGGGACCACAACAGATGCTAAAATTACTCAACATCAATTGCAAAAAAGTCTACAAACTTTTTTTAACATCACATAGACACAAGTTACCGTCGAATCGTTTTGATTAGCTCAGATAATAAAAAAATCTGCAACAAAATGAAGCCACAGAAACAATAACAGGTTTAATTCCTGTACAATGAATAAGTTCTATCGTCTTGAACCTGTTCCGAGTTAAATAGCATCATGAGGATAGTCTAGCGGCGCAATTTTTCTGGAAAGTGCATTCAAAATGTAGATGGTTTTTTTTTGTGCAAAAATCTGACTGAAAAATAGGACAATTTAATACTTGAATGTTACGTTCAATACGAACGTATTACTTAATGCCCAATCCGTAATCTTTCCGTAACGCAAAATTTGTGATAAAGATTTTATATGTAAGCGTAAAAAAACACTGCTTCAATTGTTTCAGCTTTGACAACTTGTTCTGTCAAAGTTGAAACAGTTGATTTCGGAGTAATTCACGCGTGTTAAAGCTTAAAACCTTGCTAATTTTCCAGCAAAATTGTTTTGTTTGTGATCAGATTAAACGATTTGATTTTTTTTAGGTAGGAAATTTACCGACTACCTCACTATCCAAACAGAAACACGAAACCTACAAGATATTACGGCGTCGCTATTTAAGCGGGAATAAGTGAAGCGGCAGTAAACAAACTTCGCGGTGGTGGGTGGCTGGTACCATCTTTGAAACTATTTTTATAAAAGAACTTTATACAACTGCATAACATTTAGAATTACAAAAAGTTAAACAATTAAATACTGTCAAAATGGTATTCGCGAAGGTGTTGGTAGTAATGCTTTTAACGCACCTATAACTACGGTAATAAATCCCTTAAATCCCTACGGTAATAAATAAGCCAAGTAAACTGCCGATCAAAAAATTTTCAAGTTTTCAAAAAATTCACAAAAAAATTATAAACTCTTTCGCAATAAAATTATCTAAATTGAGTTACGCACCCAAGATACAGTGCCAATTAAGCGACCGAATTTATCCATTTATTATAGAACTAGCTGTTGCCCACGACTTCGTCTGCGCGGATTTCGTTTACTGCGAACAGCTCCTCCCCCGTAGGTGATAGCGTGATAATATGTAGCCTATATGTTGACCCAACCTGTTAGTAATATTCATGCAAAATTTTAAGTAAATCCATGCAGTACTTTTTGAGTTTACCCCGGACATACACACAAACAAACAGACAAACATTCTAAAAACTATATTTTTGGCATCGATATCGATTGTAGATCACGCCCCAAGTATTCTTTTGAAAAAATATTCAATGTACAGTTTTGACTTTCCTACGATTTTATTATATGTAAAGATAATGCCTACTGTACTATCTTCATAACCAAGCAAGCGAATGTTAGATAAATCCTATGAACAATAGCCAGAGGCCAAAATAAAGGTCATGGTTGTGGACGTTCATTAATTATTCATGGGCACATTCGCATATTGTACAACAAAGAGAAGAAAAAAGCCTCTTTACCCGCATCGTACAACAAGGAACAATTTCGCTTAGTGTGCTTAACGATCTTCATTGGTGCTTGTGAATGTGTAAAAACTTTAATACCGGCTTAAGATAAAATCTTTGTAATGGAATATGTATTGTGACATCTTCGAGAGGCTGTAATTATTGTTTTAATAAACAAAAAGATTGGTTATCTCAAAAAATATAATAGCAAAAAGTAGTCATGGCAAACAAAAAATTGACTATAAATACAATTCCTGGCCTGTAATGTTTTTGTTGTTGTAGGGTTCCGTATAAGAAATCCTCATAAGGAAAAAACGCAACCCAGAATCACTTTGTCGTCCGTCTGTCCGTCTTTCAAGACTTTCTTCTCAGGAACACGTAGAGATATCGAGTTGAAATTTATATCAAATATTCGGGTCAACGTGAATCTAAGCTGCGAAAAAATCCCATTTCTAAGTCAACGCGATTAAAACATATAACTATTTATGTCGCATATTTTGCGATTTTTCGCAATTTAAATCAAAACCTATAAGGTACGGTACTTCCCATCGACCTACAATTATGAAAAAAAAGATCTTTGGTAGTTTTAAAAGTAAGAAAATGGATAGGATAAGAGTTCATGACTTCTGTAGTGTTCCTTTTTAAAACGCACTTCATATTAAAAAAATACCGTTGAATTCTTATATAGGTTTATTGTAAATAAAATAATTTAACAATTTCGGTTTCAGGTTTTGAGGTGTCCGTTTGTAATATTAAAATAACCGCTTTTTACAAAAAGCATATGGATGAATACACGGTACATATACCAAATATGTATTTTTCTGTCTGTCTGTTGTGGCTAATCTCTGAAACATCAGTTAGTAGTAACTTAAAGGAAAGGAGTAACTAAGGCCACTTTTATTATAGAAATATTTCCAGGCGGACGAAGTCGCGGGCACAGCTACTAAAAAAAATTGCTGGCAAAATAAATGTCCATCTGTCCACAGTATTATGTACAAGTAGCATTTTTAAGCTAGAACACGGTTTAACTCAAAGTACGGGTACAATAGAAAAGATTCGCTCGGGATATGCTAATCCAGAGAATCTCCGTGTGACCACAATCTGCCGCCGGCTCCCGTACCTAAAGCGTTTCATTTTAGTCTTTATCTGAAATTGTATCTGTATATCTTATTTAAATAAGGTATTCGTGTGTATACTTGTTTAACCTGCTGGTGTTTACCATCATACTTTATATCGTATACTACACGGCAGAAAATCTGAAATTGGTAAATTAACATGTCAATGTCAGTGTGAGAAACATTCAACATGCCACCCCCTATTTCATCATCATAGAGGATGAATTTCGAGAAACCCTTCCTAATACTTCGTTTCGTTGTTAAAAGAATCCCTGTAAAAATTTAAGCCTTCTCTTGGTCCACGGGTTTAGGCTGAGTGTTGATATTTCAGTCAGTGAGTTGTCTTTTCTTTTTATATATACACTAGCTGTTGCCAGCGACTTCGTCCGCGTGGACTTCGTTTACTCCGCACTGCTCCTCCCCAATAGATGATAGCGTGATAATATGTAGCCTATATGTTGACCCGACCTGTTAGTAATATTCACGCAAAATTTGAAGTAAATCCATGCAGTACTTTTTGAGTTTACCCCGGACATACATACAGACAAACAGACAAATAGATAAACAGACAAACAGACAAAAATTCTAAAAACTATATTTTTGGCTTCGATATCGATCGTTGATCATGCCCCAAGTATTCTTAAAAAAAAATATTCAATGTACAGTATTGACTTTCCTACGATTTTATTATATGTATAGATAGACTAGCTGTTGCACGCGACTTCGTTCGCGCGGACTTCGTTTACTCCACCCAGCTCCTCCCCCGTAGGTGATAGCGTGATAATATGTAGCCTATATGTTGACCCGACCTGTTAGTAATATTCATGCAAAATTTGAAGTAAATCCATGCAGTACTTTTTGAGTTTACCCCGGACATACATACAAAAATTCTAAAAACTATATTTTTGGCTTCGATATCGATTGTGGATCACGCCCCAAGTATTCTTTTAAAAAAATATTCAATGTACAGTTTTGACTTTCCTACGATTTTATTATATGTATATATTTAGCATGGCATCTATGACAAACCACATCTTCGCCGGATTAAGATGTCAAGAGAAGGAGATTTAGTACGGCGACAGCCCTTCCGCCTGGCTGATAAATAGCTCCCTAATTATATTAACGCTGTGCTTGGCATACAATAAAATCTACATCCTCGAAGAATGCAAGTAATGTTCGGGAATCATTCCAAGATTGTAGGGATAGTCGACAATAATCGTTATCAAAAACGTGGGGTGGCTGGGAAACGTTCCAATATATCTAACACTTGACTATTTTAGTTACCCGTAGGGTTGTCAACAATAATACTATTATATAAGTCGCATGTTATACATTCGACTTAGTTTACAAAGGTTAGCTGGCAGTAACGTCACGAAAGCCCTTGCGCCTAGCTATATCACGACAGTACAACTATTGTCGCTTTTGCACGTAGGGATAAGTAAGGGATAACCCGAGCGAGATGTTGCAGAACTCTACCAGCTAGTAGTCATGATGGTAGTGACATGTTTAGCCAATCATTTTTCGCCTTCGAACTGCCTGTCACAATGATAGATGGTATATTATTACTCTTCAAAAGGGCCCAGAGGAAAGTTATGACCCTTCCGTCAATCTAAAGAAAATCACCGAAAAGTTAGAATTGCAACTAGCGTACTCACTCAAATTAAGCCACAATATTTAGCCTCAAAATCTTAGATGGCCAATCTATCGACAAGCTGGATTCATTTCCAGTTTCGGACAAACTAATTTCAAGAAAAAATAAAAAAATATTAAGAACAAATTGTAGTCGGACAATTCGTTGAGATTTAAATCCAAGACCTCATGTATCTCATCAGACCATTTGAGGCGGCTATCTAATTTGTCTATTGTCAGTTTCAAAGCATGTTTAGGTGTTCAACAATCGTTTTAAGATTGTAGAAACAATCGACAATGATCGTTTTCAAAACATAGGGTGAATAGAGAACGACCAGATATATAAAACACTTGTCTATTTTAAAGTACTTATAGGGTTGTCAACTTCCAACTATTCATCACGAACTAACGGATTATACCGTCAAATGTAACAGATTTAGTATCACGGTGGTTCCGCCGGACTGATAAATATATCTCTAATTATATTAAGACTGACATTTGTATACTATCATTTTTAGATTTAGATTACATATTAGATTATTTTATCAACCCACGAAAATCTGAGGTTATTGGTTTGACGTATATATGTCAAATATTATTAAATTTCAACAATATCACATGAATTTTGTTAGAATTGTATAATATTTGAGTATGATGACCTATTTAAGGGTTTTTTTATATCATAAGATAGCAAACAAGCAGATGGGTCTCCTGATGGAAAGAGTCAACCATTGCCTATAGACACCAAATATGTTAATGGTGCGTTGCTATTTTGTGGCGAGGTCTAATGCCTCATGCATAAGTTTACCGGCTACCTTACCCTCCAAACCGGAACACGACAGCGACAAGCACTGACGCTGTTGCGGCAGGAATAGGTAAGGCGGTGGTACCAGACCCGGGCGAGACAATGCAGAACTCTACCACCTAGTAGCCACGATGGTAGTGACTCGATAGCCAATCAGTCGCCTTTTACGACCTGCCTGGCAGAACAGCAGTTGGCCTATTCTACAAAGGAGGCCGGGTAAATTTCGTTAAGTGTATGTATGTTTGTTTACGAATTGTTCGGGAACTAAAAGCCGTATCGAGATAGTCTTAAATGATTTTAATAAGATATATTTCAACTTAGGGAACAGTCCAAGTTTCATCAAAATCGGTTCAATGGATTTTTAGATATGAGTAAAGTTGATATTTGAAGTCGGTTTAAATTTTCAAATTACTATTATATTATTATATGTTTATACTATTTACATAACAGAGTACCATTATCATTAATCAGCAAGTTTGCATATGTGGCATAACATATTTGTTACGCGGATAAACATTTTTCGTTTCAATGCGATAACGCGAGTGTATAAAGATAACCTATAAATACACCATAGTTATGTTTAGGAGGTTTCTTTTATATTTAAATGTAAATGACCATCAAATCTATATTAATCTATATTAATATTATAAATGCGAAAGTTTGGATGTTTGGGTGGATGGATGTTTGTTACTCAGTAGCACAAAAACTACTAAACGGATTTGAATGAAATTTGGCACACAAGTAGATGACAACCTTGAATAGCACCTAGGCAAATTTTTTATCCCGGAAAAATAAGTAGCTCCCGCGGGATTCGCCAAAAACTTTTATAATGCTGCGTGCTGCACGCTGAGGCTAGTAATATAATTATTATTTAACGGAGGAAAGTGGAGAGCAACGCTATATTATCCATAAGTTATTATTTCATAACGAAAGAAGGTTTTTAACAATTATAAATTACTAGCTGAGCCCGCGACTTCGTCCGCGTGGAAAAATAAAAAAAAAATAGCCTTAGTTACTCGGTATCACATCAGCTATCTTCCAGTGAAAGTCCCGTCAAAATCGGTCCAGTCGTTCCAAAGATTAGCCGGAAGAAACAGACAGACAGACAGACAAAAATTGTAAAAAATGTTATTTTGGTAATCGTACCGTGTATACATCCATATGCATTTAGTAAAAAGCGGTTATTTTAATATTACAAACAGACACCCCAATTTTATTTATTTATATAGATGGCGTCAACGCTTGCATTTCTCGCAGACAAAATTGCCCTTACACACATCAATTGATTTTTTTTTGGTAAATCTATCATATCCGAATTCCGGATACACTTTAAATATCAAGTCTTTAATGTTGGTTACGATTTCACGAAGGTTTATCTATGTAAATTTTTTTGTAGCCTAATTCAGGAACTTTCCCTAAGTAACCACTAACCAATCAATATGATCTTGTTTGGAAAATTGTGCTTCCTCTACCTAAATGACTGCTCATGTTGGTATACCTACAGCTTCAAGAATTAAACAGTTTTCCACAATGGGGAAGATTTAAAGGAAGATTTAATAATATCGTAACTACAAATCCTTATTAAGTAGCTATACAAATACAGTACTTACACCTACTTACTAACGAATTAGATACATATCAGGCCAAAGCGAACGATCATGTATCCCTCAACAACACCGTAAAATAGACAAAATAGATAAGAGTATTCAACTACTACAAAGTAAAGTGATTTTTTTCAAAGAAGGAAAATCCAACGTTCCGTATCAAAGAAGTCTGTCTTTTACGAAAGGAGCCGGTCACACGTTTACTTCGCGCGGGCCGCAGAGGTTAAAGGTATATCATTCCACTCATGTACCTTAAAAAAGCCGGCTAATTGCGAGTCGAACTCGCGCATTAAGGGTTCCGTACCATAATCTATAAAAAAACGGCAAACAATCACGTTTGTTGAATGGGAGCCTTCTTAATATTTATTTTATTTTAATTATTTATTTTTAAAGTGATTTTATGCAAATGCAAAAGTGAGTTTATGCAAAAAAACACGTTTGTTGTATAGTGGTCACCCTTAAATATTTATTTTATTCTTTTTTTAGTTTTAGTTATTATAGCGGCAACATAAACACCTACATCATCTGTGAAAATTGCAACTATCATGGTTCATGAGATACAGCCTGGTGACGGACAGATAGATAGACGTACAAACGCACGGACGGACAGTGGTGTCTTAGTAATGGGGTCCCGTTTTAAACTTTGAATATGGAACCTTAAAAAGTATAGTAAAGCCAACGCACTCACAGTTCGGCTCTTCTCGGCAATGTTCGGTTCTCGTTCGGCGGTCAGAGTAGCACACCGCATCTAGCACAGCCTTTCGATAAACACCTAGGTAATAAAAAGTATCTTCACGCCCATATCCCCGAAGGCGTAGGCAGAGGTACATGTGCACCCACGATTAGCCGAAGATACTTGGTCCCACAAATGTGATAGGTGGCAAGCCTATCGCCAACCGGGCACTTTCCAATCCCGGGTAACTTTGTGTTTCTCAGAAAACTGAAAAAGCACTTTTTTTGTGCCCGACCCGGGAATCGAACCCGGGACCTCATGTGGTCAACGCCAACGCTGGACCGCTAGACCACAGAGGCGATACCTAGGTACTATTGTTGAGTTATTTTCCTTTTACATTTTTTTTAAACTATGCATCCAAATAACATGGTATAAGAGCCAAAGTTTGTCTTCCTAAGATCTTCGTGTTGATGAAGTACTTTTCGTTAGTAAGGATTAATATGCCTGCGTAAAATAATCCTACTGCTCAAAATTCACCTTATTAAAAATTATAGAAAATTTTCTATAATTTTTCGACTCAAAATTCCTTATTGTGTTGTTGTTATAAGAGATAGATATATTGTGTCGCGGACTTTTTTGTGCATCTACTAAAAACCAATATATTTGTAGTACATTGTACTTACGTGTACTTAAGCATTACGCCAGCCAGCACACGTGGATACAGCCGTTCGATACCGCTTTTTCTTCCGACTTAGTTTACAAAATATCAACATTTTACGCTAGGAATAACTGTAACGTAATGCTTGATAGCCTATAACTTTCCTAGATATCATTAATCATACACAAAAAAATTTTTCAATCCGACTTGAATTAGCGGCTAGCGCATTCAATGAACAAACAAACATAAAATATTCGTATCACAATCATAATAAATATAAGTCTAAACTCAACGATTTAATTACATCTATATGTGTTTTAATACGTTAGCGCGATGTATTTTCGTGCAGCGACACCTAGTTAATGTGCACTACGTTACGCTTTCTGTCGATTAATTTTATTTCCCGTGGGAACGAAATATTTTCCCGCGGTAAAAAGTAGCCTATGTCCTTTCTCGACGTCTAATCTATGTTTATGCCAAATTTCATCAAATTCGGTTCAGTGGTTTAAGCGTGAAAGCGTAACAGACAGACAGACAGACAGACAGACAGACAGACAGACAGACAGACAGACAGACAGACAGACAGAGTTACTTTCGCATTTATAATATTAGTATGGATTAAAAATGTGCAGCATTGTAGTAAAATTGTTTAAGTTTGTAAATTCGCACATGAGATTTAACATTGCGGCTAGACTTTAAAAAACAGCACGCGTCAGTAACATCTTTGATATTACATTTATATAGACAGCAGTTACCCAGTTTAACAGAGTATTTATTTTTTAACCGCATGCTATACATCGATATTTTAATTAATCTGCGAAGTAAAACAACAGAAACGACACCTTTCTGTATACCACGGACTTTGCATCAAGACTTCACCAAATTTGTGATGGAACATATGGGGCGTAACATCGTTATCTAATCTTGGGTGCAACACAACCAATTCTACAGAAGTACCCAGCGTAAAAGTAATTAGAAAAATTTCTACGGGTGCAAATTTTGTGTGCATTTTATTGTATTCTAATTACAAACAATTACCTGACAACCCTAACAAAAAACGACGTTAACCGTAACAGAACAAACAGAACTTTCTTTCATTCCAATTCCTAAAATAACACCAGGATGCACGTGCTTGGTATCCTAGGTCCTGGTGGAGGGTACACCACGGAAATACATTTATACTTAGCAACAACAAGTCATCGAACTCCGTCAAGGTTGGGGAAGGGAACATAAACAAAATCTCCGAAGCGGACCGCATCCATCACGCGTTCAAACAATGAAACTGAGACACGTCAATATTTGTTCGCCTTTCGGTTCCACTAGACTAACCGGTGTATTAAATTTGCAACAAAAAATTGTACGCTATTCTTGTTTTGATATAACGTTGATTGGTTGGCATCATGTTTGATAAAAGGTGAATGATTGGCCAAATACGTCACTACCACCGTGAGTTCTGCAATGCCTCGCCCAGTTTGTTTCCAATGTCTTACGTATTCTTACTGCAATAACGTCAGGGCTTGTCACTGTTGTATTCCAGTTTAGAGGTAAACTCATACTTGTGGCATTTCAACCAGATTGTTTTTGCTATCTTATAATCTATATACAGGGTATAACAAAAATAAGCACTAATACTGAAGGAGCGTTCAGGATGTGTGGTTAGCTCTTTAATTATACATTTTTAATAAATAAAAACTATGAAATTTCTGAGAAAATGAATGTCAAAGTTTTTTTTCAAAATGATCTGTGGCAGCCCTGAAGTATAGCACGCAGTAACGTACGCGCACGGTTTACGCAGCTATGAAAGGTCACAATCATATGATAGATGTCAATGAACTGCTAGACGCACAACAAAGTACTAATTACTTGACAGAGTAAATAATGTAGATATTATTTAAAGAGTTTTTTTATATTTTTTTCTACCAGGACTGATGTTGGAATAAACCCATGAGGGTCCTTAGTTTGATTACCAGGCTGGACAATTTGATTCATAGGTAACTTAACTAGGTTTTGATAGCCATAATTATTACATTATGTTAAAAAAAACACTGTCCGACTATTGGTGTCACTCGATAGCATATTACGATCATATTAAAATAATTATTAATTACTATACTCATATTCAATAAAAAAAATCTCATAAAATTTTATTAATCGTAAATACCTACCTAGTAGTCTCATACCTAGTTTACGTAAGGCAAACCTGCGGCTATTAGGCATTTCATGCAGGAAAATCTCCCGCCTGGCAACAAAATTATATCAGCTGTGTACCTAAAATTTATTGTGACCTGGATTATTATTTCTAACTCTGAGTGAAACTATTAGTTTGGTACATACATTCTAAAACAATCGTGGCAAATAATCCAATATAACTAATTAAGGTATCTTTTTGTTATGAAAACACATTACATAAATTACTTCATCACACAATATCCACCTTCAAAGTCAACTATTCACATGTGTTTTCAGTGTAGGTACCTAAATCTATTCCGTGATTCATAGGCATTTTACAATGTATTTATCTGGCATGGTTTCAACTTACAAACTGTTTTAATGGCATAATACTTACCTCTAGTACCTACCCTGTTTGCTTCTAACTTCACATAACAAGGTGTCTAAATAGGTAATTAGTTTTTGAGCAGGTAAATCATAGCTATTATCACTTTTTTTACACACAATTCTAAAAACTTAGTAAAACTTTCTCGTTGATAACACGACACTTCGCAAAATAAATATGCCTTATCATTAAGAATTAAGACACAATACAACCTTTTATAAGCATTTTTGACAAATAAACCTACGCATTGATTAGCCTAGAAGTCCTTTGATTTGAAGTATTACCGACATCGCGCTAGGCGTCTCAACGCGGCCCACCAAGCGCCCGACTTAAGGCCTTGCTCACACACACTACTGAATATTTTCCGCGGGAATTTTAATTGCGCAAATTAATTTTCGTTACATATGAAATTTGACATGGCTAGCACTGCTAAAAAAATGTCAAGAATCGGAATGTTCCCGGTGAGTTGATAGGCTCGTTTGTCACTATCACTACATGGCTGATGGAACTTAGTACCTACCTAAAGTTTGTTTTAGGTGCGCCTCTTCTTACCTTTTTTTATGTTATTGAGATAGGCAAACTAGCAGACGTGCCACCTGATGGTAAGTGGTCGACGTCGCTAATGAACAAAAATGGGATACCTGGGCTGGAACTAGCCCAGGTATTCCATTCATGTGTTAGAGACATAAGATGTTAAGATCCTGAGACATAAGATGTTAAGTCTCGGTGCCAGTAATTACAGTGCCTGTCTTGCCCTTCTCTCCGAAACACAGCAAAGCTGTTTCACGGGAGAAATTGGCAAGACCTTTCTAAGTAGTAGTTATTTCAGGAAAAAGATAATTTTTGACTACGTTTTTTTGATTACATTTTAGATCAAAGATTTTATAAAATACTAGCCGTTGCTCGCGGCTTCGCACGCGTGGTTAGAGTTTTTTGTGAATGTCAAAAATAAACCACGCAAGCGAAACCAACGAAAAATATTGCTAATTTTAGCGATTGCCGGGATTACATATCAACCTGTTCATTCATTCAGAAAAATTAATCTTTTTCATCAAAATATTGTTTATCATACTGGAAATGAAAAAGTATTAAGTTAACTTTAAAGCCGCCGCCGGTCGTTTGTACAGGCCTTTAGAACTTACACGTGTTTTGCGGCTTATACAAAGTGCAACGAAACGCTTTGATTGGCGAAAAGACCACTTTCGGAAAGAGACAAGACACTCCCTTTTTTCTGCCATTTTGTTTTTATGTAAAATCATACTAATATGTAGTTCCGTATAGTTTTAGTCAACATTTTTGTCACTTTTATGATAAGAGTGATGCCGGTTTAGGCGTTTCTTCGTAAGGTACTGGGTTCGATTCTCAGTTCGCCTGGTAGAATGGAGGGTAATTCTTCTTAAGGCACTCAAACTAACACGGGAAATGATTTTTTTTTATTTATGGTGCAAGGGGTCCCACCACCACCTTCGGGACCCAAGACAACCTGACTGCTGTACAATGAAAGAGGTCCTGACACCGGCTTCCTCCAGAGAGGTTCGGAGGTTAGACGACAGTCGCTACGGCAAACTCAAACTCGTTCCTAGCGCAAGCGTGGAGAATAACCGGAATAAACTCTAAGATGAAGAAGATTATTTTTAAATTTGTTTCACTGAACCCTACTTAGTTCGGAAAAGTACCTAGATAATTGTAAAGGAATTTTTATTTTTTTATTCAGTTGCCGTTTGTCTTTGGAGAGCGTAACTATTGCTATTATTGCCGATTTTTTATGAATCTTACTTAATACCCATTGATTGGAAATCGCGATTTTAAAAATGCCACGTAGAAATAATAATGACCGTCACCTTTACACTAATAGTGAATTTTACGAAATGATGCTATGTGTTGGTGCTGCTAGGAATAGTAGCATTAATGAAGCGAGGGAGATTTACCGACAACGGTTTATTGATGGAAGGCCACCAGCAGAACAACGTCATTTACCTCCGTACTCAGTATTCCGTAACATGTGTTTACGACTTCAGCGTACTGGTTCCTTCCACCGCGAACGAAACGTTGGACGTCCTAATTCAAGAGTAGGTACTGCTATTGAGACTCGAATTCTAAATCATTTTGACGAGAATCCTCGGACCAGCACACGCCGATGCAGTGCTATGTTAAATGTAAACCATATGGTGGTGTGGCGTACTCTGCAGGATGATGGACGACATCCCTACCATTTTTCAAGGACTCAGGAGATAGGACTTGCAGACCATATGCCCAGAATGGACTTTTGTAGGTGGTACCAGAACCGTGCTGAAGCAAATCCCGAATTTGCTTTTAATATTTTATGGACAGATGAGGCTTCTTTCACAAGAAATGGTGTGCTCAATTTGCACAACGAGCATGTGTGGGCACATAATAACCCGCATGCCTCGAGTGAAAGTAGTTTTCAGCACCAGTGGAGAATTAATGTCTGGGCAGGCATCGTTGGGGACTATGTTTTGGGGCCGACTATTTTACCTCAGGGTCTTAACGCTCAAAGGTACCTACAACACCTGAGAGAGGATTTAGAAGAACATCTGGAAAATCTTCCACTGAATGTATACCGTAATATAATTTTTCAGCACGATGGAGCACCCGCTCACTTTGCACGCCCTGTGCGTGATTATTTAAACGATCGATTTGCAGAGTGGATAGGTCGAAGTGGCCCGGTGCCTTGGCCACCTCGTTCTCCAGATCTCACGTGCCTAGACTACTTTTTATGGGGTTATGTGAAAAATAAAGTTTACTCTGTGGAATGTCATACACGTGAAGAGATGGAAGGTAAAATTAATGCAGCATTTAGGTCCATAACCCCACATATGTTGCATAATGTAAGGTTATCAATGTTACGCAGAACTGCTCTTTGCATTGAGAAGGGTGGTGGTCATTTTGAACCTTACTTATAAATTAATTTGAAGACAGTGTTGTTTTATTATTGCCTGTAAATAGTGAATTTGGATTAATGTATAATAATTAATCAGTGACGAAAGTGATATGTAAAAAATTGCTTATTAAATGTGTGTAAGTACAAGTACGCGGTATTCTTCATGTCTATGTGTGCGTCACGCTATTCATTCAACGTGTTGCTGACGTCACATCACTTCCATCTTCAAGGTAGGGGTGTGAAAATAAACTTTAATTTCTTATTTTACTAAATTTATATGAAACAAAAAATGTGTGCCTTTTGGTATAATATTTTACCAGGTGTTTGTTTAGTTCATGTACACGTATACCCTTGAAAGTTAGTGCTTATTTTTGTTATACCCTGTATATAAAAGTCAATCCCTATTTTCCTTGGTCACGACATCACGCCTGAATGGCTGGACCAATTTCGGTAATTTTTTTTTGTTGTGTTTGTAATTGTAAGGAAAAGGTTCTTATAAAAGAAAATATTAAGAAAATTGCGCGGAAAATTAGAAAATTTAAGAATACTTAACCACTATATAAAGTTTAATGCCATATTGGCTGCGTGGAAGGACAATCCCGTAGTCTTATATAAATTACATGTCACGTTTTTTGTCCGCTATGGATTCCTAATATGTAAGGCAAAACAATGTTTGCCGGGTCAGCTAGTTTTATATATATACTAGCTGACCCGGCAAACGTTGTTTTGCCTTACATATTAGGAATTCATAGCAAACAACGTGACACGTAATTTATATAAGACTACGGGATTGTCCTTCCACACAGCCAAAATGGCATTAAACTTTATATGATGGTTAAGTATTCTTAAAGGAAAATAGGGATTGATTTTTATATATATATAATAATAAGATCTTATGATAACAAATATGTCGATGGCTTATCTGACTGAAAAAGATAACCTCGCCACTAGACACCAAATATGTTAATGATGCTTTGCAAGCAAACAAGTGGCAAGTACTGACGTTGCTGTGGCAGGAATATGTAAGGCGGTAGTACCAGAACCGGGCGAGGTGATGCAGATCTATATCATATAATAGCCACGATGGAAGTGACTCATATAACCAATCGTTTGCCTATTATTATCCGTAAATTGTTTATCTATAATGTGATTAAGAGTAATCAATGCATCAGTAACATCAATAACTAGACAAACAATAAAAAGAAGAATAAATTGTATAATTAGCAAAACAAAAACTACGTTTGCACAAAAATACTATGATTATTTAGCTCCTATATTATATAATAGCTGCAGCGTGCAGCCCGCTGCATTATAAGTTTTTGGTGAATCCCGCGGGATCACCTAATTTTTCCGGGATAAAAAGTAGCTTATGTGCTATTCCAGGTCATCATCTACTCGTGTGCCAAATTTCATTCAAATCCGTTCAGTAGTTTTTGCGTGATTGAGTAACAAACATCCATCCAAACATCTATCCAAACATCCAAACTTTCGCATTTATAATATTAATAACTAGCGACCTGCCCGCGGTTTCACCCGCGTAGCTTTTGTTCCCGTGAGAATATCGTAAAAGTCTATATACCAAAACCTTCCTCAAGAATCAATCTGTCTATTAAAAAAAACCGCATCAAAATCCGTTGCGTAGTTTTAAAGATTTAAGCATACATAGGGACATAGGGATATAGGGACAGACAGAGAAAGCGACTTTGTTTTATACTATGTAGTGATATAACGATACCTATACATTAATACGTGAAGCAAAAACATTGTACCTCTTTATACGCCAATTACGCAAACGGTGGAGTATGAAGTTTTGCACACTTAAAGTTTACATTACGGAAGAGTCCAGAAGCTTAATATTTTCATAAAATATACATTAGAAGTACATTTAATTAACCGTTCATACCACCAGCCATTTTCGCATTTTTTTCTAAAAAAACATGGACCGTTACGCGCACACGTTCCGAGTTCGTTCCGGTGGACCGTGGTCACAAAAATATTAAGTAAGAACATATTTTGTTACTTGAGTAACAAAATATGTTCTTAAAGCTCTGTGGTGTAGTGGTCCGGTGTCGGAGTTGACCACAGAGTTCCCGGGTTCGATCGGGTCGGGCAAATCAGAAATGTGTTTTTTCAGTTTTCTGATAAAAACAACATTGCCCGGGATTGGAAAGTGCCCGGTTGGCGATAGGCTTGCCACCTATCACATAGTGGGACCAAGTATCTTCGGCTAATCGTGGGTGCACTTGTTGTACCTCTGCCTACCCTTTCGGGGATACGGGCGTGAAGATACTACTACTACTAAGTTCTTTACAACTTTATGCTGTAATTTTTAATCGTAGAACCAAAAATGACTGGCTAGTATGTTAAGACCAAAAACACATGTAATACTAGCTGCACGCTGCAGCTCGTTGTATTATAGAAGTTTTTGGAATCCCACGGAAACAATTATTTTTAGAAGATAACCTGGAATAGCAAGTATACTACTTGCTATTCCAGGTCATCTACTGGTGTGCCAAATTTCATCCAAATCGGTCCAACCGTTATGGCGTGACGAGTAACAAAAAAAATCCAAACATACAAACTTTCACACATTTTATAATATGTAGGGATGAGATTTGGGATTTCAATGGAATACTGAGCTACTAAAAATTAGTGAGGGGCTAAAGTATAACTTCACGATGCCCATATATTTAATTTTTAAACACGATATTTTATATCGTTTAGCTCCAGTATACCTACAGCCCTGATATGTTACATCACTTGTAAGTCTTCATAACCTTATGAATCACCGTATTCATTTGGAAGTTACGTGGTAATCAAGGTCCGGGTCATGTTGCAGCCTGTATTATTTTACGTAAAAATAGGTTGTATTCCACATACTCCTAATTTAATTGTACGTTGTGCATTCTTTCGTCGACAATTTAAGTCGATTAAATATACTTAAGTTATCGACAGACCAACATTTATACATACATGCATACACCTATATTTCTATATCAATATTATAAAGCTTATTTTTTATTTGTTTGTTTGTAATGGATCAACTCAAAAACTACTGGACAGATTTTAAAAATTCTAAATCAGTTTCATTAAATTAAATTCAGTGAGTAACTTGGGCTTTTTTTTACTCAACTGTATAAAAGGAAGAAATATGCGTGGATCACGTGAATAAGTGCGCGAGAAACAGCTAGAAAAATATAAAACCGGTTTGTTCCAGTATACTTCGTAAATTTCTCTCGCTCGTTCGATTAACTTAGCACATCCCATATAATAGGTATTGCATCACTGGAAAAATAATTCGATGCTCTTTGAACGATAATACTCGACTATTAGATAATGATTTCGCAAAATCTACGTCCAAATGAGATATAAACACGTGCGTGCTATCAAGGCACAGCAATGTCATGTCATTTGTATGTATATTTTTTCGAAATGGCTATTACAATTGACCTTATGCGTTGTTACTGCGTCACCGGGCTTTATGGACGAGAAGAGTGCTCAGCCCCAACTTATATTAATATTGGGGCTCTAAACGCCCGCGCCAAGGGTTGTCTCCTGTGAATCCGGACCTCGGCTTAGTGTGACGTTCGGACTAGTAGTGGTGGGTGGAGTCGTGGCATTGCGTCCCGCGTTAGGCGCGGTAAAGAAGTCTCCGCCGTCAAGACCTGCGACGACGGTGTAGTGTGGTTCATATGTATAAGTTTACCGGCTACCTTTTATACCCGCACCAGACGACGGTGGCAAGAACTGAAATTTGCAGCAGGTGTAGGTAAGGCAGTTATTTAGCAATCAAGACGATAGAAAAGTTCGCCTTTTAAGGGATACCTGACAGAAAGAATAAAAATTTGCCCGGAATAATTAAACAATTAATTTTATCGGGATAAAAATTTGCCTATGTGCTACTTTAAATATTACTGATTGATAATTTAATTGTAATCTATATGTATACCAAATTGTGGTTTCGTGGTGATTATTTCTTTCTATCAGGAAAGTCACCTGTTGACCATCTTATGATATAAAAAAAGTCTAAGCTGTTAATCAAATTAACAGATGTTCCTGTTTTTCTAACGAATAAATGTCTACTTATATTGTCTACGTAAAACTATTAAAATAAATAAGATGTAGGCAAGTTATCTGATCGCTGTGTAAAATTAGTAACTCACACACCTTAGTTATGACTCGAGATTGAATCTCCAACGCGCATAGTTTGAATATTCACTTTAAAAATATAGCTAACACGAGACAAGGCGTATCGTAAGCGATCACATCGCGAGATAAAGTTCTTTCTTCGCTTATATAAAGCCTATCGCTATTTCGATTCTAAATCGGGCTTACAGGGATACAAAGATGTCTTTCGATCGATTCGCAATAAAGTAAGAGAGCAAATATAAAATTTGCCATAAAAATATCTTGGATTTAAGTGTATTATAATTTACGGCGTCATTTATTTTTCTTAATACCACTTACCACTTACAATACGGTTTAAATTCAGTAAGACTTACATTACATTTACATAGTAAGTTTACATTTTGATTAGTGCGATCGCGAATATTTAATGCCGGTGCTCAGTATGAACCAAAAAACACGTGTAGACAACTGTTGATTAGTTCGAGTGATTAGTAATCAGCGTCTATTCACTTTACTACGCTGATCACTCGCACTAATCAACGGCTGTCCACGCGTGTTTTTTGCTTAATACTAATCACCTGCATTAAAGACTCGCACTCGCAATTACTTAAGGGCAACTGAGGCCTTATGCGCGATTGTAAAAAAAACCCGGCCAAGTGCGAGTCGGACCCGCGCACGAAGGGTTCCGTACCATCCTTAATCAAGTTTTTACCTGTTTATTAAAATCGAGTAAAAAATTGCTTAATAGTTACGTTTGTTGTATGTATAACCCTTAATACTTTCATTTCTTCTATTTTTAGTATTTGTTGTTATAGCGGCAACATGAAATACATAATTTGTGAAAGTGTAAGCTAGCTATCACGGTTTATGATATATAGCCTAGTGACAGACAGACAGCGGAGGTTTAGTAAAAGGATCCGGTTTTTACCTTTTAGGTACAGAACTCTAAAAAGTTAAAAATCGATTTAAGTTTCGAAGTCATCCTATCGGAATCACGCTAAATATTCTCGTATTATTTCATTCTGGTGGAATATTTACTTTTTCAAGTCTTTCTACTACCTTATCCCATGGGCTTAATAATAATATTTACGGGACAAATTACACTTACTGATCTAACCCAAAGTTAGTTAGTTAGTTAGTTGCGTAGTCAGAGTCGCTAACCATTCGACCAACGGGGCGGGTCTTAAATTGACATTTGAATGCCAGTGTTTTATTAAAATAAAATTCTGACGACACTTGGTCCAACCTTCAAGAGCCATTTCAAATCACTCTTTACGTGAATATAAAAATCAATTATAGCGATTAAAATGCTTCATTCGATTGAAGTTTTGTAACGTGACTTCGAAGACGTAATAACAGTTATTTCACAATCACATATAGTAGTAGTTATGATAGAGGCATCAGCTTTGTAGTTGTTATGGAGGCATTAACTTTGACATACTTAGAAGGTTTTTTAATTTGCGCTAATGGGGTAAAAATGAAGGTTTTAAATAAAGCGAAATTTAAAGCTATCAATGAAGTAAAACCTATCATTATAATATGTATTAGATTTTACAAGCACAATTCCATAAAGCACGATGGATTATTAAATATTCACCTTAAATTTCCTAATTACATATCACCTCAAGTTTTTTTGTTATAAAAGTTGTGAAAGGCACGTCCGAAAAGTGTTTTATTTTTAGTAACTATTCAATGTCATTTGAAATTCGTTTGTCAAAATGTTTATTGGATGTCGTAAAACCAGATATTTTAACACATAAGAAATTAAAGCCAACCACAAACTAGGTATCTATATAATTTCTAACATTATAATAACAGAATATAATATTAAATAATTAATTACAAAATAACATTTAAACTCCTTAGTCATAGTCTCTACCATATAATTGCCATCATTGAATTTAAACGATAATTAAAAAAATAATTGCGTAACAATTGGCAGTTTTAACACGTTTTTAAGTAAAACTATAGACATATACAGTCTATTTCTTTTTCCTTGTCCATTTTAGTAAACATAAATGGCGGACCAGTAACTCAAATTGGTCATAGACAATTAATATGGTTGGAAAAAATCGAAAGACCTGTTGAACAAGTATGACAAATTAAACTGAATGAATGATATTAATTGTGTTCGGTTGTTTACTTTTGGTATGATATAATTTAACTTGTTTGCACTATGCTATTTAGAAATAATATGCTGGTAGACGCCATAGGATTTTTCTTTGTCAATACAGGCATCGAACTTTCTGTCAGATTTTAATGCCAGGATCTCAAGAGAAATCGACATTTCCAATCTAATCGAGAAAGAGATTAAAATCCCCCTTGCGACACCACGGTAACTAACGATACCATTAAGAAATTACGTATCTACGCTATAATCTCTACAGGCACCACCGCTACCTTCTAGGGTTTTCACCCAAAAAAAAAACAATATTTTCCCTCTTTACCATTTTCAATACAGTACTCTATTATTTTCATTCATTTCAGAACGAAACATTGTATAAAACAACTCTTGGGGATAAATAAAAGAAATTAGACTGGCATTAATCCATGGTGTGTGCTCTGTGTTGGTTGCAGTTTAAGATACAGGTTAATTTAAAAGTGTTTTGGCGTATTAATCAAAAAGTAAACTTTAAGTATAATGAAGATTAGTTCAAGATCTAGGAGTTTAGATAATAATTGTGTCGAAAAGCGTTAATAATAATAATAAAATATATTTTCCTTCAACGATCTTATTGATATTACCAGCGCTCTGGATATGTTGGTACTTATTATTATTTATTTTCGTAAATTTTAGTGTTGATATCTGAGATCGCAAACAAAAACATACGATCTGAATATGAAATATCCTATACAACATTTAAAAAATGTTGTATTGTATACTAAGGTTTATTTATTTTCTTTACGGCTAAAGTCAGTTGTAGAACTTAAGAGATTTTAATTTAGTCTATGGTGGAATTTTGTCTACAGGCGATAGCTAGTATTATATTATTTTGCACTATTTTGTATAGAAGAAGAAGAAACACTATGAACGTTACTTAGGTATGACCTAGTTTAACTTGTTAGCACTACGCAATAAAAAAAATTACCTCTGCTGGTAGACGCCACAGATTTTGTCAATAAAGGCATTGACCTTTCTGCCATTTCTTATTTTAATCCCAAGGTCAGTATGCTCTAGAGAAATCGAAATCCACTAAACACAATTTGGGGGCTGAATCACCTTCGTCCGTAAGAGAACACCCGGAATTCTCTATCCCTACACGTGGCCCCTGGGTAGTGCTAATCAGGTGATATGGTGGGAGACATATGTCACGGCTATAAGGACCACCCATCAGCTGAAGTCGTGGCGCCAAGCGTCCGTTTTCCGTCACTTTGACGCTGATGTAGCTTTAGTGAGACGGGTCGAATGAGTTGCGCCTATACAATCTGGACGATCTGATACACACTGACGTTGATGAATCTGGAGACTAGTCATGGAGGGTAGCGGGATCCGAGGCACGGTACATCGCTGGCCGACAGCTAGTCAGTAGGGGGCCCAAGTAGCGTGCTACCTACATGTGAAAGGCTGCCCCGCCAACTAGCGAAAAATCCCAAAATGCGCCATAGTATTGGTTGGCGACCGGATGAGAGGGCGGTATGGATATTCCTGGGGGGACTCAGGCGTCCCCGCAGTCTCCAGACTAGTCCCCAACAGTGTGACTTCGAGATGTGTGTCTCAGGTCCGGAAGTATAGCGCCTCGATTCACTGCCGTCTTCACACCTACTTCACTCATTCTATTTAGTGAAAAGGACAATGTACAGGAATAACGTTGTACAGCGGCAGCACTCCCTCTCGATGAAAGTAGACCTCACCAACATCAGAGGTTTACATTTTAATCTCGCTGCTGTCCATTTCTAGCTGGAAACTCATAAACCATGTATCTTGTTCCTCACGGAGACACAAATAAGATGCCCGTCTGATTTGGCCTACTTAACCTATACCGGCTACACCCTTCATCTAATGAGTCATCGAAATTTTAAAGACTGCAAACTTCCTTAAATGCAACATTAACATTTTTATTGCAAGCATGATTGTTGTAGTAAGTATTGTTACTACCAGCAAAATGGCGAATTTGCGTATCATTCTCAATAATTTAATTAATTTTATAATATTACAAGACAAATGAATTAAAATAGAATAACTATTAAAAAAAAACATTAATCTCGTTTTTTTGAGAAAATAAATGTAATCAATTATCTTTTTTCTCAAAAAAGTTGATCCATACTAGTTCAGAAAAATAAGTATGAAAAACTAAGAATCTTCGCGTGACGGGAGCAGTATCATTAGATATAAATAATTAAAATAATTATAGGACATATAGTATTATAGGACAAATGAATTTAAATATAACTATTAACATAAACAATACTCACGTTTTTTTGTATTACAAGATCGTCGAATTATTGTAGTACGTAACGATTTTTTAAAATCGATCAAATAACCTGCCTTTAACAAAATAAAGCTTTTATTTTATTAAAAGCAGGTTATTTTACTATTACAAAATTATTCACATTTAACAAATTGTAAAACTATATTATTACTTTAAAAGTGTTAATCTTTGAAAAATGATAATTCAATAAAGCGTATATTTTATATTCTATTAATAAATATTTAACTTTTAAACAGTTAACAATATTTAACATTGTTACAAGCTATTTATCATATTTTATGAATGTTTATCTTTGATAAAGAATCATTCCATTACTCATTCGTTCGTTTTACAATTCGTTCATTATTGCCCGCGTCTATTAATTTCATAGACAAGTTCATATTGTATGTGTCAACTTCATATGTTATTTTTTAGCTGTACAAATAAATTTTAGTTTCTAGTAAGTTTTCGTAAATTAAGTGTGATAAAACGATATATTAGAAACAGTTTTTAGTGCCAAATAAACCGTTTAAAATTAATGAATACAATAATCTAATAATATTTAATTCAGTGTATATGATTGATGTGAAACTTTAATGTTTTTATAAAAGGTGGACTTTGTTGACACTTTCGGACAAGTTAGAAGAAACCGACTGTACATGTGTAACAACGTTAGTTATAAATCTATTCTTATATTAAAGAAATACTGAAAACTATACTCGATATAGGCGATGGTGAATAGTATCAGGCTGGTTTTAATGACCGCACGCTGACGGTCGGCGCTGATGGGTCAATATGTATATAGTCATAGGTAGCGCTTTTGAGTCGCGCTGACCACTCAGCGCTGACGGCCCTAGGCTACATACATCAGCGCCGACTGTCAGCGTATAGTCAGCGTGACGTTAAAACTTGCCTTAAAATAATTTCCTCGCAGATGTACGCAGAAATAGATCAATATTTTTAAAATAAAAATTAAGCCGTCGGGTCCTGGGACCTCAATAGATGATTCAGATTAATATCACCATTGTCCATAATATTGCTTTTTTTATAAATGAAAAAATATTTTTTTCAATTGGTTTAATAATTTTAAGTCCATTTGCACCAAACTATTTAAATACTTTAAAAAAAAGACGTGTGGCACTCGGAGACTGCCGCGGTAAAGCTATTGCATAGCATTTTTTATCAACTTATGCAATTACAATTATATATTTATTTTATTTATGCAGTATTTTTTTTCTTTGTTTATTCATATTTGAAACGCTTTGTACACAAATTATACGAGTACAGATATTCACTGTTGTACGTAGATGATAAATACCTATACACCTATATACTTTCTCACAAACGGCTGATTACGGTAGTTTTCCAATACAACCAATGCCACCTAAAGGCGGGTTGCTGAACTACAGGGACAAGCGTGATATTTCAAAAAGTCATTAAAAGTTTTTCTATTTATCGATAGATGGAAAAACTAAAAAGTATCACCGCTGTGCCGGTCGGAGTGGGATGTGTTAGGTTTTTTCGTTACGGAATTTCTGGATTCGGTCTCCACGCTCAAGGCCCGCGATAGAAGCTATGCAATAGCTTAAAAACTACTTTTATAATTTAATTAATTTGAAATTTGCACGAAATATTTTTTTCCCTTTTTACTATTATTATACAACTAGCTGTTGCCCGCGACTACGTTCGCGCGGGCTTCGTTTATTCCGCACAGCTCCTCCCCCGTAGGTGATAGCGTGATAACATGTAGCCTATATGTTGACCCGGCCTGTTAGTAATATTCACGCAAAATTTGAAGTAAATCCATGCAGTAATTTTTGAGTTTACCCCGGACATACATTGACTTTCCTACGATTTTATTATATGTAATAATAATATAATATAGATATAGATTAAACACGTTAGCTTCTGACGCGATGGTGAATCTTACAATTCACATCACTGTACACAGATCACACTTTAGATAAATCGATCCTCTTATTGAACTACGATCTCGATATAGCGAGACATAATTATCATTGATGTACTTGCGTTAATAGCATGAACTGGCGAATCTTAATCAGGTGTTTCTAGTTGAGGTATTACCGCCCATATCTAGGCGCCGAAGGTCAGCTAGACTTTCGCTACTCGGTCTTACTGGCCCAACTACGGATAATCTAGTCGCCTACACGAACGCGACGAGAATAACCGATGCGGGCGACAGGCGCATTACCATACAGACAATCAAAAGTCAACACGGGAGCCATGTTGACATTGGCCCGCTGTTACACTATGTTTTGTAATAGTATCAGAAGACCGCATTCCTGTACTCGGTTCGGTAATCTGAGGGAGCAATTGTTCTCGATCGCCCACGTGTTTTGGTGCGATTGCTTAACAGTTTATTTTCAGGTGTTTTGCGAACAGCCTTGCGATTAAAGGGCGCCAGTCATATCTCACCAGCGGATTATAAACATTGTTTTCTGATAACTTTTTAGATAATTACAAACTGTAGTTAAAAAGATTTTTTTAGCTTCAGTGTGTAATTTATCAAAACTATTTTTTTTACTTTTGACGTATTAAGTTGAAACATGTATTCAGCCATGTTAGTAAAGTAGACACTAAAATTAAACAATAGCTTCATTCACGAAAAATTGTATCGATATCATTTTCTCGCGTTGTTGTTTTTGTCTTGTAAATAGCTAAATTTTGAATTCTTAAACAAGCAGCCCTGACCGACAAGCGACAAAAACACTAGCTTAAAATAATGCAAAGACAAAATACATATTATATAATTCAGTTATAGCTTTTTTAATATGTATGAATGAACGATTTATAGGTTGTTTTGTATGTATGATACTCGTTAATGTTTTATAGGTTCGGTTAGTTTGCGGAAATGCATAATTCAATAACAATGAAATTAAGATAACTTAATTTTGAACTGTCCCAAAATTTTATACGTGACAAGTGTCGCTTAAACTCTCTTAATTGCATTTCGATTCTCTTGAAGATGTTCTGGAGTCTGGTTACAAAGTGAAACGAATTGTGTTCATAAATCTTATGGTGCTGAATGTGTACTATTGACGTGGAAAGTATAGCAAAAATGCGCAGCTCCTGTAATATTTTTCAGACCCTTGGTTTGTTTGTTCCATTCCTTATATTATTATACGTACACATACTTTCAACACTGAATATCGTCGATATTTGGTAAAACTTCATGTTAACTTATATTTATATTATGTTATGGTATAAGCAAAACAGTACAAGCACTAATAACATAATTTAAATATACATACACATGTTAACGCCAAATCTCGTATGAAGAAGACAGAGAGAATAATATTTTTTTTATATCATAAGATAGCAAACAAGCAGATGGGTCTCCTGATGGTAAGAGTCAACCATCGCCTATAGACACCAAAGATGTTAATGGTGGGTTGCTATCTTTTGGCGAGGTCTAATGCCACATGCATAAGTTTACCGGCTACCTTACCCTCCAAACCGGAACACGACAGTGACAAGCATTGGCGCTATGGTGGCAAGAACAGGTAATGGGGTGGTACCAGACCCGGGCGAGACAATGCAGAAGTCTACCACCTAGTAGTCACGATGATAGTGACTTGCAGAGCAAATCGGTCGCCTTTTACGACCTGCCTGGCAGAACGGCAGTTGGTCTATTCTTCAAAGGAGCCCGGAACCAACACGGGCAAAATGCTATCCTTCACGATCCAGACAGAATTGCCTTGCTTCCTTCGTATTCATTCCGCTTTTCATACAAACACTCCGATTTCGGAGACTTTCGACACTACCTTCGAACAACAGACGACCAATTCTGATCATGATACTTTAATCTTGGTTTCTACCGGTACCCATATCCATCCTCATTCGCATTATTTATCTGATTTATTTATTCTTCATCTACTGTTCTTGCAACAACCTTTTTACATCTTATGCTTTTTTCTTTTTTCTTGCTGCTCAGTGGCACCTTTTGGTGTCATTATAACAGTTATATAAAGTTGCGCGGAAAGTGGAAATTAAATTACCTTAATGTCGTCTTTTTATTCCCATGACCGTATGTCTATAAATAGGACAGAATCATATTAAATAGAACAGAAACTACATCAAGACGAGCATACTGCGGACGCACTGGCCTCGGCCACATACGTACCTATCAAGTTACGTTCCGCAAACTCAAGATAACTGCAACCGGGCCGCTGCATAGTTGCACACTGACTTTGACTCACCTTATTGTATCGCTTTTGGCCGCCAACCTATTTAAATAGGAAGTACGAGGTCGTCTATAGAACCTAAAATGACGTGGAAGTTTCCTCGTGCTAGTGACATTAGTCATAGAGTTCACTAATACTGCATGTAAAGGCGGTGCCACGCGAACATAATAATTTATACGCATTTTTCGAGTAGGGCAAGAAATGCATACTGACTGCATACGCTACACAATTAAATAATGTTGTTTTTAATTCAATAATTTAAAATAAAAAAATATATATTTAAATTAACCTTTGTATACACTTTTGACGAGTCGACATTTTAGTAATTACTAACTACCTTGCCATCATAGTAGAGGAGACAGTGGGAGATCTTCCTTCACCGATCTGATAACCAGATGAGACGTATATTGTATCAAAAATTATTTATAAACAATTATGTCTATAATTACTTGCCTATCCAAAAGTTCTCATGGCTATTTTTAATTAAATTAACTTTAATCGTTTTTTTCATAATTTTCATACTTTTGATAACCAAGTGAAATTTATTTCACTGATTTGTGTATGGCTACCTGGCAAGCAGGCGTGAACAGGTAAGTCAATATAGGTGACTCCATCGATCTGCTAACTTATCGAAAGTTATATCAAATTTTAGATTATTTTATTACAAAATTAGTCACATGTACTTGCCTGCAAAAAATCGTACTCAAAGTACTGTTGCCAAGCTAAAAACTTGCCATGAGCACTTTTGGATAGGCAAGTAATTATAGGCATATTTGTTTATAAATAATATTTCATAAAATATATGTCCCATGTGGTTATCAGATCGGTGAAGAACGATCTCCCACCGGCTCTTAGACCATCATAAGCAACCCAAACTCTTTAGTCTCTTAACAATCTGTGATCTTAAAATCTTGCAATTTTGTTTAAACATATTTTTACTGTTACAGTTTCGGGAAGTTTATTAAAAATAAAAAAAAAAACAGGAGTTAGTAAATTTTCCGAGGGGTGGGGCTCCGTCCATACAACCCACTATATCTTGTTAAAAATTTAATAATCTATATTTTATCGTAAAAACTAGTTAAAAAATCAAAATTTCCCAAAAATACGAGTTTCCGAGTATCGTGGCGTTACCATCACAAAAAGTCTACAGCCGGTCCGACCTGTTAAACTGGATCGTTTATATCAAAAACGCTCAGATTACACCCGTGTGAAACCCCACTATAAACAGTGTTCTAATAATCGACGCAATCTAAAATAGACCCATGACAAATGAACTGAAAGTGATGCGTGATGCAATGTTCCCGAATTTAGCTGGTGCAGGACAGGGCGGTGCATCGGCCGCAAGGGAACGCTGAGGCCAGAGCACTGGTGCCAAACGGTTGGCATTTCGCACTAATGACACGAATAAGATATTAGCGCGGATAGCCGCCACGGAATCCACCTCAGGTATTCGGGCCGCGTGTCGAATCGGAATTAACCACCGAGTGATTCTATGAGCTAACATGTCTAACGCACGCTGTGGTTTTTACACGATATTATATTTACTGAGACAACAAGAAACATGCAAAACTAGTTTTTTATATCATAGAATAGCAAATACGCAGATGGCTTTTCTGATGGAAAGAATATATAACCTGTCAACAATAAAGATGGGAATGGTGTGTTGTCAAATTACCATCTAAACCGGAACTAGAGTGACAAGTATCGACGCAATTGCGGCTTGAATAGGTAAGAAAGAGCTTTTACTGCAACGTCTCGACCGGGTTGCTACCATCGTTTTACATATTCCTACCGAATTGCATCGGTGCTTGTAGCCGTCGCGTTCTAGGTTGGATGGTATGGTAGCCGGTAAATCTATGTATGTGATATTCCAACCCCGCTACCCGGATGTTGCTATCCGTGTGGCGCGTCCGCACCATTAATATTTTGGATTCAATAGACGACAGTTATCATTTTGCGTTAGGGGAACCCATCTGTTTGTTCGCTATCTTGTCGAATAAAACAAATAATGCAACGGGATTTGATACTAAGTTTAAGCGACACTCCACCAATTTGTTGTTGTACGCCTAGCCATACTCGCAATTACATAATTAAATAATATACTAGGTTTTGCCCGCGGCTTCGCTCACGTTAAATTCGAGGAAGGAGTGGTGAGTTAGAAAGAACAAAAAGTAGCCTATGTTACTCTCCATCCCTTCAACTATCTCCACTTAAAAATCACGTTAATTCGTGGCTATTTTATGCCGCGAAAGACGGACAAACAAACACACACATACACATTCCCATTTATGATATTAGTATGGATTAAGCATCTAAACACACAGACATTTGTTCTGTTTGTTTAGATGCTTGTTACTCAATCACGCAAAACAGCATTTGTTTATGAAAGATAGATTTGAGTATTTTAAATATAAATTTGTGTACCTATACCTAAATTTAACACACAGCTCAGGTATTTAGTTTAGATTTTTTTAGATATTCACTTATTACCCCAGAAAAATATATAGTTCCCGTAGGATCCATAAAAAATAGGTATTAAGTTCACGCAGCACAGACAAACGGCAAATTAAAAAATCTGGCACAAATATCGTCTTGGGCAAGTTGTCCAGAAAAATATGGAAAAACATTAAGAAATATTTGCCCGACACAGGATTCACGCGTTTTGGGGAAACTTGTACCGCCAGACAATGCGATATAAAGCATAATCGTAACGATTAAAGGGAGGGGAGTGACATGGCAATCGTGGGTCGGAGGTCCGGCCGCATTCCGTCGCCGCACGAAAGTGAAACCACGACCGTGCCGTAGAAAGTCTCGAGTGTGATCAGAGCGAGTAAAAACCACGGCTCCCGGGAAACGAGACGCCCTTCGGCGACCAGTTTCACAGCCCTTCATTTACTTATCATACTACAACCTCATTGAATATCGGCTGCCTCGGGCCTTGCGATCTTAAAATGAGTTTAGCAATAAATTGATGCCCGTAATTTAAATGCGGTTAAACAATTGACTTTTTTATATCATTATATAGCAATCATTCCATGGAATCCTCTGTAGATACCAAATATGGTAATAGTGCGTTGCTATCCGTGTGGCGGGATGGTAATGCCACGTGCATAGGTCTGTCGGCCACCTTACCCTCCAAACCGGAACACGACAATGATAAACATTGACACTATTGCGGCAGGATAGGTAAAGCATTCGTACCAAATACCCGGGCAAGACATAGCGGAACTCTACCACCTAGTAGTCACGATGGTAATGATGAGTGTAGCCAATAGGTCTCTTTTTACTGTTTTTTATTCTTCAAAGGAGCCCAGGCTAACACGGAGGACTACAGTTACTACTGTTACTGTATCTTCCGTGTTGGTTCGGGGCCCTCTTCAACCAACTTCTCAAAAGGAGAGGTTATCAATTCAGCTGTATATTTTTTCATGTTTTTACTCACAGTACTCGATCATTTATGAACCGATTTTGAATTTTTTTTTTGCTCAGTACTCGATCATTTATGAACCCATTTTGAAAAATATTTTTTTGTTCGAGAGGATATACTCCCCGTGTGGTCCTATTTTAATTTGGTGAAAATCTGATGCAGGGTTCCGGAGATACAGGAAATGGGAAGTCGGTTGTTGCAGTTTTACTGCGTTAAAAAATTATGTAGAACAGTACCTTTGAGGTAATACAAATGATTGGCAAAACCTGTCGTAGAAAAAAAAGTCATAGAAAACGGTTTACATGTGTGTATAATATTATTATCTACTAGCTGTTGCCAGCGACTTCGTCCGCGCGGACTTCGTTTACTCCGCACAGCACCTGGCCGCTAGGTGATAGCGCGATAATATGTAGCCTATATGTTGACCCGACCTGTTAGTAATATTCATGCAAAATTTGAAGTAAACCCATGCATTACTTTTTGAGTTTACCCCGGACATACATACAGACAAACAGATAAACAAACAGACCAACAGAACAACAGACAAACAGGCAAAAATTCTAAAAACTATATTTTTGGCTTTGATATCGATTGTAGATCACGCCCCAAGTATTCTTTTAAAAAAATATTCAATGTACAGTTTTGACTTTCCTACGATTTTATTACATGTATATAGATGTCACATGAATGTAGTGTGTGTAATGTTTATTTTTATTAAAATTATATATTTATAATGCATATTATTGAAAAATATTAGGTTTCTTTATCCGCACTGAAACTTTAACTTTGACAAATTTCATATGCCACCATTCGCGCAATTGTCTTAAAAATGGGTCCAAGGTTTTTTCGTCACGTATATTTACTAGAGATCGCCTGTCGCCGAAATTCGACCACACACTATATAATAAAATCTCTTTTAAGTTTGGCAACAGACTACATCCGTAAAGAAAATAGTATATATGTGTGTATATTATCATGTACATATAACAGTGCGGGTAACAGTAGCAGCAGTATAATAGCAGTGTGGGTAATGATATTTTTTTTTGTTAATTTAATGTGCCGTTCTGCCAGGCAGGTCGTAAAATGCGACCGATTGGCTATTAATTATGATTGTTCCGGTTTGGAGGGTAAGGTAGCCGGTAAACTTATGCATGTGGCATTAGACCTCGCCACAAGATAGCAACGCAGCATTAACACCTTTGGTATCTATAGGCGACGGTTGTCTCTTTCCATCAGGAGACCCATCTGCTTGTTTGATATCTTATGATATATAAAAAAAGTATTTCTAACACATTTAATTTCAAAATATTAATTTTCTGCAGTCCTCAGCAATGCAAAATTTAACTGTACCAAACTTCATACTCCACCATTCGCGCAGTTGTCTTAAAAAGGGGTCCGAGTTTTCCTTCACGTATTATATTTTTATAGATACAAGTTCACTCAAAATTTAGAAACTACAGTTTCACTTTTGTTTGTTTATAAGCGAAGACCTTATACGATTTGATGTTCCATGGGTCCACTGTTAACTTTCACCATCGTCGGTCACTAGACGACTATTAAACTGTCATTTAAAGAATCAAATGTTACCTTGAGAAAATTATACTGTCCATTAGTTTAGCTGATTTAGTTGATACAAAGTTTAGAACATAAATGAATGTATATAGATTTGGATTTATTTAATGAAAAAATGAGAGGCACGTAATACAATTTTCGATATGACAAGCCGACGACCTTATAGAAGCGATTTAGGGCTAGTGAGCAAGAGTAACAGAGATTGGGCTAATAAAGCCCGAGTTGCTAAACAAGTAACTATCGACATGACTACTAGAAGGTTTTTAAACTCTGACTAAGCGTTTCCTTCACCTGAAAGACCCGTGTTGTATTATCAGTTTAAAGCCATTTTGCAATGAGAAAGGAGGTATATTTCTACAACGATTTACCCGAGTTTGGTACCATCACTTTTCATTATTTCATATCATGAAATAGCAAACAAGCAGACAGCTCCCAATGGAAATAGATAACCATTGCCTATAGACACCAAAGATGTTAATTGTGCAATGCTATTCGTGTACCGAAGTTAGAATGCCATATTAATAATATTATCGGCTACCTTAACCTCCAAACTGGAATACGACAGCGACAAGCATTTTAGGATGTCTTCTATCTTGAATTCACTAGTCGCTGCTTATCTGTTTAAAGTATCCTCACGCCCATATCCCCGAAGGGGTAGGCAAAAGTACAACAAGTGCACTCACGATTAGCCGAAGATACTTGGTCCACAAATGTGATAGGTGGCAAGCCTATCGCCAACCGGGCACTTTCCAATCCCGGGCAACTTTGTGCTTCTCAGAAAACTGAAAAAACCCTTTTTTTGTGCCCGACCCGGGAATCGAACCCGGGACCTCATGTGGTTAACGCCAACGCTGGACCGCTAGACCACAGAGGCGATCTGTTCTCTCATCATATTATCATATCATATCTGTTTATACGGGCATAATTTATTTTTTATCAATATAAGCTAAAGCTGTTCCAGCTCGTGCCACACCAAGTGATATTTAAACGCGGAAAATTACGCACGGTTAAATTTGTCAAATTAATTTAAATTGCACATACGCTCAAATTATAACCGAATGATAGTGAACTTGACAGTATCTCATATACTTAACAACATATTGACATATTGTTTCCGGAAATTTCGTAACTCTCAACCTTCACAAGTACGCGGGTGCGTAAATTAAATGCTAATTACGTAAAAATAAACTTTTAACACGTTGTGGCTGGGCTCAGTGATCTAGCAGTACTGAATTCGGTATAGATGCAAGAGGTTCTGGGATCGATTTCCAGGTAGGGTAATCTATATTAATATTATAAATGCGAAAGTTTGGATGTTTGGATCGATATTTGTTACCCAGTCACGCAAAAACTAATGAACGAAATTTGGCACACAGGTAGATGATGACCTGGAATAATAAATAGACTTCTTTTTATCCCGGAAAATTTAGTTGATCCCGCGGGGTTTTCTAAAAACTTATAATGCAGCGGGCTGCACACTGTAGTTAGTTAGTTATAAATTTTCTGTTTTTTGGGAAAATGTAACTTCCCCGAGATTGAATGTTGTTTATAGGTCGACCACCTGTCATATCACAGAACAATACCGTTGGTTATTCGTCGGTGCATTACTTGCACTTCTGCTTGCATCTTAGGGATATGAGCGTGACTCCTTTTGCCTTTTAACGAGGCGCCTGACTACAGCAGTTTATAAGTTCTTTAAAGAAGCCCGAACCAACACGGCGATACACCTCAAAAAACTCAGTTTCAACGGTCAATCGGTACAACTGCCTAAGGTCATATCGAAAAAGAACATAGATTAAATACAAGCATTCACATTTTGTTTTACGAAAACAATATTTCATCGCCATGTGTCGGGGCTCGTTAAACCGTCAGGTTTATGTTTGTTTACGTTTAAAAAATGCGAAGTTCGCCATTTGTTGAACTAGATCGATTCTGTTAAATAGTCTGCACTAGTTAACGCTAAAATAGGTTATCGAAATTAGGTTAACAGTTGCATGATTTTATATTAAATTATCGCCGCTCAAAGGGGGTTACACAAACAATCATTATTATATTGTTGCGAATATTCTATAAAAAGTGAAGAGTGAGAATACTGGAAAAATCTAGAAATAAAAGAGACAGCTGCTTCTATCGATGAACAATAGCTGCCGTTACATAAACAGCTATGCCATAATGGACATTCTCGGATAGGACATAAGTTTGAGACAAAGCCTAAAAGTGTAATATGACTTGTTTACGTTTAATTTGTTTACGACTAGTAAATCCCGACTATTTTGGAACTTTTCAGAACAGTGTCGAACCTCACCTTGTTCATAAATAAGGACCCGTTTCCAGCAGTATAACCCGCGTAAGTCTCGATCACGCAGGAAAATCGAGCCTTTGTCATTCAGGAATAATGTAGCTTTCTATTGAAGAATTTTCAAAATAGGTTCAGTAGTTGCAAAGGTTACTTCGTACGAACAAAGTGACAAACTTTACCTTTTTATAATATTAAATAATATTAAATAAGATAATAAATTTGTAACCATTAAAAATCGGTCAGTCAGGAGGAGAGAAGTGAAAACTTAAAATTGTAATTACAAACATTTTTGTCATTAGATAGCAAATAAGCATATGACTCTCTAGATGGAAAGAGGAACCAGGACATATAGACACCAAATATGTTAATGGTGTAAGTTGGTAATGTCACATACTGTATAACTTTACCGGCTACCTTACCCTTCAAACCGGAACACTACAATAAAAAACAATGATGCTATTGTGACAGGAATAGGTAAGGCGGTGGTACCAGAAGCAGACGAGCCGTTGCAGAACTCTACCACCTAATAGTCAAGATGGTATTGACAATTGGTAAGACAAGTTGGCCAATCATTCGCCTTCTACGAACTGCCTAGCAGAATGAAAGTTGGTCTATTCTTCAAAGGGAGCCCGGTTCAACACAAAGTACAGATAAATATATCTATATTTATAAAAATCAATCCCTATTTTCCTTGGTCATGACATCACGCCTGAATGGCTGGACCAATTTCGGTAAATTTTTTTATTGTGCTTGTAATTGTAAGGAGAAGGTTCTTATAAAAGAAAATATTAAGAAAATTGCGCGGAAAATTAGAAAATTTAAGAATACTTAACCACCCTATAAAGTTTAATGCCATTTTGGCTGCGTGGAAGGACAATCCCGTAGTCTTATATAAATTACGTGTCACGTTGTTTGTCCGC
Source organism: Apodemia mormo (assembly GCA_036924255.1). Lineage (NCBI taxonomy): Eukaryota > Metazoa > Arthropoda > Insecta > Lepidoptera > Riodinidae > Apodemia > Apodemia mormo. The sequence continues at coordinate 41,401,864 of JAUPFN010000005.1, read as the reverse complement.
TATGGATTCCTAATATGTAAAGCAAAACAACGTTTGCCGGGTCAGCTAGTTTATAATAAATTACAGATAAAGTTAAATGTTACAAAGAGCAATGACATCGTCGGTAAAACGTAACGGCGTCTGCTGACCCATCGCCTTCGCCCTCGACCTTGCTCGTCACAACGTGGAAACATCCAGCCAATCAAACCCTCCGTTAATAGTGTTAATAGTGCTCGCAGAGCGCAACGGAATAACATCTCGTAACATCAGCAAAATTACTTTAATGTACGTCATTTTGCATGATCTGGAGCGTAACATGTATTTTTCATATTATCAGCAGTCCGTCTACCGTTATCTTGGGATACGTACAATGTAATCATTCTTAACAGTAATTTTTCGTATTGGCCTGGGCTCGATAGAATTTTTTTACACAGTAAAACTGCAGGAACCGATTTGCCTTTTCCTGTATTTCTGAAAGCCTGGATCAGATCTTCACTAAATAGGACCACATCCCGTGTGGTCTTACATGGTATATTATGCCAAATAAAAAAATATCTAAATCGGTCCATAAATGACCGAGTTCTGGGCAACAAACATTAAAAAAATCTGTACGCTGTTTGACCCTGCAGGCCATCCCTGTAACTTCTCGCTAAATAAAGGTACTCAGCGGAATATAAACTGTTCTGTGTACTGTAAATAGATTTCTGAAAATCAAAATGTTAAGAGACAACCATCGCCTATAGACACCAAAGCTCTAAATGGTTCGTTGCTATCTGTGCGGCGAGGTGGTAATGCCAATAGCCATAGCATAATCGTTTCCCACACCTTACCTTCCAAAACGGAAGACGAAAGTGGCAATCGTTGGTGCTATTGCCGTGTAAATAAATAAGGCAGTGGTAGTAGCCATGATGGCGTATTGTCTAGAATCTTATGTCTTATTTTTATATCACAAAATAGCAAACAAGCAGATGGGTCTCCTGACGGAAAGAGCCACCCATCACCTATAGACACCAAAGGTAGTAATGGTGCGTTACCATCTTGTGGCTAGGTCTAATGTCACACGCATAAGTTTACCGGCTACGTTTCCCTCCAAACCAGAACACAACAGTGACAAGCACAGACGCACTATTGCGTCAGGAATAGTTAAGGCGATGGTACAATACGCGGGCAAGACAAAGCAGAACTCTATAACCTAGTAGCCACGATAGTAGTAACTCGAATATCCAATCGTTCGCATTTACGACCTGCCTGGCAAAACGGAAGTTGGCCTATTCTTCAAGAGTCCGGGACCAACACGGGGTAATTGAAAGGAGCTGGGCCGAATCTGAACTAACTACTAATACGATTTTTTGATTCCCAAAAATAACGTCGACCACGACAAAGTTAATCAATATCCATACTTATATTATAAATGCGAAAGTTAGGAGGTTTGGATGTATGGACGAATGTTTGTTATTCAATCACGCAAAAACTATCAAACGGTTTGTTATGGGCACATAGAATGATCTGGAATAGCACATAGGCTACTTTTTATCCTGAAAAATGAGATATTACCGCGGGATTCACCAAAAACGTTTATTACGCAGCGGGCTGCACACTGCAGCTAGCAATTTAACAAACCTAATCGTCGCAGCATCTGCTATATACCTTCGTCCATCAAACGCATACGCTGAAAAACGATCGTGCCATGGCGCTTTTAACATTATTATCAGTGTCGTCTTATAATAAAACACATCAGCACAATTCTATGAAGAGAACCAAGGCCAATAACAAAAATTAAACTTCATTAAAGTACGACTGTACACCGATAACCTGTTGGCATAGTGATATCGTTCACGAATTCAGGGACAAAGAAGTCACGGGTCATGAAGCAAGAATGTTTTCGTTATTGGGGAACAAATTTGATTAGCTCGTAATTTGTATAGCAAAATAGCGATTGCTAGTGGAAGCCATTTGCATTAATTGTATGTGTGCGCGCGCGCCCGTGTGTGTGTGTGTGTGTGTGTATTTGTTAATAGATCGGCGAATTTGATTAAGATCTAAACTAAAAGCGTAACAAACAAATTTCGCATTTAAAGAATAAGTTGGAATGAGAAATAACTAAATACATAATACATTAAAGTACTTGGAACACGAAATAAGTAATTTGAATTATAGTTATAAGCTTCGCGATGTCTGATACCGGATAAGAAGAGCTTAATACGTTACGGATTACAGAAGGATTGTAATCCAACTTATACGGCGTAAGACTCTCTACAATATTGCTTAAACGTTAGCAGTAAGTACATAATTGAGAAGACCGCGGCTATAGTCTTTTTATTGCTGTGTTATAACTAGTGACGTGCCGGATATCTGTATCCTCGAATAGGCGAAGCAGTAGAAAGATCTGAATCCGTATTTGTATCCGTTTCTTTTTAGGCGGGTCTTGGACGGATCTTTTATATTATTATATTTCATTACATGTACAACAATCTAAATATAGGTAATAAGGTAGGAGTGAAATACTATTAACCTTCATTTATCTATTTTTTAGATCACATTTGGATCAGCAAAACCACAAACTATATGAATACTACACTGGGAAAGAAACGTGTCGCTGCGCATATATGCAAACGCTCTTATCAATAACATATCATAATAAATAATTTATCTTTATAATGAGATCAAAACTTCTAATATTTTTAGTATTAAAAGACCCAACTGAGTAACAAAATAATTATAAGAAATCAAAAATCCATATCCGTATTCGCGGATCTAAACAACAATGATACGTATTCCTATTCGCGGATTTAGTTTTTTAACGATTCGGCACACCTCTAGTTATAACATCTACGCGACTATGAATTTGTAGCGCCTTGGTAGGTATAAATTAATTTTTTTTCATCAATAGCAAACAAGCAGATGGCTTTCCTGATGGAAAGAGAAACCATCGCCTATAGACACCAAACATGTTAATGATGCGTTGCACTTGCTATCCGTGTGGCGGTATGGCTATGCACCATGCGGTAAGTCTACCCAAACTGGCCGGCTTGAAAGAGGCGATAATTTATCAATAATTAAGTATTTACTTAATGAAAACGATTTTCGTTGAAAATTCTTTTTTTGCATTTTTTATATTATTTTTATTTTGTGTAAAATTATGCCAATCAAAGGATAACAATGATTCAAATAAAAATGTTCTAGGGTAAAACATATTAAAGCGTCGCTGAAAAAGAAAAAATATAATTAAAACTATATAACTAGTGGGATTCAATGGCATATCCATACTAAGATAACGTCACTCCATTCCGGCAATATGCACTACCTACTCCGATCTATGATAATAATGGATACACTTTAAGACGATTAGGTACAAATTTATTATTTTTTATTAATATATATAATTTGAATAAAATATTATATTAATATTTTATTCAGAAAATAGCAGCCAGATGAGAAGGCAGAGATCTATGCTTCAAAATGGGATCGAGAACAAATAGTTATTTGTAACTAGCTGACCTGGCAAACGTTGTTCTGCCTTTTTAACAACTTTAATTTGTTTCTCACCTTTTCAACCTTCCCTAGACTTTAACAATTAATTCAAAACCAAAATTAGCTAATTCGGTTCAGCCGTTTTCGAGTTTTAGTAAGACTAACGAACAGCAATTGATTTTTATATATATAGCTTATGTAAATACACTTCTGTTTCACAAAACACTTTCTTTAATTTATGTCGCCAACCGGTTTCGCTTTTCAGGGCATCTTCAGGGCTACGAGACTTTTATAAACATAGCATTAACGTATCTAAACTAATATTTTGTACAAATAAGGTAGGCATACATTTTCTAATTAAACAAATGTTGTCAGCTCTCAGCGGTAGATATTTTTCTGGCAATGGTATATTCTTTGACTAAAGAAGCAATATTAATAGTTATTTATAAAACTTTTAAATCTTTTGCTTGTACGGTTACAGCAACAATTATCCAATTCAATGTTAAGAGTACGTGTTATGTACTTGAAACCTTATCGACATCGAATTAATATACAACGCAATCTAACGCTATCTCACATTGATATCTTATCACAGGCGCATGACGATGCCGAGGACACGAAGGCAAGTAGGTACTTTGTTTTGTGAGACGAACAATTTGTATCAAACATTTATCATTTTAACTTCTAAGGTGGTTTGCGAATATTTAAATTCAGTTATAAATTTAAATAGAGAATATTTAAATACATATAAAATTTATAATAATTGATATACTAACTCCGGCGTACACGTTTTCGTAATTTTTCTCTTCATAAATCATATATATAAAAATCAATTGCTGTTCGTTAGTCTCGCTAAAACTCGAGAACGTCTGAACCGATTTGGCTAATTTTGGTTTTGAATTAATTGCTGAAGTCCAGGGAAGGTTTAAAAGGTGAGAAAATATAGAAAAAAAAAATAAAAGTAGTTAACAATGCCGGGTCAGCTAGTATTAATTAAAAAACTATAGCATTAAATTAAGCTGCCATGGTTTTTCATTATAGTTGGATGTTTCACCTGCCATCAACATTTTTCCTAACTTAAAATAAAATAGTGCTCGCTCCTCGCGGCTTAGTGCGAGTCAGGCTGTCGTATACGTCTGACTGATATCGTATCTATGTATATTACTATTACAAATGCGAAAGTTTAAATGTTTGGATGGATGTTTTGTCACACAATCATGCAAATACTACTGAAAAGATTTAAATGAAATTTGGCACACAGGTAGATGATGACCTGGAATAGCACATAGGTTCTTTTTCCCGCGGGATTCACCAAAAACTTTTATAATGCATGGGCTGCACGCTGCAGCTAGTAATCAATATTAAAAAAAATGCTATTGGGTTAAAATCATATGTTATAGAATAATATTTGAGACCATTCGTTGCGATTAAGTTGCTATAAGCTTTTACACACAATGCCCGATCCGTTCCGACATTACGATCCTAGAACGTGTCTCAAGAACGGGTCGTTAAAACGCATCGCAAGGCTGGTTACACTGGCTCTGATCCGTGTTGCGATACATAACCATTGATTATACTTCAAGATTGCGTTTAAGACGTGGCGTGGAAAAATACCCATTTGGAAAGAAAGCAAAGTGAGCAAGTAAAGAAGTGATACATGTTCAGATGAAGGCCGAAGAGAAGAAACAGTACTGCTACAGTCTATATTACAACCCTATGCATCCGCTAAAAAGTAGTATATAATATAGGAGATTGAAGCACAGCGTTAACCAAAGCTTTCGTGAAATTATTTCCCATTGGACGTGTCCTAACACCACGAAGAGCACGTGGTCTTTGTTTCCAGAAACAGAGATCGGATGAACGGCATGCGATCACTAGAATCTAATTAAAATGGTTCTATTAAGTTTTTTTTCCGAAAACTTAATGGTCAAATATAATATTTTTACCGTATTTATCATGGAGAGTGTTCCGATGAGTTGTTTGGATTAATTCCTGTCGCCGAATTCCATCATCGGGCAACGCGTCAAAATTTAAAGTTCCATCCTCATTATCTCGATGTCTGGAAATCCACAACTGTGCGATTCTCCCGACACTTTTTGCCACGTATACGACTTAGGGACCTTCAAGAAAAGAGCTTACTCATTCTTAAAAGATCGGAAACGCAACTGCAAGACCTCTCGTATTGCGGATGTCCATGGGCGGCGGTGATCACTTACCATCAGGTGTACCTCCTGCTCGCTTGCCCCCTCTGCTATAAAAAAATGTTATTAAATACATTTAACTGATTCAGGCGTTAGTTTGCGGAAATCCATAATTAAAAAGGTGAAATTAATTAAATTTGCTATTATCCGTGAACTATTCTATGTGACCTCCGCGATGGCATCGAAAAGAAAGACCCCTGTTTTATTAATTGGTGAGTTTTATCTATACAAATAAATAAAATTGGAGTGTCTGTTATATGTATTAGAATTTTAACTAAATGCATACGAATGTATACACGGTACATATATACCAAAATAACATTTTTAAAACTTTTTGTCTGTCTTTCTGTCAGTCTGTTCGTTAATCTCTGAAACGGCTGGACCAATTTTGACGGGACCGACTTTCACTGGCAGACAGCTTATGTAATAAGGAGTAACTTAGGCTACTTTTTTTGTTTTTTAAATAGCGGACACAGCTCGTCCATTTAAAAAACCGCCGTCTTTGTTTTTTAAAGGAGGTCACATAGAACAGTTCGCGAATAATAGCAAATTTAATTAATTTCACTTTTTTTTATAAAATACAAATTATAAGCGGCAGTAACGTAAGAAAATGTTATTCATATTTTCAAACCCTTTGTATTAACTATTAATAACTACATGAGATGTAGAAAATGCATATTTCATATTAGAATAGAAAATGTATTAGGAACTCGATATCATTGTTTTGTATCGGTTAGATTTATAATCGATTGATCGATACAATCGGATAACAACTCTATTTCTAGATTTATCATTGCGTTTCACTTTCGTTGTGCAGTGCAACTACGATCCGCTGGCCAGTTAATAAAAAACGATAGGTACTCAATGTTCAGAATCTAATTTATGATAATGGATACGAAGTATGTTAAAACGCTTACTTTCGAAACTATTAATCATGTGTAACGTATTCATCATTAGATCTGCATAAAATTATATCTGTAAAGCTGCGATCTATTTCTATTATGCTTTTGTTAGTATTCACCAGCGAAAATTACAAGCTAAATCGTACGAGAAAGCGAGAATACCTGGTAATCGATTCCAATCTCTTTTCACACATTTACTAATTTGCCTAAGACGTAAATAAATCTCGGTAAATTTTGTAAAATCGTAGTTGTCTTAAAGTTTTCGATTTCTTTTATAGCTTATCCCCCCACACACACAGAGACACCCACGAGCCTTCTTTATTTGCGCAGTTAAGATATATTAAGAATTAAAAATTAAGTTTTCCATACAATTTTTTACCAGGTTTAATCTATTCTACTTATTAGGGATTATTTTACTTTAGAAAACATGGTGGTTACAGCACTAAGGCTAAGGCTGCCATCTCTTAAATTACTGACGCCAGATAAAAACTTCAATAACCCCAAAAATTTGGGCGTATATGCTGCAATAGCGTCAATGCTTGTTGTATTCCGGTTCGGAGGGTAAGGTAGCTTGTAGACTAACGCATGTGGCATTGCCATCCAGCCATACTGTTAGCAATGAACCATTAGGAGAGCCATCTGCTTGTTTGCTATCTAATGAAAAAAAAAACATTTCTTTTATGTTATTTTTTATATTAATATAAAAACTTTTGATTTGCTATTTACTTTGATGGGAAGATAAATATGTAGAAATTTGTTTACTAGCACTACATTTTTAAATTTATCAGGATTCTTCCAATACAAAAGGTGAATCTCCTGAAGGGTTTCAAAAACGTCCTTCCCCCTCCCCCCAGACGCTCTGTAAGATATAACATACCCAGGGAATTCCAGACGAATTACATGCCTAACTAAGGCGTAAACTGTGCGTCTTGGCAATCTTCGACATTTTCTATATGCTTATCGGGAAGCACGAAAATTGTTGAAACACATAAATCGTAATACTTTACATAGTTTGTGCTACAACTGTAGTATTACATATTTTACCATTTTCAGCTTTAAATTATGAAAATTAAAACTTTCAAATATTTTCATGACGATGTCAGTGAATGTATGTATATGACAAGTAGGTACATGCAATAGATGGGGAACCTTTTCTTAGGTATAATATAGCAGAAAATGTTATCAAAATGTGGCAAGTTGGTAGTTTAAATGTATATATGCTGTATCATGGAAAAACCCACAGATGATATTTCAACAGTTAGTTCAGCTGATTCACAGACTGCAAATGCTTTTATTATATCAGGTGTCTCGTTTTTAAATTTGTTTAATAAGAACTATGATTTAAATGGTGTTAAGTACTAATTCTATAAAAATAATTTGATTTAAGGGTTTCAGTTCATGTCCAAATTTTTTTTTTAAAACTGATTTTGTTATTAACATGTTTTGGAAAGGGCTTGATCCAAAACCAGTAAAAATAACAATGTATGTCTTCTACAGATTATAATTTAAACTAGCTCTGCCCGCCACATCCTCTGCATGAAAAAAAATAAATAAAATAAAAGTAGCTTGAGTTACTCCTTATTACGTAAGCTATCAGCCAGTAAAAGTCCTGTTAAAATCGGTCTAGCCGAGATTAGCCGGAACGTACAGATAAAAATTGTAAAAATTTTTATTTCAGTATATGTACGTGTATACATCCATATGCACTTAGTAAAAAGCGGTTAATTAAATATTACAAACAGACACTCCAATTCTATTTATTTGTATAGATATATGTATATATATATATATATATATATATATATATATATATATATATATATATATATATATATATATATACTCTGCAGTTTATAAAAGGTGTCACTACCATTGTTACATACTTCTTGGTAGAGTTCTGCAACGTCTTTCCCGGCTATTTAGTACCACTGCTTTATCTATTCTGGCCACAATAGCATCAATACTTGTCATGTCCCAGTTTGAAGGTTAAGGTAGCCAGTAACCTTATGCAAGTGGGGTGATGGTTGGTTCTTTCCATTAGGAGAGCCATTTGCTTGTTTGCTATCTTACGATATAAAACAGCATTCCTGATGTTAAGTGACAATTGCACTGTTTACACCAAAAATGTTGATAGTGCAATCTACACAAGAGAAATATATGACTACCTAACTAAGAAGCTACTTACACTCTCTTACTGACTACCCTCATGCTGCAAATCGGAATACACCAGTAACAATAACAATATGAATAAGTATGGCTGGCAAATGACTTATGGAACATTAATTTAAAATGATATTTGGTGTTAAAGGTATAGATGTTTATTTTATTTTATTGTGCTTCAAAATTAACAAAGTAAAACAACAATGGTATTATAACTTATACAAAGGTACACAAATGTGGCTTTATCGCTAAAGAGCAATCTTTCATATACAAGCTAAAATTGTAGATGATAAAATTTTGACTAGTTAATCGTAGGAAAGTCAAAACTATACATTGAATATTTTTTTTAAAAGAATACTTGGGGTGTGATCTACAATCGTTGTCGAAGACAAAAATATAGTTTTTAGAATTTTTGTCTGTTTGTCTGTATGTATGTCCGGGGTAAACTTAAAAAGTACTGCATGGATTTACTTCAAATTTTCCATGAATATTATTAATAGGTCGGGTCAACATATAGGCTACACATTATCACGCTATCACCTATAGGGGAGGAGCTGTGCGGAGTAAACGAAGTCGCAGGCAACAGCTAGTATTATATATAAAAGATAATTGTTTATTATTGAATCTGTATTTTAATATGTGAACGAAAAACTTTGGCCCCTTTTTAAGTCAATTGCACGAACTGTGGAGTATGAAGCTTGGCACAATTGAGGTTTATGTTGCACAGGACTGGAGAAACCTTTTGTTTTACATAAATTCCATTGCTTTTTTTATATCATAAGATAGCAAACAAGCTGATGGGTCTCCTGATGGAAATAGTCAACTATCGCCTATAGAAACCAAAGATGTTATTGGTGTGTTGCTATCTTGTGGCAAGATCTAATACCATGTGCATAAGTTTATTGGCTACCTTAACCTTCAAACTGGAACATGACAGTGACAAGCACTGACACTATTATGGCAGGAATAGGTAAGGCGGTGGAAGCAGACCTGGGTGAGACAATGCAGAACTCTACCACCTAGTAGCCACGATGTTAGTGACTCGTATAGCCAGTCAGTCACCTTTTACAACCTGCCTGGCCTAAATTTAAAAAATATATATCAATGTTTAGTTTATAGTCGAATTTCAGCCACAGGCAATCACGGGTTTTTATTATTTTTTTGTAAATAATTTTAAATTACGATGCCAACTCATCTCCATTAATTTTTAAAAAGTATACCTGACATGATAAAAAATTAAATTATATTTATAATCCTCGTAATTCATATCTCTTTCATGCAAAGCTTTAATTTATCAGAACAAATTATGGTTTGTGATTTCTAAGGGATAAATAGTAATGTGCCATTGTCTTGCCTATTTCTACCTTGTACTCTGACTTTGAGGGTAGGGTAGAAAATTTGATAATACTATGACAATTGTAGTCATTTATTTTTAATGTAATTATATATCTGTGGTTGTTGTGAAATCTATGTTGTTTTTGACTTCAGTCAATGTGGTTGTTTCAGGTGGTGGCAAATATCCTAATATGCACATGGCATTAGACCTCGATGATACAATGCACGCAAACGCAAAGATAGCAACGCAACATTAAAATCTTTGGTGTCTATAGGCGATGGTTGACTCTTACCATCAGGAGACCCATCTGCTTGTTTGCTATCTCATGTTATAAAAGGAAAAAATAATAATAAAAGTGGAATCAATCATTCACTGATAAATAATCAACAACATATGACAATTGTCTAACGTGTCTTAGTCACCACATCGACATTGGCGGAATCTCGTTGCCCTAAGCAATGGGCAAAAGCCATTTATAAAAAATTAAAAAATAACAAATTTACCAATACAATATTTATATATAGAAAGCACTTGCACTATTAGATAACGAAGAGAGTAGAATAAATTTATCAATCTCCATGAAATGTAAGTTAATTTGATAACATCCCACAATAAAGAAAACTACATAACGTCAAAACTAAAAGGGTGGTTTAGAGGGAGCCATCTAAAGGTAATTTTGTTTAGAAAATTGAAATTTATAAAGCTAGGGGTAACTTACTTTAAATAAAAGCTTCAGTTTTATAAACAAATTTATAAATATTGTCTCTTTTTGTGCGAAAAAATATATTAAAACGGGCTATTCAGTGTCTCAAAAAATTCATAAATTTCAGTTTTGCTACATTACTATGTAATGAGACATGTCCCTATGGAACAGTCAAAATACATATTATTGGACAAATTACACGATTTGATCTAAATCCAACACTAGCAAATAATTTGCTTGTGACATGGGCAATAGTCAACAATATTAATACATAATATAAATTCTGAAATATTTATAATAAACAACCAACAGCAGCAATGCAAAAATCTATGCTCATCACACAATGTTTGTCCCATCATCAACAATTCAGCCCCGGCCCCATCAATTGCTTAGTCAGGGTCAATGACGCACATAAAAAAATGTAGGACACTAAAAATACTGCTTGAATTTGATATTACAATAAATTAAAGATTAAGATGATAGGTCAGTATAAATGATATTTTGTAAAACTTGGTTCAATTTGTATATTCTGTGAAGTATTTAGTATTAAGTTAGGAATATATGTGTATGCACTATTTTCTAATTTTTCCTCAATACACTGGTTTGTGAGAATGTACATATTATGCTAAAACTTAAGGATGAAGAAAAGGCCTCCTATTCATTACACGTAATATAAATATCCATCTTATCTTTAGTTATCTAGGTGTTCAACTCACATCAGTAATTTTATCTTGTGTAGTTTATACTGTGATAAACATTATCCTAACCTCTTTAATATAAAATTACACTGCTAATAATTTAGTACATTTTATCACTTGTCCAGCGAATCAGCACAGTTTAGTAAATACCAATGCTTCTATGATTCATATATTATTTATAATAACATATCTTTTACCTACTGATAAATTGTTATATGTATAAATATCTGTTATTTTTCCATTCAAGATTTTAAATGATGATAAAATATGCATGACATTCAGTAGCATAACTTAATAGCAGGCAATATTTTTTGTTTATCCTACAGCTGATGGAAGCCTTGCCTTGAAATGTGACGAAAACTTTTTTCAACTTTTAAATGACAGAAAGTTAGACTGACCTTGCAAACGGTGTCTGCTCGACGTGATAGTAGTCTGTGATGGGTTCCGACCGCATAATACTGCGGAGAACCTCCTCTGTGAGCTCCAAAAGTCCATCACTCGCCATCGTGAAGTCTGTGAAGCCAAGCTTGTTCAAACTACATAAACCACTCATTTTCAACGTGTTGCGACTAACGGACGAAATGGAATAATCCAAAAAGTCACTAAACGTAACACAGTAGTTCTTAAAATCAAATTATACACTTATACAAAATTATTGCCTGTATTTAGGCCGCAAATAACATTTTAGATGCCTTCAATTTCTCAAAATGTAACTGAATGCTCTCCGTTGTCATTGCGAGAAGCGGTTACGGTTTTGAAGGCTCAAGCTCCACTTAAACTAGAATTCGACACGATTTATTAAACAAACATTTGTATCACTTCATTTTCTTAACGAAAAGTAAAAACAAGTTGTTTATTTACACACGCGTTTTGCGAAAAACTTATAAATTGGCAACGCGGAGGACAGCTGCGCATCGACGACTCGATCGCACTTCGTCGTACACGTTTCTGTCAAACTGAATTGAAATAACAATTCACATTTCACAGTTCCTTTCCTACTTCTTTAGTTCTCCGTTCCGCCACAAATTCTCAGCGCGGCGTTCTATTCGAATTCCAAATTTAGCTAATGTCACTTCAAGTTCAAAAGTTGCAAGCACGTAGGTGTGTCAAGCACCACAAGATGTCACTGTTTTATATGCCAAAATGTTGCCAGAAATGTACAAATTGAAATAAAAAAAAATATTGTACACTTTATATATTATTAAAAAATTACTCATGTATAATACAACTTAAACATATTATTCTAAATTTAAAATTTTGTTAATAAAATTAATAAAACGTCATGTTACAATAAATACTGTTACGTCCTGCCATCTATTGACATTAATATAAAATTATTTACATTGTCAGTTTTGCATAGTAGTTAGTAGATAAAGTACTAGATGAGTACTAGTTTCAAGTTTATATAGGCACCTTTATATATTTATGACTTTTAACTGATTATAATAATTATTTTATATAATCAGTTACAAGTTATGTTATTAGAAGCCACTAAAAACCTAGTAAAACCTCGATTCGAAAATGAAACTGTCCTTAAGGTAAAATTCGAAGCTTGTTGAAAATACGAATGTAATTTTTATCAATTATTATGGAAGTATCGATTATAGGACAATGACGTTGATGATGATAATATTGCACACGTCATTGTTATGTAGGAACATCACTAAAACGTAAGTAATATCCATAAACACCACCATAATGTCAATAACTATCAAGGCCGCGAGAGTGTCTCCATATCATGAAGCTGTATAATATCGGGAGGCAACACTTCTAATAGTCCTACATAATTACGTACATAAAACACAACTTTTAATACTGCTGTCATCTTCCGCGGTCTTACCCCATTGACGTGTAATATTATACATATCAATGTCTTACCCTCTCTTTACAACACAGCTGTATAAAAAGAGATGTAACGTAGGTATTTGTCTCAATTCTCAAGTGATAGGAGGGCTAGCACAGACTAAACACTATATATGGTAAGGGCTAGATCCACCTTTATCTAATACTTCATGCTCAATATTCTCAAATCTCGATTCTCAATAAATTTTCCTACTTACTGTGTTTCCACAGTCGTTTATTTCTTAATAAAAATTACCCATGAATATCAAGTTTTTAGGTCTGTATATTATGTATCGACTATAAAGCGTGTAAGGAACGGTGTATCGAAATTAATCGAGAAAATAAATTCCTTTTCTTGTGGGAAATGCAAAATTTGGGATTTATGATTTAATTTTTACGCCACTAATGCCACAATGTAAAGCGTAGGTAGGTATCACAGAACAATGTAGGTATATATATATTGTTTGGGTACTATCATGTATTCTGTTCTGTGGTTTGGGCTCGACCAATGACGTGTATAATATACGCGTCATTGGGCTCGACGCACCCGCGATACTCGCGAACTAATGGGTAGCCGTTGTTGCGCGGCATAACACATTGCTTATTTTGTGTTTATTTCCTTCTATTTTAATATGTTTTTAGAAAAATCATCGAAGAGTATTAGAATAAATTCAATTATACAAAGTTAAGAAAAAGATCGTCAAATTATTAAAAATCCCATACTTTCCAACAGTTTCCGACTCAGAATCGTGGTCCAAATCTATAGTTTTCATTTTCGACAGACTGTCCCTTACACCCCGTATGCATGATCAGACGGTAATATCTGCATACTAATCGTCCTATTATATTATATAGACCCTTCTATCTGCGTCCTAATATATTATAAAGACCCTTGCTTGTGTTTTGGTACCGATATCACAAATTATATAGGTGATAATTAATATCGTAATGACTCAGCCGCACTTCCATCAATCGTCACTAAGCTTCGTGCAATGACATGATAAATGCAGATGTGACCTTTGCATTTATCGTGTCATTGCACGAAGCATTCCGATGATCTTAGTCCATACCTGGTGCCTATTACCTATATAATCTTTTTGATACTTGTTTTGCCAAAAAGTACGATTTAGTTATATTATTCACTGTGATTTTAAATTTTTTAAATATTACGGTTGCAAGTAATCATATGGCTAACGGAAAGCTACAATCATAGCATACAACAAATAATTTCCTCCCAAATTGGAAGTAACAAGTAAGCGCAAAGATCTTGCGATAGAAAAAGGAAAGGTGAGCATGAAATAACCGGCGGGGTTATCACGTAACTGGCAATGCGATTATTATCGTAATTGTTTAGTTATTGCAAGACACATAACAGCCTTGTATATTAGTGGCAGTCGTTGCCGCTTGATTAGTTTTGGTGCTGTGACATTGCAAAAAGTGCATCTAGTGATCAGCAAGCAATTGGCGACGTTTTTGATGGTTTTTTCGTTACGTTTAAAAGTCATCGCTGGTCGCTGGCGGATTGCAAACGTTAGGTGATACGCCAGCGGTAAAAACTTGGTAGAGCTGTTCAACCAAGTAGTCTTAGTAGTAGTCACTTAGTAGACTCATAATCGTACTATGACGACCAGTATCAGTAGTGATACGCATAAACACCATAGTAAGTCATTCGCTTTTTACGAACTGCCTGACAAGAGGGCAGACGATTTATTCTTTAGAAGGGGCTGGCCGCCGGACCATGGCCGGAACAACATGGCACTAATACATGTAGCGCCATCTAGAAAAATATATTCAAACTGTTATGTCAACGGTACGTATAAAAATTCATATATATTTTACTTGTTAATGCTTACAAAAAATGCACCACATTTTTTAATACATCTTTGAGGATTTCAATATAGGTAGCTAATTTTTATACAAAAAAATATTTTTTAGGATATATACCTAATGCTACCTAAAGCTATTTTAACTTCCCACGAAAAGAAGTTCCTGATTTCACCCTGATTTCCGTAAACCGACTTTTTACCAGACCGTTAAGTTTTGAGGTTCTAGGAAACTTTTCCGACTATTTTCACGATGACGTTAATATTGTTGTGTGCTTCGAGTTCATCATTGTGCAATCAAACACCACATATAATAAAACGTGTATTTACAACACAAATATACAAAACACCACAATGCAATACGTAAATACACTTATAAACACCAATAGCATTCACTATATCAACACTAAACTTAACCGACTACGCTGAATCACTAAAACATTTCTCGTTGCTTCACTCTGGTCTTTTCTAGTGTCACTTTCGATCGCTTTATAAAAACTGCACTCTATTTGTCAATACATCCTAGGGTATTTATACCCAGGGTAAAGTTCGACCTTATTCCCGAATGTTCGGAAATTATTGCGTAAACCAGGGGTTCCCAAAGTGTGCGCCGCGGCGCCCTAGGGCGTCGTAGGAAGTAAAGAGGAGCGCCGTGAGTCGATCCTCTATCTATCATTATTTGAAACCACAAATATACGCGGGTGCCTTTTTAAGTGTATTGCTCACTCGTCAAAGTACCGTGTACGCGTCTGAAAACCGTTGATACCCGCCCCCCCACACGTCTTTACCTCGCCGCGCTCGCTTACTCGTAGTTGTTAGGTACCTGCCTTTTACTTTCGACTGTCTTTTTTCGGGCGCCGTGACAAAATACTTAACTTGTAAATGCGCCGAGGGTTTTAAAAGATTGGGAACCCCTGGCGTAAACAATGCTATGTATTCGGGTAACGGCTAATATTTGTTTATCAATATAAGTAGCTATCTCTTTCTTTTATTTCTAGATCGCTCCAGCGTTTAAACTTTTCACGTTTCTAGATTATTCGTAACAATATGTCTGTATGAATGTATGTGTGTATGTACACCTTACATAACTTTTTTCAAATAGATTCCTTCAAACTTAGATTTCGCCCAGTAGTGCGGCCTATTATTTCTTATCGGTGTAGTTTTAGCTCAGAAGCAGTGATTGTCCAGGCTCCATTTAAAAATAGACCATTTACCATTATGACAGACAGTTTGTAAGAGGCAAACAATTCGCTATGCGAGTCAGTACCATCCTGGCTAGTACTAGGTGGTAGAGTTCTGCATTATCTCTGCCGGTCTGATACCACAGCCTATAACTTATCGCTGCCGCGATAACGTCGTGTTCCGGTTTGGACGGTTAGAGTGCCGGTTTTGGCATTACTACCTCGTCGCAAGGAGAGCAACGCGCCATTAACATCTTTAGTGTCTAAAAGCGAGGGTTTTCTCTTACCATCAGGGTAGACATCTGCTTGTTGAAATAAATAAAATAAGTAAGGGGACAGAATTAATGGGAGAAACAATCTCGATTCGATCTCGTTCTTGAATTTGTAATTAAAAAACGTCCATAGATTTAATAGTATGAACATTATATTATCGTAATAATTTTGCGATTGTGTGCACTGACATGAAACGGATAAAGAAATAAGACAAAATTTTCATTTTAGATTACTTGTAATAAAATATGTCAATCAACAACTTATGCATTATTTTTTTTCCAATAAAGCTCCATCATAGCCTTAAGTGTTGCTGCGGAAGGAAGGTCTATGTTCTTGAAAAATGATTCTTGATTTATTTTTGCCAACCATTGCACTGTGCGAGGAAATCTGGAAATTTAAGTAAAATTAAATAAATATATGTATATCGTTATGCTCTTTTTTTACAACGTCTTAGTACCTATGTACAGTGTACATGTCATTACATGGCACAGTTTTTTATTTACTGTCATTTTAGACACTCATAAGTCGTTACATATGAAGACTAGCTAATACCCGCCCGTTTTTTATATATGAATTTTAAAACTTTGTGGTCACTCGGGAGGTAGGCTGAATAGTTTAATTTTTTTACTAGTTTCTGAAAAAAAGAATTCCGTTTATGTCATGTCTTTTGCAAAGATACTTATTGTTAACGCCCATGCCAAAAAAAAGATACTTAATCTTTTTTTTGGCATGGGCCAAACTGCCATTCGTCAAGTTTAAACATAATCGTTGATATGAACATAGTCAGTTGCAGCTGGAGTGAAATGTGCTGAGCATAAATAGCGCTTGTAGCGCTGCTTTAACAGTTTACTGGAAACGTATTTACAAGCACTTTTACCGCTTTATTTTTATAAATTCTTTGAGATGGTGATGCCATCACTATTGCATGCTTTTTATGGACACTTTTATCTACAGAGTTGGTTTTCCTCTACACCCTGATTTTTTTTGTTAAGTTTTATGGTTTTTACTTTACAATACTTTTTGAGTTATAGTCACGAAGTACTACCGATTGACTATAGCTTCATAGTTATGGTCGAGTTCCGCAGTACTTATAATTACCTATAGTGCAATTAACTTAAACGGCCTTGCTAACTAGGCGTTTAGAGTATATGGCGGCACCTACTTAGAAGAATAACGCTTATTCTACGTGGCTGTATTACATTCCACTGGATTTCAATGGATCACTATCTCCTGGGTAACTAATCACTCACAGTGGTAAAGACTAAACCTCAAGCCCTTAATTCTCTGGTTTTTAAGTCGGCCGGCGGCAGTGACATGATTCCAAATCCCTTTAAACTCACTTCCTGTATCTTCCCTTCCGATTGGGTTTCGTGGGATCAACGATTCTTTTAATTTAAATTATTTCGGGGATATGGGTATGCGTCCCTTTTGGGTGGGATAGGGTTTTGCACAAAACAAATTTTATTACCCTCTATATAGATAATTACACCTGACTAATTTGATAAGAGCACGTTAACCTTGCCATATCCTTCCGCATACGCATTGCTTATTTAAATCTGTAAAAGTGTATCTAAAAAGAGTTTTTTTTTGTTTATTAAGCGAAGAAAAAAAACTTTGGGGAAGAAGATTGTTATAACTGAGTAAATATTCCTATAACTTTTGGTGCTAAGCTGCAAAAAACGTGGAATGTTATTACATGAAGGTAATGGTCAACACAATTACTTATTCTGATCCAGTTTGTGAATCGCCTGTAATGCGTTGGTAGTGGCACCTAAGCTAATGTCAGCCAAGGTGAGATGCTCACAAGCGAGATAATCGCGGTCTTGCAAGTACGCTTCGAGCACCGAATACCCATCCTCGATGCCTTGGATGTTCTTCTCAGTGGGACGTTTGAGGCCTTCGTAAATTGTTGGCAGCTGAAAGTAATTTAAAATGATGTTTTTCATATTTCATTTGTAATAAATATTTAAGTTAAACTTATGGTTTAGCCAGTGACAGTGGAGTGTGGAATGATTTTATTTATAAACGGATTATAAACTATTGTTCAGTCAGTTGTTTAACTTAACATATTACCTAATCTACTAACTAACCCGGCAAACGTTGTTTTGCCATACAAGTACTTGAGGAGTCATTGAGATAAAAACTATCCTTTCTTTTAAGTTGGATAAAACAGTAGATATCTACAAACTTTCATTTATATCGGTTCAGTATTTAGGAATCCATAATGAATAAACAACGTGACACGTAATTAATATATATTAAAATATAAATAAAAATGAATTATCTTAATGTATGCTTCTCTTATAGCTTCGAAATAAATGTGTAGGATTGAATATTTTTTTTTGTTGAATACGTTATAGTAAGGACAAGGTTTGTTAATAAGAAAATATTTAAAAATCTTAAAGTTTTTGAAAATCTTAAAGTAGAAAAAATAGTTGGGAAAAATAAACAGAAATTAGCAGGGGAGATTTTTAATATATTATAACAAAAAAGTACGGTTGGAATTATATTTCATTACGTGGTCATACTGTGAATGGAAGATTTTGTCTCGTTTTCTTCATTAGGTTTAAAGTCCACTCGTCCACTCGTTTAAAGTCAGAACAGGGCTGCTAATAATTAATGAATTATAACAAAAATACTAGTTTGTATGGGACACTGTGGAGCTGGGAAACAGTCGCGCAACTTTGTAGTATACCTAATACCAGAGAAACTGTTTGATATTGTAGTTTTAAAAGATGTCGAGAAGAAACACGGGTGCATGAAGAGAATAGAGACGTTATTGGCAGTGCAAGGGATGTTTAAATTAGTGAGTGCATGACACGTTTTTATAAAAATAAACTTAATCGCTGTGCACTTTTTTATATCATAAGGTTGCAAACAATCAGATGGATCTCATGATAGAAAAAGAAACCATCGCCTATAGACACCAAAGATATTAATGGTGCGTTGTTATTTGTGTAGCGGGATAACAATGCCACATGCAAAAGTCTACCGGCTACTTTGTTCTCCAAACCGAATACGACAGCGACAAACATTGACGCTATTGCGGCAGGAATAGGTAAGGCGGTGGTACCAAATACCCGGGCGAAATGTTGCGGAACTCTACCAACTCGTAGACACGATGGTCGTGAGACGTATATCCGGTCGCCTCTTACGACCTGCCTGGCAGAATGGCAGTTGATCTATTCTTCGAAGTAGCCTAGAACAACACAGGGAAACTTACAGTAACTTCTCTCAATCTCAAAAAGAGAACGCCTGCATTGAAGAAGAGACATTGATCAAGTAACGCTCTTGTCTTGATGTTACTTGGGTACAATCTCTCGTTGTGGTTTCCTCCGTATTTCGATAACAGGTACTTTGCTGTTGCATGGCTGAAATAAATTGTGAAAGATACTTGAAGGACTAAAAATTGTACATGTAACTAATGTATTCTGTCATTATTTTTATTATTTTATTAAATAGAATAATAAACAAGCATTTTTCACGTGTTGGTGCGTACTTCCTTAAAGAATAGACCAACTACTGTTCTGCCAGGCAGGTCGTAAAATGCGACCAATTGGCTATACGTGTCACTACCATCGTGAGTACTAGGTGGTAGAGTTCCGTAACGTCTCGCCCGGATATTTGGTACCACCACCTTGCCTATTCCTGCCGCTAGAGCGTTAATGATTGTCATTGCCGTGTTCTGGTTTGGGTAAGGTAGTCGGCAGACTATTGCGCGTGGCATTGCCATCCTGCCTCATGGATAGCAACACACCATTAACATCTTTGTGATCTACAGGTGATGGTTTCCTTCAGGAGAGCCATTTGCTTGTTTGCTATCTGAAGATATATATAAAAATAATATGATATTTGTTGCCTATAAATACCAAAACACTTTGAAGCTTCCTGTTTAAGAACATTACTAATTTTACCTAATTTTTCGAAAATCTAGCTTTCACTAGATCTCCACGTTTTGAGTTCCAGGGAATCCTTTCTTACATTTTTAGGAAAGGAAAGGTATTCCATTCCGTAGAGCACAATCAGAAACAGATGTCCTTGCATAATTGGAAGTAAGTGAAGCGAGTCCCCACCAACCTTACACTAAGGACTACAATATTCATGGAAGGTGTCGGCTGTAACACGCAATCTGCTTTTATATGAATGTGTTCAAAGTCAACTAGCCGACGAAGAAAAGTATTTAAATTGCAAATATCCGCGATTTTTCACGTGTGTCCTTGCGAAACCACTTAAAGAGAAAAATAATCAAGCGGTGTAAGAAATAGAACAAACTCAATGTAGGCCTGAAAACAAAGAAGGCTCCAGCAGCATAGCTATGAATGAATGAAAACTTTATATTGTACTTACAATTTAAAAATACATGTTTAGTATAATTATACTCGTAGTACACAAATGCGGTCTTATCGCCAAAAGAGTGATCTCTGCCAGACAACCTTTGTTGATAAGGATAACATTTTAAGGTAGAGTAGGGTATCCATAACATACATCCATATATATATATATATATATATATATATATATATATATATATATATATATATATATATATATATATATATATATATATATATAGAGAGAGAGAGAGAGAGAGAGAGAGAGAGAGAGAGAGAGTGAAGGAGTATAACGTACATATAGGACGAAAAAACATCTTAAATATCACATTTTCATACATTAATTAAGCTTGATATTTCCCCTGAATATTGTTAGCTGTGAAGGTTAATTGTATTTAGATTGAAGAATAGCGAAGCAAACCCCACTTAAGCAATGGCAAATATTACCTCTCAGATATAATGAAATCTCCGTCTATTAGAACAGGCACTGTACCCATAGGATTTTTCTGAAAATAGAAACAAAATCGTTGTTTAAAATCAATTATAATTAATGGTGTTTTTTCATAATTAATTAGAACTGATTTTATGGTAATCATAAGATAACAAGTAATGGGCTCTCCTGATGAAAAGAAACAACCATGATCTATAAACGAGCAATGAATCTATTGCGGAAGGAAGCGGTAAGGCAGTGGTATTAAACCCAGGCGAGACTTGTTTTCACGATGGTAGTGACACATTAAGCTAATCGTTAACAAACTGGCAGAATAGCAGAGTGCTAAGTGTGACTTTTTCTTTTCGCATTCGATCGTGAGCGCGTTTCGAGTTTACTAGGAATTTGTATGTGATTTGTACAGCGCCACCTAGTAGTAAACTGGTTTCTCACGTTTACCACTAGGTGGCGCTGTACAAATCACATACAAATTCCTAGTAAACTCGAAACGCGCTCACGATCGAATGCCAAAAGAAAAACTCACACTTAGCACTCAGATAGTCTTTTCTTCAAAGGAGGCTCGGACTCCGCACTAACATAAGAAAAAATTATGATTGTTGAAAGTAAACATGAAAAAATACTGATATCTACGCTACTTAATATACAATAGCTGGTCGACCGACATGTAACTAGATAAATTACGTTGATCATTAAAGTTAATTTTTTAACGCAGTAAAAATGCAGCAACCGACTCCCTATTTCAGGGCGCGATGATTCTGACTGGGATGGGCGATACGAGTGCGAATTTTAATATTTCCTTTGTATCATTTAAACTTCTACAGATTTTTTAAATGTAAAAGCGTACTTGTTATAGACAACACATTGTTTTGCTATTATTTAAAATCTCATGACTTTCCGTTAAGTATTTAGGCCATAACAAGCGTTTTCCTTTTTTCGGGGACAACTTTGAATATTTTTTCTATCGAGGAAACTACAAGCTATCATGTTTCTAAGTTGTATAATTTATCGACTGAATCTTTAGTATCTTACTTATGAATTGCTAAGTCTTTTACAATATAGCAAGAGATCTACCGAACGCATTTATTTCGAAACTAGCTGTTGCCCACGACTTCGTCCGCGCGGACTTCGTTTACTCCGCACATCTGCTCCCCCGTAGGTGATAGCGTGATAATATGTAGCCTATATGTTGACCCGACTTATTAGTAATATTCATGCAAACTTTGAAGTTAATCCATGCAGTACTTTTTAAGTTTACTCCGGACATACATGCAGACAAACAGACAAAAATTCTAAAAACTATATTTTTGGCTTCGATATCGATTGTAGATCACGCCCCAAGTATTCTTTTAAAAAAATATTCAATGTACAGTTTTGACTTTCCTACGATTTTATTATATGTATAGATTAGCTCGATGCGGCCTTAATAGATTATTACAGGGATGGAACTTAACTAGATAGATAGACTTTAATAGTTAGATTATCTAAATACATATATTTAACGCAGTACAACTGTAGCAACCGACTTGCCATTCCCTGTATCTCCAGAACCCTGCATCAGATCTTCACCAAATTAAAATGGAACCCACGCGGAGTATACCTTCAAAAAAAAAAAATCTTTTCATAAATGATAGAGTTTTGAAGTAACAAACCTAAAAACCATACAGCCAAATTAATAACCTCCTCCTATTGGGAATTTGATTGAAATTTTCGTCAAAATGGTTAGAGTCGTTTCCAAACCAATTACATACAAATATACAAGAATTGCTTGTTAAAGTATAGGATAAAGTAGCCATATACCTTTTGAACTTAGAATCCATCCATACTAATATTATAAATGCGAAAGTCTGTTTGTCTGTTACGCTTTCACAGCTAAATCGCTGGACCGATTTTCATGAAATTTGGCATGGAAATAGTTGAAGAGCCGGGGTCAAACATAGGCTATTTTTTTTTCAAAAATCAATCCTTAAAGGGTTGAAATAGATTAGATTCTAGAAAGAAATTTTTTCCACGCGAACGAAGTCGCGGGCACAGCTAGTATATTACAAATGCGAAAGTTTTGATGGCTGTATGTTACTCAATCACGCAAAATTACTGAACGGATTTGGATGAAATTTGGCACACACGTATATGATGACTTGAACTAGCACATAGACTACTTTTTATCCTATCCTAATAAGTTTTTTCCGCGGAATTCATTTAAAACTTTTATAATGCGACTATTACTATACGGTGTAGCTAGTATATTAAAAAACACAGCACGTTTACCATGAATTGACCTAGCATGTTTGCAAATTATTTCCTGGTGATATGAATGTAAGTAAAAAATAATAATACATAATAATAATCTTCAAGCTAGTTACCCTTTCGGGTAGGCAGAGTGGAGTGAAGCTAACGTCCACAGACTTTCCGCGAGGTGATCACGTAACTCGCAATGCGAAATTATCGTGATTGTTTAGTTATTGCAAGACACATAACAGCCTTGTACATTAGTGGTAGTCGTTGCCGCTTGATTAGTTTTGATGCTGTGACATTGCAAAAAGTGCATCTAGTGACCAGCAAGCAACCGGCGACGTTTTTGATGATTTTTTCATTACGTTTAAGCGTCATCGCTGATCGCTGGCGAATTGCAAACGTCAGATGATACGCCTACCGGTTCATAACGCTACATCGGTTTATCGGTTGACGAGACGAGTGGTGATCTCTATCGCACATTGTACCGATCTTATAACACTCACTTATCTTTACCAACCTTTTTGTACTCGCTGGACTTGTGTTCACGGTTCAAGAAGTCAGGTGTTTCCAACTCAAACTGTAAACCAAGTATATCTCCAATCATCCTAATGACGCTCACCGGAGGGCTTCCATCCAATTTGTAAAGCACTATTTTGCCTGTAAATTAAACCCATTGTAATGTATGCATAATAAATAGACATGCCTTCTCGTAACGTGTATTTATTGTTAATATTTTTATAATAATGATTGTTATAATTTGATTTGTCCTTCCCTTAATAACGCAGTTCTTATATAATGGCTTATTCAGCATTTAAATGTTCAGTGCACTGTATCAAAATATAGTTCCTGTTATTTTTTCTTATTTTAAGCGTTAATTTAGCTTTGAAATGTCTGTCATGTAATTTATATTTCAAAGTTACAACCTTGTCCTTGTCGTCTTGTTTTATTTCTTGTAATTTGGTTGTCTAGAAAAAAGCGCTTTTTAGTGATAAGATTGCTTTTGTATAAGTTGGTTAACTTTAGATTGTTTTTCTTATACAATAATAGTACAGTATTGCAGACCGGGAAATAGGCAATTGCAGGGCGTGTAAAAATTTGAAGACCGAGCCGCAGGCGAGGGTTTAATGATACGTTATTTGCGCTGAGGCATATAGGTATGCATAGCGTTTTTCTCACAAAAAATGCAAGGAAATAAAAATAATTATTATGTAATAAATTAACCTATTTTTGTTTTGATTTCACTGAAAGCCGGTTTCCCGTTGTTAATTTGGCTTCCAATCTTCGTGGTCTAGTGGACGGCAGTCGGACCAATGCACCATCGCAGCAATGTTATAATTACGTTTATAATTAAAATAAGAGTGTCGAAACGAGCTCCTTGATTTACTGCCAAATTATTTTTTCTCCGACTGTGCCGAAAGGTGAATGCATTTGTGGCTATACAGACACGTGAACGCAACTTGTACCAAAATAAAAGAGTGCTTAATTCAAATTACAACCCAGCACACCTTTTCATACAAAATTGCCGGCGCGTTTTTTATTCGAAATTTTAAAAAAGCGTCGGCAATGATTCATTTTTCTGTACAGTGCCTCCTCTGTACAGGAAATACTATGCTTCGCGTGCTCTTTATTCAAGCGTTCAAGTTATTTCCGCGCATGTTTGGCATTGTTCCCCATGTTGGTTCCGGGCTCCTTTGAAGAATAGACCAACTACCGTTCTGCCAGGCAGGTCGTAAAAGACGACCGATTGGCTATGCGAGTCACTACCACCGTTGCTACTAGGTGGTAGAGTTCAACATTGTCTCGCCCGGGTCTGGTACCACCGCCTTACCTATTTCTGCCGCAATAACGTCAGTGCTAGTCGCTGTCGTGTTCCGGTTTGGAAGGTAAGGTAGCCGGTAAACTTATGCATATGTGGCATTATATCTCGCCACAAGATAGCAACGCACCATTAACATCTTCGGTGTCTATAGGCGATTTGCTAACTTATGATATAATATATATATATATATATATATATATATATATATATATATATATATATATATATATATATATATATATATATATATATATATATATATATATATATATATATATATATATATATATATATATATATATATATATATCAATTAATTATATATATAAATCAATTAATTCTCGAAATACAGATAACCAACCTTGGTTTGCCATTTTGTTGATGATGTTTTCTTGCTTTTGTAAATATCTCAGTTGTTCTGTGAGTATCTAGAGAGCTGTGAGGTTACCTAAAACAATGGAATTATTATACATAGTTTTACTTATGTCCCTTGCAAGTCAAAACTTTTCAACAATAGTTTTTTCAATATTTTTACCAGAGAGACGTGGTGAAACATTTAACATTGTGCATATATATGTAGTTGCACACATAGCAAATAACAGGGGGAGATGAGGTACATTGATACATGGGGCACATAGATACAGTCAATATATATTGAAAACAAACCGCGTTAGAAGAGCCGTCCGCCACACATAAGAGGAATCATACACCCTACACGCACACTAAAGCCGCGTTTTCACTTTGCTATCGTGCGAGTGCGAGTGTTTAATGCAGGTGCTTAGTATTAAAGAAAAAATACTTGAAGACAGCGGTTGATCAGTGCGAGTGTTTAGTAATCTGCGTAGTAAAAGTGAATAGACGCTGATTAATTACTAATCACTCGCACTGATCAACTGCTGTCTTCACGTATTTTTTACTTAATACTTAGCACCTGCATTAAACACTCGCACTTGCACTAATCAAAGTGAAAACAGGGCTTTACGCGAAGTAAAACTAACTCGATGATTTGCGCTTGACAGGTTCCGTCGTCCACAATAACATTTTCATAGTTTTCTTTCGGATGTGATTCTTCTAATATATTTAGTATTACCGGTGATATATTAAGGATATTTGGTGAGTACATATCTGTCATTACATTAAGGGCCTGATTTTTTTTAAATTATTTATTGTTTAATTTTATAAAATATTTATTTCGATTGTAGTAGGCAGGGGCACATTGATACAAGTGCTGCCGGGGTAGATAGATACGTACTTACTTCATAAAAACTAGTAATTATTAGTGATTGTATAAGTGTAAAACGAGCGATGAATTATTAAGTCAATTAAAGATTAATTATAACTTTTTGTTTAAAAGAGTTTTTATGGCATAATTAAATGCTTGGATTTAATTGTTCTTTTTTTATATAAAAACATAAAAAAATAATTTTAATTAGTACTAGATTAAACTTAAGTACACATAATTTACCAAAATTTATAAAACTTATTTAATTTGTAGAAATCTTTCTATGAATCAAATGTATCAATATACATTTATACAAATTTCAATTTTTAGTAAATAGGCTCTTATATTATTTGTGAATGAATCTAATGGTTAATTTGTGTTTGAAAAGTCAGTTGAATACAAATTGAATAGATAGCAATTCTAAAATTGGATGTTATTATCAATAGGTCGCCTTTTATTAGGTCTAAGTAAAAATTGTATCAACGTGCCCCACCTCCCCCTACGGAATCAATTGATAATAACTTTTTGTCAGAAGACAAAAGAGAACAGACAAGGATATAAAAATTAATTACGCATAGCTTATGTGGCTTTTTTTTCATGGATTTTTTAATTTCTGTCGAAAGGTTTCAGCTTTGCAATAGATATTGCAAGCTCCTGCTATTTAAAATATGTTTACATTGCAATAATTATTGCTCTGGAGTCTAGAACAGGCGTTTTCAACCTTTTGGTGTCACTGGGACACTTTTCATTTTATTTGAGTTTCACGGCACACAATTAAAATAGTATCTAAGTAGTCAAGTAACCAAATGCACCAGGTATCCCACGACGGCTCACATTTTTTACTCATGGTCTCAGTCAACTTTTAAACATACACGGCGCACCGTTTTAAAACAGGTGGTATAGAGCTTTTCAATTTAGTTTAACGAATAATATATATATATATATATATATATATATATATATATCTTGAGTCTTGACACCATCTTTGGACAGTACTCGATCAAACCGATCACGTGGTATGTCTGTCTTGGTCTTCCCCAGTACCTACATCCTTCCACATTCGCATTGTATATCTGTTTTGTTAACCTTTCATCTACCATTCATTCTACATGTCGAAGCTAACGGCGCATGCCCTTACTCATCTTTACACAGACACCTTCTTTCAAGCCTAACCTCTTTCTCACTTCAATGTTTTGCCATACAAATTACTTGTATTGAATATTATGGTGGGGTAATTGAGAGAAGGGAGGGGGGGGGGATTAACTGAGATAAAAACTATGCTATATCTTAAGTTGGACTAAACAGTAGATATCTACAAAATTTTATTGAAATCGGTTCAGTCGTTTATGAGTCCACCGCGGACAATACACGTGACGCGTAAATTATATACTTATCGCACCTTTGGGAACAAAGTGTCACTTCTGCATTTTTTATGAAAACGACTTACGTATGCAGCAAAAATCGCGATAATCGACTCTATATACACGGCAAAAATAATAATAATAATTAATAATACTACGTTAAAAGTCTTAAACGTTATTGAAATATTTAAGAAATATGTGTAGAAAAATACTATTTTGCTTTTCCTGTAAAGTTTGCAAACATGCAGAAGTGACACTTTGTTCCCAAAGGTGCCATATATATATATATATTTTAGATTTAGATTAGATTATATCAAAATATAGTAAACCAGATAACTATCGCTAAGATGCATTATTAATTTGTCGGCTACCTTACCCTTCAAACCGGATGACGGTGTCAAATACTGAAATTATTAAAGAAGGAATAAGTTAGGCGATGGTGCCAAGCCCGAGCCAGACGTTGTAGAACTCTACAATACAAATTGATATATAACTAGGACAATTTAACTGTGGTTTAAGGAATTATTTTGACTTCAAGAACACCGATCAAATTACAATTTCTTGTCAGCTAATAAACTGGTAATTAATTATATTAATCGATGATCGTTCTGCCTATCATGCAATAAAACCAGTTTAATCAATATTTTAGAAAAAATTTATATTTCATTTTAACTATAACCCCATGATGGGGTTATAGTTAAAATGAAATAGGGGGGCCTAGAGAGGCCGGACCTTCCTTTGAAGAATAGAAAATCTGCCATTCGGCCAGGTAGTTCGAAAATGGTGACTAGGAGGAATGTTTGGCAATACGTATCACTACCATCGCGACTACTAGCTGGTAAAGTTCCATAACGCCTCGCCCGAGTATTTAGTAGGTACCACCACCTTGTCTATCCTGCCGCAATAGCGTCGGTACTTGTCGCTGTCGTGTTTCGGGTGGAGGATAGGTAGCCGCTAAACTTATGCAAGTGGCAATACCAACCCGCCATACGCATAGCAACGCAGCATTAACATCTTTGGTGTAGGTATATAGGTGATGGTTGTCTCTTGCCATCAGCAGAGCCGTAGCACGTTTGCTATTTTATACAACTAATTTGGAAAAGCATTTTTCCCTCGCCGACCGATTTATAATATAAATCATACACATAGGTGTGTGCAACCAAAACAAAGCGCGATACAAGGTCAGTTTTATTATAACTAGTTAGGTACTCTGTTGCGCAGCGGCCAACAATACATAATATAATAAAATCGTAGGAAAGTCAAAACTGTACATTGAATATTCTTTTTAGAGAATACTGGGGCGTGATCTACAATCGATATCAAAGCCAAAAATATAGTTTTTAGAATTTTTGTCTGTTTGTCTGTTGTCTGTATGTATGTACAGGTTAAACTCAAAAAGTACTGCATGGATTTACTTCAAATTTTGCATAAATATTACTGACAGGTCGGGTCAACATATAGGCTACATATTATCACGCTATCACCTACGGGGGAGGAGGTGTGCGGAGTAAACGAAGTGCGCGGACGAAGTCGCGGGCAACAGCTAGTAAAGCAATAAGCATAGATAAGTACCTATAACAGTTATGATAGAAACACAATAAAGAATTCCCAGTATACCTATCTAGAGCAAATTAACAAATTTAAACAGCTCGTCATTTGAAATATTCATTCCTAATGAAATACCTATCCATTGAAATCAGTTAGGTAGTATTTTACGAAATCTTTGCTAAATACGCACCAAAAAACATTTCAATGAATTAAAAATCTTTTAAGACCTCGATTTTTATTATAAAATAAACAGCTTACCGTCTTTAACACTATTTTTAAATAAAATGATAAATATACGGTCAGATACTTCACAAAAATCGTGTCGTATTCTAGATACCGAATGGTGACTAGCAAGTTTATTAACACTTACGCAATCTTCTCATATCTGACCTGTTTGTGTGTGTTTTTTAGCATTATATGTTGACATTCGAAAATTTTATCGACGTGATTATATTACTGTTTATAAAAGAGTTATAAAGAATTTTATATATTTGGGCGTTACTTTGCAGAAATCTATAACTCAGAAGAAACCAATTTAATTTGCTAATTCTCGCAGACTCTCATATATAATTCCTCTGCCAACTACTCTCTACGAAAGGCCACTACGGTTGTCGAGACTCGAGACAACAGACTGTGGTGACAGGTGTGGAGGTTGTCACTTGTCTAGGGCCTAGGCTGAAATGACGCGCCCACTATTTAATTAGTTGATTGAGATGTATGAGTGCAAATGTTAATAATGAGAGTTAAGAGGCAGTTCACACCACATGAGGAGATAAGGGGAATAGAGGTTGATCATCTTTAGAACGTTCAAAATTGTTACCTATTTTGGTAGGGCTGTCACAATAGGTTAAAACAAATTAAACAAAACATTTGTTAAATAGTTTTATTATTTAACTAGCTGTACCCGCAACTTTGTACGCAATTGACATACCTGCAGAGTAATTATTTCTATTTGACCACAGTATTTCTCATATTCAGCAATACATTGGAAGGTGAAGCACTTTTATTAAGAAATAACTTTTTTTTGGTTTTTAAAGCACTTTGTCTTTGCCGTTTATCCTTGTGCCTTGTGGGGCTCAGGCAGTATCGAAGTCAATACAAAATAACATTTAATGCCTAACATGGGCCTGTCGTAACGCCTTATTATTTTTTACAGTCAAGCTTACAGTTTTGTTGTCTGCCATCATACACTCATCCCGTATGACAATATTAGATTAAAGAACGTTATTGCAAAACCTATTTTTTATTGAAAGTTCACAAACCAGTGATACAAATGTCTCTATATGTATTGTCATCTTAAACATGATTGCGGCTAAAGGGGCTACGAATTTCACCCTTAATGTTGATGTAATTTTTTTAAGAATATATTAGATTAGCTGATTAGTTTTTGTAATTAATCGGTACATTAATCTGGAAGTTATATTTAAAAAAATCTGTTTCGCCAAATTTTTTTTGGGTTGTTTAAAAATTATATCAAAATCCCTTGGCCCATTTGGTTCAAATTTTCAGGAAGTCTATGTTTAGTGGAATCCAATCGAATGCCATCAACTGCGTTTCGATCGGTGCAGCCGTTCAAAAGTTATGAGATGTTTACATACAGACACATACATACACATATACAGACACACTGACGTCATCGCGAAAATAGTCGAAAAATTTCCTTGGACCACAAAACGTGGACATCGATTTTTGAAAATCGGAGCAAAATCAGTAACTTCTTTATACGTAGCGGGAAGTTAAAAGTACAAGTTTATTAATAGATTAATATTGTATTAAAATGGAGTGAATGAAATGAATTAAATGGTGGTAGACCACGCCAAAGCAGCATTTTAACTCGTTAGCATTTTAACTGTTTAGTCTTATAATAGATGGCGTTAGTAATAATAAAATTCTAATACAACATGTATTTCTTATTTTTTTTAATGTTTATAAAATGGTATTTTAATGGTTTTCATATCTAGACATGAACTTAAACTACCACGTCAAAGCTCAAACCTCAAAATGCGATACTTTTTCAGAAACAGATACCACAAAAGTGCATAGAAAGACTACAATATCGCTTATGGTTTATCTTATACTCCCAATCATCGATTATGCTGACTCATGTTACCCAGAACCACGGAGAAGTTATTAAATAAACTAGAACGATCACAAATTCTTTGTATTCGATATATCTTTCGTTTGCACAAATAGCACCTTATATCTCTATACAGCCCTTAACTAAATGGCTCTCAACACGTTTGCAAAGAAACACTCATGTTCTTTGTTTCCTGTATAACATTCTGTTCAATCCTTTAACACCACATTACTTAAAAGAACATTTTGAGTTTATTCATCCACCTAGATCTCCATGTCATCTGTAACTTTTCATTCAATCCTTTTACGTATTCCCATGCACAGCTCCAGTATTTTTTCTCACTCTTTTACAGTTACTGCTATAAGACTCTGGAACTCGCTCTCTCATTATATCCGTAACAGTACTTCACTTTGCTCTTTTAATAAACAGTGAAGACTTCATTATTTATCGTCTTTATCTGCAAGTTAGAATTAGCATCTATGAAACTAAACTATTCTTTTTCTTATTATATAAATAACTAGGGTAGCCCGCGACTTCGTTAGCGTGGAAAATTTTCAAAAAAGTAGTCTAAGTTACTCCCTATCACATCAGCTATCTGTCAGTGAAAGTCCCATCAAAATCGGTCAATCCGTTTCAGAGATTAGCCGGAACAAACAGACAGACAGACAAAAATTTTGAAAAATGTTATTTTGGTATTTGTATCGTGTATACATTCATATGCATTTAGTAAAAAGCGGTTATTTCAATATTACAAACAGACACTCCAATTTTATTTATTTGTAAGTATAGTTAGTTTTTTTTTTATTTCAATTAAGTTGTACACTGTCTACCTGTTCCGCTTTAACATTGTATTTCACTGTCATATGGAATTCTTCCTTTTGATTTCACAAATTTTATCCCCTATTTTAGCCCTTCAGGGGTTGATTTTTGAAAAAAAAAATAACTCTCGGACCTTCAACTATTTCCATGCCAAATTGCATGAAAATCGGCCCAGCGGTTTAGCCGTAAAAGCGTAACAGACAGACAAATAGACTTTCGCATTTACAATATTAGTATGGATGAAAATTGGTCCAGCAGTTTAGCCGTGAAAGCGTTGTCTATTGTGTTGACCGCGCTAACTATATCACCCGCGGACCACAGTTTGACGCTAACTGCAGTGACGCGTCAAGGCCCTTCGCGAAGCAGTTCGGGATATCGCGATAGCACGAACCTTCGTCGTAGCCCGATATATGTAGCTGCACCATTACTGTAATCTTATTTAAAAAATGATATAAAAAAAGACAAGCACGCTGAGTTTCTTCCGCTGGATCTTCTCAGTGTGTGACCGCATTGCCGATCTGGCAGTAGTTTAAAAAAATTATTGACCCGTCGAAATAACTTTTAAAAAGTTTTATTAAAATAATACTTCTGATTTCTAATTTCACTGTCTTGGGTTAGCTGTAAGATATCTCTTATTAGGGATAAGCTTGCCTTTTGTACTGTTTTCGTTGAATTGTTCCCTTAACGTCGCTTCCCATAATGTCGCTCCTATACGGACGTCTTGCCTGCATTCCCATTACATCGCTCTTCACCTTGTTGTAAGTCCCACAACGTCGCGCCTACTTATAGTAGTCTCTAAAAACAACTTCCTAGTATTCTAGAAAGATAAAAATAGTGTTTTTTTTTAATTATTATGAACGTTTTCTAACAATTAGGTGCATATTTTTATTGGTCGTTTTTAATTTAAAACGAGCTAAACATTGATATTGCGACTATACCATAACGTTTCACAATTAAATAATAAAATTTCATATATTGATTTATTACTTACTGGACGAGCATTACTTCCTAGGCGAAATAAACAAACAACAATAACTCTCACAAATGCATTCAACTACATCTATAGGAATCATGAGTCGTTATGTACGCTATGCATTTTGCTCGAAAATAAATTAGATTCTCGGGTTCGGTGCGTGCGAATAGGTCGTGTTTCAAGGTTAAAACGGTAAGTACATATTGTTGCATTATTAAAACAGCCTGATTAATATTAACAATAAAATTTTGCATATTTATGGTGGGTGGGTATTAATTGCAGAATACTCACAAATTCGGAGAGACATAAATTACTGCAGTTACACATTTTTGCTTGAATTCAAATATTTGCAAGTAAGTCTGTTTTGAGCTACTTTAACTAAATGTTTAAGCTAAATAGTCCGAGAGGAATCGGCGCATTAGACCGTAAACTATTTCTCAATTCTTTTATATGAATCTTTAAAATGTTTTATTGATTATATAACAATTTAAAAATTATATATAGTTATAAAATTTGCAAAAAAAATGCTTTTAAACAATAATATTTTTTTATATATTACTAGCTGTTGCCAGCGACTTCGTCCGCGCGGACTTCGTTTATTCCGCACAGCTCCTCCCCCGTAGGTGATAGCGTGATAATATGTAGCCTATATGTTGACCCGACCTATGTGATTTTGTCTTGTGTACAATAAAGTGTTAAATAAATAAAAAATTGTGTAGTTACTAGTCATCAACAACATGAGAAAGGTTTATGCTAGCAAGGATTTTACAAGAGGGTATACGTACAGTGCTACCTACAAATAAAACCAGACTTCGATGGGTTGACGGCAAGCCAGTAATAAAACCAAATTATTACTGACGGATAAAAATAAACATAAATTTATGTTTTCTGTCTTGTAAAAACTAAAAATACATTTATATATTCACCTTTGAAAATACATTGTTATGTACGTTATTAACTTTTATTGTTTAGCATCTATACATATAATAAAATCGTAGGAAAGTCAAAACTGTATATTGAATATTTTTTTTAAAAGAATACTATACTTTAGGCGTGATCTACAATCGATATCGAAGCCAAAAATATAGTTTTTAGAATTTTTGTCTGTTTGTCTGCTTATCTGTTTGTCTGTATGTATGTCCGGGGTAAACTCAAAAAGTACTGCATGGATTTACTTCAAATTTTGCATGAATATTACTAACAGGTCGGGTCAACATATTGGCTACATATTATCACGCTGTCACCTAGCGTGGAGGCGCTGTGCGGAGTAAACGAAGTCCGCGCGGACGAAGTCGCTAGCAACAGCTAGTATATAATAAAAGGTTAATAAATATGATGACGTGCTAACGAGACATGTAGGTGTTACTAGTAACAAACTCTATATACGCGTTTTAGGTATACCATAACAACAGAATATATGCATATAACAGTTAATTAAATTAATTATATTGTTTTTGTACAGTTGCTTTTGCACGTTTTTTGCCTAAACAGCATAAGTTTGATTGATCTTACTTGATCATTATCGTATCGGTTCGGAAACAGCCCTGTCGGTAAATTCAAATTTTGACGCAATGTCCGATGATGGAATTCAGTAGGAAGAATAAATCCAAACTACTCATCGGGACATTCCTCATGATAAATACGATAGAAGACGCAGAGTGAAACTACGTCTCTGTGCAATGCCAGAGTCAGGCCTTTTAGAAATAGCCTGGTTGTCAACGATTCAAACCGCTCTACGCAGAATGCGATCAAGAGGAAGGAGCTGGTACTGGGGCACTCCGGTCCAGAGATGGTAACAGTACTTCATGTGAGGCCCAATTTGTGCCTTATAAAGTTGAAGGCGATGGGCCGGTGAGGAGTACTGTCTCGCTCTTATGAGCACACCGAGCTTTTACTTTAGAAAAATCTTCTAAATGATCGTGAAACTGAACGTTATTTGATATGACGACTCCCAGAATTCCGACACTAGTTGGGCTGTCAGGACAGTATCCCCAAATCAAGGTGATACGACATAAAATTTTTAGCGGTGAATACGCCACGCTGACGCCAAGAAGACATTCTTGGGGGTCAAAAGTGACGAGGTTTTGACGACCCCATTCCGGGATATCGGTAAGTCGATTCTCGACTTCAGACACAAGCTTGTTTCGGCACTCTTCGACGTGTTCCCGAGAAATACCTCTGCGGCTGGAGTATATAGCATTACCAGTACAGTCATCTGCATAGCAATTTACGAGTATGTTGCTAATTTGCATGATGTAATTGATATGCAGAAGGAACAGTGTCGGTGAAAGCACGCAGCCTTGGGAAACATCAGCATTGACAGATTTAAGGTCGGAGCATGTAACGTCGGCTACGAGCTTGATGCTCTGATTAGCCAAAAAAACTCGTGATCCACTTACATAATTTCTCGGGAAGCCTATAGGAAGCGCTTTGTGCCCGATACCCGATCAAAGGCCTTCGCTATGCCCAAATTAACTGCCAATGCCTCCACCTCAGACTCAACTGCTTCCACCCACCGATGTGTTAGGTATACTAGATGACGATTAGCTAAGCAGCCGCGACGGAAACCGTACTAACGGTCGCTAATCACCTGCTGTTTTCTAAAAACTTGAGGAGCTATGAGTTGATGATTGTCTCCATAATTTTGGAGCAGAGTTGCAAAAATCTTAATGTAAAAAATAATGCAATAATCATTACTTTTTTTAATGGTAATGTAATTTTTGTCCATTACTCATTAAAAAAAATTTAATGTAAAATATTTACATTACTCATTAAATAATTAATGTGTAATTTGTGGTCTTCCATTACTCATTGGAAAAAAAATGAATAATGAAAGATCATACATTACTCATTACTCATTAAAATCGAATAATCAAATAGATACTTTGGGGAAGCAGCGCCACCTACTTCAGCTGAAAAAAAATTTTCTCACCTTGGGAAAATTTTTCTCTTGAATACATATTTGATACCCATTTCATATCATTTTAGCGTGCAATTATACATATTGAATGAAAAAAAAAATGATTTAATATTACTTGATCTTCCCATTTGACATGTTAGTTAATAAAAATATTAATGAAAATTTACATTTAGATATATGATTTTTTGGAGCAAGAGAGAAATTTTATCAAGGCAAGAAAATTTACTCCTGTCAATTACTTAATTTTTTGGAGCAAGAGAGAAATTTTCTCAAAACAAGAAAATTTTCTTGACTTAAATAAATTGTCTTGGATCAAGATATCTATTTCTTGAAGCAAGGAATTAATTTTGTTGGAATAAGTGAAATTTCTTGTGTCAAAAAAACAAATTTTTTTCGCCCAAGAAAATAATTTGGAAGATAAATATTTTCTTGGTTTAAGTGAACCTTTCTTTCTGTGTATCACAAAAGTAATTATATTTATGTATAATAAGTAATGAAATGCTCATTGACGCTTTATTAAATATAATGAAATGGGTAATGAAAAGTTGGTACATTACTCATTAACGTTGAGAATTTTAATGTAAATCATTGAAATACTCATTAAAATAAAAAATTAAGTAATGTAAAAATAATACATTATTCATTAAAAAAAAATTAATGAAAATTAATTTTTGTTCCATTAAAAAAAATAATGAGTAATGGAAACTGATTTCATTACTCATTATTATAGTAATGAGTAATGAAAACTGATTTCATTACTCATTATTATAGTAATGAGTAATGAAAACTGATTTCATTGCTCATTATCATAGTAATGAGTAATGAAACGCTAATGCATTAACTAAAGTAATGCATTTTTTGCACCTCTGTTTTGGAGAACAAGGAAGTGATAGCTAAAGGCTTACGGTAAGACGGATTAGAGCGATCTCCTTTTTTGGGGATGGGATACACTAAATAAAGCTGTCTTCTATGAATTTGGTACCACGCCGAGTGAGTAGGAGAGCCGGAACAGGCGTGTTAATACTGGCGCCAACTCTGGAGCACACACTTTTAGCACAAACGGAAAGATGCCATTGAGCCCACTCGATTTATTCAAAGAATTGTTCAAAGAAAAAAGTGCTTTACGTATTACGATTACTCCCGATCGAATAAACAGATTTTGATGCAATTTATACATTGGACGCAGTTTTTTGAGGCAAAGAACTGATTAGATTTTGTACTCAATTGGTACATTAATCTGGAAGTTTTATTTATAAAAATACTGTTTCACCAAATTTTTTTGAGTTTTTTTCAAAATTTCTCAAAATCTCCTGGGCAACTTGGTTCATATTTTAAGGAAGTCTAAGTTGAACGGAATCTAATCGAATGCCATCAACAGCGTTTCGATCGGTCTGTTATAGGATGTTTACATACACATAAACACACACATAATATATACTTATATACATACAAGCCGTCCAAAAGTTATGAGATGTTTATACACACATATACAGACATACAGACATAGTGACGACTAATGCACAGAATTGGACTTGTTATAGTTTTGTTATGTGTATAGATTGTCATATAATATGCACTAAATTTGCACTAAATTGTCACACAATATAAACTTTTTATAAATAGTCTTTGGCTAGGCACATGCAGTTTCTCACTTTTCTAAAATACCTCATTTGTTTTAAACAATTAGTGTTGTTTATGTTTTACAAATACGTTTTAAACAAATGTCGATTTTTTTTACAAATTTATCCTAAATTGAATGAACATGATTAAATATTGACTACTGAATCTGAAATTTGAAAGTGCTACCAGTTAATAGTCGTTTAAAAATTACATGTCCTTGAAGCAAGTCGAATAAATTATTTGAATTTAAAAGCTAAAAATAAAGTGTTATTAAAGAAAATACAAATAAATAGCTTGAATACATGTTGACGTTAACAAATAATTTATTTAAGTGGAAAAATTAATTTCGCTAACTTTAGGATTTTTATTGAAAAAGTGACATTAAACTAGACATAGAATTTTAGTATCCAATTAAGTTAATTTAAAATCAACATTAAGGAATATTTTTCTATTTTAATTGCATTAAGAAAGAGCCAGAGTTATATTAAGTCAGGAAAATGCTAACACTTCAATATTGAGACGTCTTCTGAACTGTGAGTAGACATCGTTTAAATATGTTTATTTTTCATTTATTTTTTCAGTTTTGTTGAAAGCAATAAGGGTCATTCTTCGGAGTACAATTTTTGAGTGTAACAATCTTTTATCTCCTATACAAACAAATAATGTTTGCATAAATCTACTATAACATTGTTGTACATTCTATATGCATCGTGTCCTATAGATTTTTTATGTAATAACCATTTATATAGGAGTTATTTACCCTTAACATCTCAAATCCGGTTAATTTGGCACGTTTTGCACGCGTAACACGTGCGCCATATTCTGATCAACCGCTGATATTTTTTAATTCACATGCGCTTTTAAACAGATTTATACACAAAATTGAAAAATACAAATCATTTTATATTCTGGTCAAATTTTCCATCCTATTGCAGTGAAAGTTTTTATTTTATGAGTATAAGTAAGTACGTAACACACCTGGCAAAATTTTAGATTCGTTTTTTGCGATGGATACTACTTACTATGAACTGGCGAGGTCTAGACGTATCGGGATTGGTTTTTGTGATTCTATAGTTATGCTGCTGCTTATGGGTCAAGTAGTCTTGGCCTTGATTCCCTCCATTTCGGTGCAAGAGTCAGTTCTCCAATTTTTCAATTTTTGGTTCACAGTTTTCAGAAACTTCCATGACACATTTTTATAATGTAATCGTACTATTTTTAGTAAATGTGTATTGAGGTGTTATATCTAACTTGCAAATGTAAATAGCTAATAACAAACTAGCAGCTTATATCTTTCCAATGGCGAAAAATTTCAAAATATACGCTTTTTGGTGATTTCCATGGTGTAATTTCTGTGTATAAAACACCATGAAAGTTAAATAAAATCCATGGAAATTACTTTATCACGTTTTATTTGCAATAAATAAAATAAAATATTAAATGTTTATACTGTAATTTATGCGATCACCAGATTAAGTGATGAATATTGTTTATCAGTTATTTTTTTTATTTAAATCTGCTAAACCAAAGCTCATTATCATTTAGACTGCCTCATGGTCCAGAGTTGGAACCCAAAGGTGGTATTAAGGTTTTTCAAGGTTTTCTTGAAAGTCTTAAACCTCAGTAGCTCAGATTATGGAAGATTTGTGTATTACCAATCCCGTTCCTCGGATGAACACGTAAAGCTTTCGGTTCCGGTTATCGTTAGGAATAGTCTATAATCGTTAACATGTCGGTAAATGCAACGATAAGGATCATTTTTTTTCTCAACCGAAACTAACCGTTTAGCTGGCAGAGGGGGGAAACTTGACTCCAACAAGAATTATCATTTTAATGCTTAATATTTCGCAAAAGAGTCCCTTAATCGAAAAATTGTTATCACAAACAATATTTTTTAAAAACCTATGATACCCAACATTCTGAGGAGTACGAGAAAAATAAATAACTTCCTTACTTTACACGAACAGGAGCCAACTAACCCAAGAAATATTTTTCAATATAATAATAATATGTTACAACTTTGTTTCCGTGACTAATATGTATATTCATATCAAATTTTAGCTTTCTAGTACTAATGATCTCTGAGTTAGGCTGCGGATGGACGGACGAACGGATATAGTGACAATTGTAAGGGCTACTACATAGTTTACTTCGTTACCCTAAAAAAGAGTGTGTTAAATCAATAAAATTAAAATTAAAAACAATTTTCAATGAAACATTTTAAAAAAGTGTGATGCGTGATGAACTTAAAAGTTGACTTTTAAGCACGCTACAATCTTAAGCAAAAGTTTCACGTCAGTTTCAAGTTTAAAATTTTGATAATACTCGTAATATTAGAAATTGTAGGTATACACTGTTATTTCCAGTAAGAACAACATGCTGAGCGATAAGTTTAGGGAGAGGAGAAATTCAGAAAATGGAGTCGCTGAAAAATTTGGGCTACTATCGCTTTAATACAGTCGTTCATAGTAGCCCAAATAACTTCTATCTAATCTTATTTTCATATCTGATATGGTATCTAGCAAAATTTTACGTGCTGGGTCATTTCCTTGGTCTATAATGTAATTTACATGGACTGCGAATGTTCCATTTTTTTTTTTTGGGAAAAGTATACATCCACTACGTGTCGAATTTTTATATGTTCTTTAAATTTGCATAAACTTTTGAAATGTTTGTGTAATTTACTTTAATTAAGCGATTTCAAAAATACCATGGAAGTTACACGGAGAACACATTTTTGAAGAATCACCCATAAAATAGATATAAAGACAAATTGGAATTACATAGCTCATTACTGATACAATATTAGCCCACAGGCAAAAAATAGCTACTATATTGGAATGAATGCCCAAAAACCTCCATTACAAGTAAATAAAGCTTCTAAATTAAGCTGTTGCGTTTTGGGAATTCTCTGCAGTACAGCTGCTAATTTCAGATATCATAGTTAGATTGTCAGAATTTTTAACTTAGATTTTGCCAGGACACTATATAGTTAGATACTAAGACATATTCCAATGCCGCCATTTGATTTTGTTTTTGGAACGAAGTTCCTTACGGCAGGCTTGGAGGGGAAAGGGATTTTGCTGCGCGACCGAACTGAAAAAAATGTGATAGTAAAACCGTAAGAAAAATGCGTGGAATAAAAGCGTTAAATGAGACGTGCGCAGGCGCGACAGTCGCGTACACAAGCGAGTAGTGTCGTTTAGCCGAAGGAAGTTCGTTCCTACCTGGTGTCCCGCGACACCACATCATTTTTTTTTCTGTAGGTTTTTAAAGTTAAAAATAGGTAAATTCGATCCCTAAGAGGGTAGAATAGGAGATGAAAGTTAAGTTTTAGATAATCGCACAGGCCAAACCATTACGGCTAGAAACTTGAAATTTTGCACACTTACTCCTTTTATGATGTGCACATCCACCACGGCAGGGGTTTTCAAAATTCAACCCCCAAGGGGGTGAAATAGCGGATAAAACTTTGTATGACATTTTTTATTCCTTGGACATATTTGCATGAAATTTCATTGATTAATTAATTTATTTATTTCCATAATCTTCCTACTATCATTACAGGCACAAACCCAATGCGATAATAGTACGACAAATCAATCCATTACTACACATGATAATTATACAACACTCAATAACTATGTACACTTAAAACAAGTGATATGACATAACATATACAACAAAACATAACTATACAACTATGAATAACACAAGACACACAGCAAGACTTTCACAAATTCACTCAATTTGGATGAAAATATATCCAACCTGGCATGAACTTAACGTTAAGTGTAACGATAGCTCGAGTCAGTGGAGTGAATTCGAGTGAATTGAGTACGGCAAAAATAATGAGTAACGTATTTCAGCTTTTTCCAATATTCAATATCCTCTACTGAAAATTTTATATAAACACACAGACCAGAAACTTAAAATTTCGCAAACGTATTCATTTTACGACGTAGGCATCTACTACTAATGGAGGATTTTTCAAAATTCAACCCCCACGGGGGTGAAATAGAAAATATATATTTGTATAAAACTTTTTATTCCTTGGATATATTTGTAGGAAATTTCGTACGAATTCCGTACGACAAAAATGACGAATTGTCTATATGTTTAAGCTTTTGCAAAGTTCGCTCTCTAAAAGGGTAAAATGAGTGATGAAAGTTTTATATAACCGCATAAGCCAAACCATTAGGGTTAGACACTTGATTGAAAGTTACACACTGTAATTGAAAAAAAAAACAAGCCCGCTGAGTTTCTTCCGCCTGATCTTCTCAGTGTGTGGCCGCGTTTCGATCCGGTACTAATTGTAAAAAAATCGACTCACAGCATTTTTAGTTTCATAAAAAATAATCATAATTTTAAAACATTTGCACACTATATCATGGTAGAATATGTCGGAAACTTAATCAAATTTTAATAAATTGTAACTCCCATATTCTGGCAAATAAATAATTTCTTTCTTCTTCTTTCTTGAAATTTCTTGAAATTTTGCATGCGTGTTCCTCTTATGACGTAAGCATCCACTAAGGAATGATTTTCAACCAATGATCAAAACTCAACCTCCAAAGGAATGAAATAGAGGATAAAAATCTGTAAACGGTTGACCCTGCAGGCACTTCCAGAAACTTCCCGCTAAATTATGACTTTTTAAGCTCAAAGGCGTAAAAACTATAAGCATAGATTTTTTTTAGCAAATATCTATTTTGTTAAAATTGGCAGTATCATCGACCACACAGCCCATAGACGCCTAATGTTCGATTTTCCGTATTGAATGCATTCTGGCAACTATCTGAGCTGAGCTGCAACATCGTGATTAGCTTACTCAAGGCCACAGTGAAAGATAGTAATGTACAGAGAATCTGATTGGTCGACACTGATTGGGTATTGGTGCATGGACATTTACATCGGAACTATAAGTCAGATGTGTTGACAGAAGCCATTCGCCTGTTAGTAGGGGTCTATGGGTTGTGTGGTCGGTGGGCAGTATGTTGATTTTTGAAAAGCTGTATATTTTGGAAATGATGATCGATTTTGATCTTTCAAATGGCATTTAACTCAATATTTGAGGTCTAAAATATTGCTTTAGCTACATAATCGATAGGTTATATATATCAAAGCAATGTCAAAATCTATTTATCAAAAATTTTCGTCATTGATAAGTCCCAAACCAATTTACCGATTTTGGTCTAATTGACGGTATTTGACGCAGTTTTTAAAAGAGAAAAGGTGATAAGATTTTAAGGTCAATCGGTGTATATTAGTCTGAAAGTTACTTCGAAAATATTAAGTAAGTTTGCTAAAAACGACGTAATTTTAATATTTGAAAAACTGTAACTTTTAAAAATAAGATTCAATTTTTAATTTTAAAGCGGCACTCTACGTAGTTTTCTAGAATTAAAATATCGCAGCCTATCAAAAAGTGATTGGTTGAATATTATGTCGATAAAACACTTTTTTCAAAAATTTTCGTCAGTGATTACTCCTAAACGGATAAGCCGATTTTGATGCAATGTAGAAATTAGACATAGTTTTTTGGGAAATAAAGTAGGCATGTCGATTCACTTCAAAAAAAACGATCACTGATTCGATTCGAATCGAATATACTTTAATCGATTCTCGATTAAATCGAGCATTAAACGATCGATTTTCGATTAATCGCGAATTTTTCAAACATGCCTTATATAGACACAGATAATAAAGCCACAATCGTAAACTAATTTCCAAAATTAAAGAATAAAGAATGAATGATCAAGTGAATTAAATGATACGAGAGAAATAGTATCCAGGGATTCCCCGTAGTTGAAGTCATAGTCTAAACTAAACATACTAGGTAAAAATCGGATTCATACCTGGAATTTAAAAAAAAACATCTTTCCATTTAATTCGAGTA
Source organism: Apodemia mormo (assembly GCA_036924255.1). Lineage (NCBI taxonomy): Eukaryota > Metazoa > Arthropoda > Insecta > Lepidoptera > Riodinidae > Apodemia > Apodemia mormo. The sequence goes on along the minus strand of JAUPFN010000005.1, from coordinate 41,358,023 downwards.
GAGCTAAAATGAAATAATAAAGAGCTAAAAACGATTTTTTGAAGCTGACTTTTCAATAGAAATTAGAGCTAAATTTAGCTCTAAAAGAGCTACATTGGCAGACCTGTTTTAGAGTAACAGTGACACTTGACAGTAGTGACAACTTTTTTTTTATTAGTAAGTAACGCCATCTTATATACTGACATTTGAATGCGTTTATACATATTGATTCTATGCGTTTAAATTATCAATGCGTCCAACAACGGCAAAATATTAAAAAACTAAAATATCGTAGCCAATTAAAGAATTTTATCGCTAGTTCTTGAATTAATTTGATTCGATTCGAGGGGCTCATGCATCGATTCATCGAATCGGTGTAGCATTCCAAATCGATCTGAAAAATCGATTATTTTATTCTAAATAATCGATTTTTCGATTAATCGATATCAGATCGATATGCCTAAAATAAAGCTGATTAGATTTTGTGCTCAATCGGTACATTTGGAAGTTATATATTAAAAAAAATTTTTTTGAGGCTGTTTTCAATATTTCTTAAAATCTTCTGGGTCGACTTAGTTCAAATTTTCAGAAAGTCTAAGTTCAGCGAAATTCACACACACACACACACACACACACACACACACACACACACACACACATAGACACACATTAATACATACAGACATACTGACGTTATCGTGAAAATAGTCGGAAAAGGTTCCTTGGGCCTCAAACCGTGGACATCTGGTGAAAACTCGATTTTCGAAAATCGGGGTAAACTCAGTAATTTCCTTATCTACATACGTAGTTTGAAGTTAAAAATAATATTTACACATGTATCTTAGTTATTTATATGTGATATTTTTATTATTAAAATTTAAGTAGAAGTAGTAAGACTAACCTAAACTTCCTATGACAATACCTGATATTGTAACTAACTATACCTCAAACTAAAAATACAATTGGTAACACATCTATCGAACAAACTAACGTTATTATAAAAGGAACTTATATTTAACAGAAATTACCTAACTTAAAACTACCTATGACAATAATATTATATACACTGAAATATACCACAAACAAAATATCCTTATTTATTAGGATTGCTATGTATGTAACTCACCTATCTAACTAATTAGAAATTAGTTAGATAGGTGAGTCGCCCGACTATGTAGAAATTTTTAATAAAGTAGCTTATAAAGAAAGGTTAAATAAGTTCTTAAGTAAATTATACGCGAGCGAAGACGCGGGTAACAGCTAGTCGCTAATATGCGACACGTTCATTTCCTTCTTATATTTATGTTTTATCCATACTACTGTTGAAAATGCGAAAGTCTGTCTGTATGTCTGTTACGCAAATCGCTGAACCAATTTTGATCTAATTTGACAAGGAAGTAGTTGAAGACTCGCGGACAGACACGGGCTACCTCCTTGTTTAAAATTCAAACCATGAAGGCTGAAATAGGGTATGAAAGATTATATTACTGACATATTTCCTACTGGCGAGCGAAATTGCGTGGGTCAAGCAGTCACGTATAGTTTTATTTTGAGCGCAGTAAAACATTTTCTTATGTTCTCGTTCAATCATAATTCGATATCTAACAATCCGAACCACCGACTTAATTAGTAAGGCAATGATCCGAACATCTATATCTATAAATATAATAAAATCGTAGGAAAGTCAAAACTGTACATTGAATATTTTTTTTAAAAAAATACTTGGGGCGTGATCTACAATCGATATAGAAGCCAAAAATAGAGTTTTTATAATTTTTGTCTGTTTGTCTGTATGTATGTCCGGGGTAAACTCAAAAAGCACTGCATCGATTTACTTCTTTTGCATGAATATTACTAATAGGTTGGGTCAACATATAGGCTACATATTATCACGCTATCACCTACGGGAGAGGTGCTGTGCAGAGTAAATGAAGTCCGCGCGGACGAAGTCGTGGGCAACAGCTAGTTATAAATAAAAGCCGAAGCTTATGACTGTATGATTCAGTTATAGTATGATACATATTGTTACGTACTCGGGTTCGCAATTGTAAGAAAACACCACTTATATTAAATCCGTGTATTTACACAACACAACACAACGTAATACTAAAATACCCTTTACACAATAGTCACTTGCTGTACTATCACTGAACTTATAACACTACACAATAGAACACTTCTCACTTCGTACTGTTCACTTGATATATCGTTCTCGATCGCTTGATAAAAACTGACTCGTGTTTGTCAACATCTCTGTATTTATAGGCAGGGGAAAGCCCTAGCTGGATCCAGAAAAGTCTAAATGTATCGGGAAACAATGAATCACTTCTTATCGTAAACATGTTATGAGTCATAAATCCTAGTACACGCTACTTTCAACCTTATGCCATATCACACAAAGTCCATTATGGCATAGCCCCGGTCAACTATTTGTTTGTCAACAGGAGTTTTCTAGATAAATACCGCGCGCGCGCGCTCCAATTCTACACGCTTCTAGATTATTCGTAACACTACCCCCCTCTTAGTTATGTTCGTCCCGAACATCATTACTTCCATTATAGATAACTAATCGATCAACATGAACAATCTTCATGGTCCCTCTTGGTTGCTTCTGCACTCGGTAGGTTACGTCATTGATCCGTGTGATTACTTTGTATGGCCCATCCCAACGTCGCTGTAACTTAGGTGATTTTCCTTTTCGTCGAACCGGATTATGTAGCCAAACAAGAGATCCTTCCTGAAAACCTCGATGATTGGCGTTTCGGTCGTATCTGGTCTTCATCCGCTGACTTGATTCCAATGCATTTTCACTTATTAATGAGTGTATATCGCGTAACCTCTCACGAATGTCTTCAACATGTTCCGGTATACTTAATTGGGTCTCTGCATTCGGTGGCGGGCCTCCAGTCATTAAGTCTGCTGGTATACGTAACTGTCTGCCGAAGTTGGCATAGGCTGGCGTCACTTTTATGCTTTCGTGTTCCGCTGTTCGGTAAGCCAGTAAGAACAGAGGTATGTATTTATCCCAGTCCTTTTGGTGATCTTCTACCAGCTTGGCTAAGTGTCTTTCCAAAGTTTGGTTAAATCGTTCGACCATTCCATCAGATTGTGGGTGATAAGGCGTAGTTCTTGTTTTGTACACTCCTAATAATTTACACATTTCCTGGAATACATTAGATTCAAAGTTTCTGCCTTGGTCTGAATGAATCTCCAGCGGAACGCCAAATCTGCATATCACCTCATTGACTAATTTCTCAGCAACCGTCGTGGCTTCCTGATTAGGGATTGCGAACACCTCCGGCCATTTCGTGAAGTAATCCATCACGACCATAAAATACTTGTTTCCGTTATCTGTCTTAGGAAATGGCCCAGCCACGTCAATCGCTATCCTTTCCCAGGGGGCTCCCACGTTGTATAGTCTAAGGTTGCCTCGGCTTCTGACCTGCGGACCTTTCACTGCTGAGCGTGACGTACATTTTCGGCACCAATTCTCGACATCTTCTCGGCAATTCAACCAGTAAAAACGCTCTCGTACCTTTACCAATGTTCGTCGTACTCCAAGATGTCCTCCAGAAACCCCATCATGCAACTCACGTAGTACGTCCTTGATGAGTTTTCTTGGCACGACCAACTGTAGATGATGTTCTCTTCCTGAAGGTTTTTCCCATTTGCGGTACAGTAAGCCGTTTTGCAACACAAGGCTTTCCCACTGCGCCCAATAACTTTTCGTAATGGCGCTGAAGGGAGCCAGCTCCTGCCATTCGGGCTTTTCCGTGTCTTGCTTCTTCCAATCTATTAGAGGCCGCAAATCTCTATCTTCGTACTGGGCCTCACGCATCTCATCAGTTTCCCACCTGTCATCCGTAGGCTTAGCTCGCAGTACTTGAACCCTTTCCTTCATCTCCATCCTTACACAATGTTTACAATCTTCCGCACAAGGTCGTCGTGATAACGCATCTGCATTCGAATGAGACCTTCCACTGCGGTGTTCTATGTTAAAGTCAAACTCTTGCAATTGCTCAATCCAGCGAGCCACTTGGCCTTCCGGGTCCTTGAATTGTAACAACCACTTCAAAGCAGCATGGTCGGTACGCAGCTTGAAGGGTCGCCCAATCAGATACTTCTTGAAGTGTCGAAGAGTCTTCACTACTGCCAATAGTTCTCTTCTTGTAACACAATAGTTTCGTTCCGGCCGCGATAATGATTTGCTGAAGTAAGCTATCACAACTTCTTGATCGCCTTGCTTCTGTGATAAGATACCACCAATGGCAGTGTTACTTGCATCTGTGTCTACGATGAACTGCCCTTTCCGATCAGGATAGCCCAAAATTGGTGACTCACACAACCGCTTCTTAAGTTCATCGAAAGCTTGTTGACACATGTCATTCCAATCGAAACTCTTCTTTTCTTCAGTGAGTCTATGCAGCGGTTTTGCTATTTCAGCAAATCCTTTCACAAAACGTCTGTAGTAAGAGCATAGTCCTAGAAATGCACGAACTTCGGTCTTGTCTCTGGGTGTTGGCCACTTCTGTACTGCACTAACCTTTTCAGGATCTGTCTGTACGCCGTTTTGTGATATCACGTGACTCAGATAGTTGACTTCCTTTCGAAATAAGTGACACTTCTTTGGGTTCAACTTTAGCCCTGCAGCTTGTATTTTATTAAAAATCCTTTCCAGTTGGTACAGATGATGCTGAAAATCTTTTCCTATGACTATTACGTCATCTAAATACACTAAGCAGGCATCGCCTACAAGTCCTGCTAGAACACATTCCATTAATCTTTCAAAAGTCGCCGGTGCATTGCACGGCATTACTTTAAATTGCCATAATCCTTGTCCTGTGGAGAATGCTGTCTTCTCTTTATCATTAGGGCTAAGTTCAACCTGCCAGTACCCAGATTTTAAATCTAAAGTTGAGAACCAAGACATGCCTGCCAGAGTGTCCAAAGTGTCATCTATTCGTGGCAATGGGTAGCTGTCTTTTTTGGTGACTTCATTGAGCCGACGATAGTCGATGCAGAAACGTGTAGACCCGTCTTTCTTCTTAACCAACACTACAGGAGAGCACCATGGACTAGAAGATTGCTCTATAACTCCGTTCCTTCTCATTTCATCTATCATCTCCTGTACCTCCTTTTCTTTGGCTATTGGGACACGTCTAGCTTTCTGCTTTATAGGCTGCGCGTTTCCAGTGTCAATCTTATGTTTGACTATAGATGTTCTGCCTATATCTCTATCAGTCTTAGAGAAAATGTTGGCATAACGTGAAAGTAGATCCTTAGCCTGCTGCCGTTGTGACGCGGTAAGGCAGCACTTGTTCACCAAATCCTTGAGTTCCTGTGGTACGTCTCTTGATGCTGTACTTCCTGTCGATGTCAGTTTTCTTAACGTCATAACTTCATCACTTTGTCCTACAACATCACCTGCTTTAAGCACCACATCACTGTCACTCAAGTTGACTACCTGCACCGCTGCCAAGCCCTTGTCACAAACCAAACTCCGGCCTGTAATACAGTGTGGAATTGCTCCATTGTCTTCAATTAACACACTCCTATTACCCCGGCCCTTGTAACTGGTTGGTAACTTCACGCGTACCAATGTCTTCGATCTTGAAGGTAAGATGGTTCTTCTAGCCACTGTTACCGTTCCTTTTGATCCCCCATCCATGAAAATTTCTACTAGCCCACATACGAAAACTCCTGTCTTGCAATCAATCTTGCAGGCATTCTTCTTCATGAAGTCTAAACCAAGTACACAGTCATCCATAATATCGGCCACTACGACGTTGTGAGTGTAATACTCGTCGCCTATTTGCATCACTACAGATGCTTCACCGAAGACGGGTATTGGCTGACCTGTGACAGACAGAAGCTTGCTTTTCCCAAAATTCCTCAATCTCAGGTTGCCATTGTTAGCTACTTCTGGTCGCACCACAGTTCGTGTAGCTCCAGTGTCCAGCGTTAAGCTGCAGTTCTTGCCATTAATCAGTCCCTTAATGGTTTAACTGTTGCCGTCGCACACCTGGGATATGACAACTTTTGGGGCTGTTTTTCGATCAGCCAGCACCCGCCCCTTGATCCTGGCTGTTACTCGTTTCCCTGGGCTGGATGAACAGGCTGGTTGACCTGCCTGCTCTCTTCAGCTGCTGAGCTTCCGGCCGCTTGCTGTCGCCAATTAACTGCACCCGTTGGTTTGGTGGGGCAGTTGACTCTAATATGCCCACGTTTCCCGCAGGCATAACACATGGGGCCCAGTCTTCTAGGTTCCACTTCCTTTGTTTGAGCCACAACTTCTGTAACCTCACGTACTTTATGTGCTCGAGGTTCGTGGCGAACAGCTTCTACCTCCAACGCATGAGCCAAAGCCTCCTTCATCGTCACGTGGTGCTGAAGGCGAACAGCAGCACGCACTTCCAGGTCTCTAATTCCATCAATAAACGCCTGGACGATGGTGTTATTAACTGTGTTAGCGTCGGCTGAAGGATACGCCTTCCTTACAAGCTTCTCAATTTCCACGGCCCATTGTTGAAGTCCCTCGCCGCTCCTCTGTACACGGTCCTTTAATTGGGCACGGAACACATGCTCCAAGTGACGCTCACCGTAGCGAGCTTCCAATGCCTCCATCAAATCAGCGAACTGATATTCTTTAGGCATTGCATCCAACACAGAGAGCGCCTGTCCCCGCAACGCCGTACTTAGAGCTGTTAAGCAATGTTCATCTGTCCAACCACTGGCCTTCGCTGCTATTTCAAACTGAGTGCGGTACGCACTCCATGACGTAAGACCGTCATAAGTGGGTACCTTTACCCGAGGACCCACCTGGTGAGAGCAGCTTGTAACGGCAGCACCCGACTTAACTCCCGTGATCTTCATTTTCATGACCTCCCTTTCCAGTTGGTCCACGTTTTCACTTATTTTGTCGCAGCTGGCCTCCAAGTGGTCAACCCTCTTCTCAACACTCTTCATGTCGCGCTTGACGAGGCCCACATCGCTTTTTAATTGGTCTTGCTGCGCCAAGATAACTGACAATTTATCATCAAAACCAGTTAAATGTTCCTTGATCTGTTCCCGTAGCGTTAGTTGTCGCTCTTCTTGTAGCTGTTGATGTTGCTGAAGTTGTTGAAGCTGTTGTTGTTGCTGTTCCTGTAGCTGTTGTTGTAGCTGTTCCTGTAGCTGCTGTTGTAGCTGAAGTTGTTGTTGTTGCATAGCTGCCAGTATGACAGAAAGGTCAGTAGGCGTTGCGGTCGAAGATAGTGACGTGCTGGCAACACTTGCAGGTTCATCACCAGTACGCATCTCAATATCTTCTGACACCCTCTGTGTCTCAGCTTGAGACCTGGTGGTAACACCTTCCTTCGGAATAAGTGGCATTTCACAATCTCACTTCCGACACCAGTTGTTACGTACTCGGGTTCGCAATTGTAAGAAAACACCACTTATATTAAATCCGTGTATTTACACAACACAACACAACGTAATACTAAAATACCCTTTACACAATAGTCACTTGCTGTACTATCACTGAACTTATAACACTACACAATAGAACACTTCTCACTTCGCACTGTTCACTTGATATATCGTTCTCGATCGCTTGATAAAAACTGACTCGTGTTTGTCAACATCTCTGTATTTATAGGCAGGGGAAAGCCCTAGCTGGATCCAGAAAAGTCTAAATGTATCGGGAAACAATGAATCACTTCTTATCGTAAACATGTTATGAGTCATAAATCCTAGTACACGCTACTTTCAACCTTATGCCATATCACACAAAGTCCATTATGGCATAGCCCCGGTCAACTATTTGTTTGTCAACAGGAGTTTTCTAGATAAATAGCGCGCGCGCGCTCCAATTCTACACGCTTCTAGATTATTCGTAACAATATTAAGGCATTTACAATATTCGTAACATTGTTTCAGGTACCCTATCAAACCACTGCATAACAAAATGTCAGAAAAAGGTATTCTCAATTTTTGAAACCTGTAATTATATTAATTAACTGGTTATTTTTTATAGTAGAGGGGGCAAACGAGCAGGCGGTGCACCTGATGGTAAATGATCATCCCGCAATCCCGCATCATCAGGGCAATTACACCTACAATTGAGTTGTAAGTTGTAATTGCCATGATGATGCTTATTAAGAAGCGAAACCGGTTGGATATGTAGTGATTTATTGTGAAACAGTACAAGTGTTTGAATATGAAATATTGAATGAAAATGGAGTTTCACCAAGTGCCGATAACAAAGAGTGTAGAATATATTTATTAAAATTACTATTGAATTTTTTCGTGTATTCATTGAGAAATTTAGAAGACCGCAACACACGTTTTATCATTTGTAACATGTCAGTTAAGGCTACATGCCTTAACTGACACATTTAATATGTTAAGTGGATGCAAGTGAGATAGTGAGTTCGGTCTTTTGTGATTTTTTATTTACAACGTACAATCTGTCTTTTCATCCGACCAAGAAACGGATGAGGTACTCATTCTTAATTAGATGTGTATACATTTTTTTACAACAGAGTAGTCAGATTTTGATAATTTTTTTTATTGGAATGCTCTCTTTATTTAAGAAAAGTGAGAGGTTATTTACCTTCTTACTCTATGGGTGTGCATCAGAGCGTGCGTGTAGGTACTACGTCATTAACATACTTATCAGCTGATAGAACTCATACTCACTCTTACGTTAAAAGTGGATTATTTTATGCAAAAAGGCGTAAAGCGTTATGAGACAAAATTATTTTATTCGGAAAAACAAAAACTTTTAATCTCTTGAGTCACATTCTTTTTTGGCTGGATATCTTTGGTAGACGTACTGAGCGATATGTTGAATTATGATCACCTATTTTGGAAGGTCCTTATATACGGCTGAATTGACAATCTCCTCCTTTTGGGAAGAAGAAGGTTGAAAATCTACCTAAAGGGCACGAAATCAGAGCGTGATTGATTATTCATTATCTGATTTTAATATATGACCACGAAAATTTTTCGTCGGTTTAAATTTTTGTTAATAAAATACTATATATTATAATAGCGACCCACCCCGGCTTTGCACGGGTGCAATGCAGATATTAATATGGTAGCAGTGTGGAGCGACATTACACAAATCAGTGAAATAAATGTGCTACGACGCGCAACCCGCAAGTGCGTATCGTAGCACATGTTTTATTTTCACTGCCATAGCCCTGGTAGGGCTGATCCCTATGATTATTTTCCCAATACCGATACAAATATACACGTAACATGGCAACATCGTCGCTCGTCACAGAGGCGAAATCGATTTTTTTTACTCCTAACGCTTTATTAAGCCGAGATCCGGTATCACAAGAGACAACCCTCAACGCGGGCGTTGGTAGCCTGAACTTAAATTAGTTAAAAGTCTAAAATCCCAGGGCCGCCAGACATCACTTATTTTTGAAGTAACGAAATTAATGGAATAGATAATCTTATATACGGGTCACAGCCAAGCTAGCGAGAAGCGAGTAAGCACACACCCTTAAACATATACCTATAATAAAATCCATTCCGTAAATTTCGTTACTTCGAAAATAAGCAACGTCTGGCGACCCTGAGATCTTACTCTATAAACTCTGACTAAAGCCCCGTTTTCACTTTGTGTAGTGCGAGTGCGAGTTTTTAATGCAGGTGCTTAGTATTAACCAAAAAATACGTAAAGAAAGCTGTTGATCCCTGCCAACGATTAGTAATCAGCATCTATTCACTTTTACTACGCTGAATACTGATCACTCGCACTGATCAACGGCTGTCTTCACGTGTTTTTTGCTTAATACTAAGCACCTGCATGAAATACACGCACTCGCACTAATCAAAGTGAAAAAGGGGCTTAAGGATTTTGTGAAATAAATGTGCACATTAAAATTCAGACGTCACAATTGCAGCCTATATGGATAATTAGGAAAAAATCACAATCACACATATGCCACACAGAAACTTTAAAAACATTCCAGATACTAAGTCATCGCTCGTGCTGTATAAGCTAGACCTTGGTCCTCCGTCCTGGGCTGTAATGATGTTATGTGATATCCTTGGTCTGGAGTATGACACCAGAGAGCCAAATGTTTTTGCACGAGAAAACAAAACTGTTGAATATAAGAAGGTTAAGTATAATTTTTTTAATATTTTTCGAAATATATTTTGACATTTGATCTGTATGTATGACAACTGTTGCGAGACTGGGCTGTTTGGACGAGAAAAGGCTCAGCCACAGTTTATTTTTGATCCCTCTATACAGCTCTGATCCCGCCTTAAGTCCTATGGATGCGCGTCTCCTGTGGATCGAACCCAGGCTTAGGACAGTATCTTACGATATGAGGGAGACTACGTCAATCAGGATTTTCACTCGTTATTAACTCTTGACCAAGGCTATTTCACTGTTTGCACTTGTAAAATATAATTACCTACAATTTACAATGCACACTTACGCTAGCGTTGTCACTTGTTAAACACATTGGGCTGCCGACGTCCGTGTAGCGAGCACGCGTGGTAATTTCAGAGTTCCCCTTATCTATTCATGTGGTAATTTTCCGGGCTTTCGAAACAACATTCGTAACGACGTAATTAGTATAAGGTGGCTTCTTAATGTGAAGCCGTATGTGCTGTAACGTATAACGTGTAACTGGAAGACTTATGATACGAAGTTACGAATTACGCGATCTAACGAGCGGTGATAGAAACGTGCTATCTGCTATATCGTAAACGCTAGACGTTATAACTTATAACAGCTTATAATTTATACGCTTAGTCACCGCGTGCTAGCGTTCGCTGTATGACGTTTGACACGCTATCCCGACCGGCTCACGCGAGCTTCGCTTCGTATGTTATAAAGTTATAACTGCGGTCTACGCTAGCCCATAGATATATAGCGCGGCGTTATTTTATAGCGTCGAACGGAAATCTATATAGCGTCCGCTTTACGTTGAGTATAGCGCGCTGTAATATGGCGCTATGCGTTATATTAACCACCATTAGTCAGTGGTACCCAGCCCGGGCGATAGGTTGTGAAACTCTACCGCCTAGTAGGTACTTACCATAGTAGTGACAGATTTGGACAATCATTCTGCTTTTATGAACTGTTTGGTAGAATGACAATTGATTCCCTTGTGAAATAGCAAAATATGCGATATAAACGGCCATTTTGTATACTTGTACCGTTTTTTGTTATGTAACTAAAAATTTACGGTTTTCGAATTTTACCTTTACATGTGCACGTTTGGCAAGAAGCAATGTCTTACAGACGTTGCTCTTTGCCAAATTTCATAATTCTAATAAATCCACAAAACAAACTTACAGATGCTTCTTGCCAAATTTGATAATTCTAATTAATCAACAGAAACAACCAGTCTTACAGATATTGCTTCTTGCCAAATTTCATAATTCTAATTAATCAACAGAAACAATCAATCTTACAGATATTGGTTCTTGTCAAATTTCATAATTCTAATTAATCAACAGAAACAACCAGACTTACAGATATTGCTTCTTGCCAAATTTCATAATTCTAATTAATCAACAGAAACAATCAATCTTACAGATATTGCTTCTTGCCAAAAGTCATAATTCTAATGAGTCAACAGAAACAATCAATCTTACACATATTGGTTCTTGCCAAATTTCATAATTCTAATTAATCAACAGAAACAATCAGTCTTACAGATATTGCTTCTTGCTAATTTCATAATTGTAATTAATCAACAGAAACAATCAATCTTACAGATATTGCTTCTTGCCAAACGTCATAATTCTAATGAGTCAACAGAATCAATCAATCTTACACATATTGGTTCTTGCCAAATGTCATAATTCTAATTAATCAACAGAAACAATCAGTCTTACAGATATTGCTTCTTGCCAAATTTCATAATTGTAATTAATCAACAGAAACAATCAATCTTACAGATATTGTTTCTTGCCAAAAGTCATAATTCTAATGAGTCAACAGAAACAATCAATCTTACACATATTGGTTCTTGCCAAATTTCATAATTCTAATTAATCAACAGAAACAATCAGTCTTACAGATATTGCTTCTTGCCAAATTTCATAATTCTAATTAATCAACGCGAACTACCCCGTAGATTTTAATTCCCTTTTGAAATCGCAAAAATTCGCTAAGTACATGCGCCATAAATGGTCATATCTTTTCATCGCGTTGACCTACAAGTTTGATTTTTTCACAACTGAGAGGGCCCGTAGACCCGGGTATTTAATATAAATTTCAACTTGATACTCCCTTCCTTTGTTCTTGGGAAAAAAGTCTTTACAGACATACTGACGGGCAGACAGACGGACAGAAGGACAACGAAGTTATCCTATCAATGTTTAGTATTTTATTATGAAGTAGGGAATCTTAATAATCATCAAAAAATCAAAAAAAAACTGCCTGGCGTCGTGGAATACCAGATAGGAACGAAGTTCCTTATTATAAAAATATTATTTTTAATTTCTATTCAAGGAAAAAAATTCTTCGAGTATACATTTTTCATTACGATTTTTATGATTTTTCTTATTAATAAAAATAAAAAAAACTGAATTACAAAATTATCTCAATATATTTATATTATTAACAGTGAAATATAAAAATATATAATAATAATAATAAAAGCAAACTGCAATAATAATAACAATCATCACGTAGACTATACACTGTACCTAATCTGTAAAGCCGTCATACATAGAAGATTTAATTCCTGCAGTTAAATTCCATCATCGGACATCGCGTCAAAATTTAAAGTTTCATCCTCACCACCTCGATGTCTGGAAATCCACAACCATGCGCTTTTGTCGGCACTTTTTGCCTCGCACTACTTCATTTTGTAATCAATTACCCTCGGAGGTGTTTCCGAACGGATACGACTTAGGGACCTTCAAGAAACAAGACCCCCGGTATTGCAGTTGTCCATGGGCGGCGGTGATCACTTACCATCAGGTGCACCACCTGCTCGTTTGCCCCCTCTGCTAAAAAAAAAGATTTCTATGTATCTTACGCTTTTATTTAACGTTACGGACGTTTTCTGCCAACTGGGTAACCCACCGCGAAGCCCCATAAGGAATTTACTTTCAAAAATTTACATAAATTTCCAACGGTTTTCAATCCAGAATCGTGGTCTAACTCCGTGGTTTCATTTTCGGTAGACCGGTTCTTATACGCTCTATTTTAATATAAACTGTTTTTAAATTGCAGATGAACCCCATGGGAACTATTCCAGTGTTAGTTGATGGTGACTTCATAATTTCCGAAAGGTATGGTTAATATTCCCGAGTTAGCCCCGGGCTCCTTTGAAGAATTGGTCAACAGACGTTCTGCCAAGCAAGTCGAAAAAGCGACCGATTGGCTAGGCGCGTCACTACCATCGTGGCTACTAGGTGGTAGAGTCATTGACTCGCCCGGGTCTGGTATCAACGCCTTCCATATTCCTACCGTAACAGCGGCAGTGCTAGTCACTGTCATGTTCCGGTCTGGAGAGTAAGGTAGCCGATAAACTTATGCTTCTGGCATTAGAGCTCACAATATAGCAACCCACCATTAACATGTTTGGTGTCTATAAGCTATGGTTGACTATTTTCATTAGGGGACTCATCTGCTTGTTTGATATCTTATGGTATATATCAAACAAGCAGATATAATTTCGACTATAGTCACATAGTATTTAAAACAAAATCACTTTCCACTGTCTGTCCCTATGTATGCTTAGGGCTTTAACCCGCCTTTGGTGACGTCAATTACACTTACAACATAGGTGACGCCGCCGGTCGGTCTCACAGGGTTTTTTAACCTAAGATTTTGCCAACCATTGGCTAGTTATCCTACTTTTAGTTAGTTTAGGTTTTCCCCGTGTTGGTTCCGGACTCCTTTGTAGAATAGACCAACTGCCGTTCTGCCAGGCAGATCGTAAAAGGCGACCGATTGGCTATGCGAGTCACTAGCATCGTGGCTACTAGGTGGTAGAGTTCTGCATTGTCTCGCCGGGGTCTGGTACCACCGCCTTGCCTATTCCTGCCGCAATAGCGTCAGTGCTTGTCGCTGTCGTGTTCCGGTTTGGAGGGTAAGGTAGCCGGCTAACTTATGAATGTGGCATTAGACCTCGCCACAAGATAGCAACGCACCATTAGGGGCCGTTCATAAAATACGTCACACTAAAATCAGCTTTTTTTGACCCCCTCCCCCCCATTGTAACACTGTGTCACACTTTTTGTGACCCCCTCTAGAAATATTTCGTCACAAAAACTAAGACCCCCCTCCCTGCTGAGTATGATAAATTCTAAATGATAGTACACAAATTCTGAAAATTAAAAATATTTATTTAGTTGTTATAATTACATTACGCGCAGGGTACGTGGAAACGGATCGCAACGCCGCTAGAGTCGCGCCACAGAGCTAGCGCTCATGTACCCTATATACATATTAATTTATGCGCTCATGTCAAAAAATAATAAACGGCGAACGTCACGTTGCCGTATACCCCCCGTCCCCCTTGTCACATCTTGTCACACTCAGCCAGACCCCCCCCCCCTCCCCTTGTATGCGAACGTATTTTATGAACGGCCCCTTAACACCTTTGGTGTCTATAGGCGATGGTTGACTCTTTCCATCAGGAGATCCATCTGCTTGTTTGCTATTTTATAACATAAAAAAAAATATACACATTTATGAAAATAAAACACAAAAATTCAGTCGATCACAGGTTGTTTATTAGTTATTAAAAATTATACTCACGACACTAAAAATATTCTGTTTACCCATATGTTATAAACAACAAACAAAACAAAATTTGAAATTAGTGAAAATGTTTAATTTTTTTGATTAAAATCAGCCTTTTTCAATCTTAGGACATTGCAAACGTTTAGAAAATATATATATATATATATATATATATATATATATATATATATATATATATATATATATATATATATATAAATATTACATGTATTTTACAATATGAAAATATTATAAATATTTTACTTACATGTTTGGTGACGCTGGTCTTACGGACCGGGTTGGTGATGATACTCGTGAACGTGCATCCGTGGCAAATTCATAAGTGGTACCAACGCGCAACGGTGTGGGACTTAAAATGAGGCAGTTACTCGAAATCGCAACTCGAATCGACGACGGGGGAAAAATTTATTCAAATTTTTCAAATACATACATATACGTCACCAAAGGCGGGTTAAAACTACGCAACGGATATTGATACGGTGGTGATTCAAGAGTAAGGTTTGTACATTTAAAATGCCGGGTCCACGAAATAAAGAAAACAAGGGGAAGTGAAGAGTGGGCGTGCCGCGTGCGTCACTATTATGCGCTTTTACTCTAAATTGCCTTAGTGATACTTACCATATCATTAGGAGATAGTCGTCGTGCGAAAATCTATTATACACTGAATTATGCCGTATTGTGCCATCCTTGAATGCAGAAATGATAGTAGAATACAGATGATTAAAAATGGAGATATTTCATATCATTCGAAAGTACAATTTTCATTTTATTTTAATTAAATTCCTGATTTAATATAATCTCTAATGATATAATAGAAAGTCAAGCTAAAATCAGCCGTACACCTTACATATAAAGTTCATTTTAGGTTGACCTAATTTTTCTAGAAAGATATACGTAATGACAGTCATTACGTATATCGTTCTAGAAAGTTCTCTACTCAAATATGATCAACTGAAAACTACGGAAAAATCAATGCTGCCATCTATTGTAGAATAGCGAAACTATTACGATCTTAAGTTTCACTATTGTACAAATAGATGAGTCTATTTTGAATAGACTACAAAAGGACGTAAATACTCTTTTTTTTTTTGTAGCAAAATAAAATTTATTGTAACGCAGTTTGGTATATTTTTAAATGTTCTGTTTGTGTGTTTCGGATTATTGTTGTTTAAAATGAAAACGACCAATGAAACAATGTTTGCATTAGTAGTTTATATGCAATAATGCTTATTTTATGTGTGAGTGTGGCGATCGCGGTCCTGATACAAATGTTTGTACTTGCCAATTCCGTTGTTTTCTTTATTTCGTGGCCGGGTCAGCTAGTAATAAACATTTTAATATCAACCTTAAATGGGCTGAAATAGGGCATGAAAGTTTGTATGAAAGATTATATTGTAGACGTGTTACTCTATTTGCGGGCGAAGTTGCATAGGCCAGCTAGTATTTTTATATTTATAAATAGAATCATTTGTTTCACAGCCACGCCATGATGAAGTATTTGCTAGCAAAATATGGCAAAAAACATGAAGAGATATTGTTTCCTAGTGACATCGAGACGCGAGCGCTACTCGATCAGTGCTTGTTCTTCGATGCTGGAGTTCTTTTCACTAAACTGAAAGAAATAGGGGTAACTAGCACTAATTTTTATATGTAAATTAATATAAGGATAAGAAAGTATCTTCACGCCTGTATCCCCGAAGAGGTAGGCAAAGGTACAAGTGCACCCACGATTAGCCGAAGATACTTGGTCCCACTAATGTGATAGGTGGCAAGCCTATCGTCAACCGGGCACTTTTCAATCCCGGGCAATTTTGAGTTTATTAGAAAACCGAAAAAATACTTTTTTTATGTGCCCGACCTTCGAACCCGGGACCTCATGTGGTCAACGCCAACGCTGGACCACTAGACCACAGAGGCGACTAATATAAGGATAACTAAATAATAACGTAAAATACACCTTGTCTGATAGAATCAAACCAGCCAACACAGGACCACGCGCAATACAGCCAAATAGGGTTCAGTGGTCAAATCACAATAATGCGGACTAAGAAGAGGGCATTTTAAATAATTTATACTGTCAACGTTTAACCTTTTTAACGTTACTGGCCATCGCCCTATGGTAGAAAATTAACCATAGAATAAATAATAAAATCTCTTCTACTTTTGACGGGTTATTGGATGATTCACACGAATTTAACTCGCACGAAATGTGCGCATCGTCATTTTTTAATAGTATTATTTTTTCTGTAGGCGATTCGCACGAAGTTGATTATTTATTGGTGTGCGAATCGATAACTCCAAAAAATATGTAGTAGGCTTTTGGCACATATTTTGTTTTATAGAACACAAAATAAAAGTACAGTCATGTACTACCATTTCAGAAATAATAAGAATATGAAGAATTAATCAAGGCTTAAATAGCAGCTGTTTTACTTGAAACTAGGAAAGCCATGCCATGCATAATCATTTTATCATGGTAAATCTAAGTCTTAATTCATTTACTATATTTTTTGATTTATATACGTATGTTCATTTCATATTTGATATTTTTTCAGTCCTCAAATCATGTCATAGCAAATGAAGAAAAAATTTACAAAATTTTAATTTTATTAAAGACATTTTTGATTATTTTGTGTCTCATTTCATATCGATAAAAATATTTAATCCTAAATAGATACTAATACTAATATTTAATCCTAAGTACTAGAACGTGTGTGCCAATAGCCTACTACATATTTTAGGAGTTGTCGATTCGCACACTAATAAATTAATTTTATGCGAATCGTCTACAGAAAAAATAATATTATTAAAAAACGTCGATTCGCACATTTCACACACATTAATGCTAATCATCCAATAACCCCTTTTGACAACAGGCTTTAGCCATAAATATAATAGTATACATGTGTGTGTACCTATTTATCTACTTGACCAAAGGCCCCGATTACACTTTGATTAGTTACACTCGCACTTGCAAGTGTTTAATGCAGGTGCTTAGTATTAATCAAAAAACACGTGTAGACAGCCGTTGATTAAGGTTAGTAATCGGCGTAGTAAAATGAATAGACGCTGATTACTAATCAATCGCACTAATCAACGGCAACACGTTTTTATTTGCTTAATACTAAGTACCTGATTTAAACATTCGCACTCGCACTAATCAAAGTGTAACCGGGGTAAAATGAGCAGAAGGTGGTTTCTGCTGGTGGTTAGGCGTTACTGGATCGGGAATTAGTGGCGGCTCACTCTCCTCTACTCCTCTAGTAGAAGCCACGGCCTGGGTTCTAAATTACGCTGAGCCAGTCCTACCACCGACGGGAAGCTTCTTTTTTGCCAAGTCAACCAGCCTACCACCAAGCTAAGCCCAAAACCCATCAGCAGATTGCGTCACCGGGCTTCAAGTTTTTCTTAATTTCTTGATTTTTTTCTCGTATCCTCGCTTCGAACACTACATAAATTATTACATTTAAAAAAAATTACAAAGAGTGCTGTGTTTTTTCTATTTTTAAAAACTCGACGTTACTCGATTACTCGACTCAAGGCTAGAATAAAAAAAAGGCCCGGAAAAGACGTCTTTACATTTTGATTATTTATAGAACTTATTAAATGTAACTGCCTTGTCATCTAGGAGTTAGCTTATTCGACTTAGGTCAGGCAAAAAAGTTATTGAGGTTTTGTCAAGGTTATTCACGAAAATCTAACAGCTCTGTAGCAACTCTGAATCTGTCGAGCGGAGGGAAGTAACCCCTGTATCTCACGGCAAGCGGGCGACGATCGTTGTCAGTTTGGTAGAATTTGGCGATATGGATCACAACTTATTTCACCAACTGGCACAACGAATTGAATCTTGGTGAATCGGAAAGTCTATAGTTGTTTGGTTTATTTTGGTTATTTCGCATGAGAACCGCCGTAAAAATATTTCTTATTAAATGTAAAATTGCAGATGCTGACGGTGTTTCACGGTCTTAAAAGCCCAACCGAGAAACATATCGAAGACATAGAGGAAGGATATTCGGTGCTTGAGGCATATTTGAAAAACAGCAAGTATATGGTCACAGACCATCTAACTTTGGCTGACCTGTCGCTGGGTACCACTACCATCGCACTACAGGGAATACACAAGTTGGACAGAAGGAAGTAAGCAATACTTTAGACTTTAGTAGGTAAAATTATGTTCTACTATCTGTAATAACAGGTTTTGACTTTACTTGTATAAGGTTATTATTTTATACTAGGTTTTACCCGTGGATTTGCTCGCATTTAAGATTTTTTTTTAAATAATTCTTCTAATACATCCAAGAATATGACGTGTACAAAGTTTCATGTTGATCGGTTCGCGGATCGCGTGAAAGTGTAACAAACAAACTTACATTCGCATTCATGATATTAAAAATTAATAACGTAGGGATTATTGTTATTTGACTGAAAATGATCCTAGACTAGATCCTAGACTACCATATTTCATAACTTGTTTTGGACTACATCCATCGATTTTGATATTTGACAACTTCTCATGGACAAATTTACTAATTGATATCCTAAACTACTATATTTGACAACTTGTCCTGGACAACTATATCGGACAATTTGTCCTGGACATCCGTTACCCTACCTAGATTACCTTAGACAACTATATTTGACAGATTTAAATAAAAAAAATGTGAAGACGGTTGACCCTGCAGGCCATCCCTGAAACTTCCCGTTAAATTAGGGTATTTTGAGCGCAAAAGAGTAAAACCTATAAGTATAATTTTTTCCAGTTCAAACATCTATTTTGTAAAAAATGGCAGTAAGTATGTTGATTTTTGAAACAATCATCGATTTTGATCTTTCGAATGGCATTCAACTCAATTTCTAAGATTTAAAATATTGCTTTAATTTAATTTATTTAATTTTAATTTAAAATATTGCTTTGCGTGTTGGTTCCGGGCTTCTATGAAGAATAGACCAATTGCCGTTCTGCCAGGCAGTCCGTAAAAGGCGACTGATTGGCTATGCAAGTCACTATCATCGTGACTACTAGGTGGTAGAGTTCTGCATTGTCTCGCCAGGTCTAGTACCACCGCCTTATCTATTCCTGCTGCAATATCGCCAGTGCTTGTCACTGTCGTGTTCCGGTTTGGAGGGTAAGGTAGCCGGTAAACTCTCGCCACAAAATAGCAATGCACCATTAACATCTCTGGTGCGATGGTTGACTCTTACCATCAAGAGACCCATCTGCTTGTTTGCTAACTTATGATATAAAAAAAATAATAGATAGATTGAAAAATTTAGAAAAAAAAAGTATCTTCACGCCCATATCCCCGAAGGGGTAGGCAGAGGTACAACAAGTGCACCCACGATTAGCCGAAGATACTTGGTCCCACAAATGTGATAGGTGGCAAGCCTATCGCCAACCGGGCACTTTCCAATCCCGGGCAAATTTTGTGTTTCTCAGAAAATTGAAAAAACACTTTTCTTATGTGCCCGACCCAGGAATCGAACCCGGGACCTCATGTGGTCAACGCCAACGCTGGACCACTAGACCACAGAGGCGACAAGAAGCAATGTCAAAAAACCTTTCAAAAAATTTCGTCATGAAAAAATCCCAAACAAATTGATTGATTTTGATCCAATTAACGGTATTTGACGCAGTTTTTAAAGGAAAGAAGCAGATAAGATTTTTAAATCAATCGATGTATTAGCCTAAAAGTTATTTCAAAAATATTAAGAATATTTGCTAAAAACGACGTAATTTTAATTTTTGAAAAGCTGTAACTCTTGAAAATTACTGATTATTGATACTAATACTTTGATTTAATATTTAATAATTTTGATTTTTGATACGGAATTCGACGTAGTTTTTTTAATACAAAAATATCGTAAAACATCAAAAAATTATTAGTTGAAAAATTTCGAAGTTATGTCGAAAAAAACACTTTTTCTCAAAATTTTTCGTCAACGATTACTCTCAAACGGATGAACCGATTTTGATGCAATTAATGCATTAGACGCAGCCTTTTAAAGAATAGAGCTGATTAGTTTTTGTACTCAATTGGTACATTAATCTGAAAGTTATATCAAAAAAAAAATTTACGCCAAAAATTTTTTTGGACTTTTTCCAAAATTTCTCAAAATCTTCAGGGCCGACTTAATTCAGATTTTCAGGAAGTCTAAGTTGAGCGGAAAGCAATCGAATGCCATCAATCGCGTTTCGATCGGTCTAGCCGTTCAAAAGTTTACATACAGACACACAGACATACTGACGTCATCGTGATAATAACCAGAAAAGGTTCCTAGAACCTCAAAACGTGGAGATCTGGTGAAAACACGATTTTCGAAAACCGGGGCAAAATCAGTAACTTCCTTATCTACATACGTAGCGGGAAATTAAAAAATAACTCAAACAATATTTATCACTTAATCTGGTAATTGCATGGATTATAGTATAAACATTGAATATTTCATTTTAATTATTACAAACAAAATGTAATAAAGCAATTTTCATGGGTTTTATGTTTTATGCACAGAAAACATATATAGGTTTTATGTAACTTCTATGGTGTTTTATACATGGAACTCACACCATGAAAATCACCAAAAAGCATATACTTTGAAATTTCTCGCCATTGGAAAGATATAAGTTGCTATTTTGTTATTAATTATCTACATTTGGGAGTTAGATACACCTCAATACCCGTTTACTAAAAAAAGAACAATTACCTACATTCAAAAAAATGGAAATTCCTGACAATTAAGAACCAAAAATTGAAAAGTTGGAGAACTTACTAATGCAATGAAATGGAGGGAATTAGGGCCACGACCACCTGACCCATAAGCTGCAACATAACAGCAAAATCACTAAAACCAATCCCGATTCGTCTAGACCTCTCCAGTTCAGAGTAATACCCGTCGCAAAAAGCGAAGCTAAAATTTTGCCAAGTGTGTGACACACATACCTACTTATATACTCATAAAACAAAAACTTTCACTGAAATGGGGTAGAAACTTTGATTAAGATATAAAATGATTTGTATTTTTTTTCAGATACCCTCGCACCACCATGTGGCTGGACTGTTTGAGCGAAGATCCGTTATTCAAACAATTCTGTATTCCCGGGTCAATGTTACTCTCAGGCGTATTTAAAGATTGTTGGGAAAAAAATAATAAAATGTAATTGACGGTAATTTTAACTTTATTTATTTATTTATTTATTTATTTAAACACTTTATTGCACATAATGGTACAAAGGCGTAACTTAATGCTATTAAGCATTTTCTCACAGTTTGCCTTCCGTAATGCTGAGAGAAAAAACTTGGGTAGTGCATAATAAATTAATTATGAGCTATTAATAAAACTTAATACTAGATACTAATTTATCATAACTAACCTATTATTAAGAATATTCTACAAGAATCATATAAACATTTTAAGAACCTCAGTATAAATAATACAAACAATTAATACTATAAATAAATATAGGCTGACTACTTACATAGAGAAATATACATACATCAATACTCAATAGTAAATTATAGATACATTTTCATAATATTTAATTACATAAATATAATATAAAATACACACATATACAATAATTAAGAATTCTGACGTTTTAATAAGTGATCATATACCGCAGTTTTAAAAATTGATAGTGTTGATGATTCACGCATCTTAGAGGGAAGATCATTCCATAATCTTATCGCAGTAACAGTGAAGGAATTAAAATATGTTGCCGTATTGTGGTCCGGATACATCAGCGTACTTGAGTGAAATGACCGCTGAAGCCTACCCTGATTTGAAATGTATGCAAAACGTTCTTTTAGATATACTGGAAATGATGGATTCTTCAGAATGTTAAATAAACATGATAAAACGTGAATGTCACGCCGAAAACGAATATTCAGCCACTTCAATTCCGACCGAAAATGAGTGACATGGTCATATTTACGCAGTCCGAAAATATATCGTATGCATAAATTAAGCAGCCGATCAAGTTTATTTAACAATTCATCGGTTATATCAGTGTAACAAATATCCGCGTAATCAAGGATAGGCAACAACAGTGCATTAACTAGTGTAATTTTAGTTTTTAAAGGTAGAAAGTTTTGTAGACGTTTTAGTGCATTCTTGAAATAGATAAAAATCGCCTAAGTTTTTGTCTTTTTGAAAAATATTAATGGGGTCGGTTAAAATATCGATAACAGAAGCGAAAAAACGAATTATTAGAATTTTTGTCTGTCTGTTAATTTGTGTGTCAATCTCTCAAAACCTACTGGACAGAAAATAATTTGATATTTAAATTTGAAATTCCATCCTCACCATCTCGATGTCTGGAAATCCACAACTGTGCGTTTCTCTCGATACTTTTTGCCTCGCACTACTTAGTTGAGGAACCAATTACCGGCATAGTCCAGTAAAAAGTTTAATGAAACCATGATCTGACCAGTTTTGGCGCAATGAGTAAAAATGTGTTCATTAATACTTAAATAATGATATTATGAAAGAAATTTTGATTTAAATTAGGGGAAAGGGATGAATAAACTAAAAAAAGGGTTGAAAAATGCCTTTTTTTAAATAACCTAATAACGGTAGGAAATAGAAAAAAAAGTTTCAAGTAAAAGTTGTAGAGAAAAAAATTCTACACAAAAGTTCCTCTTCATTTTTTTGTTATCACATTTTTACTCATTGCGCCAAAACTGGTCAGATCATGGTTTCATTAAACTTTTTACTGGACTAGTAGGGGTGTTTCCAAACGGATACGACTTGGGGGCCTTCAAGAAATGAGCTTACTCATTCTTAAAAGGCCGGCAACGCAACTGCAAGTCCTCTGGTATTCCGGATGTCCATGGGCGGCGGTGATCACTTACCATCAGGTGCACCTCCAGCTCGTTTGCCCCCACTTCTATAAAAAAAAAAAAAATTTAGCATGGTGATAGCTGAGAGCTTGGAGCAACATATAGGATACATTTTATCCCAAAATGCGGCGCCTTTCTCGTGGGATAGGGGATGAAAGTCAAATCACATATACCCCATATTATTCTTTGTTCGAAAAGAGATACTATAAAGATTGACCCTTAAAAATTTCAAGGTCATCAGTTTTGTAATTCATAAGTTACAGACATCATAAATTTCGAAGGTTTCCGCGTGACAAATCCAGTTAAACGTGACACTGGGAATGTCATTGATATATAAAAACCCGGGAATGTATAGAAACCTTTGAACGTACGGCCCATTATAAGTTAGGGTGTCCATTTCATGGTGTTTGTTTAATGACTATAACCTGGGAGAATCAGTTTTAGTATGTACTTACCTGTTTTTAGTACATGTTATAACTGCAATTTTACTATATAAAAAATACGTTAAATATGTGTACAACGTAAGCCTGAAATCTTGACTTATACGGCCGAGAATTATATCAATGGCTGGGAACATTTTATTTATATCTATACTATACTATACACTATACATCTTATTCTTAAACATATAATAAAATCGTAGAAGTCAAAACTGTACATTGAATATTTTTTGAAAAGAATACTTGGGGCGTGATCTACAATCGATATCGAAGCCAAAAATATAGTTCTCAGAATTTTTGTTTGTTTGTCTGTATGTCTTTTTGTCTGTTTGTCTGTATGTATGTCCGGGGTAAACTCAAAAAGTACTGCACGGATTTACTTTAAATTTTGCATGAATATTACTGAACAGGTCGGGAATTTTGCATGAACAGGTCGGGTCAACATATAGGCTACATATTATCACGCTATCACATACGGGGGAGAAGCTGTGCGGAGTAATACAACGAACGAAGTCGCTGGCAACAGCTAGTAAGAAAATAAAACGGGTCATTTTTCAGTTTATTGCCAATTTCTCAGAAAATATGCGTCTAATCGACATTTTAGAAATTTTACACATTTTAGAACAGTGCAACAGGAAATATTTTTCAATAAACAAGATAAGCTTTTTAATGTAAGGCTATTTTCTGTTTTATTAATAACAAGCAAATTTTGTAGCAAAATCAAGTGTTATTTTTAACTTCCCGCTACGTACTTAGTGATTTTCCCCCCAATTTTCGAAAATCGAGTTTTCACCAGATCTCCACGTTTTGAGGTCCTAGGAACCTTTTCCAACTATTTTCGCGATAATGTCAGTATGACTGTATGAATGTATGTGTGTGTGTGTGACTGTGTATGTATGCATGTGTTTATGTAAACATCTCATAACTTTTGAACGGCTTGACCCATCGAAACGCGGTTGATGTAATTCGATTGGATTCTGCTCAACTTAGATATTCTGAAAATTTTGTGCAAGTCGCCCCAGGAGATTTATCCGCTTTCCGCACGCTATTTATCCGTTATGGATTCCCACTGAACCGACTTCAATGAAGTTTTGTAGATATCTACTCTTTGGTATAACTTAAATGACAGGATAGTTATTATCTCAATCAACTACCCCTCCAACTCCTCTCACCAAGTAACTTGTATGGCAAAACAACGTCGAAAATACAACCGAATCTGGAACCTTCTGCTTTTTTAAATACATGATTTTTTTAAATAGAAATTAGTTAAAACAACACAAGTTAAAAAAAAACAAATAAATATGCGTGAGCAGCAGTCTGATATATAATTATTATTATCTTTTTCAATATATTATTATCAATATATTATTATTATTATTATCTGTTTTTGCATTTTAAAACTGAGTTCAACTATAATTTTAGATGTCTTCGTAGAAATGACTTTTGAAAAAAACTACAGAAAAAATTTCGACACAACAGAATTTGAATCTACGACCTTGCCTCTGGCCTACACGCTATATACGCTATAAATATATATATATATATATATATATATATATATATATATATATATATATATATATATATATATATACCGTAAGTGTTAGGTGACCAAGGCAACATCGCCTGAGTCTAACACCGCCTTACCTATTCCTGCCGCAATAGCGTCAGTGCTTGTCAGTGTCTGGAGTGGTCTGGAGAGTAAGGTAACCTTAAACTTATGTGTGTTTCATTCGCCCCGTTACATGGATAGCAACGCTCCATTAACACGTGTGTTTATAGGCGATGGTTTCTCTTTTCATCAGAACAACCATCTTTTTTATATCATAAGATAGCAAGCAAGCAGATGGCTATCCTAATGGAAAGAGATAACCATCAGCTATAGACACCAAAGGTGTTAATGGTCCGTTGCTATCCGTATGGCGAGGTGTTGTTGATTTTTATCCCACGATATGAAAAAAAACGACCTATATGATCCTTCGTGTCGGACACGGTTATCGGTACTTACTGTACATTTCTGTGTTGTTATAATGCATCATGACCCTAAACAAATATTATTTCAATACTTGTTGATACCCGAAGCTTCGCTCACATGAGAAGTGTTCAATTGTAAGCATATAATTTTGTAATAAAGTAAAATATAGGGTATATTTTTACCCTCGAAACCGGAACTAATTATGTAGAATAAATAAAATACGCCTGGAAATATATAAGGCAATACGCACAGTCAGTACGCATCGCTTATAAATTATTAATAACTTATCGATTTCTTGAACAAGTAATTACCGTATAAATAATAGAGAAATTATCTGGAAAATTAAAAGAAATATTTCTTCATTTACTCGTAGCACGGTAATTTTAAATATCTATACATATAATAAAATCGTAGGAAAGTCAAAACTGTACATTGAATATTTTTTTAAAAGAATACTTGGGGCGTGATCTACAATCGATATCGAAGCCAAAAATATAGTTTTTAGAATTTTTGTCTGTTTGTCTGTATGTATGTCCGGGGTATATTGTTTAAATGTATTGGCATATATATTGTTTACATGTATGGCCAAACTATGTCTAATTTTATTTGTTCTATAATATGTCTAATAGATACTTGCGGATCTAGACAAGTGGCACAAACGACAGGAGAATTATAATAAATAATAATAATAATAATAAATGTTTATTTCAGAAAATTACATAATCAGACTTAAATCTATAATTACAAGGTTTTCTTAGATATTTATGATATTACGTGTGCCTGAACTAGGAAAACTTGTGTTTCAGGCTGAAAGAGCAAGTATACTTTAAATAACTAATCATATTTTATCATTTATACTACAAATAAACATAACTTATGATACAAAAAAAATACATGTAAATAGGTAGTCTACTCTAACCTTATTAACAAATTCTCTGTGTCTTCGTAGGACAAACTTTGTAGGGATGACTGGAGACTTTTTTTGCATTTATGGAAAGATAATTGATAAATATCTAATAATGCATTTAGTCTATTGTAGAGATATGGGCCTAGAAATAAGTAAAATTTTGTTACAAAACTATGTTTTATGGCAATTTTATGGGAACAAACTATATCTTTTCTTCTTTTGTTAGTAATTTCTGTACAGTAGGGAAGAGCTGCGTGCTGTTTTAGTACTATGTTTAATATAAAAAGCTGTCGGACGTTAGCACTTTACATGATTTATAAAGAAGGTTAGTGGAGAACAGGAAAGGGCGAAATGTAGCCACCTTGAGAATTGCTCTTTGCGCTCTCTCGACGGATATTAGTAGCGTTTTAGCTGCACCACCCCATGAGGTAATGCAGTAAGTTATTATTGACTGACATAGAGCAAAGTAAACTTGCCTAATTATTGTAGTGTTAGCAATATAGCGCAGTTTTTTAAAAACAAATATCAGCTTTCTTATTCTATTACATAAGGCCCCTATATGATATTTAAATGTAAGATTTTCATCTATCAATATACCGAGGTATTTTATTTTATTTGTGATTTTAATTGTTGGACATGCACACTGGTTATTATTGTGGTCATTACAGCAATGAGCGATTAATTTTGAGTTTAATTCGGGTGACTTACGCATTGAAAACTTTATAAAGCTAGTTTTGTCCGTATTCAATGTTAATAAATTACGCCGAAGCCGTAGAAGCTGTTAACAATATTAAATCCCTGTTGTGCGTGCTTATATAATTCATTTTTTGAATCAGATGAGGAAAGAATGGCAGTGTCGTCTGCGTATGATATGATTTTGCCGTTATCTAGCTTTAGATTACAAAGGTCATTTATTGAAATATGATATAATTGAAAGATGAATGTATGGATTTGACATAATATGAACGCTTACGTCAAGGTTTTTTTTCGAGTTTTGACCAATAACGCGATCGCTAGTAAATGGTAATATAATATTAAATATATTGGCCAAAGGAGCATGATAAACGCCCCTATGGGCGTTACCTACAAACCAGCACATAGTGTTAGACAGTTCCAATTTTACTGTGAATTAATAGTTTTCTCTTAAACGAAAAACTCGGTAACGTTTGAAAATACTCGAATTTTGAAACTTTTCCTGGTTGTAATCATTCACATCATCTATACATAAAATAAAATCGTAGGAAAGTCAAAACTGTACATTGAATATTTTTTTTAAATAATACTAGGGGCGTGATCTACAATCGATATCGAAGCCAAAAATATAGTTTTTAGAATTTTTGCCTGTTTGTCTGTTTGTCTGTATGTATGTCCGGGGTAAATTCAAAAAGTACTGCATGGGTTTACTTCAAATTGTGTATGAATTCTACTAATAGGTCGGGTCAACATATAGGCTACATATTATCAAGCTATCACCTACGGGGGAGGGGTTGTGCGGAGTAAACGAAGTCCACGCGGACGAAGTCGCTGGCAACAGCTAGTTTATAATACGATCGTAATGCTCTCTAAAGGACAATATATCACTATTCAATTTCATAGTATTGCCCGTTGGCTGATTTTGGGCAGGGCTTGAAATCGTAAAAAGAATACCGGTTTCTAGCGGTGTTTATAAAGGGTTTTCTGAAGGGGTATCTGATATATGAGTAAATAAATATAAATATTCACGGGACAAATTACACTTATTGATCTAACCCCAAAGTAAGCAAATTATTTGTTTGTGTTATGGGTGTTTTGACTAACACCCATAACACAAACAAATAATTTGCTAATAAATAAACTATTTCCGATAGTAATACATAGAAATACATATATATATATATATATATATATATATATATATATATATATATATATATATATATATATATATATATATATATATATATAAATACTTTTACATACATAATACTCAACACTCAATACTCAATCATTTATTGCATTATTTGTTACAAAAAATTTTAGGTATTACAATAATAATTAGTAGATAGTGAACATATACACCCTATTAGTGTATTGCAATGTAGGACTGGACCGATTAATTTCATGAAAGATTTATGTGATTTTCATTAAGGAAGTCGTTAACAGTGTAGTAATATTTTTCTATCAGGAGATTTTTCACAAGTTTTATAAATATACGGTCATTTTCTTCTGATTTAATTTTATCTGGTAATTTGTTATATATTTTCACACATATTATTTTTGGTCCTGAACTATGCATTCTTAATTTTGATTGTGGCAATTCTAAATTGTACTTAAATCTACTTTTGAAGGGTCGTGGAATATCCATTTGATTTTTAAAAAATTGAGGATATTTTCTTATAAATTTAACTGCTTCCATAATGTAGACATTCATCCATTGACGACAACGTTAATATTTTCAGGCTTTTAAAATATGGTTTACAGCTTTCAGTGTCTTTGATATTCTTGAGAATACGTATACATTTCTTTTGGGAAATAAATATATCTTGTACTTTCACACTATTTCCCCATAGTAGAATGCCATATGTAAGCCATGAGTTTGCATATGCATAATATGCAGACAATTCGGTGTTAAGATCCGTTGCTTTGCGAAATTCTCTTAAAGCATAAGTAAAGCTTGACATTTTTGTTTTAATTTTTTTTTAATAAACACCCTAACCCGGAAATACAAACATCTACGCTTATCACACAAATGCTTGTCTCCGTCGGGGATCGAACCCGAACCCCGTCGATTGCGTAGTCAAGGTCGCTAACCACTTGACCCACGTGGCGGTCAGCTTCACATACCTACAAAAATCGGTGTCTATATGTAACGGTTATCTATATCGTTCAGGAGAGCCAACTGTTCGTTTGCCAAACTATGGTAAAAAAAAAATATTTCAATATTTCCCTCCCTTTCAAACACACCAGCAATAATTACAGACGCTATTGCAGCATATAATATGTCGTCGTGAAATTGTCAATTCCGTTAGATTATAATCTACCTGGACAGCCATTCCGTTAATCTAACTGCTAACCTAACATAACCAAATTAGGTAGATTATAATCTAACGGTAGGTATTTACATTTTCACGGCGACATATATAAGACGGCGACATGAAATCTGGGAAAGATGTTGCAGAACTCTACCACCTAGGAATAATTATCATAACGCCGGATCTACTGTGGGGTAGGCGGAAGGAACAGAACATAATTTACCGCCACATTTTTCCCTGATAAAGAACGTCGCTTATTTCAAACGATATCCGGGAACGACACTTACGTGCTCATCCAACGCACAGGATTCTTAGCACATCAGCTCCAGACTTCGAGCTACAATTGAAATTTGTGTCGAAAAAACCTACGTAACACTTTCACCCAACTCGAGGATCGAACCTGTAAACTTGTGAGCCAAATAGGCTAGAAACTCTAGAGCTCAAAGTACCATGTAGTAATCTTTAAGAAACGATATTTTTATGTTACTGGAGTGTTGCGTTTTTAACTTCCCGCTATGTTTGGAGTAAAGAGAAGCTACTGATTTTCGAAAATCGAGTTTTCATCAGATGTCTATGTTTTGAAGTCCTTGGTACCAGTATGTCTGTGTGTATGTACATGTATGTGTACACACACATGTAAACCTCTCGTAACTTTTGAACAGTTAAACCGATCAAAATGAGGAAGATGGCATTCGATTGGGTTCGGCTTTATGAAAATCTGAACTTGTTTGATCCAGGAGGTTTTGAAAAAAACCACAAAAATTTTCGGTGATGATGTTTTTTTAAATAACTTCCAAGTTAATGCCTCGAGTTATAACTAAATCTAAAGCTCCTTTTCTTAAAAACTGCGTCCGATGCCACAAATAGCATAAAAATCGGTTTATCTATTTAAAAATTATCATTGAAATAAATTTTTTAAAATATGTTATTTTTTTCCGACATTACTTCAATTTTGGAACAAATCGGTTTTGACCTTATACAATATTTTAGCACTTTAAAAACTGCGTCGAATGTTGTGTCAAATTAATCAAATTCGAATCAAATGTTCAAAAGTTACAGCTTTTTAAATATTGAAAATATGTTGTTTACAACAAACTTACTTCATACTCTATAATAAGTTTCAGATTAATATACTTAACTTCAGATTAATAGATTTGAAAATCTAATTAGCTCTTCTACTAAACAAACTCCGTCAAATACTGTAATGGGATCAAAATGGCTTGGTTTGTTTGGGATTTATGAATGAAGAAAATTTTTGAAACATTTTTTTGACTTTTCTTATTTTTGAATTCTTTGAGCTCAAGTATGTATACGCTAAATAGGTTAAACGACATAGTCGACGTTAAATAGGTTAAACGTTCATAATATGAAACAATAAAAGCCCTCTTCTTAGTCCGCAGTATTGTGATGGGCATGAACCGACGCACTTTACCAATTTATTATAAACTAGCTGTTGCCAGCGACTTCGTCCGCGCGGACTTCGTTTACCTCGCACAGCACCTCCCCCGTAGGTGATAGCGTGATAATATGTAGCCTATATGTTGACCCGACATGTTAGTAATATTCATGCAAAATTTGAAGTAAATCCATGCAGTACTTTTTGAGTTTACCCCGGACATACATACAGGTTTGTCTGTATACAGATAGACAAACAGATAAACAGACAAACAGACAAACAGACAAACAAACAAACAGACAAAAATTCTAAAAACTATATTTTTGGTTTCGGTATCGATTGTATATCACGCCCCAAGTATTCTTTTAAAAAGATATTCAATTTTTCTTTGACTTTCCTACGATTTCATTGTATGTATAGATACAGATGTTTTTGTTTGTAGTATCGTATATCTAACTAAGATGAGAACGCTTTAAAAACTTAAATAAACCGATTTAAACTAAAACCGCGAATGCTATGTGAAGCACAGTACGCCGAGCGGGAGCACAAAATAGGATGCGACGAACATCAAAGAAATATTTAAAAACTTTATAGACCGGTTTACTGATTCGACACCCTTACAATTTTGGTTCAGAAAGAATCATGTATTTTTGAACAAAACCTAAATAAAACGCTCCGCATGTACTTGCGCTGATTAAAGTTTAAAAAAAACGGTAATCGAGCCCTGACTTTATAGATCTTGGCGCGACGACCGACGACGCGGACGTAGCTCTGAGGCATGGTAATGTTATACACAGTAGAATAACTCGGCCGTACTTTGAAAAAAAATGCCTACAGCCGCGCGGTACGTAAACATGCAATAGGGCTGCCCGCCTCCGGTATTATAACTACATTTGCCTACTTAGTGTTTCCATTTAGTTTTGTGATTGTAAATATACTTTTTTATATAAACAAATAAAATACTTTGTGAATTGAATAGGAAGTTTTCAATTAAAATGCGTGTTGTTTTTTGATTGGTAGATTTAATTAAAAATCATGTTTATGTTTGAATAATAAGTCTTTTAAATTTACGACCGAAAAATATTTGTGTTATTGTTAAAAAAACAACACACGGTACGTTTGTCACTGCGGCACAGGTGCGAATGTCTGCATGCCCAGCGCAATGCCAGATCGAAAGGCCTGGGCATAGCTCGCGCTTCATCCGTTTGTATGAAGTTGGAATATTGTATAGATAATATTACCGTAACGTAGCCCTGAGGTTACGCTTACATTTTATAATAATCATAATCATATCACCCAAAAAACCACATAATAAATTGTCATCGCAAAATGTTATGACGCAAATGGCAATAAAGAGGCACTTTTTTTATTAACTTTTAATTAATATCTTTATATCATACGGATTAAATTTTTTCAAACCTTTTTTTATTTATTCTGCGCCTGAAGTAATATTATCTAGTGTCTTGGTGTTTTACCACGGATTTTATTCATATATTAAACCATCGGGCCATCACTGAAACTTCCCGCTAAATTAAGGTATTTTAAGCTCAAAAGAGTAAAAACTCTAAACATAATTTTTTCAGTTCAAACATCTATTTTGTTAAAATGGCAATATATTGATTTTTGAAAAGTTGTATATTTTGGAAACGCTGATTGAATCTGATCTTTCGAATTCTCAACTCAATTTTTGAGATCTGAAATATTGCTTTAGCTAAATAATCGATAGGTTGAAAAATTTCGTGGCAATGACAAAATACATTTTTTTTTCAAATATTTTCATCATTAATAAATCCTAAACAAATTGACTGATTTTGATGCAATTAACGGTATTTGACGCAGTTTTTAAAGGAGAAAAGCTGGTAAGATTTAAAAAGTCCATCGGTGTATTAGCCTGAAAATTATTTTAAAAATATAAAGTAAATATCCTAAAAATTACGTAATTTTTAATATTTGAAAAGCTGTAACTTTTGAAAATTAGATTCGATTTTGATTCTTGAAATGCCATCTGACGTATTTTTTAGTACTAAAATATTGTAGAATACCAAAAAATTATTGGTTGAAAAAATTCGAAGTTATGTCGAAAAAACCCTTTTTTTGAATTTTTGGTCAACGATTTCTCCCAAACAGATAAACCGATTTTGATGCAATTTATACATTAGATGTAGTTTTTTGAGGAATAGAGTTGTTTAGTTTTTGTACTCAATCGGTATATAAGTTATGTTAAAAAAATACTGTTTCGTCAAAATTATTTTTGGGTTTTTTCAAAATTTCTCAAAATCTCCTAGGCTGACTTGGTTCAAATTTTCAGGAAGTCTAAGTTGAGCAAAATCCAATCGAATGCCATCAACCGCATTTCGATCGGTCCAGCAATTCAAAAGTTATAAAATGTTTACATACACACACACACATACATACATACAGACATACTGACGTCATTGCGAAAATAGTCGGATAAGATTCCTAGGTGAAAACTCGATTTTCGAAAATCGGGGTAAATTCAGTAACTTCCTATCTACGTACATTACGTACTACGTAGCGGGAAGTTAATAAGTGTTAAATAACATTATTTAAGACCATTGTTGTTGTTAGTTGATAGAACTTAAGACTAAGAACTGAATAAGATATAAAAGTTTTTTAATAAATAATATGCAGAAAATGACTTTAATATTGTTGCGAATAATCTAGAAACGTGAAGAGTTGGATCGCTAGAGAGATCTAGAAATAAAAGAAAGAGATAGCTACTCGTATTGATAAACAAATAGTTGACTGTTACCCGAATAGCTATGCCATAATGGATCTTCTATTATATGACATAAGGATCATGTTTATCATAACTTGTTTACAATAACTTGTTTACGATTAGCTCGGTAGAGCATTCGGGAATAATGTGGAACTTTACCATGGGTATAAATAGAGATGTGGTGACAAATAGAGAACAGTTTTATAAAGCGATCGAAAGCGATTGTAAAAATGACCAGTGCGAAGCGAGAAGTGTTTTAGCGTAGTCGGTTAAGTTCAGTGTTAGTACAGCGAGTGTGACAAGTGTGTATAGTGTATTTACGTTAGCGTATCAGTGTATTTACAAATTTCATCGTATTGTACCTTAGTATTGTAAATACACGGTTTTAATATAAGTGATGTTTTCTTGCAAATTACGTACCCCAAGCACGTATCAATATGTTTAAAAATTAATAAATATGTGACTGATTAATATTTATTTATTTAATACTTTATTGTACATAGAACAATTAGAATAAAAATATATAAACACAACATAAGTACACATTGTTTTATTATGTAATACATTTCACACAAATCATTAAAATCATAAAGAATATGTCACTTCCATAATTCTGTGTCACTTCCGTGGAGGGACATTTTTTTTCTTATTTTTCACGAAAATGGAAAAGCAAATATTTCGAAAAATAAATGAATAAGCGGAAAATATCATAGGATACTGTATCAATAATTTAAGACAGCTTTTGTCCGTGTGTAAGAAACTATTTTATTTTCAAAATTTTTGGTTCGTTTTTGAGAATTGCCTGAAAAACGATGAAGTAGACATACTTGCTAAACAAGCAGCTAAATATGGAGTACCTTTAGTTGCGTTGCTTTATTATTCCGACCATATTAAGGGAGTGAAACAGTGCAAAGAGATGTGGCAAGAAGAATTTAACCTAAGATCTCGTGAAAAAGGTATTTGGTATAGAACCAGTCAGCCACAAATTCTACAATACTCATGGGTAGAATAAAGTGAATTTACTTAATAGAAATGTGACTCAGGTGGCTCTCAGGTTGCGCTCAGGATACATCCCATCAAACGAATTTGGTTCCTTAATGAAAAAGTCCCATCACCAAATTGTAACGTATGTGATGTAGAAGATGTACGACATGTTCTGATGGAGTGTGCCCGGAACGCAACTTTGAGAAGAAGGTAATTTAGTAATCAAGATTTAATGTTGGGCTCACGAACAGTGTCTTAGCTGAGCGTGGCTGAGCCGTTATCTGACAAAGTTAAGATACTTTTCGGTTTAGCTGACGCGGTAGTAAGTAACAGATAACTAGGTATATTGTGTATGTTGAGTAAGAAATGTGCCTTATAGGACGATGCGGTCGCCCAGCGACAAAGTCCTTAAATTAAATATTTAAAAAAGTAAATAACCGGGTAAATAAAAGGTCGACGATCAGGCTATTTCTAATCGGCTTGACTCTTTGGCGTTACGCAGAGATGTAGGTTCGCTCTACATGTTTTACCGTGTGTATCATGGTGAGTGTTCCGAAGAGTTATTCGGAGTAATTCATGCAGCTAAATTCCATCATCGGACATTGCGTCAAAATTTAAAGTTCCATCCTCACCACCTCGATGTCTGGAAATCCACAACCGTGTGCTTTTGTCGGCACTTTTTGGCTCGCACTACTCCATTGTGGAATCAATTACCCTCGGGGGTGTTTCCGAACGGATACGACTTAGGGACCTTCAAAAAACGAGCTTATTCATTCTTAAAAGACCGGCAACGCAGCTGCAAGACCCCCGGTATTGCAGTTGTGCATGGGCGGCGGTGATCACTTACCATCAGATGCACCACATGCTCGTTTGCCCCCTCTGCTATAAAAAAAATAAATGAATAATAAACAGCAAATTACACGTAGGTAAGTAAAAAAGGCTTACGTATGTTCTTTGTTGCGAATAACTGTTAAATGGCGGAATTATTATAATTATTATATTTAAAAAAGAAACTTCTTTATCATTTAAATAATAAAAGATTTATATAAGAGATTACTACCTGGCTTTAATCAAAATTAAAATAACAAGTTAATTGAGTTGCGGAAATGACAAACATTTAAGCAAGCATAAAAGGCTTGTACAACCCATCTGAAATATCTGCGAACCTGAGTTAATGACATCATGCAAACTAGAGATTCTGCAAAAAACCGTACTATGCGTTCCAACTGAGAACAGGATCGTGCTTTTTGTCAACTTCATATCATAAGTGTGAAGTTAGTAATGTCAACAAAAAATATTTAAAAATATTGGGCTGATTTATTGAAGAACAAATAACATTCAATTTTTTTTTTTTTATGTCATAAGATAGCAAACAAGCAGATGGGTCTCCTGATGGAAAGAGTCAACCATCGCCTATAGACACCAAAGATGTTAATGGTGCGTTGCTATCTTGTGGCGAGGTCTAATGCCACATGCATAAGTTTACCGGCTACCTTACCCTCCAAACCGGAACACGACAGCGACAAGCACTGACGCTATTGCGGCAGGAATAAGTAAGGCGGTGGTACTAGACCCGGGCGAGACAACGCAGAACTCTACCACCTAGTAGCCACGATGGTAGTGACTCGATAGCCAATCGGTCGCCTTTTACGACCTGCCTGGCAGAACGGCAGTTGGCCTATTCTTCAAAGGAGGCCGGGACCAACACGGCGAGTATAATAATAATAATAGTGTTCCATATCAAACTACATATATTTAAATAAGTATACCTATTTAAATAATATCATTATAAACGTAATTTGAAACACGTAATTAATTTTAGATTTATTCCATATTAAGTGCGACAAAAAAGTTTTACACCGATGATGATGAAACACATTCGTTAAAACGGTGTAGGAGGTTTAAAATCCGATAAACACATTTTTTTAAGTGTTTTGTTTATAAAAATAAATCGTACTAAATGAGATGACAAGGTTTAAAAATTACCCTTGAAATGATTTTATTTCATTGTTAATAGGTAATATAACTCTGTATTTCTGTATATAATTGCAAGCTACACTGCCAAACGAAGAAAGTGTCTCCAAAACTAAGAATTGTATCCATTTAATTCGTGAGTAGAACCATAGAAATTCGTAAACCTCTATCATACCTATATCTGTTATTCACCATGAATCTTTGGACAACAATGTGGCTGCGTCATACGGAACGCGTAATGACGTGGCCACATATTGCCCGAAGGTTCGTGGTGCGATAAAACGTTATGGTTTAATGCCAAGTGATGAATATTACTGCTTAAAACTTCACGAGTGCTGAGTCTTTCCTTTTGGCGAGTCTAACAAAATTTTTACACTTATCTACGACTTTTTCGGAAATCGTAGCGTTTTTTCGAATAAGCATAATCAAAATTTGCCGAATTTATAAGTTTTCCTTCCTTAATAGATACATACTGAGTTTTAATAACGGGATAATTAAAAAAGTAAGTAAATGTAGCAATATTTTTTCCCATAACAAAAACGGCACTGATGAGCTTGTACCACTGCGAATATATCGCAAATAAGCGTTTGTGTTTTCGACAGGAATCAATACATACTTATTTCTTTTTTGTTGAATTGTTTAATAATTTAAATATTATCAAGCGGTCATAATGCCTGACAAATTCCCTGCTGCATTGCTTCAGATCTATAGGATCTATTTTTTTATATCATTAGATAGCAAACAAGCAGATGGTTCTCCTGATGGAAAGAGAGTAATAATAGTAAGAGTAATAATCCACAACTGTGCGTTTCTCCCGACACTTTTTGCCTCGCACTACTCTGTTGTGGAATCAATTACCGGCAGGGATATTTCCGAACGGATACGACATAGGGACCTTCAAGAAAAGAGCTTACTCATTCTTAAAAGGCCGGCAACGCAACTGCAAGACCTTTGGTATAGCAGATGTCCATGGGCGGCGGTGACCGCTTACCATCAGGTGCACCTCTTGCTCGTTTGCCCCCTCTTCTTAAAAAAAAAAAAGAAACCACCGTCCATGGACTGGTGTCCAAGACGTTAATGGTGCGTTACTATCCGTGTAGCGACTAGCGAGATGGCAATAGCTACCCTATTCTCTAAACCGGAACACGGCAATGACAAGCCTTGACGCTATTGCGGGCAAGAATAGGTAACTCGTTGATATCAAATACCCAAGCAAGACGTTGCGGAACTCTACCACCTAGTAATCACGATGGTAGTGACACGTATAGTTGTTCGCCTCTTACAACCTGTCGGGCAGAACGGCAGTTAGTCTATTCTTCAAAGGAGCTCGGACCAACACAAGGAAAATTTCCATTGTATGGGTATAATTCTATATGACGATCTTACGTAATCTTTTGACTGCCTCGTGGGCTAGGGGTAGCCTTTTCGGCTCAGGTCATGAGGTCCCGGGTTCGATCCCTGGTCGGCACAGGTGTTATTTAGTTTTTTCGAGGTTTTCTCGAAAATCTAAAATCTCAGTAACAGCTCGGAGTCTTGCAGAGTGGTGTGTTACCACTTCCGTGATGAGCACGTAAAGCTGTTGGTCCCGTTTATCGCTAGAAATAGTCGATAATCGTTAATATATCGGTAAACGTGGCGATGATGATCACCACTTATCTCGCCAACCGACAAAGCGGTGATACGCGATGAATCGGAGTCTACAGAAGTTCGGTTTACACTACCTACCCCATAAGGGAACGGGGCGTAATAATACTTACGTAATTTCTGTTTCGCAGCACTTTCGAAAAACTTTGTAAGACTCATCAAAAGGAATAATATGTAGTGGGTATGTATTCGTCATTTAAAATAGTCATTTAGTGTCATATCTTGCAGACTGTCGCGATAATATGGAAATAAAGTAGTCACAGCCACGTTATATTGCAATAACACATGCGTTATACCGGTTGATATAACACAACTCTCTGGTCTACACCAGTACCTAAGAGTATTTTCACACTATCCGACCCGATATCATTGTCGGACTCCAAAACCCAATATACGACATCCATATCATGTGGTGTCTTCACATTTTTCCAAAGAAATCGTTCCGATTCGATCATTTTCTTTTCATGCGGGTAGGGTCTCAAATGTAACAGATACAGTAAATAAAATTTTCTATTATAGAATAGAAAATTTTATTTACTGTATCTGTTACATTTGAGACGTGAAACAAAGTCTGTTCACATAAAGTATTGGATGCATCCCGCTACGTAAGCTAGATGTTATATTCCTGATTAGTTGTATCCCATAAACATGTTATATAATCTAGATTCGAACTGTTCAATTAAAGTGTTATATCATATAGAAATGTTGACGATGTAACCAAACTCGGACTAAACAAGCCCTTGCGTCGGGCTCTAAATACACAGTGACAATGTAGTCACATGTATAGCACACAAACAAACATTATTGTTCTATAGCTCACGGGCGTCCGATGGTGCCGAAAACATATCGGCGTCTGTACCGATATCGAATCGGACGCTCTGAAAGGCAGGTACATTTATGCATATAAAAAAATCGTAAGAAGGTCAAAACTGTACATTGAACATTTTTAAAAGAATACTTGGGGCGTGATCTACAATCGATATCAAAGCCAAAAATATACTTTTTAGAATTTTTGTCTATTTGTTTGTTTGTACATATGACTGGGGTAAACTCAAAGGGTACTGCATGGATTTACTTCAAATTTTGCATGAATATTACTAACAGGTCGGGTCAACATATAGGCTACATATTATCACGCTATCACCTGCGGGGGAGGAGCAGTGCGGAGTAAACGAAGTCGGCGCGGACGAAGTCTCTGGCAACAGCTAGTATTAAATATATTTTACTTGCCCCGATATCACATCGGTGTCCGATACCGATATCGGATCGGATAATGTGAAAACGACCTTATTATCGTAAAGTATACTCGTATACAGTGTTCATGTAATATTAGTCCATAGATAAATATGTGTATTACTTGTATTAGTCCAAGCAAGGTCACGAAGTGTGGACGCTTTATTCATTGATATATTATATAATAGATAAAGAATCGCTCGTGAACTCTAATGTAAGTGTGAATAAAATAATATTAATTTTTATTTATAAAATACATTGCCGATCTATAGGTTTGCCGGCGTGAATATTATTATTGATTTTTGGTGTTATTTCAATAGTCCGCAATATTGTATTTTTATTAAGTTGTATCTTTTAAACGCGTTTATCGGTTTTAAACGGCATTCGAGGTAGTTTTTGCGCTTTAAAAATGTCTTGTATATAAAATCGATTGATAAAAATGTCGAAGTTATGTCGAAAAAACACTTTTTCAAAATTTTTGATCAACGTGAACGATAGCTCTCGGACGAATTAACCCGTTTTGGACCGCTTTAAAGGAAGGTTCGATTTTGGAATCAATAGGTAATTGGTTTTATTAATCCGGAAATTACTTTAAAAAACATTGTTTTGCTTACATTTTTTGAGGTTTTTTTTGACATTTCTAAGTCTACTTGACCGAAATCGTGCTAAGGAAATTCAAGTTTCATGGAACTTGAAGGCAAGCAAACCGATAATTTCATTTAAAAAAATAATAAATATTGGAATAAAAGTCGATAAAAAAATCATAAAATAATTTACACAACAACGACTGCCATGTATAGAACGATACAATACACAACGTGCTCCAATTTATTTTAATATAGTAGAAGTACCGGTATTGGACATCTTAGTACCCTTTTATCGCCTCTGTGGTCTAGTGGTCCAGCGTTGGCGTTGACCACATGAGGTCCCGGGTTCGATTTTTCAGTTTTCTGAGAAACACAAAATTGCCCGGGATTGGAAAGTGCCCGGTGGGCGATAGGCTTGCCACCTATCACATTTGTGGGACCAAGTATCTTCGGCTAATCGTGGGTGCACTTGTTGTACCTCTGCCTACCCCTTCGGGGATATGGACGTGAAGATACTTTTTAGTACCATTTTGAAAAAATAAAGTCAATGAATTTACGCCCAGTAAAACGCGTGGATATTAGCTACTCATTATATAATGTGGGAATATACTAGATACTTATACTAAACAAGGTGTCCCCCCGACTTCATCCGGATGAAAATTATTCTATAAAAAATAAAGGCAACTAGTTTTTTTCCCGGGGATTTACCTCCATAGTTCTCGTTCCTGAGGGATTCCCGGGATAGAAACTATCATATGTTCTTTCTCGGGTCTCAAACTATCTTTGTATGAAACTTCATCCAAATCGGTTATGTGGTTTCGGTGTGAATAAGAGACAAACAGACAAACAGAGTTACTTTCGCATTTGTAATATTTATTTTTTATTTTTTTAAGCGGTGCACCTGATAGTAAGTGATCACCGCCGCCCATAGATATCCACAATACCAGAGGTCTTGTAGTTGCGTTGCCGGCCTTTTAAGATTAAAAATGGATAAGCTCTTTTCTTAAAGGTCCCTATGTCGTATCCGTTCGGAATTCTCCTACCGGTAATTGATTCCACAACAGAGTAGTGCGAGGCAAAAAGTGTCGGGAGAATTGCACAGTTGTGGATCTCCAGACATCGAGTTGGTGAGGATGCAACTTCAAATTTTGACGCGATGTCCGATGGCGGAATTCGGCGGCAGGAATTAATGCAAACAACTCGTTGGAACACTCCCCATAATAAATACGATAGAAGACGCAGAGTGAACCTACATCTCTGCTGTTTCGAAAAAGCCTGGTCATCAACGATTCGAACCGCTCTACGCTGAATGCGATCAAGAGGAAGAAGCTGGTACTGGACAGCTCAAGCCCAGACATGAGAACAGTACTCCATGTGAGGCCGAATCTGTGCCTTATAAAGTTGAAGGCGATGGGCCGGCAAAAAGTACTGTCTCGCTCTGCTGAGCACACCGAGCTTTTTGGAGCCTAGTTTAGCCTTGCCTTCCAAATGACCGCGAAATTGAACGTAATTCGATATGTCGACTCCCAGGATTCCGACACTAGCTGAGGCTGTCAGGAGAGTATCCTCAAATCGAGGTGATACGACAAAGGGTGTCTTTTTTGCGGTGAACACGGAAAGCTGAGTTTTCTTGGGGTTAAAAGTGACCAGGTTTTGACGACCCCATTCAGAGACATCGGGACGTCGATTCTCGACTTCAGACACAAGCTTGTTTCGGCACTCTTCGACGTGTTCCCGAGAAATAACGCTTCGGCCGGAGTATGTAACAATGTATGTTGCGAATTCGCATCATATCATTGATATGCAGAAGGAACAGTGCCGGTGATAGTACGCAGTCTTGGGGAACACCAGATTTAAGATCGGAGCACGCACCGTCGACAGTGACCTTGATGCTCCGGTCAGCCAAAAAACTGGTGATCGACTAGTTTAATTTCTCGGGAAGCCCATAGGAAGGCAGCTTCGCAAAAAGCGCTTTGTGCCATACCCGATCAAAGGCCATCGCTATGTCAAAACTAACCCTTCGCTATGTTAAAACTCCCCCTTGGACTCAACTGCTTCCGCCCACCGATGAGTTAGGTGTACTAGACGGTCACCAGCTGAACGATTGCGACGGAAACCGTACTGACGGTCACTAATCAGCTGGTGCTCTTCTAAATACTTGAGGAGCTGTGAGTTGATAATTGTCTCCATAATTTTGGAAAACAAGGCTATGGCTATGGGCCGATAGGTAGACGGATTAGAGCGATATCCTTTTTTAGGGATAGGATGCACCAAAGCTGTCTTCCACGAATTCGGTACCACACCGCGGGAGTAGGACAGCCGGAATAGGCGTGGTAATACTGGCGCCAACTCTGGAGCACACACTTTAAGCACAATTGGAGGGATGTCATCCGGCCTACTCGACTTGTGGATGTCCAAAGAAAGTTGTGCTTTACGCACAAATGACTGCCGAAATTGTGGTTCTGGCATGGAACTATCACACTGCGGGATGGTAGGCGGTGCGTTCCCTTGGTCATCCAGAGTCGAGTTGGCCGCAAAGAAGGAGCCCAGGAGATCGGCCTTCTCCTTTGCGCTATGGGCTAAAGAGCCATCGTCTCCGTGCAAAGATGGAAGAGAGGACTGTGAGAAATTCGGAAGGACAGCTTTGGCGAAAGACCAGAACGCACGAATATTAGTATGGATATAAAACTATATCGATTTGTTTTAAAACTGATTAATTTTCTTCATACATTGGTGGTACCTTAATATGTCTATAGTCTCTGGGATATGGATCTAGCTCATTGCCACACCTAGGATTAATTTTCATCCAAGACCATAGTAATTTAAGAATAATTGAGAATGCTCTTAATCACTTTATTTCGTAATTCCGACGTATGTGATGCGTATTCATATTTTGAATGTGTGATAACTTTAGTGACCCGGTTATGCGCAACAGACGTAAAGAACTGTGGACTGTAATTTTTCTTTTTTTCTTCTTTTCCAACGCCAGCGTTGTGCCGTAGTGAGCTATCGAAGGGATGCCGGTCGACGTAACAAAAGACCCAGACGTACGATACGAAACAAAAAGTGCTTTTAATCTGACCCTGTCTCACTAACAAAACAGAAACATAAACGAAAGATCTCACTATAGCGTGAATGCATAGTGAAATGTTAATCTAATAATTTTTTATTGTATATTTAGAAATATACAATATTTTTGTGATAATTATTACTTGTTCATGTATAGTGTATAAAAAACGTCCTATCGTTTAAGGCATTGTTTAGTAGCCTAATACAATCATATAAATGCTATTATTTTGCGGATGTAGAATAAAAGACTGTAAATCGGTTGACCCTGCAGGCCATTCCTGAAACTTCTCGATAAATTGAGGCATTCTAAGATCAAAGGAACAAAAACTATACCTAAGCATAGAATTTTTTTCAGAGCACAAAAATCTAA
The DNA here is from genome assembly GCA_036924255.1 of Apodemia mormo. Classification (NCBI taxonomy): domain Eukaryota; kingdom Metazoa; phylum Arthropoda; class Insecta; order Lepidoptera; family Riodinidae; genus Apodemia; species Apodemia mormo. Next base: position 41,314,134 of record JAUPFN010000005.1, on the reverse strand, counting down.
ATTTTATTATAAAAGACAGTAATGTCATTTTTAAAAGCTGTATTTTTTAAGCGATCGATTTTAATCTTTCGAATGCCATTCAACGAAATTTAATAGTTTAAAAATATTTTCTTAGCTACATAATCTATAGACTGGAAACACGTCGAAGTAATATCAAAAAAAATATTTTTAAATTTTCATTTTTGATAAAGCCTAAAAATCAACAGTTTTTGGTCTCTAGTTTACAGTATTTGACGGTGTTACTTTGAAAAAAAGGCTAATTAGATTTTTAAGTCAATCGTCAAGCCTGAAAGTTATTTTGCATCGATATACCCCCTTTCGGGTCCGACAGAGATTTTCTCACACATTTCATTGTAAAATTTTTGTATGATCATGTGATGTAAATATTTAGCATCATATAATGTAAATTTTATTTATGTTCATTTATAATGGTATAATGTAAATATTTAGCGAGGCCGGCTAATATATAAAATAGCCAGTATAAAAATAATACACAATTGTGGTCGACCGAGACAACTTGACAAGTATTAATTACATTTACTAAGTAAGTATAATGTTAAGTTTTATATTATCCGTACTGAGGCACCGTTATTATAAATGATTTCTTTGCTAAATATGTTATGTATTAGGTACGTGGTTTTGCTATAAATCAGTAATAACGTTTTATTTTTAACGTTTTTAACTGACTTCAAAAAGAAAGAGAAGTTTCTCAATTCGTCAGAATCATTTTTATAATATAAAATTTATACTCTCCATCGTCTGCATTTTGTGAAACTCCGTCATAATTAGAGCCCTGATGATGCAGTAAAATGTAAAACCGGTTGGCTATTTAATCAAGAACAATCATATAGTTTGTTAATTGTGAAACAGTACAAGTGTTAAATTTAAAATGTTTTTTTTTTAATGTATGTTTATTATTACTTAAAGGCGCTTAGACTGACTTAAAAAATCTTCTTTTGTTCCCATAAAAAATGTATTAAGGGTTTTAGAAGTTAAACTTAATGAAAGCTGCAGTCACAGAAATTAACGCACTTAACATTTATATGTTTACTTACGCAAAAAACACTAATTAGTAGGTACTAAGCTCCAAAATTAATCTATCGTCGCTGCGCCTGACAAGTTTTTGGGAAGCAACAAAAAAGTGTTATTAAATTAACAAATAATATATTTAGTATTTAATAACAAATAATAAATTAACAATTAGTCTATTTGTTAATTTAATAACAAATAATAAATTAACAAATAGTCTATTTGATAATTTAATAACACGTTTTTTGTTGTTTCTCAAAACATTACATTTATTAAATAATTATGGAACTTTACCCCGTGTTGGTCCCAGGCTACTTTGAAGAATAGGCCAACTGCCAGACAGGTCGTAAAAGGCGATCGAATAGCTATGCGAGTCACTACCATCGTGGCTACTAGGTGGTAGAGTTCTGCATTGTCTCGCCCGGGTCTGATACCATCGCCTTACCTATTTCTGCCGCAATAGCGTCAGTGCTTGTCACTGTCGGATTCCGCTTTGGAGGGTGAGTTAGCCGGTAAACTTATGCATGTGGCATTAGACCTTGCCACAAGATAGGAACGCATCATTGGTGTCAACATCATCATCACCTTTGGTGTTTATAGGCAATGGTTGACTCTTTCCATCAGGGGAGACATCTGCTTGTTTGCTATCTTATAATATAAAAAAAAAACTTGTCAAGCGCAGCGACGCTATATCATTATGTTTTACGTTATTTTCTTTAACCACTGCTTAGGGCCATTCAAGTATTACATAATACTTTTTTTACAATCATTGAGCAGATTTTTTACAATCATTGAACCATCCTCCCCCATGTCAACATAAGTAAGCAAATCACTTACCCCCTCCACCGTTGCTTACGTAAACATTTGTAAATTTATTTATTATCTGTTCCTCAGTTTTGTGATTTATTCATGAGTGTTCTTGTTTAAATGTAAGTACCTAATAGAGTTAGGTAGGTAAGATACGAATAAAAGAGTTTAACCCAAAATTTTAATGTAGCAAGCAGTAAATTTGAAGAAAAAAGAAAATAAAAAAAATAATGACGTAATCACCATTGAAACCCCCCCCCCATCCCCCTTGTCATCAAAAATAAGTAAAGGGAAGACCCCCCGTCCCCCATTAGTGCTTACGTAATATTTGAATGGTCTCTTATGTGACAAAACTGTTTAAAAAGTTGTTTCAACTTAAGTATGCATACAAAAAACTATACTAAAAATCACACAAACAATACCAATATCAATGAGCTTCAGTCTGTTATCTCAAAAATTATTTGCCATAAAATGGAAAATGATGGAACAGGCAGAATCTTGTATATTATTTACTAGCTACCTGCCCGCGGTATCACCCGCGTAGCTTTCGTTCCCGTAGGAAAGTCGGAAAGGTTTATATACTAAAACCTTCCTCAAGAATCAATTTATCTATCGAAAGAAACCGCATGAAAATCCGTTACGTAGTTTTAAAAATTTAAGCATACATAGGGACATAGGGACAGAGAAAGCGACTTTGTTTTATACTACCTACTTTTGTAAAATTAGTTCTTCACTACATATAGTGAAAAACTAATTTTACAAAATATATTGTGTTTCAGTCTTTTTGTTAAACTTAAAAAAATATATTAAACTTTAAAAGATGTAACATAGACTAAAAAATAATCGAAATAACAAAAAATACATAATTGAGATTTCTTTTGCGATAATTAAGGAATAGGTACCTACCACAAAGAAATATTAAACGACCGGAACTGTTTGGATTTACATACGTTATTTCTTAGAAAAAATCAAATACGACTTATACGTATTTACAAAAAAGGATTTAATAAAGAAATAAAATCTTAATTAAAGTTTATGTTTTACATACCTAAAAACTGATTCAATTAATCAAAACGAGGTAAATTTCAAAATTGTTACCGCGTTAGAATGAAAAATAAAAATAATTTTAACAGCTAAAATATAGTATTTAGTATCATCACGCTAATTCTTTTATAGGGTAGGCAGAGTGAATGCTATGTCTATATATTTTTTCGCTTCACCGGTTCAAAGATTTTCGATTGACGAAATGAGAAGCGATCCCCATCGCCACATTTTACCGACCTGATGACGATTATCGCCTAATTCTAGCGATAACCGGTATCGACAACTTAACTTGCCAGTACGAGGTACGGGTAATACATCCTCTGCCAGGTTCCGAGCTGGTACTGAGATTATGGATTTTCAAAAAATCCAAAAAAAACCTCAATAACAATTTTGCCGAACCCGGGGATCGATTCCAGGATCTCATGTTCCGAATAGGCTAACCACTAGATCATGTGGCATGTCTAGACGTAGCACGGGGCAATGTAAAAAATGAAAAATTTAATAATTTCCATCAATGAAAACCACATAATATAGTAGTAGAATTAAAATGAAATGTTATCCACAAACAGTACGATTCCATGTTTTGAGGGATTCCATTCTCTGCGTTATCCCTATGCCTATCCCCTCTATCTACTTATTTAATGGGTAATTCACGTACTGTTAGGGATTTGATTATAAATTTTAACCAACATCGAATGGGAATTTTTCCCGTAGATATGTAGCGGTAGTGCGAATTAGAAATTGTAATCTGGTGCGCTCTTTTGATGAATATTTTTGACTTCATTTAGTTTTGTAAAGAGCTCTTGGTGTTTTTTCACAAACATACACAATTCTAAAAATATACGTAGAAGTCAACGTCAGTAAATAAAGTCGTTTAAAGGTTTACAAGCAGGTTTTGAAACCGATTTGAAAAATACCGGTTAATAGAGGTATTTAGCGGATTTTATAAAAGGTTTTGCTCAGAGCGTATCTGAGATGAGAGCGCTTCATAGAATCTTAGAGTAATAACGCTTATTCTATGCATAGAAGTATATAAACCGGTTTAACTTGTCACAACCGTGGCTTTAGCCGGTTTATATGGTGGTTGTAAAACCCATAGGTATGTTGATGTTTTATAATAAATATATTCATTTTTATAAATGTAATTATATTGTTTTTTTTTTTTAAATTATAACAAGGTGTAAGGTGAGACGAAAACTTTGTGATGTACAAAGCTTAAATAAACTAACAGCTCCCGCTAAGTTTTTTTGCCTAACCCAGCTTTCAACTCTGTAATCTGTATCTTATTTTCTAAGTAATTTATTCTTGCAAATAAGTTATCATGTATATTTAATGCAATATTGCTAATTTTCCACTGCCTTTTCTCTCTCTAACCACTTCTGTGCTTTGGTGATCCGGTATCGGTGTTGACCACATGAGGTCCCACGTTCGATTCCCCGACCTGGGAATTCAAAAATGTGTTTTTCAGTTTTCTGATAAGAACAACGTTGCCCGTAAATCGGAAAGTGCCCGGTTGGCGATAAGCTTGCCACCTATCACATTGTGGGACCAATTATCTTTGGCTAATCGTGGGTACACAATGCACATGTTGTAACCTCTGCTTAACTCTTCGGGATACGAGTGTGAAGATACAATTATTAACTCTGTCACCCTAAGAGTCGGGGCATCCCGTTAAAATCGTACATCTGGCAACGCTTGTAGTGATCCTTATTATTACCTCATTTGTCATGCAACAATGACTTGTAATAATCGAAACCTGCCGCTTCACGTGATGACTAAGGCACAATAGTAATAATAAACTAAAACTCAAGTTTTTTGCCTAACCCAGCTTTCAACTCTGTATCTTATTTTCTAAGTAAGTAGGTACTATTTTCGTACATCATATTACCGTCACCGATTTAGCTCTTCCGTATTCGAGTAAATTCTTATGTTCAGACTCATGTATTTTGTATTTCATGTAATGAATAATATTTTAATTTAATACTATAAAACAGATTATATTTGATATATGACAGTATTTAATTACCTATAAATACATTGCAAAACATATTTTTGTTTTCATTACAAATTGTATGTAAATCAGTGTGTTTTTCTCTCGTAAAAAGTTTAATTGAATAAAGTATTTCTGATTTCACGTTCCTCTGTTGAGGAACCGTGAAGGGGCCGGCAACGAAATGTGACAAGGTGCAAGGCGAGAAGAAAGCTTTGTACATCACAAAGTTTTCATCTCACCTTATACCTTGTTAAAATTTAAAAAAAAACAAATTCACAAGCATTTTCTTCAAATTAATCTTTGACGGGCATCAACATGTCGACGCATCACTGGTCATATTACTCGTTATAAAATAACGGGTATGTAATGTTACCAGTAACAGTAATAATGGGTCGGACAATCCAAAAAAATGTATATTGCTCGGTATTGGATAAGTGCCCGGTTGACGATAGGCTTGCCACCTATCACATTGTGGGAATATATCTTCGGCTAATAGGATGCACTGGTTGTACCTCTGCTTCCCTCTTCGGAGATACGAGCGTGAAGTGTTTTGATACAATTTTCTAATTAATTTAATGGTAAATCTCTTATGTCTTCGGGAATTTTGTTGTAAAAGCGTATACACTGCCCCATAAATAAGTTACTTATACTGTGGAGACGAGATGCACGCACAACAAGATTGGTTTTTCCTTGTTGTTCTGTGGACAAAATTATCCATCCAATAGTAATTGCACCAGTGCGCGGGAAGATCCTTTCCTTTTCCCCTTCATTGTCCTTGTGTTGCTGTCTTGTGCTAAAAAGGGAGGGAAACAGGATGTATTTTCCTACTCCTCCTATATACTTCTGATTAATTTCGTTGCGGGATCCAAGACAATTTAGCTTTTCCCCAGGGCACCCTGAGCTCGCAACTCAGAGATTATCAGGACGGTTGCTGCTGTTGATTCTGGTTTACAGAAGTTACAGTGGTGGGAACGAGAGGTGGGCCCATTGTCCTTGTGTGACGTCATCAACCTCCACAGTTATGACGTCATCCTGACAAAAAGTTGGCCCGCTGGCTCCATCACTATAACCCTTCAGCGATACGGACCAGCGGCGCCCAAGTGTGTAATGTCGTAGATACCGGATAGGATCCAGAATACGACTGAGAAAAATGAGTGTGGATAAGTACACAATATGTCAAACTGATAACCACCGTTTTTTCTTCGGTTGAAAATAAAGGTTAAAATAATAAACCGGCCAAGTGCTAGATTTTGCTTAATACAACCCTAGCCTAATCGCTATTAGTAAGATAAAACTGATTTTACTTTTTAGTTACCAATTTTTTTCCAAGTTGGTCCAAGAACTCTTTAAAACACTGCCATTCAGTCAGGCAGTTCGTAAAAGGCGAACAATTTAATATACGTGTCACTACCATCGTTACTACTAGGTGGTAGATTTCATCAACTTCTCGTAAAAACGTTAACGATGCGTTACTATTCATGTGGCGTTATGTTACTGCCACTTGCATAATTTTACCGGTTAACTTACTCTCCAAACCGGAACACGACACTAGCATTGACGATATTGCGACAGGAACAGGTAAAGAGGTACCAAACACGGGCAAGACACCGCGACACTCCAGACGGCGGCGGTCCAGACTAACACGAGGATTCCATGTACCCCATCTTGGTCTGGACTCCTTTGGAGAATAAGCCAACTACAATTCAGCAAGGCAGGTCGTAAGAGGCGACCGATTAGCTACAAGTGTTACTACCATCTTGACTGCTAGGTGGTAGAGTTCCGCATTGTCTCGCCCGGGTATTTGGTACCAGTGCCTTACCCCTGGGCGTACCGAGGGGGGGGGGGGGCAGGGAGGGGGCAGGGGGGCATTTTTTACCTCTCTATTGTAGTAGATAAAAATATAATGAGATAAAAATATAGTCTAAAAATGTTACCGTTGCCCCCCCCCCCCCCTTGGCCCAGAACCTGGGTACGCCCATGGCCTTACCTTGTAAACAAGTTTGCGGATAAACTTGCGGGTTTTTGCTTGAGGGTTAAATTATTGATTTCATACTTCTTATCTATACATATAAAATCGTAGGAAAGTCAAAACTGCACATTGAATATTTTAAAAGAATACTTGGGGCGTGATCTACAATCAACATTAAAGCCAAAAATATAGTTTTTAGAATTTTTGTCTGTTTGTCTGTATGTATGTCCGGGGTAAACTCAAAAAGTACTGCATGGATTTACTTCAAATTTTGCATGAATATTAATAAAAGGTCGGGTCAACATATAGGCTACATATTATCACGCTATCACCTGCGGGGGAGGAGCTGTGGGGAGTATACGAAGTCCGCGCGGACGAAGTCGCTGGCAACAGCTAGTTTAAAATAAATGAAAAAAAAAAACTATTCCTGCAACAATAGCGTCAATGCCTGTAACAACCTTATCGTTCAATTCAATGCGTTATACATATAAATAGAACAGTGGTTGATTGATAACATTCTCTTTATCAGTATTCAGTCAACGCCTGATTAAATTCGGTATTAGTCGGCAACAGAAATAAAATTACTTACGGCTAATTTTATGAAATTATGGTGAGTGAGGATTCTTAATTTTTTCCTTCTAAATTTGATCGATTTGAAATTCAGATATGGAATCCACAAAGTGAATTATTTTCACACACATTTCGCCAAAATCTACCGTTGTTTCCATTGATATAAAAAATCCAAGATGCACAGTCCCAAACAAAACTGACACTCAAAAGTTCGGTAATTTAACTAGTTATAGACATGGCATATGTCTTTGCATATCCAACCTTAAGCGCAAGGTTTATAGTTGTTTTTACAAAGCAATGTACAAAAATAAATAAAATTGACAGTGTCTTGTCCGACGCGGTTCTATTTGAAACGGGCGCACAATTTTAAATTGTGCGCTCATTTTTGTAGGACGTTTTTGAGACACTGTCTATCTTGGGTTTTTATATCAATGGTTGTTTCAAATTATTGTGCATCGACGTTTTTATTTTATTATGGGGAGTTATAAGTCAAGCCCCAGACTTTTTCCTTCTAAATTTGACCAGTTTGTGATTTTAACATGGATTCCTTATGGTAACTTATTCGCGCATGTCACGAAATCGACCGTTTTGTTTCAAATTGTCATGAATAAATGTTTATAATTTTATTAAAGGGAGTAAGAAGTTAAGCAACAAAGTGTTTTGTCCCCGGAACCTAACTTTTGATTTTATATCCAAGCAACGAGAAAGTGGGAAAGCTTTTAATATGGTAATTCGTCTTTTATACAAGACTATCTAAATATTCCACAGGAAAATTCAAGTAAAGAACAACGATTAATTTAAGTTGTCCTACTAATTTATTAATCGCCATCAATTTTTTATAAAATTAACTCAGTCATGGATTTTATGAATCACCTACATTTTAGGTTTTTTTATATATCATAAGATAGCAAACAAGCAAATGGGTCTTATGATGGAAAGAATCAACCATCGCCTATAGACACCAAGATGTTAATGGTGCGTTGTTATCTTGTGGCGAGGTCTAATGCCACATGCATAAGTTTACCGGCTACCTTACCCGCTAAACCGAAACACGACAACGACAAGCACTGCACCGGACCCGGGCGAGACAATACAGAACTCTACCTAGTAGTAGTACAGAACTCTACCTAGTAGCCACGATGGTAATATGACTCGCATAGCCATCGCGGTTGCCTTTTACGAACTGCCTGGCAGAACGACAGTTCTATTCTTCAAAGGAGCCCGGAAACAACACGTCTTAAAGCTTTAACACATTATTTTCCTCAAAACTTCAATGTATCACCAGAAAACGTCGGGTATTAAAATTTAGCATGTGAATTTATATACAATTAGCTGCACCCAGCAGCCTGCTATATTAAGAAAATTTTTGGTGAGTGCCACTGGTACTACATATTTTTCCGGAATAAAAATATTCTATGTGCTATTCCAGGTCATCTATATGTGTGCCGAATTTCATCCAAATCGGTCAAGCTGTTTTTGCGTGATTTAATTACAAACATCTGTCCATATATCCAAACTTTCGCATTAATAGTATTAACCAGCTGCACCGTGCAGCCCGCTGCATTATAAAAGGTTTTGGAGAATCCCGCGGGAACAACTTATTTTTCCGGGATTTAAAGTAGCCTATGTGCTATTCCAGGTTATCATCTACGTGTGTGCCAAATTTTATCGAAATTGGTTCAGTCGTTTTCGCGTGATTAACAAATATCCATCCAAATAAACGTCTAGACTTTCTCATTTATAATATTAAATTTAAATTTTTATTTAAGAGACAAGAAGTGGTACCAATTACAAACCGGCAGGAGTATCACCTAACGTTTGCAATCTGCCAGCGATCAGCAATGACTCGAAGAAATTGTGGCATGCTAATCGCCACATCCCAGAGAATATTTTTTTAATCTGATGTATATACGCCATGCCTGCTATTTATATTTTGTGATTTCTCCAACAACCTACTAGGCGGTAGAGTTCTACATTGACTCGCCCGGGTCTGGTACCACCGCCTTACCTAATCCTGCCGCAATAAAGTCAGTGCTTTTCACTGTCGGGTTCCGGTTTGGAGGGTAAGGTAGCCGGTAAACTTATACATGTGCCATTAGACCTCGCCACAAATAGCAACGCACCATTAGCACTTTTGGTGTCTAAAGGCGATGGTTGACTCTTTCCATCAGGAGACCCATCTGCTTGTTTACTATCTTATGATATAAAAAAACCTGTGTTGCTGGTTTTGCTGGAAGAAATCTCTTAAAGAGATAAGCACGCCTTTGTACATGTATTTTCTTGTTAAATAAGTATTGTTTTGTATTTCTATGTGTACAAAAGAACAAATAAATAAATATTAATATTGATTTAAATATATTGTATAGAAAAGTCAAAACGTTAAACGCTTATGCACGGACCCTAGAAAAAATAATACTCGAGGCGTGAGAGTGGGCGCCGTGATGCGTGCATTCAGTAATCAGTTTAGTTTGCCTACGAAATCCTTAACTGCCACAACAATTTCTAACCTAAGTTGTGTTTACTCTTATAGTTAACTAATTCTTCGTGCGTGAAGTGCTAGCAAACTATCATTCTTTAGATTTATATTTCTAACTGTGTTGTAAAATTGTGACTGTGATGTTCTAAATAAGTAACTGTCGAACCACCAAAACATCTTTTTATTCATTGTTCATTTTCAATCACCACCTTTCATCATCATACCTTATCGTACAAGAGTGGATACCGCACGGCTTCGACTTGTCTGCAACGGCTGTTGGTAAGGTTTATAACTATCTTACATCGACTACTTGATACGTGATAACCCCGCAGATTCGCCTATTATACCTACACTAGTTCTCGCGCTCATTCTTACGACTTCGCGTGACCTAAAATCATTACTTCCTTTTGCTAAGTCGGGTGAAAATTATCTATGTCACTCCTGAATAGTATAGCTTTCTAATGGTAAAGAATTTTGAAGATCGGTCCAGTAGTTTTTGAATTTATTCGTTACAAACATACAAAATTACAAATGTTTTCTCATTAATATGTTAGTCTTATATTTAGAATACTAGCTGCCGCGTGCCGCCCATAGACTAAACTATATATGGTGCAGCCCGCTGCAATGTAAAAGTAGCGAATCCCGCGGGATCACCTAATTTTTCCGGGATAAAAAGTAGCCTATGTGCTATATCATCTATCTGTGTGCCAAATTTCATTCAAATCCGTTCAGTAGTTATTGCGTGATTGAGTAACAAACATCCATACTTTTGCATTTATAACATTAATATAGATTAGGTATATTCTTTTTGGAACGAAGTTCCTTATCGCGCGTTGTGAAAGGGGGCTAGACGGAAAAAATTCTTACGAAAAGTTGTCACGACACTTTTTGCTATAGTAAGGTATTGTAAGCTGTGCGGCGTGCGCATGTTTCTCTGTCTCTCTCTCTCTCTATTATAGAAAGCAAGCCAGATATTTTCATTTCTATTTCGCATTGAACAGTGTGGTGTCGCGACGATTATTTTTGTTGAGTGTATACAGGTTTTTTGTAAATAATAATAAAAGGATTGGTAGAGTTCTGCATTGTCTCGCCCGGGTCAGGTACCACCGCCTTAACTATTCCTGCCGCAATAGCGTCAGTCCTTGTCGCTGTCGTGTTCCGGTTTGGAGGGTAAGGTAGCCGGTAAACTTATGCATGTGGCATTAGACCTCGCCGCAAGATAGCAACGCACCATTAACATCTTTGGTGTCTATAGGCGATGGTTGACTCTTTACATCAGGAGACCCATCTGCTTGTTTGCTATCTTATGATATAAAAAAAGGAACTTCGTTCCATCCGGGTCTCTTGACACCTCTCAAGTTTTTAATTCTGTTCTTATTGCGCTCGTATTGCTATTGTGGAGAAGTTAAATACCAAGTGAGATCCATATAGTACATAACGAATGTGAAGCTAGGAATTTTCCCTGTGTTGGTCCCGGGCTCCTTTGAAGAATAGGCCAAATGCCGTTCTGCCAGGCAGGTCGTAAAAGGCGACCGATTGGCTATACGAGTCACTACCATCGTGGTTACTAGGTGGTAGAGTTCGGCATTGTCTCGCCCGGGTCTGGTACCATCCGCCTTACCTATTCCTGCCGCAATAGCGTCAGCGCTTGACACTGTCGTATTCCGGTTTGGAGGGTAAGGTAGCCGGTAAACTTATGCATGTGGCATTAGACCTCGCCAAAAGATAGCAATGCACCATTAACACCTTTGGTGTTTATAGGTGATGGTTGACTTTTTCCATCAGGAGACCCACCTGCTTGTTTACTATCTTATGATATAAAAATGTAGGTTGGTAGTAAGTAGAAGTTAGGTAGGTAGGTTCCTGGAAAGACCAAGCCTGACATACCATGATCAGATTTTTAGGGTACTGTCAAAAAGTGTATTATGTAAAAGATTAGAGAGTAATGATTATGGAGCAAGTAACACAAATCTGCAAGGATTGTGACATATGGCACTCGGTTCTCCTTACCTACCGTATGTTGTAAAGATCTGGCGTGAAGATACCTATGTATAAATATTATTTAGGTTTGTTAGGTAGCCTTTAAGTCCCACACATCGACTTACGATGTCATAGTCGGATTATTCCAGTGGGGTAGCGTGCCTTGGCGGCGCCCCGTATAAAAATTTGTCTGGTGACCCTTATGAAGGATGGTGATTTCTCACAAAAGAAAAAGAAATGTTTGCATAAAATTAAAATAAATATTTATTCATCATAATTATCTGTCACTTTTTCAAAAATTTTTACAAACAATTCAAATATTCACTCTCCTAGCCTTTTTTCGGAAATCTGATTTATTAAATCATTTATAGCTGTTGATGACTTTAGTTTTTCTAGTCATCAACAGCTATAAATGAATAGCTATATCTAAAAGCTTACGCCCGTTGCCCGGGGGCCCGTATAATTGATACGGCAAATGCGGTGGTAACTACACCCCTGGATCATACCCACATCAAGAATAAGAAGCTGCACGCCACGTATCAGTGCTGTATCAGATCTTTATGATAAATAACCATAGCATGACAAACAAATCCATTATGATCCGGGTTCCCTTTAAAGAATAGACCATCTGCCGTTCGCCAGGCAGATCGTAACAGACAAACGATTGGCTATGCGAGTCTCTACCATCGCGTGACTACTAGGTGGTAGAGTTCTGCATTGTCTCGCCCGGGCCTGGTACCACCGTCTTACCTATTCCGACCATAGTAACGTCAGTGCTTGTCACTGATGTGTTCCGGTTAGGAGGGTATGGTAACCGGTAAACTTATGCATGTGGCATTAAGGCCCCGCCACAAGGATAGCAATGCATCATTAACATCTTAGGTGACTATTGGTGATGATTGTCTCTTTCCATCAGGAGAGCCATCTGCTTGTTGGGTATCTTATAATATATAAAAAAGTACTTCTCGAAGGTTATGGACGCAATTGTCAATTTTAAAGACACGCGTCAATTTACACGCGTTTCGCTATTAACACTCTTACAAGTGAAGGTAGCTAAGAGGGCGTTGATAACTCTATCTCACTTGATATCTACTCCCTAAGAACACTTCTAACTAATAAAATATTTGTTACAGAAATCTGGTGTAAAAGAAAATGGTCGGAAAAGGTAAGGAAATAACTTAACACCTTTAATGCGAGACGAGGCTGAAATAGCCCCGGCCGAGACTTTCACTTCGTGTACACGCCAAAAATACTGCTCGTTCATTCAGTGCGGGGAAGGTATCTTCGCCGTCTATTAAGTAGTAAGGAGATAAATATACAGATATTTTTCCGTGTTCGAGGCTATTAGCACCTCGTTCCACATCAGAGATAAAAGATATTAAGTACTATTATTTTAATTTATATAGGTTAAAATACCGATTTTACCAGTTATGTTGAACGGAGCAAAATAAGCCCCGTAACGTACCGAGTCTCCACCGAACAAAAATTGCCAACTTTTGTGTTGACAAGTGTTGGTGACAAAAGTTTCTCTAATTTCCTTGAGTTGGCAACAAAAATTTTAAACAAATGTTGGAAACCGTGTTTCCGTTTTAAGCGGTAAACATTAAAATAATACATTTGTTGCAGATATGAATTGGCTCTGTGGAGAGTCTTAGTTGGCAATAAAAAGAAACAATCGTGTCTGACGCGTGAACGAACGTATCAATCGAGTTGTTTATTCATTTATATCGCATACAAACCGTACTCAATTGATGAAAATTATAAAAATATGAAAAAGGATGCATGGAAAGCTATCATCAGTGATACTACGGGGCTGCACGAACTAGAAATACAAAGGATTTTTTTCTTTCATACGATTAAACTTTTTGATTTGTCCATCATTAATGTGGCCTGCTAACAATTCATCTCTTCTCAAAGCATTTAATAGTTCAACCCCTCCATGTTCTTTTCTTCATTTCAGGCTCGGTCGTACCCAATTCTCCGTTTCTTTTTGCATAAAATAATAAGTACTGTGGCTGACTGGTGTCACGTAAAAGACATTTTGCCGCTTGTCACGTAAATGTTTTTCAAATTGTTGGCAACTCGGTGTAGACACAATGGAAACAAAAGTTGGCGATTTTCTGAAAAGTTGCAAACAGTTGGAAACACTGAAATTGCCAACGGTGGAAATGCGCCACAGCGAACTTTAATTTCGGGTCATAAATACCTCGTTACGCACTAGGGGAAGTTTTATAAAAATTTAACGTGTTAAGAAGATATTAAACATATTTTTGATAGTCTCATTAGTAGAGTGATCGCACGAGCTTGACGAACGGCTCTATCGGTCTTCCATGTATAATTTCCCCGTATTAGTCCGGGCCCCTCTGAAGAATAGACTATTTCCTGTTTTACTAAGCAGTTTGTAAGAATCGAACGATCGGCTATGGGACTCACTGCAAAAGTGGCTACTATTTGGTAGAATTCTGCATTGCCTCGCCTAAATATCTGCTTGTTTGCTATCTTATGATATTTTTTGCTATGTTATGTTTATTGCTATATTATGTCGTTCCTGAGACCACGGTCTATAATGAGTAAGGTAAAGGGCATGTTATATGCCAGTTCAATAGTGTTGGCAAAATTTATTACTTGTTTAAATCTCGACGATTTAAACTGTAAAAAATAAAGTATCGACATGTTGGCGACTAAACTGGCAGCAATACAACACTCGAAAGTCGAAACTATCGACCACTGGGCACGCCATAGCTGGGCGTAAATTCCTTGTCATCATACCTAAGAGCTTGTACTTTTGGAGCTCAAAGATTCACAAGTAGCATAGGAAAGGTAGTTTTATTAAAATAAAACATTTAACAGTGTTTCTTTATGTGCCCTAACAATTAATTTCACCTAAAAAAAGAGTTATATATGCAAGCATAGAATTAAAATAATTTAAATGTAAATTAAAAAACAGATTGTATATTAATTAAGTTTCTTACGAGCTTATTTGTAAAAAATGTACATTTGCATATAATAATGGGATAAAGTAATTTGAATGTAATTTATAAATGCAACATCAGAGTGCTAAGTGTGAGTTTTTCTTTTCGCATTCGATCGTGTGCGCGTTTGGAGTTTACTAGGAATTTGTATGTGATTTGTACAGCGCCACCTAGTGGTAAACGTGAGAAACCAGTTTGCCACTAGGTGGCGCTGTACAAATCACATACAAATTCCTAGTAAACTCGAAACGCGCTCACGATTGAATGCGAAAAGAAAAACTCACACTTAGCACTCAGTTTCATGCATTGTCTCGCCCGGGTCTGGTGCCACCGTCTTACCTATTCCTGCCGCAATAGCGTCGGTGCTTGTCACTGTCGTATTCCGGTTTAGAGAGTAAGGTAGTCGGTAAACTTATGCATGTGGCATTAGACTTCGCAACAAGATAGCAACGCACCATTAACATCTTTGGTGTCTATAGGCGACGGGTGGCTCTTTCTATCAGGAGACCCATCTGCTTGTTGCTATCTTACGATATAAAAAAAGGTTCATGTAATTCGATGTACTTAGTGTGATCCTAAAATTAATAAGTCATTAAACTATAAAACAAGGTGTACTACAATGAAATAATTAAAAGCCCCGCTTTTAATGGGGGCGTGAAACTTTTATAGTAAAGTATCGTCACGCCCGAATCCATTGCGGGATAAGCAGAGTATACCGAACGTCACCGGTTTGTCGGTTGACGAGATGAGTGTTGATCACCATCTTTGCATTCTACCGACCTGATAACAATTATCGACTATTTCTAACTATAATCGGACCAACGGGGCGGTAATATAAATATATTACCGCCCCGTTGGTCGAGTGGTTAGAGATCCTCACTACGAAATCAACGGGGCTCGGGTTCGATCCCCGACGGGGACAAGCATTTGTGTGATGAGCATAAATGTTTGTATTTCCGGGTTTGGGTGTTTATTATGTATGTAAAAGTATTTATATATGTATTTCTATGTATTAGTATCGCTGACTGACACCCATAACACAAGCAAATAATTTGCTTTAAATAATACTTTGGGGTTAGATCAGTAAGTGTAATTTGTCCCGTGAGTAAAAAAAAAATAATAATAATAATCGGGGCGACGGCTTTACGTGCTCACCCCAGGCATGGGAGTGGTAACACACCACCCTCCAGACTCCGAGGTGCTACTGAGAATTTAGATTTTCGAGAAAAACCTCGAATAAATCTCAATAGCAGTTATGCTCGACATGGGGATCGAACCCGGGACCTCATGATCTTAGCCAAAAAGGCTATCCCCTAGACTACGAGGCAATTAGTTTTATTTAATCCAATATTAATTAAGGCTCAATAAAATATTGGGAAAATAATATTGGGAAACCCAAAAAAAATTATAACCAACCTTTATTGCAGGGAGCAGAACAAACAAACCAATCTTACCTCGTTATATATGTATATATATATATATATATATATATATATATATATATATATATATATATATATATATATATATATATATATATATATATATATATATATATATATATATATATATATATATATATATATATATATATATATATATATATATATATATATATATATATCTAAATCAATTGCTGTTCGTTAGTCTCATTTTCTCATTTTTGTTTTGAATTAACTGTTGAAGTCTAGGGAAGGTTTAAAAGATGAGAAAATATAGAAAAAAATAAAAGTAGTTAAAAAGGCAGAACAATGTTTGCCGAGTCAGCTAGTATTTTATAAATAAACAGATAAGATTGGTTTGTTTCTTCTAAAACCAACAAATAATCTTATCAAAATCTGTCAGTAGTAATCAAAATCAAAAACTACTGAACCGATTTTAAAAATTCTCCCACCAACACAAAGCTACAAACACCCAACCATCTAAACTTTCGTATACATAACATTCGTAAGATTATTATTGTCGTTCAAAGTACGATTTTATCACTTTTTATACTTCCAGGTACAGAAAAACCGTCTCTGATTCTCTACAAGTTAGATGGGGGCCCTCCATCTTGCGCTCTCATGATGCTGTGTAAAATACTTGGGCTGGAATACGAATCTAGGAATCCAGACTTCATGAATCTTGAACATAAAAGTCCTGAATACAAAAAGGTTAGAATTAATACGCACAGTGAATGGTGTTTGTTGAGAAGTCTGCATTTATTTCGTATTGGTCCGAGTCGTAGACCATCTGTCTTCCAGCCAGAAAGTTGTAAAAGGCGAATGATTGACCAAACGTGTTTCTACCATCGTGATTTCTAAATGGTACCTAAAGTGCTTTTTTTATATCATTAGATAGTAAACAAGCAGTTTGCACTCCTGATGGAAAAAATAACTATTGCCTATAAACATCAAAGATGTTAATGGTACTTTGCTATAAGGGTGACGGGATACACATGCATAAGTCTACTAGCTACCTTCCCTCTAACCCGGAACACAATGAAAAGCATTGACGCTATTGCGGCAGAAACAGGCAAGGCGGTGGTACCAAATACCCGAGCGAGACGTTGCGGAACTCTATCACTTAATAGTCACCATGGTATTGCCAATCGATCGCGTTTTACGACTTGCCTGGCAGAAGGGTAGTTGGTCTACTCTTCAAAGGAGCCTGGACCAACACGGGAAAAATACATCTCCTTTTCACTGCTTTAATAGATTCAGTGTTTGTCACAGTTGTGTTCTGCTTTGAGATGTAATGTAGGCGGTAAGTGATGGTATCAAATCAAAATAAAAAAAAGGATTTAACCAATCGTTCATGGACTTAATTCGTCGTTCATACGACGTCTCTTCGGACTTTGAGATTTTATTAAAAAAACGTTATTCACAAAAATTCTAACAAAATTGTACAAATAGTACAATTTTGTTAGATTATTATTTTTATATTAGATTTTTTTGTATTAATTTTTTTGTATTAGATTTTTTGTATTAGATTTTTTTTTGTATTAGATTTTTTGTATTAGATTTTTTTTGTATTAGTTTTTTTTTGTATTATTTTTTTCCAAATCAATAATTTAAAAAAATGGCCACTTTTGACTTACTGCCCTATCAATTACCACGGCAGAATAGCATGCACGTTTCTTGAAAACTACTTACATGCAATCCCGTTGTGCAACAATATCTACAAACTAAAACACTTCAGTCATTTTCCCCATGTATCCTTTGCTCATCGTCTATTACTGTTGCCACCAATTCCAATACAAGGAAGTCTGCTCTGAACAAAGGAATTTTGGATCCTGATAAATGTAAGTCTAGCGGCCACGTCTACATTCTTCATACATGAGATACATTTTACAACACTCCCATGGTGTTGATTGGTAACGTCGTAAGTAGTAGGGATTCGTTGGTTCCCGACCACCCGGGTCGTTGGGTCTGGATCCCTGTTTCTGTCCCACCTTTGTTTCTGACCCACTTGGTGGTCGGTCAAAACTAAAAAAAATAAAAAAATAAAAATTTGGTGTCAAAATGGGGGTTTCCGGGTACGCCCGATCGATTGCAAGCATCCGTTTTTTTGATATCTCGCACGGTTGCAAAGTTAGCATTCCTGGCTCTCCTTCGTTATCTAATCACCTCATTATCATTAAGCTCGAACGCCCGTCACACAATCGCACTATTAAAAGCTCATTAGGACGTCTCGCATTGCGTATCACTTGCAACTAATGAATATGGAATAAAATAAATATCATCAAGCTGATTCCCGTATCGAGAAGGCAGAGCGAGCGTCTTAACGTTCCACTGCGATTCACCTGTTCAGCGGACAAAAGCACGATTATGGCGATCATTCTATTATCATTTTAGCAACCTGTAACGACTTTTACTTTTTTTTTTTTTTTCTTCATAGTAATTTATATCATTAACATCGTGAGTACTGACTAGTTGGTGAGTTCTGCAACGTCTCGACCGGGTTGAGTACCACCACCTTGACCCATCTTATTACATACATCATCAGTGCTAGTCGCTGTGGTGGTGCTATTATTACTGGGTCTGTGTGCTTATTAAATATATTCCAGTACTTATATGCATGTAAAAAAGTATCTTCACGGCCATATCCCCGAAGAGGTAGACAGAGGTACAACTAATGCTCCCACGATTAGCCGAAGATACTAAGTTCCACAACGTGATAGGTGACAATCCCGACCCAGGAATCGAACCTAGGACCTCATGTGGCAAGCATCGACACCGCACCATTATGCCGCAGAGGTGATTTGTTTGAATGTATTTATTTAGTGTTGTTGACAAACACCCATATTGCATGATGTCTGGGCTAGCAGGATCGGTCACTTCCGGTATCAAAAGCTTCACATGCTCTTAAGGTATGTGGGTGTTTCGCAATACACAAGTATGAACTTCACTAACGATTCATTGGAATGTTGTATCATAATTGCTAATGCGAATGTGATGAGCAACAAGATTTGTAACAGAACGTGTTCGCTAATGTTAATTGCTTAAAACTTCCTATATAAACCTCGGATGAAAGCACATCTACAATATATCAAATAATTATTTTAACAGAGATAGTGCTACATTATTGTAACGTGTGTGTGTGTGTTATTGTGTTCACGTGCTACTTCGATAATATGGATGTAAGTATCTCATTTATTGCTCTTATAATATCTTATATATTAAATGTGTGTAATGAATGTAGATATAATATTTTTGTCATTTCATATTTTTACAGTATTATTCATGTATTTCACCGGAGAGGAAAGTATACTTGTGTGATGAACGTACACATATTTTTTCAGATTTGGTTAGAAAATAATATTTATACCTACATGCACACACAGAAATGATGTATGTGTTAAATCTATACATATGTGTACTACATGTATACTGAACAGAAATTTTACCTAAATATATTCAGTCGTTAAGGCGTGTAAGAACTTGTAACAAATATACACGCACCAACTTTAGATTTATAACATAGTATTAGGATTTTACGTTAGCTATGTCGTAGTGTCTAATATTTGGTATTATGTCCTTTACAGAATTCCTCGAGCATCCTTGAAGAGAACACTTTAAAACATTATTATTTTCCACTGTCTGACGACGACGAGTCAGATTTACAATTGACACAGCCATTGAAAATAAAAAGAACACGTAGCAGCAGCAGTTTGGACGACCTATTTGAAAAGCCAGCCAAAAAGAAGAAAAAAATGTCGTCCTGCGTTGGAAGGGCGTCTCGAGATGGTGGAATGGCATACATATCAACCAATACCGACGATGGGGCGCAAGCCACACACTTTGTAAAAATAGAAGTTTACGATCTAAAAAAACTGGCGAGGATACCCCCAACTGATCATTGGAAACATGCAACCACTCGGATTAAATATTATGCGGCAAGTCATAGGCTCAACAAAATCAATGAAGTGATCTATGATATATCTAAGGAAATAGCCGATGCACCTGACGTAAAAAAATATCACTTCGATAAAAATACTTGATATTTTTCTTTCAATGACTGATTTTTTAAGTATGCTATTGTATAAAGTTTCAATGTAATTAGAGATAATAATGTGATTAATACTTGAGTACTTAAATAAAGGTTTTATTTTTGTTATCCCATTTGTTTTTTTTTGTATTCCTATGACATACAGGGTAAAATAATACAACGAAATTTCTTTATCAATTATATTTTATTACAGAAAAAGTATTTAAACAAATTATTTACAATTTTATCATTAATAACAGTATTAGTAGTAAACATATTAGTGAAGTTAAACATACATACTCCATAATATCTGAAATATATAAAAACTAGACAGTAAATTCCACACATAGAACTAAAACAATTTTGAATTACTTTATTATTATAATTCCACTTCTTACAATTTGTTATCAAAAATGACTCATGATAACCAGTTGGCTTTCTCCCGAAAGAATCAAAATATTCCCCAACACCATGTTTATCAATGCATATTGCTACCCAATGAGAACCAGGCTTTGTATCAGGATCTAAATTTGATATAGAATAAAAGGGTAAGCTAACATGTACTGGTATACGATTAGCTGCAAAAACATTAAGCTTTAAGCTACCATTAACCATATCCAGAAACTTTTGGATTTCTATAGAATCCATCATAGAATTTAATTTTTAAAAGCGTCTATTTTTAAAGATATGCTGAATGAAATTGACAGTAAATACACTAGCAATACAATATATAAGTACAATTTCATAAATTAATTTAAATTAAGATTAGCTATTATAATCTATAATAACCTCTCTATTTTTGTTTATTTCTATAACATTATCAAATTCTGCATATACTATACAATTTACAGTTGATGACAAAGTGCCTTCAAACCGTACTTCTATTCTAACACTTCCACGTTTTACTAAATTCCAATGAGTTGTAGAGTTTGCACTTAAGTCTGGAGTCTTATCAAAAGCCATTAGACAGTACCCGTTTGCAAAAGCTTCTTTAGATATCGAATTACCTTCATTTAAAAAGTGTATACCGGTCCCAGAGAATAATGTATGATAAACGCTGGTAAAAGCATTGTCGGAAAAATTGGGAGTTAATGTTTTCGGTGGTATTTGCTGTCCATCTACATATACACTAAGCAGATTGAGGTTGTTGTGTTTAAAATCGAAGGGATTCGTTTCGAAACTGCCATTAAATGCTTTATTGCTAACGAATCCTATAATACACCTTTTAGGCATTTGCCCAAGAAATACATTATCAAGAACTTTCCCTTGAACACCAGATGGAATAGTTAATACTTTTACTTCAGCTCTAGCAACTGGGTACTTAGCTGTGGTTGTTGCTAGTACTTTTTCGTGTGCAAGTAATATTGATGGATTGATTCTTGCTTTACGGATTATGAGCGAAGCATTTATTATATTAACTTTGAATTTATTTTCTACTGTGGACGATATGAGATTAAAAGAATCTTTCGAACGAACTAATTTTAACCGCATTTCAATACCATTAACTAAAAATTTCCCTTGATTAAATATATCACCATGTAAATGACCTATCATTTCAATAGTTGAATTCTGCTTTGATAGTTGCTGTCGCTTAGCAAATCCTTCGTTAGTTGCGTCACACGAAGTAAACTTTCCTGGAGTATCTTCATACCATAAACCACAGGTAAGATGGGAAGCTTTCGCTGCTGGACCATAATTTAATAAAGTTTCTATATACGCACGATATGCATATGTGTTATTTGGTGGAGAAACAAGTTTCTGATTTAAATAAATATCCAACTGACTAAAAAGCGAGTGTAGCCAATTATTTACAGGTGCAACATTGGCATCGACAGCTAATCTTGATGAATCAATATTTTCTATTCGTGCACTGATACTAATCATTGTGTGTGATAAGTCAATATATTCATCACCAGCACCAGGTATTAAAAACTCGATAGGGCCATCATCAGTTAGCGATGATATCGGACGATATTGCATCCATTGACCACTCTCTATACTTGTTTGTGTTGTCGGTAAAGCAAAGATATCCAATTCTGATTTCACACATTCACAAGAATTATTGTGTAGGAACGCCATTTTTAATTTCCAAAAATATCTTTTTTATTTTTGAGAGCTCCTTTAAGAGTTCTTCTTTGTTTTGATGTCTTCTTGTGAGTGATAGACTTAAGTCTTTGCCTTTTATTTTTATAACCGGATCCTGCCATTATGGAGTCGAGTTTTTCATCAGCTTTTCTTTTTAAATTAGAAGTAGCGGTTCGGAATCGAGTTTTTATCGATTCATCAAGAGGTTGAGCTCCAACCAAATCACTTAGAAGACCAACTCCAGCGTTTAATGCTTCTTTTCCAAGAACCTTTGCGCCACTTTTTAAAATTGGAAATACTGACCTAAATAAACCCCCTAGAAAACTCCCTATGCCATGTCCACGTTGATATGGTGTTCCTTTATAAATTATACCTACATACATCAGATCCTGCTTGTGCAGAGTAATAGTGATGATAGGGACATACCATTTTTATATATTTAATGTAATATTAAGAACTTATTTTTTTGAAATGAAGCTTAATACATGAGGTTCCAAATTGAAATGGTACTCTTTCACCAATGCTCGTTCTTATATCAATTTCTATCACATCTAATTCCCTACGTAAAACAGGAAGATAGTGTGCAGGAGAAAATACATTAATTTTGTAGGCTCCATAAATATATTTCGTAGGATCTAATGGAATTATTCTCAGTAAAGATGACATTACATCTCCTATTATCTGTGGATGTACTATATCGGAGTAAATAAATAGTTGTGACGGTAGACCTAAATGTAAGTTTATTGGATACTTACCAATATTCTGCCTAGCAAAATTTGTATTGGGTTCGAACCCAAGTTGAAGTGATAATTTGGGGTTAGCTGTTATTCGAGTAATGTTACTTGTCATATTTGTTACGGCGACAAGTCTTGATATTTCATCGTGTTGAAACTTTACTTTCCCATTTAATAAAGGATTTGCATTGAATGCGTTTAAGAAGTTACTAATATTTTCGTAGTTTGTTGCTGGTATATGGGATTTATATTCAACGTTAGCATAATCTGTTTTTGAATCGGGTAAATATACTTTTTTAGAAATGTATACTACATTTTCATGATCCTGTACATTTAACATACTACACGGATAGTGACATTCAACTAGACCGACCACCCATTCTCCTTCTAGCTTAATAGTTTTAGGTAGTTTAGTGAAGAAGTTTGCTGTTGTGTTTTCTGGAAAGTAGCCCATGGAGCTGTTACTAAGTAACGTTAAATAAAAACTATTATCCATTATATTTTCTTTAAATTTGATATAGGAACCCAAGTATTAAATTTATTCGGATAACCTACCCACTTCACAAGCACTTCTTCTCTGATTCCAGAATAACGTGAACCTATTATTTTATCAATTTTAAAATACGAGGTGGGGTCATAAGAAACTTTTTGTAATTCATTCTCATAAAATGTACCTACAATTCCCTCGTTTAGAATATCTTTTATGGTATAAATCAATACAGGCTTACGTTTTACCGAGGCCACTATAAAAAATTCATCACTCCAATTAGTCTCATAGCCTTTTTTAAATATATGCTTATATTTAGTAATTCTAACGTAGTCGCCTATACTTAATTTTGGATCCTGATTATTGTGTACCATTTTTTTCCCCTGTAATCGTCCTTCGTTGATATTACGCCATACAGTCATTATATTATTAAAATTAACATCAACTGGGCGCATTTTTATAGTCGAATGAAAACTATAATTATAGGAATAGAGTAATTCTTGCAATATATCTATGTATCTATATGTATTTTTGTGGGTGAAGTATCGCCACATTTTCGTTTTGAGAGTTCTCTGAAACCTTTCCACTATACTAGCCTTAATATCAGGGTTATTCGTTGTGTAATAATTAATATTCTTATTCATTAAATATTGTCTTACATCTTTTGATACGAATTCGGTTCCCTTATCCGATTGTATGTGACTAGGTGTGGCCTTTGCCTCGCAAAATATGCTCTCAAAACAATTTTTTATTGATTGTGAATTCTTTTTAATTAAGGGTCTAACAAATGCATATTTACTAAATACATCAATAACACACAAAATATAATTATAACCATCATTATATTGACTATACTTTCTCATATCAGTTAAATCTACTTGCCAGAGTTCATTTAAGTTTGATAAGATATATCTGTTTCTTGGAAATTTTCTTTTTATAGGTTTATGAAGAGTATAAGTTTCCTGTTTTTGCAGCCATTCTTGAACTTGTTTTCGATTCATTTTACCTTTCATTGCTCTAGTTAATGCATTTACACTACTATATCCCGCCGGATTTGCTATATCATAGTAATTACTATGTATATCTAATAAGGTGTCCATCTTTCCCAATCTATTTTTCTTCCTGGTTTAGATAATTTCGGTGTATTTAGTTTTGTAGGAGTATTAAGACGAAAATCTTCTACATACAATTCATTCATGAATTTATTTATTTCAGGATTACCAACACATATTAGTGGTACTTTAATATCTTTTAATGCTTTTGCAAACTTTTCCCACCCATCAGGTTTATATTTTAAGGGACGGAGAGTTATATTTATGAGATCTATTATATTGCTTTGAGGTAAATGTTCTTTGTTGATCACAACAGTACCATCATCATTCCAGTAAATTTTATCGTTATTTTTATAAAGAGTATCTAAAAGAATGCTACCTTTCTTTTTGTAAGTTTTAGGAATAAGTCGTTTCAAATAATCAGCCGTGTAGTGTTTTAGTAATATATCCGGAGATTCCGGTGTCTGTACGTCCTGAACTGGTGATAACTCTTTTACAAATGGAATCATCTGCTTCTCGCTTGTGTTGTCTTTAACTTCTTCAAATGTGATAGGTAACTTTAAAGGTTTTTTATCTTCTTGTATTAAGTGTAAGTATTTCTGTAATTCTTGGATGTATAATGACCATTTTTCACGATCATCAATTTTACTTTTTAATATTTTTTGCATTTCCTTGTCTAATCTTGACAAAGAATCATCAGAAATATTTTCTCTTTTCTTTAGTCGCTCCAATGCGTCTGGTTCAATCAATATCATTTTCTTTGTAGTATCCATTTTGTTTTTATTTATTTATTATGTAATTCAATAATCCACTTAATACTGTGCTAAGAATAATAGGAAGAAAAGCCCCACCTTTCTGTATAATGATTCGCTTTCTTAACCTATGTTTACCCTTCGACACTAGCAAACGCAACAGCTTTTTATATTTCTTTAATTTAGACTTTTCTGTTTCCTTCAATATTATTTTACCATTCAGAACATTATAAATACATTCACAAATACAGTTTATTTCCTCATCGCTACAGACTTTTAATAAGGCTGTACGATGTTTGGGTTTCAGTGTATGTAAAGCTCTTAATAAATCTTGATGTGTCTTCACTCTTTTCGACATAGCTCTACACTGAGAAATTTTAAGGTGTAAAATAGTTTATAAACGGTATCAAAAAACAACTGCACTGCAGAATGTTACCCGAAGACTTAGTGACATCTGCAAGTTTTCCATCAAAAATTTTATAAACGTTTTCACAAATAAGATCTAATTCATTATCACTGTAAGATTGTATTAAAAGTTTGCGATATTTTGATTTAAAAGTGTATAAAATTTTTCTACTGGACTTTGCAGTAGACGCTGTTTCACCGACACCATTCATCAGATACTATTAAGAATCTCATCGTTCAAATCGTATTTAAATCCTTTTTTCGGTACATACACTATACAATGTTCATTTAAGGGAAATATTTTCGTCTTAAACCGATATGCGTCATTCGTAGCTTGTTTTAAATCTATCATCAAATACCCATGAGGCTCATTAGTAGCATCTCTGTAAGATTCTTCCACGAATTTTGGATTGTCGGGAAACACCTGACGGGCCAAATGTTTTATTTGTGTCCTATCTCGAGGATTTTTGAAATATATGAGATAGGTGGTATTTAGAGAAATATCTCTCTGACCTCTGCCCTGATGGAATAAGTTTTGGGTTATGTAAAATACACTTAAATTTCTGTGGTGGCTTCCTTTCGTGAAGATATCAACTATACGACCATCCGATTCTCTCATAAGATCATCGATAATGAGTAATTGAGGGTGTTTCCCATTAAACATATTCATATCAGGTATTCCTTGGATATATGTCACATCTATTCTATTATAAAGTGGCTGCATTTCATCATAACATCATAATATTTTATCAAACTTGACATCACATATATCTTTTATGTAAGTCAAAAAATTTGAAACAAAGTTAGACTTTCCACATCCACTAGGTCCAGCCACTATCGATGTGAATGGATGAATAAAGTGAATCATTTTTATTCCGTATTATATTAAACGTCTACCTCTTTATAAACAATAATTTATAATGGCATATGAAGAAATAAAACAGAGTCTTTATATACTAATAAATTTATTGCTCAGAACACATTTATACTATACATATTTTTACATAAATTATTTTATTTATTTATTTATTTTATAGAAAGAAACTTATTACTATACAAAGTATGTCATATCACTTAAGTGCTACGGAATTTATATTCTTAAAACTACAGTTACAAATATTACAAATACTTAAAACTACGTTACATTTATTACAAATTACAAACAAAAATATTTACAATTTCTTCAAATTATCTTAGTGAATAACGTCCCCCATGCAAAGGTGTCTGTTGAATTAGGTATTAAATACCTGTTAGCTCTTAAAACTACAAGTTATAAATATTAAAAATACAAAAACTGTGGTTTAATTTATTACAAACACAAATATTTACAACAAATTTATATATATTTTTTTCTTTAAATTATCTTATTGAATAATGCCCCCATGCGAGGGTGTCTGTTGAATTAGGTATTAAATACCTTTTAGTATCATTAGAAGACAAACAAATCTTATTAATTTTTTGAGTAAAAACTATGTGCTTAATCGATCTGAATCTATACATTTCCGCTAATTTGATTGTGTTATTCATTAAACAGGACTCAAAATCTTTGAATGTTAATTTCTTAGTAACACTCTTATTAACACCCTTAGCTTTAGTTATTAATTTATTATCAACTATCATTGAATACATTTTTGATCGCAACCCAACAAATTCACGAAATATTTGCCCATTATTTTCATCTTTGAAAACCCCGATTTTTTTCTTGTTTATCAGGTTATAATTATAAATATTATTTTCCGGGTAATCTGAAGTATCGAAATATTTTTCTAAATCTGGTTTAATATCACTGTGAAAGTTTTTCGTATATATTTGGTATATTAAACTATCTGTATCAGTATATAGTAATTTTGGGCTTAAAAACTTACTTTTCATATAGGTGTAATGAAAATCAAACATTAAGGTTTTTGAAATATCCAGTATACAAAATCCGAGATATATTGGTTTATTGTATACAAGTTTTACCTTTTTGAGTTGAACAGCTACTAAGTTTTCGGAAAATATAGAAGGACTATGAAATTCGGGACGTGCAATAAGTGATTGAGCTCCTTGGGTCTTTCCAAGATTTTCCCAATGGGTAAGTAACTTAACATCAACTCTTTTTTCTATGTTTTCCATCGTTTTACCAAATATTGAATTATTCATTAACTTATAGAAATCTTTTTCAAACTCATTTTTTGATAAAGTTCGAAGAGATGTGTTAAGATCTATGTATTGTTTTAACCAAGGACTTTGTCTAAATTTTAAAATTCTATGAACCTTTTTAAGTATTAAGCCCAGTGACAAACACTGTTTAAGATTTCGGTAATGAATTACGTATTTTGTTTTATTATTTAAATTTGTTACTAATTTGGGGTGAATAGATTGGTCTGTGCAAATACGTTCAGGACATAAAGGTAAATCTGAGTGAGTATCATGTAGGTTTTCAGGATATTCCAAATCTACTTCTACTATGTATCCATAATCAGAATCGTCAGAAACATCGAATTTTGTGTTGACATCTACCCATTCAAAGTTATTTATTGGAAGATATTGTGACATTGCCCACCCATATAAATTATTGGCATCCAAATATATCAGATAGGAATCAGGTTGTTCCTTATTATAATCTTCCATGTATTGATTGTTTGCTTTAGCATAGCGATTACTACACTGTGAAATACCACCTCGTATACCTGATTTTAAAAAAGAAATTATCTCAAAGTCTGTTAATAACTCCAATTCCACTTTTGTTAATTTCATCATGGCATCCCAACTTAACCCTGGTGCTGTGTAATAGTGACATGGATCCAAATAGTAAGTAGTTAAACATACATTTCTAAAATTCTCGAATACATCGGTCAGCAATAAAACATCTGTTTTTAAATATAGATCGGAATAATCACCCATATTTTTACATTTAAAATGTTGCCACACGTCCTTTGCATGTTTATAATCTTCATCTGACACATTAGAATCGGACATTGAATTATAAAACCTTTCCTTAGGGGGTAACGTTGTTAAATTTAAAGAATGAAATGATTGCATTTGTTCATACGGATAAATTCCTTTTCGCTTTACACGTACAAAGTCCTCATTATTTGAAAAGTTTTTACGTAATTCAATAAATTGTTCATTATTTAGGTTTTGAGATAATTTTTCTAAACTACTGGACATAAACTTTAAAGAATCTATAAATCGTATACTAATACTACGATTGTTGATCTTTATAGTTTTTGAAAAAGATATGTATTTTTCTTTGTTTTGTGGTATTACTTGAATGTTACCTTCAACTACGTGTAAAGCACGGACTATAAAGTGAGCATCATAGTGGCTCATGTTATGTAATATGACTGGTACAAAGTCAGGCGTTACATATTTCTTACCACAAATTGTATGTGCAAAACCTTTAAATTCGCCGGTATATGAATCATACACGGTGAAATCTTCACAATTTAAATCTAAATCACAAACGTAACATTTACTATCATGTGTTGTAAAGTTTACATTTTGTTCAGATAGTGGTTTTGGTGATTTGCGGAAAGTGTTACGTTCTATAATGTTTTCTAAATCTTTAATTAAACTCTGAATAAATACACACTCACAATCATTTCCTTTATAAGATACATATTTTGAAATGCTATCATCATATGAACATTTAATATAATAACCAAAGCTATATACATACAAGTGTGATGCACATGGATTATTCGAACAACTATAAATTGGCCTTAAAAATGATTCGAAATCTGCATATATTACAAATGGAATTTTTAGTTTTTTGTGATAGCTTTCAAATTTTAACTTATTGCTGTGTGTTAATGTACCAAACCAATCCTTCCTTAAAGCATTTACGGATGAAATTTCCGTACGGATTTGCATACAATCACTTTTTTGGTGATTCATTAAAGCATCTTTCTTAGTAAAGAATAGTAAACACCCATCGCAAATAAAAATTGCATTGTTTCGATTAGTAACTTGTTTTGACAATAAACGAGATATGTTTTTAATGTAGCAATAATGATTAGTGTTGCCATGTGTTAATAACAATAAATTTACGTGAACAGGTCTACGTTGTTTTGTATGGTGTAAAGGCCCAACTACGATATATTTTTTTTCTTTTTTACTGTACTCTAAAACAAAAACATTAATGCTTAGATTATTTAAAATTTCAAATTTTGAAATATCACGTAATTTTACTGGGAATGCTATTTGATTAAATTTTAATTTATTAGAGTGTTGGCTATAAGCAGTGACTCTATCAGAATGGTTTTGTGCAGGATATAAAGCGGAGAGAATTGCCCATTTGAAACAAAGAACATCTGTGTTTTTCACATTAATAACTGCCTTTTTAGAACGTATGTCACGTGGAAGCTCAATAAAAGAACTACCCCGACAGGGATTAAACTTTCCTACATTCAAATCTAATTCGGTCAGGTGTTGAAGGCTCCAACCACTATCTTTCCTTTCAAATTCACTAATCTTATTGGTTAAGATACTATAAACAGATGTAATTAGTTCATTAACATCAGTACTCATACAAACAATATAGTTGGAAGTCTGAAAATCAAATGAATTTTTTAAATCTTTCGTTTGCTGAATAAAACTCCCCCGCAATATAAAATTAACCTTAAATGTAGTAAATTGTTTTATACATTCGGAGAGTAGTTGCACAACACTGTTATTGATTGAAGAAAAATATAATTCCGGGGTTGTAAAATCCTTGGAAGAATTCGTACCTATCCTATATGTTAGTAATCGGTCTTTAAATGCAGTTTCAATTATATCTACGTTTTCCAAGGAGTGTTTCAATTTAAATAAGTTATTTTTATGTAAATGACTATTAACGTGATTGGAAAAATACCTTTTTTTTACATTAACGTTGCAGGTAGTACACTACATCATTTTCACAGTAGATGGTGTACATTCTTGAATCGACGTCTCTATATTATGAAATGTATGATCTTTAGATGTAGATGGTATTGCACCTGGTTCTCCACAACCCACTTGGATGAAAGTACTGAAAATTTATTAATAATTTAGAAACTGCATATATCGGGTATATAAATAATAATATTTCATATAACAATAAATTGCGTTTACCTTTCAATAGTTTCACACATGTTGTAGAGTTCTGAGTCTAAATATTGAGAGTCAACGAAAGGCTGTGATCTATTTCGGTGACCATGACAAAACTCATCTTCATTGATTCGGCGATGTTTTTCATGATTGCCATTTTGATAATTATCTTCAGATTTACCTTTACATTGAGCTTGTTCCTTCTCTACTTTGCAACATATTTCATATAGTTCAGCATCGTAGCACGAATCATATAGTGACTCAACTAAAGTATCGTTACTTAATTCAAAATATAAACTTTTTATAAAAGACATTTTTACAGTTGGTTGTACGACAACTGCGTTAAAATATACAATAATAGCACTTGTTTAGTGCAACGCTGTTATATGTATGGCAATATAAACCTTTCCACGCCCACTTCATTAACTAAAGACCTTTAAAATTCTTTTAAAATTGTTAACTCATGACTAAAATAAATCAGTCATTGAAAGAACAATATCAAGTATTTTTGTCGAAGTGATATTTTTTTACGTCAGGTGCATCGGCTATTTCCTTAGATATATCATAGATCACTTCATTGATTTTGTTGAGCCTATGACTTGCCGCATAATATTTAATCCGAGTGGTTGCATGTTTCCAATGATCAGTTGGGGGTATCCTCGCCAGTTTTTTTAGATCGTAAACTTCTATTTTTACAAAGTGTGTGGCTTGCGCCCCATCGTCGGTATTGGTTGATATGTATGCCATTCCACCATCTCGAGACGCCCTTCCAACGCAGGACGACATTTTTTTCTTCTTTTTGGCTGGCTTTTCAAATAGGTCGTCCAAACTGCTGCTGCTACGTGTTCTTTTTATTTTCAATGGCTGTGTCAATTGTAAATCTGACTCGTCGTCGTCAGACAGTGGAAAATAATAATGTTTTAAAGTGTTCTCTTCAAGGATGCTCGAGGAATTCTGTAAAGGACATAATACCAAATATTAGACACTACGACATAGCTAACGTAAAATCCTAATACTATGTTATAAATCTAAAGTTGGTGCGTGTATATTTGTTACAAGTTCTTACACGCCTTAACGACTGAATATATTTAGGTAAAATTTCTGTTCAGTATACATGTAGTACACATATGTATAGATTTAACACATACATCATTTCTGTGTGTGCATGTAGGTATAAATATTATTTTCTAACCAAATCTGAAAAAATATGTGTACGTTCATCACACAAGTATACTTTCCTCTCCGGTGAAATACATGAATAATATTGTAAAAATATGAAACGACAAAAATATTATATCTACATTCATTACACATATTTAATATATAAGATATTATAAGAGCAATAAATGAGATACTTACATCCATATTATCGAAGTAGCACGTGAACACAATAACACACACACACACACGTTACAATAATGTAGCACTATCTCTGTTAAAATAATTATTTGATATATTGTAGATGTGCTTTCATCCGAGGTTTATATAGGAAGTTTTAAGCAATTAACATTAGCGAACACGTTCTGTTACAAATCTTGTTGCTCATCACATTCGCATTAGCAATTATGATACAACATTCCAATGAATCGTTAGTGAAGTTCATACTTGTGTATTGCGAAACACCCACATACCTTAAGAGCATGTGAAGCTTTTGATACCGGAAGTGACCGATCCTGCTAGCCCAGACATCATGCAATATGGGTGTTTGTCAACAACACTAAATAAATACATTCAAACAAATCACCTCTGCGGCATAATGGTGCGGTGTCGATGCTTGCCACATGAGGTCCTAGGTTCGATTCCTGGGTCGGGATTGTCACCTATCACGTTGTGGAACTTAGTATCTTCGGCTAATCGTGGGAGCATTAGTTGTACCTCTGTCTACCTCTTCGGGGATATGGCCGTGAAGATACTTTTTTACATGCATACAAGTACTGGAATATATTTAATAAGCACACAGACCCAGTAATAATAGCACCACCACAGCGACTAGCACTGATGATGTATGTAATAAGATGGGTCAAGGTGGTGGTACTCAACCCGGTCGAGACGTTGCAGAACTCACCAACTAGTCAGTACTCACGATGTTAATGATATAAATTAATATGAAGAAAAAAAAAAACAAGTAAAAGTCGTTACAGGTTGCTAAAATGATAATAGAATGATCGCCATAATCGTGCTTTTGTCCGCTGAACAGGTGAATCGCAGTGGAACGTTAAGACGCTCGCTCTGCCTTCTCGACACGGGAATCAGCTTGATGATATTTATTTTATTCCATATTCATTAGTTGCAAGTGATACGCAATGCGAGACGTCCTAATGAGCTTTTAATAGTGCGATTGTGTGACGGGCGTTCGAGCTTAATGATAATGAGGTGATTAGATAACGAAGGAGAGCCAGGAATGCTAACTTTGCAACCGTGCGAGATATCAAAAAACGGATGCTTGCAATCGATCGGGCGTACCCGGAAACCCTCATTTTGACACCAAATTTTTTTTTTTTTTATTAGTTTTGACCGACCACCAAGTGGGTCAGAAACAAAGGTGGGACAGAAACAGGGATCCAGACCCAACGACCCGGGTGGTCGGGAACCAACGAATCCCTACTACTGTCGTAATATCAGCGATATTACGACATATTCATCCGAGAGTCACAATGAACAGATGTATCACGACACATGTGTCAAATAAAATTACACTTTATATATTAATGGGTAACCATTACAATTTCAGATGTGTATCGAACCGCTAAATTGAATAACCGGTTATTCGGGGAGGGAAATTTAGTTAGTTATGCTAGGTACAATACCGCTGCATTATAATCGACTCCAAGCCCACTTAAATGTGTTTTATTTATTACAGTTGAACCCCATGGGAACAATTCCTGTGCTCATCGATGGCGATTTCATAATTTCGGAAAGGTAATTTATCATAATTATATTTTTCATATTGTTACGAATAATCTAGAAACGTGTAGAGTTGGAGCGCTGGAGAGATCTAAAAATAAAAAAAAGAGATAGCTACTCCTAGTGACAAATAGTTGACCTAAGCTATACCATAACGAACTTTGTGATATCGGGCATAAAGTTGAAAGTAGCGTGTACTAGGATTGATGAGTCATAACTTGTTTATCATAAATTGATTACAATAAGAAGTGATTCATAGTTTCCCGATACATTTAGATTTTTCTGGACCCAGGTAGAACTTTACCTTGGGTATAAATAGAGATGTGTTGACAAATACAGGGCAGTTTTTATAAAGCGATCGAGAGCGATACCTAAAGTGACCAGTGCGAAGCGAGTGCTCTAAGTTTAGTGTTAGTACAATGAGTGATTAGTGTTAATCAGAGTATTTAGTATTACATTGTGTTGTCTTTGTTGTGTGTATTTGTATTGTAAATACACAGATTTAATATAAGTGGTGTTTTCTTACAATT
The DNA here is from genome assembly GCA_036924255.1 of Apodemia mormo. Classification (NCBI taxonomy): domain Eukaryota; kingdom Metazoa; phylum Arthropoda; class Insecta; order Lepidoptera; family Riodinidae; genus Apodemia; species Apodemia mormo. The sequence goes on along the minus strand of JAUPFN010000005.1, from coordinate 41,279,821 downwards.
ACGAACCCGAAGTACGTAACAATATCATAAGATAAGAAACAAGGATAACAAGACAGATATACAATGCGAATGTGAAGGATGCAGGTATCGAGGAAGGCCAAGACTGACGTACCATGATCAGATTGATCAAGTATTGTCCGAAGGTGGTGTCAAGATCCTTCGCAACAAGCTTGTCTGCATGAAGGGAGTACCTGATGAATGTTGAGGAAGCGAGGCAAGACTGCAATGTTAGTGATGTTTGGCACTCGATTCTCTGCCTGCCCCGTTAGGCATCTTGCGTGAATATATGTACGTCATCGATTTGTCGATTGGCGAGGTGGGTTGTGAGCCCCTTCACTGTAATTAATCCCCTTGTAAGAATTTGTGAGCCCCTTCATTGTAATTAACCTCCTTGTAAAGGTAATAGTTATTAGAGCTGTTGTTTTTCGCAATAATCTGGACCGACAGTTTAACGTGGTTATCTGAGCCATAGGATTGTGTTTGAAACTTGGGTTATCTTCAGCTTTGGAGCTACTATTGAAATTTAAACTTATTATATTTTAACCATATATCTTTACAGCCACTCAGCAATGAAATACTTGCTGGCGAAATATGGTAAAGAGCACGAGGAGCAGTTGTACCCCAGCGATTTGGAGACGCGTGCCCTTGTTGACCAGTGCATGTTCTTCGACGCCAGCATGTTCTTCATAAGAGTCAAGGAAGTCGCGGTAAACTTTTGTTTTTTTTAATACCATGGAATAGCAAACAAAATACAAATAGCTCGCCTGATGTAAAGAGACTACCGTCGCACTATAGCATAATAATCTATATTAATGAATATTATAAATGCGAAAGTTTGGATTTTTGGATGGATGATTATTTGTTACTCAATCACACCAAAACTACTGAACGGATTTAGACGAAATTTGGCACACGGGTAGATGATAACCTGGAATAACACATAGGATACTTTTATCCCGGAAAAATGAGTTGTTCCTGCAGAATTCACAACTTTTATAATACAGTGGACTGCACGGTGTCGCAAGTGACAGTCTGGCTGGTTTAATGCCACAAACTTATTACCAGGTACCAAGTTAATAAAAACATGAATACCTTAAATTATTAAAGCTAGTAGATAATATTATTCATGCACACATACTTTTCATTCATTTTCACTTTGTATTCATCGTATAATAACACAACAAAAATATGATAATAATTGATCGAAAAAACTCCAATCGAAACTAAAAACGCTCATAATATATTCTAACTTTTCATCGCTTGGATGCTTTCAGCATTATACTACCTCCAGTTAGCAAGCCCTGTCTACAGAGGCACAATTTACATTGATTTCATCAGACTCAAACTCTTTTATTCTGTGGTAGTAGGTGAAGGAGTTAAATGTGAATATACATAATGTTAATAAGGACGCTACGACCTGCCGTTTTCGCGTACAGATAATTATAAAGTAAAATTGAAATTTTAATTACAGTCTTTTTAAAATTTGAATTAATTTAATTACTAAAATTAAAATAATAATATTTACCTACTCAAATATAGATACTGAGCATAAAGTCATAATATAATAATATTTTACATGTCATATCTTAATTCTATAATAATATTAAAATTGTATGTCAAGTGTTTGTTTGCAGCATTTATTTACCATTTGCAATTAAAATATTCATCAATAGTATAAAAAGTCTAGTCTAGTCAATTACATTAAATAACTCTTAATTTTTTGTTAAAAAGCTGCAGGTCATCTATGACTGAGATCCAGGCTGGTAGATGATTATAAATACGCTGCGTCATAAAGGCAACACTCTTACCATAAAAAGCAGTTCTGTGTGTGGAATAAATAATCTAATTTCTATACCTTCCATCATGTTCATGCCATTTCTATAGATCAGGATTTGATTTAACAAAAACTGCCGCCTCATAAATGTACATAGAAGGTAGTCTTAAAATTCGTTGGAGCTCGTTGCTCCAACATTATTAACCCTTACAGATATATCTTTCATGTAGGTATTCGCATGTTTGCTGTTGCAGTTGCCGACAGTATTTCATGGACTCAAAGGCCCTTCGCCCCAGATCATCCAAGGAATAGAGGACGGCTACTCAGTGCTTGAGGCATATTTGGAGAACAAGACATACGTCGCCACAAACCATTTGACGTTAGCGGACCTGTCTCTTGGAGCTACCACCAATTCTCTACAGGGGACACATCCATTGGACGAAAACAAGTAATTAAACTTTCTTAGATTACGTTTAGATTTAAAGTGTGCGTTTGGGAGACCCAAATCAGCAACAAAATTGACGAACGAATTAACCTCCCCGTGTTGGTCCGGGCTCCTTTGAAGAATAGACCAACTGCCGTTTTGCCAGGCAGGTCGTAAACGGCGACTGATTGCCTATACGTTTCACTACCATCGTGACTACTAGGTGGTACAGTTCCGCATTGTCTCGCCCGGGTATTTGGTATTTGGTACCACCGCCTTACCTATACCTGCCGCAATAGCGTCAATGCTTGTCATTGTCGTGTTCCGGTTTGGAGGATAATGTAGCCGGTATATTTATGCATGTGGCTCTAAGACCCCGCTACACAAGGTACTATTAACACCTTGTGTATATGTGAAGGTTGTCTCACTTCATCTGGAGTGCCATTTGCTTGTTTTCTATAATATGATATAAAAACTTGGTCCGAAATCGGATATTGCCTTTCGCAATATAATTAAACTGAATCCAAGAAAATATTAATCTTGAAAAAATTAAGCTGGGTCGCTATTAAAACAATTTCAATTATACGCAGAACAAAGCAATACGCAAAGCGATGTTATTCATGAGGTGTCCTTAAAATCGACAACTTTTTATTTTATAACATTTATAAGATAGCAGACAAGCAGAAGGCTTTCCTGTTGGAGACAACATAGATGTTTTAACGTCGACATTGAAACCTCAAACATCGACGATATATCGTTCATGAGCGATGTCTTATGAACGATGTTTCATCGTAGCAACATCTTTTACCATGTCCGTGATCAATAGCTACACACATAAACATATATCTTTACTAGTCACGGGCGAAATTTTTCTATATAGCGTCACGATCGCTCGTAATACTAAGGCGCGCAAAACGAAACAACCGCTTTAATTGCCTTCATAGGACGATTATTTTGTTATGGTTGTTTGTCGTTCACGGATCACATTTAAAAAACATCGAAAACAATCGAAATCGATGTATCGTACATAAAGTTCGATGTTTTTAACATTGATGTTTCACTCTACAAAAAATCGATGTCTTAATAAATAATAACAAATAAATATTCACGGGACAAATTACACTTACTGATCTAACACCAAAGTAAGCAAATTATTTGCTTGTGTTATGGGTGTTAGTCAACGATACTAATACATAGAAATACATATAAATACTGTAATAAATATACATATAAAAAATCGTAGGAAAGTCAAAACTGTACATTGATATTTTTTAAAAGAAATACTTGGGGCGTGATCTACAGTCGATATCAAAGCCAAAAATATAGTTTTAGAATTTTTGTCTGTTTGTCTGTATGTATGTCCGGGGTAAACTCAAAAGGTACTGGATTTACTTCAAATTTTGCATGAATATTACTAATAGGTCGGGTCAACATTAGGCTACATATTATCATGCTATCACCTACGGGGGAGGAGCTATGCGGTGTAAACGAAGTCCGCGCGAACGAAGTCTTGGGCAACAGCTAGTACACAATAAACACCCAAACCCAGAAATATGAACATTTATGCTGATTACACAAAATAATGTTTGTCGGGAATCGTACCCGAGCCCCATCGATTGCGTAGCCAATCGCTAACCAATCGACCAGCGCTTAATATCGATATAGCACCCCTAATTACCACAAGAAAGGCGGTGTTACCAAAAGCCGCTGATTGTGGTTTGATTGATTCAAAAAAATCGTCAATTATTTTTTTTCTTATTAATATTGAAAATATTGTTTGAAATGACGAAAAAAAAATCCTGTGAAAATTAGAGCTCTTAATATTAATATTAAGAGGTGCCGAGTCGAAAATTTTAATTTCCCATTTAATTAACGTGGGAATTTTTTTTTCTTACTTTGGAATTTTGTAACTCTTTAACAAGTCATCGGACTAGTTGAGTCAGAAAATATTTTTATAGAGCATTGAACGCTCTACAAAAAAGCTCTCTTACAATTTTTCGATAAACCGATGCGTTTCAAAGATATTCAAGTTTAAAATATAATTTATAATATTTTCTCATTTTTTTCCAATTTATTGAGGAAACTATCAAGTTTATTAAAAAATTTTGTCAAATTTCTCATACCATCGTATTTAAATTTGTCAATTAATTCATTTTTTTTCAGCTAATCATTATTTTTATTTAATTTGTGTGTGTGTGTGTGTGTGTGTGTGTGTGTGTGTGTGCGTGCGGCCATATGTAAACCTCTCATAACTTTTAAAAGGCTCGCCCGATTTCATCGCGGTTGGTGCCATTCGAAAGGGCTTGACCATACTTAGATTTTGAATACACTTTGGACTGATTTTGATAAATCTTAAAAAACTACAATTTTTTTTGTTTTAAATGTGGTTTTTTTGGAATAACTTTTAAACGGCTGTTAAGCCTTTTACGAGATGCCTAGTAGTAGGCAGTTGATCTTTTCATCAAAATGCAGCCCAGATCAACCAGGTGACGGTACTTGATTTTACGATTGGTTGGCTACCGCTTCACACCCCCACTTTTAATTTTAATTTATTTATTAATACCATAAGCTAATCATGGGTGCTTATCACCTCTGCCTGCTTTATCGGGGACGTAGGTGTGATGGTATAAAAGTTTTTTTTATTTGTTTCAGATTCCCTCGCACTGTTGAATGGTTGGCCCGCCTTAATGAAGAGCCCTTCTTCAGTATAAGCTTACATGGATCTGAGTTATTAACAAACCTATTAAAATCATGCTGGGAAAAAAATAACGCCTAATGACAAAATATGTCATTTGCACATGAACGTGTGTACACAGAATATATTGGATGAGTTGTGATGTTATTTCGTATGTTTTTACGTTACTATGTTGCAGCCATTCAATTTTAAGTAACACGAATAACAAAAAATATTATCTTCATATAAGAAAATATAACTTAATGTTGACGTAATAAAATATTATTAAAGAAATTGTTTTTAAATATCCAACCTCGTCTACCAGTGTCGGCTTTAGAGCTCTTTCACACGAGCGGCATGTAGCCAACGGCAGAGGTAACTTCAGCCGTCGACACGTGTCGGCGGCAGCCGTCGGCGCGTCGACGGCAACCGTGGACCTATAGCAACACTTGGATTTGTAGCGTGACGCGTCCGCCGTTTTGTCATTCGGCTGCACATAATTTAAGAGTGAGCACGCGTGAGTAGAGAGTAGAGAGTAAAAAAATGTCCATCTTGATCTCAATTGATTAATATTTCTTGAAACCACAATGAACGTTTTTTTACTTTTCGTTTTTGTCGACGTCGACGAAGTAAAACCAATAATAGTGTTTCTTCTTCGAAGTTCATTTTGCAACTGACTCCTATACTACGAGAACTGACGACGACTGCCGCTGATCTTTGAAGTTGAAATGTCGACGGCTGCCGTCAGGGCGCCGACATCGTCGCCGACACGTGTCGACGGCTGATGTTACCTTTGCCGTTGGCTACATGCCGCTCGTGTGTATGAGCTCTTAGGGTTCAAATATCTAAAAAGCATAGGGGCTCTAAAAACACTTAGGCCTGGTCAGCACAGACAGGCGGCTTGTTTAGCACCTAGAACCTAGTGAACTACCTAGCGAGTAGCTTAATATAACGAACGTTCTAGAATGTTCGCGAGCGGCCGCACTGCACGTTTGGTGCCTAGCTAATAGCTTAGCCACATATTGAAGTAAACAAACGTGTTAGTTTTTTGTCACTAAGCACGAGACGCTAAACACAAGCCGCATGTCTGTGTGGACGTAGCCTAAAGTCTCGTTCTACTTAATGTTTTAGTCGTGAAAAATCGTTTTTTCACGACTAAAACTAAAACACTAAGTTTAAACTTAGTGTTTTAGTCGAATAACTAGTAATTTAGTAAGTAAACAAGTAAACCACCGAAATTTTAGTTGAGTAGATTAGTGCATAATTTAGTCGAATCGATCCATTTATTTCTATTTATCACGGGCGAATAACACCCTATGCGATCCTCTTACTGGTTCACCGATAAATAAGTGTGAATTTCTCGTTTTAGACGAGTTTATAAGTAGTATTGCGGTGTGTTTATCACGCAACTATCGCAGTGGAAAATGTTCATCTTGTGAAACAAAACTCACTTGAGAACCGAACTTGACCTAAGTGTGAACGATTATTGACCAGGAATGAGTGTTTTAGATACTATTCTCCACTCGACTAATGGATCGGTTCGACTAAATTATGCACTAAATCACTTCGACTAAATGTTTGGTGTTCTGACAAAATTACTAAATACTCGACTAAAATCCTATCTCTCTTAAGCCTAGACAGCACGAGGCTTGATTCCTATTAATAATAATGAGCGCTCAATTAGTGACTCGTCCGGGATAGCTAAGGCCGGCCCTGTAGACAACCTATTTTTATTGATAACTACTGAAAAAAGATTATATTCAATTAAAATAATATTTTTTCTCGGATGGACACGTAAAGCTGTCGGCCCCTAGTCTGTCGTTTGGTGAAATGCCTATTTCACCAAACAACAGACTAGAGAATCATGGTGAGCCGTAGCGTAGTTTTTTTTAAACCACCGACGAAAAAAGAGTAATCAGCTTGACCGCTGTGAATGTGTCTGTAACACGGTAGCTCCTAAACGAGAAAACCGAATTAAATGAGTATTATATCTGATCTAGTGTTGGATCTTAGATTTATTTAATCAAATTCAAAGCAGCCGTTTCAAAATGATCATCTCTATTCTACTCAATGAAAAGAATTAGTAACTGGTACAGATTTGATTGATATGTAATTTGGTATTGTTACTAACTACAATATTGCAATAATCGCTGAGTGAATATTGCTGAGGTTGCAGTAATTGATTCGAAGAGTTCTTTTCTTGTTTTGCTCTGCATATAATGCACATGAGATGCGAATTATCGTATTTACGTACATAGAAAAATGAAAGTGATTATCGGCGCGTTTTTTAAAATTTGGAACAAGAAACACGCCTGCAATGTAACATGGCCGACGCATTTCTTATTTCAAAATTAATTGTATAAAAAGGCGTGTTGAGTTATAATTTGAATTAAGAACTGTTTCATCTTGGTACAAGTTGCCTTTACATGGCTGTACAGCCACAGATTAAATTTATTACATAAAAAGTATTTTTATTATTAATTTGCATTTTTTTGAGTAAAGCACTATTGCCTGTCGCATATCATTAAAGAACGAGCCGCAGGCGAGGGTTTCAACTCATACTCGACCTGTAATAGCCTATTTCCCAGCCTTTGCAACAATGTACTATTTTTTTATATCATAAGATAGCAAACAAGCAGATGGATCTCTTGATGGAAAGAGTCAACCATCGCCTATAGACACCAAAGATGTTAATGGTGCGTAGCTATCTTGTGGCGAGGTCTAATGCCACATGCAAAAGTTTACCGGCTACCTTACCGTCCAAACGGGAACATGACAGTGACTATCACTGACGCTACTGCGGCAGGAATAGGTAAGGTGGTGGTACCAGACCCGGGCGAGCCGATGCAGAACTCTAGCACCTAGTAGTCACGATGGTAGTGACGCGCATAGCCACTTGGTCGTCTTTAACGACCTGCCTGGCAGAACGGCAGCTGGCCTATTCTTCAATGAAGCCCGGGGCCAACATGGGAAAAACACGTTTTAAGGTCAGGGAACCTGTAGACTAATGCATGTGGCATTGACATCCCAATAGCAACGCACCATTAATATCTTTGGTGTCTATAAGCAATGATTTCTCTTTCCATCAAGTCATGCAAGACACTAACATCGTGGCTACTAGGTGGTAGACTTCTGCATTGTCTCGCCCGGGTCCGGTACCACCGCCTTACCTATTCCTGCCGCAATCGCTTATCACTGTCGTGTTCCGGTTTGGAGGATAAGGTAGCTGGTAAACTTATGCATGTGGCATTAGATCGCGCCACAAGATGGCTACGCACCATTAACATCTTTGGTGTCTATAGGCGAGCGAACTGCGAACCTTATGACTCTTTCCATCAGGAGACCCATCTGCTTGTTTGCTATCTAATGATATATAAAAACAAGAAAACGATGACAAGAATTGATGCTATTGCAGCAGGAATAGTTAAGGCGCTGGTACCAAATACCCGGGCGAGACGTTGTGTAACTCTACCACTTAGTAGTCAAGATGGTGTCCACTGGTCTAGGCAATCGGTCGCCTTTTACGACCTGCCTGACAAAACAGCATTTGATCTAATCTTCTAACCAACACAGGAGGCGGGATTTTTCATGTCATTGCAGTGTAACTTACAATTTTAGGTAAACTCCAAATCGATACAGCCTCGTCGACGAAGCTCCTTTTTCTAGGTATGGGGACCAAAAGGCAACCTGACGAACCTACCTAACAGTAGTAGCTACCTTATGGCTATTTCAAGCCCTATACTAATGTGACGCAATTTGAGGCACCATAACTGAAAAAGCGCTGCTTATGGTACTTCATATACACACTTCCAAACCTTTCACGGTCAATAATAAACATATTTTGCTCATCCAATTTATTAATGTCATGATGGCTTTGCAGGCAGAAATTGATTAACTATACTTATTACTTTATTAACATCTTCCTCTGATAATCTTTCTTCACTCTCTTGAACAATCTGAAAATATTTAAAAATAAATAAATATCATCACGGAGATGGACCCTGAAGGATACATAGTTAGGTTATTTTATTCCAAATAGGTATTAAAAAAAGTATTCTGTGAATGTCAAAAAAGTCTTATGACTATAACAAATATAGTGTCAATTCCATGAAAACTTGTCCATAGTTTTGCTAACTGGCACTATCCGACCTCAATAAGAAACATGACACTGGCAGAGCTCACTGAAAGTTGCCATTAAGCCAAGAAAGAAGAAGAAGACTATAACAAACACACAATATACGCTCTAGTGAACCAAGATTTATCATTATGTCAAATAGATAGTGATCCCTGTAACAATTGGTCGTAGTTAAACGAAAAGGATCCAATCCACAATATGGTAAAAAATGAGTTAAGTGCACTAAACTGATGCTAAACATCAATACAATTCGCCAGTAAAAAACATCTAAGTGAAAATAGCTCTCTACTAGGTACTTTATTCAACAACATAACTAGTCCCCAAGGCACATTAAAAAATTAAAAAATATTCAACTTCAAACTTTAATATTTCTAAACTGATTTTGTGTGGATTGGATCCTTTTTATGTAACGACGTCCAATTAATACTTATTTCTTGCAATAATCAGGATTGATAGTTACACAAGGTATGTATTTGGGCATTAACACTCCTCATCTCCATCATCAGGCCACTTCTGAGTTTTTTTTAGATATCCAATAACACCTTACTTACCCAGCCAAGAATTGTGGAACCTCATGACCTGAGCAGTTAGACTTACCAATAAAACAGTGGAATTATTAAATTAATATTATTGTAATTTTGTATTATACTAGCATTGTGCAATCACTTTTTATGACAATAAAATATCAAATGTATTATAATTAACTCTTGTTAAATTACCAAGATACAATTCAAATATATTCGGCAAATTGTGGATGCACTTGTACCTCTGTCTACCTCTTCGGGGATAAGGGACGTGAAGATACTTTACAACACAAATCTATTCGTTTATTGCAACATGTCATGGAAGATTTTTCTCAGATAGACAAAAATGGCTATCGCCCATTGCCACCAAAGATTTTAAAATTGGTATCCTTGTGGCATCCATAAATAATTTGTTTATAAAAATTGTGTACGAGATGATTGACGAACATTCGCGATTGTTGTCGAACTTTACCTGGGGTATAAATAGAGATGTGTTCTCTAATACAGGGCAGTTTTTATAAAGTGATCGAGAGCAATACTTAAAGTGACCTGTGCGAAGCGAGTGTTCTAAGTTTAGTGTTAGTACAGTGAGTGACTAGTGTTAGAGTATTTAGTATTACATTGTGTTGTGTTGTGTTGTGTGTATTTGTATTGTAAATACACGGATTTAATATAAGTGGTGTTTTCTTATAATTACGAACCCGAAGTACATAACAATACCCTTTGCATAAGTTTATGATTTAGCTCCCAAAGTAACATAATGCTGACAAGTATCGACATTATCATGATTGGATATAAAGGATAAGTAAAGAAGTGACAAAAATCTTGAAATTAACATTGAACATTTTTACTTATAAATTCATATAAATTTAGAAGTAACATTTATTTGATAAATTTATAAGTAAAAATATTCATCACAGTGACATGATTAGCCTTCTGTCAATTTCACGAGATACCTGGCAGTAACGCAGTAACTCTATGTTTCGAATCAAAAGCAGTGCTACCTTGTTCGACATCACAACCAAAAAAAAGCAATTTACCCTTATTTTACATTTATTTCAGTATTGCTATTTGGGTTCAACTTCAACTAAAATAGCACTTAGCACTATTTTACTTCTTTTTTTTTTGAATAGTCAATGTATCTGACGTGACAACTAAAAAATAACTAAAGATTTCTTTACAACTCATATTGTAAAGTGTTTTTAGTCATACTAGTATACATGTTAGTATTTTGAGAGTGTAAGGGTAAAATGGGCTTCTATTAGCTTAGTGCACTTTCATCTTGGGGTAAAAAAGTGTGGATCCAAATATTGACGAAGCAGAACAGATGATTTATAATGTATAGCCAGTAAGCTAAAATATGTTAGTGAGATATACACTGTATACCATTAAATTGCAAATGATTTACGAGGATTTACATCTCAAATAAAATATATCAACCATACCAAATAGTTCTACATTTACACTGGTTGAGACACTACTCGGGGAAATTTTGATACATTTGAACTACCTAATATTATAAATGCAAAAGTAACTCTGTCTGTCTCTTTTTCACACCTAAACCACTGAACCGATTTGGATGAAATTTGTACAAAGATAGTTTGAAACCCAGAAAGGACATAGGATAGTTTTAATCCCGGAAATTCCACGGAAATGGGAACCCGGCGATTTATATTTTAGAAAATTTTCCACACATACAAAGTCACAAGCACAGCTAGTGTTTCTTAAAAGTCAAAATATAAGTAGCAAAAGCTCAGGACAGTTGTTTTACAAGTTAAATACGATTAAAAATCTGTTAACTGAATTAACTAAATAGGCTAAATTTTCAAAATTAAATTAAATTGCTGAAACTTGAAAATTTTAAGACAGATATTTGTGACTTGGTGTAATTTTTATTAATATAAGGAAGGATTTTAAGCCTAGTGGGTCTGCTAATTACTGCATAGCATTCAACGTCAAAGGAGAGTGGAAGCATGGTTCTTGTTACTGTTGCATTTCATTTTGAAGGGTACGAAAACTGGTAAAGTTGCATAATATAAATAATAATAATTTGCTCCAATAATGTTTACTACATGCATCACTTCATAGCACCTACAATAACTTTTCGGCTTATTCTTTTTTATTGTATTTGTTTTGTCAGGGCAGCATGATGAATAAAATATGGAAAATTGAAAGTGTTGAGTTTGAATATTACCTGTGCAAGGCCGGGTCTGGCAGCTAATCTCTATTAATATTATAATTGCGAAAGTTTAGATGTGTGGATGTTTGGATGGAGGTTTGTTACTCAATCACGCAAAAACTACTGAACGGATTTGGATGAAATTTGACACACAGGTAGATGATGAACTGGAATAGCATGGAAGCACATATAGGACACTTTTTATTCCAGAAAATTTAAGTGAACCTGCGAGATTCGACAAAAACTGTTATAATAAAATACTGTAGTCATTAATAAAATACTGTATTAAATAGTGTAATATGTCTCACCAATTGAATTTCTAGTTCAGTTCTTGGTGGAGTGTTTACCATCATAAGCTTTTCTGATTTTGTAAGCTTAAAACTCTTCATTGCTTCTAAAAAATGTTGTATAGACCCTGCACTTTGATTTTTACATTCCGTATCTTGCAAATAATGCACGGTCTGTAATATATTTAATAAATATTTTTTATCATAATTCTGGCTAAACCTTCCTGTAATATTGACAACTAGATAGTATAGTTTTACAACTTCTTTCCCAGGCAACTCTATACCATTCAGCCAAAATACAGACAACACATCACAACTTAAAAGTATACATATTGTTGTCAACTAGTATTCAATATGACAGTGATATATGTGTATATATTATGTACACATCAATGTCATGTTGATGGTCATTTACCATTAAGATCTTTGGTATTATCTCTTTTCTTTGGGAATCATCTGCAACTTTGCTATCCTAAGACGTATAAAAAAATCATTAATTAATATTTGTGATATCATTTTCTAACATTTTTTTTGGTCTAATCTTGTTCCCCCATGTTGTTTCTAGGCTTCTTTGAAAAATAGGCCATCCGCCGTTTTGCCAGGCAGGTCGTAAAAGGCGACTGATTGGCTATGCGAGTCACTACTATCGTGACTACTAGGTGGTAGATATCTGCATTGACTCGCCCGGGTCTGGTACCACTTCCTTACCTATTCCTGCCGCAATAGCGTCAGAGCTAGTCACTGTAGTATTCAGGTTTGGAGGGTAAGGGTAGCCGGTAAAGACTGTGACTGTGAGAGGTGTCTATGTGTGCTATGTGAGAATATTTCTTGTATGTAACATTAACTTCTGTAAGTCTAAGTATTCTGCGGTATGGCTAAGTATGATATACCTACATTGAGAGAAGATCCATCAGAACTACCAGCTTGTTTGCTATCCTATAATATAAATAAAAATTGTAATTTTTAGTGTCTATATTAGGCAGTGGTTATTTCTTGTGAAAAAGGAGTTATCAACTTGTTTGCTTACCCTTGATATAAACAAACACACCAGAAAACATGTATAAAACTGGGTCAAGCAATGTGTACAACACTATGTAATGTTTGTATCTTTGGTTGAAAACACTTTAGGATTGCATTAGAAACAGGCCACACAAAGGGGTTGAGGGTCTAAATTCCGGCACCCCTTGCTCCCCTCTTCTGTAGATGACCCTTTCCATGTTTCTATATATATTTTCAGTTATAACTTAACCTAACCTACAGATATAGTTTACATACTAGTTCAGAAAAATATGTATAAAAAATTAGGCATCTCCGCAAAACAAGAATAGTATGATTAAAAAGGGGAAGCAACCCCTATTCAACTCAATCCTCAGAAACTCAAAAATCGTGCGATCCGTTTTTAATGCCAGCCCAACAATTTTTATTTTTTACTAGCTGCAACTTTGTCCATGTGGACTTCGTTTACTCCGCACAGCTTCTCCCCCGTAGGTAGTTAATAATATTACCGACCCGACCTGTTAATAATATTCAAGCAAAATTTGAAGTAAATCCATGCAGTACTTTTTGAGTTTACCCCGGACATATATACAGACAAACAGACAAAAATTCTAAAAACTATATTTTTGGCTTTGATGTTGATTGTAGATCACGCCCCAAGTATTCTTTTAAAAAAATATTCAATGTACAGTTTTGACTCTTCTACGATTTTATTATATGTATAGATTTACATTACCTCGTAAGTCACAGTGGCCAAGGATCCTTCTCGTTTGTGTTTTTTCTGAGTATTGTCTTTAAGTTGTTGCAGGATTTGCATCACTTCATAATTACACAAAAATGCAGCATTAGCTTTTACTCTAAAAATTAACATGTTTTAATCCATACATTAGTTAAAGATTTGGTAATTTGTTTTAGGTGAATAGAAAAATGACTAAGGTTATGGACTAAGTTATTGTTAATAGTGCTGTGCTTTCTACATATTTAATCCACACAATCGAAACGAAAGTAACAAATGCTACATAATGTTTAACTTAACGAATACATACAGACACACAAATTCTTGCTACTAGTACTTTCACAGTCATATTCTACAATTTTAAATAATCTTACATTTCCATTCTTTATGTGCAGACATTTATAATAAACACCACACTATTCTCTTTCTTCAATTCTCTATGTTGAAATGATTGAAATTTGGAAATGATTTCGAAGTTCAAACTATGACATTTTCTATTTTCTAGTTCTAAATAAATCTTAGAAAGGAAACTAAATAAATTGATATTTTTGCCAAAACGAAAAGTCAAAACAAAACAAACAAACTTTTCTTTAAATTTCAGTGGTGCCAACTCTCTAAAATATATATCCCTAAAAAATCAACAAGTCAACCAAAACTTATATTAATTAATATTAATGGTGTGACTGATATATTAGTATTCGCTAAGATATTAGTAATATTGAAAGGATTCGTGGATTAGTAATCCGGCGAAGTGTAATATGCTAATATTTCATATTTGCCTAATATCTGTAACGGCTATCCAAAATGAATCGGATAATATCATTCGGTCTTCGGAATAGTTCGGATTCACTAGATTGGCGCCCGTCGGATTCGTGAAAATATTTTAATATTTTCACGACGACGACTTACGACGCGGCAACGACTTAATATTTACGACGCGGCGTATCGTGAAAATATTACAATATTTTCACGATACGCCGCGTCGTACGTACGAATGAGACAGACGTATTTCCTGCAGTATACTTTTGTTTTAAGGTCCAAATTACTGTGAAATATTAGTTGAGGTATTTTCCTGCTGTATCTGTATCAGATCTTATTACTGTTACTTTAAGGTCCAAATTACAGTGAAATATTAGTTAAGACATTATAACATTTTAAAGTGAATATATTAGTATCACCTAATCTTGAGAAATATCGGTATTAACCCACCTCTAATTAATATCATACCTACTGTCATTAGTCATACATATCAAATAGGTACAATTCCTATATCCTACATGAAATTTAAATTTAGGTTTCTTCTGCAGGTTCAGATTTTTAAAATTATACATATTTACATTAAATAAAGTTAAAATTTTATGAAATTAATTAATTTTTTTGTAAATGTTGGGCAAGTTGAAGTCGCTAAATATGATTGGCTAGTTTGAATTGTCCCAGGGCTAGTCTCCGTTTTTACATATTTTTTTCAAAAAAAATATAATAAATATGAGGCTTCAAAAATCCTTTTTTTTAATTTTATTTTATAACAATAATGTACAGAGTTTCTTATAATTTATATGTGTCAAACTGTAAGCCAGTTTGTCGGCATCGTCCAATACAGTTCTCGTGAATCTATCAGTACACACATTCTTGTATTCTTATAAATATTTTTATTACTAACATTAATATTATTATATTTGCATTTATATTCATATGGTCTATGACTCATCAAAATCGATCCAGCCATTTCAGTGTTACACCGGGACATACATACTGACGAGAATTATATAATCTATTATTAGCGTAATTACATTTTCTCACTATATACCAGTTATCATCAAAACCTGTTAAGTCGTTTCTGAGTTATGACGGCAGACAGTTATTAGTGTTCTTTTTTTACATGTTATATAACGAAAACATATTATATATAATGAAAACTAATAAAATTTAGTGTACATGCTAATTATTTATATAATAGTGAGGATTGTAATAATTGTATAACGTAAAGTATTACCCTTAATATGTGTTGTCACGGGCATAAAGATAAGTAATGTTTCTTTATGGTGGTTTTTAATTGTGTATTAGACATCGCTTCATTATATGCTTGCTACCTCGTTACACAGTGTCGGCATAAGCCACTGTCTAGTGCGACGGCCAAAATAGTTATTAACTTTCGGTGCTAGGAACTTTTTTCTTTGTGCGACCTGGCGTTGTGGTTCCCTGTAGTGTTTTAATTTCTTATAAGTAGGAATTGTGGTCTGTTCTAAAATTACCATTAATTTTACTTTTGCATCAATAGGAAGAATTTTACAAATCTTAAACAGTTTATCATAATTATTTTCTAATGAGTTTTTTATTTTTGGGTCCACTAATATTCCCTAAATTCCTAACATTATTGGGGATTTAGGCATTCTCTAAAAATATAAAACCACTTCAAAAATTTCATATCGCTTATTTACCCCCTAAATTTGGATGGAAGCCCCTAAGTTGAGAACCCTGCTAAATCTAGATCATAAATTATAGATTTCAGAAAGTTTTTTTGTCCATATGGGACAAGCGAACGCCAATACCATTCTGCCACGGGTGTCATTAAATTGAAAGCAATTCATGAAAGCATTAAACACATTGACGTGCGTAATATTACCACTGGACTTGCTGCTGTCAAATAATTTTTGTGCCTATCTGAATATCGCCATTTTGGCGCTGTAGACCGATGCGTGCGTCCATGGAACTAAAAGTAGTGATTCCTACATGTCGACATATTACAACTACAACTACATAAGAAATATAGTGATTCATATATGAAGATTTCCTCGTGTTGGTCGGGACTCCATTGGAGAATAGACCAACTGCCGTTCTACCAGGCAGGTCGTAAAAAGTAATCGGTTGGCTATTACATGTCACTACCATCGTTACTACTAGGTGATATAGTTCCGTAACGTCTCACTTCAGGTATTTGGTAACATCGCCTTACCTATTCCTACCGCAATAACGTCGATTCCGTCATTATCGTGTTCCAGTTTGAAAATTTATAACTTTTAATGAAAATGTAATTAAAGTTTTATAAAATGGTAACACTTAGATAAGATGATAGAATTTAATGAAATTATAGTCTCAATTATTTTTAAATTATTGTTCCTAGCGGTATATTTTATTTGATTTAAAAATCGTAGAAAATTATTCTAGTTTATCTAATATTCGTTCCTCCAAAAGACACCGCAATAACGTCGATTCTGTCATGTGTTCCGGTTTAAAGGATAATTAGTACAAATATTAACATCTTTGTTGTCTGTAGGCTATGGTTTCTCCTTCTATCAAGTGAGACTAGAGGTGGGTTAATACCGATATTTCTCAAGATTAGGTGATACTAATATATTCACTTTGAAATATTATAATGTCTTAACTAATATGTCAGTATTAACTAATATTTCACTGTAATTTGGACCTTAAATTAACAGCAATAAGATCTAATACTGATACGGCAGGAAAAAATCTTAACTAATATATCAATATTAACTAATATTTTACTGTAATTTGGACCTTAGAACAACAGAATACTGCAGGAAATTCGTCTGTCTCATTCGTACGTACGACGCGGCGTATCGTGAAAATATTTTAATATTTTCACGAATCCGACGGGCGCCAATCTAGTGAATCCGAACTATTCCGAAGACCGAATGACATTATCCGATTCATTTTGGATAGCCGATACAGATATTAGGCGAATATGAAATATTAGCATATTACAGTTCGCCGGATTACTAATCCACGAATCCTTGCAATATTACTAATATCTTAGCGAATACTAATATATCAGTCACACCATTAAGTGAGACATATGCTTGTTTGCTATGGTGTTGCATATATCATTAGATATGATATATGTTAAAGAAACATTGTTAAAATATATTCTAATAATTCGTAAAGTAGAGAAAATTGAGCAATGAAGGGTCACTAGTAATATTATAACATCGATATTTGTTTGTTTTGCTTTCACGCAATGTCGGTTTAACAGATTTCGATGAAATTTGGCATTGAGGTAGACAGGGTAGACTATAATAGGTAATTTGTAAAAATAAAACACCGAACATTTTACACATTTAATTTTGGTCGCGCCGTTGGTCGAGTGGTTAGCGACCCTGACTACGCAATCAACGGGGCTCGGGTTCGATCCCCGACGGGGACAAGCATTTGTGTGATGAGCATAAATGTTTGTATTTCCGGGTTTGGGTGTTTATTATGTATGTTAAAGTATTTATATATGTATTTCTATGTATTAGTATCGTTGACTAACACCCATAACACAAGCAAATATTTATTATTTATTTATTTTATTATTTATAATACTGTATAATTTCTTCCAGAATTTGGTTCTGATAGTATATCGAAAGTCCGACAAATGACTTGTTTATCTTACTTTTGTTAGACAATCTCAGCCAAAGTTTGACCGGAGGTTGCATTAATTTGTTCTTATTTATTGTGTTACACTACGATAGCGAAAATATTTCTTTTATGTTTCCTTAAAAAATTAAGTTGTTTACGAATTCCCATTTAATGAAAAAAAAGATGTGGTGTCGTGGGTAGGAACTAGATGGGTAGGAGGTAGGAACGAAGTTCCTTAGGCTAAACGGCACTACTTGCTTGTGTATGCGACTGTCGCGCCTGCGCACGTCTCATTTAACGGTTTTATTCCACGCTCTTTTTTCCACGGATTTTTTCTTACGGTTTTACTATCACATTTTTTTCAGTTCAGTCGCGCAGCTAAATCCCTATCCCCTCCAAGCCTGCCGTAAGGAACTTTGTTCCAATAATACGGACAAGCCCAAATTATTTGCCATGTTAAGAAATACTTTGACCAGTCACTCAATAATATTGATGTGGCAATATTATGTGGCATATTATGCTTTAAGAATCCATACTAATATTATAAATGCGAAAGTCTGTCTGACTGTCTGTCTGTCTTTCTGCCTGTTACGTCTTCACGGCTAAACCGCTCGACCGATTTTCATGAAATTTGGCATGGAGGTAGTTGAAGAGCTGGGGTCAAAATAGGCTAATTTTCTACTTGCGAGCGAAGCTGCGCGGGTTAGCTACATAAATATATTTGTGCAATGTTCTAAAAATAGTCATTTTTGTTAAGTTTTCAAATATCGTAGCCAGCTTGAATTATTTTATTGACAATATTATTAAACGTTTTACATTTAATTTTAATTATGTCTCTTTTAAGATTGAAAGCTCTTAGAAATGTGTATTTTACTACAACAATAAAGTTTACTACGCGTCACGTAATGAGCAAACGAACGCTAAGCCAAGAGAGTTTTACTTCGGGTACAGGGAAATCTCAATCTCCGAGAAACGCCTTGTATCACTATTTTTTGAATCTACCATTGCCAGAAAACAAAATTCTTGCTACATATGTTTGGATAGACGGAAGCGGTATTAATTTGAGGTCAAAGGATTGTGTTTTGGATAATTTTCCATGCAATCTATCTATGGTCCCGAAGTGGTCATTTGATGGTAGTTCTACAGGACAAGCCGATACAAGTAATTCAGATACACTTTTAATTCCTGCTGCTATTTACAAAGATCCCTTTCGCTTGGGTCCACATGTTATTGTGCTTTGTGAAACATACCATGGAGATGGAACACCAACTAAGACTAATCACAGAGCACACTGCGCAAAGATTCTTAATAAAATTTCTGATCTTGATCCATGGTTTGGTATAGAACAAGAATACACAATGTTTGATACAGATATGTGGCCTGTGGGTTGGCCTAAATCTCGCGGATTTCCAGTAATGAAATCGAAATTTTCATACTGCGGTACTGGGCAATATGTTGCAGGAAGAGAAATTGTTGAATGCCATGCAAGAGCATGTTTATACTCGGGCATAGATTATGGAGGTTCCAATGCAGAGGTAATGAAAGGATCTTGGGAATATCAAGTAGGGACAACACCAGGAATTAAAGCTGCTGATGATCTTTGGCTTGGTCGATATTTACTTGCACGAATTGCAGAACATTTTGGAATAATTATTAGTTATCATCCAAAGCCAATGGGAAAACATTTACCGGGTATAGGATGCCATCATAACTTCAGCATTAAAAAAATGAGAGATGAAGGAGGAATTACTGAAATAGAAAGGGTATGTAAAATTTTATGCGATCAACATGAAAAGTTTATATCAAATTATGGACTTGAAGGTGGTCAGGAAAACAAAAAAAGACTAACGGGTAAGTTTGAAACGGCTTCATTTGATTCTTGTAAGTGGGCTGTTGCTGATCGAGGTGCCTCAATAAGAATTCAGGGAAGCGTGAAAAGAAAAGGGAAAGGTTTTCTAGAAGATCGTAGACCTGCCGGTGATTGCGACCCATACAGAGTTTGTGCTCTTATTGCTGAAACTTGTTTGTAACTTCCAAAAAGGATTTTTTCCCTAATATAATAGATATAACTGGCATAATAAATAATGATATTCTTTTTAATTTCTTAAATGGCCAAAATCTTTTAAACAAGGAATATGTAATTGGCAGATGGATTAAATTTATGTAAGCAGTAACATCATTTTTATTAAAAAAATTTAAAATAACAAAAGTCAAAAAAATGGAAAGCTTATTAAAGTGTATATCCTTCCTAAGAGTACCAATCAATATTTCTATAACACCACGAAGATACATGTTGAAACATTCTATAAATCATATTATGGACAAAAAAGTTTTTGATAGATACATAAGACTTCCAGTACCATGCAATAAGGTTTTGGCAACATATTGTTGGATTGATGGATCTGGTATTAATATGCGATGCAAGGATCGAATTTTAAACTGCACACCCCACAGTGCTGATGTCGCTCCAGGTTGGGCTTTTGATGGAAGTTCAACTGGCCAAGCCACCACTGCTAATTCGGATACATCTCTCAAACCAGCCGCTGTATACAGAGATCCATTTAGGATGGAGCCACATGTTCTTGTTTTAGCAGAGGTGTATATGGGTGATGGCAAACCAGCTGCAACGAATCATCGTAAGTATTGTAATGATTTATGTGAAATCCATAGAGAGCAAGAGCCTTGGTTCGGCTTAGAACAAGAATACACAATGTTAGATGTGGATGGCTGGGGACTTGGGTGGCCGAAAGGTGGTGGTTTTCCGGCAGTAAACTACGAATTCTCATATTGTGGAGTTGGAGCAAAATATATTGCTGGACGGGACGTATCTGAAGCCCACGCAAAATGCTGTCTTTATGCAGGTTGTGATTTTGAAGGTACTAATGCTGAGGTGATGTTTGCATGTTGGGAATGGCAGATAGGTACTACAGTAGGAATTAAAGCACCTGATGATTTGTGGATGTCACGTTACATAATGTCTCGTGTATCGGAAGATTATGGTGTTGTTGTTACATATCACCCAAAGCCTATGGGACTCAAACATCCTGGTGTAGGTATGCATCACAATTTTAGTACAAAAAGAATGCGATCTGATGGAGGCTATGAGTTTATTTTAGAATGTATTAAACGTTTGGAAAAAAGTCACATGAAACATATGAAAAATTATGGTGCTGATGAGGCCACAAATAGAATGCGTCTATCAGGAAAATTTGAAACTGCCCCTTTTGAGAAATTCTCTTGGGGAATAGCAAGCAGAAAAGCTTCTATTCGTTTACAAAGACACATAAAGGAAAAAGGGAAAGGTTTTTTAGAAGATAGAAGGCCGGCTGGTGATTGCGATCCTTACCTTGTATGTGGAATGCTATTAGATACTTGTCTTGGGTCTAGTAGTAGTGGCGGAGGCAGTAAGGGTGGTAAATGTAAATAAACTAGATCTGTACCGATCTATTTTCGAACAGAAATTTTGTAACTTACCGTAATATTTTGTAACTTCAATATTTGAAATTAAAATTAATATTTTAAACTCTTTTTCATTTGTTGTTTTCGATAAAAGTTAACACTCACTGTCCATGCATTAGGTACATGTAATCCGCTGAAGTCCTTGCTAGATACGTCCGTGCATTACATATAATGCAATAATGTAGTTATTATCCTACAAATAATACATTAACGGGATAAAGAGATGTAGAAAAAAACTGAATTAGAACGTACAGACTGATTAAAATGATAAAATGTATAAAAAGGACAAAATGTATTACATGACCTCGTATTAAATTCAAATGTAATATTATTATTAGACATTTTGGTGATGGGGACGGAAATATGCTAGAGATAGATAAGTGTTATTAATTCAATTAAATTTTATATGAATTGCTGTTTCTATGAGTTGTACATTAATATCCGCCCCGAGCACTTGGACATACATTTTCTTTTTGGAATATCTAGGTACGTATAAAATATAAATATAAGTATTTATTTAACTAATTGCACACTTTAAATAATTTTGTATAAAAGGCGAACTTTATGCCAATTGGTATTCTCCTTCCTAGGTGCTCGTAGCCTCCAATCAAAAAAGGTTGATATAACGCCTAAAGAGGCCAACAGAAAGTAACTATACGGTGCCTCTGAAAATATATTTCATTAATAGAGCAAGATCCCAGGGCCACCAGACGTCACGTATTTTCTGATGGATGAAATGTGGACGATAGAGTAGTGTTAGTATGTACTATGATCGTATGCCTACGTGCTAGCTTGGTCAAACGGCCAATTTCCAGGTATCAGGTAATCAAGGTACATAAAAACATTACTTCACGTAAATTCTCATGGCTGATTTTCATATATGTTTTCGAGTGTATAGTTAAAAATAAATTGTCAATTCTCCCAGACACTTTCCGCCGGCCATATTGCTTGGCAGACGCTTTAAGGGTCTCAAAATAATTAGTTAACTTCACGTTAATTCTGACGCTCCATTTTTATATATGTTCATCCGACAACAATTTTAAAACCTTTGACAAGAAGACAGACCGATCCAAAGGGCCAATCATCCCCTAAACTAAATTTTAATATCTCTGTGAGTGGGAGCGCGAGAGCATTATCTACGCGCATGAGAATGAGTGAGACCGACTGCGCTGTTAAGTAGAGATGAGACGTATTTACGGGAACAGGTTTCTATACTAGGTTTCAACTAAGAAGTCTCCAAACTAAGTATTCAGTCGTAGAATATACGAGTATCGAGTATTTAGAAGTACTGTAAGCGTACGGTTCCCGATTACACATACAACTTAGTAATGTCAAAGAGGCAAAAGTGTATCGAGTATTTAAAAGTATCACGCGTACGCGTCCGTGAATACGTATACAATGTACTAATCCTTTGAGATTTGGGACAAGTACATTGTGAAGGGCGACTGCTAAATATGCCATTATTAAAGTCATATTATAATACATACATTAAAAATTCCAAAAAGCTGTCAGTCTTAAGCCTGTGAACGTATTAAGGGAATATTTCAATTTTTTTTACATTTTCTTACACTAAGCTAGGTAGGTATTCAATATTCAATCAATTGTCCTAAGTCGTATATTTGACCGTCTTGTTGGTCGGGTGGTTAGCGAACCTGACTACGCAATCAACGAGGCCCGGGTTTGAATTCCGTTGGTATTTTTGATTTGGTTGTTCATTAAATAAATTATTGTATTAATTACCTCTGTAGTATATTGTATATCAGTCTATCTGTAGGCCCGGTGTTGCCATTGACTATATAAAGTCCCCGGTTGGTTTCCCGGATCAGGCAATCCAAAAATATTTTTTATCAATTTTCTGATAAAAACGAATTGCCTGGGATTGGATTAGTGCTCGATTGGCAACAGGATTGCCACATATCACATTGTGTGGGATTAACTATCTTCAGCTAAACATGAGTGCACTGGTATACAAGGCACATAGGTAAATTTTTTCTTATTTTTGTTGCCATAATTTACTTGTCAACAAAAGTTCTAAAAATTATAAAATATCTGTTCAAGTAATTTTCATGGCCTTAACAGCGCAGTCGGTCTAACTCAGTCTCATGCGCGTAGATAATGCTCACGCGCTCCCACTCACAGGGATATTAAAATTTAGTTTAGGGGATGATTGGCCCCTTGAATCGGTCTGTCTTCTTGTCAAAGGTTTTAAAATTGTTGTCGGATGAATATATATAAAAATGGAGCGTCAGAATTAACGTGAAGTTAACTAATTATTTTGAGACCCTTAAAGCGTCTGCCAAGCAATATGGCCGGCGGAAAGTGTCTGGGAGAATTGACAATTTATTTTTAACTATACACTCGAAAACATATATGAAAATCAGCCATGAGAATTTACGTGAAGTAAGTAATGTTTTTATGTACCTTGATTACCTGATACCTGGAAATTGGCCGTTTGACCAAGCTAGCAGGTAGGCATACGATCATAGTACATACTAACACTACTCAATCGTCCACATTTCATCCGTCAGAAAATACGTGACGTCTGGCAGCTCTGGAATCTTGGACTATAAGGACATAGCTCTTAATAAATTTAAAATATACCTACTTATTTACTGTCTATTATCATATATATTTAAATAACACTTAATTGCAAACAATGATATTTTAATAATAATAGAATATTGTTGACTGCATAACATAAAATGTATATTTATAATCTATATTAATATTGTTACATACTCGAGTTCGTAATTGTAAGAAAACACCACTTATATTAAATCCGTGTATTTACACAACACAACACAACGTAATACTAAAATAAACTTTACACCCTAGTCACTCGCTGTACTATCACTGAACTTAGAACACTACACAATAAAACACTTCTCGCTTCGCACTGGTCACTTGATGTATCGCTCTCGATCGCTTGATAAAAACTGCCTTGTGTTTGTCAACGCCTCTGTATTTATAGGCAGGGTAAAGTCCTAGCTGGATCCAGAAAAATCTAAATGTATCGGGAAACAATGAATCACTTCTTATCGTAAACATGTTATGAGTCATAAATCCTAGTACACGCTATTTTCAACCTTATGCCATATCCCACAAAGTCCATTATGGTATAGCCCAGGTCAACTATTTGTTTGTCAATAGGAGTAGCTATCTCTTTCTTTTATTTGTAGATAGTTAGCGCGCGCGCGCTCCAACTCTACACGCTTCTAGATTATTAATAACAATATTATAAATGCGAAAGTTTGGATGTTTGGTGGATGGATGGTTGTTTGTTACTCAATCACGCAAAAACTGCTAAACGGATTTATATGAAATTTGGCACACGGGTAGATGATGACCTGGAATAGCACATAGACTACTTTTTATCCCGGAAAAATCAATGGGTAAAAAAGAATAAAATAAGTCCGACATTTGAAATTGCGTTTTCAAAGAAACATATTAAGTACATGAATTTTATTTAGCACGCACAAAAAATCAAAAAAGTAAAGTGGCGGTAATTTAGCAAATTTTTTTACAAAAAGTTGAAATAAAAAAGATTTTGTATCACTTACGGAATTAAAGACATCAACTTTTATAAATTTACTAAAATGTGAGGATTGAGTGAGCACTCATAAAATTTGATTATTTAAAAACCAGCCACCTTAGCGATTTTTTTAATATTTTAAAAATTTCTACATAGCTTTTTTCAAAACCTTTACCATTACAGTCTACATCTGTTTCATAGAAAATAGGATTTTTGAAAGTGTGTGGATTGAGTGAGCACATAAAATATTGGTAAAATTTTAAATAGATACTTAACTGGGACATCTGTAATTAAAAAAATATAACTTAACACAACTTTTACAAAAAATATATTACAAATCTTTATGTGTATACTCATTGTCATTCATAGATTTGGGCTGTCCTCTGTGAGGATTGGGTGTGCACACTGCATGTGATATATCTTTTTTTTACAATATGGGAGATTAATTTTACAATTGCTTGAGAGCTTTTACTAAATAGCTAGTATATTTATAATTTAAAAGATGCTCACTCAATCCACATGTACGCCAAAGGGTACATAAAATCGCTACAATTCATTCAGTTCGTGCAATGACACGATAAATGCTAGGTCACATCTGTGTCATTGCACGAAGCTTTGTGACAATAGACGCAAGTGCGGCTGAGCCATTAGGATGTTTTGAACTTTGTTTCTTGGTGGTAACTAGCATCCTGCAGGATACGATGATGAAGCGAGAAGGTGGTCATAGGAGCTCAGTAATTAAATGACAGAACTCTGTGGAGTTTGGGCTCGGTTGATTGGTGTTGACGAGCACTTTGGTGCTTGGTGGTAATTAGGATCCTGCAGTGTCCGATGATAAAGCCAGAAGGTGCCCATAGGAGCTCAGTAATTAAATGACACAACTCTATCGAGTTTGGGCTCGTTTGATTCGTGTTGACGAGCACTTTGGTGCGGGTGGTAATAAAAGGAACTACTCTTGGGGTTGGTTATAAAAGGAACTATTGTTGACAAGTCTTCGTTCTACGTCTGTCAAGTCGGTCAGTTCAGGAGGTAAAGACATAACTTCCATGTTGATCCAGTAGGCCTGTGAAGGAGCTTTTCTTTTTTTTTGTGGAAGGAAATCAAAACGTGCTGTTGCTAATAACGTCTGTTTTGGATATAATAATTTCTTACAGATTGTACATAGTATTTCAGCATATTGATTTATAATGGTTATAAAATTACGCTTAGTCATTGAATGAAGTTTTTGTGACGTCTGACGCGCTGCCGCTAGTCGGTTCACAGGTTGCTAAGCAGACTCGGTTGCTGTACGGTTTCGTATCACTTCTTATTTATGAGCTCTCTGCTCGACGGACTCCTTAGCTAAACGCTGCATAATGAGACCAATTCTGTGAGCCTTCTGCTCGGCAGATTCGTTCGCTAGACGATCATTAATGCGACCAAGTCTATTAGCTCTCTGCTCAAAAGACTCATTCGCTAGACGCTCTTGGATCTTACCGAGTTTAGAATCATACTGGTCAAAAGTTTCTTGACGTTAGCGTGATTTCCTATATGCTTTCATGACCAACAAACGTTTTTTATGATCATTAATATTCTCACAAGGACGTGACATTGTGTTTCGATGAGCATTTTTACGGAGACGACTACTTTTATCCGTCCCGATTTCTTGAGATCTATATTAGTTAAGGCGCGCAGCATATGTTGAAGGTTTACCCATAAATAGTTGACAATACAACAATACACTAAAAAGTGTTAAATAAAAATAAATACGTTAAAAAACCGACTTCAAAAAAAAAGTAAAAAATAATAAAGATTTAATATTAATTAAATACTACCTATTTTTATATGTGCTATTTACTAATAGGTTTGAAGTCGGTGCAAAGTCTTAAACAAATAATAATATTTTAATCACTTAAATGAATAAAAGCATATTATTACAATGAAATGCCTATTTTAAAGATTAAGATGCGTAAATAAACCTAATAAAGAGCAATTAAATGTTAATATTATAAGCAGCTTCAATCAAGAAGAAGAATAAAAAAAAATTATTACGAAAATGTATTTAACAGAATTTCTAAACTAAATGGTCACGTGAATTAATGTAAAATTACCAATTAAGCTAAACCGCATTTAAATTTTTAATTTAAAATTTACACCATATAATGGTAGAATAATATGTTAGAAGCTTAATTAAATTTTAACTACTCGTAACATCCATATTCTTGCAAATAAATATTTTCTTTCTTTCAAAAATTTTATATATTCAAGGCGTCCGTCAATGACGTCTGCCCGCGCGTGCGTGCCGGATTGACTTGGCACCGACTTCAAACGTATTAGTAAATAGCACATATAAATAATTAAGTAGTATTCAATTAATATTATATTATCTTTATTATTTTTTTACTTTTTTGTTTTGATGATGGTTTTTTTAACGTAGTTATTTTTATAACAAACTACCTCTTTATGTTCAGCTCACTTCATTGTGTCTTCAACAGATAGGTAACTTGTTATTGTACTATGCGTTCCAACTGAGAATAGGACGGTCACAGTGACATATTGCTCCACATTTTGCAAAACTTCGTAAATGATGAGTAAAGTGTGCAAAAAGTTCTACCAAGAAATACTTTAAAAAAATAATGTTATATATTTTATTTAGATTCCCATCAAATCATATTACCATGTATTAAAATAAGGTGTAAAATAACTAAATAATACTATGTAATACTTTTATGTATACATATACATAGATGAACCGCTAGACTGATATATTTTACTGTTTTTTATTGATGAATATTATATTTTAATACTTTTTAACCTATTCTGGACAAAGACAACCCAAACCCTCAAAAATAGCAACAAAATTGACCCCGTCGTTTTTATCTTATAAGTGGTGTCCAAGGAAGTTACATTCTACCCGGAATATTCACACGCGCTTCAAAATCATTCCGAAGAGTACTATGACATAGGTGGAGTGTGTCTCTTTCTATTAAATAAGGCGCCAATCGCCATTTATAAGTGCGGCCATTCGTAGTTTGCAAATTACTACTAAGTAATTCTACTAATTTGAGACAGTTTTTGCATTGCATAAGTAATTACGTAATAATTAAAATATATTTATATATTATATATATATTATAAAACATTTTAGAACTCACTGTGTTAATTACAATACATTTTATGCTAATGTATTTATGGACGTGTTACGTGTATGATTAAAAGGGATTTAACGATTATCGAATATATAAAAATCTACCATCAGATAGTTTTAATTACACTAGCAATTGCAAAAAAGGGACAACATCTACTATTGTCGTTGTCTTGCTCGGAACGTTTATCCCCTCTGTTAAGTAAGAAACAAATGTCAACTTTATGAGTAATGAAATAAAGTACATGTTTATTTTTCAAATATTGCTTCGTAGTAATTCCAGTTATCGTATATAAGTTCCTTGGTGGTGTCACTAACACGACTTTTTTTTATATATACACTTGAAAAGCTAGGCTCATGTTTTTTACTAATTTTTTATTAATGAAAATAATATTTTTAAAGCGTTATTTGTTCTTTAATAAATCAGCAATATTTTTGAACAAATATCTTTTTGCTGACATTACTAATTTTACACTTATTAAGTGCGAAATAAGTTGTTGAAGTTGATAACAAATGCGATTCTATTCTTAGTTGGAACGCATAGTAGTTTATCCTACGCCAACGCCATTCCGAAACTTTGTTTTCATTCAGTGTACAGATGGACACTTTACAACTTTTTCTCACGGAATTAATTATTGTTCTGTGTTTTTCTCCTTTATTTTAGTTTTCCTTACTCTTTCATTACTCCGTGTACGCATACACAGCGATGAACGACTCCATAGAATTTATTATCTAAGTAGGTAGGTACCTACCATAGACTAGTATATAATATGCTTTGATACCTACCTTACTTCATTGTCTTCATTGTATAGGTACCTAGGTATTTGACCATTCGAATGGTACCATCAAGGAAGTTACAGTTATCATAATAATATATAAGTTCCTTGGGTACCATAGACAGTAAACATTAAAATGTTGTAAGTATTTTTAATAATTTCTTTCTGAAATGGTATAATTTGGGTACCTACGGTGTTGGTAGTATAGTATGAATTTGTTATGCCGTGAAAACTTAGTTTGTTTGGTTCGCTTTAAGCTCGAAACAAATGGCATAAGATAATGTGATAATTTTTTTAAACATTAAAGCAAGGAGTATTTTTTACTTTATTTTTATTATAGTTGTATATTTTTAATTATTTATTAATATGTGCATTATTTATTTGGATAATCCTGGTATGATAGCTTAAACTGGGTTCTAAATCAATTGATATTCAAAAAGTTAAATTTTTACTTTTAAATGTAATAAATTGCATTAAAATCTTTTATAATGTGACATGAACCCAAAACTAAATAACATACCTATTTAGGCTACAAATCATTCAAAGACTGAAGCAGGATTATTGAACGTCCCGGTTTGCACAAGATCAATAGTAAATTTGTTTCAACCCACTATTTAATTTTTTTTCAATCTTACAGTAAAAATGTTTTATCACTAGGGTAAAAATTAGCCTTCATGTAAAGTTTGGGTTAGCTGGATTAATACTATCCGTATACATATATTCTCAATTTTTTACCAAATTCATCAAGGCCTTTTAACGTGAAGAAGTGACAAACATACACACAAGAAGTTTCGCATTTATGTTACATAAATGAAATTAAGTAAAACAATATATTTAGAGGTGTCTAATTTGTTTTAATGGTAAAATTGTAATTGTGGCCGAAAATGTACGATTTGTAGTAGTAAGTCTGTTTAAATAATTTTACGATTTTATGTATTTTAAAAGACTATTTTAAAGCATGCATTTTGAATGATCGTTTTGATTATTTTTTAATATAGGTATTAGTCATCTTTTTGGTATTTTTTTGATACTGGCAGATTGCACTTTTAGTATTTATTTAATTTATAATTCGTTCACACTTATCAGCGGCCATTTTCATTCCGTTCTCTATTCCTGCCGTCATATGGCGTAGTAGTGCGTTCGTTTATCCGCCATATTAAATGAAATCAATAAAATAGGACAAAATGTCGCCCTACTAAGTGTGTTAATTTAATCCATAAACATCAAGATTTTGTGTAACTAAATCATCAAGAGGATCACAATGGAGAATTCCTATGGTGTGGGGGTCGTTAATAGATACGCTCTTTTTTTGGACGATGAGTCCGATCCTCTTGATGCAATAAAAGCTCGAGAGCAGGCGAAAGAGCTTAAAAAAAAGACCAAAGAAGCAGAAAAAGAGAACAAGGGTAAACCGGAATCCAAACCGAAAGGCGGACCCGTTGTCGCCAGGAAGGGTATAAAGGAAACCCAGAATGTAAAATCGCAAGAAAATAAGAGCGGTGAACAAAAAAACAAAGGTCCACCGAGGACAAATGAACGTAACGCAGAGCGACCGCCCCCTCGCCGTCGAGAGGACCGTCCGCAGAACGGCGCCGTCGAAGGCAAGGACGGCCCGAGGCCACCTCGTCGCGAATTTGGAGATCGTAGGCCTAATTATGAGAGGCGCAACTTTAGCGACAATCCGGAAGGCGGCGAGCGCCGTGGGCCGAGACCGCCCCGCGAACCACGCGAAGGAGGGCCGCGCGGACCTAGGCCGGGTTACGACGGGCGCGGGAAGCGCGAGTTTGACAGGCGATCCGGATCGGACAAAACCGGTGTGAAACCCGTTGACAAGCGTGAAGGAGGTGGGCCTCACAATTGGGGCACTATGAAAGATGACCTGGAAGAGATGAACAAAACCGGGTCTGAGGGTGACGTTACGGAGGAGAAGGTGCCGGACACCGCCGCTGCTGGTGACGGCCAGCAGCCTGAGGCTGAGCGCACTGCGCCAACTGAGGAGGAGCCGCGCGAGCTCACGCTCGACGAGTACAAGGCGCTCCGAAACGCGCAGCGTACCGCTCCGCAGTACAATTTGCGCAAAGCGGGTGAGGGTGAGGACCTGAGTCAGTGGAAGAACCTGGTTATGCTTGAGAAGAAGAAAGAGGGCGGTGACGACGATGAAAGTGAGGAGGAATACGATATTATGGCCGATTACCCACAGCGTGTGGGCCGTCAGAAACGCGTGCTGGGCATCGAGTTCACATTCAACGATTCTGCGCGGCGTGGTGGTGCAGGTGGAGGCGGGCGTGGACGCGGACGAGGGCGCGGGCGCGGCGGCGCGCGGCCGGTCCGCGAGGAGCCCCCGCCGGAGGAGCGCGCCACTGGCCGCGGGCCCGCAGCGCCGCCCAAGGTGGATGACAGTAAGGACTTCCCCTCTCTCAGCTAGACTCCCGAGTCGCGATTCTTCTCCCCTTTCGAAAGTCGATAGAACTACAAATTAAATATTGTATGTACTGTTATTTTTGAAGTAAATATACAAAATATTTACACGAGTGTGTATTATATTACATTAAATTGTCATTTTTTGACGTTGACTATCTCGGATCTAGTGGGTGAAGTGTAGGGTTTTCTATCCATAGCTAACTGATAATTAGCGTTGATAGTGAGCAGGTGATGTTTAGGGGGAGGATACTTAAGATTTTATTTTGAACGCATAGCTACAGTATAACGCCTATAAGTCTTGTAACAGTAGCTTCTATTGTAATCACAGCTTGCGGTTAAACTCAGTTTTATGGATAAGGTTTTTAACTTAGACCGTGACACTATATTGAATTAACTCCGTCACAACTTAGAGTAGAACATTGTGAAACAGTAACCCTCGTTGCATTTTATCATGAGTTTGGGGCGATATGCTGAAAATAAATCTGTAAATAGTATAAATGTTTAAACTTAAGGTCATACAGCAAGGTTGATTTTTGTTGTTACACAAACTTATTGAAAATAAACTTTTTGTATGTGTGAAAATTGCTTAGTTATTTTTCATTTTGTTGCTATTAATTAACTTTCTATCTGTTCCTTATTACCTACTAACATTTAAATTTTATTATTCACACTGTGCCTCCCCCTTTCACGACTTAAATATTCTGATTTAATAACAATTTACTCAGGTTACCATTAACAGATTTTATTTCTGTTAAGTATTCAATCAGTATTGTTAAGTGTTTAAAATTGCAGACATTAATTTTCAATCTCTCTAAACCACAAGTCCTTCCTGGTGTGACTTAGAAATTCGTTTTAATATTATTAAAAAGATTTTTGTAAAGTTTCAAAGGCCAGATTATAGCAGGCACTATTTTATTGTCAAATTGGCAAAACGTTAATCAATAATTACCAATTAGTTATATGAATTGAACTATGTATTAATTTTTGTTTCAAAAGTCATTGATTTGTGGGTCTAAAACCTTAACAGTTATAAAAAGATAAAGGGCAAAAATTTTGCATATTATATTATTTACTTTCCTTCCTAATCATTTCTATTTCTTCAAGTAAATTTCAGAACTATACTTAAAGTGTTTAAAACACATCTTATTTTGCCCTTCTAAGTTTTAATGTACTGATTTTCAATATTGTTGGGTACTGCAGGACATTTATGCTAATCCCAGAGCAACTAAAATCCATTTTTTTAGTCTAGACTCAATCATGACTTTGTGAAAGCTGGCAATTGTATGAGTTTAAAATAACTTAAGTACTTAGATGGGAACTTGCAGAATGATCTATTGTATCTATATATGAGGACTTGCACAATTTTAAGATGTTATAGCAACTTGGATTAATACCAACATTGGTGTCAAAGTTTTCTTTTTCAATTTTTTAGCATTAAATGAAATTATTTAAATACTAGCTGTAGCCCGCGACTTCGTTTCGGCGGACTTCGTTTACTCCGCACAGCTCCTCCCCCGTAGGTGATAGCGTGATAATATGTAGCCTATATGTTGACCCGACCTGTTAGTAATATTCATGCAAAATTTGAAGTAAATCCATGCAGTACTTTTTGAGTTTACCCTGGACATACATTGACTTTCCTACGATTTTATTATATGTATAGATTATCAATGGATATAAAGATAGAAGTGGATATCTGTGTTAAACTGCCCGCTAGTCTTTTTTTTTTATAGATGAGGGGCAAATGAGTGGGGGATACACCTAATGGTAAGTGATCACCGCCACCCATGGACATTCACAATACCAGAAGTCTTGCAGTTGCGTTACCAGGCTTTTAAGAATGAGTAAGCTCTTTCCTTGAAGGTCCCTAACTCGTATCCATTTGAAAATTTTCCGGTAATTGATTCCACAACAGAATGCGAGCCAAAAAGTGTCGGGAGAATCGCACAGTTGTGTATTTTCAGACATCGAGATGATGAGGTTGGAACTTCAAATTTTGGCACAATGTCCAATGAGAATTCAGCAGGAGGAATTAATCCAAACAATTAGTTGGAGCACTACCCATGATAAATACGATAGAAGACGCAGAGTAAACCTACATCTCTGTGCAATGCCAAAGAGTCAAGCTGTTTCAAAATAGCCTGGTTGTCAACAGTTTAAACCGCTCTACGCTGAATGTGATCAAGTGGCAGAAGCTGGTACTGGGGAGCTAGGGCTCAGAGATGAGAACAGTTCTCCATGTCAGGCCGAATCTGTGCCTTATAAAGTTGAAGGTGATGGGCCGGCAAGTAGTATGGTCTCGCTCTGCTGAGCGCGGCAAGTAGGACGATCTCGCTCTGCTGAGCGCTAGCAAGTAGTATGATCTCGCTCTGCTGAGCGCTGGCAAGTAGTACGATATTGCTCTGTTGAGCACACTATGCTTTTTGAAGGCTAGTTTAGCCTTACCTTCCAAATGAACACAAAACTGAATGTAATTCAATATGTTGACTGCCAGAATTTGGACACTAACTGAAGTTGTCAGAAGAGTATCCTCGAATCGAGGTGCTATGACAAAGGATGTCTCTTAACCAAATTAGACTCATTAGTCATGCAGTCGGGGCAGCTCAAATAAGATTTCTGACAGTGACAAACACAATTGTAGATGTTTTTTTCTAAGTTAGGTAATGTTTTGTTAAATAATTTCAGTATTTATACATCGCCTGTGTGGTCTAGTGTCTGGTGTCAGTGAAAAATGCATGAAGTTATGGGTTCAATTCCCAGATCGAGCAAATCAAAATCTGTTTTTTCAGTTTTCTGACAAAAACAATCTTGCCCAGATTGGATAAGTGCCCAGTTGGCAATAGACTTACCACCTATCATATTTTGGAACTGAGTATCTTCGGCTAATCGTGGTTGTATTTTTACCTACCTCTTCGGGGATATGGGTGTGAAGATACTTTTTTTATATTAACATGATTTGGAATTCTTAACTAATATTTACATCATAAATATTGCTTGTGATGTGGGTGTTAGTCAACAGGGGTAAGATCAATTCATGCAGGTTTCCTATTATTATTATTTTAATATACAAATTTCCAAATATTTGCTGACGTAACAAACACCAAAATCTTTGGTGATAGTGATTATTATTAGCTTAATTAGAATAAAATCAGAACAAAATGCATATTATGCATGGCATAAAAAAAGTATCTTCACACCCGTATCCCCGAAGGGGTAGGCAGATGTACAACAAGTGAATTAGATTAGAAGTGCATCCATGCATATATTGGTAATTTCAAGTAATTTGAAATCCTGGGAAAAGTTTTGTACATTTTATTGGGAGTTTCAAATGAATGCACAATTCTGGAAAACGTGGAACTCTTAGATCCTGTGCTGCCTCCATATTCATTTTTCTCATCATAGAAATTTATTATGAAGACTGGCTGGGCAACTTCATACAATGGATAATTGATTTTATCTTGGTCTAATCTCCTCTAGAACCTTCATCTATTGAAACTAAACTTAGTTCTAGAATAGGAGAGGCCTATGTAACATGAAGTGCTAAAATAAGGCTTGTAAAAAATGATGTAAAAAAATATTCGTCTTCCAAAATGGCATCATAAAAGCAAGGCATTGCTGGACTGTTATTAAGTCTCGCACATCACATGTCATAAGTAGTTGTAACATTTACATTCGCACAGTTTTAAATCGCAGTAATGTTAGCGTATGACCTGTCTATTATTAAAATGCCATTGCTTTTAGGACTGTACATGTTTTTAGGACTGTAAATTGTTCATTTTGATTTAGTACTTCAGATTGTTGCAAACTTTGAGTCAAAATGTAGTCATGCCGTAAGTATGACCTGAGAAGATAATTGAGTAGTTATTTTGGTCACCATGGATGCTTCTAATGTATTTGGTCTCCGACCTGGTACTATTTTACTGGCTGCACCATTTATTTGGGTTCATTTTAACAGCCGATTGTTGAAATGCTAATTAAATTTTATATCAAAACTCTAAAAAGGCTGAATAGCAAAAAAGATCTCGGTTCT
This sequence comes from Apodemia mormo, assembly GCA_036924255.1. Taxonomy (NCBI): domain Eukaryota; kingdom Metazoa; phylum Arthropoda; class Insecta; order Lepidoptera; family Riodinidae; genus Apodemia; species Apodemia mormo. Next base: position 41,244,388 of record JAUPFN010000005.1, on the reverse strand, counting down.
TACTAAGAAGACAATGACTTAACATTTGATTAGCATTTCAAAAGTTAGGAAGTTTGATATAATTAAACCACAGGATATGTTATTAATATTGTATATTGACACACCTCCACTTTCACAAAAACAAGTTATTTAAAATTTACACAATAAAACAATACTCAATAGTAGTTAAATAACGAATATAATATTACTTACAGACATGAACTTGCTTGGGTGTAATTTACATAGGAATAATAAATAATTTATTTACATTTACGAACTTTCCGCTTTGGAAGTACAAGACATAAAATTTTGAACATAAACTAAAATTGTATGATCATTTACATACAATTTGACATAATTCTAGATAACAGAGGAACATCAATATTTGCAAAAAAATCACAACATCCACGTAAAGTCAATTAAAATATGTCGCATAAATAAGTTGTTTTTACAGTCGACTAAGCAATATTAGAATTACTGTTACAGACAAATTTAAGCAATGTTTGTTAGCTGACTAGGTATTTACTGTTATAAATTGGATATATAGCTTCTCTATTCCGAATAAATAAACTGAGTTTTATATTATATATTTCTATGTATTTTAATACTTTACATTCATAATAAAAGAATGAGAAGATATTATGATTCTGCTTATCTGTTTCGTCACTGAATTATAAATTAGTGTACAAGCGTATTACTAAATTAGGGACTGGGGTCCCATTTCACAGCCACAATATATACTTCGCTTATAATTAAAAGCAACAGTTAAGAACAAACCATCATAATTAAGTGGCTTTGATTATCTGGTGCACATATATGACTACAAAATACAGCAAATAGGAGTCACTGTTGACTCTCGCAATACGACTATATTTACATTGACAATGAGAGTAAACAGTTCCTGTAACCAGTTGGTAAAATTCATTCTCTCCGCAATATTATAATTTGTTCAATAATTCTACACAAGCGGCTCACTTTAGCAGTTAATCTAAAAGACGCCACACATTTAACAGCATAAATGTGCCATTTCTTTTACACATATGTCTGCAATGCCATTTTCAATTCATAAGAGCCAGCGCATATGTAAAAAATATTACACATTTATGCCATATCCTGTATATTACACTAATTTGGTTAACATTAACTCATTTTTTACAATGAAGCTGAACCGCCAATATGTAAACTTTACGTTTCTAATTTATAAATATTGTCACGACCATCGCCCCAAAGTGGTATGCAGAGATACAATGCATACACAATTAGCCAACAGTATTTAATTAATCGCACGGTATGACAAGTGGACTACCTATTGACTAATTGAGCACATATCCTACCTCAGGCAAGTTCTGTTTTCCAGAAAGCTTGAGATCTTATTTATGCCTGGTTCCTATAATCAAATAGTCCGTTATTCGTAGCTATTAGCAACGCATTTAATAATAAGGCACTCCACCATTTGTTTGGACATTTTTTAATTTGATATTTATATGAAAAGTTTCAGCTTACGTCTCATATAAAATGTTACTACTCGTAACTAGATCAAGTTGTTTTACAAATATAGAAACGGAGCAATAGCCAGACTCAATATTTATAACTAGGATCTCATGTATCTATTCAAAAATTGATACCGCTTGACCAATAACGTTAAAATGCAATTTGTTAATTATTAATCTTAACATTTGAATATTTCATATTTATTGAATTCAGAAAAATAGTCTCGGATAAAATTTTGCTGAATATTTCAATGATTGATGAAGCTTTTTCATGAAAATGTTGACATATCCAATGTCCGTCAAGCCATTTTTCTGTTTCGTCTTCAATACAATCAATCCGACGCCCTTGCGAATATTCCGGTAACAGAAAATACAAATTGTTCGAGAAAAACAAAATAATATTTTTTAATATTTACTTTTCGAATAGTTTTGTATCTCGAAAGCTAATTTTTTAAAGCTGTATTCATATCGGGGCATATTCACTTGCTTACAAAAGTTGTTTTCCGTCGATGGAGAGTATAAATTAGATCAAAACCGTATTATTTGTTTGCGTAAAGTTATATAGTATTTTCATATCTTTGTAAATATCAATAGAAAAATTATGGAAAAATTCACAATAAATGACTTCTAAATGCTGAAAAACAACACAAAAACTCAATAATAGCTTAATACCGGAATATACGCGAGGGGCGTCGAATTTGATTCAATAATCTTTGCTATTATCATGAGAAAATTACAAATTGAATTATAAATTTGAACTTGCATTGACAACTTTTAAATTTAAACTAAAATTAAAGAAGTTTCACTAAAGCCAGACAAATTCAGACACTTAAGTTCCCATGTGATCCCTCAAAAGAAACGTTTCCGTAAAGCCTATGTTTTTGGTTAGTGGCGATCTACTCGATGCCGAAGGTATTGGTCTCTTCCACCGCAAGCAGAAGTTTTTCATACAGCAGGGTAGGTGTGGGATAGGGGGGCAGGTCTAGCCGGTTGAAGCAGGTGTGAGCCCTTGGTAATGACTCTACACGTCCCCAGCGCTCGATGCAGAAGCGGCGTGGGCCTGTTGAGCCCCGCAGAGCTGCGAAGCCCTCGTACGGGATAGATGATGTACCAGTCACGAATTGAACTAGTCTTAGGCGCTGCTCGTTTGTGAATCTGCAACAACAAAAATTCGAGTGTTATTCAAACTCATATTGTCAAATAAATAGGAACATAGTGATGGGTTCTTCAGATGGCAGCTAAGAGACACAAAACACCCACACCCTTTTAGAATGTTACGGCTTAGGTTATTGATATTGCAGCTGTTTACAGGCGGCGGTGACTATTTATCATCAGGGGAAGCTTTCTATTTATAACAAATACCCTTAAAGGAGTCCCAGGAATATTCGCCTGCCTAACATATTTTTAAACAAAAAAAAAAATGCCACTGAATGTATTTAATCTCGTCCGTCAGCTCCAGCTTTTTATAACAAACGAGCAGATGTCTCTCCTGATGGTAAGAGACTAACTACCATCACCTATAAACATCAAAGATGGTAATGCCATCCGATGGGATGGCAATGCCACATGCATAAGTCTACCGGCTGCCTTGGCGGTGGTAAAAAAAAGCCGACCGAGACGTTACGGAACTCTACCACCTACCATATATTACGAGACTATTTCAACCTTGCTAAATTGTCTGTAGTAACAATGAAGTCAAGTTACGGCTTCTAATTAACGTATGCGAAAACTAATTAAAATAGTTCGTCAGTGAATATTAAATTCATATAATTTTTTTATGGATTGCATAATTTTTGGAATAGATAAACTCATAACAGTAATTTAAACAGACTCCAAAAATTAACTATACTCATCTCAAAAAGTACTAAACCAATTTTGATAAAGCTCATCTGTTTCCTGAGTTCGAATATACCTGATTTAAATAAAAAATAATTATCTTGATATAGCTTTTAGTTCCTGAGAAATTCGTCGAAAACAAACATACATACACTTACGAAATTTAGTACACGTGCTTGGACAACTAAGTAGATCATCATACTCAAATATTATCTAATTCCAACAATATTATATGCATGCACGTCAAACTGAACCTCCATTATTTGTCAGGGTCGCTAACCACTCTCAATCAAATATTTGTATTTCTGGGTTTGGGTGTTTTCTATAAATATTGAAATATATTTATCAAAGTGTAAGGGACGGTCTAACAAAAATCGAAACCATGGAATTGTACCATGATTTTTTGATGATTTTTTACCTTAACTTTGTAAAGGAGAGTGATGAGATCGGCCTAAATGGACTACAAGAATAGCGTCAGCCGAAATAATTAAATTAATTTTATTTACAATAAGTCAATATTAGAATTCAACGGACACTTTTTAATAGCAAATTAATTTTAAAAGGATTTTAGTCGGAAAGTCATGAAACTACAATCAAACTTGTACGCTTTTTCTTATTTCTAATTCAAGCAAAGATTTTTCTATTCTGCCATAAAGTTAACACTTCCTTTTATTTCTGACCAACCAAACAAATTATAAAAATGTTGGATAGATAAGACGCAAAATTTTAAACAAACTATTGTGTAAAATTCCACAAAAATGAAAATATTTATTATTATAATCAAAATCTACAACATACAAGGCCGTAGGTATAAATAAGTACCTACTCTTAGTATCATCCGAAAGAAACAAAAAAAAAACAAGTGTCATCTATTTACGCTGTGAGCGAGTTATAAACATTTTATGTAAACAAAAATGTTATCGTTTTTTAACATTTATGTGGTTAAAATCAAATAATCTTCATGATAAATAATACAAAAATGAATTATATTTGTGTTGACGATATATTGATGTAAGTGGCTTAAAATAGTATGTAACAATTGTAAAATCAAGTAATATGAATCTTTGAAGGAGTTTCGTGAATTTTAGTATTATAAAAAGTGTCCGTGATACAATTTACATTTCAGAAGAAATTAATAATGTATTACAATACGGTAAGCAGCCATCATCATGTGCTGCGTTTTAGGCCAAATTTGTATGGGGCCTCAGCGTGTATTCTTAAATAATAGTAAAATGTAGGAAATACACAAAATAAGCAATGAATTATGCGTCACGTACAAAATAAACAGCTGCTTCGAGAAACAAAATAAATAGATACAGAAGTCAATCTAAATACAAAGAGCGCTCGAGCAACGCACATCTCTCACGGAGGCGATATCTCGGAATGTTTGGGAATAGTGTGAGTGCCATCCGCTTGTACACGCGCGTCAGGGAACTTTTTTTGTGCAGAACATTTTTGGAACGAAGTTCCTTACGGCAGGCTTGGAGGGGATAGGGATTTTGCTGCGCGACCGAACTGAAAAAAATGTGATAGTAAAACCGTAAGAAAAATGCGTGGAATAAAAGCGTTAAATGAGACGTGCGCAGGCGCGACAGTCGCGTACACAAGCGAGTAGTGCCGTTTAGCGGAAGGAAGTTCGTTCCTACCTGGTGTCCCGCGACACCACATCATTTTAATAGGTATAACAATAACATGAATATATTTGAGTTATTATTGGTTTACATTTCCGTTCTTCCTGTTTCATTCTCAACAATAATATTTAATCAAATACCTAGGTACGATTTTCATTACCAGTTTTTTGTATATAATGCCCCGGTTACACTTTGGTTAGTGCGAGTGTTTAAAGCAGGTGCTTAGTATTAAGCAAAATACACCTGTAGGCAGCCGTTTATTAGTAAGTACGAGTCATTAGTCATCAGAGTAGTAAAGTAAACAGACGCTGATTACTAATCAACGGTTGTTTTACACGTGTTTTTGTTGATACTAAGCACCGGCATTAAACACTCGCACTAATCAAATTGTATTAATCGGGGCCTAAAGCCCCGTTTTCACTTTGTGTAGTGCAAGTGCGAGTATTTAATGCAGGTGCTTAGTACTACGCAAAAAATGCGTGAAGACAGCCGTTGATCCCTGCGAGTGATTAGTAATCAGCGTCTATTCACTTTTACTACGCTGAATACTGATCACTCGCACTGGTCAACGGCTATCATCACATATTTTTTGCTTAATACTAAGCACCTGCATTAAATACTCGCGCTTGTACTAATCAAAGTGAAAACGGGGCTTATGCCAAAGTTGATAACCCTAGCGCGACCGCCGATCTTAGGTATGTAAAGTGAAGTACATACATGACTTTGACCTTTGTACTTTTTGTGTTCGAGAGTTCTGCGGGTGTGACAAGCCGGAGCAACGCACGCTTTACATTGCGTGGGGTGAAAATAAAAAAAATCATAAAACGCAAATTTTGCATTTCCCACAAAAAGGATTTGCAATCATGACTGACACCTGAAAATGACACGTTTCCTTAATTTTTCCGTACGTCGTCCCTTACACCCGTATATGGATTTCCATGGGCGTACCGAGGAAGGGGGGCAGGGAGGGCCAGTTGCCCCCCCCCCTGAAATTTGTTTGCTTCTCTACTATCTACTATTGTACATAAAAATATAGTCTTAAAATTTTACGGTTGCCCCCCCGAGAACCTGAGTCTTAAAATGTTACGGTTGCTACCCCTGGCTCAGAACCTGGGTACGCCCATGTGAATTTCTATGTATTAGTATCGTTGACTAACACTTAAACATATCACAAGAAAATAAATTGTTTATGTCATAAGATAGCAAACAAGCAGATGGGTCTCCTGATCGAAAGAGTCGACCATCGCCTAAAGACACCAAACAAGCACTGACGCTGTTGCGACAGGAATAGGTAAGGCGGTGATACCAGGCCGGGGCGAGCCAATGCAGAACTTTTTCACCTAGTAGGCACGATGGAAGTGACTTGCATAGCCAATCGTTCGTCGACCTACCTAGCAAAACGTCAGTTGGCCTAATCTTCAAATGAGTCCGGGCCAACACGGGGGCATGGGGGCATGTTTGGACCACGATATATGCTGTGAAGATATCACTGAAGTTAGTGAAAACGGCGCGTAACTCTAAGCGGTATTTGCACAATTCACCGACCACACAGCCTATAGACGGCTAATGTTTGATTTTCCGTATTGAATGCATTCTGGCAACTAGCTGCAATGCCGTAATTGGGTAACTCAAGGCTACAGTGAAAGATAGTAATGTACAGAGCATCTGATTGGTCGACACTGATTGCCCAATCACTACTCATTGGCGCGTGGACATTACATCGGAACTATAAGTCAGATGTGTTGACACAATTCATTCGCCTATTATTAAGTGTCTACGGGCTGTGTGGTCGGTGGCACAATTATTTAAATTATGGTGTCATAAACATTCCCATGCAGTACGTCAGTACTTATCAACATCACTCGAATAGATATAGCAATTTGGTTGTGGCCTGTAACCGCATCATTCCTTATCACATCCTCTCTAATACTGTCTATTTAAACTACAGATCGAATTTTGCTAGATTTTTTTGAAATATTGTGTTGTTTCAGGATATACAGTAGCGGATCAAAAAAGAGGGGAGCTAGAGAACTCAAACCTCTCTCACCCACACTTGAATAATTTGATGATTATCTTGATAAAGTCCGCTAAATAGGGGATTAAAGTGAGGCTAAAAGTTCATAAATTACGTCAGAAATTTAAGAGGGAGTGAGCCAAATCTCACGTAGTGGTGGAGGGAGCGAGGTTACTCGGCAAATATAACGTAATTTTTTCCGCAACAGTTTATAAAATTTAAGGAAAACCTGGTTAAATTAAGTGAAACATGTGTGACCACTGTAATATGGTTAAATTGTATTTCAATAGGAATTTTAATAGATCCTTTTGACGTATAAAGTATTCGATTCTCTCACTATGATTTAACTTACTTCTAATTGAAGATTAAAATTTTAGTCTCAATTGGTTTTAAGGACATAACATCTTGTAAGCAAATAATATCTTTTTCAAATTAACGTATAAACGCTAAATATACGCTTTTTGAAAAATCTCGCATGAAATTAGAGGGGGCGGCAACAGTTATAGGTCCGCCACAAAGGATATATATTTAAATCCGAATCACATACTTGTCAATTGTGAATATAGATATAAAGTGTATATCAAAAAATAATAGATGTAGAGCACATGGTTGATATAGGTATGCCTTAATCAAAATTATTTTACGTTTAACAACAAAATTTACAGGCAATAATTAATTAGACGATTATACACATTTTAACATTTGCACATTTTATGATTACACACATTGTAACATTTGCACGCCACAAAAAGGGCAAAATAGGAATAAAGAACATATTGTTAAATAAAATCTAATTATGTACCCTTTTTATTGCAAATAAAGAAATTATTATTATTATTATTATTATAGCTATAGGTAGACCTCTATTACCTCTTTGTACAGATATTTTTATGGATGAAATGGAAAAGGACATACATTGCTGTAAGGCGTATCAAAGATAAATATTTTATTCTCGTACCGTTATGTATGATCAAATTTTATGTCTATGGACTGGTACCGCAGTTGATCTGAATAATTTTCTAGCTTATATAAATTATTTAAACGAATAAAATTTACGGTGGAAATTGGACAGAAACAAATTAAATTATTAGATTTGCATATAATGCTGATCATTATAAAAGAAACATCACTTTAACATTTATGGAAAAGAAACGTATAGTGATAATATTATACCTGCAGAATCTCATCACCCGCTCAGTCATATGTAAACATGCGGTCTTACATGATATGGTCCATCGGTTAATATCAGTGCCACTTATTATTAACCGGTATTGCCAATATGACAATTATTATATTAACCGGTATTTTATAAGCCGGTTTCAAGCCTTGACTCTCATCTCGTTAGTAGTCACGATATAGTAATACGTTAACCCTTCTCTAGTTTTAACGAGATTGTCCTTTTTTATATCATAAGATAGCAAACAAGCAAATGGGTCTCCTGATAGAAAGAGTCAACTATCGCATATAAACACCAAATATATTAATTATGCGTTGCTATATTGTGGCGAGGTCTAATGCCACATGCATAAGTTTACCGGCTACCTTACCCTCCAAACCGAAACACAAGTATGACAAGCGCTAACGCTATCGCGGCAGGAATAAGTAAGGCGGTGGTACTATACCCAGTCGAGACGATGTAGAAATCTACCACCTAGTAGCGACGATAGTAGTGTCTCACATAGCCAATCGGTTGTTTTTACGACCTGCCTGGCAGAACGGCAATTGGCCTATTCTTCAATCGGTTGTTTTTACGACCTGCCTGGCAGAACGGCAATTGGCCTATTCTTCAATGGAGGCCGGGACCAACACGGGGAAAAAAAGTAATGCTATATCTATTCTTCAAAACGGAGTTTGGGCTTCGGATCAACACGGAGAAATATAAGCATTGCTGACTCGTTACTAAGTTATAATGTGTCTATAGCATTAAAACTTAACGCCCTGGGTCAACAATGGAATTATTTACATTGGGGTCAAAAGTTATCCACAGCGATAAGATTTTAAATAATATTTATGTTTTTACAGTGTTCGAATATAGGTCTTACATTGCTGTTCAACTCTTGTCAACACTATGAAAAAAGATATTACAACTTTTATAAATGTTAAGCTTCGATCAAATTTATGTTCCTAATGGCCAAGTCTTAGCTTAGGATAATCGTAAACCTGGCGCCAGACATAGCTTCAAACATTTGAACACTTCTTTGAAGACTTTGCAAACGTATTTGAATACATATTGTCGCAACTTGCCAAAGATGCTTTGCAAACATTTTTCTCCACAGTATGCCGGTAGACGACAAACAAGATGGACGTCCATTTTGTGAACGCTTCATGATATAGCTGCTTGTAATTATATGATACATTTGCTAAATCTACCAAAATCTCGAAGAAAAAGACGCGAATGGATGTGAAATAAATAATTTCGACTAGCTCGTATGCGGAACGACACAGTCTATCGCCATAGCAGCGGTCGCGCAACCGAAGTAAACTTTGCACAATTATGGCAGGCTACTCAAACATTTGAACACATTCCGACTTTGAACGCTTTGATGCGCGCTAAAAAAAAAGAAAACGCGTGGCAAATGGCAAATGTTTGTTCAAAGTTTGAAAACATTTTCAAAGTCCCGTGCCACACATAGCAATCAAACATGTGTTCAAATGTTTGAAGCTATGTGTGACGCCGGCTTAAGTAGTATGCTGTCACATTCTTTTCAATAAGACAAGAAGTGAGTGCTCTCCGAAATCAAGTTTCGACAATTACGCAAGGAAGCTATTTTTCCAAAAGGTATTGCTACTGCTAGAATCAAAAAACTTAATTTAAAAAAAATACTGAATTACTAGAATCATCCAACAATTGTGCCTGAATGGATTACTTTTTTCTTAAAAGATCTATAACTATATCTAATTAATTAAGCAAATATGCCTATTTCAACGAAAATTAACGAAACATTGACATTTTCCTATAGAAATTGGCATAGAATAAAACTATATTCTATTGTCTTCAATATTAGTGCAATCGGCCATAAGTCTATGTCTGTTTGTTTATATTTGTTAACTACCTGTTGCCTGCGACTTCATCCGCGCGGACTTCGTTTACTCCGCACTGCTCCTCCCCTGTAGGTGATAGCGTGATAATATGTAGCCTATATGTTGACTCGACCTCATAGTAATATTCATGCAAATTTTGAAGTAAATCCATGCAGTACTTTTTGAGTTTACCCCGGACATACATACAGACAAACAGACAAAAATTCTAAAAACTATATTTCTGGCTTCGATATCGATTGTAGATCACGCCCCAAGTATTCTTTTAAAAAAATATTCAATGTACAATTTTGACTTTCCTACGATTTTATTATATGTATAGATTATGTTTTGCATCGTAGGATAGCGAACAAATCGGTGGCTCTCTTATGTCTGGTTCCTATACTAGTAAAACGACTCGTTTTAGGTACTAGTAGTAATATTTTGTACGAGGCGTAAGTTAAACCTGTTCCTATAAAATGTCAAATTACCAAAATATGTCCAAACAAGTTGTGGAACGCTTCGTTATTATTAATTACTAATGATTACTACTACGAATGACGGGTAGTTGATTATAAGAAATCAACATTAATGGAAAAAGATTATGATTGCCTATAGACACCAAAAAGATGTTAATGGTGTGTTGTTATCTGCGTAGCAGGATTTTAATGCCACATGCATTAGCGTACCGGCTATCTTATACTCAACATCAGAACATGAAAGTGACAAGCACTGACACTATTGAAGCAAAGATAAGTAATCCGGGCGAGGCGGTGCAGAATTCTACCACCTGGTAGTCACTATGGTTCGCCTTACGAACTGCCTGGCAAAATGGCCGATGATATATTTTTTAAAGGAGGTCGGGACCAATATGGGGTAATATTTGTTACTTCTTTTTAGGGTTCCGTACCTTAAAGGTAAAACGGAACCCTATTACTAAGCCTGTATTACTAAGTCTGTCCGTCTGTCTGTCTGTCACCAGGCTATATCTCATAAACTGTGATAGCTAGAAAGCGGAAATTTTCACGAATTATGTATTTCCGTTACCATTATCACAACAAATACTAAAAATAAAAAATAGAAATATTAAGGGGTCCCCATACAATAAACGTTTTTTCTTCGTATTTTAAAGATGATGGTACAGAACCCTTCTTGCCCGAATACGACTCGCACTTGGCCGAGATTTTATATTAGACATGTGACAAAAACCAAACAGATGACTCTCTTGATGTAAAAAGGTAACAATTGCCTATAGACGCCAAAGTTGTTAATAGTGTTTTTTAATGTAATATTTTATCACTTATGCAAATGTACTTTTTCACAATAATGCTATTATCATTTATTTCCAACCGGTTTCGCTTACACAAGCATCATCAGGACAATTTATAGTTTTGTAACTATAAACAAGCATCATCAGGACAATTTATAGTTTTGTAACTATAAACAAGCATCATCAGGGCAATTTATAGTTTTGTAACTATAAACAAGCATCATCAGGGCAATTTATAGTTTTGTAACTATAAACAAGCATCATCAGGACAATTTATAGTTTTGTAACTATAAACAAGCATCATCAGGGCAATTTATAGTTTTGTAACTATAAACAAGCATCATCAGGCCAATTTATAGTTTTGTAACTATAAACAAGCATCATCAGAACAATTTATAGTTTTGTAACTATAAACAAGCATCATCAGGGCAATTTATAGTTTTGTAACTATAAACAAGCATCATCAGGGCAATTTATAGTTTTGTAACTATAAACAAGCATCATCAGGCCAATTTATAGTTTTGTAACTATAAACAAGCATCATCAGGGCAATTTATAGTTTTGTAACTATAAACAAGCATCATCAGGACAATTTATAGTTTTGTAACTATAAACAAGCATCATCAGGGCAATTTATAGTTTTGTAACTATAAACAAGCATCATCAGGGCAATTTATAGTTTTGTAACTATAAACAAGCATAATCAGGGCAATTTATAGTTTTGTAACTATAAACAAGCATCATCAGGGCAATTTATAGTTTTGTAACTATAAACAAGCATCATCAGGGCAATTTATAGTTTTGTAACTATAAACAAGCATCATCAGGGCAATTTATAGTTTTGTAACTATAAATTGCCCTGATGATGCTTGTGTAAGCGAAACCGGTTGGAAATAAATGATAATACCTTTATTGTGAAACAGTACAAGTGCATAAGTGATAAAATATTACATTAAAATGGAGTTTCACCAAATGCCGACGATGAAAAGTGTAGAATATGTTTAGTGTGTTGCCATCGTGCAGCAGCTGTAATGTCGCATTCATAAGTTTACCGGATACATTACCCTACAAACTGAAACAGGAAAGTGACAAGCAATACTGATGTAGGAAAAGTTCGATGGCAAAAACCCGACCAATTCACTGCAAAACTCAACCAATCTTTCAGTTACCATTAAGGGCGGATCCAGGGAGGGGGGGTCCATGACCCTTCCCCTCTCGCAGCAGGGGTCTAAGTATGGATTTATTAGGATTAGATAAGAATAAGCCGTCTTGACTGAACCTCAAATATGTGACCCCCTTGAACCGAAGGCTGGATCCGCCCTTGGTCACGATGGTTTTGACCCGTACAGCCAATCTGAAATTTTATGAACTACGTGGCAAGAAGGCAGTTGATATATTTTTTCGCTGACTCGACTAGATGTAATTTGTTTTATTTATGTCATTAGATGGCAAGCAAGCAAATGGCTCTCCTGATGGAAAAAGAAACCATCACCTATAGACACTAAAGATGTTAATAGTGCATTGCTATTGGTGTGGCCGGACGGCAATGCCATAGCATGATTCTTCCGCCTACCTTGCCCATCAAACCGGAACACGATAATGACCAGCACTAGCGCAATAGCGGCAGGAATTGATAAGCAGTGGTACCAGACCCGGGCGGTACAATGTAGAACTCTACCACCTAACAGTCACGATGGTAGAACTAGAACACGTATTGCCAATAAGTTCACCTTTTAAGAACTGCCTGGCAGATGGTTCATACTTCAAAGAGGGCCCAGGCCAACGCGGGGATTACATGGAAGTCTATCTAAATTAACCACAGAGATTTATATTTTAAAAAGGATTTTTTATAGTTTGGCTCATATCCAGGTGGTGATATGCGAGAAAGAGGACATTATATCTATCCCAGTTCCTTTGCGTAGAAATGAACCGGACTTCATTATACGCTTCGATTCTCAATAATTAATCAATCAGTTTTAACGGTATCGAGGCGAAATAAATATTTTAAAATAAGATAATAGCGATCATCTTATGGTCGAAAATCGACCACAGACTAAAAAATAAAATCTCTTTTAAGTTAGACTTTATACTTTAGTCGTAAAGAAAATAGCAGGTATACATTTGTGTATATGTAATGTAGAGTGTATAATATTTATTTTTAATTATACACTAATTTATTTCCAATGCATATATAAATATTATACACTCTACATTCATGTGTCATACACACATGTATACCTACTATTTTCTTTACGACTAAAGTATAAAGTCTAACTTAAAAGAGATTTTATTGTTTAGTCTACGGTCGATTTTCGACCATAAGACGATCGCTAGTAAGTGGTAATTTACCGGTTATCTTACTCTCCGAAATAGAACAGGGCAGTGACGCAATTGCGAAAGGAAAATAATGTGCAAAATTTAACACAGGGAAGTTATAAATATAGGCCCCTAGTTTAATCGGTTCTTGATGACTAAGAATGTAATGGAAAACTTTCGGACGAGTTTAGTATAATGTCAAATTGTCTAGTTTACATATTTCACGGTTCTATTTAATATCTAACTGCAATATCAATATGCTGATTTGACTGAATTACTATGGAGACTATACTGATATCGCTGGACAAATTACATGAATTGATCTAACCCCAAAGTAAGCACATAAATTGCTTGTGTTATGGGTGTTAATCAACGGTACTAATACATAGAAATACTAATACATAAATACGTTTACATACAAAATAAACACCCAGACCCAAAAATATATACTTATCATCTATGCTCATCATATAAGTGTTTATCCCTGTCGGCCATCGATCCCGGAGTCGAACTTAAATATAAAGTTTGACTATCTACGTCGTAGAATTTCTTTTACCTTTCCCAACACTACCATCTGAGAACACTCCACAAGGATAGCATTTGCTGATTAAGTTGGCGGACATATCGATACGTGACGTGTACACATTACCACATTTTTACGTAAATTACGCGGATAAAGATAATTATGTTTGGCAGAGTTAAAGTTTATATGGAGAAGAAGTGCAGAAAGCTAATATTTTGAAATAATTAAATTACTAAAAATAACATTACATTACACACAACACCATGTGTTTGATACACGGTACAGACATACACACACCACACACACACACACTCTCACACGCACACGTATAGATACTCTTTTATTTATGGTAGTAAGTGGTCAAACTTAGAAGAAATTAATATTTAAATATTGTTTACATGTATGGTCAAACTATGTCTCATTTTATTTGTCCCATAATATTGTTACGTAGCTCGGGTTCGTAATTGTAAGAAAACACCACTTATATTAAATCCGTGTATTTACACAACACAACACAACGTAATACTAAAATACACTTTACACCCTAGTCACTCGCTGTACTATCACTGAACTTAGAACACCACACAATAAAACACTTCTCGCTTCGCACTAGTCACTTGATGTATCGCTCTCGATCGCTTGATAAAAACTGCCTTGTGTTTGTCAACACCTCTCTATTTATAGGCAGGGTAAAGTCCTAGCTGGATCCAGAAAAATCTAAATGTATCGGGAAACAATGAATCACTTCTTATCCTAAACATGTATGAGTCATAAATCCTAGTACACGCTACTTTCAACCTTATGCCATATCCCACAAAGTCCATTGTGGCATAGCCCAGGTCAACTATTTGTTTGTCAATAGGAGTAGCTATCTCTTTCTTTTATTTCTAGATAGTTAGCGCGCGCGCTCCAACTCTACACGCTTCTAGATTATTCGTAACAATATGTCTAATAGATACCTGCGGATTTAGACAAGTGGCATAAACGACAGGAGAATAGAAAGATAAATGTATAGATTTGACATAATATGAACGCTTACATCATGGTTTTTTTTCGAGTTTTGACCAATAACGCTATCGCTAATAAATGGTAATATAATATTAAATATATTGGCCTAAGGAGAATGATAAACGCCCCTATGGGCGTTACCTACAAACCAGCACACAATGTTAGCCAGTTACAATTTTACTGTGAATGAATAGTTTCCTCTTAAACGAAAAACTCAGTAACGTTTGAAAATACTCGAATTTTGAAACTTTTCCTGGTTCTAATCATTCACATCATTCAATATATTTTTGTAGCTCTCATTAAAAAAAGAATTTTTTAAAAGAAAGCGATAAAAGCACTTTTCCCCGTTGGTTACCCCTGACCGCCCCGTTGGTCGAGTGGTTAGCGAACCTGACTACGCAAGCAACGGGGCTCGGGTTCGATCCCCGACGGGGGCAAGCATTTGTGTGATGAGCATAAATGTATGTATTTCCGGGTTTGGGTTAGGCATGGATCATTTAACAGTTAACATATTAATTTTCGTACTAAATTTTTTTAACAATTAACAACTGTTATTTATGTTAGCAAATACTGTTAAAAGTAATTTTTATGCATCACAATAATTACCAATAACTTGATATATGATAATAAAGTTATTAAAAATATCAGAGAGAGCGTTTTTTTGCTCGCTAAATTGATTTATGATAATACTGTTATTAAAAATATTTCGAGAGACCGTGATAATAATAACTGTTACAAGTTATCAAAACTATTTTAGAGGACCTTTTTTTGGTAGCTTCGTGTTTTTACTGATTCTAATACTTATTATGTATAGGCTACTGATATAATATGACATAAATAAATAACTGTTAAATATTAATTAACTTTAACAACATAATAGTTAATCTGATTTAACAACAATTTCCATGCCTATTTTGGGTGTTTATTATGTATGTAAAAGTATTTATATATGTATTTCTATGTATTATTATCGTTGACTAACACCCATAACACAAGCAAATAATTTGCTTTCTTTGGGGTTAGATTTGTCAGTGTAATTTGTCCCGTAACTTTTTTTATATACGTTTTCAACAGACTATTAAAACAGGTCTATAAGCACTGTTAAATACTTATGCCCAGCACACTTCAGTCCGTCTTCAACAGCTATGTTCATATCGTAGTTATCGAATGCCAGCCTTTTCTGGTAGGTATTTGAAACTTTGTTTTCACTGAACAGCTGATACTTTTACAAATTTCCCTCTATATATCGCTCGCACCACCAAAATGGCACCTAATATTTTTTTGACAATATCACCTTTCCCATTTCGTATTACGATAAAAATACATACAAAATTAAACTTTAAAAATCTACTATTATTGTCAAAACAATTATTGCAAGAAATTTTAGTATATGCGTATAGTTAAAAGATTTACGTCAAACTTAATTCTACCAAAAAATAAAATTTACTAGTCGCTTTGTAGACAAGTACAAATAAACTTCCTAATAATCGTAAACATTAATTTAAACCAAATAATTTTTCTCTTTAGATTCCTACGCAAATATATAAAACAATGAGAGGTAAGAGTCAAAAAGTAGCAAAATTAGTTAAATAAATGTACAGCGCCTTTTTGTGAATAAAATTCAGTTAAGCATGTTACATCCTGAAGGTGGTTAAAAAGTGAAACCGGTCGAGTAATATACAAAAATATATATGTTGTGAAGTGAAATTCGATTTTCACCAAGTGCCGACGATGGAAACTATAGAATATATGAATAAAATTCATTTATCATTTATCGCTATATTCTTGTTAGATTTTAGGTAGATTCACTTTTTATATGACCAACACGCAATTCGGGTATTAAAATCAACCCAATTAGTATCCCGAATTTCTTTGCTAAGATATTTAAAAGCTTAGCATTTGAACACGAACATTTTTGTAGTCCTATTATCTATCTATCTATTATCAGTAAATGATCTATCTGCTTGCAAGTCTTTTGAACAACACTACTTATTATGATGCTTTTAATGGAAAGTTCAAGTTGATTGTTAAATAGAGATTTTCCAAAAACTTTTGATCGAGTCAATCATTTATGTATTACTAGCTGCAGCGTGCAGCCTGCTGCACTATGAAATTAATTCGTCATTCTCACGGGAATAACTTACTTTTCCCGGATAAAAAGTATCCTATATGCTATTCCAGCGTATCATCTCACTATGTGCCAAATTTCATTCAAATCCTTTCAGTATTTTTGCCTGATTGAGAAGCAAACATCCATCTATCCATACCTCCAAACATCGAAACTTTCGTATTTATAATATTAATAAAGATGATAAAATCACGTCACCGTGGTATTCATTCATTCGCATACACAGACTTGAATCATACTTTTTACTAGCCTTATATGAATACAAATCTTATCTATTTATTTCAAAAACAAGTGTTCCTCGGGCTATATTTTAGGGCATTTGAAATTTTTATTTCTTTGAGAAAGTTAATAGTGATTATTTGGCTAATGTTGTAAAAGTTTTCCGTCGAATCCGTAACATTGGTGACTGCAAAATTTACAAGAAGATCTAGATGTAAGCTATGAATGGTGTAAGACTAAAAGTAAAGTATTAGTAAAAAAAGTCATATTACATAGTCAAATATAAAACTACAAAATCAGCGGGTATAAAATATTAAGAGTTAACATATAAAAAGATTTTGTCATTGTTTTTGATTAGTCATTTTGATTAAAATAAATCCAATAAAAATTTCCTTCTTTTATTTTTCGCACTGCTAAACTATTTACAAATTTTTCGTCGTCTTTAGGTGAATATTCGAAAATTGTTCATCTGTAGTGCAGACCATGTATAGGTAAGAAATTTTTAAGAAGTTATGCTGTAGATTTGAATTGCGTAGCAATCTTTCTAGATGTGTGATCAAAGGCTTACAAAATTAGCAACCAATCTCTTGAAGATCGTCGATATACCTATATCTGATACATGTATCTAATAATATAAAACAGTAAACGGACACTTGGGTAGCGAAAAGTTGAAAAAATATTTTTTTTCTTAATCTGCGCGGAAATAGTGTACGTTTGAATAAAGAGCACGCGAAGTGTTGTATTTACGTATAGAAGCACTGTACAGAAAAATGAGTTATTGCCGATGCGTTTTTTTAATTTGGTATCTTGTACGTAACGTCAAGCCCTCGCCTGCAGCTCGGTCTTCAAAATTCATACTCAACCTGCAATTGCCTATTTTGCGACCTTTATAATAATATACAATTAAAGTATTTTGACGAACTGTGCGTGAACATCAGTTTCATTTGCTTATAATTAGAAACAATATTACACAGAACAATCCTTTAATCAGAATATGTAATGATTGTGTGCTCGCCAGGGGCGGTTTAACCTATAGTGCAGGTGTGCAATGCACACGGGCGCCGCGGCGCTCCCTGAGACAGCTATGAGCATCGTCTTGGGCCCATTAGGGGGCGCCAGGGTTTCATTGCACACGGCCGCTATACGAGCTAGAGCCGCCCTTGGTGCTCACCAAGGTATATTTTTTACAAGATTTAAATCTCTAAAATATTTTGATAATTATCATGTAAATTTGCGATATTATAACTACAATTGCCTGCAAGACTAGAAGTCAGGTTACAACTAATCCTATTTTGTGAAAATATAGTATTAACTAAGGCAATGTCGAATTGAATTGAAAATGTTTTTTTCTTTTTTGTATAGTGTCCTTTGTTTTCGTAAATGAGAAATCCTGTATGTAACGCTTTCGCGGCCAAACCTCTAACGGCCTGGCCGCAGGAAATTCGCGCCCGCGATTTTTCGCGCGGCGCGAACGGCGAAGCGTCTAGCCTTTGAAACAAATATATGGGAAAGTACTAAACATGGCACGCGGTTTGGCGACCGGCGGCGGGGTGACTGACGAATTTTCGCCATCGCCGCCGCCGGTTCGCGTGGCCGGGCGGTAAACCGACTTTAATAACATTTGGCATGGAGACATTTGAAGATTAGGGGTCAAATATAGTCTAAATATTTTTTGAAAAACCAACCCCAACGGGTCTGAAATAGGGGATGAAAGTTTACAAGTTAAATATAGACAACATGTTAATCTACTGGCGGCGCGAGTCATTTAGTTTTAAACAAATAAGTAAATAAAATATGTGTGTGGGTGCGTGCTCACGTACTAGTGCATATGTGTGTGTGATGTGTGTAAGCGTATACATGTCATGATTTGTGTGTGTGTGTGTGTGTGTACCTGTCGATGGCCTGCCAGAACCAGACGACGACGGGGTGCGTGTCGTGGTATCCGCCGCGGTACTCGGTGTGCGCGCGCCAGTCCGCCACGTCGAGCTCGGGCGCGCCCGCGATCACCAGCTCCAGCTCGCGCGCGTCGAACGCCGCCACCAGCCGCGGGTCCACCACCTGCCGCACACCGCCCACACACTACACTCACACACACACACTCACACACACTACACCCCGGACCGGAGATGCCACCTACATTATCCACGCCGGAAAGCGAAAACGTAGTAGACCACAAGTGTTTTTTATATCATAAGATAGCAAACAAGTAGATGGGTTTCTTCTGAAGAGTCAACCATCGCCTATAGACATCAAAAATGTTAATGGTGCGATGCCATCTTGTGGCGAGGTAATACCACATGCATAAGTTTACCGGCTACTTTACCCTCCAAACCAGAACACGACAGTGACTAGCACTGACGATATTGTGGCTGGAATGGTAAGGCGGTGGTACCAGACCCGAGCGAGACAATGCAGAACTCTACCACCTAGTAGTCACGATGGTAGTGACTTGCAGAGCCAATCGGTCGCCTTTTACGACCTGCCTGGCACTGAATGGCAGTCGACCTATTCTTCAAAGGAACCCGGGACTAACACAGGCAAAAGTTACAAAAAAAAGTCTTATTGAGCAATTCGAATTAAAAAAATCCACATTGCGGCGGCTTTTGAACTAAAGTATTTTTTTTAATGTCATTCAATGTCAATGTCAAATGTCAATATGGATTTTTTTAATTCGAACAGTTCAATATAACTTTTTTCGTAACTTGTGGTATGCTACGTTTTCACTTTCCGACGTCGAATTATTTTCGGCCTAATCGGACACTTCTTTCAGTATTCGGTATTCAGCCAAATATTACTAAATATTATACGGCCGAATATCGAATACATAATCATGAGAAAAAGCTGCATATATTACTTAAACAAATTGATATATTTTACAAAGAAACACCAAAATTAACACATTAAAAATTTATCAGAGTTATTATCAAGTAAATCATTTTGTGGGTATTTAAAATAAATAATTAAAACAGATTAATTATTCTTTCGAAAATCTGATGGACAATATGTTTAGCAATACAATACGACAAAACTATTAGTACTCAATCTGTCATAAACATATAATAGGTACACAGGTATAAGTGTAGTGGAGTCGTGACACGATCAACTCGCTAATGAAACAAATACGCAGCCGAATATTTGGTATTTGACAAAGGGTCTGACAAAATATTCGGTATTCGGCAAAATTACTATTCGTAGCATCTCTTCCCTGGACAACGACACAAGCTTGTCTAAACTAAAAAAGCGAATTTTTCGCTTGTTATATGGGTATTAGTTAACGATAAAGAAAAAAAATATAAAAAAATATGTGGATCTAGACGAAGGTAAGAAGTACTGACTTTTTTGTGGGCCAGTGTACTGGTACCTACATATAGGAAGGCAGAGAGAACTGATCACCATTCTCGCAGGCTTGTCTCGCTTCTTCTACATTCATTACTCTCTAGTCTCTTCATAAACACACGCCGGTTGCGAAGACGCTTAACACCACCTTCGGAAAGTACTCGATCAATCTGATCATGATATGTCAGTCTTGGTCTTTCCGATACCTTCATCCTTCCACATTCGCATTGTATATAATTGTGATGGTACCTCGTAACTTTTTTTTATGTTTATATCATAAGATAGCAAACAAGCAAATGGCTTTCCCGATGGAAAAGAACAACCATCGCCGATAGACACCAAAACGGTTAATGTGCCGAGTTTCAATGCCATATACTGTTTACCGGCTGCCTTATTCTCCAAACCGCAGCACGAAAGTGATAAGCACTGACTATATAACGCAGGAATAGATTAGGCGTTGGTATCAGAGTCAGGAAGACAATCAAAGAGTTTAGCACTAAGGTAATGTAGTGAGTGTTAGCACTGACCTCGTGGAAGCCCCGCACCAGCCACTCGCTCTGCTCCGCGACTCCTCTCTCTACTCTCCATCGCACCAGCCTCTCCAGGTACTCCTTCTTGTTCTTCTCCGTCACCGCCACATCTCTCCCCCCAGGCTTCAGTTCTCTTTCCAACACCCGACCGTCGGCGAGCCGTTCGGATACAGCGAATGTCAGTTCTAACGATGACACGCAACGTGCTGACTGAAATGAGAAACATTCTGATTTAATACAAATGAATGAAAATGTTTTTTGGTAGAGCACGTCAAGTGAACTAAAATAAGGTAATGAAAACTTCGTATCGCTTTTAACAATTACGCGAACGGACGAGCAGTGGCGTAGGGCCCACTTCGCCCACGGCCTCGCACTGCCTGATTCAAAATCTTTATTTTTAAATTAAATAAAAGCCTGAAAAATATTGGCCTCACTCTTCTGTATCTGAAATACAAACAAAACAACAGTTCTTGGGTAGCTTTTGGGAACGAACGGAAAGGGGCCTCGCCGATGCGACTTTGCCCACGTATATATTAGTCCACGCTACGCCACTGCAAACGAGTATGAAATTTGACACAGTTAAAATTTACATCGTGGAGGACTGCAGAAACCCAAACCTAATATTTTCAAATAATTCCCTCGTGTTGGTTCCGGGCTCCTTTGAAGAATAGACCAACTGCCGTTCTATCAGGCAGGTCGTAAAAGGCGACCGATTGGCTATGCGAGTCACTACCATCGTGGCTACTAGGTGGTAGAGTTCTGCATTGTATCGCCCGGGTCTGGTACCACCGCCTTACCTATTCCTGCCGCAATAACGTCAGTGCTTGTCACTGTCGTGTTCCGGTTTGGAGGGTAAGGTAGCCGGTAAATTTATGCGAGTGGCATTAGACCTCGTCACAAGATAGCAACGCACCATTAACACCTTTGGTGTCTATAGGCTATGGTTGACTCTTTCCATCAAGAGACCCATCTGCTTGTTTGCTATCCTATGATATAAAAAAAATCATTAGAAATACATTAAATTAATAAAAATAAACATTACACACACCACAATCTACATTAATTTTATAAATGCGAAAGTTTGGAGGGATGTCTGTTATTCAATTACACCAAAACTACTGTACGGATTTAGATGGAATTCGGCACACGTGTAGATGATGACCTGGAATAGCACATAGGCTCTATTTTTATCCCGGAAAAGTAAGTGATCACGCGGGATTCAACCAAAACTTTTATATTGTAACGGGCTGCAGCTAGTCATGTAAAATACACGATAATATTATACACATGTAATTTTGTTTTACGGCTTGTCTGTTGTCAATCTTAATATACATTTTATTGTTTAGTATATGATCGAATTTCGGCCATAGGTCGATCGCTAGTATATAATAAAATAGTTATAATTTTTATTGTATTATTATCCGTAGCCCAAAATAGTCTATTGTGTTGGTCCCGGGCTCCTGTGAAGAATATGCCAACTGTCGTTTTGCCAGGCAGGTCGTATAAGGCGACCGAGTGGCTATGCGCGTCACTACCATCGTGACTATTAGGTGGCAGAGTTCTGCATCGGCTCGACCGGGTCTGATACCACCGCCTTACCTATTCCTGCCGCAATAGCGTCAGTACTAGTCACTGTCGTGTTCCGGTTTGGAGGGTAAGGTAGCCGGTAAACTTATGCGTGTGGCATTAGACCTCGCCACAAGATAGCAACGCACCATTAACATTTTTGGTGTCTATAGGCGATGGTTGACTCTTTCCATCAAGAGACCTCTCTACTTGTTTGCTATATTATAATATATAAAAAAAACTATTTTTGGATTATTCACTTTTCAGCGAAACTGGTTTGTGATACTAACGGTCAGTTAAATGATTTCAAAGTCTATAACAGACATAAATATATTTATTTATCCCATACATATTAAAAATGTGAAAGCTTAGATGATAGTATAGTAGATCCCACTGTAAGACGACCTTCACTGATCAGGTTAATGAATGAAAAGTATTTCATATTCCATAAAATATGTCAATGAATATATTGCAAATGGTTTGACAAAAAATTTCAGTCCAGAATATGATCGGTGATGATCATGATGATGATATGTGTCTATTAACCACACCACTGAAATGTTTAAAATTTTTTTTCTGGGTTTTCTTTTTAGTTTTGTGTATAACTTGTATTTTAGGTGTCTTACTGATCCACTAAATAAATGTATCTTTCTTTCTTTCTATGTATCTTTCTTAACAAGTCACGACGTGTCGCTCTCGAGAAAGCGCGCCAAAATTGAACCAAAGCGATTCGGCCGATTTTTAAATTTTTACCGAATGTTCGGCTGAAGTTTGAATTCGGTTCAAAGCACATTCGACCCATCTCTCGTAATTATAATTTATTTCCAACCGGTCTCGTTTACACAATTGTTACCAGGTTATTGACCACCAACTCCATCTTTTTCTATCATGAGAACCATCAGCTTGTTTACCATTCCGCGATATTTAGAAACGATGTATTCGTGCTATCTTAGGTGCTGCTTCTCTTGATTCATGTAAACCTTTATTTAAGAACTTTAAAATAGGTACCGTGTTTGTATATCTATAAATCCGTCTGTTTTGTAAAAAAAGTTCTATGGGGAATTTAACAGAACAAAAGAGGTTTATAACTTTAGTTATAGATACAGTAATACCCCGAACTTACGCGATAGGTGGGACTGAGCGACAACCGCATAAGTCGAATTCGCGTAAATCGGGGTATAATTTTCCAAAAAAATATTTTTGATTGAGGCTTTTAAAAATACACGTAGACAAAAAATGTTTATTAAGATCTCAAACTATATAGCAGAGCATAAAATCAGCAGAGTATAAAATCGCCAGCCAAATTTATGTTGATATAGAAGGCTTCATAAAATCTAACAAAGTAGTTTGTCGACTTGATTTTTTTTTCCGCAAAATTTCCAAACCCAAAAAAATATATATTCCTTGTTTTGTAGAAGAATTACGCTTTCATTAGAGTGCATTTTTCTACAATTTGTCTTTCAATTGTCTGAATACGTACATTGGCTAAGCAATAGTGTGGAGCAACTAAGTCAAATAAAAGATGAATCAACGAGATTTGAAAATCGCGTAACTCCGAGTTCGCGTAAGTCGGGGTAGCGTAAGTCGAGGTATTACTGTACTCAAATAAATTATTGTGGTAAGAATAATTGTCTTGCTCTGCTTGTAAAACGGCACTTTTTAATAAAAATTTAGCCAAATAATAGTAAAGATATACAATAAACTTCCTAAAATTTAAAAATACTGCCTTTGACTTTAATTTAAAAAAGCAGTCAATAATAATTATTTGACTGACAAATGTTTTTATCGTATTAAGGATTATTTCAATGATAAATTTTAATATATTATTTAGTGTGAATGTTGACAAATCTATTATTTTAAAAAGTCTACATATGTGATTTGTTAATTTTATAATTGGAATAAAAAATTATCGAAGTTATGAAATGGTAACCTTAAATTTTAATATTAATAGCTCTCGTAGAGGGTATTATATTTTTTGATTAATAGATATGTGACGCATGTTCTTTTAAAATAACAGTTATTAAATCTTATCTATTTTAATTCTTTTTTTGACATTAATTTTTAAATCAATTAATTTTTAATTAATTCGATTTTTTTGAATTTAATTGATTTTAAAAGTATTAAAAACGTAATCTGTAATTTTATATAAAAATAAATGCATTTTTTCTTTTTGCATGCCATTTATTTGGCAAACCAGGCTAAAAGTACTTATATTTAGAAAGAATCATCATCATATGTAGCCTGATTTATGCAAAATAAATAATTATGAGTTTGAATTTGAAAAGTATATCCAAACTTTCGCATTTATAATATTACTAGCTGCAGCGTGCAGCCCACTGCATTATAAACATCTTTGGCGAATCCCGCGGGATCACCTAATTTTTCCGGGAAAAGGTAACATATGTGCTATTCCAGGTCATCATCTATCTGTATGCCAATTGTGCGTATCAATTTCTAAATCCGTTCATTAGCTTTGGTGTGAGTATGCACCCATGCATGAAAACATCCAAACTTTTTCGCATTTATAATATTAATAATATAGACACATAATAAAGATTCCAACAATATTATATACATACATGTCAAACTGTTAACCTCCGTTTTTTCGTCAGTTCAAAAGAAGAGAATAGAATAGTCGTGTGCGAGAGTGCGCGCGCGCGCGTGTGTGTATGTGTGTGTGTGTGTCAGTACCTGTAGCCATCGCAGGCTTGCGGCGAATTGCGCGTCGAGCGCGTCGACGTCCTCAAGCGCGGGCGGCAGGCGCAGCAGAGCGCGGTAGAGCGCGCGCGTGAACCACGCCTCCAGCAGGTACCCGTGCACCAGCGCCAGCCCTAGCACGCGCCCCGAAAACCGGAACCTACGCATTTTATTATGTCATTTTTTTATGAAACTTGCAGACGTGCCGTAATGATAAGTGGTCGAGGTCGCCAATGAACATAAACTAGTTTACCTGGAACTGGCCCAGGAAACTTATTTATGTGTTGTTGTCTATCCTGAGACATAAAATGTCAAGTATCGGTGCCAGTAATTACACTGCCTGTCTTGCCCTACTCTCGAAACACAGCAAAGCTGTTTCACGGGAGAAACAAGCAAGATGATGGTACCCATGCAGCCAGGAGCGTCCCTCCCACCGGCATGTACATCACACTGGTACATACTATCGCCAAACCTAGACCTCATATGCCTCAGCCGCATTTGCAACTATCGTCACAAAGCTTTATGCAATGACACGATAAATGCAGATGTGACCTCTACATTTGTCGTGTCATTCACAGAACTCTAATCCGTGGTGTCATTACACAAAACTTTGTGACGATAATGCGGCCCCAACATTACACGGCTGAGGCGATAAAGGTGAATCAAAAATACATTTTAAAATTTGGTGTACCTATACAAAAACCTAATTGTGTTTTATGTTTACAAAAACCCCCATGTTGGTCCGAGCTCCTCTGAAAAATAGAATCACTGGTGTTCTGCCAGGCAGGTCCTAAAAGGCAACCGATTAGCTGTCACTACCATCGTGACTATTAAGTGGTAAGGTTTCGCAACGTCTCGTCCGGGTATAAGTTACCACCGCCTTATTTATCCCTGCCGCAATAGCGTCAATGCTTGTTAATGTAGTGTTCCGGTTTGGAGGGTAGGGTAGCCGGAAGACTTACGTATGTAGCATTACCAATTCGTCACATGGATGGCAACGCACTATTAACATTTTTGGAGTCTATAGATGTGTTGGTTCGGGCTTCTTAGGAAGAATAGGCCAATTGCCGTTCTGCCAGGCAGGTCGTAAAAGGCGACCGATTGGCTACACGAGTCACTAACATCGTGGCTACTAAGTGGTAGAGTTCTGCATTGTCTCGCCGGGGTCTGGTACCACCGCCTTACCTATTCCTGCCGCAAAAGCGTCAGTGTTTGTCACTGTCGTGTTCCGGTTTGGAGGGTAAGGTAGCCGGTAAACTTATGCATGTGGCATAAAACCTGGCCACAAGATAGCAACGCACCATTAACACCTTTGGTGTCTACAGGCGATGGTTGACTCTTTCCACCAGGAGACCCATCTGCTTGTTTGCTATCTTATACTATAAAAAAAAGTCTATAGACGATGGATTCTTCCATCGGGAGGGCCATCTGCTTGTTTTCTATCTAACATATAAAAATATATTAATAAAACATAGTTGCCTAAAGGTGTAAAAAAATATAATCGTTAAACATTAACCGCCTGATCACGGGAAATTTACGCCCTCAAACTTTCACGCGGAACGAACTAACGTCTCGCGATAAAAACAATTGTACAGGAATATACTAAGCATGCTAGACGCTTCGCCGTTCGTACCGTGCAATAATTCGTGGGCGCAACTTCCCTTGCCCAGGCGGTAATTCTTCGCCTCGACTAGTGATGAAAATTGCCGGCAATAATCCCAAAGTTGCCAAAACTGCCACGAATGTTTCTGTTTGCCGGTAACATTGGCAAGAAAAGTATAAATAGAAAACGTTATTTTTTTATAACACTGTTTATTCTGATAAAAAGTTTAAACTTTTTTACCGGCAAGTTTAGATACATTCGTGGTAGTTTTGGCAACTTTGGGAATATTTCCGGCAATTTTCGACAAAAAAAATGTATGGGAAAGTAAAAACTTAAGGGTTTTATCATTTGTATAGGTCTGGGCCCCCTTTGAAGAATAGACGATCTGCCACTCTACCAGGCAGATTGTAAAAATTGAAAGATTGGCTATACATGTCACTACCGTCATAGTGGTAGAGTTCTGCATGGTATCGCCCGGGTCTGGTAAAACAGCATTATCTATTTCTACCGTAATAGTATCAGTGCTTGTCGCTGCCTTGTTTCAATTTGGAGGATAAAGTAACCGGTAAATTTATACAAGCGGTATTAGCACCTTGCTACAGGGATATCAACGCACCAACAACATCTTTGGCATATAAAGACGATTGTCTCTTTCCATCAGGAGAGCGATCTTATTTCTATCTTATGACAAAAACCAATGGAAGATTTAGTTTCATTTTTTAGGGTTTTGTAACTAAGATGTAAAAACGGGACCCTATTACTAAGCCTACGTTATCTGTTTGTCCGTCTGTCTGTCACCAGACTGTATCTCATAAACTGTGATAGCTAGAAAGCAGAAATTTACAAATGATGTATTTCCGTTGCCGCTATAACAACAAATACTAAAAATAAAAAATATACATTTCAACGAGCAATTTTTACTCGATCTTAATAAACAGGTAGAAACTTGAATAGGGATGGTACGGAACCCTTCGTGCGCGGGTCCGACTCGCACATGGCCGGTTTTTCAATAACATAGCGAAGCTAGCTATAAACTCAGGTAAAGCAGTTAGTTTTAAGAACTTCGAAAAGTCAATAGTCGTTCAGCTTACTCTGCTTACCGCGCAAGGGAAGCAGCATGATGATACTTTTACATATTTTTTTTAACTTATGTGCGACGTGTCCTTCGTAATATGATAAAAGCAGAGATTAATGTCCTTAAAGTAACAACACAAGTCTTGCCTCAAATAGATAGAATTACATTATTTTAGATGACAGGCAAACAAAGTCCGTCCGCTCGCTCCGAACTCCTATTGTTTGTGTGTAACCAGACACCTTACTTGTCTAAGTATTTCGTTTTTTTAGAGAAACGTAAGACTTTTGCTTAAAAATTGTAACATAAAGTACCAAAATCCAGTACATACAACTTTATTTTTATTTTTTACCCTATGTTGTGAATAAATCTTAAGGATAGGACCTCTCTATAGAAAAGACTATGTGCCATTTTGTCAGATAGTTCGTAAAAGGTAAAACATATCACTACTATCCTGACTACTAGGTGGTAGAGGTCTTGCTAACCGCGTGGCAGGATGATTATTTCACAAGCATGAACATACCGGCTACCTTACCCATTATACCGGAACACGATTGTGACAAGCACTGACCCCATTGAGGCTGGATAGGTAAGGTACAAAAACCGTGCGAAACATTGCGTACAAGTATTTAAATTTTTTCTGTTTTTAGATTCGTTTTAATTGCAGGAGGGACGTAATGTATATATGTCTACGCGACAGCATTAGAATGAAGGTTATGAGTTTTATGGATTGAATTAGAGTCGGATTTTTTAAAATATAATTACTTGTGATACTATTTCGAGTTGCTCCTTATACGACAGATTATATAATATACCATTACTATATAATCTGTCAACTATTATTAATAGTTGTGTTTCTAGCTCCTAAAACAATTTAAATCAATAGGCCGAATAGTTTTTTATTATGCCTGAAACAATGGTGCCCAAATGCATCGCGTCGCCGTCGCGCCGTAGACAATCGCCATGGCGAACAATAAAAACAATAAACGGAAGTCCATACTTGTCGAATGACAATTAAAACGCGGGGTAATTGATTAAAACGTACAATGACCCGCTTTTATTGTGGGATACCCGTGAATTACGTTACAAAATTTCGACGTCGATCCTAAGGACGTTGCATTTAGTGCTTTTTAGGGTTCCGTGCTTTCATGAGCGTAACCAGTATTTTTTTAAGACGGAGGCAAAAGTATAAAACTCAAAAAGTAGTAGAAATTTAAAAATGCTCGAATACTGACCTTTTTTCATAATACGATCTGTATTATGAAAATGAACTATAGTTCACACTAAAAAATAGGATCTACCTTCTTGCTAGGCAGTTCAGAAAAGGCAACGAATGGTCAAATATAACGACTATTGAATAGTAGAGTATCTGATTTATACTACAATAGCTGACCCGGCAAACGTTGTTTTGCCTTACATATTAGGAATCCATAGCGGACAAACAACGTGACACATAATTTATATAAGTCTACGGGATTAAACTTTATATGGTGGTTAAGTATTCTTAAATTTTCTAATTTTCCGCGGAATTTTCTTAATATTTTCTTTTATAAGAACCTTCTCCTTACAATTATATATTATAGTTTTATATATGTATTTCTATGTATTAGTATCGTTGACTAACACCCATAACACAGGCAAATAATTTGCTTACTTTGGGGGTAGATCAGTGAGTGTAATTTGCCCCGTGAATAAAATATTAAATATTAAAAATATATCTGAGTGTAAATGACAAATGCTTGTAGATACTATGTATCTACAATTATTTTCTTTATTCTATTATATTTTGAATAAATAGATTTTCTTATTTTTAATAAATACATTATTACTATTATATTTTGAATAAATAGATACATGCCGTGTTATGCTATTTTATCTTGCCGAATAAAAATTAAAGGCTTAAAGATTACCCCTGGAGTGATTCTTTTTTCATCGGTTAGTATTTTAAACTCTGTATTTCTGGATGAAAATGCAAGCTACACTGACAACCTTTAAATTGACTTGAAAGGTGTATCCAGTTTATTCCGTGGTTGCCGATTCTCAAACACAAATATGCGGAAAACCAGATATATACGTATTAAATTCGAGACCTGACTAAAAAAATGCGGGGCTTGAAAACAAATTTGGCCAATCCTGGGGATTAACCTTGGGATCTCATGAGTCGGCCGCATTGATATAAAAAACTCAAGATACACAATCTGTGTCTCAAAAACGTCCTCTAAAAATGAACACACAATTTAAAATTTCAAATAGGTAAGGCGGTCAAATAGGTTATCTGTCAAATAGGTAATCGCGTCAGTCGCGACACTATGGCGACACTGTCAATTTTATTAATTTTTGTACATTGCTTTTTTTAAAAAAAATTTATATTTGTTATGTTTATATATATTTTTGCATATTCAACCTTAAGGTTGAATATGCAAAAATATATGTTTTAGCTATAACTGTAAACTTATTAAACTAATTAGCGACAGTTTTGAGTGTCAGTTTTGTTCGGGATTGTGTATCTTGGATTTTTTATATCACTGGTCGGCCGGCTAGTCACACTAGACCACGAGGAGATTATCGAGGAGACCACGAGGAATTCATTCAACTTTTGTATTTTAATCATAGAGATCATCATTAAAATAAAAAAAATAGACGAAAGTAGTAGTAAAAAGTCATCAGGTACTCGTTTCTCTATCTTACCTATGTAAACACGTATACCAAATGTATGTCCTTTCGCTTTCTATCAACGGGAAATTTTAACTTACACACGCGTTTATGGTTCGTCTATTCTATCTATATATATTATCTCTATGACTTTAATTGCCTTCCGTGCCGATAATGGATACTAATGACAGTTCAACAAATCGATAGTATTGTATTACAACGAATGCCTGCAATTATGTCCCCACAGAGTAAACAGACTTAGGTAGGTATCGATACGGCGTAAATTGTTGGTTTTAATTTGTTTAGATAAGATAACTATTTTATCTCGATTATAACTCGAATCGAATTCTATTACTCATGGGTGGAGTTTGATTACAAGTCGAAACACATTTGATAATGTGGAATTGAAAGAGTTCTTGCATACAAATACGCTTATTATACATTTGGGACAAGACGATGCATTGCTCATGAACAGTAATTGTTTGTCGCCGAATAATTAATTTTTCAATTTTAATGTTCACGAAATAGCGTGAATATAGCATATGACAGGTTTGTAATGCCTCTGTTAATAATAACACGACTGGAGTTGAATAAATGTAATATGTCAATTATTGCCTCTCATCACATCATGGCACGCGATATTACATATTTGATATTCGTGATTGTATAAATTACACATAATTTTATTTAGTCTTGAAATAAAAAAAATGTTTACATTTTATTTCATTTTCGATATTCATGAATACAGTATGTGGAAAGCTTTGAATTATTTCATAAAAAATAGCACGCTTCGAGTAAGATAAATACAATATTTCCATAGACTTACAACCTATATCCATCTCCTGGTTTAATACCGATAAATCATACCTCTAACTACAGCGACGTAAGTTTATAGCATTATATTTTCTAAACTGATACAACAGATTTTAATTTTTCTATTTGTAAGGTAATTATTACAGCGAGACCGTTCTTACTATTTTTTATTATGATGCCAGTCAAAAGATTATGTAGATTACGCAACTGCCGCTTGGAGCCATTGTATAGGTTTAATGGTCCTTCACTAGCACGAAGTGTGTTGGATTTTTAACTTTTAATTAAAATTTGATGTATTATTACTTAATTTTACTAATAGATTTCTTACCATTCATGATGATTATCGACGAAAGCCGACATTGGTGATACGTGAACTGTATACGTGTCATTCGCTGAATACTCGAAGAGACCGTAGTAGGGGTTAAACAGTTCTCTCGATAGTAAAAAGAAAAATTCTCGACTGGGACCTCCGTAGTCCAAGCCTTCTTCTCCGTCCCATAAAACACAAAGTTTTCCTTTTTGTAGTTCTTTTTTACTACATGACATGATTCTCCTAAAAGCATCTTCTAGGAGATGTTCACGCCTTATGTGTAATCTGAAATGAAAATAGAAATCACATTAAAATTCTAAAGTTAATATTTTATTTCTATGTCTCTCTACTTTCACCAACAAAACTTCAAAAGATGGTCTTGAAAAATGAGGTTAGGCGCCTTTTCCCAATCTTGACATTAGAATAAAATTTTATTCCAATTGACCTCCTAACTGGGTCTTATGTCTAATAAAAATTTCACTGAGAAAATCCAGTGAGAGAAAACATAGTTTCTCAGGGAACTTATTTATTTATTTAATATTTTATTGTAAATATAACGTTAATATAAACAAAATAAAAGCGTACAAAAGGTAGACTTATCTCTCAAACAGAAAGATTTTCTTCTAGCCTACCCAGCTTATGAAGTTATTAAGAAGAAACAACAGACATGGTTTTTGTCACATTATAATTTTTTTTACCAAAATATTATAAAAAATGAATCATCACGCCGGTTCCTTGACGTGGTAGGCAGAGTAAATTGAACGTCTATAGACGCTGGTTCACTAAAATCCACCGGTTTTGAATCGGTGTCGGATGATGAGATGAGTGGCGAGTTTTACCGACCTGACAACGATTATCGACTATTTGTATTGCAGTTGTCCATGGGCGGCGGTGATCACTCACTTACCATCAGGTAAGTTCTGCCTGCTCGTTTGCCCCCTCTGCTATAAAAAAATAATTTTATTATCTATATTAATATTATAAATGCGAAAGTTTGGATGGATGGATGAAAGGATGAATGGATGTTTCGATGGATGGATGAATGGATGTTTGGATGGATGGATGGATGTTTATTACTCGATCACTCAAAAACTACAGAACAGATTTGAATGAAATTTGGCTTACAGGTAGATGATGACCTGGAATAGCACATAGGCTTTTTTTAATCCGGAAAAAATTAGGTGATCCCGCGACAAAAATTTTACATTGCAAAGGTTGCACGCTCGTGCTAGTATATTCTATACATCATATATTTCGGAGGGTGATGTTACATGCAAATGTTTACCGGACACCTTAACCTCCAAACTGAAACAGGATAGAAGCAAGCATTGACTCTATTATGGCGGGAATTAAGGCGGTGTTACCAGACCCGGGCGAGACAATTCAGAACTCTACCACTATGTAGTGACGATGGTAGTGACTCGTGTAGCCAATCGTTCGGATTTTACTAACTGCCTGGCAGAATGGTAGGGGTATTCTTCAAAGGGGACCCGGAGTAACACAAGGAAATTTAACTTTGATAATAAGGACCAAGAAAAGATCAACTGCTTTACTGTCAAGCTCATCGCACTTACGTCAAATATCCAAAAAACATAAAAACTTCCATATATTAATTACTAGTTGTGCCCGCGACTTCGTTCGCGTGGAAAAAATTCTAAAATAAAAACCCGCATAGTTCCCATTCCCGTGGGATTTCCGGGATAACAACTATCCTATGTCCTTTCTTGGGTCTCAAACTATATTTGTACCAAATTTTATCCAAATCGGTTCAATGGTTTGGCCGTGAAATCGTAACAGATAGACAGACAGACAGACAGAGTTACTTTCGCATTTATAACATTAGTATGGATATGGATAGTATGGATTAGTATAGATTACCAGCTATAACGCGCGGCTTCCACCACGAGTAGACTCCCATGTGATCAAAATGATCTTTCATACAAACATAAGGATAAACTTACGTATAAAGATAAAAGATCGAACACACTGAGACGGGCCGTAATGGTCCGGAGCGGGCAGCATCGCAACGGAAAATGTACCATAGCACATTGGGATCGCAACGCAGCGATTTCCAAATTTCTTTCATAATGTTATTTTTTTTTTGTTTATCATCATAAAGTGGATCTTGCAAATAATATAGCTTTTTTTAGCCTTAAACTAAAATTATTAATCCTTCTCCATCCATACGTGTGCGCGCATTTACGTTAGCCATCGCACCTTGCGACGGGGCGGGGCGTAGCATATGCGCTCACCGAAAACTGCCCAGCAAAAATCCGCCTGAATGCGGCCCACTCCGCTCTGCCGTAGTGTGCGATACTTGTGTAGTGTGATCACTCCTTTACAGTCCCTTAGGGTTCAATTTTGAAACCAGTAGCCTAAGTTTGACCCTTGCTCTTTACCTTGCCAAATTTCATCAAAACGATTCAGCAGTTTAGCTGTGAAAGCGTAGCAGACAGACAGACTTTCGCATCTATAATATACTACTAGCTGCACCGTGCATCTCGGTTCCTTTTCCGGGATAAAAAGTAGCCTATTATATGTATGTGCTATTATTCCAGGTCATCATCTACCTGTGTGCCAAATTTCCATACATCCAAACTATCGCATTATAGACATACAGATAGTATGATTAGTGGGATGTTGCGAATCATTTACAACTTATACTTACTTTAACTTTCCCGGGCCCTGTCCGTAGCCCTTACTCTCTAATTTTCGGTAGAAGGCTCGCAGCTTGGCCTCGAAGTCCCTTCGCTGTGGAGCTGGGGCGCGGGTGCTCCGAGTGGCGGCGGGCGACGCGGCGGGGGATGACGATACTACAGCACCGCAGCCTGACGCTGGCACGTAGCTCATGATCTCCTGTTCGAACAGGCTGTGGAAGAAGTAAGTGGGGTGATTTTACGAAGAGACCACAACTATTCTAATACTATAAAGAGAAAACATTTGTATTTTTGTAGGTTTGTAACGAATAAACTCAAAAACTACTGAACCGATTTTAAAGCTACACTATTCAGGAGTTAGATAGGCTACTTTTATCCGACTGAGCAAAAGGAAGTAACAGCTATCCGAGGATCGGGTTAAAAAAATATTTTCGAAAAAAAAACTCAATAGCAGCTCGAAGTCTAGTGATAGTTTATTAACTGACACGATCTACTCCGCCAGTTCACATGCATGGTAAGCAGAGTAAATCAAATGTCAATGAATATTCAGGGTCCCCATGATTCACTGGTTCACCCATGGAACATAGAACAAGCGGAATTGGCAAGTACAAACATTTGTATCAGGACCGCGATCGCCACACTCACACATAAAATAAGCATTATTGCATATAAACTACTAATTCAAACATTGTTTCATTGGTCGTTTTCATTTTAAACAACAATAATCCGAAACACACAAACAGAACATTTAAAAATATACCAAACTGCGTTACAATAAATTTTATTTTGCTACAAAAAAAAAAGAGTATTTACGTCCTTTTGCAGTCTATTCAAAATAGACTCATCTATTTGTACAATAGTGAAACTTAAGATCTAAATAGTTTCGCTATTCTACAATAGATGGCAGTATTGATTTTTCCGTAGTTTTCAGTTGATCATATTTGAGTAGAGAACTTTCTAGAACGATATACGTAATGACTGTCATTACGTATATCTTTCTAGAAAAATTAGGTCAACCTAAAATGAACTTTATATGTAAGGTGTACGGCTGATTTTAACTTGACTTTCTATTATATCATTAGAGATTATATTAAATCAGGAATTTAATTAAAATAAAATGAAAATTGTACTTTCGGATGATATGAAATATCTCCATTTTTAATCATCTGTATTCTACTATCATTTCTGCAATCAAGGATGGCACAATACGGCATAATTCAGTGCATAATAGATTTTCGCACGACGACTATCTCCTAATGATATGGTAAGTATCACTAAGGCAATTTAGAGTAAAAGCGTATAATAGTGACGCACGCGGCACGCCCACTCTTCACTTCCCCTTGTTCTATGTTCCATGGGTTCACCGGAGATGGGTGATAATTCCTAGCACCGTTTTTACCAATATGTTCTGAACGCCATCCTACCGATAAACAGAACTGACAGTTTTACATCCAAGGCAAGAGGGTGTTAAATTTTAATGACAACCGCGAAAAATTTCTGTAACACTTGGGGAAATCATGACCTGACGATCGAAATCTCCACCTCTCGATCCCCTGGTAGAGAAAAATTTAAACTCAGTATTTGGGCCAAAGAGAATACCAACTAGACCGCAAAATAATAAAAACTAAACGCAATACTTCAAGAAGGGCTTATAATTTTGTTACATTTAAATAAAAAGTCGAAATGCGAAAAAGTGAAATTTTCATATTATGAAGTTACGAAATTCTTATAATATGTGAAAATCGTTAAGTGATAGGCGTACAGTAAGCCACATATAATATTATGGCAATATCAATGTAACAAAACGAACATCTAAAGCGGTCAATTTATTTAACCTAGGTTGCCTGTTGCCCTTTTTAATAAAATTTTGAAGAAAAAACAAAAACTTTCAGTGCATCTACCATTTTTACTCTTAAACATGCGATGTTAAAATGAGATTGTTAGTTGAAATGAATGTAGATTTTTTAATAGCATTAATTTTTTTTTATCGAATCCAAAATACGCTTCGCTGATTACGACCGCAATTACGACAGAGCTTGTCATTGCTATAGCGATACTACCGATTCGAAGCGTAGAGTAGCAGGCAATATCACTGTCAAGATATCAATCATTATCATATTACTATCAAAGAAGCCGCCTCGTTGTTTTTTATTAAGTAGGTTATTTAAACACGCCGATCTACAAAAATTTACTACTAATTCAAAAATATCTTCTATACATATAATAAAATCGTAGAAAAGTCAAAACTGTACATTGAATATTTTTTAAAAGAATACTTGAGGCGTGATCTACAATCGATATCGAAGCCAAAAATATAGTTTTTAGAATTTTTGTCCGTTTGTCTGTATGTCTGTTTGTCTGTATGTATGTCCGGGGTAAACTCAAAAAGTACTGCATGGATTTACTTCAAATTTTGCATGAATATTACTAACAGGTCGGGTCAACATATAGGCTACATATTATCACGCTATCACCTACGGGGGAGGAGCAGTGCGGAGTAAACGATCTCCGCGCGGACGAAGTCGCTGGCAACAGCTAGTTAAACATACAAGGAAAATTTATATTACCAAGCCTACTTCAAATATGTAAATGTACTAAGAACTAAAGGGTAGACAGGAACTCTTTAATAAGTAACAGTAATTTTAAATTGAAATTTGTTAAATAATAAAAACAAATAAAATCAATTAATAGAAATCTAATTGCTGTTGTACATTTTCATTAATCTGAGTCTTTTGATTTTTTTTTGTTAACCACACTTGGGATGTTTTAAAAAATATATAAATGTATAAATTCGTTATATAGACATGGCGCAATATATGACGTTGACTGTACAAGAAATGCGAACTATCACTTTTTAATTAAGCCTTCAATAAATTTCGCTTTTGTACTCAATTGAAAGTGAAACAGTTTTAATGCATTAATCCATAGAGGATATATTTGATCTGCTGAAGAAGTAGTGTTATAGTAATTAATGTATATCTACTGGACTGTAACGTACGAGTATATTAATTCTTTAAGTCTGATAGACTGCACCATTGTTTTTTCTATATATAAAATAATTGTTTTTTCTATATATCTAGCTGACCCAGCAAACAAATTTTTTCTATATTTTCTCACCTTTTAAATCTGATTTTTAAATATAATTCGGATAATTTGGCCAATGAAGTAATAGAGTTACTTTTAAAGGTCCGGTCTAATTGTAAAATTAGTAACGAAATATTCGTTTAAAAATATCTTACTAAATTCATGAACTGCACCGAGTCTTGTGAATGAACTCTGTAATGCTGTAATTTTACATTTACCTATAATTACGATAGTAACTATTATGTAATCTGTCACTACTATCTTAAGTACATTTTTTCCCGATCACTTTTAATTTGATTAAGGGCAAAAAAATATTTTAGTTCGAATTTTGTTTAGTGTCGCATAAAAATGATTTTTTTTTAAATTATTTTCTTTATAACATAAATCGAACCTATTATCGAATCTGAGCAGCCTCTGAAAATTTGGCCGGATATTTAATAGTAACCCCGTATAACTAACTCTTCATCCGAGAGCAGAATAAGAAATCGACAGTATAACATTTCATACATATTTCCATCCCCTACTTCAACCCCTTGGGGTTGATATTTGAAAATATTTTGGAAAATTCAAAATGGCACGCCGTACACTCTTATGATGTTACAACTTACAATTAATATACGACTAGATAGGATATCTGTCGAAAACTATAGTTCCGAAAACGACTGGGTATTAAACATAACTTTTCTTCTATTTCCCACTTCCGTCTCCATTTTCCCCCCCTTGTCGTCATGAATAATAGAAACCTTTCATAGTAACAAAACCATCTCGACTGTCTCAGTATTCTCCATCTGGGAGTACTAGTTCCTACAACCAAGCTCCATAATGAGTTCACCGAACTTACATAAGTTTGCCAAATATCAGAGTATTGAAAAACGGCTTTACAGGATTGAAATAATCTGTTATTTGCATACGAACATTGCAAGTTAAATAAAACTAGTAAAAATCCATCGAATTTCATTTATACCTTTAAAACGGTTATGAATACAGTCATAAAAATGAATAGGGTTCTTCTTTGGAATAAGTAAAAGATTATCTAAAAAGAATTATAACAATCAGTTGTCTATATTTTTCTAAAACGTGAAGACAACCAAAAGTGCACAGACCAACGGACAGCTGTAGTTATAAAAAATTTTGACTTCATTTTTGTAAAAGTATTTTCACGCCCGTATCTCCGAAGAGGTAGGCAGAGGTACAACAAGTGCACCCACGATTAAACGAAGACACTTGGTCCCATGATGAGATAGGTGGCAAGCCTGTCGCCAACCGGCACTTTCCAATCCCGGGCAAAGTTGTTATTTATCAGAAAACTGAAAAGACATATTTTTGAATTGACCGACCCAGGAATCAAACCCGGAACCTCATGTGGTCAACTCCGACACCGGACCAATAGACCACAGAGGCGATACTCCACTTTTGTAATATATACTAAACAAATAGAATTTAAAAAATACATTAACTTTATACATGGAGCACCCTAAAATCTAGCTAATCGGAACTATTTGAATTTCGAATGTTATATTTTTAAAACGTTGCAACCTTCTTAATAATAAA
Source organism: Apodemia mormo (assembly GCA_036924255.1). Lineage (NCBI taxonomy): Eukaryota > Metazoa > Arthropoda > Insecta > Lepidoptera > Riodinidae > Apodemia > Apodemia mormo. The sequence goes on along the minus strand of JAUPFN010000005.1, from coordinate 41,205,085 downwards.
AAACAACTGGCGGGAAATTATTTGTCAATTGTTTTTTTATCACACATTAAAGTTCTACGTACGCAACGAAAATGGAATTAAGTCGAAAAGATTTTAGAGCGATGATTTTTTATGATTTTAAAAGTTCTCTTTCTCCGCAAGACTGTGTCGCTCGTCTTCAAAATGCTTTTGGGAGAGAAGCACCTTGTTTGAGCACCGTGAGGCGATAGTTTGCTGAATTTGAGAGAGGTCGAGTTTCTTTAAATGACGAATTTAGCGAAGGGCGGCCTTCAACTGCCGTCAACGAAAATAATGTGGCTACTGTTAAGCGGTTAATTGAAGAAAACCCCCCGGATTACCTATGAGACAATTCGAGGACTATTGGGGATTGGTATGAGCAAAATTCAGAAAATTTTACATGAAGAATTGAAAGCTCGGATACTTTGTTGTTGTTGGATCCCTCATGAACTGACAGCGGAGCAGAAGTTGGCTCGCGTGGAATGGTGCTCACAGATGCTACTGAAATACGACCACGGATATTCTAATGCTGTTTATGACATTGTCACAGAAAACGAAACGTGGATTTATTGTTTTGAACCCGAAAAAAACAGCAATCTTGTGAATGGGTGGTAGAAAATGAGAACAGGCCAACAAAAGTGAGACAGGCGAGAAACGTTGGTAAAAAATGATCGCTTTTTTTTCTCAGCTACGGGTCCCATCTGTACAATTCCACTTGAAGATCAAAAGAGTGTTAATGCCGAGTGGTATTCTATCATTGGTTTGCCCAAGGTGTTACAAAAAGTTCGCGAAAGACGACCCAAAAGCCGCATTCTCCTACACCATGATAACGCTTCTTCACACACGGTCAACAAAACAAAGTCTTTTTTAGCTTCCGAAAAAGTACATCTCGTCACTCATCCTGCGCATAGCCCCGACCTAACACCCTGTGATTTCTGTATTTTCCACAAAATCAAAGATTTGATGAGAGGTTTTTTACTTTTACCAACTCTGAAAATACAGTGACAGCGTTCAATCAGCACGTAGAAAACATGCCTTGAGATCTGTGGTCCTCCTGTTTTTAAAAAGGTTCGATCGCATGAGATAATGTTTAAAATGTAAAGGAGATTATTTTGAAACATAATAAACATAATATTTTGTTTATAACATGTTATTTTTTTAAGTTACGCAAAACTTATAGTGTGACCTACGTAGTTTGCTATATCTAGTTTCTGAAACATCCATTTTTTTATTGATTTAATGCCTAACTTAAGATATAACAACGATTTTATTCTGCGAAACCGACACAGAGCGCCATATCGAGAGTAAAGCACAATCCCCGCTTGCGCCGCGGCGTGCAAAAGTAGCATACGTTTATACCCCGTTCTTAAAACTATTTCCATGTCTAAATTTGTCTTGACCGCTTGGCCTAATTTTCGCATCCATATATCCATACTAATATTATAAATATGAAAATCTGTCTTTTTGTCTGACTGTTACGATTTACGGCTAATCCGCTGAACCGATTTCGATAAAATATTGATCCAGATAATTGAAAATCTAGGGTGGCTAATCTATAACCTTTCAACCGACGAAAAACGGAGAATATTTTCAATTTGAAGCGTATATTTTTTTATGTTAAACGACATAACTTTTTACAGAGTAGTCCGATTTAAATAATTCTTTTTTATTGGAACAGGGATACCCCGAAGGTGGTCAATTATTTAAAAAAATCCGCTCATAAAGATACGAAAACAAGTGATGATTGATTGTACAATGTATGACCACGCATCAATTTTCGTTGTTTTAATTTTTTGTTAAAAAGATATTCACAAATCAACCCCTACAAAATTGAGATAAAAGTGTGTATGAAAAACTATATCGACGATATGTTACTATACGCGCAGGCAAAGCTGCACGGGTCAGCTAGTTTATAATATTAGTAAGTATGGATTTTATGATTTTGCTCGCTATATTCATTCTGCATTTTGCTTCAAGCACCTTATATTTGCGCTAAAATCATCAGACAAACGCTAAGGGAAAGCATATTGTTGCATATGAAATGTTTTGACGTAGATAACAAATGATTTTCACAGTGTAACAAATACGGAGAGCATTATAACTTAAATACAGGCAACAGGGGACCCGTTATTCTATTCCATAGTGCACCAAATTGCGGGAGTTTTTTATAGAGAGGTTCAGTATGACATACTGAATGTATATTCAGTATGGACATACTGAATATAAATGCACGAAATACTTCCAAATTATAGGGGCGGTAGTGCTACTATTTTGCGAAAAACGTTTTATCTTATATCTCCGTAAGTGTGCACTTAAGGGCAAAAATGATAAGGACCTTTATTGTAGATTATTAAATTTTCTATCTTTTTTGGTAAATACTTAAAGATCTTTTAATATTTGATTCATTTTTCAAAAAACGGCGGACGTATTTTGCCGGCGGAAGGGTACCACCACAACACGGTTCGATCCAAATAAAAACTACTGCAAAATTAGGGCAGGAAAAAATCCTCTATTCCATGTACTACTAGAGTTAAAACTAAAATGCCCACAAGGTACAATGAACCGTAAGGGAGTCCATCCAAAAGGCTGACCCACATCAGACGTAGATAAAGGCCCGGCTTCAGGCTACGTTTATAATCGATTAGGGAAACAAAAGTCGCTCAACGCCAAACCATTACGAAGGTGCTCGTTAATTTCAAAACACCTGCCTTAAGTGACTATGAACACAGCTTAACAACTTCCTGCAAAATTATTACTGGTTATATCTTTAGTGAACTGTAAATTATTAGATAAATACAACAAAAAGATAGAACGATTATTTGTACAATATTTTGCATGTAGATGTCTTGAAGAATGTATAAAGTACCTACTAGCTGCAACGTTCAGCCCGCTGCATTATAAAAGTTTTTGGCGAATCCCGCGGGATCACTAGGTATATGCTATTCCAGGTCATCATCTACCTGTGTGGAAATTTCATTCAAATCCATTTAATAGTTTTTGTGTGATTGAGTAACAAACAGCCATCCATTCAAACTTTCGCATTTATAATATTAATATGATGTCTTCCTTAAGGTCTTGAATGTCTTGAGGATATCTTATGGAACAGAAGAATGTATTAAATATGATTTTTTTATCCACAGGTTAGCAAACAAGCTGATGGTTCTCCTGATGGATAGAAACAACCATTTCATGTAGACATCAGAGATGTTAACGGTGTGTTGCAACTTGCTATCCGTGTAATATAAATGGAATGCCGGGAAGAAATAACCATTGCCTATAGACACCAAAAATAATAGTGTATTGCTATAGACACCAAAAATAATGGTGTAGAGATGTGGTAGAGATGGAATGCCAAATGCATTAGTTTACCAGGAACACGATAATGACAAGTACAGACACTTTTGGGGCAGGAATAAGGAAGGCGGTTGTACCAGACCAAGGCGAAACAATACAGAACTCTACTACCGAATAAGAGGTCACAATGTACGTGACACGTATTAGCCTTTTCCCGCCTTTTCCGAGAAGTAGTAAGCCAGTGGCCGAATAAGAAGTCACAATGTATGTGACACGTATTAGCCTTTCCCGCCTTTTCCGAGAAGCAGTAAAGCAGTTGCGGAATAAGAAGTCACAATGTCTGTGACACGTATTAGCCTTTTTCCGCCCTTTCCGAGAAGCAGTAAGGCAGTTGTCGAATAAGAGGTCACAATTTATGTGCAACGTATTAGCCTTTTCCCGCCTTTTCCGAGAAAAGTAAGGCAGTTGATCTGTTCTTCAAAAGGCGACTCAGACAAACACGGCGAATATATTATAATGGTATATTATAAGGATAAACATTAACAAACATGACTTTTCATGTGCACAGCATATTATATGCACATATGCATCATAGCATAGCAAGCTGGAAGCCTTAAATTTTCTTAAGGCGTTTTATCACAATCACAAACATAGTAAATGACGCCAATACCTTATAATTTCGCGTGTTTGAAAGAACACACACTTATTTACTTAGTATAAGATACTAACAATTACTCGCGACTTTGTTCGCGTGGTCAAAAAGCATTACTCCCATTGCACAGTCAGGTAAAAAGTAGCCTATGTAACTCCTATAATTCACGCCAAGATGAGCCAGTAAAGTAGTTAAAAAAATTACACATTAATTTAAACTCAATCGCTTAAAAGCTTCAAAGCTCGCGCCTTAAAAGTACTAGGTTATTTAAAATATTCTTCGAAAAATTAACCCATTGTAGGTAAGCGCAAAAAACACGCTAATAAATTAATCTTAAGAGCTTTGATTATTATTCAAGCTTCACAGAGATAAATGGCTGAAGCTTCAAGGTTAATTCGTAAATTAATCGACTTACCGCGCTAATTCCATGGGACCGGGGTAATATTTTATAAATTATTACCGTGTTTTGTTGTACAAAATAGCGCGTTTTACGCGACTACGCAGGGAGGGTGATGTTTTACCCCTGTTTGTATAAAAGTTTATCTCTAATTGATTTTTTTTTCGAAATGACTATTACAGTTGACCTTAAGGGTCGTTACTGTGTAATCGGGCTTTTTGAGCGAGCAGAGTGCTCAGCCAGAGTTTAAATTTAAATTTGGGTAATTAACACCCGCGCTAAGGATTGTCTCCTGCGAGACCGGACCTCAGCTTAATGCGTTGTATAGATTGATTAATGGGGGGAGGTGTAATGACGCTCCGCGTTAGGCGCGGGGCGAAATAGGGGTCTTCGTCGCCGTTGAGACCGGCGCGGCGGCGGCGACGGTGTATATGTGAAGTGTGTGTTTTGTAAGAGAGAGGGCACACATGCTACTTTTAGCATCCAAAACGCGCGTTTTAGCGACTGCATCGATGCTGCACCGCGTTTTAGCGACTCTCTGCTATCGGTCGCGGCATCCGAATCGCGCGTTTTAGCGACTGCATCGATGCTGCATCGCGTTTTAGCGATCGAACGCGGAATCTCGCGTTTCAGCGACTGCTTTGATGCTAGACCGGGTCAGCAGTAGTGTTCGACAGTCGACTATCGATTATTTACTGATTTGTAAAAGTATTGTTTACTTTTACAAATTAAATTATAAATTTTATACTGATATGATATCTATTATCAGCAGCAAATAATATGCTTTCACTTCTTGTCTTAAATGAAAAGAATATGCTATGTCGCTAAAGGCTGTCCTAAACTAAGACAAGGTGAGTGCAATTCATTGCATTAATCGTAGGTGCACTTGATGTACTTCTGCGTATCTCGGAGATGCAGGCATGAAGATACTTTTTTATACCATTCCAAAAAAAGAATAACTAAAATTGGTTTATAATTGACCGTCATCAGTTAACCATTAAAAATACAGCCGAACTTCCTTTTTGGGAAGACGGTTGTAAATAGTTATTGTAATATTTCTTAACGGTAACAGATGAAACTTGAAAGCGACGTGCCGAATCCTATAGCACTTGGAAAAAAGCCAGCCTTGTGTTTGTAAGACCTCAATAAACACCGGAGCCGTTCCTGTCTTTCACACCACCAATTGCGAGCATCCATAATTAGCACACAGTTGCAGCCAGACGCAATCCGTAACATTGTAACATAAAGTAATTCCTGAACCCAATTGCAAGCTCATATTCCTCGTTTTTTTAAACCGATTTCAAAGAAGGAGGTTCTTATTTGATCGTCATCTTTTCTATGTATTTATTTAACTCTTTATTGTACACAGAAAATAACATTAATAAGAGAATACAAACGCAACTATAGTACAATGGACAAACTTATCTCTACTTAAAGAGATTTCTTCCAGCCAACCCGTTAAAGGAGAATAAAATAATGAAAGAAAAGAAATGAATAGACCTAGTGTACAAAAAAACATACAAATTGCGTAACTAAACCTAACATATACCTAAGATTTAAAAAAAAGTAGAAAACATACATACAATACAAGAGAATATTAAATTTTACACTTCAGTAAGAAAGTGTTCCTTAATTCGTTTTTTAAAGCATATTAAAGTCTGGCAAAGGCGAATCTCACTGGGCAGAGAACTCCACAATTTTACAGCAAGTACTGTGAATAAGTGCGAATAAGCAGCAGAGTTGAGTATATATTTACTATATATATATATATATATATATATATATATATATATATATATATATATATATATATATATATATATATATATTATATATATATATATATATATATATATATATATATATATATATATATCGCATATGAGCAAACGCTTTTATCACTGTCAAAAGTTTTATACATTTGTAGATATACTATACCATGAAGAAATAGAAATAAACCATGTCGTACGGATTTATCGTATCGAATGAGATGGTTTAAAAATTACCCTTGAAGTGATTTTATTTTATCGGTAAGTAGTAAAACTCTGTATTTCTTTATGTAAATGCAAGCTACACTGACAAAGTACGAAATTGTCTTGAAAGGCGTATCCATTTTTTTATATATGTCATGAGATTGCAAACAAGCAGATGGGTCTCCTGATAGAAAGTGTCAACAATCGCCTATAGACACCAAAGACGTTAATGGTGCGTTACTACCTTGTAGCAAGGTCTAATGCCACATGCATTAGTTTACCGGCTACCTTACCTTCCAAACCAGAACACGACGGTGACAAGCACCGACGCTATTACGGCAGGAATTGGTAAAGCGGTGATAGCAGACCCGGGCGAGACAATGTGGAACTCTACAACCTAGTAGCCACGATGGAAGTGACTCGCATAACCAATCGGTCGCCTTTTATGACCTGGCTGGCAGAACAGCAGTTGGCCCATTATTCAAAGGAGCCCGGCCCAACAAGGGGAACTGTATGAAAGAGTATCCACAATCAACCTCTTAAGCTGGTTGTTAGCCAAGTTGGCTCAAATCTAGGGCTCGATCTCGTGGTCGGGCAACGTTATTGATGTTTTATAATATTAAAGAGCCTGGAAGCAAAGAGTACAACCCTCGTACCTCGGATGAGCATTAAAAGCTGTCGGTTCCAAATACTACAAGAAAAATACAGTAGTCATTATTACGTCGGTTATGTGCGACAGGCATTACCAACAAACTCGCCGACGAAACCGGTGAATAGAATAGAATAGAATAGAATAGAAAATGTTTATTTAACACATACACCACAAAATTACAGAAAGATATCATAACACATCAAAAACATATTAACATTAAGAAAAGAAAAAACAAAACAAAAATAAGGACATAAAGCAAAGCAAAAAAAATCTACACTAAAGAATTACAAGCCAATATAACTAAAAAAAATATGTACAGATACATAGCAAAACTTAAAATAAAATGTAATTACGTAAAAAAAACCGTCTATAGACGTTCGACTTGCTACGCTTAATCCGGAAGATTTGCGATATTTGTCAGTAAACTCACTGATGATGCGATAATTAATGTTTAAAACAGAGTTTCAGATGAAAGCAATCACTAACAGGATGTAATAACAAAACCGTGGTTGTAACTGTGGCGTCGTAAATCTACCTTTTCTCCTCGTTAATACCTATTTCAACTTATCAATAGTTGCTTTGAAATATGATATTACTTGCATGTACATGTACAGGTAATTTATTTTAACAAATCTAAACTAACATTATAGAAGATGTGGCGATTTTCAAATTATATAAATATTTTATATTAATTTCGCTTCGTTTACTCCGCACAACTCCTCCCCCTTAGGTGATAGCGTGATAATATGTAGCCTTTATGTTGACTCGACCTGTTAGTAATATTCATGCAAAATTTGAAGTAAATCCATGCAGTACTTTTGAGTTTACCCCGGACATACATACAGACAAACAGACTAAAATGCTAAAAACATTATTTTTGGCTTCGACATCGATTGTAGATCACGCCCCAAGTATTCTTTTAAAAAAATATTCAATGTACAGTTTTTACTTTCCTACGATTTTATTATATGTATAGATAATATTTATAATATATTAATATTTATTTGTAATTTGTATATTGCAAGTAAATATTTAATTTTTCGTTTGTTTGTTTGTTACGATTTATCTAAAAACTACTTAACCAATTTTAAAAATGATTTTACATTAAGAAATCAAAATTATCCAGTAATGACAGAGACTACTTGTTTACCCGACTGCTCAAAGGTAAGTAATGACTTTTCATCAGGCGAACAATGTCGCGAGTCACTGCTAGTCGATACAAATATGATACCTGCGAAAGTTTGTTACGTTTTTACGGCTAAACCACTGAACCAATTTTGATAAAATTTTATAAATTGATTTTAAAAATTAATAATTAATTCAAATTTATAACAAAACTATGTCGCCGCTATGGTCTAGAGGTCCGGTGTTCGGTGTGGGCCGCATGAGGGTCCGGGTTCGATTTCCGAGTCGAGCAATTCAAAATGTGTTTTTTCCAGTTTTCTGATAAAAACAACGTTGCCCTGTATTGGATAAATATCCATGTGCCGGTAAGCGATAGGCTTGTCACCTATCACATAACGGAACTAAGTAGACTAATCGTGGGTGCACTTATTGAACCTCTGCCTAATTCTTCTGAAATACGGGCGTGAAGATACTTCAAAAGTTATGAAGATACAATTCGCGCGGTTAAAACAAAGTAAAAATATTATGATCAATTCAAAAACGTTGGATTCTTGCAATTTCTTGGGACACTTCTAGTTATTAAATATTTATTTATACGAAGCGAAAGTTTCAAATGAACACTAATTATTATGTAGCCAGCGGTTTCGTTCACTTTTTAATACGAAATAATTTGATTACAGTGTAATAATTGACTAAATATATAAATATCACGGGACAAATTGCACTTACTGATCTAACCCCAAAGTAAGCAAATTATTTGCTTGTGTTATGGGTGTTAGTCAACGATACTTATACATAGAAATACATATATAAATACTATAATATATTTAACAAACAATCAAACCCGGAAATACAAACATTTATGCCCGTCACACAAATGCTTGTCCCCGTCGGGGATCGACCCCGAGCCCCGTCGATTGCGTAGTCACTGTTGATTCAGATTGGTCGCTAACCACTCGACCAACCAGGCGGTAAAATATTATACTAGAGTAAAACCGGCTGTCGTGTCGTCTCGAGTCGATCGGCGTAATTATGTCGATCGCTCGTTGGTCGAAATTCGACTGTAAAGATCATCTCATCTAAATTTAACAACTGACTTCCTTTATTTATGTATTTAATATTTTATTGTACTCAGAAAACAGCACATGGGATAAAAATAAACGTAACATAAGTACAATGGGCGAGCTTATCCCTACTTAAAGAGATTTCTTCCAGCCAACCCGTAAAAGGAGATAAAAAAATTCAATGAGTAGATTCGGTGTAGATAAAAATATTATTACGTAAATAAACTAAATACATATATTGATGATAATAAAAAAGAAAAAAAAATACATGCGATATAAGGAAAACTTACAATTCAGCTAGAAAATATTCTTTAACGCGTTTTTTAAAGGAATCAAATGTCTGTTAGAAAATTTCTTCATTAAGAAACTGGTATATTATATTACTAGCTGTTGCCCGCAACTTCGTCCGCGCGGACTTCGTTTACTCCGCACAGCTCCTCCCCCGTAGGCCCGTAGGTGATAGCGTGATAATATGTAGCCTATATGTTGACCCGATCTGTTAGTAATATTCATGCAAAATTTGAAGTAAATCCATGCAGTACTTTTTGAGTTCACCCCGGACATACATTGACTTTCCTACGATTTTATTATATGTATAATATAATAGATAATATATTTGAGTATATTGTGATGTGTATGTATCTCGATCTCTGTGCGTCAAACGATAGTGAGTGTAATGATTGTTTTTTATTATTTTAACGTGTTATCGGATAACATATTAGCTATCTGCACTCCTTCGCCATGTAAACTTTTCTGTGTCAAGTTCAATAATCCTCTTTTCGCATAATTATCCTGAAAAAATTTACAGTTTTCACTCTTTCTCCACGTGTCAACAAATAGGAGAAAATACGCGAAGAAAATCTATACATATAATAAAATCGTAGGAAAGTCAAAACTGTACATTGAATATTTTTTTAAAAGAATACTTGGGGCGTGATCTAAAATCGATATCGAAGCCAAAAATATAGTTTTTAGAATTGTTGTCTGTTTGTCTGTATGTATGTCCGGGGTAAACTCGAAAAGTACTGCATGGATTTACTTCAAATTTTGCATGAATATTACTAACAGGTCGGGTCAACATATAGGCTACATATTATTACGCTAGCACATACGGGGGGGAAGCTGTGCGGAGTAAACGAAGTCCGCGCGGACGAAGTCGCGAGCAACAGCCAGTACTGTAATAAAAGGCTAAAATTCAACAAGGCGAGTATGAAAAATACAAAAGTTGAAACATTAGGAACGTATTAAATCAAAACAGAGGTCTATTTTAAAACAATGATAGCCAGGTTCGCGTGGATGTAACGCAAGGCCATCTCCCGACACCGATCGATGGGAATGACCTAAAATTACCATCGTGAAACGTATTACTAGTTAGACGAGAGCCCCGTGCTACGGTTGTTACTTTCTCTGAGAAAATATAACTTAACACGCAATACCATTGTAGGGATTTCTGTACACATACATAGAAATGTGACTTTTTGTATCACACTAGAAGTTCTCCGCGGTTTTGTTTGCATGACGCAAACATTTTCTTTTATATATATTAATGATATATATAAAAAAAAATGTTTGCGTCGTAATGTACTACTTCTCTTTTAATTGTGTACAATAAAGTATTAAATAAATAAATAAATAAATAAATAAATAATGGATAGCAAATAAGCAGATGGGTCTCCTGGAGAGTCAACCACCCTATAGCCTATAGACACCAAAGATGTTAATGGTACGTTGCTATCTTGTGGCGAGGTCTAATGCCATATGCGTAAGTTTACCGGCTACCTTACCCTCCAAACCGGAACACGACTTCGACAAGCACTGACGCTATTGTGGCAGGAATAGGTAAGGCGGTGGTACCAGACCCAGGCGAGACAATGCAGAACTCTACCACCTAGTAGCCACGATGGTAGTGACTCGCATAGCCAATCGGTCGCTTTTTACGACCTGCCTGGCAGAACGGCAGTTGGTCTTTTCTTTAAAGGAGCCCTGATCCAACACAGGGATCCACACATACAATAATTATGCATTATGTGACATTTCGGACCCCGCCACTTAGATAGCAACACACCATTAACATCTTTGATGTCTATGAGTGATGTATGACTCTTTCCATCAGGAGAACAAGCAGATGACTTGTTTGCTATGTTATAATATAAAAAATACTCCCTTTCACACAGTCGGGTAAAAAGTGGCCCGTGCAAATAAACAGTTCATAAAAATAATAATAATATCGTTGGACATATTACACGAATTAATCTAACCACAAAGAAAATTAGCTTGCGCTATGAGTGTTAGTCATCGATACTAATACATAGAAATACATAATAAACACGCAAACCTAGAAATATAAACATCTAAGCTCATCATACAAATATTTGTCCCTGTCGGGAATCGAACCCAAGCCCTTCTAGGTTAGCTAACCACTCGGCCAACGGGGCAAAAAGACAACCATCGCTAATGGCAATGGAAGAGATGATGATGCGTTACTATCCATGTGGCAAGTTGAAATCCCACATGCATATATTTATCTGGGTTCTTACACTTGAAACCGCGATACGACAGTGATAAGTAACTCGGTGGTACGAAATCATGACGAGACTAGTTAGAAGTGGCGCCGCTGGTCCGTACCGTTGAAGGGACATAGCAATGGAACCAGCCGGCCAACGTTTTGTCAGGATGATATCAAAACTGAGGAGATTGATGATGTCACACAAGGACAAGGAAGGGGAAAGGAAGATCTTTCCAGCCAGGTATGGTGTATTGCCTGGGGATCGAAGTCCATTTGAGAAGCTTTAAAATTGTATATAGTGTGTACAAATAATTGTAATATGTTATATATTACAATTATTTACACACACATATAATGTGTGTGTAAATTGTAATATCGCTATTCAGGATTTTATTTTTGAATTTCATTTTTTCTATTTTTTTTTATTTTCTTTCCGCTACTTACATCAAATATCAAGTATCATTATCAAGTTAATAGTTTCATTACAACTTATCCAGTAAAAATGTGTAGAGTCAATCAAGGACGATACATACTTCATGGTTCTTCGAGCCGGATGAATGAAATTCAAAATTTGCGAGGACAATGCTACTATACTATATTTTTTATATAAATAGGTATGGAGCAAAAAAGGAGGCACTTTTCATCAATGAGCAAATCAGGCATAAAACGCGGTAGAATTTATTTTGCGGCAAAATCAAAAAATGATATTTCTTGTAAGTTGTTGTATATCAAATTAAGTTTATTAATGACGCGATTTCATTTCTGAATGATGTTTATTGACCAAGTTAGCAAATAGCCTAAATCTATCTAATAGAGCCCGATGAGAAAATATTAAACTTCATCAATAACAAATGGTTGTTGCTGTTGTGATAAATTTAATGTTTCCTTGTTGAATTTAACGAGCCAGAAACGGAGTTAATTTAGAGTTTTTATTTTTATTCTAATCAATATTGTACACTGTCTATCTGTTTCCTTTTAAGGGCCCATTTATTTATTACGTAAGACGATTTAGGGAGGGCAGGGGGATCGGCCATGTCTATTTTTTTCAAAACTGCACATAATTAAAAATTACAAAATTATAAAAATACCGAAGAGCGCCCGGATGCATATAGGAAAAAAAAGTTTATTACTACCAAAAAATAAAATTACTGGTGCCCTTTCATGTACAAATAAATATTCCTATAAATTGTCAGTTTTAAAAATAAACATTAAAATTAACCAAACGTGTATTCATGTTTTCGTTTACTTTCTTACTTAATAGATCTCAATGTTTAATGAATGTTGTTAAATTTATCTCATTTAGTTACAAACACTAATATCAATATCTTTTAGAAATCGTATAGTTATAAGCTGGACGTGTATTCATTTGAGATTTGTATTATGACATTGCATTTACTATAACACTTTAAATTACATATATCTTGGTATAGTCACAAAAAGCAATGCATAAATCGGCATAGATAAATGGCACTATCTTGAAAAACAAAAACAAACGGCTTTTGTCTAAATCTAAGTCGTACATATCTTGCTATAATATACAAGATTTATTTTATTTCTTACATAATTATTGCATACATAAAAAATATAAATTTAATTCAAAATAATTGTAAATGAATTTGCATGCTAACGTATAGCGGAATAGGCGAATATATAAACTAGATATAAAATCTTTGTAACCCTATTTCTTGCAAATAAATAAATTATTATTATTATTATTAAATATTAGGGTAGGGGGTCGCTTATTCCTATTTTTTCTTATATAGGAGGGGGGTCAAATACTAGCAAAAATAGTCTTAAGTAATGAATAAATTGCCCCTAATATTTCTCTGTCTGGGGTTAGCTGTAAGATACCTCTAATAGGTGATAAGCTCGCCTTTGGTACTGATTTTGTTTATTATTTTTTCGTTGTCAACTTTTTTGGGTATAATAAACTAACTGTTAAGTAAATAAATTAATGAATAAAATCTATTTACATTATAACATTCTTCTCCGTCGGCGCTTGGTGAAACTCAAATTCATTGCAACGTTTTATTAAAACAATACCTATGGAGTACACATAGACTTTTCGCCATAAAGTATAATATAATAATCCAACCGGTTTCGATTACAAAAGCATTGTGGTGTACACGTTTAACGGAATCTATTGACAATTTCACATTCAAAGTCTAACCAAAGCAGAATATTCTAAAACCGAGCGGCTCCAAACAAAAAACATTTGGTATAATAATACATTCTCCGGAGTCATTACATAAGCATCCGGCACATCCCAAACATATATCATTCTGATGCCACCAATCTCCAAAAGTTAATGACTATTGGAGGCATTCCCCTGTAGCTCAACGCACGCGCGCGCCTTGCCCGAAGGCAAAACGACAAAACAATCTCAAAGCGCTTACTGCCAACAAATCAAAGTTCATTTTAGTAAATCACGTTTAGAGTTTGAAAGAACAGGTGTGCGTTGCTCCGAGATCAGTGATAGTTTTCGAGATAAGGTCGATATGAAGCTGACGTCTTGATTCTCCGTCCGACCATGATATTGAAATTTGTACTGTTGTTGTAGTAATTTAATTAAGCGCGACGTGCTCGATATTATTTTATTTTTAACTACCCGTAGCCTGCAACTTCTGTAGCGTGACCCAATACCATGACTGCCTTTTGCTTAGTCGAGTTAAAAAGAAGCCTATATTATATGAAGAATAGAAAATAGAGTAATGTAGCTTTCTGTGGCAGTGACATTTATAGTCAATCGTTCGCTTCTTACAAACTGCCTGACGAAATGGCAGATGTTCAAGGGGTCGGACTAACTCGGAGGCCTAATGAGGTCGGGTCGGATTTATGTAATAAACATACGAGTATATTTAATAGATTCAGGCGTTACTTTGTGGAAATCCACTATTTAAACTTAAAGCTTCATCCTTCATAGAGTGATGTACTATTCGACTCTCCTGAATACGCTTCGGTTGCGAAGTGAAACGTGCGTTGAGTACATAATTTGTGTGTTACCGCCTTTGATACTGACGTGGAAGAAAGTGTGGTGGAAGTGGGTAGACTCTTGTGCCGCTTCGGTCTTCTATAATTTCAGACTTTGGATAAATTTGCCCCATTCCTTACACGACCTTTCATTTTAGTTGTATCACATCAGTTCCATATAAGGTTCTGCAGAAATTTTGCAAGTTAAAATAACTCAATTTCCTCTTTAAATACGAGTATTTGCTTGTATTTTTATTAGTATCGATGACCGACAAAACCCATATCACAGATAGATATATATGTCACTTATTTTTAGAGTTTAATAAATTCGTATTATTGTCTAAGGATATTTATTTTCGTAATACCCAATATTGATTACCACACAATGGCATTCATTGAATTAGAAGGTCTTTGAAATCACTGACAATCGTTATTACCAATCATAGCAGGCGAACGATTTGTTAAACCGCAAACGTGTCTCTACCAAATGAGTCTTAGTTCTGTTCTGCGACGTATCATTCAGGTTTGCAAGCATCTTACCTTTTCCTGGTGATTCATCATCAGTGCTCCTCACTGTCATGTTCAGATTAGGTTAGGCTACGTAGCCAAGTAATACATATATCTCTTTCATCCCCACGACGAAGTGTGCATTGCATCATGTTGCAATGTTTGATATACCGATTGGTCGTCTGCTTGTTTGCTGTGCTGTTTTAACAAAAAACGAACGAGCCTTACAGTAATCGAATATGATGTGTAAGAAGTTGCTAAAATCTGATGACCAACTCTACCAACGCACACATTTATTTGTCAATTTAAATAACACGCACGAGTTAGTCAGTGCAAATTACTGTTAAGGCCCTAATCGACAGACGTAAAACCACGGTTTTATAACTCGCCGGTAAAGCTCGCGCGTGTATCATTGCAATATAGCGGTTTTATACCGACGAACTTAGCTCGCGATTCACCATGATGCCTACATTTATTCCAAGATTCTTCGAACACGACGGACGGTTTACCTCGCTAGCCGATCAGCCTTCGAGTCGCGTGTAAAACCGTTGTTCTTTAAATTTTAAAATCGCCGTACAGGCTCGAACGTCGATCAGGGCCTTTTGAACATTTCCGTCGCATTTCATGAAATCATTTCTAAATTGCAGAAAAGCGAAAAGATTATTACTCAAAGAAACTACATAAAATCGCAAAATACGTGCACTTAAACGTCCTTCGTATATATTTTCTAAAAGTTACTAATAGGCAGGTAATAAACATGTTGTAACGTATTTTCCCCCTAAATAAAGTAAACGCACATGTCACAATGACATATGCTGTTGAATACATTGAACGTAGTAACAACAAAATGGTAATAACGATAAACCAAAATAATTGCGAACCGGAAATGTTGCGAATATAAAACCATTCGTCTGCACCTGTCCTAAAATGTGTTAAATATCTTTTATTCGACATCCGAAACAACACAAGGGTGAGGGCTTTTCAGTCAAGTTTTATTCCAATTTAAAAGTGAGACTTTTGTCCGACTTTGTATGTGTTATACATTAAACAGAACAATGACAAGCACTGATGCTATGTGACAGAAAAAAGTAAAACAGGCAGTTGCACCAAACCTACGTTTTACACATGGCAGAAGTCTAATACCCAGTCTTGATCGGTGGTTAAATAAGTGGTGATTTGTTATTATTATTCGTACCATTCTCTTACATATTTATATAGCAAATATATTTTTACAGTATTATGACTTTTAACCAGTTCTACATGGGACTGGTAAGGCTGTATGTACCAGACGCGGATCAAAAGGGGGTGAGGGGGGGGGGTGGACAATGGGGTATGGGTGTTATTTAATAATACTTTAGACATGACATATAAGTATATGTAATTACTACTCAAACCTAGAAATTCAAACGTGCTTACAACACAAATGGCTATCTCTGTCGGGAATTGAATCCGAGCCCCAATATTACTGGAATTTTGGAAATTTAAATCGGTTATTCGTTTCTTAAAAACTTTCAAAAAATTCTTTTTCTTATTTCAAATGAAACAAAACACAGCCTTCTTTCAAAAACAGGGAGAAAATAGTAGATTTTAGGCGTTATTGTCAATTTCGACATATATTATTTCTTTCGCTATACTTAAATCGGGTGTAATTAGAGCTGTTCCAAGATTTATAATAACAGGTATCGCCCAGGGCTTCACTAAATCTAGTGTAGTTTTATGGACGAATTTGAAGTTATTTACGGCTGCCTGAAGCGTTTGGACGAGAATTACAAGGGCATAAATTTCTTTTAACAGTTTATTTCCATATTTAATAACTTGTGATTTACAAAGAAGGAGTTATACCACCTAATTGTAACGCAATCTCAAAATAATTTGAAACTTTTCCCCGAACTGGTCCCAACTTTTTTGAAGAATAGACAATCTGTCTTTCTGCCAGGCAGTTTGTAGAATGTGAAAGACTGGTCTAACATGTCACAACTGGAGGGGTGATTGTTATTGAGGTGGCGCTACGACTGTGGAGATTGATGACATCACAAAAGGTTAGATAATCGAGGATCTTCCCAACCACGCATTGAACTGCTAAGGGACTGAAGTCCGTCTGAAAAGCGTTGAAGCGTGTATATAACGTTACAAGTGAGAACAATTGGACAAACTTGTCATTACCGTCACGACTACTAAGCGGTAGCGTTCTGCAAGGTCTCGTCCGGATTTGGTACCACCGCCTCACCTATCGAATATTGCCAAAATCATTACAGCCGTATTAAGGCGAACAAAATTTAAATAAAAGTATATTCACGCCTGTAACCCTGAAGAGGTAGGCAGAGGTACAACCAGTGCAGCCACAATTACCCGAAGATACTTAGGTCCCCACAATGTGATAGGTGGCAAGCCGTCGCTAATCGGGCACTTATCCAATCCGGGACAACTAGGTTTTTATCAAAAAACTTTAAAAAACAAATTTTTATTGCCCAACCCGGGAATCGAACCTGGGACCTCATGTGGTCAACGCCGACACACGACCACAGATGTTATATATACCCAACATTATTCATATACACAATAATTGTTCATTTAAATGTATTAGATTTCTGTCGGCACGAATCTGACTAATTGCAACAATGACCAGTCAGTACAAGCCGAAAAACATTCTTCATATCGATATTAAATTATTAGCGTTGACATTGGGTCGACCTCAGTCAAAATTGAAGCAATACGTGCTTCATACTATAACAAATTACTTCCTCAGGTAAGTCATTACTTAGACGAAAGAGTTAGACGAAAACAAAAGAGTTTGTTATTGAATGTTATGTAAACATGCCCCAAACAGTTCTAAGGACTTTAATATGTTTTTGGAAGTGTCACATATTAAGCTACTACAGTTAAAAGAGCTTTAAAATAACGTTTCTTTTGTTTAAAGTAACTTGAGAAATCTACTCTGGTGTTACATACCACAGTTATAACACGCAATAGTGAAAAAAAAACACCCCATAAACTCTGCACATTAGATTGACAGTGTTTTTTTTACGTTGATCAAAGTAAATAGTTATTTACTTTGATCGTTTGATTACTGTATGAAATATATAAAAAACTTTCGTCCTACGCATTCGATGGTGTTTTTGACGAGACCTCCCCTCTAAAGATGTCGCGAAATTATGAGATTTTAAAATGAATTAACAACAAACCCTTTATTACTTGCCCGATTCGAGATTTTTCGAAGAGATAAAATATGAACGTCTATTCAAAACGAAGCAGTTCACATAAATTCAGACTGTTATTAAACAAAAAAAAATGTTCCTGACTGAATGACCACAGTCCATATGTTTACGGTGCGTCCCAAAATTTAACAAGTGATAATAGAAATTATCGACTAATTGGACAAATATTAAAAAAACTACTTAAAAAACATTTTTAAAACAATATGCTCAATCTGGGAGATTCCCATCGTAAATCCTAAATCACAGAAGTCACAATAATTTCAAAACAAAAATTGAGTAAGTTAAAATATGTTTTACTATTTTAATTTTATCGTTAAGTAACTTATAACAATTCTGAAATACAAACGAATTCAACGATATTTTAGTCGAACTCGTAAAAACCAGTTCTACTTTCTAGATACCGTGAGTGTAATGAAAATGTTATTCTAACTGATAACAGAAATCTAAACTAACATTATAAAGAGAAAATAATTGTTTGTTTGTTTATTTGTTGCGATTTAACTCAGAAGCTACTGAACTGATTTAAAAAAATATTTCACTTTTGGACAGCTACATTATCCAGGTGAAACATAGGCTACTTTTTTATCTGACTGAGCAAAATGAAGTAATGTTTTTTGATTACGCGGAGGATGCCAGTAAGAAAATATGTTTGTTGGAAACGCTTTCACGTCTTTTTTTATAGAAGAGGGGGCAAACGAGCAGGAGGTGCGTCTGATGGTAAGTGATCACCGCCGCCCATGGACATCTGCAATACCAGAGGACTTGCAGTTGCGTTGCCGGCCTTTTAACTACTCAATTGATTATTATGAATACACGGTTGATTATTATTATTTTGCATACACGGTGTCAAGAGTTGGTACGAAAAAGGCCTTTCATCCAAAAAATATAAGAAAGAAGCAAAAGTAGGAGTCGAAGTCGCTTTGCTTTCTTTCCTATTATATAAAAAAGTCCCAAAGAGGATAAAATATAATCCAATCCCGGGCAACTTTGTTTTTATCAGAAAATTAAAAAAATAATTTGAACTGCCCAATCCGGAAATCGAACCTGGGACCTCATGTGGTCAACACCGAAACCGGATTTAGTCAATCACAGAGGCGATATATATTTTTAAATTTTATAGTTTTGGATAAAAAATAAATATTTATATTCTCTGCTGTCTGAAATAAAATTTATTTATTGAAGCTATAATTCTTTTGGCCCATTAGTGTAAAAAATGAGAATTTTTCACAGCGACACGAAATTTGTAGAATGAAGTAGGTTGATAAACTTTTTGATTTATTGTGCACTATAATCAAAATATTATAATCCATACTAATATTATAAATGCGAAAGCCTATCTGTCTGTCTGTTTACGCTTTCACGGCTAAACCGCTGGACCGATTTTCATAAAATTTGGCATAGAAGTAGTTGAAGAGCCGGGGTTAAACATAGGCTAATTTTTTTTTTCGAAAATCAACCCTCAAAAGGCTGAAATAGGGGATGAAATTTGTATGAAAAGCTATCTTGACATATTAATCTACTCGCGGGCGAAGCTGCGCGGGTCAGCTAGTATTTCTATATACGCAACATTTATTTTATCTTATATCAACAAAATTAAAACCATTTCATTTATTACGCAGGTGTATAACTACTTGTGTGTGCACACACACACACTTTTTTTTAATTCATAAAATAAAACTTTTATTGTGCATCACGCTACGGGCTGCTGTGCAGTAGCAGTAATTAATAAATGAAGTTAAGACGCTATCTATATATTCTCGTGATTTAAATACGAAGCCATTTTAGCGCGGTCCAATTATGTCCCGTCCAAGTACTTCATCGTAACATGTGTAAGTTAGTGTTTTTGTAACTAATGGCGCACAGTAAACCATAGATTGCGGTATGCATATGGGCTTCGAACTAATACTATAATATCACAGCTTCAATGCATACAAAACGGAATATTATTATGTTACACGAGAAAGTCCCAGACCACATGCCGTAAATCTCATCTGTTGTTTTATTTCAACTTAATCTTAGTAAGTGTAGCAATTACTATACAATAGTAAAATACTAAACTTTAAGTTTAACTTATATGGAACTATTTTAGTTCCATCACTAACCACTTGATCAACAGGGCGGTCAAATTAGAATTTAAGATATATGTAACCTTTAATAAATCTAGAGAATTTGCTCACTGTGTTTACATGTTTATGTATGACGAATTTAAGTACAGCGTTAGTTCAATAATCAAGAAATGTTTCGGTTCTATCTTTTTGACGTTAACATTATGACATGACAGTGTCGTTTCGTCTAAAACCCGTCAAATTGTTTACCAATTTAAATAAAAACAGTTCACTCATAACAACTACCATTTACTGGTTGTCATTATTGTACTAAAATGCTCGAGGCCAGTGTTAAATTAGCGCAAATAAATTAGTTCAGTAACTTTGTTTTCAGTAACTTGTCAGTTTCTATCACGTTAGAGATAAGACCCAAATTGCTTTAACTTACTGTTTAACTCCATTGTAACACATGCAATTATCTTTTAAATTAAACCTATTTCCTTTCCAATATTATCTCTGTTTTTCTTTGTGGCTGTTCACGACTATATTAAGTGTTTAGCTACACACTAAAATATATATATATATATATATATATATATATATATATATATATATATATATATATATATATATATTCTAAAAGAGTCTTCTGTTTTTTTCTGTACGCTTTTCTGTAAAATCTGTACGCTTTTAAGTCTTAACTACTTAAACGATCATTATAAAATTTTGCATTCACGTTGTCATGGGTAGTGTAAGGACATAGCGCACTTTTCATCCAAAAAAGTACCGTTCCCGAGGAGTAGAAAATAAATTTTAACGCAAGCTAAGCAGCAGGCCAGAATACTAATTCATAAGGTTTCGGATGGTTTTATGTCAAGTAATCAAAGTATAACTCATTGCTTGCAACGTGTAAGTCCGGAGTTTCAAAGTCTTTCCATACCTTTATTTCATACTTCATACCTTATTGATTAAAATAAAATATTAACTTGTATAAAGACAATTTTTCTCCGCAGGTTCACTTGCATTAGCCTTACTCCTGAGATGTCTAAAGTATATAGCGTATAACCTTTCTCAATAGATAGACTATAAAAAGCAACAAGAATATTTCTAATTAGATTGGTAATTTCGAAGGTTAGGTAGGTTCACATAAGATAACAATTTAAACGTACTGAAAGATTGATTTTGTTATTAATATTACAAGATATATACCTGCTTTATGGCAAATCACAAATTCGTGCATTCCTTATGAAAGAAGGGTTGACTATTTGAAATTTATAAATTTTAAGTGGTTAAATAATTCGCCAGTTTAAAAACTGGGGTGTTAAGGTTGACTGAATTGGCGGTCCGGTCACTACAATCATATCAACATCCTGTTTTGTATGCGATGTAAGGCAGCGGTGATAATAAAAATATGTAAGTATCTTAAATTACAATTTATTCTTCATTTAGGTACATTAGAATATATGAAAAACTAATTGTCTGCCATTTTGGCAAAAAGGAAAATTTTAACGGTTTTTGTCGACATTTTACGTTTTGACAGCTTAATGGCATATCATACAGAGTATATGAAAAACAAATTATCGACCACTTTTTATAAAAGGAACAGATTTTTGTCGATATTTTTCAAAGTTAGTAGTAGCAACTTGACTGGTCCGATATAATATGTATACACAGTATATGGAATTAAATTGTCGACCATTTCTAGGATTCCGTAAACAAAGTATGCCAAGAAGACATACTTTGTTTACGGAAGACACTATCTCACCTACGTTTTCTGCTGGATGTCTTAAATCGTTAGAGGCCATCCATAAATTACGTCACACGAATTTCATGATTTTTTGGCACCTCCTCCGTCCTTGTCACAGCTGCTCACATTTGTGAGACCCCCCCAGTGTGATGTCACATATTTTACAATTTTACATTGGAATAATAATCTTATTCGATTTTTTTTTATTTGTACAGGTAGCTTTTTAAATTTAGTGTTGTAATACATATTACTTACCTTTATGTTCGGTAGATAAAATTTAAAAGATTATTTGCTGTCATTAGTTATACGAATTGTTATATGCGTTTGGTTATATCTGATTGGATAACTTGCTGGTTAGTAACTATTCATACATTTAATAACTATATCTAACGGTTGTCGTTTTTTTTAACTATCTGTGTTGTACAATGTACCATTAACTAGCAACTAACCGTTATTATACTATTGGTTGTATTTTATATATAGATATAAAATATTATATTTTGAAAAAATGTCATGTCACAAAATTTGGGACCCCTCCCTACCCCTTGTCACACATTTTCACACTTCGTCGACCCCCTCCCTCCCTATTAACGTGTGACGTAATTTATGGATGGCCCTTTATCTGTGAATATCTATGTATATAACCGATGTAACAACAATCAATCAATCAATATCTTTTTTTGCTAAAACAGGGTTTTAGGTAAACATAGGTTTTAGGTAAGGTTGCTTGACTTACGTGCTAATTTAGTTCTGCCTATTTTGTCTTAAAGCTGACATGCAAATGTTAAATTTAAATTAATTTTAATAAAGTGTTACAAAGCGAATTATGTAACAAAAATGCAACAATGACTACGCTACCAAACAATTATTATTATTACTTTATTATTGCTAAAAAGTAATAAAACAAAGTTCAGCGTTTTTGCTTTATCTTATGAGCCATAAAAGACACATCAAATTTCTACATATACCTACATGGCAGTAAATATATAAAGCTCGGAATAACTAAGTCTAATCTCTTAGGTAATTTTTCAAGGGCAGTATCCTTGGCACTAACAACGAAACATAAGCCTGTTTAAAATAAGCGTATAGGCCTCATTGTCCATCTGCTTTACATATATACATACTAATTGTGTTGTCTGTATGTTGGTTTCCGCGGTAACAACGGAAGTGGGCAATGTTAACTCATTTGTATATCATGCAAAATTAATTAATGTAGATTCTACTCGTAGATTGGTTATGTACTTGAGACCTAAACATTAAATAGTTATATAAAAATGCGTATTATTTTTTTACTGAATAACACAAATTAAACTAATCTCCGAATTATAACGATTAAGTGTCAATTACATTTAAAAGCCATAAAACGGACTTTCAAAGCTTCCGGGCATTCGTAAATAGGGTGGAATTTAATTTAATTAAATTCCACCCTATTTACGAATGCCCAATTACGAATCCAATTTAAAGGACAAATTGTGGTATTTAATTTAATTAAATGCCGTATTAAATACTATAACTTCTCCTTTAAATTATGGATTTCCGCAAAGTAACGCCTGAATCTATTAAATGTCTTAAAAGGGTGCCAATTGTTTAGAATTAAATTGGCTTTACTCTCGGAGAGGCAAAGTTCACTTGAGTTTCCTGAATACCACGTGGTTAAAATTCTGAAACATCTAGTACTTTTTTTTAATACGGTGGACAAATTGCAAGAATTGTTCTGACCAAAAAGTAATAAATTATATGTCTGGCACAAATGTGTTTTTCAATAATACTAATTCATAGAAACAATTATATATTATAATAACTGTAACATACATCCATACTAATATTATAAATGCGAAAGTAACTCTGTCTGTCTGTCTGTCTGTTACGCTTTCACGGCTAAACCGCTGAACCGATTTGGATAAAATTTGGTACAAATATAGTTTGAGACCCGAGAAAGGACATAGGATAGTTGTTATCCCGGAAATCCCACGGGAACGGGAACTATGCGAGTTTTTATTTTAGAAATTTTTCCACGCGAACGAAGTCGCGGGCAAAGCTAGTACTAAATAAGCGTGTTTGTATGAAGAGAATAAATGTATGTGGAGGTAGCAAGACAAATCTGCAGGGATTGTGACGTATGGCTCTAGGTTCTGCTTGCCTACCCCGTAAAGGATTTAACGTGAAGATATGTATGTACATTATAAACACCCAAACCCAGAAATAAAAACATAATATATGTTTATCACACAAATACTTGTTCCCGTGTTGGTCCCGGGCTCTTTTGAAGAATAGACCAACTGCCGTTCTGCCAGGCAGGTCGTAAAAGGCGATCGATTGGGTATGCGAGTCACTACCATCGTGGCTACTAGGTAGTAGAGTTCTGCATTGTCTCGCCCGGGTCTGGTAGCACTGCCTTACCTATTCCTGCCGCAATAGCATCAATGCTTGTCACTGTCCTGTTCCGGTTTGAAGGGTAAAGTAGCCGGTAAACTTATGCATGTGGCATAAGACCTCACCACAAGATGGCAACGCACCATTAACATCTTTGGTGTCTATAGGCGATGGTTGACTCTTTCCATCAGGAGACCCATTTGTATGTTTGCTATCTTATACTATAAAAAAAAATCCCGGCGGAAATCGTACCCGAGCCCCGTTACTCCCCGAGTTCTGACTTGTGAAGGGCAATATTATATATATATATATATATATATATATATATATATATATATATATATATATATATATATATATATATATATATATATATATATATATATATTGATTTTATCAATTGAAATAAGGTTCTATTTTCAATGACTCCGACCCCAAGCAAAAATAATCGTACCTATTCTAGTTGAAAAATATTTCAGTAGTATTTCCAGTAGCCCAGTAGTTCGTATTCAATGTCACGTGCACTAAAAAGTATCTTCACGCCCATATCCCCGAAGACGTTTGCAGAGGTACAACAAGTGCACCCACGATTAGTCGAAGATACTTGGTCCCATAATGTGAATAGGTGGCAAGCCAACCGAGCACGTCCACTGCTTCTAATAAATATATGTATAGCTAATAACTTTACTACAAATCGACATAGATTATCTACCATTATTTACAAGGGTACGTTTCAATAAAAATAGGTAATTGTTATGTCCTTTACACTTGTTAAACCTTGGTACTGGCATTGTTCAGTAATAATACACCTGAACATTATTTTATACAACAAAGCACAATTAAAATAACGCAACGATCAAAAGGAAAAGATAATTATTAAT
This sequence comes from Apodemia mormo, assembly GCA_036924255.1. Taxonomy (NCBI): domain Eukaryota; kingdom Metazoa; phylum Arthropoda; class Insecta; order Lepidoptera; family Riodinidae; genus Apodemia; species Apodemia mormo. The sequence goes on along the minus strand of JAUPFN010000005.1, from coordinate 41,179,687 downwards.
ATCTCAAGTCGTGAGAATTACTAAAGATTACGAAAATAACAAGTTTTTAATAATAATTAGAGTGACTGACACCTCTATAAATAAATATTCATGGGACTAATTACACTTACTGATCTAACCCTAGTAAGCAAATTATTTGCTTGTGTTATGGGTGTTAGTCAACGATACTAATACACATAAATATATAAATACTGGAATATAATAAACACCTAAACCCGGAAATACCAACATTTATGCTCATCAGTCATCTCACGAAATGCATGTCCCCGTCGGGGATCGAACCCGAGCCCCGTCGATTGTGTAGTGAAGGTCGCTAACCACTCGACCAACGGGGCGGTTACCTCTATACATTATATTGTCATTAATCTTCATACAGTAACTAACTTAAAAAAAAAAACTAAAACACTGCAAGATATATTTAAGTTTCGTGCCAATACAGCAATAATGTTTTTTTTTGGGATAAATAGTAACCTATATGCCAAGTCAACACATAAACATTCTGGGGCCCGATTCACGTAACAAACTTTTCTACCGTGTTGGTCTGGGTTCCATTGAATAATAGGCCAATTGCCGTTCTGCCAGGCAGGTCATAAAACGCGACCGATTGGCTATTCGAGTCACTACCAGCGTGGCTACTAGGTGGTAAAGTTCTGCATTGTCTCGCCCGGGTCTGGTACCACCGTCTTACCTATTCCTGCCGCAATAGCGTCAGTGCTTGTCACTGTCGTGTTCCGGTTTGGAGGTAGCCGGTAAACTTATGCATGTGGGCATTAGACCTTGCCACAAGATTGCAATGCACTCGTTACCATCTTTGGTGTCTATAGGCAATGGTTGACTCTTTCCATCAGGAGACCCATACATATTTTCTTGCACATTATGTCGCATTGTAGCACGACGCGACTTTGTCGACAAATCTGTGACGATACCAATACATAAAAATACATATTCAATACTGAAATAAACATAGTTAATAATCACACAAATCCAAAAAATATATCAGACGAAGAAAACTAGTTATTTTGCAATTTTCCGCGAACTTTTAGGTGTACCTTTGTGATTTATAAAATATCAAAAAATATTTACATTTATGCTTATTATACATACGCTTGTTCCTGTCGGCGATCGAACCCAAGTATCGCTGATTGCGTCTGGGTCGCTAATCAGTAACCACACGATCAATGCGACGATGTACATTTAGATTTGTTAAATTTAGTACACATATGTATATATATATCCCTAAAATCTTCTAAATTTATAATAAACAATACATTACTTATACACGAAAGTATGACCAAATTAAAAAATAATTTTTCTTTGAATGTTATAAACAACCAAACATTTTTAATCAGGCCCACTGATACTAATTGCTCATATAAGTCAATAATGCACCATTCACGGTCGGTGTTTGCTTTCGTCGGGCGCTTTTCAAAAGGACGTCGACCGATTGTTGGCCACTCCTCGAGAAAAACCTAATCATCACTAATGACGTGTTCCTGATATTGGACATTTAGTGTTAATTGGTGACACTTATGATAACGCGGACAACTTAATGGACAACGGTAATAGATTCGAGAAAGGGGAATTATATTGAGCAAATAAAAATTTGTCCGTGATGTTTTGATACTGAGGATTATGGAAAAGAAAATGTAACAAAATGAGAGAAATAATATATTAAATTACTAATTAATAAATAGATATATATGTAAAGCAAATTTTATTCATTTATAATATTAAGTAGTCATAAAAGTATGTTAAAGACGCACAGAGATTTATTATTAAAAAATCTATCAAATATTAAACATAAATTGTAGTAAAAAATATATATAATAAATTGTAGTATGTGTGCGTATGCGTGTACGTATGTGTTTCTGTGGATGTATGTGCGTGTGACTACGTTACCGCTTCAATGATTTCAATACAAATTGCAAGATCGAGGCTCTTTAGGTCAAACTATTAATCACAATTTAATTTCCTAAAAAAGTTTCAGTGTCATGCATTTCTGACAATTTCAAATACTTGCTTGTCTTCATCTTGCTCGAGAGTACATTCATACTATAGAATATGTATATAGTGTTTGTCTTAACCTGTTTCATATCCATACTCCGAACAAGCTAAATTTATATTCAAATAATCAATTATTCAATACTTTATGTGAATGATGATGAATCTCATTAATATATTTAAAAAGCAAAAGCTGCATTTACAACATTTTTGAACTTTTTTAAGAAAAACAAACAAATGTCAACTAAGGAAATATAAAATAAATAAAAATTAAAAACAATATTTATCATCGGCATTTGATAAAATATTATCTAAATTTATTTTGATCAGTACAAATGATCAAGTTATTTATTTTGTAATTCACCCCATTTATGTTTAATAATAAAGCGAATTAATACTTTCGATTGGAATAAATTCTGTAAATACACATATTTAAAGTTTAAGCACCAAGTTTATAAGCTCATATTGATAGCTGTACAGATCATAGCAATACATATAATATTTCTGCAACTAAGCGCAAGCATTTGTGAAGTGGTTTTCTTTAAGTTGACTTTCTATAACGCCAGAGAAATGATAACACAGCGTTGAACAACATAATATGTACCATACAAAGTTAAACGATGAGTATTTAGCAATGTGGTCTACCTTGGAACATCTAGACCGCGCACATCCCGACAATGCCGTTTGACGTTTGAGATCCCTGTTGGCGACTTTAATTGTAGCTTGAGTAAGGACTTGAATCAAAAAACTGTATGGCTAGTATTATAAATGCGAAATTTTGTACATTCGGGATGAATTGGAAGAAATTCGTTAAACTATCTTCAAAACCGCTAACATAATATTTTATTCCAGAAAAATTCATTATCCCCGTAGGATTTTCAGACGAAAAAACGACTTACACATTTCTATAGTACTTAGCATTGTCGTGTTCCGGTTTGGAGGGTAAAATGGCATGTGTCAGTTCACACCGCCACAAAGATAGCAACGATCCGTATGGCGATAGGTACCTATTAATTAAAATACAGTTATAGAGATTATAAAAATATTAATATACAATTGAACCTCAGATAAAAGAAAATAAAGATCTAGCCCTGCCATATGTCACAGTGACGCCAATATTTGATCCATGTCTGAGTTTATTGTATGACACCTGGATATGTACTGACAGGGATCAGCTTGAAATGGAATGTAAGTGTGTGTGTAATCGTTGTATTTATTTACACGGATCAACTTGGTTTTGAGGCTTCAATAAAATGTTCTAGGCGCTCTGTCTTTATATTTCTGCTCTGAGAATTAAACATTGAAACGTTAAAGTGTTTGACGTTTGTGGCATGTGCGTAAAGTCACAATTTTAAGGAATTATAAAACCGTAACAAAAAAGCGTTGAAGACTGAATCTAGCGTAAAACACGCCCATGTCCATGTAGCAACGACCGTAGGAAACATTAATACTTCACACACTTTTAAAACCGTAACGCAATGTTTGCCCAGTACGCAGAACCAAGGGCAAAAGCGAAAACCAAAAGGAACAAAACACAACCAAATCCTCCAATAAAAGATAACGTTAAAGTTGAAAATCCTGTAGCAATTTTAAAAGTTAAACTTGATATCCTCTATCATACGGCTATAATCGTCAAGGATCGTTCCCATATCGAACACGTAGATTACCATTACGACCGACCCATTACACTTTACGAGGTTTTGATTGAACCGTATCTAACAATAAAGGAGCACGAAAGGTATTACGATCGATTTACGATCACCATTAAGTGAATGTCGTTTAACGGAGATCCAATATAACACTGTAAATCACTTGTTTACAAACATCACAATAGGTGTTAACGGATTAAACGTCGTCGTTACATATCGTCGACTCTAAATTAGAATTAGATTTGGAAGAAAACTAGGTTTGGAAAACTAGATTTGGAACAAATGTAAATTTATTAGATGGATTTAAATTTATACAAACGCAGTTTGCGTTTTTTGTTACTATTCCAGTATAGTCATTTGATTAGAATGGAGTAATCTCAACATTCCAAATAAGATACTTACTCATTAGTACCATCATAGCGTCTATATTTGTCATTGTTATCTTTCAGCTTTGCGGGCATGGTAGCAGAAAGAAATACATCGTTTATTTATGTTAATGGACTAAACGATCGTTAGATATCGTCCACTCTAAATTAAATTCAGATTTAGAACAAAATGTAAATGTTTTGGATGGATTAAAATTGTATAAATGCAGTTTGCAAATTTTGCGACTATACAGATCGTATCTTCACTACGTGGAGATGATCTCAAAGTATCTTCACGCTCGTATCCCCGAAGAAGTAGGAAGAGGTGCAACCAGTGCACTCACGAATAGCCGAAGATACTTAGTCCCATAATGTGATAGGTGACAAGCCTATCGCCAACCGGGCACTTATCCAATTCCGGGCAACGTTGTATTAATCAGAAAAATAAAAACTTGCACTATTTTTGAATTGCCCGACACGGGAATTGAACACGGGGATCTCGTGTAGTTAACACTAACACATGTCAGCCTTCCAAAGACGTCACCATCTTCATACCTACCATCATATAAGTTTGCTCGTGTATTAGAATATCGATATTTACATGAGGTCCTATTCAATAAGACGTTATTCGTTGATAAAAAACACCGCTGGTGTATTATCGCAGACACAAAGTGCCCTATTACACAATAGGGACAGGTTGTTTGTCGGACGCTTGCCGCCTATACACTATCCCTCATAAATCCTTACATTTTAATCTTTACAGTGAAATGTCAATAGATAAGTGAAAGTTAAGGAACTTAATACATTAAAAAGGGGCTTTTTATTAAAAAGTAAGATTTTTTTATAAGCACTTCGGCTATTATTATAATTATAGATAAATAGTTAGAATTTAAGGTAGACTTCTACAAGGAGCTTCAAAGTTAAAACTCTAACCGATAAACTAGATGAATACTATTAAACACGGTTTTGGTCTGGGAACGTGTAGCCGCACATAGTTGCAAATGTACCTACCACTGTCAAAAATGTCAAACGTTAGTAGATACATATATTATACACATTGTGAATAAATAGAAATATGTCATTTTGTGCAATTTTATTATGCCGACAACAAGCGAAAGTTCAAAAAATACCCCTAGAGTAATTTTATCTTATCGGTAAGTACTAGGTGAAACTCTGTTTTGTGTGAAATGAACAACGGAATCAGGACAATCAATACATATAATAAAATCAATACATATAATAAAATCGTAGGAAAGTCAAAACTGTACATTGAATATTTTTTTAAAAGAATACTTGGGGCGTGATCTACAATCGATACCGAAGCCAAAAACATAGTTTTTAGAATTTTTGTCTGTTTGTCTGTATGTATGTCCGGGGTAAACTCAAAAAGTACTGCATGGATTTACTTCAAATTTTGCATGAATATTACTAACAGGTCGGGTCAACATATAGGCTACATGATCACGCTATCACCTACGGGGGAGGAGCAGTGCGGAGTAAACGAAGTCCGCGCGGACGAAGTCGCTGGCAACAGCTAGTTACACCAATAAAATTATCTTATTCCAATTTTTTTACAACCAACCAACCAAAACATGTTAAAGAAAAACGATACTGTAAACAGGGGTCACATCCAAGGTTACATCCTAAAATCCATGTACCAGTCATTATCTCTCGCGATTACTGAACTATATGACGTCACACAATCACTGGTCCCGAACTAAATTACACACCACAAGATTTATTCCACAAATTAGATTCCAAATCCATAATAGTAAATCGACAGTTTTGAAAGATGATACTGTGTTTTCTAATTACAAACAAACATATTTGGTTTATAGTAAACTACCTTTTATAGTATTGGGAACAGGATTAGACCTATTCGTCTAGAGCGGTTAGTGTTCCTAACTTTCAAATTTATTAATTACTAGCTGTGCCCGCGACTTCGTTCGCGTGGAAAAAATTCTAAAATAAAAACCCGCATAGTTCCCGTTCCCGTGGGATTTCCGGGATAAGAACTATCCTATGTCCTTTCTTGGGTCTCAAACTATATTTGTAACAAATTTTATCCAAATCGGTTTAGTGGTTTGGCCGTGAAAGCGTAACAGACAGACAGACAGACTGACAGACTGACAGACAGACAGACAGACAGAGTTACTTTCGCATTTATAATATTAGTATGGATAGTATGGATAAAAAAATACATTTACTATAATTATTTGGTTTACCTTTACCTACCGCTTTACCTTTCCCTACCGCAATAGCGTCAATGCTTGTCATTGTCGTGCTCCGGCTTGGAGGATAAGGTAGCCGGTAGACTTATGCATGAGGCATTGCCATCCCGCCACACGGATAGCAACATACCATTAACATCTTTGGTGTCTATAGGCGATAGTTTCTCTCTTCATTAGAAGAGCCATCTTTTTGTTTGCTATCTTATGGTATGTAAAATACCTATTACCACTAGCTGCCGTGTGCAGCTCGCTGCATTATAAAAGTTTTTTGTAAATCTCTCGAGAACAACTGTTTTTTTCGGGATATAAAATAGCCTATGTATTATTCCAAGTCATCATCTACCTGTGTGCCGAATTTCATCCAAATCCGTTCAGTAGTTTTGGCATGATTGAGTAACAAACATCCATCCCTCCATCCGTCTATCTTTATAATCTTTTCTCATTTATAATCTACTAGCTGCAGCGTGCAGCCCGCTGCATTATAAAGTTTTTTGGTGAATCCCGCGGGATCCCCTCATTTTTCCGAAATAAAAAGTAGCCTATGTGCTATTCCAGGTCATCGTCTACCTGTGTGTCAAATTTTATTCAAATCCGTTCAGTAGTTTTTGCGTGATTGAGTAACAAACATCCATCCAAACATCCAAACTTTCGCATTTATATTATAAATATAGATATCTATATTTAATATTATAAATGCGAAAGTTTGGATAGATGGATGTTTGTTACTCAATCACGCAAAAACTACTGAACGGATTTGAATGAAACGGTAGATGATGACCAGGAATAGCACATAGGTTACTTTTTATCCTGGAAAACTTAGACGAACCCGCGGGATCCACCAAAAACTTTTATAATGCAGCGGGCTGCATGCTAGTATTAATATAAAAATATAGCTATTGTTTATGTGGGTAAACGGTCTTTACCTCAAAAGATCTCAAGCCACTATATAAAATATATATTTATGGCACTCTATCCTATAAAGTACGCGCTGTTTTTTCCTTTCAGTGGCTTCGCAGAGTTCACTTATGAGTTATGAGAGTCCATGGTAGGTTGCAAATTGGTTTCTTCTCTGAGTTTTTGTTTCTTTTTTGTTTCGCTGGATAATTCAAATTTCGCTGGATTTTTTGTTGTATATGAAAGTCATATTTATAGGTTACGTTTGGCATTTATTGTTTCTGATTAAGCAAAAAAATGTAATGTAAATGTCTAATGAGGGAGATAGAAACACGCTCGAATATTATGGCAGGCGAATCAATCATTCTGTGACCGCAGGTACATATAACCGAAAAATAACGTTAAACGATATTATAAGGACGTGCAGCGGATGTACATAATGATATAATAGAGGTTAATGCAATATTGTTATTATTAATACTACCTTTGTAATAACTAACAAGGTATCATGATGTCAGCTAAATTGTTCCCTTTAGATATAGGTAGTTGTATACAGTGAAGATAAATGATGAAAGAGGAGCCAGGACAGTATTAGCATACGTACGATAATTATTGTACATGTACCATAATTTCATGATCTTTTCGATCATTTTAATTTTTAAGTTTAAGCGTACAATCCTTAGAAAAATACAATAACAGGTTAAAACTTCATAGTTTACAAATTTTGACGGTTTTCTATTCTAAACTTATGGGAAATTTTAAATAATACGAAAATATTTAAACAACATTTTCAATAAATAATGTTTTACAATAGAAATTAAATATAATTTTATAATGTACAATAATTTAGTTAAAGGTACAATAATTTTACGGTTCTGGTTCAATAATAATTTTTGCGGGTCTGCCAACACTGAGCTAGGAGTATATTGAGGTTATAAAGTGGAGTTACAGCCATTTTTCTCCGTGTTCCTACAAACTTAATCTTACTGGCTGCTCTATCCTGAAACCGCACAGATATTTTCCGATATTAAAGTGATATTATAGCGAAAAAAATAAGAAAGGTTTTTCTATGTTTCTGTAACACGCTACAGGGTTCTATTATAGCCCATGCTCGCCTATTTTGAGTTATCTGACAGGAAGAAAAATAATAATTCAGTAACTACTACAAAATATATCACTAGAACACTATATGGCAGTTACATTACGCTACAACAAAATTCAACATTAACGCATTTATACAAAGATACAGAGACTGAGCTTGAGACTGAAAATAAAATATTTTACATTACTGGACAAATCACACGAATTGATCTAGCTCCAACATGTAAGCAAATTATTTGCTAATGATACGGATGTTAATTAAATAAATATACATTTTGTCTCATAATAATAATATAAAATACTGAAATAAATGTAATGAACACAAATCTAGCAGATGCCTGTTCTGTTAGGGACCAAAACAGAATCTCGTCTCATGCCGGGTTACTATAATCAACGATTCGTCATTTGTTGATGTAGCTATTAGCAATCAATTTATAGTAACAAGTTATTTGGTCATTTCGTAATTTGGCGTTTATAGGAAAAGTCAGCTTACGTCCTCGTAGAAAATATTACTACTCTTAACAAAAACAAGTATTTTTCTTGAACTGGGTATCAATCGACGACTTCAGAGTCAAATACATACCCGCAAAAATAATTTCATAGTAAAAAAAATACGAGCAAAATAATTTCGTCCAAAAATAATTTAGGAATAAAAAATACGATCAAAATAATTTCGTAAAATAAAGTCGTGCAAAGATAACTTCATAAAAAATAAAAAGTATTATCACGCCCGGTTGTCTTGCAGGTTAGGCATAGTTTTCAATCTGTCTACCCTGCAAGTCACTGGGCAACGTCTATAGATTTTCCAGTTCACCACGATTCACCGATTTGTCGATTTGCGAGATGATTAGTGATCGCTATCGCCGTTTTTACCGTATTTACCGTTCAGATATGGATTATCGATTATTTCGAACAATAAATAACCAGGACTGACAGCTTTACATTGCCCGAACCTGGAATCGGACCCGGGAGCGCATGATTTTAGCCAAATAGGCCATTACTAGGGAAACCGCGAGGCAAAAATAAATTACGACTAAAATTATTTTGTGAAATATAGTTCCTAAAATAAGTTCGTGCAAAAATAATTTCATCAAATAAATACAATTTAAAACATACTCGTAGACTTAAGTTTCACCTCAGAACTCTTTTTTAAGTGAAACTAAAACATTTTAAGTGTGCGAACGCGTATTAATTTAACAAAAACAATGGGCCAACGACAATTGTTTCGTATGTACGGTGTTGTGTAATTTTTGCATAACTGTGTGGGACCAGAGAGAGCTTAGTGAACTGCTATCATAGGATCATCAGTGGCCAGTAACGATTTTATAACGAATGAAGTACGTTAAGCTATACATTGCTTATGTAGATGGACCTGCAACTACATATTATATGTATACTATTTGTCACAGTTTCAATGCATACAAAACACAATATTTCTCTCCTAATAGTCCAAGAGCTCTTGCTGTAAATTCTGTGTTTTATTCAACCTAAAATTTTGCAGCATATAATTTAACTATAAAAAAATGGACCTGTAAAAGTTCCATATTGTTTGAGAGATTTTCAGTTTTAATGTCTTATTAAAAATTGTTTAAGTATGTAATGCAATTGAAGAAAAAAGTATATATATTTCGTAGTTCGTTTATTCTCGATCTGTGACTCGTAATAGTCCCAGATCTCATGGTGTAATTTCTATTTAGTATTTGTTTCAACAGGGCTTGTTTACTGGTCAATTTTCAAACCTAAATCAGCACAAATACATTAGAACCGTTTTGTTACGTTTTGCTCTAATTAATCTTAAAAAATGCCGGTTACCTTAAGGAGTAAAATTATATGAGTTTGAATCAATAAACTGGTTTATGGACGTAGTTTTTTTCTCTATCTCTTGTTTGATGTTTAACGCTTCTAATTTTTGCCTGCACTTTGCTTGACGTACCTTTCGCGGTTGTGGCTTAAACCGGTTTATTTAGGGCTATAAAGCGCTCTCGTCTTAGATACGCGTCGGGTGTAACCTTTGGTAAACACCGCTAAAAACCTCCATAAGTCGGTATTTTTAAACCGGTTTTAAACTCTGGTTTCAACTTAAACTTTATTTGTTCGTTGTTGTAGCTTTTATTAGTGAAATAAATCATTTAAACCATCCGTTTATTATTTTTCTGTAGATTTTGAGACTCAATGAATATTGTTAGTATATGTAGCATAACTTCAAAACAAAAAATATTTTAAAATCTACGCTGTTTTTAATACGAACAAAAACATTTGGTATTTTGCAAATAATGTTTAATACCTTAATTTAACACGCAATCTACATATTAGCGTGATTCAAGTATCCTTGTCGATTTGTAGCGTATTTGGATTTAGTTCCGTTTAAGTATAATTTACAACCGCGTAATATGTATAATATACAACGTAATTATAGCTAAACGTATTATAATTAAATTCAGGTAGACAATTATCATATACATTATATAAGCAGTATACATGATTGACCATTTAAGGTTACTTATAAAAAGCCAGACGATTTCGTCACTACATTTTTTTTGAAATTACATATAATTAAAAAGACTTTCAGGTTGCCATCTTTTAGTATCATGTCAAAATAAAAATACCATAGCAGGCTAGGTTTCAATTGAATTAATAAGTGAACAAGTAAGGTACCAAAACCAACTTTTGAATTATTAATAGGGCGGAGCGGGGCTATTCTTAAATAAAAAATATGTAAACGGTTGGCCCTACAGGCCATCTCTGACACTTTCCACTAAATTAAGGTATTTTAAGCTCAAAAGTGTGAAAACTATAAACATAGATTTTTTCAGTTCAAATATCTATTTTGATAAAAATGGCAGTATATATTGATTTTTGAAAAGATGTATATTTTGGAAACTTTAATCGATTTTGATCTTTCGAATGGCATTCAACGCAATTTTTGAAATCTAAAATATTGCGTTAGCTAAATAATCGATAGGTTGAAAAAATTCGAAGCGAGGTCGTGAAACTTTTTTTTTTCAAAAATTTTCATTGATAAATCCCAAAAAAATTGAGCGTTTTTGATCTCATTAACGGTGTTTGACGCAGTTTTTAAAGAAGAAGATTTCTAAGTCAATTGGTGTATTAGCCTGAAAGTTATTTCAAAAATATTAAGTAAATATGCTAAAACTGATGGGCAGTTTAATATTTCATTTTTTTGTCGTTTCATATTTTATATTAAAATTTTCTCCAAAGATTTCTCCTAAACGGATAAACTGATTTTGGTGAAATCTATGCATTAGACGTAGTTTTTTGAGGAATAGAGCCCATATGTTTTTGTGCTCAATCGGTACAATAAACTGGAAGTTATATTAAAAAATACTGTTCCGCTAAAAAATTGTTTTTTTTTTAAATATCTCATAATTTCCTGGGCCGACTTGGTACAAATTTTCAGGAAGTCTAAGTTGAGCGTACTTCGTCCACGCGGACTTCGTTTACTCCGCATTGCTCCTCCCCTATAGGTGATAGCGTGATAATATATAGCCTATATGTTGACCCGACCTGTTAGTAATATTCATGCAAATTTTGAAGTAAATCCATGCAGTACTTTATGAGTTTACCCCGGACATACATACAGACAAACAAAGAAACAGCCAAAAATTCTAAAAACTATATTTTTGGCTTCATCGATTGTAGATCGCGCCCCAAGTATTCTTTTAAAAAATATTCAACGTACAGTTTTGACTTTTCTACGATTTTATAATATATGTGTATGTATATATATATATATATATATATATATATATATATATATATATATATATATATATATATATATATACATATACATACATACAGACATACTGAAACATCGTACGTCATACGTCATCGTGGAAATAGTCAGAAAATGTTCCTAGGACCTAAAAAACCGAAACCGGGTAAAAATCAGTAACTTCCTTATCTACATACGTAGCGGGAAGTTAAAAAAACACAAGCTCTCGGAGTGCTCGTTTATATAAACTGTCTTCATAGAGCCATTAGGTTACGAGAGCGAAAGCCCTGCGCGGACGTGCGAATACGGGGGCTTACGCAACTGCACGCACTTTAACTATTATTGCTCGTCGTCTATGGTACAATAAATTGACACGATAGGCTTATAAATTTAGAATGCGTTTCCTGTCCAACGAAGGATTTATTAATAGCTAACCACTGTGGTTTTGTATTTTGGAAGCTACAATAATAAATATAAGATTTATTTTTGTGACAACGTGTTTAAGTTGAAATGTATTAGGACGAAAAACATGCGTTTAACTCTTCACATAATCACTTGTGCCTTGTAAATCATTTCAACAAACTTTTGATATTTAAATTCATGCATTTATTTTTGTATTTACGTCTCGAGATCACATTTTGATATTCAAATACCCAATTGAAATGAAACCATGTATTTGGACTTCAATATGACTTGTGACTAAGACGAGACATGTGACTATTATATTTATTAAACTGATATTAGATATACATATAAAATAAACAACATAATATTAACTTAATATTTCCACGTTATTTAAAAAACTACGCTTTTTAAACGTTTCTCAGCGTCCTGCATCGAACACAAAACTATCAACCTCATAATAAGAGTTGCTAATCATTATCGATAATTAGGTAAATAAATCTAATAATAATGTTAGTGATTACACGAATTGATCTAACCACAAAGCAAGTAATTTAATTGCTTGTAATATGAATGTTACTATATTAATACATATAAATACATGTATAAATATCACGGAATAGAAGAACTCGTTTTTTCAAACTAAACATTCAAATTCAAACGAACCCGAGCCCCATTGATTGCGTATTCAGGGTCGCCAACCACTCGACCAAGCAACAGGTCGGTGAAAATAAAAAAAGTTATTCCAATAATCTTATTTAAGCCATGTCCCAAACTTATTAAGCAGATAATAATTAATAATATTTTATGAAATCATATATCACATTTCTGGTGTTTTAGATAAAATTCTGGATAAAATCAACTAACGTGCGGCAGCAAAGGTTAACAACCATATCATAGAACCAACAGTTTAAATCAGATTTTCTTAAGAAGCTGATAAAAATCTCCTAAAATGAAAATATAACAAGTTAAAGATATACCTTAAAAGATTGTAGTCATTATGTAAATTAATATTTTTATTTGTTAATATTAAATTATTCTAAGAATTTACGTAGCTATATATGTACGTATGGCAAAATGTTTTACTATAACAAAGAAGTTGTAAGAGTAAAACTTAAACACGACAAAACTAGTTGAAGTTTAAATAGGTCAATTTATACGAAGGGTCGACATAACACGTGCGAAGCAAGTGTTAAGATTAGAGACGCTACGAATAGTGATTTTGCCAAATATCGAATATTCGGCCAGGCCTTTGACTGAATACCGAATATTCGGCCTTCGAATATTTGACGGCGTATTTGTTTCATTAACGAGTTGATCGTATTACGACACGCATTATTTATTTATGACAGATTGAGTAACTAATAGTGTTGTGTTGTCCCGCTAAAAATATTATCTATTTGTGAGTGGTTACGCAAAAAGGGACCTCAAGGGAAAATAATTGATTTCGAGTAAATCACGTTTAAAATGTTGAGTCGAAATGAGAGAGGCGCGGGGTGTTTTATGTTAGTGTCGTTAGTGAGCGACTTCGTCAGTGAGAAATAGCACGTGTTTGCGATAGCTGTATTATTGGTGACTTATTTATTCGTCTTTTACTTGTCTTTATGTGCGCGCTAGAAAAAGAAACTAGTGTGCGCTGTGTAAGGTGTAATATTTTCAAAACTGCCTCGGCTTACATAAAAAAATCATTAAAAAAAAACTACGGCACCTAAAATTATTTTGATTAGAACAAAACAAAGATGAAGGATCATAGAATCAGAATTTATCAAAAAAAAAAACCGTTTCCAATCCCTTCAGGTCCCTTTTTGCGTAACCACTCACATTTGATGGCCCAAAGAATGTATCAAAAATGTTGAAAAAATGTCTTCATACATAACAACTTGCCTTTGATTAATTTTTAGGTATTAATTGTAATGTTTCTTGGTATTTAACATATAATTTTTTTTGAAACTTTTTGTCATGATTATCACGGTCGGATAAGCCAAATACCGAATAGTAACCAAATATTCGTAGCATCGCTAATTAAGATATATTGTGTTTATTGTCCGCCAAACGGAGTCAATTCCACCTGCCTCTGTCTTTGCCGGGTGTGGCCATGCCGATAACTGGCCACCTTGAGCTCCTTGGTATCATCTTAACGTCTACTCTCAACTTTGGTTCGTACATCGAATCAAAAACCCAAATTGCCTCAAAAAAGATTGATATTCTGGCAAAGATGAGACAGTATTTCAGCCCGGGACAATTGCTCAACTTTTCTCAAGCCCAAGTCAGTTCGTACATAGAATACTGCTCTCACCTTTGGGATGGATCCGCCAAATGCCAGCTGGAGGCGGCCGAGGAGATAGAGAGGCATGCCATGAGGCTCATAAACGACGATCTGGTAAATTTTGGAGAGTGCGCTGCGGATTTGCACGACTTAATTCCACCATATTGATCCCGGGCTCCCGTGTTGGTCCCGGGCCCTCGTGTTTGTCCCGGGCCCCCGTGTTGGTCCCGGGCTCCTCCGTGTTGGTCCCGGGCTCCTTTGAAGAATAGGCCAATCTGCCTGCCAGTCAGGTCGTAAAAGGCGACCGAGTGACTATGCGTGTCACTACCATCGCGACTACTAGGTGGTAGAGTTCTGCATCGGCTCGACCGGGTCTGGTACCACCGCCTTACCTATTCCTGCCGCAATAGCGTCAGTGCTAGTCACTGTCGTGTTCCGGTTTGGAGGGTAAAGTAGCCGGTAAACTTATGCATGTGGCATTAGACCTCGCCACAAGATAGCAACGCACCATTAACATCTTTAGTGTCTATAGGCGATGGTTGACTCTTTCCATCAGGAGACCCATCTGCTTGTTTGTTTTCTTATCATATAAAAAAAACCATCCCCGTTTTTCTATCGATCGTCGAGTCGCACAGATTCTACGCATCGCCATAAGTAGACGTTCCATGTATCCGGATAAAGCAGTTCAACTCGACATTCATTCGAACCGCAAGGGACTGGAACATGCTTGCTGAGCCTGTGTTCCCCGACGAGTACAATCTGGGGACCTTCAAGAGAAGAGTGAACAGGTACCGTCTAGGGAAACGCGTTCAATCTTAGCTTACCATTAGGCGAGATCGTAGTCAAGAGCTTCCCTATCGACAATAAAAAAAAATATAGTCACTTATAGTTAAACTAGCTGTTGCCAGCGACTTCGTCCGCGCGGATTTCGTTTACTCCGCACAGTCACCTCCGTAGGTGATAGCGTGATAATATGTTGACCCGACCTATTAGTAATATTCATACAAAATTTGAAGTAAATCCATGCAGTACTTTTTGAGTTTACCCCGGACATACATACAGACAAACAGACAAAAATTCTAACTATATTTTTGGCTTCGATATCAATTGTAGATCACGCCCCAAGTATTCTTTTAAAAAAATATTCAGTGTACAGTTTTGACTTTCCTGCGATTTTATTATATGTATAATAAAGATTATCGATATTATAAACTACTTTTATAGACGCTATAATCCACGCAGATGGCAAATCTGCCTAAAAATTTAATTTATTATATATATTTCATTTTATTGTTTTTTTTATTTTTTAATATACATTTGAATACAAAAAAGGAGGAGGTTAACAATCGTCGGAATCCGACGATTGTTAACCTCCTTCCTTTTAGGAAGTAGGTTGAAAATGTAGCCTTCTACTAGTAAAAGATTTTTTAAAATCAGTAATTCTAAAGATTATTACTTCCTACAAATAATAAACTCAATGTTTATTACCTTTACCTCTTCTTTACCTCTTCATAATCCATACCAATATTATAAATGTGAAAGTCTGTCTGTCTTACGTAGTACGAAACTATTAATACAATAACAGAATATAAAAATAAAGATACAATATCCGCTATTTTTTGGTCTAGCTAAATAGTTCAAAACAATTCACTTCAAAGATTCCGGTTCAAAATTAAAATTCAAAACTGATAAAGCATGCGATTTAAAAGTAACTGTTAAATTATAGTTAAATAAAAACTTGTGTATAGAAACAAATAACTACAAAGCACATAATGATGATAACTTAAACACCAATTGAAAAATATAATTAAATGCAATAATATTTGTAAATATAAACAGCATAGAGTAAAAGACACCAAGTACTTACAGACTAAAAACTACTCCGAAGGTTTTGGAGATGACACCAATGGTCTTCTTCCAGCCTTTGATGAACTGGCGACGGCGCGCCCCTCGGGGCGACACCGCGCAAGGGACTAATTCCTCGTATGAACTAATTTTGACGGATTTAGAATAATACGAAAAAAACTATCGTCACCGAGAAATCACTTCAAAAGAAAGTAATAAATCACTGTATTGCAACTCCATAATCCTATAATAGAAAACGTTCATTCACTTTTTTTTAATTTAAACTTCGAGCGATATCGTAAGTTAAAGACTGCGAGAGACGTGCATTCATGAACGCGACTCGAGTCATACTGAGTTACGGTTTGTAGAGCTCGCTACGCCTGCTACGGGGGTAGCTTTTTAAGCTCAAAGCCTTGACGCCTCGTCTTATTCAGTTGCAGCTTTGGATGACTCAAGCGGAAGATGCCAGAGGGCAAGTAATTTTCTCTATTAGCACGCGGCACTGGTCTGCGATTTGTGAGGAATTTTACATGTCTGTAACCTCTAGATGCCTCTAGCGAAAGCCTAAAGTAATTTACATTGTGCTAATTTATTTTGGTACAATGCAAATTGTGCCAAATTATTTTGCTAAAGAAAAGCAGTTCATTTAGGACAGATCCATTAAATTACTTTTTTAACATTTTATCGTTTTGTAAAACCACAGAATATAACGGAACTTGAAGTCAATCAAAACAAAACAAACACTCTTACACTTATATATTTTAACTTAAAAAGAAACCCGTCGCGCATTCGGACGTAAAGTGGTGGACAACTATTACATACAGGAATAACCAACAGTTTTAGGTGACAGGTGGCCAGCCAAATCGTGTACATATGTTCAGTCGCGGACAAGTCATATTGTCCAGGAAAACTGAAAAGAGTACATATTTAAAACGAATTGACCGACCCGTCCCAGAATCTATTAGTCTAGTCTAGTCTACTAGTTTAAATGTAAACTTTTCGGGTTATTTCGGTTTAACAGTTAAATACAAACATTTATGCTCCTCACACAAATGTTTGTCTCGGTCGGGAATCGAACAAGAGTCCCTTCATTTGCGTATTCAGGGTCAGGTATTTAAGATATTTGACATAGATACCAGTTTTATAATACTATCAGTAGTAAATACAAGAAAAAATTTTTAGACGGTTGACCCTACAGGCCATCCCTGAAACTTCCCGCTAAATTAAGGTATTTTAAGCTCAAAAGAGTAAAAACTATAAACAGATTTCTTCAGTTCAAACATGGCTGTATATTGATTTTTGAAAAGTTGTATATTTTGGAAACGCTGATTGAATTTGATCTTTCGAATAACATTCAACTCTATTTTTGAGATCTAAAATATTGCTTTAGCTAAATAATCGATAGGTTGAAAAATTTCGTAGCAATGACAAAAAATATATTTTTCAAATATTTTCATCATTAATAAATCCTAAACAAATTGACTGATTTTGATCCAATTAACGGTATTTTACGCAGTTTTTTAAGGATA
Source organism: Apodemia mormo (assembly GCA_036924255.1). Classification (NCBI taxonomy): domain Eukaryota; kingdom Metazoa; phylum Arthropoda; class Insecta; order Lepidoptera; family Riodinidae; genus Apodemia; species Apodemia mormo. The sequence goes on along the minus strand of JAUPFN010000005.1, from coordinate 41,161,668 downwards.
AAAGCTGGTAAGATTTTTAAGTCCATCGGTGTATTAGCCTGAAAATTATTTTAAAAATGTAAAGTAAATAAGCTAAAAATGTCGTAATTTTAATATTTGAATAGCTGTAACTTTTGAAAATTAGATTCGATTTTGATTCTTGAAATGCCAGCTGACGTATTTTTAGTACTTACTAAAATATTGTAGAATACCAAAAAATGATTGGTTGAAAAATTTCGAAGTTACGTCGACAAAACACTTTTTTTTTAATTTTTCGTCAACGATTTCTCCCAAACGGATAAACCGATTTTGATGCAATTTTTACATTAGATATAGTTTTTTGAAGAATGGAGCTGATTAGTTTTTGTACACAATCGGTATATTAATCTATGTTATGTTAAGAAAATACTGTTTCCCCAAAATTATTTTTGGGGTTTTTTCAAAATTTCTCAAAATCTCCTAGGCCGACTTGGTTCAAATTTTTAGGAAGTCTAAGTTGAGCAGAATCCAATCGAATGCCATCAACCGCGTTTCGATCGGTCCAGACATTCACACACACATACATACATACTGACGTCATCGCGAAAATAGTCGGAAAAGATTCCTAGGACTCCAAAACGTGGAGATCCGGTGAAAAATCGATTTTCGAAAATCGGGGTAAATTCAGTAACTTCCTATCTACATTACGTACTACGTAGCCGGAAGTTAAAAAATCTAGGTAACTTGGTTCAGGAATAATGCGAATATTTTTGAAATGCTAAAAATCGGCTAAGAAAGAAATCTTTGGGTAGGATCCGCGGAAATTTCTTAATTTTAGAGTAATATTCCTTTCTTTATTAACCTAAATAACTATGCTATTTGTTGCAATCATGGGCATTCTGTTACACAATGATCTAACACTCCGATGTTATAGGTATCGGAAAGGTACAAGTTGGTGCGTCATAGTTCCTTAGTAGGGTCTGAGTAATTAGTGATGCTAGTTTCAAGGACTTGTACAACATATATGTAAATTAAAATAAAACTTATGGTAAGTGGGCTCAATTAAAGGGCTTTGTCGAGGACGAATTTTATTAAAGTTACACATACACTAAGGGTAATTAAAAAGTACCCTTTGTGCCCCTACACACATATATTAACAAATAATTATTGACTCTCCATCACGAGAACGATCTGCTTGTTTGCTATTTTATGATATAAAAAAATTCAAAATATCACATGAGAAATTTAGCAGCAAGGAGGAATTTTCTTTATAAAAAGTACCCCGTAGACTACGAACACGTGTTATTCAGAATAATACTTCATAATATAAGTACTATATTTTTATCCAAAACAGTCGGTTTAAAGAAAGCGTGAAAGTGTAAAAGACAGACAGACCCGTGTTGTTCAGGGATCTGTTTGAAGAACAGGCCATCTATCTGCTGTTCTGCCAGTTCGTAATAGGCGAGCGATTGGGTATGCGAGTCTAGCCCGGGTTTTGGTACCACCACCTTACTTATTTCTGCTACAATAGCGCCAGTGCTTGTTACTGTCATGTTCCGGCTTGGATGGTAAGGTAGCCGGTAAACTTATGCGTGTGGCATTACGACTCTACCACTAGGATAGCGACGCATCATTAACATATTATGACATTAAGTATTAAGGCTATGGCTTCTTTTTCTTTCCATCAAGAGAGCCATCTGCTTGTTTGCTATTTTATATAAAAAAAAAATTGAAGCAAGGATGAATTTTCCTTTATAAAAAGTACCCCATAGCGTGATGGGTTTTTTACCCATTTCATCAGCTAAAAACTAAGCAAACTCTAACAAAAAATTCTGTGCAATTTTTGATGATATTCTCACAGTAGTCATTTAAACCGACTGGTTTGGATAAAAATGTAGTGCTTATAATATGAAGTATTATTCTGACGAACACGTGTTCGTAGTCTACGGGGTACTTTTTAAAAAGAAAATTCCTCCTTGCTTTTAATTTCTCATGTAATATTTTTAATTTTTTGATATCATAAAATAATAGCAAACAAGCAGATTATTCTCGTGTTGGAAAGAGTCAATAATTATTTGTTAATTATGTGTATAGGGGCAGAAAAGGCACTTTTTTAATTACCTTTAGTGTATGTGTAACTTTAATAAAAGTCGTCCTCGGCAAAGCCCTTTAATTGAGCCCACTTACCATAAAGTTTTATTTTAATTTACATATATGTTGTGGAAGGCTTTGAACCAAATTTCACGGATAAACTACTGAACAGATTTTAATGAAATTCGGCAAGGACATAATTGAACAACGCACCATTTACGTCTTTCGCGTATATATAGGAGAGGATTACATCATTCCATTAGAAAAACCATTGATTGTTTGCTATCATTTGCAAAAATATATATTTTCCCTACCCCAGATGACCGCCGCGATGTTTTTATTTTATGCTAGCTGTTGCCCGCAACTTCGTTCGCGCGGACTTCGTTTACTCCGCACAGCTCCTCCCCCATAGGTGACAGCGTGATAATATGTAGCCTATATGTTGACCCGACCTATTAGTAATATTCATGCAAAATTTGAAGTAAATCCATGCAGTACTTTTTGAGTTTACCCGGACATACATTGACTTTCCTACGATTTTATTATATGTATATATCATTAGAAAGGAAACAATCAAATAGACCTCCTGATGGAAAGAAAAGCCATCGCCCACCAAAGATGTTAATGGTGCGTTGCTATCCATGTGGCGGGATGGTAATACCACATGCATAAGTCTAACGGCTACCCTACACTCCAAACCGGCAAACGTTAATGACAAGCTTTGACGCTATTATAACAGGAAAAGGTAAAGCGGTGGTACCAAACGCCCGAGCGAGACGTTGCGGGACTCTACCACCTCGTAGTCACGATGGGAATGACATGTATAGCCAATCGGTCAACTAATACGACCTGCCTGGCAGAGCAGCAGTTGGTCTATTTTTGAAAGAAGCCCGGCCTAACAACACGGGAGAAAATGATATTGATTTTTATTATTAAATCAGTTACGAAATTGCAACAAAACAAACGCCATAAACAAATATGACCTCAATTTGGGCACGATTAAACGTAAATCCTATCCATACAGTTGCAATGACGATGCCTTCAATGTGAGATCATACTCTGACTCACTGCTTTACTTACTTCACGTAATTTGTACTGCAACTATAATATTATGTATATAACTAACACCCGCCCGTTTGCTGGGCGCTAATTAACTGGCTGTAGCGATTGTGCGTAATCACCTCGGGGTCACCACTATGGCGCCGCTGGTCCGTACCACTGTAAAGGTCGTAGTGGTAGAACCATATATATATATATATATATATATATATATATATATATATATATATATATATATATATATATATATATATATATATATATATATATATATATATATATATGCCCCGTGTTGGTTTCGGGCTCCTTTGAAGAAGGCTATGCGAGGCTATTAGTGTCAGGGTGACGTCATAATTGTGAAGGTTGATGACGTCACATACGACACAAGGGTGTGGAAAAGGAAGATCTTCGGAGCCAGGCAAGGTGTACTGCCTGGGGACCAAAGTCTTATCTTTTTTTTTTCGAAATGACTATTACAGTTGACCCTAAGGGTCGTTACTGCGTCACCGGACTTTTTGGGCGAGCAGAGTGCTCAACCAGTGAAAGTCCCATCTGCGAAGCATTGTCGCATTTATATAGTGTGTTACAAGATAAATAAATGTAACATCGCGATTTAGGATTTTACTTTGAATTTTATTATTTTTTTTGTAGCGTTTATAAATTGAACATCACGCTACATTGGCGATAAAAAAGTTATAGCCGTCACCTGTTCCCATTTCATACATACAATTTTTCATTAAGATGATCATGTCATCCTTGAGTTATAAAGGGTCATGTAGATTGACAGACAAAAATATATTGCTTATCATTTATGCAATCATATGTTCTCCCTGTATCCCAATTTTTATCATGAGTTGCAACAGTACATACAGACAGCCAAAAAACTTTAAAATGGTAAAGTTAAGCCGACAATTCTGTGCATCTGCTAATATTCTTATTATCTGATTAGGTAAGGTTGATTGGTAGAGAATGCCACTTAGTGTTAAGTCCTTGTTGTGCATAAATTTGAATAAATAAAATTTTAGTTTAGGGAGTCTAAACGAATATTTATCACGAAATAAGACAAACAAAAAAGTGTGGGCGCACACACGGAGGCAGGGAAACTTTCGAATTGATTAAGAAAGAACGAAAGAGAGGCGGAGAGAGAGATAAATTAAAAAAGTCAAAAAAAAGATTTTTCGTAATTTAGACGTTAAATGTTTAAGAAAATCACTTTAGTTGTACTATTTATATCTGGCTGGTTCAGGTTTTGGAACCATTAAACAAGTAGTTTATATTTTATATACAAAACACTGTGTAATGTATTCTATCATATTCTCTCGCCGGCTTAATCCTATACATTTACATGTTTGTTTCTCTATCGTGACGCATTTCAGTTTCATCGAGTTTCAATCTCGATTCTAAAGTTTCCCTTCAAAATTGATAGTATACGAAAATCGGTCGAGTAATTTTGGAGTCTATCGCGGACATACACTGTGACAGCAGATTTATAGTAAGATAGATATCGCTTCAACAAACACAAGTTATGTAATGTTTGTATACAAACGGTGAACTCGATTGTAATTCTCGCGTCGCACGCATAATATTACGGTACCGCGCACGTGGTAGATGTAACTCGTATCAAACCCATCTCCGTGTGTCTGGGGGACCCCTATGTCCCGTTTACGCATTCATGCATACTTTATACAAAGCGAGCACTGTTGAAATCTAGGCCAGACTCACTAAGAATTCTTGTAGGAAATACGATCTTGTTTTTCAAATATTTTCAGTTCTATTATTTATACTTCGTATTTTATGATAAAAGAGTATCATCATACATATTTCTTTGCGGGGTTGGCTTAGTGAACCTAACGCCTATAGACATTCCAGTTCATTTCGGTTCAACGGTTCGGCGGTTTTTTTAAATTATTATGTATTTATTTATTTAACTTTACTGTAAACCTTAAATAAATTTGTACAAACGCGGACATAATGTCTATTGGCATTCTCCTCCAGTCAACCTTTGCCAATTACATAGTTGCCCTGGTTAAATAGGATAGGTTAGTCCACATCGCCGCATTTTAAAGTCTTCATATGGTTACCGCTTATTTCAATTGATGACTAGAAACGACATCTTGTAACATAACCACGAGATTCCAATCTCCATGCTTCTACTTTATTATATACTAGCTGTTGCCTGCGACTTCGTCCGCGCGGACTTCAATTACTCCGCACAACTCCTCCCCCGTAGGTGATAGCGTGATAATATGTAGCCTATATGTTGACGCGACCTATTAGTAATATTCATGCAAAATTTGAAGTAAATCCATGCAGTACTTTTTGAGTTTACCCCGGACATACATACAGACAAACAGACAAAAGTTGTAAAAACTTTATTTTTGGCTTCGATATCGATTGTAGATCACGTCCCAAGTATTCTTTTAAAAAAATATTTTTAAAAGAATACTTTTAAAAAAAATATTTTTCAAAGAAATAAAGTTTTGACTTTCCTACGATTTTATTATATGTATAAATTACTCGGGGATTAAACCCTGGATGTCATGATCTGAGCCAAAAAACCAACGCCTAGAATACGGGGCCTATATTATGAAATACACTTATTATTTTATAGAACACAAGATAGCAAGTACCCAGTGCTATACTACGATATATCGAAAACGAGGAAAATATATACATGCCGTTAGTTAGACGGGCATGAAGTCTTCATCAACTCTATTTTACCCGCACGCGAACTCAAACTAACTTTTGTTGGTCTGAGCGCGCGAAATAACGTTTCCTACTCTATATCTCAGGATTTAGATCAGTTTTATCGACAAAGTATATATTATCTTATATAGTTTCAAGAAGGACATTAGATTTCCAGATTCAATATCATTTTCGCCAAAACAACACAGTCATGTAAATACGTTTTGAAGGTTCTTTGTTACGTTTCATATTATACTATCACGTTAAAGTTCCTACACTATTATTGTCTTTTATAAATATAGGGTATATACACGCGATATATTTATATTATCTAACATAAATATATCGCGTGACACGGAATTTCATTAATTTTAATTGTCACAAGTATTTTTTAGAAGTTTCATTATTATTGTTTTATATAGACCGCTAATGGAAACACATAAAATACTTTGGTGCAATTTTTTAAAATTAAATGCATCGCGCTCCAAGTGAATTAGTAAACTCAGATAAGCTATTTACATTTAAATTGTTGTTTTGTTGTACCATAGTATAGCAATTTGTCTTTTGCTGCCGGTATCTGAACGATATATAGTCTAAAGTAAAGACGTCGACAATGTATACTTTTTAACGACTTTTCAGTATAAAGTTCATTTGGGTGTCTTCCAGGGTAAAATATTGTCTCCATTGCTTTTTTCTATATTTACAAAGCGATGATTTGGTACTGTTGTTTCATATTTATGACCATGACATAGAAGATTATTTATCTTTGCACTCTTGGTTCTATTAGAAAATAAAAGCTTTGTTTTTATTATTTTCCTCGCATTTTTCATTTTTTCTCTTCATATAAATTTCGCTCGTACTTCAACATATATTTAAAAAATTGCTGATTTAAATCAGCCGTTCTCCAGTTTAAAACTTAGAAACACATTAAACGAATTATTCAACCGCCCCGTTATTGGAGTGGTTAGCGAAACTAGCTACGAATCAATGGGGCTCATGTTCGATTCCTGACAGGGACAAATATTTGTGTGATGAGCATAGATGTTCATATATCTGGTATGTTCACATATCTGGGTGTTTATTATGTGAGTATGTAATAGTATTTACTCATGTATTAATATCGTTGGCTTACACCCATAACACAATAAATAAATTTGTTAACTTTGTGGTATGATCAATTTGTGTAATTCGTCCAGCGATATTATTATTATTAATTTTTTTCTACATCAACTTTAGATTAAAATGCATTTATTTAACGCATTTCACATTTTATTTAAAGTATTTTTTTATTTAAATTTATTTTTATTTAATGTATTTTTTACGCATATATATCATTTAAATTTTTTTTACATTGCTGACACCAGTGTCTCACCTAGACTAATAAACATAATGTTAACCTAGTGTAGACATAGCTTTAAGCTTTTTGTAATTGCTGTGTCAGAGAAGAAATAAAGTTTTTGTATTTGTATTTGATCAAATTTCGTGTTCATTTTATAACTTTCTAATACTGATTTTACCGTTTTTAAAATGTTTATATCTATCTGTAAGGCCCGTTATATTTCTTTCTTTGTCTTATATAGGTATTAACTGAGAACACGTTATTGCGTAAATTATAGGCCATACATTTTTGTCTATGTCGAATGTCGAATTAGCTAGTATGTACACTAGAGGACCCAGTTACAGTACGGTGTAATATGCGGCCAGTTAAAATTTGTAACACAATAACAACAGTTACCTTGAGCATAACGTTGAGTTTGTGCAGTGTTTATTAAAACAATCCGATATAAATGAATCATACAGCGTAATGCACGATCGGTATAGACCCAACCACTAACGCTGTCTAGACATAAACAAAGACTCAATGAATGATTTCAAAAGTTTAACTATACAATTCAGAACAATTCAGAAAACTTCCAGGAACATTCCAATCATTATTCCGAATGTAAAAGTTTGGGTTTGTATTATACTAATCAACAACAATAATTAAAAATATTATATATAATTGCTGACCCAGGCAGCTTTACCTGCGAGCCGATTAACATGTCGTCGGTATAGTTTTCATACACTTTCACCCCTAAGGGGCTGAACCCCTTGAGAGTTAATGAAAAAAAATAGCCTATGTTTGGCCCCAGATCTTGAAGTAATTTCATACCTAATTTCATCAAAATCAGTTTAGTGGATTAGCCGTGGAATCGGAACAGACAAAAAGACTTTCGCATCTATATATATAAAAATCAATTGCTGTTCGTTAGTCTCACTAAAACTCGAGAACGGCTGAACCGATTTGGCTAATTTTAGTTTTGAATTAATTGTTGAAGTCCAGGCAAGGTTTAAAAGGTGAGAAAATATAGAAAAAAAATAAGAGTAGTTAAAAAGGCAGAAAAACGTTTGCCGGGTCAGCTATTTATAATGGTATAGATAGTATGATAAAGATTTCAGTTTCGACATACTTCTAAGAAGTGAATATCTTTTTATATATTATTTATTTAAACTCTTTAATGCACAAATATACAACAGGCGAACTAACGTCTAAAGAAATTTTCTATAGTTAACCTTGTACATGCAGAAAAATAGTAATAACAGGTAATACACAAGAAAAGTCCTACGAAACAAAACTGCAAATAATTTTACATTACATATTAAAAAAAATACAGCAAAGAAATTAGGACATACCAGAGTCAAAGTGGGTGTAATCGCGGACATAGTTCATCATCAGACCGGGATGTGAACTCAAGACTTCATGCGTCTATACGTAGGTCACACTAAAAGTTTCGCGTAACTTAAAAAAACAACATGTTATATAGTGCGCACGGAACTAGTTGGCCGCGCCTTAGGTATGTGAACGGTGGGGCGGAGAGGCAGGGGCGCTTGCTGTCATTACTCAGTGCGGCGCCGTACTTTGCGACGGCAACACGCGTTGAAAGTTCCGGCTAGTTTAGACAAAACGCACATAAGATTGCAATAGCGAGATGAGTCCGCCGATAAAAAGACAATCTAAGGAAATAATATTTAAAGTGCATACATTTTTTAATAAACGGAAAGCCGATGTCAATAGTTTAGAATATAAAACTGATGCGAATATACATAAACTAGTAGCAGAAGCAACAGGGATATCAGAATGAAGTGTTAGGAGAGTGATTGCTGAAAGTAAAAAATCGTTGCAAAATACAGGGGAAGCAAGATTTAGTTCTCCACGTAGACCAAAAGAAATAAAAAAGAAAATACAAGTTGTATACGTAGATAATACGATATCTTCAGATTGGTCATCACTGTCTAAGCTCATGTGCATTGCGAGCAGTTGACAACCCGCCCCTTTACCCCTGTCACCACCTAAGGCACCACCCAACTAGTTCCGCGCGCACTATAACCAAAATATTATGTTTATTGCTTTTCAAAATAATCTCCTATACATTTTAAACATTTTTTCATGCGATCAAACCATTTTTTAAAACAGGAGGACCACAGATCTGAAGGCATGTTTTCTACGTGCTGATTGAACGCTATCACTGCCTCTTCAGAGTTGGTAAAAGTAAAACCTCTCATCAAATCTTTGATTTTGGGGAAAATACAGAAATCACAGGGTACTAGGTCGGGGCTATGCGCAGGATGAGTGACGAAGCTACGCGCAGGATGAGATGTACTTTTTCGGAAGCTAAAAATGACTTTGTTTTGTTGGCCGTGTGTGAAGAAGCGTTATCATGGTGTAGGAGAATGCGGCTTTTGGGTCGTCTTTCGCGAACTTTTTCTAACACCCTGGGTAAACAAATGGTAGAATACCACTCGGCATTAACACTCTTTTGATCTTCAGGTGGAATTGTACAGATGGGACCAGTAGCTGAGAAAAAAGCTGATCGTTTTTTTACCAACGTTTCTCGCCTGTCTCACTTTTGTTGGCCTGTTCTCATTTTCAAACACCCATTCACAAAATTGCTGTTTTTTTCGGGTTCAAAACAATAAATCCGCGTTTCGTCTCCTGTGACAATGCCATAAACAGCATTAGAATGTCTGTGGTCGTAGTTCAGTAGCATCTGTGACCACCATTCCACACGAGCCCGCTTCTGCTCCGCTGTCAGTTCATGAGGGTTCCAACGACAACAAAGTTTCCGAACTTTCAATTCTTCGTGTAAAATTTTCTGAATTTTGCTCATACTAATCCCCAATAGTCCTCGAATTGTCTCATAGGTAATCCGGGGGTTTTCTTCAATTAACCGCTTAACAGTAGCCACATTATTTTCGTTGACTGCAGTTGAAGGCCGCCCTTCACGAAATTCGTCATGTAAAGAAACTTGACCTCTCTCAAATTTAGCTAACCATCGCCTCACGGTGCTCAAATAAGGTGCTTCTCTCCTAAAAGCATTTTGAAGACGAGCGGCACAGTCTTGCGGAGAAAGAGAACATTTAAAATCATAAAAAATCATCGGTCTAAAATCTTTTCGACTTAATAAATTCGACGATATATTAATAATAATAATGCAAAACTTTTAGTGTGCCCCATGTACTAACGTCATTACCTTGAGACCCATGAGGCGAAGCTTTTCTTTGCTGACATTTGAAATTCGAATCGAGCATTAATATGAAATTGAATCACCTATCTATCCACGTAACACTCAAGTTTACATAAAAATATCGATAACCAATGTTTATTTAAAATTCTAAAGTTAGAAAATGTAAAAAGCTTTCCGTGCTCTTTATAAATAATTTAAAAGCATTACCATTTGTATGAATAAAACATACTCTCGAGCATCAAGATCTCTAATGAATAAAATGTTTGGAACGATATATTTTTGTTAAATCTTCCCGTAATCATCGCGATCGGTACCTAACCCCTTCAAAAGACTGCACTACAAGTCAAATCACATTACAGTCGCCGATGGTAATGACGCGTCCGGCCAATCCTTTGCTTTCCTCATTGCCTGGCAGATCATAAATTGTTAATTCTTCTAAAGGAACCTGAACCTACAAGGAGGAAATGTAATACAAATATTATACTTATTTTTTGACCGCCTGCTACTGGTCTAGCGGTACCAACTTTGGTATAGGATAAATGAGGGTCTCCTGGGTTCCCGATCAGAAAAGCCACCTGCTAGTTTAAGATATAAAGCTAAAATTTCGACTACTACGCGATCGCTATTATTTATAAAATACGACGACACTAGTCATTATCATAGATTACCACCTCTTAGGTGTTTGTCTGTGACCACGCCTAACCGCGTGTTTACGTGATAATCAACGGTCATGACCCAATGCGATTTACGGTCAATCTGAAACAGCACAACATTAATTGTGTGGTTGATTCGTGTTTCATATATTGGGTCACTGCAACACTGGCACGAAACGACCTGTATGATAATCATCTCCGAATAGTGTTATTTTTAGATTATGCTAGCCGAACTGGCGAACTACGTACCGCTTTAGAAAAGATTTAAAATCGTTAAAGATTTGACACCTAGGACCTGTTTCTACAGGATATAAAAGTGTCTGTATAGGAAAATAAAAGTGTAATTTTTGTTATTTTTCTCGCAATTGTTACAATTTTCTCGCTATTAAAACTTTCCTCGGACTTCACCGAAAACTTTTTAAAAAATAACCAAATTTGTCCAACCGTTCTCAAGTTTTGCGCTTAAAATATTTGCGATTTATTTTTATATACATATACTAGCGATTGCCCTATTCGAAATTCGACCATAAACAATAAAATATTTTTTTAATCACTACATAAAACAAAGTCGTTTTCTCTGTCTGTATGCTCGGATTTTGATGTGGTTTTTTAATAGATAGATTGATTCTTTAGGAAGGTTTTAGTATATAAACCTTTCCGATATTCCCACGGGAACAGAAGGTATGCGGTAGTTTTGACATAAGACTTTAAGCCGTAAAGAAAATATGCATATGTGTATATTCATGTATATCATATGAATTTAATGTGTTTAATGTTTATTTTTATTAAATTTAATGTATTTCTAACGCATATTATTTTATCTCCTAGGTAATGGAGTTCTGTAGCGACTCCCCCGCGTTTGGTACCACCGTTACCTAGTGTCATAGGCGTACAATAGCGTCAGTGCTTGTTACTGCAGGGTAAATTTATGCATGTGACATTACCACCTCAACGCACGGATAGCAACGCACTATTATCACCTTTCGCATCTATAGGTGATAATTGACTGTTCCCATCTAAAGAGCTGACTGTTCATGATTAACTGTTCCCATCTAAAGAGTTGACTGTTCCCATAAATATAGGATATATAAAACCTAGACAAATGAGGCGTTCGATAAAAGATGTTATTCTTTAGCTGGGTTCTGTTTACTTACCCATGTGCAGAACAAGAAGACCACAATGTAGAAATTACACAACATTAAATGCTGTTATTACAAGCCATAAATTATACAATTATTTTAAATTGCGCATTGTATAAGGAAGGATTTTCTATTAATGTGATGCTGTAAAAAATAAACAACAACGTTGTTACCATACGAATATCATACCCAGATAGATTCTTAGTTGGAATCTCTACTTTAAGCTAACATGGTTTCACACATGGTTCGATTTAATACGCCAAAAGTAGAGATAATAATAAAGTTTGTTTGTCGAATAGTTTTTCTTTCTATTACTTAAGAGAAAGCTGTTTTTCGCGGCATGCGTGTTAGGATAAAAAAAAATATTATTAAACACCGGCGTGTATTCGATTCGCAACGAAACTTCATGTTTTTAAGTTTTTTTCAGAGCAATATCGTAATAATATGAGCAGATTATTCGAATATAATTTTTGATAACGGTTTTTTAAAACGAAGACAATCCCTTCATAGCATTTTACGAAAATGGGCGTCAGAGTTATCTTTCAGGAGGAATACAACCATTGTATTGTGCCAAAATATTTTATTTTACACATTTTTTCCAACAGGCCATACACACTAAGGTGTACGGTGTACCTGACAGGTAAACCAGAGGGTGTATGTCACACAACTGTGCAGGTTTTGTTATCTACTCAGGTCAAGTTTATCTGTACAGTTAAACTGTACAAGCCTGTCCGATGCACCCTAGCGTGTATGGCTGGCATTACGCAACTCTACTGGCTTCCAGCAACCAAACCAGTCAGTGAGCCGACTGCTAACCGTCTGACGTTGATGACGACTCACCTGCCGAAAAATATAACTTACTCGTATACGAGCTGACTGGTAAAATGCTGTACATATTGGATGATAGGATAGTTAATGGTCATATGTCACCAATAAAAATATAATAAAAAGAGGATACCACTTAACCACATAGTAAACCTCAATGAAATTAGTGTAGTCAAAAAGTGCGGTAAGCGCAAGACGTACTAATCTAGTCGCGAGATTGGTAAATCGCTGTTTGTAAACAATAAACTATGAAGCCGTGCGCAGGTGTCCGTATTAAACATTTTTATTGGACAATCCGGTCCTAAATATATATTAAATACTATTTATTACATATTCGTATCAGAATCGAACAACCTCACTGAACACCCTCCTTTAGTAAGCGGTAAAGGCGTAGACTTTGCGTAATGAGCGTGTAGGAAAAGAGGTAAATTAATATGGCACACATATTTTTTCAATCCTCGAATCATGAATTTCCATGTGACGTCTAATATATTTAAAATTAAAAGATTAATCAGCAAACAAGCTAAAATATACAGTCTATAAAGGATGTAGAAAGTAATGTAACTTATCAGGTGTTCTTACAGGTATTTAAAAATTCTATGCTTACCAATACCGTTACAAAATTGATCTCTTTACCTGTAAAGAAATAAAAACACGTTACTTATAATAATCTATGGCCATCTATAGTTTTATACTTATACAAAGAAAACATGTGCTTGTTCGATAGTAATCGACAAACTATGCATCTTCTGATTAAAGATTGTGATAAGTTGTTTATCACCATTATTAGATAATCCCTGTTATTGTAATATAACGTCTGCTATTTCTGTATAAAGTAGGTCACATTATACATAAATAACAGACATTAAATTACACACACGTTAGGTTTGATTCAATAAATACAAAGTGAAACAAATATTTTTTGTGAATATCTTGAGATGATTCAAAAATCTGTCAATATCCGTTTTCTTTTTAATATTGCTAAAGTTGACGGTTGCATCTACTACGACAATAAAAACGATATAATTGGCTGTTAGTTCCAATTATACTGTCGTCAATAGGACGCATCCTTATTAACGCCAACTTATATAACATTAGTCGCCGCCAATTAAGTTCTGCTATACTTTTAATACAGTTTAATAAAATATCGTTTTATTCACATAACATGGTTACATTATCGCCCTACAGCGAAGATTCGCGTTGTCGCGATGAGTGTGGTCAGTCACATTGCTTAATCTCTACAATCTTCTCATAATTTATTATTGCAGTATCCTCCTTCATTTCATTAATTAATTATTAACGAAGAGATCAAAAAGGAAATATCTCCCAAGTCATTTTAAACATATACCGAAAATCTGATTGAACCTTCTATAGGGGCTTATATTGGGTGGGGCCTGTGGCACAACACGAGACCCTGAGTTATACGACACATGCACGAGAAGTGCACACGCAATGTTGTTTAAAGTTAACTTTATTTACGCGCTAGCCATCAGCCATGTCGTGAACGCTTTTTCCTTAAGTCGCGACTACATTTATCGGGATACAGTGAAGATCCCCGTTGTCGCCATGTGTGTGGCCAACCAATTCGCTGGATTGCGCTTATGTAGGGTCCACATTATCCTGTCGTCGGGTCGATTTGTGGCGTGTTGTCACGATAAAACTTTCGTGGTTGTGCTACTGCAAAGAACGTAACTACATTTATTTCGTCGAGAAAAGTCTATCTCGCTTCAACTTGCGATGCGCGTCAGTGCAAAAACGAGATGAATTTAGTTGCGATAAAAAACAAGCCTGAAATTCGCGTTTCGGTGCAATAAAGCGAATTTTCGTCGTAGGGTGATAATGTAGCCACGACATGAAAAGCTTCGAACTTAGTTGTGGTTATCTCTTTTTATCAATTGAGTTATCTGTTTATTTGCTATCCTGTAAAATAATAAATTGAATGTATTTCCAATGAACCAATTTCCCCTTCCCTTTCAATATAACAGGCAAACTCTTACTTTCATAAGCATTGTCCCATTGTCCTAACAATTGTTGCTCTATGTATTTATTTACTATAATAGTGTCGCTGTAATAAGAGTTACGTTTTGAGTATTGTGTCACGTCATTTAGTCGCGACGACTACTAAAGATTCTTTGTGAAGACTCGAGTACTGTTATGACGCTTTTATGCGCCAACATAAATTCTGGACCTCATGCAACGTAGCTGATGAAAGTCATTGTAAACATCAGGACAATTACATAATTACATTTTTTACGACACGGACGGGATGAATCCACATTCACGTTTTATGTAGGGGTCTAATTGTCCCTAATTTATAGGACCAGTTTTCGGAATAAATCAATACTTGTCTAACAAAAAGAAAGTATTAGTTAAAATAGGACTAATCTATAAACATAACTTTTAAAAAGCGCATTTATACCTATACTAGCTGTTGCCTGCGACTTCATCCGCGCGGACTTCTTTACTCTGCACTGCTCCTCCCCTGTAGGTGATAGCGTGATAATATGTAGCCTATATGTTGACCTGACCTATTAGTAATATTCATGCAAAATTTTAAGTAAATTCATGGAGTACTTTTTGAGTTTACTCCGGACATACATACAGAGAAACAGACAAACAGACAAACGGACAAAAATTCTAAAAACTATATTTTTGGCTTTGACTTTGGCTTGACTTTCCTACGATTTTATTATATGTATAGATAACTTTTCAAACATCGCTACAGTATGCATTCTGAATATTCTGTTAATGTACTTGAAGTTTTTTTCGAAGTGTATACGATCGACTATAATTAACGAAATTAACATGGCGACATACCTAATATAAGGCAGACAGAAATGAGTTTTTTTTTTATTCAAACACTTTTGATAGTTAAACAGCTTCATAGCTTCTACCGGATCAGAAACTCAGCAACAAAGATGAAATGCATCACAGTTAATACAGTGAAATTCAAACGCGCCTGTAGTTTAACTGCGTTTAAAATATTCTGTTACAATTAGGTGTACCTACTATTAAACGCGCGAATAATGGGTACAATGATGGTTACGTTTAAAACCGTTCACAACTAGTTTGTCTATAAATAAAATGGTATGCAATGTTGAAGAAATGTAACTCTATCCCACAGTAAGCGGTTGTACAGGTCCATCTACCTGCCATCGTCGACCATGCATACCGTTGCAAGTTAAAAAAATACAGATGCGGTTAACTGGGAATTTTATTGTTTGAATCCTCCGGGCGGTTATCTCAACAACTATAATGACACCACATTTTATCTGGTTATCTGTGTGGCAACCGTCATTTGGATGTCATTTCAAACTAGTTAGATTTTACCGGTAATTTCTCAAAGATAAAACAAATATCATCACGCTATGTTCTTTTTAAGGCAGGGAGAGTAAACTAAACATTAAAAGATGCAACTAGTTTATCACTACTCGTCGGTTTTTTAGACGAGATGGATGGTGAGATACCACTCATCTCATCTTACAAACCGAATCGCTATATTTGCTGATTTTAATGATTATCCATGGCGCCATCTATAAACTACGTCACATTTTATGTTTTTTCGACATCCCCCTTCCCGTTCTTACCACAGGTGTAGTGTTGATAAGCTGTTTATAAAAACAAACAAGATATATTCTGTGTGTTGTCTATAGTAATGTATTTTTGGGGTGATGCGTCCAATTAAGTATATTTTAAAGTATTTTGTAATAACTTTTTCTGTTAAGTATAAACTATCACTTAATGACTTATTTCAAGTATAAATATTTTACCTAAGAAAAAAAGACTATTTGAATTTTGAATTTTTGAATATAGTCTATCATACAAACCGTTAAACCGATTTTGGTGAAATTTGGCAGTGAGATAGATGAAGATCCGGGATCAAGCAAAGGTAATTTTCAAAACACAGCAAAGGTAAACAAAGCAGAAACAACTCAACCCCTGTAAAATAGGAGAATAAAGATAATACCGATGTTATGTTACTCTACTCGCGGATCAGCTAGTATTGGTATAAATGAAAATACATGATTTCGCAACTGATTTATTTATTTGGCTTTATTTTATCCTTAATAAATTTACAACCAATAAAGCAAGCGGGTGATAGCTAATTAGTATGTAAATCTGTATAGTATATTTTTGTACGTTCAATTTTTTTCATATACCGCAATATTTATGATAGAGCTGATGCCAGTTAGTGTATATACTATATTATTTGTTAGTATCATTGACTATAGATGTCCTCTCTGGTTAGTATGTATTGCTATATTTACTAATAGCTGTTGCCAGCGACTTAGTCCGCGCGGACTTCGTTTACTCCGCACTGCTCCTCCCCCGTAGGTGATAGCGTGATAATATGTAGCCTATATGTTGACCCGACCTGTTAGTAATATTCATGCAAAATTTGATGTAATCCCATGCAGTACTTTTTGAGTTTACCCCGGACATACATACAGACAAACAAAAAATTCTTTTAAAAAAATATTCAATGTACAGTTTTGACTTTCCTACGATTTTATTATATGTATAGATAAGGAAAACATATACGTTATTTTGTATGAGTAAATTTGCCACTTTTAAACATCTGCAGTCCTGCTACCACTTTAACCCACATCACTAGATGTTCGCAAAAAAATAAAAATAACGCAGCACCGGTAATCATAGGTTCCCGTTACAATTTAACAATTCCAAAAGCAAAGGATACGCACCAGATGTTCTACTTATAATCGATAAAAGACCGAACATTTATAAATATATTTAAACAACAATAGACACTACTACTAACAATTTAGATTCTACCATCGCGTGGATACAGTGAAGACGAAGGACAAGACCTTCGGCGACGTAAGTACTAACACACCTGCTATTACAATACAATATATAAGGCTTACGGTGAATCTTTTATTTATAGTGTGGGAAATATTGGCATGAATGCTACTTTTTTGCTTGAAACTCGCGATGACATAATAGGAGTGGCAAGGATCAGTAAATAGTATAGGAATACAATTCGAGATAAATGTAAATCCGATAATAACATGGGAAGAAATGCAACTGCGTTTCTTCCATATGGACCTATTAATAGTTTTTCTATTCCTTATTATTATTCTTTATTCCTTATTATTTAAGTTCTAAATTAATAAAACACACATATCTAAAGTTTTGTTTTTATATAGAAAAGGAGACGGAAGAAAGCTCACCTGATGGTATTTGATAACAGCCTCCCATGGACAACTACACTATCAGAAGACTTCCAATTGCATTTCCAGACTTTTAAACTCTTTTCTTAAAGGTACCTAAGTCGTATTCGTTGGGAAAAGTTAATTGATAATTTCATAAGTTCCATTTTTGTGCAATGGTTCCTGATGTCTTGTATTTCAGTTTTAATTTCTAGTCTGTCGTGTTAAGTTTATTAACGCATATTTTAAATGCTGCTAAACAGCAACAACCTTCCTCCTGTATCTAAGAAACCTTTATTTAATCAGGTCTTCACGGAATTTATATGGGATCAAATACTTCACGTATACTCTACTAAAAAACAAAAAAAATTCAGATCAGTTCCCAACAAATTTTCTTCTCGAAAAAGAATCTACTCCGGCGGTTTGGGAAGCTTACTGCAAATAAGCAAAATTTTCACGCGAATGAAACCGCCAATATCAGCTATTGCTTAGTATAATTTAGTAAATGCTAATCCGTTTCACCATAAACAATCTTAATTCGCATTAATTCGCCTTCGCCGGCTTCGACATAGAAATTATAGATGCATTACATATAAGGTATAAATCCCAACCAAGGCAAGTTTTTAGTTTCTCTAGAAAACATTACTTGGCTGAATATTTGCCCAATTTTATCGTTTTATGACGCAACTTTAAACAGTTGTCTAATCGGGGTGCAGGATATGGAATTGATAATAATTTATTACTGATACATCTAATAGTAGTAGAAAGACAATGTCTAATATACATATATCTGAATTGAACTAGTCAATCCAAAAGTTTTCTGCTCAATATACCAATCTTTGACATAAATTGTATGTTTAAAAATCCAGAGAAAAACGATCTTCTTGATCGATAATAAAATGTCCCATCTTGCATGCGGGTGCCGAGTTCTCGTTAGATATTAAAATAGATATCGATTCGTGGAACTCTTAAGACGGTATAAAATTTGTCACGTGCTCCGAAACGATCAAAAGGGAATTGACAAGAAACTTCGTCACCGTTGGCCCCTTTGCCTAAATTATCCAGTGATCGATGAACGATAACCACGAGCTTTAGGTTTCTCGTAATAGCCTTCTCTTTGAATTTAAAATAGATTTACATTTTTTAAGAGTGGAAGGACGAAATAATAAATCAGCTTTTAATTTAATTAAGAATCTCACGTATTTCTTCATAGAATTGAGACCGCGGTATTTGCTTAATCTGCGACTCACACTATGCTAATGGCGCGTGTCGAGTAGTGCCAGAGCAATTTTACACAGGAAATTGAGGTTTCAACCATTTTACAAAGATGGTACCTTCAACAGTGATATGTATGAAAATATGTTTATATTTTAGTAACAAATAAACACAAAAACTACAGGACCGATTAAAAAAATCTATTATAAATTATATTTTTTAAACTATACTATCAAGGAGAAACAACTCCTCGTAACTAAATAGTAAGAAGCGTAAAAATGTCTAAACATAAAATCACCGTCGAAGTTGTTAGTATTTTATTCAAAACTAAGTAGCTGTTACTCGCGACTTCGTTGTAGTGTTGTATGTTACATCAGCGTAGCGCAGCTTTCTAATGAAAAAAAAAATGATCGGTACAGTAGTTTTTGAGTTCATTATTACACAAAGATACAAAAATATTTTTTTATAATATTAGTATAGACTAACCGTTTACCACGGCATAAAACAGTACACACCTCAATGACAAGCATTGACGCTATTACGACAGGAATAGGTAAATCTGCGTTACCATATACCCGGGCGACACGTTGAGGGATTCTACCACCTAGTAGTCACGAAGATAGTGGCACGATAGCCAATCGTTGGCCTCTTAACGAACTGCCTGGCAGAATGGCAGATGTTCTATTCTTCGATATTGGACTGGACTAACATGGGGAAAAATACGCGGATAGAGTTCTGCAACACCTTGTCCGGATTAAAAGCCTTAATAGCGTTAGTGCTAGTCTCTATCGTATTTCCAAATTAATAGATAAATTATATCCATAAGCTATAGTTATATTTTACCATTACGAGAGATGTCTGCTTGTTTCTTAACTTATTTTATAAAAAAAAATATAAAAAGTGATAGCACTTGTAATACACAGGTATAAAGCAATTGAAAGGAAAACGCTATGATACAGACACAATAAAGCCATATGTGTGCTAGAATTCTATTGTAATCCTTTCGTATTACAAGGGATAATACCTTTTGGGACCAAAACAG
This sequence comes from Apodemia mormo, assembly GCA_036924255.1. Lineage (NCBI taxonomy): Eukaryota > Metazoa > Arthropoda > Insecta > Lepidoptera > Riodinidae > Apodemia > Apodemia mormo. The sequence goes on along the minus strand of JAUPFN010000005.1, from coordinate 41,141,325 downwards.
CTATTGTTCCAAGTTCAGGAGCAGCGGCAAACAGTAAGATCAAACAAATATTCGACGTTTCATCATGCCGACATTTAGAAATTACAGTAAAGTTTACTGAGATTTAAAAACCACGACAGAATTAAAAGACTTACCTAAATGTCTAAGCTTTGTTTAGTCAAAAGACTACTTCAAATGTGAAGTGATTTCCGAAATCATAGGTATCTAAGCTACTATGATTCGTAGGTACAACTCATTGACACACACTTAAAATGTAAACAAAGCGTTGCTAGTGGGGACGTATAAGTTAACATGCATAAATTCCCCCATGTTGTTCCGGGCTTTTTTGAAGAATAAACCAACTGCCGCAATAGCGTGCATGCATGCATGTGGCATTGCCTTCCCGCCACTCAGATAGCAACGCACCATTAACATCTTTGGTGTCTATAGGAGATGGTTTCTCTGGATGGTCGCTATCTTATGATATAAAAAAAAATCTATCAGCTTCTTTAAAATACCAACTGAAAAACGACACAACAGTCTTTCCTTCAAGAGAGCCATTAGTTTGCTTGCTAATATATAATATAAACTAGCAAAAAGCAGAGCTTTGTAAGGGCTCGCAAAGTTATCTATCTAGTAATATTGTTAGAAAAGTTCGAAAACGAAGTTCCAAAAATATATATAATTCTTCTGCAGGCTTGGAGGGGATAGGGATTTTGCTGCGCGACCGAACTGAAAAAATGTGATAGTAAAACCGTAAGAAAAATGCGTGGAATAAAAGCGTTAAATGAGACGTGCGCAGGCGCGACAGTCGCGTACACAAGCGAGTAGTGCCGTTTAGCCGAAGAAAGTTCGTTCCTACCTGGTGTCCCGCGACACCACATCATTTCTTATTTAGTTTTAATGTATGGACTTTATTTATAATTATCTAGCCTAAAAAACTCAGCGTATTTTCCCTAAACATTACATTCGCATCAAATGTCCGCTTCGTCAGGCTTTGGACTAGGAATATTTGGTTTTTGTTTGTTGGTATTTTGAAGGAAAAATATGTATTAAAAATGAAGGTTAATCTTATAAAAAACACATTTTTGACATTTTGCTGAAATAATTGTTTTTTTTTTCTAAAATCAGGAAGTTCCTGGTTTTACGTTGATTTACGAAATCAAAATCAAAAAATTTGTTTTATTTAAATAAACCTTCAAAATTATTGGACTACGCAGGCACGAAGTATTGACGGTAGACACTCAGCGAATACATTTTTTGAATTTTTCTCTCAGAGAAACCCTCGGAGTTCGATTCCAGAGTCAGGCAAATAAAAAAATGTGTTTTTTCAGTTTTCTGATAAAACAACTTTGCCCGGGATTGGAAAAGTGCCCTACTGGCGATAGGCTGGCCACCTATCACATTATGGGACTTAAGTATCTTTGGCTAACCGTGGATGCACACGTTGTACTTCTGCCTACCACTTCGGGGATACGGGCGTGAATATACTTTTTTTTAGCTTTTTACCCTTGGGCTAAGATTGGGAATTGATCTCAATACAATATAAATCAATTATTACATCTGTACTGTTTCTCAATAAGCATATTGTGAAAATCTCTAACGCTCTATTTACTCTGCTCCCAGCAAACATCCCTGCTCTAGACCTAAATTCTCCTTGTGCCTCCCACAACATTACTTCGAACTTTACATTACTTCCCTTGCATTCTCCTTTCAATGATTTTATCATACACCTTCGATGCCAAACTGATCAAACTGATGGCCCTATAGCTATTGCAGTTTATACTTGAACCTCGCCTTTATACGAGGGCACGATAACCGCGCGCCGCCAATCAAATATGAAGAAACAATTCATGAAGTAGGTAGTCTCTTAATAAGTTCAAAAATTCTAAATCAATTTTAACTCGTTAATTTAATAAGAGATGGCGTTAGTAGTAATAAGATTCTAATACAAATTGTACCTTCTATTTGTTTATTTTTATAAAACGTTATTTTTATGATAGATAACAAATCTAGACATGAATATAAACTACCACGTCGAAGCTCAAACTTAAAAGTGCGATATTTTCCCAGTAAAATGTACCACAAAAGTGTATAGAAAGTCGCCTAGTGTAGGGCTCGCTTCGCTCGCCCTGATAAGTGCAGGTTTTTTTATCTATACATATAATAAAATCGTAGGATAGTCAAAACTGTACATTGAATATTGTTTTTGACCTATAATCGATATCGAAGCCAAAATATAGTTTATAGAATTTTTGTCTGTTTATCTGTTTGTCTGTAGGTATGTCCGGGGTAAACTCAAAAAGTACTGCATGGATTTACTACAAATTTTGCATGAATATTACTAACAGGTCGGGTCAACATATAGGCGACATATTATCACGCTATCACCTACGGGGGAGGAGCAGTGCGGAGTAAACGAAGTCCGCGCGGACGGAGTCGCATAGGCAACAGCTAGTATTATATAAATATAAAATATATAAAACGTGCACCGATTAAACATTAGTGTAGCCGCTTTTAATTTTTAGTCATAGGTCTCACGAAACCTTTATTAATTTAGTTAATTAGTATATATACACGTGTATATATATATATATATATATATATATATATATATATATATATATATATATATATATATATATATATATATATACACGTAGGTAAAGTTTGGAAACGTGTTACCCAGGTACTTGTCGTAGTCGTGTTCTGGTGTGGAATGTAAAGTAGCCAGTAATCTCATGATATGACATTAGCATCATGCCATACGCATTGCAACATACATCATAGACGATGATTATTACTTTCAATTAGGAGAGCCAACTGCTCGTTGCTCCGCCTAGCGTTTGATATAACAATTATTTCAGTGGCAACCAAAGTTATTCTGTGTACCAATCCATTACTGAAAACTTTATACAAGCACAGACAGATGGTTTTGCGAATATTTATAGTGCACATTTGGCGCGACTCCCCGACGAAAAAGACGCGTTTGTTTGTTTTGTCGAATGCATGAAAGGATCATCGCACGCTCTGTAAATAGACGACGCGGGCGCGCGAAAATAGGTGCCAACGCGACGCAAGCGCAAGTCATCACATTACGGTAATGATGGCGGTGTTTATTTATCTTTGCGGTAGACAATACATTCGAAAGATTATTTATTCATAGCTGGAGTTGAGGTTTTAAAGATATCCGTATGTGCTTACAGTGAAAGACCCGGTCGAAAGATCCGTGTTTATACCAGTACTAGTGACCTGCCCGCGGTTTCACCCGCGTAGCTTTTGTTCCCGTGTGAATATCGGAAAGGTTTATATACTAAAACCTTATTCAAGAATCAAATCCGCATCAAAATCTGTTGCGTAGTTTCAAAGATTTAAGCATACATAGGTATAGACAGAGAAAGCGACTTTGTTTTATACATATAGTGATACTGGTAGTAAGTATTTAATCAAAATCTATTTTTTCGTAGACAATACGTTCGAAGGATTATTATATAAAGGGAGCCCAAAAAGGGATTTTGGGATTTACCTGAGCCCGGCAGATTAAAATAGGGGGGATACCTCGCATACTGTTCAGACTCTCCACCATATATAAAAAAGTATCTTCACGCCCATTAACCCGAAGGGGTAGGCAGAGGTACAAGTGCACCCACGATTAGCCGAAGATACTTAGTCCCACAAATGTGATAGGTGGTAAGCCTATCGCCAATCGGGCACTTTCCAATCCCAAGCAACTTTGTGTTTCTCAGAAAACTGAAAAAACAGTTTTTTTTTAATGTGCCCGACTCGGGAATCGAACCCGTGACCTCATGTGGTCAACGCCAACGTTGGGCCACTAGACCACAGAGGCGACTACCAAATATAAACCCTTTATATAGGGCCGTGCATCAAGGTCGGACTATATAGGCCGTGCGCATCAAGGTGTATAAATTGTCTGATATATTTTTTTCGTTATTCTTACATGATTTCCTTCAAAATAAAAGAAACTCAACCGAGCTCAATACTGTCAAGACATCGTTTTCTCTGCATATTAGTAACCCTTTCTCCACACGCTTCAGTATTTGTATGTGACTGTGTTTTTTTTTTTTGCATTTTTTATCAGTAGATGCTTTTCCTTTTTATGTCATTGAAATAGTGTTATAATATAACCTTCTATTTTTACTATTATCTAATCTACAAAATTCAATAGATCTCCACGACGCTCGAATAAATCCACATTTCGCATCTTGGGCCCCCTTCTATTTTCAATAGTTGAAGGTGACGTTTTACATAAGCGTGTGCTTATAGTTTAAGACCATGTTGCAAGATTCCTACGTTTATCTTGTATTTAATTAAAGTCTAATTCTTATACATAATTATGAATAGGACAATATATTTTTGTCAAGGTACTTATCAAAATATGACCTCTAGTATTTTTAATTAACCCACTTCACAGCAATCAATATTTAAATAACTTCAAAATGTTGGATGCAGTTGCGCACTTTTTGGCGCTCTTGGCGGCCAACTTCTTCGCGAGTTGTGAACAGGTACAAATAAAAATATATTCGCAGAAAGTTGCAAACTAACTTTCATTTTCATTTTTAACCCGTGTTGGTCTGTGTGAACAATAGATCATCTGTCATTCTGCCAGGCAGTTCGTAATTGTCACTACAATCGTGAGTACTAAGTGCTAGAGTTCTACATTGACTCGTCCGGGTCAGGTACCAGTGCCTCACTTATTCCTGCCGCAATAACGTAAATCGTCATCATTGTCATGTTCCGGTTTGGTGGGTAAGGTAGCCAATAAACCTATGCATGTGGCATTACCATTCCGCCACATGGACAACAACGCATCAATTACATTTTTGATGTTTATAGCTTGCCTGAAGTCTTATAATGTAAATAAAAAATATCAATTTTCATTGACTTTAAAAACGTACAGTACCTACGTTACAAACACTTTTGGAGAACTCAGTAACAATAAGGTATTTTTTGTTTTCAGAGGCCATAGCAGATTGGTAAACCATTAAACCAAATCTATTATTGTTCATAGAACACGAGTCCAGCAAAACTAATTAATTATTATACGTCAAACGTTAACGTTGTTTTGTTTGTTTTGAAATGCGTGAAAAATCCTGGAACTTTATGTAACTGAAATACTTAAACTGTGTTACACACTCGATCAATATTTCTAATCTTTACTTATATTAATACGTGAAGCAAAACTTTGTAAATATTTTTAAGACAATTACGCGAACAGTGGATTATGAAATTTGGCACAGTTAAAGTTTACATTGTGGAGGATTACACAAACCTAATATTTAAAATGTATTCATTAGAAACACATTAAATTGATAAAAATAAATATTAAAAACACTAAATCGGACATACATGATAATACCATACACTATTTTTTTACGTCTGAAGCCTGTTAAAAGGAATTTTATTATTTATTATATAGTCGAATTTCTACCACTGGGCAATCGCCTATAAGATTTTCTTATTTAAATATACTATATTTAAATTAGAAAATATTGTATGTTTATAAATATGCTTCGAGTGTTTTAAGAACGGCTCTAACGATTTGGATAAAATGTTGTATTAAGATAGTACTGGTTTTAAAAGCCCGGGTCCCTTTTTTATATAATTAGACAGCAAACAAGCAGATGGCTCTCGCGATAGGAAGAGAAACCATCGCCTATAGACAACGCTATCCATGTGGCGGAAACCATTGGAAGTTCAAACTGGAACAAGGCAATTACAAGCATTGACGTTATTGCGACAGAAATAGCTAAGGCGTTGGTACCAAATACCCGGGGAGACGTTGCGGAATTCTACCACCTAGTGGTCACGGTAGTAAGGACACGTATCGTAGTAGGGACACGTAGCCAATCATTTGATCGCTTTGAGTTACAAATTTTATTTTTTCACAACTGTTAAATAAAAATTTATAACAAGTACTCGGGTCTACGTCCCTAGGCCCTCGTTTGTGGTATTAATTTTAACTTGATACCTCTACGCGTGCTACGTGACATCTACGTGATCTTATAAGGGTTACGTTCTTTCCTATTGACGTACGGAACCTTAAGAACAAGTAAACATCTAAATTGAGAACCTCCTCCTTTTTGACAAGTCGGATGAAAATAAAGCGTCTGTCCCATAAATAAACAGAAAAGTAAAATGTCAAACCAACTGACATGTATTCAAATTGCGGGTACGTTTCGGCGACAGTCAGCCTTTAACGTCGCGGACGGAGCCATAAACATAATGAAAACTATTGTTCGGTTAATAACCGAATTTATTTCCAACACCTAAACGTCTAGAATTCATATTTCTTGTTAATCCGATTATGTTTTCATTTGAGAATTTAGGCACTGATTTATAGATGGTTGATTGGTTGCATTTAGTTAGTCAGAGAGGACGCTTTTGATCTAATGTGATACTTAAATTTGTAAGTTTTTATTTTTTATTATTTTATGCACGAGAGTAAGTAAATAAGTTTTATATAAGTTTAAAGTGTGTTATAGGTCTGATGCGGAAATGGGAACCTTTTACACGTATTTTATAAATTAATTCAAAGAAATTAATTGCATTTAGTTAACCAAAGCGGACGTTTTTGATCTCAATGAATATAATACTAGAATTTGTAGGTTTTTCTAAGGTCAACATTTTTTAATATTTTTATGCATAAAAGAAAGGAAATAAGTTTTACTTATAAATAAAGTGTTTTTATAGGTTTGATGCGGAAGTGGCAGACTTTCACACGGATTTCATAAATTAATTTAGAGAAATGAATTGTATTTAGTAGCCAGATAGGACGTTTTTGATCTGATGTGATAATTATGTAGATTTTTCTAAGGTCAATATTATTATTATTTTTACGCATTATTAGGCAGATTATTACGCATTATTACACACTAGGCGACTTTCTGTGCACTTTTGTGGTACATTTTATTGAAAAAGTATCGCATTTTTTAGGTTTCAGCTTCGACGTGGTAGTTTATATTCATGTCTAGATTTGTTATCTACCATAAAAATATCATTTTATAAAAATAAAAAATAGAAGTTACAATTTGTATTAGAATCTTATTAACGCCATCTCTTATTAAATTAACGAGTTAAAATTGATAAAAGATACATTTTGTATTAGAATTTTTGAACTTATTAAGAGACTACTTCACGAATTGTTTTTTCATATTTGACTGGCGGCGCGCAGTCATCGTGCCCTCGTATAAAGGCGGGGTTCAAGTATAAACTGCAATAGCTATAGGGCCATCAGTTTGGCATCGAAGGTGTATGATAAAATCATTGAAAGGAGAATGCAAGGGAAGTTCGAAGTAATATCGTGGGAGGCACAAGGGGAGTTTAGGTATAGAGAAGGGATGTTTGCGGGGAACAGAGTAAATAGAGCGTTAGAGAGTTTCACAATATGCTTATTGAGAAACAGTACAGTAGTATTAATTGATTTATATTGTATTGAGATCAATTTCTAATCTTAGCCCGGGGGTAAAAAGCTAAAAAAGTAAAAAGCTAAATATTCACGCCCGTATCCCCGAAGAGGTAGGCAGAAGTACAACGTGTGCATCCACGGTTAGCCGAAGATACTTAAGTCCCACAATGTGATAGGTGGCCAGCCTATCGCCAGTAGGGCGTTTTTCCAATCCCAGGCAAAGTTGTTTTTATCAGAAAACTGAAAAAAACACATTTTTTCATTTGCCTGACTCTGGAATCGAACTCCGAGGGTTTCTCTGAGAGAAAAATTCGAAAAATGTATTCTCTGAGTGTCTACCGTCAATTCTTCGTGCCTGCGTAGTCCAAAAATTTTGAAGGTTTATTTAAATAAAACATTTTTTGATTTTGATTTCGTAAATCGACGTAAAACCAGGAACTTCCTGATTTTAGAAAAAAAAAACAATTATTTCAGCAAAATGTTAAAAATGTGTTTTTTTATAAGATCAACCTTCACTTTTATACATATTTTTCCTTGAAAATACCAACAAACAAAAACCAAATATTCATAGTCCAAAGCCTGACGACACGGGACTTTGATGCAAATGTAATGGTTAGGTGAAAATACGCTGTTTTTTAGGTTAGATAATTATAAATAAAGTCCATATATTAAAAGATGTAATTCTCATAAAATACTTTTCTAACAATATTACTAGATAGTATAACTTTGCGAGCCCTTACAAAGCTCTGCTTTTTGCTAGTATTTATTATATTATTATTTTTAAACTTACTCTAGTTTAAAGTATTTATTATTAAAATATGTTATTGGTCTGATGCGGAATGGGCAGCCTTACACATATTTTATTAATTAATTTAGAAACATTAATTTTAAGACATTTTAAAATAAAATATTTTTGTTCTAATACTATCTCCCCCCCCCCCCCCGTCCCCGCCTCATTTTACACCTTTGGGGGAAGAATTTTCAAAAATTCATTGTAGTGTTTTCTACAACTTTTGATATTGGGATAAATTTGATTAGAACTATTAGTAATTTGATTGATAATAATTATTCATAAAAAGCAGCTGCCATTACACGACCGTTAAATTAATCATATATTGTAAACAATGGGGTAAATTAAATGGATTGAGAGTGTACCGGGTAAGTGGAACGAGACAGAGATGATTGTATGCTAATACTAGGTTAACCACAATACAAATACTGCCGGAACAATGGGATATTACAGATACACCAAATATTCCAGTCTATTTAATCCAAAAACAAGATTTATATCAATATATTTCGTTTGAGTTTATTGATCTGTGTGTGTAATTTATTACTCTAAATACACTAATATTACAATTTTTTTTTTATGTTTGTATATGCTTGTTAATTTTTTAAGATATAATGGCTAGATTAGGATGGAAGTTAAAAGTGCAATTTATTTTTAACCTTGTTTCGGCGCAAAAAAATAATGTACATTAAGATGGAGCGAAACAATTTTTTTTAATTCTCGGACTGGTTATGGAATTTGTAATTGATAAAAAAAAAGAATTTATTTAAAGCAGAAAAAATATTTAACATCTTAAAGCGGCGCACTGACTTGGAAAATTAATAAATGGTACATCAAGATTTTTTTCTGGGATTTTTTTCTTATAATCCTTAAAAATATCTAAAACTTGATGAACAATACCGTTTTCAATTCAAGTTCCGCTCCAATTAGAGATAAAAGGTATGTTACTTTTTGAAAATTTCTTTAAAATTACAATAACATAGTGATTTTTTTAAATTTCTAATTTTTTGTAAAATATATTCATGGCCGTATCCTCGAAGAGGTAGAGGTACTTGTCCCAAAATATGATAGGTGGCAAGCCTATCGCCAACTTGGCACTTATCCAATCCCGGGCAACGTTGTTTTTATTAGAAAACTGAAAAACACATTTTTTATTTTGCCTGGCCCGGGAATCCAACCCCGAGCCCCATGCGATCAACACAGACACCCGACAACTAGACCACAGAGGCGACTCATAACTTCTTATTGGCTTAATGGTTTTAAGTAAGATGTTTAACAATTTCAAAAAAAGCCTGAACAATATTTATAAAAAAATGCTTTAAAATTTTTCTTGTTTTTATCAGCTACAATTCACACATCTAGGCCAAGAAAAAAACTCCTTTTTTTACTCCACCTTACTGTATATGTCAAGTTTCGAAGCTGTATACGACTTTAAATGTAAATCCATTGTGCTGTTTCAGCGTGAAAATGAAACAAGCGACTCGTACACTAAAGCTCGCATTTATTAAACAATCGAAACGACTAACATGAGTATAATAGTATGTTCGAGCTAAATATAACATTGAATACAAATGATTCTTTTGTTAAATCAATTTTAGAGATTAGACTTGACTTCAGTTCATGGTTATGGCGAAAATGTTATTTGGATTTTTCTTAACTAGATTATTGTCAATTGTTGTTTACATTTTTGCATGTGAATTCAAAGTCAATTTTGTGTACAAAATGGTTTTAATTCATACCAGTAACAAGCAGTAGACATCAATAGCCTGGAATCGCCTTTAAGAAACAAGTTTCTAATATGAATAGTCATTTTGTAAAAGCGATATTTATGTATTTTATATCATAAGATAGCAAACAAGTAAAACATGCGGATTTTCAAATAGTTTTACCCTCTATGTGCTATTAAATTTCTTTTGGTACTTTAGGACGTAATCCCTTACGAAATCTACAGCGCGCACACACACACAAACAGCGCTGAGTTAATCCAGCGCTGTCTGTATATATTTAATGTTATTACGAAATTAAAAGCTTAATAATCAAATAGACTCGCACACGTGCGAGTTTTCCAAAGTTACAAGTTACAGAAAGCTATGAAAAAACAGTCCTCGATATTGGTATTTAATGGTAAACCTAATTAATACCCACATGCACGGCACGCGAGCCCCTATCAACGTTTGATTAGATTGTCCAATCAAAGCCCTTTAGCGAACGACTTGCTTATTTATTGATACCCTACATGTACAACTTGATATTATCTATGCATATATCCCATGTATATGGAAAATGTTACGCTGAACAATATTAGAATTCCGTACCTATGTAAAGGGCGCCCACAAAACCCTATTACTATTACTCCACTCTGTCCCTCTGTCTGTCACAGGACTGTATCTTTTGCAGCTTAATAAGTAAAATATTCTAAAATCTTTCAAACACAGTATGCAGATAGTTCTAACGGATTATACAAGGGGAAGAACTCATTTTTATTTGTATGAGAAACATCCGTTAAGTGGGCACTGGTGGCTTCTAACACACACCTCGAACCTATAACAGGTACCAATTTCTCACAAAACAAGTAGAGACGCCACTTAGGGGCCATCCTATTCCACCAATTTCATAATTTTTTGACCCCTCTCCCGTCCTTGTCACAGCTGGACACATTTGTAAAACCCCCCGACCCCCCTCTATCTAGTATGATGTCACATATTTAACAATATTTTATTGGATTAATGATCTCATTCGATTATTTTTTATCTATACAGGTGGCTTTTTAAATTTACTGTTGCAATACTTAGATATAAAGCATTATTTTTTGAAAAAATGTGATGTCACAAAATTTAGGACCCCTCCCTCCCCCTTAGCGTGTGACGTTATTTATGGATGGCCCCTTATTTGCTAAAAATTTGTAAGCTTAAACATACCTATATAACTTATATCCTACTATAAGAGAAAATAAATATATATATTTTTTTAATTTGATTAACCCTATTACTAATACTCCACTGTCTATCCGTCTGTCAATCACACGGTTGTATCTTTAGCGGCGTAATAGGTAAATACTTTAAAACCTTTCTATCACAGTTTGCAGAAAATTTCAACGGTTTATACAATACGAGGGGAAAAACTCAATTTTTTATATTATACAATAGTAAACAAGCAAACGGCTCTTCTGCTGAAAAGAGAACTATCGCCTATAGACACCAAAGATGTTAATTACGTGCTGCTATCCGTGTGGCGAGGTGTTAATACCACTTGCATAAGTTTACCGGCTTGTGACTGGAATATTGTGCCAAGGAATATTTAAGGTGGTGGTACCAAATACTCGGGCGAGACGTTGCGGACCTCTACCACCTGGTAGTCACGATGGTAGTGACACGTATAAGCAATCGTTCGCCTTTTATGAACTGTCTGGCAGAATGGCAGATGGTCTATTCTTCAAAGGGGTTCAGGCCAACACGGAGGGACTTTAAACAAAATGGCAATTCGAATCCTATAAATAAATAATGAAAACTCATCTGGAAAATTCCAGGCCAATTTCGATTTGTGCCAAGATTTTCATGACTCATCCATATACGAAATACGCATTTTCAATCTGCATAAAGCCCATCGATAATGTGCAAGCTATTTCAGTACTTGTTACATATTCAATGCAGTACTAAATTCAGTGAATGATTTATTCGTTTGCTTCGTATTGGACGGTGGTATACTTGAACGATCTGTAACAATTAACATCTCAAGCAGTGCAATGACGTGTGAAATAAGCCGGGGATTGTTTAAAATGTTTATTTTCGGCGGATTAAAGGCAGGGCTTTGAGTGCGATATTTTTATAATGATTGATATTTCAATTGGTACTTTTTTCAAATGCGTTTTATTTACACGGAGTGAGCTGCTTCGATCACTGTTAAATATTACTGTTCCTTCCATACTATATATTATAATATATTTTATAATCTAGAAAAAATAATTGTTGTTGTTGAAATTGGTATCATCTGAAAGGCCTCGATTTCTATTTGTGTTTTTTGATCGTTTTATATGTTTTTGAAATGAAACTTCTTTGGAATCGTTGTGATATCAAAGTCGATGAAACGGAATTATGCGTCATGATAAAATAGCAAACACAAAAATGTATAGGATGAATCCTATACTGAAGCAGACGACAGCAAGAGAATAAGATAGAATACATTACACAGTATTTTACATTTATAACATTATCATTTATTTAATGGTTCCAAAACCAGCCAACAACATTAGTATCGCTAAAACTCGAGAATGGCTGAACCGATTTGACTAATTTTGGTTTTAAATTAATTGTGGAATTCCAGGGAACGTTTAAAAGGTGAGAAAATATAGAAAAAATTAGAGTAGTCAAAAAGGCAAAACAACGTTTGCTGGGTCAGCTAGTATATATATATATATATATATATATATATATATATATATATATATATATATATATATATATATATATAACAAACTATACTGTTCTATGTGTTTTACATATATATAAAACACATAGAACAGTAGGCGGATAATAGCAAATTTAATTAATTTCATTTTTTTATGTATGGTTTAAACGTTTTGTGTTAATATTCAATTTACTTAATTTATGTTTTTTTTATTTACGTTTGCCAAGTGACACGAGGTGGTGTCAATAAAGCCTATAAACATTTTTATAAAAGGACCGACCTATTTAATATCTAATTCCTGAGATGTAATGTTCTTCAGAAAAACTAAAAAAGTCGTTCGAAACAATAATTTGTACGACCTGAGATTCGAACATTGAACATCACTGGCATATATCGCGTAGGAATACGCGAGTAAGGTTTTCCCCGTGTTGGCCTGGAACCCTTTGAAGAAAGACAATCTGCCATTTTATCAGGCAAATAGTAAAAGTCGTAGACGTTAAGGCTACAAGTGTCACTTTGATCGTACTGGGTGGTAGAGTCCCACAACGTCTCTCTCGACTTTGGTACCTTCAGTTAAAAAACTCCTATTGCAATTGCGTAAATACATGTCACTGTTGTGTTCCAGTTTTGAGGGTAAGTTAAGCGGTAAACTTTTAAATGTAGCTTCACTGTCTCGCCACATAAATATCACACACCATTAACATGTATGATGACTATAGGATGGTTGTCTTTTTCTATCAGAAGAGCTATAAAAAACAATGATTACTAAAGCATGAGTATACCAGATCAAGAAATACCTATTACATAATTAAATACAAACTATGCCACGGCCAACTGAACAACAATAATTATCAGTTATATAAAAAACTTGTAACTATAGTAAGATGTTAAAACGGCTCTAACCAAACAAATGTTATCATCAATCATATTTGCACTAGTTCCGTGTTTCTAGTAAATTTTCACACATACATATCGTCACGCCATTATTCTCAAGGAGGTAGGTAGAGAAGAGGGAGGAAGGAGGTAGGAGAACTATAGTACCCGTGATAAACCTACAATATTGACCCATCTACGACTGTTCGATTTTTTCGACTAAAGAAGTTTATTCATATTTATTTAGACACTTCAACCGGGACTCGAACCTAAAATCATATGTGTCTGTACTTACTGAAGCTGACATTTTTAAAGCATACTAAAGTCTTGCAAAGGCGAATTTCACTGGGCAGAGAATTCTACAATTTTACAGCAAGTACTGTGAATGAGTGCGAATAAGCAGCAGAGTTGCTAGGAGGAAAGCGTAAAAAGGTTCTTCTAACATTAGAGCGACATGGGGATTCAGGAGAGTGCAAGAAACTAAAGTAATCACGAAGATACTTTGGAGATTGTGGATAGAAAATAATTTTGTATAGCAAGCAGGTATATGCATTTTTCTCCGCTGTCTTATGGGAAGCCATTCAAACTCAGCCTGAGAACTGGAAACATGATCAAATTTTTTCATTCCATAAATGAAACGAATACAGAGGTTCTGCAATCTCTCAAGCTTGTTTACAAAGTCTTCAGTTGCGTCAAGGTAACAAGAATCAGCATAGTCTATTATAGGGAGAATGAGGGTATGCATTAATAAAATGTTTGTATTAATAGGTAAAAAAATATTGAAGGGCTTTAAGGGAATGAAATGCATGATGAACTTTACGGCTCAAGTTATCGACATGAAAGTTCCAGGATAAGTCGGAATTGAAATTTACATCGTGAATTTAGCTCATCTTTTTTACTTTACTTCATTGTGAACAAAATCACAGACCATACAAATACTAACAGTCACGGAAACGTGTAGCCACTCATATGAGCAAATGCTTGTAAACGTCAAATGCTTAAAAGGTCATTCTATAATGGGTGAAAATATTTTAACACAGCATTCGGTACGTCTAATAAAAGATACCCTTAGAATAATTTCATTTCATCCATTAATCTACATATATTTCTATTTTTCAATAACTCTGTATTTCTAGGTGTAACTACATTAGTTACAGCTAATAAGCTATTAAGCTACATTGACAACCAAATAAATTGCCTGGAAAGACGTATCCAGTTCAATCGGTGAGCAATATCTATATCCAAGATATTTATTTCGACATTTCTGTATACATACCATGTGTTTTATATCGATTAAAAAAAAATTAATGTTATGTTACACCTTTAGTATATCTTTCTCGTACTTCATACATAAATATACACACCATTTTCAAACGCTTTTATTTATAAGGATACTAAAAATAAATCAACACTTGACAACCCTAATCCGCGTTAATCGCTCGCGTGCCAAACGCAAACTCAAGATTATCATCCTCTTAATTATTACGCAAGTCCATTGTTCCTTTACTCAAGATATACGCCGAAGTACTGATTTATAATATAATATCATGCTGATTCCCTAGCAGGGCAGGCGGCATTTTCGATTCTTCAATATAAAATACTTTCAAACCGCGAATATTTACTTAAAAAACTTAAAAACTGAAACGTTATTTTATAATTAGATTTTAGTACATTCAATTTAGCAGTAACATTATGTCATTACAAAACTAGAAGGTTCACGATGTCTTATCAATGTTTTATGATCCATAACTGAATGTGTTGTCTGTGATAACAGATCATAAAGTATAATTGATTATGGAAAGTCCTCGATTCCTATGCTCCCAATTTCAAAATGATCTTACGTCACGAATAGCTTTCCATGAAACCAGTGCAAAACTTTCCATTAGGTACCCCAAATCTCAATAACAAGTTGTGATGCATATCATAAAGTACTCGTGATAAATTATCCCATTTTTTATTATGAAACAATAATCCTTTAAGGGCGCGTATCTATTCCATTCGTAACGAAAACTTCATGTTTTCAAGTTTTTTCCAGAGCAATATCGTAATAATGTGGGCAGATTATTCGAAGGATATTACAGATTTTGCAAGATTAAGTCTTGATTATTCAATTTACCGCAGGTTCAAAATTTGATCGACAAACGATTACGCGCGAGGATTTGTAGTGTTTTTAAAATAATTCTTCTAAATAAATGAGTTCATATAACGAACTGAAAAAAAAATGAACATTACCTTAATACTATACTAACATATAATAAATATTTTGTTTTTCTATTGAAATACTTACTGGTGAAAAAAGATGTTAAATTGAACTGATTTTGTAATTTTTTAATATATTTTTTTAATATCTAACAATATTTTCGTCATTTTGGCTCTGTGTTACACATTAGGACCATATATATTGTTGGAAAATGCATAAAATAAAATGGTTATATTCGTACTGAAAAATAACTCTTGACGCATATTTTTGTGAAATACTATGCAGAGACTGTCTTCGTTTTGAAAAAAATTATATTCTTGCTATGTAGTGTACTAAATCAAGCCTTAATCTTGCAAAAGCTAATTCGAATAATCTGCTCACATTATTACGATACTAGCTGTGCCCGCGACTTCGTTCGCGTGGAAAAAATTCTAAAATAAAAACCCGCATAGTTCCCGTTCCCGTGGGATTTCCGGGATAAGAAATATCCTATGTCCTTTCTTGGGTCTCAAACTATATTTGTATCAAATTTTATCCAAATCGGTTCAGTGGTTTAACCGTGAAAGCGTAACAGACAGACAGACAGACAGACAGAGTTACTTTCGCATTTATAATATTAGTATGGATAGTATGGATTGCTCTTGAAAAAAAACTTGAAAACATGACGTTTTCGTTGCAAACCGAATACACGCTCTTAAAGTATCCGCAAACGCTCTTAAAGTATCCGCAAAATGTTTGACCATCAGATCTATGGTATGATTTTGAAACTCTCAATCGAGCCCGTGGCCAGTTTTAAAATCCCAATCTCAAGGCTTGCGAAATAGTCGTATTTTTTATTATAAAATAATATGCCAATGTCCTTTAAGGACTCTGTAAAACGTTCAATCATCAGGTTTATGTTATGATTTCGAAACTCTCAATTTTGCCGGTAGCAACTTTTTATAATCGCAATTCGAACGATAATGAAGTAATCCTTATTTTTCTTATAGAACAATAAGCCTACGTCGTTTAAGGACTCCGTAAAATGTTTGATCATCGGATCTTTGTCATGATTTTGAAACCCTCAATCCAGTAGCCAGTTATTAAATCTCAATCTCAAGGATCAGCAAACATTCTGCACAGTTCTTCTCTGCAGAAAGTTTGCTTAACAAACCTATGCTATGATGTTGAAACTCTCAGTCCGGTAGCCGGTTTTTAAAATCGCAATTTCAGCCGCTGGTTATTTTCTATATTGTTAGAATTATATATATTATCTAACTATATTGTTACAATCTGCTAAATATAAAAATATAAAAAGGATCTTGATAAATTATTTCTTTTAAATAAATTATTATTTCAATTTTTATTGTTGATTTATTATTATTAAATTAATTTTAACTAACTTTAAATAAGACGTGTATATGTTTTTTTTAACCCTGATTCCCAAAGCTTTTATTAACAATGGTTGTTCCAAGATAAATTTGATTCATTTAGGAAAATCCTTTACTATAATGAACCCAATTGTCATTATAAATCATTAATGGCATATAATCAAAGAGCCCTGCAAATTTTCCATCTCTCCTAACATCGCTGTAGTTTTTGTGCAACTAGAACGTTGCCGGCTTGATACAGGCTGCAGCTTCCGTTCGCAACGCAATATGCGGTTTTCCATCAAGATGCGTCGTCACTTAATTGAGATGATTCACATATTTTATTGTTGTACTTGTATACTATATTATGTGGGTACAGTGTACTTAAAATAAAAAAGCCAGAACTATATTTCTAATATAGAAATATAGTTCTGGCTTTTTTTGCAATAGAATTTTTTCCATTTTTTTTATATCATGGGATAGTCAGCAAGTAAATGGGTCTCCCGATGAAAATGGATAATCATCACTTATAGATGTTAATGGTAAGTTGCTATCCGTTTGGCGTGGTTAGAATGGCACACGCGTTAGTTTACCTTACCTTCCAATCAGTATTACTACAGTGACAAGCATGATCTTTGTTACGACAGGAATAGGTAAGACGTGGGGACAAAGCCCGGGCGAAACGTTGTAGTCTCTAGATACCTACAATCTAGTAAGCCGTTCTAAATTACCTCATATATCCCACAATAATCCGATTATTTTTAATCCCTTTAGGCTGTATACTATTATAATCGTTTCATTAATAACTAGCTGGGCGACCGAGTTCCGCTCGGATATTTTTTCATGTGAAAATAGAATATATTTAATTATCTACATCAATTTTAATAGTAAAAGGCAACCTAAATACAAAATTTCTTTAAAATCGGTAAAGCCGTGTGGTATTTAGGTGTTAGCCGTAAAACAACCCGTCAAGGGTGTTTCCGAATGGATACGACTTAGGGATCTTCAAGAAACGAGCTTATTCTTAAAAGGCCGGCAACGCAGCTGCAATACCCCCGGTATTGCGGATGTCCATGGGCGGCGGTGATCACTTACCATCAGGTGCACCATCTGCTCGTTTGCCCCCTCTACTATAAAAAAAAAATCCGTTTCGGGGAAACCAATTACATACGAATATATAAGAATTGCTGGTTTAAAGTATAGGATTCACACGCAACTAAACTGCAACAACCTCTCTCTATATCTGAGGAATCTAAATCAGATTTTCAACAAATGTATATGTCAAACTTCACGTATTCGCTCTTAAACAAAAAGAAATAAGAATTGGTTAAAAAATTCGCTCTTAAACAAAAAGAAATCAGAATTGGTTAAAAAATGGCGAACTTGTGAGGAGGAAAAATATAATATAATAGAATAGAATATATATAATATATAATTGAAAATTTCCACCTCTTTAGAAAGTCGGTTGAAGATTTGTATGTATCACGAGCTATATACATCAGTCCTGAGTGTGTCTCAACAATTTCATGACAAATTATTCTATAGAATTCCGTGGAATTCCACTACATTATTCCACTGGAAAAGCTTTTTACTAGATTGAAACAATTCCATGGCTGGCCAAATTTGGTATAATTATGCGTATTCCGCGACACGTATCTCATTTGCTGCGTAATTATAATGCATTTTCCTATTCAATAGTCAATAGTGAGGTCATTCGTTAGAATAATCACTTGTCACAGAAAATCGACTTAGTTGTAATGGCAGTCTATTTTAATGTTAGACGTAGGATTTAATTACAATGTATAAACTCAAAAACTGCTGGACCGATTTGAAATATTCTTTCACGAATATAAATCCACATTATCACTGAATAGCAAAAGCTACTTTTTACCCGATTACGAACGAAATCACTGTCCATAACAAAAATAATCTTTTTTAATGTCATTAGATTGGGCTCTCATGGAAAGAGAAATAGGCGATGGTTTGATATAGACACCAAAGATGTTAATGATGCGTTCCTATCCGAGTGGCGAGTTGAAAATGCCTAGTGATGGGCCGAATGTGGTTTGAACCGAATTCGAACTTCGGCCGAACATTCGGTGCAAATAAGAAATTCGGCCGAATTTCGGCCGAACTTCGGTTTAATTTTGGGGCGCTTTCTTAAAAGCACGTCGTGACTTTTACGAATTTGCTTAAAATTTAGTTTACTATTTACTACTAGCTATTATATTGTACGCGGCTTCGCTCGCGTAAAGTAAGAGAAAAATGTAACCTATGTCACTCCATCCCTTCAACTATCTCCACTTAAAAAATCACGTCAATTCGTCGCTCTGTTTTGCCGTGAAAGACGGACAATCAAACAGATACACTTTCCCATTTATAATTTTAGTATGGATATATAGGATATCGTTAATGGGTTTCGCAACGCACTTGAATTAGTGACGTAACAGGAAAATTTTGATACATTGAGTTACATTGTTTCAATTTAGGCATGGATTTTTATTTTTAACTTTCTGCTACGTAGGTATATAGATAAGGAAGTTACTGATTTTGCCCCGTTTTTTGAAAATCGAGTTTCACCAGATCTCTACGTTTTGAGGTCCTAGAAATCTTTTCCGACTATTTTCACAATGAGGTTAGCATGCCTGTATATATGTGTATGTGTATATGTAAACATCTCATAACTTTGTACATAAATAACATACATAAATAAATAACTTTGTACATAAATAACATACATAAATAAATAACTTTGTATAATCTAAGTACATAAATGTATAGATTAGGTACAGAATCTAATCAGCTCTATTCCTACAAAAACTGCGTTCAATGCATTAACTGCATCAAAATCGGTTTTTCCGCTCAAGAGCTATCGTTGACGAAAAACTTCAGAAAATTGTTTTTTGATATAACTTGGTAATTTGTCTAACTAATTGTTTTTGACCTTCCACAATAGTTAAGTGCTTAAAAAACTACGTCAAATTTAGTTTCAAGAAACGAAATGGAATCGAATTTTCAAAAGTTACAACTTTTTTAATATTAATATTTTGTTGTTTACAGAAAACTTTTTAATATTTTTAAAATAACTTTTCGGCTAATACATTGCTTGATTTAAAATCTAACCTGCATTTCTTTCTAAAAATCTGCGTCAAATATTGTAAATTATATCAAAACCGGTTTATCCGTTTGGGAGTTATCGTTGACGAAAATTTAGGAAAAAGTGTTTTATTTATATAAAATATATTTATATAAAATAAGAGACTTTTTGACCAAAACTTGTTTGAAGGTCAGACCTTCTACAATATTGTCGTACTCTAAACAATTACGTCAAATGTATTTTCAAGAATCAAAATCGAATCAAGTTTTCAAAAGTTATAACTTTTGAATAATAAAATTTTGCTGATTACATACAACTTACTCAATATTTTTAAAATAACTCTTAGGCTTATACATCGATTCACTTAAAAAATCTAATCAACTTTTCTCTTTATAAATAGCGTCAAATACCGTCAATTGGATGAAAATCGTTTTATTAGGATTTATTATAACGAAAATTTTTGATAACAAATTTTGATATTACTTCAACATATTTTAGCCTATATAGCTCAAAAACATTTAAGAGCTCAAAAATTTCATTGCATGCCATTTGAAGGATGAAAATCGATCATCGTTTTCAAAATATACAGCTTTTTAAAAATGAAATTGCTGTCATTTATAACAAAAGTCAGAATTTTGAACCTTGAATAAAAATGCTTAGGTATGGTTTTTGTTCCTTTGAGCCTAAAATACCTCAATTTAGTGGGAAGTTTCAAGGATAGCCTGCAGGGTCAACTGACTTACCTATTTTTTTTACCTTTTCTTCGACATTTTTTAACCTACCGATTTTGGAGCTAATAAAACCACTTAAAGGTAAAAATTACGTTGAAAGCGATTAAAAAGATCTAAATCATCATGTTTTAGAATATATGCATCTTCATCTATATCAAACTTTTGATTTTTATCTTCCTGCTAAGTATGGAACATTTTCTGACTATTTTCGCGATGACGTCAGTGTGTCTGTATGTAGGCATGTGTGTAAGAGAGAGAGTGTGTGGTTGTATGTATGTGTGTATGTAAACATTTTATAACTTTTGAACGGCTTGACCGATCGAAACGCAGTTAATGGCATTGAATTAGATTCTGCTCAACTTAGACTTCCCAACAATTTTAACCAATTCGGACTAGAATATTTTGAGAAATTTTGAAAAAATCGCAAAAAAAATTGACGAAACTTATATTTTTAATATAACTTCAAGATTAATGTATCGATTGACTGTAACATTTTATCAGCTCTATTTTTAAAAAACTGCGTCTAATTCATAAATTTTATCATGATCGGTTAATCCGTTCGGAAGTTATTGTTGACGAAAAAATTTGGAAAAGTGTTTTTTCGACATAAATTCGAAATTTTTTCAAATACAGTTTCAAAAATCAAAATTAAATCAACTTTTCAAAAGTTACGGCTGTTCAAAAATTAATATTTTGTTGTTTACAGCAAACTTAGCATTTTTAAAATGACTTTCAGACTAATATACCGATTGACTTAAAAGTCTAATCAGCTTTGCTTTCTATAAATTGTGTCAAATAAGCAAATTGCATCTAAATTGGTCGATTTATCTGGTATTTAGTAATATCGAAAATTAAAAAAAAAAAATTATATTGCTTCGACATTTCTGAGTTTGTAGATAATGTAGCTATGAAAACATTTTATAGGTCAAAAATTGCGTTAAATGCCATTCGAAAGACAAAAATCAATCATCGTTTTTAAAATACATAGCATTTCAAAAATTTTGAAATTACTGTCATTTACGACTTCTATGTACTAACGAATATTTGTAACAAATTTAAGATTTTTTAAATCTAAAAAAATCTGTGATATGCTAAGATATAGATAAAGATCTAGCGGGAAGTTTCAGGAATGAGCTGCTGGGTCACTCGTTTTACATTTTTTTTTTGAACTCTTCGAACTCAAAAATCTATGCTGAAGTTTTTTCATTTTTGTTTTTATGTTTTTTTTTTAGCGGGATGTTTCAGGGATGGCCTGCTGGGTCAACTGTTTTACGGATTTTTTTCGAAAGTATAGTATAGCCTATGTGACTCGGGAATGACTTTAATATCTTTCTAATGGTGAAAGATTTTTTCCAATCGGTTTAGTAGTTTTTGAGTTTAGATGATACAATATATAAAAATATAGAATACAAATCTTTCCTCTTTATAGCTCATTAGCGTAGATTTCAAGCAAAATAGTGCAAGAAGATACTTTTTTCTAGTGCCGAATGTTCGGCATTTAAACCGAATTTCGGCCGAATGTCGAAGTTCGGTTCAAGCTGCCGAAATTCGGTTAAACCGAATGTAAAACGAATTTCGGCCCATCCCTAAAAATGCCACATTTATAAGTCTAGTAGATTAAGGTAGAGTTCCGCAACAACTCGCCCGTTATTTGGTACCACCGCCTTACCTGTTCCTGTCGCAATGACGTCAATGCTTTTTATTGTTGAGTTCCGTTTAGGAGGATAAGGTAACAACGCACCATTAACAACTTTGATGTCTATAGGCGATGGTTTCTTTTTCTGGCAGGAGAGCCATCTGCTTGTTTGCTGTCTTATGATATAAAAAATCAGACTATTACAGTTTTACTACTTTCAAACTATGTAAGTTATGTATATAAATGCGGAAAAAGGAATAAATAAATGCTCAGAAAAACTTGATCTTAAGCTGAAAATACTGACAGTCTAGATATCTATACATATAATAAAATCAGTCAATGTATGTCCGGGGTAAACTCAAAAAGTACTGCATGGATTTACTTCAAATTTTGCATGAATATTACTAACAGGTCGGGTCAACATATAGGCTCCATATTATCACGCTATCACCTACGGGGAGGAGCTGTGCGAAGTAAACGAAGCCCGCGCGAACGAAGTCGCGGGCAACAGCTAGTATCTTATAAAACATCAAAAGCATGTATGGGCGTAACAATCAGTTCATAGTTAGTGAGTTCCAACAAGCGATTAAGAATTCGCGACAAATACGCGATTTCCGAGAAGCCTCGAGCACAGCTTCAACGAACTATGAAAAGAATCATAACGACATAATAAATAATACATCCATAATTTATGTCCATGGCATTTTAGTTCACATTATAAATAATTTAGATATCCCACTCATGTTTTACGACTACGATGTGACTTGTGACCCAATTCTTAATTACGCCAGTAGGTACATTAGCAGCGTAAAAATAACATTTTGAAAAAGCATAAAACATAACATATCAAAGATATAAAATGTATAGACATGTTGACTGAATTAATTAAATGAAACAACAGACTTTTCAACCGAGAGTTAATATTAGTTTTACATATGTATGAGTGTTGTTGAAATTAGATAATACTAGCTGTTGCCAGCGACTCCGTCCGCGCGGACTTCGTTTACTCAGCACTGCTCCTCTCCCGTAGGTGATAGCGTGATAATATGTAGCCTATATGTTGACCCGACCTGTTAGTAACATTCATGCAAAATTTAAGGCGATTACAGCTGCGAACGACCTTGAGTTTCTGACAGGAGCAGCGTAAAAATTATATCGCGCGCTAGCTTGCTCCAACGTCAAAGAGTATTTACAGTGAATGCAGATACCTACGTTTTAACATTTTTGTTCACCTATATGAACTTTTATCATCATGAATCGACTGAATGTTGTCAAACTCAAAACCAATAACCAGTAATCGCTCATTTATCGATTACATATACATTCGTTTTAGAAAAACGATAAATATCTAAAGAAAAAAATGTACCGAAAATCGACAAAAAATCATATAACAATTTACACAATAATAACAGTTTCGTTTCCTATTTCTTTGAAAGTGTTGTAATATACAATACATCCCGTGAAGCACTTTATTTTAATACATACAATCAACAATTAATATTTAACAAAACCTTTCAAAATTTGATTTGGTTAAATATAATCTCTTGAATAATATTATAAAACTAGCTTCTAGCTTAATCAACTAGCTTCTTAGTTTTTGTTTCAAAATCTCGTAATAAAAAAGAAGATATATAATTTGATTTAATGTTTATAGAGGAAACTACTAAATAAGTTGATTTATTTAGACTATTTGTATGTATAATATACTTAATTTATTTATTTTTAGTTGCGAAGTCCTTACTACCTTCAAATAGTACCAGGTTTTTTTTCTTTAGAGTTTTGCTTTTTATTTGCTTGCTTGAATTATCTTCGTTGTTTATATGTTTTATTTTTTATTTATTTTTGTACATTTATACAAAATATTGACAAAATACTTATCTATCTATAGCTAATAAAACATCCAAGCGTAAACATGAATAGTCTCAAAATGTTATTCGGCGTCTACTCGCAAACAAAACTATTTATAAAGTACTAGCTTTCAGCCCCTTTAATACCCTCTTTTACCTCTTTAAGAGATAAAACTCACAGCATCCTTACATGCACGTTTATTTAATTGAATTAAAGATCATGACTAATAAATTTGAAGAGATTTTGATTAAACATATTTTATTTTTTCTACAAACTTTACCACTTTTTTCATCCTTTGAAGAGATGACATTTGAAAACCTTAAACTCGTATTCATTTAATTGTATTAAAAATCATAAATACTAAGTTTTAAATAATTTCTACAATATTCTACAATAAACAATCTATTTTTTATACAAACATCAATGCTTTTTTTACCCTTTAAGGAATAAAATTTTAAAAAATCCCCAAATATATGATTCTTAAATTGTGTTGAAGATTATAAGTGCCGAATTTCAAGTTATTTTCACCATAAACCTTTGATTTTTCATATAAATTGTAACACACACTTTTACTCCTTTAATGGAAAAAACATTACATGCATGTTTCTTCAATTTCGATTGAAGAGCATAAGTACTAAAAAAATCCAAAAATTCGTAATTCTTAATTGTATTAAAAATCATAAATACTAAATTAAAATAATTAAGATTTTATAGTAATGCAATAAATAAACAATTCATTTATGATACAAACTTTAAAGCCTCTTTTTACCTCTCTATAGGCTAGAATTCCAAAAAATATTAAATTTATATTTAATTTTTTTTCAGTTAAAGGATAATTTAATTACGGCATATCATTCTATTTGAGTTGTAATAACTCAAAAATGACAGAGTTTCAAACAAACTTTCACCTCCTATTTCACCATCTTAGGGGATGAATTTAAAAAATCGTTTCTTATTCCTTGTCTATATCATAAGAACAACATCTGTAAAAAAAAACAGACTTCTCGGTCCAAGCTCATTATCTACTATAAAAAAACATCCAAGCGTAAACGAAATCTTCAATTTCCAAACGGCACAATCTTACTATTGTGCCAAACGTTCTATCTGTCCTATTACTCTTTGACTCGAATATGGAGAGCGGAGCATGCTAACATGCGACACAGCCTCCCCGTATGAACGCTACCGGGAGACTGACTTTCGACGCGAGCGCTGTCCGCGAATTAAATAATAAGGTTTTTATTGATTTAATAGCACACTATAATGATTTTGTAAAATTTTGAACTTAAATTTTATAAAGCAATAAATTGTCTGTAATAAAAAGAAAAAATCATCAAAATCGTTACAGTAGTTTGGAAGTTATAAGCAATTTTTTGTGTAAAAATAAGAAAGATATTCGATTTTTTTCCGTCAAAAATAACAATAAAATTTGAAAAAACGAACTTAAAATTTAAACTTAATTATATTATACGTATAATGCATATTTTTTTTTAATTATTGGACCAATCGGTTAGCAGTAGTAGGCTTTCAAAGAGGTGTCTATTTCGTAGTTTGGCATTACCTATCGCCTTAAAGTAAATCCATGCAGTACTTTTTGAGTTTATCTCGGACATACATACAGACAAACAGACAAAAATTCTAAAAACTATATTTTTGGCTTCAATATCGATTGTAGATCACGCCCCAGTATTCTTTTAAAAAAATATTCAATGTACAGTTTTGACTTTCCTACGATTTTATTATATGTATAGATTTGAGTATGTCGATCTATTTAGGCATCCCAACACGTGTAATAAAATTTCATAAGTGTATGTGTTTGTCCACGAATTTCTCGAAAACTAAAAGCGATATCGAGTGAATTCTTTTCGATTAAAATCAGGTATATTCCAACTTAGGGAACAGTCCAAGTTTTATTTAAATCGGTTCCATAGTTGACAGATATTTAAGGTCGGTTTAATTTTTTAAAATTACTATTATTAAGTATTTATGTGCTATTTGTTACTGCATCCTATTTATTAATTCATAGGTTATTCAAGGATGTTAATGAAACGTTACTATCCGTGTGACGGGGTAAAAATGCCACATGCATAAGTTTATTCGCTACCTTACCCTTCAAACTGAAACACGATCGCGACATACACAAACGCTGTTGCGGTAGGAATAGGTAAGGCATGCCCGGTTGAGACGTTGCAGAAACTTAATATATTAAGGAATATACTTCATACCCGTTCCTGGCACAATATTGCCAGTGCTTGTGACAGACGTGTTCTGCTTTGGAGGGTAAATATATGCATATTTTTTTATGTTATAAGATAGCAAACAAGCAGATGGGTCCCCTGATGGAAAGAGTCAACCATCGCCTATAGACAACAAAGGTGTTAATGGTGCGTCGCCACCTTGTGGCGAGGTCTAATGCCACATGCATAAGTTTACCGGCGACATTACCCTCCAAATCTGAACACGACAGTAACAAGCACTGTAGCTATTGCGGCAGGAATAGGCAAGGCGGTGATACCAGACCCGAGTGAGACAATGCAGAACTCTACCACCTAGTAGCCACGATTGTAGTGACTCGCATAGCCAATCGATCGCCTTTTACGACCTGCCTGGCAGAACGGCAGTTGGCCTATTCTTCAAAGGAACCCGGGACCAACACGGGAAAAAACAGGCAGTAACATCACATCACATTAATAACAAAGAACCATTAACAACATATTTGGTGTCTATGGACGATGATTTTCTCTTTCCATCAGAAGAACCATGTTTTTGTTTGCTAACCTATGTAATAAAAAAAATCGATTGTTGCTGTTTAACTGCGTTTAAATTATTCAATCAGCATATATATATTTTATCTATGGTATTTTGCATTTTGGTTATCAAAATCTGTTTGCTATGTCATAAAAAAATAACATCAAAAAGCATAACAAATATGTGATGAGCAAACGATCTAGTCATTCCTTGTTTCCAAACGCATTTTAAACCATCACCGTTAATGCCTTTGACAAACGTATCTTGACAAAAATGTAATATTTGCCGAATAGACACAATGATAACTTATTGTTGCACGAACTTGAGGTGTATGAGAACTATCTGTACAAACAATAGCGCTACTTAAGTGGACCTTGTTAAAATTTGTCGTATTTGTTCAAATACACTCAAGGGTAATCAAACAAAGGTTGTTCTGTTATTTTAATTATAAATATGTATAACAAGTGTTAACAGGCGGTTTCGTTATATTTAGTTTCCTTTTGTGCATTTGTTTGCTTTTTAGAGTTCTGTACCCAAAACGTAAAACAGAACCCTTTTACTAAGCCTCCGCTGTCTATCTGTCCGTCTTTCTGTCTGTCACCAGGCTGTAACTCGTAAACCGTGATAGCTAGAAAGCTGAAATTTGCACAAATTATGTATTTCCATTGCCGCTATAACAAAAAATACTAAAAAAAAATCGGTTGTCTGTAAAGTTGGTTTACAGACGATAGTTGAACGTGGCAACGTCTTAAGCTCTCGCTTGTACTCCAAGCCTTAAACGGAACGCCTCAGAGCGAGGTAACGCCGCATGAGTCATGTTTTTTCGTGCGTGCAGCCAGCTCTATCGAATTATAAGACGTTGTCACGTCAAAATAAAAAAATTAAATATTTAGGAGTCCCCATACGATAAACGTGTTTTTTCGTATTTTTTGGCATGATGGTACGGAACCATTTGTGCGCAAGTCCGACTCGCACTTGCCCGGTTTTTATTTAAAGTTCTTCACCATGTAAGGAAAAAACGGAACCCTTTTAGGATCACAACGTTGTCCGTCTGTCAATATTTTTTTACTCAAGGACAAAAAGATATCATGTTGAAATTTATATCAAGTACCTACTTCGGGTCTAAAAAAATATCCCTTAACAAATTACACGAATTGATATAACCTCAAAGTAAGCAAATTATATGCTTGTGATATTTTTTTATATATAATGAGATAGCAGCAAACAAGCAAACAAGAAAGAGTCAACCATCGCCTATAGACACCAAAGGTGTTAAAGGTGCGTTGCTATCTTGTGGCGAGGTCTAATGCAACATGTATAAGTTTACTGGTTATCTTACCCTCCAAACCGAAACACGACAGTGACGAGCACTGAAGCTATTGCGGCAGGAATAGGTAAGGCGATGACCAGACCCGGGCGAGACAATGCACAACTCTACCACCTAGTAAATAGCAAATATAAGATATGGATGTTAGTCAAAGATATTAATACATAGAAATACATATATAGATACCGAAATATATATAATAAACACCCAAAACCAGAAATACAAACATCTATGCTCAGTGGTGGATTTACCAATAGGCTGAGTAGGCTAAAGCCTAGGGCGGCAGATTTTGGGGGGCGGCAAATTTTGAGATGTCCTATAGAAAATATATATTTTAGTCTATATAGACTTCTATATAGACTACCTGACCCATGCAAATATTTCGCACAGCATTTACAATCTAGATCCACTTAAGAATGGTTACAAGTACTTGCAAGCGTGAACTAACAACAGACATTTTAAACAGAAGAATATATCTAAGTAAGAAGTTCTTACACTCACGAACAATAAAAAAAAATTGACATCAACTTAGTTCTACAAATATTGATATCAGATCCAACTCACCCCATATTCAATTTAAAATTTTTGCCGATATTTACAGTATCATATTGCACAGTGTAAACATTTTACACTTTTTGCACTCAGTGTATTATGCTATGCCCAGGTACATTGACAGGCCTGGATTTATTTACACTTAGGGCATTCGGGACTAGTGTCCGGAGTGGCAAATTTTTAGGGGTGGCAAAATTCGAAGGGTTAGCCAAAAAATTCTTTGCGTTTTAAAAAATGCTTTTAAAATTTATTTTAAGAATATACATTTCATTTTCAATGCTATCTTTCTTCTAAGAAAAATTGTTAAAATTAAGTTTTGCTTTATTGAAACTACCATCTTCACTCTGGAGAACACAGACTTATCAAAATGTGTAGCCCAACTATTTTTGTATGACAATTTCATTGATAATTTTTAAGTAGAAAATCGGGTATAAAGATATTTTATAATTTTCACAAGTACATAATAAAAATTATTGTCATCATCACTTGGATACTCTGTAGTAAGTAAAACGAAAGATATATCGAATGTAATATTACTTAATATTGTAAATGACATACTACATTGTGTATAGGACAATAATCAAACTATACCTCACCCAGCCTTACTTGTGATTGAGCTTTTACTTCAAAATATTCTAATATTGGAAAAAAATTTATTGTTGGCCCGGGCTACTTCAAAGAATAAGTACATCATCTGGCATTCTGTCTGGTTTTTCGTGATTGCTCTAATTGCTTGAAATATTGGCTAAATATGTCACTACCACCATTATTTTTTTTTAGATAGTAGAGTTCCGCAACACCAAGCTCGGGCTTGGTAACGCCGCCTTACCTCTTCCAGTCGTAATAGAGTCAATGCTTGTCACTCTTAAATTCTAGTGCATATGGTATTACCATTCCAAAATTAACATTTTTGGTGTCTATATGCGATTGTTGCCTCATTTCATCAGGAGAGTCGCCTGCTTGTTTTCTATGATATAAGAAAAATCTTAAGTAAATTTGTGGATTGTAAAAATAATCTAGAATCTGACACTACTGGAGGTCGGTAGGGGCGGCAAAATTTGAATAGCCTATAGGCGGCAAATTTGTAAATCCGCCACTGTCTATGCTCATCACACAAATGCCTGTCCCCGTCGGGAAACGAACCCGAGCCCCGTTGATTGCGTAGTCAGGGTCACTAACCACTCGACCAACGGGGCGGCCAATAGTTCCTCTCAGTTGAAAAACAACCAGACTTGTAAGTCAATACATCAAAAGTTTTAATCATTGATGTCGAATATTTTCAAAAGTGAATCAAAACCCAAAGGGTACCTTCCCGTTGACCTAGAATTGTGAAATTTGGCATGAAGCGATGTCTTATGGTGCAGCTATATATGTCGGGCTACGGCGAAGTTTCGCGCTAGCCCGCACTACATCGCGACACCTGCTTACGTCATAATGACGTCGTATTGTCACTGGTCATCAAACCGCGGCCCGCAGGTTATATTTGTGCGTCCCGCGACAAAGCAAACAGATTACAAGAGGCCGTTCATTAAACACTTTAATTTGATGTAACTACTAGCTGACCCGCGCAGCTTTCGCAAATTAATGCAATTACTAAGTTAGAATTTTTTTAATATAACTTTTGCATAAATAAATTTGCAATCTTCGTAAATCTTTGTAAAAGTAAAAGAAACGCAATTGATAAGAACTCATAAAAAGTATTGCCTAATTCTAAAATAGATTTTAAATTTTTAAGGGATTTCATCAAATTCGTGTATTTTACAAACCAGAAAACAAATATAAGAATAAAATTAATCTATAAGAATAAAATTATAAGAGCTCTGCCATAGGACCTGCATCAGCATCTTTTTTTTAGTGTTTAGAGTCAATTGCCCTATATAAAAAAATGCACGATATCTTCTCCTAACTTACGATTTTTATAAACACTACGCGTACAGCGACATAATCTATACCTATAATAAAATCGTAGGAAAGTCAAAACTGCACACTGTTATCATCTACAATCGATATCGAAGCCAAAAATATAGTTTTAAGAAGTTTTGTCTGTTTGTCTGTATGTATGTCCGGGGTAAACTCAAAAAGTACTGCATGCATTTACTACAAATTTTGCATGAATATGAATAGGTCGGTTCAACATATAGGCTACATATTATCACGCTATCACCTATATCCTAACTTAGGATTTTTATAAACACTGCGCGTACGTCGCTGTAGGCGCAGTGTTAATAAAAATCGTACGTAATCTATACCTATAATAAAATCGTAGGAAAGTCAAAGCTGCACACTGAGTATTTTTTAAAAGAATACTTGGGGCGTGATCTACAATCGATATCGAAGCCAAAAATATAGTTTTTAGAATTTTTGTCTGTTTGTCTGTATGTATGTCCGGGGTAAACTCAAAAAGTACTGCATGCATTTACTTCAAATTTTGCATGAATATGAATAGGTCGGGTCAACATATAGGCTACATATTACCACGCTATCACCTACGGGAGAAGAGCTGTGCGGAGTTAACGAAGTCCGCGCGGACGAAGCCGCAGGCAACAGCTAGTGTGTTAATATAATTATTAATTAACAACGCGGACAAAGTCACGGGTATCAGTTTGAAAACCATAACCAAAAAAAAAAAAAAAAAACACTGTTGCGTGAGTGCTTGAAATTAACACGAGACAAAGATTTGAAAAAAAAACAAAGTTTTAAACGTCTTTTCCATAAAATAAATTAAGCAAAAACCACCTAGAATGTTCATCATCTGTAATTAATATAGAAGGATAATTGGAGACTGCAATCCATCGCTGTAAATTCATTTCAATAATCAGTTATCTTGAATGCAATTAAACCAGACAAAGGATCTGCCCGCTTAGGATAAGCAGAGCAGCTTTTATTTTGTCGACCCGTCGATGCTAACGTGTTGAACACAACATTCGACATAATACAGAGACAATAATCACTTTCACTTCTCATTAATAGGCTTTTCCACTAACTATAACATATCGATATAATTATATCGAGTTTGACACTTCCTACAGACATAATTGTTTTATTATCGAAATTACAAGAAAATTTAGTGCATTAATTTAAGATTAAGCACATATGGCCAAAACTCAGATTATAATAATCAAATTAAAATTAAGACATTTTTTTATAATATCATAATATAGCAAACGAGCAGATGGGTCTCCAGAATAGACAACCATCGCCTATAGACACCAAAGATGTTAATGGTGCATTGCTATCTTGTGGCGTGTTCTAATGCCACATGCATAAGTTTGCCGGCTATCTTACCCACAGAACCGGAACACGACAGCGACAAGCACTGACGCTATTGCGGCAGGAATAGGTAAGACGGTGGTACCAGACCCGGGCGAGACAATGCAGAACTCTACCACCTAGTAGTCGCGATGATAGTTACTCGCATAGCCAATCGGTCGCCTTTTACGACCTGCCTGGCAGAACGGCAGTTGGCCTATTCTTCAAAGAAGCCCGGTACCACACTGGATTGGTTTGTCTACATAAGTAATTTATCTCTGCGATGAGAAAACGTTTGTCATGTCATGCATATTCGAATCGACGAGAAACCGCGTCGCAAATCTCTCTTCTTTTGCACGTCATATGCTTGTTTATCCTAGGAGCAGGGTATTCATTGCTTAAGTAGAATAAATATTTTTTTTGGGACTGGACAGTGGACATAATAGATCGTGGTCCCAAGAACAATTTTTTTTAGTAATAGTAAGCTGAATTTTTGTAAACAGCTTCGTTTTGACAAAACGAACACCTTTTCTGTCTTTGAAAAATCTCGGAATCTGGTAACTAATAAAGTAATAGGGATTCGAACATATTAAATAGGTGAAAGGAAAAATATTGATTAATAATGAACATTTTTCTTAGTCTGATACCCTAAAGTTTACTTTTTATCTATCTTTATTAGTTACCTGATTCTATTTTTTTGCGAAGATAGAAAAGATGGGCGTGTCGTCAAAATGAAGCTGTTCATAAAAACTTAGCTTGTTATTAATCAAAAAAAAAGTTCCTGTGACCACTGTCTATAAGGATATAGGATATAGGATAGCTGAAAAGCTTTTCTTAAAGGTTCCATATGCAAATGTTGCCAACGAGACACTATTACCACGGTAATGTTATCTACCAGTATTCTATCTTCATACAAACGGGTGGAACACAAGTTATACCTACGCGCTCATAGTTCGGCATGCACTCGATACACAACAGAATGAGGGTTGCGCTGCAGTGACGAACGGCCGATGTGTCAGCATATGCAAATGTAGTTAAAATATTGAAGGCGGGCAGCCCTATCGCATTTTACGTATAGCACGGTAAGGGCAGCTGTAGGTATTTATTTCAAGGACAGGGCCAAGTCAAAATACTGGTAGATAACATAACCGTGCTATTACTAACTCCGTCCGATCGTCCCTCAGCCCATTCATATCTCACAGTACTGTATCTTCTGAAGCGCAATGGATAGACACTTGAAATTTCATAGTGTGTCCGGCTATGACCGTTATAACAAGCAGTAATAAAAATAAAATAAAGTTAATAAACTAAAGGGACAATGGTGACATTTTCTTGTATGGACAATAAACGTGTTTTATTCGATCTTAATTATTTTCTCGGTGTTAATAATAATAGGGGAGCCCAAGAGAGGATTTTGGAAATTACTTGAGCGCGTCAGATTAACATAGAGGGGATATTAACATTAACATAATAATATACTTTGTATACTGTTGAGGCTCTCAACCAAATATAAACCCCTCATATAGAGTCGGGCATCTAGTAAAAAAATCCAATAACCTTGGCTTGTGGAAATTCTAAAATTATTTTTTTTTTCGTTATTTTTACATCAATTCCTCTAAAATAAAAGAAAATTCGGACGCGTTGGGAATGCCAAGACAACGTTTTCTTTGCAACATAGGGTATGTTGCTTCAGCCAATCGGGCACTTATCCAACCCCGGGCCACGTTGTTTTTATCAGAAAACTGAATAAACACATTCTGAATTTCCCGAACCAGGGACCTCAACTGGTCAACACCGACACCGGACCACTAAGACCACAGAGGCAATTATTTATATTTCAAATTATTACCATTTAAAATTATCGGCTAAAACTTCTCTAAAATATTACGTTTTATTCTATAATAATTCTATAGAATGTTTTATGTAATAGCAATATTCAATTTTATGTGAAATTTATTTAATAGTTATTATTTAAGACTATCAGGAATATGATTGTATAATATATTGATAGACATACAATACACATTATTGTTTATCTTACCATTAGGAGAGTTATCTGTTTGCTTGCTATCTAATCATTGATATAAAAACCCAAGATGCACAATCAGTGTCTCAAAACGTCCTCTAAAAAAGAGCGCACAGTTTTAAATTGTGCGCTCCGTAGAGTATAACCGCCCGGCCAAGCGAACCGGCGGTAGCGACGGCGGCGCGGCGGGCGAGGCGAAAAATCGCGCCGCGCGGATATCAGACCACGGGGACTTGCGTTTTTCGCCGCGATCAGTATAGCCCGAGAGCAAGATGACTTTTTCAACTTTATCTCAATATTGCTTTTAGAGGAATAGTTTTGTACTTCAACACTTACTATTTGGAAGAGAATGTGTAGTACATGATTTAAATAAGAATCGGAGTAAAGTAAAGACGTTAAATTTCACAAGAAATATGAGAAATACATACTATATCAAGACAATTTTTTGGAATGAGTGTCGAAATGCGAAACCTTTGATTTATAGTGTTGCCGCTTGATAGTCCATTATCTATAGTGTTTGAGTAACTTCATTAAGTACAATACTATCAATAAACAGCAATACAATCGATAGCATCGATAATTTTCATGATTAAAAAAATAAATCATAAGTATCTATACTATCCATAGTATTGCTATTTAATATTTCATTAATCACAATTACTATCGATAGTATAGATACTATCAAAACTATCGATAGTTATGCTCTGCTACAATTTACATTGTTCTCCAGAACAAATCTTTTTTCTAAATTCTTCTTTTTTAAACAATTTCAACATATGAGCCTAGGCATTACAATTTAAAATTAGTTTTTCTATTCCATCTAAAATTGTTGAAAGTTACAATCGTATGGCCTAAAAAACGTACCACGTGAATTGATATTAAGTTGCGAATTGGAGCATGAGCTGCGTTGGATTATTAGCACCAAGGTGGTATTTAGTTTGAATTCTGACCCAACAGTTTTAACTGTGCATTCAGTTCGTTTTGATAGTGAAACACACCATTTTTCACGCTACGGTGATCAATTTTATTTTTATTATTAACACATCCGAGTATAGTGTGTTCCGCGTTGAAGGCCGTTCCAAGGCTCGTTCTTAGGCCCAATACTTTATATCGAGGCTTTAACGAACGAATATAAAATAACACTATAGCAGTAAGACTGCTGTACCGTTTCTATCGTTATCGCGAACCGGAAGATAGTAAAATATTTTTATTTTTGGCATCGGTGACGTAGTTTATAGAAAAAAAGGAATGACAGGCAAGTGACAATTTGATTAGAAGTTGTGGTTTAAAATAAAATTAAAGTTATGAGTAGGTTTCAACTTCATAAAACATATCTTGTCAAGGATTAGAACTAATTTATTTTAGACCAATGTTAATAATGCAACTGTATGCAAATTTTCGCTTAACTGTAGAGCGGTTTGTTAGCGGAGAGCTCTAAAAACATGCATGGACAAGAATTTACGTGTTATTTTAAATATTGGAAATCAGATACAAAATAAATATTTGGTAAGTATTAAAACTGTAGCTGCTGCCATTGATATATAAAAACCCAAGATACACAATCAGTGTCTCAAAAACGTCCTCTAAGAATGAGTGCACAATTTAAAATTGTGCACTCACTTCAAATAGAAGCTCGTCGCTCACGTCACTGCCCGCGCGTCAAAAATACAGAATTGTTCTCTGATAAATTGTAAAATACAACATCATGAACGTTAAAAAAATATAAGATATTGTATTTTCGGTAAGTATAAGAGTTTATCGATTTATTTTTGTCGTTTATATTACTAAATATAGGGTGTAATGTATGATTTTCATTTTATTTGTCTTAAAAATGTACTCGACGCTCCAAATATAATACGACAAAATTTCAATGGTCATTTTTTCAGTAAAAGGACAGTGCATTACAACCTCCTTTTAATTTAGTCGAATAATACAAATTGATCCTGTTATTATTAGTGGAGTCGACTTTTTTTCATTCATAAGTTATTTTTTTTTAATAAGATAAATTTTTTCATTAATAATTTTGAATACCTTTTATTGTTGTTAACCAACTGCCAAAAGAGAAGAGGACATCAATTTGACGATTTTAAAATGTTTGATTATATTGATTACTTATTTTGAGGACCAAGTTAGGTGATTCTTTTTATTCTATTTGTACGAATAAAAAATAACAATATATAATTGTGATTCTTACGATGAACTTTGGAGATATATTACGAAACTTTTAATATAACAATAGAAAATCATATGTAGCATCGAATTTTGTTCTGTTTACACGTGTTGATAACGATTTCTTAAGTGGAAGGCACAGGTTGCATTAAGAATGTTTATTTTTTGATTTAATAATTTATTTTTAATAAAATGTTGTTTTTGATTGTGGATATCTTATACTATACATATTATTTAAAGTTTGTATGTTTGGATGTTTGATAATCAATCACGTAAAAATGGCTGTACCAATTTGGATTTGGACTCGGATATAAGATGACCTGGAATAGCACATAGAATACTTTTATCCTAATGCAGAGATCTGCAGCTAGTCTCGTATAAATTTTAAGTGACTGTTTATATGTACAAGTTGTTTTATTTGCATACTAGCTGTTACCCGCGGCTTTGCTCGCGCATATTTACTTTAGAACTTATTTAACCTTTCTTTATTTTATTAAAAATCTCTACATTGCCGGATGGGCCGCTAGTACGTTAAAAATAATATTTACATATTCATCTTAATTATTTATATACGACATTTTTGTTATTAAAATGTAAGTAAAAAACGTAAGACCTGAACTTCCTATAACTTCTAAATTTTCTATACCTAATATCATAACTAACTATACTTCAAACTAAAATTACCTATTAGTAACACACCTATCGAAAAAACTAATGTAATTATGAAAGAAATTTATAATTAACAGGAAATATCTAATCTAAAATTACCTTTGGCAATAATATTATATGTAATAAACTATACTCCAAACTAAATATACGTATCTATTAGGATTTCTGTGTATGTATCACACCTATGTAACCAACTAATGGAACTATATTAAAAAAATCTATGAGCTGGTTGACCCTACAGGCCACCTGAAACTTCACGCTAAATTTAAATATTTTAACCTCAAAGAAAAAAACTATGCCTAAGCATAGACTATTGAATTAAAAAAGTACAAAAATCCAAAGTTTTTTTTTTAATGATACTTAGTTATTCAGTATTTGAAAAGATGTATATTTTTTCAAAATCATCAACGAGTTTCATCTTCCGAATAACATTGAACACAATTTTTTAGCTCTAAATTGTTTTATTGGAATTTTTTATACGAGGGTCGATAAAATTTTCAGAAGCCGACATCGCATTAGTAACTAACCTATTGTGTTTCAAATGTCTATGGGTAGTATTCGCTCGTACGTCTGCAGATACTATAACTAAACAAATGTTCGTTTACATAATACTGCAAAAAAAACCAGAAAAACTGAAATCTAATTCAAAACGAGAATTCTACGAAAAGCTACACTTATTTCTAGGAAATTAATGCGTTTCCTTACTATGTTGTCGATACATTACATAATAAGTCTGAAAAAAAATCGTGTCCGTTATCATGTAAGAATCTATGACGTAGTAGTAGTACTTTATAACGTAGTCATCATAGTCACCATTGCAGTAAATTTCCTATTTCAGTATATTCTAAATTTATTAGACTATGGAAACTAAATGTATCAATATCAAGCGTCAAATACTACATGGCTATAAACCCACAGTTTGTCTATATGTGTAGGTTCTGTGTAATAGAACCAATAACCTACCTATAACGTTTTAAATATAAATAAATTATTTTAATGGTCATTATTTGTTTTATTGATATATAAATGTTCTACGCAAGAACAGATTTTCGACAAGTTTTTTTTAATGTAAATTTTACAAACCCTTAAAATACTACCTCAATGCATAAAAATATTTATATTCGACTCCACACTTAAGTCAAAAATTTTATTGCTTTTTGTACACTGTTTTTTAAAAATGACTTTAAATCTTGCGTTTAAGGTGGAATATGCAAAAACATGTTTTTGCCATAACTATAAACTTTTTAGACTGAATTAGCGACAGTTTTGAGTGTCAGTTTTGTTCGGAATTGTGTATCTTGGGTATTTTATATCAATAGCTGCAAAAGAATTATGCATAGACTTTCCATTTATCACATCTCAATTTGTAATATGGTTGGCCTGTCATTATGGGCATCACTGCGAGGAAAATGCGAAAAACAAATAGACCATAATAATATATTATGTCGCGCTATCCTTCTCTCTGCTACTTTTCTGTGCGCAAAAACTCCATAACAATCAACAATCATCAAACGTATAATGTTAAATAATTATCAGACAAAACTAAAATAATCCAAGATATTAAAAGAAAAGTAGTCGTAATGGAATACACTGACAATATGTATTTATTACTGCGGTTAATATATTTATTAGTTTTCCTGATCTACATTCAAATACTTTTTAAATAAATTTGAACGTAGGAAAATTAAATTAAAAGGTGTTTAAATAATTGGTACAAGTAGACCAAAATAATGATAAGAATTTTTCACACGTATTTCGTCTAATTGGTCTAGCGATATCAACCCATCAGACTCGTGAGGTGTATGAGATCCTATCGTTAAATCTCAAGTTATCGAATTATTTTCGATTGAATTTTTCATCGCCTCTGTGATCTAGTGGTCCAGCGTAGGCGTTGACCACATGAGGTCCCAGGTTTGATTCCCAGGTCTGTGTTTGTTGTCTGTTGTCTGTGTTTATCAGAAAAATGAAAAAAGTGTTTTGTTTTCCAGTTTTCTAAGAAACACAAAGTTGCCCAGGATTAGAAAGTTGCCCGGTTGGCAATAGGCTTGCCACCTATCACATTTGTGGGACCAAGTATCTTCGGCTAATCATGGGTGCACTTGTTGTACCTCTGCCTACCCGTTCGGGGATGCGGGCGTGAAGATACTTTGAATTTTTCTAATCAGGTACACGTTAAGTTCTGAAGGCAAAATACAACACTATGTTTATTAAACTGAAAAACTAATTTAGAACTATTTGCTCGACCAATCTCAGGGACTCATGCTATACCAAGATAATCAACATGCTATACCATGACCGGTATACCAGAAGACTAATAAGGAGATGATGACATTAAATTTTATAAACGAAATAACTATTTACGAAATGGAAATTTTAAAAGTGGGACGCGATTTCAATATTGATGAGCATCGTGGAAAGTATTTATTGTCACAATAAAGCCTAACCTTTAAAAAATATAATTGTTCTGTACTATCTGGAGACATCGCGATTACTGTTTGATCCTTGATTTAGTTTTTCTTGATTATTGAGGAAAACTAATGTGACATCACTATTAATTTCTTTTACAGTAACACTTTTGCACTTTTTTATTATCTTACGTTTTCCAGTAACTTGTTAAACTCAAAGATCAATAAACTTTTAAAAGTCGGCATTGTAAGTAAATTAAATCTTCGGATTTAAAATGTTCAATAGCGATATTGCATGTCACTGTCTTATTCCTGTTTTGATTGCAAGGTAGCCGGTAAACTTATGCGTGCGGCAATACCATACCGCCACACGGATAGCAACGGAAAATTAACATCTTAGGTGTTACGGCCTGGCCACGAGAAATTCGCGGCCGCGACTTTTCGCGCGGCGCGAACAGAATGCTAAGTGTGAGTTTTTCTTTTCGCATTCGATCGTCAATTTGTAGGTGATTTGTACAGCGCCACCTAGTGGTAAACTGGTTTCTCACGTTTACCACTAGGTGGCGCTGAACAAATCACATACCACTAGGTGGCGCTGAACAAATCACATACAAATTCCTAGTAAACTCCAAACGCGCTCACGATCGAATGCGAAAAGAAAAACTCACACTTAGCACTCAGATGTATAGCGTCTGAAACTAATGTATGGGAAAGTACTAAACATGCCACGCGGCGTGTCGGCCGGCGGGGGGGGGGGGGGGGGGGTGACCAACGAAATTTTGCCGCCGCCGCCGCCGCCGGTTCGTGTGGCCGGGCGGTTAATAGGCGATGGTTTCTCTTGTTGAAATGTTCATAGGCAGCTGTGACTACTTTATTAGGACAACACTTATGTCCTGATAGAACAGGGAACTTTCTACCTAATCTTCCTGTACGGAACCCTAAAATATAATAAGAATAAATAAACTAAATAAGTGCATGTAGCCAAAGAATAATATGAGTGTGAATGAAAGTAATAATTTAACTGAGAAATATTTTGGTTAATACACACATAATTACCTAATTTTTCAATTTAACTGGTGTTTATTAGACTCCCGTTTGAAGAATAGAACAACTACATATTTACTGCTAGACATCCCGTAATAAGTGAAAGCCGTAATAATAACTAGGGTTGTAACGGAGGCATTGCTAGCGGAGGCGGAGGCGGATGCGGAGGCGAAGAGGTTCACCTCCGCGGATGCGGAGGTTAACGGAGGCGGAGGCGGGGGTGAAATTTAAAGTAGGAAAGATAGAAATTTATAGTTTATTAAAGTCAAAATAATTTATTTCTAATGGGTAAATTTCCCCGTGTTGGTCCCGGGCTCCTTTGAAGAATAGACCAACTGCCGTTCTGCCAAGCAGGTCGTAAAAGGCAACCGAGTGGCTATGTGCGTCACTATCATCGTGACTGCTAGGTGGTAGAGTTTTGCATCGGCTCGACCGGGTCAGGTACCACCGCCTTACCTATTCCTGCCGCAATAGCGTCAGTGCTAGTCGCTGTCATGTTCCGGTTTGGAGGGTAAGGTAGCTGGTAAACTTATGCATGTGGCATTAGACCTCGCCACAAGATAGCAACGCACAATTAATATCTTTGGTGTTTATAGGCGATAGTTGACTCTTTCCATCAGGAGACCCATCTGCTTGTTTGCTATGTTATGATAAAAAAGAAAATCATATTAATCATGCACTAAATGTTTCTGTTAGCCCAAAGGTTGACTGGGAGAGAATGCAACTAGCATTAAGTCCGCCTTTTGTACAATTTTACCTATGTAAGTGTACAATAAAATATAAATAAATAAATAAACTAAATCACTTAAAACAATCACGGCTCAAACACAAAATAACTACGTGGTAGCGAACGATTCGATAAGTTAATTTCTGTCATTCATTAACGCCACCACCACCGTCCGCGCGCCGCGAGAACGGCACAAGCAAAATATTGATCATTTCACTCGCAAATACGCAGCCGTGTGGCCGCGTCTCCCAGCGTCTCTCTTTGCGCGTTGTATGTTAGCGTAAATAAACATCCGTAAAAACTCCGCATAAATGTAGCGGATGCGGAGGCAGTGGTTCGATTCTTTGCGAAAGTTCCACATTAACGGAGGCGGAGGCGGAGTTCCGTTACAACCCTAATAATAACTAAACATCTGTGATCCGTTGAATTACTATTATAAACACCGCCATTGTTTTCGAGTGTAAAAAAACATTTTTTATGTAGATAAAAAACATTTTATACGATTATGTATATTGTAATAAGAACTAAAATAAATTTCTATTTAGAATAGATCTAGAACTAGAAATATTTGATACCTTTAACCTTATTAAAAGTGATCAGTTTAAAAAAACTTGCATGACTGTATATCGAGAACAACGGACTCCATTTTGAACATCTATCAAGATTATGGATAGATAACTTAACTACAAAGTTGATTTCAGTTTTTTAAATACGCCATAGTAAAGTAGAGCATTGTTTGAATGTAATTTATTTTATGTTGACGATCCTAAGAATTATTGTCAATTATTTCTCATTTACAAAAGACAGCCTCGTGGTCTAGGAGTTAGCCTATTCGGCTCAGATCATATGGTCCCGGGTTCAATCCCCGGATCGGGTAAAAAATGATTGGGTTTTTTCGAGGTTTTCTCGGAAATCCGAAATCTCAGTAGCAGCTTGGAGTCTAGCTGGTGGTGTCTTACCAGAGCAAGTAAAACCGTCGGCCCGGATTGTCGCTAGAAATAATCGATAATCGATCGTATTAGGTCGGTGAATGCGGCAATAGGGATCACCACTCATTTTTGCCAATCGTCAAACCGGTGAATCGTGCTGAATCGAAAACTCTATAGACGTTCGGTTTACTCCATCTTCCCCGCAAGGGAACTTTAAAAATATAATTGACAATAATATGATACACTTCTAAATAGTTACATACCATAATGTAATTCTGTTTCGAATAATTAATATGAAGATAGGTAAATGTTGTCGAGTTTTTCTTTAGTACTTCTTCAGTAATCAATATGGCGGGAATAATGTACACAAACGACAAAAAGTTGCTGTTTTAGCCGCCATTGCCGGATTCAGTGACCGATTCGTGTGCTATTTAGTGATGCATTACTTGGGATTTTTAAGCAAATATTTTTATATTATTTGGTTACATTTTACAATAATAATTAAAACTATTTTCAATTTAATATTTAGCTTCTAATTTTAAAATTTGGCTGCACCTTTAATAGTAAACCTGTATTTGTATTTTAGCACTTATTCCGTTAAACAAGCGACATGTGGCTCAGCTGGTGAGAGCGTGCCGGCCAGAGGCAAGGTCGCAAGGTTCAAATCCTATCATGTTGCAATTTTTCTTTTAAGTTTTTAAATTTTCCCTACTACGAGATAAGTTGTCTCGTGTTGGCCCGAGCTTTTAAGAACAGACCAACTGCTGTTCTGCCAGGCAGGTCATAAAAGGTGACCGACTAGCTATACGTTGTACTACCATCGTAACTACTAGATAATGGTAGAGTTCCGCAACGTCTCGCCTGGGTATTTAGTACGACCGCTTTACCTATTCCTGCCGCAATAGCGTCAATGCTTGTCATTGTCGTGTTCCGATTTGAAGGTTATAGCTATCTTACCCTCAAAACAGAAATACGTAAAATTAAGCATGTGGCATTGCCCATCCGCCACACGGATAGCAACGTAACATTAACATCTTTTGTGTTTATAGACGGTGGTTTTATCTTTCCA
Source organism: Apodemia mormo (assembly GCA_036924255.1). Classification (NCBI taxonomy): domain Eukaryota; kingdom Metazoa; phylum Arthropoda; class Insecta; order Lepidoptera; family Riodinidae; genus Apodemia; species Apodemia mormo. The sequence continues at coordinate 41,098,081 of JAUPFN010000005.1, read as the reverse complement.
TCGGAGAGCCATCTGCTTGTTTGCTATCTTATATAAAAAAAGCGATAAAACACGTAAGTATATAAGGTCTCTCCAAGGTGATGTTAATTACCTTACTACTCATAAGAGAGTAGTAAGGTATATAACCTCGCGCCATATCTGTGGGTCAGTCGTCATTTACTTATACGTTATATAAATACGTCAGAGGCAGACGCCATTATGCATTATAATAAATTATGCTCAAAATCATGAAAATAAAATGTTATTCCTAAACTTACACTTATAATCAAAACATCTAATGGACTTGTTTGACGATGTGCATTATTCCTGTAATTGGTTGTATATAATTCAATAAATGGCACATATAGTATATGATTCAGTAATGCTGCGGCAATGACGCGTCACAAAGCTTCGTGCAACAACGCGTTACATGTAGATGTAACCGGCCATTATCGGTTATCGTCGCAAACATTCTGACTGCGTGCGCTTTAGCACGCCAATATCTTTGAGACGATACACGCAGGTACAGTTGAAGGGTAACTGGCAGATAGCATAAGCTGAGGACAGACATAGTGTAGAATGTGGTGTTACCTGAGTAGGCAGGTGAGCTGCACGTCGTTCTGGTAGCGCTGCAGCGCGGCGGCGCCGTCCACGCGCACGGCGTTGACGCGCTCGCGCAGCGCCGCGCCGCACCCGCCGCAGCGCTCGCGCAGGATGCACATTATGTTGGGCTGCCGCAGGAACGCGATCACCTGCGCACCACACCACACATTACTTACACTACTACTTCACTATTGACTCACAACGATGACCTTGCACGGAAAACTTTTGTAAGAATCACCGAAAAAATTATAAGTGTGGATTGGTTAAATCTGCATCGCCGTTTTGTGCGTGTGAGAGTTATTACAGAATTCACTACTGTTAAACATTCATATTTTTTATATTATATGTCATATAATAGCAAACAAGCAGATAGCTCTCCCGATGGAAAGAAAAACCATCATCTATAGACACCAAAAATGTTAATGGTGCATTATTATCCGTAGGACGGGATAACAATTTCACATGCATAAGTCTACTGGCTAAGGATGGAAAAGAGGAGAAAGAGGAGAATAAGGTTATTCTCCAAGCCGAAACACGTCAATGACAATTACGGCAGGAATAGGTACGGCAGTGGTTCCAAATACAAGGTGGGCAAGTCATTGTGGAATTTTACCACCTAGTAGTCACAGTTGTAGTGACTGTGAAACGATATATTAAGTACAGTGAAAAGTAATAGAGCTATTTAAAAAGTGTTTGGTTTAGTAATTCGGTTTAATCAATTAGTTCCAGTGGAATATAGCGACGATGTTATAAGTGTTTGTCAGGGTGTATTGTGGTGTATTGTACATTTGTGTTGTAAATATACGGTTTTAATATTAGCGGTATTTTATTGCACAATAACGAACTCTTAAGCTCGTAACAATATCAAGTAGTGGATATGTATCAAATATATACATACCTTATCATTGTACGCCACAGGTATCTCAGTCTGTATGTGGTGGGAGTATACATCGGCTGTAGAGACAGGCGGGCGAGGCGGTGGTGTTGGCGCCTAGTGCAACATAAAACACTATTACAATAAAGTAATTATTATAAAACAAATATCTCGACTATGACCCCAAAAAATTATAATATAGTTTATCAATTTCTCAATTAAAATGAATGTAATGAAGGCTACGAGCATACTTGAGCTATACCGCAACATCGTGCACTACGTATGCGCCGCGGCAAGATGGACTGGAGTATCAGTCGCTAGATTATACGTAATAAATAGATTGACAACTCTAATTTTAATTTTGCTCTGTAGGGAAACGTGAATACAGACCCTATACGTTTTCGTGTTGAAATAAAGAGACTCTATTTTGAAATAAATGAAAACTAACTTTATTTTTCATTTATTTAAACAAAACCTTTTTTTGAATAATCATATTTTCCGTTAATTTTGAATAATCATATTTTTCGACACAAATAAAAGGTGTATATTTTATTTTTCATTTGTTTTTATGAAAAACCTTCTATTTGAGAAATCAATAATTTTACATTACAAGAGATTTTCTTCTAGCAATATATTTCCATGAAATTAATAGTTCCAAGTTCCATAAAATATTTAATATATAATGCGTACAGATAAAAATGGGAATTGAAATGGCGGCTAATTATGCCGGTACTATCAGCATACACGAGATCAATAGCAACAAACTGCTAATAACGATATATTTGAATATTACGTTATAGCGATGTCATGATAAAGTAGTAAAATACAAAAAGTCAACTGCAGCAAAATGGATAATTTGACATAGTGTAAATATTTATATTAAGAAAACCATTGATATAGAAAACCCAAGACACACAATCAGTGTCTTAAAAACGTCCTACAAAAATGAACACACAATTTTTAATTGTGCGCTCATTTCAAATAGAATCGCGTCGGTCGCGACACTGTCAATTTTATTTCCTTTTGTACATTGCTTTATAAAAACAAATACTAATCTTGTGCTTAAGGTTGGATATGCAAATAGATATATTTTTGCCATATCTGTAATTATTTAAATGAAATTAGCTACACTTTTGAGTGTCAGTTTCGTTCGGGACTACGCTACTTGGGTTTTTATATCAATGAAGAAAACACATAAATATTTAGGTTCACTAATAACGATATATTTGAATATTACGTTATAGCGATGTCATGTTAAAGTAGTAAAATACAAAAAGTCAACTGCAGCAAAATGGATAATTTAAAATAGTGTAAATATTTATATTAAGAAAACCATTGATATAGAAAACCCAAGATACACAATCAGTGTCTCAAAAACGTCCTACAAAAATGAACACACAATTTTAAATTGTGCGCTCATTTCAAATAGAATCGCGTCGGTCGCGACACTGTCAATTTTATTTCCTTTTGTACATTGCTTTATAAAAACAAATACTAATCTTGCGCTTAAGGTTGGATATGCAAATAGATATATTTTTGCCATATCTATAACTATTTAAATGAAATTAGGTACACTTTTGAGTGTCAGTTTTGTTCGGGACTACGCTACTTGGGTTTTATATCAATGAAGAAAACACATAAATATTTAGGTTCGCTTGCATGAAAAGTTCGCTTGCATGAAAGACTAACTATGTTTATAAATTTAAAAAATCTATAGGTACTACCACTAAAAGACAAAAAATATAATATAATAATAATTCAAATAAGCCTACAAGCAGTGTCGCAAATTTTAATTTAAAAAAAACAATAAAAGATTAACAATTGATTAATATTAATTGTATAAAACTGCAATAAACAATTTATTATTTGTAAACTGTAGTGGTAGCAATTAACAGATAATCGATTATTGTGATTTGCTACAGTAAATATTTAAATTATTTTGAATAGTTTTATGCATTTAAATAAAAACTAACAATAAAATAGGACTACTGTACTGAAAGACGAGTGTTAGTCACAAAAAAATACTGATATAAATGATAGCCAGTGATTTCGGTAAAGTACGTTAGATATAAGTTTCAATTGTTTCATAAACAATTAAAAAAGTGAAATGCAATTATTTATTAATTTAGGATTAACATTAATTCAAATAATTTGTCGTAATATGCAATTAGAATTTTAATTGTGATTAATATAATCACTATTACTATTTTAATCAATTAACGCATAATTTGAAACATTAATTTGATCGACGAGGCTCGGGTTCGATTCCCGACGGGGACAAGCATTTTTGTGATGAGCATAAATGCTTGTATTTCCGGGTTTGGATGTTTATTAAATATATTCTTGTGATTATATATGTATTTCTATGTATTAGTGTCGTTGACTAACACCTATAACACAAACAAATAATTTGCTTATTTTGGGGATAGATCAGTAAGTGTAATTTATCCAGTGAATATTTATTTATTGTTTATATTTATTAATTTATTAACGCCCAACATTATCTAAAAGCATATGCCCTACTATAGAATGATATCCTACCGCATTACGAAAGCATCAATGCTAGTTTTCATCGCAATTATTTCCAGACACAGCATGCTCGATAAAAATATTTTTTGTCAAATATTATATCCCACAAAACTACAAAGTGAAGAACAAAGATTTCAAAATTAACTAGCGTCTTTAATTACTACAACAAGCAACGACACAACACAAAAGCCAACAAAACTACGAACAGAACACTAACAAATACAAACAACTGAAACTTTTTTATTTATTTAATTGGAATAGGCGTTTGTCTTCCATCGCACCTGGTGGAAAGTGTCGATGAAGACGTAGGTGGTACACGCCCATCCAAAAGAAACCCATTCACTCTACTCTTAAAGGTTCCAGGACTATATTTGTCCGGAAAAATAGACGCAGGCAATTCGTTCCAAGCCTTGGCGATTCGAACCAAAAAAGAATTGTCAAACCGTTTTGTTCGATTTTTTGGTATATCAACAACATACGGATGGAACTTCTGCCTGTGCCTAGTGGTCCGATAAAGGAATGGTGAGAGCCCAATAAGTTCGAAGAGAGCTTTCGCACACTCACCAAAGTGCATCCTGTAAAAAACTGATAGGCTACATGAAAAAACTTACAACTTGAAAAAAACTATATTAATGCTTAAACATACCTAGTGTGTATGTATTCCGCAACTACGTGAATAGTGACAAAATTAAATTAAATTAAAAAAAAAATAAACGTATAAATATAAGCAACTACGGCTTCGGATGTCTGTTCGGGTTACCACAAGGTTTTTTCAAATTATAGTACAACGCACAAGTGGATTATGACTTTCCGGATGAAATGTGATTTTTGCGTTGACAAATGTGTGGCATAATCGTGATACCACATACACATAGCATACTGGCTATTTTACCTTCCAAACCATATCGCGTTGATGACAAATGCTGACATTATTGCGTCAGAAATAGGTAACGCGGTATTGTTAAATTCGCAAAAGATATCGCTGAAACTAGTAAAATAAAAGGAAACTAGTAAAATTTAGTGGCGCATCAAACAAGGAGCATATCAACATAACAAACAAATAATATTAAAAACATAAGCAATAAACAAGTACTAATAAAACCCAACAAGCAAGCAAAATGACGAAAGAAGTGTCTGTGTTGCACATATATTCAACTACGTTAACTAATGCAAAAACACAAATAAAACTAAACCATACTTTATTAGTAGTACTTATTAGTACAAAACTTTTAATTGGATAAAATAGCGTGTGTCAAATTTAGCAAAAACGCACTAAGTTTCCTTAGGCAGTAATTGTGAGCTAACATCAAATCATTCGAGTGTATTCTATGAGAGCAAATTCCTTTTCTTCATTTATAATAGTAACGTATGTTATACATGTTTTGCATAAGAAACCAAATGATTTTTTTTGAATAGCAGTAATCTATTGATTACCATCAAAAAATCATTTGGTTGGTAAAAAAAATGATTTATTAATCCTGCCACTGAGTGATTTCATGAAATGATAAGAATAATCCATTCTTTGAAAATTAAACGAGATAGAACAAACCATTAAGTCCTCGAGAATGTACTTGTAAACTCTAAGCATATCATAACCCAACAAGCGAGACGATGCAAAACATACATTAGAAAAAACAAATAGCATACATAAACAATACAGTGCATTCCCACATGACAAACAAATTATATTACAAACCCAAAAACTATTAACAAGTACTACAACAAGCCAAGGAGCAAGCACGCCACTAGGAGTTTCCTTCCAATCATATGTGGGTATATGTACCACAAAATACTAGAGACTAACAGAAGTCAATGTATATACAAGTAATATTCGAGCATATCACACATAGTTACCTCTTACGGACGCGGAATCTCGGACTGGTTCGAACAAATTTTCCCATACCATTCTGAGATATCGCGTCCGTGAGAGGTGTCCATGTGTGTGTTGCTCGAATATTCTAGTAGGGGAGGCCATGATGCTTAATGGGTAGTTACTCGAACGTCGTAGGAATCTATTGGATTTTGTAGATTAAATTAAAGGTTATAGAAAAATTAAAGGTTATCTTCATTTCAACGGTGGGGAAAAAATCTACAGATTAAAAATACTGTGACATGGAAACACTAAAACGCGTCAGATTCAGGTGTAGTGCGTTAATTGCCACATAAAAAGAAAATCTGTCCATTCAAGTGTAGCGTAAGGGAGTGGGAGGGTCACAAAGTTGCAAAGAGAATGTTGCTTTGACATTTTCGAGCGCGTCTAAATTTTCTTTTATTATGCAGGAAATGATGTAAGAATAACGAGAAAAATAAATCTGACAATTTCCACAAACCGAAATTATTGGAATTTTGTTTATTTTTTCTTTCGTAGTTGCCCGCCTTTATATAAGGGGCTTATATTTGGTGAATATTTCAACAGTATGCGAGGTATCCTCCCATATGTTAATCCCATCACCCATATGTTAAAACGCGCTCGACTAAATGCAAAAATTCCCTTTTGGGCTCCCCTACTGTTACTTGTATCTACATTGACTTCTATTAGTCTCCAGCACCGACCACACAGCCCATAGACACCTAATAACAGGCAAATGGCTTCTGTCAACACATCTGGCTTATAGTTCCGATATAAATGTCCACGCGAAAATCAGTGTCGTCCAATCCTCTGTACATCACTATCATACAGTGAAATGTGGCCTTGAGTGAGCCAATCGCGGCGTTGCAACCCCGCTTCGTCTTACCTCAGCCAGTTGCCAGAATGCATCCAATACGGAAAATCAAATATTAGGCGTGTATGGGCTGTGTGATCAGTGGTCTCCAGTATTCTGTGGTTATAGTGCGCACGTGGACAGGAGCGACATGTAACATGTGTGTGTGCGAGACCTGTTGGGCGCGGCGGCGCGGCGGCAGCAGCGGCGAGAAGGGCCCGCCCTGCGGCGCGCGCGGCAGCCGCGGGTCGATGAACGTCGTGCGCCGCATCACGTGGTCCACGAAGAACCGCTGCCACATCACACACCCCACAATTACACCACTGCCTAGTGCCTACCACTCCTTAACCTGCTGCTCCCCTCAGCACCGAAACAACACTTCATCAACAACTACCTACACCTATCCCGCTGCATCATTACAGATTTTGTTGAATCCCACAAGAACAACCATTTTTCTAAAATAAAAAGTAGCCTATATGATAGTCTAGGTCAAGATCTACCTGTGTACCAAATTTCATCCAAATCCGTACAGTAGTTTTGCCGTGATTGGGTAACAAACATCCATCCAGCCAGCCATACAAACATATTTTCGCATTTATAACATTAATAGGAAGGATAGTTAGAATGCAAGGCAAAGCGCACCTTGTAAAAGCAAAGCGCACCTCTTAAAGGTCATATACCGCGTTGTACGGGTGTCCCAAAACTCAACGATAAGCCGAAACGGGGCGATAAGATAGATAGTCGTCGTCATCAGAATAATATGAAAAAAAATCCATACCATGATCCCTAGAAATTAAAGGTATTTCGAAAAATGCACGAAATTTCTCCACACTGCAACGAGAATGCTGCGGCCAGGCTATATCGAGAAAGATACCCAAATTTAAAGCGGTACCCGGATTATCGCGTGTTTGTCAATGTGCACCGAGCACTTTCCGAGGGCGACCGATTGCCGAATCAAATAATCGGTGGAGGTAGTCCCCAGTTGCCTTATGAAGTAGAAGTTTTGCAAGAAGTCACAGACGACCCATGTGTTTCAGTACGAGGAATAGAAGGACAGGAGTATCAAAAAACACAGCACACCGTATTTTGCAAAAAAAAACGAGTGCCATCCATTTCACTTTCAACGAGGAAGATCCACACTTCATACGGAAAATTCTCTGGTCAGATGAATCGACCTTTAAAAATGATGGGTACATCAAATCAAGCCTTCATAATTTACACGAGTGGCATGTGGACAATCCACAGTTAATGCGAAAGGACAGATCGCAGTAAAGTTAATCTATGCACCGGAACTTTGATCGGAAGGATTATTGGACCTTTTGAGCTAGCTGCCTATGAACTTAAATGGCCCAAATTATTTGATTTTTTAAAAAAAATAATTTACAATGGCTATCCAGCGCCAGTTTAACACTACAAGTAAGAAATTTCTTATACGAAGAATATCCGGAAAGGTAGATAGGGCGATCAGGTACAGTTTCGTGGCCAGCGCGTTCGCCTGATTTGAATCCCCTGGATTTCTTTTATTGAGGCGTTCTCGAAAAAAAAAGTTTATTCTAAGCCCATTGAAAGCTTAGATGAGCTGTGTGAAAAAATTACTTAAGCTGCTGAGGAGATCAACTCTGGAGTATATGCCCGTCTAACTACGAGATCATTTTTAAGAAGATGTACAGCGTGTATTGAGGCTGAAGGAAAGCAATTTGAACATCTACTGTAACAAGACTAAAGCAAAGTTTTAATCAAAGTAATGTAAACAACTGAAACATTTTTTGTAATAAAAATTTTGATTCTCTTAAAAAGATTTTAATTCCAATAAATATACCTACCAAATTCACTACTAAGGTAGTTCCGCTTGTTTTTACTGTTTCTTCGTTTTACTTACTTGTCGACTTTAATAAAAGTGACGTCACTATCTGTCTCGCTCACTCTTGACAAATATCTTCACTATCCACCTCTTTCATCACTTTGGCATTGAAATAAAAACCTCCAGAAACCTTGCGCGGATCAAAAATATTTTAACGAAGTAAACTGAATTCGCGTGAAATCGAGTTACTTCAGGTTATTATTGTTTTCTAAGATTTTTTAGTATTAAAGCAACAAGTGTTATACCATTTTGGAATCCCAATTAAGGGCGCCAACTTTTAATGCCACTTGCCAAAGTGCTCTAGTACATTTTTTTTCAAGGAGGTCATTTTAAAAGTATAGAAATTTTCAAAACGTCGAGTTCTTAGTTCGAAAGAATTATTTTTTAGAAAACTTGGGGAAATTATGCTACTATTTTTGACTGTGGTTATGGATATGATATTTAGGGTTACTCTAACCTTTAAATAAACAAAAACAACACCCATTAGCCACAGTTGGTTATAGTGTGGAGAAATTTCGTGTATTTCTTGAAATACCTCTGATTTCTAGTGATTATGGTATGGTTTTTTTATATGTTTCTATTGACGACAACTATCATTTTATTCTATATTAAATACTTCTACATTCCAAAAGTTTTACGTGACAAAAAAACCACTGCTAATATATTTTACATTTTCTTTTGGCGTTCAGTGAAATTCAATTAGTTAAACAATACATACATACACTGTTTAATGTTCTAAATAATGGATTGCAGACGATCTGCGCTTAGAATGGAGGTTCCAAAATTTGAACCTAGGCAGAGCACATTTTTCTCTTTTTTAGATTTATATTTAAAATTATTCTTAACTCAAGATTAATTTTTTACACGAATTAAATCTACCTGCTTCATAAAACCGTCCATTATACTTAAGTTAAACGTAAAAAAACACATTTTTTGACTTATAAGACCGAGTCATTCTGTTAATATTTTATGGCGGAGAGTAATTTCTCAAGCTGGCACTCTCCTACAGTAACGTCGCTAACATTGTAGTAGTAAAGTAGAAGATACATATATGTATGCAGTGGCGTAGCTAGGCGTGGGCGAAGTGGGCCTTCGCCCACGGCCTCGCAACTAAAGGGATCTCATACTACCTAATTTAAAATCTTTGTTTATTTTCAAATTAAATAATAGCCTGAAAAATATTGGCCTCACTCTTTTGTATCTGAAATACAAACAAAACAACTCCTAGATCCTAGTTAACGCGTTATAAAGACACGATAGATTTTCACTTATTTCAAACTTGGCGCGTTTTCGGGTAGCTTTTGGGAACGAACGGAAAGGAGCCTCGCCGATGCGACTTTGCCCACGTATATATTAGTCCACGCTACGCCACTGTATGTATGTACCCACGGTAAGTTGATGAAAAACTTACTTTTCCATTCCGATCCAATTTAGAGTCCCATCCCAACGGCAGTTCCCTTTCAGTCTCACTGAACATATTGACTAGCGCCACTAGATCTCTGTTGTGCTGGTACCGCTCGAACGAGGACGTGTCCCGGCGGATCTTGGAAATCATGTGTTTCAATGTGGAATTGCTGTTGTACAATGACGAGGCTTCCTGAAAATTCAAATTAAGTATATTAAATTCTAATTGAACTGTATAAAAATAGTCATTTAATATTTAACTAGCTGACCCGGCAAACGTTGTTGTGCCAGCTTTGTGTCTACTTTTCCGTTTTTTTCTACATTTTTCACCTTTTAAACTTAACCTGAACCCCCATGAATATTTTAAAACCAAAATTAGGCAAATCAGTTCAGCCGATCTCGTATTTTAAGCGAGACTAACGACCAACGATTTATATATATATATATATATATATATATATATATACAGTGTGGCGGTGACGATACACCAATTAATTAAACTTAGTATATGTAATAATGTTCTCAGCCTGAATACAAAAAATCTGATAAATACATCCACTGGTTTAGCCACAGGACAATTTTTTAGTTTTCATTTCTAATTTTGCGAACATGATGTAGATTATCAGCTGTACGCATAGAAATATATAGCGGTCAATGGCTGTACGTGACCCGTTCACCCTATATGGTTTGAAAGAACTCTTATAAGTAAGTTGCCAACTCGCAATACTAGCAGAAAATCCTTGCATTCATTGGTTATTTTAATTTTTTATCCTTTACAACTGACCAATAACAACCCAATCTTGTCATTAGGAGAATTTGAAAAGAAAGCGAAAAGTCGCTTTATCTTGAGTGCATACACAGTGTGTACTGATACAAAAAAGCGCATTTTGCGCCTTCTTGATGAAAGCCGTTGATTACACGTGTCACGTACCTACGATACGTAGGTCACGGTCATTATTGTTTAATGTTATTGTTTAGTACGATCAAAGATTTTGCCGTGGTAATTGATATTACGTTATTACTTGTCATGTACTGAGTTTTTATTTTTTTCTTTTATTATTCTAGACTTATAAATTATGCGAAAGTAGACGCTTCATTTCAATTTTTATTGTGGTAAAATACGAGTTAAATTGTGCGAAAGTAGACGCTTAATTTTTATTGTGATGGCCGGCCATGGCCATGATGTTTGTGCTAATTAGTGCTATTTTGTGATAAGACACGTTAGGTAACTATTATTATTAGTGTGAAGTGAACAACATTTTTGTTTTTTCTTCTTTACTTTTAGCCAATATGTGGCACGAATCCTAGATTGATACGGTCTTTATTCTTACAATATACGCAAAAATAATTCTATAGCTACGTAATTACTTATTGTACAAAATGATTGTGATTAATAATAATAATTTATCAAAATAATTATTGAGGATGAGTGTGGTTTAAAAAGGCGCCTAAATATTATGTCACACGTAAAAATAATAATAATAACATGAGGCGCCAGCCGCCAAGCCGCGCGTGCGGCGTTGCCGTCCTGGTGATAGGTAAGTCAAAGGATGTTTTATCTTTATTATATTTTCGTGTCATTAATTTTGTTCGAAATTTTTGTTTTTTTAATTTCGATATCAGGACTGATTTGATAGACTAAAAATACTAGTACTAACTAGTACTACCTTAATTCTCACTTATTGTTATATGGTCACCGCCACACTGTATATATATATATATATATATATATATATATATATATATATATATATATATATATATATATATATATATATATATATATATATATATATATATATATATATATATATATATATATTATAGTCCTTCTCTCCGTAACACAGCAAAGCTGTTTCACGGGAGAAATAGGCAAGATGGTGATACCCATGCAGCCGGGAGCGCGGCATGGCGCATCCCTCCCACCGGTAAATATAGATATAATATAGATAGATAGGGATAATATAGTGTCCTAATGGTAAAATGGTTACAAGCACAAAAGGTTTGATTTCAAGTAAACTGCTTGAAATATTCATATGTGATATGAAAGATAGAATAGAAGTCAACCATAGCAAGGTTTTCGGCAGTAAAGTACATGGAGTATGTAGCTCTCGGTTGGGCAAGACTAGATGGCAGGGTAGTGGGTGTGAACTATATACCCTTTTTATATCATTAGAAATAGCAAACAAACAGATGGCTCCCTTGATGAAAAAAGAAATCATCGCCTATATGCACCGAAGATGTTAATGGTGCGTTACAATCCATAAGTCCCCGTGTTGGTTCCGGGCTCCTTTAAAGAATAGACCAACTGCCGTTCTGCCAGGCAGGTCGTAAAAGGCGACCGATTGGCTATGTGAGTCACTACCATCGTGGCTACTAGGTTGTAGAGTTCTGCATTGTTTCGCCCGGGTCTGGTGCCACCGCCTTGCCTATTCCTGCCGCAATAGCGTCAGTGCTTGTCGCTGTCGTGTTCCGGTTTGGAGGGTGAGGTAGGCGGTAAACATGCATAAATGTGGCATTAGACCTCGCCACAAGATAGCAACGCAACATTAAGACCTTTGGTGTCTATAGGCGATGGTTGACTCTTTTCATCAGGAGACTCGTCTGCTTGTTTGCTATCTTATGATATAAAAAAAGTCCCGCCTTTCGGATGGCAATGCCAAATGCATAAGTTTACCGATTACCTTATTCTCCAAGCGAAAACCCGACTGTGACAAGCAGTAACGTTGTGGCAGGAATAGGCAAGGTGGTGGTACCAAATATCTAAGCAGACGTTGCGGCACTCTGCCACCAAGTAGTCAGAATGCTAGTGATATTTACATGCAATTTTCGCCATTTACGAACTGCCTCGTAAAATGACAGATTGTTCAAAGGTGCTCCAAGACCAAAACGATGAATAAGAATAAGAATTACTACAGTACTATATATATATATATATATATATATATATATATATATACTACAGTACTATATATACAGTAAATAACGATAACACGCGTAGAGATAAGAAAAAAAACAGAAAGCCAACAAATACAGTAAACAAAAGAAAATGAAACATGTAACACTTTTGAAAGATATTGATAGACATTGATAGTTACAATATATACAGCATATTTACATGAATGAAAAAAAAATCATAAAATTTAATAATGTTTGTGTATTGCAGCATGATGGTAAAATAATAAGCCACTCAGCAAACACATAAGCTGACAAGTGTTATCATTCCTACAGCTGATTTTCTGGGTAACCTTTGTCTGTCACTTGAAACAGTTATGCAAAAAGTTAACGGTTATTATATGGAAAATTACTGGCCTGAAGAATCCTCAACAACCTAGTAAATAAGAATTATGATCCGATAGTTATTTTTCCAAAACTTTAATGAAAAATCCTTACCACATTCATATGCAAGATGGAGTAGAAGTCAGGCCTCGCCAAGAAGTCGGCGGCGGGGTGAGGGATGTGCGGCTCCGCGGCGCGCGACGAGCCGGCCGCGGGCGGCGGCGACGAGCTGGCCTCCTCCTCGCCCAGCTGGGTACGGGTCATGGTGCGACGGATAGATTGATACCTGCAAATAATATATTCATTCATGAGTTCAATTTCTTTGATTCGAACAATCGTACAGAGTTAATTTTAAAGGTCGGACAAATTTTCAGAGGCTGTTCAGAATCGATAATATGTTCGATTTAATAAATAAAAATAATATTTTAAAAAATCGAAATTTCATTTTTATCCCATATAAAAAACAAAACTCATAAAAATAATTTGAGTTACGCTAAATTCGAACTAAAATATTTTAGTGCCTCCAATCAAATTAAAAGTGATCGGGAAAAATATACTTAGTGCGACTGATTACATAATAGTTACTATCGCAATTTTAAAATATATTTATACTATAATATATAATATATATTTATATTATAATATGTAATATATATTTATATTATAATATATAATATACACTGGTCATCAAAAAAATCGGCCCACCCTGTTTTTGTTCGTTATTTCTCAATTATTTCGTAGATAAGCCATTTCTCACAGTTGTTTTTTGTTTTGAGGGTCGGATAAGATGTTTGACACTCTGTTTGTCATAAATCCTATGGCACTTAACGGTACTTGATTATTTTTTGTTCAAAAATACTGCTAATTGCTGATTTGACGGTTTACGTCGGTACAAATTAAGCTCGTGTTTCCAGTCCGAAACAAACTTTTCTCGGGATATCTTGTTATTTACGTTAAGTTTATTTACTGAAGCTGTAGTTTTGATTAATTTTGCCTGAAAATAATGGATACTACTGAAGCGGAGGCAGCGCAAGTTGTGGCTCTACTGCAACAGGGCTTAAGTCAACGTGTCGTGGCTAGAAGATTGAATCTCAGCCGTTCTGCAGTTTGACGAGTTTACCAAAGGTTTCTAGAGACTGGGCAGTATCGAAGAAGATCTGGATCTGGCAGACACAGGGTGACAACTCAAAGGGACGATCGCTTTTTAGTGGTATCGGCTTTAAGAAATCGACACCTTTCTGGCGTCGATCTCCAACAACGCTTACGTGAAGATCGGGGTGTGGCTATAAGTGACAGTACTGTTAGAAGGAGACTTCGAGAGCAGAATTTAAGACCACATAAACCAGCAACGGGACCACTTTTGACCACAGCTCATCGTCAAGCAAGACTTCAATTTGCGCAAAATCACATTAACTGGACTATAGGTCAATGGGAGTCAGTTCTTTTTAGTGATGAGAATCGAATGACTTTATACGGTTCTGACGGACGTCGTAATGTAATGCGACGACCGGGTGAACGTTATGCCCAGTGTTGCATAAGAGAAACAGTCAGTTACGGTGGGGGCTCTGTAATGTTTTGGGGCGGGATATCTTTAACTGGACGAACGGAGCTGGTTTTCATAAGTAGAGGTGCTTTAACTGCTGCACGATACATTACGGAGGTTTTAGAAGACCATGTGGTGCCTTATGCTGGCTACATCGGGGAAAACTTTCAACTTATGCATGATAATGCACGGCCACACATAGCGCGCAATGTCACCCAGTATTTAGAAGAGGTCGGCATTCGTGCTATGCAGTGGCCCGCCCGAAGCCCTGATCTAAACCCGATAGAGCACATGTGGGACACCTTAAAACAAAAGGTAAGAGCACGGAATCCAGCCCCTACCACATTGGGAGACCTGGAAACCGCCATCAAGGAAGAATGGGAACGAATTCCTCAAGAGACCATTAAAACCTTGATTAAATCTTTAAAACGGCGAATGCAAGCCGTTATTCGAGCAAGAGGAGGAAATACCCAATATTAAGATGAAAAAATGGTGACGATAACTTTAATGATTAAAAAAATAAGTGAGTTTGAAATTTTAACTAAAAAAATGTGAAATTAATGATTTTGACTTCAAATCCTAATTAAATTGATTTTTTTTATAATTTGAAGGTTTAAAGTACTTAAATTAGTGTAAATAAACATGATTAGTAAATCATTTTAGTTATTAAACAATATGTTTTCTTTTGCCAATGAAAACGCATAATTTGCGGTGAAAATGCAGGTGGGCCGATTTTTTTGATGACCAGTGTATATTTCACTGGCAGAATTATAGAAATCATTCACAAGACTCGGTGCATTCAGTTCATGAATTTAGTGGGATATTCTAAACGAATATTTTTATATTCTCTTGTAATAATATTAGGTACAACAAAAATTAAAACGCACTTTCAATTCATTATTTAAATCCTAACTTTAAAATTTGTATATTTTAAATTAATCGACCGATTTCGCTTTTTAAAGCATATTATATTCTTTACAAAGAAATATAAAGAATATTACGCCCTGAAGATAAACATGTTGGGGCAAATTATGGATATTTCCTCTGAAACCAAGATAGTTTTGTTCAAATTTTGAATTGTAATTTATACTAGCATTATTCAGTAACAAATCCGCTCCAAAATAATTAAGCCAAGTAAACATTTTGTTGTCATAGTACTTGAAAAATTATAACAGTGTTTATTATCACTTTTTTTTTTAAATTTCTATAAATTTTAGAGTGCAGGTAAAAAAAATTCATATTTTTGAGAACCACCATCCCTTGGCCCGTCATCCGTTTTCGACTTGACGTTGATTTCTGAGACAACCTGTATATAAATGGTTGCTGTTATCTTTGTGACTGTAATGCCATATGCCTAAGTTTACTTGCTACCTTAACCTCTATACCCGATAACAACAGTGGCGAGCACTAACGTTATTGCATTCATTAACAAAGTAAGTTGAATTCATTGTTACCTTCTATCCAACTGCCTGCGTTGCACTTCAGGCGCCGGTGATCTAGGCGCGATACCATTTGCTGAGGGACGCTGCCAAGTAGTAGTCCGATTTATGTGGTCTATATAAAAAACTCTCCCATGACTATCCATACGTGCCTCCCAACCTAAAACATACATTTTATTAAAATTAGCATTTATCATAATTTCAATGAGGAATATCGGGTGTGTTAAAATGTAGCAATCAGTGCTATAAAGACTGTGCTAAAATCTGAGTGACAGGGTCTTAATGCCTCATGCATAAGTTTATCAGCTACTTTAACCTCCAAATTAAAAAAGAACAGAGATAAGCACTAACTAACGCTATTGCGGTAAGAATAGGTAAGGCGGTGTTATAAGATCCGGGCGAGACAATGCAGAACTCTGTCACTTAATAGCTACGATAGTAGCTATATGACCAACCGCTCGTCTTTCAAGGAACCGCCTGGCAGAATGGCGGATGATCTAATTGAAGAGGGACCAAACCATAATACTTATGTTGCCAAAGTGACTAGAGCATAATAATAAGGCAGAGTTGAGATAGGCATGTCTGTTCATAATATTCTGTGGCGTTTGCAACAACATAGAGTTTAGGAAATTATTTAGTTATATTAATTATTAACAAATGCTAATTATATTATGATATTAAATACTAGGATGTTTAGTATTCTTTCACCATGGATGTTTTTAAAGGGAATTTCGCAAAATTTAATTCTCATCTAAATGAAAAACTCCATAAAAATATGAATAGTAACTCGAGAATTTGGTTTTTCATAAAATCAAGATATCAAAATATTAGACAAAAAAATATTGGTCTGCTTCATTAATTTGGACCCTCGACTGGGCTACAACATTATATAACAGCACGAATTCTATTAGTTAGGAACTAACATTATAAATGAGAAAGTCAATTTGTTTGTTATGCTTTCAAATTTTAAATATGTAAATGTCTAGCCAAGTTGTAGGGGTGCTATTTAGGAAAAAGTACTGTTTCTGAGGAAACAATAACGCAGGTTAAGTCGAGGGCAAAAGCTATTTAGTTTGTAGTTTAAAGAAAAATGTAGCACATTGACATTTTAAGGGTTGCATCAAGTTTATTCATGATTCATGAACTCCTTTGAATAATCAATTTTGAACTCTAAAATAACAATAACAAAACAAAAGTAAAAAACACAAGATTAAAATTACCTGGTGGCAAAGGCTCTTCACATTCTATTATTCCGCCAATCATATTGGCAGGAAAATCTCCAGTTAAAGCCATTTGTCGCGAAGCTCTCTCAGGAATGGAAGGAAGCCTGATCCCAGCCATATGCCTTAACGGCGTAGGAGACGCTACTGCGTTGTCATTGTCATCATTATCTTCAGGTGGCGGTGGCCTCCGCAAAACTACATCATCTGGTGGCCCTGCATGTACTATCGTAAAATGATTGCTATTCATAAATTCTAAATTTGGCGATCTAATCTCCGATGTTCTAAGCTCATTTGTAAATTCTACCATTTCAAAATTCTCAGAATTCTGGATTGGTGGTGGATGTAGATCTGGCGGTGGTAAAGGTCTGGGCCTTCGGGCATGATGCGTTGGCGTTGGAGGACATTGAGGCATGGAAGCACCGGCTAGTGCTGCTACTCGAGTTAAAACCCTAGGATGTGGCCTTGCTGGACTGTCTGGCGTATCTTTTAAGTAATTAGTTTTAAGAGGTGAATGTTTAGGTGTACCTTCACATCCTAGATTCTTTAACAGATGCCTAGGTAAACTAGAGTGTTTAGGAGTAGAGTTGTCAGCTGAATATTTACGATTCATCAACATAGTTCCCACACTCGGTAACATTTTATTCGTGTCCTCTACTGGCGACGACGAATGCGATGAATTGCACGAGCTTGGGTCGTTTGGACTATCGATATCATTTTCACGGCTAGTTCCATCAACGTGGGAAGAATTTAAAAACGCAGTCATCATTGTTGGCGTGTTCGCGCGGCCAGAGCTTTGCCTTGTTAAAGGTTTATGGCTTTTCATAACGGCTATTTCTTTCTCTTCAACTTGATTTCTGTTATCATCTTCGAAATCAGCATGATTACTTATATCATTTAAAAAAGTATATTGCGCTTTTTCTTCAGATTTCGCATGATTAGGTGTAAGATGGAAGCCATCAAGTACATCTTTATCTTTTCGTGCAAATGAAGTAGTTATATAATTATCAGGTCCTATATCCTTAATTAACATTAAATTATTCTTACTTACGCTTTGCGTGCTATCAGGTACATCACATAATCTCTTATCATCTAATAACCTAGATAATTTAACAGAGGAAAGCGTTGATTCACATAAGCTGCCATCTGTTTCAGGAGTAGCTAACGGTGCTACATTTTGGCTCTCTTTTAAAAAATGTGCCGTTAAGGTAATAGGTGCCTTATTTCCGGAGAAAAATTCGCCGGGTTTAAAATCATTTACATTTCCCTGAAGAACTGCAGAATTAGCTATATGATTATCAGTAAAAAACTGTTCGTCTGTGTCTATGAGTTCAAAGGTAAATGCGTCTTCAGGTTTTTCTAACTTTTTTGGTTTCCTGTGTCTTTGTACGGCTGGAGGTAAAGCATGCATTCTTTCTAAAGGTTTGTGTGATTGTCTCGGTGGCAAAGGGGGAACTGGTGACTTTTGAGCATCATTTGGCACATTTGCTCCTTCAACATCATAAACAAATTTCATTATTTTACAAGGGTTTTGTGGAGACCAAATTTTGTAATACTCTGTATCAGGTGACGTGGGCGAGTCGAGACCGATAGTCATATTTGTTTTCTTCTTCATACCATTAAGTTGCCCACCGCCTGTATCGACTGGTGGAGGATACTTTTTTTTTACGCCAGATGATGTTGCTTTAGGTTCACCAACATTTTGAGATTCGCTATTAACACTACGAGATTCGCAATTACTATCTATAGATTTGCTAGAATCACAATTACTTTGTTCGAGATTCGAACTCCCACTCCCGCTAGCTGCTAAATTACTAATTGAGCATTTATTTACATTTTCGCTTAGGTGTCTAATATCTTGGCTGGTGCTTACAAGCTCCATCCGAGGATTCTCAGAGTTCATTTCAAAACTTTCATTGTTATAGGAGAAATGTGATACTTGGTCTCCGCTTCTCTTTCTCGAAATACCCTCTTTAAGCCGAAGCGGTAACTTTTTAAGGTCGACTTTGAAACGCGCTGGAACTGGCGGAGTCTCAGCCAAACTTTCATCTTCATCCCCATTGTAATATCGAAAACAGAGTAGTTGTTCACAGTCTGAAATATGACAAAAATCAAATGTCAGTAATTTCAATTACAATACATAAATTATTGTAATAGATGATGATGTTATGTATTTAATAAATATACTTAAATTAAAGTATTACAATAAATAAATATTACTTATGTCGTTATTAAAAATCAGATGTGCTTTAGTTACTTTTTTAAATGTAGAACAATTCACTGTTTCTTTACGTTACGATATAAACTAATCGTAATAAAACATATGTAACCTATACATATAATAAAATCGTAGGAAAGTCAAAACTGTACATTGAATATTTTTTTAAAGAATACTTGGGGCGTGATCTACAATCGATAACGAAGCCAAAAATATACTTTTTAGAATTTTTGTCTGTTTGTTTATCTGTTTATCTATTTGTCTGTATGTATGTCCGAGGTAAACTCAAAAAGTACTGCATGAATTTACTTTAAATTTTGCATGAATATTACTAACAGGTCGGGTCAACATAATATAGGCTATATATTATCACGCTATCACTTAGCGGCCAGGTGCTGTGCGGAGTACACGAAGTCCGCGCGGACGAAGTCGCTGGCAACAGCTAGTAATTTAATAAAATAAAACCATGTGTAAAAAATAACGCCTTGTTTGCAACATCAAAGAGCCATACTCTTTTTTATATAAATTATGTTTGATAAGACATTATTCGTGTTTTTATATTCTTTTTTGTTGTGTTGTCGGTCACATAGTCTCCCGGTGGGAACGAGAAGTAGTCTCTTTGTAAATATGACATACAAGGAAGGCGCTTCGGCAAAATCACTATTCGTAGCATCTCTTATTTATATTATATATTATATTAGAGATGTCACCGTGTATATATAATATTATATATAGTATTTTATTGGGATCACAACAATATTTTATTTAGTTTATTTTTATGTTGGAACTGTATCCTTTGTCCTTACTGTTCTTAAATTTTTTAAGGATACCTCAGGCGGACTTAAATCTCATTGACTGAGTTGATAAAATAATATAAAAATGTTGGACTTCATAAATGCTAACTATATTTCGCATAAATTTATGCAGGACTTTTTAACTTAAAATCTGTACCTTGTAACTCTTGACCCCCAAGCAGACTACTCTTAATTGGTTAGTTATGAATAACAAACATACATGTACAAATGAATTACCTTCATACGGCTGATTGGGCTCATCAAGCAGCCACATCGTATGGCCGGAGTCGCATCCGGTCGCCGGCACCAGCCTGGCGATACCGGCGATGTTCGAGGTTTCTGTAAATAAAAGAAACTCCATCTTAATACATTTCAATATCCACATCATAGCCTTTCAATCGGAGTCTTTTATTGAATATATCTGCGAGATCCTTGTAAAAGGTGAGCGAAAACCATGTGTGTTATAGAAGTTAGAGTCAAGAGCAACGTCTCGTCCGGTTTTCCGCCACGGCCTTTCTTATTCTTCCCGCAATAACGTCAGCTCTTGTCATCGTCACAGATTTCTTTAGTATCCGTATGGAAAATATCGCTCAAAATAAACTATAAACAGCAACCGGCAAATTCTATTTTAGTGCCGATGGCACGAAAAACGAAAAACAAAGCGCGTGCAGGTGCAAAAGATTGGACGTTAAAAAACAAACAACAGACAAGCCAAGAAGAAATGAAGAATGGGCCGCGATGAACAGGGAGCTTTATTTTTTATCTAACAAAAATCAACGCGCAAAACGAAAACGCTACACAAATTATTATGGCCCGATGCTAACGTAGGGTTACCAGATTTTTTGTGCACTAATAATAGGTTTTCTGTAAAATTGCATTTCTATCTTGTGCCGCCTTTCCTGTTTAAGTAGAAATACCGTAATAATAACAGACAGAAGTTGCAAAAAGTTTACTTTGCAGCCATATTTTTTTTATTCCTTGAAACAAGTTTAAACTTATCTCTTTGTATTTTTAAATGTACATTGAAATAAGACTTGTTTCATACCAATTACGAACGATTTATTTACAGATTAGTTTTATTTAAATCTTACAAAAAATTATTATGAATATTACCGTACCTACCTATCTATATATATTAACACACGAAGAAGAAACTTTGTACCCCTTTTTAAGACATTTACGTGAACGGTGGAGTATGAAATTAGGCAGTTAAATTTTACATTGCGCAGAACTGCAGAAAACTAATATTTTAAAATAATCTATGTTAATATTATAAATGGGAAAGTTTGGATGTTTGGATGGATGTTTGTTACTCAATCATGCAAAAACTACTGAACGGATTTAAATGAAATTTGGCACACAGGTAGATAATAACCTGGAATTTATCCCGGAAAAATTAGCAATCCCCGGGATCCACTAAAAAAATGTATAATGCAGCGGGCTGCACGCAGCAGCTAGTATATATTAGAAATATATTAAATTATTAAAAATAAACGTTATACACACTACATTCATGTAACATAGATGACAATATACACATATGTATACCTACTATTTTCTTTACGCCTAAATTATATTGTCAAACTCTGTTTATTAGAACAAGATACGGTCCGTTTTGGCCGCTTCACCATTCGGCATTCCGGTTTGTGATTTTGACGGGTAAGAAATTTTATTGTTTAGCCTTTGGTCGAATTTCGGCCCTGGGCGATCGCTAGTATGTATAAATATAAATATATACAACTAATAACAAAAAGAAATATTTTCTTCAATTATTATTTTACACATCAGATAGCATTAAAGCGTCAGTCTGTAATCTGAGACCTTATGATGTTGCGGCCGCACTAGCGTCTAGCGTCACAAAGCTTCGAACACTGACACGATACATGCAGATGTAACCGGCTCGCAAACATTCGGACTGCGTGTACCTTATCGGGCGGTTGGCGGTACGTCAAAGAGTTTTAGCGCACTAATATCTTCGGGATGATACACGCAAGTGCGACCGAAGGGTAATAGAAATTAGTTTTAAACGACATTTTCAACCAAATGTAGTATATTTTCCATTTTAACAATAGGGATTTGAATACTCTTTTTTAAACGTAAAATGATAAAAGTATCTTCACACCCGTATCCCCGAAAGGGTAGGCAAAGGCACAACAAGTGTACCCACGATTAGCTGAAGATACTTGGTCACACAATGCGATAGGTGGCATTCCCGAGCAACGTTGTTTTTATCAGAAAACGGAAATAACACATTTTTTTAATTGCCCAACCCAGGAATCGAACCCAGGACCTCGTGTGGTCAACATCAACACCGGAACACTAGCCATGAAGCGATACGTAAAATGACGTAGGTATAAAAACGCGTAAATTTAAAAGTAGGGAAAGCCCGGGCAAGACGCATATTATGTTAAGGGAAAGTATAAGTAAAACAATAATCTGATAATCAATAGAACTCTTTGTGCTTTTTATTTGTATTTTAGTTAATCATCCTTGGACAATAACAACAAAAATTAAGAAATTTAAACATTTCTCTAAAAAAATAGCCTATTAAAAAAAGCTGTCAATGCCGTCAATTGTCAATGCCCACTCCCCTGGGCAAAACGAATAAGCCTTAAAGGCAAAAATATAATAATAATAAAATAAACAATCTTGGCATTCATCGCAAATAGCTACCAGTTCCTGCATAGGAGGTACAGTCCTCATGAGCTCAACGTTCACATTGATAACACTGAATCCAATCTTCTGTAGGAGGATCAGTGAACAACTCAACGCACACCAAACAGAAGAAAACAGGTTTCGAGCTTTTACTTAGTGGTTTGTCAAGGCATTGTTTTTTCTGTGTCTTGCTAGGGCAGGCTAACTCAGAGATTATAATCTTAATAATAAATTATTCGCCTTTTTAGATTTTATAGCTTGATTAGCTTTGACGATGAATACCCTAACCATTTTATCCTTATTCGTTTTGCCCAAGGTGTTTGTGACTTGAACTTGCAAGTAGGTAAAATAAAAACAATAATCGCAAATTACACTCGTGTATGCTAGTAATAGAATAAACAAATATTATTTATAAGTAGCTGATTGGTAATATACAAACTTAGTGAACAAATTTTTGCAAAAATCGTAAGAAAACAACACTAATTTAGTTTTTATCTCCACAACATACAATCGCGCGTATTGTTTTGGTTAATATGTCATGGCCGCGCGGCTCGCCGGCCGCACACGCGAGTACTATGCAAAATGTGGTATCGCCATCTAGTATAGATTTAAAAAAAAACACTATTCTTTTTACCTGGCTTATGCTTCTTGCCCGGGCTTCCTCTACAAATTTATTGTCATCTCATTGTGCATCACATACAGATAAAAAGACCTCAAATGTATCTTTTTGAATAGAACTAAGATTTACAGGACTTTTCTAACAGAGTAAGTATATTTCTTCCATAATATGGTGTCAAAAATTTAGATTTTATAACTCAAGTTCTTTGAAGTAGTTGTTATAAACGTTCAACTCTTTCTGTTCTTTGTGTTATAAGTTTTGCCTATATCAGAATTGGATATTTAATTCATGCCGAAAGCACATTCAACATATACAAAACGTCCACTTGTTCAAAAAATCAACAACACTATATTGTCAACCATACGACACTATTTAACAATCTAATAAAATATATACCGATATCAAACAAATTTTGTGAGGATTTGATAACATGTGAAGATACGAGTAAGGTCTTCACATATTATTAAAAATCTTTACAAAATTCATAATACAGGTTGTAACATTCATTGACTGAACTAGAACTTTCATATAATAAGTATTTTACATGAAATTATTCATCTACGTTATCTGGTAACCCTACCCAAAACATAAATGCCGGATGCGGGAGTCGCCCGCACATTTGCGAAATAATCGAAGCCACCGAATTGTCAGTTAATTGGAAGAACACGATCGTAAATTACACGGGACCAAATTGATTCCCCAATCCGCTGTAATGCGCTGTATCTGGACATTAGCATATATTGATTGCCTTGGTACGTGTATATTGGCAACATCTTCCTGCCTTTGATTAAGTGTTCAATGCAACCATAAATATGCATGAAAAAAACATTCACTTCGAACAAGTTTATTGCCCATCACAACATACCTAGTCATCGAATATTTGACGTTTTTTGTGAATACGAATTACGATATTTTGTATAAAGGATAGCAAGCAGACGATCTTTATCAGGGGAGATATCTGTCGAATCAAAACAAATTAATTAAACATAACCTTTACAGACATTTCTGACAGGGCAACGTTTTTTTTCCAAGTCGGAACCGCCTTCTTTAGATATTATGATATTATTGTAATATTATCCGCATTGCAGGCATTTTACACAATTAGCATTTTGTTAATTCTCGTGTTTATCAAATTTGAAAAATTATGGTTATGCTTATATAATTTTTAATTTTTAGTTTTATGTTGTAATTGCCCTGATGATGCTTATTTAGAAGCGAAACCGGTTGTTTGTTACATGTAATAATTTATTGTGAAACAGTGCAAGTGTTTTAATATTAAACATTGAATGACTTATGTAAGAATCCTTAATGCAAAACCGAGGCCTCTAACCTAATTCGTAACATTTATGATACGTGATAAAACCGACGTGAGTAGTGTTGCCATTTCAAAAATCTGTCAACTACGACAAGAAACGTGAAAATCCGGATTTTGGTGTTTACAACAATATATTTGAATAAAGTATTTTTTATGTAACTCAGTAGAATAAAATATGGTTTTAATGTTTTAAAATTAACTTTTATTTATTTTCTTTGATTTTTTTTTAACAAATTACATCTTAAAAAAAACAAAAACAAAACAGAATCTTTTTAAATTATTATCACGAATCGCGCGCCTGATTTAAATTAAAACCCTCACTACAAAAAACACTTCGCCCTTTTCACACCCCGGACGCCTCCTAAACTAGGACAAATCCGGGGAATCCGGGACGGATGGCAATTCTATACGTGATCTTAAACTTGTATGAACTTTGAATATAAATACTAAATTCATATTTTTTTAATATCTAATTAACCGATTTCCCAAAAAGGGGAGGTCCTAAATTCGGTTTTATTTCTATTTCTTGTGTTTGCTACCATAGATCTCGGTCATTTATGAACCGATTTTGAAAATTCATTTTTCTTTGTTTCGGTATACTTACCGTATAGCCCCATTTAAATTCGAACCACTGAACCGAATTTGATGAAATTTGGCAAGGTTGTGATTGAGACCCAGGATCAAACATTGACATTTTAAAAAAAATTAAGGAGTAGTTAATTTTTAGGGGCTAACACAGGTAACAAAAGTTTGAATGAAAGATTATATTTCTGACATGTTACTTTATTCGCGGACGAAGCTCAGCGGGCCAACTAGTGTAACTATATTCGCAGCTAGAACACCATGGTGTCGATGCGCGATGACGATACGCAGTGACACACAGGGCGAGCGTATCCGGCGCTGACGCAACATCCACACACTTCCGCTCGCAGGATATGGGCGGAGATACAAGTGTCGCGACAGATCATCTGATGCACTTCCGCGGGATTTAGCGGTATGTTCTAGTGCCCAAGTGGCCTTGGCTGACTACAATGTGTAGCATGAGATGATATCGCCGATTCGTTCCGTCGCGTAATATTAAAAAAATTAAACGCAGAAAAACTTCCAACTTTCAGCACCTATAGCACCCTGAAATAGGGTTTTGAATAAAAACAATTTATTCAAAACCCTATTTCAGGGTATAATATACTATTATTATAAATGCGAAAGTTTATCTGTCTGTCTGTTACGCTTTCACGGCTTAACCGCTCAACCGATTTAGATGAAATTTTTCTTAGAGATTGGTTGAAGATCCGTGATCAAATTGTGCAATTTTCTTCTAAAAAATCTACCCTTTAGGGGATGAAAGTTTATATGAAAAACTATTACGACATCTTAAACTACTCACGAGCGAAACTGTGCGCGTCTGCTAGTCTATTAATAAATTACGGAGTTCATAGGCTATACCTAGTTTAAAAGCAGTAAAACTTTCAACCTCCTGTTCTCCTGTAGCAATAGCGTAATCTTTGCCCCTGTCGTGTTCTAGTTACCAATCGGTAAACTTATGTATACGCTATTGGCACAATGGCCATACATAAATTAACCGATTGTTAACCGGAACACGACAGAGGCATTACACACAGATGGTAAATTGTACTTTTACCATCTGTGTAATGACACACAGATGGTAAAAGTACCATTAATACGTGTGGTGTCTAGAACCTCTTACCATTTGGACAACTATCTGGTATTCAACAATATAAAAAAATATCCACGTGTTCATTCAGTGTGGGTGAGTATTCGTCACACAAACAGAATCATCACGCGAACCAATGAAAGCGATAATTAATAAAACAAACGGTGAGTATTCAAAGGTACTCGATTTCGGAAATGGTTACAATTCACACTTACTACAAATAAATACAAACATCTACGCTCGTCACACAAATGTTTGTTCCTGTCGGGAACCCCGTCCATTCGTAGTTAGGTCGCTAACCATTCCACCAGCGGGGCCGGGCTAAATATGCTTACATAACCCAAACACAATGCATGTTGTAAGCTGTACATTTACTCCACTCATCTACAATTCTACCTACCCCGGCGTAATGATATTAATTAAGACAGGTGTGCGTGAGTTAGGTTTGAACCTAAAGCACCGTAAACTAAAAACAATGCGTCACGCGTTCCTGGGCAGTCAGTAGACGGAAGTGTATAGTTAAACCAAACTACGGTCATCTGTCGACCCCTGTCCAACGCCTATTTAACGCCTACGTATCCACCGATTTTCGTGAGCGGTGAAGCGTAGCTGGAATTCGTCTAGACTTTTTAACTGATAATCTAAATACAGTAAAACTGCGAGAGCGGCCTTCCCATTTTTTTATATTATAAGATAACAAATAAGCAGATGGGTCTCCTGATGGAAAGAGTCAACCATCGCCTTTAATTTTTTTTCCATTTCCTATATCTCTGAAATCCTACATCAGATCTCCATTAAATTAAATGGACTCGGAAAGTGTACCCTTCCAAACAAAAAAAAAATTTCAAGGCCGGTCCATAACCGACCAAGTTCTGAGGTAAACTCACAAACAATACTTAAGAATGGCGTCAATGTCCGGTAAAGTCCGGTAAAGGTAGCCGGTAGACTTATGAACGTTGGCATTGCCATCACGGTAGACGGGTAGGAGAAGGAGAGCACCATCAATATTTTTGGTCTGTGAAGGCGGTGACTTCTCTATTTATCAGAAGAGCGATCAGCTTGTTTGCTCTCTAATTGTGGCGCCGCCGGTCCGTACCGCTAAAGGGTCATGGCGATGGAGCCAGCGTGCCAACTTCTTGTCAGATGACGTCATTACTGTGGAGGTTGATGACGTCACACAAAGACAAGGAAGGAGAAAAGTAAAATCTTCCCAGCTAGGCAAGGTGTACTTACGAAGTCCAACTGAAAAGCGTTGATACTTGTATATAGTGTGTACAAGATAAATAATTGTGATATCGCTATTCAGGTTTTTATTTTGATTTAATTTTTTCCATTTTTTTATTATTTTTTCTGGCAGCTTTTGTAGATTGCTTGAACCGCTACACTAATGATATAAAAATTGATAACCTCCTACTTTTGGGAAGTCGGTTTATTTATATAAAGAAGTCATAATTTTAACGTAATAAAGCCAGCTACATACCAGTCAAACACTTGCGGAAAGAACGAAAAGAATATGGGTGTCGCAAATTATTAAAATTAATGTTACTAGCATATTCTACCAAATAAGATATCTGGTTGGTAAATATTTAAAAATTTGACATTATTTTAATATGACATTGGATAACAAGTAAGCGCATGGGATCCATCGCGTGAAAACTCGAAAGATGTTACTGTTGCGTTGCTATCCATGTGGCGATATATATAAATTTACCGGCTACCTTACCTTCCAAACCAGAACACGACAACGACAAGCATTGAAGCTTGAAGCAGGAATATGTAAAGAGGTGATACCAAGTACCCGGGCGAGACATTATGGAACTCTACCACCTAGTAATCACGATGGTAGTGACACGTATAGCCAATCATTAAACTTTTACGATTTGCCTGATAGCATGGCAGATGGTCAATTATTTTAAGGGATTCCAGACAATTCCGGAGCAATTAAAAAATAATAGATTTTTAAATCAAAATATTCATTTTAATATATTAATTATTATTATAAGATCTCCTCTACCTAAAGGTTGTTAGGCAGAGATCGCTCTTTAGAGATATCAATAAATTTTCGGGAAAAAAATTTCGGGAAACTAAGCAATATAGAAAATGGTTAAATAACGCATTGTTATAGGTCCTTTTATTTCAATCTGGCGCATCCACACTCTTACTTATTGTTACGATTGACGAACACCATCTGCCACAATGGTCTCATTTATCTACATGCCACAGTTATTTTAACACTTAAGTGTATCCCACTCAACATTTGGACGGCAGGAAACGTGAGTTTAAAGGGGTCGAGTTGATGACAGACCCCCATTAGCGATGTGACGATTTGACAGTTTCACGACGTTGTTAGTTAGGGAACGATGACAAGTTAGGGAACGATAAATCGATGACGACATACAGTTAGTATGTACGCCATCGATTTATGTCGATAACTTTTAACAGCACTTAAACACAAATAATAATCTGAAGTTCTAATTGGGAAATACTTCATGTTAAATTCAAACAAAACACAAAGTGTTCTCCACGGATAATAGAATCGGTAATATCCGAGGACTTGCAGATGTATTACCGGCTTTTTAGGAATGAGCTGATTTAAACTGTACAAGGTTTCTACCGTCTTACCTACTCCGTCGTCGTGTTGGTCGTGTGGTTAGCGATCCTGAATACGTAATCGACGGGGTTCGGGTTCGATCGCCGATGGGGACAAGCATTTGTGTGATGAGTATAAATGTTTGTATTTCCGGGTTTGGGTGTTTATTAAATATATTCCAGTATTTATATATGTGCTTCTATGTATTAGTATCGTTGACAAACACTCATAACACAAGCAAATAATTTGCTTACTTTGGGGTAAAATCAGTAAGTGTAATTTGTCCCGTAAATATTTATTATTATTTATATTACTCTATTCAACATAACGTCAGAACACCAAAATTTAGGGAATGAATAAATGGGATAATGTGTCATTTTATTAGGGTATTTTTTTAAATACAGATGTAAAACCAGGGGCCCAGGGATAATTGTATCTAGCGCCATCAACTTGCACAACAACTAATCAATTCCCAAAAATGATAACTATATCACTAACTATATCAATATTTACATTAAATGACGTTATCATTTTTGGAAAATAACAGTGGGATTTTTTTACATCAGTAAGCAAGCAAGCAAACGCGTTTTCTACTGAAAAGAAAAATCAACGCCTATAGACACCAAAGATGTAAATGGTGCCTTACTATCTGTGTGACGGGATAGAAATGTCAAATGCATAAGTCTACCGGCTACCCGGTGGCAACCCGTTGTCAAGGTCTAATGCCACATGATTAAGTTTACCATTCAAACCAGAACACGGCAATGACAAGCACTGAGACTGTTGCGGCAGGAATAGGTAAAGTTGTGGTACCAGACGCGGGCAAGACAATGCAGATCTCTAACACCTAGTAGCCATGATGGTGGTGACTCGCATAGTCAATTGGTCGCCTTTTACGACCTGCCTGGCAGAACGGCAGTTGTTCTTAGGAGGTCGGACTAGCATAGAGGAAGTTTTAGGGCATTTTC
This sequence comes from Apodemia mormo, assembly GCA_036924255.1. Classification (NCBI taxonomy): domain Eukaryota; kingdom Metazoa; phylum Arthropoda; class Insecta; order Lepidoptera; family Riodinidae; genus Apodemia; species Apodemia mormo. The sequence continues at coordinate 41,067,814 of JAUPFN010000005.1, read as the reverse complement.
ACATTAGCTATAAGAATGAATATTTTTTAAAGTTGGTAACACTGCAATACGTCGGTGTTTGTTGCCGTCGTGTTAAGGTTTGGAGGGTAAGATAATCGGTAAACTTATGCATTTGGCCTTTCAGCTCCGCCACACGGATAGCAACGAACTATTTACATCTTTAGTATCTATAAGCAATGATTAATTCCATCAAGAGAACCATCTGCTTGTTTGATATCCTACGAAATAAAAAAAAACCAAGAGCCAGAATTTTTAAGTCACAAATTATTACTTCAGAATCCATAAAACCTTATTAGAATTTTTTTACTGTCAACGCATTCCAAAAGAAGTCACTAAAACACATAGCATTAACCGGATGACCTCTTAAACCTTGTGTCCTTCAAGTCGTAAACTTATCCAAATGGAAACATAAAGATTTTTAAACAAAGACGTCGACTAAATTTCATTCAAAATTATATTCTTTGTTAGGCACTTAAAATTCCTTCCCGTTCACTTCCGAACCGATAGACTAGTGATTGATTTAATACTCGATAACCAATGGAAGGATAATTCAATCGACTATCATAACACCTAATCGAATAAAATCCTTTACTTTTTGCAAATAACTAATATTCGATTTTTATGAAATTTAAAAAATTAATAAAATAAATCAAAACGTCATATTATCTATGACGTTACTTTTTTATTTAAAAGAACATTTAGGCCAACAGCAAATATGTATTGAACAATAGATCATCTGTCATTCTGCCCGGCAGTTCGTAAACGGCGAACGATTGACCAAATGTGTCACTACCAACGTAACTACTTAAGAGCCATCGCAAATTGGGCGACTTGTCGCCGCGTCTAGTCGACGCGACCAGACGCGGTGTTTGTAACTGTCGTCTGCCCGCCACTACTAAAAGCGGAGCTATGCTTGCCTCGGCAAATAATCGTTACGACAGACTTCATACAGGAAGAGATCATTAGTAGTGGAGTATTCGTGCGAGATGGTTGTGTTGTTCATCTTGTGAGTGAGTATGGATACTTTTGTTGCACTTGCTTTGGTGCCTATCTTGCGAATGCGAACGCGCAGAGTACAACGAATCTACCACCGTTATTGGGTCCATCCAATACTAACCTCTCGTCAAGAATGTGGACAATTTTCTCTTCTTTTTGATAAGCTCAAATTGCATAACGAATTTTTTTTTTAAATACTTCAGGATAAACGTGAATTCATTTAATGAATTACTTTTCATACAACATCGAAACTGTGCGCGGATGCCGTCGTGTGTGCGCGTGAACACCGCAACTAGACGCGGCGATAAGTAGCGAACGCGCGCAACACTCCTAGCTTGTCATCGCGACTCCGTGACTCGGACGCCAAGTTTGCGGAGCTTTGAATAAAATATATGAGAATTGTCGGCCGCAGCCTGAACGTTGTTGCATGTCGCCTATTGTGGGTATATTGTAATTGGTAGACTTCCGCAACGTCTCACCCGGGTCTAGTATAACCGCCTTATCTATTCAGTCAGTCTTATCACTGGCATATTCCGATTTGAAGATTCGAATTGAAGTAGCCGAAAAACTTATGCATGTGAAGTTCAGACTCCACCACAAGGATAACAAGTAGCAACGCACCATTAATATTTTTGGTGTTTATAGGCGATGGTTGTCTCTTTCCATCAGGAGAGCCATTCGCTTATTTCCTATCTTATGATATTAAAAATTGTGCCAATATATTTTTATTTGTACAAGATGTTCTTAATGCATATTAAGTATATAAAACATTAGCTTTCTGCACTCCATCACCATATAAACTTTAACGATGATATAAAACTCCTCCGTTGACGTAGCTGTGTTAAAAAGGGGTACAAAAATTTTCCTTCAGGTATGAAATCTGTAAATATCCGTGTAGTGGAGGTGTAAGGACACAACCATAGTTTACCGGCTATTTTATCATTTAAACTAGTATTGTACAACGACAAGCACCAACGCTATTGTAACAAGAAAAATAAACTTTCTACTATATCTTCTCGGTTTACGGTCGGGTTTTCGATCCGGCTATAGCTAGCTATACTATCAATTTTGCGTCGACAAAACCGCCTGTAAAATTTTATTTGTGTGTAAATTGTTTGATTTGATTTAAGATTTTGTCATCGATTTTGTAATGAACGACATTGAAAAACTCTACCTACTAACATATTTTTGATTAGCACCAAAGCGGTCAAAAATTCTAGTGCCATGTCATTGACATGTAAAAATATAAATGACATATTTACTGAAGATACCACTCAATCTGCAGTCAGGTGTGTATCAGACTACACTGAAGGCCCACACATGGACACACACGGCAAGATTAAAACAGCTAATTTCTATACTCGGATAGATACATCCAATTATAGGGTTGTCGAAGTGTGAATGGTAAGATATAGAACTTTGATCAAAAAACAATATCGTCTTGATTCTTAGTAAGTACCGACATGAATTCCATTTTTTACACTTGAATAGCATGTCACTAGAATTTTCGACCAATGGTGCTAGTCAAAAATATAATTATTATTATTAATCGGTCGTTAAAAATATTTAGTGTGCCAATTAATTGGTTGTTAAAAATATTTAGTCTACCAATTAATCGATCGTTAAAAATATTTAGTCTACCAATTAATTTAAATAAAATTATGATTATGATGACACGTTTGGCGTCCGTTCGCTTTTTATGAACTCCTTATCAATCACGAAGAAAACTACAGATTCAACATTTTTTAGCTCGTTTGTCAATCACCTTCACTGATAGCGATCGCAAATAGGATGATTGTTCACAATACCTTACTGAAAAACGTTCAATTTACACAATTCTATTCGAATGACGAATACTCACATTATACATCATTCAAAGACGAATGATCCAAAATATTCGGTTGTAGTTAGAACAATCGCCCATCACTTTAACGGACCAGTTAATTTTATGAGTGTATTAAAATTCCACGAAATGAACACAAATCGCACCGGAAATGGAAAGTTAAACACGAATCAATGAAACTCCTACGCAATGAAAATAACTATAAACGCAAATAAAAACGAACACTTAGTATGGTATTCCTTTTATTATTAGACTAAAGAAGCCTATAATAAAAGAAAATTTGAAAAATGTGTCTACTAGATGGCACATTTCTGCAACGTCTCACTCGGGTATTTGGTGCCAACCGCCTTACCTATGCCTGCTGCAATAGCGGCAATGGTTATGCATGTGGCATTGCCATCCCGCCACGCAGATAGCAACGCACCATTAACGTCTTTAGTGCTCATAGGCGATGAATTCTCTTGCCATCACGATAGCCAACTGCTCGTTTGCAATCTAGTGATGCAAAAAAAAGAAAAATGTAGAATGTGTATTGTTTATTTTTATTAATTTAATTAATATTAGGTTTCTGTAATCCTCCGCAATAGTTTTCATTGCGGAGGAGTACAGTACAAACCTAAAATTAACTAAATTAATTTTTTTTTGAACAAAATTATTTCTCTGCCGTTTGCGTAATTGCCTTAAAAGTGGTACTAAGTTTTTGCTTCCTGTCTTAATATACAGATATCATAGGACAACAAACAATCAGATGGTTCTCTTGATGGGAAGAGATAATAATCGCCCATAGACACCAAAGATGATAATATGCGTTGCTAACCCTGTGACATAGGTACAATTTTTTTTTGTGTTTCATATAAGTACTAAACATTGACTAACATTTATCTAACAGGCAAATAATTGTCTTATTTAGGGAGTCAAAAAAATAAGACCATCTGCCTTTCTGCCAATGTTAGTAAAAGCGAACGATTGGTCAAATGTGTGATACGTCGATATTTCCTAATCATATAAGACGCATATAATAATTAACCAAGATTATAGCTTCCTTACAACGATTTCCTTATAAGATTTATTGATGGCGCGATTTCCACGAACTATAAGACAATCTCCATGACATTTATGTTAATGTGTGATTCATTAATGGTCTATCGTAATAGTTTAATGCGTATACACAAGAACATGGTGTCAGACGCAATATTAGATCAGATTTATAGTGACTCATAACACATTTAAAACTATTCATTTCGCTTACAAACCACGAATTTCAGGCTATTACCTATACAGTATATGAAAATTATTGCTATATTTAATTCATTTACATATTTTCATGAAATGAAACAAAAAATTAAAATGATTTCACATGAGATATTTCATTGGCAATAATTTTCACTCATACAATCATTACCCGAACGTCAAATAACCGTAAGCAATTAAATATGAAGTATGAATTATAACCACTGTCGCTCCTATATATGAGTTGGATGACTTCATTCAATGTTACATTTCACAGACCAAATGAAGAGAGGTAGAAAATGCGATGTATGAAAATGCATTTCGTATTAAATTTCACTTCCTATTCGTGAAATTTTCCATGCCTAATACTGTACATCTGCATAAACCTTACTGGCTTTCTTGATGTGGTTATTAATTGGGCTTTGTATATAATGATCAATTTAGAGTGTGAGCGTACACCCGGTATACGTGAAACTTTGTATTATGGATAGCGACTGATCGATATTTTTTATCGAAGTACATAAGAACGAAAGAGAGAGGAAGACAGAAAGTGAGAGATGAATTTAAATATTCGAGAAATAAGATTTTTCGTATTTATAGAAGTAAAAAGTTGCAGTAAAGTGTATTTGGTTGTAATGTTGTTTATTACTATATCATAGATATATTACGAGGTTTATACTCAAAGTTCTATATCGTGACGCATTGTCGGTTTATCGAGATTCAAAACACTACGATTCTAAGAAGTGTCATTTCAATAAATAAAAAAAATAGATTCAACAAAGAGAATTAAAAAAATAATCAAGAAAATATGTATTTATTACAATAAAAAATCGCCACCATCAGTTTTCGAACTGTTCTGAGATTTCTATTTTCGAGCATAACTTCGAAAAAAAGCGAAAACGCATTTGTCCGATACGAGGATCTAACCCCAAACCTCATGATTTGAACCAAATTACTAATGGCAATTTGCAAATTTCAATATTTTTGTCATAGGATAGCAAACAAGCGGATAACATCTCTTGATGGAACAAGATAACTGTCGTCTATAGACACAAACGATTTTATTGGTGCGCTCCTATCCGGGTGGTGGGATGGTAATGCCACTACTATAATTCTACCGGCTACCTTCAACTCTAAACCGGAACATGACATGACTGACACTACTGCCACAGTATAAATATGGAAGCAGTACGGAAACTAACTATAAACGTTCAAAACAACTCAATCACTCACACAAACATGCGCATCGACGAGACCCACAGAAATCGTATAATCCGTGACAAGACCCCTAAGCGATTGTCGCGGTGCTGTCAGTAGTGAGTACCGCTCAAGACGAGTGGTGACGTATATGTTTATTTCCACGATCTTTTTAAAAATTGAGATTAACCGACGCCACGAAATGCCTATTTAAATTTTATGTGTATATATTTTATATAATTCTATGTGTAAACTAGTTATTTCAATTCGATTAATTGAACACTACAGAACATAGAATATTTTAATTAAAAAACAATACCACGAAACATTAAAAGTGACAACTCTTTTACTTCAACGGAGGTAGGTAAATATTTTATCAACTATGCTTAGTTTCCATACTGTATATCCTTATACTGTGCTACTGACTGTAGCAGGAATAGATAAAGCGGTGCTACCAAACGCGTATCCTGTCTTTTTCTACCGAGACAGCCTGCGTGTTTGTTATTCTATGATATAAAAAAAATTAGTAATAAATAATAAGGTACAAAGATTAGCAAGAATGATCTGTGACCGTTGGAGCTAGATTCCTGTTATGGAAATCGAAGGAGTCGCCGTTACCGCCATGTTTAGATATTCCTTATACGGCGTGTCAATAACTCAGCCCATTAGAGGGAGATGTTGTCTGTTTTCGAACCAAATTGATGATCGCAACATTGTAATTTAAATAAGCTAGAGAAAGTGTATGAAAACGGCATAATAATATAAATAAAGACTGATCGAAAAAAATCTGGGAACATTTCTTTAGAGCCGGAACTAAAGAAATATTTCCCGATTCAACGAGAATATAAATAAAATATAAATATAAGGTTAAAATATAAATACAAGGTTCACAAGGCTAATGAGATGGGTGGTGAAACACATTATCCAACAATCTGATACTGTTTGGTGCTACTGTCCTACTGTTTGAGGTTCTATAATCGTAACTGTCACCTAGTTCATCATCACAATAGCATTGAACGTTTAGTTTTCGTCTGCCTTTCACCAAGACTTATTATGATATAGCCCGCGACTTCATTCGAGTGACACAAATATATTACTTACATTTGCTCACTCGGGTAAGAAGCTAGCCTATATATAGCCTTCCTCGTGAATGTAGCTTTCATACAAAAAAATTTTTTTTTAAAACTGACTGGTCCATTAGAGATTAGCGCCTACAACCAAAGAAACAAACAAACTCTATAGCTTTATAATCTATATATATATAGAAAAATCACTTGCTGTTTGTTAAGTCTCGCTAAAACTCGAGAACGGCTGAACCGATTTGGCTAATTTTCGTTTTGAATTAATTGTTGAAGTCCAGGGAAGGTTTCAAAGGTGAAAAAATATAGAAAAAAAATAAGAGTAGTTGAAAAGGCAGAACAACGTTTGCCGGGTCAGCCTGTATTAGTAGATTCTTAAGTTTTAAAGAATAGCATAGAGCAAAAATAATGTCCATATAATGACAATCAAACATAAACAGTACAAAATAGCCTAATCGCACTAAAAATAAGTGTGGATCTCCTATCGCGACTTGGAATCATTGCATTGCATTGATTTGAATAGATTCGAACCAGTTCCGTATGACCTACAATCGAATAGGCTTATTTATCATTACACTGATATAATTATTGAATCTAAAAAAATTAAAAACCATACTATCCTGCTTCTTACTCATTCTACTAATATTTATAATCTTATTTATACATAAAATAATATCGTAGGAAAGTCAAAACTGTACATTTAATATTTTTAAAAGAATACTTGGGGCGTGATCTACAATCGATATCGAAGCCAAAAATATAGATTTTAGAATTTTTGTCTGTTTTTCTGTATGTATGTCCGGGGTAAACTCAAAAAGTACTGCATGGATTTACTTCAAATTTTGCATGAATATCACTAACAGGTCGGGTCAACATATAGGCTACATATTATCACGCTATCACCTACGAGGGAGGAGCTGTGCGGAGTAAACGAAGTCCGCGCGGACGAAGTCGCGGGCAACAGCTAGTATATATAAATATAAATTAAGTGTCACGTTGATTGTCCGCGATGATCTCCAAAACTACTGAACCGATTTCAATGAAATTCTGTAGATAATAATAATAATAAATAATAAATATTTACGGGACAAATTACACTGACTGATCTAACCCCAAAGTAAGCAAATTATTTGCTTGTGTTATGGGTGTTAGACAACGATACTAATACATAGAAATACAAATATAAATACCAGAATATATATATAATAAACACCCAAACCCGGAAATACAAACATTTATGCTCATCACACAAATGCTTGTCCCCGTCGGGGATCGAACCCGAGCCACGTTGATTGCGTAATCAGGGCCGCTAACCACTCAACCAACGAGGCGGTCAAGATATCTACTATTTGGTCCAACTTAAGAGATGGGATAGTTTTTATCTCAATTAACCCCCATATCTTCCTTCCTCCCCACATACATCTAAATCACCATATTCGAACATTATCCAATTCCAACAATATTAGATACTTACATTGTTGGAATTGCAATAGCGCTAGTGGTTGTCACAGTCGAGTTCCGGTTTGGAGGGTAAGGTAGCCGGTAAACTTATGCATGCAGCATATGACCTCGCCACAAAATAGCAACGCAACATTAACACCTCTCCGACACCCATCTGCTTGTTTGCTATTTTATGATACAAAAAAGGATTGAATAAATGACAACCTCCGTTGTTTCGTCGACTTTAAAAACTACAATACCGATCTTAAGGCTTTCTTTACAATTAAAGCTTTACAATCCAGGAGAGACATAGGCTACTCGACTGAACAAAAGGAAGCAATAATTTTTGATCACGTGAAGGAAGTCACGAGGAATAACTAGTAAAAATCTAAAAATTGACAAACGTAAAAGAAAATCATATAAAAAGACTGAACATGATAAACAGAACAAGATTAACCAATCGGCCTGAAATAGCGTCGATTGTCGATACCGATCACCACGTGCAGTCCATTGATCAACGTAGAGTGGGGGTCCATTCATATTGAGGCGACCTCGCTGCGGCCACGCGCATACCGCCACCACCGCAAACGCATGCCTCGGATTACTCGTGTCATGATCATAAATTACATCCCGTCATATTGAGTCGTTGAACTCTCTTGACAAAAAGTGTCTACGGTGTTTGGGATTGCGAAATTAGTCAATTCGCAGACTGCTTGACAACTATATAAATCTGTAGTGTTTGTCTGTACTGATAGCTAATCTTATAATATAAAAAATAACGAAATCGTACATTTCGTTATTTTTTATATTATAAGATTAGCTATGCCCGCGACTTTGTCCGCGTGGAAAATATCTAAAATATATCAAACAATCAAAGTAATCTAAGTTACTCATTACATCAGCTGTCTGCCAGTGAAAGTCCCGTCAAAATTTGTCCAGCCGATTCAGAGATTAGCCGGAACAAACAGACAGACAGACACTACAAAATGGTAGTGGCACATGTACCCTACATATATCAATCAACATATCCAGAAATACAAACATTTTATGACACAAACCTTTGTAAATCGGGAATCGAACCCGACCCTCATGAATTCGTGATCAGGTTTGCTAACCATTTTGCCGACGGGGCGGTCAAACTTTCAAAATAATATTAGTGGGAAGTGTTTAAAAAAAATTCACCAAGCTTGCGCGGACGAAATCGCATGAAACAACTACTTAATCATAAATACGCGAAGACTTTCAAATAAGTTTATTTAAAATATCGAGCCAGCAATGAACCAAGCTTGTTATGAGACGTCTGTTGAACATTGACTTGTAAGCTGTCGTTTGAATAGGCGGCGGGCGACAGGTTGGCTGATGTGGGTGTACGCAAATATTAGCACACCTAAATTACTAGCCATAGGCAAGTTAATATTATTACCTAACGTCCCGTTTCATTTCAACTAAACCACTTTTCTTTTATGTATTTTTTATACATCGTGCAAAAAAATCTGTGTCTGTCCGTAAGGGAAATATAAGTTGACGCAATCAAACAGAATGTTGAAATAATTCTATTTATAAAAACTAGCGATCGCCTGTGGCCGAAATTCGACCATAGACTAAACAATAAAATCTCTTTTTAAGTTTCGACAACTTACTTCAGCCGTAAAGAAAATAGAATATAATAATATTGAGGTATAATATCAAGTATGTCACATGAATAAAGTGTGTGTAAAGTTTATTTTTACTATGTTAATGTATTTCTAATGCTTTTTATTTAAAAATATTAGGTTTCTCCAGTCCTTCGCAATGTAAACTTTAACTATGCCAAATTTCATATTCTTTTTTTTTTATATAGAAAAGGGGGCAAACGGACAGGAGGCTCACCTGATGGTAAGCGATCACCGCCGCCCATGGACAACCACACCATTAGAAGATTTGCAGTTGCGTTGCCGGCCTTTTAAGAAAGAGTAGGCTCTTTTCTTGAAGTTCCCTAAGTCGTATCCGCTTGGAAAAACCCCTGCCGGTAATTGGTTCCACAGAGGAATAGTGCGGGGGAAGAAGTGCCTCGAGAATCGCACAGTTGTGGATTTCCAGACATCGAGATGATGAGGATGAAATTTTGAATTTTGTCGCGATGTCCGATGGTGAAATTTTGCGGCAGGAAAATATTCGATCGTTCGCGCAAAGGGGTCCAAAGTTTTTCCTTCACGTATTTTTTTTATTATCGATAGGGAAGCGCATGACTACGATCTCGCCGCGTCCTAAGATGGAACGCGCTTCTATAGAAGATACCTGTTCATTCTTGAAGATCCCCAGGTTGTACTCGTCGGGGAATACAGACTCAGGAATCATGTTCCAGTCCTTTGCGGTTTGAATGAACAATGTTGAGTCGAACCGCTTTGTCCAGGTACGTGAGACGTCCACCAAATGGCGATGCTTAGAATCTGTGCGCCTTGACGATAAATAGAAAAACGGTGATAGCGGAATTAAGTCGTGCAATTATGTTTACAGATCGTTATGAATAATAATTATTTAACTGTGCCAAATTTCACATTCATATGAATAAATTTCATATTAATAATAATTTATTAATATACATAAAGATATTATTCAAATACTATTTTAACTTTTCTCTAAAACTTAGCGAATATTTCAAACCAAACAATACCATGTCGAGTCTGCGAGAGAGGTATCTATCTGCCTTCAAATTATTACCGACATTTTTTCGTAAAATATAATTTAAAATTAAGTACTTTGATTGGAAAATTTATGTATCTATATCCATAAAATATAAGTATATATTTGAATTTTAAAATGAGTCTGCTCTCAAATTATTACCTTCATTTTTTTGTAAAATATAATTTAATTTGCATATATTACTTTTAAATTGACATTCGTTCAAATGAATTGAATTTCATTTCATTTTTGAATTTTTTTTAGTTAGTAACTGTACTCTGATGAGTGATGATGGTTGTGTACCGGACCTAGTTGGAAATCAATTACTTATTGTGAAACAGTATAAGCGTATTAATTGATAAATATTGTAATTAAATGTAATTTCACCAAGTGCCGACTATAAAAAATGTAGAATATATTATATTGATTGTATTAAGCCAATGACCAATACCAAGCAATGCCTTTGATGATAGGACAGGTTTTTTTATTACTCATCATATGTATATTACAAGCTTATGATTCTCTTGATGGAAAGAAATAATCATCTCGGATATACACCAAAGATGTTAATGGTGCGTTGCCATCTTTGTAGCGACGATCTAACACCATACACATAAGTTTATCAGCTTACCTACAATTAAAACCAGAACAAAACACTAACAAATATGACCTACTAAAAAACAGAGAAGGTTTTCAATTCGACGCGTATATTTTTTAAGTTACTTTTTTTAAGTTAACCACGCATAACTTTTTACAGAGTTGTCTGATTTGGATAATTCTTTTTTTTTATTGGAATGAGTATACCCCGAGGGTAGTCCCATTTAATTTATTTTTAAATACAATCATAACGATCTGTAAACAAGCGATGATTGATTGTTTACTCACTAAATTGACCATGCATAATTTTTTGCAGAGTGATCTGATTACGATAATTCTCATTTTATTAGATAGAATATACCCCAAGGTTTATCTCATTATAGTTTTAAAAAAATCCATGCGGGTACGAAAACAGAGAATGCTTAATTATTCACTCACAAATTTTAGATACATTAAAATGCCATGCAAACCATGCATAAACTATTCGTAGGTTTAATTTTATCTTACAAAGATATTGAAAAATATTATTATTGAACTATTACTTTGTTACTCATACTAACTGCTGTTGTATAATATTACTGATGTTATCATATTTTTATTCTATTATTGAATTACTGTTATATTTATAATAAAGGAAACAAATGGAAGATTCTCCTGATCGCTTGAAACAACCAGAAGACCTCAAGCAGAAAGATGTCAACGGTGTTATCGGTGTGGTCGATGTGTATCATTAACATTCCAACCATTACCATGCAGATACTAATAAAATGTGAGATGTGCACACAGTTCACTTCCTGATTCCCTCTCGTTCTCCAAAGGTCAATGTTAATGAATATCGTTGTCAGATGGCCAGGATATTGTACATTACAATTCCAACCGACCTGTCACTTGTCGTCCATACAAACAGCCTAACGAATCAGTTTTCTACGGACATCCCATAACAAATGCGTTTCATGGCTGACTATTTCAAACTTTATAGAATACCTCTCGCAAATTGTGAAACATTGACTTCCACATTAATTGCGACTGATGTGTCCCTTACATACGGTATATAAAACCTCGTGGCTTAGTGATTAGTCTATTCAGCTTAAGTTCGATTTCAAAGTAGGATAAGTATTAAGTGTTATTAATGTTTATTCGAAGTTTTTCAAAATCCAAGTCTCAGTAGCTGCTCGGATTCTGGTGACGTGTTTCGCACCCTGTGCGTCGGATGACCATGCAAAGCCGTTGGTTTCAGTTATGCTATATGTACACAAATTAATTTAATTTTCCCTTTGTAGAGATTTAAAAAAAATGCTTATGACAAGAAACAATACATTTGAGATAAAAATAACTTTAAAAAACAATTTAGATAAAATTAATATTATTGCTTAACGCTTTGGTTCCGTTGCTGGATAAACATCACTTAAGTTCAATACGATTCACCAGTTTAGTTTAGTACCAGGCTTGGAAATCGGTATTGATCTCCACCGATTTTGCTCTCAATTTATATTACTCTATATGTATTTTTAATTAAGTTGCGATGTACTCATATTTATTAGACGGTTCTAGGAATAAATCTGATATTTATTAGCGTAGTGTAACAATAACCTTTTCCGAAGATTTCCAATACCAAAACCGGCACCACAACTAATACGACACCGTCGTCACCGTTCTCGTCAACGAAGACAGCACTTCGCTCCGCGCCTAACTAGATCTAGTCCCTCCATAATTAGTCAAAACGCCGTGTTTAAGGCGAGGCATCGCGACAAACGGGAAAAAACTGGTTTGTTAAATCACGTTTTTTTGTATTGATTGTTAAATAACAATTTTTCAAAAATTACACGATATATCTGAAGATATTATCTAAAAAATGTGCTAATTCATTACATGTTAGAATGTACTTTACTCGATCATATAAAATTCCCAAAACAGGCTAAAAAAATCTCTAAAACAAATAATTTGTTAATAATATTTCTAATCTTCCACGTGATTTTTATATGGTGATATTTAGTTGTAAATACAAAAAAGAATGTGCTTGATTTTAGTTTTCAGCTGATATATTTATTTAACCGAAAATTAACACGTTTCCCAGCGGTTTCAGAACATACCGCGCCACCCATTTTCTATAGAATTGACGCGCGTCGAAATACCTCGCCTTAAGGCGTTCGGTCTAATAGAAGACAATCCTTCGAGTATGTGTTTTTAGCCCAACTTAAGTTTTAACACTGGCTGACTAATTTCAAATGCTAAATAGCACGTCTCGAAAACTCGGTATCATAGTTACAGCCCGTAAGGCTAACTGTAAACTATCCATTTCGAAAATAAATAAAAAAGGCGAAAATTCAGGCTTCTGAAGAAGGAAGTATGTATATTAAAGTCAGTTGTTGTATAATTCTTAGATTATTGATTTATGATATCACACGATAATTACTAATGGGTAACCCTCATTGGAGACGATGATTGCCAAAGTGATGTATGACAAGATTAGCTACCCATATAATTAGAGGTCAGAGTGTCAAATGAGTTGTAGCACAAGATAATGTTTCCGTCTAGCGCAGCAGACTTCAGATTACCGTACTACATCACTGTCTTTATAGTTAATAGACTAACGATCAGACAGAGGTTAAAGATTAAAGAGCTGGACATGTTTAAATTTATAGTGGTGATATCTACTAGCTATTACGCGCAGCTTCACTCGCCGTTAGGCGAATATTTTTCCCGCGAATTCCCATTCACCCGGGCGCGGCGAGACGTTGCGGAACTTTACCACCTGGTTGTCACAATGGCAATGACACTTATAGCCAATCGGTTGCCTTTTACGTCCTACTTAGGAGAACGGCAGTTGGTTCTTCTTCAAAGAAGCCCGGATCAACACGTGAAATATTATAAATATTATAGAGATAGCCAGTATAATATCAGCGCAGTATAAAGACGACGTCATTCCTAATGAACGTAGTGATAGCCGCCAGCTCGTTGTCATTAAAAGGACCATAGATTTTAGTCTAAAGAACAAAACGATAAAACTTAAGAAAATATAAGTTCCTCGATATACACCACAGATATTATAGCGATGGCCAAGTACTACACCAACGCAATATAACAAAATATTAATTTCACACGAACGAATTCATAGCCGCCAGCTAGTTGTTGTTACAAGTACCATATATATTTATTAGTCTTGAGCACAATACAATAAAAAAAGAAAACATAAATTCAAGAATTTATACCACATATAACACCAGTGCAGTATAACGACGAAGTAATTTCACACGAAGGAATTCATAGCCGCGAGCTAGCTGCCATTAAAAGTACCATAGATATTTATTAGTCTAAAACACAATACAATACAATCGAAGAAAATATAAATTCAACGAGCGTTGGTTTTAATGTGCTAATACGAATACGCACACAGAATCGGGATTCCTGAAGCGGCAATACTGCGGCATGCAAAAGAATATCTAGCACTAGACGAGAGCCGGGACGAACGACCTCTAACTCAACGGAATGAATACAAAATGATCCAAACTTATGAGAAAACATGTGGAGTAAACGCGAGAATGAGGAGGTCACAGCCAGAGCGGAATTTATAAACATTAATTCATTTAATAACAAAGATCAATGTGTGTAATTATTAATTAATTCTACAGCGAGAAGTTGCAGAGGTCAACCAATTCTGTGCCGTGTCGTCCGAGTTCAATATCAGGGCGCTAACTATTCCTGCCATTATTTTAATGCTTATAACTGTCGTGTTACAGGTTAGAGGGTAAATTAGCCGGTAAGTAAGAATACAGAATTTCATACCGTCACACAAAATGCAACGAACCAATAATATCTTTGAGGTCTACAGGCAATCTGTTGTTATCAAAAGAGCCATCTGCCTATAATGTCATATGTTATAATATAAAATTGATCAATAAAAGCACGGAAATCGGCCCAATCGCTAACAATACATTCAGAGACATGCCTTTATACATAAATAATCTGTGGACATGCCTGTATGTGTATGTTTGTGAGGGAGAGAAAAAAGGAGAAACGCCAAAATATTAAAGTATTTTTACAGCTATAAAAATTACATATGTATAAACCGTTCCTTTATAACCTCTTCATTTTTAGAAGTCATTATAGATATGTGTAGAAAAAAACAACATCGACAAAAGTAATCATACGCTAATAAATAAAGTGGAACAAATGATCTGAGGTAACAATTAATCGAATTCTCGCACGCACTTCCTGCATCGACCTGATGAAATCGTATGGCTGTTTGAGTTTCTATTTCTCAATAAAGCTGGTACATACGTTGGAAATAATAGTCGTTGTCATTGACCACGATCCACCTTATAATGTCAGGGGTCACCTCTCTGGATATCCGTCTTCGCGTTGAAACTCGTTTCAAGTATGCTTAACGTGACCATAAGTCACGTTTTGGACGAGACCGTCCCATTTACGAATGTCATTGCCATTCTTACTAAAGTGCAGGTATTGGTCCGTTTTGCTGTAGAAAGTAGCATAGTAGAGTAAATAGTAAGTATATAGTATATAGTAAGTAAAATCTTCTAAATAAATGATTTACTCATTTATTTTGCATAGTTAAAGCGGTTTCATGTTCATAAACGAATTTCCTGTAATATTTTTTACATCTTTCAAAAAAATTCTTCTTACTTTTTTGCATGTAGGGATAACAAACAAGCAAATAGATCTCCTATTCGAAAAGAATAACTACATATTGTCAAAGGTGTTAATTAAACGAATGAAGGGGATATGAAGCCAAATGTACATGTTTCATGGCCGTCTTCCCGTCCTTACCGGAAAACAAAACATTGCCACCCAAAAAGGTAAGGCCTTAGTACCAAACCTAAACGAGCAGCCCAAAAAGACATGACGGTAGTAAGACGGGTGGGTAATACGTCGTATAAATATTACCTAGTTGTAAAATAGACGGTGTTTTTAAACAAACATGGAGTAACTATGAATATTTTTACTAACATTGACAGTTCTAGGGCTTGCCGCCTAGGGATATCCATATTTTTTTTGGCTTAACTTAATCGGTAAATTTTAAATATCAGGAATACCAACTAAGTTCGTAGGTTTTAATTTCCAATTCTAAGCATTAGCTATTGCTAGCTATAGTAAGACGGGTGGGTAATACGTCGTATAAATATTACCTAGTTGTAAAATAGACGGTGTTTTTAAACAAACATGGAGTAACTATGAATATTTTTACTAACATTGACAGTTCTAGGGCTTGCCGCCTAGGGATATCCATATTTTTTTTGGCTTAACTTAATCGGTAAATTTTAAATATCAGGAATACCAACTAAGTTCGTAGGTTTTAATTTCCAATTCTAAGCAATAGCTAATGCTTAGAATAACATGTATATTCAAAGTATGTTTGCATTCATTTAAATGATAAACATTTGTGACAATAGCATGAATCTCTCTGTATGAGAGCGGATTTTTATAAAAGCCAAAAGTGACTGACGTATCAACGCACAGGCCAAACTTGAAATCTCACATACGTATTTCTCTTATGATGTAGGCATTCACTAAGTAAGGATTTTTCAAAATTCAACCCAAAGGGGGTGAAATAGAGGATAAAAGTTTCTATGAAACTTTTTATTCCCTTAACATATTTGCACTAAATTTCCTACGCATTGAGTACAAAAAAAAATAATAAATTACGTGTTTACGCATTTTTCAAAATTTGAACCCTATGGGGGTAAAATAAGGTAAGTAGCCTATAAGGAAAGGTTAAATAAATCCTAAAGTAATACGCGAGCAAAGCCGCGGGTAATATAATAAATAACAAATTTATATTATATATACCCGCGGTTTATAATAAAAATGACATGTGTCAAATAAGAGTTAATCAATTACAGTAAATGAGTATCATTAATACCATTTACCTCATGTACTACGAGTTTATTTCGCTTAAATTGGTTGTACTATATTTCCAATCTTTAATCAGAATAAATTGCTAATATTAAATCCCTTACTTAAGTTAGAGAGAACCAAGTTCCATGCAAACATCACATTCCAGGCAAACTTGGCTCGCTTTCTTCACTTCATTACTCTTTTCATACAACACAACGATAATATAAAGAGTTGACACCTACTTTGGATGTCATCCAATTAATCTGATGACGGTATGCCAGTATTGGACTCTTCTAGTACGTACAATGTACTTCCACTCCAATGAATTCTACATTGGATTTCAAGCCGTTTATAGATCTGCAATATCGAGTAATAGTAGTTGAGCGAAACGTATCATAAAAGCGCATTGTCATCTGCTTGAAAAAGGCAGTTTACCACTTGATTATTCATACACATTCTTACATTCACCGATCTTAACTTTTAGATACACTTATCTAGATATACGATAAACAGACGAGCCGAAAACAACAATATTTTTACAACACTGATATCATGTCCAGACTATGTTAATATTTATCCCACTTACATACTTTGTAATCCAAATATATGTTATAAACAGTATAATTTGAAAGATTTGAAATGAATAAATGTTAAAAGAACTGTCCCGATTTGAACAAAGGATCTTATGGTTGACATTACGCTTGACTTTAATGTAAAGCTTATTTCTCATGACTTGAAAATAAAATAACTTGCTATTTTGAAATAAAAAATAATTTTGCTGTGAGAATCAACTCGATTGAAATAACAATAGCAACAAAAAAAGCTGATTATATATACGCAGTAATATAGTTAGCTGTTATTTCAAGTGGGAATTGAAAACAAAAGATTTGGAAACAGAGTCAAGTCATTG
Organism: Apodemia mormo; assembly: GCA_036924255.1. Lineage (NCBI taxonomy): Eukaryota > Metazoa > Arthropoda > Insecta > Lepidoptera > Riodinidae > Apodemia > Apodemia mormo. The sequence goes on along the minus strand of JAUPFN010000005.1, from coordinate 41,050,008 downwards.
AATTCCTTGACGTTGGAAAAAGTGACGACTGCAATTTTTGGTCAATAAATATTGTTTTACTGTAGCGTTTTACTCACGGATTAAACTTAAACTGGACACGCCTTAAAAGGCATTGTCTTAGGTTATCAGTGTAGGTAGCATTTACACCCAGAAATACAAAGTTATAGTACCTACCGATAAAATGAAATAACTTTCCCCGTGTTGGTTTCGGGCTCCTTTGGAGAATAGGCCAACTGCCGTTCTGCCAGGCAGGTCGTAAAAGGCGACGTAAAATTGGCCGTAAAATTGGCTATACGAGTCACTACCACCGTGGCTGCTAGGTGGTAAAGTTCTGCATTGTCTCGCCCGGGTCTGGTACCACCGCATTACCTATTCCTGCCGCAATAGCGTCAGTGCTTGTCACTGTCGTGTTCCGGTTTGGAGGGTAAGGTAGCCGGTAAACTTATACATGTATAAGAATAATCGCTACAGGACAGCAACGCACTATTATTAACACTTTTGGTGTTTTTAGGCGATGGTTGACTCTGCTTCCATCTGCTTATTTGCTACCAGTCAAGTAGGTAGTTTTTGAGTTTATTCCTTATAATGAAACAAACTGACAATCAAATCTTTCCTCTTTATAGCCATTATAATAATATTAGCTGTACTGTGCAGCCCGCTGCATTATAAAATTTTTGGTGAATCTCATGGGAACAACTCATTTTCCGGGATAAAAAGGTTATGATTTACTTGTTGTGCTAAAGTTCATTCAAATCCGTTTAATAGTTTTTGCGTGATTGAGTAACAAACATCCATCCATCCAAACATCCAAACTTTCGCATGTATAATACTAGCTGATGCGTGCAGCCCCCTGCATTATAAAAGTTTTTGGATAAACCCGCGGGATGACCTGATTTTTCCGGGATAAAAAGTAGCCTATGTGCTATTCCAGGTCATCATCTGCCTGTGTGGCAAATTTCATTCAAACCCGTTCAATAATTTTTGCGTGATTTCAAACTTTCGCATTTATAATACGCCAAGGAAAAACTTTGGACCCCTTTTTAAGACAATTGCGCGAACGGTGGAGTTTGGAATTTGGTACAGTTAAAATTTAATTAGGACTGCAGAAACTTAATATTTTTTAGTAAAATGCATTAGAAATACATTAAATTTATAAAAATAAACATTACACACACTAAATTGAGATCTGATTGTTTAGTCTAAAGACGAATTTCGGCCACAGGCGATCGCTAGTTATAATTAATATAGATTAATATAGATATAGATTGTAATATGATGGCTACAAAGTATACGTTCTATTCTATATTATTAGGCGTGTCCCGAGGTGTAAAATGTAGCCTTTGTCACTTAAAAGCATTGACAACCTACTCTAGACTAATTATGTCTCTAGACTTATGTTTGATTTTTAGCACCAAATTAGTTCTGTCAATAGTTTGAGACGTGGGTAAAAGGAATCGGAGTTCTGACTGGGTAAATCAAAATAGGTATTTTGTCGTCAACCGTACTCACAGCTCAGGTTACTATTTATTTCGGTTAATTATAATATCTTTCAGTCTGTTGTGTTGACAGAACAATTATGTTATTAGGTAATGTAGTTTTTACTGGTGAAAGAATTTTCAATATTGGTTCAATAATACCAGAGATAACTTCCTATAAATAAACTCACAAACTTTTCCTCTTTAATATTAAATATAGCAGTTATTTCTAGCAGTATAGATTAGTGTAGATGAATAAACAGCTAAAACACGAGATAAATGTGAACAAAACCAACAGTCTCATATTCCGAACGACTCGGGTAACGGAAAGTGCATCAAGTATCTAGAACATTGCATTCACACATGATAAGTACCGCTGTTTTGTTGTCTGAGCTAACTGATTATACTTTTGCAATTACATATTACTGCATTTGTCGTGTGAAAATTGTAAAATGGATGTTTCTTGTAATGACTTTTCCATTATTATTTTTTTCAATTTCAAAACTACGTCCACATGCAACGTCGGTTTGATATCACCGCCTTACTTTTTCCTGTAACCCTTCAGCCGAACCTGCGTGTATCGTCCTGAAGATATTAACGCGCTAAGGCACACGCACTCGGAATGTTTGCAACGATAGCCGATAATAGCCGGTAAGATCTGCATGTATCGCGTCATTGCGCGAAGCTTTGTGACAATAGACGCAAGTGCGGCCGCAGCATAACAATAATAATAGTGTTTCAGTTTGAAGGGCAAAGTGGCTGGTAAACTTCTGCATCAGATATTTCAATCCCTGCCACGTGGACGGCAATGCACTATTAACATTAGCTTTCCATATGTACTGGTATATATAAGCGATTGATGTATTTATTCAAGGAGACTCGTTTGTTAGTTTTCTATTATACAATTTCTAGGTATATTATAAAATTACTTTTTAAAACCCAAAAGTGAAAATCGATTTCCCAATAGGAGGAGGTTATCAATTCGGCTGTAATTTTTTTTATGTTTGTTACCTCAGAACTCGGTCATTTATGAATCGATGAGTCGGTTGCTGCAGTTTTACCGTTTTAAAAATTATTTCGTTTGTTTTACTTACATTTAATTATTATATTTGAAAATGTCAAAATTAATCTTAATTAAATGTTGTACAGTGGTATATAAATTAAGTAGATTATATGTATTAGAAAATTACAATGAAAATAGATGCAGAAAGGAGGCTTAAAGATAGATAAAGAAGAAGAAGAGCTCTCCATAATGCTTCGCAGAATGAATCGCACAAAAGCTTTACGGGCGCTTCCAAGGTACTAGGACTAGATCCCAGACTGCTAACGAAATTTTTATTCTACCAAGCTCCTATAAAATTTTACCCAACCATCGTTTTTTCGATACCATTATAGAACACGGGACATCATTATACGGTAAGCGTCAGAAACGCAGGACCACGTGTTAGAACAGGAAATAGTTTTTATCGATATAGTTAATACGCGAAGGAAAAACTTTGAACCCCTTTTTAAGAAAATTGCGCGAAAGGTAGAGTTTGAAATTTGGCACAGTTAAAGTTCACATTGCGGAGGAATGCAGAAACCTAATAGTTTTAAATAAAATGCATTAGAAGTAGATTAAATTAATAAAAATAAATATTACACACACTATATACAAGAACATACATGATAATATACACACATGTATAAACTATTTCCTTTAAGAAGAAAGTCAGTTGTCAAATTTAAAAAAGAGTTTTTATTGTTTATTTATGGTCAAATTTCGGCCACAGGCGATCGCTAGTTTTTATTATAAATATGTCTGACGTTAAACCTTCTGTCTTTTTAAAACTGTTGCAATCATAAAAACAAAAGCACTTAAAATCATCGTATATTTAACAAGATTCGGAAACCAAAAGAATCATTTAACATGTGATTATACACCCACCGTCATTACTTTTTGTTTTCGTATAATTTACAAGCGGGTTTTCTGATTACTTAACATCCGGTAAGCCAGCGATTTCAAGAAACAAATTATAACAATTAAATATTAAAAGGAAACATCTGAGAAATATGAATTATGTACATACTTCAACTGAAAAATGAAAATTATGTACATACTCAAACTGATACTATACAGGACAGGACAAGAAAACAATCGTCGATATACGACCTATTTCTGTTAGTACCGACTTATACCAAGCATCAGTCTGTTACTACTTAATTCTTCTGATCTGTTTGTCTGGCCAAGTACACATTGCATTTAGCACTAAAAAACTTTCCTGTGTTAATACGTACCAATTTTGGAAAATGAATCAACGGTCTTATTGTTAGACATCCTGTAAAAGGCTAGGAACGGCTAATAAAAGTCACCAACATCATGACTACTAAGCGGAAAAATGCTGTAACGTACTCGAACGGGTTTTGATACCATCGCCTTATCTAGGTACCATTATCGTGTTTCAGTTTGAAGCGAAAAGTAGTCAATAAACTTATGCATTTGGTATAATATCCCTGCCACACGGAGAGCTACGCACCAAATACATCTCTGGTGTATATTGGCGAAGGTGAAAGAGACGTTTTTATCAAGAGAACCAAGAGTTTTTTGCCATTCTGTGCTATAAAATATCACTAGTTTTGAACAATAACGAAGTACGGTAACATGAAGAAAGACACTTATCGATGTGTGTTCGTGAATTATATTTCGCAGCTTCATGTAGTTTATAATATCCTCGAATGAAGCTCACTCATATAATATTGATCGAACTTCACCTGTTAAGTTCGTTTAATCATATATTATATATTTTAATATTTAAAACACGGTCTTAAGAAATTAAATTCCGGTTAATTAGAATATTACGATTAGGCAAATCAATCTTTATAATCTGAGACATATCGATAGAATATAACCAACTCGCCAACCAACCAACCAACAATATGAAGAACTCGTTATTTTAAATGGTCACCGTCGAAAGAGCAGATAAGAATGCAAATAACGCGATAAATCACAATAACCAATCGTAAGATGCCACAAATTTATAATCTAATTTAGTTTCTAGATCTAAATCAAATTTTATTGTCGTCGCGGACGAGAGAATGCGACAAATCAATTTAGAAAACTGGTTTCATATTGCAATCAGGGTTGTCAACTGGCAAAAATTTATAAATGTCATTGTTTATTATCAGGTCTAATTGCCTGTCATGCCTTAATTTTAGCCAAATAAGAGTCTAACGGCCGGTTTCCGAAACGCAAATTAATTTTAACAAGCAATGATCATTTGCTTGTGTAAAATTATGTGAAACACAGATAATTGCTTGTTAAAATTAATTTGCGTTTCGAAAACCTGTCGTAAAACTCTTAATACCTTATGGTCTAAGAATTAGCTCAAATCATTAAATCCCAGATTCAATCCTAGGGTAGTGCAAAATAGCTAGAGGTTTTTCATGAGCATCATAGAGTCTGATGGTGGTGTGTTACCATACCCGTACCTTGGTTAAGCGTGTTAAACAGTCGATCACAGTTTGCATTTTCTTATATTCCTCACTTACGTTTCCAAACTCCAATTAGGATATGACCATCATTATGCAGAATAAAACGGACACTCTAATTTAAGCCCTTTAAAGTAACTTCCCTAACGCTCAATCCCCGGATAACTCCAATATAGATAGATGGTCTGTATTCAGTATATATGTCGCAGTGAAATTGTCAGTACCGTTAGATTATAATTTACCTAAGTGATATTATAATTTAACTGCTAACCTAACCTAACCAAATTATAAAATCCCTAGGTAGATTATAATCTACCGGCTATTGACAATTTCACTGCGACATATATAAAACAATGAATATCCTACTGGCCGCAAGTTTTCATAAGTCGATTAAGAGTCTAATGACTGATTTAAAATTCGCAACTAGTCACAGCCAATGTTGGGTAAACAATGTCAGTTAGCATGTTAAATCGCAAGTAGTCAATTGGCATCGTTAACGTATCAATATTAATCATCGTCATCACATCGTCGACATTTATTGTTAGGCGTCGGTATTCATTATCGAGTGTAGTGGAGAAGTACGTTTAGAATTTAGACAGTCACAAAAACGCTATTCAATGAAGCGCTTTAATTGCCGTACAATTAGTATCGGTCTTTCACACTTATTATTTTGTAGTATCTATTATCTAATGCTTTTTAGCAAAATAAATGTTGTATCGGAGTATCTATCATTTTATTATCTATCTATCTAGAAGGTCGGGGCAAAAGTATTTTCGTATTGTTCATACAAAGGAAAATATTTTTTTAGGTATAATTTTTTATTTATTTATAACATGTATGTGCCGTTTTGATCGATGACTTGTTGCCATCCTGTGGGTAGTACCATGATCCCATTCCTGTAGAAATTTTGAGATTTTTGATTAAAAAATTAGACAGGTAGTGTTCACAATGTTTTTTTTGAGGTTAGCTTTATGCTTCCTAAAGAGTTCTGCAATAACCGAAACAGGTGGAAATCTGATGGAGCAAGGTCAGGACTATACGGAGGTTGCATCAACACATCCCAGCCAAGCTCTCTCAATTTTTGCTGCGTGGCTATAAATGAGTGCGGTCTGGTGTTGTCATGGTGGAACACCACGCCCTCCCTATTCACCAGCTCCGGCCGGTTTTTCTCAATAGCTTTTTTAACCACATCAGTTGCTGACAGTAGAAGTCAGAATCGATGGTTTTACCCGGTGGCAAAAGCTCATAGTAGACGATTCCTTTCCAATCCCACCATACACATAGCATCACTTTTTTTCGAGTCAGGCCAGGCTTTGCCACGGTCTGTGGGGCTTGTCCATGCTTCGACCATGATCTTTTTCGCACATTCTTATCGTAAGGCACCCATTTTTTTTATCACCCGTAATCAACTGTTTAAGAAATGGTTCGGAATTGTGACGTTTCAATAAAGAATCGCAAATGGAAACACGTTGCATTCGGTTTCTCTAAGTCAACCCAAATGTCAAGTTTTTTCTTGTACACAGACTTTCGTAAATGACGTAAAACTGTTTTATGATCAACATCCAGTCCTTCAGCAATGTTGTGGCTACTAATATGTCGATCTTGCTTCACTTTCTCAAAGATGGTATTGATTTTATCTGTGACAGGACGTCCAGAGCAAACCTCATCTTTCACACTAAAATTTCCAGACTTGAAACGCTTAAACCACATTTGTGCTACTCTTATTGATACCGCATTAGGTCCGTAAACTGCACAAATTTTATTCGCGGCGTTCGTCGCATTTTTACCTTTTTGTAATAAAACTTTAAAATGTACCCAATTTCTTCGTCACATACATTCATTTTGCTTGCTTGACAATTGAAAAATGGAGGAACTAGTTTTTTTTATTATTTATTGCATCATCAGAATGTCACAATTTAATGGTATTAAAACCCTCCAGTTACCTTTAATACAGCCGAAGAGGTTTGATTACTAATTATACATTCAAAATACGAAAATATGTAATTGCCCGACCTATTATATATTTTATTGTGAAATTTTTTGCAACTTATTTATATAAAACTAATAACTTGAAGGGAATCGTCAACCCTATAACAATAAGAGGAATTCAGATCATATTAAATATCAGACTTGGTCTGATTTCCTACATTATTGAAAATAAATTATAATAATAATTTTGCTCAAATGGAAATTTGATATATACGGTAGCCGAAAAATTTGTGTTTTACATAATATTTATTTCTATATTTAAATTTTATCGAGTTTTTATCAATATTTTTTAAGTTACAAGAACTATTAAAAATTTAACATACCAATTTATATATATATATATTATTATCATAAATATAATATACGGTGTATAAAGAAAACCCTGTTGGATAATTAAAGGTGGTATTTGGTACTTATTACGGTACATATGTGTAATTATTTTATGGATATTAATTAGTTTTCCAAATAAAAAAGTAATCTCAAATGGTATTTTCATACATTAAGTATGACAACACCTACAAATAAGTAAATTCTATTAATTATCAAAGAATGCCGCGCAAGTCGGATGCTATCGAAGGATAGGCGGCGCGTGTGCGGCACATTTAAAGTTCATTTGCAAAAAGACAAAAAACGAACACCGCGCCTTCGCACGGTGTTTGTGCGAAAGCCGCCAAAGCGAAACAATAATACAAACAGCGACAAAGTGTTGTTATTTTAAAATATTTGCTTAGTTATAGGGAGATATAAGTAAAAATACGAATATTAAAAAAACGATATCTTTTATTTTCAGAAATAAAGTCATTTTAATATTTTTTTCAGTAATGCCTTTAACCAACTTATATGCCTCTTTCGGATCGGACAGGGTTTTCTTTACACACTGTATATTATGGATAGAAATGATTTTTTAAAATATATAGTATAAAATAAATATCTCAATCCATAACATATAAATATAGTAATTTTTTTACACTTTTATTAATCCGATTGTGATAAAATTTTGTATAATAACACATGTGGGTTTGAACTCATTTCGCAGAATAGACCACATGCTTTCTTTTTAGACAATTCGTAAAAGGTAAAAGATTAGCCAAACATATGCCAGTGTGGAAGGTAAACATTCAAAGTGTACTCGGTAAACGTATGCTATATTCATAACCATCCCGCCAGACAGATAGAAAAGCATCATTAACAAGTTTGATGTCTATAATCAATGGATGTATCTTTACATCAAGATAGCAATCTGCTTGTTTTTTACATTTCATTAGGATGATTTAGATTTTTTTAGAAAACAAACAAATGTGCATAAAGAAACTTTATAACACAAAAGAACTAAGTTCATAAAAATGGGCGTTTCTTAGAATCAACAAAAAATATTCAATCGAGAAACGCCAAAACAATTTTGTATGAATTTGCATAAAAAAATGTCTAATCCTATTTCCAGACCAACTAGCTTTTATCCCGATTTTTTTACTGGAATACGACAAACTACTGATTGACAGTGACGGTATTGGGACAGGATTAGGTTAAAGACGGTACCAAACCGGGGCGAGACGTTGCAGAACTCTACCACCTAGGACACACGATAATGGTGATATATTTAGACAACGGTTTGGAAAAACCTCGCAGAAAAGCAGCTAGTCTATTTTTTAAAATTTTGTTTTGTTCAATAGAGATAATGCTTTGATAGCAAATATAATCTGCATTAGCCTACAAACCATGACAGTACCAGCTACGGATTCTCATTCACGACTAAAAAAATTATAGCATTTTCCCAAATCCTCAAAAGTAAATTAGTTCCGGAATTGGTAGTTTATAACACAATCGCCCGCATAGCGTCAAGTGAATGGCGCATTGTATCTGCATAGTGCAACTAGTTGTTTCTACTGGTACCACAGTGTTGCCAATTTATGGAAAAATAATATTTGTCTATTTTTCTTTAATCTAATACATCAAAGTTAATGTATGTTGTATGTGCCCTATGGATTCCAAAACGACTGGAGCGCTTTTGATGATTTTTCAGGCTTCCTTCGGATTAGTCACATGGATTAACCTGTAACGTTTGGTAGCTAATGGATCAACAGATTTTTTGTATTGGATTTTTATTAATTTTGCGGTGTCTAAAGTTAATACAGCTAACAGTAGCTGTCAGTCGGATCATTAAAAAAATATAAGCATACAAAATCTACTTGCATTTCTAAGTTTTTTTTTATAAAATACTTAGAGCGACAAGATCTCAAATAACCTATATTTATTGTTTATAGATTAGAATATTTAATTAAGAATATTTCTCGTTAACTGTAAAAAATATTGATTAAAATTAAGCTAGATAAAATATTGCTTACAATAACTAACTCGCTTACCAAATTGATAAAATAAAATAAGAACTGTAAAACTGTCTGTCAGATTACTTGTTTGTTCGCGTAAAAATAGCTTAGTTGATTTTCACGGACAGAGAAGAATTAGGCTTCTATCAAAATTAAGGATTTATTTCATTTAAATCAGAAATCAGGGAAAAACCTAGTATTTATGTGGTCTATGGCTAACTATATGCTTATTTTATATTAAGATAAAACTAATATCCAAGTTGACGAAGTTTAGATATAAAAATATATCCCACCTTCTAAATAGACCTTCATTTGTTAGGCGGCCCTCAAACCGAATCAAGTGCTCAAATGGGTTCGTAAACGAAGCTTTGACCGGTCATTTGTTAAGGTTAATCTAATTAAAAATATTTATTTAACCGGAGCGACCAGAAATAAAATCTACTTAAAATAACGTGTATACGTGTGTGTATCATCATGCCGGTTGCTATATGGGTAAGGAGAGTAACGAACACCTGAGTCTCCGGAATTTTCCGTTTCTTTCGGCGAGTTCAAAGGCCCCAAATTTTATAGATCTATAATGACTATCTCTTATTTCTTGCGATAAACGTGTTTATCATCATGTTTTCGATAGGCAAGTTAAGCTATCGCCAGTAGCTTTGTGAAGTAGTCAGAATAAATCAAATATGGTGATGCTCTCACGATTCATCTGTTTAATTGGCGAGATAAATATTAATACCTTTATAAGTGATGTTGCCTAGGCATTATACGTTGTGGTTAACCCCAGAAGAAGGGAGAGTAAATATGAAGGCGTAGCAATAAAAACTGCGGTTCGGTAAGAACTCGTGACCGAGATGGCGACACTCGACTTGTACATGTTGGTAGCGGGTTAAAATGGAGATGTTAATACCTATCGCCGCATTTAGTAGTTGTAAAAAGACTGCTTGTTAGCGTCAACATAGATCTAAACAGCCTTGACTTGAGGATGACAATGTTTAGATTTTATGTTGTTGTTGGTTTTCTTGTACGTTGGTTTTCTACTATCACCGAGAGAACCGTGTACATAATTTACTACACTTAAACAATAATCACCAAGAAAATTTAATTTCGTAGTAGGCACAGTGAACTGAACATCAATAGACGATCCTTCTCTTCCTCCATTTGTCCGTTGTCGAGATTAGGGTGGTTATCCCCGTATTAATAATATCTTGATACCCACCGTCACATGTTTCTTGCGATTAACTCATGTTAAAAAAAATTACTATTGTACGTATTTCAAGGACGCCACCATGAAGTTCCAATTCACATTCCCCATGACCGGAAGTGGAGCATCAGTATGTCCGCAGTGTACGCGCTTAAATTGTAACGCGAACAATCGCCATCGGCCTTGGATGACCATCCGGTAATTCATGACACTACGAGCATACATCACGTTAGATTTTAAAGTATGGCGTATTCATAGATAACAGCGAGCTGTACTTTATAGAAGGCCTGAATCCATCAGCGGATTTCGTTGGACTTATATGATAGCAAGTCAATGTAAAAACAACAATTTATGATCTAGGATGTGCTTAGCATGATTACTTTTTAGTTCAGTTATTGTACTAGTTCAAAATTCACAAACTATATTTATTATTAATTAAATACGACTGGTTTCACATTTTTCTACATCATCAGCACCCAATTCAAAACAAAACGTCAATTGAGTCGAAGGGCTTAGAGCTACACATAAACACGACACAACGTCTCGTGTATAATATGTCCATAATGTGTAAGTCAATGTGTAAGGACCCAAAACGCTCCGACTCGATTGACGTTTTGTTACGTGAATCGGACCTCAAGGCTAAAGTTGTGCAGTCAAATGTGAAACCGGTTGGCAATTTAATTTAGTGATTAAATTACAAATAATTACAAATAAATAGTGTGTGAATAATGAAACAGTACAAGTGTCTTTTAAAATATTCAGTTTGATGGAGTTTCATCAAACTACGACGGTGAAAAGTATAAATTAAATTATACTTAGTGGTTAGCATGTTCAGCTTAGATCATGAAGTGTTTATTCCATTCCCGAGCTAGGTCGGTATTGAGAATAATAACCCGCGTAAGAGGGGTCCATAAATTACGTGAGGTGTTTTTTTAAATTCCTCCCCCCCGTGGTGAGATGTCGTGAGATTTTATTCAAACCCCTCCCCCATCCCCCAATCTCACGTGAAATTTTTCAAAATGTGGGTTTCTTAAATATGTACATGCATTGGAATGTTATTGTAAAAAGAAAAAAAAAATTGCTTCATCCTTTTATTTACGACTAGTTAACACTGTATAACGTGGAAGTATGAATGAAATTATTTTCTTTTGAACGAATTAGTGAACGATCTTAATCGTATTACGATAACGCTTAGAATTAAATCTTAAAAGCATGTAAAATCTGGATAATGGACCAAAATAGTATAACTTTTTTTTTCCAATCAGAAAAAAATTGCGTGATATTTGCCGAGACCCCCCTCTCTCCAACGAAAGATTATATGAGATTTGACTTGACCCCCTCTCCCCCTTAAACATCTCACGTAATTTGTGGACGCCCCCTAATCCGCAAAAATCAAAATCTCACACGCACTAAGTCTGGTATAATAATAATAATAATGGTCCAAGAGCCCGTGAGTGCCAGACCTTCGGATTTTAATAAAAGCTGAAAATTTTTCTATGCGTGTCCCTAGTACAGGTAAGAATGATCCCCACCCATGAAGCTGAGGCAACGGTGGCTTTGGCATGTAACAGGTAACAAAGGTGTATAAAATTCCATCTCAAATTTATCATAAAATAAAACTGATTTTTTTATATTTGATTCATAATAATATCAAAACTCGCATTGCTCATTGCCAGACAGTTAGTATGGTTGCAACCCTCTGCCGGACACCCTTAAACTATCATAATTTATAATTATACTTACGTTATATTATAAAACCTAAATTTTATATATAATTTTTTGGGGGCCAATTAATCTATGTTTACATAATAGCCGGACAGATTCGACGGTTCTATCATCTTGCCAGACGCATTCAAAGTGAGCAGTAGTTCGGAGAGCAAGGAGCGTATACAGTAACTAGTGCGAGTGAGACAGAGCGCTTGATCTATTGCGGCTCTTCACTGCGCATCCACTGTTATTAAGTTCAAATTGTGCAGTTTATTTTTTTCTTAATCAAGAAATTTCACTAAATAAATTTTTAGTTTGAATAACAAATATTTAAAACAATACTCAGTAAAATTGTTCTAATACAACTTCAATCATATCGAAACTCTAATAATTTAATTTATATTATTTTTCATTTTTACGAAGTTTATTATTTTCAATTCTATCAAAATTGTAAAGCCAATGAATTAAAGTAAATCTAATTGTTTATTAATCAAAGGGCAAATTTTTTTTTAAAATAAAAAAGTTACAGAGAAATACATTTATTTCAATTAAATCTTTAAACATTTTCATTATTTTCATCGTCTTCGTCAATACATCCATATTCCTCGTCACTATTATTCCATTCTGTGAATTCATCGTTTTCAATATCGCCTTCTTCATTGTTTTCTGCAATATTAAAAAAAAGCAAGTTAATTTAATTACAAATATTCCAAAATTAATGTACAATAATTTAACATAATTATCAAATACCTGGAACTGTTTTTAGAGATTCGCTGACATAATTCGGTAATTGATCTCCTTCAAAGCATTTAAAATAGTATTGGTCATTTTCCAGTATCCAACCATTATTTACTGGTTTATATGCTGTTGGCTTTTGTAAGTGAGCGTTGTTCCATATGCTACATATGTAATTCACTCGCAATAATTGCTGCAATAGCTCACTTTTGCAAGGTGGTAAACAGCTAGCATCGAAATTTTGCAATTTTTTTCGATTAAAAGCTTCGTTCATATCAGATACTGTATACGAATTAATAAACATTTGTAGCCTAGCAGCATCAATATCATTGACATCATTCATATTGTATAGATAGCATATAAAACTTTGAATTACATCGAAGATTAATACTTGTTCATTGTTATTTTCAATGATTTTGCTGTCACCAAACTTCATGAATGATTGTTGAAATTCTACATATTTTTTTAACAATTTAAACGGTTTCAATTTTGCTTTTCTGTAAAATGCAGGATTGTAATCACATCCGTCTGGCAAGATGATAGAACAGTCGAATCTGTCCGGCTATTATGTAAACATAGATTAATAGGCACCCAAAAAATTATATATAAAATTTAGGTTTTATAATATAACGTAAGTATAATTATAAATTATAATAATTTAAGGGTGTCCGGTAGAGGGTTGCAACCATACTAACTGTCTGGCAATGAGCAACGCGAGTTTTGATATTATGATGAATCAAATACAAAAATATTCAGTTTTATTTTATGATAAATTTGAGGTAGAATTTTATACACCTTTGTTACCTGTTAACTGCCAAAGCCACCGCTGCCTCAGCTTCATGAGTGGGTATCATTCTTACCTGTACTAGGGACACACATAGAAAAATTTTCAGCTTTTATTAAAATCCGAAGGTCTGGCACTCACGGGCTCTTGCTCTATAATCTTTATTGACAACAACATATTTGACAATATTGACATATTAAAACTATGTAATAAACCAATTTTTTTCCAACTTTATAACTTATTTAAGTCGTTAGCATCTGTACTAGATTAAAAAATCTGGGTTACATGTGTGTGGTATTGTTTTTTTATATCATAAAAAAAACAATTAGATGGCTCTCCTGGTGGAAAGAGAAAATCATCGCCTACAGACGCAAGAAATGGTAATGAAGCGTTGTTATGCGTGTAACGGATGGTAATATCATATGCATACGTATACCTTACCCTCCAAACCAGAATACGGGCTAACCCTCACGCTATTGAGCATTATATATGCAGGCGAGACGTTGCAGAAGTCTACGACTTAATAGTCACGATGGTAGTGACACGTATAGCCAATCGTTCGCCATTTATGGAATTTTGGCAGAATGGCAGATGGTTAATCCTTTAAAAGGGGCCCAGACCAATAGTAGGGTATGTTAACATGTTTGTTCCTTAGATGAACATGTAAAGCTGTCGCTCTCGGTTATCATAAAAACATTCAATAGCCATAATCAGATCAGTAAAAAAATTGATATAGGGATCATCATTCACATCGCTAACCGACAAATTAGTAGAGACCATCTACTTTGCTATCGGCTGCCAGACAATTTGTAAAAACGAAACGATTGGTCAAACGTGTTATCACTTTGGGTGATTAGTGATTATATTATAGAATTCTGCAAAGTAGTGCCAAGATTTCGCACCACCACCTTACTTTTTCCACCGTCATTCAGTGTAAATAGTGTCTCGGTTAGGAAAGTAAAGAAGCTGATAAACTTACGCATATTGCATTACATCCCCGCCACACAGACGCTAAATCACCAATTGTTATTGGTGTTCCTCCAAGGTGTTCCTTTGCTGTATCTGTAGTGGTTATCTCATTCCAGGAAAGTTATCCGTATGTTTTAGTAGTATCTTCACGCCCGTATCCCCGAAGATGTAGGCAAATGTAAAAGTGCACCCACGATTAGCCGAAGATACTTAATACCACAATGTGTTAGGTGGCAAGCCTATCGCCAACCGGGCACTTTTTCCATGTTTTATATCGAAATATAGGACACTTTTTCCATGTTTTATATCGAAAATATCAGGTTGACCGAGCTTTGCTCGGTTTTTCACATATTTTTGGAACCGATCTTTTCTTGGACCTTGAACCTTGATAAATCGATTCCTATAGAATATATAATTTTTTTCTGTACCTGGTTGACCGAGCTTTGCTCGTTTTTTCACATACCCATATCTTTGGAACCGAGCTTTTCTTAGACCTGGAACCTTGATAAATCGATTCCTTGACCCGAAAAACCCCTAATTTGTGACTGTCATGAAAATCGTTGGAGCCGATTCCGAGATTCCAATTATATATATACAAGAATTGCTCGTTTAAAGAGATTAAAATATATTAAAAAGTGCTTCGAGAATTGAACACTTAGCGTTGATTTGACGTTTATTATTACTTTAATGTAACTTTTCTTGTACTTTCTATCTCCCCTAGAATATTGAAACAAAGGAGCTCATATTTAGCTATCCTCAATTCCTATTAGAGTAATTTATTAAATAAATTCTTAAATGGAACGGACATTAAAGTTAGATTTAGCGCAGACATCTAGGCGTTTGGGCACAGCTCACATCCGGCCCGATGACCGGTTGCGCAAGCGCCGGTATATGGCCATTGTATGCAAAGCATTCGGCAACCGAATACTGACTCAACCACGCTAACGGTATGTATATTAGATAGGAGACCTTGGTACGTAACATACAAAGTTATATCATACATTTTTTTTAAGAAAAGACGCCCACGTTCACACGTCCAATATTCTTATAGGAGCAGGCAGAGATGCGAATATGAGATTAACTTACAGCGTTATTGTTATACTAGCTGTTTCCCACGACTTCGTCCGCGCGGACTAGGTTTACTCCGTACAGCCTCGCCCGTAGGTGTAGCGTGATAATATGTAGCCTATATGTTGACCCGACCTGTTAGTAATATTCATGCAAAATTTGAAGTAAATCCATGCAGTAATTTTTGAGTTTACCCCGGACATACATTTAATTTCCTACGATTTTATTAGGTATATGTATAGATATCACAGGGAAACAAAAAAGCAGATGGCTCTCCTGGTGGAAAGCGAGAACCATCGACATCAAACACTTATTATATGTATCTTTATTTATAAAGTATCGTCACGGCCATACCCCTCAGCGGTAGAGGTACAAACAGTGCACCCACGATTAGCCAAGATACTTAGTCCTACAATGAGATAGGTGGCAAGCCATTCGCCAACCAGGCACTTATCCAATCTCGGGCAACGTTGTTTTTAACAAAAATTTGAAAAAAACTCATTGTTTGACTTGCCCGACACGGAAATCGAATCTGGGACCTCATGCGGTCAATATCGACATCGGACCACTAGACCAGAGGCAAAAATTCTTTATTTATACACAAACAAAATGTAGGTTTAACTTAACGCTTAAGGGCATTCTATACTAGCCAACCTCGTGTTGAAATTAATAATTAACGAACGAGATGGTGCATCCTAATTTGCATACGAATTACTTAAACTAATTATGAAAAGACAAATTAATACAAAACAATAAAAAAACAAAATACCACGTCTATATATTGTGACGTGAAGTAAAAAATTTGTTCCCCTATTTACAACTACAACGCGATCGAAGAAGTATATATAGATAAAGTTTACATGGTGAAGAGGTTCAGGAAGCTAATATTTTATTTCATGTGCAATGATCCTCCAATACACAGTGTATTTATAACATGTGTATTAGAATGTCATTGGTTATATGCATTAAAAACATTCATATTAAATTATTTATTATTTAATCAGATGCATTAAATTATATTTATTATACAAATAAATATTGCACACTACATTCATTTGACACACATATTAATATTATACGTCATATACACACATATGCATACATAATATGTATAATGGTTCATGGACCAATCTGCTGGCTAAAACTCCACTGACTTGAGCTATCGTTGCACTCACAGAAATCTAATCCGTGGTTATACTTAACGAAGTTCATTCGTTGGAAATATTTTTATCCAAAATGAGTGATTTCGCGAAAGTATTTTAATATGTCTTGTGTTATTCGTAGTTGCCATAGTTATGTTTTGTTATATATTACATATCACTTGTTCTTATGTATAGTACTTGTTGTTATGTATAGTAATACATAGTTATTGAGTTTTGTGTTATGTGTAGTAATTGATTGTTTTTTGTTCCTACTATCGCATTGGGTCTGTGTCTGTAATATCAGTAGTATAATTATGTAAATAAATGAATGTTTTTTAAAGGATAATAGGCCCACCTCTCGTTCCCACCTGTAACTTCTGTAAACCAGAATCAACAGCGGCAATCGTTCTGATAACCACTGAGTTGTGAGCTCAGGGTACACTGGGGAAAGCTTAACTGTCTTGGAACCCGCAATTAAATTAATTAGAAGTATGTAGGAGGAGTAGGAGAATACATCCCGTTTTACGGTTAAAGTCTGTTGACAATAAACTTAGAAGCGATTTTATTGCAAGGTTATGGTCGAATTTCGACCACAGAGTGACCACTTGTATTATTACTGTGTTGCCATCCGCGTGACGGCCATGTAACTCGACATGCATAAGTATCGCCGTGTTAGTCCCGGCCTCCTTTGTAGAATAGGCCAACTGTCGTTCTGCCAGGCAGGTCGTAAAAGGCGACCGATTGGCTATCGAGTCACTACCATCGTGGCTACTAGGTGGTAGAGTTCTGCATTGTCTCACCCGGGTCTGGTACCACCGCCTTACCTATTCCTGCTGCAATAGCGTCAGCGCTTGTCGCTGTCGTGTTCCGGTTTGAAGGGTAAGGTAGCCGGTAAACTTATGCATGTGGCATTAGACCTCGCCACAAGATAGCAACGCACCATTAACATCTTTGGTGTCTATAGGCGATGGTTGACTCTTTCCATCAGGAGACCCATCTGCTTGTTTGCTATCTTATGATATAAAAAAAAAGTATACCAGCAACCTTGCTATCTAAACCAGAACACGACGGAGACAAGTATTGACGCTACTGCTACAGGAATAGGCAAGGCGGTAGTACTCGTACCAAACCGGGCGAGATCTTTCAAAACTCTACCGCTTAGTGCGTGTGATAAGTATCTATTAGTTGCTAAAACTATTAGTTGATAAAACGTTTTTATTCGATCCCATAAAAGTTACTTCACATCTGATTTTCTGACAAGGAAATGGAACCCGGAAAATAACGCGTATTCGCTGATAAATACATACGAAGATTAGATGGTGTTTGGGGATAGAATGTATTATTTATCAAGCGAAATCGCGAAAAAAAAACATTGTAAGTAACGTATAAATCAGAAGATCAACATCTAATAGTTCATTTGTTATCATCTGTCAGCTAACGTCAGTGTAATCCATTAATTCATCCGGCTCGTGGTGGACCCAGCTTATTTTTTAATGTACTTCCGGATACAAGCGACAATGGGATTAAAACGCTACACTATTGTGGAAACGCAAACAACATGAGCGAGCAAATGAGTTAAATAAAAAATATGTCCTTTTTTAGAAGAATCGAAAGAAATCCTAACTTTTTAACTGCTATTATAAAACGCGAAAGTGAGTTTATTTGTTGTTTCAATTCCATTTTTTTTATTATCCAATTCCAACAATATTACATACATACATATCAAAACTCCGTTTTTTCTTTGGTTGAAAATGTAGCTTTCGTATGAGTCTTTAAAATTTAAAAACTAGCCGACACGAACGGTTCCGTAAGAAGAAACTTATGACGATCTAGAAAGTTTATTTGCATTTCACGAGGTCAAATATAAAATTCGTAATGCGTCCTTACGAATAAATGATTTATTTATTTATTTACAATGGAACACCAACAGCAAATACACAATAAATACAAATTATAAATAGAACTTAAGGTACAAGTCTAGTGTATCTGCCAATTACAGGTGAACACATAATACAAAATGGTGAAAAAATTTAATGAAAATCTTACAAAAAATGTACATTAACATAAAATAACTTCTAATAAAAAAATAACTAACAAGAGAAACTTATTTATAAGAAACAAAAAGATTTCAACCATTAAATAACATAAAGTGAAGTGTAAAGAACACGGCGTTTTTGAATTTTAAGGTGAACGCAATATCCGAGTCAGTATCCGAGCCGAACGCGCCGAACGAGTCGACCGAAACTAATTTTAGAATTCTCTATATGAAATCGCATGAAACCTCACACACTTACCCGCGTCGAATCGACGTCGAATTCATGAGATTTTATATACAAAATTCTAAAATTCGTTTCGTTCGACGCGTTCGGCGCGGATAAGTGTGCTTTCACCTTTAACATCTTTTTAAATTTAATTAAAGTAATAGAAACACAATTTTGGTACACATTTTTCTCTCAGCCTACGACATAAAATAACCGACATAATAATTATATATACTTTTATCCTCTTAATTAAACTGTTGAAAAGTAATAATTTCAGCAATAACTAACATTGTTTTCGTCTGACACAAACCCGTGTATCCACGTCGTGTGAAACAAATCCTGACCGGCACCGGACATCCGTCTTGCCGATATTCCCATTCTACATCAAAGGGAAACATCGCTTAAAACAGTTCAAACCTTAATTTAAAAGAAAAAGAGACTATATTCGCACAAGTGGTGACGTGTGTCGTAAAACTTCCCTAATACATCTCAAAAGTTAAAAGAGGTGATTAAATTGCTGCGGATAATATGGCGACGGACACGGAAGTAGCTGGTATTGTTACAAATTGTTTTGCTGTGTGCCGTGCCGGTAATTGTATCAATATTCATAGTGCCGTTACAATTAACGTTACAATAATCTAAATAGCAATTGACTCATATTTTACTACGTTTTAGCCTAAGAAGGGTAGGGATTTACAAATGTTTGTGTGTGGATTTCTTTGTGACTGTGGCCTAAAAATTCTCAAGTTTCGCAGACGAAGTTTGAGATGTCGTAAAAGCCGTCTTTGCAGTAGGAGCTTCATACACTTTTTATATTAATTTCGGTAAAAAAAAAATGATCTGAACCCAAGCATAACTATCCTCCCAGTGATGTTTTTCAATTGTATTTTTTCTAACATTAGATAACAAACAGTCAGTTGGCTCGCCTGATGGAAAAAGATACCATCGCCTCTAGAGACCAAATTGTTATTGGCGCGTTTTTTATCCGTGTAGCGGGATAGCAATACCACATGCGTAAGGCTACACTACCTTACCCTCCAAACCGGAACGTAAGGCGGTAGTACCATATGTCCGGGCGAGACCAAACGTCGCGGAACTCTACAACTTATTTAATTTGACTGCTACTGTTTGCAGTGCGGTTGCAGCGTGGTTTGCCACGTTTAATATATCCACTGATCAAAAAGCAGTTTGCAATAAAACTTTGAAATGTATTTTTATTTTATTTAGGTTCATTATTAAAATAAGTTTAATGTATCATTAATTTAGGAGCTTTAGGTTCATTTAATAAATCGACTATGATCTTACTTCGTAATATTTTTTATTAGGTTTATTTTACATGCTACATTTAGCAACAAGACAACTGTTTCTGTGGTACCAACCAACCCTTCTTGCACCCCACTTATAAGAACGTCAACAAGACCTCACCCTTCAATGAGGAAAAACAACGTTAACAGAATTTTTATACAATAGTTACACAATATCACCACCTTGTTTAATGTAGACTATATCTCCACTTACATTAATTCCATAACGATTACTTACAGCGATTAACAACTGACTGAAAAACTTACGTGCCCTTTGCAGTGTCAAAAGTGCCTTCATAAAATTTCATAGTTACCTGTAACAAAAGCAATAGTTTAGGTAAAAAAATCTAAATTGAGATAATTCAAACGTATTAAAACGTAATTATTTTATAATCTGTGATAAAAGTGCAACAAGACAACAGATTTTAATTAAGGAGTTGCCACTTGCCACGTTTTGGTACGGGTCCCTTATCCCGACCATCATTCAGACCATTTGCCTTTTTCTTGCCACAATAATCTTAGTGCTTCTTACCGTCTTGCTTCAGTTTCGAGGGTAAAATAGCTAGTAATAGTAGCATTTGAACCAACAAGGCACAACAACATTGACATTTTTAGTGTCTGTTTGAGAAGTTTTTATTCCATAAGGAGAGTTTACCCTTTTCTCTATTTAACCGGCAACCTGTGAGTGTAACTTTAGATTCCGTTTGTATATGAAGTGCGCAAACCTGATTAGATTATGGACTGATCATCTAAACTTGCTTCCTTTTTATTCTCATTTTTATATAATGTATTACTTTCATGTCAATGTTCTTTAAGGTTGTATCTAGCTTACTCGCGTAGCTCCACCTGTCAAGTTGAGTAACATGTCAACAGTATAATCTTACATACAAACTTTCATACTCCATTTCAGTACGTTAGAGGTTGAATTTAGGAAAAAAGTAGCCTAATATTTTCCCCAGGTCTCCAATTATCGTCTCACCTAATTTATCGGTTTAGTAGTTTAGCGAGGAAAAAGTAACAAATAGACTTTCGCATTTATATTATTAGTATGATACTGTTCTTATTTGAAAGTCCCACTAATCCTATTTCCTACTCATATCATATAATCGAAAGTTTGTAAGGATGGATGGATAAATGTTTACACCTCTTTCACGCAAAAACAACTGAACTGATTTGTATGAAATTTAGCACATAATGTATATGAATACTTGTAAATAGTAAATATGAGCCTTTTTATTCCGAAAAACAAGTTATTCCCGTAGGGTTCACCAAATGTTTTTATGATGCAACGTGCTGCAGGGCTCAGCTAGTTTGTTATAAGGCAAACTGATAATCCCCTGCTACACGAACTTAATTTAATTTTTATAAGAAACCAGTGCTCAAGCATATTAAAGTATTAAAAAATAAACTGATATACTAAAAATACTGTGGGTATATTTCTACAAAATATGTCGTACAATCTCACATGATGTAGGCGTCGCCCACGTCCAGTCTGTTTCCGCTACGGACATTGAAGATGTTATTTCCATGAAATATTTGAAACCTCTTATAGTATATCTACAAAACAAAATAAAAGCGAACATAATATTATTTGATACTAGCACTACACGTACGTTCAATTTGATTCAATTTACACTTACACTTTTGATTTAGACACAACTGAAGTAAAATTTCTTTACCCGACTTGAAATTAACTCGATTCTTCTTCCGACGGTAATAACGTTTTACGCAGTTTCCGCTATTTAAAAATAGAATGTTGTCAGTATGTGATATATATAGTACATTATTATGACAAGCTTATATTGACATGAACTGAATTAACCTTTAGTTTTATTTATTAAAAAATATCATCTTTTTATCAATTTACCAGGTGATAGAGTTCTGCATTTTCTTGCACGAGCTTGGTACCGCCTTACCTATTCCTGCCGCAATAGTGTCAGTGTTTGTCACTGTCGTGTTTCGGTTTGTATGTAAGATAGCCGGTAAACTTATGCATGTGGCATTAGACCTCGCCGTAAGATAGCAACGCACCATTAATACCTTTGGTGTCTGAATACGATGTTTGACTCTATCCATCAGAAGGCCTATATCTGCTTGTTCGCTATCCTATGGTATAAAAAATCTATTTAATGGTTAACATTAAACAATTATACAGAAAAACAAAAACAGCCTGATACAAAAATTACAATCAAAGAGATTTTACTGGAACTTTTCACTCATAAAACACGAAAACTCTTTTTCCTCGACCTCTAAGATTAACTTGTATTTGATTTACAAGTGAGAAAAAAAAGTATTTAACAAGTGAGAAAAAATAAGTATTTAAGTATTTACATTATACCCGGTTCTCTTGCAAGATAAGCAAGGTTAATCGAAAGTCTATAGACATTCCGATTTACCCACAACTCACAGGTTTGTCGGTTGGCGAGATGAGTAATCCCCAACGCCGCGCCGCATTTTACCGACTTGATAATAATTTTATCAGCTATTTCTAATTGACAAAGAATGAGTGAAAATTAGTTTAAAAGTGAGGGTAGTAAATCATAACGAACTTCATTTAAATGAAAAAAATTACTTCAATCGCGCGTAAATATTATACGCACACTTTTTTATTGAATTTTGATACTTTATAAAAAACAAGTAAAGAAAAACTCTTTGAGAAAATTTTCAAGTTTTGCAATGAATCAACTATTCAGTACTGCATAGACACTGAAACTTTCAGTTTTGCGCGAAACCAATTTTCCGCTTATCAATTTAAATTTAAATAGCGATCGCCCTATACTCGAAATTCAACCATAATTCTGTGACTCTGACTGCTGTAATTAGTAAGTAGTATAACAACGTGAAGTAATACTACAAATAAATAGGTAATTTTATTTGGAAATAATTTATGGATGTGGTTACACCATTATATCTAGTAGGTACATAGGGATTGTCTTTGTTATCATGTCAAAGAATATTACCGTGCCATTCTGTATGTATAGACAAGTTGACAATAGACAACGTTATTACCTTCGATGATTATCAAGATAAACGAATGTCCTGTATAAGGTGTTGGTTAGAATTGAGACACGTGTGATTTTTTACACCAATGTGATAATATCTATACTTACATATCATTTTAAAATTATAGCATAATTTTGACTAACGCAGAAAAAGCTAAAGCTATAATATGTTTTATGTTATAGCTTTAGCTATAATAGCTTAAGCCCCAAGGGGCCGTCCATTAATCACGTGAGGCTCGAAAGGGTCCATAAAAATTCAACATTAAAAGGGGGATGGGGGTATAGTAATATATCACGTATTTATTTGAAAAAAGGCTTATCCAGTTATTAATATTGAAGAAAGTCTTGCTAATCCGGGTTAAAAATGCCATAAAACCATCATGTGATTAATGGACGGCCCCTAGCTCTTAATAAACTCTTCAAATCAATGTTCAATTAAGGAAATAAAAATAAATCAATAATTTTTCTCACGCCCACGGTTAGTCAAATCAGTCAACATAAGTTCCGTGATACTCAGTTGGATGAATTATGGCTTTCCGAAAAAAAAACGTATTAAGAACAAATTGCACGGCCTGACATTTTAAACTGAGAACCTCATCGTTTTTTACCGAACCCGGTATCGTTTGACCACTCAACTAGCTGACGCTGTCTGTATTGGATATTTATTTGAAGTAAAACACTTTCATTATATTCATAAATGTATGCAGACGAAGTTGCTACGGTGGACGCCAGTTCGTCACAAGAAACATTGACCTTGCTCGAGGTCTCGGAGAGCGGACGTAGACGGTCGTAAAATGTAAACGGCTCTCGTAGCCGCAAAAGACAGACAGAAAGACGACCGTAATATATTACAAGACGCTCATACGATTGACGTCCGATAGCTCCTTCGTCAGATTGGCATCCGGCACTCAAGGTGACACGGCCCATCCTTGTAGATCCGGTCTTTAAAGGTAATATTTATTTATCGCCATATTTAAAGTATTTTTACTTTAACAAAGCATACAAAAAAAAAGTAACTAGATTGGTCATATTATTCATGGTACTGTCAATATACAATATCTTGTAGAACACCAAAATGCCTACTCAGTGACGTCATATGAAAGCAGTCTTAAGCTTACATTAGAATGATTAGTAATAAATGAATAAATATCACTCACTGGACAGATAAGATGAAGTGATCTATCTTCCACGACGTTTAAACATTAGAATCTACATTAAAATAATAAATGGGAAAGTTTTGATTGTTGGATGAACGGATGGATGTTTGTTACTCAATCACGCAAAACTACGGAACGAATTAGGATGAAATTTGACACACAGGTAGACGTTTACCCGGAATAGCACATAGACTACCTTTTATCCCGGAAAAATTGGGTATATCACGCGGGATCGCGGGATTTGCCAAAAACTTTTATAATGCAGCGGGCTGAACGCTGCAGCTAGTGAAATATATAAATGTGATGTTGTTATGGATTTCAAAACGGCTGGAATTAATTTGATATTTTTAAGCAAGTTTTAGATTAACCCGGCGAATGAATCCGTGCAATTTAGTAGCGAATGGATCGATAGAATATATTGCTTTTTGGTAATTTTTTGTCATATGAGATTTAGTGCTAACCGTGCGTAGCTAGGACGTAATAACATAAAATAATTTTATTAAAAATTCAGATGCATAAGTATAAACATTGTGCTTTTTACAGAAAGCCTCTCTCCGTCTGGAACCGAAACCGAATCTTGTTTGGCGGTTGGTGGTTTTAGGCATATATACGTCAACCGTTGGTTAATTTTTTAAGTTTAACTAACATTAAAGAATGTATAAGATCACACTTAGTCTGACTTATGTAAGATCATCGGAATGATTAATTTCTGAGAATTAAAAATAGGAATGTTGAAAAGCATCAGTTTGAGCTTTGCCATCCTATCGACTAACATAAAGAAACGATTGCATTTACATATTCAAAAAAGCATGGTGTGAAAACACAAATTCAAATTTCAATCACGAAATTAATAGCATCCAAAACGATGACATTAAAATAGTAGCGGCAGATTAATTAAAATATTGCTACTCATTCATCATCAAGACTTGAAAAGTAAAACCGGTCACCTTAAAATACAACTGATGTAAATCTGCATTCACAAGCCAAATTGATAATTTAAAACATAATATAATAATATAATAATATCGACATGAAATAGGACGGTATGTCGATAGTTGATCGAAATCTAGAATATTAATAATATCGACAAACTTAATTCAATCGATTTTATCGATACTATCAATAATACTAGCACGTTATAAACAATGCTATTGATAATAATATTAACATAATCGATCTATCCGATTGTTTTACATTCGATACGTTGGAAAGCGTGGATAGTATTGTAAATTTCTGAACAAATATATTTATAGATTTTGCAATATTATCGATGCTATCGACAGTGTGGAGCGTACATTTATCGATAGAATAAATAATCAGCGCCGGTCCTGAGGTAGGACGAGATAAGCTCTAGAGTTAAATTTACGCTGTGTTAGTCCGGGCTCCTTTGAAAAATAGGCCAACTGCCATTCTGCCAGGCAGTTCGTAAAAGGCGACCGATTCGTGGTAACTAGATGGTATAGTTCTGCACTGTCTCACCCGGGTCTGGTACCACCGCTTTACCTATTCCTACCGCAATAGTGTAAGGTAGCCAGTCAGCTGTTTAGAGGGTGAGGTAGCCGGTAAACTTATACATGTGACATTAAACATCGCCACAAGATAGCAACGCACGAATAACATCTTTGGGGTCTAATGTCTATAGGCGATGGTTGACTCTTTCCATCAAGAGATCCATCTGCTTGTTTGATATCTTATAATATTATAAAAAAATATCGATACGATTGATTATCCTAAACTATCCAAGTACAACACTAATATGAAACTGTTTTACGATTTAATCATATCTGGGTATTGTTCAATAAACTCGTAACAGTTGAGTAACACGTTGACAGCGGAACAAATTGTCATATGGTGTTCAAAATTGTCGTCAAATCAAATTAGAGCGTACACCACTGGAAGGCTGCGCCCGCGCAGTTCGTCGACCGATCGCCCACAACTCTTATTGATCTCATTCAATCGATCCTTCGTGATTGATAAACCACTTTGTGGGAGTGACAACATTTACACGCTTTGAACACGAGGAGACAGTTGGCGGAATCTCTTGACGATCTGTAATGTTTGCACGCGAACACAAACGTGCCGCTTGTTGACAACTAGCGAACTGGACTGACTTCACTCGTACAATATTTGATGGACAAATATAAATACAGCATGTACATTAACATATTAATACTAGTTATATAAAAGTGGATGGAAAATTTTTCTACAAACTTATTTTCACATTCGCTGATTTTTAATAGCATAGAAAAACAAACAGATGAAATGAAATAACGATCCCCATAGACTTCCAAGATATTAATACTACCTTACATAAATGTAAATTTTATTTGCAACTATGAAATAGTAATCTGTATATATAAAAATCAATTGCTGTCCGTAAGTCTCGCTAAAAGTCGAGAACGGCTGAACCGATTTGGTTAATTTTCGTTTTGAATTAATTGTTGAAGTCCAGGGAAGGTTTAAAAGGTGAGAAAATATAGAAAGAAAATAAGAGTAGTTAAAAAGGCAGAACAACGTGTGCCAGTTCAGTTAGTTCATACATATATAAAAATCAATTGCTGTTCGTTAGTCTCGCTAAAACTCGAGGACGGCTGAACCGATTTGGCTAATTTTCGTTTTGAATTAATTGTTGAAGTCCAGGGAAGGTTTAAAAGGTGAGAAAATAGAGAAAAAAGATAAAAGTAGTAAAAAAAGGCAGAACAACGTGTGCCGGGTCAGCTAGTATGTATATATTTTAGCAATCAGTATAATCGACGGATTCGATCACAAAGCAAAGGTGAATTTTGCAACGTTGAACTGCTGACACGTATCTTAGTAGTAAGGGTCGGGATTACCCATGCTTTAGAGCAATGTCGCTGGTTGAAATCCAGTAATGTCAATATTTTTCTTTGTTTAAAAAAGTTTCGTCATGTTTCCTCTGTGGTGTAGTGATACGACTACATGAGGTCTCGGGTTCCATTCCCAGGTCGGGCAAATCAAAAATTTGTTTTTTTTCTCAGTTTTCTGATTGTTTTCTGATTTTTTGTCGCTCAGGATTAGATAAGTGCCCGGTTGGAGTTAGGCTTGTCACCAATTGAAATGAAATGACATTGTAGGGCTTAGTAGTAAGTTAAATTAGTTAATTAACTTCGGCTAGTCGTGGTTGCACTGGTTGGAACCTCTGTCTACCAATCGGGGATAAGGGGAAACAAGAAAGTTTTCTCTACTACATGATCAGTGCTAAAACACATACAGAAATAAATTATATGTGTAAGATACGAATACCAGCTTTTCTACCTTAAGCTAGAGCATCTTCGAAATGGGCCTAGACCAAGACGATGAACTATGTTTTTCGTAGGGTTACACAAACTTTTACCGGGCGTGCCGAATAATCTAGGCAAAAGAAAGGAGAAAAGGTTTGAATAAAAGATACGCTGTGGCAGTTTCATCGCCTTTAAAAGTGCAAACACTTATTACTCTCGTTTGAAAACTATTACAAAATCTCTTGATTTTTCAGCACTTTAATTTGATTCTAACATCTTGACAATAGAAATAATAACGACAAAAGTATAAAAGTTTTGCTAATACACTTGTACTGTTTCACAAATTACTTTAAATTTAATTAATATCACCAACCGGTTTCGCCTTTTACGGCATCTTCAGGGCCCTGAATTGTATTAGCAAAACTACAAATGGAGTTTCACCAAGTGCCGACGATAAATAGTGTAAAATAAATACAAAAGTATAAAACCTTTTCGTATATCGATCGGTTTTTGAAAGCTAAAATTATTGGCTTCTATTAAAATCTGTTAACAGGTATTAGGTACACTCTCATCTCTATGTTAGTATGATAACATTTATTAGTTAAGTACCCCATTTTAATAACACGTACAAACACATCATGCCATAAAATTAAAACTTATGTTTAAAATTACTAGACTTATAAAAGTGTACAATAAAACTATTTAACTAAAAAAAGAAAATAGCATGCAATGTTATACATTTCTTTTGTAAGGACCAAAATACGCTTATCTCAGCATATACCCCAGTAGTATTTGCTAAAGCCCCGATTTTCAGTGAGACCTCTTTTGGTCCTGCGCGTGGTAGGTAGGATATAAAACTCGTTTTTTTTTTTATATCATAAGATCGCAAGCAAGCAGATGGTTGATAATGGAAACATATATCCATCTTCCATAAACACCAAAAATATTAATGGCACGTTGCTATCGGTATGTCAGGGACCTTATCTTCTAAACCGTAACATAAGAGCGACAAGCACTGACACTATTGCGGCAGGAATAGGTAAAGCAGTGGTATCTTTCCGAGCGAGATGTTGCAGTTAATAGTCACGTTCGTAGCACGTATTAGCCTTTTTTCGCGTTTTACGAGACGCCTAGCAGGCAGGCCGTTGATCTATTCACAAAAGATGCCCGGAATGGGAGTGTCTCGTTGATACCCGGGAAACTTTAATAGAATGCATTTAACACACTCGTAATACACCCTAGATATTATTTTTCCCCTGTCCAATATGAAAAAAATTAATAGTGCCGCCGAAAGTGTTTATTGTACAATTCCACCCTCAAACAAATATGACGGATGAGGGTTATAATCCCTTTACATTATGGAAACGCACGTGAGGACGTCTGACGAAGCAGATGACATTAAATGAAATTAATTTTGCGGCACGCAGTTACGGAATGACAAGCAAATTCAACAATGAATCAATAAAATTCCGCTTTTAAGAATGTACCAATTTAATGTAATAGAAGCCATTTAATACCATCGTAATACTATCTGGGTTTTTATTTTCCCCATGTATAAATGTTTCCTGTCTAACATAATTCTAAAAAAGCGTGTGAGTGTAAACTTTACACGATCAAGTAAAACTTTTCTTTTCGTTTGTTACTACTACTCTCACTTTTATAATAATTTTCACACATTTTTCTATTAATCTATATATATATATATATATATATATATATATATATATATATAAATCAATTGCTGTTCGTTAGTCTCACTAAAACTCGAGAACGGCTGAACCGATTTGGCTAATTTTGGTTTTGAATTAATTGTTGGAAACCAGGGAAGGTTTAAAAGGTGACAAAATATAGAAAAAAATAAGAGTAGTTAAAAAGGCAGAACATCGTTTGCCAGGTCAGCTAGTTGTAAATAATTTCGTCGTAATATAAATAATAGTTCCAGGAAAAGGTTTTTCATATTTTATAAAAAAATAAAAACCTTTTAAAGTAAAAGTTGCAGTTAATAAAGTTAAAAGTTGCAGTAAAATCTGCTTTCTATATCTTTGGTTTGGTTGTACTGTTTTTTTGTGGCTCGTTTAGAAACCATTAAATAGAGATATTTAAAAAAATTAAATTGAAGATTAAGTTAGCTCATGTCAAAATAATCTTGTTATAAAATGCACTATATATCACATATGCTCACACCTTCCTACTTTTAAATAGAGGAAAATGCCTCAAGCATTATTATCGTCCAAAATATCTTAGTTACTCTCAAAACTAAACCCTTATCATACTTGTTAGAAGAAACGAAGCCTAAACAAGTTTTACTTTAAAAATAATATTTCAAAAAAAAATATTCTACAATTTTACCCTTTAACAAATACATATGATCTATTGCAAAATTCAGTGCTAGACACAGTCTTGTTTCGATTTATAAGAAACTAGCTTTTGCCCGCGGCTTCGCTCACGTAAATCAAGAGACAAAAAAGTAGCATATGCCTTCCATCCCTTCAACTATCTCCACTTAAAAAATCACATCAATTCGCCGCTCCGTATTGCCGTGAAAGACGGACAAACAAACAAATTTCCCATTTATAATATTAGTATGGAAGTATGGAAGGTAGCTAACAAACGAATGCAAGGGATTAAAATCCACCACACAGATGGCAACGCAGCATTAACAGTTATGTTTCTTTACTAACCTATAACATAAAAAGAATGATCGATACAGATAGATTATAATCTCTCTTTTGACGTCATACATACACACATGAGGACGTCAGAAGAAGCCAATGATATTTGCGGCACGCATTTACGGAATGATAAGCGAATTCGCCAATGAATCAATCAAATTCCGCCATAAAGCGAAAGCAATACGTGCGCCGATAATTTTGGTTTGGCTAAAAGTGTGTTTATGGCATCCGCCTTCCTGTCGTATACCGACAAAAACACCGTTACATTCGCACAAATAAACTCATTTGATTTAGACGAATTTTGACGAATTACCACATAAAACAATGCAAATGAAGATTACTAATAATAACAATAAATCATTGATAAGATTGTCTCCCGTCTCTCCCGTCTCTCTCTGGGCCCCCTTTGTATAATAGACCATATGACGTTCTGCCAGGCAGATCGTAAAAGGCGAACGATTGGCTATACCTGTCACTGCAATCACTACGTCGCAAAGGTTATCTTTCTTGATACTGATAGCTCCAAATGTTCATTCGAAGCAAGTGGTGTTCACTGTTAACACAGCCCCAGGCTTTGAACTGCGTCAATATTTCAATGGTCAAGACTAGCTCCGAGAAAACAGCATAAGACCTAATAATTGTTAAATTAAGGGTAATATTCTAAAAAGGTGTGTAAACAACATTTTTATCAGTTTCATTCCCGACGTTATATTATGTCAGGCACATATCAGTCAGTTTGATTCCCGAAGTTATAATTCAGACACATTGAACGATTTTAGCAATGAACTATTTATAAGTTTGTTTTGTAAGCTTTTGACAATGACATATTTGTCAGCTTGAGTCTCAAAGTTCTTAATGAAAAAAAGAGAGAATAATATATTAACAAGTTTGTTTTCCGAAGATACACGTCAAACAGATTGAAAACTTTTAGCAATGAAATATTTATCAGGTTGATTTCCAAAAGTAGGAGAGATTCGCTACGGCTCGCCCGGGTTTACCATCGCTTTACTTATCCTGCCGTAACAGCGTCAATGCTGGCTATGTCGTGTTTCAGTTTTTAGGTAAGATAGCCGATAAATTTATACATATGGCATTACCACAGACCACATGAATACTAATGGACACGCCAATGGGAAGCAAACACTCCAATGACTGTCGAAAATTTCATACGTTTGTAGGTCATATTATATTGTAAAAAATTGAAATAAACCATGTTGCCATAACCATGCACCGAACACTCAACACTGTTTTATCGTACCAAATAAAATGGCAAAGTTTAAAAATTACCCTTGAAATGATTTTATTTCTTTGGTAAGTAGTATAACTCTGTATTTCTGTATGTAATTGTAAGCTACGCTGCCAAACTGAGAAATTGTCTTGAAAGGCATATAAAAATTGAAATAAACCATGTTGCCATAACCATGCACCGAACACTCAACACTGTTTTATCGTACCAAATAAAATGGCAAAGTTTAAAAATTACCCTTGAAATGATTTTATTTCTTTGGTAAGTAGTATAACTCTGTATTTCTGTATGTAATTGTAAGCTACGCTGCCAAACTGAGAAATTGTCTTGAAAGGCATATCCATTTAATCCGTGGGCATTACCATCAACGCCACATGGATAATAATTCACCATTGATATCTTTCATGTCTATAGGCGATGGTTTTTTGTTTCCATCAAGACAACTCTCTGCTGTTTACTTATAAAAAAATAAGAAACAACTTCTAAGACAATGACTGATTTATCTATCCTTCAACAAGCTATTAAATCAATGTACTAATACGAACAAATACGTATTAGAAAGTTATAGAGCCATAACGGAGATGATATACCACTACCACAAAAACATACTGTCGTACCGTGAGCTTCAAAAAATTATACACTCGTTAGTGCATCCGGTGAATTACGATTAAATTGCGTCGAAGAGGATTATAAAAAGAAACTGATCGTACAGTATAGGAGGCAGGAGAGTATCCTGCCGCCTCAGCGGGGGAAGGAGGCAGGCATCCCTGAATGGTCCTAACGAACAAGCTGACCTTGGCGGGCCGGCCCAGCGCCCCGCCGCGACCAGCCTCCAACATAAATTATGGTTGTCACAAGTCGATTAAATCGGACCTTAATATGTATTGATATTCTTAATAACATCTTTTTATTTTATAAGCCGTACAGTAAACCTGTATAAAAATATCAGACGATAGTCCTGAATCAAACTGATTAACAAAAAAATCTTGGTTTTGGTCTGCCCTTTTTCGTAATGTTTCTTGGTTTTTTGCTAAACTTTTTTTATATCTTTAGACAGCAAACTAACAGATGGCTCTCCTGCTGGAAAGAGAAAACTATCACCTATAGACACAAAAGATGTTAATGGTGTGTTACTATCCGTGTGGCGGGATGGCAATACCACATGCATAAATGTACCGACTACCTTACCCTTCAAACCGGTACACGACAATGACAAGCATTGAGCCGAGAAATAGGTAAAGCTGTTGTAAAATATACCCGAGCGAGACGTTGCGAAACTGTAGGTACCGTCTAGTAGTTACGATGTTAGTAACACGTATAAACAATCGGTCGCCTTTTACGACCTACCTGACAGAAATACAGTTAATATTTTCTTCAAAGGGGGCCCAGACCAACAAGGGGGATAGCTTACCTAACGCCCACCAGATATTCCGTAATTGGGTAGCCGATCTTTTCAGAATAAGTTCTTATTTAGATTCCGAACCGATCTTTTTGATTCCGAACGGATAGGACACAGGGTATCAAAAATATTAGTCACTATATTAGACACACAGTCACACAAATATTAGACACACAGTCCTGAACCAACTTGATAAATAATCAGAAAGCTTCTCCTAAATGTTGCTTGGTTTTTCTATTGAAGAGGGGCTAAGCTAGCATGGCTACCCAACTACGGAATTCTTTAAACCGGTTTGAAGTCCTGATTGCATCACCAAGTTTCTCGAAGGAGAAGTAACAGTGATCATCTTGAATGATGATGATGAACATGACAGTGTAAATGACTTGATTCTAGTGAACAAAGCCAGCAGGAAGTGAAACGAGTCTAACCATCAATCCAATATCAAGGACAATACTGGGACTAGATTTACAAAATACATTTCAATGAGTGTCGTCCGGTAAAAACGTGCTGAAAATTGATTAAAACTTGTTTATCAATTGCCTCGAAATCTAGTGGTTATCCTATTCGGCTCAGATAATGAGTTTCTCGGTTCAATCTCTGTGTCAGACCAGTTAATTATCCTTGAAAATCGAAATCTCAAGAGCAGCTTGTTTACTAATGACTAGACTGCGTAGGTATTAGTCTATTCGGTTCAAATCATAAGGTCAGGGGTTCGATCTTCGGGTCACACAAGTGTTATCCCGGGTTTTTTGGGTAATTCTTGAAAATCATAATCTCAAAAGCAATTTGTTTACTAATCATTGGAGCTTGCTACTAGGCAGCTAGAGCAGCTGCTATTCTTATTTTACCCCAGCAACACCGGCTGTGTTGAGCCGCCCAAACCCTAATACTAAGTAGAGGTGCAACTATCACACATTATTCACCAACGGTCTATAGTCGCGTGATATAACAGTTCGCTAATCTATCGGTAAAAAGTGTACGTATCCAATTTCGGGAACATTACCTATATCTAGAAAAAAATAATCATTTTTTAAACGAACTGCCCGTCCCGGGGTTCGAACCCAGAACCATAGACAATATACACATGTGTCTTTGGTACCAGCTGATAAAGTAAAAATGTTGTTAGTGTATTACTACTAACATATTAACAAGCCAAGGTTAATTATCTTCAGGACAAAAAAAATTATGAAGTAAAAAAAAAAAGAAAAAAGAACCGTTACAAACATTATCTATACATATAATATAAAATCGTAGAAATATCAAAACTGTACATTGAATTTTTTTTTTTTAAATACTTGGGGCGTGATCAACAATCGATATCGAAGCCAAAATATAGTTTTTAGATTTTTTGTCTATTTATCTGTTTGTCTGTATGTATGTCCGGGGTAAACTCAAAAAGTACTGCATGGATTTACTTCAAATTTTGCATGAATATTACTAACAGGTCGGGTCAACATATAGGCTACATATTATCACCTACAAGGGAGGAGCAGTGCGGAGTAAACGAAGTCCGCGCGGACGAAGTCGCAGGCAATAGCTAGTTTATTATAGAACTCATGTTTCTATATCGAAGCCGATAATACTTAAAACATCGAGGCTACACATACGACAAAGAAATTATCTAGTGAGTAATAAAAACCCTGTACGATGGGAAAAGGCATTTGATTGCTTAACAGTTAATTAATACGATCATTTTTACGTGTAATTATTTTATGGATTTTGATAAATTTTAAAATATTTCTTTAGTTAAAGGGCAATTCACTTAATTTCAGCATTAAACTCATTGATTTACAGGCAATTCACTTAATTTCATTACTAAACTGATTGATGAAAAACTTACTGATACTAGACTGATTGATTGATTCACCTAAATGTCTTATTCGTATTGATAGATTCGTAGGATTGTTGTTACTCATTGGGTCTGCTTAGAACAACTGCTACTCAAAGATATCTGATAAAGGTAGTCAGACCTGTAAACAAAATTTTATTCTGAGCAACTAACCTGGTTTATTCTAAACACACTTTCTATCTTTAACTTTCAAAACCTTTAGAAGTGTCAGAATTATACTACGCCGCCTTAACTTACTAAGTAAAAAGGCGGCATTGGAATATTTCTAAGTTTCTATAAAGTGTCCTGTGAAAAATTTTGTTAGAATTCTGACAATCTAACTTAGATTTCTGAGATTACAAGTTGTACTGAACACATACAACGTGCAACTAAAGCTTGGGATGCTCAACAAAAAGGGTCTTTTTATCAATTGTTCAAATTGGCTCAAACTTGATTCAATATACGGCCTTGTAAACATCGGCACGCTAACCCAATTTGAGACGTGCCCGCGCGTGCTACGAGGGGATTAGTAGTGAAAAATGCTTTTAACACATCTGGACTTAGTTACGGTTGCCTATTTACTGATGCTACACCACACAACGCACTGAACTGAAGGGAACATTGTTTTTTTTATATCATAATATAGCTAACAAGCAGATGGCTCTCCTAATGGAAAAAGACATCCGTCGCATATAGGCAACAACGATGTTAATGATGCATTGCAATCCGTGTGGTGGGATCATTGAAATAAAAAACCCTAGATGCACAGTCCCGAAGAAAACTGACACTCAAAAGTGTCCCTAATTTCATAGATATGGCAAAAAATGTCTTTGCATATCCAACCTTAAGTGCAAGACTTATAGTTGTTTTACAAAGGAATGTACGAATAGAAATAAAATTGACAGTGTCGCGACCGACGCGATTCTTTTTGAAATGAGCGCACAATTTAAAATTGTGCGCTCATTTTTGGAGGACGTTTTTGACACACTGATTGTGTATTTTGGATTTTTTATATTAATGGGTGGGATGGTAATGCCACGTGCATAAGTTTACCGCCATCCTTACCCTCCCAATCGGAACACGACAAAGACAAGCACTGAGACTATAGTGTCAGAAATATGATATTACGGTGTGGGTACCGAATTCCGAAAACACCGAAATAATAGCAACGAACGTCGTAAATATATTAATGAATGAATATTAGTTTTAAAAATACTTTATTTTCTAATTCTGAAAGAATTACAATCTGCAATAAACAAAATAGTAATAGTAACACACACAAACTTAATTAAATACTTTTTAGTTGGGCAAATCTAAAACAAATGAAGTATTTTTACTTAATAGTCATTCAGTTAGTTGAAAGAATCAAGGCCTAAACAATACAAATTAAATTGGGAAGCAAAGTGGTCTTGACTTAATTGTCCTAAATTCTGAATATGTACTGCGAGGCACGATTTATATTTTTAATTAAACCTGCATAGATGTTGCCGAAATTATTATGCGTAATGTAATTCTGGCTATTTGTTTTTTGAAGTGAAACTTCTTTAGAATCATTGTGATTTTAAACTTAATCTAAGTTTGAAATACGAAGAAATGGAAATGCGTCAAGATGGAGAAACAAACACATAAATGTATTGGAATAAGTCGACGAAAGAATGAGATAGTGTGTCTCTTTCGTTCTTTCCTAATTCAATCAAAACTCACTTCTATTTTCAACCAACTTCCCCAAAGGATGAGGTTATTAATTTAACTGTTTTTTCTTATGTTTGTTACCTCAGAACTCGGCCATTTATGAACCAATTTTGAAAACTCTTTATTTTGTTTGGGAGGGTATACTCGTCATGTGATCCCATTTTAATTTGGTGAAGATTTGATGCAGTTCCCGAGATACAGGAAATGGGATGTCGGTTTGTTCAGTTTTACTACGTTTTTTTAATATGTTTTATTATATGATAGCCAACTAACAAATGGTTTTGTGGAGAAAAATGTAAACTTCACCCTACTGACAATCAAAGACTTGTTTAACATACAAAATAAGCGACCGAGCTTTGTTCGGATGATATTGTTTCATGGGGATTATCGCGTAGATGACACTTACAAAGATCAATTTAGTAAAAACTATCTAAATTCAAAATTTCGTTTTAGTTCTGATAACCGTGTAACAAACATGCATTACTAGGTGGTAGAGTTCTGCATTGTCTCGCCCGGGCCTGGTACCACCGTCTTACCTATTCCTGCCGCAATAGCGTCAGTGCTTGTCGCTGTCGTTTTCCGGTTTGGAGGATAAGGCATCCGATAAACTTATGCATGTGGCATTTAGACCTCGCCATAAGATAGCAACACACCATTAACAAGTTTGGTGTCTATAGGCGATGGTTAACTGTTTTCATCAGGAGACCCATCTGCTTGTTTGCTACTTTGATATATAAAAACAAAGAAAAGTACAAAAAAATCATAGCCGATTTAATAATCCCCTCATTTTAGAAAGATGGTTAACCAGAAATTCCAGAAAGTTTGTCTATGATTTATTTTATCTCAACTTAGCAATCTCGTTCTTAGAGTGGGTGGCAATCGTGTCGTTACAGATTACATAGTATGCAAATGTGACATACATTTACAGATTATGCACATGTTCATGAATCTACTTGATTATAATCAGTCTGCTTGAGGCTTGATAGACGGGCGATCAAAAAATTAAGCTCGTCAGTGTATGGTTGCAATTTTATAATCGACGAGCCTGGCTCATGGCTCATCGTGTTTTCTACATTTTTTCCATTTTTTTCAAATTCGGCAAAATTTGCTGTTTAGTCGATCATCACCAATGAGCTGCGAGTAAAAGTATCATGAAGAATCAAGTGTCAAATGCGTTAGCGATTAGAGAAGTTGACATAAATATCGAAAAAATGGATCGATAATATTTTATCGCGCTACTTATCCTAAACCTGCTGGTCGCTCTCATATTATTCTGATTCGAAGGTGAGGTAGCCGGGAAACCTCTATATGTGACATTCCATTGGGTAGCAAACTTTTACGTAATCACTAGTATGGGATCAGTGCTAAAGCACATATGTAATTAACGTACCATTAACATCTTTATTTATAAGCAATTCCGTCAGGAAAACCATCTGCTTGTTTGCTTTACTATGATATAAAAAACATTTTTCCCTTCAAACACCAACCGGTGATTATCGACACATTACTATAACATTTTAATACATTAATTAATTAGCTGTCTCGCGCCATTTCGCCTGCGAGTGGATTAACATATCTATCTGTCATCCCCTATATCAGTCTTAGGGATTGATTTTTTAGCCTATTTTTGGCTTAGTTTCTTCAACTATCCAAAATTTCACCAAAATCAGTTCAGCGGTTAAGCCATGTAAGTGTTCATAACTGCCTTTCGCATTTATAATATTAGTTTTTTTATACTTAGAGATCAATATGATATGGAAGTATAAAATGATCTATACGGTTTAAACCTATATCCCCGCCCCGTTGGTCGAGTGGTGAGCGGCCCTGACTACGCAATCAACGGGGCTCGGGTTAGATCCCCGACGGGGAGAAGCATTTGTGTGATAAGCATAAATGTTTGTATTTCCGGGTTTGGGTGTTTATTAATTATATTTTGGTATTTATATATGTATTTCTATGAATTAGTATCGTTGACTAACACCCATAACACAAGCAAATAATTTGCTTTGGGGTTAGATCATTAAGTGTAATTTGTCCCGTGAATATTTATTTATTTATAATTTATTTATATATCTACCTACTAAATATTAGAAGGTGGTGTCAAGAGTCTTCAAAACCGGCGTGTTTGTATTATGAATGTGCAGGAAGAAAGGCAAGTCTGTCTGGACTGTGACATATGGCACTCAATTCTCTCTACCTACTCCGTAAGGGATTTGCCCGTATGTACTAAAGAATATTAATGTGTTTTTACAATAAACCTTTATTTCATATTCACAAAGGTCAATCATGTATCTCAGAAGTCGGGGACACGGGTCTTTCAAACCCGAATTGTGTGAAGCCAAAAGGGTCTCAAGACGAAGTTTCCAAATGGGTAGTCGTGCAGCGTGGTTTCGTTCTCATGCAGTGCCCGGAACGTGCGGATGTTCCCAGAACGCTTTGTACGGATGCACGCATTAATCACTACGAAATCAATGCAGGCATTTTTATTTGTATTTAAATAATACTAGCTGACTCACGCGGTTTTGCCGATAAGAATAAAATGCCACAAATATAACCCTTCCATATAATTTTTTCATCCCCTAATTTAGCTCCTTGAAGTTATTTTTGAAAAAAATCGTCTATATTTTACACCGACTCTTTTTTATATTATAAGATAGCAAATAAGCAGATCGGACTACTGATGGAAAGAGTCAACCATCGCCTATACACACCGAAGGTGGTAATGGTGCGAGGCTATCTTGTGGCGAGGTCTAAAGCCACATGCATAAGTTTACCGGCTACCTTACCCTCCACACCGGAATAAGACAGTGACACGCACTGACGCTATTGCGGCAGGAATAGGTAACGCGATAGTACCTGACCCGAGCGAGACAATGCAGAACTCTACTACCTAGTAGTCACGATGGTAGTGACCAACCAATCGGTCGCCTTTTACGACCTGCCTGGCAGAACAGCAGTTGGCCTATTCTTCAAAGCCCAGGACCAACACGGGGACTCTTTAACATTGTATCTCTAATTGTGTTTAACATTGTATCTCTAAATTTCATCAAAATAGCCGTACACGCGTAACAGACAGACTGAGACAAACTTTCGCATTTATAATGTTATACCTACATAGTATATAACATACAGTATGGATTACCACATACCACGTGAATACTAATAGACACGCCATTGGGAAGGAAACATGTCGCCGCGCATATGATCAAACGCTCCTATCGCTGTCAAAATGTCATACATTGTAGATATATTAATTCGTGAAAAAATAGAAATAAACCATGTCGTACTGTTTTATCGTATCGAGTGAGATGACAAGGTTTAAAATTTACCCTTAAAGTGATTTTATTTCACCGGTAAGTAGTATAACTCTGTATTTCTGTATGTCAGTGTACTGCAAGCTACACTGACATACAGAAATACAGAGTTATACTAAGTAATTGTCTTGAAAGCATATCCATTTAATCCGTGGGTATTAAATATAAACCCACTGAAGAGTTTATTTGTTTGTTTGGTTGAACGCGCCAATCTCTAGATGTATCAGTCAGATTAAAAAAAATATTTTTGTGTGTGATAGCCACATCCACAGGAGGATATAGGCTAATTTTTTACTCGCATCAAAAGTAAGTAATAATTTTGGGTTACACAAACGAAGTCGCGGGAAACAACTAGTATTTTAAATTATTTTACAAGGCCTACTAGTTTCGCTAATTACATTTATTAATGTAATTAGGATATTCTGGAAAACAAAATATACAGTTACATTGGTGGGAACGGGAGGTGAGCCCATTGCCCTTTAAAAAAATATACATCAGCTATAAGTGAATTGGAAGTACAAGTGAGTTTATTTGTAATACCTATTTTAAAATACAGTGTCACCAAGTGCCGACGATGGAAAGTATCCGATTGTATGTGTATGTTTACAAGACTTGCTCGTTTAAAGGTATTAGATAGATAGATGGATATATAGATTAGATAGATAGATGATTCTTCGTGCGCTTGTCATTGAAATCTTTTAACTTTACTACTCTTCCTTTTCCCATTTATTTATTGTTTATATTTGTGTTAAGTAGGTCCTTGGGGATTTGGATTCAAATTTAACCTGGTCGGTGGCACTGCAACTGGATTTAGGCAGGATAACGTATCCCAAACTAATAGGAAATACATCAAAGTTTCAATTTAGAGTGATTCAATGTCGAATTCATTTATTCATCATTGTTTTTAAATTGCTCAGAACCAGGAACCAAGATTCTACTTTTAAATATTTTATAACCTTAAGCAAAACAAAAATACAATTATCACAGTTTACCGTAAAAATGTAATTAAAACCGACAGAAGGTCGTTTCCGCTCATAAAGTCCAACAATACTGTAGACAAATTTTTAAAAAACATTTTTACATTCTGTTTAAAATAGACTTCCTCGTGATATAGTGGTCAGCCTATTCGGCTTAGATCAAAAGTTCAGGGAACGCTCTCCGGGTAGTGCTAAAATATTATTGAGATTCGATCCATCAAAACTCATTATTTCGTGAAACGAAGGGGTAGAATCCTAGGGCACATTACGGAAACTGAAGCACATAACACTAAAGAATACGACATTGGACAATATAAATAGGCAGGGTCAATTCGATAAACCCGAACTCGTTATTTCATGAAACGAAGTGATAGAATCACAGAGAGTAGGTAAAATGTCAAAAACTGTAATGAATGCGACAAAGAACATGGCTAAAATCTAAAACCATATATTCGATACACTCGAACCCGTTATTTTATGAATGTTGAAACAATGTTAAAAACTGTAAAGAATGCGACACAGAATAATACTAGTATCTAAAACCGTATAAGATTTTATAGCAAGGACCATTCGATCCATCGAAACTCATTATTTCATGAAACGAGGTGAGAGAATTACGAGTATAATATTGGGTCATAAGTCAAAACCAATAAAGAATACATTGGATAATACTAGTTCCTTAAATAGTGTAAGTAAGAAGCAGGGTTAATTCGATCCATTCGAATTCATTATTTCATGAAACGAAGTGATAGAATCACAGGTTGTTGGTACAATATTAGAACTGAAGTTAAAAAGAGTAATGAATGCGACATTGGTTAATGCTTTTACCTAAAACCGTATAAGGTTAAGAAGTGGGGTCAATTCGTGATCTATGATTAACAACATTCTCACTGGTCGCTTTATTCAAGCACGATTTTCAATTCTCGTTGCAGTTGAGTAAAACAGCAATGACATTATCATTTTGTGTCGGTAAAATTATCATTGGAAGCGTAAGCGGACGTTGACCCAATTTATAAACCGCGATGTCTCAACGCAACTGTTACTAGGGGTCATTATATTTTCCCATGAAATTTCAGCATTTAGATTAAACTTGATTCCCTCGTTGGGTAATTGGTTAGCTGGCTCATCTTAGATCAAATGGTCTTAGGTTTGATTATCCATTCGGTCGAGTACTGGTTTTTCTTCCTGGTTTTTGTTCATCTCTACAACAACATATTACAAGCATTTCTCCTTATAAGTCCAACATAGGTTATAATCACTTGTACTTCAATTTCAATACAAATATAGACATATAATTTTAGATTAATCGACCGGTTTCGCTTTTTAAAGCATCTTCAGGACGTAATATTCTTTTCAATTCCCCTTGCTATATTGGTATGAACCTTTTTTTGAAAAATAGACGTTCTGCCTTTTAACCAGGCATTTCCTAAAATGTAAACGATTGGCCATAGGATGCCGTAACGTCTCGTACGGATTGTATACTTACTGTCGTGTCTTTTTCTATCGTAGTCCATTATGGCGGTTACGGTTGCCAGTATACTTATTTATTGTGGCAGCATATCCCTTCCACACAGACTACAACAAACCATTAACATCCTTGATGTCTATATGCGATCATTATTCCTTTTCATCAAAAGAACCAATGGCTCGTTTGCTATCCTGTAATATGTATAAGTTTTTAACGCTTTAAAACTGCCCAACCGACTTTCCATTTCCTTCCTCCCTGGAACCATTCACCTAAATCTTCACGAAATTAAAGTGGGACCACACGGAGAGTACACCCACCAAAAAAAAAAGAATTTTAATCGGTTCAAAAATGATCGATTTGTAAGGTTCAAA
Source organism: Apodemia mormo (assembly GCA_036924255.1). Taxonomy (NCBI): domain Eukaryota; kingdom Metazoa; phylum Arthropoda; class Insecta; order Lepidoptera; family Riodinidae; genus Apodemia; species Apodemia mormo. Next base: position 41,007,213 of record JAUPFN010000005.1, on the reverse strand, counting down.
CATAAAAAAACATACAGCCGAATAACTGACTAAACAAAAGGCTATCCCTTTTGTCAAGTCAGTTTAAAAAAATCTAAAACTCGAGCTTGGCGAAAGTTTAACATAAAATTAGTAGTTATTTCTACTATTCCTTAATAGCATTGGGTACACGGGTAGAAAATATTGAAGAGTAGATTTAGCAATCGGATCACAGTAAGGGACCTGCGTCCTGAAAACAAAATAAAATGTAAGGTCTTGAAGACTTCCTGACACACGAACAATGCCTCATTATAGTGCTGTGTTACCATTAACTGAACTGAGGAAGTCGATATCTATTCGCAAGGCACAATAGGTGAGCGACATCCGAACCTCATTACTGCCACTCGTTTCCGCTGATGATTTACACACAGCCAGCTTTATTGAGCTGTACGCCAGCTACATCACAGATAACTTGGACAGATCTATAACAAGTCCATTCAAATAGTATTTCGCAATGCAATATTCAGACCCCATCCTATTTTGATTAAAAAATAATTCAAAACCTAGACGCATTGGTTTTAAAAAATAAAATTGTTTCAAAACTATACCAAAAATTTTAGTATTTGGAAAAAAATCAATATTGTTTCGCATTTATTGTAATTTTCACATTAAAAAGTTAATGTCTATTTATAGATTTTTAATTTTTTGTACTTAACAAGCTGACTCGGCAAACGTTGCTTTGCCATATAAATTATTGAAGTACTAATATCGCTATTAAAATAGGCCTTGATGGTAGAAGGATGAAAATTAAGGGTTGTATGTATTTTTAATGCCACATCATAAATAATAAATAATAAAAAATTGTTCAAAAAATTAAAAAAATTGGGGTTGTCCACCCTTATCACTTAGAAACAATATTTTCTCAGACCAACTGAATATACATAATATAAAATTTTACCAAAATCGGTCAAACCGTTTTGGAGGAATATGGTAACTAAAACTGTAACACGAGAGTTATTATTTGAAATACTATATATTTATATATTAGATACACTAAAAATTTTATATATTGGATATAATAAATGCATTTTTTCAGTTTTCTGAAAAAAACAACGTTGCCCGGGGTTAGAAAAAATGCCTGGTTGGCGATAGGCTGACCACCTATCACATTGTGGGACTGAATATCTTCGGCTTATCGTGGGTGCATTGGTTATTACCTCTGCCAACTTCTCCGGGGATACGGGCGTGAAGATACTTTTTATATACTGAGTTTTTAATGGTTAATAAATTCCAATATTATATTTAGGTTCATACATGTATTTCCCCCCTCTTTCCTTCCACTATAATCCACCAATATTCTTTTAATAATTTTTCACCTCACACCCTTGATGTTGGTAATCAAATATACGTGAACCCTTATCTTTTACTCAAGGGCACGATGACCGAACGTCTCCAGTCTTCGGATAGCTGCCGTTCCTCCAAAAAGACTTACAGAGGATTAAAAAAGCCCCATATTGTATCAATTTTATTACACATATAACAACCCTACCCAAACTTGAGGGAGATTTGATTTTCTTTGTCATCTGCTTAGCGATGAATCCTGCCTAATTGCAGCATATCATTAACGTGCAGAAGAAACAACGTTGGAGTAGTGTTATAGTATGCATTCATTTATAATTAATCATCACGATCTGAGTCGACTGAGTACTTGACTTAGTCGACTCAGATCGTGATGATTATGAATATGTCACAAAGATCGAAGTATATTTGCATATCATAACAATGGCTGCTATTAGTATCGTAGCTGATACATTGTAATAACCTAGTAAACATATATATTCATGTGATAAATGACTGTAGAATCGGTATATCTGATAAATACATTAGCAAGACGTGACGCTGGCCTGTGTTCGTTTACATCGTGCCGTAAACATAGACGGCCTTGGCGGATTAGTGTTTACGGATGTTAGTAGATTTGCCAAATAAACTCCGATACGCAACTCCTTTCGGATTATAATCGCATTCTCTATATTCTCGGCTTATATTTTCATCTACATCGATTGCATTAACAATTTGGTGAATTCAATCTACATTTTTTATATTATCATTGATGGAAAGAGAAACCATAGACACCAAAAATGTTAATGTAGCGTTGCTAGCCGTTTGACGGAACCACATGCATAAGTCTACCAGCCACCTTACCCTCCAAACCGAAACAGGACAATGACAAGCATTGACGCTATTGCGGCAGGAATAGGTAAGGCGATGGTACCATACATATAGTCGAGTGACACGTTGCAGAACTCTACTAGTACTAGACCTAGTAGTCACGGTGGTAATGACACATATAGCCAATCGATCGCCCTTTACGACCTGCCTTGCAAAACGGCAGGTAGTCTATTCTTTAAAGGAGCCCGGACCAACACGGGGAAAAACTATATATTTCAATCTTCCTAATCGTATCACAAAAATCAAGTTGTATGAGAAGAGAGTAGTAGTCTATTTCCTACAAGAGACGCGGAGCAGCACAAAAGGAAAGTAATTTTGTTTTAAGTGCCGAGTTCTAGAGAAATAGGGGAATTTAAGCCAGTAGTTGTGTGAGAATGGGTAGTGGTCTATTTCTTACAAGAGACGCGGATCAGCACAAAAAGAATGTAAAAAAAGTAGCCTAGACAGACTGTCAGACAGACAGTTACTTTGGCATTTATAATATTAGGGTTGATGACAAATTTGATGGTCCCCGATGCGTTGAGTGCCTTAAAATGGTTTTTAAGTTCATTTAACGCTACGAAACTTACGCTTCGCCACCCATTTTAAGTTAATTGTACTATGCCTATAATATTTCCGGAAATCCGACACATTTCAAAAAAACATTTCACTTTTTCAACCGACTAAAAAAAAGGTTCTTAATCTAACGCTATATGTTTGCATAACTTTTTACTGAGAAGTCCGATTTTGATTATTCTTTTTTATTGGATTGAATATACCCCGAGGGTTGTCTTATATCGTTTAAAAACACCCTTATTGTACGAAAACAGATGATGATTGATCATTCACTCATTGATTTAATATGACCACGCATAACTTTTCGTCAGTTCAATTTTTTGTTAAAGAGATATTGCATAATATCCTTGACCTACAGATAAGCCTATATTTACATTATTTTGATTGATACTAATTTTACTTAATGTTGTTTACAAATGTTTAATAATGTGGCTGTAAATAAATAACGCCATATTTATATGTTGTTTTGGATTTAAAGGTCAATCTTTAAGGTGTACAAAATTCCAGACATCTTCCGCTTTCAGGATTTCGATTTTCTAGGTCAAAATGGGGCCGTTCGATCTTTGTTTACGCTTGCGCTGTGTCTCGTCTATTCACTGGTTGTCCTAGGTCAACTACAATACGTATGCATTATGCACGACTGTACTCTGCAGTCTGCACAAAATGTAAGACGTAAAGAACAGTACGGTTCCTTACGCGGTAGACATTTTGAGTCGAAAGTCAACAGACCGTCCGATTCACCACGACTCAGTATTTGTTTGACTAGATTGGTAATTACCATCATGGTCTATTTTTACCAATACAATAACGATTACCACAAGTTACCAACCGCCAAACTTATGACCAATTGCACTACATAAAACCGCGGCATTGTGATGATACACAGGCAAGCTTTACCGACGAGACATAAGACCGCGGTACAGGGTCGCTCATCGATCTTAAAGGTCCTGATCTATCAGCCATAAGTTTTGTGTCGAGGGCTCTTAGACCATAAACGCCGCAGTATAGGCTCACCCGTCGATCAGCACCTTAAGATTTTGCTGAGATTTTGGATTTTCGAGATAAACCCAAAAAAAAACACAGTCACTCACATCTCTACTTCTTTGCCTATAGCTGACAACTACACTATTCGACATAACACGTCAAAAGACATGACCTTGTCAGTGACATATTTGTATGCCGAAAAGAAACACGTTTCTGGGGACATGCGTGTTAGAAAAAATGGGATATAGTCGACACTGACAAGATGTTGTCTCTCAGTAACTTAAGTTCAACAGGATCATGCTTTTCTAAGAAGCAATGTATCTCAAATTCCATATTCCAAGCAGGAAAGGTAAAACATTTTGCTGAATCGTAAAAAAGCATTTAGGAATTTTCAATCAACATATACAAGTATTTTGACAAGGTCTCTACTCTCTTCAGCTTCAGCTTAATATAATCACGCTTTTTGCGATTATCTCATTTCATATCCTAAGCGGGTATGATGGATAATATTGTAAAATTATCTATAATAGATAATATTGTTTATTATTATTATTATATTAATATGTATGTTGTATAATAAAAATAAAATAAATAAATAAATTGCAAAAGGAAAGCAAAAAAAATTTTTAAGAGCAAAGTTTATCTACATTAATGTTAAGTAGTAAGATTTGTCTGATTGTAATGAAATTCAAAAAAAATAAAGCTACATTATCACTGTGTAATAAGTTACTTTGTTATCAGAATAAGCAAACGGAAGTAATGTTTTTGGCTTTCCACGAGCAAAGTTGCGAGCAACAGCTTATTTGTGCACTGTGCATTGTGCAATAGAAATATGAAGCTTCGTGTGTCAATTCATTATTTACATTAACAGCAATAGCAAGTTTAACAAACACAATATCCATATAGCAAAACAAACGATACGTGACGACGCATATCTATCTATCCAAACACGAGTGATCCGTGCGGGCAATACGCAGGAGTGCAAACACAATTTGTTTGACGCAAACATTGTATATCTCGGCGGTTCGTCCTTTATGTTATTCATAGGGTTGCCAGGTTGCAAAATCTTACGATTTTTTAAGTAGACACCGATGAGCTTTTGCGTGGTCTGCCAAAGAGGATAGTTCGGGAAAAAAGAAAATTATCGAGTATATAGTATGTACCTAAAATTTTACCAAAAATTTGTGCCAATATGGTAAAAAAATTCCAGACCTATAGTAACTATGGGTATATTTGTAGCGATGCTATTTTTGTTACAGTGGCTTTGCCGAAGTCACATATAGAAGTCGGCGGGAAGCAGAAAATTAAATTGTCTCCTTTAAGTACATAAACCACGTCAGATTATTCGTCTTGTTTGATAACAATGATATTTAGTTATTAACTATTTAAGCCATTACAAAGGCTTTATCTATATACATATAATAAAATCGTAGGAAAGTCAATGTATGTCCGAGGTAAACTCAAAAAGTACTGCATGGATTTACTTCAAACTTTGCATGATTATTACTTACAGGTCGAGTCAACATATAGGCTACATATTATCACGCTATCACCTACGGCGAAGAAGCTGTGCGGAGTAAATGATGTCCGCGCGGACGAAGTCGCTGGCAACAACTAGTAAAATATTAAAAAAAACATGTCTTGTGCTGTCTTTAAACAGCGAACCTGTAGTTATCTCCTTATAAATAAATAAAAAATATTTAATTTTTTGCAGGGGTTTTCCTTACGATTTAGACGAGAAATGAGAAATGATTTTTCGAATCCCCTAAAAATGAAATACTACATATATAGAATTTCTTACATTGACGACATGGCAGCCATGCTACCATCTTGGGACACACATAATATTAGGAATGTATGCAAAATTGCATTATCACCTGGTAGCCCTATCAGCGTACCACCTATGCCGCACTAGTGGCACAAGGATTGAGCTCGCCACGGTAAACATTTAGCAAGTCAATATTTGTCACAAGCGGCAAGCCTTCGCGTGTGCAATAGCTTTAAGTGTTTTCACAAATACCTCATGCAATCTTCCTGCTTATCTGGTGGATCGGGAACATAAGGTGTTCCTACTTTAATATTTACTCAAGTTTCACTTACAGTGTAGAGATATTTCTCTATAACTCAGAATTCATTTGTACAAAAATAACTTTCAATATTTGATATCGTCGGCACTACCACGTGCTTCCTTTTCATAGGTGCTTAGTTGGATATGACGTCGATTATCGTTATTGTACCTACAGTTTAAACATAAGTATGTACAAAATGCGAACTAAGGCGAAAATGCCTATTGGTGTTTACAAATAAATAAATTGGAATTTACCCAGACATTTTTACTGTTTTGCTGCATCATTGTAGATAATATATTTGAGTTTTGAAGAAAAAAAATCAAACGCTCATATCCTATCCGAAGCAACAGAATGGACGTTGGCAATCTCTACAATACTATCAACTATCACTGCATAAAACAAAGTCGCTTTCCGCTGTCTGTCCCTATGTATGCTTAGATCTTTAAAACTACGCAACGGATTTTGATGTGTTTTTTTTAATAAATAGAGTGGTTCAAGAGGAAGGTTTAATATGTATAATATTATCCATTACATAGCAGAGAAATACCGTTATAAATATATTTAGCAAAACAACGTTTTCCGGGTCAGTTAGTAAAATATTATTTATACTAGGAACTGCCAACCCCATATTTGTAAAATTGGGATTTGAAATGTAAATAACAAAGACAATTTAGTTCAAAAACTGGACACCATAATACTTACAGTACTTAACAGTAGTTTAATTAATAATTAATATGTAATGGAAATGAAATTTATAATGTTATATCATCATTTTTATATATACTGTTTAAAGGTATTAGATAGATCTAGTAGATTCATAAGTTACTTTGTGGAAATGCATAGGTTTAAGAAGAAAATAATTTACTTTGCAACCTTCTATGGACATTTGACCTCTGAAATGCCACTGAATGTAAAAAAGCAGAGTTAAAATTTAACAAACTCGAAAACACCCACAGGGGCACAATTTCTATATATCTGAAGGCTTGAGATTAATAATACGCTGCTTTGTTTTTAAAAAATCCACCCCTAAGGGACTGAAACAGGTGATAAAAGCTTTTATCACATTTCTTACATTGATTACCTTTTCCTCTACTCACAAACAAAGCTGCGCGGGTCATCTAGTATATTATAATCTAAAAAATAACATTTTGAACTCGGTACGAAAATATTCTGGATCAAAACGAGTGACGACAAAATGTTCTTTTTACGATGAATAATATTTGATCTGTGGTTTCTACTCACTGATGCGTACTATCGAAATTGTTTAAAATTTTTAAAATATTGTTATCGTGAATATTTTATTAAATTTATTACACACACATAACATGGAAAAACTGTCGCGTTTCCCGTGCGATGTAGTGGAATTTTCTTAACATTGAGACGTCACAAACAGATGACCGATCGGGGCGCGTAAAATTTCTACCACTTTTAGATTGTTTATTGTTATATGAAAACTTTTTTTAAGATGGTCTCATCAGATCGAAATTGTTAAAAATACAGTTTTACAATAAATACAAAAAAAAAATAATGAAATAGATACAAATGTTTTTTTTTCAAAAATTTAATTTTTCTATACACACGAAACAACGAATACTTGGTGTGTTTTTTGCAGGCCCTAAGATAGTTTAGTTTAAAAATTGGACCTGGTAAGGCAACAATGCAAATATCTGCCGGGCCCATACTAGTACATATTTATACTAATATTATAAAGTCTGTCTATTTTTTTATTTAAAAAAATTATTTTTATTAAATAAAAAAATAAAAGAAAATAAAAAAATTAATTAAATTTGCGAGTATCCGCGAACTGTTCTATGTACATATCTTCCGCGATAGTACCGAAAAGAAAGACGTCGGTTTAATAAATGGATAGAACAATTCACGGATAATGACAAATTTACGAACAGCTGATAAATTTCCTAATGAAAAGAGACACCCTTCGCCTATAGACACCAATGATGTCAAATGGGACAATACCATCTGTGCGGCGAGAATGCTTCTTAATGCAATTAGGCAAATGGAATCTGCATAAAGGGTTCGAGCCAAAATAGGGGTGTCCAACCATGACACTATTATTCGATAGCCGAACTCGAAGACGATTCGGTCAGTAACCCTACAAAGTACAATCGAATCTTTCTTAATACTTTTAAAAAGAACATGACTGAGTAAACTACTGGTCGCTGCTTTAATGAATATATTTTCACATGGCAGTACAGCGCACGGCGGAAAACGCATAATGACTTCCGCTGGCTGGACGTCGAAAAACATCGAAAATAAAACGAGGGAGCGAATCTAACGAACTTGATAGCTCGCCTTAAAGGACTACATACATTATTCATTATCTCGAACTTTAAAACTTGTAGTAGGTCAACTCGGTAGCATAAATTATTACCCGCTTACTAGGTATTGATTTTGTTTTAAGCCCTAAATAAAAGACTGACAATGCCTTTGCAAAAACCCTGGCCGCTAGCATGTGATATGTCGTGCGCGAGAGGTTTGACCAATAAGACTAACTTATATCTCGATTATTAGACGCGATGTAATTAGGCGACGTTTACCAGTATCAGTTCTTCTTATTGGTCAAACTTCTCTTCTATCGCCCGCGATTTATCTCACATTGTTAATCCTAAGCGGACTGGTAGAACAAATATTAGCGAATTTGATAGCTCTCCTTAAAGAATATATTATTCATCATTATCGACCGCCCCGTTGGTCGAGTGGTTCGCGACCCTGACTACGCAATCGACGAGGCTCGGGTTTGATCCCCGACGGGAACAAGAATTTGTGTGATAAGCATAAATGTTTGTATTTCCAGGTTTGGGTGTTTATTATGTATGTAAAATTATTTATATATGTATTTCTATGTATTAGTATCATTGACTAACACCCATGACACAAGCAAATAATTTGCTTACTTTGGGGTTAGATCAGTAAGTGTAATTTGTGTAAAAGGGACGCTACTGCGACAGAAGGGCGGTTTGACCAATCCACTGCTTTTTACGAACTGACTAACCAGAAAGCAGGTGGCTTTTTTAAAAACAGGCCTGGACCATTACATGCGAAAATATTAATATGAAATAATAACTGAAAATCTAATTTTGATTTTCCATAATAATAAGTCGGGATTTACAGTATCTCTGACGTAGGTATATAGAGGTCGACGCACATTTCTTATTTTAACACAACGATTTTGATGGAAGGAAGTGCGGTCGACATCCAATACAAATACGAGTGGTCCAGCGATAACCGGCTCTTGATTCTAATTCCGATATATGCCAAGAGTTTCCTGCGCGCACGCTATTCCATACGCACACGGCACACCAATCTTTCTTGTACCTGTTTTAGTTTTTGAGTTAGACCTATGAAAAACAAACAAATATTTCTCTTATTATTTTAATATCATAGGACAGCAAACATACTGATTGCTCTCCCGATGCAAAGAGACAAAACCATGATCTTAGACACAAGAGATTTTTTTTTTCGAAACGACTATAGCTGATAAACCTGAAGAGTTACAACAGCGACACCAGGATAGTGGTCGAGCAGAGTGCTCAACCAGAGTTTAAGTTTTTTGGTCAATTAACGTCCGCGCTATTATAAAACAGGACCTTGGCATAGCACGGCGTTGTTGTTGGCTAACTATGGAGGCATTACGCTCTGCGCTAAGCGCGGAGCGAAATAGCAGCCTTTGTCATCAAAACCGGCGGTGATGTTGTAGCGCGATGTATATCTTTATAGGGATGGAATTTACGAAGATTGCTTGTCTCTATCACCTAATATTTACAATAATAGTGAAATGCTTATCCAAACCTTTGCCTCTTAAGACCTGCCTGGCAGAAAGCCAGACTCTTTATTCTTCAAAAAGGAAGGAAATTTGCACGAATATTACTAACAGGTCGGGTCAACATATAGGCTACATATTATCACGCTGTCACCTACAGGGGAGGAGCAGTGCGGAGTAAACGAAGTCCGCGCGGACGAAGTCGCTGGCAACACCTAGTGTGTAATAAATATGTAAGAGCCTTAAACTCTTCGACGTAATTACCATTTTGTTACGTAAATCGAGCCCAAGAACCCTAAGCGCTTCGATTCGATTGAAATTTTGTTACGTGAATAGGGCCCTTGGTCCCGAATGTTATTAGTTTATAAAAAAATGAAAACTACTAGAAAACCAAGGCAGTCAATATATAAGTACAAATGTAACATACGTACATTGCTTACCAATAAATTACGCATTCCACACATGGGAATATTAAATTAGATCCGGATATAACGTAGCAATAATTAAATACTGCTTACATTGTTTAGTTGCGGATGGCAGATGACGTACGAGTACAAAAACAAACTGCTTTTATTAATATATTTTTTTGTACACTAGCTGTTGCCCATGACTTCGTCTGCGCGGACTTCGTTTACTATGCACAGCACCTCCTCCGTAGGTGATAGCGTGATAATATGTAGCCTATATGTTGACCCGACCTGTTAGTAATATTCATGCAAAATTTGAAGTAAATCCATGCAGTACTTTTTGAGTTTACCCCGAACATACATACATACATACATACATACATACATACATACATACAAACAAACAGACAAAAATTCTTAAAACTATATTTTTGGCTTCGATATCGATTGTAGATCACGCCCCAAGTATTCTTTAAAAAAATATTCAATGTACAGTTTTGACTTTCCTACGATTTTATTATATGTATAGATAACGGCGCAATTTATATTATTGTAGAATGGATACAGGATTTTATGATGAAATACGAGCAATGGGCCATCTGTGGGAAGCAGTCGGCACGGATATCTGCGATATATAAAACGAGCTAGCCGCTAATGCGAGGCCGACCTTTAAAAAAACTCTTATTTCTCTTAAAAAGCTTCTTGGAAACACCGTGTGAGGAAGATTATTAGAAAGTTACTGCTGGGAATATGCGTGCAAAGCAAATAGCGGTAATTGACCAAGCTTCAAGGTGGTATAGAAGAAATCTTTTAGTATGGCGCGAATTACAAACGTGGAAACCGGATGCAAGTACTAGCTGAAAAGGTTCATCAAAATACTCCTCATTATATAACCGGAATGATGATTCAAGGTAAAATAATACCTTGAATTATGATTCCTAGATTTTTTCCGCAAACGAATCTTGTGATCAAAACATATTACTTTATTTTTCTTAGTCGGGTAAAAAAGTTGTGTATATTACGCCAGAATAATTAGCAATCCACAGTTGAAAGATTCTTTAAATCGGTTAGGTAGTTTTTGAGTGTATCCATTACAAACTTGCAAACAAACAAATCTTCCCTTTTTATAATATTAGTGTGTAGACTGTGGTCCTAGAAACATTTTTTTTATTAATAACAAGCTAATTTTTTGAAAAAGCTTCGTTTTGACGTAGCACCTATATTTTCTGTATACGAAAAATCACGAATCGGGTAACTAATAAAGTTAGGAGACTTCAAACAATTTAATTTGGTAAAGGAAAAATATAGATTAATAAGAATAATTATTTTTTTTACTTTAATCGCTTGATTATTTTATGAAAAACACGAAAAACGTTTGGTCCTACACATTCGATGGTTTTTCTGAAGAGTCCGCCACTCTTAAATTATGAGATTGATATTAATCGATTAAAAAACAACGTAATTTTCTCTCAGTACAGCTTGTTAATTATTATTATAATTCAAGAATAACTTTATCCTACACGTAAAGTGGAAAATTTTCTTAATCCGACACTCTAAAATTTTCTTTTTTATCTACTTTTATCAGTTACCCGATTCGAGATTTTCCGAAGATAGAAAAGATGAATGTTTCATCAAAACAAAGCTATTCACAAAAGTTCAGCTTGTTATTAATTTAAAAAAAACCACGGCCAAGTAGACTAGTGAAAGCTGTAGACGATGTCCTCAGGCCTGCCTAAACCGAATCGCAGCCTATCCATACTGGATCTAATTGTGTATCATAATCATCCAGAGAATAAATAAAAGTCAAACATAGATAACAAAAATCAAAATTAGTTCAGCAATTCTCGCGTTCCAAGAACTCACCCAAGCAATAAATTAATGACAATATATATACACATACGACTAAACACAAACAAACATGACATTAGTGACAATCGATGAGTGAAACGAAAACTTCGGATGCCTATTTAAAAATATGGCGAAAACAAAAAGTGTTAGATTTGCTACTGGAAAATCGCCCTTTTAATCTTTATTATGATATACTTATCACAAGCTGTTGAACGATTCAACAGCTATACGAAAGCTACCTCAAGCCACCTCAAGTAAGTTTGTAGAAAAACGATTAGTAATATCTTTAGACACCACTGGAATTTCGACGTCATTTATTTTGAATCCCCAGATATTTCCGACGGGTTGTACTGTAGTTTAATCATAGATTTAACTTACCCGCATGTTACGGTTGTTAACTTTAAAAACCCCTATGTGTCAATACATTCTCATTAGAAGATATAGGTAATTGTATCAGCCATGATAGCTCCAATGATGGTAAGAGAAGCGCTAGCTAAACAAAAGGTATTAAAGTTGTGCTGTGGAGAGAGGTCGATGGTTTAAATCCAGTCCATGCAAACATATAACCAAAAATATCTACACTAATATTGTGAAGAGAAAAAAATTGTATATCTGTATGTTTGTAGCGAAAAAAAGGTATCTTTCCGCCCATATCCCCGATAAGGTAGGCAGAGGCACAACAAGTGCAACCACGATTAGTCGAAGGTACTTATTAATCCCACAATGTGATAGGTGGCAACTGGCAAGTCTTTCGGCAACCGGCACCTTATCCAATCCCGAGCATCGTTGTTTTTATGAAATTATTTTAACTGAAAAAACACATTTTTGAATTGTTCGACCCGAGAATCGAACCAGGAACATCATGTGATCAACACCGACACCGGACCACTAGATCAGATGCGATTAACGTTTGTAACGAATTTACTCAAAAACTACTGGACGGACTACTAAGTGCTTTTACCACTAGAAAGCTGTTTTAAACTACTTTTTTACCTGACTGCAAAAATATGTAATCTATAATAGTAAGTAATAATTACGCACAAATTTGGTATTTTCCAAAAACAGATTTAAAAGTTTTCTACTCTTGATAAATTATGAGCGATCCGTCACACTGCGTGCACTACGTGATAGAGTTCCACAACGTCTCGCCTCCTCTTCCTCGGCTACCTTACTCTGCAAGCCGAAACATGACAGTGACAACTACTGACGCTATTAGGTAAACCAGAGGTACCAAACGATTCAAGATGATAGTGACCACTTAGGCCAATCAATCGCTTTTACGGACTGCCTAGCAAAAAGGCAAACGGCAAGCGGTTTATTATACCTGGTACTTTAACTAGGTCAACGCGGGGATATATTTAAAAACTGTCCCCGCGTTGGTCTGGTACACTTTCTAGTGTTTTACTTGAAGATACACTCAGTCATCTATTGTAAATTTACAAAAGTTTGTATCTTCGTAAAACCTAAAATTATCCCAAATAACGAAACAAGTCAACGGAAATTTGGTAACTCTCGACTCTCGGGATAACGAAAACAAGTGTTGACGCGGTATGTTTAAACCATGAATGACTCAGTATTTGTACTCAGTATACTGAGGCTCAGTAAGAGGCTTGATCAATTAAAATAGCTCTAATAGTTTCTAAGTCATTGCATGTTAACGGACTCAGGTTGCTTACAAATCTAATTTTTTATTTGTCTCTTAAATATAAGTTTTTAATTGTACAGTTTATTCTGGTTAATTTTTGAAGTAAAATAATAATAAATGCTCATTATGTTTATTCTCAGTGTATATCATGTTTGTTCTATTCTTTTCTTTTAGTTATAAGCATAAAGTATATGTTTTGATTATTTTGTTAAGTAGAATACGTTCGTTATGTCACTTATGTGTCATAAATATTAGTCTATTAATGATTACTTTCCTAGTATTATACTAATTTCTTAGATTCAAAATATGTGTCCCTGAATGACTGAATAAATGTTGGGTCAAAAATAAATAAAAGATCTTTCAAATATTAAAATCACTCATACACCGAATTCCATGTAACTACATGTGTTCAGTGGTTTGCCGAAATCAAAGTGAATCAGTAGGAAGATATTATACCGAGGATTTTCTGTCTTAAAAATGACATCAACATGATTCTAAGAAACAAATCTCTAAAAATTTGAAAATGTCGAATGCTAAATTTAAACAATTTATTGTGGTATATATGTATATGTGGTATTATAAAAACTACGAAAACACAGCAAAACAGAACACCCCGTGCTGATTCGGGCCCGCTTCGAAGAATAGACCAACTGCCGTTCTGCCAGGCACGTCGTAAAATGCGACCTTGGCTATACGTGTCACTACCATTGTGATTACTAAGTGGTAAAGTTCTGCATTGTCTCGCCCGGATCTGGTAAAACCGCCTTACCTATTCCTGCCGCAATAACGTCAAAGCTCGTCATTGTCGTACTCCGGATTGCAGGGTAAGGAAGGCTGTAGGTTAATGCCTGTTGCATTGCCATCACGCCACACGAATAGCAATGCACCATTAACATTTTTGGTGTCTATAGGCGATGGTTTCTCTTTCCATCAAGGAAGCCATCTGCTTGTTTGCTATCTTATGATATTAAAATAACACAACAGTGACAAGTTTTTACATTGAGGCAGGAATAAATATTAGAGTTAACATACCAACAAGTAATAGTGCATAAAGTACACTATTGCAGAGGCCGCGAAATAGGCTATTGCAGTTCAACTTCAAACTCATGAAGACGAAGCCGCAGGCGAGGGCTTCAATGATACGAGATAGACACTGCTATTTCCGCCGAAGCTTATAAAGCTTTTCTCAAAAAAAAAAAGCAAGGAGAGAAGAAGGCTTTTTCTATAGGCATGTAATAAATTTATCATAGTGCCAAGCGTTAAAAGGATCTGTGGCTATACCTCCGCCTAAATGCGATTTGAACCAAGTTTGATGAAAAAGATCTAAATTCAAATGACAACTTAGCACGCCTTTTCATACCGACAATGGCTTTGACTTTCCTGTGTACATACGTAATAAATACGATAATTCGCGTGTTCTAGTTTATAGTCCCATATACCAATTAGTTTTGCCGAAAGTAATATTTATTCCTCGTCGCTTAGTTTTGCTAAAAGTAATATTCCTCCGCGCATGTTTGGGAAATAGTACACTAACATTAAAGATCTACACTACAGAAAAAATGTTAAGTGACTCACAATATTAACATTATCAAGCATCTAATTAATCATGATAATATTATAAAATGAGAAACAAGAAAATGCCAACGGAGGAAATAATAATATACTCTATTGTTTGAAAAGAATAATCATCTGCCATTCATAAAAGGTCTGAAGAACTACAAAGTACAAACATTCATTGTTTGTTTGAAATATCCCGCAGCACGGTAAGGATATGGCCACAACGACGCAAATTCATCGCGAAAACTGGCTGCGAATGAACCTTGATGAGAGGGGAGTTCGTCACTTTTAATCAGATTCGCTTGGTCGCGGCGATTTGGTTTCTGCCTTGGCAGAGTCACAGTTGACGTCTTCGTCATGGGAATGTAAAGCTCAGATTACATACTGGATTGTGGAGTTTACGGTACATGATTTTGTTAATATGAGATATTATGTATGCGGTGGGAATCTTTTTTATTTTAGCTTAAAGACTAACAAAGACAATAAGTTATTAGTATTTATAAAAATGTTCATTTAAAAAAAAAAGTAATTAATGTATCCCACTACCTTCCTATTTATATTGATCGCCAATGTTTGCTTTTGGCGTATCTTGTTCAGGGGGGTAATGTAATTGATAATCTAATCCATAAAATTCCAGTCCTAAAACATATTATTACCATATTTTTCTTTTGTTTAATCTTCGCCTTTTAAATTTTGTTCTATGCGTTATGTTGCTATGGTTACGGCTTAGTAAAGTGCGCTTTAAAATAAAAAATATTTTGCTAGAAGATCCGAGTAATCAGGAAATGTAACTATTACAGAAACGTTTCCTACCATCTGAGAACCTGTTTACTAACATTTAGAGTTTTTAAACAGGCTCACTCACTTAAAGGTTACCCGTCTCGTTGATCGAGTGGTTAGGCAACCAGACTACACAATCAATAGGGCTCGGGTTCAATTCTCGACAGGGATAGAAATTTGTGTGATGAGTATAAATGTTTGTATTTCTGGGTTTGGATGTTTATTATATATATTCGAGTATGAATATATGTATTTATATGTATTAATATGGTTGAATAAGCTATATCACAAGCAAATATGTAGTTTACTTACTCTGAGGTAAGATCAATTTGTGTAATATATCCACCGTATTATAAAAAGAAATATATAATCAGATATTTTCCTGAATAGAAAAATTTGAATACAAATGAAAACTCAACGGGAGGTCCCTTAATTGGGCATCAGTTCTTTTAAGATTTGTCGAAAACCACCGCACGGTGAATCCAACATGTCGCCGATATCGTCAGAGGAAATTGTAAGCAGGGCGAAGGCGGCCTGACACGATATCCCTTTTACGCGGACCAATTAACGGACACCGAGGGACCGGATGTAGGTACACAGATGCATTAGCACCTTCACCCATCTTTAATCTTTACGAGGTCATCAAATTGCCTTGGGAAAAATAAAATTTCAATTTGCTAAGGTTTCTCGTTTGTCATCCTTACGAGTCATGACAAAAGCTTACAAGATATTTTCGATTAGTTTTTAGGATTTTTTATACTCGTATTATATGATAGCAAACAAGCAGATGGGTCTCCTGATGGAAAGAGTCAACCATCGCCTATAAACACCAAAGATGTTAATGGTGCGTTGCTATCTTGTGGCGAGGTCTAAAGCCACATGTATAAGTTCACCGGCTACCTTACCCTCCAAACCGGAACACGACAGTGACAAGCACTGACGCTATTGCGGCAGGAACAGGTAAGACGGTGTTACCTGACACGGGCGAGACAATGCAGAACTCTACCACCTAGTAGTCACATGGTAGTGACACATATAGCCAATCGGTTGCCTTTTACGACCTGACTGGCAGAACGCGACGTTTCCAGTTCCAATTCAATAATCTGAAAAAATGCTGGAGGTCAATTTCCGGGTTGAGAATGTGTAATTGGTTTTTGAGTCATTGCTGGTGGTAGGCAATTAGCCTCATGCCTCGGAGAAGCACGTAAAGTTGATCATCCCAATTATAACAAATAAAAAGTGATAATAAAAAGGTAAAATTAATTAAATTGCCGAAAATAAAGACGTCGGATTAATAAATGGATAAGATTCACCGACGGTCCGAATAAAAAGAAGACCCCAGAGGCACAATTATCCACTCACATCCACCACACCTTTACAACCACGTCTCACGCTAGCACCAATCACAAAAGCACACAACTTATGTACGCACTAAACGCACGTTTCACTTCGAAACTTCAGGAGAAACGAACACTACCTCACTCTACGCGAAAGTGAAAAATGTTAGTCGTAAGATTCGAGATTCGCACATATGATACGCTAGCTGTGCCCGCGACTTCTTTCGCGTGAAAAAAATTCTGAAATAAAAACACGCATAGTTCCCGTTCCCGTGGGATTTCCGGGATTCCGGGAGAACTACCTTATGTCCTTTCTTGGGTCTCAAACTATATTTGTACTAAATTTTAAATTTTATCCAAATCGGTTCAGCGGTTTAGCCGTGAAAGCGTAACAGACAGACAGACAGAGTTACTTTCGCATTTATATTATTAGTATGGATTTATGCAATTAATGGCATAATGCGCAGAAGAAATTAGGTGCCACTATGGGCCTAAAAGTAGGGTAAAAGGTTATGCAGATATATCAGTTAAAGACAGTAATTATGTCTGTTACATCAGAGTCGCTCAGTATGACATGTATATTGTATAAGGCTCAATGAAAATGTGGCCAATTGTAGGTTTTTATGGAATTTTACTAGCCTAAGTTTTTGATATACGTTTGTTTCTCATATAGGTTGAAACGGCTGGTTGCGTTTACACGAAATTTAGTAAGCGGGTATGGTTATGTACTGACATGACTAATTGCATGGGCTAATTACTATTATCTCGAAGTTTGTATTGATCCCGTGAGATTCTTAAAGCCAGGCTGCGTGAAGGTCCGCTAGTACCTACTAGTATACAAATTTAATCGCAGAAAATTAAAGGTATCATAATTTGCCCCTCTGGGTATGACATGGCATGGGAATGTGTTACCTATAGTAATTATTAAGTGTCATACCATATCCTGATGAGACACTGCATTATTCGACTTTCTAGTAGTAACGATGGTACTGACACGTTCGGTCAATCGTTCAGCTGTCAGGAACTGCCTGACAAGAAGAAAATTGGTATATTCTTTAAAAAAGTGTCCATCAACAATAGCCAAATGAACCGAAAAATGTAAGGATGTGAAATAGCACCGTAATATAAATGTAAAGTATCTTGACGCCCGTATCCCTAAAGAGGTAAGCTCAGGTACTGCCAGTTCACCCACGATAAGCCAAAGATACTTATAGCCAATTGCACAACATTATCTTAGCATAGGAAAGTCCTTAATAGTAGGCTGCCACTTTTTGTTTTAAATGAAAAGAATGTGACAGCATATCATTCATTAAAGACTGTTCTAAGTTAAGGCAAGGTTGGTGCAATTGGCCATTAGTCCCACAATGTGATAAGTGGCAATCCTATCACCAACCAGACATTAATCCTATCTCGAACAACGTTGTTTTTATCAGAAAGTTGAAGAAACACATTTTTTAATTACCCGACCTGGGCATCGAACCCAGGATCTCATGTGGTCAACACCGACACCGGACCATTAGACAACAGAGGCGACTTTATAACATAAATATTTTACAATATTAAGTTTATTTGGAATCAGCGAAGCTCTTTTGAACAAGAAATCAAAATGAATACGACACGCAATAAGGTAATGTACATTCTAAGACTGCATACATTGGTTCAACTATTTTGTATATAAAATATGGGACACCTTAAAAATACCGGTTCTATTGCATGCATGCGTATCATGCAAGTGTTGATATTAATAGATATTCAATACAAATCACGCGCGGATGTTGTTTTATTTCGTAACCAATCGTCCTTGGCTCCAATGGTCCATTCATGGCGCAGGACACTCATTGAGAAAACAACTGAGCAAACTTAAATACGTATTCATAAAACGTATCACGCTATACTAGGCAAAGGACATGTTTTAATGAACGAGCAATTAAGGCTAACGTTCATAGATGAAGGAAATCCTAATGCACACTCAAACAACTCAGATAACGACACGTGTTGAGTTCGTGATTGCTGCGATTTGTTACATGAGAAAAGTTTCTTTTGTACTATAATTTAACAGAAAAGAACATATAATTGTATGACAGAAAAAAACTCATTATCTGTATTATTATTTTAATTTTTTTTAATATTATAAATGCGAAAGTTTGGATATTTGGATGGATGTTTGTTACTCAATCCCGCAAAAACTACTGAACGGATTTGAATGAAATTTGGCACACACGATCTGGAATACCACATAGGCTATTTTTTATCCCGGAAAATTTAGGTGATCCCGCGGGATTCACCAAAAACTTACAATGCAGCGGGCTGCACGCTGCAGCTAGTATAACATAATTAAAATATTGAGACAGAGAAATTTCAATGATTATTTTCTTGCCCATGTAAACTTTAACTGGTTTCATACTCCTCCGTTTGCGTATTTGACGTGAAAAGGAGTACAAATTTTGCCTTACGTATTAATATATCTATTTATTTATTTATTCCTTATTGTACGCCTTTACAAAAACATTGCCTCGCCGGGGTCTGGTACCACCGCCTTACCTATTCCTGTCGCAATAGCGTCAGTGTTTGTCACTGTCGTGTTCCGGTTTGGAGAGTAAGGTAGCCGGTAAACTTATACATGTGGCATTAGACCTCGCCACAAGATAGCAACGCACCATTGACATCTTTGGTGTGTATAGGCGATGGTTGACTCTTACTATCAAGAGACCCATCTGCTTGTTTGCTATCTTATGATATAAAAAAAAACAAAAGCGGACTTATTGCTACATTCAGTCTTTACCAATCAACCTTTGAACTAACAGAAAGTAAATAATCCATACTAAACCACTGAACTGATTTACATTAAATTTGGTACAAAGTTAGTTTGGGACACTAGAAAGGACATAGGGTAGTTTTTATTCCGGAAATCCCACGGGAACGGGAACTATGCGGGTAAATTCCAGGGACTGTCTATCTTTTAAACCACGCAGACGAAGTCATGGGCACAGCTAGTACATAGATACTATAATACATAATAAGGATCCTTGTAAATAAAAGTTAAGGCGATTACACCTGCGAACGACCTTGAGTTAGTGACAGGCGCAGCGTAAATACTATTCCGCACGCCGATATCTCCAAAAGTCAAAGAGTATATACAGTGGGTGCAGATACGTTTTAACATTTTTGTTTACCTATATGAACTTTTATCATCATGAATCAAATGAATGTTAGCAAACTCAAAACCCATAACCGATAATCGGTCATTTATCGATTCATTTTATAAAAACGATAAATATCGAAAGAGAAAACAGTAAATATCGAAAATCTACAAAAGAATTATTATATGACAATTTTACACAATCATGACTGTTACGTATCCTATTATCTTATAATATACAATACATCTCGTGTAGCACTTTATTTTAATACATACAATTAACAATTTTAACAAAACCTTTAAAATGTGATTTTGTAAAAAGTGATCTCTTAAATAACCTTTAAAAATTTAAGTTTTTGTTTAGAAATCTCATAAGAAAAAGTAGAGATTTAATTTAATTGAAACCATATCTGTATGCTTTCAATTAAATTAAAAGGAAAGTTTTAAACAGGTTGATTAATTTAGACTATTTGTATGTATAATATATTTAATTTATATTTATTTCATTTCTTATGATAGCAAACAAGTAAACAGTTTTCTTGATAGAAACATATAAACATCGCCTATAGACACTAAAAATGTTAATGGTGCATTGCTATTCTTGTAGCAGAGTTAGAATGTTACATGCATATGCTTACCTGGCCCTCAAAACCGAATCACGACAGTTAAAAACACCGACGCTATTGCGGCAGGAATATGTAACGCGGTAGTTCCAAAACCGGGTTGATTTGTTGCAAAAAACCAAGGTCGAAAAAAATAACTAATGATTATAATAACTACCTCGTAGTCAAGGGGATAACCTAAAGTTTGGTTTAAGGTATTTTTCGAAAATTCAAAAATCTCAGTAGCAGCTTGGAGTCTGGCGGTTGGTGTGTTACCACTTCCATGCCTCGGATGAGCACATAAAGCAGTCGGTCCTGGTTATTGCTAAAACAACAACAACGACGATATATATTCACGCCAGTCCCTTTACGAGGTATGCAAAGAGAACCGAGTGCAATAGTGCGAGTGCTTTCAGCCCCTTAATACCCTCTTTTACCTCTTTAGGAGATAAAACTCAAAGTTTCCTTACATGCACGTTTATGTAATTGAAGTAAAGAGCATAACTAATAAATTTGAAAAGATTTTGATGAAACAAATTTTATTTGTTACACAAACTTAACCACATTTTTGATCCTTTTAAGGGATGAAATTTAAAAAACACTAAACTCGTATTCATTTAATTGTGTTAAAAAACATAAATACTAAGTTTTAAATAATTTCTACAATATTCTACAATAAACAATCTATTTTTTAATACAAACAAAAACGCTTTTTTTACCCTTTTAAGGAATAAATGGATGAAATCCCTAAATATATAATTTTTAAATTGTGTTGAAGAACATAAGTACCAAATTTCAAGTTATGTTGACCATAAGCGTTTAATTTTTCATATGAATTGTAACACCCATTTTTACTCCTTTAAGGGATGAAACTCCGAACTTTATTACGCGTATGTCTCTTTAATTTGGATTGAATTGAATAAGCAGGTACTACATTTTATGAGAGTTTAGATAATATAAACTTTTTATTTTAATACAAACTTATACACTTACCCTTTTAATGGATGAAATTAAAAAAGAATCTAAAATATGAATTTCTTTAATTGTATTAAAAAGCATAAATACTAAATTTTTAGTAATTTCTACGACAAACAATTCATTTTTCATACAAAAATTAACTCTCCTTTTACCCCTTTATGGGATGAAATACAAAAATGCGTATTTATTTAATCGTATTAAAAAGCATTAATACTAAATTTTAAGTAATATACATTTTTTTTAAAACAATCATTAACGTCCCTTTTACCTCTTTAAGGGATTAAATTACATCATAAAAACAACCTCTGTAAAAAATTAGCTTTCCCGCTCCAAACTTATTATCTACTATAAAAAACGTTCAAGCGTAAACGAAATGTCCAATTTTTAAACAGCACAACCTTATTACTGTGCCAAACGCACTATCTGTATTATTACTCTTTGACTCTAATGTGGAGAGCGGTACACGTTGACGTGCGACACAGCCTCCTCGTACAAACGCTATCGGGAGACTGACTTTCGGAGCGAGCGCTGTCCGCGAATGAAATGATAAGGTTTTTATTGATTTAATGGCACACTATAATGATTTTGTAAAATGTTGAACTTAAATTTTATAAAGCAATAAATTGTCTGTAACAAAGTGAAAAAATCACCAAAATCGTTTCAGTAGTTTAGAAGTTATAAGAAAATTCTTGCGTAAAAATAAGAGAGATATTCGATTTTTTTTCGTCAAAAATAACAATGAAATTTGAAAAAACGAACTTAAAATTTAAAGTTAATTATATTTTACGTACAATGTATATTTTTTTTAAATTATTGGATTAACGGTTTAGGAGAAGTAGGCTTTCAAAGAGAAGTATATTTCGTAGTTTGGCGTATGTTATCGCCTTAAAACCCCATTTTTAGGGTTTTTTACTCTATCTATAAAGCTAAAGAGCTTTAGCAAAAAATTATTTGTCGTGTTTCTCTATTTTCGCATAAACTCCAGAATTTCAAAAACATACCAATGACTAATTGGACATAAAATAAGACTTAAGCAAAGTAATTAACCTAAAAACCTAATTAATCTGATGAGGCCAAATATTCTTGCTTACAGTAATTAGCGAAGTATAATAATTTACAAAAATTGTTCGCAATTTGATTACAGATGTACAAAAACTATAAAAATTAGTGTAGTTGAATAAAATTCTTCATCCATACTAATATTATAAATGCGAAAGTAACTCTGTCTGTCTGTCTGTTTGTCTGTCTGTTACGCTTTCACGGCCAAACCACTGAACCGATTTGGATAAAATTTGGTACAAATATAGTTTGAGACCCAAGAAAGGACATAGGATAGTTGTTATCCCGGAAATCCCACGGGAACGGGAACTATGCGGGTTTTTATTTTAGAATTTTTTCCACGCGAACGAAGTCGCGGGCACAGCTAGTATTGTATAAAACAAAATAATATATATATTTTTTAAATATATAAATTTTTTAATGACATTTCAATTTTATTTTTTAAATTTTAACTTAAGCAAGTGTAAGACTTTCTCCAACAAAATACCAATACACCAGATTCTTCTAAGCAAGCTTATAAAAGTAAAGGTGGGATGGGTTACCAATCGCCTAGTGACACCAAAAATGGTAACAAGTTTTTTTTTTATGATGCCTACCTGGGGGGAAAGAATTAAATGCCACATGCCATGCAATGCTTTCCAAACCGGTATACGGCATTGATAAGCACTGTCGCTTCTGTGGCAGAAATATAAGCAGCAAAAAATAATATTGAGTAAGGAAGTTTTTTCTAAACGTTAGGTAACTTAAACTTATACACGTAACTACTCGTCATATTATTGGGAAAAGACTGAGAGGAAAACTTTATTGTTTTCCTTGTACGCTGTTTTTATTTCGTTACCTGAATTAATTTTCATCTAAAGTATGTAATTCTACGTATTGTTATTACGTGTTAAACACGTATGCATTATAATCGTGATATTTGTATAGAAACTCCTCAAACTCGTCCTTACACGTTTGCAGTAAGTAAGAACGTTAGCCCCATTGACATAATACTGGTATTATACAGTATTGGTGTATGCATATACAATATACATACATCAATATTGTATTATATGTAAGACATGTCCCTATGAAATATTAATTGAATACTTGTAAGACTACGTGAAGGCCTTGAATAATTCTTCAAGGTTCCGCACCCAAACAGTGATAAATAGAATCCTATTAATATGCCTCCGTTGTATGTTTGTCTGTCACTGGACTCAATCTATTTAATAGAAATAGGAAGACATTTTAAATTGTCACAGATAAAGTGTTACTGTAGCCACTATCATACAAGCAACCTTTGAAAATGGGATTTTTTTTACGTTTTGCTTTCCATGCCTATCTTATAAAGTGAAGTCATACCTTAAGTTAAAACTTATAAACAGACACTTAAAAATCCACAAAATCTATAAAGCCTACATCACAATCAAAGAAAAGTTAATTGATTTATCTATTTTCAAGTTCCAAAAATAAAACTGACGCATTTTTTCGAATTTCGGGATATGCACGTATTCGTTAGAATAAATTAAAATACATATCTATTAAAAGTTGATCTGACTGTCAAACGATTAAAAAATAATACATATTAAAAAAACAAAATTTCTGGAAACATACATTTACGGCTCCAGAACAAGTATTTACCTACTCTTAAATAATTATATGTTCTGTGTTTTTTTTATTAAATAACTATACCGAATACAAAAAATATAACTTAACCGTCCCTTTTTGTGTTTTAAATACTATGTATTACCGAATTTAGTGTTAACTATTTATTAGCATGTCTCGCAAGGTGTGCAAATGTTAAACCTTAAAGTAAGTTCTTTCATTTCACAATTTTAGTTAATTAACAAACGTGTTGAATAATAAACTTCTTACAAAGAACCTGCAATCTTTACAAATCCATTCTCACGTTTTTACTCCTTGGAAACTCACGTCCTATTAGTTACGTAAACTAAAAGCGAGTTGACTATTTTTAACTCCACTAAAAACCGGAAACGCGAACCCGTGCCACAAATTACGGGACGGTATGGCGAACGTATGGTACTTCCGTTTTTGCCTGAGTGCGTCCCACCCCAGTTTAAGGGCTGTTCCGGAAGGGACTTTAATAAGCTCAAAAGTCAACTGAACCTTTGTTCCGATTCAAGCTTCCGCTTTTTTGTAAAGTTATTTTAATAAAGAAACAGCAAAATATGTATTGTTAACGATTTAACGATTTTTGTATGTTTAGGATTTTGTGTACTTAGGTAAATAAACTAATAAACAAATTCTTTACACGGAAGGTGTATTTATATTATTTGTTATCTTTAGTAAAATAATTTTAACACTAACTACAAAAACTTTGTATGTGAAGATTTCTGTATTCGGTCTACATATATTTTTAGTAAGACAATTACTAAAAAGCAGTGATAACTGATAACCCTGCTACTTCTCTCTATCTCTTGCTTCTCTATCTCTGCTTGCTTTTTGGACATTAGACAAATAATTATCCATTCGTCAGGCCATCTCTAACTTTCCCAATCTTTTTCTTGCAAAAACTTTTTCCCATTTTATTTGGGTTTCATTATTAATGATCCAAACCAATTCCATTTAAAGGAGAAAAGAAAACATAAATGTTGACGTTAAGTTTTTTTCTTATACTTTACATTTTTTTTCATATCATAGATAGCAAACAAGCAGATGGGTCTCCTGACGGAAAGAGTCAACCATCGCCTACAGACACCAAAGGTGTAAATGGTGCGTTGCTATCTTGTGGCGAGATCTAATGCCACATGCATAAGTTGAATAAGTCTACCGGCTACCTTACCCTCTAAACCGGAACACGACAGTGACAAGCACTGACGCTATTGCGGCAGGAATTGGTAAGGCGGTGGTACCAGACCCGGGCGAGACAATGCAGAACTCTACCACCTAGTAGCCACGATGTTAGTGACTTGCATAGCCAATCAGTCGCCTTTTACGACATGCCTGGCAGAACGGCAGTTGATCTATTCTTCAAAGGAGCCCGAAACCAACACGGGGAAAACATAGAAAGTTTAAAATTGCAACAAACATTTTGATATTTTAATGGATGGTCTTTTAACAGTTGTGTGAAAAATAGCAGTGCCTGATTTTAATGTTTTACAGAAAGAAACACCTTCAAATAGTAAAACATTTTAAATATTATATCTTACACGTTGATTTTATAAAAAATAGGAAAAGAAAATTAAAAATATATGTAAACAGTTGGCCCTGCAAGACATCTCTAAAACATCCCGCTAAATTAAGGTATTTTAAGCTCAAAAGAGTAAAAACTATAAAGCATAGATTTTTTCAGCTCAAATATCTATTTTGTTAAAAGTAGCAGTGTATTGATTTTTAAAAAGCTGGAACAGGAATGGCAGTAAGTATATCGATTTTTGTAAAGCTGTAAATTTTGGAAAAGATGATCGATTTTAATTTTTCGAATAGCATACGAATCTCAATTATTGAGATCTTAAATATTGCTTTAGCTAAATAATCGATAGACTGACAAAAGCGATGTCAAAAAAACTTTTTTATTTTATTTTCTTCATAGTTAAATCCCAAACAAAGTAGCCGATTTTGATCCAATTAAATAATTTTGCTAAAAGCTACGTCATTTTAATATTTGAAAAATTGTAACTTTGAGAATTAGATTCGATTTTGATTTTTAAAACGGCATTCGACGTTTTTTTATTAGTAAGATATCATAGAGTACAAAAAAAATATTGGTTTAAAAATTTCGAAGTTATGTCAAAAAAACACTTATCAACATTTTTCGTCAACGATTACTCCTAAACGGATAAACCGATTTTGATGCAATTTATGCATTAGACGTAAGTTTTTGAGGAATAGAGCTGATGAGTTTTGTACTAAATCGGTACAACAATCTAGAAGTTACATTAAAAAAATACTGTTTCTAAAAAAGTGAAAACCCCGATTTTCGAAAACCGAGACACAATCACTAACGTCGTTACCTACATACGTAGCGGTAAGCTAAAAAAATGAATATACCATTGATTATTATTTGTTCATATTCTAGATAACCACAGTTTGACAGTTCTCGCTTGGGCTATATCCCATGGTGTACAAAAAACACAAGATAAAGGTAAAAACATGTAGGCACGTACGCTAAAAATAAAACATTTAGGTAACCCGATAAAAGGGTACTCCGGCGCAGCTCACGACCTATTACCGCCCGATCGTTTACGCCCGACATTATTTATCGTTTCCTCTCAATAATTCTCATTCGGCAACAATACTCCACTCGCCCGGCCAAGAATCAACTAATACATTTACGATGTGTCAAGGGGTAAATCGATTTAACGAGAGTTAATTTTGAAAAAAACCATCAGACAATTATCTCTTAATTATACGCCCATATAAATGCGGTTGACAGAGTTACGTCCGATTTCCGAAACACAAATTAATTTTAACAAGCAATTAATCTGTGTTTAATGTAATTTTTACCTGCAAATGATCTGATAAACATAGAATAATTGCTTGTCCGTTAGAGTTAGATTTAAGAGTCAATTAGTGATTCACATAATTATGTTATTAATATTTTCTTTAATTTTATTTTAATTTGACGCATTTCGATAAATTGTGCAAACGATAGGTTTTTTAATCTTTTGTTTGCCTGTTTGACTTGTTTTCGTGTTCTTTACTTATAATGAGGCAGGCATCCATTATCAATACATAGTATAAAACAAAGTAGCTTTCTCTGTCTGTCCCTATGTATGCTTAAATATTTAAAACTACGCAACGGATTTTGATGCGGTTTTTTTAATAGATAGATTGATTCTTGAGGAAGGTTTTAGTATATAAACCTTTCCGATATTCCCACGGGAACAAAAGCTACGCGGGTGAAACCGCGGGCAGGCCGCTAGTGTAATCATAAAAGCGAAAGTCTGTCTGTTACGCTTCAATTGCTAAGTCACTAAACCGATTTTGATGAAATTTGGTAAGGAGATAGTTGAAGCGACGGGGTCAAACTACTTTTTTCCAAACATCTACCCCTCAGGGACCGAAACAGAGGATGAAATATTGTATGAAATTTCTACATGTTTATTTATTCGCAACCGAAGCTGCGCGGGTCAGATAGTCCATTGTAAGTCAGGAACGCCTTGACCGATCTTGATGACAATTAATATACACATAATAAGATAACATGATTTTTTTTTATAAAAAAATACACATGATTGCGCAAATGATAGGCAACATAATTTTTTTCATCATCAATGAATTTACGCCGTGCGGAGCGGTCGATAATTAATAGCTATTAAATAAGATTCCTTTTTCAATGAATAGGTTATTTGCTATCCCGATTAATCCCGAATTCAAATTAAAAAAAAATGGACCTTCGTGTACCAGACCACTAAGCATAAGTATATGGAGGCGACGATGTCGATAGTGTGGGACATAGGCATTACTCAGAGGACACAGCTAGAACTATATATGTATATAAATCCGTAGTATTTGTCGGTACATTCAATTTGAAGAACATTTTCAGATAAATATTCCTTTTTGACAATTCATCTATTTTGAATTTTTTTTATCTGTTGAACTCAAGGATGACTGGACTTACATATTTTGATGTAAATTGATATAGAGCGAGCTCAAATAATATACTACTCAATATTTTTATTAATCGTCAGTAAATTTACGCCCAGCAAAGTGGGAAGGTATTGACTAGTACACTACAAAGCTTTACTTTATATATGTATGAAATACACGTCCAATTTCATAGCGGAAACTGAACATAAAAATACAAAAGTATCAATATTTTTTTAACGTCCTGTTAAGACAAAGAAATTCCAACTTTCTTTTAACAATCGATCATGAGAAATGTTAACGAAGTTAAAATGCAATTAGTTAGTCGAGAGGGAAGCTCAAAGCAGTGGGGGTCCTAGTTACTACGATATAAGCTATCATTTCAAGTAACAAAAAATGTTAAACAATCTATATACATATAATAAAATCGTAAGAAAGTCAATGTATGTCCGGGGTAAACTCAAAAAGTACTGCATGGATTTACTTCAAATTTTGCATGAATATTACTAACAGGTCGGGTCAACATATAGGCTACATATTATCACGCTATCACCTACGAGGGAGAAGCTGTGCGGACTAAACGAAGTCCGCGCGAACGAAGTTGCGGGCAACAGCTAGTTAATAAAATAAAAGGAATAAGCACATTTATATCTTCAGACCCCTAACGCAGTAGACCGTGAAAACCGCGTGCATAAACATATATAAATTGAAAAAAAAACTCGCCAGTTCAATAATACAACTCGTTGATTCCATAATTTAAATGAAGTAAAACTACAAACAAACGACTTCCCAATTCTCCGTATTGGTCCCGGACTCCTTTGAAGAATTGACTGCCGTTCTGCTAGGCAGGTCGTGAAAGGCAACCGATTGGCTAAGCGAGTCACTTCCATTATGGCTACTAGGTGGTAGAGTTCTGCATTGTCGCGCTTGGGTCTGGTACTACCGCCTTACCTATTCCTGCCAGAATAGCGTTAGTGCTAATTACTGTCGTGTCCCGATTTGGAGTGTATGGTAGCTGGTAAACTTATGCATAAGGCATTAGACTTTACCACAATATAGCAATGCATCATTGACCTCTTTGGTGCCTATAGGCGATGGTTGACTCTTTCCATCAGGAGACACATCTGCTTGTTTGCTATCTTATAATATTAAGATAAATAAAAAAAACTGTATCTCCAGAACCCTGCATTATATATTCAACAAATTAAAATGTGACGATCTAATGTACTGTGGCAAAACTGTACATTGAATATTTTTTTAAAAGAAAACTTGGGGCGTGATCCACAATCGACATTAAAGCCAAAAATATAGTTTTTAGAATTTTTGTCTGTTTGTCTGTTTATCTGTTTGTCTGTATGTATATCCGGGGTAAACTCAAAAAGTACTACATGGATTTATTTCAAATTTTGCATGAATATTAATAACAGGTCGGGTCAATATAAAAGCTACATATTATCACGCTATCATCTACGGGGGAGGTGCTGTGTGGAGTAAACGAAGTCCGCGCGGACGAAGTCGCTGACAACAGCTAAACAGCTAGTACATAATAAACACCCAAAACCAGGAATACAAACATCTATGCTCATCACACAAATGTCAATCACGATGCTAATACATTGAAATACATATTACTTAAATATATTGAATAACACCTAAACCCAGATGCCCGTCAATCGAAGTCGTGCCCCATCGATTTCTAGTAAGGTTCGCAAACCACGCGTCAAACGGAATTGTCATGTTACAATTTAACACTTATATTCAAACTTTCATAATCGCGGGTCGATACCAGAATGAATTTGATGTCATCGCATTGTTGGATACATTACAGATTGCCTCCATTGCAAGTATTACGTAACTGTAATATTTCATTCAGATTCATTTGTGTTATTATGTAATACGTTGCATTGTAATAATAACAATCTGCCTTAGTTCTAATTCAAAGTTTTTTTACGTATTTTATTTTCCTTTCGACTTGCAAATGTTACGTATTTTTCTATCTTATAAAATCTTAGTAGAAGTATAACGTCGTGAAGACTATGTTAAAAACAAGCAGCCCCCCCAATTCACGTAATTGACTAAAAACGCTTAGAGCTTTCACACACATAAGCACGATAGAACGTCGAGACGTGCTACGACGCGGCATAATATGTAAGAAAATGTGTAAGTGTCTTAAATGCTTCGACTCGCTTGCCGCTTGATTACGTGAATTAGGCCCCAGATGACTCTCGTGATGGAAAGAGACTACAATCGCCTATAGATATTAATGTTCGCTTATATCTGTGTTGCGGGATGGTAATGCCACGTGTATAAGTTTACCAAATAGCTAAACCTTCAAATTGAAGCCCGACAGTGTTAAGCATTGACGCTATTGTAGTAGGAATAGGAAAGGTGTTACTAAAATCAGGCCAGACGTTGCAGAGCTTTAACGCCAAAAGTCATAACGGTATTAAAACGTTTGGCCTATTTTTTGTATTTTACACTCAGGCAGAGAGGCAGAATAGACTATCTATTCTTACCAAAATGGAATTCTTCCTCTGTGTTGGTCTGGGCTTCTTTGAGGAATAGAACATCTGCCGTTCTGCCAGACAGTTCGTAAGAGTCGAACGATTGGCTATGCGAGTCACTACCACAATGGTAGAGTTCTGCATTGTTTCGCCCGGGTTTGATACTATCGCCTTACTTATTACTGCTGCAATAGTGCTTGTGACTGTCCTGGTTCCGGTTTGGAGGGTAAGGTTCGTAACATAGATAGCAACACACCATTAACACCTTTAATGGTTGTTTATTCACATCAGGAGTGCCACCTGCTTATTTGTTATCTTATGATATAAATAATGACGTGAAAGGAAATAATTCCTTTTACGTCCTTAATTTCAAAATCCTCATTATCCTCAAAAACATTTTAATTGACACTTATTCAAAAGCTTCGAAACAGTTAGAACGTGAGATCGAAATTAGAAACACGATGAGAACCTACCTAACAATAGAATAAAGGTCCATTAAAATAGCATGTGAACATAAGAAAACAATACAAGTGTCACATGTTAGATATGTTCTAAAACAAGATCTACGGTGCATGGGGATAGAACCGTTATGTGATACTTCATTATAAATACACATAACGTAACATTTTAGTATCTTCACGCCCGTATTCCCAAAGAGGTCGGCAGAGATTCAACCAGTGTACACACGATTAGCCAAAGATACTTGTTCCCACAATGTGATAGGTAGCAAACCTATCGCCACGCTGACACTTATTCAATCCCGGGTTTTAAAAATCAGGAAAATAAAAAAATACACATTTGAATTGCGCGACCCAGATCGAACCCGCGATCTCATGTGGTCAACACCGACACTGGACCAATTGGCATTTTTTCAATTCATATTTTTGAAATAAAAAAAACCCCTATCCAAAAACTTCAAGATCTTTTAAGATCATTACAAGGTATCATACAAAAAAAATTGAGCCAAAATTTTCATGGCGGACTTCATATTTGACCATTTTCAAAAATTCAAAATTTTACAAATTTGGCATTTTTCAAAACTTTTTCCAAATTTTTTTTTCTATAGCCCCAAGTGTCCCCTTTTAAACAAACGAAAGCCCCATTCATGTATCTATAATAGCATTCGAGATATTGCAAAAACAAAATTGAAAAACTAGAAAAATCGCGAAATTTTGAATTTGTATATCTTTCGAAAAAATTTTTTTATTTTTTTTCCTTTGGCAGAACTTCGTTTTATGATAAAAGAAAACTTCTGACCAAAATTCATCCAAATCGAAAGGGGTCGATTCCAACTATTGGTCGATTTGACATGGAATGGAATGGAACCCATGTATGTATATGTATGTGTGTACTGTAATTGAACAGAGGGTGGAACTTTGAATTAGCAGTAAGTAGTAGTGTAGCATGGACAATCTAGGGGCCATAGATGATCTCACGACCCTGCTGCCTTGCTGCAGGGCCAATAGGATGTGCCCCTACTTGCTAGCATACGTCACAATTAAGGTGGCAATTAAGGGTTATCCCCATTTTTACACTCTAGATTGCCCCTGAGGCAGGTGTGTGAATAGCCCGTCATAGTCTAACTGCATGTACGAGAGGTCCGTAAAGCGGGGAATTCACTAGACAGACATGCCCGCGGGCAAGTCGGCAGACATATTAGCCGAAATTTGTTACTATAGGCCAGGCTGCCCGCGTCGGTAATACACTTGACAGACATTTGCACAGACCTATAGTAGCAAACTCCGGCGAGCATGTCTGCAGACTTGCCCGCGGGCATGTCTGTCTAGTGAATTCCCCGCTTAAGATAAGTAATATAACTTACGAGGTAGTCTTTATTGGTAATAACTGTAGTCATATAGGTTTTACTTAAGTGAGCGGGTCATCTGGCAGAAATCAGTCCTCATTGCCCGTGGTCATTTACAACACTAAGAGATGCGATGCCGACTTCTAAATACGTACTCGTAGTCGGCCTTATATTTAAAAATTTCTAAGAGACAGCAGTGCGATTTCCATTTCTAAAGACATACTCGTAGTCGACGTCACATTTAAAAATTTCCATATCAAAATTAGACAAAATCGAGTTATAAATTTAAACTTTTTGTATGAACAAACCCATAACATAAATAGAAAAAAATTATAACACTTAGCAGAATCGAATAGGCTGACTTTTAACGAATAAGACAGCCTTCTGTGTGTACTATATCTGTGTAATAAGACAGCCAACACAAAAGTGTAAAATCATTATACATCACAATTATCAAACCAAATATGTGCATTGTTATTTACTAGGTGGTAGAGTTCTACATTGTCTCACCCAGGTCAGGTACCACCGCCTTACCTATTCCTGCCGCAATAGCGTCAGTGCTTGTCGCTGTCGTGTTCCGGTTTGGAGGGTAAGGTAGCCGGTAAACTTATGCATGTGGCATTTCTCGCTACAAGATAGCAACGCACCATTAATATATTGTATAATAAATAAGCTAACAAATCTTCTGATGGTAAGACAGCCATAACCTGTAGACACAAAAGTAGCAGTGCCTTTTCGCGCGGTGGCAATTAAACGCCAGATTCATAAGCTAACCAGCAAACTACGACAAATCATCAAAATACGACAATGACAAGCTCTAATAAGCACTGACAAGCAATGTTACTGGGGCGACTCAAATGAGCATATCGCGGGTATCGCACTTAGGCTAATCTTCAGTCATCAAAGCAAAACTACCATTTAATACGCGTAACTAATTAATTGTTTTTATACCGAAAGAGACAAGTGTTATAAGATAGTAACATATACCTTGATGAAAAGAAACACCTATTTTTTATTATTTCTTAAGATAGCAAACAAGCAGATGGGTTTCCTGATGGAAAGAGTCAACCATCGCCTATAGATACCAAAGATGATAATGGTGCGTTACTATCTTGTGGCGAGGTCTAATGCCACATACATAAGTTTACCGGCTACCTTACCATCCAAACCGGAACACGACAATGACATGCATTGACGCTATTGCGGCAGGAATAGGTAAGGCGGTTGTACCAAATACCCCAGCGAGACGTTGCGGAACTAGTGATACGTATAGCATAGCCAATCGGTCGCCTATTACGACCTAACTGCCAGAAAACCAGTAAGTCAATTCTTCAAAGGTGCCTGGACCAACACGGGTGATTGAAAATAACTATTCCTTATAATGCTAGTTAATGGTGCGATGCTATTAAATAAGCGAATCCTCAAACAGTACCATGTTTCATCTGCCCCCCCTACTTTTTCACACACATAAACACAAACATAGAATGTCGAGACGTGCTACGACGCGGCATAATATGTAAGTGTCTTAAATGCTTCGACTCACTAGCCGCTTGATTACGTGAATTAGGCCCCTGTTTGTTTGCTATTCTATAATATTATAAAACTGTAATGGCAAGCGCATTAAATTATGAAACAGTACTATCTACTGTCGACGGGTGGCCGACGGAAATTAAATCGACACGCCCTCATTTCTCGCTAACACAACGTTTATTGTGGAGTAGTAAAATTGAAAGAGTTTAATACTTATAATTCTATACTCATAGTTGAGGCTTGGTTGAAAATCTATTAAATTCAGATTTTGCTTAACTGGCGTATTTGTATTGAGACTCCAATACTAGACTTCAAGTAGGCAGCTGCTAAATATTCCAAGTATAAAAAACCTTGAAAATTTTGATAAACCCATATCAAACCTCTCGGCTAGCCTAAAGCTCTTAGGGCTTTTACAAATATAAACACGATAGATACAACGTAGCACGACGCGATTTAATAAGAAAATAGTGTTATAGCCCTAAACGCTTTTACTTGATTGTCATTTTGTTACCGGAATCGGGCCCAAGTGATCGGGTTCTAGTTCTACCAGGAATAAGCGTTTGTATGATCAGCATACTAATTTTATATTTCTCAGTTTGGCTGTTGAATGTCATGCTAGCCTTTACCCGCAACTTCGTAACCCAAAAACATTATTTTTTTGCTCAGTCAGATAGGAAATAATTCTATGTTACTACTGTACAGTGTAACTTTTCTAATGTAGAAAGAATTTTTAAAATCGATCCAATTTTTTTTTAATTTTATTAATTTCAAACAAATAACAAGTCTTCTTTTTAAAACATTAGTGTAGATTTAAGAGTATTAAAAAATTATCTAGTATGGCCCACCATCTTTTTTTTAATTACATGATACTTGCTTATTGTATATTACCTATTATACACGAAAAAAAAATCAGTCGAATCACGGCGTTTAGGTAGCTAAAATAAAACTCTGTTCTCTGGGGGCGTGACAAAATTCTTTTATTTACATAACAATATATCACAATCTACTATTTATTTAAGATTAAAATATGATATTATTATTATTATTCATATATGTAATGTTTTTATTATTATATTAACACACTTTATGTACTGACTTATACTTTTTATATATAAACACTAAAACAAAGCACTAAGTTTCCTTTTTTGACCGTCTCGTGGGAGCATCATAGAGGACTCACTGAAAATCAGTGTTATAGCAAATATTGCTATAGCGTATGCTGAGATGAGCATCCTTTTGGTATCACATCACTTTAAAAAAAAGTAGTATAAGTTTACTTTTTGTTACTTGTTATATTTTTTAATTTGTTCTTTTATCCTTACAAACTAATAAATATTGTATATTGTATATTGTCTACTATAAAATATTATGTGAAAATGTGGTACCAATAAATACTATCTTATCTTATATAGATGACTAGAAAATCGGCGGAGTTGTCACGTTTCTCGTAATGCGTAATTATCGTAATTGTTTATTTTTTGCAAGACACATAATAGACTTGTATATTAGTGGCAGTCGTTGCCGATTGATTTTTGATGATGTGACATCGCAAAAATGCATCCAGCGAACATTAAGCAATTGGCGACGTTTTTGAAGATTTTGTTGTTAGGTACGCTTATAAGGGGCAATCCATAAATAACGTCACACGATTTTCGTGATTTATTGACCCCTCCCCCGTGCTTGTCACAGCTGGTTACATTTGTGAGACCCCCCCCCATCTAGTGTGATGTCACATATTTTACATTGGAAAAATGATCTTCAATTTTTTTATCTAAACAGGTATTATATTTTGAAAAAAATGTGATGTCAAAAAATTTGGAACCCCTCCCTTTCACATCAGACTTTGTCACATCACACTTCGTCACATTTCGTCGACCTTCTCCCTCCCCCTTAACGTGTGACGTAATTTATGGATGGCCCCTAAGGTCATCGCTTACCGCTGGCGGATTGCAAATTTTAGGTGATACGCCTGTCCATACATTCCGTGAAAGAAGTTGGTATCAAAGTTTATATCTAATTGATTTTACTATAAAAATGTAGTAGGAAATGAATGATTCTTGATATCCGGAGTTGTTTTTTGTTTTTAATTTCCGGAAAAAAACTTAAATTTTGCCCACAAATACCACAATAACATTTTATATTATAAAATAATATTTTACAAACAAATCGCAATTATTGTGTTATTTGAATGCAAAATTTCAATTTAAACTTTCAAATCCGCATAATTTAGAAAAAAAAATCATATAGGTAATTTATCATCGATCATTTCCGTCAAGATGTTTTATACGAAAATCTAATAGATATGAGATCTACCACAACGCCTTTCAAGGAGTGTATCGAATTTCTAGTAACCCTGTAGGTATATCTGACTGAGCTAGTATAATAATAATAATCGTAATACAGTATTATCGTAATGGTATGAGATGAAGTGTTCGAGGCGTGTCAATTTAATATCCGTCGGTGGGCCGCCATGATGGATGGCACTTTTATTAGCCCTATGGCCGGACGTGCGTCGACTTTAACGATTTGACGTGAGGTAGCCAGTCAATTTACCAAGAAATTTCGGCGACAGATAGATATCGTTTTCTTATTAGTGTGACAATAGGAAACAATAAAGATAATGGAATCAATGGGCATTATTACACCGGTCGACGGACGGTTAGGTGATAGCACTTATTTGTAGCCGATTTCAAATAAAGGACGAGGTTTCCAAAGACCTACAAAATTATATTTTTTATGTTAAAGTATAATAAAATATAAAAAATTTAATATCAACTCTGTGGTCTAATGATCCAGCACTGGCGTTGACCACATGAGGTCCCGGGTGCGATTCCCGGGTCGGGCATTAAAAAAAGCGTTTTTTCAGTTTACTGATAAACACAACGTTGCCCGGAAAGTGCCCGGTTGGCGATAAGCTTGCCACCTATCACATTGTGGGACGAAATATCTTCGGCTAATCGTGGGTGCACTTATACCTCTGCCTACCCCTCCGGTGATACGGGCTTTTTTTTAAATATAAAAATTTATATTATACGGAAACAAGCAGATCGCTCTCCTAATGTAGGATAATATTATCATATGCATAAGTTTACCAGCTACCTAACCCTCCAAAATCAACACGACAGTGCCTGTCACTGACGTTAATGCGGATAATAATCTATCAAGTGAAAAAAATCTAAACTTAGCTTAAACAATGGCACATAATCAGACATTTAAAATTTATTATAACACCCGTTTATGCAAAACTTTTCTTTTTATGAATAACGTTTTTAGTAATAATCAAATATATGTAAGTCAACGCTCATTATGTCTAATTTCATACATACTACGTATTGCCACGCCGTAGTCATTGCGATACAATGAAAGCTTATCTACACACGCATGCTCAAATAGGTTTATTAATAACGCCATAAAATACACAATCGTATTTTTTCTTACATTTAAACCGTAGCTATTAGTGTCGAGATAACGCAAAACCCAAATCGATAGACAAGGTGTTTAATGGACTGTCTCGAGGTGATCGATACGTAACGCACAAACAATGGTGGTGTCATCAATTTCAATGGCTTACGGCTCTACTGGTGTGCCTTAAAAAAATTGCAAGCGGTTCCAGGTAGGCCGGCGTTAGCCGTTGTTAAATTGCCTATTGTATACCGGCGCCTATTGGTTTTTATATCAACGGGATAGTGCGCGTTTGTAAATCTGTTTTGTCTTGTTAGACACTGAACCTTCAATACAAAGTATTTTTTATATTATAAGATAGCAAACAAGCATATAGCTTTTGATTCTGTTTTACAGAAGTTACAGTTGTGGGAACGAGAGGTGGGCCCATTGCCCTTTAAAAAAGAGCAGATAGCTCCTTCTGATGGAAAGCGACAAACATCGTCTACGTATAGACACAAGAAATATTAATGGTGTGTTACTATTCGTATGGTGGGATGTTAATGCCATTGCAAGTTACATAAGTTTACCAGCTACCTTACCCTCGAAATCGAAACACAACAGTGACAATTAATAACGCTACTGCGGTAGGAATAGGTAAGGCAATGGTACCGAACCCGGGAAAGACATTGCGTTACTCTACCTGCTATTAAATCACGATAGTAGTGACACTAATAGCCAATCGCTCGCCTTTTACGAACTGCCTAGCAGAATAACAGATGGTCTGTTCTACGATGGGGGCTGGGGCTAGCCCATATTTATTTAGTTATTTTATGAGGTGTTTTACCCTTTATAAACAGAAGACTTTCCCTGACCGTATAACACTTATTTAGTTTTTAGAGCTTCAGAGATTCTACTAATCTTAGCGTCAAATCCACAGACCACATGATTACTAATAGACACGTCATTGGGAAAGAAACGTGTCGTCGTGCATATGAGCAAACGCTCCTATTACTGTCAAAAATAATCATACATTTCTAAGTACAATAATCATACATTGTGACAAAATAGAAAAAATACCATGTTTTACTGTTTCATCATACCGAATGAAATGACAAGGTTTAAAAATTACCCTTGAAATGATTTTATTTCATTGGTAAGTAGTATAACTCTGTATTTCTGTATAAAATTGCAAGATATACTGACGAACTAAGAAACTGTCTTGGTATCCGTTTAATCCGTGGTCAAATCACTCTTTTATAATTAGCATGCATACATTTCAGTTTAGCACACTATATTTTTGTCGCAATATGCAATAACTGATAACACCAATATTTTAAAAAATTAATATTCTTTCTTTCTTGATATGTACTATAATGAATTCTTAGTTAATTAGCTTAATCACAATCCTTAAATATATTTTCTTCATTTATCATCTATACATATAATAAAATCGTAGGAAAGTCAAAACTGTACATTGAATATTTTTTAAAAGAATACTTGGGGCGTGATCTACAATCGATATTGAAGCCAAAAATATAGTTTTTAGAATTTTTGTCTGTTTGTCTGTTTATCTGTTTGTCTGTATGTATGTCCGGGGTAAACTCAAAAAGTACTGCATGGATTTACTTCAAATTTTGCATGAATATTACTAATAGGTCGGGTCAACATAATATAGGCGACATATTATCACGCTATCACCTTAGGGGGGAGGAGCTGTGCGGAGTAAACGAAATCCGCGCGGACGAAGTCGTGGGCAACAGCTAGTAGAAAATAAGGTCAAATTAAAATACATTATAATGAACCGGTTTCACTTCTAAGGCATGTCACGGTTACAAAAGACACCTACAATTCTATATTAAGACGAGGTATTTTATACGGTATATGTTAATTTTACATTTTAATAAAAGGTCCTTGTACAATTTTCTAGGTATTTCCACCTTATTAAAGATTATCTATATAAGCTCCGAAAGTCGAATTTGTTGTGTGTACGAAGTAGTAATCCGTAATTGGCTTATGTTTGATGTAAAAAATTGTATTTTATCTTATAACTAAAAATGTTGTGGATTAATTGGTAATAAATAAATAAATATATAAATAAATACATATAATAAAATCATAGGAAAGTCAAAACTGTACATTGAATATTTTTTTAAAAGAATACTTGGGGCGTGATCTACAATCGATATCGAAGCCAAAAATATAGTTTTTAGAATTTTTGTCTGTTTGTCTGTTTATCTGTTTGTCTGTATGTATGTCCGGGGTAAACTCAAAAAGTACTGCATGGATTTACTTCAAATTTTGCATAAATATTACTAACAGGTCGGGTCAATATATAGGCTACATATTATCACGCTACCACCTAAAGGGCAGATGCTGTGCGGAGTAAACGAAGTCCGCGCGGACGAAGTCGCTGGCAACAGCTAGTAGCCTATACTCTAGAGGATTCTTTAAAGGAGAAAATAAACTTTTTCCTTCTATTCATTATTTTAGGGGACGAGTCTTCAAATATCCTTTCTCAGTGCTTTCTCACTATGTAAGGAACCCTTATTAAGTTCCAGTATTTTAAGTCCGCTGTTTAGTATATTATCTGACAATTCTGACTTACAGTGTCAGTTGATTATGTTTTGGAATATATAGGTACAATTTTTAAATTATACACAAATGTTTTCTTGTATGTCTTATTAAGATCATTTGTTTTTTATTTCATTATGAATGTATTTTTTATGCATCTTTATATATTAATATCCGGCATTTATACTACGATTATAGTGTGTACTTCGTTCGGTGTAAGATAATCATGTGGTTATGATTATCAAACGTTTGAATTATAGAATTTGGATTAAATAAAAAAAAATATAACACACGCTATATATTACACCCGAACAGTATACTAGTCTAACGGCCGGTTTCTAAAAGCTCAAATTAATTTTAACAAGCAATTAATATGTGTTTAACATAATTTTTACAAGCAAATGATCTGATAAACAGATTAATTGCTTGTTAAAATTAATTTGCGTTTCGGAAACCGGCCGTAAGCTTTACACTCATACAGGAAGGTCAGCTTTTCAAGTTTGCTAAGACTCAAACAAAGTCATAGAGAAACCCAGTATAGTTTGTGAAAGTATCATAAACCACCTACAACCATCCAAATACGAGACTGATATCGAAGACGACATTATGGCGTACTTACTACATGCACCATATCTGATACTACGTGGGCACCCACCTACAAACCTACCCACTGTCGTATTTTTCAATGAATCTAGCCTACGTGTCAATTAAAAAAAAGTCTAGCCTTCATTGCTATTACAAGAAAAACTTACCTTAAACGATGGCTGTTGAAGGACAGACCTTTACACTTACGCCAATAATACTGGCAGTTTCCGTGTCACAGATAGCACTCAAAAACACGATTTTAAATTTCGAAACGTCAGAATTTGAAAATTGAACGTGCGCTCGCGATCCGGAGCGGTGCTCGCCGCGACTGAAGCGAGATCGAGGCACGCGCCGGTGGGGACTTCATTCATAATCGAGTGGCGGGGCGGGGAGTTCGCTATATTCATTCATACAACCACCGAAGCGTGGTGACCTGTAGGTAATCGCATACCGCGAAAAACATAGGTTTGTCACCGTACCGGTTCCGAGGAAACCTGAGTTGTTATTTCATTCAACAAACGACACTGCTCCTTTAGCAGTCGGTACAGGGCCGATGGCACAATTAAGAATGCACAATCGGCGAAAGTTCGGTGAAATTGGAGAACGGTATTGTATACAATACCGGAAATCACTCTTTATGAATTAAATATTATAAAATGATGATGGACTTCATACATTTCGTTTAAGCATATAGGTGGAAAAGTCTTTCGAAAAGCGTTCTTTGAGGTGTTTATAGCATTAGATTTAATTAAATATAAATAACCTAATGTACTCCCAGGAACCTCGTAAGAATTATTACTACCGCTATTAATAGATATAGAAACTCCGTAGTCCGTAACTACATGACAGTTGTTCGACGATGTTTTTTATAAGATAGCAAACAAGCAGATGGCTCTCCTGATGGAGACAGACAACCATCGCCTGCCCTATATACATCAAAAATGTTAATGGTGTGTTGCTATTCTTGTAACGGGATGGCAAAGCCACATGCATAAGTCTACCGGCTACCTTACCCTCCAAACTGGAACAATACAATAACAAGCACTGACGCTATTGCTGCAGGAATAGACAAGGCGGTGGTACCAAATACCCGGGCGAGACATTGCGGAACTCTACTACCTAGTAGCTAACACAAGTTAGTCTCCAGTATTCTAAGCTACTAGGTAGTAGTAGTCGAAACAAAATGTCCCGAACCATTCCGAGATATCGCGTCCGTGAGAGGTGTCATGTGTCCGTTGATCGAATATTACTTGTATGCACATTGACTTTTGATGGTCTCCAGTATTCTGTGCTAGTAGCGACGATGGTAGTGACTCTTTCTTAAATTAAGAAACTCAAAAACCACTAGACCGATTTTACGGATCACGGATTAATATAGTTAGTATTTTAAGCCGAGTGAATCAGAGGAAGTAATGTGTGTAACTCACGCGAACGGAGTCGCGGGAAACAGCTAGTTTATAATATAAAACTGATTGGAAACCCATCGAGCACAGAGCAAGGAGTGTGTGTGTGTGTGTGTGTGTGAAGTGTGAATTAAAAAGACGAAACTGCCCCGTGGTTACCGATAGTAACTAATATAATCTGTGCCCATGATCTAGAGAGTAGCCTAGTCGACTTTGATTGTGAGGTGACACACGATCCGCGGGGCGGGCAAAATTATTATTCAGGTCTTTTCTAGGCTTTTCTCGAAAATCGAAATCTCAGAAGCAACTCGAAGTCTGGTGGTTATTTTATATTGTTGTACAATAACCTCGAATGAAAACGTGGAGCTATCGGTCTTGGATACCGTAAAAATGTGCAGAAGTAGAGATGGATTAATACCAATATTTCTCAAGATTAGGTGATACTAATATATTCACTTTCGAAGATTATAATATCTTAACTAATACGTCAGTATTAACTAATATTTCACTGTAATTTGGACCTTAAAGTAACAGTAATAAGATCTGATACTGATACGGCAGGAAAATATCTTAACTAATATTTCACTGTAATTTGGACCTTAAAGCACCAGTAATAAGATCTTATACTGATACGGCAGGAAAATATCTTAACTAATATATCAGTATTAACTAATATTTCACTGTAATTTGGACCTTAAAACAACAGCATACTGCAGGAAATACGTCTGTCTCATTCGTACGTACGACGCGGCGTATCCGAACGGGCGCCAATCTAGTGAATCCGAACTATTCCGAAGATCGAATGATATTATCCGATTCATTTTGGATACCCAGATATTAGGCGAATATGAAATATTAGCATATTACAGTTCGCCGGATTACTAATCCACGAATCCTTTCAATATTACTAATATCTTAGCGAATACTAATATATCAGTCACACCATTATGCGGAAGTCGTTATCGGATCGAAAAAATTCGGCGATGCGGAATCACCTCCCATCTCCTCAACCAAAAAACTGGTTTACTGTCCTTGGTCAAATGTAGAGTCACTTTAA
This sequence comes from Apodemia mormo, assembly GCA_036924255.1. Classification (NCBI taxonomy): domain Eukaryota; kingdom Metazoa; phylum Arthropoda; class Insecta; order Lepidoptera; family Riodinidae; genus Apodemia; species Apodemia mormo. Next base: position 40,963,918 of record JAUPFN010000005.1, on the reverse strand, counting down.
TCAATTTCAGTTGTACCACCCAAAAAATTTGGTTTTACAAAGGGTCGCTGAACCGTAAACGCTGGTGTGGAATTATTGAAAACATTTATAAATCAGGAAACTACACTACTATGGAATTAGAAATAAGGCAATTGATCTTCTGGTTTCTTATTTAAATGGAAGAATGCAAAAGGGTGAAGAATTGAAGAAGATCAAATGATACTGCTGTCTCCATGGACAGTGACAAGTTAGTGGAAGAGACCTGGATCTAGTGGGGCTAATACTAGATAAAAAATTACATTGGGGAACGCACTCCATTATGTTAGCTAAAAGTCTTGCACATCCATGTTGATCCGGCTTCCATTTTGAAGAATAGATCATCTGACTCTCTGCCAGGCAGCTTGTAAGAGGAGACCGATTGGCTATGCGGGTCACTATCATCGTGGCTACTAGGTGGAGCTCTGCATTGTCTCGCTCGGGTCTTTCCCTATTCCTGCCGAAATAGCGACAGTGCTTGCCACTGTCGTGTTCCGGTTTCAAGGGTACGGTGACCGGTAAATTTATGAATTAAAACTGACATTAAAACCCCGCCACAAGGATTTACACGATTAACATCTTTGGTGCCTATAGGCTGTGGTAATCTCTTTCCATCAGGACACCCATCTGCATGTTGTCTATTTTATTTTACATCAAAAATCTGTAAACCGGATGACTCTGCAGGCCATCCCTGAAACTTCCCACTAAATTGAGGAATTTTAAACTTAAAGATATTTTCATTTCAAAGATCTAGTGTGTTGATAAACAGCATATTGATTTTTGCAAAGCTTGGAAGCGATGATGAATTTTGTTCTTTCAAATGGCATTAAACGCAATTTTTGAGATCTAAATTGTTGTTATAGCTACATACTCAATAGGTAGAAAGAGTAATGTCAAAAAACATTTTTATTAAAAAATGTCGTCATTAATAAATCCCAAATAAAGTGACCGATTTTGATCTAATTTACGGTATTTGACAAAGTTTTTTAAGAAGAAAAGTTGGTAAGATTTTTAAATCAATTGGCATGTTAGCCTTAAAGTAATTTAAGAAAATGTAAAGTAGTTTGTTTTAAACTAAATAATTTTGATATTTGAAAAGCTAAAACATTTAGAATCTTGATTCGATTTTCATTAAACATATTTTTTGGGGTACTAAAACATTGTAGAAGGTCAAAAAATGATTGGTGAAAAATTAAAAATAAAAGTTATGTCGAAAAAACACTTTTTTCAAAATTGTTCGTCAACGATAAACCGATTTTGATGTAATTTGCGGCATTGTATACAGATTTTTAAGGAATAGAGCTAATTAGATTGTGTAGTTAATCGGTGCATTAATTTAGAAGTAATTATAAAAAAAACAGTTTGTCCGAAAAAAGCTGAGTATTTTTTTCAAAATTTCTCAAAAGCTACTGGGCCAAATCGATTCAGATTTTCAGGAAGTCTAAATTTAACGGAACGTTATCGAATGCCATCGACCACGTTTCGATTAGTTAAGTCATTCACAAGTTATAAGATGTTTATATATATACATATACACTAACACTCACACACATACATACATACAGACATACTGACGTCATCGCGAAAGCTTCCTAGGACCTCAAATCGTGGAGATCTGGTGAAAACTAGAATTTCAAAAATAACTTCTTTATCTCCTATCTTTCTATCCTTTCGTAGTATATAGTTACGTACTTATATACGTACGGGAAAATTAAAACAGTTTTAGTTCAACAGCATTTCCTACTAAAAATGACACAGCTTGTCGATGTAGAGACTGCGAGATTTGTGTACTTTAGTGACTTCTACAGCATCATGTCAAACGGGATTCTTCTCTGGATTTTCGCCGTGTTGGTCCCGGCCTCCTTTGTAGAATAGGCCAACTGCCGTTCTGCCAGGCAGGTCGTAAAAGGCGACCGAATGGCTATCGAGTCACTACCATCGTGGCTACTAGGTGGTAGAGTTCTGCATTGTCTCGCCCGGGTCAGGTACCACCGCCTTGCCTATTTTTATTATTCCTGCCGCAATAGCGTCAGTGCTTGTCGCTGTCGTGTTCCGGTTTGGAGGGTAAGGTAGCCGGTAAACTTATGCATGTGGCATTAAACCTCGCCACAAGATAGCAACGCACCATTAACATCTTTGTTGTCTATAGGCGATGGTTGACTCTTTCCATCAGGAGACCCATCTGCTTGTTTGCTATCTTATGATATAAAAAAAAAAAAAAAAAGATAACCGCTGATTATTTCAGCGGTATTCCTCCAGAAACAATATGTACAATATTTTTACGAGAAAAAAGAGCAGTAAGGGCAATTAAAAATCGTAGCCCAAAGTATCCCTAAGAAAAAATGTGTAAGCGGTTGACCCTGCAGGCCATCCCTGAAACTTTCCGCTAACTTAAGCTCTATTTTAGCGCGCCATTTTAAGCTCAAAAGAATGAAAACTATAAGCATAGATTTTTTGAGTTCAAACATCTATTTTGTTAGAAATGGCAGTATATTAATTTTTGAAAAGGTGTATATTTTGAAAACGATGGTCGATTTTGATCTTTCGAATGATATTCAACTCAATTTTTGAGATCTTAAAATATTACTTTAGCTAAATAATCAATGGTCTGAAAAAATTTCTAAGCAAAGTCAAAAACATTTTTTTCCAAAAATGTTGTCATTGACGAATCCCAAAAAAATTGACCGATTTTGATGTAATAAACGGTATTTGACGCAGTGTTATAGGGAGAAAAGCTGATAAGATTTTTAAGTCAATCGATGTATTAGCCTGAAAGTTATTTCAAAAATATTAAGTAAGTTTGCTAAGAACAATGTTATTTTAATATTTTAAAAGCTATAACTTTTCAGAAATCAGAAGTACTTTATTCAATAAAACTTTTTACAAGTTATTTTGACGCGTCAACATTTTGAAAATTAGATTCGATTTTAATTTTTGAAATGGCATTCGACGTAGTTATTTTAGTACTAAAATATCGTAGAATACCAAAAATGATTGGTTGAAAAATTTCGACGTTATGTCGAAAACACACTTTTTTCAAAAAATTTCGTCAACGATTGCTCCCACACGGATAACCCGATTTTGATGCAATTTGTGTATTAGACGTAGTTTTATTTATTTTTACCGTTTTTGATGGCATGACTAACATGTATAGGTACAAATGCCAAATTACAGCTTTCTAGTATTAAGAATCCTAATCTAAGGCGCGGACGAACGGACGGATAGACGAATGGACGGACGTATGAAACTATAAGGGTTTCTAGTTGACTTCAGAACCCTATAAATCCCTAAGTAGGATATAAAATTAAAACAGCCTAGTGAAAACGATTGAAAAATCCCATAAAATATGTAATTTCATTTGTTTAAACGTTAATGTACCAGTAAAATTATTCGTACCTGATCGTGGCATGGGTATTCCATCAGTACCAGACGAAAGCAACTGGGTAATTGAATTCAAAACCGAGCATAAACGCCGACTGAAGCAGTGCAGTGGGCGACCTTCAATCGCTGCAGCAACCACCTCATCCACTGTTTCGAAGATGCAGCAGTGGATTTTCTCACACAGAAATTGATGATCTTTCAGATAAGCTTTGGTTCGTCCGGTAGTCCGATGGTACTAGATACCTAGATACAAGGCGTCACTTATAATGCTGCTGCCACTGATAAGGCCAGTCTTGGGGACATGCAGCACCGCATTTTCGTAGTCCTTCACCTCCCCTATATCGAGGAACAAACAAAATTCGGTAGTCTTATCGTACGAGAAATCGATTTTTTTTTCATTCTTTTTTCTTTTTTTTAATAGCGCCACCCGATTTTTCGCATTGCAGCATAGCCATTTCATATTCTCCAATTAATGACGAACCTAACTATGTATATACTATCCGGTAGTCTTATGGGACTAGGTTTAGTGTCGTGGGCTCCCATACTACTATCTGTTCGTCTGTCTTGTATGTCACGAATGTATCTCATGAACCGTGACAGACAGTTAAAATTTTCACAGATGTTGTATTTCTGTTGACGCTATAACAAAAAAATACTAAAAACAGAATAAAAAATATTTAAGGGGATAATATTATCCCATACAACAAAGGTAATTTTTCTCAGTTTTTTTCTCGATCTTAATAACAACTTTAGACGCCTAAAATATTTGGGTACAGAATATTAAGATCTATATTCAATCTAAAAACTAACAATAAAATTAAAATAAAATAAATATTTAAGAGCGACTCCCATACAACAAACGTAATTTTTTGACGTTTTTTGGTGGAACGGAATCCTTTATGCGCAAGTCCGACTCGCACTTGACCGGTTTTTTATATAATTACTCATTAGACAGCAAACAAGTATATGGCTCTCCTGATATAAAGAGAAACCATCGCCTATAGGCACCAAATATAGTTGTGGTATGCTGCTATCTGTGTGGAGGGATGGCATTTCCATATGCATAAGTCTACCGGCTACCTTATCCTCCAAACAGGAACACGACAATGACAAGCATTGACGCTATTGCGGCAGAAATAGATAAGGTCGATGTAAGGTAGTATTTTAACGATCCGGCACATCTCTAATTAAGATACTATTCTTGAGAAGGTGGTTTAGCCCCTTAACAACACCATGTTCAATAACCAAGCAACTCGGCGCCGGGTCATAAAGTTCGATCCACCCAATCTTGGTTAGAAACCAACGTTTCGGACTTCATCAGAGCTGAAGATTAGCTGTACGATACGATACGATATATACGAACAATCCATACGATAGGCAGTAAAAATTTTCCCTTGGAACGAGTGCCTGCTGCTATTGATAACTGGCTTCAACGTTTAAAGGACTGCATTGCAGCCAATGGAGACCACTTCGAATAAGCTGTACATATTTTTAATGGATTTATATGAATGTATTAATCTAAGACACCGCAAAAGTAATAATTAAAAAATTAAATAAAAATACGTACAATAGAAAAAAAAATCGTTGTATTTTTATTTTCTTTGTAATATTTACTTATGGCAACACTAGGTGCGTATATATATATATATATATATATATATATATATATATATATATATATATATATATATATATATATACACTGGTCATCAAAAAAATCGGCCCACCCTGTTTTTGTTCGTTATTTCTCAATTATTTCGTAGATAAGCCATTTCTCACAGTTGTTTTTTGTTTTGAGGGTCGGATAAGATGTTTGACACTCTGTTTGTCATAAATCCTATGGCACTTAACGGTACTTGATTATTTTTTGTTCAAAAATACTGCTAATTGCTGATTTGACGGTTTACGTCGGTACAAATTAAGCTCGTGTTTCCAGTCCGAAACAAACTTTTCTCGGGATATCTTGTTATTTACGTTAAGTTTATTTACTGAAGCTGTAGTTTTGATTAATTTTGCCTGAAAATAATGGATACTACTGAAGCGGAGGCAGCGCAAGTTGTGGCTCTACTGCAACAGGGCTTAAGTCAACGTGTCGTGGCTAGAAGATTGAATCTCAGCCGTTCTGCAGTTCGACGAGTTTACCAAAGGTTTCTAGAGACTGGGCAGTATCGAAGAAGATCTGGATCTGGCAGACACAGGGTGACAACTCAAAGGGACGATCGCTTTTTAGTGGTATCGGCTTTAAGAAATCGACACCTTTCTGGCGTCGATCTCCAACAACGCTTACGTGAAGATCGGGGTGTGGCTATAAGCGACAGTACTGTTAGAAGGAGACTTCGAGAGCAGAATTTAAGACCACATAAACCAGCAACGGGACCACTTTTGACCACAGCTCATCGTCAAGCAAGACTTCAATTTGCGCAAAATCACATTAACTGGACTATAGGTCAATGGGAGTCAGTTCTTTTTAGTGATGAGAGTCGAATGACTTTATACGGTTCTGACGGACGTCGTAATGTAATGCGACGACCGGGTGAACGTTATGCCCAGTGTTGCATAAGAGAAACAGTCAGTTACGGTGGGGGCTCTGTAATGTTTTGGGGCGGGATATCTTTAACTGGACGAACGGAGCTGGTTTTCATAAGTAGAGGTGCTTTAACTGCTGCACGATACATTACGGAGGTTTTAGAAGACCATGTGGTGCCTTATGCTGGCTACATCGGGGAAAACTTTCAACTTATGCATGATAATGCACGGCCACACATAGCGCGCAATGTCACCCAGTATTTAGAAGAGGTCGGCATTCGTGCTATGCAGTGGCCCGCCCGAAGCCCTGATCTAAACCCGATAGAGCACATGTGGGACACCTTAAAACAAAAGGTAAGAGCACGGAATCCAGCCCCTACCACATTGGGAGACCTGGAAACCGCCATCAAGGAAGAATGGGAACGAATTCCTCAAGAGACCATTAAAACCTTGATTAAATCTTTAAAACGGCGAATGCAAGCCGTTATTCGAGCAAGAGGAGGAAATACCCAATATTAAGATGAAAAAATGGTGACGATAACTTTAATGATTAAAAAAATAAGTGAGTTTGAAATTTTAACTAAAAAAATGTGAAATTAATGATTTTGACTTCAAATCCTAATTAAATTGATTTTTTTTATAATTTGAAGGTTTAAAGTACTTAAATTAGTGTAAATAAACATGATTAGTAAATCATTTTAGTTATTAAACAATATGTTTTCTTTTGCCAATGAAAACGCATAATTTGCGGTGAAAATGCAGGTGGGCCGATTTTTTTGATGACCAGATTATATATATATATATATATATATATATATATATATATATATATATATATATATATATATATATATATATATATACATACATATATATATATATATATATATATATATATATATATATATATATATATATATATATATATATATACCTATATTTCGAGACTGAATATGCACATGTGTCATAACCACAGAAATGTTAATATTTACCAATTCTGAGATCATTACCATGTCAGCAGAAGCTTGTAAAACAAAGGAGCGGCTTGCGGCAATAGCACGCGCAGGGCCTGTCGGTTACATAAACACCTGGTGATCTGGCCTTTCACTGGTGCACGCAATTTCCTTGTTATAAATAATTATCGTATACGACGGGACAGCTGTAGGACAAATATTATCTAACGACTGATTGCAAGATTATGACTTCAATCTTGGATTGTAGTTTTCGCCTACGTAAATGTATCAATTGAAGAATATATTGAAGTAAGTGCTGTTAGTCTTGTGCTTATAACATGATCGCTTATACATCTTTGTATCATAGGATAGCAAACAGATGGCTTCTCTGCCCGCTTAGGATAAACACAGTGTTTGATATGACCCGCGCTAAAGACCGGAGATTTAGCGAATAAAAACAACTTATGTCTCGCTTATTCTGATATATTGTAGGTACCTACGCTACGACCAACGTTTTCTCGTGACAGAAAGATCATATTAGTTATTCTTATTTGTTTAATCTTTCTTCTTTCCTGCCCCCCTAGACAAGTGGCAAACGCTCAGTAACTATTCAAATATTACGCTTTGGCGATATTTAGGCCAAATTGGTAGCCAAGTGGATCATGGCTTGTTCAACGGTTGTTCCATACGAACTTTACGAATTATATCGAATATTGTCTCTGAATTGACGGTAAACGTCACTTTGATGTATTATTTTCACCGAGGTTATAAGTTTTATTTATATGAAAAGTGCATTAAAAGCAAAAAAGACTTGCCCCCCAAGATGTGGCATCAACGTTAGTACAATAGAAAGAGAAATTTATGGATTTGTCATAAACTGTTGACACGAGCGTAAACGAATTTGTAATTGGTAGCCAAGTGTCATTCGTGAAACGAAACGTTATATTGCATCGATCATTTTTGACAATTTTCGTACAAGACCGTAGCCAAGTGGCACTTTTGACAAGCAAAATAGTAGCGAATTATTCGATAATCAGCGAACGATAGAACCCTGCAGATTACGCTTAAAATGGCGGTTGATCACTATTATTCAATCAGCTGTTCTAAAGCGTGGATAACATCTGTGAGAATTTTTGATAATTTTAAAGTAAAATTAACGCAAATTAAGAAGGCTTTTGGTGGCACATTATTAATGGTGCTTTGATATCCTTGTGGCGGGGGGGGGGGGGGGGTATTAATGTCACATGCATACATTTACCGGCTACCTTACCCTCCAAACCGGAACACGACAGTAACAAGCACTGTTGCTATTGCTGCAGAAATAGGTGGGTCAGTGGTATTAGACCCGGGCGAGACAATGCAGAACCCTACCACTTAGAAGCCACAATACTAGTGACTCGTTTACCCAATTGTTCGCTTCTAACGAACTGCCTAGACACATTGTAAGTAGTGATAGGTTTGCAAAATGCTGACAATGTCTTAATGATGATAAATATAATATTTCGTCTTTAAATATTTTACAGACACTATAAGTTCAAGTTATAAACACTATATTCTTGTTACAACCCTTGTATTTTGTAAATTTAATGAAACAAAGAAAGATAGTTTATTTTTCAGTGTAGCAATAGATTTCGATCAATTTTACATTTCTGTAAATATGTATGCCAAAAAATACGTAAAAAAGAAGTTTTATATGTTCAGTTTTGCATATTTTTGTTCATTTTTAATAATAAATTTATCATCAGCTTTCATAAATCTGAAACATAAGTTTTAAAATGTGACTATCGATAACATTTTGCACAATTCTACGTTCACTTGTAAGGTAGGTAAAGAGGATTTACTTAAAATATGTTAAAACAATCAAATTTGATAGCAATGAAGATAAATACATAAATCTTGGTGACAGTATTTAATTTTATAACTCTTTAAATTGGTAGTCCGTAGTACTGACAGAGTTCAATTACCATGTTAGCTATATAGAAACTTACGGCATGACAGTAATTAAGAAGAAAAGATAGTATATTTTATCTTATTCGCACTCACGCGGTACATACAATCAAAATTGAATCAGATATAGCGACTCTGTTCTTATTTTTATTATACAGTAATACCCCGAACTTACGCGATAGGTGGGACTGAGCGACAACCGCATAAGTCGAATTCGCGTAAATCGGGGTATAATTTTCCAAAAAAATATATTTGATTAAGGCTTTTAAAAATACACGTAGACAAAAAATGTTTATTAAGATCTCAAACTATATAGCAGAGCATAAAATCAGCAGAGTATAAAATCGCCAGCCAAATTTATGTTGATATAGAAGGCTTCATAAAATCTAACAAAGTAGTTTGTCGACTTGATTTTTTTTTCCGCAAAATTTCCAAACCCAAAAAAATATATATTCCTTGTTTTGTAGAAGAATTACGCTATCATTAGAGTGCATATTTTCTACAATTTGTCTTTCAATTGTCTGAATACGTACATTGGCTAAGCAATAGTGTGGAGCAACTAAGTCAAATAAAAGATGAATCAACGAGATTTGAAAATCGCGTAACTCCGGGTTCGCGTAAGTCGGGGTAGCGTAAGTCGAGGTATTACTGTATTCAATTCAGAGACAATATTCGATATAATTCGTAAAGTTCGTATGGAACGAACGTTAAACAAGCCATAATCCACTTGGCTACCAATTTGATCGAAATGACGCCAATGCGTTATATTAGAATGAACAGAGAGCTCGGTTGGCGGTCAGAGCGTGCGCAGGACTTAGAAAAATTTTGATGGAAAATTTCAACCCTATATAACACCCCTTTTTTGTTGCATCATTACGTGGAGGGGGTAAGGGACACCAACTTTTGTCAAGGACACTTTGCTCTGAGTTAATTCCCCGTGGAGTTAGGGGATGAAAACCGAAATTCATTACAAAGGCGTCTGCGACTTAAAAAAAGAAAATGTATTGAAAACCCCCTAGTTAGGTTAGGACTCTTAAATTATGGCAATTTGCGTTCATTTTACTTTAAAATTATCAAAAATTCTAACAGATTTTATCCACGATTTAGAACAGCTGATTATATAATAGTGATTATCCGCCATTTTTAGCGGAATTTACAGGGTTCTAGCGTTCGCTAATCATTGGATCACCAATTTTGCTTGTCAAAAGTACGACTTGGCTAAGGTTTTGTATGAAATTGATCAAAGATGATCGATACAATATAACGTTTCGTTTCACGAATGACACTTGGCTACCAATTACAAATTCGTTTACGCTCGTATCAACAGCTTATGTCAAATCCATACATTTTGTTTTCTATTCTCCTAGCGTTGATGCCACTTGTCTTGGGGGGCTGCGCGGTATATCACACGCTATATATATATATATATATATATATATATATATATATATATATATATATATATATATATATATATATATATATATATATATATATATATATATATATATATATATATATATTAGGGTGATTCATTTGCGACAAAATTTTTTTTTTTTAGGTGCTCAAGCAAAATTTTGTTCTACATATTGAAAAAAAAATTTCCACCAAGTTAGAGCTCTTAATTCGAGTATGAAGTGCTTGCCGTTTTAATTTGATTTTTTCCCATTAGAAATGTATGTAAATATTTTTATTTTTTTTCAAATTTCTAATGCTTGGACGCATTTAATGATATTGGCATTCTGATTGCTGAAATATATCCAGGATTCCACGCTCTTTAAATGACTTTTCGTCAATTTTAATGTCGCCTGCTTTGGTCCACTGGTACCATCTGTCAAAGTTATGTTTTCGAATAAAATGCACATTTTTTTATTTTTACAGCGAAAATTGATTGATAGATGGAAAAAACAATACATATTTTTATAAAAAATTTGATTCTCTTCAAAAAAGGTCGTAACTTAAGTCTCTCAGACTCATAGTTTTTAACTTGCAGTAACTTTTGTAACTAAAAATGTAGAAAAATGATAAAAAAATTACAAATTATGATGTTTAAATTCAAGTTTTCGTTTCAAATTTATTTTTTTCATTACATTGTCAATTTTACTTTTTGTACTTTTATACCTGACATGTTACACATACTGACATACAGACACACATACACACACAAATAAATAAATAACACAATAAGCGGGAAACAAAAAAGTTAATACAAAATTTTAATAAATTTGTAGTTTATCATAGTTTATATTTTTATTAGAAATACAACCGAAAGAAAATGAATTGTTATTTTATAAACTTTAAATGAAAGCTCTGTAAAAGTTGTAAACGACACAGCCGAGCGATGTGTTGCGCTCATTGAAAAATTCAATGAGTTTGGCACATACGACGAAGATAAAAAACAATGCCTATTATTAACTGTTCAAAATTATAGAAAAGAATTCCTAACATGTACCAAAAAACTTTATTCAACAACAAAGTAATACCTAACTTATGTGAAGATATATTTAGTAAACAGAGCTTTCATTTAAAGTTTATAAAATAACAATTCATTTTCTTTCGGTTGTATTTCTAATAAAAATATAAACTATGATAAATTACAAATTTATTAAAATTTTGTATTAACTTTTTTGTTTCCCGCTTATTGTGTTATTTATTTATTTGTGTGTGTATGTGTGTCTGTATGTCAGTATGTGTAACATGTCAGGTATAAAAGTACAAAAAGTAAAATTGACAATGTAATGAAAAAAATAAATTTGAAACGAAAACTTGAATTTAAACATCATAATTTGTAATTTTTTTATCATTTTTCTACATTTTTAGTTACAAAAGTTACTGCAAGTTAAAAACTATGAGTCTGAGAGACTTAAGTTACGACCTTTTTTGAAGAGAATCAAATTTTTTATAAAAATATGTATTATTTTTTCCATCTATCAATCAATTTTCGCTGTAAAAACAAAAAAATGTGCATTTTATTCGAAAACATAACTTTGACAGATGGTACCAGTGGACCAAAGCAGGCGACATTAAAATTGACGAAAAGTCATTTAAAGAGCGTGGAATCCTGGATATATTTCAGTAATCAGAATGCCAATATCATTAAATGTGTCCAAGCATTAGAAATTTGAAAAAAAATAAAAATATTTACATGCATTTCTAATGGGAAAAAATCAAATTAAAACGGCAAGCACTTCAAACTCGAATTAAGAGCTCTAACTTGGTGGAAATTTTTTTTTCGATATGTAGAACAAAATTTTGCTTGAGCACCTAAAAAAAAAAATGTTTGTCGCAAATGAATCACCCTAATATATATATATATATATATATGTGTGTGTGTGTGTGTGTGTGTGTTGCTGTTGCCCTCGACTTTGCATGATCCAAATTGCTTAATCGGGTAAAACAGTAGCCTATGTGGCTAGGTGGTCTAAGACCATCTTCGCATTATTGCTTTTCAAATTAAACCGGTTTGGGGCACATCGGTAGGTTGGTTTCAAAGGCTATAACGGACATAGGTAGAAACATTTTTGTGTTTTATATACCTAACTAGCTGCAGCGTGCAGCCCGCTACATTATAACAGTTTTTGGTGAAGCCCGCGGGATCACCTAATTTTCCCGCGATAAAAAGTAGCCTATGTGCTATTCCAGGTCATCATCTACCTGTGTGTAAATTTAATTCAAATCTGTTCAGTAGTTTTTGCGCGATTGAGTAACAAACATCCATCCAAACATCCAAACTGTCGCATTTATAATATTAATATAGATAAAGATATATATTCATAGATTAAATTCCCAAGCCCAGAAATAAAAACATTTATACTCATTACACAAACGTTTTTCTCAGGCAAAAATCGAACTTAATTAAAAAGAGTTATTTTAGGTGTAAACAAACTTTTTTACCAATATCACCGATTCCATCCTACGTAAAAAGATTACATTAGCCCGCCAATAAAGTAAGGAAGCATTAAAACGATTCATTAAACTCTCAACGCCATAATCGAAGTGTATGTATCGGGAGTCTGCGCGGCGCGGGCGCACAATTAAATATGTGTAGGAGTAAATTGCACTTTCGTGAACTTAAGCCAATCAGTGGCTAAATAAAAAAAAGTCGCTAAGCATTAGCTGCCCATTTTCGAATTCGATCTTATCTTAACGACTGATACGAAATAAAATTTCATGAAAACTTTCAAAAGGTTCTCATAAATATCGTTTAATGTTTCAAAAGGTAAACTGGTAATGGTGTGACTAATTTTAAAGCCAATTAGTTTATTTTTGGTTTCATGAGCTTTAATGATAACTCGAAAACAAAAGGTATAAAACAATGTATATTGTCACAAAAATATTTTTGCGTTCTATTTGTGTGATGCGTTAATAAGCGAAATCGGTATACTTATAAGCAACTAGCTGTTGCCAGCGACTTCGTCCGCGCGGACTTGGTTTACTCCGCACAGCACCTCCCCCGTTGGTGATAGCATGATAATATGTAGCCTATATGTTGACCCGACCTGTTAGTAATATTCATGCAAAATTTGAAGTAAATCCATGCAGCACTTTTTGAGTTTACCCCGGACATACATATAGACAACCAGATAAACAGACAAACAGACAAAAATTCTAACAAAACTATATTTTTGGCTTCGATATCGATTGTAGATCACGCTCCAAGTATTCTTTTAAAAAATATTCAATGTGTTTTGACTTTCCTACGATTTTATTATAATTATTATATTATTATAATATAGATTATAATCCATACTAATATCATGAATACGAAAGTAACTCTGTCTGTCTATCTGTCTCTTCTTCACGCCTAAACCACCAATTTCAATTTCACTGGCACAACAAGATTATTGAAATATCACTCATCTGTATAAATAAAATTGGAGTGTCTGTTTGTAATAAGAAAATAACTACTTTTTAACAAATACATATGGATGTGTACATGGTACATATACCAAAATAACATTTTTTACCATTTTTGTCTGTCGTCTGTCGGTTCCAGCTAATCTCTGAAATGGCTGGACCGATTTTGACGGAAGTTTCACTGGCAGATAGCTTATCTATATATTTACATATAATAAAATCGTAGGAAAGTCAAAACTGTACATTGAATATTTTTTTTAAAGAATACGTGGGGCGTGATCTACAATCCATATCGAAGCCAAAAATATAGTTTTTAGAATTTTTGTCTGTTTGATTGTATGTATGTCCGGGTTAAACTCAAAAAGTACTGCATGGATTTCGGGAGATGGAGTTCGGGTCAACATATAGGCTACATATTATCACGCTATCACCTAGCGGCCAGGTGCTGTGCGGAGTAAACGAAGTCCGCACGGACGAAGTCGCTGGCAACAGCTAGTATTATAATAAGGAGTAACTTAGGCTAATTTTATTTTAGAAAATTTCCCACGCGGACGAAGTCGCGGGCACAGATTAATTAATTATTAGATAGATTAATAAATTAATTATTAACTAAATAAAAAACCGTCACAATTTTCTACTATTTTTCGCGTTCCTTATCTCTGGTCCACTTCTTAATAAATGCTGGGTGTGCCATGCTTCTTTGTGTACACTGTTTGCTAGTCAGTTAGCGTTAGCCTTTTATTAAGTAGATACTAAAATGAACTTGATTTCAAACGGATAAGATACAGATGTAAATAGTAACCATTTTCAATGTCGGTTCTACCTACAAGCAACATAAAACTTCCACTGGCCTGGATCTAATTTACGCGCCAGTAAATGCAAACGCAGAGAAAATGACCAAGCCGTATTCAAATGAACGAAGATATACAGCGAGTTGCAAGTAAACCGATGTTATCTGGAGGGTAGCGCGTTCACTTCCTGTTGTCAATTAATGCAATAAGCGGTCTCGGGCCGGCCAGTACAGTTATCTTGCATTCACCCACACCGGCTGAGGAAATGTTACGCTGATGCACAAAAACTGTGATGATTCTTTTTATCCTTAGCACTGGCGTAATGTTTCGCATGTTTTTGTTTCTTTAAATTTACATGAGTGACTATCCTTTTTCATACATGATACTTTTACATGTAAAGTTGCATATTAAAAAATGTAGTTTATAAGGCAGAACATGTTGATAATACATTAAATTGTACAACTTAACTAAATTGTTACAAATTAATTATCTATTATATTTCTTCTGTCTTTAAACTTTGTAAAATGTCAATATTTTAATTAAACAAAAAATGAATTTTGTAATTTATAGAAATAAGTTGTGATGTCAATTAATGTGTGTAATTGTATCATGTAACTATAATTTAAAGAAAAAACAAGCCCGCTGAGTTTCTTCCGCCGGATCTTCTCAGTGTGTGGCCGCGTTCCGATCTAGTAGTAATTGTAAAAATCGACTCACAACATTTTTAGTTTAATGATAAATAATTATAATTTTAAAATATTTGCACACCATATCATGGTAGAATATGTTGGTAACTTAATGAAATTTTAATAACTTGTAACTCCCATATTCTGGCAAATAAATAATTTCTTTCTTTCTTTCTTTCTTTCTTACACTTTCATATTTTGACCGCCCCGTTGGTCGAGTGGTCAGCGACCCTGACTATGCAATCGACGGGGCTCGGATTCTATTCCCAACGGTGACAAGCAACACTTTTTCAAATTTTTTTGTCAACGATTATTATTATTAGACGTAGTTTTTTGAGGAATAGAGCTGATTAGTTTTTGTACTCAATCGATACATAAATATGAAAGTAATATTAAATAAATACTGTTTCGCCAAAATTTTTTTGGTGTTCTTTTTTCAAAATTTCTCATAATCTCCTGGACCAAACCGGTTCAAATTTTCAGGAAGTCTCAAGTTGCGCGGAATCCAATCGAATGCCATCCAACCGCGTTTTGATCGGCCCAGCCGTTCAAAAGTTATGAGATGTTTACATACACACACACACATACATACATACTGACGTCATCGTGAAAATAGTAGGAAAAGATTTCTAGGACCTCATGTGTCAACCGTGGGCATCTGGTGAAAATTCGATTTTCGAAAATCGGGGTAAAATCAGTAACTTCCTTACCTACATACGTAGTAGGAAGTAAAAAAAAATATTCTATACTGAAATGTTTAATCAACCCATTTGCAATTTATTTATTGACATACTTTATGGAATATAAAATACTTTTCATCCATTTACCAGCTCGATGAATGTCATCTTATAGTGGGATCCTATACTATTATAATATATATTTCCCCCGTATTGGTCCAGGGATCCTTTGGAGAATAGGCCACATGCCGTTCTACCAGGCAGGTCGTAAAAGACGACCGAATAGCTATGCGAGTCAATACCATCGTGGCTACTAGGTGGTAGAGCTCGGCATTGTCTCGCCCGGGTCTGGTTCCACCGCCTGACCTATTTCTGGCGCAATAGCGTCAATGCTTGTCACTTTCGTGTTCCGTTTTGGAGGGTAAGGTAGCCGGTATACTCATGCCGTACGTGGCATTAGACCTCGCCTCAAGATAGCAACGCACCATTGACATCTTTGATGTCTATAGCCAATGGTTGACTCTTTCCATCAGGAGATACATCTGCTTGTTTGCTATCTTATGACAAAAAAAATACCAAATTACTTATATAATTTTATTTTTTATACATATATGTCACGAGGGCTAGTGTTTTTTTTTAAATTTCCGTCACGTTAGTAGTGAAGGAAGTTACTAATTTTGCCCCGATTTTCGAAATTCGAGTTTTCAGCAGATCGTTTTGAGGTCCTAGGAACCTTTTCCGAGTATTTTCACGATAACGTCAGTCATGTGTGTATACACATGTGTATGCATACATGTGTATATGTAAACATCTCATAACTTTTGAAAGAAAAAATTGCATCCAATTCCGCAAAATGCATCAAAAATCAGTTTCAATCAAATTTTTGATCTTCTATAATGTTTTAGTACCTAGTACCTAATTGTAAAACTACGTCGAATGCCGTTTCAAAAATTAAAATCGAATCAAATTTTCAGATGTTAAAATTATCTTATTTATTTACAGCAATCCTACTTCATATTTTTAAAATAACTTTTAGTCTAATATTCCAATTTATTTAAAAATTGGATCATCTCTTCTATTTAAAAATTGCGTCTAATACCGTTAATCGGATTTATCAATGCAGAAAATTTTTGAACGAACGAAATTTTTTTTTTTGGTTTTTCATTGATATTTTTCAACCTATCAATTTTATAGCTAATAAAACATTTTAGAGCTCAAAAATTGCGTTTAATTGCCATTCGAAATATCAAAATCGATCATTTTGAAAATATATAGTGTATATATAAAAGTGAGTTTATTTGTCCGTCTTTCACGGCAAAACGGAGCGTTTTAAGTGGAGATAGTTGAAGCACAAAATATAGAGATTAAGTTGAAGGCATGGAGAGTGACATAGGCTACTTTTGTCTCTTTCTAACCTCCCACTTCCCTAAAATTAATTAAACGTTAGCGAAGCCGCGGGCAAAAGCTAGT
This sequence comes from Apodemia mormo, assembly GCA_036924255.1. Taxonomy (NCBI): domain Eukaryota; kingdom Metazoa; phylum Arthropoda; class Insecta; order Lepidoptera; family Riodinidae; genus Apodemia; species Apodemia mormo. The sequence goes on along the minus strand of JAUPFN010000005.1, from coordinate 40,946,615 downwards.
ATTTTATAAAGTACGTACTGTTATTTTTAAAAACCTTAATTTTGAACTTTCTAAGGACATAAATCTATGCTTAGGTACAGTTTTTGCTTCTCTGAGCTTAAAATACCTCAAGTTTCAGAGAAGGTCTGCAGGGCCAACCGCCTTACAATTTTTTTATATCATAAGATAGCAAACAAACAGAGACAACCATCACCTATACATCAAATATGTTAATAGTACGTTGATAACCGTGTGGAGGGATGGTAATGTCACACTCACAAGCACAAGTTTACCAGCTCTAACCCTCCGAACCGGAATACGATGGTTTTTTTATATCAAACAAGCGGATGGGTCTCCTGATGGGAAGAGAAATCATCGCCTATAGACACCAAAGATGTTAATGATGCGTTGCTATCCGTGTGGCGGGATGGCAATGCCACATGCATAAGTCTACCAGACACGACAATTACAAGCATTGAAACTATTACGGCAGGAATACGCGGTGGTGCCAATTACCGGAGCGACAGGTTGCGGAACTGTACCATCTAGCAGTCATGATGGTAGTGACACGTGTAACCAATCGGTCGCCTTTTACGACCTGCCTGGCAGAAGCAGTTGGTCTATTCTTCAAAGAAGCCCATGACCAAAATTGGATATAAATAACAAAGTAATGAAATACACAAAAGCGATAAATATAATTATATTAGTGTAGCAACGTGGAACAATTACTTTGAATCCAAAATATCTGTTTTACTAGGTGTTAGATTTCCGCAACGTACAACAGAGTTTCGGTACTACCGCCTTACCTATTCCTGCCGCAATAGCGTCAATGCTTGTCATTATCGTGTTCTAGTTTATAATGTAAGGTAGCCATATATCACCACACTGATAGCAACGCACCACTAACATCTTTGGCGTCTGTAGACGATGGTTTCCTTTTCAATCAGGAGAGCCATCTGCTTGTTTGCTATCTTATGACATAAAAAAAGACATAACTGCTGTAGTACTTACAGCATTAACATCTAAAAATGCTTTTACATAGTTTTAACCTGCCGTGTTTTTCTTGGCCCCTTTTGAAGAACAATCTGCAATTATTCCAGTTCGTAGAAGGTAAACGATTAGCTATACGTGTCACTACCATCGTGACTACTAGGTGGTAGAGTTATGCAACGTCTCGCCTGGGTTTTGGTACCACTGCCTTACCTATTCCTATCACAATAACATAATGCTCGTCATTGTCGTGTTCCGGTGTGGAAATTATCCGGTAAACTTATGCAATTGGCATTACCGTCCCGTAACATGGATAGCAATGCACATTAACAACTGTTGTAGGTGAGGATAGTCTTTTTCCATCGGGAGATCAATCTGCTTGTTGGCCAACTTATGATATTAAAAAAAAACTTTGTTAACATTACAGAACGAAATATTTACAAAGTGTTTTTGTTTTGAGCCACTGCGAGCTGTCTAACAGACATCTAGGAAATATGTAGATAGTGTTTTCTTCATAAAGGGACTAACAATTTATGCATTGTTTATAAATATATGTTTAACACAATTGATAAATTTTAGGGAAGACCTTGGAAATGAAAATTCCACTTACCTTTGTAACATAGTGCCACGTAATCTTTCGGAGTCGCTGTGCCCTCTTGCAGCGCCCAGGATACGCGTAAACTATCACCTTCTTTCGTCCACGTAAGAGTTCCTCGGCCATTTTTGGTATCACTCTGCTCCTTAACTTCACTATTCAGACTTAAACCATTTGTGGCACTTAAAGTATTGGCACTTATATCGTTCGTCACATCACCAATAGAGTCCGATTCTTTATTATCTTCTTGTGGGTCACTTTTGTCACACTCGTCATGTGCCTGGGACATGACTTGATGGAAACAGTTTATTCAGGCATTTTATCTATAGATCATTTTAATTAAAAAACAATTATATTAAAAAAAGGATTTTGGTAAAAATCAAAAATAAAAATTATTTATGTTACGTATGGTTAAGTTTTTTTAATAAATTCAAAAAAAGGATTTTTGTTCCAGAAAATTCAAATAAAGAACGTTATTTTTATGATATTCAAAAAAATAAGTAAAGCTTTCTTTGATACCGCACAATGCGGAGAATGAAGTAATGATACTACCATTGGAAATTAAGTGGGAAAGAAGCGAGATTATACGTGGAAGACGAGGGGGTGTAGGGGTGTGCCGACGGCGACGTCGCGACGCCAGCCTGGCCGGCGCCAACCGAGCCACTGCCGCCGATTGCAGTGTATTCACTTGCTTAACTAGCCAAGTGCATGAAACTTTTGATTAACACTATTTTTACCATTTACTTTAACTTTCAAATACATTCAAACAAACATGCCTTTACGGCAAATCTACAAGATAGGCAGAGAAGATCGATTTTAGTAATCGCCCCACAATAATTTTGTCTGTTTCTATATGCGTAATAATACTTAAACCAGCTCTTTAATAAACGTTTTGGTTATTCACGGAATAATTAGTCTTCGAAACAACACACCGTTTGTTAAATGATGAATACATGCTTGAAACTTCGTGAGTGGCTACCTTTTCGAGAATCTACCAAACTTTCTTTCTACGAATTTTTTCGAAAGCGCTGCATTTTTACTAATGAGCATGGTCAAAATATGCCGAATTTATAAGTTTTTTTTTTCATTATAGATACATATGCCGAACCATATTGTATTTACGCATTTTTGTTTAGGACAGGTATCAACACACACATAGTTAATTTTTGCTGAATTATTTAATAGTTATTATTAATGTTATCAACTAGTCAATGCATCCGACAAATTCCTTGGAGTGTTATAGATCGATAGATTAATATAACTAATGGGAAGTTTGTTGGACTAAAGTTTGTTAAAAGGAAGCAACTCACTAACACTATCATTTAACAAAAAGGGTGTTGTCCTGCAGACTAGATTTCTAATTCTAGAAAAAATATTGCAAATAGAAAAGAAAAATTAATATTTAATTTGAGTGTTCATCATGCACACTCAAATTGCAATTTGAGGACTTCCAATTCCTATCGTTCTACAATTCAATTATTCATTCGTATTATATAAGGTGAATATCTTAAATGTATATTAATATGCAAATGCAATTATAAATTAAAATGAAATATTATAAAATATTTCATATTAATATACAACTGCAAATAAAGCAAAGAATAAGAATTCACACAATGGAGTCAGTTAAAAATGTGTACTGGAAGTATCTTAGGGCAAATGATTGGAATATATTATTCGCACATTTCCTTTTAATCCCTGCCCATTGCTTGGGCATTATAAAATACTAGCTGTCCCCCGTGGCTTCATTCAACACACTTTCATTAGTTTCTTTTACTTAGTCAAACGAAAAAATAGCTTGAGCCACACAGTAAAAATGTAGATTTATATTGGTGAAAGATCTTTGAAAATCGATCCAGTAGTTTTGAGTTTATCCATTAACAACAACAAATCTTTACAATATTAAGTACAGATATAAAAAAACACTTTAAATGATTTTAATGCATTTTACATTATTTTTAAATGTAAATATAGTGTAAATATACACTCAAACATAAACATGTAACATCAACACCATTTCAGAACCAACATATAATCAACTTGCATGCGGGTATAGTCATGGGCGAATTATAGTTTCATTAAGGGCTTATGTAGTATTTGGGCAGTTATGCACCTAACTGATTTTTAATTAACTGTGTAATTGACTTGGAATCAATCACCACAGTCAAGTAACATTAAGCACAATCATGTATATGTATAACATAGACGGCTGCTAATTTGTAAGCTATCTTGGAGCTGGTGGCACAGATAGCAAATAAATACTATTGATCTCAATTAAGTACCAAATTTAATAGCTTAAATCTAATTTAATTACAGATATTCCCTAAGCCTTGATTTTTACCCAATTTATAACATCTAAATAAAGGCCATTTATTTTATACTAGCTGCTGCGTGCAGCCCGCTGCATTATACATTTTTTTGTTGAATCCTGCGGGATCGCCTATTTTTTCCGGGATAAAAAGTAGCCTATGTGCTATTCCAGGTTACTATCTACCTGTGTGCCAAATTTCATTTAAATCCATTCTGTAGTTTTTGCGTGATTGAGTAACAAACATCCATCCAAACATCCAAACTTTCGCATTTATAATATTAATATAGTAATAATTAATATAGATTAACATTTGGATAGTCGTATAGCTTTGTGTAATAAATATAATTTAATAATAGCCTATTTGCTATTGCGCTTTTGAACATACAATTTATTTTAGTCTACTTTTTATCCTGAAAAAAAAGAGTTGTTCTCGCAAGATTCACCAAAAACTTTTATAATGCAGCAGGCAGCATGATTCGACCACCCCATTGGTCGACTGGTTAGCGACCCTGACTACAAAATCAATGGGGTCCGGGTTCCATTCCCGGCAGGGACAGGCATTTGTGTAATGAGCACAGATGTTTGTATTTCTGGGTTTGGGTGTTTATTAAATATATTAGAGTATTTATATGTATTAGTATGTATGTATGTATTAGTATCGTTGACCGACACCCATACTACAAGCATATAATTTGCTTACTTTAGGGTTAGATCAATTTATGTCATTTCTCCAGTGATATTTATTATTTATTTTATGATGCAGCTAGCGTCTATTTATTAATACTTGAAGAAAAAATGCTATACACTTTATTACCTTTATTGTGCGGATGGAGAAGTATGAAATTTAAGTTAAAGTTTACATTGAGCAGAAAAGCCAAAAGCTAACTATGTGTGTATTATGTAATATGCATTACGAATACATTTAATTGTTATAAATAAACATTAAACATACTACTCTAAGTTTGACACTGCATTTAATGTTAACAATATCCGGTTGACCGAGCTTTGCTCGGTTTTTCACATACCCATATCTTGGGAACTGAGCTTTTTTTGGACCTGGAAAATCGATTCCTTGACCCGAAAATCCCCTAATTTGTGACTTTCATGAAAATCGTTGGAGCCGATTCCGAGATTCCAATTATATATATATATGTCACAGTGAAATTGTCAACAGCCGTTAGATTATAATCTACCTAGGGATTTTATAATTTGGTTAGGTTAGGTTAGCAGTTAAATTATAATATCACTTAGGTAGATTATAATCTAACGGTATTGACAATTTCACTGTGACATATACAAGAATTGCTCGTTTAAAGGTATTAGATACATCAGTTTGGTTGAATGGTTGTTACCACAGAACTCAGTCATTTATGAAAGAATTTTCAAAAAATTTTTTTTTGTTTGGAAGCGTATACTTCTCTTGTAGTGCCATCTTAATTTGGTGAAGATCATCAGATCTTCCAGAGGGATCCGAAGATACAGGAAACGGGAAGTTGATTGCAGTAAAACTGTATAACTGCATTTAAAAATTATTTTTAAGGTAAAACTTAAAAGAGATTTAAATCTAGTCTTTCATCAAACTTAGTTCTTTGTTTATCCTATAATTTTTCTAATAGACAATTTGTGCTTGAACATTAATAGAATTATTGTCAAACTTCGACCAAAAGGAATCGTTTAGTATTATATAAAAGGTTCGAAATTTTGAAAGCAGAACTTTTCATAAATAATAATATTTCTGACCATCTATAGAATTGCCACAAAACAAAATTATTCCAAACAACAAAAAAAGCTCACTAAAAAATTGTCTGTCTTAATAAACGAGCTAACATTAATCACTATTTTACATAGTACATTAGTGAAAAACAGGAGCCAAGAAAACAAGTCCACCAGATGTCCCATAACAGCTTACATTATTTAAATCGTGGTTTCAATGTGGCTTTAATTCACGGCAAAATTGAAAATATATTTATCACACCGGCTGTAAACTGGTGATCAAATGTATACACTATCACTATATCACTACATAGAATAAAACAAAGTCGCTTTCTCTGTCTGTCCCTATGCTTCAATCTTTAAAACTACGTGAAGGATTTTGATGCTGTGTTTTTAATAGAGATTGATTCTAGGGGAAGGTTTTAATATATTTATATACTTCCAATACTACTACAACTTTCCGATATTCTCACGGGAACAAAAGCTACGAGGGTCAAACCGTGGGCAAGTCGCTAGTCGTAGTATAAAACAAGGTCACTTTAGATCTTTAAAACTATGCAACAGATTTTGATGCTTTGTTTTTGATAGATAGAGTGATTCAAGAGGAAGGTTTACATGTATAAATATAATAAGATCCATTATATATAGTAGAGGAATACTCTTATAAATATATTTAGCAAAATAAATATTTGCCGGTTTAACTAGTAGTTACTATATTAATTTATGAGTATACACATATCAATCTTATTAGGATAGGACTATGGTCCATTGAATAATGTTGATGTCAAAGAACATACAGTTGTATGACTGTCTGACTAATAATAATGATTAAATTTCAATAAAGTAAAAAATGAGATGATATTGATAATCACCACAAAAACCAGATAAAACTAAATAAAACATCTAACAAAATTCTTGTTGCTCTGTCTATGTAACATGCCTTTATGTCCTACATTGATCAATAAAGTAAAAATAAAACATTATACTAATTTTAGTGAATTCTGAATTTTGTATATTAGAGAGGGAAGCTACATTACTATTAAAAAAACAGTGTGAATTCATCCTTCATCTTCTATTGTATATTATATGTAATTTGCAATTGCCAAAACAAGTAAACCTTTACCCGTTTTTCCCATTGTCACATTAGGGGTTTTCAAAAAGTGAAGGAATTTTTAAGCAGTAAGTAGTTATTGGTCTAAAAACTAAAGGTTTTAGTAATTTAGAGGTCAAGTTATGAGTGGAGCAAATACAATTTAGAGCTTAACAAATATTAATAAATTCTTTTGTAAAACCGAAAAAATATATATGGACTAGAAATTTTAACTTAAAAATATATATATAAATAATATGGTCCGAGTACAAAACACTGGAAATAAATTCGTGTGCTTTAGAATAAGCTAGAAATTAAAAAAACGTTAAAGAAATGAAATTTTTTACAATATGCAGCAGGTGTTAAAATACGTATAGGTTGAAAAATATAAATTAGGACTTTTCATTGTTTTAATCAATAATTTTCACAATTATCCAAATAAAATCACAAATTAACACGAATAGGTTACCCTTTTATGTAATATAGTTTTAATTCACTTTATAACAGCATTTTCATTACAAAATCAGAGCATTATACAGTAAAACTTACTTGTAAAAACAATAAATTTAATTCATTTTTTATTCCCGGAGATAAAAATTACCACAATAAACAAGACGTAATGTTTAAGCCAATAGGGTGCCTCGAAAAACTTTGATTTATATTTGGATTGGCCATTGATTATTGAATGACTTGACAGCAATTTTCTTGAACTTGACGTTGAATTTTTTTCTCTCAGCGAATAGGTTAAGAATTAAAATTAACTTTGACCAAAATTGCCTGTTTAAAATATTGCTCTACGATTATAGATGTGATTATAGATGTAAGATTTCATACATATGTATTATGTGTACCAAAGAGTATGTAACGTATCATCACCGCCATGATCGGACGTTTCTCCACACAATCGTGAACGCTCATTTACTAACTGTCTATTGTTATGTTATGACGTCTATCAAAAATGGATAACGAGGCGATCGCGGATGCAGAAATATTTTTACTTATAATAGTTCTTATAATTATTTACCTATTAAATGTCTACACCGTCTAGCTAGAATGTACCAGAGACGACCAAAGAGTATACAATTATTACTTTTGAGATAACTATGCACCTACTGACTAATCAGCGATTGTGTGGACGCGTACGCAATCATGGGCCATTATTCCTTTGGTGTACCGACACCAAGGCAATTGCGCTCGATCATACCCGATGATGGCCCATAACAGACATTTATGCCCTCTCCAATAACGTGCATGCCTTTAGTCGATCATCATTCATCATGGCTCATTGTGAAGAGGGCAGCGGAAGAGAGTCAATAAAATTCTTTAACAAAGTGAATTTATATTACATAAATAAAATAAATAAAAATTGATTTTATAATTTTAAATGCTGGTAAGCAGCAGCAATGATAGGATCATGAAGTACTATTATAGGTTAATGGGTAGGACCACGGAATCGAGGTTTTTGTTCATCGCGCAGAATAAATATAGGACGTTGAGTAGTTAGCATACCTACTACGCACAGTGTTGCCAACTCTATATGCTGAAAACACGAAATAAAGAAAACAACGGAATCGGCAAGTACAAACATTTGTATCAGGACCGCGATCGCCACACTCACACATAAAATAAGCATTATTGCATATAAACTACTAATGCAAACATTGTTTCATTGGTCGTTTTCATTTTAAACAGCAATAATCCGAAACACACAAACAGAACATTTAAAAATATACCAAACTGCGTTACAATTAATTTTATTTTGCTACAAAAAAAAGAGTATTTACGTCCTTTTGTAGTCTATTCAAAATAGACTCATCTATTTGTACAATAGTGAAACTTAAGATCGTAATAGTTTCGCTATTCTACAATAGATGGCAGCATTGATTTTCCGTAGTTTTCAGTTGATCATATTTGAGTAGAGAACTTTCTAGAACGATATACGTAATGACTGTCATTACGTATATCTTTCTAGAAAAATTAGGTCAACCTAAAATGAACTTTATAATGTAAGGTGTACAGCTGATTTTAGCTTGACTTTCTATTATATCATTAGAGATTATATTAAATCAGGAATTTAATTAAAATAAAATGAAAATTGTACTTTCGAATGATATGAAATATCTCCATTTTTAATCATCTGTATTCTACTATCATTTCTGCATTCAAGGATGGCACAATACGGCATAATTCAGTGTATAATAGATTTTCGCACGACGACTATCTCCTAATGATATGATAAGTATCACTACGGCAATTTAGAGTAAAAGCGCATAATTGTGACGCACGCGGCACGCCCACTCTTCACTTCCCCTTGTTTTCTTTATTTCGTGGTTAAAAAGTTTTTAGCATAAGCTTGAAAAGTCGCTAGATGTCGCTAGTGATGGACAAAGGTCAAAAGTCGCTTGAAGTCGCCAAATTATCCCAGAAAACTCAGCGTTCGGCGGAACACTCAAGTCTCAAATACCTATACAATATCGTAAAAATTCACGCGAGGATTCCCCTACTTTAAACAAAAGTACGGCATTGGGGAAGCCCCGGCTTAAGCATAAAAGCTGAGCCACACTGTTGGAAACCAGCCCTCCACATGGGACTCCACCTGCGGTTTACAACAGTGTAAACACTTGTTTGCAACAAAAATTCATCTGAACTCTACAAGCCTCCCACCAAGGTCACTCGTCTTAATAATTCTTCGCCTATGAAATTGCCGTTTTTCACGAAATGAATGAAGCGTATTTTTTTCTATATTTTTTTATTACTCTGACTAGAACAAGGAAGTTACATTCTACCCGGAATATTCACACTCGCTTCAAAATCATTCCGAAGAGTACCACGCATGTCGTGGTACTCTTCGGTGGAGTGTGTCTCTTTCTACCAAATAAAGCGCCAATCGCCATATATAAGTGCGGCCATGCGTAGTTTGCAAATTACTACTAAATAATTCTACTAATTTGAGAAACAGTTTTTGCATTACATAAGTAATTACGTAATAATTAAAATAAACACATTTTACAACTCACTGTGTTAATTACAATACATTTTATGCTAATGTATTTATCGACGTGTATGAATAAAAGGGATTTAACGATTACCGAATATATAAAAATCTACCATCAGATATTTTTTATTTACACGCAATTGCAAGAAAGGGACAACATCCACTCTTGTTGTTGTCTTGCTCAGAACGTTTTTCCCCTCTGTTAAGTAAGAAACAAATGTCAACTTTATGAGTAATGAAATAAAGTACATTTTTATTTTTCAAATATTGCTTCGTAATAATTCCAGTTATCGTAATATATAAGTTCCTTGGACTAGAATTTGTCTCATTCAAAGGCTACAAGTGGGATGAAAACAGACATGTCAGAATAATATCCGGATTTCTGGCCTGAGATATTTTATTATGGAGGTAGTGAAAATACTTATTTTTTTTATTTGAACTCTAGAAGTCGTTAGAATAGTCGCTAGATTTTTTTTGTCGCTAGACACATAATTTAACCGGCTTTAGAAGACGAAATGTCGTTAGATCTAGCGACAAAGTGGCTAAATTGGCATCACTGACTACGCAACGAAACATGGCGGATGACATACTCTGTGTGGTACTCCATCAGGAGAATATTGTTGTTCTATGCTTTTGTATTTTACCATACATAGTATATACTTATCTATAGAAATATCCTTGAAGGTTATTGATTTTGTAATAAAGTCCAATTTGACATTATCTTAGTTAAAATGGGTTTTTTAGGGTTCCATACTCAAAAGGTAAAATGGGACACTGTTACTAAGACTCAGTTTCAGTAGCAGTAGGTAATTGTGACGATACTATCGTACTACTACAACTACTATTGAATTATATTAAAATTACAAACGATTATATTTTAGCCTATTTAGTAGTGTCCACAGAGTATATTTATGGTTTAACAGAGTATATTTATGGACGAAAAATGGCGGCTCGGCACACGCATGACGTCACGAAAAATGTTGTCATTAAAGCAAAACTATTGCGTAGAGAATTGGCTTGTTTTCATTGCATATGTTAGACAAAGATGCCATTATGTTTATTATTTCGTCTTCTAAACTATTACATACCTAGGTTGTATCTATGGCATTGTAACACAGTGGTCTCGAACCTACTAATTTTTCGGTATTTCTACCGATATGGGCTCTGTTCTACCGAAATACCGATATATAACGATTTTTCTACGATTTCACAGTATACATGGAAATTCTCTCGATTTTACACTTTTAAGTTGGCAACCCTTTTCATTTATATTTAATGTTACGGGGAAGCCCTCAATAGTATGGACCTAGTGCAGAATGTAATTCATATATTTTGGGGAATACCCTTGACACCCTTGTGTCCTACAATTTGATGTTATAAGGGGCTTCCCGCTCGGTAATATACCTGTTTAGTATATATAAACAGTAATTCGGTTTTATTTTTTAATTTTTCATTAATTTTCTTAACCTTGAAGAGTGGGTACCTAACCGAAAGAGTCCCTACAAAATCAGATAATTAAGTTAAAATGTCGTCTGACGAGGAGCCAAGCACAAGTGTGAGTGTAAGAAGAAAAAAATATCTACAATATTATAGAAAAGAATGGGAAGAAGAATTTCCAGGTTGGCTGCAAGATAGTCGTAAAGGCGAAAGCTATGCCTATTGTAAGAATTGTAATAAATATATCAATATCACATCAGGAAAAGACGCTATAAAGAAACATAGTTCTTCACAAGCACACTCAGTATTATCAAAGAATATAAAATCACAACCGAACATAATATCATCATTTACTGTGACCAAAACTCAAAAATCTGATATACTGGTTAAGCAAGGTAATTTTTTTAGTTATTTAATTTACTATTTACATTGTTATATTATTTTGTTTTCTACATATCGGTTTATATAAGCATTGGATATAATTATACCCTAATCGCTACTAGACATACTAGATATAACTACGTAATTTTAATTCTTTATTTTTAAATTCAGTTGAAATAAGATTAGCCTCGTTTGTTGCTGAACACAATCTACCATTCACTATTATGGAGCACCTACCGCAGTTGATGCAAGCCGTTTGTCCTGATTCAAAAATAGCAAAAGAAATAAAATGCTCTTCAACCAAAACTCATGACATAATTGATCATATTATAGGTAAAGAAAGTTTCAATAATTTATGTGAAGATCTAGGGCAAACTAAGTTTTCGCTTATTATTGACGAGTCCACTGATCTTAGTACGACCAAACACTTGTGCTTAGTTATGAGATATGCGAAAATGAATCGTATTAAAGATTGTTTTTTAGCTCTTATTCCATTAGAAGAAGCTAACGCAGCAACCTTATTTGAACACATTGTAATTTTTTTAGAAGCAATAACATTCCATGTAAAGATAATCTAATAGGTTTTGCATCTGACGGGGCAAATAATTCTGTTGTAACATTGCTGCAAAATAAAATTCCTAACATTTTTATACTTAAATGCGTCTGCCATTCGTTTCACCTTTGCGCGTCATATGCTTGTACCAAATTGCCACGTTTTATAGAGGATCTTGTAATAGACATTTACAACTACTTTTCTTCTAGCCCAAAAAGAGTGTCAGAATTTAAAAACTTTCAAATGTTTTGCGACTTAAAAGTACATAAAATACTTCATCCCTCTCAAACACGCTGGTTATCAGTACATGCAGCAGTGAAGAGAATATTGAAACAACTCTCTGCTCTTAAACTATTTTTTATAGACCAAATATCTAACAATGATCATCTTTTAGCTGCAGAACATATATTACAGAAGCTCCAAGATCCTACTACGATATTATTTTTGGAATTTTTAGATTTTGTATTACCATTATTTACCGATTTAAATAAAGAAATGCAAGCGGAACACCCGAAAATTCATAATTTATATGAAAAAATAACTGGAACATTAAAAACTATTTTTGATTGTTTTTTAAAAAGAGAATATTTAACTAGCACTCCAATCGAAAATGTTGATTTTAAGAATCCCAGAAATTTTATGGATATTGATGACGTATATGGTGGATAGACGCAGTATGGTGCTGCTGCGTCTAATACACTACTAAGCAGTTCAGAAAATATAATTTCAGATCAAGTAAATTTGTTTAAATGCAGATGCCTAGATTTTTATATCGAAGCTTGTAAGCAAATAGCTACGCGGTTTCCATTGAAAAATAACCCAATAAAAGGTTAAGACATAATTGATCCAAAAAATATTAAAATTGGCAAAACTGCTTCGATAGTTCCTGTGAGTAGGCTCTTTCCCAATATTGGTCACAGCAACGATTTCCAGGAAATTGTTACAGAGTGGCGTATTTTAAGAAATTGTGAACAAATCAAAACATTTCCTGATGATGTAGAACTATTTGGGATGAAGTAAGTTTACTAAAGCGTGGCGATGAAACTCAAATGTTTCCATTGTTGTCTAATTTCATATTTAATATTTTATTACTTCCCCATTCATCCGCTAACGTTGAACGAATATTTTCACATATTAATCTTTTAAAAACAAAGCAGTGAAATAGGCTGTCTACTGAATCAATCACTAGTCTATTACATTCAAAACAAGGAAGTTACATTCTACCCGGAATGTTCACACGAGCTTCAAAATCGTTCCGAAGAGTACCACGACATGGGTGGAGTGGAGTGTGTCTCTTTCTACTGAATAAAGCGCCAATCACCATATATAAGTGCGGTCATGCGTAGTTTGCAAATTACTACTAAGTAATTCTACTAATTTGAGAAACAGTTTTTGCATTGCACAATTAATTACGTAATAATTAAAATAAGCACATTTTAGAACTAACTGTGTTAATTACAATACATTTTATGCTAATGTATTTATCGACGTGTAAGAATAAAAGGGATTTAACGATTACCGAATATATAAAAATCTACCATCAGATAGTTTTAGATTTTTACTGGCAATTACAAGAAAGGGACAACATCCACTATTGTTGTTGTCTTGCTCAGAACGTTTTTCCCCTCTGTTAAGTAAGAAACAAATGTCATCTTTATCTGTAACGAAATAAAGTACATTTTTACTTTTCAAATATTGCTTCGTAATAATTCCAGTTATCGTATATAAGTTCTTAGATTCAAAACGACTCTTTAATACAGCTAATTGTTACGATTTTGAAATTAATTCGTAGATGACCGCAGCTATGGCCAAAGAACATTGGTATAAAAAATAATTATGATTATTACAAATTAGTCTGTAAGTTTATTTTTAAAAAATAAACGAATTTTATTGAATATTGTATTTTTTTTGTCAAATACCGATTTTGGGTACAAATATACCGATTTTAGCTGGCAATTCTACCGATCTCGCTCTATGACATTCGAGACCACTGTTGTAACCAAGGAAGTTATATACGATAACTGGAATTGTTACGAAGCAATATTTGAAAAATAAAAATGTACTTTATTTCGTTACTCGTAAAGTTGACATTTGTTTCTTACTTAACAGAGGGGAAAAACGTTCTGAGCAAGACAACGACATGAGTGGATGTTGTCCCTTTCTTGCAATTGCCAGTGTAAATAAAACTATCTAGATGGTAGATTTTTACATATTCAGTAATCATTAAATACTTTTTATTCATACACGTTGATAAATAAATTAGCATAAAATGTATTGTAATTAACACAGTGAGTCTAAAATGTGCTTATTTTAATTATTACGTAATTACTTATGCAATGCAAAAACTGTTTCTCAAATTAGTAGAATTACTTAGTAGTAATTTGCAAACTACGCATGGCCGCACTTATATATGGCGATTGGCGCTTTATTTAGTAGAAAGAGACACACTCCACTCATGTCGTGGTACTCTTCGGAACGATTTTGAAGCGCGTGTAAGCATTCCGGGTAGAATATAACTTCCTTGGTTGTAACATTTCCATAGGTAGGTATCCTTCAAAGTATGTCCATGGTTCGAAATTTGAATTTTGATACACTGGTCTTCAGCAAAGAGAAAAAAACTTGCCACTAGTGTTGTATACTCTTTGTTTTCAGATTTTAAAGCTTTTAAAGGCTTCTCAAAACTAAGGCACATAGATAGGATTAAATAAAGCTTACTTACTGTTTAAACTACTGTTGGAATTGTTGAACTTTTTTTATTTTGTCGATGAAATACAATGACATCAATGCAATCAGACACAGAATCAAATGTTAGTGGATTCATACGTTACAACGACAAAAACTGCAAACACTTATATACGTCTATTATACAGGTAAGTTGGTGAAAATTAGATATTTTTCATGAAAGCATGATTTTGAAGTAAAACAATAGATATGTTAAGTTTGCAAAAAACCAATCATAGCCTGTCGGAACACCAACATTAATGATATTCTGTCGGAACCAATATCTACTTAATTATTAATAAGCAAGTAAAATTGTATGATCTAAAAGTTGAGCCGACAACAAAAGTTATTTGTATACCGCTACCTATACCTATATTGTCTATCTTTCGTTCTGAACTTACCTACTAGAACTCGTGAACATTTATTGACAATTGACAGTAAATGTAAGAAAACTAATTGTAATGATTTCATACAGTAATAATTCAATTAATGCCATACATTGTACACAGTTTCATACTTTGACGATACATATATAATATTCAATTTACTAAGTATTAAAATACAGCTTAGAATTGATGAATTGTAGTTCTGATATTATATTACTTAAGATTTATAAGGGTAATTATTATTATTTGTTTCAGAATATGCAAATCATCAATCAAGATATTCTACAAATTGAAAAAAATATGAAAACCATTATTCAGAATGCAGGTCCTCTTGAAAATCAATTAATTACTTTATTGCAACATTTACCAAAACCAAAACTAGAGTTACCTATGGAGACAGATTAACAAATTTGAATTTTTTTTGTTGTATAAATATATGAATACTGTGATCTGCTTTTTATGTTTAAGAAAAACCATAAATTTTGATTTTCCAAAAAAGTTGTGCATATCATTTAATTACCCTTAGCCTATAGCAAGAAACATGCTGACATTAATACTAAGAGGTCGTACATGATGTTTTTATAGCAAATTTTTAATTCCCCCTTCCTCTGATGTTATGTGGTGAAGTTTCACAATACTGTCTCCACCGCAGATCACATGTAATTTTTTTGTTACAAAGGATCTTAATTTTTGTACAATAATATCTTTAAATATAAGTAGGAATAATCAAATCTAAATCCGAAAAATTATTTTCTGTAAATTATGGCAGATGGAGAATTTCCAAACCCCTCCTCCTGCCTTTCGAGCCTCACGTGATTAATGGGCAATCCCTAATGAAGGTAATAAGTAACTGGCATACGTGATAGAAAACTGTCATTTTGTGTGATCATGACCCCCCCTGGATCCGCCCTTGGATAGAACAGAAAATGTATTTAATTGATAAAAAAATACAGACACAAAAGAACAAGAAATTCTTATAGCATTATTCAATCATTTGAGGATTGTTTGTCATAAATAGAACCAATTTTATAAGTGATTAGCTGACCCGGCAAACATTGTTCTGCCTTTTTAACTACTCTTATTTTTTTTATATTTGCTCACCTTTTTAACCTTCCCTGGACTTCAACAATTCATTCAAAACCAAAATTAGCCAAATCGGTTCAGCCGTTCTTGAGTTTTAGCCAGACTATTGAACGGCAATAATTGATCTTTATATATATATATATATATATATATAGAGATTTTGCTCCAAATACATATTCAGCATGTAATTAATCGATTTGTTACACAATCAAGTGCAATAATTTAATTTTGATTTCTCAACTCCTAAGTAACTATAATGAACGTCTGTTGTGTACCCCTACAATTGTCTGGCCTACCCCAAGGGGTACACATACTCCACTGAGAAACTGACTTACATCAGTCGGTTGCATAATCACTACATACTGTTACGAATAATCTAGAAACGTGTAGAGTTGGAACGCTGGAGAGATCTAGAAATAAAAGAAAGAGATAGCTACTCCTATTGACAAACAAATAGTTGATCTAAGCTATACCATAATGAACTTTGTGGTATAGGGCATAGGCTGAAAGCAGCGTGTACTAGGATTGATGAGTCATAACTTGTCTATCATAAGTTGATTACAATAATTATCTATTATTTACGAGATGATTGACGAACATTTGCAATTGTTTTAGAACATTATCCTAGGTGTAAATATAGATGTGTTGACGAATGTAAGGCAGTTTTTATCAAGCGATCGAGAGCGATACTTGAAGCGACCCGTGCGAAGTGAGAAGTGTTTTATTGTGTAGTCGGTTAAGTTTGGAGATAGTGCAGTGAGTGACTAGTGTTATTCAGAGTATTTAAGTATTACATTGTGTTGTGTTGTGTGTATTTGTATTGTAAATACACGGATTTAATATAAGTGGTGTTTTCTTACAATTACGAACCCGAAGTACGTAACAATAGTATACGTAGTTATTGTATACTCTTTGAATAGTATAAAACAAAGTCGCTTTCTCTGTCCCTATCTATGCTTAAATCTTTAAAACTACGCAATGGATTTTGACGCAGTTTTTTTTAGTAGATAGATTGATTCGTGAGAAGGGTTTCAGGATAGAGACATTTCCGATATTCCTACGGAAACAAAAGTTACGCGGGTTAAACCGCGGGCAGGTCCCTAGTGCTTAATATAAGCAAAACCAGTTATAATATTTTATTTTACTGTTTAACAGTAAACAGAGTTGCAAGTGTGTGCAGTATAATTTAAAGATGACATTAAAAAATGGATATCCTGCTAAAATGAGTCATTAAAAATGTTTTGACATTGTACCAGAAACAAAATTGTCAAGCGCTTGCATTCAGTGTTTTCTAAAATAATGATATGATACTGTATTGTTAACTGAAATGACGTGCTGTCTATAATGGGATAACTATGGCTATGACTTGATACAATTTCAATAAATAAATTACCATTGTGAGTCAATGAAATTAACAATCAGATAATATATTGATAAATCTGATAAGTTACACTGACATAAAAAACTAAGGAATATTATTAATTTGGTTTCGTAAAGAAAACAACTATTTTTTTATTTTATTATAGCGCTCAAACAATATTAAACGCAACAATGCACAAAAGTTCAAGTAAAATCCTAAATTGTATTATAACAATTATTATTTATCTTGTAACATTTACATTATAATCATAATTTTATCTTGTTATGCAAGTTTTAACACTTCTCAGACGTACTTCGAGCTCCAGGCAATACATGCTTGTATGACAGACCTTGAATGAATGTATGAAACTCTTTTTACCCAATTAAGCAATGTATTTTTCAATTTCATTTTATGTTTTTACAAAAAAATAAACAAAATCCTTTTTGGTGACATGTCGAGAAGCAGAAAGATAATATTTTCCGTTTAATATTTACTATATCGCCTATATGGTCCAGTGGTCTGGTGTCAGTGTTTACCACATGAGGTCCCGCGCTTGATTCCCGGTTTGGTCAATTAAAATATGTTTTTCCAGTTGTCTAATAAAAACAACATTGCCTGGGATTGGATATGTGCCCGGTTGGTGATAGGCATGCCACTATGGCACTAAGTATCTTTGGCTAATTGTTGGTTGTACCTCTGCCTACCTTTCATGCCTGTATCCCCAGGCATGAAAAAACTGTTTTTTTTAATTACATTTATTTATTTATTTTATTATGATTGTCAACAGAAACTCTAGACTATATATAATACATGATGAGAGATGGCAGTGCCTTCCCACTGCCTGATATGTATAACTTTCTAAATTCAGAAACCTGGATCATCACCATCCCAGAGTTAAATAGAAGACGCTTGAAAGTGACGGATCCAGAGTTTTTGTCTGGGAGGGGAGCTTGATTCTACAAAGTATTGGAGGGCGGAGGAGGGGGGGGGGTTGACTAAACTAAGGTAAACATCAAATTTTTCTGGATTAGGGAGAGGCTATAAGCCCCCTACCCCCTCTGGATCCGCTACTGGTGCTTGAATCATATTGAAGGAATCTTATGATGAATATTTCAACCTCAATCCATATATATATATATATATATATATATATATATATATATATATATATATATATATATATATATATATATATATATATATATATATATATATATATATATATATATATATATATATATATATATATATATATATATATAAATATAAACCATGGTTCTATAATAATGATAACCTCGCATGGATTCCTCACGGTTGGTCTTTTTGGTACAAATTGCATAGTATTTTTTATTTAATTAGATACCAAAAGGCGGATGGCTATTCCGATGGAAACAGAAATCATCACTTATAAACACCATAAATGTTAATGGTGCGTTGCTATCCGTGTGACGGGTGGCAATGCCACATACTACCTTACTTATTCTCCAAACCGGAACACGACAATGACAAGCATTAACACTATTGCGGTAGGAATAGGTATGGCGGTAGTACCAAATACTCCAGCGAGCCGTTGCATTTGCTATTTTACGTAGTATTGTATACTCTTTGTTGCCTATTGACTATTATGATATAACTATATTATTTCTGCATATACTTTTATGTATATAAATAAAGAGAGCCGTCTGTTTGATTCCTATCACTTAAGGAGTAAAAAAAAAAACAAAAATCGATTGCTTATTAGGGATGCTAGGTGCTACAATAATACTTCGTACCACTAATAACTATAAATGCACATATGTATTAGATGACCCACGCCCTCGAATAGATTAACATGTCGTCGATATAGTTTTTCATACAAACTTTCAGCCACTTAGGGGTTAACTTTTTTAATGTAACCTATGTTTGACCCGAGACCTTCAAATATCCCCATGCCAAGTTTTATTAAAATCCGTTCAGCGGTTTAGCTGTAAAGGACAGCGTCAAAAAAATTTTTTTCAAAAATTTTCGTCATTGATAAACCCCAAAACTAATTGACTGATTTTGATCCAATTAACAGTATTTGACGCAGTTTTTAAAGGAGAAAAGCTGACAAGATTATTAAGTCAATAAAAGTGTATTAGCCTGAAAGTTATTTCAAAAATATTACGTACCTAAGTTTGCTAAAAACAACATAATTTTAATATTTGAAAAGCTGTAACTTTTGAAAATTAGATTCGATTTTGATTTTCGAAACTGATGACGTTTTTTAGTACTAAAATACTGTAGAATACCAAAAAATGATAGGTTGAAAAATTTCGAAGCTATGTCGAAAAAACGCCTATTGCAAAATGTTTCGGTAACGATTACGTCCAAACGGATAAACTGATTTTGATGCAATTTTTGCATTAGACGTAGTTTTTTGAGGAACAGAGTTGATTAGTTTTTGTACTCAATCAGTACATAAATTTAGAAGTCATATAAAAATAATACTGTAAAAAAAAAAAACTTTTTGAGTTTTTTCAAAATTTCTCAAATTCTCCTGGGGTGACTTGCTTCAAATTTTCAGGAAGTCTAAGTTAAGTGGAATCCAATCGAATGCCATCAACCGCGTTTCGATCGTTCAAAGTTATGAAATGTTTACATAAACACACACATACATACAGACATACTGACGTCATCTTGAAAATAGTCGGAAAAGGTGCCTAGGACCTCAAAACGTAGAGATCTGGTGAAAACTCAATTTTCAAAAATCGGGGCAAAATCAGTAACTTCCTTATCGACACACGGTAGCGGGAAGTTAAAAATTGAAAAAGGTAGCACAATAATATGTTCATTCCAAGACTTAAAAGTATCGCTATATGAAATTTCATCACAATCGGCTCAGTGGTTTGGCTGTGATAACGGCACATACAGACAGACAGAGTTACTTTCGAATTTATAATCATATAGTTTACCTATAATATTAATATAGATTAGGGGGCGTCCACAAATTACGTGAGATGTTTAAGGGGGAGAGGGGGTCGAGTCAAATCTCATCTAATCTTACGTTGGAGAGAGGGGGGGGGTCTCGGCAAATATCACGCAATTTTTTTTTCTGATTAAAACAAAAAAAAATTATACTATTTTGGTATATTATCCAGATTGTACATGCTTAAGATTTTTTCACTAATTCGTTCGAAAGAAAATAATTTGATCTACACTTCGACGTTATACAGTCTTAACTAGTCGTAAATAAAAGCACGAAGCAATTTCTTCTTTTTACAATAGCAATCAAAAGCGTTTACATATTTAAGAAACTCACATTTTGAAAAATCTCACGTGAGATTAGGGGATGGGGGAGGGGGTTGAATAAAATCTCACGACATCTCACCAGGGGGGGAGGGAGGGACAGAAAATTTAAAAAAACACCTCACGTAATTTATGGACGCCCCCTTATAATACAATAACCTAGGTAGGTATATGACCTTTGAGTAGTATATCTATGTATATAACCTACAAGCTAAATATGCACTTGTTTAATGTAGTATATTAATTATACTGTTTAAAAATATAGGTCAACTGTCAGTCTGTGAAAGTCAAAATACATAATATGTAAACATCCATATAACCAAACCTTTTGATATAAAGTAAATGTCTGTTTTTTATTATGGCTACTATAAGCACACGAGCTAAATCGCCTACTCGCACCGAGGCAATTTCTAAGGCACTAAGGCCTGGTCCGAATTATTGCACTGGTGTTCTTTTAGGTAAGTTTTGTTAAGTAAATAGAATATTTAATATTTCTGACAATGTGTGAGCCCACGCAGCTCTAAAAACTAATATAAATAGCTTCTCTAGCATAATGCTGGAATGTCACAAATTCCTAAAAGCTGCTGAAAACAACCAAATTAATCTACAATAGATAAAAGTATACAGAAACTCCCGAAATAAATAAATCAACTTTGCTTCAAAAGAAAATGGAGCCGACAGGAAAAGTAACCAGGAGTCACGACCAGAATCCATGGCTGCCATACCGTTAAACCAACTCGTCACATGACTAAGAATAGAAACAGAAAACTGAGAGAACTTACAACACGACGGAGCTATGTCGTTAGTTATCAAAAAATGCAGGGAGACCGAAGAGATCATTCCAACACTTTTAAAATACTTCACAAAACGTATTATAAGACTTAACAAAAACAATTTGAGAAAACTTTACATAATGAAAATAATTCTAAAATGAAAATCGCCTTCTAATAGTAAAAAATCCATCTAATTCTGTATATTAATTAAATAAAGATTGTAATTAATAGCCCTCTATGTCGCGGCTGTATGAAAAAAAAACACCACTCACGTTCTTCCTATTGAATGACCAAACAACGGGCGTCTTCGTCCGCGTGAAAAAAATCTAAAATAATAGTTCCAGAGTTTTTCCTGCATAGTTCCCGTTCCCGTGGGATTTTCGGAATAAAAACTATACTATGTCCTTTTACTACTATATTTGTACCCATCCAAATCGATTCATTGGTTTAGTCGTGAAGAAGAGACAGACAGAGCTACTTTCACATCTATATACATATAATAAAATCGTAGGAAAGTCAATTGTATGTCCGGGGTAAACTCAAAAAGTACTGCATGGATTTACTTCAAATTTTGCATGAACATTACTAACAGGTCGGTTCAACATATAGGCTACGTATTATCACGCTATCACCTACGAGGGGGGGCAGTGCGGAGTAAACGAAGTCCGCGCGGACGAAGTCGCGGTCAACAGCTAGTTTATAATATTAGTATGGATATCGTACATACCAATTTTTGATATCTGATTTAGGATAGACTCTAGTACGGGCCTAGTAATGTGTTAAAAAGATTAACTATAAGTATAATTAATAATTATGTCAATACATTAGCAGGTATCTATTCTGTAAACAGACCATTTATCTGCTTACTTCTGTTACTAGGGAATTGGGTGGAGGATAGAATCGAATGTCCAAAAACTGGAACGCTTTACTTTCCACCGAAGGAACACATTGACTACGACAAACTACAGCCAGAGTCACGGCAGACCGACTTTAGAATAAACAAATTAAACAGTTTTCAGGTATTAATAGTACCTACCTATAGACCTAAACCTATACACCTTCTGAAGTACCTACCTATAGACTAAAAATTATGCGGATCGTTTTTTCTTGGCATGGGCGTATGCGGATCGTTTCCTATTGGTATTGATATTGAATATTGATGGTTTACTTCTGTATTTTTTCTTTTATAACAAACAAGCAGTTGGATCTTTTGCTGGAAAGACACCTATAGACACCAAAGATGTTAATGGTGCGTTGCTATCGGTGTGTCTAGAACTTAACGCCACTTTTATAAGTTTACCAGCTACCTTACTATCCAAACCGGTATACGAAAATGCTAAGCATTGGCGTTATTGCGGCAGGAATAGGTAAGTCGCTGTACTAAATACCCAAACAAGACGTTGTGAAACTCTACAACGTAGCAATCACGATGATAGTGACTTGTTAAGCCAATCGTCCGCCTTTTACGGACTGCCTGGCAGATTGTCTGATGGTATATTCTGCAAAGGGGGCCCAGACCAACACGGGAAAAACATTGGGAAAAATGTTTTTCCCGTGTTGCTGCATGGCTATACGTGCCGCTGCTATCGTGACACCTAGGTGGCAATGTTCTACAACGTCTCGCCCGGGTTTTGGTACTACCGCCTTCATATTCCTGCCGCAATAGCGCCAGTGCTTCTCGCTGTCGTCACAGAATACTTAGAGACTAACAAAAGTCAATGTTTCACACAAGTAATATTCGAGCATTGCACACATAGACACCTCTCACGGACGCGATATCTCGCACTCGTGCGGTACAAACTGTCACGAACCATTACGAGATATCACGTCCATGAGAGGTGTCTATGTGTGCGTTGCTCGAATATCACATGTATGTAGATTGACTATAACTGTTAATCTCCAGTTTACTGTGCTGTCGTGTTCCAATTTGGATGTTAAGGTAGCCGGTGAACTTATGCATGTGACATTGCCATCTTGCCACACGGATAACTACGCACCATTTACATCTTTAGAGTCTATAGTCGATTGTTTCTCTTTCCATCAGGATAGCCATGTGCTTGTTTTCTATCTAATGATATAAAAAAATGTATGGTCATTACACTTCTCCGTCGAAAATCGAATTCAAGACCCGTTGATTTTTTCATGTTCAGTTCATAATGCTACGGCCGTTCTGTGTATATCGTCACAAAGCTTCGCGCAATGACGCGATACATGCAGATGAGACCGGGTACCGTCACAAACATTGCGTCTGCGTGTGCCTCATCACGCTTATATCTTCGGGACGATTAACGTAGGTGCGGCCGAAGTGTAAGAATCACTTTACTTGTGACTACTATCCCGATAATCCTATTACCACCACAAACAACAACACAAATTCAGATTTAGGTACGCATGCTACACTACACCGTCGTCGCCGGTCTCGACGGCGAAGACTTCTTTATCGCCCTAAGGCGAAGCGCAATGCCACGACTCCACCCACCACTATTAGTCCGAACGTCGTACTAAGCCGAGGTCCGGTCTCACTAGAAACAGCCCTTAGCACGGGCGTTTATAGGCCCAATATTAATTTAAGGTCTGGCTGAGCACTCTGCTCGCCCAAAAAGCCCGGTGACGATAACGACCCATAAGGCCAACTGTAATAGCCATTTCGAAATAAAAAAAAAAACGACACTAGCTCCTTTGCCGATCCCCAAGGGCAGTGGCGTAGCGCGGACTAACATATACGTGGGCAAAGTCGCATCGGCGAGGCCCCTTTTATCTTATATTATTACACCATGGTCTTACCAAACATGATTTGACATCATACCGACTTTACTAATAGTGAAAAAATTATATAAGCGCTACGAGAGATGGATAGGAGAGTATTTAAAACAAATATATTTGAAAAAGGTTTTATTTTTAGTCTTACTGTCTAGAACAGTACCTAGACTTTTTTTTAAAAATCTATTAATCTACATTGTTACAAAAATAATGTTCTTCGGCTTTTTGCTTTACAAAAATCT
The DNA here is from genome assembly GCA_036924255.1 of Apodemia mormo. Lineage (NCBI taxonomy): Eukaryota > Metazoa > Arthropoda > Insecta > Lepidoptera > Riodinidae > Apodemia > Apodemia mormo. The sequence continues at coordinate 40,921,979 of JAUPFN010000005.1, read as the reverse complement.
TCTGGCAAGGATTTGTGATTGATTTTTGCAGCTAAGCAGTTAACTTAGGATTTAGGAGTTGTTTTGTTTGTATTTCAGATACATAAGTGTAAGGCCAATATTTTTCAGGCTTTTATTTAATTTAAAAAGTGCGAGGCCCCTTTAGGTGCGAGGCCGTGGGCGAAGGCTCACTTCGCCCACGCCTAGCTACGCCACTGCCCAAGGGTAGGTATATGAACTTCATAACAACAACTTATGTACAAATAAATAAAATTGGAGTGTCTGTTTATAATATCACAATAACCGCTTTTTAATAAATGCATGTGGATATATACACAGTATATGGGTATACCAAAATAACATTTTGTTTAATTTTGTCTGCCCGTCTGTCTGTTATTTCCGGCTAATCTCTGAAACAGCTGAACCGATTTTGACGTGGCTTTCACTGGCAGATAGCTGATGTAAAATGGATTGGAATGGAATGGAATTTTAGAAATTTTTTCCACGCGGTCAAATCGCGGACACAGCTAGCTCTAAATATATTTTCTTATTACAGGGTAACGTTTATTCGGTAATAAGACATGACAGTCATGATCATTGCGGAAATTATGCCACGACTACTGATATTGTGTACAACCATCAGCCGAAACCACTGTGCGGCCCTATGCAAAGATACTACAAGAGGAGCGCCCACCAGTTTTATCCTCAACCAGATTTAATGAAATGTTTCGTAAGTGTTTCTAAATAGTATTTGCGCACATTTTCCTAGTCTCGTAGCTGTTTGTAAGTTTGTTCAGCTAAGCTCACTATATAAAGCATGAGATACCGGTTTGCTTACATACAAGTCGCGCAAATATGTGGCATTTCAACCCCGCCACGCGTGATAATTACAGATAGAAATCAGAAGTACTTTATTCAATAAAAGTTTTTTTACAAGTTATTTTGACACGTCAACATATTAACAAAATATTAACATATCAACGGAGCGGAAACGCGGCCACACACTACGAAGATCCGGCGGAAGAAACTCAGCGGGCTTGTCTTTTTTTCATATCATCTATTTTTTTTACAATATCATTATATTACAAAAAATATATTTGAGATCGGTATGAGGAGCAATTAATCCCAGGCTTTTTTGTCTTCTAAATATTCTGACATTTTATAATATCCTTTTTTACACAGTTTTGTTTTAACACATTTTGCCACAAGGACGCTCCATTAACATCTTTGATGTCTGTGGGCGATCCGACTTTGTTGTCTTTTCCTACCAGGAGAACCATCTGCTTGTTTGATATCTGATGATATAAAAAAACAAGCCAAGTGCGAGAAAGACACGCGCACGAAGAGTTCCGTACCATCATCTATAAAAAAGTTCATGAGATATAGCCTGCTCACAGATGGACGGACAACGGAGTCTTTGAATAGGGTCCCGTTTTACCCTTTGGCTACGGAAATCTAAAAATCATCACTTTTCTCGCATTGTAGGCAGAATAAACCGCGAAGTATTATAATAAATTTATTAAATTACAGACTTTATTCATATCTACACTTGTCTCAATACAAAAATTCGTCTTACGATAGGGTAACGTCACGGAATGGGGTCTGAAGAAATTCCTTGAACACGAATGGGCTTGCAATAATGTCTCAGATTATGCATCAACGCTTTACGAAGATACATATGTACCGCCACTTCCAGATCAATATTTGCAACGATGCGAAAGAAAAGCGAGAAACTCGTAAGTTGTTATTACCTAAGGTTTTTATACTTTCCTCAAGACTAGTTTTTGTTCATCCAGCCTCTTATCTTATGCTTAGTGCTTATTGGTGTATTTTTGACTGCTGTTGTTACAAGTGCGTATGGATAGACTAGAAATATCTAGCAAGTGACTATTATAAAAAATAAAACAACCCTACTGCGACCCGATCCAAAATACATAAACCTCTTAGTGTAGTCGGGTAAAATAAGTTTAAAAAATAAAAGCGCTACACGCCTCTAGGCTTATATTTATTTAAGATAACCTAATTGATGCCTTGCGCTCGCACCTTCCTACGAAAAAATGTTGCGATGTTGTAGGACCCTTACAAGTCTGTGTGTAGGACAAACTACAATATGAACATAGCTGTTATACGTGGTTTTAACTCATAGACGGACGAAAATGTGCTGAAGTATTTAATTGCGCTTGTAGCCCTGTTTTAACCGTTTACTGGAAAAGTGTTTTTACCGCTTTTTTTTTCAATTTATGCGCCGGTGGTGCGACCACTATTGGATTTTTTGATGTAACCTTATTATCATAGGTAAGGGTATATTGCTTACTAGCTGTTGCCAGCGACTTCGTCCGCGCGGACTTTGTTTACTCCGCACTGCTCCTCACCCGTAGGTGATAATATGTAGCCTATATGTTGACCCGACCTGTTAGTAATATTCATGCAAAATTTGAAGTAAATCCATGTAGTACTTTTTAAGTGTACCATGGACATACATACAGACAAAAATTCTAAAAACTATATTTTTGGCTTCGATATCGATTGTAGATCACACCCCAATTAGTATTCTTTTAAAAAATATTCAATGTACAGTTTTGACTTTCCTACGATTTTATTATATGTATAGATTATCCAGAATTGGTCTTTCTGACCTCTTTATTCTATTCTTTATGGACTCTACTGCATTTTTAGCATATGGCTCAGCCGCACTTGCGTCTATCGTCACAGTTTCGTGCAATGACACGATAAATGCAGATGTGACCGTTACGCTAACGTTACGTTAACGCAGAGTTATCGTGTCATTGCACGAAGCTTTGTAATGATAGACGCAAACGCCACGGCAATATATGTATAATAGATATTCATATTTCTATGATTTTTGGGACTAACACTAGATGGATAATTTCATTGGGATTACAAATCGATAATTTATTTTAGATCAGCAGTATTTGCTGTTAAGCAGTAAATAAAAGGAAAAACGATACTTTAACATCATCTTTACAGCCTTGTGATGATATTCACTAAGGGATGGTCTACCCAAAACATACTAAAAATCTATATTCTCTAATGCCCAACGCCCTCACCAGTAATAAATAATTTTAAATAAAAAACATATAATGTATTATCCTTTTTATTTCAGGAGCTTCACAAAAACTTTCCGTTTTAAGATGACAAAATCTAAACGATGATAACATCAAGAATCATTTACATATGAAAAAATTACTTGTCTAGTCTTTTAATATCACATTTTGTTCGAGATTAGGACAGTGACGTCCATAAAAAATAACAATAATTCTTAATGCTTTCACATAGCCAACACCTGGCACTCACACGAGATCAGCAAATATACTTACAGCTAAGTCACAATCATAACTAATACGTAATAACCCTTACAAACTATACAGCCTCTGAAACGGTAAAACGTCAAGTTTTGACTTCAAATTTTGTTCAATCTCAAACTGTTTTAGTAAAATATTAAACACTTCATTATTTTAAATAACTTTTTAGTTAAATAAGCACTTCATATAAACATATTAATTCAACAAAACTTGCATGTTAGTTTATAATGGTTTTTTAAGTCCAAGATCATATAAAAAAAAATTATCAATTAAATAAAAGAATTACTCGATAGCGAGTGTTTTTAAAGGAGGTCAAAAGCATATTAAGTTACGAGACCAATGTACAACTCAGAACACACATACAAAGATATATTTGGGGATAATATAGCTAACAATATAGACGGAAGGCTTCAAAAACACCTTGTTAGAATTTTATTATTGTTATATCTGATATTGGTTTTCAGTTCAACAATATACAACTGTGTTTGCAATAACAAAAACATCAAAAACCTAAGTTAAATCGTTTCAGGGACTCTTCAACAATATACAACAACTTATATCAATTACTGGCAGTTATGTTTCAGTAAAAAAAAACTGTAAATTATGCGCCATTTTGTCAAGACTGCTTAAATATAAACACATTTCATATATACATATACATTTCATAGCATCCAGTTTGCAGTTAGTCTCACATTAGTAAAAAAATAACAAGTTAACGCCAGCGTATTTTGATCATACTTTAGCACTATTACCGCAGAATATTAGTGAAATTGACTAGCAGTTGAGCATTGAGACGTAAATGTCTCTTGAGGCAGTTTTATTAATTTGGACCCTCCAGGGGCTTTAAATGTACTATTTGGTATGCTATATTGCTGTCTTGCAAAGATGTTCTGCGACAAACAATTCTGCTGCGGAAATCTTGGCTGAGGAATTTGTACGTGACTATTGTAATGCATTTGAGGGAACACTGGTGAGTTTATAGGAGTAAAACTTGTTGGGTTTTGATAATTATAAGTAGCCATGTTGAAATTTTGAAAACGATCAAGCATGACGGTTTTATCTTGTTCTCCGCACACCGATTCTTCACGAGATGGTGGTTGGGAGAATATGTTTCTTTGATTCATACTAGAACCCTGAGATTCAAAACCGGAGCTTTGACTGGAAGATCGACTTCCAGTCACATTAAATACTTGTCTCTCGTTCTCTGAGCCCCAATAACCACCAGCAACCCATGATGTTCCATGCCCTAATTTACTTGGTGATATAAGTGGTCTGGAACGATTCATTGGTGATGGTGCTATGAAATTGGGTGATGCAGTAAACTTTCGTAAAGCAAAAACTGGATTTACTTTCGAATTTCTTTTCTTTGGACTACTTATACATAATGAATTTATACTTTCATCTAGATCAGAGTCGGAATCATCTTTGCAAAGGTTTTGGTACTTATTAAAAGACGGTTTTATAAATACTGATTCAGGGACCGCACTTGTATTACTGCTAATCATAGAATTCACACAAAACGTTGAGTTATGTTTTGGTTTAGTCCATAAGCTGTCTTTCCTTGGTGTAAATGATCTACCGCTAGGCAAATTATTCTTCATGGAAATGTTGGTATCACTGGACGATCCAGTTAAATTGTGCAAACCAAATTTACTAAGAGATACATCGTCGTCTGTATCTAAAGATATATTATCTTCATAATCTATATGTGTTGTGGATAAATTATTTATATGTTTAGTCATCTTTTTTGGTGAAATATGTCTTCTTGTGACATTCTTTGCAGTTTTATACTTCATGTTTTGATACGTCAACAAAATTGTGAAAATGATTGAGAGCTGAAACAATGTTATATTTTTTTATTATTTTTAAGTCAATTTTGAATAAAATATATATGAGGAAAGCCTTTCCTTTTTCGCTAACCTTCACGACCTGATCTATATTATTTGATATGGGTTGAATTGAGACACCTTACATTGAGTCTAATGGGTAATAGTTATTGATATTAAGTCCTTGTTGATTCAGGCCTGCAGGAATTTGACTGCCCCGGTCGAGTGGTTAGCAATCCTGACTACGCAATCAACGGGGCTCGGGTTCGATCACCGACAGGAACAAGCATTCGTGTGATGAGCATAAATGTTCGTATTTCCGGGTTTGGGTATTTAATAAATATATTCTAGAATTTATACAGGTATTTCTAGTTTCTACGTATTAGTATCGTTGACTAACCCGTAACACAAGCAAATATTTTGCTTATTTTGGGGTTGGATCAGTAAGTGTAATTTGTCCCGTGAATATTATTATTATTAATTCAGCGAATATATCTGCAGCGAATTATTGTTTGGCGGTGGGGGGGGGGCTTGATTAAACTGGGGATAGATATTATTAAGGTATTGATCCAATTTTCAAAGTTTGGAGTAAAATTTGAGGCCCCTAGCCTCTCTAAATCTTGTACTGAAACAATTTTAATTAAAGTACTCATAAACATGTAGGTATAAAAAATGTGTTGTTTCTTTAAGTGGTGATATCAACCCCTTTACTGACCGACCAACTTTAGATAACATATTTTTCCATCAAAAGTAAATAGAAGAGTCAAAAAATGTGTGTGTACAAAGTTATACTCACTTTCATTAAGTCCATGATCAAGGCATTTCCTTTTAAATAATTATTAGACATGGAAATTATTATAAATACAGCCCATAGTACGTCAATTACAATTGAATATTTAGTTTTATGTGAATTCCAAAAATGTCCAACAATTTGCATGAAACACACAAAACTTGCGAGAGCTTTTTGTACCATGTCATTCATCTCGAAACTGTAGTTAATTTTTGAAAATATATCAGCATATAAAGGTAACATTTCATATTTGTCAATAATATTGTACAAAGAAGGAAAATATAATAACGTCTCCATTTTTACAATGGAATATAGTCTTTCCAAGAAATTTTTACATATTGCAACTATATTATGTACTGTATGACTTAAATTCTTATAGTTATTAATTCTTCTATAACAGTCAATTATTATTAAAATCATAAGTACTGCCGCAAACATCCTTGAAGTGGCATTGATAATATTGATAAATACTTGACTTCTTTTCTCACTTCTTTTAGTAATCTTTTCAGTTGTTCGTGTTTCTAGTAATTTAGAATCCAGTAAAGTTTCTTTCTCTTTGTGTAACTTGATTTGTAGAACCTTTCTGCAAGGGCTACATAGCTTGTAGGCTTTTTCCAATTGGTTCCTGTAAATAAAGCAAAATATATGTTCTAATTAAAGGATAAACTACAGGATTTTGATTATTTCATATACATTTCCCCAGTGTAGGTCAGAGGTCCTTTGAAGAATAGCCCAACTCACCATTAACACCTTTGGTGTCTATAGGCGATGGTTGATTCTTTCCATCAGGAGACCCATCTGCTTGTTTGCTATCTTATAAAAAAAGCCACAATAATAATAAATAATGAAACTTTTACCCAACAGTCTTATTTTTTTTCAACAATTTCTTTTTTAATAATAACATTAGACACAATGTGAGATGCACTTGTACTTTCTGAAACATAAAATCCCTTGTCACATGCTCTACTGGTTCCACAATCCCTTGTGTGTGTGTGTGCTTTTGCTTGTGTGTGCCAATGTGCTTACTGACTAGGAAACTTCAGGGCCCGATCCTGTTTTTTCCAAAAAGTTAACAAACATCACACAACAAATCTGATTATAGTCTATGTGACTGATTGCAGATGAAATAATATGAAAAAAACTTGTACTTTTATTTCACTTTACAAAAAAGTGAAGCAAAATATGCATTTTAAATTGTATCTAATAATAATGGAATTTCACCAAATGCCAACAATGGTAAGTATAGAATAAATATTACCTGTAACACTCAATCTCCTCATCAAACTTTTTCTCATTCATAGGAACAAAATTAGCCAATTGTGTTATTTTAAGTTGCTGGTTAATATTGCACATCTTGCAAAGACCATTTTTAGGAGAACTCCTTTGAAACAGCTTTGGACTCTTAGAACTTCTATCACTGGATATTGTTAATGTTTTATTATAATCACCATCCTAAAATATTTTGGTAATTGTAAATTGTTAATTGACATACATAATTTATTGATAAGCTCATGCACATTAAAATATCTTATATTGGTATTCTTATTACTAGCTGGACAGATAAACTTGGCTAGGACAATATTTATTTTTGTGAGTGAAAATTGATTATGATGGAAAAAAAAAGCCCCATGTTGGTCCAACTTCCATTTGAAGAATAGACATCTGCTGTTCTGCCAGATAGTTTATAAAAGGCAAAAGATTGGCTATATGAGTCACTACTATATGGCTACAACTTGGTGGAATTCTGCCTTGTCTCGCACAATCACCATCTTGAGTAATGGTTAATTCTATAAAGAATGATTATATCACATCCAGATGAATCACATAGATGCCAAGTAAAGCCAGGCTTCGTCCACTAGACCCTATACAACTTAAAACTTAACTAGGCATTAGGTTTTTAAAGACAGTTCTTCCCCCCCCCCCACAGAGAGCAGCTCCACTGATTATTTGTTTTTTGTTAGTGATGTATTTAGATAATAAATTTTAAAAAATATATGTCTCCGCCGGACGGGGTGTAACCTCCCCTCCCCTTCCTCACATTAACGCTAGACTTGTTACTAACGAGTTGGCACAATAATTATGTACTGTTATCTGATTCAATTTCGTTTTGTTTTAGCGTTATTAAACAAATACATCCAAACTATTTAAAGTGCAGGTAGTTTCGAGTACTACTTACAGGCAATTAACGAGAGTAAAACAAAAAAAATTACCTTCGTAAACCCATTGTACTGATCGCAATTGCGGCAAGTCCAGCTATTACGGTCAATAAATTTCACCCAAAAATCACTGTTACAAAACCAACAATTTACACGCCAAGAAAGGACTGACCTGTGAAAAGAACTTCTGTTACAAATATGTTTCTTTAACAGGCGGGAAAGTTTAATAACCTCTTTACTTACCGCAAGTTGTACAATATTTTCAAAAGTAATAATATACACAACACCGTTGTTACCACTAATATTATTGATTCCATGACATGAAAATATTTCATTTTTGGTCAAAGTTTATATCTTTTTATTGTCAAAAATTGTATTTTCCATGTCCCAAGTCCTAACCTAAAATAACTAAAATTACAAAATGTCAATTGTCAAATGAATGACATGATATTGACACCAAGGAACTTATATGCGATATCTGGAATTACTACGAAGCAAATTTGAAAAATAAAATTGTACTTTATCTCGTTAGCAATAAAGTTGACATTTGCTTTTTCCTTAACAGAGGGGAAAAACGTTCTGAGCGAGACAACGACATGAGTGGATGTTATCCCTTTCTTGCAATTGCCAGTGTAAATAAAACTTTCGGATGGTAGATTTTTTATATATCCGGTAACCGTTAAATCCCTTTTATTCATACACGTTTATAGATACATTAGCATAAAATGTATTGTAATTAACATATTGAGTTCTTAAATGTGCTTATTTTAATTATTACGTAATTATTTATGCAATGTAAAAACTGTTTTCTCAAATCAGTAGAATTAGTTGTAATTTGTAAACTATGCACGGCCACACTCAGGTGGCCGTACGCTTTGGCGCGCTTTATTTAAAAATATAGCTGATACTTTTAGCTTACTGCTATAAGTTTTTTCTGTTGTAAAATGGTGAAAAATTGTAGCGTTAAGTGCTGTAATAGTGAAGCGTATGCTGGTTGCGGAATTTCATTTTTTGAGTAAGTTTTTTATTGTATTTACAAGTTTCTTAAGTAGGGTAGCAATAATAACACAAAAATTCGGACATGTGAATACAAAGAAATTACAATTCAATCTAACATTTCATAATACGTCCCTAAGAAATGTCATCGTAATCAAATAAGAACCTAATTTACGTAATTTTGTTATTTAATACTAAAATCATTGTGTTGTAGTAACTAAATACATTACCTACATACTTTTTGGTAGTAACTGTTAACTAGTAGTAGATACCTAACCTCTTGTTCATTATTTTCTTGCAGGTTCCCAAGAAATGAGATTCTTCGACAACGGTGGATTGAAGTTGTTCCATTTAAGAAAAAAAATTCATATTACAGTTTAATTTGCAGCCGTCATTTTAAATCCGAGGATTTAATAATCCATAAGATAAGATCAACACTGAAACCAAATGCTATTCCATCTATATTCCCTGTTGTAAGCTTAATCATTTAGTGTTATTTAAGATATTTTTTAATTAAACATACAAACGTAATATAGGGTCATTGCGTCGGTAACGCGACCGCCTCTAGTATGCGACCACTTGAGGGCCTAGGTTTCTTATTTAAAGATAATAGCATTTTTTCATGAGAAAACAATGAACAGTAAGCATTGAATATTCAATGAATGAATATTCAATGAATGAATTATGTAACAAGAAAATCATAAATTTAAACCTATCTGCTAAAGCTGAAAATAGTGCCCGAGTTCGGGTGATGACTTAATGGTGTGTTTATGTGTCGCGTATTGCAATAAAAATACCACACACACCGGGTGGCGAACAAAGTTACCTTTTGTTACCTTATACTAATGTTATACTCAAACAAGAAGTGTTATTATTTCAATTATTGTTTGTTGGAAAGTTATAGTGACATCATTTTTTTAGCTTATATTTCTTTTTAAATCCAGTGGTCGCAAACTGAAGTATATAAATATCTAATACGCTCGAAAGTGGTCAGATTCGGACACTTAAAGCTATAAAATATTTTGCTTATTATGATCTCAATGATGCTTTCATGATTGTATAATTTAGAATCTGATGTTGTAGAAGCATAAAGATGCATCTCATCAGTTTACGACCACACGTTTTCTTGATAGAATTTTGTTTAATTCACTTGCTAAAATAGGTGATCTCAAACCCACCCTGGTCGAATATTATGATGTTAGTTTGTAACCGCCCTGTTTTAATACGAAAGAAAGTAAACTAAAATAAGTAAATAAATAAAATATTGCTTTCTTTAGATGACAACAGGCGCGCAAGATAAAAAAAAAAACAAAATGAAAAATACTGGTTTTTTAGGATTACTTAAAGGAAATTTACTCGGGTGTACTGGGGTGTATATTAGCGCACAAGATAAAAAAACACAAAATGAAAAATACCAGTTTTTTAGGATTACTTTAAGGAAAATTTACTCCTTGTATAATGGAAAATTTACTCGGGTGTATAATAGAGAGGAAAATGATGTTATCAAATATTGCTTGACTATTATTTAGTTGTCAACCACAACAAATTTAGTAGAGTAATATTCAGAAAATACGGTCACTTTTATTTGTTCGAATCCCACGAATCCCACGAATCCCGTGACAGCGAGTGATAGCTCCGTTATCATCCGCGTGGTGTCTAATAGCTAATGAGTCTAGTCACGAGTTCAGCAAATCACTGTTTGTATATAATGAACTTCAATAGTGCCTATAAAAGATAATTTGAATAAAAATGATATCTATGCGTGGGCGTCCGTATGACTATAAACATGTTATAGGATAATTAGCTCAATATTTAAGTACCTAATTGTTTTACATATTTGGTATTAAAATCAACTACTGAACACTCTCCTTTAGTATGTACGGTTTTAATCAGCCAAATTCAATATAATCTACAGATGTGAAACGAAAAAACTACTTGTTATTAGTCTAGATGATTAGTGTTTAAAATGAATATTTGTTTTTATATTATAAGATAGCAAAACAAGTTGACGGCTCTCCTGATGGAAAGAGAAACCATCGCGTTGGGACATCAAAGATATAAATGGTGCGTTCCCATCCGTGTGGCGGGTTTGCAATACCACATGCACAAGTCTGCCAGCTACCTTACCCTCCAAACAGGAGCACGACAATGAAAACTAGGTGGTAGATTTCTGCATTATCTCGCCCGGGTCTGGTACCACTGCCTTATTTATTCCTGCCGCAATAGCGTAACTGCTTGTCAAAAAGTTTACTTAACTCTTGACAAGAAATAATTTCACTACCATCGTGACTACTAGGTGGTTCCGCAACATCTCGCACTGGTATTTGGCACCACCGCCTTACCTATTTGCGCCGCAATAGAGTCAATGCTTGTCATCGTCGTGATCCGGTTTGGATTGTAAGGTAGCCGGTAAACTTATGCATGTGGCCTTAGACCTCGTCAATACATAACAACGCACCATTAATATCTTTGGTGTTTATAGGTAATGGTTGTCTCTTTCCATCAGGAGACCCATCTGCTTGTTTGCTATCTTATGATATAAAATTGACATTATTGCTGCAGGAATAGCTTCTGCGATGGTAGCAAATACCCGGGCGAGACGTTGCGGAATTCTACCACCAAGTAGTCATGATGGTAGTGACACTTATAGCCAATAAGTCGCCTTTTACGACCTGCCTGGCAGAACGGCAGTTGGCCTATTCTTCAAAGGAGCATGAGACCAACATGGAGAAAAATGGACCATTTTAGGAAATAGGCATTTTGAAAATGTTGTATATTTTGGGAATTGGACATTTTGAACTTGAACGATGGAACCGGAACCGAAGTGTTTTATCTAGGACCCTGTCAGTAGACTGGCATTAAGACTTTGCAATATTTCTCACCGTATCCTCTAGGTTTTATTGATTCTTCAGTATCGCTGGACTGCTTCACTCGAACAAATTTTAAAGCAATGTAATGTAATTGTCATCTGTCCGTAATTAATGCATACATTTTCTAGAAGAGTATTTTGATCTTTTATCTGTATGTATAATGCTCAATTCGGCAGAAAGATCACACATGCAAAGATTTTTTACCACACTTTTTACCCGCGAAACAGCTAAATATGAAAACAAATTTAGCTATTTATTTCAGTTACATATCAAGTAAAATTATTCTAACTTTTATTATTTTTAATAATCCTATTTGACGCTCTAACACATTAAGATGGGCCGCAGCTGGTCAGGGTGCTTCGCAAAAATTCGCCTAGATCACTTTGATACATTTTATATAAACTCTCGTACACTATGCCGGGCCAAAGTGCGGCAGATTTGCAGAGCGGAATTGAGCGCACACAATTTTTTCCGTGTTTTAAGTATGCGTTTACAAAATCAGAAATTATGGGTTAAGAACGATTAAAGGCCACAAAGAACTAGCCTTAACATGCAGTTCGGCAGTTAACTGTACACAAAACTAGTCAATGTGTTGCGGCCCGGCACGTTACTAATATGCTAGCATTTATAGTTGCAATCCGGCCCCCTCCACCTCACTACAGCCTGTCGTAATAATACGATATCATTAGACAAATCACACGAATTGATCTAACCCTAAAGTTAGCAAATTATGGGTGTGAGTCAAAACAACATATTATGAATGTGCATTTTCCTTCGTCAATAAGAGCGATAACAGACATTGTTAACCTACACGACTTTCAAAAATTGATAGCCGTGGGTGCTATCCAGGACTTATCATAGCTGTCCGTATCAGTTCTATTCCGCTTTTTTAGAATGAAATTGTCCTGTTGCACAAATATGTATGGACACCCTAGTAGAAAGAGACACACTCCACTCATGTCGTGGTACTCTTCGGAACGATTTTGAGGTACATGTGGACCTTCCAGGTAGAATATAACTTCCTTGATTGACACCTAATCAAGGAAGTTACATTCTACCCGGAATGTCCACACGCGCTTCAAAATCGTTCCGAAGAGTACCACGACATGAGTGGAGTGTGTCTCTTTCTACTAAATAAAGCGCCAATCGCCATATATAAGTGCGGCTATGCGTAGTTTGCAAATTAGTACTAAATAATTCTACTAATTTGAGAAACAGTTTTTGCATTGCTTAAGTAATTACGTAATAATTAAAATAAACACATTTAAGAACTCACTATGTTAATTACAATACATTTTATGCTAATTTATTTATCGACGTGTATTAATAAAAAGGATTTAACGATTATCGAATATGTAAAAATCTACCATCTAGATAGTTTTATTTACACTGGCAATTGCAAGAAAGGGACAACATCCACTCTTGTCGTTGTCTTGCTCAGAACGTTTTTCCCCTCTGTTATGTAAGAAACAAATGTCAACTTTATTGAGAACAAAATAAAGTACATTTTTATTTTTCAAATATTGCTTTGTAACAATTCCAGTTATAGTATATAAGTTCCTTGCACCTAATACAATTTTGATTTTTGCACAGAATAAAAAAGATGATGTAATGTCCAAGGAACTTATATACGATAACTGGAATTCTACGAAGAAATATTTAAAAAATAAAAATTTACTTTATTCCGTTCCTAATAAAGTTGACATTTGTTTCTTACGAAACAGAGGGGGAAAAACGTTCTGAGCAAGACAACGACATGAGTGGATGTTGTCCCTTTCTTGAAATTGCCAGTGTAAATATAACTTTCGGATGGTAGATTTTTATATATTCGTTAATCGTTAAATCCCTTTTATTCATACACGTCGATAGATACATTTGCATAAAATGTATTGTAATTAACATAGTGAGTTCTAAAATGTGCTTATTTTAATAATTACGTAATTACTTATGCAATGCAAAAACTGTTTCTCAAATTAGTAGAATTATTTAGTAGTAATTTGCAAACTACGCATGGCCACACTTATATATGGCGATTGGTGCTTTATTTAGTAGAGAAAGAGACACACTCCACTCATGTCATGGTACTCTTCGGAGCGATTTTGAAGCGCGTGTAAGCATTCCGGGTAGAATATAACTTTCTTGTATGGAGGGAAGAAGTAAGGAGGGTAATCTGCGTATATGAAAAAGTGTCCGTCAAAATGTATTAAATTAGGATGGCGCCACATTTGCATCAAGGTAACTCTTAACTCTTAAACGCACGTTTGGTTATAACAATTCTGTAAGGTTATATTTACCACAATATTTTGTACAACGTAAGTTGTTGAAATTCTCAATAATTAACTACTTTAGTCGATAATGACATTAAATTTTTTAACTCGGCATACTTCAATTCATCTACGATTGCTACATTCATACCATACCCTGTGCATCCACCAGCGCGATTGTGGAGGATTTTGGAACTGTTATTTAGCGCATACAACTGGACACTTTTTCAACTTTTCTCCCATATAAGATGACTCTCCTTACTTCTACCCTCCATACTTTCTTGGTAATGTCTCCAAGGAAGTTACATTCTACCCGGAATGTTCACACGCGCTTCAAAATCATTCCGTAGAGACCACGACATTGGTGGAGTGTGTCTCTTTTAGTACTGGGCGTTTTTTGACGAAACTTTTTTAAAAAACAGTTTTTGTCAGATTACAGAATGAACAGATTTTTGTCTCTGGTAAAAGCAGTTTGGCAAAAAAATATGTTCTCGTCGTTCATGAACTAAACTGGACTTCGCGCGCGACTGTTTTATTACGCTCGCTCTTTCCATATACTACCGTTAGAAAGAACGAGATATAGTGAACTCTCATTGGTCGTCGTTTCAAGAAGCAGTTTCAAATAACGAACTTTTGAAATAATGTCTTATGCTATGATGATAAAGCTGATATTACCGTGGCATATGTACGAAACGATAAAAACCAGTTTTTCTAAAACAGTTCGTTTTGTCACAATCAAGACTTTTATAAAATGAAACTTAATTCTATAATCATAGCGCGGATATTTGTTTGAAATATTATGTAGCAGGATAAACTGATTTTAGCACGATCGTTTGACCGTCTCAGCTATGTCATAGGTCATTCAAAATTTCAAATCAAAACGAAATTAGTAAATTTATATTGTTTTGACTCGTGGTTGATGCGATGCACCTGTGGCGTAAACAATTTCGCGTTGTTTCTTTCTTTCTAGTGTTCGTTTTAGTGTAAATTTTGTAAATATTGACTGTTAAATATTTTATTTCGAAAGATTTGTGAATATAGCGTAGGTGGAACTTATAATTTGTGTAATGTCGTAAAAGTGCGTATCTAAAATGTCGCAACGGAAGAATTGCGGCAAATAAACAGAAAAATGAACTTTTAAGTACCTACGCCAGAACATTTTTACTGGCAGTTCTAAGCCTTAAAAAAACAGTTTTATAAAAAAACTGCTTTTGGAACTAGTTTCCTTTAAAAAAAACTGTTTCGTTTCATTTATTACAAAACCCGTTTTTGCCCAGTACTAGTCTCTTTCTACTTAATAAAGCGCCAATCGCCATATATAAGTGTGGCCCTGTGTAGTTTGCAAATTACTACTAAGTAATTCAGCTAATTTGAGAAACAGCTTTGCATTGCATTTAAGTAATTACGTAATAATTAAAATAAGCACATTTACTCACTGTGTTAGTTACAATACATTTTATGCTAAAGTATCTATCGACGTGTATGAATAAAAGGGACTTAACGATTACCGAAAGTATAAAAATCTACCATCAGATAGTTTTATTAACACTGGCAATTGCAAGAAAGGGACAACATTCACTCTTGTCGTTGTCTTGCTCAGAACGTTTTTCCTCTCTGTTAAGTAAGAAACAAATGTCAACTTTATGAGTGACGAAATAAAGTACATTTTTATTTTTCAAATATTGCTTTGTAATAATTCTAGTTATCGTATATAAGTTCCTTGAATGTCTCATACTGGCACAGATTATATAATAATTACTATCGTTTTATTAGGGATAGTAGGACATACAGAGGATTTCTGTGGTAGGACAAACCAAAATGTTGAGTTTGTATCATGAAGTATTAGGTATAGATGGAGCGAGCACTCGTATTAATCACTTGAGACACATATTTACGTTATATCTCTGTCTATGAGGTCTCTCCGTCTCTTTTTATACAACTGTGTTAGGAAGAGAGGGTAAGACCTCAGAAGACGACAGCAGTATTTAAAATTGTGTTTCAAGTAGGTATTAGAAGTGCTGCCTCCAGTTATAATACAGCTTCATGGTTCGTATGAGGTACATTTTGCCAAATGAGTTGGGACAATGTGAGGTGAGGTAGTCCTTATTTTTAAAGTACACATAAGGTTTTTGGGGAAAAATTTACATGAGATTTATAGAAAGACTAAACGAACTAAGACTTGAGTGTGAAACACTTTAATCACAAATGTTTAACTACAAAACATAAACTATAATGGCAAAAGTGTAAAAAAAGTGAATTAAAATTATTAAAAAATGGTATTTTTTTAATACCTTAACCTAATACCTAATGTCATCTGAACCAGTGCACTGCTCTGAACCTCCTCTTTCACCAATGAGGCAAAACAAGGCGAAACGAGACAAGACGAGAAAGATTTAAAAAATAACTAGTATTGACTTGAATTCAATACGAACCACATGTATTCGGAATTCGGATAGATTTCATATAATGATTCCGTATAAGATGCTGAAAATAATAATTACTTTGTACTTTAAAATCAGTCCAAATCTTGTAAATATATATCGATAAGTAATTATTATTTTCAATATCTTACAGAATTGCTCGACAAAGATGATCATATTTAATAATTGTGGTGTAATAATGAGAAAGTTTCAATTTATAAAGGACATTCATCATCATCAGTAATTCATTCATTAAAACCTCATTTGAACTATGAATTGTAAAACCTCAGTGTTTAACCACACCATCGTAACTCGGGAATAACAATTTAACTCACGAGCAACACAACCATCTTTACTGACGTATGACAACGAACTGAATAAAAGGCCAACGTGTGAACACCGTTTGCGAATCGCGCCAAGATCCTTTGATGTGCGCACGAAAAACCGACAACATTCGCTTAGCCGGGTAATGTTGGCGTCAACTACCAACATAGCGCCAAGTAGGCTTCTTCACGTTGGACCAATATGTTGGCCCAATGTGTACAGCCGTCTTTATGCTTCCCATTCTTAAGCTTTTCATAGTGTTTGAAAAAAGCATATGTCAATTGTTTTCAAAACAGTGTGACATATTATGTCATTAATGATTAATCATTACTGTCAAAAATTAAACACGAGGTGGTAATTGGTAAATAAAAAATAGTGATAAATTTGTACTGAATTGTAAAAAGAGAAAACACCAAATAGTCGCTTTATTTGTATATGTATTTTAAGAATAAATTTTATAAACAAAATGTATAAAGACATTGATTTAACCTTTTATTTATGTAACTATGATGCACAAATTAATGAATCCGGTACATATTTTTTCCAAATTGATTTTTATATATTTACTAGTGGCAGGCCCTCATCAGTGAATACTTTTAGGGCCCATTTGACTCATGTTCGAATTTAAACAATTTCATTAATTTTTCTACCAAATTTCATAATGTTTGTTATTGTCGAACTAACATACATACAAATGACGGATTGTTCCAGTAAACTCGGAGAACTTTGTTCCCCCATTAACTTTTGTATTTTCTCTACAAGTATGAAATTTTCTTTGGCAGCTCCTGAATCAATTAAAAAATTGTACTCTGGCGATATAACTAACAAATTTGTGGAGATTGATAAAAGATTATTAACAAATGGTTTAGAATTGCAAAATGTTATTGCAATATGTAAGAATCACGATAATAATGTCAGTATCGAAGAAGTTTTATGTAGTGGTATTAATGCATTTTTGACATTTTGTGAATTAAATTGGAATCCACACCCTCAATTGTTTGACCTATATAGATACTTTAATTCAGATTGGCCTGTTGATATTAATGTAAATGCTAAATTACAATGTGATTCTGAACCATTGTATACAAACATAGTATATCCGGAACTATTATACTATTCTTCACAAATCTTTTCTGCACTTTGTTCTGTAGAACAAAATTTGGTAAGCATACTCAATGTTATATACTTATTATGGTATACAACTACACCTAGATAGTTACTAGCTTTTGAGAGGTTTGCAGGTACACATAATTACTAGCAGTAATTCAGGGCCGGAAGAGTACATTTCTTCCTGTCATTTTTATATGTATCTATGTTATAAGATAATATACAAGCGGATGGAAAGAGACAACTATTGCCTATGGACACCATAGATGTTAATGGTGTGTTCCTATCCATATAGTACAGCGTTTCTTAACCTTTCCAGCCCGCGGACCCCTAGGAAAATCAAGCACAATTTCAGGGACCCATTTAATACAAAACAATACTATTTATTTATTAATTCAAATGTCCATAGGTAAGGCGACGGACCCCCATACACATACTCTCATAACCCCTAGGGGGCTGCGGACCACAGGTTAAGAAACACTGATATAGTAGGATGTTAAAACTAGAACATAGTGACAATCATTGATGCTAAAGTAGCAGATAGGCGGGTATGTAAGGTAGTGGTAACAAAATTCGAGTGAGATTTAGAACTTTACCACATAGTAGCTAAATTCTGCTTTTAATTATTAAGACAAGCCTGCTGAGTTTCTTTCGCTGGGTGTTATCAGTGTGGTTGTGTTTTGATCCATTAGTCATTCTGAAATGTCGACTCATCAAAAGTTTCTGGTAAGGTTTTGAGTTTGAGTTAGTACTTTTAGTAGTCATTTTGTCAAGCTGCCTATATAAAATGTTGTTTTGTGTCATCTAATTGTTTGTCTAACAATACTTAATATCACTTCAGTTCTTTTGTGAGATTGGAAGATTGAACAACATTTCAATAAACACTCTATGTTTTTAAGTTTGTGTATAATGAGTGATGACCCTCACCATGGTTGTACCGACGGGGGGAGGTGTACTGAGGGCAGTTGCCCTCCCTCTGGAATTTGTTTAACTGTCTACAAACTATCTACTGTTGTATATAAAAAATTAATAAGATAAAAATATAGTCTTAAATGTTATGTTTGCCCCCCCCCCCCCCCCCGACTCAGAACCTGGGTACGTCCATGACCCTCATTTTTATTTATTAACCTGTAAAAAAATTTTAGCGTTTTGTGATATTTGGGACTGACAGCCCAATACAAATAGGTACAGAAATCGATCTCATGCATATATTTCACTTTTCGTCTCACTACACCTGGTGATCATAGGGTTATCATCCTTGGCTTATTCACAAAAAACTGGTAGTAGCACTTGTATTTAGGTGTTTGTTTCATTTATTGTTGAGAATAAAAGAGAAACAGTTATACATATTAGAAATTTTCTACGCAAAAAAGTTCACTGATGCGTAGCCAAGTGGGTGACACTCACACTCTCACAATTTCAACCATTTTGAGATATTGCATCTGTGAGAGGTGTCTATGTGTGCGTTGTTCGAGTGCACTTTGTATGTAGATTGACTTCTGTGCCTATTTGTCTTAAGCAGAAAGTATGGTGTAACTGCGACACTGGGAGTGCTAATATGCCACCAATAGACTTCAATCTGATACATATATTTTTCCTTTAGAATACTCCAGTAGCATTTTTTATCTTTTTAACATGTAGCCCGGGTAAATTGGAATATGAAATAAGATACCACCAATGAATCTGAAACGTATGGCAGCTTTTAAATAGGCATAACAAAAGTGCCATATTTTGTATTTGTCAAAGGCCATCAGTTTAAAATTTGGTTTAATTTTTTAAGATATCTTGTTTATGGGGAACTAAACCTTGTAGATCAGTAACACATTTGGTATCTTTAAAACTATCTTTTAAAAAATTTATTTATCTTTTAAAAAATCATAATATTTTTTTATTTATAAACACTTAAATTTTTAAATGTTATCTTTACAGTTAAATCTTTGGTGGTACTTCCGTTGTAAAGTGATTCATCAACGAGTATTAGAAGACACCAGCGCTACTCTATACAATGAATTAGAGTTAATTGTTGCAAAATTATTCAATGAAGCACAGGTTTTGGATAAGCCAAGGTTAAAAATATTACTTTATATCGAGATTGCTCAGGCTTATTTGATTTATGGGAGAATACAAAAAGTTGAGGAGTATTTATCAAAAGCTAGAGAATTGGCTGGCCTAAAATTTGAATTAATAGGTAAATAAATATATAATGAATGTGTGGGGTCAATTTAATAAAAAATTGAAAAGTAAAAGTAGACACTGATAGGATGCAAGCAAGATGTTATAAATACTCTAAAAATGGTAATGATGGACTAAGTTTATTGACTGCCTTACAACAAGGTAAATTTTTGTATAGAGTGGTCCAGATAATATATATTTTTGACTTAATAATAACATTCTTGCGTTTGGATTAATTTTAAATTTTTGTGAATATTGTAATATTTTTATTCAGTTAAATATGAGTCATCTTTTAGATATATTTGGTATTGTACATAGAAATAATATATATAAATACTGAAATGTATTTAACAAACACACAAAGCCAAAAATACAAATGTTTATGCTCATCACAGAAATGCCGATGCTTTTCCGAAATCAATCCTGAGGCCCATTGATTGCAGTCAGGGCCGCTAACCACTCAACTAATGGGGTGGTGAAATAAATACTTAACACACAAAAAATACGAATATATGTTTCCGCCGTGTTGGTCCTGGCCTCCTTTGTAGAATAGGCCAACTGCCGTTCTGCCAGGCAGGTCGTAAAAGGCGACCGATTGGCTATTGAGTCACTACCATCGTAGCTACTAGGTGGTAGAGTTCTGCATTGTCTCGCCCGGGTCTGGTACCACCGCCTTACCTATTCCTGCCGCAATAGCGTCAGTGCTTGTCGCTGTCGTGTTCCGGTTTGGAGGGTAAGGTAGCCGGTAAACTTATGCATGTGGCATTAGACCTCGCCACAAGATAGCAACGCACCATTAACATCTTTGGTGTCTATAGGCGATGGTTGACTCTTTCCATCAGGAGACCTATCTGCTTGTTTGCTATCTTATGATATAAAAAAAAAAAAATACCAAATTGTCATGAAGACTATAATATATCAAATTATCAATCTCTTAATTGGACATAGTTACACAAAAAGGATCCAATCCACACAAAATCACTTTAGAAATATTGAAGTTTGAAGATGGATACTTTTTTTATTTTTTAACGTGCCATACATGGAGCCTAGTTCTGACGTTGAATAAAGTAATAGAGAGCTATTTTTGCTTAAATGTTTTTTACTGGCCGATAGTATTGATGTTTAGCTAAGTTTGGTGAGCTTAACTCATTTTTGTCCATATTGTGGATTGGATCCTTTTCTTTTAACTATGTCCAATTGTCAGGATAATCGATTTCTAGAGTCTTACCATGGTGCGATTGCTGAATGACAAATAAAAATAAAATTGAAAAATATATAATTAAAATACATGTGCAGTTATTAATAATCATTTATGCCAGATTAATATATATAAATTTACACTATAATAATATGTATAAATAATGAGCAGTAACAATGTATATAATATTTTACACAATTCAATAAAGTTTGGAAGACTGGAAGTAATTCTATGAATGTCAAAGAGATACAGACATTATTTCTTATTGTGTAATGTTTTTAATGTTATGTTTATAAATTGTAAAATTTATGCTCAATTTTTTTCAGGTGTTTTAGGAAAAAGAACTAAATTCCAACAAGATGCTTTAGCCCAGTTGACCCTGACAAGCAAACTAGATGAAACTACAGATCGGCCAACAGCAGAACAAACTCATGGTAATTTTGATCTACCCAAAGACATTGAACTCAATGATGATGTGAGGCTAAATAAAATTCAATTTAATGAAGCAATGAATCAGACTGAGTTGCCAAGTTTGGAACAAACTATATGTTTATTGACTGTGTAAGTATACCGCCCCGTTAGTTGAGTGGTTAGCGACCCTGATTACGCAATCGACGGGGCTCAGGTTCAATCCCCGATGGGAACAAGAATTTATGTGATGAGCATATATGTTTGTATTTCCGGGTTTGGGTGTTTATTAAATATATTCTTGTATTTATATACGTATTTCTATGTATTAGTATCGTTGACTAACACCCATAGTACAAGCAAATAATTTGCTTACTTTGGGGTTAGATCAGTAAGTGTAATTTGTCCCATGAATATTTATTTATTATTTATTTATACTGATCAAAATCATTGTATGATGGGCTAGAGAACATATTATTTGCTGATTACAGAATTAAATTGCTGGTGAATCACCAAAAACGGTTCATTTTTTGCTGATTCATCAGCATTAGTTATGTTCTAGGCTTTAAACCTCACTCTGCCTTTTGATTTGTTAGAACCATGACTGGGTAATATGCAAAATCTGCTTCCTAGTTTGACTTGATTCCCTGAGATAGAATTGAGAACAGCTTGTGTTCTGATAACAATGTCCAATGAATAAACTAGTCCATTTCATTGGGCTAACAGACTAACTGTCCTGCCATTTTTAACTCAAAGGAAACATCACATTCATATTATGGAGTTTTAATGAATGATCGAATTTAAGGCTGCGCACAGACAGGTGGCTTGTTTCGCTTCTAGTGCCTTGTGCCTTGTGACAAAAAACCAACATGTTTATTTCACTTCGATAGGTCGCTAAACGCAATTGGCGCGCTGTGCAGTTGGTTGGAAACATCTCAAGAATGTTCGTTTCACCAAGGTACTCGCTAGGCTGTAGGTGCTCAGCAATCCTCCTGTCCGTGCGGTCGTAGCCTTAATAAATGAATGAGTTTTAATGAGAGGTGTTGAAATATCTAAGGGTCAGCTCTTCAGACATAGAGTTACATATGAGAAGCTTTTTAAGTATCCACCTACCATCCTAAATCTTTGTAATGGACTTGAAGGGAAATAATAGAATCTCTGCAAAGATGGAGGGGCCACAAACTATTTAATTTACTTTTATATTTACGGCCACAATAAGTTAAACATTCAAATTTTGTTACAGTCAGTACATTCAAAAATCCCAACCTAAAGATGATTTAATGACAGAAGAATTACTTCCTTACATAGACACTGTATTAAGTCAAAAGAACGGGCCTTGGTCTACCCGAGTAGCTGCATTGTTAATAAGATGTAAGTTGGAAGCAAGCCATAAACGCACAGTTGAGAGAGCCATGTTGCAATGTGAGTCTATTGTCAATGATAAAACTGCAGTTTCTCCATGCAATAGGTGAGTTCATTTTCATTTTAATATTAAAACTTCATTAAAATACATATCTTTACACTAAATCAATCATGCATAAACAAAACAAAAATTATTTAATGTTTTCTATATATGCCAACATTATAGAACAAAGTGTGATTTTAAATAGCCTGAGATGGCTGAAACCTTTTTTAAATAAAAAAAAACAGTGTTTGGTTTGTGTCCTAATGATCTGAAATCCTTGCATCATTACAGTATGTTTAGCTTAATTTAAACTGTTAAAAATGTGTAGGAGTTGTACTAGTTAAATATTTAAGTGAAAAGAGTCATTTACAATTATCCTAGTAATTGTTAAAATCATTTTTTTTATGTAACATAATGGTGAGAAATAAAACAAATGGCTGATGCTACAAGATCTATCTACAATCTATATATTTAAAGTTGTTTATAACTGTTATATTATAATAGGTACATTACTTTATTGAGGTTAAGAAAAAGAAAAGTTCACCAATATAGGGGAAGAGCTCCACAGAATTCTATTTCATTTTTGTAATGAATACATTTCTATCAATCAACCAGTAGAGTTTAATCTGTGAAAAATGGACACCAAGGGATCCACCACAAGATGCACCATGCCTGTATGTCAACGATGTCATTCTCTAATGAATTATTCATAATTACTAAGAGAGCCAGCTTAGAATTATATTTTGGTTACACAAGATTAATGTTATATGGTCAAGCAATATCCAACACTAGATTAATGACTTTAATAGATATGTTTCCAGACCCAGAGAAATTCAGGATCAGTTATAAAATTGATATAAATAATTTAAATCTCATATTGACATTAATTCTCAGGCTTTGTCCCACTTTGCATGGTTGGAAAGATCTTCCCCTGTCCCATCTTCACATAATCATTATACTTCACAGTTGGTGTTTTTTGTGTAAAGAAGGCTAACCCTTTTCTAAATACAAAATAACATTTAAATCGTCAGAGCTATTTTCGAGATATGAGAAACTATACATATATACACTGCTAGCTGCTCCCTGCGACTTTGTTACCATGACTCACACACATAATGTGTGAGTCTTTATTTTTATTTTTTTATTTTTCGCATTATAAAGTGATGCGAGGAGCATTACTTTTGTTTTATTCATTCAGTCAGATAGAAAAATATCCTTTATCCCTTACGTATATTGTATCTTTATACTGGTGAAAAAAATTTTTTAGTAGGTCCAGCAGTGTATGAGTTTATCCACATACAAACAAAGAATCAAATTTTACCTTTTTATAATACTGTTACGTACTTCGCGTTCGTAATTGTAAGAAAACACCACTTATATTAAATCCGTGTATTTACGATACAAATACACAAGACAACACAATGTAATACTCAAATACTTTGATTAACGCTAGTCACTCACTGTCACTAAGCTTAACTGACTACACAATAAAACACTTCTCACTTCGCACAGGTCGCTTCAAGTATCGCTCTTGATCGCTCTATAAAATCTGCCCTGTATTTGTCAACACATCTCTATTTATACCCGAGGTAAAATTCGACAACAATCGCGAATGTTCGTCAATCATCTCGTACACAATAACAATTATTGTAAACAAGTTATGACTCATAAGTTCTAGTACACGCTATTTTCAACCTTATGCCCTGACCTCGCTGACCTCGCTGGGAGAGAGATGCGTAAACTCGCTATAGCGTTAAACCTCACCCAGCTAGTTCAAGAAGCGACGCGGGTTCCTGACGTTGAGAGCCATACAGCCAATTGCTTGGACCTTCTGCTGACTACGGATCCGGACTGCTACTCGGTGGCGATTTCCTCGCCGCTTGGCAGCTCCGATCACTGCCTGGTGAAATCCGTATCCGTCTACTCGCTGCCCGATCCCAGTCCCAGGGGCTCTCGGCGCGTGTGGCGATACAAGTCAGCAGATTGGGACGAGATGCGTTCCTTCTTTGCGTCTTATCCCTGGCGGCCTCTCTGCTTTTCTTCTGAAGACTCCTCAACCTGCGCGGATGCTGTGGCTGATGTGCTGCGACAGGGAATGGAATACTTTATCCCTTTCTCCGACGAAGCCATGTCCAGCAAAGCTCAACCCTGGTTCAGAGCCGATTGAGCTCGATTCGACCATGTCAGCCGTATTGGGAACAAACTGGCTTCGTACCCCTCAGGTAGTAAAGCGTTTTGGTCCCTGGCAAAGTCGGTTGAATCGAATTTCTGCCGCCCCTCTCTTCCTCCACTGCTGAAACCGGATGGAACTCTGGCTCACACGGCTGTAGAGAAAGCGAACCTATTCGCTACTCTATTCGCGGAAAACTCACGTCTTGATTCTGCCAACGTGAAACCTCCCAGTCTACCTGGATGCGAGGTGAAAATGCCGGAAATTCGCATCCGTCAGATTGAGGTTCTTAAAACGCTGCGGAATGTGGATGTGAGCAAAGCCAGTGGCCATGATGGGATCCCAGCAATAGTACTTAAAACCTGTGCGCCTGAACTCGCTCCTGTCTTGACACGTCTCCTTAGCCTTTCGATGACGACCGGAAAAGTACCTAAATCATGGAAGCTTGTTAACGTGCAGCCTGTGCCTAAAAAGAGCAGTCGTGCCGAACCCTGTAACTAGGCCAATTTCAGTTACGTCCATACTCTGCAAGACTATGGAGCGTGTACTGGAGGTTAATGGCACACCTAGAAGCGAACGATTTACTCAGTGACCGCCAATACGGGTTTCGCCGAAATCGGTCCACTGGGGATCTTCTAGCGTATGCCACTTACGTCTTGAGTTCAGCCATCGAGAATCATGGTGAAGCGTAAGCTGTCTCTCTTGACATCTCTAAGGCCTTTGACAGGGTTTGGCATGACAGTCTTATTAGCAAGCTTCCTTCGTACGGTATATCTATTGATCTCTGCGTCTGGATCTCAGATTTTCTGAGTGGCCAGTCGATTAGGGTAGTCGTCGACGGCTGCTCGTCCGACCAAATGGATATAAATGCCGGAGTCCCTCAGGGATCAGTTCTCTCCGCAACTCTGTTCTTGCTACATATCAACGGTCTACTGAAGCCCGGTATCTATAGGTACGCAGACGATAGCACTGTTGTGGAGAGTTACGTATCCAGCGCGCGAGCCAGTACGGCGCAGATCCGGTCTCTCAGAGAGGCGATGGTCGATCGTATATTAACCTGTCCTTACAGGCAGTCTCCGACTGGGGCGATGCCAATCTGGTTAAGTTTAATGCGGCTAAGACCCAGGCGTGTCTATTCTCCGCTAAACGGAGTCCATTTCAACTATCTCCGTCTTTTCAGAGTGTGTTCGTGCAGATAACTGACCATCCAAAGCTCCTTGGTATCACCTTAACGCCTACTCTTAACTTTGGTTCGTACATCGAATCAAAAGCCCAAGTTGCCTCAAAAAAGCTTGGTATTCTGGCCAAGGTGCGATAGTATTTCAGCCCGGGACAGTTGCTCAATCTTTATCAAGTACAAGTCCGTTCGTGCATGGAAATACTGCTCTCACCTCTGGGATGGATCCGCCAAATACCAGCTGGAGACGCTTGAGGCGATAGAGAGGCGTGCCAAGAGGCCCATAAACGACGACGATCTTCCATTCTTCCGATACCGGCCAACTATTTGTTTATTAATAGCTATCTCTTTTTTTTATTTCTAGATCCCTCCAGCGTTCCAACTCTTCACGTTTCTAGATTATTCGTAACAATACATAATAGTGTAGCTAATTGCTCATTTCAATATATTAGAACGCACGGCCCGCGGGCAGCATGTGGCCCAAAGATTGTGATTGTGCGGCCCGCGAAGTGTTTTTAATCTATTAAAACTAATATTGCAACATACACAAAAATTTACTGTCTTCTTCGTGCGAGTAAACTGTAAGAAATCTCACTATGAGATAAGCTCGCATTTTATGCTGTTAGGTATGTTTTATTTTATAAATCCTTTTAACTGTATTTGTGTGTTTTCCTTTATTAGGTGGTAGAGTTCTGCATTGTCTCGCCCGGGTTTGCTACCACCACCTTACCTATTCCTGCCGTAATAGCGTCAGTGCTTGTCGCTGTTGTGTTCCGGTTTGGAGGGTAAGGTAGCCGGTAAACTTATGCATGTGGCATTAGACCTCACCACAATATAGCAACGCACCATTATCATCTTTGGTGTCAATAGGCGATGGTTGACTCTTTCCATTAGGAGACCCATCTGCTTGTTTGCTATCTTATAATAAAAAAACCTGTATACTTATATTTTCCTTACCTGTATTCTTTTTCAATTTTCCTTGGTTTTTCTAAATTTTTATAAGTTTTTTATTTGGAAATTTGAGAGTTGATTTGCGGCCCTCCAATCTCTTTGGTAATTCATATTAGCCCACGATGGTATATGGCTTGGACAGCCCTGTATTAGATATTCAATATCGGATTTTAGGCAGTTTAATGTTATAATGCTCTTAATAGTTTCCCAATTCGCAGACTATCTTACCTTTGGGCGTCAGGGTTGCCCCCTGCGTGGTCGTGGCGGCAGCAGTTAGCGGACTTGTACCTGAGCCTCGGCCTCGTCAAGGCGGCCCTGGACGAGTACCAGAAGCTGCAGCTCTGGGAAGATGTCATTGTGTGCTACACCATGCTGCAATTGAGGCATAAGGTAATTTCGGAAATCCTTCACAGCCTTCCTTTCTATTGATTACTAAAAAAATTAAAATTTTTGAGTAACTAAAATATAGGGAGATGTAGTTCAGAAAATTGGTTTAGATTCCAAGCAAAAATTTAAAAAATTTAATCCAATGCTAAGGTATTTGGCCCCATGAAGTATTAGTATATTTATTATTATTATTATTGGTTTATAGGTGGAGCTAGCACTAGTATTAATTGAAACAAATATTTGTTATATCTCTCCTATTGAAACAAATATTTGCGATATATATGAGGTCTTGCCATCTCTTTTTATACAGCTGTGTTAGAGAGAAAGGGTAAGACCTCAGAAGATGACCCCAATGTTTAAAATTTGGTTTCAAGTAGGTATTAGAAATGTTTTATCCAGATATAATACAGCTTAATGCTTGGCCCCAAAATTTTTTACTTGTATCGTCTCTGTGTTGGACTGAGAGCCTTTTTAAAGTCTAGTCAATCTGCTTTCCTGCCAAACATTTCTTAGAAGACGAACGATACATTAATAGGTGGTAGTATTCTGCAACATCACGCCTGAGTTGTATAATACTTGATTGTACCCCACCTTACTTTTTATTTTTTTATTTTATAAGATAGCAAACAAGTAGATGGCTCTCCTGATGGAATGAGAAAACCATTGCCTGCAGACACCAAAGATGTTAATGGTACGTTGATATCTTTGTGGTGAGATCTTAATGCCACATGCATAAGTATACCGGCTACCTTACCCTCCAAACCGGAACACGACAGTGACAAGCATTGACACTATTGCGGCAGGAATAGGTAAGGCGATGGTACCCGAAAGAGTAGTGACTCGCATAGCCAATCTGTCGCCTTTTACGACCTGCCTGGCAGAACGACAGTTGGCCTATTCCTCAAAGGAGCGCGGAACAAACACAGGGACCAGTTCGACCAGGTCTGGTACGACCTCTCCCATCTAGTAGCTGTAGTAGTATTTCTGCTCTAATAGCGTCATTATTTATATTATTTCATTTTTTTTTGCTCGATATTTTTATTTTAACATTACTAGCATTTAATCATAGACATATCGATCCGTCTATAATTAAATGCTTTTTTTTATTTCATGTTGTATTCTCATTTATAATTTAGATATTGTAATAACAATACTCAAGGGATGTGTTTACTTAATTCTAAGAGAATATTTATTGCTTGTAACTGGGACAACATTTGTCTTGCTTTGTAATCGCTGTCATAGTGAATGTAATAATGTATGTCTTGTTGGCAGTACTTATAATAAATGAATAAATAAATAAATTATCGGTTTTGGTTTAGAATGTAGAGTAGCCAATAAATATATGCTTGCGGCATTACATCACCGGAACTTTGATGACAGCGAGCCATCTGCATTTTTGAAGTATATAGGGATAGTTGATTGTTGCTATCTGAAGATCCATATACTTTTTTACTCGTTTTTATTTTAATTATATTTAATTTTCGCCGTGTTGGTCTCGGCCTCCTTTGAAGAATAGGCCAACTGCCGTTCTGCCAGGCAGGTCGTAAAAGGCGACCGATTGGCTATCGAGTCACTACCATCGTGGCTACTAAATGGTAGAGTTCTGCATTGTCTCGCCCGGGTCTGGTACCACCGCCTTACCTATTCCTGCCGCGATAGCGTCAGTGCTTGTCGCTGTCGTGTTCCAGTTTGGAGGGTAAGGTAGCCGGTAAACTTATGCATGTGGCATTAGACCTCGCCACAAGATAGCAACGCACCACTAACATCTTTGGTGTCTATAGGCGATGGTCGACTCTTTCCATCAGGAGACCCATCTGCTTGTTTGCTATCTTATGATATAAAAAAAATAATTGTGGAATGTGTAAGTTTAAAAGAAAATAATATGTTCTCAGGCAGCAGAAGTAATCCAGCAACAAATAGATATCAAGCCCACAGTCAAATTATATTGTCTTCTTGGCGACGCCACTGGTAAGTGTCAATTTTTTTAATTAATTAAATAATCTTATCACTACGTATACTATGTATAAAATTCGTTCCCCAGAGAAGAATTCCATACGATTTTTTATTGTAAAAGCGCCTAATGAGCTAGAGCATACTTGATGTTAAGCTATCGGTACTGCAATGGACGCCCGCAATACCAGAGGTTGCAGTTGCGTTATAAGTGCACAACTCTCGGGCTGTTAATTTGTTATTTCATTTTTTTAATGTATATGCCGCTGAATTAATTCTTTTTAATATGTTGTCAGTGAAAATGCTGTCCCCATTGTAATTATTTGTCTTGTGTTATTTCAAAAAATATTTTGGAGTCTGGCAAAAAATACCTCAGAATCCCAGGGTTTTGTAATGCAGTTTCGACTCCCTTTTGTTTGGCAAATAACGTCAACTTGTTAGTCTGGGTTATTGCAAAGACAAATCGAAGACTTTCCAAATGCAGCGATGGCTTCTTATCTCGCCATATCATGTTTTTATTTATCGATAAATCTCTTTCCAGATGATTTAAAGTGTTATGAGAAGGCGTGGGAATTCTCTAATTACAAGAGCAGCAGAGCCCAACGTCATTGGGGTAACTTTTTCTTCGACCACAAAAAATACGAGGAGTGTATACCACACTATGAGAAATCGGTCGAAATTAATTCCATACAGGAGTCCGTTTGGCTGAGATTAGGGTAAGTGGATATTATTTCAAATTAACGTGATGTTGATATAGCTTTATCTGCGTGATGATATTACATGACTTCATCTATTTGCTACAGTGCTATATATTCGCAATCATTTTCAAAGAATAAGGTAAAATTTGCATCTTTCCATGAATATACTGTACATGTATTGTTCCAGTAGTGTTAACCTAACAGGAGAGTACATATTACGTTTTCGCTTGGCGTAAATTGACTCAGCTTCCGTGGAGGATTGACAGTGCAACTGAGATATTTTATAGATGCAGTTGTTACTTTGCGGAAATCCATTGTTCGTAGTACGAAGTAGTAGTACTTCGGCTCCGTTTGAGTGTAGTAGTGTTCGTGTCTCCTGAAGATGCTTCGGTTGCGAAGTGAACCATGCGTAGAGTACTTTTGTGCTTGGTGTTGTTGTGGTGTAAAGTGTGGTGGATAACTGTGCCGCTGGAGTCTTCATTATTTTTCAAGCCTACGGTGAATTTGTTCCATTTCTTACACCGCTTTTACATATTTTCCCTTTAAGTGGCATCGCAAAGGTCTTAAAAGTTTGCTGAAATTTGCAAAATGGTTTCTTTGTCTGATTGTACAACTTATGAGAAAGCTTTAGTTGCGAAGTGTGTGATGTATTGAATACGAGTTGTGTGTATTGCTGAAATAGTAATAGCAGTGCGGTGGATGAGGGTATATTGCGCT
Source organism: Apodemia mormo (assembly GCA_036924255.1). Taxonomy (NCBI): domain Eukaryota; kingdom Metazoa; phylum Arthropoda; class Insecta; order Lepidoptera; family Riodinidae; genus Apodemia; species Apodemia mormo. The sequence continues at coordinate 40,890,691 of JAUPFN010000005.1, read as the reverse complement.
ACTGAGGACGCTTCGGCTGCGAAGAGTAGCAGGCTATTGAAACAATGAAAACAGTGTAATAGGACGAGGGTGTTATATTGCGCCGCAGACCTTCCAGATAGTCGAAGGTTTCATTTATTGAAAAATAGACCATCTACTTTCCTGCTACGCAATTTGATATAGGCGAACGATAAGCCATAGACGTCACTACCACAGAATACTGGAGACTAACAGAAGTCAATGTGCGTACAAGTAATATTCGTGCAACGCACACATGGACTTCTCTTACGGACGCGATATCTCGGAGTGGTTCGGAACAAACTGTCCCAACCATTCCGAGATATTGCGTCCGTGAGAGGTGTCTGTGTGTGCGTTGCTCGATTATTACTATCATATTACATTTACTCCTGTTAGTCTCCAGTATTCTATGTCACTACTTTCGTGAATACTGGGTAGTAGAATTCCCGGGTTTAGTACCACTGCTTTACCTATTTTCGCCGCAATAGTTTCAGCGCTCGTCACTGTCGTATCCTAGTTACATACCAGAGTAATGCAGCCAAAAACTTAAGTATGTGGCATTTCAACTTGCCACACATTACTTGTACCATTAATGTATTTAATGTTTGTTTTTCTACTTGATGGATGACTCCTTTCATCAGGATATACTTTGATAAAAACACGTTCCTGCTTAGTAATACAAAATTGAGTGTAATACAGTTCAATTCTCATGTTGACGCGTGGCTTGCGAAGCATAACATGTGTTGAGCACGAGTTATGTGTGTTGTCAAAACAGTGAACTCTGTATTGTGAACTCAGTGATGTACTGGGTTACATGGCTTCCAGTTCAGGCGGCGAATTCTATTTATTTCCCAGTCTTATTGTTTTAGTAGCACTTATTAGTGATACATACATATGTATCCACGGAAATTGTTTTAATATCTTGGGATCATAAATAAAAATCGTTGCTCCCAAATCTAAAGAAATAAATGCTATATTAATTTTATTTTTATTTTTGATTTCTCTTTACACAGTAAGTTAATATTACGCTTACTATTTAAGATGCACCACCTTTTTTATTCTCTCTCTGTATAAAATGAGGTTGGTTGGGATAGAATGCCCTTAGGTGTTAAGTTTAACCTTTGCACATTTTTTGTGCATAAATTTAAATAAATAAATAAATATTTTTTTTTATAATTTGTTGGTGTCAGCTATCTTTAATATCATGTGAAAAATAAGTGTACTTTTTTATATTTTAGAATAGATCGATAAGCAATAATTTATCTCTCCTGATGGAAAGAGATAACCATCGCTAATAGACATCAAAGATTATGAAGGTGTGTTTTTATATGTGTGGCTGGTTGTAATGAACGTGCATTAATTTGGCGGCTATCGTACCATCCAAACAGGATTGTAACAATAACAAACACTGACGTTATTACGGCAGGAATAGGTAAGGCGATGGTAGCAACCTGAGTAAGCCCGGAAATCTACCATGTGGAACGCAGTTATGATATTAGTTTTTACAAACTGTCTGGCAGAATGGCCTTGTCTTCAAGGAGGGCTCAGAGCAACAAAGAAAGCTATTAATAATAGTTTTACGTTCTTTCTTTGATGGTTGGAATCTGAAGGAATGCACTTAATTTTTTACCCTCCCCCGGGCTGTCTCTGTCTAGTTAACCTTTTTCTATGTTCGGTACGTTTAGTACTTCGCGCTGGGCTATTCTTAGACAAGCTCAAGTTATAAGTTACTAGAACACATTACAGTCTGTTGTATTATAAAAGATTTTGATCAGTTAATGGGAGCAACATATTTTTCCGGGATAATTAGTATCCTATGTCTTATTCCAGATCATCATTTACCTGTGTGCCAAATTTCACCCAAATCAGTTCTGTCGTTTTTGTGTGATTGAGTAACAAAACTCTCACATTTAAAAAATTCACAAGTTTGGTCATATTACTTAGTACTTATCAAATTTCTAGATATGCTGCTCTCATGACAGAAGACTGGGAACTGTCAGCAAAAGCGTACCGAAGATACACATACCTGCAGCCGAATACATTTGAGGCGTGGAACAATTTGGCTAAGGTGTACGTGAAGCAGGGGGACAAGAACAGAGCGTACAGAGCGCTCATGGAGGCGCTCAAATTTAATTACGATAACTGGAAGGTAATTCATTTTTATATTTAGTTTCTTTAAATCTCCATCCATGTAGCTAACCGATAAATCTAAACATCTATTGACACTTCACGTTTGGTTCGCTTTACATACTTTTTAAAAGGGCTGGCGTGATATTTATTCATTTCATATTTAGATTCTTTCAATTTCTATCACATATTTTTTAAACAATGACGTACACAATCGCTCAGCTTTTTTTGTTGTTTTTTTGACACCATTTTATCAAATTTTTGTTGAAATCACGCACTGACATTGTAATATATACTAATATATGCGTAAGTATGTTTACTATCTGTCTTTATGTCTTATCATGGCTAAACCTCTGACCCGATTTAGATGAAGTTTGGTAAAGAAATAGTTGGAAATGCCTGGTCAAACATAGGCATCTTTTTTCTTTAAATATCACTCTAAGGGGCGGAAATAAAGGATGAAAATTATTGATTCTTATATTGATAATCTTTTACACTACTCGCGGGCAAAGCTGATCGGCGGGGTTATCAAGTATCTCACAATGCAAAATTATCGTAATTGTTTAGTTATTGCAATACAAATAATAGCGTTGTATATTAGTTGCAGTCGTTGCTGCTTGATCATTTATAGTGCTGTGATATCCCAAGAGGTGCATCCAGTGACCAGCAAGCAATAATAATAATAATAACTATTGTACACTATACTCAGATGAAAACAAAACATTAATATGCTAACATGAAAGATATACAAATTACAAAATGGCGGTGTTATCGCTTATGAGCGATTTCTGCCAGACAACCAGCAAGGCAAAGGGAATTTTGCAACTTAGTAACTCGGGTGCACAATTGTTGTTTAAATTGAAAGCTAATAAATATAATTGGCAATTGTCAATGTGTCTGGTGATGTTTTCGTTACGTCTAAGAGTCATCGCTGATCGCTGGCGGTTGCAAATGTTGGGTGATACCTCTGCCGGTCAGCTAGTAATTATACATATCTTTAAGAGAAAGAAAATATTATCTCCAGCATATCTATTTGATTAATATGGGTTATTTTAATCTGATCTAAAAGGTTTTAATCTGTATTTGTGCCTTTTGATTGTTTGATTATTTATCAGACTAGCTATTGCCCGCGACTTCGTCCGCGCGGACTTCGTTTTCTCCGCACAGCCCCTCCCCCGTAGGTGATAGCGTGATAATATGCAGCCTATATGTTGACCCGACCTGTTAGTAATATTCATGCAAAATTTGAAGTAAATCCATGCAGTACTTTTTGAGTTTACCCCGGACATATATACAGACAAACAGACAAAAATTCTAAAAACTATATTTTTTGCTTCGATATCGATTGTAGATCACGCTCCAAGTATTCTTTTAAAAAAATATTTAATGTACACTTTTGACTTTCCTACGATTTTATTATATTATGTATAGATTATACAGGTTACCCGTACTTTTTTATATCCTAGGTTAGAAACAAGCTGATAGCTCTTCTGATTGATAAACAACCACCGCCAATAGACAACAAAGTAGTGGTGTCAAACCCGGACAAGACGTTGCAGGCCTGGTGGTAGTACCACCATATATTAATAAATTGGACTGGAAATCTTGTCCAATGTCAAAAACACCAAAAATAAAATGCAAGCGGTTTTTTCTCTTGAGCCATATAGTGTTTACACCAGAATGTTATTAGCGCGTCGCTTACCATGCGATGAGGCAAAAATGTAAAGACATTACGCTTGAGATTCCAGGACAACCCAACGTCAAATTTTTTTTTTTTTTTATATCATAAGATAGCAAACAAGCAGATGGGTCTCCTGATGGAAAGAGTCAACCATCGCCTGTAGACACCAAAGATGTTAATGGTGCGTTGCTATCTTGTGGCGAGGTCTAATGCCACATGCATAAGTTTACCGGCTACCTTACCCTCCAAACCGGAACACGACAGCGACAAGCACTGACGCTATTGCGGCAGGAATAGGTAAGGCGGTGGTACCAGACCCGGGCGAGACAATGCAGAACTCTACCACCTAGTAGCCACGATGGTAGTGACTCGATAGCCAATCGGTCGTCTTTTACGACCTGCCTGGCAGAACGGCAGTTGGCCTATTCTACAAAGGAGGCCGGGACCAACACGGCGGAAAATTGTAGTAAAACAGTGATGAGCATTTATGACATGTCCGCAAGTTAACTTTATTTTTTTCATTTAAGCTTTGGGAAAATGTAATAGTAGTAAGCATGGACACTGGTCATTTCGAGGATGTACTGCGAGGATGTCACCGACTTTTAGACCTTCAGCAGAAGTTCGAAGATGTTGAAGTGCTGACACTTCTAGTTAAAGCTATTGTCGAGGATAGGAAAGATGCAGATGGAAATAGTGTTGCCAGGTGGGTTATTTATTGTAGTTTGGATACATGTTACATAAGTTGTTCATTACCGCCTCGTTGGTCGAGTGGTTAGCGGCCCTGACTACGCAATCAACGGGGCTTGGGTTCGATCCCCGATGGGGACAAGCATTTGTGTGATGAGCATAAATATTTGTATTTCCGGGTTTGGTTGTTTATTATATATATTCTGGTATTTATATATGTATTTCTATGTATTAGTATCGTTGACTAACACCCATAACACAAGCAAATATTTGCTTACTTTGGGGTTAGATCAGTCAGTGTAATTTGTCCCGTGAATATTTATTTATTTATTATTACCACAATGTTCCGCTCTTTAAGTAGCATGCAAATATAAGCTTTGGTAATTTAAACTGCGGCAGTAAAACTGCAAAAACCAACTTCCAATCTCAAAAAGGATGCAGCCTTGGAACCCTGGATAAGATCTTCGCTAAAATATGGGACCATATGGGGAGTTTACTCTCCCAAAGAAAATATTTTACCAAATTGGTCCAGGCGTTTTTGAGTTATTGGGGAACAGTCATAAAAAAACGACACATGAGAACCTGCTCCTTTTTTGAAGTCGCTCCTTATTTCATTGACTAAAAACACAAACTTATCTTAAATAAATTGCAATATATCTTAGAATCTAATATTTAAAATTTTTTGAACATATAGCATGTACCTTCTTGTGATCTATAACTACTATTAATCAATCATCAGAACTAAACCTGTTGTCTCATGGCATTGATATAAAAAACCCAAGATGCACGGTCTCGAACGAAACTGACACTCAAAACTGTCCCTAATATCACATAAGTAGTTATAGATATGGCAAAAATATATGTTTTTGCATATCCAACCTTAAGCGCAAGTTTTATGGTTGTTTTTAAAAAGCAATGTACAAAAAGTAATAAAATTGACAGTGTCGCGAACGATGCGATTCTATTTGAAATGAGCGCATTTTTAGAGGACGTTTTTCAGACACTGATTATGTATTTTGGGTTTTTTATATCAATGTCTCATGGGTTAATTTTAAAGAAATTTATTACCCATTATATTTATTTTATTTATAACGGCTTCTTACGGATAGACAATATATTTATTTTCTTTTCTGTATATACATGGGGCACACTAAATTTTGCACTTCTAGCTAATCGGAACTATTTGAATTTCGAATGTTATATTTTTAAAAGGTTGCAACCTTCTTAGTAATAAAAAAAAAAAACAATTGGCGGGAAATTATTTGTCAATTGTTTTTTTATCACACATCAAAGTTCTACGTACGCAACGAAAATGGAATTAAGTCGAAAAGATTTTAGAGCGATGATTTTTTATGATTTTAAAAGTACTCTTTCTCCGCAAGACTGGGTCGCTCGTCTTCAAAATGCTTTTGGGAGAGAAGCAACTTGTTTGAGTACCGTGAGGCGATGGTTTGCTGAATTTGAGAGAGGTCGAGTTTCGTACATGACGAATTTCGTGAAGGGCGACCTTCAACTGCCGTCAACGAAAATAATGTGGCTACTGTTAAGCGGTTAATTGAAGAAAATTACCTATGAGACAATTCGAGGGGATTTTAGAAAATCGAGTTTTATGGTCCTAGAAACCATATCCGACTATTTTCACGACAACGTCAGTGTATCTGTATGTATTTTTTTTTTATATCATAAGATAGCAAACAAGCAGATGGGTCTCCTGATGGAAAGAGTCAATCATCGCCTATAGACACCAAAGATGTTAATAGTGCGTTGCTATCTTGTGGCGAGGTCTAATGCCACATGCATAAGTTTACCGGCTACCTTACCCTCCAAACCGGAACACGACAGCGACAAGCACTGACGCTATCGCGGCAGGAATAGGTAAGGCCGGACCAGACCAGACCCGGACGAGACAATGCAGAACTCTACCACCTAGTAGCCACGATGGTAGTGACTCGATGTAAATTGGTATTTGGATGTAAACCTTTCATAACCGATAAAAGGTTTGACCGATCGGAGCGCGGTTTGTTAACGTGACATTCGATTCGATTTTGCCAAACTTAGATTCTTTAAAACTCTAAAGCGATTTGGCCGAGAAGATTTTGAGAAATTTTAAAATAACCGCAAAAACTGTCGGTAAAACAATGTTTTTTTTAAAACTTCCAGACTAATGGATCGATTAATTACAAAATTTTATCAGCTCCTTTCCTTAATATGCTGCGTCTATTGCCAGAAATTGCATTAAGCTTGATTGATTCGTTCGTGAGCTGTAGTGAGAAATATGAATCCAATCGATGTTTCGACAATATTTTTGACTTTTTTTATGACATCTATCTATCTATCTAGTATCTATTTTTTAAATTGCATAAGAATATTAGCAAGTAATAAACCTAAAAAAATGTACAAACGAGACTTATACTTGTAATATAATAATAAACTGGTACGTTCTTAATATATACAGAAAATATTTGTTTAAGTATATTGAAATGTATGTAGGCATTTGTAAGAAACTTAATTAAGAAAAACACAATAGAAACGCAGATAATTTTTTTTGTTTTTTGATTGTATAATTTAGCACAGACTGTTTGACTCATATGTGTAGCTTTTCTTGTGAAATAACGGTTTATGAAAGAATAACAAAGTGACATGAAGTTAGCTGATACACTGATATCCAAGAAAGAGTTGTGGCTTATTTAACCATAACTTCTTATGTGCATACATAATATGTAAGTAAACACATGTTTTTTTGGTACAAAGACTCGATTTATCATAGACTCGTTTATGAAAATTTATAGTTACGTTATTCTTACAGTAGATTCATACCCCCCCGGATTACCTATGTGACAATTCGAGGACTATTGGGGATTAGTATGAGCCAAATTCAGAAAATTTTACACGAAGAATTGAAAGTTTGGAAACTTTGTTGTCGTTGGATCCCTCATGAACTGACAGCGGAGCAGAAGCGGGCTCGCGTGGAATGGTGCTCACAGATGCTACTGAAGTACGACCACGGACATTCTAATGCTGTTTATGACATTGTCATAAGAGACGAAACGTGGATTTATTGCTTTGAACCCGAAAAAAAACAGCAATCTTGTGAATGGGTGTTTGAAAATGAGAACAGACCGACAAAAGTGAGACAGGCGAGAAACGTTGGTAAAAAAATGATCGCGTTTTTTTTCTCAGCTACGGGTCCCATCTGTACAATTCCACTTGAAGATCAAAAGAGTGTTAATGCCGAGTGGTATTCTACCATTTGTTTACCCAGGGTGTTTGAAAAAGTTCGCGAAAGACGACCCAAAACCGCATTCTCCTACACCATGATAACGCTTCTTCACACACGGCCAACAAAACAAAGTCATTTTTATCTTCCGAAAAAGTACATCTCGTCACTCATCCTGCGCATAGCCTCTACCTAGCACCCTGTGATTTCAGTATTTTCCCCAAAATCAAAGATTTGATGAGAGGTTTTACTTTTACCAACTCCGAAGAGGCAGTGATAGCGTTCAATCAGCACGTAGAAAACATGCCTTCAGATCTGTGGTCCTCCTGTTTTAAAAAATGGTTCGATCGCATGAAAAAGTGTTTAAAAGGTAAAAGAGATTATTTTGAAAAGCAATAAACATAATATTTTGAGTATAACATGTTGTTTTTTTAAGTTACGCAAAACTTAAGTGTGACCTACGTTTATGAACAGTCCAAACATACATTGTTTTATTAATAACTCAAAGGGAAGTAGACAATGTTTCCGGTGAAAGCTCCCAGTCGGCTTGATTTTACCGACATCTTCAGCAATTGTCGTCATATTTCCACCGATTTACACTGAACTGTAACGAATGATACTATTAAATCTAATCCTTCCACGCGAATTGTTATCTGTGCAATGGTGAAACCCGCATAGAAATCCGTGTAGTTTTTGAGTTTATAACGACTAGACCACAGATGCGTTGAGGGACTTTATTTTATAATATACTAGCTGCAGCGTGCAGCCCGCTGCATTATAAAAGTTGTTAGCGAATCCCGCGGGATCACCTATTTTTTCCGGGATTAAAAGTAGCCTATGTGCTATTCCAGGTCATCACCTGTGTGTCAAATTTCATTCAAATCCGTCCAGTAGTTTTTGCGTGATTGAGTAACAAACATCCATCCATCCATGCATCCAAACTTGTATTTATAATATTAATAATATAGATATAGTGAGTGCTTATAGGATTCTTTGTGGCCTTTTGACTTTTACTAATCTTATACTGTGGCCCCTGAGGTCTGTCCAGTGTCAGTGTTGACCACATGAGGTCCCGGGTTCAATTCCTGGGTCGCGCAAATAAAAAATGTGTTTTTTCAGTTTTCTGATAAAAACAATGTTAAGGGCGCAAGTGCCCGCTTGGAAAGACTTGTCTTAAATAAACATTTTCTATTCTATTCTATTCTACCTATCACATTGTGAGAATAAGTATCTCCGGCTAATCGTGGGTGCACTGGTACCTCTGCCTACCTCTTCGAGTATAACGGTGTAAAGATACTTTTATACTATCCCTGAGTCATTGCACAAAAGTTGGATCATTATATGTGTTACGGAACAATGTGGTCGTTTGTGAAATGAAAGGTATTCTGATAAATGTTTTAATTTAGTACCAGGATATTTTTCTACCTTTTGCAGGTTACAAAAAAGAGCTTGTGAACTGTTTGGAAGGATAACATCTGTACATCAGAACAAGCCAGAGATATGGCGCCTATATGCAGACATTAGCCCGACGTATTTATTGAAGGCGCAACGACTTTTAAAAACCTACAAAGGATATACACTGGTAGGTATCATCTACATGTACAGTCACGAGTAATAATATGTATACACGCAGATAATGTTTTGTTTATTTAGAACGTTATTTTAATATTGATACAAATATGTTTGTATAAATAATTACTTTGATAATTGTGACTTCATATTATTAATTCAATGAGTAATTTTACTGTAAACCTTCGTGGAAACCAGAATATGAATTATAATATTCATGTATATTGTATATTTATTAGTGGTTGTAACTGTACGAGACAATAGGCGACTTCGGCTAAACTAAAGTTTTAGTAATCTAAGTAAGTTACTGAACATTCTAAGCTAAGTTTTCTGCTGGGATACTTAATAGATACTTTATGACATTCCAGTGCCGCCATTTTATTTGTAAATGTTAACAGCGCTTTTAGCACTTTTTTCATTTCCGTGTTTAATTCACTATCCTGCTTTAGCGTTATTTTAAAATCAGTCCACTTGCTACGTTAGTGCCAACCTCTATTTAATGTTTTTGATAGACTCCATACTCTACCGATTAAAACTGATAAAAATCGTCTATAGATACCAAAGATGTAAATCGTGCATCAGAGATGGATGGACGGATGCCATCCGTGTATTACATGATAATGTCACATGGAAAAGTATACCTCTCCCAAAGTCTGATAAAAAACGCGGACGGGAAAAGACAAGGTGCACTTTGCGGGATTTTTAACCTTGTTGATCCGAGCACATATTGAAGAATAGAATGCCTTACTGTTAGACATTTCGTAAAAGGTGAGAGAGAGAGAAGGCTAATTAGGTCAATAACATTGTGACTACTAAGTACGTCGTGCTACTAAGTCGTGGAATGAAAACTCTCGTCCAGGTTTTGTAACACCGCCTTACCTATTCCAGCCTCATTAACGTCTGAGCTTGTCATGGTTCTGTTCCGGTTTTGGAGGGTAAGGTAGCCGGTAAACTTCTACATGTGGCTTTAGATCTTACCACAAAATAGCAACGCATTTAAGGTTTAGGTAAATATATGCATGTAGCATTCCTATCTCTCCAAAAGGATGGTAACGCAGTTTTAACATCTTTGTGTCTGTGGCCTTGGTATGTTCGACGGCCTAGCCATTTAATGCGGCGTTCCAGTCCTACCATACGGAAAGCAACCACGAGTGACATCGTTGGTGTCTACAGGGATGGTTATTTTATTCAATCAAGAGAAAGATCTGTTTGTTTACTATCATTTGGAAAAATTAAAAACGTATTGTATAGCTCTGTGACTATCGCTATACTGGTACCATATCATACCATACCTTACCTTCCAAACGATGTTAGTGATATTATCAGCCTTTTCTCGCCTTATGAGATGCCTAACAGTAAAACCTTAAATTAGAAGGCCGGCAACGCAACTGCAAATCTTCTGATAGTGTGGTTGTCCATGGGCGGCGGTGATCACTCACCATCAAGTGAGCCTCCTGTCCGTTTGCCCCCTTTTCTATAAAAAAAAGAAGTAGTAATTTGGCCAATTACATATTTAACAATTGCTTGTTTCTTATAAGTAGAATAGGCAGATGGTATTTTTTTATATCATAAGATAGCAAACAAGCAGATGGGTCTCTTATGGAAAGAGTCAACCATCGCCTATAGACACAAAAGATGTTAATGGTGCGATGCTATCTTGTGGCGAGGTCTAATGCCACATGCATAAGTTTACCGGCTACTTTACCCTCCAAACTGGAACACGACAGTGATACTGACGATATTGCGGCTGGAATGGGTAAGGCGGTGGTACCAGACCCGGCCGAGACAATGCAAACTCTACCACCTAGTAGCTACGATGTTAGTAACTCGCATAGCCACCGATTAAAACCGATAAAAATCGGCTTTTACGACCTGCCTGACAGAACAGCAGTTGGTTTATTCTTCAAAGGAGCCCGGAACCAACACAGGGAAGTTTTTCATAGATGACGTCTTGGAACTACTCAGAGGAAAAAGAAGAAACGAGAAAATGCAGTTTAAAAATCTTTTTTTCAGACTGGCAGTTGGTCACAGAACCCCGAAATGTGTAAAAAGGTGATAGAACTGGCTCAAACATTATTAGAATACAGTTTGAAAGCCAGGCAAGAAGCTGATGAGAAGGAGCATATTCAAGCCAATCAACAGCTGTCTTCTGCACGGCTCACTGGCCAAGCCGTGTTACGGGCCGCCGAAAAACAAAACTGGCCTGAAATTGAACCAGACTTGAAGTTGTTAAATGAAATGTTTTTAAATGTAACAGATTATATGAAATCTATTATGTACTAATGTTTTTTTTTATATATCATAAGATAGCAAACAAGCAGATGGGGTCTCCTGATGGAAAGAGTCAACCATCGCCTATAGACACCAAAGATGTTAATGGTGCGTTGCTATCTTGTGGCGAGGTCTAAAGCCACATGCAAAAATATGTGTTTATGTGTTTTATATTTGATAGTGACCCATTGGTTGACCCGTGGACTTAACGATCTGCATGCCACGGAACGCTGTGTAGTTGAAGTTTTTGTAAATCCTCTTGTGTGGCTTTGTGTGTTGCACAAAATACATTACCCTTAAGGGCGGTTTCCGAAACGCAAATTAATTTTAACAAGCAATCAATCTGTGTTTAACATAAGTTTTACAAGCAAATGTACTGTTAAACATAAATTAATTGCTTGTTAAAATTAATTTGCGTTTCGGAAACCGACCGTTATTCTAAGTTTAATTCAAATCGATGTAACCGTTTAAGCGTGAGTAAATAAACATACGCACACACTTACATACAAATATGTAAGTATCTTCACGCCCGTATCCCCGAACGGGTAGGCAGAGGTATAACAAGTGCACCCACGATTAGCCGAAGATACTTGGTCCCACAAATGTGATAGGTGGCGAGCCTATCGCCAACCGGGCACTTTCCAATGTGTCAAGTGTGTATGTGTCTGCGTGACTGCGTGTGTGCGTTTGTGCGCGTGTGCGTGTGTGCGCGTGCGCGCATTCGTGCGTGCGTGTGTGTATTTGAGTTGGATTATTTATTTATTATTTTTTCTTTATTCCTTTCCAAAAAAGGTACAAAAGGCGGACTTAACGCTAAATGCATTCTTTCTCTATCAGTCAACGTTTGGGCTAGCAGAAAAGATGTAAGGGACATAGTAACATATGCCTTTGTATTATACATTAAAAATATATAATTTAAAAATTTACAATAAAATATAATAGGTACAAAAATAAAAAATGTAATAATTTGTGTCTAAAATAATATAACATTATAAATATGCATCAAATGTAGTGATTGTTTAGGATAATTTTGTATGCATCTCAACCTAACCAAGTGAGTACCATTATGATGGAGTAGTGACAAAGAAGAATGAGAGAAATAAAAAACAATCGGTTTCATAAAGATGTGTTTAGTGTATACCATCGACCTCTAGAATTGCACATAAAATTCTGTATTGATGGCGTCGTGGAATTGATATCCATTTAAGACGATTTCGATACTCAGCAATATGATCAAATTTATGAAGAGAGAAAATAAATCAAATGGCATTATTTTGCAAACGGTCTAGCTTGTTGAGTAGCTGCACACTAAGATCGGGAAAAAGCTCGCATCACCGTAGTCTATCATTGGAAATATTAATGGAGTAACAAGGGAAATCTTGGTTTTAACGGGCAAAAAATGGCGAAATCGATTCAGTGACCTGAGGGCAATTGTAATGTTTTGACTAAGTTTTGTAATATGACTATTCCAATCCAAAACACTATCTATGTATATGCCGACGTCTTTCACCATAGACTTATATAGGAAATTAGTGTTATCAAAAATCAATGAGAAATGACGGATAAATCAATTGTCTGTGAACTACTGTTGACTACCTAACACCTGGCACTCTGTATTCACTTTTACTCCATATTTAGCAGACCATATTTTTATACTTTCAAGTTGTCTGTTCATATCAAAGATTCGCAGAAGCCATATTATTTATATCAGCACGTAAATAAAGCTGCCGGTCGTCGTAAATGTAATAATGACACTAACGTGTTATTGCATGATAACGAAAGCTATCAAGTCAATAAAAAGAGAGAACAATTACGGAGACAAAATACCGCCCTGAGGCACACCTACAGTTAGTTCATAGGTACCGATCAATATTGATACGATCCACACGAACTGCTTGAGACCGACTACGGAGATACGATTAAAAACTACTGGGAATAAATACAACATTCCCATTCTCTTTGCTACTGAGAAGAGAAGTTGAGATGATGAATTTCGATTGTTTTTACGTAACGGTTATGTAATTGTTACGTTACATTTGGGTTTAGAAAAGTTCCCTTTGTAGAAAGAATGAAGGTATGGTAGGCTTCTTGAAGGTTTTCTGATCGGCAGCCAAAGGCGGCAATAAAGTAAAGGGGAGTTACGTTTAATCTTATTTGCGGAAGACGCCTACATTATTTAAAATTTGCATTACAACTTACAATTTTACATCATATGTTAAGCGTATTCGGCCGAACTAAGATATTATGACATATCAAGGTGATGTTTAATTCTGACGATGGATGACCATGGATTTTGACACGTTATGACGTATAGATTCTAAGACATATTCCAATGTCGCCATTTTACTTAGCAAATCAAGGCGCTATTGTATAATTGTGACTATAGATTTTAACAGTTAAAAACAGTGTGTCTAAGCCGAAATCGGCAAAACCCACCTGTAAATACATTACATAGGTACGTGTGACGCCGCTGGTTCGTACCGCTGAAGGGTCAAATAGATGGAACCAGCGTGCCAACTTCTTGTCAGGTGACGTCATAACTGTGGAGGTTGATGACGTCATTTATATGATCTTGATGAAAATCTTCCTTTTCCCCTTTCTTGACCTTATGGTCAAGAAAGGGGAAAAGGAAGATCTTCTCAGCCAAGCAAGGTGTACTGCCTGAAGACCGAAGTCCATTTGAGAAGCGTTGAAACTTATATCGTGATTCAGGATTTTAGCGTATGTGCCTTGAGTGCTCGAGACAAGAAAAATATAATATTCCGGCGGAATGTAATAAAAAACCTTTCGCTAAAAGTCAGATGACTCCGCGATCCCCCACTAATGTCTCAAACAAACGGTGCATTAGCGATATTTCACCATCTCAATTAACACCCGATGGCAAACGTAATTGTGTCGCCACGAATGAGGATAATAACACCACCATTTTCAACATTTCTTCTTCGCAAGTAGAGCCAAATTACTATGAATTAGTCTGCGAAGCGTCTTCATATTTAGCGAAAATAAACGAATTAGTCAATGAACAAGGCTCGCGTATGAATGTCGCTAACAAATCCGGCGTTATGGACATGACCCAACGAGTCACCGCTATTGTCTCGTTGTTAGCCTTGCGGTCATCATCACTTGAGAACAAAATGGCCTTAGCAGAACAAGACGTTGTTACGTACAAAAACAATAATAATGCCCCGTCTTCATATTCTGATGCCGTACATTTAAAACTGTCAAAAACTATCCCGCCGATTCAAACGCGCGTTCCACTACCTTGCGTAATTGCTTACCCGACGGAGGAAAACTCAAACGTTATAAAAACCTCAAATGAAGCCAAAGAGGTGTTAATGAAAACTATTAAACCATCCGATGACGGCTTTCAAATCGTAGGTGTTAAGAAAACCGCAAAGTCTGGTGTTGTACTTAGGGTAACAAATGAACGCCAGGTTCAAAAATTAAAATCCGTTAATGCAATAAAAACGGCAGGGCTACGTTTAGAAACTCCGACCGGTCGTCGTCCACGTATTTTGGTCAAAGATGTCCCCCAAAACTTATCCGACGAGGCGTTTTTAACCTGTTTATATAGGCAAAATATTAAGGAAGAAATGAATATGTCAGAAGATAAATTCCTCAAGTCTATTAAAATAGTTCCGTAAGTGGATAGGTATTGAATTAGAGCCTGCTATTCGCAAACATTTAATTAAATCCAAAGAAAAATTATTTATCGATTGGGCTACCTGTAGGTTTGTCGATGACGTGGAGTTAGTTCGGTGCACTCAGTGTCAACAATACGGTCATGTCTATAAGTTCTGTCGCGAGAAAACTCCTTGTTGCGCACATTGTGCTGGCACACATCAAACTAGGGACTGTCAAAACAAAGACCGCAGTGATTTTACACCGACCTGTGGCAGTTGTAAACGCTATAAAAAACCCAGTGATCACGTGACTGGCTCGCCTGACTGCCCAACTTTTAAGGCAAAGATGGAGCAGCTGATTTTAACAATTAATTATGGATAGGTTGGTAATAGGACAATTAAATCTCCACAACGATAAGACAGCTACGTCGGAGCTGAATAGACTCGTTACTGAATACAAAATTGATGTAGTACTGATTCAAGAACAATACCAAAGTACCCAACTTCGTAATAACGTACTACAACACAACACAAAAGCACGCGCAGGTATATATGTACGTCACGCGCTCTTTTTATACAGTAACGGCTATTGCAAATCTTTCTTCTTAACATTGTGCCGTAGCGGAGGTGTCCTGTTCCAAATTTAGAATTTACCTAATTAGCTGCTATTTCCAGTACTCCGATCCGATGTTGCCACTCACTTGCATCACCTCCGATACGTCCTACGATCTCATGCCGGACAAAAGATTATTATTGGCGTTGACGCTAATGCCTCATCCCCGCTTTGGTTCGGTAAACTACGGTCCAATGACAGGGAGCGTAGATCTGCAGTAGAAGAGTTCATTGCTGAATTAAAAATTTCACCATCCATAACACCCCCGACGCACCACCTACATACAGTAGCCCAATGGGCGAATCATCTATTGAAGTCACACTTTCAAGTGCGTACGTTCGTTTGAATAACTGGCGCGTAATTTCAGATGCGTCTTGTAGTGACCATCGTTTGATTGTGTTCGAGTATGTCTCGTTGTTGCCTGGGAGATCGGTATCTAGTACTACTGATTATATATATGACGTTAAATTCGCTAACTGGAATCTTTTCCGATATTTATTTGCTGCACATGCCAAAGATTTCACTCGCCATTCTTTAACAGTGTCAGAACAGTCAGAAATGATGTCTGTTGCTGTTACATACTGCGCAGATATTGCTATAGGTCGACATTCAAAAATAAAATCTCAAAAATGTGAGTGGTGGAATGATAGTTTAGTCAAGAAACGACAAGACTTCAGGAAAGCTAGGCGCCATCTTAATAAAATTAAGCGCCGTCGTTCAGAAGGTGACGAATACGTTAAAGCTCTTGCTGATTTAAGAAGGATCCGGTCACACTATCGAGCCGCTACTGCGTTAGCAGAGAAAAAAATTCTGCAAAAAATAACGGATAGATAAGAGAAAGAAGGCCCTTGGTCTTCTCTGTATCGCGAAATTAAAAATCGTACGAGAAATAACTTTTCTTTTTATAATAACATAAAACTTAAAGATACGTATACGCTTAGTTTAGAAGAAACAACAAACGCTCTTTTGGAGACGCTAATTCCAGACGATAACCTAGAGCGGGATAACGAATATCATCGTGAAATTAGATCACAAGTTGACGTGACACCTGTGTCCCCCATATCGAGTCTGGTATCCTTAGATGAATTGTTAAACACCGTTAACAATGTACCAATGTAAAAAAGCGCCCGGAGAGGATAAAATCTCAAATTATATGATAAAACAAGCGTGTGTAGCAGCCCCAGACTATTCTAAAAGTGATAAATCGTTGCATTGCGGAAGGTGTTTTCCCTAAAATATGGCGCCAAGGATATCTCAAAATTATTCCAAAATCTGGTGACAAGCCTCCGGATGACCCTAAATCATATCGCCCAATTACACTTCTACCTTCTCTTGGTAAACTGCTAGAAAGACTAGTAGTTCCTCGACTCTTACCGCAAGGGCCCACAATCAATAAACTACAATTTGGATTTACCGCCGGAAAATCCACTGTCGATGCAGTGCTTACCATGAGAAAAACGGTAGAACTATCACGAAATAATTATGTTGTGGGTATCTTTTTGGATATTTCAGGTGCTTTTGATAATGCGTGGTGGCCGATGTTATTATTAAAACTAAAAGTAAGGGGATGCTATTCTAATATATATCAACTAATTAAATCGTATTGAGAAAACTGTCACTTGAAATTACAGCTAGGGCATTATGCTGCATCTAAACGCCTTACTCTAGGCTGCCCACAGGGATCAGTACTTTCGCCATATCTATGGAACTTAGGATTTGATGATTTATTTTCACTAGCCTTGCCTGAAGGATGCTCACTTATAGGTTATGCGGACGACGTTGCTTTAATAATACAAGCAACCACACGAGCACAGATAGAGTCACGGGCTTATACTAGTCTAAATTTAATATCCAACTGGGGATTCAGAAATCATTTAAAATTTGCGCCTCATAAAACGTTCTACTTAATACTAAAAGGTTCGCTTCTATCGTCTCCTAGTATAAAATTAAATAATAGCACAGTAAAGAGAAAGGAGTCCGTAACATATTTAGGTTTAGTTTTAGAGAAAAACTATACTTTTATAAATCATATTAACTATATCAGTGAAAAAGCTAAATGGAATTACTTGTCCTTTGCCGGCATATCTACCTCAACGTGGGGTTTAACCTTTAACACTTTAAAGATAATTTATAACGCAACTTATTTAGGTTGTATTACTTATGCATGTTCAGCATGGGCTGATAAAGTAAAACGGGTTACCCGGCGTAAATTACTTCAAAATCAGCGTTTGGCTTTAATATTTCTGTGTAAAGCATATCGCACTGTAAGCTCTGAAGCTTTACCCGTTTTATCAGGTGTATTTCCATTAGATTTAGAAATTCAGCGTCGGGCCTCAATGTACTATAATTCTAAGAACTTTACTAGCCCAGAATTTATCAATCCGCAAGCTCAAACAAAAATACGTCGCCTCTTTAATCCCGTGATAGATGTTACTAATGAATTAAAAATAAATGGCAGTCGCGTTGGTGCTGCTCATCTAAAGGACGGCATTTATATAACTTTTTCCCCTGTGTCCGGGATTAAGTAAAACGTGGATAGAAATAGATCATTTTGTTGCACAGTTCCTTACTAGTCATGGTAATTTTAAAGCTAAATTATTCTCGTTCAAATTAGTTCCTTCTCCATTTTGCGAATGTTCCATTATAAACTGCAAATATGAACAAACTGCACATCATATTCTTTGGAAGTGTAATCTCTGGCAAAATGAACGTAACCAAATGCTTGATAGTATACGATGTATATCCGGGGTAATCTACTATTCCGACCTTGTAGCAACACGTGGGAATTTCCGTGCCTTCAAGGGATTTTGTCATACATACTACTGGAAGCAGAATTAAGTAGGCCATTTTCGTAGGTCCTCAAATACCTACATTACCGTGGTGCAATGCAATCAGGCTTAACCTGATTGTAAACGTCTCATTTCTTAGCAGTTTTTGCTTTATCTTTACGCTGTCTCCTGCTATAAATGGAGGGAAACTGGACGTATTTTCCTACTCCTCCTATACTCTTCTGATTAAATTCGATTCGGGTTCCAAGACAGCTTAGCTTTTCCCCAGGGCACCCTGAGCTCGCAACTCAGAGGTAATCAGGAAGGTTGCCGCTGTTGATTCTGGTTTACAGAAGTTACAGTGGTGAGAACGAGAGGTGGGCCCATTGCCCTTTACCACGACATGGGTGGAGTGTGTCTCTTTCTACTAAATAAAGCACCAATCGCCATATATAAGTGCGGCTATGCGTAATTTGCAAATTACTACTAAGTAATTCTACTAATTTGGGGAACAGTTTTTGCGTTGCATAAATAATTACGTAATAATTAAAATAAGCACATTTTAGAACTCACTGTGTTAATTACAATACGTTTTATGCTAATGTATTTATGGACGTGTATGAATAAAAGGGATTTAACGATTACCGAATATATAAAAATCTACCATCAGGTAGTTTTATTTACACTGGCAATTGCAAGAAAGGGACAACATCCACTCTTGTCGTTGTCTAGCTCAGAACTTTTTCCCCCTCGGTTAAGTAAGAAACAAATATCAACTTTATTCGTAAAGACATAAAGTACATTTTTATTTTTCAAATATTGCTTCGTAGTAATTCCAGTTATCGTATATAAGTTCCTTTGACATAACATTGAGTGTATGTCAATTTGATACAGTGTCGGCAGACGAACAATAATTATTGTACGCGTACCATAATTTCATGAATTTTTCGACCCTCAATACTAAGCAAACAATCTTGACAAAAGAAAAGTACAATAATTTCGAATGATAGGAATTTTCTATATAAAAAAATAATAATTTCGAATGATAGCAATTTTCTATATAAAAGAAATTATAAAACTATTTTTTTAAACATAGGCAATATATTATCCCACCATGAATGCTGGGTAAATGTTTCCTGATAACAATCGCTCTCTGATTCTTGCAAACCTACCTACCTACCTACCTATATATATAAAAGAAAGTCGTGTTAGTTACTCCACATATAACTCAAGAACGGCTGAACCGATTTAGCTGAAAATTGGCAGGGAGGTAGTTTAGAGCCAGGAGAAGGACATAGGATACTTTTTTTTTTGTATTTTTTCCAATTAAAAAATAAATCTGCTTATTTATTGGCATTAAGGCGGAACAAAGTTTGCCGGATCAGCTAGTTTTTAATAAATAAAGACTTGAAGTCATTGACATATTATGACTATGGACATCGGGTCTCATAGTAAAATCGCGAAAAAATGTGTCCCAGTTACTCATCACAGAAATAGAAAACAAAGGAATTTAAACACTAAATTCCAAAATTGTTTTAGATCATATTCTTTATTTAAATTTAAATATGGATAATTCAAATAAAAAAATATGATAGAACAAGGAATGCATGAAGTCGCTTTGTTGACAAAATTTGATAGTTATTTAACTTTACAAACTAGTTTACGGAAGAAAAAAACAGTAGTGTTAACTAAAAGTTTCGTTACGATTTTCTTTCGTCTAGTTTTTCAATAACTAAAAAATATTGGATACTATTTTTTCTTTTCTCTTGTAAACAAAAAATGCCGGTAATACATTGTGTAATTAATTAAAATAATTAATTATAAGTTACCAATTTATTCTACGACGTAGTGTAAAAATATTTTAAAAAATTTATAATTTTATATTATATTAAATTTAAATTAATTTTATTAATTCTTCATTTGATAGTTCCGGTATTTTATTATTTATTATATGTTGACAGTCTCTTTATTAGCATCATCGTTTAACTATAAAGAAATAAATAATTTTAGTTGAAATATTAATTAGTAACACACACGTTATTTTTTGTTAATCATATAGCCTAAACGGGTTACAGTCATAACTAAACCCGGTTATCTATGTAGAATATTGGTGGCAACTGATTTTAGAGATGGGGGTAGTTATAATTAAATAAATCTCTGTTATCTTTGTTTATTTACATAGCAAAATAAATAATTCCAATAATATATTATTGAAATTGATATTTGTTTAATATATGACACTCGTAGTAAATAACTTGGATACGTTCGTTAAAAACAGAAGTAAGGCTTTATCTCCTACTCGAAAATATACTTTTGAGGCAAGAAAATGATCTTTCAACTTCTACCGACGTCACTGTAGAAAAGTTCAAAATTAAAGTCAATGTTTTTTTTATATATAAGATACCAAACAAGCAAATAGGTCTCCTGATGGAAAGAGTCAACCATCGCCTATAGATACCAAAGATGTTTATGGTGCGTTGCTATCTTGCGGCCAGTTCTAATGCCACATGCATAAGTTTACCGGCTACCTTAGCCTCTAAATCGGACCACGACAGTGGCTAGCATTGACGCTATTGCGTCAGGAATAGGTAAGGCGGTGGTACCTAATCCGCAATGCAGAACTCTACCACCTAGTAGCTACGATGAGTGATTCGCATAGCTAATCGGTCGCCTTTTACGACCTGCCTGGCAGAACGGCAGTTGGTCTATTTTTCAAAGGAGCCCGGAACCAACACGGGGAATAATATATTATTTAAATTATTTATTTTTTATGTAAACAAAAAAAACATATTTATTTAACTATAATTACTCGGTCAAAACTGATTTTAAGGATGAAACTGATTTTAAGGACTAAAATCAGTTGCCACCAATATGCTACATAGATAAAAGGACTTGGTCATTATAATAAAAAGAATATGTGATTAGATATTCCTTGTATTATATGTATAAATCTACAACACTTGATAAAATATATGAAACACCTGTTTTTCTTTTCGTCCATATTATAAAGATGTTTTTTTTATCAATTATTGTTTCATACCAAAATAAGGTGAAGAGTAAGGTAAGGTAAGTAAACCAAACGGTATTTACTTGCAGTGCTGGCACAGCTTTATTATTTTTTATGAACGATTAGAGTATACAACTTTTGGCATAAAATATTATTACCCTAGCGATGTAGCAATAATACTCCTCCATGCTGAATAACGTGTTGGCTATCGAGAAAATCTTAAATAAATATACTAAAAATCAAATGCAATCTAAATATATTTAAAAAAAACAACAAAACGACTCTATGAAATTTTTGTTCTATATCTCACAATGGGTCTCGGGATAAATGACATTTGTTTTTGCAATTAATTCAATTTAAAATAAAATTGTGTATTTTCGTAGCAAAACAATAATTTAAAAGATTAAACAATAGCCTTCTTACCGAAAATATGATATACCTTCGTCTTTTTTCAGTTTACTTGCGTAGTTTTTACACGATTTTACAATACAATACGGCATCGTTGATGTGTATTTTTTAGCGTTGATTTTTTAGCGCGGACCCGATGTCCATAGTAATAATATGTCAATGCTTGAAGTAGAAATTAAATATAACTTCATCAGTGTACAAAATTTTCTCAAAGTACAATAATTTTACGGCTCTGGCTCAATAATAATTTATCGCGGATCTGCTACTAAGTGCTAACACTGATTAGTGATTAGTGATTTGACGTTACGTACTCTTTGCTGATTTGAGTCAAAATTTCTATGGAGTCAAATCAAATCATTTGACAAGACAAGACATACGTAGTTTTGACAGTATTGTATACTCTTTGCAAGACATTATTTTTAGAAACTTGGGGAGGAGTGTTACTAAGATTATAATTTACTTTAATTTTATATTAGTAGGAATATTAGTTGAGAAAAGTGCTATAATGTAAACCGAAAAGCATTGTTTCAACTATTACAATGGCATCCGCAAGCGAAGATGAGATTTTAGAGGGTTTTCTGTGCCCAATTTGTAAAGCCGATTTAAAGTCTGCCGTCCAACTTACTAATCATTTCGAAAGCCTACATCAAGAGGAGCAAGATGTTTTAAAATCATTGAAGGAAATATTTGGAAAAGCAAAAAAGATTATCTTAAACAATGACGAAGCAGATTTGAAAGAAACATTTGATCGGGCATTAAAATTTAATACCCAAGAGTACTATTATCCTATTGAAGAACAAACCATTGGAATTTCCCGTAGTTCAACAGATTATTTTAGAGGAGTTCGGTCAGCTAGGCTTGAGAGATATGCTACTGAAACTAATAAGCTGCTAATAAGATTAGATAAATTAACATGTAATATGCCCAGTGACCCTGCCCAAAGGAAACAACATGAACAAGATGTAAGTTGCTTGTAATTACTTATTATTTGTTATTGATTAATTTTCTTATATAATATGTTGTATTTGATTTTTGGCTCAATAATATCAGCTGATTGAATAAATCATTACTTTCATGATTTTTAAGTTATTTATAAAAGTAATCAATGTAGTTGTAAGTCTATCTTAAATTCTGGATATTTCTGGATATATAATCTGGATTACATGTGTGAAGCCATGTTATTAACTATATTATATAACTATATATATATATATATATATATATTATTATATATATATATATATATATATATATATATAAAATTCAATTGCTGTTCATTAGTCTTGCTAAAACTCGAGAACGGCTGAATCGATTTGGCTAATTTTGGTTTTGAATTAACTGTTTTAAGTCCAGGGAAGGTTTAAAAGGTGAGAAAAAAAAAAGAAAAAAAATAAGAGTAGTTAAAAAGGCATAACGTTTGCCGGGTCAGCTAGCAATTCATTAAAACAGATTGTTTTGCCTTCTTAGTATAGTAAACAAACAGATGACTCTCTTGATGGAGATAACCATTGATAAAGATGTGATTATGGTGTTTTGTCAACTTGATTAAACATTGTACTTATTTTTACAAGCACGCTTAGTAAACAGCTGTTCACTTAAAACACTATTTTACAGAAAACACTTGTTATGAACTACAACTAACAAGCAATAACTCAACCAGAAAAGCATTATCAGTTTACTTATTTATAACAATGCACTAATAACTAAAAAAACTTCCTTGTTTATTATTAAAAAAAGCTTACGCACTAAAGAAGAGGGGGATTTTTGGGCCCAAATGTAAAGGGTTGAAGTGTGGTTCAAAAAAATGGTACCATTTTTCTATTTTTAAGTTCAAAATATGAGCTTCATCCGCTTTCTGAGAAACAAGAAATCATGAAAATAAGTTTGTGTGTGTGTGTGTGTGTGGATTTAATACAGCCAGAAGTGAGAATTACAACTGGCATCACTTAAGGCTCGCAAGAGTCGCAAGTCGCGGATTTTACTCTTCGCTATTTTACGTATTTACAGGAAGACATCCTTTAATTTATGGTTTCCGAAAATCTGTTTTAGTATTGTGTCAATTTATAAACATGAAACATAGTTACCTGTATTACAACTATCAGCTGTTCATATAATAGTAAACAATTAAACTATACCATAGTACCGTAAGCTTACTTCTAGGTAATATCTTATATCTCTTTTCTCAGGTCGCTAAAACCTTTAAAATTTTGAGTTTCATTCCTTCCATTGGGAAGTTATAGAGTTAAGTTTGCAATTCTCTAAAACCATTGGCTTTTAGAGAATTGTATTATAAATATTATGTTAGTAATAGTAGTAATATTAATTGCAGTAATTACAATTAAGTAGTCACAATAGCTGCAACACATTTTTCCTTTATTTAACTTTAAAACCTACGTAACAAATGGTCTATTCTTGTAAGGGTAGTCTAATTTTATTTGAAACTAGTTGTTGCCTACGACTTCGTCTGCACGGACGTCGTTTTACTCCGCACAGCTCCTTCCCCATAGTTGATAGCGTAATAATATGTAGCCTATATGTTGACCCGATCTATGAGTAATATTCATGCAAAATTTGAAGTAAATCCATGTAGTGCTATTTGATTTCACCCCGGACATACATACAGACAAACAGACAAAAATTCTAAAAACTATATTTCTGGCTTTGATATCGATTGTAGATCACACCCCAAGTATTCTTTTAAAAAAATATTCAATGTATAGTTTTGACTTTCCTACGATTTTATTAAATGTAGATTATAAAATAATTAATTAGTTTGACTACAAATGAACACAAAAAATTTTTTTATTAATTAGTTAACATAGTGTACAAAATAACATATTTTTCTATATTTTTGAAAGATTTAAAATTAAGTAAATAGAAATAAGTAATGTAATCTTAATGTAATAATATTATTTCAATTTGTCACAACATTTTAGTTGTACTTCTAAAGTGGAGAAAAGATTTGGAGTTTTTTTAAGGTTTTTTTTTTAATTTAAGGTTGTGCCCTGGCTCGATGGCTCTTCTGTTAAGCTGTGTCCAAATTGTGCAAAGAGTTTTAACCTGGCAAGGAGGAAACATCACTGCAGATTATGTGGATCAATTTTATGTCATGATTGCTCTGTCTTTTTAGATTTAAATATTGCAAGTAGGTATTGAGTGGCTATTTTGTTACAGTATTTGTATTAAGCTGTACTTGACACTTATATGTGAAAAAGTAGGCAACATAATCAAATTCAGTATTTTTTTAATTCAAAAGCAGTTACTCAGGATCTCTCTTTTTAAAGATGTATGCTTGGTGAAGCCAAGGCTGTAGAGTGCCGATAAATACAAAGGGCATACACTATCCACAAGTAGATGTAAGAAACTTTAATAGGACATAAAAAAGAAAAATGCTGTTCTACTTCAGTCATACATCATCATACATACACTTTTGTTTGAACAGCCATGATGTAGAAGCCTTTTAAGCAAATGGTTGCTGCTCTTGATATTGCTTTCTCTCAGCTAGTCACAGCTAGTAGCTACTAATAAGAATACAAACTAATTTTTCAAAATATTTATTTATTTGAATGAAACATCTATTGTACAAATCTTTAGTGAAATGTTATTAGCAGTTTGTTAATTTATTTTATGGGATGGATGGATTTTCATTTTAAAACCAATCAATATTTGCTAATTTTTGGTTATCAAAATTATCAATCAATTGATTGATTGAACCTTAATTAAGGTTACCAAAATTATTTTATTACAATTGTATACTAAAGAATTCTCCAACCTTACCTTTTAAATGTAAATTTAACATGTTTTTCAAACTAAATATGTATTTATGTGTACATTTACTTAAATTGAAAATGCCTTTCCTTGCGCTTTTGCTTTTTCTATTAATGCGACTTACTTTATTGACTACTGCTTAAAATATTAAAAATACTTCTACAGTAAATTTCACTATTTCGTTCAAATGTTAGATGATCAAACAAAAAGGAGTAAATACTCCTTTTATAATAACTAGCCATGCTCTGAAGCTATCTATGTGGTTAAATTTTTTAAGAATCCTATGGGAACAATGCATTTTTAGGAATAACTTTCCCCTATACCGTATGTCAATAGATGGACTTATATAAAATATTGATTTCAAGTTCTAATATGCTTAACATCTTACTTTGTTGCATTCATTATTATTGGATTATGAGTTGATCTCTTCAACATACAAAATAACTCTATGTAAATAGTAATAGTAGTATAATTTAAAGAAAATATTTTATTTTATCTGCTTTTATGAGCTAGAGTCCAGGGCTTATTTTTTTAATTATATAGTTAAAGTATGAGGTGTATGATTTGATTTATGGGTCAAGAAAAAATCACACTGGTTTTTTACTCTATCAAGAAAAATGGGGATGGAGGAAAATTAATATCTTGTCTAACTTAAATCTTAAACTTACACCAACTGTTGCATTGCACCGACCTTGCACTTTTCCAGGTCCATTTTTTGAAGAATCATCCGCCATTTTTCAATGCAGTTC
Source organism: Apodemia mormo (assembly GCA_036924255.1). Lineage (NCBI taxonomy): Eukaryota > Metazoa > Arthropoda > Insecta > Lepidoptera > Riodinidae > Apodemia > Apodemia mormo. The sequence continues at coordinate 40,864,206 of JAUPFN010000005.1, read as the reverse complement.
ATAAAAGGCGATCAAATGGTGATACCGTCACTAACATTGAAATTACTAGGTGGTAGAGTTTTGCAACGTCTCACCTGGGTTTTGATACCACTGCCTTACTCACGAATAGTAGGTGAGACCAAGATGCTAAATAGGTAGTTACTAGAGCGTCATAGGGACTTATTGGATTTTATAAATTAAATTATAGGAAAAATAAAAGGTTATATGGTGTTTTTCTGTGACATGGAAATACTAAATTTTGTCAGATTAAGATATCGTGGGTTAATTGCCACCTAAAATTTAGAAAATCTGACGATTCAAGTGTTTTGTAAAGGAGTGGGAGGGTCATAAAGTTGCAAAATGTTGTTTTGACATTCTCGAGCACGTCTGAATTTTCTTTTATTATATATTAAATGATGTAAGAATAACGAAAAAAATATAATCTGACAATTTCCTCAAGCCGAAGTTCAATAACTTCGGCTTGAGGAAGGAATTTTGTTTTTTTCTGCCCTAATAACCCGCCTCTATATAAAGGGCTTATATTTGGTGGAGAGCCTCAACAGTATGTAAGGCAACTCCCCCTATGTTAATCTGACGCACTTGAGTAAATCCAAAAATCTGCTCTTGGGCTCCCCTACTAGAATGTGATAAATGCTGATGCTATTGCTACATGTTCATGCATGCATGAACATGTAGCAATAGCATCAGCATTTTTCATATTGGTGTTCCGGTTTGGAGGGTAAGGTAGCCAGTAAACTTATGCATGTTGCATTACCATCGCGCCACAGGGATAGTAACGCATCCTTGATATCTTTTGTGTCTGTAGGCAATGATTGTCTATATCCACCAGGAGAGTCTGTAGGCAATGATATTAAATAAAGCTTTCATATGTCGCCGAGGAAGGACTAGCGTGATGTTAAATTTTATGATCGATATGATTTTTGACGTTTTCATCGAAGATCCAAAATCTTATTAACAGCCCGGAGTCTGAAGGATGGTGTATTACGATTCTCGTGCTTCGGATGAACACGTAAAGCCGTCAGTCTCGGTTATTGCTAGAAATAGTCGATAAACGTTATCAGGTCGGTAAAATGCGATAATGAGGATCACCATTCATCTGCCTACCGACAAACTGGTGAATCGTAGCTAGCCGGAAAGTTTATAGACGTCCGGTTTATTCTGCTTTGCAAGGAAACTGGATCTGATGATAATTTTAATTTTTAAAAACCTCAATAAAATTTATTTCTGATTACAGAAAGTATAGTAGACCCTTCCGTACCCCAAACATCATCTGCATCACAGACTGAACATGAGATTAACGAAAAAAATGGCTTACGATTATGTGAACATTGTTATAATCTCATAGAAATAAGGAAACAAGTCCAAGAACACAGAAACGCGAAGACTGCACTCATGACTGCTTACGAAAATATGAGGAGTTTGATGGACCAAGCAAAACCAGCAGTGGCAATGTATGAAAAGGTACATTGTATTTGTAAGTATGGTAATGAAGAGAGTAAGAAAATGTAAAAAAAAGATACACTTTTTTTTGTGCCCGACCCGGGAATCGAACCCGGGACCTCATATATATATATATATATATATATATATATATATATATATATATATATATATATATATATATATATATACATATGTATCTCTCTCTGTGGTCGGAGCGGTGGTGTGGTCCAGCGTTGGCGTTGACCACATGAGGTCCCGGGATCGATTCCCGGGTCGGTTTCAGTTTTCTGAGAAACACAAAGTTGCCCGGGATTGGAAATGGCAATAGGCTTGCCACCTATCTCATTGTGGGACCAAGTATTTTCGGCTAATCGTGGGTGCACTTGTTGTACCTCTGCCTACCCCTTCGGGGATATGGGCGTGAAAATACTTCTATTTATATTTAGCTCCCATTCCCGTTGAATTTCCAGGATAAAAGCTATCCTATGTTATTTCTCGGGTTTCAAACTATCTTTGTACCAAATTTCATCTAAATCGGTTCAGTGGTTTAGGTGTGAAGAAGAGACAGACAGACTAACAGATAAAGTTACTTTTCCATTTATAATATTAATATGAATATGGATGGACAAAAGATTTGGATCATTTTTTAAGGACATTGTGTACACAAGAGTCTCAGATCTAGTCTCAGATTTAGCGTATTTTGTAGATGTCTCAGATTTAGCATAATTTACTTTTTTATTGTTGGTTTGAGTCCATATTATGGATATATGTAGTCAATATTATGGACTCAAACCAACAATAAAAAAGTAAATTATGCTAAATCTGAGACATCTACAAAATACGCTAAATCTGAGACTAGATCTGAGACACACACACAATGTCCTTAAAAAATGATCCAAATCTTTTGTCCATCCATATTAATATTAATATTAGAATAGAATAGAATAGAATATTTTATTTGCATGAAAATGGGTTATACAATAGGTGTTACAACATTATTTCAAGCCCGCCATAGTCAACCGGTAGTGCCGGTGTGCAAAACTATTATAAACTTATAACTTATTTAATTAAATGTTATATAAAATGAGACATTATATATTATTGTTATTTAAAATTTGCTAATTCACATTTCATTATATTTTATTAAGGTAATTATATAAAAGAATGTCACATTTTATTTTATTATTGGTTAATATTTGATTATATACATTTAATTATATTTTATTAAGATAATAACGATAAAAGAGAATGTCACATTTTATTTTATTATTAGTTAATATTTGATTATATACATAGAATTATATTTTATTAAGTAACATTTTTACAATAAAAAGAAGAAACAGATAACTCGTTGTATTATTATAACTTCAAATTATCAAACTTAAGCGCATATCCAGTGGATTATACTTGCTAGTTATAAGACAGGGAATAATTATTATTATACAACAATTTTATCATTTAGATACTCGGCAATATTGTAGTAAGCTTTTTGCGTTAACAGTTTAGATAATACATTTTTAAATTGTCTTAATGGTAGTTCGCGGAATGTTTTAGGTAATTTATTGTAAATATTTATTATCATAGCATGGCAATTTTTTGAGTACAATGCAGAATAACTCGTTGGGACTTGTAGCCTGGTTGGATCCCTAGACCATACCCTTTTGTTATCATTTAGTTTATTGAATAGTTCTTGGTGTTTTCTAACAAATAAACATGACTCTAATATATACAATCCAGTTAAGGTTAACAAGTTAAGTTGCTTAAACAATGGCTTACATGACTCAGTTGGATCCGCACTACACAAAGCTCGAACACATTTCTTTTGCGCAATAAAAACCTGGTTTATATTGGTACAGTTACCCCAAGTAATAAGTCCATACCTCAAAACAGAGCCTATATAACCATGATAAGCAGTTAATGCTGCATTGAGTCCCACCGTACATTATAAATGGAAAAGTAACTTTATCTGTTTGTCTGTCTTCACTCATAATATATATGTTAATTTTTAGATGTGTCAAAGTTTGTTTGATGGCGAAACAACATACAACTTGTCTGATGTAAATGCGATGCGGGGAAGAATTGGCAAACTGGCAGAAGGCATTGATTTGCTGAGTAAGCAGATCGCCGCATTCCCGGCTGAACCGGGGACCAGGCAAGCGAGGCTTCAGAATTCCATCAGACAGGCAGCCGCACATTATATTAAGGTATGACTTTTATTATATATTAATTGTTTCCCTCCACTTTGTTCACGTTATGCATTTATTCATTTTACTCAGTAGGGTAAAAAAGAAGTCTATGTTACTCAGTGATATTGTAGCTTTATATTAGTAGAGTTTTTAAATTGGTCCAGTAATTGTTAAGTCTATCCGAATGTCTATAATTGAGATGCCACGAATATTCGGATACTATTCGGAATTCGGCCTTGTTTTTGGTTTTCAACATTCGGCCGAATACCGAATATCTAAATTATGACAAAAAAACGCAGATATCACTCAAAAAACTAATATATTTTACGAAGAAACATAACAATTAATGCTAAATATTTACTAGAGGTAAGTTTTTATCGATAAAAACATTTTTCAGTGTTTTTCGACGAGGATTATTCTTTGAACAAGCAGATAGATAGATAGCAGATAGCAATCAATAGTTTTGTTCTATTGATTGCTCAATCTGTAATAAAGAAATAATACGTGCTGTGACACGATCAGCTCAATAATGAAAAAAATCTGTGTAAGCCTGTTGACATTGCAGGCCATTCCTGTAACTTCCTGCTAAATTGAGATATAATATAAGCTCAAATAAGCAAATTTTTCCCCGTGTTGGTCCTGGGCTCCTTGGAAGAGTATTCTGCCAGGCAGGTCGTAAAAGGCGACTAGGTGGTAGAGTTCTGTGTTGTTTCGCTCGCGTCTGGTAGCCGGTAAGCTTATGCACGTGGTATTAGACCTCGCCACAAGATAGCAACCCACCATTAACATATTTGGTGTCAATAGGCGATGGTTGACTCTTTCCATCAGGAGACCCATCTGCTTGTTTGCTATCTTATACTATAAAAAAATAAGTGGTTTGAGGTCTGAGGAAACAAACCTCAAGTCATTTATTAAAAAAATACAAAACAAAAAAAAAAACAAAAAATATGGCTGAATTGAGAACCTCTTTTTGGGGAAGTCATTTTTAAGTTGGCAACAAGCAGATGGAAAGAAATAAATATCACCTAAAGACACTAAAGATGTTAATTGTGTGTTGCTATTCCTGTGGCAAGATGGTAACACCACATACACCTAAAAGTAACACGACATTGACGAACGGAATAGGGACGGCAGTGGTACCTAACCCTCCTAGTAGTCGAGGTCTGTTATGTACCTATAATCAATTGTTCGCCAATTACGAACTGCCTAATCAGTTGAAAAATTGTAAATGGCTATTTGTTTGTTATCTATGTAAAATTTAACAACAGCGACAGTGTCAAGCAGTGGTATTATTGTGGAGGGAATTAGTAAGACAGTAGAAGTAAGCCGTGGTAGAGGTAAAACTCTAAGATTACTTTAGTAATGACTCCACTAGTATTGAAAATAACCTCCTAAATATATAGTCGTTTACTATTCCACTAATTGTTGATGTATGACATCTTTCCTATCTTCTTGGGTAATTTATTGATATGCAGCGGAAGTGTGTAACAGTAAGTCGGAGAAGCGCTATTTGAAGTGATCAGTGAGCGCATGTTATTTATGACCAATGAGTGCGCGCGGTAGAGTTGGCCATTAGATTGTATGGTTATGTTATCACATAGATATCAGCTTTTATAGATTATATGCGATTACTGTAAAGTTCGCTCGTTTTTAGGAGGATTTATTATCCTTGAGGAAGTTGCCAACAGAAGCTCAGATAGAAGAGGTACGGCAGCAGCGTTATGAACGTGCACAGAAACAAGTGCAGTTAGAGAGACAGAGGATGGAAAGAGAGAGGCTAGATAGAGAGAAACGGGGCGATGGCGTCGAGGCGAGCGGGAGCAGGATAGAGAATTCCAACCACGATGACGATAATCCACTGTTGGAGCAAATGAATATTATACGAGGTTATATAAAAGAAGCTAGAAAAGAATTGAGGTTTGAAGAGGTATGCTATTATTTTTTATATCATAGGATAGCAAAACCGCGTCCGTGAAGTTGTGATGTCCCATAAGGCCAGCAGCGATTATCATTCCAAAACAAAGGATAGCAAACAAGCAGATGGCACTGTGGTAACATGATGATGGAGATTTAATGTCACATGCAAACATTTACCGGTAATCTGTTTCGACAATCACTCTAATTCTGGAGAATGATCTATATAATTTATAAAATTTACTTTCTTATAAACTCTATAATTTTTTCTTTAGAGCCTATCCAAATGGCTTGTTGCGTATGTCGCAACGCAAATTATTTCGACGTATTGTTGGCAACACGGGCGCTGCTAGGGCTAGTACCTGCCACTTCTTAATTTAGGGGTCAGCATCAAAACTACAGCACTTCAACTTTTGAAGTTATACTTCTTTAGGCGCGTTATGAAAAAATGATGAGAGTGAAATTTTAAGATGCGCGCGAATCTGTGACACAAAATTAACAGTATGAAGCTGTCTGCTTAACCGCTCATTAAGTCTCGAAAAAAAGCTACCAACAAAATAGAAATTGAACCCCTTCTATTATTTAATTGTAATTAATTATTTTCATGCAATTAAAAACTATTTTTTAATGATGCCAAAGAAGTATAACTTCTCACGCGCGTACATAAGTACACGCACCCATTTTTTTACAGCAGAAGGCGGCATTTTATAAAATTTTTATTTTTATTTTTTTAGCATAAGAAATATTTTTATTTCGTAAAGCAAATGTATTTTTATTAATAATAATTTATTTATCAGAAATCACGTTTCATTAGGTATGTTAGTATCAAACTTATTAAAATAAAAATAATGTTAGTTTAACAATTTAAACAAAAAAACTAAAAACTAAACAGGCAAAAACAGAGATGCACTCATCTGTTACAAAGACAGTGCAGCCCCATCCATGCCTGCAGAATTGGTGAATCCCACCGTTCCGACAATGTCCTCAGGAGAACGTTGAAGCTTAGAATTAGAACGAATTCTAGGTCAAAGAGCTGCGGTGGTTCGGACCAAACACTCTCGTTTAGCAGCATTGCACTGGCCAACCATGGCGGAATCTTGCTAATTACGGGTTCCTACATTTTTGTAGCGTGAAAAACGGGATAGCCCGTCAAACATGGTGTATTAGGTTATCATAGAGTACTTATATTAGCTTACTAGCGACCTGCCCGCGGTTTCACCCGCGCAGCTTTTGTTCCCGTGGGAATATCGGAAAGGTTTATACACTTAAACCTTCCTCAAGAATCAATCTATCTATTAAAAAAACCGCATCAAAATCCGTTGCGTAGTTTTAAAGATTTAAGCATACATAGCGACATAAGGACATAGGGACAGACAGAGAAAGCGACTTTGTTTTATACTATGTAATGATGATTTGCGCAATCACTTGTTGTCACTGAATACCAATTACCTTCAAGATTTGTCAAGCCGTTCTTGGGTTATAACGGGACCGACTGACAGACGAAAATTTTCTAAATAGTAAATTTAAACTGTAAACCATAAAGCGAATATTTGTCATAATGGAGGTGTTAAAAGATTGACCTATGTTCGTCCATCATAGTCAACAAAATGCAAAGTATTTAAGCCATATTATCATATTTATGTGAAGTTAGATCTTTACATTTATTCTAAAATCCACTAGAACATACTTGGGTGGGCATTGAAGTATTTTCTAAATTGCTCCAGGTGTCTGAGTAATTGGGGAACTTACATAAAAGAAGATTCCGATGAATTGAGAATCTCCTTCTTGGTTCATAGTCGATTCTAATGTCTCTTCCCCTTTCCTAAACAACATATCAGACAAAGCGCTATAAAGAAGCAACGCGCTTTTGAGGTCTGGGGTCAAATACCACGTTCTACAAAAAATGATTTTACATACTCTAAAACCAAATCATATTTTATCATTTTCTTAATTACTTTATATAAGTGATATGTTTCTTATCTATAGGAATAAATAATTTTGTGAATAAAAAACTAGTAACTTTTTAGATAGATCTGCTACAAACAGAAATTACATAATATGAACTGTCCCTTTAACCCACACAAGAGTCCTTGAACTCGTGTGGATTGAGGGGCCACCCACACAACGAACCCAAATACCCATAGCTGATCATTAACTCGTTAATTGACGAAGTTTACATTCCAATTGATGCATTTACTTTTAAGCTAACTTTAAAATATTAACCGATTCGACCACCCCGTTGGTCGAGTGGTTAGCGACTCTGACTACGCAATCGACGGGGCTCGGGTTCAATCCCCGACGGAGATAAGCATTGATGTGTGATGAGCATAAATGTTTGTATTTCCGGGGTTGGGTGTTTATTAAATATATTCCAGTATTAGTATTTATATGTATTAGTATTCTTTAGTAACATCCATAATACAAGCAAATAATTCGATTACTTTGGGGTTAGATCAGTAAGTGTAATTTGTCCCGTGAATATTATTATTATTATTAACGGTCTCATTAACTTCCGTTAAATTTCCTCAAGTCCGTTAAATCTTTAATCCAGCACCTACTATTTACCAAGCACCGCGTCGCACCGCAAAAAATACGTTCTGACAAGAACGTTACAGCCAGTCGACAAGTGCAGTGAAACGAAACTAGTCTTGCCGGCATGTATAAGAAAAAACAACTGCGAAGAAATTTGATTCATATGTAGAGTTAAGGATAGGTATAATGGGTTCGATCATTTTAATTTGGTTTCAGTCTTAGTGCCGGCGCGGAACTTAGACCACATATAGAGTGACGAGTGTTGTTTTTATGTTCAGTTTTTATAAGTTTATATAAATGATCTATCATTAACATAACAATATACAAAATGCAATTTTTATCACGTGTTAACGTATTAACGAATTAAAATTTTCCGAAATGTAACGTTTTAACGGATTAGGGATTAACGAAATTAATTAACGGATTAACGGAAGTTAATTATTTGATTAACGGTGCCCAGCTATGCAAATATCACACAGTACAAAAGATGTAATTATTTTAAAGTTCTTTAATAATCTGTTTCAGGTTGAAATATTAGAAACGAATCTAAAAGAGTTGAAGAAAGAATATCAATTGCAAATGCTCTCACACAGAACCTAGTCATTCCAAATGGAAATTTATTGTTAATCAATTTTTATTATATTTAAGCATAATTATTGTAATTATTTTGTATTTAAGAAATAAATTTGTTTATGTTATCCAGACTTTATTATGTGTGTTTTGACGGGTAAACTTGTTTTATGCTTTGAATATTTTTTAATGCAGTAAAATTGCAGCAACCGACTTCCAACTACCCTTATCTTCAGAACCCTGCGTTCAGATCTTCGCCAAATACAATGGGATTACACGGGAAGTATATATCCCAAAAAAAAAAGGTAATATACTGTTTTTCACTTCAATTGTGGGGAAATCATTTACGGATAAAAATTGGTTTTCTGGTCGATTGGTTTACGGACGATAATTTTACGGGGTGATGTCAGAAGAAAACAAGATGTCTCTCTATTGCTTGTTCTAGGCTCTCACTTGCACGCTCGGCTCAGGCGGAACGTAACAATGAATCATGCTTTTTCGTGCGTGCAGCCGGCGTTCATAGATTTATATATACCGAGTTCTGAGAAAAACAGCCTAATCGATAACCTCCTCCTTTTGGGAAGTTAGTTAATAAAATTTGGGAAGTGTTTAGAGTGCCTCTTGCGGCAATTTATTACTAATAGCTATAGTATCGTAAATTGTGTCATATTAGTTTTTGTATAGCTCGAAATAGCCACAAGTTAGCCGCTATACGACTTGTTACATAATTATAAAGTACCGATAGCCCAATCGCCTATCGGTATTATATCGGTACTTTATAAATAATCTATCGAATGAATCGACAATCGTAGATGCGTATGAGGGTGGATTGAAAAGTACTCGGCCTAACACAGATCCATTCAATTCTAAAAGTTAAATCTACCCACATTATTTAGTTCAGTTCAGAGTAGTTAATTGTGAAACATATGCAATAATTTGTTATGATTTTATAATTTTTTTAACAAAGCAATCGGACATACTGCAAATAGAGCAAATCGAGCAGCGTGCCGTCATTAATTACCTCCATAAGAAGGGACTATCACCGAAAGCCATCCATGATGTATAAGTCAGTACATCAGGGGATTCTGCTCTGTCTTATTCATCCATCAAAAAATGCATAGCAGAATTCAAGCGTGGCAGAGAGAGTGTGAAAGATAAAGCCCGATCGGGAAGGCCTTCGACGTCCACTACTGACGAAAATATTAAAAAAGTACTTGATTTAATTATGGGAGACCGCAGATTAAAAATTAGAGAGATAGCCGAGATTATAGGCATCTCTTATGAACGAACTCAAAATATCATAGTCAAGGAATTGGGTTTCCACAAAGTGTCGAGGTGGGTTGCGCGACTGCTTTCAGTTGAACAAAAAAAGGACGCGATTGACTATTTCATGTGACTGTTTGGAGTTATTTGAAGCCGATGCAGGCGATTTTTTTGAATCGTTTTGTTACAATGGACGAAACATAGGTTCATTACTGTTCGTCAGAAACAACAACAATCAAAACAGTGGAGAAGACCTGGTTCGCCACCCCTCAAAAAGGCTAAGACACTTTTGTCGGCAAATAAGGTAATGGCTTCAGTATTCTGGGACTCGAAGGATGTGATTATGATTATCTTAAAAGGGGTCAGACTATAAACTCTGATTGCTACTGTGTCTTACTACGTCGTTTACGAGAGGAAATAATAGAAAAACGTCCAGGAATGCTCAGAAGAAAAGTCCTGTTTCATCAAGATAACGCCTGTGTTCACACATCTGTGCAATCAATGGCTGAAATCCACAATTGTGGCTTTGAACTATTGCCGCATCCACCTTATTTACCTGATCTGGCACGTGATATTTCTTGATTCTTCTTCTGATATTTCGTGATTTCAATCTTTGTCAAGAGAAAGATATTTCCATTATCTAAGATTTCAATAGACAGAAATAAAAAGGAGGTAGAAAGATTTGAGCTCTTGCGTTCGCTCGTTACTGCGTCAGATTTAGAGTAGCCCGTCTAATGATAAAGAAAATTAAGAACCAAATTTTAAAATTCTATCTAAATACATCTAGAGACTATATTCAATTTTCGCCAGAGTTTGTAAGGCCAATATCAAAAGTAAGGCCCAGAAACATGATTATAATGTGTTGTTTTGACAGACACTGACGAGAAATATGCGCTTACTAAAAAAACTAAACTATCATGAAGATAGAAAAGTCTAAAAAAGAAGCAGCGAAGAAAGCAATTTTTAAAAGTTCCTAATGAACAGCTGTTCCTGACTTATGAAGAGAATTACACATATAAACACACGCGCGTAGGTACACACATTAATAAAAAGGTCAACAAGAATAAGAAGAACACACCAAATTCCGTTAGACCCCTCTGTTTATGATCCAGTTTTACCCCGTTTTGGTCCGGACTCCCTTTGAATATAATAAAAGAAATAAAAGAAAATAGACTATCTGCCGTTTTGCCAGGCAGTTCGTAAGAGGCGAACTATTAGCTATACGACTCACTACCATTGCGACTACTAGGTGGTAGAGTTCTGCATTGTCTAGAAAAATATAGTTTATAGTCTATAACGCTGGACGTTTTTACAAATGGATTAAAATTACTTACCATTTACTTTTACACCCCAAATATCCATAACTTTATTGAAACTAGAAAAAATTTTCATATTTATAATTGTTTCTGATGGTAAGTAATTTCAATCCATTTGTAAAAACGTCCAGATTTTTGCTGTAAAAAAAACGGCTCGCACATGCACTAAAAATGAAAATAACAAAACAAGTGATGTAGTCGTTTAAAGTTGAAGGTAAGAAGAATAGATTCTGTGAGTATTAGATTTTTATCTCGTAGTCAACACGATCGATTCATAACCTGAAAAATGGATTTTTTTTAAATTTCAATACTTCAAGCAAAGTTTTCTTCTATGAAGAGCGTGCAGCTCAAGTCAACTTGTGGCTGAATTTTGTCCATGACATGTCGTCGGTCCAGTGGTCAAGTAGTCAATCTGCAAAAATCACTTTTTCCAGGAGAGCAAAAAGAATATTGAAATTATTTCCGTAAATCGGAATGTTAACGTATGTTTCTGAAATTTTAAATTTAGTATTAAAAAATAAATATCTTGAAGTGTAATTAAATATTCATTTACTTATATTCATTTACTTTACCGTGGTTACTTTAGATTTCAGTAATCTATTCTTATGTTTTAAATTAGCCTATGTGGTAATTAGTCTACTTTACCATGGATTATTATTTACTATATAAAATGAGCTGGATAATGGTAAGTGGCCAAATTGCAATGCAATTGTTACAATATTCGAGATATTTGCAGGAAATTGTGGATATTTAGGTCAGTATTTCAGGAAAGTAAGTGTTTATTGTATGACACAGAAAATAAAATGAAAACATTTGTGAAAAAAATATTTATTCTTTCATTTATGTTAATATGAAATTGAGAAAAAATGAAAACGAAATATTCTTATTGAATAACGTAATAAAGAAGTATGTTAAGTAACGTAAAGTAAGTAATAGAATCTTATAACTAAAACAGGGTTATTCGCCATCCTCTGCGGCATCAGGCTCTGAAAGAGCATCTTTTGTAGTTTCCGAAGAAGGAAGATTTGCATAAAAGCTATAGTACATCTTTGGTATTTGTAAATCCGTGTACAACTTCATGAGATCTTGTTTCTTTTTTGAAGAGATCTTAAGTCTTTCTGAATACGCAGGTACCGGATAGGAAATCATTTTACCTCTTCTTTTTTTAATTTTGAATTATTATGTGTTAAGTTTAAAATAAAAATTCACCACTCAAAGCAACAGTTTCTTTAAATTTTTTACAAAAAATGTTCAAATTGTTTGCCTTCAGCTTTAATGCAGGCCCTACATCTCTTTACAGACAAACGCTTTATTTTACGAGCGAAACTAATTAAATTGACGTATTCAGCGCCCCCGCAATTCTTTGGCACAGATCATCGACGTTTGCTTACAGTACAGGACTTACAGTAAACTTGATCCTTCACAGCTGCCCAGTAAAAGAAATCAATGGGTTTTAAGTCTGGTGATCGGGCCGGCCATGAGGTCGTGCTAGACCAACCGATCCATCTAATTGGAATTTTTCGTTCAGGAATTTCCTTACTGAGCGAGCATAGTGCGCAGGGCAGCCATCTTGTTGGAGCCACATAAATGCGTAAATGTTGAGTGGCATGTCTTCCAATAAGTCCGATAGATGATTTTGTATAAAGTCTAAGTAAGCTCCAGCTGTTAAGTTGTCTATGAGTTCGAAAGGTGCAATAATTTTACCGTTCAAAATACCGGTCCACATTTTTACTTTGAAGCGACATTGTGACCGATCTTCTCTCATTAAATGTGGGTTTTCCACGATGGCTACTTAAACCTACATACACATTATGTAGGTTTAAGTAGCCATCTTTTTTAAAAGTTGACTCATCCGTCCAGAGTACTTTATCCAGGAAGTGGGGTTCTCTTCAGTGTCTGTAACATAGTTTCACAAAACGCAACTCTTGCAGAATAATCTCAAGGTAACAAACTCGTCGCACATGGTACGTGTGGAGCTCGTTTTGCTGCAAAATCCAGTGTGCTGTACTCTTAGGCACTCCTATACTTGCCTCAAGTCCACGTATTGAGACACTCGGGTCTTCTGCGACTGTTGCTAAAACTTGTTCATCGTATGGAATGCTGGATCTTCCTCAGCTAAGCATTATCAGTGCAGAATAATAAACTCTCTATGATTCGGATGACGCTCAGAATTGGGGTATCTTTCACGATAGAGTCGAGCTGCTGCATTAGCGTTGCACCTGCATTCTCCATAAATGAGATGCATGTTTGCATACTCCTGTGCTGTGTATCAAAGCGGCATGGTCAATCACAGAATACACACAATCTCGCGGTCAGCGATAATGAATGTCCAAAAGAAAGCCAAGCTCGTCACAAACGATCAAATCACAAATCAAATCCAAGTAGCACGTAATTAAGTCCAATAAGCAAAGCCAAAGTTCACAAAACACTTCTCGACGTCGTGACGTTGAGAAGTGTTTTGTGAACTTTGGCTTCACTTTTTTTTTGGCTTTACTTTAGCTCGCGTCGCTGAACAAATGATGCGTATTTAGTGACAATGACGTGACAGTCTATAATAGTAAGTAACCTTGGACTAAAGTGTAGTTACGTAGAGATGTCCCAGTATACTAAAATCGACAAAAAGTTAGTATTTTCAGATGATTGCTTATGATAATTTTAAAATTCATGACATCTTGGTAATAAGTTTAACGATGTAGTCAAATTTTATATTTAGCTATTAGGTTTTTATTTGTATATTTATTATATTTACGTTATATTACTTGTAAAAGCAATTTCAATTTATTTAATGGGTCAGTTATGTTACTAGACCAGAGTGAGATAAAAATACTATTATTAAGTTATTAATCTGCCACTTAGACTAGTCGATCACTGTGAATTTTAGCATTACAATAAATTTGTACCAAGGTAAAGAATTCAATCTGCCACTAAGGCTAGATGATCACTGTGAATTTTAGAATTACAATAAAATTGTACCAATGTAAACTATTCAATTAGCCACTTAGACTAGTCGATCACTGTGAATTTTAAGATTACAATAAAATTATACAAAGGTAAAGTGTTCAATTTGCCGCTTAAGCTAATCGAGCATTGTGATATTTTAAAAAAATGAAAATTGTCTGATTTGGTCAACTCAATTCAACGTCACATAAGACACTTTACTATTGCACACATTGTATGATTCGCACTTTGGCACCAGGAAGATGGTCAAAATCTTGTACAATTTTAATGTTTCGTTTACCATATTTTGCCACAATATATAATAAAAAAATATATTAATATTGACATTGTTATCTCACAAACACCAAAATGGCAGATTGGCTACTTGACCACTGGACCGACGATGTATACTTAATTCCCGCGGAGCATGAGTTTTTAATTCTCAACAGTTAAGACGCTAGAGTTGATTGAAATTCACGAAAAATGACTAAAAACACTCATTTTCAGCACGCTGCTTATATTCAAAGGACTCGTTCGAGCCAATTATATTCATTTACCCTTAAACTAATATCTTTCCCACTGTGAATTCCATCTTGATCATGCAGATAGCTTCAAACAGAAAAATTTCACAGTAAAAGTTGATAAGGCTTAAAAATATCGATTTTTAAAAGTGTTTATTTAAATAGGCGAAAACAAGCGCTTGGAAAAATCAAACTCGTGTAAATTTTGTTCTTTGGGACCCTAGAGAAGAGTTTCTCAAAGTTACACCAAAATCTAAAATGAGTCGACTTTGCTAATTAGACGATTTTAGATGGAATGACTCATAAAGTAACCACGCAAAGCACCCTGCACCATTTATCTATACATATAATAAAATCGTAGGAAAGTCAAAACTGTACATTGAATATTTTTTTAAAAGAATACTTGGGGCGTGCTCTACAATCGACATAGAAGCCAAAAATATAGTTTTTAGAATTTTTGTCTGTTTGTGTGTCTATATGTCTGTTTGTCTGTATGTATGTCCGGGGTAATCTCAAAAATTACTGCATGGATTTACTTCAAATTTTGCATGGATATTATTAACAGGTCGGGTCAACATATAGGCTACATATTATCACGCTATCACCTAAGAGGGAGGAGCTGTGCCGAGTAAACCAAGTCCGCGCGGACGAAGTCGTGGGCAACAGCTAGTAAGATAATAAAAAAGAAAATCATTGAAGAAGTAAATGATATGATCCTGTTTCGAATAGTGTAGGTAGTACATCATTTGCTCCTGATTCTTTTACAAATCATTAACAAATGATTGCAACATATTTTATATTGTTTTTATTAGTAAATAAGTATAACAGGTACTAAGAAAACTTATAAAAATATGTACGTATAATATATTACTTAATCATAAAATTGAAATCTACTTCGAAAATTTTTCTCTAAAACTTTCCAATTTTTCTAATTGTTTTAATATGTGAGGTCGAGTGCAAAGAGCTTTCTTAATAGTTTCATCTAGCAATTTGTACTGATAGTACGGAGGTATCGGCGTATCTTCCAAATGAAATGTATATATTTTACCTGCAGTATCCCCCACAAACACGTTATTACCTGAAGTTGAAAATTTGAGGTATGTCAAGACGGCATTCCCCTGAAATGTGTATTCTGCACATGGCATATGTGTCTTTCTGCGCAAATCCCATATGGAAAGAACATTACCGCTGGCCGAGATAAGTATAGTCGAGTTAATAGGACAAAATCCTATATCGTAAACTGCTGCGGAACAGCTTAATGTTAATATTACACTATCTATGCCTTCAATCCATAATCTTACGGCATTATCTGCGCCACATGATACTAGGAGCGTGTTCATAAAAGGAGAGAACTCCATGTTGTACACCGGTCCAGCATGAGCTCGGAATACTTCAATATGTTGGTTCAAATAATGTGTAGAACATTTATGAATACAACCTTCATCAGTTCCAACGAAATAAATATGATCAATAGTAGGATGCCACTTAACACATAGAGCTGCTGGATATCTGGTTATCGGAACATCTTCTTTTATGCATTCTTTAGCTGTTTCCAGCCCCTTAAGCTTTCCTTCTACAGTTGATAAGCGCATCATAGGCGTACATATAAAATCGTGCGTTTTAGTACTTGTAAATTTATTAATTCTTCCATCTTGACAAGCTGCCATTACGTATTGAGTTCCCCCTTCTAATGTACGCCAACTGAGCTCCCAAATAGGTTCAAAGCATGGATTCGTGTCGCGCTTGCTCTCGGCTACTATTTTTACAGAATATGACGTAACATCTAATATTGAAACGTCGCCATTTGCAAAACCACATGCTAACCAATTAGGATTTTTGTCGGAAAACGCCACTGACGACAACGGATCCTGAAAGTAATACAGTCTTTCAGGCTTACAAGGATTCTTTGTACACCAGACGCATATTAAGCCTGTTTGATTGGCAGCATAAGTAAATTTACCATGACCAACAGCCAAAATATTTTGATTTATCGGATTAAATGAAATGCATGTTATTGGTCTATTTGCCGCTTCGTCGCATTCTAATGTCCAAAGCGGTTTCATTGAGTAAACATAAATAAGATCTAGAGATAGTGGGTCAATGGTAACGAGACCGCGAAATTTTTTCTGTGCGTCCGAGTACTCCAATGTAGAGAGAACACGCTCTGTTAAAAGAACGGCATCTTGAAATGCTGGGCTCGCGCATATTTCTTCGTAGGTTTTTCCGCTTCTGACGCTTTGCGTAACTTGTTTTTGTTTTTTCTTACGTAATAAATTTGGTGCGGCTGACTGATACATTACCATTTCGTCGGGTGGTTCTTGTGCTTTGACATGTTTAAGTTGTTCATACGTGTCATGCATGTCCCACATTGAGGCAAATGCTATTGCGTTTTTCTTTTGCGGTCTGGTAGCAAGTGTGTGTCGTGTTTGAATAATACATGCTTTAGTTTGCGTTTCTTCAGTGACCATTTTTCTATTTCTTCCTTTTCCAACAGTAATGTATTGGTAAAATTCATTTTTCTCCTCAACGATCGCAGCTTCGGGTGTACCTTTTTCATGAGAGTAACTTGGTAGTTCAAATAAAAAACAAGACTCAGTTTCTTTTAAAACTACGAACATTTCTGGTGGATATGACATTGCTGGGTAACGTTTAGGCAAATAAAATGCAGAAGGTGCTATTTCCAAGTCGATATCGTCAGGTATAAACCCCTCTTCAGTGTTCAGTGTGTGATCGATATGTATATCGTCAAGGGAAATTGTAGTTGCGTAGACTTTTCCTCCTTCTGTCGTGGACTTTTTCCTTTTTAGGTCTTGAACAGTATCACTGCGTGCTGCTCTATGTCGAGTTTCAAAAGCAGCGTGAGTGAATACATCCTCCGTCATAGCATAGGCACTATCAACAATGTTATCTGGGGTGACATCGACATTTTCAACAATAATATTATATTTTTGGCGTTTTTCCATAAAATTATAGGCGGGGTTGCTTGTTCTGGAGGAAGAATCTGCAATGGTTAATTTTGAAGTTGTAGTGGTCGTGGTTGCATCGGAGCTAGGGTCCGTGGATTCTTGGGATGGCTCTACTTGCCTTTCGACATTATCTTGCTTCGGTACATCTTCTTTCGACATTTTTATATCTTAAACATATATTACTTTTAATGAAAAAACTTTTTATTTATAATAATAGAAACTGACGTGACAAGTATGTAAAAAATTGTTATTACTCACAAAGAGTATACAATACTACGTAACTCATTATTTTTTTAAAGACGTTAGTACATTTTTGATTAATAATTGGGTTCATACAATCTGTGGTTTTATTTTGTGTAAATATCTTTGAGTAGTAAATATAAAACCTACAACGTAAAGTTTTCTTTATACGAAATAAAAGCAAAATATTTATTTTATTGTTCCTACAAAATATTTTTCTAAAAGTAATGTTAGGCAAACACAGGCGATCGTTTTTAGACAATTACGACAAATTTCACAAATTACAATATTATTTATTTAAGTAAAATAAAATTTTGTGCCCAAGCACAACATTTTATTTTAAAGTTCTAATATTAACTAAAACATATTTAATAAACAATTATATAAAAATGACAAGTGGTTATAGAAAACTGTGATTAAAGAAAATAATTCATTTAATATTTATTTCGCTTTTTATTTATTTATTTGCTGAATAATTTAACAAATCGATATGGCCTCAAAGTCTCAAATTATTTACTTGTGATATGAGTGTAAGTCAACGATAATACCAATACGTAGAAATAAAAATATCATCACGCCCGTATCCCTGAAGAGGTAGGCAGAGTTACAACCAGTGCGCCCAGATAATTAGTGCCACATTGTGATAGGTGGCAAGCCTAACGCCAACCGGACACTTATAAAATCCCGGGCAAGATTGTTTTTATCAGAAAACTGAAAAAAAAAAACATATTTTTGTATTGCTCGACCCGGGAACAAAACCGGGACCCCAACAACGACACCGGACCACTAGACTACAGAGGCGATTAGGTATACATTGAAATATAAAGTACTAGCTGCAGCGTGCAGCCCGCTGCATTATAAAAGTTATTGGCAAATCCCGCGGGACCACGTAATTTTTCCGGGATGAAAAGTAGCCTATGTGCTTTTCAGGTCACCATCTACCTGTGTGCCAAATTTCATTCAAATCCATTCAGTAGTTTTTGCGTGACTGAGTAACAAACATCCATCCAAACATCCATCCATACATCCAAACTTTCGCTTTTATAATATTAATATAGATTTACTGAAATATTTTTGAAAAACACCCACGCCCAGAGATACAAATATCTATTCCGTGCACCTATGTTCATTAGGTTTGTCCAAGCCGGGAACTGAACCCGATCCCGATTCATTGCGTAGTCAGGGCTTATATAACCACTGCACCAACAGGACGGTAATGCGTAGTACGTGCACACACAATTCGCAACGATGTAAAAATACTACAATCGAATGGCGTAGTTATGATAGTAATAGCGATAAAATAATAAAAAATCTTAGTAGTCTATATTCGTCTATGATTTAAATTATAATATAAATATTTATAATATAAATTTATATTTATAAATATATATATATATATATATATATATATATATATATATATATATATATACACGCACTCGTAGCACGTATATAAATAAGGTAGTTTTCCCCCGTGTTGGTCCCGAGCTCCTTTGTAGAGAACGGCAGGCCAACTGCCGCTCTGCCAGGCAGGTCGTACGTGTAAGGCGACTGATTGGCTACGCGAGTCACTATCATCGTGGCTACTAGGTGGTAGAGTTCTGCATTATCTCGCCCGGGTCTTATACCACCCACCGCCTTACCTATTCCTGCCCAGGAGACCCATCTGCTTGTTTGGTATCTTATGATAAAAAAAAACAGATTTTGCCCCGATTTTCTAAAATCGAGTTTTAAGGTCCTAGGAACCTTTTCCGACTATTTTCACGATGACGTCTGTATGTATGTCTGTGTGTGTGTGCGCGTGCTTTTTAGTTACAGCTTTTTAAAAAACAATATTTTGCTTGCTTGCTATATTAAAAATCTAATTAGCTTTTGTCTCTAAAAAATTGCGTCAAATACTGTAAATTGGATCAAAATCGGTCCATTCGTTCGAGACTTATTATTGGCGAAAATTGTGAAAAAATGTTTTTTTGACGTTTCTTCAACACTTTTTAACCTTCGATAGGTTTGCAGCTAATAAAACAATTTAGGGCACAAAAATAGCGTTGAATGTCACTCGAAAGATAAAAATCGATCATCATTTTGAAAATATAAAAATTTTTAAAAATTACAATACGATAATATATTTTACACTAGCTGCAGCGTGCAGCCCCCTGCATTATAAGAGTTTGTGGCTAATCCCGCGGGATCAACTAATTTCTCCAGGATAAAAAGTAGCCTATGTGTTATTCCAGGTTATTATCTACCCGTGTGCCTAAATTTCATTTAAATCCGTTCAGTAGTTTTTGCGTGATTGAGTAAAAAACATCCATCCAACTTTCGCATTTATAATATTATTAATTATTAATTAATTAAAACTAGACAATTATAGAAACTTAAAATATTAATATAAGTGACAATTATAGAAACTTAAAATATTTGAAGTCTTAGAGCTCAAAAATCTATGCTTAGGTATATAGTTTTTGCTTTGGGCTTAAAATACTTCAAATTAGTGGTAAGTTTCAGGGATGGCCTGCAGGATCAACCGTTTTACATTTTTTGTTAGTTATCTAATAATAATAAAAATCGGTAATCCGAGTAAGGCTGGAATAGATGAATAAGTCGCTTTAGTTAGTTTTAAAGTAAGTTTCATGTTAAACTGTGTAAGTTAAGTATAAGTTGTGGTTGTACGGACATCATATCGCACGCACCGCAGCCGACTCGTCGCGCTTTGTGAAGCGTGCTTCCGGCCCCCTGAGGTTGAATGCACTTAGTCTTCTTTTACAAATACATAAGTCGGATAATCATATTTTTAAACTAGCTGTTGCCTGCTACTTCGTCCGCGCGGGTTTCGTTTACTCCGCACAGCACCTCCCCTGTAGGTGATAGCGTGATAGCCTGTATGTTGACCCGACCTATTAGTAATATTCATGCAAAATTTGAAGTAAATCCATTCAGTACTTTTTGAGTTTACCCCAAGACATACATACAGACAAACAGACAAAAATCCTAAAAACTATATTTTTGGCTTCGATATCGAATGTAGATCATGCTCCAAGTATTCTTTCAAAAATATGTTCAATGTACAGTTTTGACTTTATTACGATTTTATTATATGTGTAGATATTATACGGAATCAAATTTGTTCATGTAATAACGTCGGCGGGGTTATCACGTATCTCGCAATCGCAATTATCGTGAATGTTTAGTTATTGCAAGGCACATAATAGCGTTGTATATTAGTGGCAGTCGTTGCAGCTTGTATATTTATGGTGCTGTGACATCTCAAGAGATTGATCAGCAAGCATTTGCAAAGTTTTTGATGATTATTTTCGTTACGTTTAAGCGTCATGGCTGATCGCTGGCAGCTTGCAAATGTTAGGTGATACGCCTGCGGAAAAGTATAATGTTTATTTTTATTTATTTATTCATTTATTTTTATTTAAAAAAACAAGGATTACGAAGATTACAAAAAATTAACATTGACTTACCCAGGCAAAGCCTGTATTTTGGGATACCGTAATTATTAATTAAAAATAAAATAATTTCATACACTAAAGGACGAGTACAATAATAAATTAAAATTAAAATAAATTATTGTACTCGTCCGTATTATTAACTTAATGTATTTCTAATGCCTGTTATTTGAAACTACACTGCACTCCGACGGACTGCAGAGTGCAGAAACCTAATATAGGTTACTGCACTCCTCCGCAGTGTAAACTTTAACTTCGCTTTTCATACTCCGCCGTCCGAGCATTTGTCTTAAAAAGGGGTCCAAATTTTTCCTTTATTATTAATTTATGGACAATAATTATTAATTAAAAATAAAATAATTTCATATACCTACAAGAATAAACTAAAATTAAAAAAAAAATATTGTACTCGTCCGTATTATTAACTTAATGTATTTCTAATGCCTGTTATTTAAAACTACACTGCACTCCGACGGACTGCAGAGTGCAGAAACCTAATATAGGTTACTGCACTCCTTCGCAGTGTAAACTTTAACTCTGCTAAATTTCATACTCCGCCGTCTGAGCATTTGTCTTAAAAAGGGGTCCAAATTTTTCCTTCATTATTAATTTATGGACAACTAGCTGCAACGTGCAGCCCGCTGCATTATAAAAGTTTTTCGTGAATCCCGCAGGTTACCTAACTTACCTAACCTTTCCGGGATAAAAAGTAGCCTATGTGCTATTCCAGGTCATCAGCTACCTGTATGCCAAATTTCATTTAAATCCATTCAGTAGTTTTTGCGTGATTGAGTAACAAACATCCATCCAAACATCCAAACTTTCGCATTTATAATATTAATAATTAATATAGATGCTGGAGCCGCACTTGCGTCTATCGTCACAAAGCTTCGTGCAATCACATGATAAATGCAGATGTGACTGGCTATTATCCCGGACAAGGAAAAGGAGTCCAGGATGTTGTCCCGGACTCCTTTTCCCGTGTTAGTCCCGGGCTCCTTTGAAGAATAGGCAAATTGCCGTTCTACCAGGCAGGCTGTAAAATGCAACCGATTGGTTATGCGAGTCACTACCATCATGGCTATTAGGTGGTAGAGTTCTGCATTGTCTCGCCCGGGTCTGGTACCACCACCTTACCTTTTCCTGCCGCAACAGCGTCAGTGCTTGTCGCTGTCGTGTTCCGGTTTGGAGGGTAAGGTAGCCGGTAAACTTATACATGTGGCATTAGACCACAAGGTAACAACGCACCATTAACATCTTTGGTGAAGATAACAACGCACCATTAAGATCTTTGTTGTCTATA
The DNA here is from genome assembly GCA_036924255.1 of Apodemia mormo. Taxonomy (NCBI): domain Eukaryota; kingdom Metazoa; phylum Arthropoda; class Insecta; order Lepidoptera; family Riodinidae; genus Apodemia; species Apodemia mormo. Next base: position 40,841,560 of record JAUPFN010000005.1, on the reverse strand, counting down.
GGCGATGACTGACTCTTTCCATCAGGAGACGCATCTGCTTGTTTGCTATCTTATAATATATATTATAAACTTAGCCTAAAATGCTGTGTTTACACCAAACACACGGTGACGACCGTATTATGGAAACTCGTGGGAGGTCTTAAAGATCTCACCTTACCTTTTTAGGTTCTAAGTGTTTTTGCAAGCGTTTAATGAGTAAGCGATTTCGCCCTTTGCATCAGTTTATCTACCCCGTAACGCTGGCAGCAGCCAAGCGTGACTTTTTTAGAGCAGCATTAGTTGCGCAGGCGCGTGCCGACTCACACCTGTCCAAATCAAGAACCATGAAGAAGTTTATAAGAAAAATTACTAACAGTAAGTTTATATTCATTATACAAATGTATTTACACTGTTTCTTTCTGTTGATATTGTCTTGTTAAGTTTTCGTTCTTCGTGTGCCTATGCATTTAAATATATACATTCTGACTTGGTCGAGTGATTAGCGACCCTGACTACGCAATCGACGGGTCTCGGGTTCAATCCGGGACACGCATCGGGGACAAACATTTGTGAGATTTTTTTCTTTCCATCAGGAGAGCTATCTATTTGTTTGCTTTGTTACTAGTAACTAGCTATTACTCGCGACTTCGTTTGCGTGACCCACAATCATTATATCCTTTTGCTCACTTGGGTAAAAAGTTACCTATTTCCTGCCCTATAAACTCCTCTATCTTTCAGTGAAAGTTCCATGAAAATAGATCCCGCCGTTTTAGAGATTACCCCGTAGAAACAGAATGTCAAGCAGACAGACATAAATTTAAAAAATGATTGTTTAGGTATTAAGTACCGTAAAATAACACACTGTACTTTAAAAACTTAGTTATTTTGAAATCACAGACAAACACTTACTGTTCATGTGTATAGATATATGAATAAGGGTTCCTAGTTTACTTCGGAACCCTAAAAAGATTAGCCAAATGTGTCATTATCATCATTTAACCCGGACTTAGTACTTCCGCCTTCCCTATCATTGCCGCAATAGCGTCAGCGTTTTCCACTGTCGTGTTCCGATTTGGACCTTTTCAATATAATCGGTATCATTATGTATATGAAGCATTTCAATACTCTGCACAGGTCGCAACGCTCCTATACCATAGATTTTACACTTTCAATCGTCGCGTCGGCACTACGGATTAAATGAACACGCCTTTCAAGACAATTTCTTAGTTTGGCAGCGTAGTTATCAATTACATACAGAAATACAGTGTTATTTTTGTTACTTTATCATTTAAATCAGGCAACATGGCCGTTATACTACTTTAACCAATAAAATAAATTCATTCCAAAGGTAATTTTTAATCCTTGTCACCTAATTCGGTGCGATAAAACAGTACAACATGGTTTATTTCTATTTTTTCACAATATAATAGTCCCGGGCTCCTTTGTAGAATAGGCCAACTGCCGTTCTGCCAGGCAGATCGTAAAAGGCGACCGATTGGCTATGTGAGTCACCACCATCGTGGCTACTATGTGGTAGAGTTCTGCATTGTCTCGCCCTGGTCAGGTACCACCGCCTTACCTATTCCTGCCGCAATAGCGTCAGTGCTTGTCGCTGTCGTGTTCCGGTTTGGAGGGTAAGGTAGCCGGTAAACTTATGCATGTGGCATTAGACCTAGGCACAAGATAGCAACGCACCATTAACATCTTTGGTGTCTATAGGCGATGGTTGACTCTTTCCATCAGGAGACCCATCTTCTTGTTTGCTATCTTATGATATAAAAAAAAGACAATCACGAAAGAAGTAAAATGTGTACTTTTAAACTAACGCGTCCTACTATCATTTTTAAAAATATAAACTGGTCAAAAACGCGTACATCACCGCGTCACGAGCGGTGGTCCGCTCGTGACATTCTACTAGGTATATAGGTATGTAGGTACGCGTTTTTGAGCCGTTTATATTTTTAAAAATGAAGTAAAATGTGTTGTCATTCATGTGATAGAATTTAACTGTTTCATTCATCATTCCAACCGAAACACGTGATTGACAACCTGGCTGTAGTGTAACACACCTTTTGAAAACTGCTTGGCAGGAAAGTTGATGTTCCTGAGGCAGACGAAGGGGTCCGGAACGTTTTTATTGCTCAAAAGTTTTACATTGTACATCAATATTGATTTAAAAAGCAGTTACATTGTAAGCATTGAAAAGCGCATAATATTATTGAGAGAGAAGAGTAAGGCAATTATGATAATTGCAATCGTAATCAAATGAAAAAATAAAAAATAAATCTTAATAAGAAGGTAATAATAGCACGCTTAGTGCACTCGCTAAAACCGTTATAATAATAACTCGTTACGAAACTCGGTTAGTTAATTGTCATTAAAGTTTTCATTGTTGATTATTCATATCTTTATCGTTATATCGTATCGAGTGTTCCGTACCGGAATGGCGCTAAGAGAACCCTAATAAGACCCTCCGCTGTCCGACCAATCTGCTTCTCTCTGCGTCAATAGTTTATTCGATAAATATCTATCGTCTTTTATAAATACATTGTATCATAATAATTGGTAGGTGTAGTACCTACCACCAACTTATTTATTAAGTAAACGGCGTCGCTAGTGAGACGTTAGAGTTCACAGAAATCATATATAGTTGAGTTGCTATTTAAGACTGCGAAACACTAAGAAAACTACTAAGAAAAACTGTCAGCGGAATAACATTTCACAAGATGACGGTTGTAGTTTCGAGTTTGCACACCGGCATTGGCGGTAGATTATGGCGATCTGAAAAATGTAAGACCTATTTATTGTAACCCATATTCATGCAAATAAAATATATATTCTATTCGATTTTAACTACTGAACGGCAGTGCTGGATGAACCCATAAGCAAATTAATCCATTGCTTAGGGCATCACAAAAAGTAAATTAATGGGTCATTTTTCGGAGTACAATTTTTGAGCGTAACAGACTTTTATCTCCTATATAAACAAATGATGTTTGCATAAATCTACTATAACATTGTTTATACATTCTATACGCATCGTGTCATATAGATTTTATTATGTAATAACCATATAGGAGTTATTTACCCTCAACACCTGAAATCCGGTTAATTTTGCACGGTTTTCTGATCAATCGCAGATATTTTTTAATTCAATTACGCTTTTAATCAGATTTATACACAAAATTGAAAAATACAAATAATTTTATATTTTGGTCAAATTTTCCATCCTAATGTAGTGAAAGTTTTTATTTTATGAGTATAAGTTAGTATGTAACAAACGCACTTGGCAAAATTTTAGCTTTGCTTTTTGCGATGGGTACTATTATGAACTGGTGAGGTCTGGACGTATCGGGCTTGGTTTTTGTGATTCTGTAGTTATGCTGCTGCTTATGGGTCAAGTAGTCGTGGCCTTGATTCCCTCCATTTTGGCGCAAGAGTCAGTTCTCCAATTTTTCAATTTTTGGTTCTCAATTTTTAGGAATTTCCATGTCACATTTTTAAAATGTAATCGTACTATTTTCAGTAAATGGGTATTGAGGTGTTATACCTAACTCCCAAATGTTAATAGCTATAACAAACTAGTAGCTTATATCTTTCCAATGGCGAAAAATTTCAAAATATGAAAGTTACATAAAACCCATGGAAATTATATATATATATATATATATATATATATATATATATATATATATATATATATATATATATATATATATATCAATTGCTGTTCGTTTAAAAGGTTGCAAGGTTTAAAAGGTAAGAAAAAAGTAAGAGTAGTTAAAAAGGCAAAACAACGTTGCCTGGTCAGTTAGTTTACAATAATTAAAATGAAATATTTAATATTTATACTGCAATTCATACGATCACAGAATTAATTGTGCTAATGTCAGTTCTCTCTTACGTTACCCTTCCTTCAAATCTAATTTTTCTCTAATTCCTTTTCTGTTCAAGCAGTTAGGCTGTGGAATTCACTTCCATCTAACATTCGTACCAGTGAATCGTTATCCATCTTTAAAACACGATTACATGATTATTATTTGACGCGAAAGTAGTTAGCAAGTTAACTGTGTAATTTTTGTATTATTTTTTATTTTATTTTCTTGTCTTTTAAAGTGTGTTATTTTTTTGTCTCTTCTTTTTAGTTTTTTTTTTGTTGTTAATAGCTTTTAAGGCCACATTTGATATGAATTGTATGCTTTATTATTATGCCGTGTTAATAATATGTGCACAAGTGTCTTTGTTTGTCTACTGTTTTCTACATATGGGTTAGCTGGAAGAAATCTCGATATGAGATAAGCTCGCCTTTTGTTAAATATACATCATTTTATTGTTTACTGTAAATGTTTTGTGTACAATAAAGTGTTTAATAAATAAATAAAAATAAAAATAAGTGATGAATATTGTTTGTCAGTTATTTTTTTTATTTAAATCTGCTAAACCAAAGCTCATTATCATTTAGATTGCCTTGTGGTCCAGAGTTCATTCCCAAAGGTTGTATTAAGGTTTTTCGAGATTTTCTCTAAAGTCTTAAACCTCAGTAGCAGCCAGAGAATAGATTGATGTATTGCCAATCCCGTGCCTCGGATGAGCATGTAAAGCTTTCGGTTTCGGCTATCGTTAGGTATAGTCAATAATCGTTAACATCGGTAAATGCGGCGATGAGGATCATTTTTTTTTCAACCGAAACCAATCGTTTAGCTGGCAGAATAGGAAATGATACTTGGCTCTAACAAAAATAAGCATTTTAAAGCTTAATATTTCGCAAAAGTGTCCCTTAATCGAAAAAGTGTTATAACAATCTTACAATATTTTTTAAAAACCTATGATACCCCACATTCTGGGGGGCACGAGAAAAAAAATTAACTTCCCTACTTTACACGAATATGAGCTACTTAACCCAACAAATATTTTTCAATATAATAATAATATATTACCACTTTGTTGCCGTGACCAATATGTATATTCACATCAAATTACATCTTTCTCGTACTAATGATCTCTGAGTTAAACTGCGGACGGACGGATGGACAGACATAGCGAAACTATAAAGGTTCCTAATTTACTTCGTAACCCTAAAAAGAGTGTGAAAATCAATAAAATTAAAATAAAAAACAAATTTCAATGAAACATTTTGAAAAATTTTTAAGCGTGCTTAAAAGTGAACTTAAAAGTTGACTTAAGCACGCTACTAACTTAAGCACAAGTTTCACGTTTAAAGTTTTGATAATACTCGTCGTATTGGAAATTGTAGGTATACACCGTTATTTTCCAGTCAAAACAACATGATGAGCGCCAAGTTTAGGGGACAGGAGAAATTGAGATAAAAGGAGTCGCTGAAAATTTGGGCTAATATCGTTTTAATCATTGATATAATCAATGGTTTTAATGTATATTACAGCCATTCATAGTAGCCCAAATAACTTTTATCTAATCTTATTTTCATATCTGATATGGTATTTAGCAAAATTTTATCTGCTGGGTCATTTTCGTGGTCTATAATGTAATTTCCATGGACTGCAAATGTTCTATATATTTTTTAGAAAAAGTATACATCCACTACGTGTCGAATTTTTATATGTTCTTTAAATTTGCATAAACTTTTGATTTTAGTGATTTACTTTAATTAAGTGATTTCAAAATTACCATGGAAATTACACGGAGAACACATTATTGAAGAATTACTCTAATACATATCACGGCATCACGTCTTGTTACTACAAGCAGCACCAAAAATGTTTCTAGCACAAAATAGGTAATGCTGTTTGAAATCCGCGCGTTTTAGATTGTCTTGCGTGGTCACGTTATGGTCTATCTCATTGTAATAATTACAATATTTTTTTAAAGACCGATACTGGAGTTTGGATTCCTTAGGGACGGGCATCAAGTAGTCTCAACCTTTCCATCAGGAGAGACATCCGCTTGTTTGCTATCTTGTGATGTAAAAAAATTCAAACACGTGCGTTGTACAGTTCATATGTTGGGTCATCTACAATATCTATGCTCTAAAGCAGAGCTGTCCAACGCAAGACCCGCGGACCGCATGCGGCCTGTGTGACAGCTAGTGATTGTGCGGCCCGCGAAGTGTTTTTAATCGATCGTGCGAGGTAGCTGTAAGAAATCTCACAACGAGATAAGTTCAAATGTACTATTATATTTTGTTTCATAAATCCCTTAAATGTATTTGCGTTATCCTTGTCTGTATAGTTATTTATCAATTTTCCTTGAATTTTTTTAATTTTATTCGTTTTTTATTTAGAAATTCGTGAATTGTCTTTGCGGCCCTCCAATCTCTTCGGTAATTCATATTAGCCCACGATGGTATCTGTCTTGGACAGCCCTGCTCTAAAGAATAATTTATATGTATACCTATTAATACGTGAAGGAAAAACTTTGGACCTCTTTTTAAGACAAGTATTGAGTGAACGGAGGAGTCTGAAATTTGGCACAGTTTTTTTATATCGCAAGATAGCAACGCACCATTAACACCTTTGGTGTCTATAGGCGATGGTTGATTCTTTCCATCAGGAGACCCATCTGCTTGTTTGCTATCTTATGATATAAAATATATATATCATAATATAACAAACAAGCAGATGGGTCTCTTGAAAAAAGTCGCCTAAAGACATTAAATTTTTTAATGGTGCGTTGCTACCTTGTGGAGAGGTCTAATACCACATGCATAAGTTTACCGGCTACCTCACACTCCATACCGGAACAAGACAGTGACAAGCATTAGACAATGCAGAACTCTACACCTAGTAAAGTTGTTATGTTACACACACAGTTAACATTGCGGAGGACTGCGGAAAACTAATATTTTTGAATAAAATGCATTAGAATACATTTAATTAATAAAAATACACATTACTTACGCTACATTCACATTGGCATCTGTAATACAGATTTTATAATCTAGTACAGATGCTAACGACTCAATCAAGTTATTAATTTAAGAATAGTTTATTACATAGTTTTAATATGTCAACATTGTCAAATGTGTTGTTGTCAATAAAGATTATTATTATTGTTATTCATTTGACATACGTGATGTATTATACATCAAATATATGTTTGTATGTATGCATTGTCATTGGCACGAAATTCCTTGATAAGACTGCAAAGTTTCAAATTATCCGACGTTTAAAAGTACGTCAAAACCATGTTCAAAGTTTCCGTTACATACGTACATACCTACATACTAACATTTTTTTATGGAATAGGAGGTAAACGGGCAAGAGGCTCACCTGATGGTAAGTGAGTTGCCGGCCTTTAAAGAATGAGTACACTCTTTTCTTAAAGGCCCCTAAGTCGCATCGGTTCGGAAACACATCCGCTGGTAATTGATTCCACAGAGCAGTCGTCCGGGGCAAAAAATGCCTTGAAAATCGCACTGTAGTGGACTTGCAGACATCCAAATAGTGAGGGTGGAATTAAGAATTTTGGTGTGATGTCCGATGGTGGAAATCAGCGGGTGGTATAAAGCCGAACAACTACTCGGAACACTCTCCGTGGTAATAGCGGTAGAAGATGCAGAGAGAACCAACATCTCTTCGCAACGCCAAAAGTCAAGCCGATCGGAAAGAGCCCGGTCATCGACAATACGAGATGCTCTACGCTGTATGCGTTCAAGAGGAAGGAGCTGGTACTGCGGAACCCCTGCCCAAAGATGAGAACAGTACTCCATATGAGGCCTGACTTGCGACTTGTATAGTCGCAAGCGGTTGGCTGGTGTGAAGTACTGTTTCGCCCTGTTCAGAACACCAATTTTTTTGGACGCCAGCTTTGCTTTACCTTCCAAATGACCACGAAATTTGACGTTACTCGATATGTCGATACCAAGAATTCCTGTGCTGGCTGAGTCAATCAAAGGAGTATTCTCAAAACGAATGGATACAGCAAAAGGTGTTTTCTTGGCGCTTAACATATCAACATACTACCATACAAGCATGCGACTGAAGCTAATAGTAAGGAGCCCAAGAGGGGATTTCTGCATTTACTCGAACGCGTCAGATTAACATGGGGGAGGTACCTCGCATACTGTTGAGGCTCTCGACCAAATATTAGTCCTTTATATATAGGGCAGAAAAAAAAATGTTAGTCGCCTCTGTGGTCTAGTGCTTCAGCGTTGGCGTTGACCACATAAGGTCCCGGGTCGACCACATTAAAAAAAATGTGTTTTTTCAGTTTTCTGAGAAACACAAAGTTGCCCGGGATTGGAAAGTGCCCGGTTGGCGATAGGCTTGCCACCTATCACATTTGTGGGACCAAGTATCTTCGGCTAATCGTGGGTGCACTTGTTGTACCTCTGCCTACCCCTTCGGGGATATGGGCGTGAAGAGGCAGAAAAAAAACAAAATTTCAACAAATTCGGCCTGTGAAAAATGTCAGATTATATTTTTTTTGTTATTACATAATTTCCTATATAATGAAAGAAAATTCAGATGTGCTCAAGAATGTAAAAACAACGTTTTCTTTGCAACTTTGTGACCCTTCCACTCCCTAACGCTACACTTGAATCGGCAGATTTTCTAAATTTTAGGTGGCAGTTAATCGACCATACCTTAATCTGACGCTATTTAGTGTTTCCATGTCACAGTTTTTTTAAACATTTTTTTATCTGTAGATTTTTTCCCCACCATTGAAATGAAAAACATTATACAGTAATACCTCGACTTACGCTACCCCGACTTACGCGAACCCGGAGTTACGCGATTTTCAAATCTCGTTGATTCATCTTTTATTTGACTTAGTTGCTCCACACTATTGCTTAGCCAATGTACGTATTCAGACAATTGAAAGACAAATTGTAGAAAATATGCACTCTAATGAAAGCGTAATTCTTCTACAAAACAAGGAATATATATTTTTTTGGGTTTGGAAATTTTGCGGAAAAAAAAATCAAGTCGACAAACTACTTTGTTAGATTTTATGAAGCCTTCTATATCAACATAAATTTGGCTGGCGATTTTATACTCTGCTGATTTTATACTCTGCTATATAGTTTGAGATCTTAATAAACATTTTTTGTCTACGTGTATTTTTAAAAGCCTTAATCAAAAATATTTTTTTGGAAAATTATACCCCGATTTACGCGAATTCGACTTATGCGGTTGTCGCTCAGTCCCACCTATCGCGTAAGTTCGGGGTATTACTGTACAACCTTTTATTTTTCCTATAATTTAATCTACAAAATCTAATAGTTCCCTACGACGCTCGAGTAACATCTTAGACTACTATAATAAAAGCGTGTTAAAAAGCACATCCCCCTCTAACTTTTGAATCCTCGAGTGATAAATTGGGGATATAGAATTCAACAAAATTTAGTTCCAAGGAACTCTGCGTACGCCAGTAGTGCAAGTACAACTTGCTCTTGACCGTTTTTAGGTTTCCGTACTTAAGGGGTAAAACGGGACCCTATTACTAAGCCTCCACTGTCTGTCTGTCCGTCTCTCTGTCTGTCACCAGGCTGTATCTCATAAACCGGGATAGTTAGAAAGCTGAAATTTTAACAAATTATGTATGTATTTCCATTTTACATACATACATGGTTATAAAAAAAGGCAGAACATTAAGCGTTATATAAAAAGGTTAGGTATCCTATAGTCAAAAGGTAGCCGGCATTCATGACAAATATTAAAGGGATTACCGATAAGATTGGAACGCTACTGAAAAAATATTCCATACCTACCATCTATACACCAAACTTAAAGGTAGTCGGGCATGTGGGCGCGCCTAAGGATGTCATACCCTTCCAGACGCCAGGGGTATATAAAGTGGACTGCAGCTGTGGTAGTGCTTATATCGGATAAACTAAACGTACTATCGCAGATAGACTCAAAGAGCATATCACAGCTGTAAAAAATAGGCAGGTTAATAAGTCGGCTATAGCTGAACATTTTTTGGATATCAGCACTGATCACTGGATTGAATTCCACCGACCTCAGGTTCTCTCTACTGAGCGACATTACGTTCCCCGTATGGTACGGGAAGCCATTGAAATTAGAAAATATAAAAATTTCAATAGGGAAGACGGATTTAAGTCTCCTGCTTGGAATCTAGTGATTAGCAGAATAAGCCTTTGCACCTGCAAACAAAAAAAAATACGGTTAGTATTATGTATAGGTTAAATTCGAAAAAACAAGACCAGAAGGGGGCAGATGAAAATCTATCCCGACGTGAACGACGGAGGAAACTTGCTGCTCCAGTCTGCTCGTGACCACGGTCAATGTAACTTGGCCGAAACGTCGAGCTTTATAAAGTAAGTTCTATATATGTACGCGTTTTTGACCCGTTTATTTATTTTAAAAAATGATAGTAAAACTCGTTAGTTTAAAAGTTCATGTATTTCCTTTTCCGCTATAACAACAAATACTAAAAATAAAAAAATGAAAATATTAAGGGGGTCCCCGTACCATAAACGTGTTTATTTCGTTTTTTTTGGTCAATATTAATAACGGTAACATAGTCTGCGCGACAAGTTGAAAAGTATCTAAAATAGATATACTGCTCTTAAAATTATGTGCGACAGCTCATTAGATCCGGAATGACGCCTAGAAAAACAAAATTACATGGATTTTTTATTTTGTATTAAAGTACAATAATTATTATAAGCAAAGTATGAATATTTTTTTAACTTTTATGGCGTGATATTGTTAAGTATGTATATAAGAAAGGCTCCACGAAACGAAAAATTTTTACAATAATTTAAACACTTTTTTTCATTTACAATTAAGACGGAAATACAAGAAAATTTTGTTAGTTAACAATCATTTAACTTGTTGAAAAATTAATTTTAAGTAAAATTTCTAACGGAATTAAATTACTTATAGTGTTCAGAATCTATATTAATACTAGCAAAAAGCAGAGCTTTGTAGGGGCTCGCAAAGTTATAATATCTAGTAATATTGTTAGAAAAGTATTTTTATGAGAATTACATCTTTTAATGTATAGACTTTATTTATAATAATAAAGTCTATAATCTTTTAATGTATAGAAAAATAAATAATAAAGTATTTCATCTCTCGCATTGTATATCTGTTTTGTTAATCTTTCACCTACCATTCTTTGTACATGTCCGAACCAACGGAGCATGCCCTTTCTCATCTTTACACCAACACTTTCTTTCAAGCATAACTTCTCTCTCACTTCAACATTACGAACCTGGTCCTGCGTTGATTATACTTTCATACCCTTCTAACATACCCAACTCTCACTTTCATACAATATCGTTGGGATAGGCAGGCATAGGAATGATTATGCAGGGCAAGAGGGGCACCCTGACTTAAAACTAACGCTCTATTCACTCTGTTCCCCGCCAGCCAGTCAGCCCCCCCTCTCTCTCCCTCTCTCCCCCCTCTCTCCCCCCCTCTCCCCCCTCCCCCTCTCCCCCTCCCCCGCCCATCTCCCCCTCCCCCTCCCCTCCCCCTCACCCCCTCTCCCCCTCTCTCTATCCCTCTCCCCTCCCCCCTCCCCTTCTCCCTCTCCATATCCCTCTCCCTCTCTCTCTCTCACCCTGTCCCTCTCCCCCTCTCTCCCTCTCCCACTCTCCCTCTCTCCCTCCCTCTCCCCCTCCCCCTCCCTCTCTCCACCCCCTCTATCCCTCCCTCTCCCCTCCCTCTCCCCCTCTCCACCTCCCCCTCCCTCTTCCCCTCCCCCTCTCTCCATATCCCTCACCCTCTCCCTATCCCTCTCCCCCTCTCCCTCTCCCCCTCCCCCTCCCCCTATCACTCTCCCCCCTCCCCTCTCCCTACCCCTCTCCCTCCCTCTCCATTTCTCCCTCCCTCTCCTTCTCTCCCTCTCCTCCCTCCCTCACTCCCTCCCCCTCTTCCTCCCCCTCTTCCTCCCCCTCTCCTTCTTCCTCCCCCTCCCTCCCCGACCCCTCCCTCACCCTCTCCCTCTATTTTTATGGTAGATAACATATCTAGACATGAATTTTAACTACTACGTCGAAGCACAAACCTAAAAGTCCGATAATTTTTGAGTAAAATGTACCACAAAAGTGCATAGAAAGTGGCCTAGTGTAGGGCTCGCTTCGCTCGCCCTAATTATAAATGCGAAAGTTTGGATGTTTGGATAGATGTTTGTTACTCAATCACGCAAAAACTGAACGGATTTGAATGAAATTTGGCACACAGGTAGATGATGATCTGGAATAGCACATAGGCTACTTTTTATCCCGGAAAAATTAGGTGATCCCACGGGATTCACCAAAAACTTTTATAATGCAGCGGGCTGCACGCTGCAGCTAGTACATCATATTTTTTTCAAATTTAAAAAAGAATATTCAATACTTTAAATAAATTCATTTATGTATCGTACTCGCTTTTGAGGCCGTGCGCGCAACCTAAAAATGTCATGCGGAGACCCATTTTCAACGTTAAATTAAAATTATAAATAATGGAGATAGAGTTCCGGGAAGTTCCGAGTTTTTTCTTGGAAATTTCCTCCTCTTTCCGAATCTTTTTTGAAGTTTCTTAAGTATTAATAGTTTATGAAATATTGGCAATAAACGAAATGCCATTTTTTCTCATCTTTAATTGTTTATAACTCTTGCAAGTTTTATGTGCTAATACACGCTTTTAGCACATTTTTCTAGGCGTCATTCCGGATCCAATGAGATATCGCAAATAATTTTAAGAGCACTATCTCTATTTTAGATATTTTTCAACTTGTCGCGCAGACTAACAGGAGACGCTTAAAATTTTCACAGAATATTTAGTTGTGTATATATATATATATATATATATATATATATATATATATATATATATATATATATATATATATATATATATATATATTTATGTATATATATATATATATATATATACATATATATATATATATATATATATATATATATATATATATATATATATATATATATATATATAATAATATATATATAACTAAATATTCTGTGAAAATTTTAAGCGTCTCCTGTTAGTCTGCGCGACAAGTTGAAAAATATCTAAAATAGAGATAATGCTCTTAAAATTATTTGCGATATCTCATTGGATCCGGAATGACGCCTAGAAAAATGTGCTAAAAGCGTGTATTAGCACATAAAACTTGCAAGAGTTATAAACAATTAAAGATGAGAAAAAATGGCATTTCGTTTATTGCCAATATTTCATAAACTATTAATACTTAAGAAACTTCAAAAAAGATTCGGAAAGAGGAGGAAATTTCCAAGAAAAAACTCGGAACTTCCCGGAACTCTATCTCCATTATTTATAATTTTAATTTAACGTTGAAAATGGGTCTCCGCATGACATTTTTAGGTTGCGCGCACGGCCTCAAAAGCGAGTACGATACATAAATGAATTTATTTAAAGTATTGAATATTCTTTTTTAAATTTGAAAAAAATATGATGTACTAGCTGCAGCGTGCAGCCCGCTGCATTATAAAAGTTTTTGGTGAATCCCGTGGGATCACCTAATTTTTCCGGGATAAAAAGTAGCCTATGTGCTATTCCAGATCATCATCTACCTGTGTGCCAAATTTCATTCAAATCCGTTCAGTTTTTGCGTGATTGAGTAACAAACATCTATCCAAACATCCAAACTTTCGCATTTATAATTAGGGCGAGCGAAGCGAGCCCTACACTAGGCCACTTTCTATGCACTTTTGTGGTACATTTTACTCAAAAATTATCGGACTTTTAGGTTTGTGCTTCGACGTAGTAGTTAAAATTCATGTCTAGATATGTTATCTACCATAAAAATAGAGGGAGAGGGTGAGGGAGGGGTCGGGGAGGGAGGGGGAGGAAGAAGGAGAGGGGGAGGAAGAGGGGGAGGAAGAGGGGGAGGGAGTGAGGGAGGGAGGAGAGGGAGAGAAGGAGAGGGAGGGAGAAATGGAGAGGGAGGGAGAGGGGTAGGGAGAGGGGAGGGGGGAGAGTGATAGGGGGAGGGGGAGGGGGAGAGGGAGAGGGGGAGAGGGATAGGGAGAGGGTGAGGGATATGGAGAGAGGGGGAGGGGAAGAGGGAGGGGGAGGTGGAGAGGGGGAGAGGGAGGGGAGAGGGAGGGATAGAGGGGGTGGAGAGAGGGAGGGGGAGGGGGAGAGGGAGGGAGAGAGGGAGAGTGGGAGAGGGAGAGAGGGGGAGAGGGACAGGGTGAGAGAGAGAGAGGGAGAGGGATATGGAGAGGGAGAAGGGGAGGGGGGAGGGGAGAGGGATAGAGAGAGGGGGAGAGGGGGTGAGGGGGAGGGGAGGGGGAGGGGGAGATGGGCGGGGGAGGGGGAGAGGGGGAGGGGGGAGAGGGGGGGAGAGGGGGGGAGAGAGGGAGAGAGAGGGGGGGCTGACTGGCTGGCGGGGAACAGAGTGAATAGAGCGTTAGTTTTAAGTCAGGGTGCCCCTCTTGCCCTGCATAATCATTCCTATGCCTGCCTATCCCAACGATATTGTATGAAAGTGAGAGTTGGGTATGTTAGAAGGGTATGAAAGTATAATCAACGCAGGACCAGGTTCGTAATGTTGAAGTGAGAGAGAAGTTATGCTTGAAAGAAAGTGTTGGTGTAAAGATGAGAAAGGGCATGCTCCGTTGGTTCGGACATGTACAAAGAATGGTAGGTGAAAGATTAACAAAACAGATATACAATGCGAGAGATGAAATACTTTATTATTTATTTTTCTATACATTAAAAGATTATAGACTTTATTATTATAAATAAAGTCTATACATTAAAAGATGTAATTCTCATAAAAATACTTTTCTAACAATATTACTAGATATTATAACTTTGCGAGCCCCTACAAAGCTCTGCTTTTTGCTAGTATTAATATAGATTCTGAACACTATAAGTAATTTAATTCCGTTAGAAATTTTACTTAAAATTAATTTTTCAACAAGTTAAATGATTGTTAACTAACAAAATTTTCTTGTATTTCCGTCTTAATTGTAAATGAAAAAAAGTGTTTAAATTATTGTAAAAATTTTTCGTTTCGTGGAGCCTTTCTTATATACATACTTAACAATATCACGCCATAAAAGTTAAAAAAATATTCATACTTTGCTTATAATAATTATTGTACTTTAATACAAAATAAAAAATCCATGTAATTTTGTTTTTCTAGGCGTCATTCCGGATCTAATGAGCTGTCGCACATAATTTTAAGAGCAGTATATCTATTTTAGATACTTTTCAACTTGTCGCGCAGACTATGTTACCGTTATTAATATTGACCAAAAAAAAAACGAAATAAACACGTTTATGGTACGGGGACCCCCTTAATATTTTCATTTTTTTATTTTTAGTATTTGTTGTTATAGCGGAAAAGGAAATACATGAACTTTTAAACTAACGAGTTTTACTATCATTTTTTAAAATAAATAAACGGGTCAAAAACGCGTACATATATAGAACTTACTTTATAAAGCTCGACGTTTCGGCCAAGTTACATTGACCGTGGTCACGAGCAGACTGGAGCAGCAAGTTTCCTCCGTCGTTCACGTCGGGTTAGATTTTCATCTGCCCCCTTCTGGTCTTGTTTTTTCGAATTTAACCTATACATAATACTAACCGTATTTTTTTTGTTTGCAGGTGCAAAGGCTTATTCTGCTAATCACTAGATTCCAAGCAGGAGACTTAAATCCGTCTTCCCTATTGAAATTTTTATATTTTCTAATTTCAATGGCTTCCCGTACCATACGGGGAACGTAGTGTCGCTCAGTAGAGAGAACCTGAGGTCGGTGGAATTCAATCCAGTGATCAGTGCTGATATCCAAAAAATGTTCAGCTATAGCCGACTTATTAACCTGCCTATTTTTTACAGCTGTGATATGCTCTTTGAGTCTATCTGCGATAGTACGTTTAGTTTATCCGATATAAGCACTACCACAGCTGCAGTCCACTTTATATACCCCTGGCGTCTGGAAGGGTATGACATCCTTAGGCGCGCCCACATGCCCGACTACCTTTAAGTTTGGTGTATAGATGGTAGGTATGGAATATTTTTTCAGTAGCGTTCCAATCTTATCGGTAATCCCTTTAATATTTGTCATGAATGCCGGCTACCTTTTGACTATAGGATACCTAACCTTTTTATATAACGCTTAATGTTCTGCCTTTTTTTATAACCATGTATGTATGTAAAATGGAAATACATACATAATTTGTTAAAATTTCAGCTTTCTAACTATCCCGGTTTATGAGATACAGCCTGGTGACAGACAGAGAGACGGACAGACAGACAGTGGAGGCTTAGTAATAGGGTCCCGTTTTACCCCTTAGCTACGGAAACCTAAAAACGGTCAAGAGCAAGTTGTACTTGCACTACTGGCGTACGCAGAGTTCCTTGGAACTAAATTTTGTTGAATTCTATATCCCCAATTTATCACTCGAGGATTCAAAAGTTAGAGGGGGATGTGCTTTTTAACACGCTTTTATTATAGTAGGGTAGTCTATCACGCAAAAACTGAACGGATTTGAATGAAATTTGGCACACAGGTAGATGATGATCTGGAATAGCACATAGGCTACTTTTTATCCCGGAAAAATTAGGTGATCCCACGGGATTCACCAAAAACTTTTATAATGCAGCGGGCTGCACGCTGCAGCTAGTACATCATATTTTTTTCAAATTTAAAAAAGAATATTCAATACTTTAAATAAATTCATTTATGTATCGTACTCGCTTTTGAGGCCGTGCGCGCAACCTAAAAATGTCATGCGGAGACCCATTTTCAACGTTAAATTAAAATTATAAATAATGGAGATAGAGTTCCGGGAAGTTCCGAGTTTTTTCTTGGAAATTTCCTCCTCTTTCCGAATCTTTTTTGAAGTTTCTTAAGTATTAATAGTTTATGAAATATTGGCAATAAACGAAATGCCATTTTTTCTCATCTTTAATTGTTTATAACTCTTTCAAGTTTTATGTGCTAATACACGCTTTTAGCACATTTTTCTAGGCGTCATTCCGGATCCAATGAGATATCGCAAATAATTTTAAGAGCACTATCTCTATTTTAGATATTTTTCAACTTGTCGCGCAGACTAACAGGAGACGCTTAAAATTTTCACAGAATATTTAGTTGTGTATATATATATATATATATATATATATATATATATATATATTTATGTATATATATATATATATATATATATATATATATATATATATATATATATATATATATATATATATATATATACATATATATATATATATATATATATATATATATATATATATATATATATATATATATATATATATATATAACGTAATTTTTAAGCAATTTTCTACTCGATCTTAACAAACAAGTAGAAACTTGAATATTTTAAAAAAAAGTAAGTATTTGGAAATATATTAACTACAAAAATAAATACCTAATACATAAAATAAATGTGATTTTTATGTGATGAATATAAAAGCTCACCCGCGCAGCTTCGCCCGCGGGTATATTAATAAGTCGTCCAAATAGCTTTTAATAAAAATTTCATCCCCTATTTCAGCCCTCCAGGGACTGATTTTTGAAAAAAAATTAGCCCATGTTTGACCCCGGATCTTCTAGTTGAAGTATATAGTATAAGTAGTAGTTTCATGAAATTTGACATGGATATAGTATCCATGTCAAATTTCATTAAAATCGGTCCAGCGGTTTAGCCGTGAAAGCGTAACAGACAGACAGACTTTCGCATTTATAATATTATAGTATGGAAGTATGGATGGTACGGAACCCTCCGTGCGCGAGTCCGACTCGCACTTAACCGGCTTATTATTCTTTTGTTCTTGTCTATATAAATAAATAAATTAGAGTGTCTGTTCGTAATATTAAAATAGCCACTTTTTATTAAGTGCATAATATGGATGTAAATACGGCACATGCCCGAAAATAACATTTTTTATATTTTTTGTCTGTTTGTCTGTCTGATTGTTCCGACCAATTTTTGAAACGGCTGGGCCAATTTCGCAAGATTGTCACTGGCTGATAGCTGATGTAATGAGGAGTAACTTAAGCAAATATGTTTTTAGAATATTTCCACGCGGACGAAGTCACGGGCACATCTAGTTTTGAAATAAAATTTATCATTAAATTTTATTTGGAGTTTTTTTGATAACTTAGTAAGAGGCTAGAACTATAATCGGTTTTAACTTTGATTAAAATTTTTATCCAGGGTGTCGCAAAAATGGCAAATTTCCAAGGGCGTCGCAGTAAAAATAAGTTTGGGAAGCTCTGTAGAGATCTAAGCGCATTTAATTTCTACCGTATCAAAGTGAATTTTTGCGTTGGTGTATCTTAATTACTATCTTAGATTATGGAAATTATATGCGGTGTGAGATTTGCTTGTCATGTTTTTTCAATCATCATTTTTACATACAATGTTCTTAAAAAACCGGCCAAGTGCGAGTCGAACTCGCGGAAAAAGGATTCCGTAGCATATGGGAGTCCCCCATTAACTTATTTTAATTATTATTTATTTTTAAAGTGAATATATAACTATTTTTTAAATATTTCAAGCGTCTACAATGTGTAGTTTGTAGTATGGGTGCCCCTTAAATATTTATTTTATTCTTTTTTTTTATATATCATAAGATAGCCAACAAGCAGATGGGTTGCTTGACAAATAGTCAGAAAGACGGTCAGCGGAGTAATGGTTACGTTTTAGCCTTTGGGTACGCAACTCTAAAAGCTATCATGGAATAGGCGATTTCATGACCCGTAGGCAGAGTAAACCGATACAAAAACAAACAAAACGATATAAAACAATAGAGGTCCAATTGACCACTATTCCCCACTTTTTTGGCTGGCGAGATTAATTAGTGATTCCATATTTTTTTATAGATTTTCGTATCATAGGATGGCAAACAAGCAAATGTCTTGCGTCTATCGTCATAAAGCTTTGTGCAATGATGCAATACATGCAGATGTGACCGGCTGTTATCGGCTATCGTCGCAAACATTCCAATTATGTGTGTCTTAGCGCGCTATCTTCTGTTCTTAATATCTTCGGGACGATGAACGAAAGAGCAGCGGATGGGTTATCTATCCAAAAAGGATAACTATATGTCACTGAATAATAGTGCGTGGACATCCGAGGTGTAACCCCCGTGTTGGTTTTGGTGTTGTCTGGTTGTAATATTAAAAAAAAAAAAAACAAAAAAAAAACACCGTTGTATAAGATAAATTGACATATGGACACAGTTTAAAAGTTGCTGCAACAGCCATGGCAGCAGTATTTCTTTATAAAAAAAAACCGTGTTGGTATGGTGTCCTTTGAAAAATAGACCATCTGCCATTCTGCTAGACAGTTCGTAAGAGATAAACGATTGGCTATACTTGTCACTACCATCGTGACTACTAGGGGGATAGCAGCGCACCATCAACATATTTAGTGTCTATAGGCGATTTCTTCTCTTTCCATCAGGAGAGCCATCAGCTTGTTTGCTATCTTATGATATACAAAAAAGGTGGTAGAGTTCCACAAAATCCGGGTATTTGATACCACCGTCTTACCTATTTCTGCCACAATAACGTCAGTGTTCGTCACTGTGATATTTCGGTTTGGAGGGTAAGGTAGCTGGTAAACTCATGCATTTGGAACTTAGACCCCACCACAAGCAACGCACCATTAAAATCTTTGGTGTCATCTTTGTTCATCTGCTTGTTTGCTATCTTATGATATAAGAAAAAATGCATATGTTTATTTGCTACATTACCCTTCAAATAGTTCTTGCGATGGTACATATATTTATCCTTTGTTCATATTTTAAGAGTTGCCAAATAAGAAGGTAGATATTATTTTATAGATTCAGGCGTTACTTTACGTAAATCCATTGTTCAGACGAAGAAAACTAGTTATTTTGTACATTTCCGCGAACGTTTAAGTGTATCTTTGTGATGTTACTGAAAGGGAAATCATATAAAAGCGGTGTAAGAAATGGAACAAACTCCCCGTAGGTCTGAAAAATAATGAAGTACCCAGCGGCACAGTTATCCACCCCCGTCCACTACATTTTATACCACGACAGCACCAAACACAAAAGCCCACAATTTACGCACTCAACGTACGTTTCACTTCGCAACCGAAGCATCTATAGGAGACACGAACACTACTACACTCAACGAGGGTCGCAGTAGTAGGCATATTCCTACGGCATGCATGTATACCTAGTGATCAGTACAATCGACGTAATCGATCATATAGCAATGAAGAATTTCGCCACGTCGAACCTGTCGACATTAATTCAGTGGTAGAGCGTCCCGGCTTTAGGGAGACGGTCGCAGGTTCAATTCCTGCGTGTCGATATTTTTCTTTGTTGTTTTTAAAGTTTTTCAAGAAGATAGATGTTCTTTTTGTCAAGAGAGGTCAAGGCCTATTCGAATGAAAACACCCACAATTGAAATTTTACAACAACTTAAAAGTTTATTCCGTTCACAAATTAAAAAACGGTAATATTGTGAGTTATGCCGTATAAAAGTAGGTGAAATCGTGATCGAGCGGTTTATGGGTGTATAATTTCGGGATTCCTTTGCTGTCAGTGCAGTATCTCTCCTTAATCTGTGGCCAGTGCGACCGCGACAGGACGAGTGTCCGAGCGGGGTCGATAGGTCGCGCGCGGTCTCGCCCCGCCTTCGTAATTACCTCGCCCCACGCAAATAAATAATTTTTATACAGCCTATCCGCGGCGAGTTCACGCTCTTGACCTTAAATATTTTTGAAATTCCTCACTGAATTATTAATAAATTAAAACTTGATATACTTAATCTATATTAACGTTATTAAGGGGAAAGTTTGAATGTTTGTGTAAATCATGCCAAAACTAATAGACGGATTTTAGATGAAATTTAGCACATATGTAGATGATGACCTGTAATGATGCTAAGCTACTTTTTATCCCGGAAAAATGAGTTGTTTCCTTGGGATTCACTAAAAAACTTTTATAATGCAGCGGCTTGTACGATGCAGCTAAATACTAACTTTTACAAAATTAATTGTTAACTAGCTGTTGCCTGCGACTTCGTCCGCGCGGACTTTGTTTACTCCGCACTGCTCCCCCCCCGTAGGTGATAGCGTGATGATATGTAGCCTATATGTTGACCCGACCTATTTGTAATATTCATGCAAAATTTGAAGTAAATCCATGCAGTACTTTTTGAGTTTACCCCGGACATACATACAGACAAACAGACATACAGACAAAGAGATAAAAATTCTGAAAACTATATTTTTAGCTTCGATATTGATTATAGATCACACCTCAAGTATTTAAAAAGAAATATTCAATGTACAGTTTTGACTTTCCTACGATTTTATTATATGTATAGATAAGGCGTAGGCAAATTCTATAGCTTATCATTATACACATGGAGGCGTCAGATTACAAAGATTAATAAGTTAAAAAAACCGGCGTATATGCGTGTCGGGTTACGCGCAATGAAGGGTTCCGTCATTACCCATCACAATAATGAAGGTTAAGAACAGGGCTTTACCTATTGATTCATACTATGAACACTTAATCTATTTAACGCCAATGAAGGATATATCCGCCCCAAACGCTCACCGCCTATGAAAACTTCTTCAAGTACATTTCATAAGCTGTTCTATTATTACTCGTTAGCTTGTAAAGGCTAGTTAGCCGTGATATTTTTATATATTACTACCGTGAATTTTTTCTCACACGCAAAACCAATCGTTTATCTAGCAGAGGGGCGAGGAGACTTGACTCTTAATAAAATTAGCACTTTAATCGCTCTGCTGAACGTACGAACGTATATGATTTAAGAACCTTCTCTTTCTTGTAACCATCTAAACTGATACAACTCATAGTTCTAAATCCCTCATAACAGTAAATCTATAGATAGCTTGCAGTTATAGTAGGCACAAGAAACAAAGCCTTTTTCCATAAGATTATAGTTGCATTCTTTTCAAATTGCATTCCGGCTAGGATGTGGTAACGACCTATGCAAGATTACGTAATTTGCGTTGACCGTGCTTCGGCGAGGTTGAGCAGTTACAATATATTACGTTTCGTTATGAGGTGCAAATATGAAGTTGTGGGAGAAAATCAAAGAAAATTGTGTTTTTTAACCGACTTTCCAAAAAGGAGGAGGTTATCAATTCTTTTTTGGAAAGTCGGTTTTACTGTGTTTTATTTATTACAATTGTATATGACTTATTTATTAGGTATATGCGATTATTATTTTGTATTTTTATTACTTACACGTTTTATTTCATTTTTCGTTTACGTTATATTGTGCGTCACAAGTCCTCCTTAGCACCAATACCCATACAAGTCTGCTTAATATAGTTATATAAAGTGAGAAAATTGACGACTCATTTTGCGGCCCTAGGAATCTTTACCGACTATTTTCACGATGGCATCAGTATGTCTGTATGTGTGCGTGTATGTGTGTGTGTTTGTGTGTGTGTGTGTGTGCGTATATAAACATCTCATAACTTTTGAACAGCTTGACCAATCGAAACGCGGTTGACGACGTTCGATTAGATTCCACTCAATTTAGACTTTCTGAAAATTTGAACCAAATCAGCCCAGGAGGCTTTTTAAAAATTTTTTAGAGAAATTTTTAAAAACCTCAAAAAAATTTTGGCAAAACAGTATTTTTTAATATAACTTCCAGATTAATATACTGATTCAAAACAAAAACTAATCTAAAAACCTTAAAAAACTACGTCTATTGCATAAATTGCATCAAAATCGGTTTATCCGTTTGGGAGAAAACGTTGACGAAAAATTTCAGTGTTTCCAGCTTTTCAAAAATCAATATACTGCCATTTTAACAAAATAGATCTTTTTTTATAGTATAAGATAGCAAACAAGCAGATGGGTCTTCTGATGGAAAGAGAAACACCATCGCCTATAGACAAAAAAGGTGTTAATGGTAAGTTGCTATCTTGTGGCGAGGTCTTATGCCACAGGCATAAGTTTACCGGCTACCTTACCCCCCAAACCGGAACACGATAGTGACAAGCACTGATGCTATTGCGGCAGGAATAGGTAAGGCGGTGGTACCAGATCCGGGCGAGACAATGCAGAACTCTACCACCTAGTAGCCACGATGTTAGTGACTCGTATAGCCAATCGGTCGCCTTTTACAACCTGCCTGGCAGAACGGCAGTTGACCTATTCTTCAAAGGAGCCCGGGACCAACACGGGGAAAATCTATGCTTGAACTGAGAAATGTACACTTTTGAGCTTAAAATATTTTAATTTAGTAGTTTCAGTAATGGCCTGTAGGGTCAACCATTTACACATTTTTTTATTTTAAAAATTATTTTATTTTAATACTCTACAGTACTTATTCTTAATGCATAGTACAATTTAAGAAAATGGACAAAATAAGCAATGTATTTTGCGCCACAAAAAATAAACAGTTGGGTTAAGGCCGCTAACTCACCGGGGCGCCATAGCGACGTCGCCGCCCACGTTTACAATCCAACCAATTTGTATTGAATTTTACAAATTTTTCCTCCGTGTTGGTTCCGGGCTCCTTTGAGAATTGTCCAACTGCCGTTCTGCCAGGCGAGTCGTAAAAGGCGACCGATTTGCTATGCGAGTCACTATATAACATCTAGGTTGTAGAGTTCTGCATTGTTTCGCTCGGGTCTGGTACCACCGCCTTACCTATTCCTGCCGCAATAACGTCAGTGCTTGTCGCTGTTGTGTTCCGGTTTGGAGGGTAAGGTAGCCGGTAAACTTATGCATGTGGCATTACACCTCGCCACAAGATAGCAACGCACCATTAACATCTTTGGTGTCTGTAGGCGATGGTTGACTCTTTCCATCAGGAGACCTATCTGCTTGTTTGCTATCTTATGATATAAAAAAAAGAACTGGCTAGGTCGCCAAGTGAGTTAGCCGCCATATATTTCTATATAAACTGTTTAATTACGGTTTTGCGGGTACGACGAGTCGGAGTTCGGTAAACGAAGTTCGCTTTAATGTAAAGCGAACTTCGAAAGCGAATTATAAGAACTTCGTAAAGCTGAAAGCGCGGCGTATTATAATAAAAAAATCATAAATCATAAGTTTGCATTTCTCACAAAAAAGGTATTGCTATCATGACCAGAACGTTAAAATTGCATGTTTTTTTTTTATTTTTCGGCCCCCATCGTTTTAGGTTTTATCGAATGGCAACTCTGGGTTGCCATAATACCTAATGCGACATAGTTTCATAAGTTTACCGGCTACCTTACCATTTATCACCGACCACACAGCCTATAGACGGCTAATGTTTGATTTTCCGTATTGAATGCATTCTGCCAACTAGCTGAAGTAAGACGAAGTGGGGTTGCAACGCCGTAATTGGCTAACTCAAGGCCACAGTGAAAGATAGTAATGTACAGAGCACTTGATTGGTCGACACTGATTACCCAATCACTACTCATTGGTGCGTGGACTTTACATCGGAACTATAAGTCAGATGTGTTGACATAAGTCATTCGCCTAGTATTAGGTGTCTATGGGCTGTGTGGTCGGTGCCATTTATACAGTTTGTTTGTAAATAGTGTATTATAAACCCAGTAGCTGATGTCATTATAGTAAATATATGCTTGTAAATATAGTTTTAAGTTTTTTTCAATTAGTTACAGATAGGCTACTACGCTTATAAACTACTTATCTATAGAGCTGTCTAACCATGGGCTTAAATCCATTTCACATCGGTCACATGTACATTATCTTATATCGAGAAGGTATTTATAATCGTCCATAGATGTCATTTACTCGGAAGCCGTGACTAATCTCTCCATAATAAATAATCCGTCATAGCAGATGCTTAGCGACCACACTGACGAAGCGTAGCCTGACCTTAAAGTTACTTTCGCTTTCCATGGAGAAAATCAACATAATAAGATTTATCTACACTAAAAAATGTCGTAAACAAAAAGTGAGTATTGTTTAACAATATAATAAGAACACGGTTAGAAATAATTTAAAAACAGTAAACTGCAACAACTGAGAAGAAATGTGTTTTTTCAATTTATGGTAAAAACAAGGTTGTTCGGGATTAGAAAGTGCCCGATTGGTGATTGGTGCCCTACCAGCTGTCATATTGTCTGACCCAAGTATCTTCGGCTAATCGTGGGTGTACTTGTATCTCTGCCTACATATTCGGGGATACGGGCGTGAATATACTTTTTCTTTACTTAATATTCATGTCATCGAAAGTACATAAGGGTGTTTTTTATTTATTTTTGTTAATCTTGCCCTATTTAAATCTGTGTTTATCCTAATGCTATTTATTTCATGAAAGAGACAGCTGGATATGTCAAAAAAGACATGAAAGCAGAATTAACGTGATACTTCGTTGAATTGTTAATGTTTCGTGTACTATTAATGCAAAATGTAACGTAATCTCTGTCCGCGAATAATAATTTATTTTAACATCTATCATAAGCACTTGTCAGTTTTGAGTATCACTCGCAATGATTTGTTTATAGTATCTTTTCTTTTAGGTTTATATAAAATAAAAATTGCAGTTTTATTTTTAGTTTTTATTTAAATAAAAAGAAACGATGTCAATAAATGATCACGGTCAATTACACAGTGATAAAATATAATTTGGTGTCAGTAGTGTTTTAGAACATCGAATGTTTTTTACTTATAACTTCTTTAATTTTTAATTAAGGGAAAAAAGTTATATAAACATATTTGTAGGCAAAGCGACTTTTTACAAATTATGTCTACGAATTTTTTGTAGGTTGCATAGTTTCCGAGATATCTCGAAAAAGGTGTTTAGCTTTTTCCAAGATGGCGGCCGGGTAACAAGGGCGGCAACCCCACAACTTGGGGTTAAGCTTCTCACCTCACACACATGTCCCAAAAATAAAATTGCGTTCTCTAAAAAATGAAATATTAGGTCCTTAAATTGTAACATTTCAATGGATCATGCTTGAAACGAGCATTTCTAAGTGGCGTAACACTCGCAGATCGTTTAAGAGATATTCGGGACCAAATAAACTATCGGTAAAAAATGAGAAAGGGCATGCTTTACACAATGCGAAAGTGAATGGGTACAGATACCGGGGAAGTGAAGTACAACGGCGGCAACGCAACTGCAAGACCTCTGGTATTGCGGATGTCCATAGGCTGCAGTAATCACTTACCATCAGGTGCACCTCCTGCTGGTTAGCACTCTCTTCCATAAAAAAACTCTGACCGCAATACCTATATAGTATACTAGACGTACTAGTAGCGCCGTTGCTTATCGCTGTCGTTTAGAGGGTAAGGTTGCTAAGCTGTTGTAAAAACACTATAGTACGTTCGCGATAAGAATGCAATGAGTCATTGTTATCCGCCGGCCCATTAACCAATCAAATCACTCATAATAAGATTTCGAGAGATTGGATTGGTTGATGGACCAACGGATAACGATGACTCACTGCATTCTTAACCCGAACGTACTATAGTAAGATTTAAATAACCGCGCTATGTACAATGTACATACAGTTTTTTCCGTTTATTTTTAAAATTATCATAGCGAAGTTATGTATTTGCATTAAATTTATTTAAAATACTAGCTGTTGCCCGCGATTTCGTCCTTCGTTTACTCCGCACAGCATCGCCTATAGGTCATAGCGTGATAATATGTAGCCTATATGTTGACCCGACCGGTTAGCAAAATTTGAAATAAATCCGTGCAGTACTTTTTGAATTTACCCCGGACATACATACAGACAAACAGACAAACAGACAAAAATTCTATAAACTATATTTTTGACTTCGATATCGATTGTAGATTACGCCCCAAGTATTCTTTAAAAAAAATATTCAATGTACAGTTTTGACTTTTCTACGATTTTATTATATGTATAGATTAATCTATATATACTATATAGAGTTACTAAGAAATGTTTTGCCTCGCATCATTTTCGTCGGCGCACGCGCATCTCAGCGCGTTCTCACGGTGCAATTATCGACTGCCTACACTTATCCTTAATTTTATCCTGCAACTTGCCTACCACGCCTGACTGCAATCCTGCGCACTATGGTATAAATGTAAGAACATTAACGAGATTCTAACCAACGCCTTGTCGGTCATTTGCTTCAATACCTACATGTTGATTTTTTATATTTTAAATTTAAACAAACTGTATATTTTATACCGATATAATACTGTATCTTTTTTAACATTGATATTTTGAATCTATCCATCAAATCTAGATTTATTTTATTAATAATAGAATCACATATTATGACTCTGTTATTAATTGTGGTTGGTTGTCTATTTAATAAAAAATATGCGTAGGCATTTTTTTAACATTTCTTTTTTTTTCTCATAAGTCATAATTATCATAAATAGCTAAAGGAGTTTTGACGTTAAAAAAATGTATTATATATACTTATTTTAAATAAAAAAATACTTCATTCTATTCTATAAATAAATAATAAATAAATATGTCTGGACAAATAAATATCTTTGCCCGTGTTGGTCCCGGGCTCCATTGAAGAATAGGCCAACTGCCGTTCTGCCAGGCAGGTTGTAAAAGGCGACCGATTGGCTATTCAAGTACCATAATATCGTACTACCTTTGTAGCTACTAGGTGGTAGAATTCTGCATGGTCTCACCCGGGTCTGGTACCAGCGCCTTACCTATTCCTGCCGCAATAGCGTCGGTACTTGTCGCTGTCGTGTTCCGGTTTGGAGGGTAAGTTAGCCGGTAAACTTATGCATGTGGCATTAGACCTTGCCACAAGATAGCAACGCACTAATAACATCTTTGGTGTCCATATGCGATGGTTGACTCTTTACATCAGAAGACATATCTGGTTGTTTGCTTTCTTATGATATAAAAAATACACAAATTAATCTGCTTAACTCTACAAAAAAATTATTTACTTGTCTAATAAACACGCTGCACGCAAGCTGCTAGTCTCTGTGCTCTAGGAGTCCAGTGTTGGTGTTGACCACATAAGGTCTCGGGGTCAATTTCCAGTTCGGACAATTCAAAATGTGTATTTTCAGTTTTCTGAAGAAAAAAAACAACGTTGCTCGGAATGGGATAAGTGCCCGGTAGGAGATAGGCTTGCCACTGTCACGTTGTGGGACTATCTTCAGTTAATCGTAGGTGCACTTGTACCTACCCTCTTAATTTTTTTTTATGTAATAAACACCTAAATCCAGAAATACAAACATTTACGCTGATCATACCAATGTTAGTTCATGTCCGGAATCGAATCATCGACCTACAGGGCGGTTATTTTTAAGGTTATTTTAACCTGTATAATCTACACATATAATAAAATCGTAGGAAAGTCAAAACTGTACATCGAATATTTTTTTAAAAGAATACTTGGAGCGTGATCTACAATCGATGTCGAAGGCAAAAATATAGTTTTAGAATTTTTGTCTGTTTGTCTGTATGTATGTCCGGGGTAAACTCATAAAGTACTGCATGGATTTAATTCAAATTTTGCATAAATATTTCTAACAGGTCGGGTCAACATATAGGCTACATATTATCACGTTATCACCTACGGGGGAGAAGCTGCGGAGTAAACGAAGTCCCTGCGTACGAAGTCGCTGGCAACAGCTAGTGTAAAATAATTGGATAAAGTTGACAGTAATTATGTTTACTTTTAGCACACTAAAAGCTGCGAATTTTAGTTTTATAATACAATAAATTTTAATTATTTACACGTATCGTTGGTTGAGTGGAAAGTTTGGATTCCGGAAAGGGCATCAATATTGCATTTTTTTCACTTTTTCTCTCTATGCAAATGTCAATTGCAGTCCTAAAAGCTTCCGGTTAATGCAATTAATAATAAAAAAATGTCAATGTTAACAATAGGCTTATGTTTACTAAGAATGAATTGGATATATTGTAATTTTTAAAGGATTAATTATTATATGGTGATAACAAAAAAAACTAATATATTTGTTATACCTAAAAGATAAGTTTCTTAAATTAACTAGTCTATTACGACTACCACTTGCATACGACTTTTTAATATTTTGTAATCAATTTAATATTTTGTAATCAAAGGGTTATTTGACATTAAATTTTAACTTACCTACATTGACAGCGTATTTTAGTAATGGCGTTTTGGCCGCAAGCTGTTTAAGTTGACGTTAATTTTCTTTAATGGTTTGAAATTAGAACACTGACAAAATTTTTGTAGCTTTGTCTACTATGAAAATTCTGGCTCGTTAGACAGAGATAAAGCCATTTTTATTTGTTCAGCGTTGGAATGCATACAATTTTATTAATTTCTATAAAAAATCAAATAATTTTGATTGTTTATGGAAATTAATGCCAAGCGGATTAATTTGCATAAATTGTCAAAGAAATATAATAACATCTACGGCAAAAAGTACATAATGTAGTTACATAATCTTTGTCGTAGACGTCACCTATATAGACCGTAGACGTAGTCTACGGTCTATATAGGTGAAAGTAATAGAGCAGCCCCATATGAGTCTAATTTAATACATTCTGTTGATACATACTTTAGTGCAATTTAAATAATCAGAAGAAAACGAGCTGAAAGAAAATCCCAACGTGAATGTATGTTTGGATGTTTGTGTGCTTCAGTGTTTAGATATTCAGATATTAGCTGTGCTCGCGACTTCTTCCGCGTGGAAAAATTTCTAAAATAAAAGTCCCGGGGTTTTACCCGCATTGTTCCCTTTAGACATGGCGTGAAGGTTTAGACATGGCGTGAAAAAGAGACAGACAAACAGAAAGACAAAGTTACCTTCACATTTATAATATTAGTATGGATTTGGATGCTTGCTATTCAATCACGCAAAAACTGCTAGTCCGATATGGACGAAATTTGGCACATAGGTAAATGACCTGGAATAGCGTACAGAATACTTTATATCCCAGAAAAATAAGTGGTTCCCGTGGGATTCACCAAAAATGTTGTAATCTAGGGGGCTGCAGAGTGCAGCTAGTAATTAAATAAGCCAGTTTGTGATATCAAATTTTGCCGAAACTGCTTATACCACGATTTCCCGTCAGTCGTATGCAAGTGGTAGTTATAATAGACTAGTTAATTTAAGAAACTTATCTTTTAGGTATAACAAATATATTAGTTTTTTTTGTTATCTCCATATAATAATTAATCGTTTAAAAATTACAATATATCCGATTCATTCTTAGTAAACATAAGCCTATTGTTAACATTGACATTTTTTTATTATTAATTACATTAACCGGAAGCTTTTAGGACTGCAATTGACATTTGCATAGAGAGAAAAAGTGAAAAAAATGCAATATTGATGCCCTTTCCGGAATCAAAATTAAAATTTTCTTAGTTTATAACCAAGTTTTTTGACATTAAATCGAACAATAGACTAAAAGCTGCAATTTGCCTTACACTGTAATAATTGTAATATGTAGGTACCAGTAGGTACCCTTTATTTATAATTATTAATAATTATTAAAGGGTACCTATTTTTTATTTTATAGACATTTAATACTTTGTATTAAATACCTGCTTACAAGTTTCTAATTATGTAATATTTTTATTTTATAGTTCTAAGCAATATATAAATAACAATTACGGATGATTTCTGCTTGGAGAGCAGGATACGATAAATTTATAATTGGGGATTGACATCCCTCCACGCATTAAGATCTTTCGTGTTTATACATGAAAGTTGTCTTACCAACAAGAGAACTGCCGCTTATTGCTATCCTGTGCTATAAAAAATCTTGAGTTGTATTTCTAAAAATAATGACGCTAATAACTGTTTCGTTATAAATATAATCGTTATAATTACAACGTTCGCGTCTAATCTGTGGAGGCGTAGCTAACGGATAGTCGTTGGGCTCAAATTATTAATATTTTGATCATAATCTGAAAGAAACGTGATGTGAGAAAAACATTAAATATATTTGAAGCATTAAGCAGAGTTTTATATTTTGACAGGCAAGTTGCTGTGATATAGCGTAAATTCATGTGGAATCAAGTTAAAATATTATTTATTTTGCTTTTTTGTAAATATTTGTTTCCATCTAATGACAGGATACTTGGCTGCAAATTAAGAAATCTTCAGTTTGAATTCCGCATGGGGCAAAAATATTACTGTGTTTTTTGACTTTTCCTTTCTACAAAAATCTCAGTTTAAGTCCGGCATCCAGATGGGATATCAATACCAATAATAAGCAGTCCCGGTAATTGTTACATAGTCAGCTCTGAACTTACATTAAGGGCATTACCGTAAAGTAGTAGTGACAGATTTTTAGGGGGGCAAAATTCGAAAGACGACAAAATTTTCTTCTGGTTTGTGGTGCCCGCTTAACATAGATTTTCTACTCATTTGTCCCCTCTGCTTATAAAAATTCTGTGTTTAAATATATTAACAATGCAACTGATTTTTTCACGGTGACCCGGGGCGGCACTTAGTGTAATGGATTTACTTTTTTTACGATGCCCCGTGGCGGTACTTAGAGTAATGGATTTATTCTAAGTGCCACCCCTGGGCATAGTAAAAAAACAGTTGCATTGTTAATATATTTAAACACAGAATTTTTATAGGCAGAGGAGACAAATGAGTAGAAAGAAGCCCTGGGTATGATGTAATTATTTTTATTTTGATTTAGAGTATTTGTAAGCAATTTGGGCACCTTCTGAAGAAAAAATCATTTGCCTTTCGAAATAGCCGTTTGTAAGAGACGAACAATTGGCCAAATATATTAGATAATTAGTACAACCAATGGAGGAATTATTCCTGCACTAATTCGCAGGAGTTATTTTTGGATATATAGGTTCAGTATAACGTACTGAAAGTAAATGCATACATTACTTAAAAAATAGGAGAGCGGAAGAGTTGCCATTTTGCGAAAAACCTTTTTGAATAAAAAAAAATACAAAAGACAAATAGTAATAATCTTATATAATATTTATATGATAAACGACACGTAAATATATAGTATAAGGTATGTGATATTTAAGAAACATTAAACTATTACTTTTTGTTTAAAAAAACAGGAAAATTAATTATATAAAAGTAGTTACTATTTCTGGCCTCAAATGCAGGGTTACGGAGATAGAAACCGAAACAGTTTTTCGCAAAAGGCGGCACTCCCGCTCCCCTACCTTGTACTGTGTGCATTTATATTCAGTGCGTCATACTGAACCTATATATAAAAAATTTTTTGACCCTGCATGCCATTCCCGAAACTTCCCGCTAAATTTATGTATTTTAAACTCAAACAAGCAAAAACTATACACAAGCTTGTAAAAATGATAGTACCTATTTCTTTCGATTGGCATTCAACGCAATTTCTAAGCTCTAGATCTATACAAATAAATAAAATTGAAGTGTCTGTTTGTAATGTTAAAATAAACGCTTTTTACTAAATGCATTTGGATGTATACACGGTACATATACCAAAATAACATTTTTTACAATTTTTATTTGTCTGTCTGTTTGTTCCGGGTAATCTCTGGAACGGATGGGCCGATTTTGGCGGGACTTTTACTGTTAGATAGCTGATGTGATAGGGCTACAATTTTTTCGTTTTTTATTTTTCACGCGGACGAAGTCGCGAGTTCAGCTAGTTGTTTTATAAGCTACAAAGTGAATAGGTTTAAATATATCGAAGAAATTTAAAAAAAATCAAAAATTTTCGTCATTGTTTAATCCCGAACCGATCAACCGATTTTAATCAGATTTATCGTATTTGGCGTAGTTTTTTAAGTAGAAGAACT
Organism: Apodemia mormo; assembly: GCA_036924255.1. NCBI lineage: Eukaryota > Metazoa > Arthropoda > Insecta > Lepidoptera > Riodinidae > Apodemia > Apodemia mormo. Next base: position 40,808,944 of record JAUPFN010000005.1, on the reverse strand, counting down.
GACCAAATTTTTAAATAAATTGGTATATAAGCCTGAAAGTCATTTTGAAAATACGAAGTAAGTTTGACCTAAACAGCATAATTTTAATATTTGAAAAGCTCTAACTTTTGAAATTTTAAATAATTTTCATTTTTGAAATGACATTTGACGTAGTTAAGAAACTAAATATTTTTTAACCAATTATTTTTTGATCTTAAGTAATAAAATATTACATAAGATCAAAAAATAATTGGTTGAAAAAAAGTTAGGTCGAAAAAACACTTTTTTCAAAATTTTTTCGTCAACGATAAGTCCCGAACGGATTTCGATACAATTTACAGACAGCATTGGACGCTGATCAAGGACTAGAGCTAATTAGATTTTGCACTCAATTGGTACATTCATGTGGAAGTTATTTGAAAAATATATTGTTTCGCCGAAAATTATTTTGAGTTTTTTTCAATATTTCTCAAATCTCTTGGACCGATACGATTCAGATTTTCAGGAAGTCTAAGTTAAGCAAAATATCCAATCGAATGCTATTAATCGTGTTTCGATCGGTCAAGCCGTTCAAAAGTAATAAAATATTTATATATTCACATACATACACACACACACACACTTACATATACATACAGCATACGCATGTCATCGTGAAAATAGTCAGAAAGGATTTCTAGGACCTCAAAACATGGAGATCTGATGAAAACTCAATTTCCGAAAATCGGGGTAAAATCATTGAGTTCCTTCTGCTTAGTGCATTAAGAACAAAAGTAACGGGCTCGTCTAATTGCCTGTATTACATAGTCACAACTAGGTTTTAGAGTTCGTCAACATCTCATCCGCAATATGGAGATTAAGATAGTAAAGAAAACTAATACATGTAGCATTATTTCCCTGCAATACGAGTATCAATACACTATTTTTGGCGACAATTATTAGACGTTGATAGCTTTTTTACATATCATAAGATAATTTGGGCTCTCCTGACGGAAAGAGAAACGATCGTCTATAGACACCAAAGATGTTATTGGTGCGTTGCTGTCCGTGTGGTGAGTACTGGTGAGATGGCAATGCCACATGCATAAGTCTACCGGCTACCTTAGCCTCCTAACTAGAACACGACAATGACAAGCATTGACACTATTGCGGCAGGAATAGGTAAGGCGATGGTACCAAATACCCGGCAGAGACGTTGCGAAACTCTATTACCTATTAAAATCACGCTCTCCATTACGATTACCACCAATGTATTTACTATCCTATGATATAAAATCATTTCACTCGGAATGGTAAAAACTAATATGGTTAGTTTATAATTTTGTATTATACATACATATATCAGGATACAGAGGAGTTTAAATATATTTTCATTAATCAAGACCAACAATAGCGCCATATGTCGCGGGTGTCAGGGCGTGATGCGCGTACGCACGTTTTCGGCAGTCGTGCATCCTCCGCATTCCTTGAATACATTCTTGACATAGCGATATGCTCGTGCGCTCTTCGACGCGTTGTTTTCCTTTATCACATTTTTTCAAATATAAATATCACACAATACAATACATGCAATGTCATATATGCAATGATGCAATTAAAATAGTTTCCTTGCACAGATGCAATTGAAATAGTTTCCTTTCCGCATTAATAATAACATTGGTTGACAAATCACACGAATTGACCTAATTCCAAATTAAGAAAATTATCTGCAACTGATATGGTAATGGGTGCTAGTCAACAATATTAATACATAGGAATACATGTATAAAGGCAGTCTTTATACATACGTAACATGCATCAAAACCCAGAAATACAAACGTATAAGCTCATTACACAAACGTTTGTCCTTGTCGTGCATCGAACTCGAGCCCCATTGATTGTTTAGTCAGGGTGGCTAGTCATTCGACTAACGGGTCGGTCAAAATTGAATTGTTACAGAGGTTAATATATTTAAATAGTAAAAACTTTCATTTTGCGATACCGTTTTGAATGTTATTGTGAGGTTCACAATGTTCAATGTTCACAATATCTATACTATTTATTTAATGTCAAGGGTTGTCTTATGTTTTCATCTAACATAAACTGTGACACTATCAAAAAACGTGAAAAAAAAAATAACACGATTATCACTTCGAAAATCATGTTAATTGAGAGTGAAACCAATGAAGCTTGACATTCGCAAAATGTGACCAGGATGTTGCGGGTAACCGAACATCTCAAGTTTTGTCGATTTCATCGAATTTTTCGGTTAATAACTTGGATGAAATTTTAACTTTAGGGTTCTTTGCCGGAAAAATAGTTTATTTTTCAATTATATTTCGGTACCTGGTACTTCTAACCAGTTTTAACTATTTGTTTTAAGTTTGTTACTCAGCTTATATATTTAAAATCATTTGAAGTAATTAACATAAACAAAGCAAAATATTTGATGTCAAACTCATACACTCACACACTTTAAACGACCGAGCCTTGTAATTAACATAAACAAAGCAAAATATTTGATATCAAACTCATACACTCACACCCTTTAAACGACCAAGCCTCAAGTAATTAACATAAAGCAAAATATTTGATGTCAAACTCATACACTCACACACTTTAAACGACCAAGCCTTGTAATTAACATAAACAAAGCAAAATATTTGATGTCAAACTCATACACTCGAACACTTTAAACGACCAAGCCTTGTAATTAACATAAACAAAGCAAAATATTTGATGTCAAACTCATACACTCACACACTTTAAACGATCAAGCTTTGTAATTAACATAAACAAAGCAAAATATTTGATGTCAAACTCATACACTCACACACTTTAAACGACCAAGCCTTGTAATTAACATAAACAAAGCAAAATATTTGATATCAAACTCATACACTCACACCCTTTAAACGACCAAGTCTCAAGTAATTAACATAAACAAAGCAAAATATTTGATGTCAAACTCATACACTCACACACTTTAAACGACCAAACCTTGTAATTAACATAAACAAAGCAAAATATTTGATGTCAAACTCATACACTCACACACTTTAAACGACCAAGCCTTGTAATTAACATAAACAAAGCAAAATATTTGATGTCAAACTCATACACTCACACACTTTAAACGATCAAGCTTTGTAATTAACATAAACAAAACAAAATATTTGATGTCAAACTCATACACTCACACACTTTAAACGACCAAGCCTCAAGTAATTAACATAAACAAAGCAAAATATTTGATGTCAAACTCATACATACATACAAATACATACAAATACATACAATTCGAGCAGTAGACTGGTAATTTAACAAAAACATTGATAAATTACCAGTCTACTGCTCGAATTGTATTATGTGGAATACCGCAAGGTAGCGTTTTAGGACCCCTATTCTTTTTAGTGTATAATAATGACTTACCTAGTGTTACTAAGTTTCCGATGATATTATTTGCGGATGACAGCACCGTTATTTTTAATGATGAACATAGTGAAATTGATAGGATGGAGCAAAATATAAATAACACGTTAAAATCATTAATTAACTGGCTGAATCATAATAATTTGCAAATTAATCTTAACAAAACTAAAATAATGAATTTCAGTATTAAATCAAATCAATCACAAATGTTAAATATATTATATAATGGTACTAATATTAATCAAACTGACAATATAAAATTTTTAGGATTACAAATCGATAGTAACTTGACGTGGAAACCACATATAGAAATGTTATGTGCGAAAGTAAATAGATTTTCTTATGCACTTAGACTGCTTTCAAAAGTTGTTGGTCGAACAGGGGTGCTTACAGCCTACTATGGCTATGTAGCATCTATATTGCGATACGGAATCATATTTTGGGGCAATTCCACGGATAAAGAATTAGTATTTAGAGCGCAAAAAAGATGCATCCGGGCTATCTTTGGAATATCACAGACAGAAAGCTGTAAGCCTTACTTTATAAATAATGGAATACTTACACTGCAGTCCATGTATATTTACGAGTCCGCATTATTTGTAAAACTCAATAAAGACTTGTATGAATATCGAACAGGAAGATATATAAATAATTGCAAAATACAATTAATAACGCATAGAACAGCATTCTTTGGGAAAAATATGATCAATATGTCACAAAGAATTTTTAACAAACTACCTCCTTCAATTCGTAACATCGATGAAGTGATAAAGTTTAAGAGACAATTGCACAATATGTTAAAAACAAAGTCATATTATGAAATTAATGATTATTTTAGTGATTCCACATTATTATAGGCATAGGATAGACATAAATTAGATGTATTTTATTAACATTTTAGACATTGTATACTTTTTGACATATTTGAACATTTTATGCCATTCCAAAATAGGTATATTGACAAAGATATGAAAGAAATCTGCATTTAGTCATTTGCTATTATATTAACTTAATTATTTTCAACACAATTTTAATACATTTAGTATTCAATTTAATGACATAATGAATAAATATTAATAAATTAAAAAGATATGTATAATTAATTGTGAAATAAAGATAAAATTATATAAAACGCCTATAATAATTATAATAAATTGTAATACATAAAATAGTGAAATTATGTTAATATTTAAATAATGTACTCTATATTCTGAAATCTGTACGCCAAAAGGCAGATAGTGGAGATTAATTATATATAAAACCAACTTTGTATTTACCCCTATCACAGAAATAAATATTATTATTATTATTATTATTACACTCACACACTCTAAACGACCAACCATATAATTATATTAATATACTAAGGTGTAAGTTTGTGAAGTCTGGGCTTGTAGAGTGAGGGAGTGTAGAGTTAGAAGCTTGGTTAGACATCAGATTTTAATCTGATAACTTTTTAACTGTGTACGCGCCATATTGCCCCTACACGTCGTGGTAACATTTTACATGTAAATGTTTTTAGTGGTTTTTTTAGGAAGATACTAAAATTACCTTGTATGTTGTGAAACAAACTTATAAGATTCGACTATTAGCAATAAATACTTCCATTTTTCTTGCATTGTATGAAATATTTTTTTAGACATTTTATATTTTACATATCTATAATTTTCTAACTTGTTACATTAAGTTTTATTTATAAAACAAAATATTAATGTTATGGCAGAAAAGTAAGATCTTTGCTTGTTTTAAAGTAGGAAAAAGTATACAAGTTTGAGCAGTTCATGACTTCCGTAATATTTTAATTGTTAAAATCTACTTGCTATTTGACAAAAGTGTGCGGCGAATTAATTATAAGTTTATTGTACATTAAATTAATTTAATAATTTTGGTTCAGATACGATTCTTGTTGGACTTCATGCCAACTTCATAAATCTTTTTAAACAACGTAATATGGGAAAAAATAATTTTTTTACATCGTTTGTGTTATAACTGCTCCTAGTCATTAGTAAAGAAAATTTCGAGTCAAGGTAAAAATTCTTGTATCTAGGTCCCAATTTGACCATAACCGCTAAAGTAAAACATCGCTTATTAGTGTTAAAACAGAGAATGTTCTCAGCATACAGTGGAGGTCTAATTTAAAGGCGTGAAGTGTTAAAAGGCCACCTGATTTTCGTCGCTCTCGTGCTTTACTAATCAAAGACAATTCTTGTTTAATATCGTCTGTTCACGCAGTATTTTGATGCAGTTTTAAGAGCTGCTAAAATGCATACCTGGGCGTATCTTATATAAAAAGTTTCCCCATGTTGGTCCCGGCCTCCTTTGAAGAATAGGCCAACTGCCGTTCTGACAGGCAGGTCGTAAACGGTGACCGACTGGCTATCAAGTCACTACCATCGTGGCTACTAGGTGGTAGAGTTCTGCATTGTCTCGCCCTTGTCTGGTACCACCGCCTTAACTATTCCTGCCGCAATAGCGACAGCGCTTGTCGCTGTCGTGTTCCGGTTTGGAGGGTAAGGTAGCCGGTAAACTTATGCAAGTGACATTACACCTCGCCACAAGATAGCAACGCACCATTAACATCTTTAGTGTATATAGGTGATGGTTGACTCTTTCCATCAGGAGACCCGTCTGCTTGTTTTCTAACGTATGATATAAAAAAAATACTAGGTTGTAAAGTTCTACAACGTCTCGCCCGCATATTTGGTACCACCGTCTTACCCGTTCCTGCTGCAATCGAGTTAATGCTGGCCATAGTCATGTTCTGGTTTAGAGGGTAAGATAACCGGTAGACTCATGCATGTGAAATGGTACTTGTCGCGGTCTTGTTACGATTTGAAGTGTAAGATAGCTGGTAAGTTTATGTCACATTCCATCTTTATTACCATTTCGGAATTCACAGACGGTAGTTATCTCTTTTCATCACAAAAATCATTCGCCAGTTTGCGAACAATAAAAACCTAACTTGCTTGAAATGTTTGCTTGGAGGGCAAGGTAACTTGTCAATTTTTTTATATGATAGCAAAGCAAATAAGTAGATAGTTCTTCTAATGAAAACATGAATAAGTTTACCGGTTATCTTATCACTTTGTGGCAGGAACAGGTAATGTGGTGGTACCAAATTCAAGCAAGACGTTGCAGCAAACTGTACTTTTTAATAAGTAGTCGGGATGTTAGTGGTTAGTGATCTCTCGCCTTATAGGAAATGCCCGGTCATAAAGCCGGGTCTACTTTCGTCAAAAGGGGCCAGGGTCAATACGGCAAAGCTTCCATAATTGACTAATTTTTTGTGCTGATGGTGTGCAACCAAAAATAACGAAATAAACTTTCAAAGTTATTCTACACCCATGTAGTCGAGAGTTAGAGACCCTAATTACGTCACTAATGGGGCTCTGATTTGATTTCTAATAAAAGTAAATACTTAAGTGCAAAGTATGGGCTTTGTATTTCTAGGTTTGGATGTTTAAGTCTAGGTTTATTGTATATATCTCAGTATTTATTAGTCACGACCTAACTAATACATAGAAATACACTTCCATGTATTAGTCGGGTCTTGACTAACTTACCGCTATTGCGCTTGTACCTCCAGCCATGTACTAATATTTTACAATTTACGGCACTACAATTAATAGAAATACATGGCCATTAGCGAAAATCTAGTCACTTTTTAAAAAATATACAACAATACTAATTATTGAACCTTATGCATTATTTTTGTGATCTCTCCTTTATTTATGTACTTGGCAAATTAAAACTTTCATACAGCACTGGCCGTAGATAAATTATGTTGCCGATATGGTAGTATGTCTAAATTAGCAGAGTACGATGGCTGGTAATGAACATTCGTGACCGGCGGCTTTGGAGTCCCGAGGCACTACGCGTTTTGCGTCTACGTTTGTACTCTCTCTCATCGTGGGAAGATAGCAGTTTGCTACAAATATAAAATTTTCTTAAAATTTAAAATAAATAATTACTTTGTGAGATGGGATTAGCATATTGGTGTCCCAGATTCGGCTCCTGGATCAGGTAAAGTTTATATTAAGATTTTTTTTGGAATTATCATCAAAAATTGAAATATCTTCATTTCGTGATAGTTTTTCTTTTAACTTTATTGTATTTACTACTACTGTGATTTTTTTCCTACCCTCAAAACCAGCCGTTTGGCCTGCGGGGGGGGGGGGGGGACACTTGTCTCTGACAAAAATTAGCACTTACTATCTTAATATTTTACAAACGAGTCCCTTAATCGAAAACTTGTTTTCAGAAACCTACAATAGTTTTTAAAAACCTACCCACGAAACCCCACACAATGGGGTACGTGACAAAAAAATTAACATCTTCACTTGACATGCAGGGAAGCTACCGTGAAAAATTTTTTTTAAAGATTTTATGTTATCATTTTGTTGATGTGACTCATATTTGTATTCATGCCAAATTACAGCTTTCTAGTACTAAGGATCTCTGAGCTATCGTGCGGACGGACGGACGGACATAGCGAAGCTATAAGGGTTCCTAGTTTCCTTCGGAACCCCAAAAATGACTCTAAAAGTATTGTAATTATCTCATCTGTCCCAATTAGCGAGTCATTTGTTAATTATGTAATTGTTTATATAATAATAATATCAAAATAAAATGTGCGTACAATAATAGGTGTTAAAAAGTAAAGCGCTCTACACATTTAGTCAAAATATTGACATGCAAATTTTAACGAAAACATTATGGTAGGTATATGTGATTGTAACAAATTATATTCATTAAATCAAAGGGATTAATATCGTCATTTAAAATTAATTTTAGATTAAGATTGAGAAATGTTATAAAATATTCTGCTTAGAAGCTCCATTTAATTACATTACATCCCATATCTATTATATGAACCTTAATTGAACATTGGCAGAATAAATTTAAAACTCGCCGAATTCCTTCTTTCTCTTAGTAAAAAATGTTTTCCTATAGTTAAAGATGTATGTGCGCGTTGATGTCTTTTATAGCTTTTACTTTCAAGCAAAGCGTCTACGCGTTGTAGCTAGAATCTCCGATACTCGTCAATAAAATTCGAAGTCACTGCTCCGTTGTCCGTCCGATCAGTTGTCCGTCGAGTGCTTGCAAGTTGCACTGAATTCGCGCGACTAGTTTAAAATATTAATGACGTTAGTTTAGAATTTAAGTCGTTTGCAAAATAAATTACGTGCATACAATTATGGTAATTTAAAAATTTATACTTATACCATTCAAATAACATTTTCATGTTTAAATGTGAAGTTAATGTGCTCTTTAGTATATTTTAATTTGTATTTTCTTACATTGTGTAAATTTTACGACTTTTAATTATAATATGTATTTAAAATTTTGAATTAAACGATAACATATGTCTGTAGAAATAATACCATCGATGATTTTGGGATTTTTACAATAGATTAACGTAATGAGATTTGTTTAATTTTTCCTTGTGTTATATTTGTGTGTTGCTCTGTTCCACATTGGACATTTTAAAGGTTACATGTAATTTTTTTATTTTAAAATATTAATATATATATATATATATATATATATATATATATATATATATATATATATATATATATATATATATAATATGTATAATAAATCTAAAATTCAGAATAAAGATTGAAAAAAAGAAAATAAATACATAATTTACAGTTTTAATAAATTTTCACCCCAATAAAAGACAAAATAAAAAAGACAAAATATTTTCTTTTGCAGAAATTTTATCTAAGGATTTACCCCCACCATACTGCGAAAATGAAGAAAATCTAGAGCAAAGACAACATCAAGAGGATCTCAATTTGGTATGTTTTTTTTTTCTTGGCGTGTTAACGAAGTAATAGTGTTAATTATTATATACTTCCAAAAAATAGTCACAAAATTAATGAGAACCACAAATAAAAATAACAAATAGGCGAAATTATCTATGATTAAAACTAATTTAGTTATGGCAACTTGTGAGAAACCAAATATATAAAAAAATTGTTCGGCAAATCAATTTTTACATGAACATAATAGTTATTTCAATTTAAATACGATACTTAAAGGCAGTGCCGTTCTATCCTATTTTACTTATTTACATATTTAATTACGCCTTTGACATATTTTAAGATTTAGTGTATACTCACTCATATCACCGCCCAATGAGGTTCGCTTCCCGACATGGATAGGCATTTCTGTAATAAGAAGTAAAATAGCTAAATGGCATTAAGTTACGTCTTTTGTACTAATTTTGTACAAGACTGTGCTTAAATAAATAAATAAAATAAAGATGCTTGTTATTCTAAGTTTATGTGATTTTATGTATTAAGCATATTTTCAGTAGTTTATATTTGTATTCCTGTATATAAGTATCTTTGAATAATAACTATGAGTATAACACACGACACTAATTTACTTACTTTGAGTTTAGATAAATTCATGTAATAAATAATATTTATATGGTTAGGAGCATAAGATTAGTCCAGTTAAAAATATGTTTTGTAAGATTCATTATTAATAGGTTTATTACATCAGGTAATATTGCAATAATATCAAACCCTATTTATATAAAAATATATATCCATAAACAGAGCTAAATTAATGAATATATCAAAGGATGCAAATAAAATTATATTAAAGGGAAGCTATCTTTTGTAATCCGAACATTTTGGTTTTTTTCCGTAATACCTAGGTTTTTTTTTAAAATTTATATCATAAGATAGTAAACAAGCAGATGGTTCTTCTGGTAGAAAGAGTAACCATCGCCTATAGCCACCAAAGATGTTAATGGTGCGTTGCTATCCATGTGGGGGAATGGCAATGCCACAGGCATAAGTCTACCGACTACTTTAACCTTCAAACTGGAACACGACAATAACAAGCATTGACGATATTCCGGCAGGAATAGGTAAGGCGGTGTTACCAAATAGCCGTTAAAAGTCATTGCGAAACTCTACCACCTAGTAGTCACGATGGTAGTGACACTATAGCCAATGGGTCGTTTCTTACGACCTGCGTGGCTGAACAGCAGTTGGTCTGTTCTTCAAAAGAGTTTTTCTACATTTCTTTTGTTTCTATTTACAAAAAGAAAAACAGAAAATTTTAATTAAGTAACGATATGTTTAACCTATTTTGGAATTAATTCGGAAGAAAGGAGACTGGCGAATGTCCATAGAAGCTTGGGCTTATACGTTATAAATAACATTGAAGGTTTATTTCGTTGAGTACGGCCCCACAATCCTTAGCATGTATTTTTTTTCTTGATGTATCAGCTCCTACTACTTATACTTAACAGTATAAGTTGATTTCCCTAAAAAGAATGAACCAACTTCTTGCAGCTATTTACCAGGCTCACCCAAAAAAAATAAAGACAAATCGCCTCAAAAATTTTATTTAAATTTCTATTTTTTAAATCATAAGATAGCAATGAAGCATCTCCTTTTACGCCTCTTTTACGCCGTGTTGGTCCCGGCCTCCTTTGAAGAATAGGCCAACTGCCGTTCTGCCAGGCAGGTCGTAAAAGGCGACGGAATGGCTATCGAGTCACTAGCATCGTGGCTACTAGGTGGTAGAGTTCTGCATTGTCTCGCCCGGGTCTGGCACCACCGCCTTACCTATACCTGCCGCAATAGCGTCAGTGCTTGTCGCTGCCGTGTTCCGGTTTGGAGGGTAAGGTAGCCGGTAAACTTATGCATGTGGCATTAGACCTCGCCACAAGATAGCAACGCACCATTAACATCTTTGGTATCTATAGGCAATGGTTGACTCTTTTCATCAGTTCTCAAAGAAGCCCGGGACAAACACGGGGAGGAGACTTGAATAAAACTTTGAGGCTTCAATAAAATTTTTGAAGCGAGCCAAGCTGAGCTATGTACATAAATATAACGTTCACGCACACACTTACTCTATAAACCAAGTTGATCCTGTCCCTTTACAATAAATGTATCAAATAATCGCGTCAATACGACAGTGCTCCATCTTTTTTTATCTAATTTGCCAGGCAGATCGTTTCCGTCAGAGATGAATATAACTTTTGCTTGGCTATATTTGTTACTATCATCGTAACTGTAAGATGGATTTCGATGACGAATCGCCCGGGTATGTTGCTATCTCCGTAGTTCCTCTCGTCATAATGTCAGCGCTTATTGCCATCGTGTTTCAGCTTAGAGGGTGGATTTCTTCCACTTCCACGAAAAAAAGCATATTTTTTTCCTTAAATAGCTTTAGATTTTTAGCCGAAATATATAGTACCTAAAGCTTCATCATTACCAACGAAGATACATAATTCATTAGATATTTTTGGAGGGACATTTAAGCAAACAAGAAATGAGTACCGTGGCACTCTAAAGAAGTGCAAAATATTTGCATTTTACCCTGTATCCTCCGCTCAGCTCCAACTCTGCATAATGGGCGCACAGAAGCATGGCTGCAGCAGGTCCAAGTATGGACGGCTAGCACGTGGATGATACGAACTAGCACAGACCGTTTTACCGTGGACATCCTCTGCCCCATCCAAGGGACATAAAATATTAAGTCATTATAAATTACTCTTACAAATATTTTAGAAATGTTAGCTAATTCAATGAATTCGTACCGAGGGGGGCGAGGGGCGGGGAAGGGCAGCTGCCCCCCCCCCCCCCCGTATTTTTTTATCTCTCTACAAACTATCTACTGTTGTATATAATATTAGTATGGAATTAGATATGCAATCCATAAGTAAGGTACTAAATGATTCGCGCCATAAATTATATGACTTAGAAACATGATGACTTGTAGTTTTATCGATAGAAAAAAAATTCAAAGTTACCTCTGAACAAAAAAATAAAACCTTTAGTATGGCGGAAGGGTATCATTTTGTGAAGAATAGCAAAACAACACGTTTTCTATAACTTATATATTTCATATTTTTAAAATGTGTACAAACTATAATGACAAAGAGGAAATATCGAAATTTGCACTCGTATCGCTCATTCTAGTCAGAACCATCACGCTTCCCCCTGTCCAGTAGAAAGCCAAAGTATCGATCCACTCTAAAAGCTCAAATCAATGCGTATAGGTAACGCGAATAAAGTAGCAAGGCACAGAAAGTATAAAATATTAAGTTGGTTTAATATTGAGTTGGTATAATATAAGAGATTGAAACACAACAATTTAATTAAGAGGTTACACGATACACAGAATAATAATTTACTTAATGCTTGTAATAATTTTTACAGATAAATTTTATTAAAACTCTTTTCAGGAACCACAACAACAATGCGAAGTTTTAGATTTACTAGCGAATTGCAAAATATCAGAAGCTGACAGCAATACCGAAGCTGAATACGCTGAAATAGTAGATATGGGTATATGGCATTCAACACCCATTCCAAGCCGGCATAAATCAAAGATATCTTTAACTTGGGTTCTAAAAGAAAACCTAGAAAAATCGGGAAAATCATCCGAAATAACAAATACTGTAAAAGTTCCAAGTAGACGAAGTAAGGGTAAAATCTTTGAAAACAAGATTTCAAACATTGATCGTAATCGAGTAGTGGGGCGTAATGAGCTGTACCATAACTTAAGATTTAGGAATGCATATGAAGAGTTCGCCAATGGACTTGACTCGTATTCTGACACGAGCGTGGCCACTGAGGAGTTTAGGAAAAAACACAGACACAGGCATAGAAGAAAGAAACGTAGCAAATTTGGATACGATATTCGAGATTTGGATGGTTTTTTAAGTGAAGTGAGTATTTATAAGAACAATTTTAAATTTTATTCTGCTTTCTCTTGTATACATTTTAGAGTAACTTTTCAGCAACTGTTTCGCGTTAGACCTGGTCCCCTAAGAAAAGTTATATGCCATTTTGCCCTGCAGTTCGTAATGTGAATACAATATTACTAGTTGCTAGATATGCTACACTGCGATTATAATTAAATATTGTTGAATCAGATTTTGAATGAAATAATATGATGGAAAGAGATAATGATCTTCTATATAGAACAAAGATTTTGAAGGTGCTTTGATATCCGAGTTGCATAGAAAACGTATTAGGTAATTGTACGGAAATAATTATCTTCCGCGATTTCCTTAGAACATAGCGCTTTAGTTACAGAATAAGGCTTAAGCATGAAAGTGGTGACTCACTCGAGTCAGTCACTTTTTACAGGTCTCTATCCAATGGTCACGATTAGAAAACCATGAAAAGCACTAAAATTGGTTCTTCTGTCTGGCTTCCACGATACCATAGGTAGATACGTCCGTTTGGTGTAGACAATATTGTTTTCCATCAGGAGAACCACCTGCTTGTTTGCTATCCTCTTATTTAACACAATTTTTCTTCACAGTGCTTTCCATCATAGGCACTTGGTGATATTCTATTAATATTATTTCAATAAAACTCACTTGTACTTCTACTTCACTACTTAAATGAGTAATTTAAATTTTAAACAGTAAAACTGTAACAACCGACAAAATACAAACTAATTGTAAACTGCCCGTTATCGTGTTCTAAACCGCCTTTTTTAAAAAAATTGATCAACTACCTTATTGCTAGTTACCTCGTAAAAGGTGAAAAAAGCCTAATTAATGTCACCAACACCATTATTTATTTATTTATTTTGTTTATTTAAATTTTGCACACATACTTTTGCACCAACACCATTACTACTTTCTTTTTTCGAAATGACTATTACAGTTGATCTTAAATAGTAAGAAATTATATGTGCCTAACCAAAAATTTAATATTCTTACAAAAAATGTGTATTATGGTAGTAATTCTAAAAACTCGATACGAAGTTTTAAATGTAATATTATATAATGATAATTTTTAAATATTTGCACTCTATATAATGGTAGAATATGTTGGTAACTTAATTTTTAACAACTTGTAACACCCATATTCTTGCAAATAAATATTTTCTTTCTTTTTTTATCGGTCGTTACTGCGTCATCGGTTTTATGGGGCGAGCAGAGCGCTCTACCAGAATTTGAGTTAAAATTTGGGGTACTAAAGACCGCTCTTAGGACTATCTACCGCGAGACTGGACCTCGGCTTAGTGGCGTTCCGACTAAAGGTGGTGGGCGGAGTCGTGTCTGTACGCCCCGCGTTGGGCGCAGGACAATAGAGAATTCTTCGTCGTCGAGACACGCGACGACGGTGTCATGTTGTGTGAGCATGACTACTAACTAGGTGATATAGTTAAGGTGTTAGTTAAGTTATAGTTAAGTTAGGTGCAATATCTCGACCGGGTCTAGTACCACCGCTTTGCCTACCTATTCCTGGCGCAATAGCTTCGGTGCTTGTCACTGTCGTGTTTCGGTTTGGAGGGTAACTTAGCCGGTAAACTTATGCATGTCGCATATTTTCCTATACTTATGGATAGGAATGCGCCATTTACCTCTGTGGTGTCTATAGGCGGTGGTTATCTCTTATCGGAACTATTTTCTATCTTATGAAAAATTATAAAAAAAACAAATAACTCCTTTTTGGGAAGTCGTTTTAACACTCACGTTCTTCAACACTTCTGGAGTCTTGACTAAATCTTGATTGTATGACATATTATATTTTTATTTGGACTTCATACTGATTTATTATGTTTAAAAAGTGAACACTAAATTGTACCGCTTAAGAGAAAATAATTAAGGAAGTATTGTGCTAACATTTTTTAATTTACGAAAAAAGTCATTCATCATTCCTTACATGCATTATTACATTGACTTATTGTAAAACGTATTGCTCTTGTAAATCGAGTTCATTATTCATTTTTGCGATATTGTTGTAACGTTATTATATAAACATGCGATATATACTTTTCACTTCGTATAATTAAATTACTACCTTTTCGATTTTACTTTAAGGACGAAATTCTTTTAATTCTTTTAACCCAAATCTGTAAGTCTTGATCCTTTAGCAGTGTGGCCATGAATATAGCGTAGCGCCATGATCATCAATGGATTTGTAATAACTTTTATGGCGTTAGTATCATATAAGAAGTTTTAGTCTAAAAGCTCAGTTATCCTAATGTGTAAATGCCTCGAACAAAGACCAATGTAGCAGAAAAATTCAGTTTACCTAGTAAAAAATTATCAGCCGATTCCCTACTAAGATACTCAGAGTTAACTGAAAGTCAATAAAAGTTTCAGCCCTGATTCGTCGATTACCGAGACAAGTAGTGACCTCCATTACCGAATTTCACTCATCTGATAACGACCACTTTTATTTGGCCGAAAGCTTCACGTCCTCATCTGAGGTATCACTGTCCAAGCTATTATCAATATTTTTGAACTTTAGAGAATAGTCCTGAAAATATCTCGGTAATACTTTGGCCTGACCTGAGGATCGAGCCATAAACTCCGAGCCATCGATCGAACCATAAGCCGAATGGGCTAACTATTAGACCATGAGATGATTTAGTCTTCGTAACAGCTCGAAGTAAATAATATAGAATTATGAGAAGAATTATTTTTTATAAACGATTAAACAGCGTTCTACTAACGGTATATAGAATGATATTAGTTGATTTTTGCTTTATCAACCATCTTTATCGCCGTCATACCAATCAAATAACATTCGATTTCACTGTTAATTCACAACAAAATCAGCGTTAAGATACCTTAGTATGTTGAAAACTATGGATTTGTAGTACAAATGTTAATTTATCATGTTAATAACGAGATTGTAATAAAATTAAACTAGCTGACCCGTGCGAAGATCTAGCGTTTTCCAAGTATAAAACTCTATAAGATGTTTGATCACCCACAGATGGCGCTCTTATAAAAATTCTGTTTAATTAATTTTTTATTAACAAGATTTTTTCGATTTTTTTTATATTTTTCGCCCAAAGTAGAAAACATAAGCTTTAACTTGGTATTTTTTTGGTGGAAGTAGTTAAAGACATCGAGCCACTCCAGGAAAAACACATTTTAGAAATAATATATATGATTAGTCTATGTATATGATATTTTTATTATATCTTAGACCTCAAAATTAAACACTTCGTAAAACAAACACTTAGGTTAAAATGTGTGTTTTAAAAAATGCACACAAATAAAAAAAACCTTTTGGAGAGCATAGAAGCGAAGACTCTATCCTATAAAAAGACGTATGTGTGTACTTATGTATGCACGTAAGAAGTTATACTAAGCTAAAAGTCGTTGTTTTGATTTTCAATGTGCGCGTCATAATATCTGCTAACTTCTTTTAGTAGATTGCCAGTATGCGCGCCCATCGTAATATCAGTTAAATTCCTTTCGCTGGCTGCCGGTGTGCGGTGTGCGGCAAAACGGTGTTTTGGCTGGCCCATCGTAAATTTTTTTTCTCATATTTTTTTCCAAACGCCCCAAAAGAAAACGCCCTAAAAAATCAAAAGCAGTATACGTAAATTTCTTATTAGCCTTAATAGTAACATAGTAATATAGTATAGCCTTAACCCTTGATATCTGCAAAACTAGCAGTAGCCTGGTTCTACTCTCTTCGTTCGTTCGTTCTACGCTCTAACTCACTTCGTTTTTACAGTACTATAATTATTTTACTTTACTTTAGAAGTAACGGGTGTTGATTAAGTACCCATTTTAAAGCTAATGCTTAATTATTCACTTGAGAGATAATGATATTTAAATGTTACTTCTATAAGGAGTTATATTACAGGTCAGGTGAAACACCTCAGAAATGTGTATGAACCTTGTACTCGTATCTAATTAGTTCCTGACATGAGTATCTTTTATGACACCTCTTAATAACGGCAGCTATTAACGGCGAATGAGTTGGAACAATTGAGGTGTGCAAATTTCGTAGATTCTATTTTAACTTCAATAAGTATTATAAATAAATTAGGTAAATGTGATCACGCTAGTTATATTGCGGGATAGGCAGAGTAAACCGAACGTCGTTAGATATTCAGCTTCCACAGGACTCACCGCTTATAAATTGGATAGATGATGGTATACTGTGATCATCAAGATCAGCTTTAGGTGATCTCTGATGGTCAGAATTTCAACACAATTTTAGATTCCGAACTTTACATATATACAACACCAGCTAATGTGCCGTTTTTGAGATTTTTTCAGTAAAAAAACGGTAATATCTATAATATATTGGGTTTTCTATTTAGTAACCGCCTCGATCTTATGTTCCAGCAATTCGTTATCTATAGTTGAAACTGGTGAACAGAATGAAAGTATAGAAGGTTTATGAAGGCTGCACCTTGCAGCTAGGTGCATTATAAACTTTTGGTGAATCCCACGGGAACAACTTATTTTTTCGGGACAAGAATTCTGTGTGCTGTTCCAGGTTATCGTCCACATGCGTGCCAAACTTCATCCAAACCAGTTCAGCTGATTTTACGTGTTCGAGTAACAAACATCCATACATCCAAACTTTCACATTGATAATATTAATATAGATAATATATATTACATGAAAGCGGTTATCTAATCATTGTTTAAAATATATTATATTAATCAGATTATGAATCGCAATAAAACGAGTCCATTCAACAAACTTTCTTAGAGCCGTATCGCCATGTTCGTGGCTTCATATTTTGCCTCTTCAATCGTTGAGACGTGAACCACGAAATTGGCGCAAAATTAGTCGAGAAACAAATTGCACATCATTTATAAAATTTTCGAAGGTATATTAAGTTGGAGTTTACAGATGTTTTTATTTATTTTTCATGGATGTTTTATGAGTTGATGGTGTATTAGTCATTTTTAGATTTATTTTTACTAGTGATCGCCCAGTGGTACAAAATTGACCGTAATTCATTAATGTTTTATTATACTTTATTTTATTACAAGCATATCGTTCTCCTA
This sequence comes from Apodemia mormo, assembly GCA_036924255.1. Lineage (NCBI taxonomy): Eukaryota > Metazoa > Arthropoda > Insecta > Lepidoptera > Riodinidae > Apodemia > Apodemia mormo. The sequence continues at coordinate 40,790,775 of JAUPFN010000005.1, read as the reverse complement.
ATGTGAAGAGATAGTCTTTAGGTACCAAAGATGATGATGCATTGCTGTGTTGCAGAATTATAATGTCCCATAAGTTTACCGCCTACCTTACCTTTAAACCTGGCCCACATTTTTGTTGAGTGTTGACCCGGGCCGTCTTTAAAATAATACATCAACTTCCTTATTGATATGCCACTCGTAAAACGCGAGAGAAAACTAATGACTAACTAGCATCGTGACCCAGTGACGTAACTATATGGGCAAGGATTTATAACTTTATAGTTTCGATATGTTTGCGTCGTCGTTATTGGTTATGGTATATGATATTACGACGTTGTCTTCTAGCGTTAGTTGGCGAACCAATCACGAAACAACATGAAACGTTGTAGATATTTGCACTTTTTTAAATAGCTAATATCAAACTTATTGTCTCGGATATCAGTTAGCAGTTCTCTGTAAAATGCTCTTGATTTGTTGTTTTTTAATCTACTAAGGAAAAAGAAAAATAAATACAAACAAACAATAATGAGGTTCAGAGTGTAACATAGTGCCCCGTAAAACAGTGCCCCATGTGGATTACAAAAAAACTAATTTTATTTTTGTTACATTTGCATCGAACTTTTCTACTCGCATAATAGGTATAACGCTGAATGAATGAACATGATTATGTTAAAATAGTAACCACTTACCTTGAACCAAAAAAGCAGGAATTAATTGAAAAAGAATAAAGCAATTTTTTCACATTTTGTCTTCGAATTTCCTTTTTTTAACAATAATTTGCGGCGGTTGGGATTTTTTGAAAATGATAATCGACCCATTATAGTAGCTCTAGTGCTTATCAAATCTGTATAATTATGTTATCGAAATGGCAGACAGAGATAGAGATTTACGCAATGTAACACTGTGCCCCCTGTAACACCTAATAGCCAAGATGGTGAAGATGGTGAAGTGACACAATTGAGCAACTCGGTCTCCGTTTACTACTACCTTTCTGGCAGAAAGGCGGCGGAAAAATTGGCCAAGACCTACCTCGTTTTGGTTCCACCGATCAAATACATTATTAAAGTTGAGTAACTAACGATTATCATTTAAATATTCACAGGCTTCAATAGACCGACCCGGAAACATCCCAGTAGTAATAGCATTCCCAACAACTCTGTACCAAACGCAAAAGGAGCACCAACGGGAGCTCACGTTACCACTGGGTACTGTGGTTAATGCGGTGTTCAAAAACCAGCAATGGCTGTACGTACAGACTCCGCACGGGAACGAAGGTTACGTGATGTACAATGCGTGTTTGCCTTTAGGAATACTGCCAAACAGGTAACAATTGTGTTTTTTTAATGTCTATTTAATAGGTAACCTTATGAGTTGCCTTAGTTTTTAGTTAGTTGTCTAAGCTACAAGTAGTGTGACCAAATACCCCGTATTTTACGGGTTACCCCGTTTCAAGGGTTCCAAAAAAAACTAGGATGCCTTATAGTTTCGCTATATCCGTCCGTCCATCCGTCCGTCTGTCCGTTCAATAGCTTAGAGATTATTTGGCAAAAATATACATATTAGTCACGTCAACAACATGACCAATGCCACAGAATACTGGAGACTAACAGCACTCAAAGTACATCAAGTACACCTCTCACAGACGCGATATCTCGGAATGGCTCGGGACAGTTTGTTCCGCACCAGTCTGAGATATCGCGTCTGTGAAAGGTGTCTATGTGTGCTATGCTCGAATATTTCATGTATGGAACATTGACTTCTGTTAGTTTTCAGCATTCTGTGCCAATGTCTATTCCATAATTACACGCATGCCATGTGTGTCTCACTTCGGTAGAGAAAACTCGGTGCATCCGATTAGGTAGGTAATAGTTTCACGAGAGAAATCGATTGATGACAAATAACCATTAGGCACTATGATCTCGGCCTCATTGTCTTATATAGATTTTATAAATATTCATCTCCGTCGAAAATCGAACCCAAGCACCATTGATTGTGTAATCAGGGTCGTTAACTACAGGACCAATAGGGTAATCCGCTACAGTGGTTAAGTATAGATATTGACTTCAATAAGAAAAAAACGAGTCGCCATTTTTTTCATGTGCTAAGCCAAGGGATATCTACTTGCTCATTTTATTTTATTTATTGACTTGTCTTTTTCAGAACTTCTCTACAGAAGAAGACTCCATGTTGGGAAAGCAGTACAGATATATATCCCCGTCCCTGTGGAAATCTAACAGATAACGAAAAAGAACAACTTCGTGGAAGAACGCGTTCAGAAACTCGGTCTCGTTCAAGAGAAAAACGTTACAAAAACAGCTGTGCAGAAAAAGACTTTGATAACCTTTACTTAAAGACTAAATCCGTTTGCTCCAATATAGATAGTCTTCATGAAAAAGAAAATGTTAAAATTTCCAGAAGGCAAAGACTGTTGGTTGTGAACAGTAATTATAAAGGTAGTGCTCTGACCAAAACGTTATCTGTGCAAAAAGGTGAAGTGCTAGTGCTGTTACAAGGAGATGAGTCTGACGTAGACTCTGAGTGGTTTTTCGTTAAAAAACGTGATGGCAGTCAGGGTTTTATCCCTGCAGCAATCGCTGGACACGGATTTATTTAATAATAAATGTTGCTGGTGTATTATATTTTTTTTTCCTTATTTGATACTAGGAGTTCTTCCAGTGTTCTAGTAGCAGTCTACTAGACAAGTTCTTCGCGTGACCAAAAATCATTACTTCCCTTTTTATCAGTCGGGTAAAAAATAGTCTTTGTCACTCCTGGATAATTTACATTTCTAAAGGTGAAATATTTTTTAAATCAGTCGAGTTTTTAAGTTAAATCACAACAAACAAACACTCAAATCTTTCCTCTTTATATTACTAGTTTTGACTAGCTAACCCGCCCACCTTCGCCCGCGAGATATAGATAACTTGTAGATACAGTTTTTTATACAAAATTTTATCCCCCTATTTCAGTTTCTTAGGGTTTGATTTTTTTTAAAGTCTGTCTGTGTTGTCTGTGTTGGATCACGGATCTTCAACTATCTCCACTCCAAATTTTATCGAAATAGTTTTAGCGGTTTAGCCGTGAAAGCGTAACAAACGAATTTTTACATTTATAATCTCATAGTATGAATATTCATATATTTTTTGACAAGTAGAACTGCAGCAACCGACATCCTATTTCCGGTATCTCCAAAACCTTGCATCAGATCTTCACCAAATTAAAATAGGACAACGCGGAGGGTATACGGGGTGTTTTTTCACGGGAGGGAATCAAACCCGTGAAAATTCACGCTTATACATATCGAATAAAAATATTTAAAAAAAGTGTTAAATAACCAAGAAAACAGTAGTTGAAATGTTGTCAAGTCTCGTTACTCATGGTTACCCTAGTGGTTGCAGTCGTTACGATTCACGAATCATCATAATAATATAAGAAGTAGGTAGGTAGTTAATATAAATGTAATCTACTTATCCGTTTTAAACTATTGTGAATTGTGATTCATTTTCCCTTCATACTATGGTTTAGTTAGGAAGGACAGGCAAAAACACCTAGGCACTAATCAATAGGAAATGTTTTAAGCATGGTATGATTAAAAAAAATTAGGCACAAATAATATTTACCTTAGTATTTCTGGCGTAAATGAAACCATCCTCTTCACAATGATCGAACTTGACTTAATTGATTATTAACATTTGACAATAATCTCAATTGTTGAAATATTCTCCTGTATTTAGCAATTTGGGACACATAAACATTACGTAACGCATAACACATTCCATATCCCAATTTCCATTGGAACACTGATAAGATGGCATTGTTATTATTATTATTTTTAACACTCACAAAAATATGTATAAAAAATTATTGCATTCGCGAAAAATCACATCCGGACATCGCGATTCTCTGGCACTACTGATTAGCGTGCAGGGTTCCGCGACCGGCGTTCACGCCGCACTAACAATTACGTAAGGCAATTCTCACACTGCCACGCATCACGCAGCGTAGCGCGTAAATGCGTGTCCGAACGTTGCTTGTATTTCCGTTTATATAGAAAACACGCACAGGTCAACACACAGAAAATTCATCCACGCGCGTTCATGCAGATCACGCGCATGCAAGCGGAGAACATGCACCCATGCGCGTAGGTGCGGGACCAGATGCAAGGTATGGCACACCGAGTCCCGCATTATAACGGCAGCATCCTGAATGAGTAACACACTAATAACCATTTTTTTTTCAAAACTCTCGTGACGCTCAGCTCTGCACTATCACTATAGAGAACGGCTTTGAATGAAATGATACAGAGTCGCCGTGAACCCACAAAACGCAACTACGCGCGTGAGTGCGCAAAAACCCGCATGATAATGCAAATCTGCATTCCCGCAAGTACGAGCGTAGGTCCGTCGACACGCAACATGCAGCGTAATGCGTGGCTGTGTGATAATCGCCTTATTTTGTAGTTCATTGCTCACGGCACGCATACATATTAGATGTCGCGAAAGCCTATACGTACCTTATACCTCTGGCATTATTACGATAACGTTGACTGTACTGATAACTACCTGCATCTCTGCCGTGTAGTTAATTGAGGGCGAACGAAGGCAATAGATCGCTACCACCATATCTACTAGGTGGTATTAGAATTTCCCAATGTCTCGGTCGGATTTGGTCATAACTCATAAAGTACCTCATGTATAGAGTAGGTGAGTTAAGCAAAAAGTCGTCATGTCAATAGGGTGAGAAAGAAAATTAAATTTAATACCCGTTTCTCTATCTAATAGGCATGGAAATTATTGTTACTTTTAAAACATTTTCACCCTATGAAATTAAGAAAACAAATCACAAATTTCACTGGCCATGATTTTCAGGTTCATTCATTTCAGGTTTCGAAAATAAAAAGTGATCATGGTATAAGTTTAACATTTAATTAAGGCCAAAAAGGTACTTTAGCTCTCTTTTGATTGAAATTTAAAATCCATTCATTTTATTAATTTTACTCTTATTAACACTAATCTAATATTTACACTAACATTATACACATATCTACTCCCTAAAGAACAATCTGTATTATAATTACGTTCTATATACATCGCAACAAATCACAACACGTCGCAGTTCGAACGTCGTGTTCGTATAACTGACCTGACGAACGGTGCGATTTCATTGAGAGCGACATTTCACAAACCAAATGAAGAGATATGCGATTTGTGATAAAGCATAATATAATATGGTTTATCACATGTTATTTATGAAATCTGGTACCCGCTTTTCTATCTAACCTATGAGAAATTAATTTTTGTACCCGTTTCTCTATCTAACCTATGTAATATTAAATTTGGTACCCGTTTCTCTATATCACCTATGTAAAATTTTTTGTACCCGTTTCTCTATCTAACCTATGTAAAGTAGTTTTGGTACCCGTTTCGCTATCTAACCTATGTAAAATTAAATTTGTACCCGTTTCTCTATCTAACCTATGTAAAATTAAATTTGGTACCCGTTTCTCTATCTAACCTATGTAAACAGGTATACTAATGTACGCTCTTTCTCTTACTATAAACGGGACATTTTCACGCGCTTATAGCTCGTCTACTATAGAAATAGATCATCTGCTCTTTTTATTTGCAGCTTGCTGAGGACGAATGAGGAAAATCATGTCGCTACCATCGTTTAACTAGATAGTACTTCTGCAACGTTTCGCCCTGTTTTGGTACGACCGCTTAATTATTCTTGTCGCAATAGCATCACTACCCAGGGTAGGATACCCAGTACCAGTAAACGTATTCATGTAGAACATCCATCATAGGGGTGGTTAGAAACCCATTAACATCTTTGTTGTCTATGGACGATGGTTGTCTCTTTCCATCATGAGAGCAATCTGCCTGCATGCTTTACATATATTTTAAAAAATATGCACAAGGATAGCGAAAAATTGGTCACGTTTTAACATCATTAATGATTTTAGAAGGGGTCTATTAAGGTAATCGTTTTAATACATTAAAATAACAAAACCAAAAACGATATTAAAATAACTTTATTAAGAGCCACTTTATATAAATTGTAACACTTGATCCCTATAATTAAAAGTAGAACACAAATCTATTTCTGGACTAGACCCAGCAATAGACAGAACGCGATGTGGAGTAGTCCGAAGTATGGCTGAATATACAGTAGTCGCTGATACCGGTAGTTCAACCCGTATATCACCAGAATAACTTAGCTGGTACAAATGTTTCGCAACCCCTCCCGCGAACACACAATCATCTTGGAAAAATGACACGTGTATTCCGTGATCTGGTATGTCGAATACTGTCACTACATCTAGGGATCTTTGGTTCCATAGTGACAATCGAGGGCCACCTCCACATACCTAAAACAATTCATATCAATTTAAGTTGAAACTGTATTACTAAATATAATAATTACATTTAGTCGTATGATTAAACGAGCAAATAATTTGTGGAATAGGCGTTTGTCTTCCATCGCACCTGGTGGAAAACGTCGATGGAGAAGGTGGTACACGCCCATCCAAAAGAAACATATTCACTCTACTCTTAAAGGTTTCAGGACTATATTTGTCCGGAAAAATAGACGCAGGCAGTTCGTTCCAAGCCTTAGCGACTCGAACCAAAAAAGAATTGTCAAACCGTTTTGTTCGATTTTTTGGTATATCAACAACATACGGATGGAACTTCTGCCTGCGCCTAGTGGTCCGATAAAAGAATGGTGAGAGCCCAATAAGTTCGAAGAGAGCTTTCGCACACTCACCAAAGTGCATCCTGTAAAAAAAATGATAGGCTAGCGACCTTACGACGATACTCAAGTGCATGTAATTTTCTATTTTGAGCTTGTCGTCGTTTATTAGCCTACGGGCTCTTCGGTCTAGAGTCTAAAGCTTCTAGTTGATACTTGGCTGAACCCTCCAAAAGGTGACTTTGGTCAGAATATTTTTTTTTTATTTATCATAAGATAGCAAACCAGCCGATGGGTCTCCTGATGGAGTCAACCATCGCCTATAGACTCCAAACATGTTAATGGTGCGTTGCTATCTTGTAGGGAGGTCTAATGCTACATGCATAAGTTTACTGGCTACCCAACCCTCTAAACCGGAACACAACAGCGACAAGCACCGACGCTATCGCGGCAGGAATAAGTAAGGCGGTTGTACCAGATCCGGGCGAGACAATGCAGAACTCTACCACCTAGTAGTCGCGATGGTAGTAACTTGCATAGCTAATCGGTCGCCTTTTACGACCTGCCTGGCAGAACGGCAGTTGGTCTATCTTTCAAAGGAGCCCGGTACCAAAACGGGGCAAAAATATCACTTCGTGTAATTTGTCCACTGGTATATATTATTAATTAGCTGTTACTCGCAGCTTCGTTCGCGTGATTCAAAAACATAACTCCTTTTACTCATTCTAACCTCCTTTTGCTCAAACTTCCTTTTGCTCATTCGGGTAAAAAAGATAGCCTATGTTACTAAACGATAATAAGTACTCACAATCCAATCGTCCCCAATAGTAGCAGATCCAATCCATTTGCCTATATCAGAGCGAGCTAGTTTACTGTTAGTGTGAGGTTCAAGTTTGTTGGTCGATTTATTTGTCCTAGTATCCCACAGCAGTACTAAGCCATCTTCTCCCGCTGACACAAGTTGGTGACCACTAAAAACAAATGTGATCATATATAACATAGAGCTCTTCGATAGTCGAGTAGAGCGGCGTCGTTAGGCGTATAACTAGCCTAACAACAAAGAAAAATGTCGACACGCGAGAGTCTCGACTCTCGACACAATCGACGTAATCGATCATATAACAAAGAAAAATTTCGCCACGTCGAGCCCGTCGATACTAGTAGCTCAGTGGCAGAGCGTCCCGGCTCAAGATGGTCGCGGGTCGAGTCTCGCGTGTCGACATTTTTCTTTCTTGTTTTTAAAGTTTTTCAAGTGTCCCAAGAACGGGGTGAGTGCTATAAAAACAAAAATAATTAGAAATCATGAAAGTACTGATCAAAAAATTATAAATGTGAATTTCATCTGTAACGATGAACTCATTTAACTAGTTAACGTATGTATAGCTAGCGATCAGTACAATCGACGTAATCGATTATGTAACAACGAAGAATTTCGCCACGTCGAGCCCGTCGACACTAGCTCAGTGGCAGAGCGACCCGGCTTGAGGGAGATGGTCGCGGGTTCGAGTCTCGCGTGTCGACATTTTTCTCTGTTGTTTTTAAAGTTTTTCAAGTTTCCCAAGCACGGGGTGAATGGTATAAAAACAAAAATAACTATGTTACTATTTTGTATCTGCTATGAATTTGTGTGAAATGGATATTGCTTGCAAATTACATTAGTGTGGCGTGTGATTTTTTTTTGTATGAAAGGAAAACAAGCATTTCGCATTTCTGATGGAAAGTAAAACCCTCAGACACCAAATAAGTGAATATTGCTGGAAATATTACACGAATTGATCTAACCCCAAAGTAAGCAAATTATTGCTTATAGCATTTCAGTTTCTACCATAAACTGAAATGCTATAAGCAGTATCTACCAGAATCAAATCTATCACACTCTTTTGTTAATTCTTTTTGCTGCTGAATGCTGTGTTACACACTAACGGATTCCTTTCCTCGCATAATCCACAATGTAGTTACTAGCATCATTCCCAATATAGACCCAACACGGCTTCGTAATTTGACTGCCTCTTCCCAACCCAGCCATTCAGATTGCCACACATAATAATTATTGCATTAGCATTATCCATATCCAGAATATCACTTATAGAATCCCAAACTTTTCCAGGTCGCCGGTTGGCAACAAGCTTATGGGTGCATATGCCGCTACCATAAAACCCCACATGACTCCCTACTTAATACAGACCCAGAAAACCCTAGAGCCAACCAAACCATAATTTTTCGCACCAGAAATTAAGTGAGACGATAGAAGAATACCTACTCCACAAAGCTGTCATGCCACTGGGAAGCTCACTTCGCTACCCTTTCGCTTAGTTTACGTTACAGGCCTCTCTCATCAACTCAATCATCTTATCCTTCAACTCACCCCTCATGTTCCACATACCTATTTGGCTCTTTGCTCTCCTCAATTAGACCGTTCAGGCCTGGCATGATGGGTGGTAGCCCCTATCGCCGCATCTACTTATATTTATATATACGTAGAGTTTTTTCATCAGTGAGATAATATACATATGGTTTTATTAGATAATCACATATTATTTCAGTAAAAAATTAAAACAAACATTTCCTTACAACACTGACCTTCAATAACAAACAATGGAGCAAATAAATTCAATGGGAGCGATGGCTTTGTATGGTTATTCAAGTAGAACATTTTTAAATGTATTTTTTTAATAATATTTGCATAAGGGACTAAAGAGCCACATGTAGCTCACAAGCCACAGGTTTCCGACTCCTGTACTAGGTGATAGAGTTTCACATTATCTTATCTAGGTCTAGGGCCACCGCAATAGCATCAATGCTTGTCACTGTCGTGTTCCAGTATGGAGGATACAGTGGCTGATAAACTTATACATGTGGAATTTAGACCCCCCCCCCCCCCCGTACCCGCTGCGCGCCGATACCAACACACCATTAACATCTTTCGTGTCAATAGACTATGGTTGTCTCCATCAGGAGAACCATCTGTTTGTTTGCTATCTTATGATACATACATAAAAAAAACAATTTTTTAATACAATACACACATAAATATTAGGAAGATTTTATTTATACACTTAATAAATAAAACACTTACTTTCCATGAACTGAATGAATATAATTTGTATGTCCTTCATAACTGGACAGTAGTCTTCCATCCTCTAAACTATAAATATAAATGTTATTATCTCCACAGCCAGCAAATAACTTCTCGTCCTCCTCTGAGTACCATAAGTAGTTTACATCACACTGTTCTACGTATGACTTTTGCGGTATTTTGATTGTCCATGACTGTTTGTTTAATTTAGAACTAAGAATTGATTTCCATTCATAGCCTAGTATTTCATTACTTGTTCCAATTACAAGGAATTTGTCTACAGTGACCAAACTGCAAACTTGATTAATATTTTGAATCTGATGTAAAAATTTTGGCTTGTTAAACTCTGGTGTAAGTAACTCCACTACAGGATTGAAGATACTGTCAAGGCTGCAAATTATTAAAATTCTCAGTGTTATTCAATGTCTTCAATTCGGGAAATCCTATTTACTAAAAATACACATTTCACTTTCATTTCATACAGACTCTATGTGTAATATTATTTCTATGGTTTTTACTTATTAATGAGTAAGCATCATTATTATTGTGGTAAAGTTGTTTTAATCTTAAGTGAAAATCACTAGATTGTAAAAATGTGATAAAACATTGTATTATTCAAGTTCAGTTCAATACCAGACAACAAGAAGGTGATAAGCTCGCATTTAGTACTGTTTTTGTTAGTTATTTTATCATATATTTTTTATGGAATAGGGGTGCAAATGGGCATGAGGCTTACCTAATGGTAAATGATCACCGCCGCCTATGCACAACTGCAACATCGGAGGTCCTGCAGGTGCATTGCCGGCCTTTAAGAAATGAGTATGCTCTTTTCTTGAAGGCTCTAAGTCGTATCGGCTCGAAAACACATCTGCTGGTAATTGATTCCATAGAGGCATAAAATGCCTTGAAAATCGTACTGTAGTGGACTTGCAGACATCCAAATGGTGAGGGTGGAATTTGTAATTTTAGCGTGATGTCTGATGGTGGAAATAAGCGGGTGGTATCAAACCGAACAATTCCTCGTAACACTCCCCGTGGTAAAAGCAATAGAAGATGCAGAGAGAACCAATATCTTGATGACATGGGGGATAGGGGGGGTCTGGATGATGATTACGTCAAAAAGTCATTTTAGTACCTTATAGGGCTTACCACAAAATTTAATTGATTGAACACATATGACACCCTTGATTTTCTATTGCTTGAGAGTGAAATACATCTTCAGGAATTACTCAAACATGGATATACTTTCTGAGTCCCAAGTTATACAGCTTATTGCATTATATAGGCTGCATAATATTTGTACAAGCAAAAACAAGCTGTATATAGGCTGTACAAGGGCTATATGTCTATTGTAGTAACAAATAACAAGGCACAAATGCAGTCCGATTTCAATGAGATGGTGAAATCGGTGTTGAATGGTAAAGTCCAATAATTTAAAAGTAAATTTTGAAAAGACAACATAAATATACTTTCAAAATTATAGAATGTCTCCCATAAACTTAACTAACACATAATATAATAATAATATGTTAAAAGAAACAAATACTTTTAAACTTTTTGAGTTATCTTAGATAAACACTGTAATTGGAAAGGACATGCAGAAAAACAGTGTATTAATGTGAATTCTTACAATTATGCTCTTTATAGATTACAACAGATATCTGGAGAAAGAATAGCTTTAACCTCATATCACAGATTTGTAGCGTCTAAATTAAGATATGGTTTGATATTTTGGGGAAACTCTACAGATATCAGTAAGGTAAAAAAATAAAATAGCTAAAAAAAGTGTATCCGAGCTATATGTAATATAGCCCCGACAACATCTTGTAAAAATTATTTAAACAAATTGAATTTGTTGACATTTTCTTGTATGTATATTTTTGAGTCTTTTTTTTTTTATGTCATAAGATAGCAAACAAGCAGATGGGTTTCCTGATGGAAAGAGTCAACCATCGCCTATAGACACCAAAGATGTTAATGGTGCGTTGCTATCTTGTGGCGAGGTCTAATGCCACATGCATAAGTTTACCGGCTACCTTACCCTCCAAACCGGAACACGACAGCGACAAGCACTGACGCTATTGCGGCAGGAATAGGTAAGGCGGTGGTACCAGACCCGGGCGAGACAATGCAGAACTCTACCACCTAGTAGCCACGATGGTAGTGACTTGATAGCCAGTCGGTCACCGTTTACGACCTGCCTGTCAGAACAGCAGTTGGCCTATTCTTCAAAGGAGGCCGGGACCAACACGGCGAAAATATTTATATAAAATATATCTGCTATATTTGTAAAAAAACACACTGATCTCTTTCTTAGAATAAGAGACTCTGTTCATTTTAATATCAGGGATAAGGATAAAATAATTTTTCCAAAGAAGCCTTATGTAATATTCACAAAAAATTGTTATGCAATGTGTATAAAAATCTATAACAGAATACCAAAAGAAATAAGAGAGCTAAGATGTAATAAATTCAGGAAAGAATTACACACATATCTAGTAGAAAAAGCATATTATAAGGTTAAAGATTATTTCGAAAATTAACTGATGATATTACATGTCAATTTTAAGCAACATTATGTAAACATTATTCAAATTTAGGATTATTTAATTTAAGGAGTAGATTATATTAATATTAAGTTAGATTTTTTGTGCATGCCATCCAAGTAGTGGAACATGTGATATGTAATAATAATTATATAAGTACACCTGTCCTTACCTGTCCTATAACCATGTTCAAGGCAAATAAATTCATTCATCCATTCATAAATATGTCTTTTATTTAACAATATATTTTTTTATGTTGTTTTTAATATACAATAATAGCGATATTTTGTTATAAAGCATATTTGGGTGGTGATATACTGCAAATTGCTGTACTAAATCTCTTTTTCCTATTGGTTTTTAATCACCGACCAAATACACTTTAGACTGTACTAAATCCCTGTTTGAATCTATTATACAGTCATTGGCTTTTAATCAGCTACATAGTTAGCATATTTCTTTTACTTAGGCTGCTATAAATTAGTCACTATACATAACTTCTTGTTTAGAGATGCATATAAGAATTGAAAACCCTAAATCTAAAACATAAAGTGACAAACCAGTTGATATTCTATTTTGCTATTGTGGTGTATTGATGTTGGTATTGACTATACAACTAAACTAACATATTGTTAACTATCACTTATGGGGTGTGTATTTCAATCATGTTTTACTTTATTTTTCAGAGAAATATGTCGCATAAAATAATAGATACAATTGAGAAAGGCCAAAAATGTCTTTGTATCGTATCCAGTTTGTGAGAGGTAAAGGTGAATTAAAATAGCCATGAAAGCGACTTAATATAACTAAGTTGATCAGGAACAAAAATAAAACACCTTTAACAATTGGTCCATCTTACAATGTCACATAAAAAGGCTAATATCTTTATATGAAGAAGTAGTTGATTTAATGGTTTTTTTTAAGAAGAAAATATTTTTTTGAACATGTGATTGTCTTTAAAATGCAAAATTGTATTATTGATATCATAAAAACGAATTCGTGAATCTGTGTTTGTCCTTAAAATAGAGAATTGTGTGATACTAATGCATTTTGTTTCAAGAAATGTGTGATTGCCTTTAAAGCACAAAAATATATTTTTAAGAACATGTTATCTCGTGCCTGGGATTTAATACTATTATTTTTTCAAAGAGAAACACATAATCTCTTGCCTGTAATTCTCTTAAGTTACAGAATTATATATTATTATTATTAAGAGAAACACATAATTTCTTGGCAGTATTTATCCTCATGAAACAAATGTACATTATCATAAGTTATAAATAAAATAAAATATATATCAATACAAAGTTGTATATACACTATTTTTAAATTATTGTAAGTATACATGTATATAGTAGCATGTTAAAAATATATATTTTCTCAATAAAATGATTTTTATTTCTGTTTTAAACTGTATGTAAAAGGGTCTGAAAGATTTTTGTCTTTGTAGTATATACTGATTTCATTTTTATCAGTCAGTCAGTATTAGTCATCTTGATGACTGTAATCTCTGTTAAAAGTGGATATTATGAGGAAAAAAGGAAAAGATCTGGAGCAATCAAGAGGAAGCTTGAAAAAGAATACATATTTAAATATTATAAATTAATTATTAACCAAGTAACTTTGATGAAGAAGATAAGGCTGAAAAATTAATAAATCAGATAACACTTTTTAATGTTTTTGACTTTTATTACGGAACCCCTTTTCTTGAACATTGATAAAATTGACTTTTGTTTGTAGGTATCTGATTTAATAATTTTTCAGCTTTATCTTCTTCATCATGATTACTTAGTTGGTAATTTATATTATTAAAATATTCCTTTTCAATCTCTTCTTGATTGCTCCAGATCTATTCCTTTTTTTCTACATGATATCCACTATACAGATATGAAAACAGCAAATAAAAATTTTCTCAAAAATACGGGCTTAAGCTATACTACAGCTGTACATGCAGATTTTTTAACACCTTTGTCTGATAACAGTCTACAATTACACCATAAATATTAGCTGTAGAATGGTGATTGCATGTGCCATTTACAAAAACAAGCACTGAATGATACTATATCACTTAAAGCTGTAATAGGTAAATCCCCACGCTAAACAAAATATAGCTAATGTACAAGCTGTACATTATATACACATAAGGATGAAAATCAGCTTAATGACTCACAAAATACTTTAAGCTGTACAGTAGTGTATTAATATTCAGATATAGCACCTAAAGCTTCAGCAAAACTCTAACATAATAATACCCAACTCTCACACAACAATAGCGTTGGGATAAGCACATAATTATGCAGGGCTAGATGGGCACCCTGACTTAAAACTGTGCTTTTAAGTAATCTCCCTAACGCTACATTCGCTCTATTCCCTGCACACACTCTTCTTCTGACATCACCCATGTACCTTTCATCCCTGCTAAAAGCACATCCAAGATAGACACAGTCATCTCCACTTGTTCCAGCACTATATCATCGACCACAACTCTTACATCCTTTCTGGTTGCTTCTCTTTCAAATACTAGTACTTTAGTTTTCTTTGCATTCAAAAAATTAAATTCAAAATAATAAACATATTACAATAATAAAAACATTACAAAATAATTAACATTATGAATTGATACAAATCTAGGACAAAATGCAATTAGATACTAAATGACGCAAAAAGCAGATGTCTGGTAAAAGTATAAAACATTATCCATCAAGCATGGATAAAGTATAAAACTTGTTTGCAACTAGTTGTATACAGAAATTTTAATAAATTAACAATACTTGGATAAAACATGACACGTCTTTGTAGGTGAGGACGCTGTCAATGTATCCGACAAATCAAAAACATGTCTTAGACACAAGTGTAAACACGTGTGTTTTATACTTGTATAAAGACTTGTTGGCACCGACCACACAGCCTATAGACAGCTAATGTTTGATTTTCCGTATTGAATGCATTCTGGCAACTAGCTGAGGTAAGACAAAGTGGGGTTGCAACGCCGTAATTGGCTAACTCAAGGCAACAGTGAAAGATAGTAATGTACAGAGCATCTGATTGGTCGACACTGATTACCCAATCACTATTCATTGGCGCGTGGACATTTAGATCGGAACTATAAGTCAGATGTGTTGACACAAGTCATTCGCCTATTATTAGGTGTCTATGGGCTGTGTGGTCGGTGCTTGTTGGCTACACAGTGTGAACGAAAATATGTTTGTTGCAAAACAGTTGCAATACATGTATAAAATAAATAAAACAAGTATAAAACATATTTTTTTGGTGTAAACGAGGGGTAAGAAAGGCCTTGTACAGCATTAGGCTGTATAATAACTCATAAAGGACTCTTATACCAATACAAGCATTTTCTTACAGCTTTGTACATCACCAATATAATTTATAGGTTCTATATGAGCTGCTTTTTTGATGTTAAAGTCGCTTGTTTTCTGCTTGGGCTATTCTATTTCTGGGTGTGAGATCTAAAGACTAGAGAACCTAACTAACCTACTTGAACTGTGGCATTGAACCCCGCTATATGGCTTCGCCCCCCGATCCCTCAATCCCTGGTAAACTGTAAAGGTTAATTTGAATAAATGAACTAAATCTGGAGATTGTTTTTAAGGTTATATCTTGGTAAAGATTGTCTTACCCTAGTCTATTAGATCATTACTAAAAACATAAAATACTTACTCAAACACAGCTAACTGTCCATAAATGTTGCCGGCTACTAAATACCTTCCACACGGAGAAAACGCTTGACAAAGTACGGTGTTGTATAATGATTTGTCAAGCATATTTCTAAATAATTTGTTTATTTCTTATTAAAATTAATTTGTTATCGCAATTTTCTCTTATACCGACTATATTTTGTGGCTGTTAAATGTTAATTGATTTTATCAAAACATTAAACAAATAACCGGTGTTTCGCATGTTTACAAGGAAAATGGAAATTAAAAAATAAAAACAAACAAGCACAGCAAGTATTGTATACTCTTTGAAGCACAGATGACAAAACAATATAATAAACTCATAAACTGTGCTCACAGTGTTGCCAGTGACAGGTAGTCAAATGTAACATGACCAAGGAACTTATATATGATATCTGGAATTACTACGAAGCAATATTTGAAAAATAAAATTGTACTTTATTTCGTTAGCAATAAAGTTGACATTTGCTTCTTGCTTAACAGAGGGGAAAAACGTTCTGAGCGAGACAACGAAATGAGTGGATGTTATCCCTTTCTTGCAATTGCCAGTGTAAATAAAACTTTCGGATGGTAGATTTTTTATATATCCGGTAACCGTTAAATCCCTTTTATTCATACACGTCGATAAATACATTAGCATAAAATGTATTGTAATTAACATAGTGAGTTCCAAAATATGCTTATTTTAATTATTACGTAATTACTTATTCAATGCAAAAACTGTTTCTCAAATTAGTAGAATTACTTAGTAGTAATTTGCAAACTAAGCATGGCCGCACTTATATATGGCGATTGGCGCCTTATTTAGTAGAAAGAGACACACTCCACTCATGTCGTGGTACTCTTCGGAACGATTTTGATGTACATGTGGACCTTCCAGATAGAATATAACTTCCTTGAACATGACACAACTCAAAAAGTAAATTTTTTTCGAGAAAAGTAACATTTCCTTATTTTATGTGGAAAACGACATTAATATTACAAAATGACACTTTATTACACAAAAACTAAAAAGTTTTCTGTCCCATTAGTTAAGCTACGAAAGAATCGTAATAATTTTTGAACAAATAATTGATCGGTAATCTTAAAAAAGAAAAACATACGTAAGTTATACATGTACCAACTAATTATGAAATGTATTTCAATAGCTACAGCTTACCATATATCTAACTAAAGATAAATAATTAGTCTATTTATTTATGTATGAGACAATTAACGCAAAAATAAACATATTTCATTTGCAAACTCGACTTTGTTGTTGAATTATTGATTTCCTAAATACTATTATTAAATTAAAACTATATAAATACAATAACTTACAAAGAACAAATCAAAAGTCCAAAAAGTAACGTAAAAGTAACATTTTGAGCCGTGTAACATGAGAGTAACATGAAAGGGTCAAAAGTAACGTAAAATGTTACAAAAGTAACATTCTGGCAACGCTGTGTGCTCATAAGAGTCCTAAGACTCCTAAGCTTACCATTATGCAGGCTACAGACCTTCCTTTTTAACTGATCAGTTTCAACTGGATAGTTGAACTGTTCAGTTAAAACGTATGTGTGTAGGGAAAACTGAGAGCTGTACAGTTGAATTGATAATCTAATCAAAATATCATTAGACTAGCTGTTGCCAGTGACTTCATCCGCGCGGAGTTCGATACTCCACACAGCCTCACCCCCGTATGTGATAGCGTGATAATATGTAGCCTTTATGTTGACCCGACCTATTAGTAACATTCGTGCAAAATTTGAAGTAAATCCATGCAATATTTTTTGAGTTTACCCTGAACATACATACAGGCAAACAGACAAAAATTCTAATAACTATATTTTTGGCATCAATATCAATTGTAAATCACGCCCCAAGTATTCTTTTAAAAAAATATTCAATGTACAGTTTTGACTTTTCTACGATTTTATTATATGTAAAGTAAAGCTGTACAATTAAAACGGTTTAGTTAAAATCGAAGGTATGTGACCAAAGCGTCGTTGAAGTGAGCACGAGTTTTCCGCTACGTTCTAAATTTTAATTAGGTATATCTTTCCGCCGTTGTTTCAGGTCAAAAGAAGGCAACATTGATATAGTCTTCCTTTTCCTTAATAATTTTATTGTTTGTGTCTATCGACATTGTTATATTTTGCGTTTTATTAAAATATGTGGAATATGGCCGATATAATTATGGAACTACAACAACAGACATGACTGGAAAAGGGAGACTCTATCTCAATTTGGTCTATTTTTGGCCTCGAATAAGGACATAATATGAGTTTTAATGGTAGGTAAAACTCTGCAAATAAACTTAAGTAACCATGTCAAATCAACATGAATGGTTAAAAAAATTCATAGACATAGTAATATATCATTCTGAACCTTGCTTGTGGAAAGTTAAAGATATTGTTTTCTTTGAAATAACTGAGTTCAAGTCAAGGAAGTTATATTCTACCTGGAATGCTTACACGCGCTTCAAAATCGTTCCGAAGAGTACCACGACATGAGTGGAGTGTGTCTCTTTCTACTAAATAAAGCGCCAATCGCCATATATAAGTGTGGCCATGCGTAGTTTGCAAATTACTACTAAGTAATTCTACTAATTTGAGAAACAGTTTTTGCCTTGCATAAGTTATTACGTAATAATTAAAATAAGCACATTTAAGAACTCACTATGTTAACTACAATATATTTTATGCTAATGTATCTATCGACGTGCATGAATAAAAGGGATTTAACGATTAACGAATATATAAAAATCTACCATCCGAAAGTATTTATTAATACTGGCAATTGCAAGAAAGGGACAACATCCACTCATGTCGTTGTCTTGCTCAGAACGTTTTTCCCCTCGGTTATGTAAGAAACAAATGTCAACTTTATTAGGATAGAAATAAAGTACATTTTTATTTTTCAAATATTGCTTTGTAGTAATTCCAGTTATCGTATATAAGTTCCTTGGTTCAAGTAATAGTTTTTTCTTTCTTTGTTTTCTTTTTTTAAAAAATGTCCAATAATTGCAACAGCGTTATTCAATGAAGCCATGTGATTCTGTGAACGTGTGTAGACACTAGGGATGTCAGTTGTAACGAAACAGTTCAACTGTTCAGTTAAAATTGAAGGTCTGTAGCCGCATTATACGAAAGGTTTTGCTGTCAGTTTTGCCACAGTCACGGCTATGACATAAGTAATCTGTGGCTATAACTGCCGGACAACCTACCGTGTAATGGGGTGCATGACGTTAAGTGACGATTTTTTTTAGATATTCACATCATGCACCACAGTCACGACTTTTTAGTTATAGTCTAAGAGCTAGTGAACCATCCGACTAACCCGTTTCCTACAAAGCTAGGATTTTTAAATGGTGTTTTATTATCCGTCAATTAATATAATAATGCTGTTATGGCAGGGAACTCGCGATAACTTTTAAAATTGTAAAAATGTTAAAAAATTATAAAATTAAAAAATTAAATAATTTGTTTAACTTTTTTAATAATAAAGGGAATAAGAGTTCCTCAAGCGAATTAACATAATTGTTTTTGAGATCTTAGATCTTACTGTTTTAAATAAATTATTTATAACTTTTCAATTTTTATGCGGCTGTTCAACTTTCTTAAAGCATTGCCATGGTCTAGCCAATGTAATGGTCATAATTTCTAAAAAAGCGAAGTGAAAAATACAGGTTAACTGGTAAAAGGCAGTACATATTGAAGTTAATGTTCATATCGCCGTTGCGCCTGACAAGTTCTATAAGTGATATTTATAAGGTTTTGAAAAACAACAAAAAACGTATTATTAAATAATAACAAGTAGTCTAGTTGCTATTTAATAACAAGTAATAAATTAACAAATAGTCTATTTGTTAATTTAATAACAAATAATAAATTAAAAAACAGATCTATATGTTAATTTGGTAACACGTTTTTTATTATTTTCCAAAACTTTAAAAATATCACACATGGAACAATAATAAAAAATATGGTCTCCTTTCGGGCTGCTTAAGCCTATAGTCACGAGTTTGCCAAATTTTGAAGCTCTACAAACAACGGTGCTTGTACGACAACGTTGCACTGTTTGTAAACAATGAACTTAATATCTATTGCGTAGGTGTAAGTTTCCATGTTTTTCTATGTTTGGTATGAGAATCGAGTATTAAACACCCTTCTTCAATATGTACAATATTTTATCAGTTGACCTGTAAACCCGTATGGCATACAGTTGCAACCGCCAAAATTATTTTGGCTTTTTACACAATTTTCGAAAGAATACAACCTCAAAATTTGAGCCTTGAGGGAAATGTTTATGAATTACAATCCCATTGACAAGTTTTTTTTATAAAATGTAAATTACAACGTAATATGTTTCAGCATTATTAGTAATGTTGTAGCCTTGTGGGAGCAGATTATATATTTTTAAACATTTTTATAATTTTAAAAGATTGTGACGGAACTGCGAGTTGCCAGACAGGACTGCATTTTTTAATTGATGGATAATAAAACACTTTTAAACAAGTTCTAGCTTTGTGGAAAACAAGTTAGGTAAATGGTTCAGTGGCTCCTCGACTATTTTTCATGCGGAAACGTGCTCTTTTCTGTGAATAGAGCATTTTATAAAGTTTCAGTTATTTAATTTTATTGTAGAAAATATTTTAAAACTGAAAAAGTATTAGTATATTAAATAATAATCATTTCCTCATGAGGGGCAATCAGAGTCAAATGATACATTTTTTAAATTTCATACATAGTGGTGTCCAGTTTCTCTGTCATACTTTGTTCAAAATTATTAGTAAATATAGTCTCTAATTTTTAAACGTAGCTCCAAAACGATCAAAGCAGATAATTTGCCGTGCAACCTCATGTTAATTTAATTAATATTAGTACGCACGCGTCGCGCGCGTCTGTCGACAACCCACTGTGATAGGGTCTGCCAAGATATAACTAGCTGTAAGCATTAACGGACATAAGTACATCGAGTGACACAGGCCTGGTTTGAGAACGTGCATTTGTGCTCTTGCTATCTCTGATACATCATCATCATACATCAGATGTTGTCATCAAAAGTAAACGAGTAGAAGATAGGTTACTTATTCAACTTAAATGTACTATGCCTAGGGTATTCTTTATCTGAGGGGAAAACCGTGTAATTCGTCCCGAGTAATGGCGAACTTAAGAACAGCTGTTTACTGCCTACATAATAATTGATAAATTATATTGTAATTGGGCATGTTACTTTACCAATTAGTTTTTATTTTAGATATAAGGTACACACTAAAATTATAGAAAAATATAATTAAATACTAAAATCAATAATATTTTGTAAAAAAAAGGGTTATTTGACATTTTACGTGCATCGATAGTGTATATTAGTAATGGCGTATTGGCCGCAAGCTATTTAAGGTTACATTATATATTATTAAATGATTTAAAATTAGAGCACGGACAAAATTTTTGTAGCCTTGTCTATTGTGAAAATTCAAACTTGTTGAACACAGATAAAGCCATTTTTATATGTTCAGCGGTGGAATGCATGCAATTTTTTAATATTGATTTTTTAATGGTAATTAATGCCAAGTCCTTATCATTCTCGTGTTAAAGGTTTACAGTAGACATGGCAAATTTCATGCATTACTGGTTATATCATTCGTTATAATATATTTCACTTGTCACACCAGTCATATGCATCTAAACCGTCCATTATACCTATATAACGCGACCGCGATTTAATTTCACGTAGACCAATCTACTTAAGCTTATAATTCGCAGAATTCCATCGTACGAAAGAGACAAAGCAACGAAATTTGAGCGACACGGCTATTTTACTTTACTAATCACTTATAAATAATTGTAATCTTATATACCTATAACCATAGACTAGCCTATAACTATATCGTCATTATCACTGCGACATGTAACAGATTGTATAAAATGCACCCACTGTGGTAATAATCGTCACTAATAAAATATAACAGCCGTAATTTATTACGCGTGAATCGTGAAATGGCAGTGACAAAAAATAGAAGTAACTTCACGACGTGATAGTGAAATAAAAATAGCTACCTATAACTCCCGTCCCTAGATTACAATCACAGCACAGAACACTTCTGTAGGTACCTGCGTTAGTAGTATACATATGTTCCGTAGTACTCTAATTGGTCTGTGTATATGTTCTGTGATAGGTACACTCTACGAGAGAGACACTGAGTCACAATCAAGGAAGTTACATTTTATCCAGAATCCGGAACACGCGCTTCAAAATCGTTCCGAAGAGTACCTCGACATGGGTGGATTGTGTTTCTTTCTACTAAATAAAGCGCGAATCGCCATATATAAGTGCGCCCATGCGCAGTTTGCAAATTACTACTAAGTAATTCTACTAATTTGAGAAACAGTTTTTGCATTGCATAAGTAATTACGTAATAATTAAAATAAGAAAATTTTAGAACTCACTGTGTTAATTACAATACATTTATGCTAAAGTATTTATGGACGTATATGAATAAAAGGGATTTAACGATTACCGACTATATAAAAATCTACCATCAGATAGTTTTATTTACACTGGCAATTGCAAGAAAGGGACAACATCCACTCATGTCGTTTTCTTGCTCAGAACGTTTTTCCCCTCTGTTAAGTAAGAAACAAATGTCAACTTTATTTATAACGAAATAAAGTATTTATATTTATAGTAATTCCAATATTATTATTCCAATATATTTACAGTAATTCCAATTATATAAGTCCTTGGTCACAGTCTGTGGGTGCGGTCAAAATTACAGTGCGCTGCTGATATGTGGACGCGAACATTTATGAATTTGCTATGTTTAAAATTATGGTAACACAAACAGTATAATTTTCTTTCAATTATTAAATAGCAACATCAATAAAAAAAATAATAACTTCATCAACCAAGATGGACGTATTTTTTTCGATATGGTGTTGAATTTATTAAATCTATAAAACTGGTAAGATATTAATAAAGTTGACCTAGATAAATTTCTTTTGCCATAAGTTTTATGAATTATGTTTACGCTTTTCATTGGCTGATTAAACAGTTAGCGTATGGAATTGCGTCTCAAGGGTTTTATCTAGAAGTTTAGAAATTGAATATTTATTTTATTACAGACAATAATAAAGGCAGAATGTATAATGGAATCGGATTGACCACCCCCAGGGGGTCAGGTACGAATGGTTATGTGCAAAGAAATTGGGCTTCAGTGCGTAAAACCAAAGATTCAGTAAATTATAGGACTGAGGAAGAAATTGCTAAACTAGACTCCGCATCTAATAAACAACCTAATCGTGAAATCCTTGATCATGAAAGGAAACGTAAAATTGAAGTAAAATGTGCAGAACTGGAAGATACTTTAGAAGAGCAAGGGTAAGTTCTATTTATTAAATTAATATGTTATGTTGCTTATGTCTTTTCTCTGACGTGTTCGGAATAATTTGAACAATATCTATATATAATTTGATAGTAAGGAAAGAAATTGTTGTTTACATATTTTTAAATATTCCAATTTTACAATTTACTGAATGATTAGTTTGGACATATTTGCTGGTTATTACATAATTTTAATACAATTAATTCAATCATAACTTATGACCGTTAAGATAAACCATTTATAAAAGGCTTATCAATATTTGTATTCTTCAATTTTTGTTGGTGCCTACTCAATTAAGGGACTTCTACCAAAAAAGTTAAATTACTTAAGACTCTGTTTTTTCTTTTAATCTAATATCTGTTTTTAATGGTTTTCATCTTTTCAAAAGTCAAATTTGTCTTACGGTGATTTACTTATCCGAGTATAACGCGTCAAACGAAACAAATTTTAGAATTCTGCATATGAAATCTCATGAATTCGATATCTATTCAACGCGGGCAAGTGTGTGAGGTTTCATGAGATTTCATATGCATAATTCTAAAATTTGTTTTGTTCGACTCAATCGACGCATTCTGCTCGGATAAGTATACTTTCACCTTTAAACTGATAGTTTCAAAAATATGTTGGATTAAGCAAAATTACTGTGCAAATACAAATTATATTGGTGAACAAATTTACAAAAATTACGTAATCCCAAAGTAAGCAAATTAATTGCTTGTGAAATGGATGGTTAGCCAAGAACTAAGACATAAAAATACACATAAATACTGAAATATATTAAATAAACATTTAAACCCAGTAATACAAGCATCTATAATTCTCATCATAAAAATATTAGGTCTTGTTGGAAATCAGACACAAAAACCCATGATTGCATACCAGGGCTACCAAATCACTTCACCAATGGGACTATTTTTGGGGTTTATTTTTTATAGTAAAGCTAGCAGTAACAATGATTTATGTATGAAATGATGCCTGATGTACCTATTACTTAAATTATTTTGCATCAGATGCAAATGAGAATAGCATCTTTTGAGAAAACATGATACAGTGATGCTACATAACACAATGTATAATTAAATTTCCTGTCTTGTGGTGAGGTTTAATGCCACGTGCATTAGTTTACCGGCTACCTTAACTTTCAAACCGGAATACGACAGTCACAAGCACTCACCCTATTGTGGCAGGAATAGGTAAGGCGGTAGTACTATACCCAGGCGAAACAATGCAGAACTGTACCACAATGGTAGTGACTCGCATAGCCAATTGGTCTTCTTTTACAACCTGTCTGGCAGGATTGCAATTAGCCTATTCTTCAAAGGAACTCGGACCAACAAGAGAAACCCTAAAGCTCAAAAATATTTATATAATATTAAACAGTAAATTAAATCAGATGATGAGAAATTATCAATGACCTTCTAATACACAAGGACTTCGCATAATCGTAGTATTTGAGGAACGGCACAAGTGTGCACTTTTGTCATCCACACCCCCGCTGTGAATTTCCTCGCCTTTTTTCTTTAATCGCCTTCCTCAAATTGCATAAAGTATTGCGTATGTTGCTGCCGTTATACTTTCCCCTTTTTTCGTGTACTTGAATATTAAAATTCTTTTATTTTTCCGGCCATAATTTTTCCGGCCGATGGGGTGACACTGGGCACTTGTTTTTAAGGTGCCGTAAGCATTCATGGCACCCATCTTGCACTGGCCTTTGAAAGGTTAAGATGGTCATGCAGTATAGCGTGTATGGTACCCACGGATAAGTTAGTCATCTTTGCTAACATCTTGATTTTTATTCGGGCATCTTCGAGTAAGTACAAGTTTCTCAACTTTTGTGACTTCAGTGATGGCGCTAACAGGCCCGCCTGGGCGAGGGTCGTCTTCAATGGTTTCCCTACCCCTTTTAAATTCACGTCCCGTCTTTAGGGAGATGGTCGCAGGTTCAATCTCTGCGTGTCAATATTTTCTTTGTTGCTTTAAAAATTTTTCGAGTTTTTTTTAGAATCAATTTTTTAGATCTAAAATAGCTAAATAAATTGCTTTAGCTAAATAATCGATAGGTTGAAAAACGAAGTAGTTTCAAAAGAACATTTTTTCAAAAATTTCTTCATTGATTTTTAAGTTAAACGGTGTATTAACGTAAAAGTTCTTTCAAAAATATTAAGTAAGTTTGCTAGAAACAATGTATTTTTATGTTTGAGAAGCTGTAACTTTTGAAAACAAGATTCGATTTTGATTTTTGAGACGGCATTCGACGTATTTTTTTAGTACTAAAATATCATAAAATACCAAAACATGATTGGTTAAAAAATTTCGAAGTTATGTTGAAAAAACACTTTTCAACATTTTTACTCCCAAAAGAATAAACCGATTTTAATGAAATTTATGCATTTGATGTAATTATTTCAGGAATAGAACTGATTATTTTTGTATTCAATTAGTACATTACTTTGGAAGTTATATTAAAAACATATGTTTCCATAAAAAATTTTTTTGGGGCTTTTTCAAAATTTCTCTAAATCTGGTCCGATTTGGTTCAATTTTTTTTATGAAATCTAAGTTGAGCGGAATCCAATCGAATGCCATTGACCGCGTTTCAATCGGTCCAGCCGTTCAAAAGTTATGAGATGTTTACATACACACACATACACACACACACGCACGCACGCACGTACGCACACACAAATACATACATACATACATACATACATACATACATACATAAATACATACATACATACAAATATATTGACGTCATCGTGAAAATAGTCGGAAAAGATCCCTAGGTCCTCAAAACGTGGACATCTGGTGAAAACTCGATTTTTGAAAATCGGGCAAAATCAGTGATTAGCGTGAAGTTGAAAAAAAGTTTATTTACCTAATTACTCTTTGCTTAAATCACCAACATTTTAACCACTTAGCCATTCTTACAATTCAAAGCCTGTAAGTGTGATAGGGAAATATTATTATATTTTTAATAACACCTAGCCTACCTGCCTATCTGCTACCTACTACCTACCTCTCGCTTACCAGAGCATAGGTTCATTGACGATTAGGGTGACAATTATTGTAAGACGTCATTGAAAAAGTCAGACAATTCAGAGTTTCTATAAAGAATATGTTATTTCTCTTTCCATCAGGAAAGTCTATGCTTGTTTGCTATCTTACAATATAAAAAAGGATATATTTGATTAGAGTTTCCGTTGGATCTAAATATTTTGGGTTAGGAATATATCACTAAAGAGGGCAAACAAGCAGAGGTTTTCTTGATGAAAAGAGATAACCACTGCCTACAGACACCGAAAATGTTCGTAGTTGGATGCCTTCGTTTGTCAGGGATGATATGTCATATATCATGGTTTGTTATCACCCTCGTCAGTGCTTGCCATGAAGCTGTATTATACCTGAGGGCAACACTTCTAATACCTACTTGAAACCAAATGTTGAAGACTGCTCTCATCTTCTGAGGTCTCACCCTCTCTTTCTAACACAGTGGTTAGAAAGAGAGGGTGAGACTTTCCACACTTTCCCCGTGTTGGTTCTAGGCTCCTTTGAAGAATAGACCAACTGCCGTTCTGCCAGGCAGGTCGTAAAAGGCGACCGATTGGCTATGCGAGTCACTACCACCGTGACTACTAGGTGGTAGAGTTCTGCATTGTCTCGCCCGGGTCTGGTACCATCGCCTTACCTATTCCTGCCGCAATAGCGTCAGTGCTTGTCACTGTCGTGTTCCGGGAGGGTAAGGTAGCCGGTAAACTTATGCATGTGGCATTAGACCTCGCCACAAGATAGCAACGCACCATTAACATCTTTGGTGTCTATAGGCGATAGTTGACTCTTTCCATCAGGAGACCCATCTGCTTGTTTGCTATCTTATGATATAAAAAAAATCACAGCTGTATAAAAAGAGATGTGAAGACCTCATAGACAGAGATGTAACGTAAATATTTGTTTCAATTGATTAATGCGAGTGCTAGCTCCACCTATAATACCTAATACTTCATGATGCTTGCCACCGTTATGTCCCGTGTCTCCAACACGGTACAGTTAATAAGCAGATGGCTCTTCTCATGAAAAGAGGAACCATTGTCTATAGACAACAAACACGTTTATGGTTCGTTGCCATTGTCGTAGCAGGATGGCAATGCCACATGAATAAGGCCACTGCCTACCTCAACTTTTAAACGGGAACATGACAGTGACTAGTACCGACGCTATTGGGGCTGGAGCAGGCAAGGTGGTGACATAAAATTTGGCCATGACCTATTCATAATTAGTACAACCTATTCATAATTAATAGTACCTAATCATAATTTTAGTAAAACGTATACTGATTCGTAGGCATCACGTAGTAGGTCAAAGGCTGCTCTCTACTTTCACGAAATGCCTTGCAAAAGGCAGATGATCTATTCTGCAAAAGGATGTTAATAAACAGAAGTAAATAAAACCTATGTTACTTAATGATATCGCGACCGGTGAGGCTGTAACAGCCCATAAGGCTAGCAGAAATTAAGCCATTCCGAAAAAAAAACTTAATGATATCAGTAACTGGTTAAAGAATTTTTAAAAGCATTGCATTTGTAGTCCTTCTTGTTACAAAAAATACAATTTTTTAACTGACGAAAATACGGAGGTTATCAGTTTGACATGTATGTATGTAATATTGTTGAAATTGGATAATATTTGTATATGAAAAACTTAAAATATCTGAATATGATGATCTATTTAGGCGTCCGAACATGTGTACTAAATTTATTAAGTGTATGTTTGTTTATATGTTTGACCATGAATTTCTCGAAAACAAAAATCATATCAAGATAATTCTTTTTGATTTAATTTAGGCATATTATAACGGGAAGAGTCCAAATTTTATGAAAATCAGTTCAGTAGTTTGTGAGATATTTCTATAGATAATATATAAATTTTTTAAAATCATTTTTTTAAATTACTAGCTGACCCGGCAAACGTTGTTTTGCCATTCTTATTAGGAATCCATAGCGGACAAACAATGTGACACGTAATTTATATAAGACTACGGGATTGTCCTTGCACGCAGCCAAAATAGCATTACACTTTATATGGTGGTTAAGTATTCTTAAATTTTCTAATTTTCCGCGCAATTTTCTTAATATTTTCTTTTATAAGAACCCTCTCCTTACAATTACAAACACAACAAAAAAAATTACCGAAATTGGTCCAGCCATTCGTGGCGTGATGTCGTGACCAAGGAAAATAGGGATTGATTTTTATGTATATAAGAAGATTATCGTTATGAAAAAATTTCATAGATTTGACATTAGGATATCTTTTCTTAAAGTTAGTTTTAATACGATATGTACATGAATAAACAATCGATTATAAGTTATGTTACTATTTATAGAAACAAGAAATTGTAAGACGCACGCGTGTTATCGCATTAAAATGCAATAAACGCCCTTTGTATACATTTTCGTTATTGTATGAAAATATAAGGGGTACTGGGCACACCCCATAGACTTGTTCAACGCCAATACATCCCTGCGCACGAGTTAAATCGATAAAGCGACGTCGCACCAAGTCACCCTACATAAATCGAAAATCATGTTCAGTTTACTGCTGTACGCCAAGCCTTATCGCGGGTTTTATAGTCTAAAAGTAATACAGACATTAAACAGCTCCATGTAATGCGTTGGTACGTTCAGCTGTTGTTACCTAATTCAATATTTATTTAAGGTTTTCTCCGCAATTAAACAAGACGTATCGCGAGTTTATTTTCGATGGAATTTATCGAAATTATGTGATCATTTTAATAATATTGCGCTTGCCTCGTAACTATATATCTATGTTCTTTTCACTTTCATTAGTTCCGAATGTTTTCCACATTATTTTTTTTCCCAACAATTGTTTAGATGCAAGGGAATCTGTTGTCTAAACTTTTACTTTATTGATGTTTGTTTTCATAAACAAACAGTGTATATAAATAAATATAATGAGTGTGTCCATGGTTTGGCTGCGCAGGTTCCCGAAGGAAGAAATCGCTGCGCGCGTTGCTGCGTTTAGAGCGAAAATCTCGGAAGCTGGAAGCGGAACTGATAAAGCTCGAGATGAATTCGGACGAGTAGCGTGAGTACATTTTATAATATTGAATGTACGACATATCCGTATTTGAACTGTACCTAATAACACGTAACGTCTCTGGTGGATTTGGTTATGATTTATGCCGGGTTCTTACGACCATTCATTCGTTGCAGTAACCATTAGAAACCAATTCAATAATAAGGTAGCATTCCACAAGTTGTTTAGACATCTGGTGATTTGACATTTATATACTAAAAACAGTTTTTGCTTAAGTACGCCTAGAAAATGTTATTACTCGTAACTACTATTAGGCTATCTTACCGTTCGAACAAGAATCCAGCGGCCATGGTAACAAACCAGGGTAGGAATCTATTAGGCTATCTTACCGTCCAAACCAGAACACAATGGTGACGAGCATGTAATCCCCAATTACTTATACCCACAGCAGTAGCATCAGTGCTTGTTCCCGCTGCCGATTTAAAGGGTAAGATAGCCGATAGGTTTAGGTACTCGTATCCATGTGGTATTCCAACCACGCCACATGGATAGAACCATTAATATCCTTGGTATTTACAAGCGATGTTTAATCTTTCCATCAGGCGAACCCTCTGCTTGTATGCTATTCTATGAAATAAAATATACCTACCGTGTAATTTTTAAATATTTTGTAATCGTTATTGTCCTTTTAGCCTTGAAATAAGATTGTCTAAATAAAACTAATATTAAAACAATTTCGCGTACAGCGGTCATGGCAAAACTGTGTACATACACATAATACTGGCATAAGTTGGCTGACCCGCGCAACTTCGTCTGCGTCTCATAACTACAATTTCATAATATTTTGTCAAATAGGCTATCCAACTCAAAAAGAATTATTCAAATCGTTTCAGCAGTTTTTGACATTAGCGCGTACAACCAAACAAACAAACACTACAATTTTATAATATTAGTATAGATTTACGTATAACAGGCCCCTTCCCCACACAAGCATAAGGATTTTCTGGTTGTTCCTTAATCATATTAGTTTTCATTTTAAAACTTATACGTGAGTGAGAGTTAATTAACCATGTCGCGCTTTAGTGGGTAGCATTTTATTATGAGACGAAAAGGGCTCAGATCTTGAGGTCCCGGATTAAATCCTCAAGTCCGGAAAATGTGTTAAGGTTTTTCGGAGTTGTGTTCGAAAATCAAAATCTCAGTAGAAGCTCGTAATTAGTGATGGTATGTTAAAACTTCTTTTGGTCTCGGTTATCGCAAGAAATAAGATATAGTTTGACCGCCCCGTTGGTCGAAAGGTTAGCGACCTTGACTACGCAATCGACAGGGCTCGGATTCGATCCCCCGACGGAGACGGCATTTGTATGATGAGCATATTTGTATTTCCGGGTTTGAGTGTTTATTATGTATGTAAAGTTATGTATGTTTATTATGTATTATTTATTTCTATGTATTAGTATCGTTGACTGACACTCATAACCCAAGCAAATAATTTGCTTACTTTGAGGTTAGATCAGTAAGTGTAATTTGTCCCGCGAATATTTATTTATTATTTATAAAAAAAAATAGTAGTTATCAGGTCGATAAAATGTGGCAATCGGTATCACCACATCTCTGACCTATAGAACCGGGGGGAGGTGCTGTGCGGAGTAAACGGAGTCCGCGCGGACGAAGTCGCTGGCAACAGCTAGTATAGTATAAAATAAATAATTTCCGTTTGGTGTCATATAAATAAATAAATAAATATTCACGGGACACTGATCTTACTGATCTAACCCTAAAGTAAGCAAATTATTTGCTTGTGTTATGGGTTTTAGGCAACGATACAATACATAGAAATACATAATATATAAATACTAGAATATATTTAATAAACACCCAAACCCGGAAATACAAATATTTATGCTCATCACACAAATGCTTGTCTCCTCGGTGATCGAACCCAAGCCCCGTCGTTTGCGAGTTAGAGTCGCTAACCACTCGACCATGTGGTTTTGAAGAAATAAGCGGAAAACTATAGAGACGGGGACAACGACAGAGTTGTATTAAGAGTACCTACTATTATTATAATCTATACATACACATAATAAAATCGTAGGAAAGTCAAAACTGGTCATTAAATATTTTTTAAAAAGAATACTTGGGGCGTGATCTACAATCGATATCAAAGCCAAAAATATAGTTTTTAGAATTTTTGTCTGTTTGTCTGTATGTATGTCCGGGGTAAACTCAAAAAGTACTACATTGATTTACTTAAAATTTTGCATGAATATTACTAATAGGTCGGGTTAAAATATAGGCTAAATATTATCCCGTAGGTGATACGGGGGAGGTGATACGGGGGAGGTGATACGGGGGAGGTGCTGGGTGGAGTAAACGAAGTCCGCGCAGACAAAGTCGTGGGCAACAGCTAGTATTATTATATAATATTATATTATAAGGCTGAAGACGTTTGTTTGTTTGAACGCGCTACTAATCTCGAGGTACCAGCCGAATTTAAAAAAAATATTTTTGTGTATGATAGTCACGTTCACAAGCGAGGTTGGCTACCTTTTTACCCGATTGAGTAAAATTAAGTAATATTTTTGAGTCACGCGAACGAAGTCGCGGGAAACAGCCTGTATCATGGATGGCTTTCGGTGATAGCCCCTTCTTATGGAGGTACTTAATAACGGCACGCTGTTCGATTTACTCCATTTGCAGAAAGTATGTCCGATTGCTTTGTTAAAAAAATTATAAAATCACAACAAATTATTGCACACGTTTCGAACTTCACACAATTAGCTACTCTGAACTGAACTAAATAATGTTGATAGATTTGATTTTTAGAATTGAATGGATCTGTGTTAGGCCGAGTACTTTTCAATCCACCCTCGTATTTATGCGAATCCAAATTCCTTTATCTGAGTGCTAAGTGTGAGTTTTTCTTTTCGCATTCGATCGTGAGCGCGTTTCGAGTTTACTAGGAATTTGTATGTGATTTGTACAGCGCCACCTAGTGGTAAACTGGTTTCTCACGTTTACCACTAGGTGGCGCTGTACAGATCACATACAAATTCCTAGTAAACTCCAAACGCGCTCACGATCGAATGCGAAAATAAAAACTCACACTTAGCACTCTGTATTCTGTATATAGTTAGTTATATTACACGCAAGACGTTCTAATTTCTAACATTAAATATCTCCTCGCACTTATCGCTGTGTGGGTAGGGACGTCAGCAACTTGATATTTATATTTTCGGTACCCTAAAAGAACAAGCCTTTGTTTTGCCTTTGTTGTAAAGATTTTCTATGTTTAGATACCTTTTATGCTTGCTTTAACACAACAATGTTATACTTTAATATGCTTACGTTTTGTTGACATGAGCTAACCCGCCTTGACATTGTATAAAGTACAATTTATGGCACAAACAATAGCAAAATATTCTTTAACCTAAGATTTGCTTAATCCGATGGGACTGACATAATCGCCATAGCGACACAAGTCCCTAATAAAAAAAAAGAATAAAAAAAAATAGCAAAATATGTTTAACCTAACAAACTTTTTGCGAAAATAATAAAGTTTTTGTTGATAATAAAGTATGTCATAAAAGCTAGTGTTTTATATCGTAATATAACAAACAAGGAGATGGCTCTCCTAGCAGAAAGAGACAACCATCGGCTATAGACACCAAAGATGTTAATGATGCATTGCTATTCGAGTGGTGGAATTGTAGCCCAGCATGCATTTGATTAGGTAAGGCTGTTGGTGGTGCGAGACCAGACCAGACAATGTAGAATTCAACCACCTAGTAGCCACTATGGTAGTGACTTGCAACGCTAATCGTTCGCATCTTACGAACTGCCTGGCCGAACTGCAGATAGAAGAATAGACCCAGGCAATTCGTTCCACCATGGCGATGGATCATGAAGGCAAACTTTGGCTCTCGAACCGAAAAACCACTTATTTTTTGTGTTCCGTGTTAGGTATAAACCATATTTTGTGCGCGTGTTTCACGACGTGCAAAATCTATTAAATTTATCGCGTTGATTTAATTTTATATGTTGCCAAGCAGTAAGTACGTCAAAAATTATTTTTCCGATAAGTTTGAACGGGGAAATAGTTTTTTTGCGTGCGTATCGACAAGCTATTACAAATTTTGTTGATCATCTGTGTTAAACCTTTAAAACAACAAAGAAAAACATCGACACGCGGGATTCGCAGGTTCAAATCCTGCGTGTCGATGTTTTTCTTTGTTGTTTTTAAGGTTTTTCCAGATTCTCAAGCACGGGATGAGTGCTATAACACAAAAATAATTAGAAATACGAAAGTACTGATCAAAATTATAAATGTGAATTTCATCTGTAACGATGAACTCATTTAACTAGTTATACGTATGTATAGCTAGCGATCAGTACAATCGACGTAATCGATCATACAGCAAAGAAGAATTTCGCCGCCTCGAGCCTGTCGGCACTAGCTCAGCGGAAGAGCGTCCCGGCTTTAGGGAAATGGTCGCAGGTTCAAATCCCGCGTGTCGATGTTTTTCTTTGTTGTTTTTAAGGTTTTTCCAGATTCCCAAGCACGGGGTGAGTGCTATAACACAAAAATAATCATCTGTGTTGTATATAGACAATTGTTACTTTTAACCGGTAACAGAATTATGGCCAATTGCACTAACATTATATTAGCTTAGGACAATTCTAAATAGTTATGCTGTCATTTCTTTATTTAAATGAAAATAATGTGACAGCATAATATTTAGGATTGTTCTAAGTTGAGACAATGTTAGTGCAATTGGCCACATATGTAACACAATTGACTAATCACCTGTACTTTAATTTCACATCAAAACTTTGTTTTTGTATATCACTGGACTGTT
Source organism: Apodemia mormo (assembly GCA_036924255.1). Classification (NCBI taxonomy): domain Eukaryota; kingdom Metazoa; phylum Arthropoda; class Insecta; order Lepidoptera; family Riodinidae; genus Apodemia; species Apodemia mormo. The sequence continues at coordinate 40,756,504 of JAUPFN010000005.1, read as the reverse complement.
GACCCGTTGTTGACATTGTCAATAATAATCAATTTAAGTATATTACATCCTAGAGATACTTAAAAAGTGAAACCGGTCGAGTAAAATACAAAAATAAAGTTTTGATGTGAAATTAAAATACAAGTGATTAGTCAATTGTGTTACAATAATGGAATTTCACCAATTGCCGATGATGGAAAGTATAGAATGTAATAGAATTAATATCGACTGCTATCCATAATCCAATGCAGTGGAAAGGCATGCACGCGTAAACTATTTACATTATTTTACTAGAGAGGTTGGTAGTGTTCCGCAACGTCTCGGCCTCGCTCGGATATTTGGTACCACCGCCTTACCTGTTCCTGCTGCAATAGCGTCAATGCTTGTCATTGTCGTGGTCCCATTTGGAGGGCCGGTAGACTTGCACGTGGCGCTGCCATCCCGGCACGCCGAAAGCAACGCACCGTTAAAATCTTTGGTATCTACGTATATGTGATGGATTCTCTTTTCATCAGGAGAGACATCTGCTTGTTTGCTATCTAATAATATTTTTAAAAAAAATCTGCACAAACATTTTATATATATGGCGCGGCGGTGAAATTGTCAATACCGTTAGATTATAATCTACCTGGGAACAATTCCGTTACATTATAATCTAGCTAAGTGATATTATAATTTAACTGCTAACCCAACCTAACTAAATTATAAACTCCCTAGGTAGATTATAATCTAACGGTATTGACAATTTCACGACGATATATACACGAATATTTTTATATATTTTTTTTTGTAATGAAAATACAAAAAATACCTGCATTACTTGTATTTTTATGTTTTTTTTGTAATGAACACACGTTTAACTGAATACAAAAAATATTTTACCATTACAAAGCTAAACTATGAATAAATAACATAGACGTAAACCGTGCATAGACGTAGACCAGCAATGTTAGATTGCTTGTGCCAAATTCACTCTCAAAACAATCTGAAGTGTATGGAAAAGAAACTACGTTGCGATTGTCTTCGTTGTTTCTTTAAAGTTTTATTACAAAACTAGCTGCGCCATGCAGCCCGCTGCATCATAAAAGTTGTTGGTGAATCCTACATGAACAATTTATTTTTTCGGGATTTTATTTTATTTTTACCAACGTCAACAACACTTTTTAAGCATCTTCAGGATGTAATATACTTAAATTTATCTCTAAATCCACAACTGCGTTTCTCTCGGCACTTTTTGCTTCGCACTACTTTGTTGTGGAACCAATTACCGGCAGGGGTGTTTCCAAATGGATACGACTTGGGGGCCTTCAAGAAAAGAGCTTACTCATTCTTAAAAGGCCGGCAACGCAACTGCAAAACCTCTGGTATTGTGGATGTGCATGGGCGGCGATGATCACTTACCATCAGGTACACCTCCTGCTCGTTTGCTCCCTCTTCTATAAAAAAAGGGATAAAAAGTATCCTATGTGCTATTCCATATATATATATATATATATATATATATATATATATATATATATATATATATATATATATATATATATATATATATATATATATATATATAAACACGAAATAGGTTGATTGGTTTTATGAATTCACTTTATTTTATTATCAATACTAGCTGTTGCCTGCGACTTCGTCTTCGGATTTCGTTTACTCCGCACAGCTCCTCCCCCGTAGGCGATAGCGTGATAATATGTAGCGTATATGTTGACCCGACCTGTAAGAAATATTCATGCAAAATTTGAAGTAAATCCATGCAGTACTTTTTGAGTTTACCCCGGACATACATACAGACAAACAGACAAAAATTCTAAAAACAATATTTTTGGCTTCGATATCGATTATAGATCACGTCCCAAGTATTCTTTTAAAAAAATATTCAATGTACAGTTTTGATTTTCCTACGATTTTATTATATGTATAGATTATCTAATCCACTCATAATAGATCCTCATTGAAAATCATTTCATTCGGATCGGTTTTTTTATAATATAATTTAAAGAAAAAAAAAACGTTGTGGCCGCGGCGTGTTTTTTTGGATTTTCCAAATTTCACTTGTTTATATTGTGATAGCCGTGACTGACAACTTAACGTGCTTATCCGAGGCTCGGGGTGTTCTGTGTTAACACCACACTTTAATTAATATAACATTTGGCGTTAAATGACTCGCATCCTGGACTAACAGCTTAACATGCTCTTCGGAAACTCGGTTTTTTCACTTCTCACTACGTATGTAAATAAGGAAGTTACTGATTTTACCCCGATTTTCGAAAACCGAGTTTTCACCAGATGTCCACGTTTTGAGGTCTTAGGAACCTTTTCCGACTATTTTCACGATGACGTCAGTATGTCTGTGTGTATGTAAACATCTCATAACTTTTGAACGGCTGGACCGATCAATACGCTCAAATTAGACTTCCTGAAAATTTATTTGAACCGATTCGGTCCAGATTTTGAGAAATTTTGAAAAAACACCAAAAAAATTTTTGGCGAAACAGTATTTTTTAATATAAGTAACTTCCAGATTAATAAACAGATTGAGTACAAAAACTAATCAGCTCTATTCCTCAAAAACTACGTCTAATACATAAATTGCATCAAAATCGGTTTATCCGTTTGAGAGTAATTGTTGACGAAAAATTTTGAAAAAAGTGTAATTTCTACATCGCTTCGAAATTTTTCAAACAATCATTTTTTGGTATTTTACGACATTTTAGTAGTAAAAAAACTACGTCAAATGCCGTTTTAAAAATCAAAATCGAATCTATTCTCAAAATTTATAGCTTTACAAATATTAAAATTACGTTGGTTTTAGCAGACAACAAGCAGATGGGCCTCCTGATGGAAAAAGTCAACCATCGCCTATAGATACCAAAGATGTCAGTGGTGCGTTGCTATCTTGTGGTGAGGTCTAATGCTACATGCATAAGATTACCGGCTACCTTACTTACCCTCCAAATCGGAACACGACAGTGACAAGCACTGATGCTATTGCAACAGAAATAGGTAACGCGGTGGTACCAGACCCGGGCGAGATAATGCAGAACTCTACCACCTATTAGCCATGATGGTAGTGCCTCGCATAGCCTATCGATCGCCTTTAACAACCTGCCTGGCAGAACGGTAGTAGGCCTATTCTTTAAATGAGCCCGGAACCAACACGGGGAGATATGTGATAAAACCATTAGATTCCGATTTGCTACAGAGATTTTTGTGCCTAGAAAAAAAATATATATATGTGTGTCCGATCTGGAAATCAAACCCGAGACTACGATCGGAATAAACCAAGCTAACTACTTGACCAACGAGAGGATTTTAATTAATTAAAAAATTCACATGGTGTACGCTATTATTATCTGAGGGAAATAATCGTTAACTTTTTTTGTAAATCGTAGAAGTTATCTGAGTAATTATCGTTGCAAATTAATTTTATGGTTTCATAGGAAAATAAGCATTCGACACGTTTCCTATCTCCGCGATATTTCTATTTCAACGTTAAGAAGAGGTTTATTTTCGATTTGCCAGTAGTAGTTTGTATGAACGATCTAATGCTTACTATTGATAACGTATCTAAATGCTGAAATAAATTGAATACGTCTATTCGGCTACAATTTAATCGTATGTCGGAAATATTTTCGGTTAATTTATGATGCCAGAGCCCCAGAGAGTATTGGGCTTTTAAAAGCGTCAAAACCTTGGGCTTATAATTTGTGCCTCGTAGTCTTGCGTAACCAAAAATTTGGAAAAATCTTCAAAACTTCTCTAAAATCTTCCAACTTTATGGACCGTTTTATAGATTCAGGGATTACGTGCCGGAAATCCGTAACTTAAATCAGATTCTTGTATTACCAAGAAGTTGAAAAAAGCTTCTCTAAAATTTCCCAACCTTATGGGCTGTTTTATAGATTCAGGGTTTCAGAAATCTGTAACTTGAATTAGAAATCCAGGCAAATTTATTTATAACATTTCGTGAACTTTCTCCCGTGTTGGTCCTGTCCGCCTTTGAAGAATAGACCATCTGCCATTCTACCCGGCAGTTCGTAAGAGGCGAGGTTGGTTATGCAAGTCATTACTATTGTGGCTACTAGATGGTAGAGTTCTAAATTGTATCGCCCGGTTCTGGTACGTTTTCCTGTCGCAATAGCCTCAGTGCTTGTTATAACTGTTGTGTTCCGGTTTGGAGAGTATGGTAACCGATAAACTTACGCCTGTGGCATTAAGACCCCGCCACACAGATAGCAACGCAGCATTAATATCTTGGGTGTCTAGACGATGGTTGTCTGTTTTCATCAGGAGAGCCCTCTGCTTGATTGCTTTCTTATGATATAAAAAAAAATTGATGTAGCTATAAAATAAGAAGAGTAGCAAATAAAGGGAACGAAATACCGAAGGTTTGGAAAATAAAAGGGACATTAGTAAAAAATAAGAATATCTTAAAAATAAGAATTCTGGCTTGTCTCCCTCGTGATCTAGGGGTAAGCTTATTCGGTTAAGATCGTGAGGTCCTGGGTCTGATCTCCAGCTGACCTGGGATTTATGATGCCAGAATCCATGAATGTACCGGGCTTCTAAAAGCGTCAATACCTTGAGCTTAAATGTAACTCGTGCCTCGTGGTCTACTGCTCGCCGCTACTGTCTCCCTCGTGATCTAGGGATAAGCCTATTCGGTTCTGATTCTTAGGTCCCGGGTTCGATACCGAGGTCGGGATTTTGTTTTTGATGTTTCTATACACATTAACTTTCCGCATGAATCCTCGTAAAAACTATACGAAATTTCATTCCGTAATTTTTGAGTTTATTGCGAACATACAGACAGACAGACGCGGTGGGGGTGGTGGGTAAAAAAGAAATCTTAGTCCTTCACCACTCACTCTTAAGATTATTTTTTTTACCTAATTTTATTAATTACCCGATTCGAGATTTTTCGAAAATAGAAAAGATGGGCATCTCATCAACATGAAGCTGATCACAAAAATTCAGCTGTTATTAATAAAAAAATGTTCATGCGACCACGCTCTTCAAATATTTTTTAATACTTGCTGACCCGGCAAACGTGTTGACATACAATATACTTATATTAAATATTTTGGTGGGGTACTTGAGAGGAGGGGAGAGGGGTTAATTGAGATAAAAACTATCGTATATTTTTAGTTGGACCAAACAGCAGTCGACATCTACAAAATTTCATTGAAATCGGTTCTGTAATTTCGTAATGGTCGAAGTCCATCGCGGACAAACAACGTGACACCGATTTTATATATTATATTTTTATGTATAGTATTGGAGACTAACACCTATATCACAGGCAAATGATTTGCTTATGATAAGGGAAGTTTAGTTTCCCAAGCAAAAGAAGAATAACAATCGGTTCAGGCGTTGTCGTCGAATAATCGGGAAACATACGTAAAAAAGATTTCCACGAATTGAAAACCTCCTTTTTTTGCAATTGAATAAAAATACTAAAATATCAAATATACGGTTTTACCAACTCGTTTCAGAAAAATAAAAATATCCTAAATAATTATATTTAGATAAATTTTTACGCCAGAGAAAATATGCCAAATATCTATATCCTGCACTTGTCGCAAAAAAGCGTACCTTGCAAAATACGAGTATACCTACATCCGCAGTCCTCGGCCTATTTACTGAAGTGGCCATTGTCTCTGCTCCTAAGGCTATCAACTGGGGTAAGTTTGCGAGATACGCCGCCCTCACGTAGGGTGAGTCAACAATTCCGCGATCGATACGCAGACCCTCGTGTTAAGGTTCCCATTGAACCGGTGACCTTTTTTATATTATTTTTAACTATGTGTATATTTCCTGGTAGCATTTACAATTTCACTAGTTTTAGAACATAGCTTTCATGCAAAAGGTTTATTTTTTTACGCTGAAGTATCGTTTATCAACCGACTTATCAAAAGGAAGAGGTTGTCAATTTGGTTGTATGTTTTTTTAATGTTTATTACCTCAGAACAAATTTTGAAAAACATTTTTTTTTAGGAAAATATACATCCCGTGTGGTCCTATTTTAATTTGGTAAAGATCTAATGCAGGGTTCCGAAGATACCGCTGGAAATGAGAAGTCGTTTGCTGCAGTTTTACTGCGTTTAAAAAAATATTTAATCTCTATTTCATAGGGGGGTGGTTTGTTACCACTCCCGTGCCTCGAATGAGCACGTAAAGCGGTCAGCCCTGGTTATCGATTGAAATAGTCGAAAATCGTTATAAGGTCGATAAAATGTGGCGATGGGGATCACCACTTATCTCGCCAACCGACAAACCGGTGAATCGTGGTGAACCAGAAAGTCTCTGGTTTACTCTGCCTACCCCGCAATGGAAACGGCGATGATGATACTTTTTATTTCATATCTGTAGCTTCGCCCATTTCTCCTTAGGGATCATCTATACATATAATAAAACCATAGGAAAGTTAATGTATGTCCGGGGTAAACTCAAAAAGTACTGCATGAATTTACTTCAAATTTTGCATGAGTATTACTAACAGGTCGGGTCAACATATAGGCTACATATTATCACGCTATCACTTACGGGGGAGGAACTGTGCGGAGTAAACGAAGTCCGCGCGAACGAAGTCGCGGGCAACAGCTAGTTATGTAAATAAAAAATAACAGCGTCAGCCAGAGTGAACTGAACGTCTGCAGACTTTCCGATTTACAGCGATTAACCGGTGGGTGGATTGGTGGAGGGGATGGTGACCCCCATCTCCCCATTTTACCAACTCTATAATGGTTACTGTTTAATCTTAGCGATAAGCGGACCGACAGCTTTTGTGTAGTGTAAGCTCAAAAATCAGAGCTGCTACTGAGATTTTGGATTTTTGAGATGAATCCGAAAAAAACAATACTTTCCTCGACCCGTGATCAAACCCGGACCGCATGATCTGTGCCGAATAGGCTTAACTCGTAGACCATATGTATATAATGTAGTCGATGCGACAGGCTTACAAGTAAACATATACTAATCCGTGATAAAACTTTGAGTACACTAGCAATAGTTTATACCTATGTAGAATAAATTAAGCATAAGGACACTATCTTTTCTAACGAATGAAATCGCCCTACCTATTCTTTTTTTATATCAAAGACGAGCAGATGGCTCACGGATGCAACAACTATCGCTTCTAGACACTAAAGATGTTAATGGTGTGTTTCTATCTATGTGGCGTGATGCTAATGCCACATGCATAGGTTTACCGGATGCCTTACACTCCACACCACAACATGACAGACACGTATTGACGCTATTGCAGCAGGAATATGTAAAGCTAATAGTGGTACCAGGCCCGGGCGAGACAAGGCAGAACTCTATTACCTATTAGCGCCACCATGGTAGTGACTCGTATGGCCATTGTAGTGACTCGTATGGACATTGTGGCGTACAAACTTGCAACTTCGCAATTCACATAAACTAGTGACAATAATATTTTTATATTTATGTATTAAGTTTTATATGTATAATATAAATTATACAGGACTTATGACTTGCCTTAAACTTGTCTTAACTTAGGACACTCTTTAGTGACATGTCACATTCTTTTCACTTAAGACAGGAAGTGACAGCATACTATTTAGGATTGTCCTAAGCTAAGTAAATGTTAGTGCAATTGGCCATTATAGTGGGTATTGTATGATTCGCACGAATTTAATTCGCACGAAATGTTCGAATCGACAATTTTTAATATTATTTTTTCTGTAGGCGATTCGCACGAAGCCCATTTTTTGGTGTGAGAATCGACAACTCCGAAAATATGTAGTAGGCTATTGGCACGTATTTTCTTTTAAAGAAGACAAGATAAAAAGTACAGTCATGTTCATCTGTTTCAGAAATAATAAAAATAAGGAGAATTAATCGAAGCTCAGATAACAGCTATTTTACTTGAAACTGGGAAAGCCGTGCATAATAATTTTATCATGGAAAATTTAAGTGTTAATTCATTTACTATATTTTTTTGATTGATGTATGTTCAAATAGTAATAATGTATTGCTTAATGAACTAGATTTGATAATTTTCAAATCATGTGATAGTGAATGAAGAGAACGCTTAGAATTTTTTATTTTAATAAACATTTTTGATTAATTTATGTCTCATTTCATATCGATATAAAATACTTAAACCTAATAAGTACTGTGGTACTAGCTAAGGTAATAGTGTGTACTTTATCATCCAATGTTTAATATTAAAACACTTGTACTGTTTCACATTAAATTATTACATATATCAACCAACCGGTTTCGCTTCTAAATAAGCATCATTAGGGCAATTACAACATAAAACTAATAACAAAACACTATTTTTTAGTGTTTTGTTTTTAGTTTTATGTTGTAATTGCCCTGATAATGCTTATTTAGAAGCGAAACCGGTTGGTTGATATATGTAATAATTTATTGTGAAACAGTACAAGTGTTTTAATATTAAACATTGAATGAAAATGGAGTTTCACCAAGTGCCGACGACAAAGAGTGTAGAATGTACTTTATCATAACTGAATTGTACAAAACATAACGTGTGTGCCAATAGCCTACTACATATTTTTGAAGTTGTCGATTCGCACACCAATAAATTAACTTCGTGCGAATCGCCTACAGAAAAAAATTGAAAAAAATGTCGATTTGCACATTTTGTGCGAGTTAAATTCGTGCGAATCATCCAATAACTCATAGTAGGACGACGCGAGGGTTGATATAAGAGTTGTTTGAAAAGTTGTACAAATGTGTACCAGGTTGAGTGTGTTCCAAGTTGTTAAGGAGAGATTTAGCTTATTGTTAGTTAATTGTTTGTATAATATTCCCCGTATTATTTATACATATTTGTATCCCCGTGTTGGCCCGGGTCCCTTTGAAGAATAGACCAATTATCATTCAGACAGGTAATAGGCTATACATTTCACTACCATCGTGACTTCTAGGTGGTAGAGTTCCGCAGTCTCGCCCGTCTTGTCTGTTCCTGCCGCAATAGCGTCAGTGCTTGTCATTGTCGTGTAAGCCGTAACGTACCGGATAGACTTATGAAAAAATTAACAACTTTAGTGATAGGCAATGGATTCTGTTTCCATCAGGAGAGCCATCTTTTTAAATTAAAACACAATGGCCTTTATAGTCATTACCTTTCAAGTAGACTTTTTTATATATAAATAAGCAGATGGCTCTCCTGATAGAAAGAGACAAGCATCGTCTATCAGCACCAAAATCTTAATGTTGTGTTGCTATCTTTATGGCGGGGTCTCTCCACATGCACAAATTTACCGGCTACCTTATCCTCCAAATCGGAACACAACAGTGACAAGCACTGACGCAAAAGTTATGAGATGTTTAGATACACGCATACATACACCCGCACATACATACACACAAACAGACATACTAGTGACATGGTGAAAACTCGATTTTCGAAAATCGGGACAAAATCAGTAACTTCCTTATCTACATACGTAACGAGAAGTTAAAAAGAACTAGCTGACTACTAGATCCACGATTTAAATCTAAATCATAATTAGATCAGCCTAAGTGATGGTGTTATCAATGGGAATCAAATGAAGACAGTACGTGAGATGAGATTTATGTTGTAATAAACGGATACCACCTTTGGCAAACATTATGGACCAGGGTCACCATCAATGTTACTGTAGTCGGACAAACTTGATAGCTTTTTTATCAAACTTGTAGATGGCTATACTGACGATAAGGCACAGACATCGCATATATAGTATTTAAAGAAAAACCAGACTGATCTGTTAGGTTGCACCACTTCGCATTTATAAAAAAAACACTTTATTTGAAACAACTGTTTATTATTACTTTACTACACAATATTATTTAGTTAGATGGACTTAACACAATACGGTTTTAAACTTGGATCACACTTCGCGATGCCCTGATGAAGGGAGGATTATTTAAAAACTCAGTATTTTTATTAATATAATCACTATATTACTTTTTTAATGATGTCATCAACCTGCCTATATGCCCCTTTCGGGTCGGACAGTTTTTTGTTACTCACTTTATATACCGAATATGTTAATAGTGCGTTGCCATCTGTGTAGCGTTTATCATATAGAAAGATATTAATTTTCCTCTGTGTTGGTCCGGATTCTCTTTGAAGAATAGACCTGCCTTTCTGCCAGGCGACTTATAAAAGGCGACTGATTGGCTATATGCGTCACTCCATCGTACTCCATACTACTAGGTGGTAGAGTTCTGTAACGTCTCGCCCGGGTATATGGTACCATCACTTTATCTATTCCTGCCGCAATACCGTCAATGCTTTTCAGTTTCGTGTAAAAGCTCGTTGGATAATATAACCGGTAAACTTATGCATGTGGCATTAAGACCCCGCCACAAGGATAGCAACGCACCAATAATATCTTTTTTTTTTCGAAATGAACTTAAGCAGTTGGTCCAAATGACCGCTACTGCGAAACCGGGCTTTGATAATAATATCTTTAGTGTTAATAGGCGGTGGTTGTTTACATCAGAAGAGCCATCTGCATGTTTGCTATCTTATGTTAAATGAAAGAAACTCTTTTCTGAGTCAACTCAAAATTAAAGCCACACACAGCTACACACCATTGATGTCATTGGTGTTTTAGGCGATAATTCTCTCTTTCTATCAGGAGAGCCGTTTGCTTGACTGTAGTCTTTTGTAATAAAAAATCTCAGTAGCAGTCCTGAATCTGGTGGTGGGGTGTTTAACCCTTTGCCTAAAGAAATTGTAACGATACTGATAGTCCCCGTTAAAATAAATAAGAAGAAGCCTCAGTTGGTAAATTTCGCGGTGGAGATAACCGACCATTTCGCAGATAATAAACTGGTGAAACGTAGTGAATCTTAGATATTGATATTCAGTTCACTCTGCCTACCCCCCAAATGAAGTCATTATGATATTTGTATTTTAAATTCAAACTGTCTGATATTATTGCAATATTAAAATATTTATAATGTCACGACACACGATTTAGTAATAGTATTTTATTTACAGTAATAAATATATTTAACGATATTTACTGGCTATAAACGTTTTATTATAGAATTTAAACCCAGTTAAATTGCAATAACCTACTTCCACTCCTTTATTTCTGGAACCCAAAATCAGATACTTAACAAATTTATATGGGATTAAACGGAAACTATAGCCTTCCAAAAGAAGAATTTTCCAGATTGCTTCAGGGTCTTTAGTAATCAAGGAACATACAGATTCTGATGAATTAGAACTTCCTCCTTTTAGTTCTAATGTCTTTCTTCCAATGTGCGAATGTTTACTGCACAAAATAAAACTTACACCTTGGTTACTTACGGTTGGTCGTACTTGCGTACTTGTATTGATGCATGCGATTATAGCCAGATCTTAGGAAAATGTAAGGAATTTTACCAGCATTGGTTCAAGAGACAGTTAATAGTACCTTTTTCTAATTTAAGTTTAGCTCGAGGAAGGATGTGAGGTTTTCCCTGTGGGTTAGTCAGGGCTTCGTTTTAAGATTAGGCCAACTGTCTTTCTGCCAGGCTGATCGTAGGAGGCGATCGATTGGTTACACCTGACACCTAATGTCGCTATCATCATGACTACTAGATGGTAGATTTCTGCAAGATCTTGCTCGGGTATATGGTACCACCGCTTCACCTATCCTAGCCGCAATAGCATCAATGCTTGTTAATGTCGTGTTCCGGTTTTATGGGAAAGCTAAACTTATACATGTACTCATCAACGATGTAGCGTTATCGGCTTCGGTTTAGACTATAGGTGCATAGAGATCTTGGTATGAATCTGAATATGTGCCCGATTTGGCTACATGTTGCACTGTGACAGCAACAATGGCTTGATCGATCTTGATAAAAATGGATATAAAATGAAAACATGTGATAACGCAAATGATAGGCCATATATTTTTTTATCGTCATTGAATTAATGCCCAGCGATGCGGGAGGGTATTCTGTCAAGTGGGTCTGCCTATCTGTATATTTCGTCATATTTCAGGCATGGCTTGACTGATCTTGATTTCATTTGAAATGAAAACACGTGATGTGTAAACAATGAAAAAATGTGAAAACACGTGATAACGCTAATTACAGGCTATATAATTTTTTTGTTTGTCTGCCTATACGTCCCGTTTATAATGTTACAAAAAATGGAATGACAAAATCTAAATCATTATCTGTACATACTATAAATTTATAGTGTCTGTGTGTACATTCAATTTCTTGTTTATGTACACTACTGAAATTTCTAAAGTATGCATGAAAATTATTGTTTTTTTTAATGATTTACATTGAATGAAATGAAACAAAAAAATCACAATGATATTTCACTGTCACCTGTGATATTTCACTGTCAATGATTTACACTCATAAAATTATCCGTACGTCAAATGATCGTAAACTATTAAAAATGAAGTATTAATTATAACCACAGCCGCTCCTATATGAATTGAAAGATTTCATTAAGATTGTGATATTTCACAGACTAAATGAAGGTAGGTAGCAAATGCGATGTATGGGAAATGCATTTCATATAGAATTTCACATGGTATTCGTGAAATGTTCCATGCCCTACTTCTAAGTAGCTTTCAAAGAAATATGTGTGAAGTTTTCTTTTAACTTGTCTGTCCTAAATATTACAAAAATGTTGGTGACCCCGTCCACCTCGCCCACGTTGTTGTGATTACGTCTAAAGATAGCGGAATATAGAGCGAATGTTCACGCGTACTCGCTACATTAGCTTTTGGCAACTGTGCACATCAATCTGTATTCCAAAATAAATGCTGGAACCGAGTGATGTTTCGTTTTATTGCTAGCGTTGGCTAATAATAAAATGATATCGTGGCGTTGTTTAAATTTTTCTATCAATAGAAACCGCTAGGTGCTTGGCAGGAGTGCTGCTAGGCTGAGTAAATGTTGTTAATTCGTTTTTCATAATTAGAGACAGTTGTACCTTGGTAGACTTTTTGTGCTTCTTTTTTTTAGAAAAATATTTAGATACAGTTTTTTTTTAATATCGTGAGATGTGAGATAGCAAACAAGCTCTTGGCTCTTCTTATGGAAGGAGACAACCATCACCCTATAAACAACAAATATACTAATGATGTGTTGCTATCAGTGTGGCGGGATACTAATGTCATATGCATAAGTTTAACGGCTACCTTACTCTCAAACTAGGACACGACAGTGACAAGCGTTGATGCTACTGTCGCAGGAACAGGTAAGGTGGTGGTACCAGACCCTAAACTCCACCAACTAGTAGTCACGATGTTAATGAAAAGTATAGCCAATCCTTCGCCTTTTATGAACTGCCTAGTAGAATAGACAATTATTTGTTCTTCAAAGGTTGCCCGGACTAAAACATACTGATTAAATGTCATGTAGGACCATCCCATATTTTGAGGTAATAGTTAATAATTCTCCATTGACATGAATACTAGTACCACAAAAATTTCCGAGATGGCGCTATGTCAGCATGAGAGCGGATAATTCGAAGTATTAAATGAAAACTTTTTTCTTGTGTTAAATTGCGTTTTTAGGGTTCCGAAGTAAACTAGGAACCCTTATAGTTTCGCTATAGTTTCGTCCGTCCGCAGTCTAGCGCAGAGATCCTTAGTACCTGAAAGCTGTGATTTGGCAAGAATATACATATTATTAGTCACGGCAACAAATTGGTAACATAAGATTTTGAAAAATATTTAGGGTAGCTCGTTTACATGTAAAGTGGGAATGTAATAATTTTTCTTGTGTACCCCAAATTTTGTAGGTTTGTGAAACAATTTTTCGATTAAGGGACTCGCTTGTGAAATATTAAGCTTTATAATGCTAATTTTTGTTTAGTCAAATGTCTCTCCCCCTCTCCCAGCTAAATGGTTTGTTTTGAGGGTCGGAAAAAATTGACGGTAGTACTAAATATATATATACATATATATATATATATATATATATATATATATATATATATATATATATATATATATATATATATATATATATATATATATATATATATATATATATATATATATATATATATATATATATATATATATATATATATATATATATATATATATATATATATATATATATATATATATATATATATATAACAAAGTAATAAAGAAAAAGGTTTACGAGTTTTTGAGTAATAGTCGACCAAATATAAAAAAATCTTGAAGTTTTATAGGTGGTACACCTGTGGTGCGGATATATCCGCCATTTAATAAAAGCCGTCTTCTTAATTCGCATTATTGTGATGAAGTTTTTATTAATTTAAATTTGCAAGTTTTCACAATAAATTGTTTATTCTTGTCTTTTAAGTAAAGAACTTGATCTTGAGATTTAATTGATTTTTGAGTTGTGTGTCATCTATCAATAAGCAGGAATTCGTTCCATTTTCTTATTTGGGTTCTTTTTTAACGAACTCAATGATTAGGTGTAATAACTATATTAAACTTCGGCTATAAGCACGAATTTTATCAACTGACTTTTCAAAACGAAGGAGGTTCTTAATTCGTCTGTATGTTTTTAAATGTTTCTTACCTCAGAAAAATTAAATTAAATTGAAAATTCTATTTCTATTTGGTCCCATACAAATTTGATAATGATCTGATCTAGGGTTTCAAAGATCAACAACATTGAAATTCGGTTGTAACAGTTTTACTGTGACTAAATTTAGATACAAAAAACAAAAAACTTCATTCTTGTACCAAATTTGAATATTTTTCATTATTATTGATGATAGAGTCAGCAATATCCTTATTATTTAACTTCGTTTGAATAACGATACAACTTGCACTATTAGCATCACTTTTAACGAAAAAACGGAGGTTTTTTTGTCGGTTTTCGGTCGGTTCGGATTTTGACACGTATATAAGCATGTAGCATCGTTGGAATTAAATAATATTTGAGTATGATGATCCAAGGCGTCCAAACATGTGTACTAAATTTCGTAAGTGTATACCTATTTATATGTTTATCCACGAATTTCTCGCAAACTAAAGCCATATCGGAATTCTTTTTAATTTAAATCAGGTATATTCCACCTTAGGAACAGTTCAACATAGATTCACTAGTCTTTGGGATTGGGTATATTTGACAGATATTTGAAGTCGGGTTAATTGTGAAATTACTTTTATTAACATTACTAGCTGACCCAGCAAACTTTGTTCTGCCTTTTAACTACTCTTATTTTTTTTCTATGTTTTCTCGCCTTTTAAACGTTCCCTAGACTTCAACAATTAATTCAAAACGAAAATTAGACAAATTGGTTCAGCCGTTCTTGAGTTTTAGCGAGACTAACGAACAGCAATTGATTTATATATATATATATATATATATATATATATATATATATATATATATATATATATATATATATATATATATATATATATATATATATATATATATATATATATATATATATATATATATATATATATATATATATAGTAGTCAGGGTCACTAACCGCTCGACCAACAGGTATATATATATATATATATATATATATATATATATATATATATAGATTATATTAACCTACGTTAACATCACAGCTTAGACTGTCATGCGTTAATTTTATTGCAATAGCACCGTTTTAATTTTATATTTAATAGCCCAGTATATTGGTTTTTCGTTCACATAACGTTAAGTGGTGTAGAGTTCGAACGTGAAAGTATACAATTTCCTTGAATAGTGTAATATCCACAATCTTTAAAGTAAGAGTGAATAAGAGTTTCTAGGTGTTGCTTTAAAGCTTATAATATGCTTTGACCTTCGACTATTAAAATCTATATACATATAATAAAATCGTAGGAAAGTCAATGTATGTCCGGGGTAAACTCAAAAAGTACTGCAAGGATTTACTTCAAATTTTCCATGAATATTACTAACAGATCGGGTCAACATATAGGCTACATATTATCACGCTATCTATCACCTACGGAGGAGGAGCTGTACGGAGTAAGCGAAGTCCGCGCGAACGAAGTCGCGGGCAACAGCTAGTGTACAATAAATTTAGTTGTTAAAATATTGCAGCATAGTAATAGTTTTTAAATATATAATATAATACAGCATAATAATAGTACTTATCAAATAGGGCATATCTCTTGATTTTTATTGTTGAATAGTAAATTGCAATCAATTGGTGATGATCCTTAACACTAACTTAGTACTATACATATATAGTACTAGGGTTATCCTTATCAAATGGTACATGTCTACTTGTTTTAAAGTAAAAGGTTTTTAATGAACAGCTGAATTTCAAAATAATATAATGAGGTCTATTCTTCCATATCGACTAAGAATTTTCAAAAAAGATTTTAGTTATCGTTCTACAAATTTTACATTATAAGCTTGACGTAAGTTCTTCTCTGTAATTACGACAAGATTTCATCACAAAGGGCTTTAATATTGGGGGCTGGTAAAACGGAGATTAAATGTTTGCGCAGGGTGCGCGCGTCTGCGTACATCCTGTTGTTTCCCAGTAGCGCCGCCGGGCCGCCGCCGGCCGGACTGCCATGTAGCTCAACGCCACACGTCTTCCAGCGGTCTCACCGCATTAGAATTAAGAAAACAAGTCTTCCATTAGATTTAAGTTAATTAGGATGCAACGTGGCAGAGCAACGCGTCGCGAACAAAACGATAGAGTCGTCTTCGAACGTCTTTGGCGAGGCACATTTCAAGCGGTTCTCGCTGGCCCACAGCGACGACCGCGTGCCTCCTCCCACGATCCCAACCAGGAACTCCCCACATTACCTATGCAACATCCCAATGCTGATGATGCTCTAGAACCAGCTCTTAGGGCTCTTTTAGCTGGTCTCAGGGGCTGCTGTTGTAGATGTAATTGCGCAGTGGAAAGAAACAACGTTAATAATAATTTACAGGTCTGTCTCTCCAACGATGAGAGGAGGTCCATGCGGTCCGTGATAAGGTGTGCGCTCATTTTATCGATTGCCATAGTCCCGTTTCTCCACGGCAAACCACACGACACGTTATGCGGTTACTACAAGACTTATTATCTCTGTAGCCTATTTTTATGCTATTAATAAATCATTTTTTTTTTCAGCAAAACGAGTCATTTTTATACATACACCTTAAATAAAGTACTTTGTGCACAAATTTCTTTACTTGTCTGTCTTTACTAATCAAATATTGTTATTAATCATATAATATATGATCTTGATACATGCAGTATTTTTCAATACAATAACTTATCTTTTGAGAAAAGGTTCCTTTTAATATATTTCTCTACATCTTTAATAGTTATTTTAAGCATTCGATGACTACAAATGTAGGCTTTACATGTGTTCAAAATATCGCATTTATGTACAGACACGTGTAACCCGAAATTCAGAAAAATCAAGGGTCAAGAATATTTATTGAATTCTTAATTTTAAAAAATGTAGTGTCGTGTAAATATGTTGCCATGTAGAAACGTAACTAACTAACTAGGTCGATAGAAGCTATAAAATATCAACATTTTTAATCTTATACCGTAGCCTTTAATTGGAATATAAACGATTTCACAGTTGTTTTTTTTACAATCAACTTCACATTGTTTGATACTGATTGCAATTGGTTTTAGTATATTTTTTAAATACTAAATTAATTTATAATTTCCATATTTTTAGCGCACTTAAGTGCTATACAGGTAATTATGATCTTGTAATGTAAAGTTACAAAATGTATTCGAGTTGTATTATATTTAAAATATTATGTTGTTGTCATGATTGTCGATAGAACACGGAATTTCTTACGCTAATACATTGTGTGTTTACTTAATTGCCGATACATTTCGATCTTAAAGACGGCAGAAGTGGCTATCCATCAAACAGTCGCTGCGATAGTTAGATCAATACACTGTCAAAAAGAAAAACATAAGATAATATGAATTTTTAAATTACATTTACCCGAGATGTCTCAAAATCTAACACGATAATGAACGTGGCCGTCAGCCAATTTAATCGAACAGCCAGGGCTATTCAATTAAATTGGCTGATTAGTGTCATGTAGATTGGATAAAAATTTATCCAATTTACAATTGGATAAAAATTTATCCAATCTACACATATATCAATGAATCTACATGATATTAATATATGCCATTTAATAGTCAACTGTCTAGCGTCTTTATACTCGAAAAAATACTAAAAGTTTGGTTAATCAACGATTTAAATGGAAATTAAAATAGAGATTAAAAATGCATCTGGCAAATATTTAGCTATACATTTTTATGTTTGTTTTAATTACTCGAATAAGTATATAGCCACATTAAATAATATTAATTACTTAAATGTTGGATTTGGATCAATAATTTTTATTTTGGTCTTGATATATATAATATGTAGAGTTAATTTAATAAACCTTAATTTTATTTTCCTGATATTAGTTGTAAATAAGGATGATGAAATGTGAATTATGATGGCACATGAAAAGAAAATTGAAAAATTCACACATTTTTGGCTACGTTGCTAAATAATATCTCCGCATTAGCTTCACATAATAATACTGTAATAATCGCATTGAATTAGTATGATATAAATTAATATATTTACATGTTAATATAAATATAGATTATAAAAATAGATATATTAAAATGACGAAGGATTTTGCTGCACTACGTTTTTGTACACTGTATTTTTAAACATTTTTAACATTGAAGTTGTACTATTATAAGCAGATTCTTGTTATAATAGGGAAGCCCGAGATGCTAATGTGTAGTTACTCGAGCGTCTTTGCGACATATTATTGGATTTTGTAGATTAAACTATACAAAAATATGGGGTTATACAATGTTTTTCAATTCAATGGTGGGGAATACTTTACAGATAAAAAATGTGAAAACAGAAACAGTGATATGGAAACACTGAGGCGCGTCAGATTCTTAGATGAAGGAAATTACTAGATAAGAATAATTAAGCCTCGTTATCTATGTAGCATATCGGTGGCAACTAATTTTAGGGGTAGGGTGATTATAATTAAATAAAACTGTTGTTTTTTTATTTACATAACAAAATAAATAATTACAAAATAAATAAATTTTATTTAATTGTAGTTACCCCATCCCTAAAATCAGTTGCCACCAATATGCTAAATAGATAACGGGGTGTAGAAATGACTAAGGAAAAAACTTGTAATTTCGAGAAATGGCGGACTTAAGTACAGCTGTGTACATATCAATTGACAAAATGTCAAGACTTAAATCCTAAAAAGTATCAACATTTTACCGATATTTCGAATATAATTTTTATTTAAATAGGATTGAATAGAACACCGGTTAAAACCAGAATATGAAGATGTTATATTTAAGTATCAAATACGTTTAAATACGTACCCGTGCAATGATTGATTTGGCGATTTCGTTCTACATCCTATAATGCTGCAATTAGACATCATCTTTAATATTTTTTCACGTTTATATTTAAGATACAGACCACAATTATTGAAAACTACAATTATTTAATTAAAATCGGTAAATATTTAGTAAACATAATCATTTAACGTTTTATGAACGTTGACAGCATTTATTACTAATCGCGAACCGGCTGCAAGCTGTTTAAGGTGACATTATTTTCTTAAATGATTTGAAATTAGAGCACTGACAAAATATTTGTAGCTTTGTCTATTATAAAAATTCGAACTTGTTAAACAGAGATAAAACCATTTTTATATATTCAGCGTTGGAATTCATGCTATTTTACAATTTTTATTGCTTATGGAAATTAATGCCAATTCCTTATCTTCTCTTGTCAAAGGTCAGATTAAGGTATGGAGAGTTAATTCCCAGCTAAAATGATAAAATGTGCAGTTTCAAGTGTAGCATGAGGAAGTGAGAGGGTCACAAATTTGCAAAGAAAACGTTGTCTTGACATTCTCGAGCGCGTCTGAATTTTCTTTTATTTCAGAAGAAATGATGTAAGAATAACGAAAAAATATAACAATTTCCACAAGCTAAAGTTTTCGGAATTTTGATCTTTTTCTGTCCTAGTTACGCGCCACTACATAAAGGGCTTATATTTGGTGGAAAGCCTTAACAGTATGCGAGGTGTTAATTTGACGCGCTCGAGTAAATACCAAAATCCCATCTTGGGCTCCCCTGCTATTAATTTACGTAAAAATATTTAGTATTCTTATCTTTTTAGTAACTGTTTTATTTACTTACTTACGCTATTGTCAGTCCCTAGACTGACAATAGTGTAAGTCTGGAGAAGTCTACTACAGAACTGTTTTTAAGATTAATTATTTTCACATGCCCATTGACTGACCTTTTAATATATCTATGTACTTATTGATACTATATCCACACATCGTTGGAATGTTTCGATTATTGCTCATCCAAAAAAATGTGTATAATAATTGTATATACAAAAATAATTGTAATGTAAACACTATCCTGTTTTTATATAACTTTCAGTATTATAAACTACAGGTTATAAGTTTGTCATTTTTAATTACTTTGCAGCTGTATAATGGTTCAATTTAATTTATAAGCCAATTTTATTAAACTGCAGTTTGTTAAAACTGAAATCAAACATGTACAAGCCATAACTCCTAATTTATTTTCTGTTTACAGTGTGCGCGAAACACATGCAGTGGCTGAAGCCCAGCAAGAAAAGAACGCCCGCTTAAGAGATGCATTCGGGATATCACCTCGTTTCGTGGAGGGTACCAGCTTGGACCCTGAAAGACGGGCAAGAGATGAAGCACAGAGATATCCTCTCGTAAGGACGCCGAGCAATGAACGGGAGGAACGCGACACAATTGTAACGAAGAAGAAGAAAAAACGAAGGTAAGGGAATATTTTTTTTATTGGGTACAGGTAGCGAATTGATAGCTCAGAGCTGCTGACCATACAGCGTGTAAGAGACCCTGTACCGAAAAAATTAAGAAAACATGCCATTCTTACGTGGTAGCCATAATCGCAATTCCTTTTTTTGTGGGACATGTAAAATTTGCGTTTTATGATTTTTTCTTATTTTCACGACACCCAACGTAAAGCGTGCATTGCTCAGATTCGTTACCCCGCGGCGTACTTACGAGCCAGCCGTTTATTTTGCGCGACATGCGGTGTATGACTTTGCCTATTTTGTTTATTTCCTTACAATTTTCTGTTTTTAGAATAGGCACTGTTAAGTATTTAAATATATCAAATTATACAAAATTGAGGTAGAAAAATCGTCAAAAATATCAAAAATTTCCCACACTAATTTCCAAAGGTTTTCATCTCATAATTAATGTCTAAATCCATGGCTTCAACTTTCGGTAGACCGTCCCTTGCGCCCTATACAATGTGTGCGTTACAAATCAATCTTTTACACTTGTAACACAACATTAAATATTAAATCGGCCGTACTAAATTAATAAATTGTGTCGTCCGGTTGTTCCATATAACACAAATACCATGAAATCACCTTACCTCGTTCTTGTTCTGAAATCACATAGTTATTAACCACTCTTACCCTCGGAGTGCGTGTTGTTGCAAGACAATCTTGGGACAAAAATGGCAATTTCGTATGATAACGATGCATGAGTTTACAGTCTACCTTACCCTTCAAACTTGTACACGATGGTGACAAGCATTCTATGATAATGCAGTTGAAGTAGTAAAAGTAATTACAAGCTCAGAGAAGAACTTTTCCATCTAGTAGTCGCGACGGTAGAGAAACGTTTAGCGTTAGCTCGCCTTATATAAGCTGCCTGGCAGGTAGAAAAATTGTCAATTAACCAAAATTGATCCAGAATGATTCAAAAAATAATCCAGAATTCAAGGATGGTTTTAGGAAAAGTCCAGATGATAATATGACACTGAAATTACCAAATATAACCAACGTCCGCTGTCGGAACAACGTCATCTAATATTAGCTATTGTATATCTTATATTATTAGATAGCACCCGACCAATTTGATAAACAGACATCAGTCTTGGTTTCTCCCAATATTTCTCACGGTTTAATTTGCTATTCTTTTAATATGTTCGAACCAATGGAGCATGCCCTATCTCATTTTAACGCTGATATATTTGAAACTAAACCACTCTCTCACATCAGTATTACGAATGCAATCCGCTAGAGTTACCCAAAAGATTTTTCGCAAATCTTAAATTTTGGCCGCGTTAATTCTGATTTAATACCCTTTTTGACAAAACCAGCTCTTGCTTCCGTACAATGGCGTTGAGGTAAGCACAGAATTAGGCAGGGCAAGACAGGCACCACGATCTAGGATTGTGCTTTGAAGGAGTTTCTTCTACGTTCCAGTCACTCTATTCCCTACACACACATTTCTATTGCCCGGCTCCTGTATCAGTAAAATGACTCGTATTACGTACGAATAGAACATTTTTTACGAGGCGTAAGTTAAAACTGTTCCTACAGATGTCAAACTACCAAACGTCCAAACAACTTGTGGAACGCCTTGTTATTATTAAATTGGTTGCTTATGGTTACTACTATGAATGACGGGTCGTTGATTGTAAGGATCCGACAATATCAGCGGTGTAACTTCCATTCCTGCTAAAAGTACATCGTAGATACAGTACCCGGCGATAAATATTGCACATCGACCTTTGGAAAGAGACAATCGGCTAATTTCGGCTTCGTAGAGCGTTATCTCTGTCGCACAAAATACAAACAGTCCGGTACCTATTAGGAGCTGTTAAAACAAGTATGATTTGCTTCTTTTGATATTTTTATTCTTTGTATAAAATACACTAATTTTTCTATAAGTGATGGCTTTAGGTTGGGGTAAAATAAAATAAAAAAACATTTTTACATTATGTTTACGTATTTAATTATTTTGGAACATTACAGCTTTAGTGTACATAATAAACACCATTATACCTATTGCTAAAATGAGACATTGCAATAAAAATAATAATAATTCTAATTCTCAATTACTTCCATTTCACTATCTGTGCTCTCAAAGAGGTCAATATCACTGTCACTATCAGCCGTATTTATTACTAATCTATCAGTGTAATTGTCTAAACTGTGTTGAATTCTTCTATATTCATTCTCACATTTGATTGCATGATCGCAAACCTTTTTCCACTCTTCAGCGCCGATCATGTTTACTTTTTCAGTCAATAATGTTTTTACTGTAGTTAAGTTCATACCCACATTTCTAGAGGCTACATAGCCTTTCAGTTGAGACCATATATTTTCAATTGGATTAAAATCCGGATGATATGGTGGCAATCGCAACACAGTGTGCCCATGTTCGGCAAGTATTTTGTCCACAGAAAACTCTGTATACCTCTCCTTGTGCTGACATATAATAGCGTAAATCTGGGTTTTTGTTAATTTTGGATCAACTGGAATTTCATGTCTGTTTAACCAGTTGATCATTTCCCGTTTAATGGTGTTTGAGTTGGGGGGTCTCAAACGTTAGTTAGACGTTAGTCTCAAACGAATGGAATACCTTGATAAAATACGCAAATTTCGCGAAACAGGAAAAAATATCGTCTACATGGATGAGTCATATATACATGCATCCCACACTAAAGGGAAATCTTGGAGTGACGATAAGAAAAAAGGAGTAAAAAAGCCAATTTCAAAAGGTCAACGTTTGATAATAGTTCATGCGGGAAATGAAAAAGGCTTTGTACCCGGTGCTTTTTTAACGTATAAATCCACGGACACTACAGGTGACTATCACAATGAAATGAATAACGATAACTATGAGAAATGGCTGGTTAACCAATTAATCCCAAATATACCCAGTGATTCTGTTCTAGTTATCGACAACGCACCCTATCACAACAAGTATGTTGAGAGACCCCCCAACTCAAACACCATTAAACGGGAAATGATCAACTGGTTAAACAGACATGAAATTCCAGTTGATCCAAAATTAACAAAAACCCAGATTTACGCTATTATATGTCAGCACAAGGAGAGGTATACAGAGTTTTCTGTGGACAAAATACTTGCCGAACATGGGCACACTGTGTTGCGATTGCCACCATATCATCCGGATTTTAATCCAATTGAAAATATATGGTCTCAACTGAAAGGCTATGTAGCCTCTAGAAATGTGGGTATGAACTTAACTACAGTAAAAACATTATTGACTGAAAAAGTAAACATGATCGGCGCTGAAGAGTGGAAAAAGGTTTGCGATCATGCAATCAAATGTGAGAATGAATATAGAAGCATTCAACACAGTTTAGACAATTACACTGATAGATTAGTAATAAATACGGCTGATAGTGACAGTGATATTGACCTCTTTGAGAGCACAGATAGTGAAATGGAAGTAATTGAGAATTAGAATTATTATTATTTTTATTGCAATGTCTCATTTTAGCAATAGGTATAATGGTGTTTATTATGTACACTAAAGCTGTAATGTTCCAAAATAATTAAATACGTAAACATAATGTAAAAATGTTTTTTTATTTTATTTTACCCCAACCTAAAGCCATCACTTATAGAAAAATTAGTGTATTTTATACAAAGAATAAAAATATCAAAAGAAGCAAATCATACTTGTTTTAACAGCTCCTAATAGGTACCGGACTGTTTGTATTTTGTGCGACAGAGATAACGCTCTACGAAGCCGAAATTAGCCGAGTGTCTCTTTCCAAAGGTCGATGTGCAATATTTATCGCCGGGTACTGTATGCATACTCCTCCACTCGTTCCAATTATTATCAATCTCAACTCTTACATCCGTTCTGGTTACTTCCCTTTCAAATATATTCGCCTTGGTTTTCTTCGCATTCAATTGTAAGGCCATATTCTGGAATTCATATTTCATAACTGTGGTTACCACAAAAATGATTATCGATAATAGCTGTAAGTGTTTTAAAAGAAGATAATAATAATGTATTTAATTGTTCCAGCGCGTCACCAGAAGCGAAGAAATCCAAGAAGAAAAAATCAAAGAAGAATAAAAAAGAAAAGTAAGCATAATTTTAAACATTCGTCATGATTACTTTCATTTAAACAGTACATAACTTGTTTTGTTTGTATTAGACAGCTGACTCTCCAATTGTCTAACAGGCAAGTAAAATTTATTTTTATCGTTTTAATTGTCGTTTCAAATGACGAAATATTAAACGGTGGTGTTAATTTCAGTCAGAAGAAAATGCTATGGAGACTCATGAGTAGGTATGCATTCATAGGTAACTTTCTATCTGTACTTATTCTTCAGGGAGAAGACATACTGTTGTATGACCACAGTGTGTAATACGTCAAATAATTTACGCTTGAAAGCCTGGTACTATACAAAGATTTTAATTTTTACAATAACAACTAACTACTAGGTGGTAGATCTCCAGCGTCGGACTGGCCCATATAGTTGAGATGGCATTTGTTAGCCAGGCCCCAGTCTATGTAGGCCTCGGGCTTACTTTAAGTCAGGTGGTATGTAGGATAGGGAGCCCGCATAGATTAGGTCCAGCTCTTACGATCTAAATGTAAAATAATTCAAATAATTACTTCATAGTTCATACAAATTAAAAAAATGAAATAGGTTGGATAATAGGCTGACATCTACTATTATCCAGTCTCAGTCTCACGCGGGCCCTTCCAGTCCAGTCCGGCCCTGTAGAGCTAGCTCTCTAACATCTCGCCCAAGTTCGGTACCATCGCCTTACTTATTCTTGTCGCCATAGCGTTGAGGATAGCTATTGTCATGTTCCGGTTTGAAAGGTAAAATAGTCCGTAAAATTTTCTATGTGGCATTGCATTTAGCCACGCGGATGGCATGACGCCATTAACATCATTGATGCACCATTGGATATGTTATCTATATCAGGACACCATCTGCGTGTTTGCCATTCTTCTCAGACAACAACTTGGCGAATTTTGCGTCTTGACTTAGGTTTGCACACTTACAAAATTCATCTGATCCAGGAACTGAAAGTAAACGACCATAGACAATGACGTGTGTTCGCTGAATGGACTCCTGGCACGCGCGGAACTGCCCGAACAGAACACCCATTTTCCTAAAACAATTTATCATTTGCACGTATTGTTGAACCCTAAATCCATCCATAGTGATTTGGCAAAATAGACTGAATAAATGACAGGCAATTTGACACACGTAGCTTCAACAAGATGGCCGCTATCAACGGTCAAACTTCGGAAATCCCTATTGAAAGACCTTTACTAACAGTAACAACTTAGGTCTGTTTCGGAGTCTTATCATTTATACGTGTTACTATATTGGTTTAGGTATGATGAAGAAGGTGAAGGTGAACCGCCTCAGCACTTTTTAAAAAACGGTCCCATACATATATCTTTTTTATTTTTTGATATCATAAGATAGTAAACAATCAGATGGTTCTCTTAATGGAAAGAGACAACCACCACTTATAAACATTAAAGATGTTAACGGTGCGTTGCTATCCTTGTGACGAGGTCTTAATGCCAATGTATAAGTTTACTCCTCCAAACCGGAACACCACAGTGACAAGCACTGACGATATTGCGGCAGGAATAGGTAAGGCGGTTGTAACCAGACTAGGGCGAGACAATGCAGAACTTTACCACCTAGTAGCCACGATGGTAGTGACTCATCTAACTTTACTCTTTTTGTTAACAAATTTGCATATTTGCAATTTTAAAATAAAAAGAAAAAAAAAACTGTGTTTTCGATCTGTATTAATATTACCAGAATGTACAAACATAAGAATCAATAGCTTATTAATGTAATTAAGCAAATAATTCTACATCTGTTTGGGTTTACAGTTTGTATGTTTTCCATGACGTTATTTTTGAGCACATTAAAATAATCTTAGTTTTAAATACTCGGATTTTTTGTTTGTTGAGAATGAGGTTTAAATATTAAGGACAATTTAATTAGTGTTTAATTCTTTTGGTTTTTATTATTTTTTACCTTAAATATAAACAACTCTGTCAACTAGCATTAGCGTGTAGCCCGCTTTTCGGTAATTTTGATAAAAGTAGCCTATGTGTTATTCCAGGTCATCATCTACCCGTGTGCCAAATTTCATTCAAATCCGTTCAGTAGTTTTTGCGTGATTGTGTAATAAACATTCATCCATTCAAACTTTCGCATTTTTAATATTAACTAGGTGACCCGCGCAACTTCGTCTACGTCACATAAGAGAGAGAGAAGGTCATAGGGACCTATAATACTCGTACCATTCCATAGGAAGTAACTTTAATTAATCCACGAACCACTCGAAAACTATTGAAACAAACAATCATACCTACAGTGCTAATTAAAACCAGGAGAGGTCGTACCTATGTCTGCTATATTTGTAGGTAGGTACATTCATTTGAAGTTTGCTGATTTTTTTAATATCTATGGTAAGAGTATAAAAAGCCTATTATATAGTCATCCCACTATGAACATGATCAGTTAGACTGAAACTATAGTAAAAAATGGCACGGGAACTGTGATATCTCCTAAGTTATTGGTTGAAATCAAACGAAGTAAAGGGCGATTTCATTCAAAATTAAATATTTGTGATAAATAACTAATTTATTTAGATATATTAATACAATGTTTATTAAAACACCGTCGCAAATATTGCATTGTGATAGAACAAATTTGATTTACCATAAAAACGGCCATAAAATGTGAACCCTAATACATAGATGTACACTATCGTGGACTTTTTTTTACAACTTTTTAAGATGAACAATTCGATCATACACGATTTTTGCGTAACATTAACCGTAAACGCAGCGCATGCCAGGAAAGTTCTCAAAAGGAAAAAAATCCCTGCTTAGACCACAGTTTTCGTTGATACTCTGATCCTGTTCGTCGTAGCGTGATGATATACGGTCTATAACCTTCCTCGATAAGCAGGCTTTCAAAAAGAATTATTTAAATCGGTTCAGCAGTTTTCGAGATTAGCGCGTACAACCAAACAAACTACAATTTTATAATATTAGTATAAATATAGATACTCGTAATCTATACATATAATAAAATCGTAGGAAAGTCAAAACTGTACATTGAATATTTTTTTAAAAGAATACTTGGGGCGTGATCTACAATCGATATCGAAGCCAAAAATATGGTTTTTAGAATTTTTGTCTGTTTGTCTGTATGTCTGTTTGTCTGTATGTATGTCTGGGGTAAACTCAAAAAGTACTGGATGGATTTACTTAAAAGGAGAGGGGGATTTTTGGGCCCAAATGTAAAGGGTTGAAGTATAGTTAAAAAAAATGATACTAATTTTCTATTTCAAAGTTCTAAATATGAGCTTAATCCGCTTTCTGAGAAAAAAGAAATCATGAAAATAAGTTTTTGGTACTATAATTGTATAATCGATAAAATTATAATCGATTTATGTAAATAATTTTAATCGAAATATAAGCTCGTAAGCATATGTAAAAGTGTATTTTTGATTAACATTTAGTATAATCAACAGTAAGTACCGTCATTATTTTACAAACCATTTATAATATAAAAAGAAAAAATATAATCGATACAATTTATATAATCGATTGATTACGTGACTTAAAACTTAATACGATTTAGTGTCTGTGGATTTAATACAGCTAAAATTGACAATTACAACTGACATCACTGACGGCTCGCAAGAGTCGCACTCGCAAGTCGCGGACTTTACTCTTCGCCATAGACTAGTATATAATATTATGCTCTTCGCTATTTTACGTACTTACTTACAGAGAGGCTTCCTTTAATTTGTGTTTTCTAAAAATCTGTGTTTTAGTATTGTGTCAATTTATAAACATGAAGCATAGTTGCCTGTATTACAAGTATCAGTTGTTTATATAATAGTAAACGGTTACAGTGAGTTAAACTATACCATAGTACCGTAACCTTACTTCTAGTGAATATCTTATATCTCTGTTCTCAGATTGCTAAAATCTGTAAAATTTTCAGTATTTATATAACGTTAAAATAGCTATTAATTGACATAATATTCATATTATTACAAGGGGGGCCAAGTTTGTATGCAACAGTATCAGTCTCCTTTTGTATGAATATTACTAACAGGTCGGGTCAACATATAGGCTACAATCTACATATTATCACGCTATCACCTACGGGGGAGGTGCTATGTGGAATAAACGAAGTCAGCGCGGACGAAGTCGCTAGCAACAGCTAGTTGTTCAATAAACTATCACCCGCTCATCTACTATCGAAATCGTCAGGAGAACAATCTACTGATTTGAATATAACATTATGGCCCTCCCAAAGGATATTTCCTATACACACTAATATCATCTTACTTTTAAATATTCAACTGTTCATTATAAGGTTTAAATATTGGAGACAATTCAATTAGTGTTTAATTTTTTGTTTTTGTTTTCACTATTGAATACAAAACAATACTCGTTATTGTTCAATATAGTATCATCTGCACATCAATTTATTTTTATGACATACGAGGATAACTAACTTCTAAATAGCCCTCCCAACGAAAAATTATTAATATCATCTTTTCACGCCAAAGGTGTTTATCGTGCATAACTATTAATTGTCAAGGACTTCTATACCACATGTATGCGTTTATTAGCAGTGACTAGCACAGACGCTATGGCGGTTTTGAAGTATTTGATTGACGGATAGTTGAGAAAGGTGATCCCCTCACGTATTAACCTAAAGACACCAAAGACGTGTATTCATCTACTACAAAAAACCAAGAACAAAATCGTATCTAAAAAATTACCAAATTACAATATGTTTGTTTGTGGGACTACATTGTAGATAAGATGATGTTCACTTGAGTATTTCCAAAAATAAAAGACCAATAAATATAAAAATATATATTGTCTTGTAGCTTTATGCGTGTTTAATGCAAATTTTATTATAAAACAAATTTAGTCTGATCTCTCCATAAGATTTTGTTCTTGGGACCCATCGATTAGAATGAGACATAGACGAAAGCGAAAGAGAGATAAACGATGTGCTAAACAACCCAAACGCGTCGTAACAAAATTTTATTGCCATTCCTTCATCATGCTTGATATTTATTTGTACTTAAAATTAAAAAAAAAAACTGTGTTTGCACCAAGTTGTCCTACGAAACCTCTCGTCTGTTTTCGTCTTTTTGCAGAATTATTGTTTTGTTATTGGTTGCAGAACGTCGTCCATAAAAATCTGTTAAACCAAATATAACTGGTACGTTATTGGTCTACACTCCCATTTACTTCGTGCCCGGCTCCTTTCAGAGATCTCGTATAGGCGAGATAAGCCTACCATCATGAGTAGTAATTAAGTGCTGAGTTCTGCTACGTCTCGCCCGGAATTGCTATCAACACCTTACCTATACCTGCCTCAGTAGCGTCTACACCTTTCGCTGTTTGTTAAAGTATTAAGTTGGTGTAAATCTCCATTAGCTTGAACTGAATATATCGAATGCGCGAACAGCCACACGAAATTTGTGGAGTCTATGTGGTATGTGGAGGATAGAGAGGATTATAAAATGAAGTAAATAAATAAATCACTGTTTAATTTAGTGTGAAGTTATATCCATATTTATTCCAACATTTATTTACCCAATGAGTGTTTTATGTCGATAAAAAAAAATCTTTGTAAACTTCTTATTGTTCATGCATACTTTTTAATATTAACTCAGTAAACATAAGTGATTGCAATAGGTATATCATTAATTAAAAATAAAAATACTAAAATAAAGGAGAGAATTATATTGCGATGGTGATGTCTATTTACTTTCGTGCGGCGTAATTATACTTTACAATAGAGTTACATTTTTTAGAGAAACTTGTTTCAGCGGGATGATTTTGTTAAAGGTATTTTATAAGCTAATATTTCAATACCATATGGTGTACTTCCTATATAGTTCAGACTGAAATAACTAATAATTTATTGGCAAACTTCAGAAATATTATCATAACATATGTGTTAAATGACATAATTTGTCGTAGGCAAGAATCCAGCAAGAAAAAGAAGAAGCGTTCGAAATCACCACTCACAGACAGTTCCAGTGACTCGGAACGAGACAGCGACTCTGGTAGTACGGAGGATGAAAAGCAGAAAAAGAAAAAAAAGGTAAAGATTTGTTTTTAATTTGTGCTCATACAATGTAGCCTTTGGCATTAATGCGGTTAGGGATCGTGAATTCAAAGATTATGTTTGTATACTATGATCATTCATTATGTTTAAGAAGGGCCAAGGGTGATTTTCAAACATATTGTTACTGGTGGCTATTGTATATATACATTCGATAAACAGTTTAAAAATAATTGCAATTGTTTTTATTTTCATCACTTACGAGGCTATATAACAACCAACAAGAATTCCTAATTAAAAATCGATCAAATCGGATGATGTTTAATCAACTAGTAAGAGGATATAGTTTTAAAAATAGTTTAATCGATAAGTTTATCTTGTATCCTTTTGATACTATTTTTTTTAATTAAGTGGTATTAAAAATTAAGTGGTGGCTCGTCTGATGGTAAATAATCGCCGCCGCTCTGAAAAGCTTTAATACCAGGGATCTTGCAAGTGCGTTATCGGTCTTTAAGGATTGAGTAAGCTCTTGTCTTGAAGGCTGCCAAGACGTATCGGTTCGGAAACATATCCACTGGCAATTGATTCGACAAACTATTACGCGAGGCAAAATAGCTTCAAAATCCCACTGTAATAGCCTTCATATCCCGCATATCAGTCCCACTATAATAGCACTATCTGACCTGTGCAATTACTCCCACAAGTAAATCATAATTTTGCTAATGTAAGAAATTTTATTAATATTTCACAGCCTATTTCTTGTCTTAGAGGTTGACTTTCGAAAAATACTTTTTATTCTTCGAAATCGTAAAACCAATCCCTGTGAAAGAAAAACAGGTTTGTTAAATCTATATACGTGTAAACCTCCTACAGTATCAGGGATGTTGGGTGCTTATGGCCCATAGCCCCCTCGAATCCACCCCTGTAATTCTTAATTTGAAGTAACGGCACGTATTTGAGTCTGTGCCGCTTTCAGCAAACAACTAGATTTTGTCTAGACATAATCTTTGAATTTCACGAAATTTTAGTCACTGTCTCTTGTAATTACGGGTACTGTGGTATATAGTTGGAATTAATTTTATTTAATTATTTGGGGAATACAAGAACCTACTTTTCACAAACCCTACTCAAGACTAAGTTTTTTTGTTTAGATCTACTTTTGAAGCTGTAGCACACTGCTTCCTTTAATTCTTATTACATAAATCTCCAACACAGTCTTACAAAACTTTCAAATATGGCACCCTACCTACAAATTATTTAAACAGTTCTGTAAAAATACCCCCAATTTTGTAGTAATCACCATTCTTATTTTGCATTCCTTTACATTTAATACTGCTTTACAATTATATTGCTAAAATTACTCAATGGTTTGGAATTCAATATTTTTATATGGACAGAAAATTTATTTTTGTATGTGGTTATAAATGTCTTCAAACTTCATTTTTTGTTTATTTTTATTTTCTGTAAATACAAGAAATAGACAGTAAAAATTATCTGTTTAACTGTGCATCATTTCATAGGATAGCCATCTTTATCTGAAGAAATAACGTATACTGTAAGTATATCACAAAACAATAACACTCAGTAAGAACACTGTTAGGTAAAAACTAAAATTATACGTGTTAAATTTGGTAATGCATTTTAAGTACATTGTGACTAATTATTTTTTAAGATACATTACAATGTGGACAATTGCTAGGGACCTAATTGTGCACAGTTTTCGAATTGCATGTTATGTAGTCCTTTAAAACAGATGGTGGTATCGCTAATTTTATGACGCGTTGTGCCCTGATGTGTGCTAGAAAAACGTGATTCCTTGCCTATTTTATAGTTTTCCATTATATTAATAACTATTGATATATAATTTTTAATGGCTAATAATATTTGGTCCTTCGAGCCAATGTGTCACGTTTTTTTACATCATAATATATTGGTCTCAGTATTAATTTATTAAAATATGAAATGTAACTAATCCATAACATTCTCCCTCTTCTCATTGACTCAAAACTTATTAAGGATCAACATGTTTAATTGGTATGCACTACCACCACCGTTTGTTAAATAAGGTACGTCCCAAAGTGTTCTATTAACTTTTAATTTTGTGTATTTATGTAATTAAATTTCGATATTTTGCTAACCTCATATTGTGGTACTAATTTAGCTCATAAAATATTGCACTGGTGCCAAAATTGTAACTGTTTATATTCTACACATCATATATTTAGTTATTTTTTAAATATGAGGATGTTATGGATAATAAAAAGTCTATAAATCTAACAATGTGTCCAAATAGTTTATTTATACATTTTTGCTTCCGTGATTAGCTTTACTTTATTAAAATTATAATTTGATGCCTAAATATAATTCAAATTAATATAGAAATGCATGCATAAAATGTTTTCTTGTTTTATTTGAATTGAAATTCTTCACTCAAATTTTTTAGGTAGACTGAAGGATTTCGTTTTATTTTAGTATTACCATTTATTTGCCATTACCACTAGTCTTATTGTATTGGCACTGGTGTTTTTGCCACCTTTTATATGCAGATTGTAAAATCTTTGTTTGATTTTTTAAACAGAAAAAGTCGAGTAGCAGACGCCGTGCAAGCAGTGCGCCATCCAGCAAGGAAAGGTAATTTAGTAACAATATTTATATTAAGAGTACAATTTTCATATTTCTTATCATACAGTATTCTAATAATTTAATGATCGGTGTGTATTACATATATGTTCTATTTCAGTTCTCCTGTTAAACAAATAAAAGAAAAAAATGAATCTGTAAGGAGAAGAGAGACAAGCGAAAATGATTTTCGTAAAAAAAATAAGGATCGTGAAGATCGTAATAGATACGACGATCCACATAAAAACACTCGTCCTGCAGATACATATGCAAGACGCAACACACGCAGCAGATCATTGGAAAGACGCTCGCCAAGCTATAGAAGACGTGACGAAAGATCACCAGAGCATAGACATAAATCATATGTAACTAAACTGGATAATAGAAGGGAACCTTCGAAAGACAATTCCGAAAGACTTAAATCAACAAAGCGGCCAAATCGTGAATGGCAAAGATCTACGTCTCACTCGTCTTCTGAAGAACCACCGCCACGAAAGAAAACTGATAAGGGAGATAAAGCTACAAAACGTCAATCAAGTGAATCGCCACCCCCGGGCAAAAGACGCCGCAAAAGTACCTCGCCAAGTAGTAAAAGACGAGACGATTCGTATTATAACAGAAGAGAAACGTCAGAAGATAGAAGGTACGAAAACAAACGCCTGCAAAGAAGTATATCGCCAGAACAAAGGAGTAGACGCAAAGATGAAATCAAAGAACTAGAAAGATATGGAAATAGAAATGTGAATAATGATAAGTATCGTGATATACCGAAACGAAAAGATAGAGATGATTATGAAGAATCTAAACGAAGGAGAAATAGTTCATCACGTGAAAGACGAGAACCCACTCAAGAAAGAGAGCTTTCACCAGCAAGTAAATATAGAAAAAACCGAGAGCCGTCTAAAGATAGGGAGCACACTTTAGGAAGTAGGTATTACAGACATGATAGAGACCCGTCAAAAGAAAACGAGCGTCCCTCTAGTAGTAAATATTATAAGAAAGATAGAGACCCATCAAAAGAAAGAGATCGTTCGCCAGTAAATAAGTATAACAAAAAAGATAGACAGCCATCTCCTGAAAGAGATCGTTCGCCAGTCAACAAATATAATAAAAAAGACAGAGAATCTTCTAGGGAGAGAGATCGCTCACCAGCAAACAAATATAGCAAAAAGAATAGAGATTCCTCCAGGGAGAGGGAACGTTCTCCAAACAAGTATTATAAAAAAGATGAGGAATTTTCTAGAGAAAGAGGGCGTTCATCTGTTAGTAAATATTACAAAAAAGATCGGGACTCTTCTAAAGAAAGAGAGCATTCTCCGGATAACAAATATTATAAAAAAGGACGAGATCTCTCTACTGAAAGAGAACATTCTCCAGCTAGCAAATACTATAAAAAAGACATACGAGGTCAACCAGAAAGGTATTATAAAAATACCCAATTAGACAGGCGATCCTTAT
The DNA here is from genome assembly GCA_036924255.1 of Apodemia mormo. Classification (NCBI taxonomy): domain Eukaryota; kingdom Metazoa; phylum Arthropoda; class Insecta; order Lepidoptera; family Riodinidae; genus Apodemia; species Apodemia mormo. The sequence goes on along the minus strand of JAUPFN010000005.1, from coordinate 40,721,521 downwards.
CATCAGACAGTGAACTTGAATCTCTTCAAAAACGGAAAGATAATAAATTTTCAAAAAATAAATCTAAATTTTGTAAGGACAAAAGTGACTCACCGTCTAGGGATAAGCGAAAACGCAACTCATCATCAGAGTCGAAAAATTATTCACCTGCTGCACCAAAAGCTGAAAGATATAGACGAGAACCTAGTAAATCCACTAGAAAATCATCCTCTCCTCAACGATTACGACGCAAAAATTCTCGTAGTAAATCTAAATCATCAAGTCCTGAAAGACGGACCAGCAAGAAAGAAAAACACAAAAGTATTTCTCCTCAAAATAAAAAGAAAATCTCTGAGCGAAGAATGTTTTCGCCGAAATCAGATCGTTCAGACAAAGATAAGAATGATAAAGAGCCACGAAATAGGTCAAAATCCCGTTCGAATCACAGAAGTCGGAGCACTTCTAGCTTAAGTTATTCTCCAGCGCGTCGAAGTCCTGAAAGATATCGTGATATAATAGAAAAATTACCTGAAAAAGACAAAAGAAAATACATTAAATCGCCGTCAGATTTACAGCCTAAAAAGAAGAAAAATAGAGAGAATGAAAACTTTAAACCGAAGGCAGTATGTATGAGGAGTTCGTCGAGTGAAAACGACGATTCAGAGGATGATTTTTTGAGATTAGATGAACGAGCGCGACAAGATGAATTGGACAACAAAGAAATGAATAGATTAAAAGAAAAATTAGCCCAAATTGCGAAAGCATCAATGGAACGCAAAGTATTTGAAGAGATGAATGAACCGTCAACATCTCAAGTAAGTCACGCAGTCGAAAAAGAAGAGGAAGAAAGAAAAAATAGTCCAGTTTTAAAAGAAAAATCTCCAATAACAATACAAAAGAGCCCAAAAACGTCTCCAGTGGTTGATCAAAATAGTCCAAAAAAAGTTGAAACTCCAAGAAAAACATCAAGTCCAGTCAATGTCGACAGTTCCCCGGAAGTAAAGAAACGGGATAGGAGTGTTTCTCGGCGTAGTTGGTCTCGGTCGTCGTCGCGGCGGTCGCTGTCGCGGTCGCGGTCCAAGTCGCGGTCGCGGGGGAAGTCGTCGCGCTCGCGATCTCACTCGCGATCGCAGTCTCGCTCTTCTAGATCTCGATCTCGCTCTTATTCATCGTCAAGGTGAGTTACTTATTCTACTTAAACAACTCCTAAAGCATATTGCCGCTTGGTCATTTAGACTGAACGATTTTCTTATACTTCCCTACATAGTATGAAACAAGGTCGCTTTGCGCTGTCTGTCCCTATGTATGCTTAGATTTTTAAAACTACGCAACGGATTTTGGTGCGTTTTTTTAATAAATAGAGTGATTCAAGAGGAAGGTTTTATGTTTAATAAAATTTTAAGGCAAAGCAACGTTTGCCGAGTCGGCTAGTTTTTAGGCTTCAGTATCTAAAAAGTAAACGGTACCCTATTACTGTATTCTACTGTCCATCTGTCTGTCTGTCACCAGGTTGTATCTCATAAACTGTGATAGCTAGAAAGCTGAAATTTGTACAAATTATTTACTTCCGTTGCCACTATAACAACAAACTAAAAATAAAAAATATGAAAATCTGAAAGGGGGGTCCCCATACAATAAACGTGTTTCTTTTCGGTTTTTTTTTGCTCAATATTAATAAAGGTAACAGGTAGACGCTTAAAATTTTCACAGAATATTTAGTTACATATTACCTTTCAAAATAAATAATTAACCTTTTCACCGCCTGAGTCGGATTTATCCGACAAAAAAATTCGGGCTTATTCCGCCTGAATCGGATTTATCCGACACAAAACCCTGTGTATTATTTATTCAATTTCTAAACTTATTACGATGTTTTAGCCTAAAATACATTCTTTTTTCGAAAGTTTACATATTCAACCTTTTATTTAGTCTTATAATTCAGATTTACTATAACCAAGAATTAAAATAAAGACTATTTCAATAATGGTAAATTTACTAATATTATCCCAGAGAAAGTATATTGACTTCCAACGCCTATGTCGTGTTTATCCCACAGTAGTGATGAGACATAATGTTAGAATTTCTAAGATATGGAATATAGCATAAACAAAAATATTAAATACTAAGTTACAAAATTAAAAAACTACATTAAGTCATTGTTATTTAATAACATGCTCTTTTTGCTCTGTGTAAATCTATATTTTTGTAAGAAATTTGCGATTTCATTATTTTTGTACCGACAACTGTAAATGCAAATTCCCATCCTTAGATTGTGTCCTTTTCGCCAGTATAGTCAGCGCCTACGTCGGATAAACACGACCGTTCATGACGTCATATCGAGTTGAGCCGTATGGAATTTTCCACTAGTGTTGCGCGTGTTTTTGTGATGCAAATTAGTAAGTTTTACGTTTGTGATTTAAACATTGATATTTACCATGACGACTGCTGAAGAATTGATACAAATTCTAGAAAGTGATAATCCTGATGGTAAAAGACAAACGCCGCCTATAGACACCAAGGATCTTAATGGTGCGGTGCTAACCTCGAGGCAGGGTTGTTATGCCTCATGCGCAAGTTTACCGGCTACCTTACCCTCCAACCGAAACACGACAGCGGCTAACACTGGTTTTAACGGAAGGAATAGGTAAGGCGGTGGTACCGAAACATATTTTCGCCCGGGCGAATCGTCCCAATTAAAAAATGAAAAGGCGAGGTTCATTAGGTATAGTTATAGTTCAGTATAAGAATACTTATTTAATTAAATACCTACTAATAAATCTATCGATGCCTTATTTGCTTATAAAACTTACAACCCTATTTGTTGTAGGTATTTATTGTTCGATTCAATGTGCCGGGCGCTGGGGGCACGTCAACTGATAAAAAGTCGGGCGGTTAAAAGGTTAAATAAAAATAAAGTAAATAAAATATTAAAAGGGGACTCCTATACAACAAGCGTCATTTTTGAGCAATTTTTTACCCGATCTTAATAAGCAGGTAGGAACTTGATTATTTTCAAAAAAGTAAGTATTTGGGAATATTTTAATTATAAAAATAAATACCTAATACATAAAAAACACACAAATGAAAATATAATCTATGAATTTAAACGTGGTCAACCATCCCGCAATTACGTACCCGAAAAGCAAGAATAAACTTTCATGGATTTATATATTTCTTTAACTAAAATAGAATAAAAATATTTAAGTAGGTATACATTCAACAAACGTGATTTTCTTTTATAGATGATGGGTACGGAACCCTTCGTGCGCGAGTCCGACTCGCACTTGCCCGGTTTTGTTATATATTAAAAATTTGGAACCATTGCTAAACATTTCCCAAGTAGTTTTGATGTTAATGTTTTAATGAGAAGGAAAAATTGTAGTCACAAGCAGCAATAAATAAATTGGCATAGATAAATGGCATCACATTTTCAAAATAAGTTTCAAATAAAAAAAGTTTAGTTTGAATACCAATAATTGAAATATTATAAATGTAATATAAAATTGTAGCTATAATAATGAATTTGCATGCTAATGTGTAGCGGAATAAGTAGGAAACTAAATTAGACATAGCAACTTTGTAACCAATAGGGTTACTTGCAAATAAATATTATTATTAAAGAGAATCTTTAGAAACTGGTATTGCATTTGCAACTATCAAATATATGGTCAGTGAGGATTACTTCTCCACACCCAATCAGGCATATGTCCATTTTAATTAAAAGACCAAAAAATGCAAATGTTGCGGTGCCATCAGTGTGGCGAAAATGTCACATGCATAGGTTTACCGGCTACCTTACTCTACAAACCGGTAGACGATAGTGATAATCATTGACGTCAGATATAGGTAAGGTGGTGGTATTAGTAGTCACGTTGATAGTGACACGTATAGTCAAACGGTCGCCTTTTACGAATTGCCTGGCAGAATGGCACATGGTTTGGTTTGTTTGGTTGGTTGAAACGCACCATTAACATCTTTGGTGTCTATAGATGATGGCTGTATTTTTCCATCAAGAGAGCCATTTGCTTCTTATGATATAAAAAAAGAACTCATCTCACTAACACGATAGTTTCTAATAATAATTATTAGGGCGAGCGAACCGAACCCTACACTAGGCGACTTTCTATGCACTTTTGTGGTACATTTTACTAAAAAAGTATCTCACTTTTAGGTTTAAGCTTTGACGTGGTGGTTTAAATTCATGTCTAGATATGTTATCTACCATTAAAATGATATTTCATAAATATTAAAAAAATAGAAGATACATTTTGTATTAGAATTTTATTACTGCTAACGCCATCTGTTATACAACTAACGAGTTAAAATGCTACAAAGCTACACTAGGCGACGATCTGTGCCCTTTAGTGGTACATTTAACTGAAAAAATATCGCAATTTTAGGTTTAAGCTTTGGCGTAGTAGTTTGATTTCATTTAATTAATTTTCATTCACTCCATTTTAATACAATATTAATCTATTAAAACACTTGTACTTTTTAACTTCCCACTACGTATGTCGATAGGGAGGTTACCGAGTTTTCTCCGATTTTTAAAAATGGAGTTTTCACCATATCCACCACCATGAGTGTGTTTGTGTGTGTGTGTCAACAACTCATAAGTTTTGTTAACGACTGGACCGATCGAAACGCGATTGATGACATTCGATTGGATTCCGCTCAACTTATACTTCCTGAAAATTTGAAACAAATGGGCCCAAGAGATTTTGAGAAATTTTGAAAAACTTCCAAAAAAAAATTTTGGCGAAACAGTTTTTTTTTTAAATATCTTCTAGATTAATGTACTGAATGAGTACAAAAACTAATCAGCTCTATTCCTCAAAAAGTTACGTCTAATGCATAAATTGCCTCAAAATAAGTTTATTCGTTTGGAAGTAATCGTTGACGAACATTTTGAAAAAGTTTTTTTTCGACATAACTTCGAAATATTTCAACCAATCATTTTTTGGTATTCTACGATATTTTATGACTAAAAAAAAATACGTCAAATGCCCTTTTAAAAATCAAAACCGAATCTTATTTTTAAAAGTTACAGCTTTTCAAGTATTAAAATTACGTTTTCTTTAGTAAAGTTACTTAATATTTTTGAAATAACTTTCAGGCTATTGTGCCGATTGACTTCAAAATCTTATCATCTTTTCTCCTTTAAAAACTGCGCCACGTACCGTTAATTAGTTAAAAATCTGTCAATTTGTTTGGGATCTATCAATGACGAAAATTTTTGAAAAAAATGTTTTTTGACATTGCTTCGAAATTTTTGAACCTACCGATTTTTCAGCTAAAGCAATATTTAGATTAAGTTGAATGCCATTTGAAAGATAAAAATCGATCATCGTTTCCAAAATATACAGCTTTTCAATATACTCCCATTTTTATCAAAATAGATGTTTATACTGAAAAAACCTATGCTTATAGTTTTTACTATTTTGAGCTTAAAATAAGTTAATTTAGCCATCCCTGAGGCTTGCAAGATCAACCATTTACAGATTACAGACAGTGATAGGTGACCAGTCTATCACCATCTGGGTACTTTTCCAATCCCGGGCAACATTGTTTTTATCAGCAAACTGAATAAACACATTTTTGATTTGCCTGACTCGGGAATCGAACCCCAAGAGTTTCTCTGAGGGTCTCTCTTCTCTTTCGTGCCTGCGATAAGTCCAATATTAATTCTAAAAATGTTGAAGGTTAATTAAATTTACTTTATAAGATCAACTTTTATTTTTAAAACTAATTTTTCGTAGAAAATTCTTTAACAGTGTTGTGTACAGTTTTTTAAAGTGGTGGTAGGTACTATATTATATGTAGACCAGAAAATATGGTGTAAAACATATAGATAACCTTTATAATTGTTCTGTGTAGATAACATTGATAATTATAAAAATCGTGTTTTTAATAAATCAAAAAAATTGAAAAAGAATTTTTCTTAAACATAAGTACTAAAAAAATTATATTAGAAACATTTTATTTATTATTTTGGTTTTATTTTTCTGCGCCTCTCTAGATACAAAGCCTGCCGACGCCTTTGATGCGAATATAATAAATAATTTCCATGATACATTAAAAAATGTAATTCGCATAAAAATACTTTCCTAAGAATATTACTAGGTAATATAACTTAGCGAGCCCTTACAAAGCTCTGCTTTTGCTAGTTATTATAATAATTGCTTTATTTGCATAAAATTGGATCTCATTTAAAAATATTCAGCCCTTTAATCCTATTTTACTCTAAGAACTCACTGTTGTATCGGCAATGTGATCACACCATAAATTTTATGTGACGCTTTTGTGACATATTCAATACTCTTTTACACAACAACTTTGGAATAAACATAGAATTATGCAGGGCATGGACATTTTGACATAGCGATTGCGCTATAAAATAGATTCTTTGACGCTCTATTTATTGTTTACCGCCATACACGGTCCCGTTGGTCGAGTGGTTAGCAAACCTACCTACGCAATCAATAGGGCTCGGGCTCGATTTCTGACAGGGACAGACATTATGATGAGCATAGATATTTGTATTTCTAGGTTTGGGTGTGTATTAAGTATATATTTTTGATTTATGTATATCTATATATTACTATCACTAATACCGATATCAAAGCATATAATTTGCTTAATTTCGGGTTAGATTAATTTGTGTGTTATCTCCACCGTATTATTAATCTATTTACGTTGAACTCTTATTTTCTTACATTTATTAAAAAGTACAATATTGAAAAAACAAATATAAATTTTTTCGCTGGCGTGAACCTGAACATTATTATTATTACTATTGTTATTCACTTAGTTCCCTGCACACACACTTTACATATTTTGTTAATTTCCAGGGGCTCTCGCTCAAGCCGCTCCAGTTCGTATAGCAGCCGAAGCACCTCGAGGTCATCACGTAGCTCGTCTAGATCAACGCGCTCGTCAAGGTGATAACCATATATTTTAATTTTTTTTAATGTAATCTCTAGCAATGTCATATTTTGGACTTACGAATATTGACGCACCGTTACAATTTTGATATCCATTGGTAGCATTACTTCTAACTATAAAGACTTCTGTTTGTTCGTTTTTCAAAATAACATCAAGTCCCAAAAAAAATTAAGCTGCTTGCAGGTAAAACTTCCAACATCACTTTCGTCATTGGTCAATTCAGATAGTGCGCGCTTGTTGCACGCACGCATTGATCAATTCAAATAGTGCCCACTTCCCTAGATTACTGGTAAACACTTCCGTTTCACAAAATCACTACCACAGATTTCAGGAAAACGAGAGAAAATATGTTACACTTCAACATTACATGAGTCCGAATACGAACCTCGTGCGTCAATATAAAAATGTATTGTTAGACCACTGAGTCGGCAATATTTAAATAGTATTAAAATCCCTTAGGTCTGAAACAGCAAGTGAAGGAACATACAGATGCTAATAACGTCTTATAATAATAATGTTTATATTATTTAGAGATACGGTTTATTATATCATCTACGACAAACGAATTTGTGGCTACGTCGAATAATAGAAATTTACCAAAAAAAAAATTAACAATTCATTGTTCTGGACGGGAAAGATTTATTTTTCCGGTATAAAAATTGTCCTCGTCTAAGCCGTAATTTAACTGACACAAACATACAAACTTTCATATTTACACTATTAGTGAGATGTATAAGTTTTTACGATAAGCTTACTAAAGCTATAAAAGGTTCCTCAGTGCTCAAATTGGAAAATATATTTAAAAAAACGGTTATCATAATAATTTACAGGATAAACTTACTGAAAAAAAACTGGGATTAAATACGAAGAGTATTTTTAAGGTCCTTCCAAAATAGGTGATCATATTTCAACACAGCATTCAGCACGTCTAACCAAAGATATCTGGCGAAAAATTAATGTGATTAAAGGGCCGGAAATATTTTGATTTTTACGAATAAAATAATTTTGTCTCATAACGCTTTACTTTACGCCTTTCTGCATAAAATAATCCACTTTTAACGTAAGAGTGAGTAGTAGTAAGGTAAATAAACTCTCGGCATATCTGTGGATGTGCATCAGAACCAGTTCGTAGGTTGTCATGTAAATATCGCACGCGCGTATCAGCTAACATACTGGCATGTGCAATTCATTACAAGCTATTACAGTTATTATTTACCAATGGCTATTAAGAGGCAAGACATTTAGGGCAAGAAAATTAAAACATAGATGCATATTTGTAAAATCTAGCGATCTGTCGCCTTGCAGTTTTCTCTATCGCATCCTACGAGTATACCGTAGAGTGCGATAAAGACAACTGCAAACTTGGACCAATAATACCTGTAATAATATTAGTCGTTTCTGACGAGGGCGACGACAATCGTCCAATGTGTAATGTTGTAATGTGTAATGTTCTTGGTATTATTACTACGCAGATTTGTAGCTAATTACTTTTTGTCGTTTTCATTTGTAAACATTATGTTCACATTTATTTTCAGAAGTTTAAGACGTATTCTCAATCAATAAAATAAGATATTGATTATTTCAACAAATAATAAACGTAGGTATGTGATAATAAGCTTAAAGCGGCGTAAAAGACCTTGACCGCCTGCCGGTAGGGTTGCCAGATGGGAAGACTAATATGTCTGGGCAAAATATCAAAAGGTCGGGATTTTGGGTTCACAGTTGGGACAAAAAAGTTCTAATAAAATCCACTTATTATTAATTAAATTTTATAATTGTAGATGAGATCACATAATAATATAACATTTATTGACCGAGAGAGCGAAGTCTCTAAATCGAGTTGGGGCGAAAATACGTTATTTGTATGTATTTATGTATGTAAGTATATATGTATATTTGTTCCGCGATAACTCTCGAACTGTTGATAAGATTTTAGTGAAATTTGGAAGACACATAGGAAACATTAATAATTTTTTTAAGTTCGTTGGGTTCATCGAAATCGGTTGAGTAGTTTTTAAGATATTGATGAAAATGTAAAAATAAATAATGCTTTATTACTCTTGAACCGTTGATCCGATTTTGATAAAATTTAGAAGAAACATAGAAAATAATTTTCAAAACGATTGGGCATCAAAATCAGTTTAGCCGTTTTTAAGATATTAATGAAAATGTAAAAAATAAATAAAAAATCTCGAACCGTTGATTGGATTATGTACACGATTTTTACATTTTGTACATATTTGACAAATATGTACATAATATAATTATAGATACTTTATGGAAATCAAAATCAGTTTCGTAGTGTATGAGACATTGTCACACATTCAAATATTCTAAAATATGTATTACGGGGAAATGATCACAAGGTCTAAGTCTGCAGTGAACTATTAGTGTATTTTTTTTTTTTTTTTTACATAACCACATGTACTTCGAATTAGATTTTACAGAATTTAACAATTTAGATCCTTAAGGACGTACTCAAAAATGATTTGAAATTTGAACATGTCATGTCAAAGTTTAGTCTAATAATTAACTTTTTATTAATTACTAAAAAATACTCTTAAATAAATTATTTTAAATTTTTATCTTTTCGGGACATATTTGTTTTTTTCGGGACTCAGGACCATCATACGAAATGTCGGGACAATCCAGACGAATCTCGACCATCTGGCAACCCTACCTGCCGGCCGCACTTACCTTTCAAGGTTCAAGGCCTCTCGCGCGCGTGCAATATTGTATGACGTAAGCACCTTAACACTAGATCTGACGCACACCCATAAAATGTAAACAATACGTTGAATGAAATTATCACTCCCCAGATATGGCACGAGGTTGTTTACCTTAAGTTATGTAAAAGTGGATTACTTTATGCAATAGACGGAAAGTGATATGAGACAGAATTATTTTATTCGTAAAAATCAAAATTTTTTAGTCGCTTGAATCACATTATTTTTGGGCTGGATATTTTGATTAGACGCACTGAACGCTGTGTTAAAATAGGATCACCTATTTTGGGAGGATCTTATATATTCGTTATAATATGATTTTACAATAAGTATGCCAGGGTCGAGTTTCTTCAGATTCGTCTTAGTATTTGACCATAGTTCCTATGAGGTAGTAGCCATATGGAAACCACTCCCTTGCGTTGGTCCCGGGCTCATTTGAAGAATAGCCCAACTGTCATTCTGCCAGGCAGGGCGAAAAGGCGACCGATTGGCTATGCGAGTCACTACCTTCATGGCTAGCATGGCTAGAGTGAAATATTACCGCGTAATGTCTGTTGCGCACTTTTCACTTTGAACCTTTTTTTAAACATCACAGTAGTGTTAAATATCACAGGTTAAATATATTTTTAAACATCACAGTAGTTGTTCTTAAGGAAAACACACACCGATCACACATGCCTAATATTTGATTTTTCGTATTAAATGCATTCTGGCAACTAGCAGAGGTAAGAAAAAGCAGGGTTGCAAAGCTGTGATTGGCTAGCTCAAGGCCACAGTGAAAGATAGTGATGTACAGAGGATCACGTTGGTCGAAACTGGTTCAGTATTTCCGCGTGGACATTTGTATCGGAACTATAAGTCAAATGTGTTGTCAGGAGCCATTCGTTTGTTATGAGGCTTCTATGGGCTGTGTGGTCGGTGAGTACACACCAATAGCGTGTTGGAGCTGACACACACACTTTTATTTTGTTAGGTACTTGAATCTAAGCAACAACACAAATATTAATGTTGGTTTTCGATTGTCTCCAATTCGGGATGCGATTGCCCTGACGCCCCTGTCGCCCCTGACGCATGCATGATACGTAACCCCAGAACAATGACGGGCGTGTACGCCGCTTACCGCAGATCGCGGTCGCGCTCGCGCTCGCGCTCGCCGTCCATCCCGCGGCGCGCCGGCTCGCCCAGCTTCCTCGACCGCCGCCGCATCACGAGGTGACGGACACCCCCACCCCCCATTCCCCACACACACTGTGCTTTTATCAATTTTCTTGCTTTGGGGTTTTTGATTACGTCAACCTTAATATAATGTCGATTCACCCTGACTTCCTCTTTAAGACAAGGAGAAGAGTCTGGGTAATAAATAATAACGCCATATTATTTTGAACCTGGTTTTTTTAGTAAATAATGGAAGAAGGAGTGGGTTACGATTTATAATGTTAAAGTTATTGAATTAAGTATTTGTTATGCTGGAGCCGCACTTGCGTCTATTGTCCCGAAGTTATATGTGCGCTAAGGCACACGCAGTCCGGAATGTATGCGACAATAGCCGATAATAACCGATCACATCTGCACTTATCCGCCGCCCCGTTGGTCAAGTGGTTAGCGACCCTGACTGCGCAAGCAACGGAGCTCGGGTTCGATCCCCGACGGGGACAAGCATTTGTGTGATGAGCATAAATGTTTGTATTTCCGGGTTTGGGTGTTTATTATGTATGTAAAAGTATATATGCATTTCTATGTATTAGTATCGTTGACTAACACCCATAACACAAGCAAATAATTTGCTTACTTTGGGGTTAGATCAGTCAGTATAATTTGTCCCGTGTTTATTTATTATTTATTTATCGTGTCATTACACGAAGTTTTGTGACGATAGGCGCGGTGTGGTCAGAAGTGCGGTTCCAGCCTAACAAAAATATATATACTGCTTACTAATTACATTGACATCATTGAATTATTTCAACGTAAATATTTTAATGTCCTCATAATCTTACATAAAATATGGCATATTTATAAATGAATATTCTATGAAATATATATTTTAGTCCCCGAAATTCAAATACATAACTATTATTATTTCAAAGATAATTTTGAAATGATTTTTAGTTTGGATAATATTTATTGGGTAAAAATCATATTTCATTGAAAGTGTTTATTAACAATGACAATGATAAAAAGCACAGTGAACATAATAGGGGGATGTGTTAGATTTGGTTTGTTTAAAAATGTCATGAGTGTTGTTTGAACAGTAGACATAACCAAATGTGTGATGCTTGTCTATGCTAATATTTATTATCTATGGGCTTTATTTTTATTTCGACGATACTCTGCACTTTTCACAAAGTAGGTTTTATTTTTTTATTTCTTTTATTTGCATTTTATAATTATGTTTTCTCTTTCATTATAGAAAAAAATCGCGAAAATATAGCACCAGTTCAGAAGACTCGAGTAGTAGCTCCGATTAGTGAAGTGACTGCTAGTTTATGTTTAAGTTATGTATTGTTCCCAAAATAAGGCTAATTTGAATATATTAATTTTAACAAAATAAGTTTATTAATATGAGAAATAAATCTTTTATCCTACAAACATATATAGTATGTGAAAACCGTAGAATAGGAGTACTTCCCAGTATTTCTTATTGTAAATGTCAGATATTTTTTTTTTCAAAGTTGCAAGTGTTAAATCTCTGCAACTTAATAGTTGAGGAGATCTTCGAAACCTTCAAACGCAATTCCGTATAGTGAAGCGATTAAACTGACCACCTTTTGTTCTGATAGATTACCTATTATACACACATATATTATGATTCATTGGTTCTGAGATGAAGATAATCTTCTGGCTAACTCTTGCCTTGCTCTTACATTCTAAAGAAAACAATTCTTATTCAATATATTATTATATACAATAATGCTAACATTCCAAACTTTGCGCTTGCACTATACCAACGCGTACTAATGTAGAAGTCAATAGTCTAGAAGACTGTTGCTGTTTTAGTTTTAAAATTGGATTTTTCCATTATAACGTGGTCAATGTTGAATGCTCTGTTTTACTTGTTATCATCTCTGAATCATTTAAGCATCAAAACTCAGTATAATGGTGCGTTCACATTAGTGTGACATTGACTTATATTTCAATTTCTCTACAATTAAATTATGTATAAAAATAATATTAAAATTTAACCTGATGGCGCATCGTTTCTGATACTGACTTCCCTAAAGTAAGTTTTAATATACTTATATTCTAAAGTTCGTAATCCTGTACATAATTTAAAATGTGAACACACTTATACTTCATTTTTTCATCTTCTTTACATCACTAACTCATTCTACTACATATTGCAAGGGATGAATTATAACATTAAATCCTAATATTTCATTTGGTGTGCATAAAATTTGATTCATATTTTTACAGTGTTTACGTGTGATTTGTCTACTAACATATACTTTAAAACTAGTAACAAGTCAAAATGTAAAACATAAGTATTTTTTAAGTGCCCTATAGTCTTCATTTCTTGATTAGTATGAAAATTGTTATTGGAAATATTTTTTGTGTACAAAATTAAATAATGTTTGTTAAAGTTAGACATTACTCACGAAATCATAAGTTTCCTTTTTAATATATATATTTTTTGTTTTTATAATGAGCATTTTAATATTTTCTTCCATAGCGCGCCCATAATTGATTTTACATATACGTCTAAGAAATACAAATATAGAAGAAGATGAATGAAATAAGATGTTTGACTATAAAAACGATTTGTTTAAAAATTTATGGATCAGTGTCGCCAGCGTAGAAGTTGTGCATTGTGGACAATCTCCAAGTGTGTGTTTTATTTGCAATTATAATTTTGTTTTATCACATTAAAGTTTATTGTAAATTATTTTTTGTTTTTATTTCTATAAGCATGGTAGACCACAAATTTATTTGTAGATGTTGCCAGCGATATTTTGATTATTAACGTTGATATATGTTCATACGGTAAGTCGCTCTTATTTAGTTATTGAGTCAGCTTTGCGTAATGTTTTCTATTATTCATGTAGAATTTTATTTTTAGTAGAATTCCATTTTGTTTCAAAAACAAATGTAATAATTTATTACTGTAATATTTATTTTGTTAACGTTATTTTTAATAATCTTAATATGTGTAATTATAATTTACACGATTACGTTTAAAACTCATCTTTACTGAGTTAACAGTTAGTGGTTCATAAATGAAATATTTTTTTGCAAAATAATTTCAGTAATTTAATATTTATAAAATTATTGCTTCTGAATAATTTCAGTAAAATACGGTAACAACTGGCAACTCAGTATTCATGTGTAAAATATTAACAGCTTATAATTTTCATTGTCCATCTACACTAACAATTTCTACTAACAAATTAACCATCCAAACAGCGCTCGCAAAAGACCTATTCCATATCGTCGACCAACGCCATCAACGCCTTCCAGCGGAAGTTATAGCAGCAGGTCTTCACAACGCAGCTGGAGTAGAACACCACGTATTGAAAATGAATAAATTGCAATAACAAAATTATACAAATTATTTTGCCAGATTGGAGTATTAAAGAGCCAAGTAATATTTATATACATAACAACATACAAAAACTTCGGAAAGAAATACGTGCAAAGCCCCCGACGCAAGATCTTTAGTGAAAAGCAACTCGAACTTTTGAGTACTTGAACGAGATAAAGATCCTTAAAAACGATATTAGTAAAATGTTATTTTTTTACTGGAGCTACGCATATTTTCTAAATGTTGCACATATTCAACTTCACCAGGCTTCTCCTATCTGGCAAAACTAGCTCATATTAATTGCGATACTGGGCAGGTGTAATGGTGGTAGATTTTGCTACAAATGAAATTGATACATTATTTTATGCGTAAAATAGTACAAATATTTTAATCATACATTTATCTGCTTATATAACGTTTCCTCTGTTCCAACAAACGTTACTTGTGCGTTTTTATTTTAATGAATATTAAAAACTGTTAAACGGAAATATGGCTTCAATACTAATTATTTTTATAACTTTATTAAGTATGTATTCCAATGAATTATTACCATATTGCTACTGCTAAGGATTTCGTTTAGTCTTTTATATTTGTAGTCGCTCGCATGTTAATAATATAATGAAGCTGAAAGTTTTAGTTTTCAAGTTGTCAAAAAGTCAAAATAATTGAAAACGGTTTTTAACGGTATACATCTCGAAACTTCTGTAATTTCCATCTGCCCTTATCGCCAACTTATAAACATGATCATAAATTAAAAGATGGATATTGTAAGTGTTTAAAAGATATTAATTCTTGTATTATACTTTTTTGGTTAAATTAATAGACATTTCGATAAAATTACTTTCTAGTCCATTTCCTTACTCTAGTCAGATAAGTATTAAGTTGTACAAACTGTGTGTATTCACACATTTTTTTAAAGTTATGATATTAAGTACGGAATTTTGTTAATATTTATTTCTAATTAGTATTGTTGATAATTTTATTTCTTAATTGTAGTACTATTTAGCCATAGAATCGTCATGATTCGTATATACACATATTGTGCAATATATTTATTGTCTCACTAAAATATTTTATACACATACTAATTTATTTTTCTAGTCACTATTTATTTTTAAAACAACAAAATTGATATTATAATTTGTGATAAGTATTTCATATAATTTATATTTTGATTTTTAAGATGCGCACAGCATTGAAAAATTATTTTTACATACATTGGATGTCATTAAGCTATCTACAGCTAAATATGTGGGATATTTTACATTCGTCATTCCATTATTTTTATTAATTCGTGGTTTATACATTAATTTATTTTTGAGCTATTGACTCATATGAGGCAAAACAAAAGCAATACGTACCTAAGTGTAAATTGATAGATTAAGAATCCCAACGCGCTATAACACCAATGACGCATAAAAAACCTGTAGGTTTGTTAAAGACGATAATTTAGAAATGATATTTTTACCTATTAAATGTATAACATTATAAGTGTAATGGAAGCTAAGTGTGACATTTGTCACGAAGTTTTGTAAATGAAATTTGGTCGCGGAGCATATCAGAGAATTAACGAAATATTGTAAGTACTTACCTACTATTTATCGCTGAAATGCTCGCCACCAATACGAGCTCAGACCTTTCAATTAGGGGGTTATGAACTAAGTTAAATTTTAAATACTGAAAAGTTTCATAATAACGTTAGCACTATAAACATCGATGGCTATTCTTCGTGGTAAAATCTACAAAATATTTTCGTACGCTTCGTACACGTACACGTATTAGTTGTATACAACTAATTATTTATTTGACCATAATGCCGTGATGTGCATCTTTATCATGTTTTCGGCAACGTAACGCATTATTGTTTCAGTTTGAGTTAAGTGATTTTCAAAATCATTTTTGTTAGTAGCGAAGTTCCTTATCGTACATTTGGTGGACCGGAACTACGATCATAGTTCCCGGCACGTTTGACTTGCGCAGAAGCAAGGATTTAAAACATTATAATTTCGATATGTTTGCTGTTTCGTGAATGGTTAGCCGCGTTTCATGCTGTTTCGTGATTGGTTCGCCAACTAGCGCTAGAAGACAACGTCATAATATCATATACCATAACCAATCACGACGACGCAAACATATCAATATTATAACGTTATAAATCCTTGCGCAGATGTGAATAATATAGGTAACGTCCATATTAGTTTATTTTGCCATGCGCAAAACGGTCCCCACTCCGTAGCCGAGCGCTCAGGACCGTGCTGGGAGATATATCTGTATAGAACGCTAGAGCTGCATTAGAAAGAAGCACGATGATACGAAAGAGAGTGAATCTGGAACGAAGATATGATCTTTCATCCAAGGGGTACACGATGTGTTTATCAAGCCGTGTGATTTTTATTGCCATTCCATAATTGTCTGTGTTATATAGGTACTAGCTGACCCGGCAAACGTTGTTTTGCCATACACATTACTTGTATTGAATATTTTGGTGCGGTACATGAGTGGGGGGGGGGGGTTAATTGATATAAAAACTATGCTATCTTTTAAGTAGATATCTATAAAATTCCATTGAAATCGGTTCAGTAGTTTTCGAGTCCATCGCGGACGAACAAGGAGACACGTAATTTATAAATATTAAGAAGATAAAGCGAAAGGAACTTCGCTCCTTCCGAGTGTCCCACAACACCTCTCGTCTTTTTTAGGAACAATTACCTAGATAAATTGAATATACTTTTTAGATTTATATTAACTAGATATTAAATCACGATATAGATGTTAATGAAATCATAAGAACAAGTTGATGGAACTAATACCTAATGTAGTAGGTACCTACATGTTGTATCTGAACTCCATTAAAATGCTGATCTTTTGAACATTATTTTCTTGCTGTTTTCGAATAAACTACATACTCACAATTGCATGTTTTATTAGAGTGTAAATACCTTCCTTTTAACTTTTAACCTGCTCGTTTGCCCCCTCTTCTATAAAAAAATAATAATAATAATAAGCAGCTTGCTTGTAACCCCTTGCGCCATCACTACGGTCTTCCCGACATTGAGAACAAATTACTTGCCCTAGCGAATCTATCTAACATATTCTGAAGCTCAGCAGCAAAGCTGTCGATAAAAGCTGCGTCATCGGCAAACACGAGATTTTCAATAAACAGGTCTTTGCGATGTTAGTGCGTTTAGCATTTAGGAGCGAGATGTTAAATAGTTGGCCGTCGTCTCTAGTATGCAGATGTACAGCTGCCGTCATCTCAAAAGAACGCTAGCGGTCAAGCTGCGCAGTAGACGATTTATCGGTCTCTTTGGTGGTATGAGGTGTGACGCGGGATGGGCGGCTCACGCGCCGCATTCTTGCTATAGTGCGCGCTATTAGTTCGTCAGTCCTAGTATTGTAGGTAAATGGTAATAGTAATACTCTGCATCAGTCGACCTTTGCTATTCGCGATGTGTCCACGTTACCTTCGCTCCTAAAACATTGCGCACAAAAGTTTTTAACTACGAAATAAATAATAATGGTTTTACACAGAAGAGAGAGAAAAATGATCTAATATAAAACAATGCATAAAACGGACCGCAGAGGCAACAAAATGTTCCCAGACTACAGTCAGACGAATTAAGAAGTTCAAGAGATTAGTAACTTCTTCCGAACTCCCGGCAAAAATAAAAGAATTAAAAAAAACAATCACAGGCATTGACAGTTTTGACCAGGGTGTTATAAAAAAATAGGTAATCTACAATTACAACCTCACAGAAAAAGAATTGCCTACCATAGGTAAGTTGCAAAGGAAGTTACAGGATGACTTACATTTCCAAGGATCTGCATCAAGTCTCAGGCGAATATTAAAAAAAAATGGGTTTTAAGTGGATAAGGACGAAAACAAACAAAAATTTTAAAGTTCCACAAATTCGGGGTATTTTAGGTTTGAAGGCGGATAAAAGCGGGTATTTTTATGACTGATTGCGGGTAATCTCATGATTCATGCCTGGCATCCCTACTTAGGAGTTAGGACCTGCGGTAGTAGTAGACCTCAGTATATAATATTAGTCTATGGTAGTAGATGTTATGTGGCAAGGAACTTATATATGATATCTGGAATTACTACGAAGCAATATTTGAAAAATAAAAATGTACTTTATTTCGTTAGCAATAAAGTTGACATTTGCTTCTTACTTAACAGAGGGGAAAAACGTTCTGAGCGAGACAACGACATGAGTGGATGTTATCCCTTTCTTGCAATTGCCAGTGTAAATAAAACTTTCGGATGGTAGATTTTTTATATATCCGGTAACCGTTAAATCCCTTTTATTCATACACGTCGATAAATACATTAGCATAAAATGTATTGTAATTAACATAGTGAGTTCCAAAATGTGCTTATTTTAATTATTACGTAATTACTTATTCAATGCAAAAACTGTTTCTCAAATTATTAGAATTACTTAGTAGTAATTTGCAAACTAAGCATGGCCGCACTTATATATGGCGATTGGCGCCTTATTTAGTAGAAAGAGACACACTCCACTCATGTCGTGGTACTCTTCGGAACGATTTTGAAGTACATGTGGACCTTCCAGATAGAATATAACTTCCTTGTTCTGTGGTTAGGACACAGACAAGGAACTTGTATATTATAACTAGAATTGTTACGAAGCAATATTTGAAAAATAAAAATGTACTTTATTTCGTTACTGATAAAGTTGACATTTCTTTCTTAACAGAGGGGAAAAAAGTTCTGAGCAAGACAACGACATGAGTGGATGTTGTCCCTTTCTTGCAATTGCCAGTGTTTAATTAAAACTACTGATGGTAGATTTTTATATATCCGGTAATTGTTAAATCCCTTTTATTCATACACGTCGGCAAATACGTTAGCATAAAATGTATTGTAATTAACAAAGTGACTTCTAAAATGTGCTTATTTTAATTATTACGTCATTACTTATGCAATGCAAAGCTGTTTCTCAAATTAGGAGAATTACTTAGTAGTAATTTGCGAACTACGCATGGCCGCACTTATATATGGCGATTGGCGCTTTATTTAGTAGAAAGAGACACACTCCACCCATGTCGTGGTACTCTTCGGAACGATTTTGAAGCGCGCGTGGATATTCCGGGTAGAATGTAACTTCCTTGACACAGATCATTTGACATTTCTTTCTTCTAGAGGTGCGCAGAATGTGTCACTGAATTGAAAAGATATGAACATATCTTTTGATCACTGCGAAGTATATCATTCTTTTAGTTCAGTAGTTCATCTAGTCCAATGGCTTAAGTAGCTGTCATTTCTCAGTACATTGATTTTCCTTCGTTTGTTGATCGAACTAAGTAGCGTGTAATGAATCTTATGATTTCTGCGAACGAGATAAACGTTGAAGCGATATTAAAACAATTTTAAAATAAAGTATATTTTTTATTTGTTCTATTTTTTTCGTTTTTTTATTCGTATTTTTACTAATGAAAGATTAAATTTCTTACTAAAATAGTGTTTACAATTGCAAAATACAGTAAAATGTTTCTTATGGCCTTAACTTTCAGCTGATTTTTCTAAACTTTTATTTTTCTCTGTAATTTTTGATTTTAGATAAATTCAAACAAACATTATGATATTTTATGCATTGCGTTTATACTAATCGAAGGTCAAAACTACCTTCATGCGCAATAAGCAATGAACGCTTATAATTAAAGAATTCATTTTATCGCTCTTCGCATGTATGTACATTGTACAAGAAAGTACGAGTGATATAGTTAACCGGTATCAAGTTCAGCCGGACCGAGTTTCTGTCTGCTACGTCACTCCCATCGGCGCGTGATCGGCTATCTTCGACTCTCGTAATGGTTTCGTTCGCGGTGAACTACGTGAACTAGAGATATAGATAAATTGAAACTAAACTAGTGAAGGACGAACTAAACGCAACTGAAGTAGTCCCATTGAAGGATTCATTCGCGAACTACACACGACTACTTTCTTCATTTTTATCCACAGACCAATTAGAGTGAATTAGAGTGATTTTTATCACAACATTAAACATTTATTCAGTTGCACAATGATTTGCACTATTACTTTACAGTAACTACAAATAAGTTTTGTCAATTATATATTGCTTATATTATTTTTCATAAGCTTACATTAAAACTACAAAAGAAAGAAATTAATAAAAAAGCTCAAACTAGGATTTTATTTCAATTTGGTTTTGAATGATAAATATTTATTATACTGAAGATACAAAGCGATAAGATATTAAGTAGCAAAAGTATTTGTAATTATTTAATGATAAGCAGTGTTTGGCCTGTAGTTTAGTAAAAATGGTGTCATACGTAGAAATTAAAGGCTTTGAAGACTTTGCTAAATATACAGACAATATTGATGCAAACGGACCACCAGTTCTGTTCTACTTTAGTGGATCTAAACTCCCAGATGGAAATAGTTGGTGTCCTGATTGTGTTGAAGGTATCTAAAAGTTTTTATGCCTTTTTTTC
The DNA here is from genome assembly GCA_036924255.1 of Apodemia mormo. NCBI lineage: Eukaryota > Metazoa > Arthropoda > Insecta > Lepidoptera > Riodinidae > Apodemia > Apodemia mormo. Next base: position 40,700,872 of record JAUPFN010000005.1, on the reverse strand, counting down.
GGACTTGTTGGTAAGATTATGGGGCATTTTGTTAAGTCTTTTTATTGAAACGAGGTTCAGGTGTATTGAAATATAATATGAAGTGCTTTATAGTAGAATTTCTAAATGGCTCTGCAGTAGTAGAAGCCCTATAACAAATGTAAACATTCGTTAATATTTAATAGGAGCATAAAGTATTGTGACTATCAATTTGGTACTGTTGCCTACTTAAAATGAGCAGATGATAGAATTCTAAAAATACAATAAATACTTGAAATTTTGCGAGAAAACTCCATTTACACCAATGATGTCTATTGGTGATGGGTATCTCTTTCCACTGGTAGAGTCATCTCATTTGATGTGCTGATAAAAAAATTAGGGTAAGGGTTGAGTTCTTTAACTTACATTTTTAGACATCAAACTGTATAATTGTTTCAATATTTAAATATTTATCAATATTATGCTTTTGATACATAGTGTCAGTGATAATAAAATCATTTAAAAAAATCAATATTGAATCTAATATTAAACATATTGTTTGAATGTTCCCACATATAACATCGAAATTGAAAACAGGTAGTTCACAGGGAACCATAAAAGTTAATTTTTGTTTGCAACATCATAGTTTATCGAACTAACAGTGACAAAATTTTAAATTAAAACTTAAGTTTTATAAACAAATTTGTGTGTATCACTTTTTTTGTGCAAAAATGTATATTTAACGGGGCTATTATATGTTACAAAAGTTTTTGATACTGTACATAGGGACACTTGACTCTCTAACTTAACTTCTATAAAGACAAGACATAGACAAGGCAAGCTTACAAAACTTATAAAAATGCATGTTAACTTAATTATTTTACACAGTCATGCTTGGAATGGTTAATTTTTTATATTATTTTAGTCAACGCATTCCACATTGTCTAACTAAAATCTGTTATTAGTATAACACTAGGCCACTTTCTATGCACTTTTGTGGTACATTTTACTGAAAAATTATCGGACTATTAGGTTTGTGCTTCGACGTAGTCGTTTAAATTCATGTCTAGATATGTTATATACCATAAAAATACCATTTTACAGACCTTAAAAAAATATAAGATACAATTTGTATTAAAATCTTATTACTAATAATGATATCTATTATAAAACTAATGAGTTAAAATCGATAGAAGATACGTTTTGTATTAGAATCTTATTTCTAGTAACGTCATCTATTATAAAACTAATGAGTTAAAATCGATTAAGGGTAGGCGCCTCCAAATTTTGAGTCATCACTTTTTCATGATTAGTGATACAAAAAATAAGTAAGCAAATTGTAACTAATAATACAGATTATGTTAAAATTTAAATCTTGCCATCTTGATGTTTTGTGAGTTTTGATTTATAATTATGCAATTCTGGTCAATTTTTACCTTGCGCTGCTCTTCTGTAGCACCAACTCCACTCTTGACCGCCCGGTTGGTAGAGTGGTTAGCAACCCTGACTACGCAATCGATATTCTTGTTGTTGTCTTGTTGGTTCGGACATGTAGAAAGAATGGTAGGTGAGAGATTAACAAAACAGATATACAATGCGAGAGATGCAATACTTTATTATTTATTTTTCTATACATTAAACGATTATAGACTTTATTATTATAAATAAAGTCTATACATTTAAAGATGTAATTCTCATAAAAATATTTTTCTAACAATATTACTAGATAGTATAACTTTGTGAGCCCTTACAAAGCTCTGCTTTTTGCTAGTATAAAAATCAATTGCGTTTGTTAATCTCGCTAAAACTCGAGAATGGCTGGACCGATTTGGCTAATTTTGGTTTTAAAATTTTAATGGGGGTTCAGGTTAGGTTTAAAAGGTAGAAAATGTAGCAGAAAAAAGGTAAAGTAGACACAAAGCTGACAGAACAACGTTTGCCGGGTCAGCTAGTTACATAAAAAAATTATCCATTCCAAGGATGAGGTTATTTCTCCACCATACTAGAACGTCCATTCTCTTAGTTTCAACTGAGGAAATGAAATTTCCATTTCATCTATTGATTTTATAACAGATCACTATTTATTATTGAAGAAAAAATTACTCCTTGTCAGTAATCTTTGCTTTTGCAAACAAATAAATGTCCTTAAGTTTTTGTTTTAATTTTCTGGGAAATAAAATTTTAGGTAATAAATAAACCATTTATTTATTATCTATAATTTAAATAAATGGATCAAATTATTCTTGCATAAATGTATCATTTATTTTTTAATAATCCCTAATTTTTAATTTTTTATATTTAAACATAAATTAAAATATATTCAATTCTGTTAACAGAAACCTTAGAATGGAATATCTTTTTAAATTATGTAGATATAAACATTTCTGATGTTTAATATTTATTAATATATTGTCACTAAATGTCAAATGTAAAACATGGTTAAAAATAAACCTAAGATATGCAATTTAAATAACTATGAAGAGTTTACAAAATTCATTTCTAACACTGATGAAAAATTAAAAAATGTTTATTTTCTATTTACTGGTAAGAAGAAAGAAAATGGTCAAAGTTGGTGTATTTATTGCCAATTAGGTTTGTGGTTTAATGCAAGTATTCTATGTTTCCTAAAATTGTAATTGATTTGTTTTGTTTTAACACCATACAATTTTCAGTGACAAACATATTGTGCCTATTGAAAATACTGCTTAAAATTTTCATTTATACAATGTTAAAGTTGGTGTAATAGTCACAATCACTTCAATTATTGTACATAGTTTAATTCTATGTATGAAAACCAGACTTAACATGCACTAAGCACAATATTTACTACATAAAATTTTTAATAGTCTAAGTAATTTATTGTTTTACTGAAGAGAGACTGGGCATATAAATATCTAACATAAATAATCTCTAGAAAGACTTATTTTTTATTTTTCTTGTCGCATTGTTTGTAGGAAATGAATCCTTATATATGTGAATTAAATAAGTCAAGGAGGACAAAGTCTATTTGACTTGAATTATTACATTATTATAAAATCTTAACAGGGTTTCAAGGCACAACAAGCGTCTTGCAGTTTGGCAATGCTGTATTAGCATCCCTATATTAGTTTGGCCTTATTAAACTAAACCTATCTTTAAACAATGGGTGAGTACTTTGCTTACCTTCAAAGTTTGGTGCTACTTTTGCTGTCTGTAATGCTATCTGTAAACAATTTTGAAAAAAAAATACTGGTTTGTGGGTTTAACAGTGCAGTGCACCAACCACCCCATTAGTTTTGCCTTCTAAACAAATCTTAACTGTAATTGATATCAGATGTAGGTTACCAGCTATTTGACAGATTGAATATTAGTTTTTTACTAGTTTAGAGGCGAGGGGTTTGGTAAAACATATGAGTTCCGTATAACAAAATCCCGCCTCCAAACTTATCTGAGATTCGAATTCTGAGGCTGTCTTTTATTCTAAATAAATTTCCAGTTTTTGAAAATTTTCCCAAGACAGGATATGTGCCCATTTTGTTGATAGTCTGTTTACCTATTACGTCACACACCATAGTTTTGTTAAACCTCTTGACCCCCTGCTGGTTGAGTAGTTACTGGTTAAAGAACCTGACTATGCATCAATGGGGCTTGCATTCGATTCCAGACAGGAAAAAACATTTATGTGATTAGCATCGATGTTAGTATTCTAGGTTTGTGTATTGTTTGGTATATTTGAGTATTTATATATGTATTTCTATGTATTAGGATTGTTGACTAGTAGTTACCCATATTACAAGCAAATAATTGCTCACTTTGGGGTTAGATCAATTTATATATTTTGTCCAGAGATGTTTAATTACTTATAGGCATAGTCGCCTCTGTGGTCTAGTGGTCCAGCGTTGGCATTGACCACATGAGGTCCCGGGTTCTATTCCCGAGTTGGGCACATAAAGAAAAGAAGTGTTTTTTCAGTTTTCTGAGAAACACAAAGTTGCCTGGGGTTGAAAAGTTCCCGGTTGGCAATAGGCTTGCCACCTATCACATTTGTGGGGCCAAGTATCTTCGGCTAATCGTGGGTGCACTAATTGTTGTACCTCTGCCTACCCCCTGTCCAATAGGGAATATGCATAAAAAATAAAATGGCCTGAGTTTCTTTTTCCTGAGCTTTTAAGGTCCTAGTATTACACTCAATTCGTTATTTTCTTATTTAATATGTATTTAATTATTTAAAACAAATCAAAAAGTGAAAAATTTACGAGCGAAATTCAAATTTGTAAAATGCCCCACCATTGTTCGAAATGAAATGTGACGTCATAGGGCATGTCCTGTCAGTCATCTGTGATTTATTTTCATACATTCAGATTGTGTTGGAGGGAAAAATTGGTTGTATTGCTATTCTAGCTTAGTTTTCTAATATTTTAATGTCAAGAAATACTAAGCGTCATCAACAGTAATGACGGACAGTTTGTATTTAATATAATTTACTGTATCTTCTTTGATCTGAAATAAACACAACAAGCTTCTTGCAAAACAAGCAAGCTTCACCAAGCATCTTGGGATACCTAAGTAGAAATAATAAATAACTTTACGTATAGGTACATAGAAAATAGTTTTTTTTAAGTCTATGCAGAGCTTAGATGAAGAATTATCTGAGATGTTATGACATACGTAAATAAGGTTATGAACTTATAAAAAGTTCTGTAACCCTAGGCATTTCTACAAAACTACACGATGTTATTTGTATACTTACATTAAAATGATCTTCACAACAATGTTGACGCGATATTGGATATACATTTAGTTACTAATAGGAGTATGAGTGATATTCAAAATTTAGCTCAAACGATCAGTATTTATTTCTAAAAAATTGATTTTTGGAACGAAGTTCCTTACGGCAGGCTTGGAGGGGATAGGGATTTTGCTGCGCGACCGAACTGAAAAAAATGTGATAGTAAAACCGTAAGAAAAATGCGTGGAATAAAAGCGTTAAATGAGACGTGCGCAGGCGCGACAGTCGCGTACACAAGCGAGTAGTGCCGTTTAGCCGAAGGAAGTTCGTTCCTACCTGGTGTCCCGCGACACCACATCATTTTATTTTATTTAAAAACGGTTTGTTTTATCTGCTCTAGCATAAGCATATCGCTTAAAGCAATGCACGATTAATATCTTGGGTGGCAGGTGATTGTATCAGAAGTCATCTGCTTGTTTGCTATCCTATGATATCTATACATATAATAAAATCGTAGAAATATCAAAACTGTACATTGAATATTTTTTTAAAAGAATACTTGGGGCGTGATCTACAATCGATATCGAAGCCAAAAATATAGTTTTTAGAATTTTTGTCTGTTTGTCTGTATGCATATCCGGGGTAAACTCAAAAAGTACTACATGAATTTACTTCAAATTTTGCATGAATATTACTAACAGGTCGGATCAACATATAGGCTACATATTATCACGCTATCACCTACGGGGTAGTAGCAGTGCGAAGTAAACAAAGTCCGCGCGGACGAAGTTGCGGGCAACAGCTAGTATATATATATATATATATATATATATATATATATATATATATATATATATATATATATATATATATATATATATATATATATATATATGTGTGTGTGTGATATTTTGTCTGGGTTTGATATCACTGTCTTATCTATGGCCACAGATTAGACGCTAATCACTGCGTGCTTATCACTGTTATGATCGTGTTTAGTGTTACATAAAATGAAAAGCCAGTAAATTTAGCATTAAGAGTCACTTCCATGCGGATGACAATGCACCATTAGAAACCTTAAGATAACAAAGATGGTTTCTATAAGCTGAGGTTATCTTTGCCCATGAGGAAAGGCATCTGCTTGACTATCCTGATTACTCGCCTCCTTCCGCGTACCAGCGCCATGTTACCTAATTATTTACTATTTAATGTTATTTTCAGCGGAACCCGTTGTAAAAGCATATCTTGGTGAAATAAATAAGCCGGTCATATTCGTTTATGTTGATGTTGGCGATCGTGAATAGTAAGTATTTTTTTCATATCACAAGCACATTGGTCTCCTGATGGAAAGAGTCAAATATTGCCTATAGACACCATAAGTTTAGCATAAGTTTACCGGCTAGTGAGGCTACCTTACTCTCCAAACCGGAACACGTTTGGGTTTCGATTTGGACGGTAAGATATTCATGTTCATCAATAGATATTTTTCATTAGGTAATAGTTTTTCTCATTTTATACAATTGAGGGTAACGACACAGTAATAATACCTCCCAGCCCAGTAAAAAACTTGTCACTCAAAGAGTATCAAAACGTATGTTGTATAATTCATAACGCCAACATAAAAAATAACAGTGGGTTAATAACAACCTACCCGCTCTCACATAAATCGACTCGCATTACACGCTAACGGTTGGGTTTTGATGCGCGCGCCTTGCAGAACAAGCCCTAGGGTTGGTAAGGTCGAGCAAGAGAAGCTATCGCTCAAGGTGTTTGATAGCAATTTGCCAAACTTTCAAAGCGCCTTTAAAGCATAAGAAGTGGCAGACGGCAGCGCATACTAACGTTTTCTGTCGCTAAGAAAGCAATATACGTGATTTGGAAACTTAGATATAAGTACCTAGCTCCGAAAGACAATTTGGCTATTCACCGATTAAGGGTTTATTCCATCGCTGAACACATCACCTGCCAGCTAACGTCGTGTCATCTTCCTAAAATGAATACAGTAAAAGATTCTACTTTGTTCTTTATAACTTTATTTCTACCAAAACTGCTATATCATATTTTTTTGTGGAATTGCGCTATATATGATATTCATATTTGGTCAGTGTATGGTTCGTACCTAAATTTATTTTCTGAAAAAAAGATGAATTAAGAAAAATACCGAACGGTAACTATCGCCCGGTAGTACTCATTATAATTAAGATAATGTTACTTTAATAAAATTTCTGAATTTGCAAATAAATATATATTTTTATGCCAAATCTCTAACGAGGTAGGCAGGGAGTATTGAATTCTATATATCACGACCCAGACAGACTTACCTTTTCTTTCATCAGTGTCTGCATGGAAAAGGCTGGTTTTGGAGACTTGGCACCACCTTCAGACAGCTTTCTAACAATTTGATCATGGTACGTCAATCTGAGTTCACCCCTTGGTTCCACCCACAATAATCACACTCCCATGTTGGTCCTGTCCATTTTTGAAGAATAGACCATCTGGCATTCTGCTAAGCAGTTCGTAAAAGGTGAATTATTGACTATATACTAGTCCCTACCATTGTGAATACCATGAAGCTGTACGATATCTGGAGGCAACACTTCTAATACCTACTTGAAACACAACTTTAAATACTGCTGTCTTCTTCTGAGGTCTTACCCTTTCTTTTTAACACAGCTGTATAAGAGATGGCGAAACCTCATAGAATGAGATATAACGTAGATATTTTTTTCAAGTGATTAATACAATGCTAGCTCCACCTATACCTAATACTTCATGGTGAATACTAGATCATCACTGAAGTTTTTACATCTGACATACCATTATATGAAAGAAATAAAAGTAGTATATCTCAGCTTAATCATGATATTATGTGATACATTAGCATCAAACTTCCAATTATTGTCCTTTGTATTTCATAGTATCAAAAAAAATTGAATGGATTATGGAAGCATTTTTTAACGTGAACGTTATTTTTGCAGTTGGAAAGACAAAGCCTGCCCTTTCAGAACAGACCCTAGGACAAGACTCATGGTGATACCTACCATTATAAAATGGAAGGGAGTTCAAAGACTAGAGGGAAGTCAGTGCAATAAACGGGATTTATTGCAAATGTTGTTTGAAGATGAGGAATAATAAAAAAAAAACCAAAAAATGTAATAACCCAAGCTACAGCCATTTTTCAGTTTAATATACTTATTGTAAATAACAATAATAAATGTAAGTATGTACTGTATTAAAAAGTTTTTGCATAATTTGTTTTTTTTTTTAATTTATTTTAACAGTTTAATAAACTTATCTTTATTGAACCACTCATAAAATGTACAGTGTACAAATGGTGAGCTTAATGCTAAATCATTCTCTACCAGCTAACCATTGAACGAACCAATCACAAATATATATATATATATATATATATATATATATATATATATATATATATATATATATATATATATATATATATATATATACCGGTGGGAGGGACACGCTGTGCCGCGCCCCCGGCTGCATGGGTACCACCATCTTGCCTATTTCTCCCGTGAAACAGCTTCACTGTGTTTTAACATCTTATGTCCGAGATTTAACATCTTATGTCTCAGGATAGGCAACACATGAATGGAATACCTGGGCTAGTTCCAGCCCAGGTATCCCATTTTTGTTCATTGGCGACGTCGACCACTTACCATCAGGTGGCTCGTCTGCCAGTTTGCCTATCTCAGTAACTTAAAAAAATGGGACAAATTACACTTACAGATCTAACCCCAAAGTAAGCAAAATATTTGCTTGTGTTATGGGTGCTAGTCAATGATACTAATAATACATAGAAATACATATATAATAAACACCCAAACCAGAAAATACAAACATTTATGCTCATCACACAAATGCCTGCCCCGTCGGGGATTGAACCAGGGCCCCGTTGATTGCGTAGTCAAGGACACTAACTACTCAACATATGTAAATATGTTAGGTATGTATACCTGACATACATTAAAATATTGTAGTTGTCAGATGTCTCAAGTCTCATAATGTGTAACCAAGTTTCCAGCTAATTTCTTAATTTCTAAATATACCCCTGATTTAAGTGAAGAATTATAAATAGACTGAATAGTCAAGACAGTACCAGGTATATAACAACAATTATATGAACATTGTGTATGGAGGGTAGGGCACTATCTCATACGATGCCTGGCGAAAAGTTGAGACTATTCAACCAATTGCATATCATCATCGCTTAAAGTGTCTATATTTAGCAATATTGTTCAAACAGGTGGTTTAAAATAGCTTTATGTTTAAGCCTTAATGTAACAATTAAATAAATGCAACAAAAATATACCTTCAATATTGAACTACACTTTAAAATAACTTTGTGAATGTCATAATTGTATTTAAATGGATAATTGAAAAACAAAATAACTTTAACTCTATATTTGTATTTAAAGATTAATTGTCTTTTTGTCCTAATAATATACAATTTATTTATAACACATAATTTATAAAAATAAAAAATATTACACATCATGCCTAATGCCATTATTTATATTCATTTTAACTCTATATTTGTATTTAAAGATTGTTGTCTTTTTGTCCTAATAATATACAATTTATTTATAACAAATAATTTATAAAAATAAAAAATATTACACGTCATGCCTAATGCCATTATTTATATTCATTTTAACGAGTTTTTATTTGTACATTCATTTATAAAAAAGGTTTACAGTATTCAAAAAATGTTAAAAGCTGGCTTTATGAAAAAAATAAATTTAACAGTCATATAATGATCATCAGAGTTACGCCCCAATTGTGTAATTTTAATTAATATTAATAACTTGTCTTGTAGCACTCATGCATAGCACATACATAAGAATGGAATGTAAAACAGATCATTATTATTTAGATAATAGGATTTTTGTTGTTTAGATGCGCGAATACGGATACGGATCTCAACTTTCTTACAATACTTTAATTACTCAGTCGGTTATCTTAATACCACAAATATTCAAATTTTTTATCTAATTGCAAAAGTAATATAATTTATAGGTTATTAACATATTAATATGTTATTAACATATTACATAGATTTGTGATTGATATAATTATAAAGACCTTTCTTTAAGTAGGTACCTTGTTTCTACATACCATTTAAGGAACTATTATTTACTTAATAATGTTTAGATATCTGATTTTTGTGAAAAACATTTTTCATTCATTGTTACTTCTTAAAATCACATTTGCATAAACCAAATGTGATTTGAATAAATAAAAAATATTTTAAATGGAATTTAATAGCATATCACTCCCACCTAATTAATATTTAGAATTTTGTACATGTATCGAATCTAATAGTATAAAAGATCCGCTCAAGATCCACCTAAAAAGTATGGGATATAGATACGAAACTCTCTCATGCCTCGGATATACGCGGAGACAGATATGCGGCACATCACTAGTTATGATATATTCAAAAATGTCTTAAATCAAAATTGGTTCCCATGTTTGTACGAAATACACTGCTATTCCGTTTATCTAATTGGGATGATTTTTTGTCAAATTTTTTGATTCATGATTTCGTGAAAGTTATAGACATAATAATTTTAAGGATAAAATTCAATTAAGTATAGCCCGCATATCGTACCGGTAAATGTATTTAAAAGAACATCTTTGTAGCAGCAATGCGTCCGCTAGCTAATTGCAAATAGTCATGAAACATAGATCAAGGGGAAGTGGAGAGTGGGCGTGCCGCGTGCGTCACTATTATGCGCTGTTACTCTAAATTGCCTTAGTGATACTTACCATATCTTTAGGAGATAGTCGTCGTGCGAAAATCTATTATACACTGAATTATGCCGTATTGTGCCATCCTTGAATGCAGAAATGATAGTAGAATACAGATGATTAAAAATGGAGATATTTCATATCATCCGAAAGTACAATTTTCATTTTATTTTAATTAAATTCCTGATTTAATATAATCTCTAATGATATAATAGAAAGTTAAGCTAAATTCAGCCGTACACCTTACATATAAAGTTCATTTTAGGTTGACCTATTTTTTCTAGAAAGATATGCGTAATGACAGTCATTAAGTATATCGTTCTAGAAAGTTCTCTACTCAAATATGACCAACTGAAAACTACGGAAAAATCAATACTACCATCTATTGTAGAATAGCGAAACTATTTAAGATTATAGTTTCACTATTGTACAAATAGATGAGTCTATTTTGAATAGACTACAAAAGAACGTAAATACCCTTTTTTTTTTTGTAGCAAAATAAAATTTATTGTAACGCTGTTTGGTATATTTTTAAATGTTCTGTTTGTGTGTTTCGGATTATTGTTGTTTAAAATGAAAACGACCAATGAAACAATGTTTGCATTAGTAGTTTATATGCAATAATGCTTATTTTATGTGTGAGTATGGCGATCGCGGTCCTGATACAAATGTTTGTACTTGCCAATTCCGCTTGTTCTATGTTCCATGCAAATAGTAGACACTTATTTTATTTTCTACATAAAATATTCTAACAAACACTAGTATTAAATTCACTAAGCAGTCATATAATAGTCATGTAACATTTAAGTCTTGTGATAAACGCGTCAAATAACAATTTTCACCCCTCATAATAGATTTGTTTTTGTACCGTATAATCAGAAATGGAATTTGAGATCGAAAATGTACATTTCAAAGTCAGTTTCATTTGCCGCCAAATCCACCATTCAGGTATACTCAACATTTTTCTACACAGCCTTATGATCATCATGTTGTGATTATAAAAAAATAAAAAAGTGTCAATAGGCCTTTTCATCACAAAAATTTTTTGTGCGCATGCGTCAGAATCAGCCATCTTTTTCGTACTGTTTTTTGTAAACAACCATGCTAAATTGTCCGCTATCCGTGTATCAAAAATTAAAATATAAATCAAAGTTGATTAATTGTAAAAAAAAGTGAAAAAAAAAAATAAGTAGTAAGTCAAAATAATCGGAAAAAATTTTTTGTACTCCATTATAATTATGTTGTCTGTACGAAAAGGAACAACAAAACGGTGTTGTTATGGAGTATGTAAAAGTGATACACGATACAAATCATTTAAAACCAATAGATTCTATTTTATAAATTTTCCAAAGCCTTGTCTTGAATATCGAAAAAAAATAATCAAATCATCAAGCAAATTACACATTAAAGCATGTGTAAAATGTGCGAAATGTGAGTTATGGGTGAAAAAATGTGGCAGAAGTGACCGAGGTTTTAGATCTATTGATAATGTTACTAAGGATACTTATATTTGCTCACTACATTTTCTTGGAGAAAGTGGTCCAACTGAACAAAACCCTGATCCTTTAAGCTATCAAGAGTTTCAACATATTGATAAATCAATTAATAAGGTTTTTTGTTTTTCAAACAAATCAAATAATAATCAATTAATTGAAAAGGTGGCTAAAATCAATTTTAGCCACCTTTTCAATTGTTCACAATTATGAGCTTCAACTGAATCATAAATAAGTGAAGCACCATCGATGGTTTTTTCCAATAATTTATTTCTTTGTGGAGATAATAGTCCTTGTCCAGCCATTGTTGATTAAAACAGTACGAATTTTTTGAATTACCGCCGTTTCAACATGGCGGCTACGCTTGCGCTCATCTGATGATGAAAAGGCCTATTTGATAATTCTTTTAAATATACGCGGCCAGAAAAATACGACATACATGTTGAACACAATAATAAAAAAAAACTGGGGGGTGATTTTATGGTTATAACGGAAAAGCAAATTCAATCACGGCAAACGTCAAAAATCGAATGAACAAACAAAATGGCGACTAGTCATACAATATCCTCTATAGACGTCCATCGAATTATAATTATTATTCCATTAACAATTTTTATGTAACAATATTTACATTTTTAAAGAAGAGCCTTATGTGCACAATTGTATTTCTAACAATTAGGTTTCATTATTAGTTCATTATTTTATTTATTTATTTAAAACATATACAAGCATAAATATATGTTATGAAGGTGCTACAAAAACTCGCTTGAATTTTTCTGAGCACCAACGAGTCTTAGTGTACAGTTTACAATAATCTTCACATAACAAACGTATAAAATATGCTAATAACGAGTAAAAAATAAGTCGCTGGCGGACTTATTTTTAGGTATTTTACATAAAAAAATCTATGTGCTATAATCAATTTTATGAATATAAGGGTTTTTATAGTATAAGATAGCAAACAAGCAGATGGGTCTCCTGATGGAAAGAGTTAACCATCGCCTATAGACACCAAAGGTGTTAATGGTGCGTTGCTATCTTGTGGCGAGGTCTAATGCCACATGCATAAGTTTACCGGCTACCTCACCCTCCATACCGGAACACGACAGTGACAAGCACTGACGCTATTGCGACAGGAATAAGTAAGGGCGGTGATACCAGACCCGGGCGAGACAATGAAGAACTCTACCACCTAGTATCCACGATGGTAGTGACTCCTACAGCCAATCGATCGTCTTTTACGACCTGCCTGGCACAACGAAAGTTGGTCTATTCTTCAAAGAAGCCCGGGACCAACACGGGGAAAACATATAATTGTTGTTGTATACATATAATTGTTATGATATTTTAGTACGCCATTGTTTACATTTTCGATTTCGAATTACATTTCCGATATTACTGATGGATGAATTCCTAAGTCCTACGATGTATTTAATTGTTATTATCTAAATCCATATTGCGTATCGCTTCAGTAGCCGCGTCTAGCTCGTCGGCGATGTTCATTTGGTCGATGGGTCTCGTTATTTCGACGTCGTAGTAGATCTTTTTATTTCGCAAATATGAACTTTTGTTGTCGAAAATCACAGAATCTGGAAATGGAAATTATTAAAGAATTAGATCTCGTACAAAGTTATCTCATGAGATCCTGAGTGAGATTTGCAGGTCTCTTGTTTTAAGCCTCAATCGTAGCTAGCAAGACTCAGACTAAAACGAGTTTCATGTATCAAGTTATAACATAAGAAGACTCGGCAATAAACGGAGTCGTTGCTAAGGCACTCAATTTTTTGAAAAAATATGTCTCTCTGTTTGTTAGCGTGTGTGAATGTGTTGGTGTGTGTGATGGCAAGTGCTGTGTCGGGTGTGTGTACTCACAGGTGGTGGTCGGTGTCGGTGTCGGTGTACTCACAGGTGGGGGTCGGTGTCGGTGTCGGTGTCGGTGTACTCACAGGTGGTGGTCGGTGTCGGTGTCGGTGTACTCACAGGTGGGGGTCGGTGTCGGTGTACTCACAGGTGGGGGTCGGTGTCGGTGTCGGTGTACTCACAGGTGGGGGTCGGTGTCGGTGTCGGTGTACTCACAGGTGGGGGTCGGTGTCGGTGTACTCACAGGTGGGGGTCGGTGTCGGTGTCGGTGTACTCACAGGTGGTGGTCGGTGTCGGTGTCGGTGTACTCACAGGTGGGGGTCGGTGTCGGTGTCGGTGTACTCACAGGTGGGGGTCGGTGTCGGTGTACTCACAGGTGGGGGTCGGTGTCGGTGTACTCACAGGTGGGGGTCGGTGTCGGTGTACTCACAGGAGGGGGTCGGTGTCGGTGTACTCACAGGTGGGGGTCGGTGTCGGTGTACTCACAGGTGGGGGTCGGTGTCGGTGTCGGTGTACTCACAGGTGGGGGTCGGTGTCGGTGTCGGTGTACTCACAGGTGGTGGTCGGTGTCGGTGTCGGTGTACTCACAGGTGGGGGTCGGTGTCGGTGTCGGTGTACTCACAGGTGGGGGTCGGTGTCGGTGTACTCACAGGTGGGGGTCGGTGTCGGTGTCGGTGTACTCACAGGTGGGGGTCGGTGTCGGTGTACTCACAGGTGGGGGTCGGTGTCGGTGTACTCACAGGTGGGGGTCGGTGTCGGTGTCGGTGTACTCACAGGTGGGGGTCGGTGTCAGTGTCGGTGTACTCACAGGAGGGGGTCGGTGTCGGTGTCGGTGTACTCACAGGTGGCGGGTCGGTGTCGGTGTACTCACAGGAGGGGGTCGGTGTCGGTATACTCACAGGTGGGGGTCGGTGTCGGTGTCGGTGTACTCACAGGTGGGGGTCGGTGTCGGTGTACTCACAGGCGGGGGTCGGTGTCGGTGTACTCACAGGAGTGGGTCGGTGTCGGTGTACTCACAGGTGGGGGTCGGTGTCGGTGTCGGTGTACTCACAGGAGGGGGTCGGTGTCGGTGTACTCACAGGTGGCGGGTCGGTGTCGGTGTCGGTGTACTCACAGGAGGGGGTCGGTGTCGGTGTCGGTGTACTCACAGGTGGGGGTCGGTGTCGGTGTCGGTGTACTCACAGGAGGGGGTCGGTGTCGGTGTACTCATAGGTGGGGGTCGGTGTCGGTGTCGGTGTACTCACAGGAGGGGGTCGGTGTTGGTGTCGGTGTACTCACAGGTGGGTGTCGGTGTCGGTGTACTCACAGGAGGGGGTCGGTGTCGGTGTACTCATAGGTGGGGGTCGGTGTCGGTGTCGGTGTACTCACAGGAGGGGGTCGGTGTCGGTGTCGGTGTACTCACAGGAGGGGGTCGGTATCGGTATCGGTGTACTCACAGGTGGCGGGTCGGTGTCGGTGTCGGTGTACTCACAGGAGGGGGTCGGTGTCGGTGTCGGTGTACTCACAGGTGGGGGTCGGTGTCGGTGTCGGTGTACTCACAGGAGGGGGTCGGTGTCGGTGTACTCATAGGTGGGGGTCGGTGTCGGTGTCGGTGTACTCAGAGGAGGGGGTCGGTGTCGGTGTACTCACAGGAGGGGGTCGGTGTCGGTGTCGGTGTACTCACAGGTGGCGGGTCGGTGTCGGTGTCGGTGTACTCACAGGAGGGGGTCGGTGTCGGTGTCGGTGTACTCACAGGTGGGGGTCGGTGTCGGTGTACTCACAGGAGGGGGTCGGTGTCGGTGTACTCATAGGTGGGGGTCGGTGTCGGTGTCGGTGTACTCACAGGAGGGGGTCGGTGTCGGTGTCGGTGTACTCACAGGTGGGGGTCGGTGTCGGTGTCGGTGTACTCACAGGAGGGGGTCGGTGTCGGTGTACTCATAGGTGGGGGTCGGTGTCGGTGTACTCACAGGAGGGGGTCGGTGTCGGTGTCGGTGTACTCACAGGTGGGGGTCGGTGTCGGTGTACTCACAGGAGGGGGTCGGTGTCGGTGTACTCATAGGTGGGGGGTCGGTGTCGGTGTCGGTGTACTCACAGGTGGGGGTCGGTGTCGGTGTACTCACAGGAGGGGGTCGGTGTCGGTGTACTCATAGGTGGGGGTCGGTGTCGGTGTCGGTGTACTCACAGGAGGGTGTCGGTGTACTCACAGGTGGCGGGTCCGGTGACGGCTAGGGCGCCCACGTCCTCGGGTCCCTCGGTGAGGCGGCGCGGCCCCACCACCACGGTCTCGCCGCCGTCCGCACTCACTCGCTTTATCACGAACTTTATGTCGTGTTGCTCTACGCCCACCTCCCATCTGATATACAAAACTTTTGCTATAACATTATAGGGTAAAATCATTTTACACTACAATGAGTGTAATGCTCAATACGATGGAAAAATAAAATGAGAAACATCACGCCACATGAGATAACATCAACTGCCAAATATCAACACTATAAGTTTTTATAAAGGAAAAATATTTCATTTTTAGTAAAATTAAAATCAAACTTAAAATCTTTATAACGAGGCCGATCCAAAAAAGAAAAATCGACAAAAAGCTATAATTCCTATTACTCTCAAAATATTTATTAGTTTTTGTTTAACTTGTAATTTAAAAATCACAACCATTTCACAAATACCCAGTAAGAATTTAAAAAAAAGCAATATAAATTAATAGCTCCAAATATAGTAGTTATTTTGTTTCTCTTTTTTTATATGATAAGATAGCAATCAAGCAAACGGCTCTCTTGATAGAAAGAGACATCCGTCGCCTATAGACATCAAAGATGTTAATGGTGCGTTGCTATCTTGTGGCGAAGTCTAATGTAAAGTTTACCGGCTCCCTAACCCGCAGAACCGGAACTCGATAGTGACAAGTAGTAATGCTATTGCGACAGGAATAGACGAGGCGTTGATACCAAACACGGGCAAAACAAGGCAGAACTCTACCACCTTGTAGCCACGATGGTAGTGACACACGTAGCCAATCGGTCGCCTTTTCCCATCTGTCCGGCAGAACGGCAGTTTGTCTATTCTTCAAAGGAGCCCGGATCCAACACGTGCACAAATACAGTAGTAATTCTCCAAATATAGTAGTAAACTAGCTGTTGCCAGCGACTTCTTCCGCTCAGACTTCGTTTACTCCGCACTGCTCCCCCCCGTAGGTGATAGCGTGATAATATGTAGTCTATATGTTGACCCTGTTAGTAATATTCATGCAAAAGATGAAGTAAATCAATGCAGTACTTTTTGAGTTTACCCCGGACATAAAAACAGACAAAAATTTTAAAAACTATATTTTTGGCTTCAATATCGATTGTAGATAGCGCCCCAAGCATTCTTTTAAAAAAATATTCAATGTAAAGTTTTGACTTTCCTCGGTTTTATTATATGTACTTATAGATATTTATTTCAAGTAGTTAATTACTTTGATCAGCAAAAAAAAGGATGTCACTAAAATGTTTCGACTGTATAAATCATAATGTTCTATTGATAACTATTGATACATTCAGTGTCAGAAACAATGAGATGCAATCAAGAGCATTTATTTAATCAATTAATTATATACAAAAAAGCTACTACGTAAAGAACTTAAAACAGAATAGATATTCATTAATTCGAATTCGAAAAACAGAATAGATATTCTCATTTAAATATTTTTAAGATTTTTCTAAAGGTAAATATTTATGACAAATTATATTCTACTTGGAATGAACAATTTCCTTCAAGATAATTTGAATGTATTGAATATATTGAAGTAAGTTGTACAAAAAGTTGTTCACTTGTAGAACAACTTTTTGTACAACTTACTTCAATATATTCGGAATGAGTAATTTCAATTTTCAACATACTTGAATTTTTAAGATTTTTCTAACACTTTACTAAAGAAAATATTTATGACATTCTATCCTTTCTGGAATGTACAGTTTCCTTCAAGATAATTTGAATTAACAACTTATTTAATTTACAACTTACTTCAATATATTCGGAATGAGAAACTTTAATATACTTGAATGAGTTACACTTATTGAACAATTTCCATCCTTATATTCGGAATGAGTACCCACTACGATTAAAGAAAAACCTACTCGTATTCACTTAAACTGGTCACTTCGCTTCGCACTGGCCGCTTGTACTATCGCTTTCGATCACTGTATAAAACTGCCTTCTATTTGTCAACACTTCCCTATTTATACTCGAGGTAAAGTTCGACAACAATCTCGAATGTTCGGCAATCATCTCGTAAACAATAACAATAAACAACTTATGATAAACAAGTTCTAAAACGCGCTATTTTCAACCTTATACCTTATACCACAGTCCATTACGGCATAGCATCGGGTAGCGGTCAACTATTTGTCAATAGGAGTAGCTATCTCTTTCTTTTATTTCTAGATCTCTCCAGCGTTGCAACTCTTCACGTTTCTAGATTATTCGTAACACTATGTATGAGCAACTTAATTCAATATACAATGTGCTTTGAATGAGCAACTTATCTTAAAATACCAACTTTATTATTTTAGTAACTAATTTACTTCAATCAACTTTGACTAGTAGTAGTATATAAATATATTGAAGCTAATTTCCCAACTAGCTTCAATATACTTCAATTGAGTAAACTGGTGGAGGTGAGTTTACTAACTACTATTGCCTAAGTAAAACAGTACAAGTGTTTGTAAATACTAGTAATACAAATTAACCTGGAGTTTTACCAAGTGCCGACGATATTGAGTAATCGATTAATATATATACTTAATATTTACTTTTAATTTCAATATTACTTATAATTTCAATGTAGTCTTCGAAGCTTTAATGTAGAACTTACTTTAATATACTTTCTTGTTCCGGACAGATCAGGTCGACGACGTGTTTGTCGCCTGTCTTCACTGTAGTTCGTACGTACTCTTTCTCACTCTCATGCACCAGGTCCTTTTGATAGAATTCTTTAGGCACCTTACCACCTTGTTTGATCTGAAAGTGATAAAGAACTGTGTCGTTGCTTGGGGCTGAAATTGATGAAGATTAGTTAGCTGTAGATCATGGACCTGTATTTCGATTTTCGAACCCCGGGTGGAGCAATATTATAGGAGTGAAGCTTATTAGAATCGTGATTTCAAAGACAATGGAACAAAAATGTGGTTGACTTTGGCACTACCATCGTGACTATCAGGTGAGTTCTGCAAGTTTTCGTGAAAAATCTCATTAGTAGCTCGAAGTCAAGTGATGGTATTTTAAAACTATTGAGCTTCGGAGGAGTATGTAAAGCTACTATTCCTGGTTTACTTATTTAATAAGCGATAGTCATTGCACATGAGTAGATAAGACGCTTTGGCCATTGTAAGGTAGGTAAAATACGACGGAATCACAACCGATCTCGTCAGATGGTGAATTACGGTGAAACGGGGCGTCTACTGGCGATAGGTTAACTCTGATTATCTCACAAAGCAAGCTATGTGATTAATTTCGATGAAAGGAGAAGATAGCACTTACCATAGCGCTACATTTGGGGTCCCCATTCTCGTCCACCAGGGTCCCGCCAAAGTATTTCGGAACAACCTCTTTGTCTATCACATTCAGGATTTGCTTCTGCCATTTATGAGAGTCGTGGCCGTAAATGTGGATCTTGGCGAGTGTGGCCTCGTTAAGGAACTTCTTGACGATGGAAAATGCAAATGAGAACATTTTTGGAGCTGAAAAAATACATACAGCCTGGAACAACAACTTCAGTAACCCGCAGGACGTTACCTGCTGTCATATACATTTATATATATAAAGGGTTACTTTTAAAGGTCCGGCCAAATTTTAAAATTAAGAACTGAAAGTGCGTTTTAATTATTATTGTAAAATTATAGAAAGATAATATTAAAACATTCGTTTAAAAATATCTCTCTAAATCCACGAATTGGATGCACCGAGTCGCGTGAATCGACCGCGGGGCGGTGTGTGCGGGGTGCAGGGGACATTGTTGGGTAATTCAAATTATATATATCCATGCGTTGTTTTGTGTCGAATAAAAATGAAATTATTGTTTTTTTATTACATAAATCGAACATATTATCGATTATGAACAGCCTCTGGGCCTTGAATTTGTGGCTACAGATTAGTACTTTAGTTACTATTTAAAAGTACATTTTTACTCAATTTTAATTTAAACTCATTTCATATATTTTTAAAGTCATTATTTTAGTTTTTTTCACGTCCAGTTTTTTTTTTGTTAGCCAATTAGTAATCTTAGATATATTGGCATTAGTTTTTTTAGCAAAAGATTCGGAATTATTTTGATTGTCAAGGAAAATTACCGTACAGTCATCCGCAAACATGACCATTGGATATTCTGTAACGGGGGGTAAATCATTAATACCAACTATAAAAAATAAAGGCCTTAGTAGGTTGCCTTGCGGTATGCCACACTTTAGTGTTTTAATGGTGTGTATATAAATTACCTTACCCTCCAAATCAGTACACAACAGTGACCAGCATTGGCGCTTCTATGGGGAATACTGACAGGAATAGATAAGGCCGTACGAATAGAGTGAGATGTTGCGTTTTACGTTTAAGCGGTAGAATTCTCCACCTATTAGTCAGAATAGCCAATAATTATAATTAAATATGATCAATGTAAAATGTCATCATCATTAAATTATATAAAGGTGCGTCCACACTTGTAACACGACGACGGACCGGACTACGAGACATCGCTACGCTAAATGTGGACGATATAGGTTGTACTGACACGGTCACCAGCCATTTACGATGAAATTTTACAAGTGTAGACGCATGGTGTCGAACTAGATCGCGTAGCATGGCATCGCTACATGGCATCCACTCAATATAAATAATTAATCGTCGCAATACAAAACTAAACAACGTATACAACGATGTTTATAGCGTGCACTGCGTGAATGAGCGGCGTCGAGGTGCAGACGGGGGACGCACTGACCGGGACACGTCACGACTTGATCCTCCGTCACGACTCCTACCCCGTGTCAGTATCCGTGTCATCAGGCGTACTTCGACGCGTGTCATAAATGCAAGTGTGGACGTCTTCTGGTCAGCAGATAATAGCGAAAATACTTCGAAAAAAACCGACATTTGATGGATCGGCACGTAACGTAACACGTGGCTTAGATGCGTGACAGTATACAGACCAGCGTCCACACTGGGTCCGGCTAATAGATAACGTAACTCCGTACATTATCCTGCCGCTTATTCTGTGTTCAGCAGTTTTTTTCAGTGTTCGGAAAGGATTGAACCGTACTGTACCTCGTGGCAATTATTTGCGTAACAAAATATGTCCACATTAATCGGCATTGACGCGTGTATCTGATACGGTCACGGGATAATGTTCGGTAAATTGTAACAGTGTGGACGCACCTTAAGACTCGCGACCGCCCTGTGCTCTAAATTTAACCATAGATTTAACAATAAAATCTCTTCTAAGTTTGACAATAGATTAGCCGTAAAGAAAATAGTACTTATGTATTTCTATAATAAAACACTAGGTCACAATCTATGCACTTTTGTGGTACATTTTACTGAGAAAGTATCGCACTTTTAGGTTTGAGCTTCGACGTGGTAGTTTGAATTCATGATTAGATACGTTATCTACCATAAAATATCATTTTATAAACATAAAAAAAATAGAGTTAAAATCGATAGAAGATAATTTTGTATTAGAATCTTATTATTACTAACGCCATCTATTATAAAACTAACGAGTTAAAAACGAAAAGTATCGCACTTTTAGATTTGAGCTTCGACGTGGTAGTTTAAATTCATGTCTAGATATGTTATCTACCAAAAAAATACTATTTTATAAACTTTAAAAAAATATCTACCTGTATGCCAAATTTCAAACAAATCCGTTTAGTCGTTTTTGCGTGAACGAGTAACAAACATCCATCCATTCAAATATTCGCATTTTTAATATTAATATAGAATTTCACATAAATATAGTGTGTGTAATGTTTATTTTTATTGATTTTATGTAATTCTATTGCATATTATATTTTATAAATATCAGGTTTCTATAGTCCGCGATGTAAACTTTAACTGTGCCAAATTTCATATTCCGCCGTTCACGTAATTGTCTTAAAAAGGTGTACATTTTTTTTGTTTTACGTATTAATACATAGATATTAATTACTTCACAGAAAAAAGTATCATATTTTTTTTTATATCATAAGATAGCAAACAAGCAGATGGGTCTCCTGATGGAAAAAGTCAACCACCGCCACTAAAGATGTTAATGGTGCGTTGCTATCTTGTGGCGAGGTCTAATGCCACATGCATAAGTTTACCGGCTACCTTACCCTCCAAACTGGAATACGACAGCGACAAGCGCTGACGCTATTGCGGCAGGAATAGGTAAGATAATATTCTTACTAATCGCAGAAATAATAAGATATAATAGAGATTTTTTGTAGAGCATACCGTTTATTATAAAAGCAGTTTTGAGCGTCTCGGGGTAGTTGGCTTCGTACATTTGCAAACAGGCAAAGACTACCTCAGCGGCCGGCTTCCACGCGTATTGCTTCAAGTTGAGCCCGTCCATATCAAACACCACTACTACCTGAAATTTCATTTACAGAATTCATTATTACATATTTCTTAATATTTAAAAATATATTCACACCCTAATTCCTGAAGAGGTAGACAGAGGTACAACCAGTGCACCCATGATTACCCTAAGATACTAAGACATCACCACCACCACCAGCTAGGGGGACCGAGTCCCCCTCCTCCAAACTTTGAAAAGTGTAATGATTAGTCTACCCTCAGTTTAACCAAGTCCCTCAACTGAGATTTTTGAGACTGCTACCACTTTTATACAACCTGGGGATCGAATCCATCATATCATTGGTTCCGAATAGGTTAACTACTCATACTTAAATAAATAAATATTCATGCGACAAATTACATTTACTGATCTAACCCCAAAGTAAGCAAATAATTTGCTTGTGTTATGGGTGTTAGCCAACGATACTAATACATAGAAATACATATATAAATACAAGAATATATTTAATAAACACCCAAACCCGGAAATACAAACATTTATGCTCATCACACAAATGCTTGTCCCGTAAATCGCGTAGTCAGGATCGCTAGCCACTCGACCAACGGGGCGGTGTCATTAAAATACTAGGTATATACTATATATATACTTAGTCAATTCAGTGTCATTAAAATACTAACACACATGTAATAATTTCAAGGGTCTTCGAAACCGGCATGTTTATATGAAAAGAGTTATGAATGTGCAAGAAAAAAGGCAAGTCTGTCTGGATCGTGACATATGGCACTCAATTCTCTGTGCCTACCCCGTAAGGGATTTGGCGTCAAGATATTTTGTTGTTTTTGTTGTTATGTAATAATTTTTAAGGTACTAAGACTGAAGAAACCAACTTTCCATTTCCTGTAAGCCCGGAATTAATTGAGATAAGACCAAACGGGGAGTAGGTATACCCACTCAAACAAAAAAAGGATTTTCAAAATTAATTCGTAATTGACCAAGTTCTGAGGTAACAAACAATAAAAGACACATACAGTCGAATTAATAACATCCTCCCTTTGGAAAGTTGGTTAAAATAGGTGCATTGACAGAAACAAAGAAATACATCTCCAATCTATACATATAATAAAATTGTAGGAAAGTCAAAACTGTACATTGAATGTTTTTTAAAAGAATACATGGGGCGTGATCTACAATCGATATCGAAGCCAAAAATATAGTTTTTAGAATTTTTGTCTGTTTGTCTGTATGTATGTCCGGGGTAAACACAAAAAGTACTGCATGGATTTACTTCAAATTTTGTATGAATATTACTAACAGGTTGGGTCAACATATAGACTATCACGCTATCACCTACGGGGGAGGAGCAGTGCGGTGTAAACAAAGTCCGCGCGAATGAAGTCGCTGGCAACAGCTAGTAATAAATACATCAAAAATACCTTTAGGGCATTAGGTCCATACTTCAAGGATTGCTCTCTCGCGATGTTCAGGTACTTCTCCAAGTGTATAATTATAACACGGATCAAATCTGTCTTCGTCACTGAGTGGAGCATGCCATACATATCAAAACCAGCGAATGGGACGAAGATTACTGAAAAATATTACACAAATATTACGGTGTCGGTACATCAAGTATTACCAATTAATAACTCCTAAACTAAAAATTTAAAATACCCCAGACACACTTCTATATCAAAAGGCCACATTCTTGCTATATGTGCATAATTTTTAACTTCCCTCTATGTATGTAGATAAGGAACATACGATTTCTGAAAATCGAGTTTTCACTGTGGAGTGTGTGTGGAGATCTCTCCACGTTTTGAGGTCCTAGGAACCTTTTCCGACTATTTTCAAGATGACGTCAGTACGTCTGTATGTATTAAACGGCTGGATTGATCGAAATGCGTCTGATGGCATTCGATTGGATTCCACTCAACTTAGACTTCTTGAAAATTTGAACCAAGCCGGCCCACGAGATTATGAGAAATTTTGAAAAATCTCAAAAAATATTTTGGCTAAACAATATTTTTTTAATATACTTACAGGTTAATGTACCGATTGAGTACAAAATCTAATCAGCTCTTTGGCTCATAAAACTGCGGCCAATGCAAAATTGCATCAAATCAGTTCAAATATTAATATTTTGATGTTTACAGAAAATTTACTTAATGTTTTTAAAATAACTTTCAGGCTAATCTTAATATATATAAATACTTGTCACGTTGTTTGTCCGCTATGGATTCCTAAACTACTGAACCGATTTCAATGAAATTTTGTAGCATCTACTGTTTGGTCCAACAATTAACCCCTCTCCCCCATTTGAAGGGCTAAACAACGTTTGCCGGGTCAGCTAAGATACCGATAGATTTAAAATCCCAATTAGCTCTTTTCAAAAAACTGCGTTAAATACCCTAAATTTAATTAAAATCGATTTGAGATTTTTCAATGACGAATATATTAGAAGAAAAATATTTTTTGACATTACTTCGACTTTTTCAACCTATAGATTATGTAGCTAAAAAACGTTTTAGAGCTCAAAAATGCAATGAATGTCATTCGAAAGATCAAAATCTATCATCGTTTCCAAAATAAACAGCTTTTCAAAAATTAAATTAGCTACTGTCGTCACGTTTTGAGGTTTTAAAAAACTTTTCCGACTGATTTAGTGATGACGTCAGTGTGTCTGTATATATGTATAATTGTATGTAGGCATGTAAGTGTGTGTGTGCACATCTCATTACATTTGAACAGCTTGACCGATCGAAACGTAGTTGATCGCATTTGGTTGAGTTCCGCCAATTTTCAACTCCCTGAAAATCTGAACTAATTCGACCAAATCAATTTTGAGAAATGTTGACAAAACCTCATTTCAGAGTTAAAAACTGCGTTGAATATATATATATATATATATATATATATATATATATATATATATATATATATATATATATATAAATTAAAATATTAAAGTCGTTCATCATTTTGAAATATACAGGTTCTCAAAAATTAAAATACCGTCATTTTTAAAATTTTTGAGTTTTGAACTCAAAACTCTACGCTTAGATAGTTTTCTTTTTCTGACCTTTAAATTGAGGTATTTTAAGGCCAAAAAAAGAAAAATTCTGTTGCCTGGAGGATTAAAACCGGTTTACAATTTTTTTTATATCATTAGATAGCAAACAAGCAGATGGCTTTTCTGGATAACACCAAAGATGTTAACGGTGCGTTACCATTTGCGTGGGTATGGTATAGGGTGATGTCACATGCATAAGACTGCCGGCTACCTTATCCTCCAAACTGGAACACGACAATGACAAGTATTGACGCTATTGTAGCAGGAATAGGTAAAGTGGTGATACCATATACCCCCCGGACGGGACGTTGCGAAACACTACCAACTAGTAGGCACGACGGCAGTGACACGCAAACCCAATCGGTCGCCTTTTACGACCTGCCTGTCTGAACCGCAGTTCTTCTATTCTTCAAACTTCCTGGACAAATTTTTTTTAATTATTTTAGCATAGCTCTTATGTTGACGTTGATTTTATTGTTGTTTTTCTGCTTTTTCGCTCTCGTACCTGTCCGGCTAATATTATTCTTTTGCTTGTTTTGTGTGGTTTTTGTGTGAAATAAATGTGTGGCTTGGCACATCACTACGCGCCACG
Source organism: Apodemia mormo (assembly GCA_036924255.1). NCBI lineage: Eukaryota > Metazoa > Arthropoda > Insecta > Lepidoptera > Riodinidae > Apodemia > Apodemia mormo. The sequence goes on along the minus strand of JAUPFN010000005.1, from coordinate 40,674,877 downwards.
CACATCACTAGTAGCATATTATTATAGTCCAGGCATATGCGGGGCGAGGACAGCGGCCGGCGCGGAACCTGCTCCCAATCGGCGCCCGGCGACCGAAAACGGTAGAGCGATACAAATCTAGATCGACAGGACTCGCTTGGACCCCGCGCATCCGCGTGCCGCGCTTTTAGTTACGCGAAACTAAGCGACTTTAATTGAAGTCGTGTTAAAATTATTTAGACATAACCCATCCAAAAATGTATTCTTATTTCTTAAACATAAACAAATGTTGCTTACTTGGCGAGCCTTGTTTATCAAAACCAGTAGTACCACTCGGGAAGTAATCTCTGAAGACTTCTGGTGGTTGCCATGAGGGTAGTGTTGTGTCAACTCCCCATTTTTCTCGCCATCGCATTGACTGTAAGAAAAAACGAAATTGTAAAACTAGTTAAAATATTATTTTATTTATTTCCCCTTATATATGTCGCCTCTGTGGTCTAGTGGTCCGGTGTCGGTGTCAACCGCATGAGGTCCCGGGTTCGATTTCCGAGTTGGGCAATTCAAAATATGTTTTTTCAGTTTTCTGATGAAAACAACGTTGCCTTCCTAATGCGGCCGCAACACGCTCCCGCACTTGCGACAGTGGTAAAAGCGGGTCACCATTTTGATACTCTGCTTCAAAGTAATTACGAACCTTTTAGAACAGATCCTTTCGGCATTTTAATATTTGACAGCTGGGCAGCAATCAACACGGATGAACACAAAATACACAACGTAACGTATGGATAATGTGAAAAAACTCAGCGAAAAGAAATGTAGTGACGAGCACGACCGTGTTGTTGCGAGTGACAGATTAAAACGAACACAAAATGGCGCTGGGCCATTGAATATTCCCATCTCGAAAAAATATACTTGAATGTTCTTGTTGTATTTGCCTTTGTTCAACATAGAATATAATAATAATATATATCTATACATATAATAAAATCGTAGAAAAGTCAAAACTGTACATTGAATATGTTTTTAAAAGAATACTTGGGGCGTGATCTACAATCGATGTCGAAGCCAAAAATATAGTTTTTAGAATTTTTGACTGTTTGTCTGTTTATCTGTTTGTCAGTATGTATGTCCGGGGTAAACTCGAAAAGTACTGCATGGATTTACTTCAAATTTTGCATGAATATTACTAACAGGTCGGGTCAATATATAGGCTACATATTATCACGTTATCACCTACGGGTGAGGTGCTGTGCGGAGTAAACAAAGTCCGCGCGGACGAAGTCGCTGGCAACAGCTAGTATATAATATAATAATAATATTATAAAGAAAGAAAGAAAGAAAATATTTATTTGCAAGAATATGGGTGTTACAAGTTGTTAAAAATAAATTAAGTTACCAACATATTCTACCATTATATGGTGTGCAAATATTTAAAAAAATTATCATTATAAAATATTACATTTAAAAGATTCTATCGAATATTTAGAATTACTACCGGATCGGAACGCGGCCACACACTGAGAAGATCCGGCGGAAGAAACTCAGCGGGCTGGTCTTTTTTCTCTATTTTATGTACTTGTTATAAATGTACAATTTCATATTACAAAAGATTTTTTTATAATTACAAGTTTCATATTTTGTGCAATTAAATTTTTTATAATTTACAAAATGTTCACTATTTACAATATTTTACTAGGTACATTGAAATTTTTTAAGGACAATTCAACAAACTTATATTTCAATCCATTAATATTTAATTTTATCGGCTAAAAATTCTTTAATATCATAATAAGTTTTATCTAACAGCAAATCAAACAACTTTTTGCGAAATTTATTTATAGGTAATGATTTAAGACTATCAGGAACATGATTGTATATAATAATAGACATAGGGGAAAGTGGGGCAGATTCATACAAGGGGCACTATCATACACTAGATATATCTGATGTTAGGCGCACATCAACGGGATGACTTATGCGTGTATGCGTAGCTTACCTACGTGTATAGTCGCTGACGGAGTTTGACAGCAGTCCGCGTGAAAAGCGCGTTGGTGTGACACGGAACGTGATTCGGCTGGGCGTAAGTAATTTTATAGCCTCAATTTTAACGTCTTTTTTTAATAACAGCTGCTGTCTAGATTATCCAGTTCTATTTTACTTAAAAGATAATAGGGTCATGTTTGTGGACTGATATGTGAATAATTCTATATATGGTTGGTTTTTTTCTGGCATTATATTGATTTAATTTTTTTGTGATGGGGAAGGTTCATACAGTAGTGTATGGGGCACATTCATACTGTATGAATGTGCCCCATTTTATTATTTTATTTAGTAAAATTTAAGCGATGTCATAATTTTGTTTTGCAGAACGATAATTGTCAGAAATTACAAGAAAAAGGGAACTAGGAGTGGAGAAGTGGACGAACAGGCAATGATAAAAGCTATCGATGAAGTTTTAGCTAAAAAACTTTCTTTTCAAAAATCAGCAGCTAAGTATGGAATGCACAAATATTACAAAGCCGTATAAAAAAAATACGCAATACACAAGATCTCGGTACTGAAATTCGTGTATTTGAATCTAAATTTGCATCGCAGCAAGTTTTTACAAGAAAAGAGTAGGATCTTTTGAATATATATATCGTAGAGGGTTCTAAGATGCACTATGGGCTGTTATGTATCTAAGTTAAAAAACTTGCATTCATATGCAATTTGATTAATGCAATGCAAAACACGCAATTAATGCAATGCAATGCATTTGCTAAGGCCAATGAGATTAAATACCCTGCAAGTTGAAATAATAATAAGATGGCGGGAGCAGACTGGTTAGTAAGTTTCCGAAAACGCCAGAAAAATTTAAGTTTGCATAAACCGGAAAATACAAGTGCTGCCAGATCATTCGGTTTCAACAAAACAGCAGTGAATGATTTCTTCGGATTTTCAACTACGTCGAATCTGGTATCTACTGTTCTGAGCACACCCAACATTTTTGCTGCAGAGTCAAAAACAAGTTGGTCAAATAGTTTCTGCCGAAAGAGGAGAGCTGGTCACGATTTTATTATGATATTTTTGAAATTGATGATTATTAATAGTAGTACTAAATAAATAGTAAAAATAGGCCTTAGATATTTAAATAATTATGAGACTGATCAGAAAGACTGATAGGTTAATTTAATTCTCTTGGTGCCATAAAAAGAAAAGCTACAGATATTAATGTAACAAACAGATATCTCTTTCCATATGTTGATGAAAAAGTTGTGCCCTTTATTTTGATGCTGATACTTTGATTTTGATAAATAAATAAATATTTCATGTATAACTGGAGTTTTTTTTTTGCATGTATTAATCTGCCCCATAGTCCGTATGAATGTGCCCCGCATGTGGGGCACATTCATACATTTCCCATTATTTTTTTAAATTGATATAAAAAGTCGTACGTGTGTATTTATACAAATTTCTTGATTTTAAGTTAAAGTCAGATAGTGAGACTATTAATTTTTAACACATCGATATAAATATTGATATCAGAGCGAATTCTGTAAGACGAAATATAAAAACTGTATGAAGCTGCCCCACTTTCCCCTACAATACACATTTTTTGTAAAAATATTTAATTTTTGATTAGGCACATATAATTTTTTACTATTCCTAAAATATGAGTTACCAGTGACTTCCGCATTTGTTTTAAATAACTTTTGGTGCTTTTTTACAAATACGCATACCTCTAAAATATACAAACATGGTAAGGGAAGTACCTTAAGAGACTTGAAAAGTGGTTTACAGGAATTTAACTGATTAATACCACATATTGCTCGAATACATTTCTTTTGGACTCTAAAAATTCGTATCAATTCAACAGAATTTCCCCAAATAGGAATTCCATATTGTAAATTAGAAGATACATATCCATGATATGCTAATAGGGAGGCTTTTACGTTTCCTACTTCTCTTAGTCTTCTTAAGACATAGACAAATCTATCAATCTTATTACATAGATATTCAATGTGTGTTTTCCAATTACAATATTTGTCAATAATTATTCCTAAAAAGTTTGTATAATCTACATCATCTATATTTACTTTATTTAAAAATACATTTGTGTTTTTAGTAATATTACTGTGGTAGTTCTGAAATTCAACTAATTTTGTTTTAGTTACATTAACTTTTAAATTATTATTAATTAACCAGTCTGAAACTTGAAGTAAGGTTTCAGTTGTTTCGTTTACCAAGTCTTTTTTATTTTTACATTTAATAAGTAGGGTAGTGTCATCAGCAAATAAAAAGCAATCATGTTGTAAACTATCAGGAAGATCATTGATATAAATTAAAAATAGCAAGGGTCCTAAAACACTGCCCTGTGGTACTCCACAGTTGTTAACACGGTAGTTTGAAGTAAATATTTTTTTACGGTTTCCGTATATTTTAGATATTTCGACGCATTGTTTCCTATTTTCTAAGTAACTCTTTATCCAATCTAAAGCCTTCCCTCTAATACCATATTTTTCAAGTTTTGATAGTAAAATATTGTGTGAAACAAAATCAAATGCCTTACTCATATCCAAAAATACACAAAGTGGATACATTTTCTTATTGAGACATTCAGTTATGCTCTTCACTAAATCAAAACATGCTAATGTAGTAGACCTACCTTTCGTAAATCCATACTGATTATTTTTTAGTAGGCCAAAATCAAGTAAATAATTATAGAGCTTTTCATACATAATTTTTTCAAAGATTTTTGAAATAACTGGAATTAAAGTAATAGGTCTATAATTGTTCATATCGCATATATAAACTAGCTGACCCGGAAACCGTTGTTTTGCTTTATAAATTACTCGCCTCGGCTTCGCACGGGTATGAAATATACAGCCTATGTCACACTGTAAAAAAAAATGATTAAAATCGATGCAGTAGTTTTGATTTATTCATTACTGCCCGTGGCCCGCAAACAATTCCCCTTTCCCTATACCATGAAGATTTCCTGCTATCTTTGGAACATCTAAATTTCCTGCTATTTTTGGAACATCTAAATTCATATAGTTACTACATTTTTAGTTTTTACATTTTTACCTATTTCTTTTACTTTTTCCATTAATATATTACAAAATGTCTTTATATACAACGTTCACAGCTTTCTTGTCATTAGACAATATAAACATGTTTTCTTTAGAGGTTACTCTTGAAAGAGCGACATATAAGTTGACCATGTGAAAAACAGTCAACGCTTTTTTGAAACGGCATTTGATGTAGTTTTTTTAGTACTAAAATATCGTAGAACACCAAAAAATTATTGGTTGAAAAATTTTGAAGCTATGTCGAAAAAACACTTTTTTCAAAATTTTTCGTAAACGATTACTCCCAAACGGATAAACCGATTTTGATGCAATTTATGTATTAGACGTAGTTTTTTTAGGAATAGAGCTGGTTATTTTTTGTACTTGTTACATAAATCTGGAAGTTATATTAAAAAATACTGTTTCTTTTGGTGTTTTTTCAAATTTTTTTGGTGTTTTTTTAAAATTTCTCAAAATCTTCTAGACCAAATCGGTTCAAATTTTCAGGAAATCTAAGTTAAGCGGAATCCAATCGAATGCCATCAACCGCGTTAGATCGGTCTAGCCGTTCAAAATTTATGACATGTTTACATACACACATACACATACACACACACACACACACACACACATACGTACATACAGACATACTGATGTCGTCGTGAAAATAGTCGGAAAAGGTTCCTAGGACCTCAAAACGTGGACATCTGGTGAAAACTCGATTTTCGAAAATCGAGGTAAAATCAGTATCTTCCTTACTACATCTACATCTACATACGTAGTGGGAAATTAAAAACTGGTTTGCTAAATCACGTTTTTTACATTGGTTATTAAATAACAATTTTACAAACATTATACGATATACCTGAAGATATTATCTAAGGAATTTGCTAACTTATTACATGATAGAATGTACTTTACTTGATAATATAAAATTCCGAACACAGGCTAAAAATCTTTAAAACAAATAATTTGTTAATACTATTTCTAATCATCCACATGATTTTTATATGGTGATATTTAGTTAAAAAAAAAAAGAATGTACTAAATTTTGATTTTCAGTTGAAGTCCTATATTAACGACGGCTCCCAAGAACAAAATCTTATGGAGAGATCAGACTAAATTGGTTTTATAATAAAATTCGCATTAAACACGCATAAAGCTACAATATACTTTTTATATTTACTGGTATTTTTTTGTGGAAATACTCAAGTGAACATCATCTTATCTGCAATGTACTCCCACAAACAAACATATTGTAATTTGGTAATTTTGTAGATACGATTTTGTTCTTGGCACCCGTCGATTTATTTATCCGAAAATTAACACGTTTCCCAGCGGTTTCAGAACATGCCGCGCGCGCGCCGCTGACCGGCCGGTAACCCCTGCATTTTAAATTAAATCTGTAATATTATCGAAAATATTAATTTAAATTACATGCTGTAAACGGCCATATTGCTCTATATTAAATCAGCAATATATTTAAGGTATTTAATTGGATAAGGATTAGTGCTGTATTGCTTGAAATTGCTTCGAAAAAAAGCCATTATTTCTCGTAAAAAGTAAATGACAAAAAAATGCTATTGTGGGTTATCCATAAGAGATAGACATATACCATCGCGGAGTTTTCTGTATACCTTTTCAAGGTGTACAAATACTTAGTACATTATTTTGATAAATCTCGTAGGGTTTAGCCAGCGTTTGCAATGTAAGCGAAAAAAAATATAATTATTTACGACATGACATCAGAAAACTCAAAAATTGCAGTATTTCTCGACTCTATATTGAATGTTATTATACATATAAACCTTCTTCTTTAATCACTCTATCTATCAAAAAAAACCGCATCATAATCCGTTGCGTGGTTTTAAAGATTTAAGCATACATAGGGACATAGGGATATAGGGACAGACAAAGAATGCGACTTTGTTTTATACTATGTAGTGATTATACATATAAACCTTCCTCTTGAATCACTTTATATATTTAAAAAACTGCATCAAAATTCGTTGCGTACTTTTAAAGATCTAAGCATACATATTGATAAGGGACATAGGGATAGACCTTTTGACACCGACCACACAGCCCATAGACACCTAATAATAGGCGAATGACTTGTGTCAACACATCTGACTTATAGTTCCGATGTAAATGTCCACGCGCCAATGAGTAGTGATTGGGTAATCAGTGTCGACCAATCAGATGCTCTGTACATTACTATCTGTCACTGTGGTCTTGAGTTAGCCAATTACGGCGTTGCAACCCCGCTTCGTCTTACCTCAGCTAGTTGCCAGAATGCATTCAATACGGAAAATTAAACATTAGCCGTCTATAGGCTGTGTGGTCGGTGCCTTTTGAGTATTAAACCAACTGGAGGCGCCGCTAACAAACGTTCGCCTCTGCCAAAAGTACGAGACCGGCGGTCATGCCGCTTATACAAAACTAATTACCCTACGTCATACACCATTTGTCAAGTCACAGTGCAGGCGGAATGAAATCTGAAAAGAATGCCTAATTGTATGATTTTTTTTGGTGTTAAAAATATCACAATACTTTAGTCAACTGGAGGATAACTTTATTTTCATCTGTGAGTATTATTTTGTCTAAATGTTGCACTAAATTTGCAAAAATAATAAATATCATAATTGCATAGTGTTGTCAACAAATTATAGTTGGTCTAATTTAGGGCAAATTATGAAGCAGTCTACTATCTAGCTTTACTTTTATTGCACATCTTTTAATGTTATTATTCATGTTTGGTATATTATGACGGATGTTGAATGATATAATGACGAATTTTGTTCAAATGAAACCCTTTATCTAATGAAGCCGTAATCATCGAATAGGTAAACAGTAATTATTTAGTATTTTTTTTACATGAAATTAATGAACTATATTTACTTAGAAATATTTTGAGATTTTGTTTTAACTGGGCTGTTTGCATTCGAATAAGTTGACGACACCGCAATGAAATTAGTTACGTAATTCGCCGTGTTGGTCCCGGCCTCCTTTGAAGAATAGGCCAACTGCCGTTCTGCCAGTCAGGTCGTAAAAAGCGACCGATTGGCTATCGAGTCACTAACATCGTAGCTACTAGGTGGTAGAGTTCTGCATTGTCTCGCCCGGATCTGGTACCACCGCCTTACCTAATCCTGCCGCAATAGCGTCAGTGCTGGTCGCTGTCCTGTTCCGGTTTGGAGGGTAAGGTAGCCGGTAAACTTATGCATGTGGAATCAGACCTTGCCACAAGATAGCAACGCACCATTAACATCTTTGGTGTCTTGGCGATGGTTGACTCTTTCCGTCAGGGGACCATCTGCTTGTTTGCTATGTAAATATAAAAATGTGACAAAATCACAATGTCGATATCGATTTTTTTCACACTTATTCTGCAAAATGGCGGGTTGTCATACAAGCAAATACCTGAAAGAAATTTGCAATGTCTTCAAGAACTTGAAGGTTTTTGGAATTGAAATTATTGTTAGAATATTTCCAATAAATCATTTTTTCCATCGAAGGTATTTAGATTTTAAAAACGCTTTGAAATATTTTGAATTAAAGTAAACAAATTAAAAAAATACAAAAAGTCAAACAAATTGAGATTTTTTACAAATTAAGCAAAAGTTATTATTTTTCCAAATATAAACAAAGGCAGTGAATAACGACGTCCAAAATATAGTAACAAATATTTTTCGAGGGTTTAATTCAAATAATTGGGTCGCCTCTGTGGTCTAGTGGTCCAGCGTTGGCGTCGACCACATGAGGTCCCGGGTTCGATTCCCGGGTCGGGCACTTAAAAAAAAAGTGTTTTTTCAGTTTTCTGAGAAACACAAAGTTGCTCGGGATTGGAAAGTGCCCGGTTGGCGATAGGCTTGCCACCTATCACATTGTGGGACCAAGTATCTTCGGCTAATCGTGGGTGCACTTGTACCTCTGCCTACCCCTTCGGGGATACGGGCGTGAAGATACTTCTAATTGGGTGTGTTCAGCAAAATTATAACCTCATTAATTTGAGTTATATTCGCTGGGTGCGTGACCCCAGCGCCATCTAACGATACAACTTACGGTGGCTCTTTTGAGAAAATAAACATGTATTACAACAACAACAACAACATATCTTCACGCCAGATCCCTTACGGGGTAGGCAGAGAGAACCGAGTGCCATACATCACGATCCTTGCAGGCTTGTCTCGCTTCTTCCACATTCATCACTCTTTTCATACACACACGCCGGTTGCGAAGACTCTTGACACCACCTTCGGACAGTACTCGATCAATCTGATCGTGGTATGTCAGTCTTGGTCTTCCCCGGTACCTACATCCTTCCACATTCGCATTGTATATCTGTTTTGTTAACCTTTCATCTACCATTCTTTCTACATGTCCGAACCAACGGAGCATGCCCTTTCTCATCTTTATACCGACACTTTCTTTCAAACCTAGCCTCTCTCTCACTTCGGCATTACGAACCCGGTCCGCGAGTGTCACACCAAATATTTTTCTTAGCGACCTCATCTCGACCGCGTTGATTCTACTTTCATGCCCTTTCTGACATACCCAACTCTCACTTCCATACAATAGCGTTGGGATAAGCACATGATTATGCAGGGCTAGACGGGCACCCTGACTTAAAATTGTGCTATTAAGTAATCTCCCTAACGCTCCATTCACTCTGTTCCCTGCACACACTCTTCTTTCAACATCAGCGGTGTACCTTCCATCCCTGCTAAAAGCACATCCAAGATATACAACCTCATCCACTTGCTCCAGCACTACATCATCGACCACAACTCTTACATCCGTTCTGGTTGTTTCTCTTTCAAATACCAAAACTTTAGTTTTCTTCGCATTCAAATGTAAGCCCATACTCTTACAATCCTCATTCATAACTGTGACCAGTGTTTGCAGCTCAGATGGAGTTGAGCCTAAAAGTACAGCGTCATCTGCATAAAGCAGGCAGTTCACCACTAGATCACTCATGCGCATTCCCACATTCAATGACCTCAATCTTTGGAGACACTTATCCAGATATAGAATAAACAGACGAGCTGACAACACACAACCCTGCTTGACGCCGATATTGACATCGAACCAGGGCGATATGTTGCCGTCCACCCGCACACATGCTTTGCAATCCCAGTACATGGATTGCAAAGCACGCAGCAGACGCCCATCTATCCCATAACTGGGTAAAATGTCCCAAAGTTTCTTTTGCACAACTCTATCAAACGCTTTCTCCAAATCCACAAAACCGCAGAAAACCTTCTGGCCGACAGCCAGATGCTTCTCTACGATGTTGCGGAGTGAGAAAACTTGATCCATACATCCTCTTCCAGATCTGAAACCCCCTTGTGCCTCCCACAACATTCCCTCGGACTTCCCTTGCATTCTCCTTTCAATGATCTTACCATACACCTTCGATGCTAAGCTGATCAAACTGATGGCCCTATAGCTATTGCAGTCTATACGTGAGCCCTTGCCTTTATACAAGGGCACGATGACCGCGCGCCGCCAGTCTTCGGGTACTCTACCGGTCCTCCAACATGTATTGCAGAGGACCCAAAAAGAGTCCCAGACGGCAGGACCACCGTATTTGATCATCTCAGCAGTCACCTTATCTATTCCCGCAGCCTTTCCGTTTTTCATACTTCTTATCGCCCATACGATCTCTTGCATAGTAATGTCCTGGCACGCTTCCACCGTCTCTGAGTCACTTATTGAGTCAGAGACGGAGGCAGCGTCCTGAACAGCATCATACATATCTCCAAAATATTCACTCCATCGTTTTAACACGCTTTCTGTGCTTGTAAGAATGTCACCATCCTTAGATTTAATCCTATTCATTCTGGTGGCTGCCGAACAACTCCTAGACTTCTTCACCTCCCTCCAAAAAAGTTTGGTGTTTGCCTCGAAGTTGCTCGTCAGTCTTTCTTCCGCTTTCAAACATTCTCTTTCACGCTTTTCTTTCACTAAGGTTTTGGTGGCATTCTTACAACAACGATACAATTCTTTCTTCTTGTCTTTCATACCATCATTCGCTTGCAAACATGATACATAGTCTAGCCATGCTTTCTTCTTTCTCTCAATCGCAGCTTTCACTTCATCATCCCACCATGCATCTCCTTTCATTGACTTGCACAGTTTTGCACTACCACATACTTCTTTCGCGGCTACTATCATACTATCTTTCAAAACTTTCCAACATTCGTCTACATCCAAGTCCGGTAGGTTCACTTTCGCCAACCTATCTCGAACCTGAATCTCATACATACTCCTTATACTCGGGTCTTGCAACTTTTCGCTCTTTATCCTTTCAAGCTCTCCGAATGGCACACGTTGTCGCCAATGTCTCCACTTCTTAAACAGACCCCTATATCGGCTTATTACCAAATAGTGGTCCGTTTCCAGATTGGGACCTCTGTAGGCGCGCGTATCCATTAAACAACTGCGGAGTCTACTATCAATCAAAATCAGATCTATCACACTCTTTTGGTCATTCCTTCTCCATGTATACAAATGTATGTCCTTATGAGGGAATATTGTGTTAGCCACAAGAAGATTCCTTTCCATGCATAAATCCACAATGTGCTTACCGGCGTCGTTCACTCTACTGTCACCATACGGACCAAGAACGGCATCGAAACCAGGCCGCTTAGTCCCGACCCATCCATTCAAATCACCACACAAAATGACTCTTTCATTGTCATCAACCATATCCAGAACATCCCTTACAGAATCCCAAAACTTTTCCAGGTCACTGGGCGACGAAGAGCTTACCGGTGCATATAATGCGACCAAAAAGACTCTCGTGATTCCCAGTTTGATCCGGACCCAGAGAAGTCTCGAGCCAGCCATCCCATAATCTTTCAGACCAGAGACTAAGCGTGACGATAGAAGAATACCTACTCCGGCGCCAGCATGATCGCTCTGGGGCACACCAGACCACAGAGCCATCATGCCACCGGGGAGATCAGTGGTTTCACTACCTTTACGCTTAGTCTCTGTCACACACAAAACATCCAGGCATCTCTCATTCATTACATCAATCAATTCATGCATCTTATCTTCCAACCCACCTCTAACATTCCACGTGCCTATTTGGCACTCTGCTCCCCTCGAATCGCCTATTCGGGCCTGGCGTGATGGGTGGCGGCCCCCATCGCCGCATCCGCCGCTTTTCGTACCGACGGGGGCGGATCGGTACGCGTCGCCTCTAGGGGACGCCCTAATCCGCACTGCGGTACTTATTCGGGCCAGAATTGCAGTCCAGTGGACTGGCAGGGGTCGCGACGAGCACGCTTCTGGCCAATGACCCCCAAAACATGTATTGGATGTCAAATACCTATTGAGAAAAATTTTTTTTCAATGTAAAATGTGATATATTACATTTTAGTGAGAGTGAATATTAAATTAAATTTTTTTTCGTGGGTCAGCTAAAAACAGTAAGTAAAATAATTACAACAACTAAAACAAGTCTCAATAAGTGAATTAGGTTAAGCAGTGTTAAAATCTGTCAAAATGTTTATTGTAAAATTAATATTGAATAAAAATCATTATTAATATTAAAAAACAATCTAAAATAATATATAAAATAACAAATAGCTCATCATATCAAATAACAAATAGTTTGATTCATGGATGTATTAGGTTGATCAGTTATTTCAGATGGTTCTATAATATTCATCACCGGATCTATCTCAGCTGTTGACTTTTTTATTATTCTCCTGTCCATGAAGCGTTTGTGTCTAAATAAATAAATTACGATAATATAAATAAAAATAAAATTAAATAAAACAGGTATTGCTAAATCATTAACTATGTCAAATAATATGTCTTAATTTTTTTAGTCGATTATTTCTATTAATCTTAATATTTTAATCAAAACTAAATTTTATTACGAACCTACTCAAAACTGCGGATTCGTTGACTTTACGTCTTCTATAAACTGATGGAAAAATAGTTGGAGCGTATATAGGACTTGATTCAACATCTGATTTTTTACCGCCAATGAAGTGTTCACTGCATATAGCATCCATAGGTTTTGGAGACCATAACGATCCATCAATATTTTACAAAAAAAAAAATTAAATTATTACTCCGTTCTTACACGATATACACATGTATATGACATTATTCTATAGAATACGGTTGTAGGTCATTTTAATACATAATAAAGAGCCACCCGTAGTTCTATATTGTCCCGCAACGGGCGCTGACATCACTTTTGTGTCCCCCACTATGCCTTACGCACCCAGCGAATAGTAGAGTGAGCCCCCTGGCAAAGGATAGCGATTGACGTGGCTGGGCCATTTCCTAAGACAGATAACGGAACGTATTCCAGGAAATGTGTAAATTATTAGGAGTGTACAAAACAAGAACTACACCTTATCACCCGCAATCTGATGGAATGGTCGAACGATTTAACCAAACTTTGGAAAGACACTTAGCCAAGCTGGTAGAAGATCACCAAAAGGACTGGGATAAATACATACCTCTGTTCTTACTGGCTTACCGAACAGCGAAACACGAAAGCATAAAAGTGACGCCAGCCTATGCCAACTTCGGCAGACAGTTACGTATACCAGTAGACTTAATGACTGGAGGCCCGCCACCGAATGCAGAGACCCAAATAAGTATACCGGAATATGTTGAAGACATTCGTGAGAGGTTACGTGATGTACATTCGTTAATAAGTGAAAAAAAGTGTAAGTGAAAAGTGGAATCAAGTCAGCGTATGAAGACAAGATACGACCGAAACTCCAATCATCGAGGTTTTCAGGAAGGATCTCTTGTTTGGCTACATAATCCGGTTCGACGAAAAGGAAAATCACCTAAGTTGCAGCGACGTTGGGATGGGCCATACAAAGTAATCACACGGATCAATGACGTAACCTACCGAGTGCAGAAGCAACCAAGAGGGACCATGAAGATTGTTCATGTTGATCGATTAGCCATCTATAATGGAAGTAATGATGTTCGGGACGAACATAACTAAGAGGGGGGAGCGCGCGCGCGCTAATTATCTAGAAATAAAAGAAAGAGATAACTACTCCTATTGACATACAAATACTTGACCGGGGCTATGCCATAATGGACTTTGTGGGATATGGCATAAGTTGAAAGTAGCGTGTACTAGGATTTATGACTCGATTTACAGTGCGTACGTGCGATTTACAGTGTGTGTTTACGCAAATAACTTTGATTTCAGATTAAATTACTATTTTTGTTAAATTTAAGTCAAATTAATGACTTCCAAACGGCCTTGCTAAGAACAAGGTTCCTTACAAGGCCAATATAATATTTATTTTTTTTTTAACTTAAAACAAACGTTATGGCACACAAAATATCTGATTACACTTAAACTACATAAAAAGGTCTTTCATTTAAACGAAAAACGACACGCTTACAATAATATATTCACACAAAAGTGCGAATTTCATTGTGCGTTTTTAGACGAATTAAAGGTTAACTTCGTGTCGACATCCGAGTTTAATTTAGCAAGGGACCACAATGGCAAAATAGTGGCACAAACGAATCGCCGCTACGTCTGTTTCTGTGAGTTCGATTACTATAATTGTGAGTAGAAGGAATTTGTCATCACATGGCAATAACTATGTGTTTGTAATAATTGGCCTTCGAAGGAGCATGGCCTTCCATGGTTCACCCACCTTATAGAAAGAATTCGGTTGGAGCCATATCTGGTGGTTAAGGTAGTTGCCCGATGGTATTTGTTAAGATTTTGGTTAAATTTTTTCATTGGTCATACACAGATGGTCTTATGCAAAGGCGCACCACAATCATGATGCAAAATACAAAAATTTACTTTTCACGAAACTGGCCGTTTTCGTCGAATTTGCTTCCATAAACGCCGCATATTTCTCAAATTATATTCTTTACTAGCTGTCCCGCGCAGCTTCGCCCGCGAGTATATTAAGAAGTCGACCAAATAGCTTTTAATAAAAATTCCATCCCCTATTTCAGCCCTCCATAGACTGAAAAAACTAATTTGATAAAATTATTCGATTTTTCAATTTGCAAAATATGATTTTTGTTAATTTATATAATTTTCATCTATAGTCGATAAGGTAAGAAACTTAATTAAATTTTTTTATATTTTTTCTCTACAGTCGATAAGACAGGACTTGATGTTAATTTATGAGTGGGGGCTTTTTAAGATATTATCAAAATGATAATCCTTCTACTCTGTTACGTTTTCATGTAGCGATACAGTAGTGATGTATTTGAGTAAGAATGCGAAATTAGGTTGCGTGAGCAGGGTAATGAAGGTAAGTGCAAGCTGGTAAGTTAGTTGCCTCGAGTTGCACTTCGTAAAAGTGGCCGATGTAGTGTGTCGCTCGATCAGTTACCGAAGTGAGTTTCAGCCCCTTGGACAGTGGTGATTACCCCGGAGGGGCAACTGAAATTTCGCCGTCTTAAAGTACGCGAGTTTGGGTGTGAATGAGTAAGGTGCGTTTAGTGTGGAATTAGGTAAAATAAATGTACATAATATTTATAGATATAGATATATCACCATCTATGTTAATTTTACATGGATATATATAGATATACAGTCTTGTAGTTTTCGTTTTTTATTAATTGTAATTAAACGACACTGAATTTATTAGCCATTCGCATTCGGTGACCTA
Source organism: Apodemia mormo (assembly GCA_036924255.1). Taxonomy (NCBI): domain Eukaryota; kingdom Metazoa; phylum Arthropoda; class Insecta; order Lepidoptera; family Riodinidae; genus Apodemia; species Apodemia mormo. Next base: position 40,659,201 of record JAUPFN010000005.1, on the reverse strand, counting down.
CAATTGTCGATTAGAATTTAAAAAAAAAATTAACTCAAATAATTGATTTTTTCACAAGTTACAGTGTTTCCGGAGTTTCATACATGACGGACAGGAAAATTTTTTGACCTATTTTGATGTTTTTTTTCCGTTTCTATTGCACTAAGTCAATTTTTAGAAAGTATATAATTAATCTCCATTAAATTATCTCGATAATAGTATGCAAAATATCTTAATTCCCTTAACTAACAAGGGTATAATACTAAAAATAGTTGCCAAAATGAGGCGAAAAAAATTTTCGATCGTAAAGCACTCTCTGATGCTTCGCATCATGAGCCGTGCAATAGTTTAAAATTAAAAAAAAACAAGCTATTATAAATAAACCAAACTAAAAAGTAGAAAATAAACAATAGTTTAAAAAAACTAAAAACACGTTTTTAAAAAAAACCAAACTAAAAAATAGAAAATAAATTTTAATAAATTTAAATAGTGTTAAAAATTTCAATAAATATAAATTAATAATAGTGTGAATGAAAAAAAAATATTTTATTGACAGATATGAGTAGAGTGATTATCATTTCGATAATATCTTAAAAAGCACCCCACGCTTTTTTTTAAAAATATATTTTTTTTATTCACACTATTATTAATTTATATTTATTGAAATTTTTAACACTATTCTTAATTTATATTTATTGAAATTTTTAACACTATTCTTAATTTAAATTTATTAAAATTGATTTTCTATTTTTTAGTTTGGTTTTTTTTTTAAAAGCGTGTTTTTAGTTTTTTTAATTTTCGGTTTTGATTCAGTTGGAAGGCGTCACTCCGAAGCTTGTTATCGATTAGTTTGCACTTTGCATTTGAAGCTCGCAAGACCCACGCCTCGTCACCAGTAACAATGCGTTTCATGAATGTTGGGTCGGAATTGACTATATACATATATAATGTAAAGTGAGGATGTTAATTTTTTTCTCAAATATCCCATTGTGTAGAGTATCGTTGGATAGCTTTTTAAAAAATACTGTAGGTTTGCAAAAACAAGTTTTCGATTAAGGGACTCACTCGTTTGTAAAATATTAAGCTTTTCAGTGCTTATTTTTGTTAGTTTAGTTAGTGTAGTCAAGACTAAACGGTTGATTTTGGGGGTGGGAAAAAAATCATGATAGTAGTAAATATGATGAAATTAAGAGGAAAACTATCATGGATTAGAAGGTTTTACAAGTTTTTGAGTTACAATAGCCGACCAAGTTATAAAATGTACTTACAGAAGTTTTTATAGGTGGTGAACCTTGGTGCCGATATATATTTGTCATTGACGTTGAATAGTTTAAATGTTCATAGTATGAAACTAAAAAAGATTTTTTCTTAGTCCGCATTATTATGATGGGCAACCCCCGAACCCTACATTACGCGTGACCCGACAAGCAATTCACCAATTTTTTAAATGACCAACGTTACACGCATACAGCCCTGGATTTACATTAGGGGCACTCGAGACTAGTGCCCAGGGCGGCAAAATAGGCAGGGTAAGAAAAAAAAATGTCTGCGTTATTGGGAATGCTTTCAATTTTTTTAAAGAAATTAATAACTTGGGCATTCATAGACGGTGGTACACACTTGCCACCGTCCATGAATGCCTTAGGTAAACTTCTAGCTACTTTACCTATTATCAGGAAATCGATGTTTTCTACAGTAAAACATCGGTGTTAAAAACATCGGGATTTATGAATGATACATCGATGTCGATTATGGTCGATGTTTTTTTCCCTACAAATTACTTGTATTGAATATTTTGTTGGGGTACTTGAGAGCGGGGGAAGATGATGAAGAACGATGTATCATCGATGTTTGAGGTTTCAACATCGATTTTAAAACATCGATGTTTATGAACGATATATCGATGTTCGAAAAAAATCAAGGTATCATTTGCATCCCTACCACGGCCCGCGGCGCATCGCAATGCATCGCATTTCCGTATTTCTTTCTCAGTTTGTTCTCCTTTGTGGATTATTATAACGTGGTTCTTGTACAACATTTAGCTGTTTGATCGTTCCTCATCCATAATTATGTGATTTAAGAAATTAATACTCAAAACACGGGGGAACACAACCGAAATTCCACTTGCCATTGCACATTGCGACGGGGCGAAGCGGACCGCATTGCATTCACCGAAGTCCGCCGCGCAAAAATCCATCTCATTGCAGCCCCTCTACGCCTCTACGCCCGTAGTTTGCGATACTTCATATAAAATGTATGAAAGCAATAAGCGGATTTGCGATGCGGTCCGGCCCGTTGAGGTCCGCCTCAATGTCGCCCGCACGGTGATAATTTTTTGAATAATACAATACTAATTCCGTTGATGTTTACCTACCGTACGGTAGTTAAACAATATTCTCGTTTTATTATATTTTCATTGGTGACATATGACCCGTAACTATAGTGTTCTTCAAAATGTGCAGTAAGCAGTATTAATAAAAAGCAAAAAACTAGGTAGGTACAAAATTACCGGATTCTAACTAGTTTGCGATATAACAAAAATAACTTGGTTATTTTGCAAGTTATATTTGGTTATGAGCTCTGAAGCAAAAAATTACCAAAAAAAAATCTCGAATAGAATCATTTATATGTCAAAACGCTGTTTTAACATCAAACCCAGTAATAGCATAGTTTAATTTGTAAAGTATTTTAAACGAATTGAACGACTTTTTTGGTCCCTGGAAAATCGCTCTGCCGATTTTTACTTGGATGGCAATGCAATATATTTTATGTTGGGTGTCTATAGATGGTGGCTATTTCTTCCCAGGGGGCGAGCTATCTGTTTGTCATCCATAAAATTCAAATCTAAAATAACACTAATATACTGAATACACTGAAAAATACATACTTCTCTTAGCATTTTTTCTGCTGCAGCCGCGTCCCATTGCCTTGCTGAAAAAAAGAAAATAAAAATATATTAAAAGTCAAATCAAAATACCTGATTCGATTTTGAATATTTAACAAAAACTATATATTTTGTATAATACATATTTAATCGCCGTAAAATGCTAATATTCGTACATTCAGAAAATAAAATCGAAATCTACGCTAAAAAATCGGGGGCAAAGGGTCGGTTAAATGTCGCGATTTTCACAAATAGAGGAGTGGGGGTCGAAACGAACCCCTAAAAATTATGAAGGTGTTTAGGAAAGGAAAAGGGGTCGAGCCAAATCTCACGTGGTTAGTATCGAAAAATAAAACAGATTTTTTCGTAACAGATTTTTTTCGTAACAGATTCAAATCGAAAAAAAAACTGTTTTAAACTAAGTAAAACACGATTTTCTAATAATATATTATGGCTTAATTTTATTTAAATCGAATTGATTTAAGACCTAAAGTTATCGTGTGAATCTTGACCTGTCTTTTAATTGTAGAACTAATTACTAGTCTCAACTTGTCTCAAAAAAATCGTCACGGATGTTTTTTTTTTACATTTAAAGTAAGAAAACTAAAAATACGCATTTTGAAAAATCTCAGGTGAGATTAGAGGAGAAATGTAGGAATCGAGCCTAATCTCATGAAATCACATAAAGGGGGAGTGAGGGTCGAAAAATAGCCAACATCCTAATTTATGGCCTAGCCATCATACGTAATTTATGGGCGCCCCTCATATCCTTCCAACACGATAGTTTAAAATAAGTCAATCTATTTACAAATTGCATATAAATTAAACTTTGTATGATTGATAATCAACATCAAGTTTCTTTAATGCAAATATTTAATTTAAATCGAAATCTCTTTAGTTCAATACAGAATTCATATATCAAGGTTAATTGAATTCAGCAAATTAATAACATAATTGTGGATGTAAGAGTAGTGGTTGATTTTAAGTGCTGGAACTAGTAGATGAATTTGTATATCTCGGATGTGCTTTAGCGGGGATGGAAGTTACACCGCTGATGTAGAAAAAAGAGTGTGTGCAGGGAATAGTGAATGGAGCGTTAGGAAAAATACTGAAAATCATACATAGTATTAAGTCAGGGTGCCGTATTGCCCTGCACAGTTATGTACTTATCCCAACACTATTGTATAGAAGTAAGAGTTGGGTATGTCAGAAAGGGCATAAAAGCAGAATCGACGCGGTCAAGATGAGCTCGCTGCAGAATATATGTGATGTAACACTCGCGGACCGGGTTCTTAATATTGAAGTCTAAGAGAGGTTAGGCCTGAAAGAAAGCGTCGGTGTAAAAATGAGAAAGGGCATGCTCCCTTGGTTTAAACATGTAAAAAGAATGGTAGATTCATTGTAGTAGATGTAACAAAACAGAATACAATATGAATGTGGAAGGACGCAAGTACCGGGGAAGACCAAGACAAACATAGGTACTACGATTAAATTGATCGGATACTCCCCGAAAGTGATGTCTTCGCAACCGACGTGTTCATATGAAGATAATAATGTGGAAAAAAACAAGACAGATCTGTAAGGATCGTGACATTTGGTACTAGATTCTCTCTGTCTACCGCGTAAGCGAGCGATGAAATTATATATGTAATAAAATAACTGACTAAGCGAGCTAATGACCAGTAACGAGATTGTGGCATATGCATATTTGTACGCCTGTACATATTTACAAACATACAAATCTGTATAGTTTATCATATCATCATAATATGTCATTTCCGTCTGAGTTATCACTACAAATGCATGGCTACAATTTTATTATTGTATGAAGAATAAATTTTGTTTTCTCTAGGCTTGTATTAATATTTTATTTAAACTCAATAAAGCAGCAACTATTGACTTGCAAACTTATGTATCTCTGGAAATTTGATTCAAAAACTCTGTCTATACACTCTGCTCGCCCAAAATACCCGGTTTCGCAGTAACGGTCAATTGGACCAACTGCTTAAGTTCATTTAAAAAAAATATTCAAATCGTCACAAAATTTATATGGGACCAACCAGGACGTAGGGTATCTAAAATAAAAAAAACAATTTTCGAAATAGGTTAATAAATGACGAAAATGAATAATATATGAGAGATAACAAACATTAAAAATAGTTAAATTGTAAACCTCCTCTATTGACGTGACAACGTCTTATAATTCGATAGAGCTGGCTGCACGCACGAAAAAACATGACTCATGCGGCGTTACCTCGCTTTGAGGCGTTCCGTTTAAGGCTTGGAGTACAAGCGAGAGCTTAAGACGTTGTCACGTTCAACTATCGTCTGTAAACCAACTTTACAGACAACCGATTTTTTTGGGAAGTCGTTAGAATAATTTCAAAATTAACATTTTTATTAAATTTATATTTTTCAGACACTTAACGAGCTATCATCAATTATTTAAGTTACTACCGAATCGGGAACGACTCGCGCAATGAGAAGATCCAGCGGAAAAAACCCGCGCAGGAGGGTTACGTTCTAAGTTTTTTGAGTGTATATTTATACGTATTTTTTAGTACTGGGCGTCTTTTTGACGAAACTGTTTTAAAAAACAGTTTTTGTCAGATTACAGAACGAACAGATTTTTGTCTCTGATAAAAACAGTTTGGCAAAAAAACATGTTCGCGTCGTTCATGAACTAAACTGGACTTCGCGCGCCACTGTTTTATTACGCTCGCTCTTTTCATATAATAGCGTTAGAAAGAACGAGATGGAGTGAATTCTCATTGGTCGTCGTTTCAAGAAGCAGTTTCAAAAAACGAACTTTTGAAATAATGGCATATGTACGAAACGATAAAAACCAGTTTCGTTTTGTCACAATCAAGACTTTTATCAAATGAAACCTAATTCTATAATCATAGCGCGGATATTTGTTTGAGATATTATGTAGCAGTATAAACTGGTTTCTTTAGCACGACCGTTTGATCGTCTGAACTATGACCTATGTCATAGGTCATTCAAAATTTCAAATCAAAACAAACTTAGTAAAACATTGTTTTGACTCGCGGTTGATGCGATGCACCTATGGCGTAAACAATTTCGCGTTGTTTCTTTCTTTCTAGTGTTCGTTTTAGTGTAAATTCTGTAAATATTGACTGTTAAATATTTTGTCTAAGTATTTCAAAAGATTTGTGAATATAGCGTAGGTGGAACTTATAACTTGTGTAATGTCGTGTGTTTGTGTAGAAGTGCGTATCTAAAATGTCGCAACGGAAGAATTGCGGAAAAAACAGAAAAATGAACTTTTAAGTACCTACGCCAGAACATCTGTACAGCCAGTTCTAAGCCTTAAAAATACAGTTTTATAAAAAAACTGCTTTTGGAACTAGTTTCCTTTAAAAAAAACTGTTTCGTTTTATTTCTTACAAAACCCGTTTTTGCCCAGTACTAGTATGTTTATATATTTCATTGTTACGCTCTATATTAGGATAAACGGCTTGATTCAGATAAAAGTAGGTTTAATCCGGCCCCCCTTTGAAGAATGGACCAACTATTTGGTAGCTTATATAATCAATTGCACTTTTCTCTTTGTAAAATGTAACTACCTCCACCATTTACATAATTGCTCTCAATAGTGATACTGCACGTATAGATATACAAATATAGATACCAGGTGTTGCCCGCGACTTCGTCCGCGTGAACTTTGTTTAATCCGCTCCTACTGGTCGTAGCAAGATGTTATATAGCCTATAACCTTCCTCGATAAACAGGCTATCCAACTAAAAGAATTATTCAAATCGGTTCAGCAGTTTTCGAGATTACCGCGTACAACCAAACAAACAAACAATCAAACACTACAATTTTATAATATTAGTATAGATATATTCTTCAGCACAATACTTCTCTGTCAAGAAAGAACCGGGAAACGATGAATAATACACAAAATGTTAATTATTTGTTCAAATTTATTTTATCGCCTTCAATGTATGCTCCTTCAGAAACTAAACACTTGCGAATAATCCAATCATAAAACATTTTTTAAACGCTTTTTCCGGAATTGACTTCAGTTCTAGCCACGGATTTTCCTTTATGTTTTCTACCTAAACTATTTTCTATCACCAGCATGTTTGGCGCCAAAACTTCGTCGTCAGACATGTTTCTCGCTCGAAAATATTGATCAGACTGGTTTGTCAATTTTATTGAGTGAATTTATTAAACTTTTGGTTTGGAGTCAAAGGGAGTATTCATTATTCAGTATTATTGCACAATAAAAGTATTGCGCAATCTGTGTGCGCAATGTTATTGTACGTCTGTAGGGCACCTAACGGAAACCAAAAATGTTATTAGCATTGATTGAAATCCGTGATTGAAACGAACGAATCATCTAAGAATGGATAAAACAAAAAGCGAGTGAAAGCAGGTCGTTGAGGTAATTACATACTTGATGATTGCAGGCTATGAATATAGAAATTTCGCACAGCGATATTAGTACATCACGAATGATACTAATTACTGGAACTAATTTTCTTATCGCACGTGTGTATATATATATATATATATATGTCAGGAAGTATGAGAGTATTTGCAACCTAAGGTAGCGTAGCGCTATCTAGAGTAGAATAAAGGGTAGTTGACTTATACGTTGCGTACGTCACTTACGTCATTTATATCTTAATAGTAATCCATCGGCCAGCATATATCAAATATCGCCTGTCGTAACGAAATCCGAGTCAGTAGATCGGTTTATAAGAGGACTCACAGCTAGAGAACCGACCGTGCCTAACGTGCGCACTGATTCAGTGATAAGACGACTATGTGGTGGTATATTATAATTTATTGTCTTCTGCGAAAGCAGCGGTGGGATCAAATCCAATGCGTCTAATATTACTGTCGGCCCAACAGTTCATGAATGTTGAAAACGAACCAATTTGAAGAAAATGGTGATGCAAGTGTTAGTGCAAAAAAAAAATAACTAACCCTTTTCTAGGCGAGGGGGTGGTACTTATATCAAACAGTGTCTACATTAATATCTCTCCTGCATATTCTGATGATTGCGAGTTTAAGTTTGCTCGATGGTGCGATGAAATAGATTACCATCGTATCGAAACCGGCTGGGCTGATTACGAAACAATTACCGTATTCGTACATTTACAAGGCCGTGCTCATAAAAGGGTGTCAAAATCATCCTTATGCAAAACATTGGATGAAATAAAGGAATATTAATCACGTCAGTTCACTACTATTGGAAGATTTCACGACATGATGCAGTATACTAGTAATTGCGCTTCAACTTATGTGGAGAACTCTGTATAAAAAAAAACTAGTAATGGTGGATTAAATAGAAACTGGGTGGAGCGAGGTGAACAAAATTGTGGTCGTCATCTCAGGTATCTCCGACCGCCAGGTACAGTCTGATTTATTAAAAATACTGGCGAACAAACTGAAGTCGTCATCTCAGGTATCTTCGACAGTCAGGTATGGTCTGATTTATTAAAAATACTTCTAAGTAGCAGTTACTTGCGATTTCATTCGTGTGATCAAGAATCAATGCTTCTATTTGCCCAGTAGGTAAAATAGTGGCCTGTGTCATTGCTGAATAGTGTGGCTTTCTGAGCGTGAGAGAATTTTTGAAATTGCTCAAGTAGTTTTTGAGTTAAAATGTAACACATGAACTAGCAATCAGATCTTTTGTCTTTATAATTTTAGTATAGATAACTTCGTGGCACTTGAGAGATATTTTAGCACTACACATAAATTGGAAATTACAAACGTCTTATCAATCCGTAACTATTTATGAATTACCTTAAACGTCATTGACTAGATGCTGTTGACCATTGGTCAGACCACGATAAGTGCACTTTTTGCTAAACAATGTTAATAATACAATTAGCATTGCGAAAAATTGATCGTTTGATCAGATAGACATATCTCCATCAACACTGTACTCTTCTACAGTCTATGAACATTTTAAGATATGTTAAAAAACAGAATATTACATTTGATCATAACAATACATATGCAATGTGCATAATACATGTAAAATTATTTTAGTAATTATCACTTTGATCTAAGGGCACAGAACGATCCTACAGTGTCACAAATATTATAAATCGAGTTATAACGCAAAATGTCGAAAGTTTAGATGTGTGTAGCCTTAATTCTAGCGATGAAAGTATTCAATGATCTTATTGTCTGAAAGTGGGACATACGGAACAGGTGTATTTTTCTAAACGAAAACATGACAAGTATACAAAATCAAGTGTTAGTTTGTTTATATTCACAATCAGAAATACGTATTTAAGTATTTTCATGCCCGTATCTCCGAGGAGGTGGGTGGAGGTGCAGCCGGTGCGCCAGCAATTAGCCAAGTATGTGTGATCTCACAATGGGTGGCGGGCCTGTTGCTGGCCGGGCACTTATCCAATCCCAGGCAGCGTTGCTCTGCAAAGGTGGAAAGCACATTCTTTGATTTTCCTGACCCGGAAATCGAACCCGGCACCTCACGTAGTTGGCCGGACCACTAGACCACAGAGGTGACAAATCAATAAATTTATGCGTTAAAATCGATCTCAAGAGTTTTAAGTTACAGTGTTTAGTTAGCGGCTCTGATTGTTAACTCTACCTTATGACATCATTATCGGGCGGGATGTTTTTTTAGTCGGCCCGGAATGAAGCTTTCATTACAATAACAAAGGTACGCACAGTACAAAAAAGTTCAAGTGGATGTTTATGTTTTACAGAGCGCAGACTTACATGATATTGAGATCAATATTACTATCGACGATAGACATGGGTGTTTTGTTATTTTTCAGCATCGATGCACATCGTTGTTCGTAAACGTTACCATTGTCAATATCGTTGTTCCCGACAACGGTGTTGGACATCTAACTAGCGTACTAGCTGGGAAACGTCAAGCACGTTGATGGTTTGCCGTTTTCATAAACGTTGTGATACTGTCGTGCATCAACGTAAAAACATTTAGGAGAGTAAATGACAGTTGATGTAAATAGATAAACAAAATATTGAAATATAAAGTTTTTTTCAGTTTAATTAGTTAAAATTTGGATACGCATTTGAAAGGATGATTTTCTACTCAAGCACGCAGTAAGGTTGACACTTAGAATTGGTAACGTTGCGCTCATCCGTTGTTTATTCACAGTTGGATATTTACAGTATGGGCCATCGGGCATCGACGTGTTATGATTAATATCGATTGCCGTCGATTACAGTCGTCGTTATTAGACGTCTGCCATCGCGTTAAATTTGGGTGTTATTCCCATCCGTTACTAGGCATTTCGGTAACGGATGTCGTCACCATGGACCGACATCGATCGTCAGCAGCGTTTCGTTAGAAACGGCCACCTCTAATCGACGATGATATTGCCCTTTTATATTACTTGATTAAAAGGGTTTGCGTTTGCACAAAGGGGCAATTCCCGCTATTTCGTTACTATGTGTGTAATGTAAATGTAATGGTGCTACACCACCCTTAACCATTAATCTCTACAAAAACAAATTCTATAGCTAAATGATATCACTTCCAAAATAAGTTCATAATCCTCTACTTGCCTTGTTATTCTTGTAAAAAAAAATGGGACAGATAGCCTTTGCTTAATTTCAGAGATTTAAAAGCTAAAACCATTCATGATAATAATCTTTCGATGAATATCTGATGACAATGTTATCAATATTTGACTCTAAAAATGTAGCTATTTAGACATCGGCCGTCTCGGCTATGGAACTGTACTATCGCAAAAATCGACACTCAAGTTAATTTTATCAAATAAAGAAAAAGCCAAAGCCCTGAAGCATTTCAGGTACTATTCTTCTCAGGACAAGTTTTAAGGATGTCATAAACTACAACAGCCTTAAGGCATTTCATCATACAAAAAAAAAAGATTTAGCTCCTTGAACACATAGATAATACATGGGCCTAGGTAGGCATTTTGATGTGGAGTACCGGAAAGGGATACCACACATCTATTATTTTAGTCGTCAATATTGTTGGTTTCAAGTCGACCAGAGGCTAGACCCTGACACTAACTGGATTATCCAGGCTTTAGTAAACGACACATTCGAAGTAAATTTGCGGTCATTATATGTTATGGAGAATAAGCTAGCTTCATAAAAACTTTCAAATTATAAAAATATGTTATATCACGTAATAGTTGTTAAAATTATAATAGGCAACTTATTCAACATTTTCGTGAGGATTCAAAACATATAGTTTGAGATACAACGTTAAATATAATACGAAAACATATATGGTTTTCCAACATTACCGCTTGTGTCAGAACATTATATGTTCACCGGTGCTTAACATGTAAAATTGATAAAATACCATCGGATAGTTTAGCTGCTTAGCTTAAGCCAGGATGGACGAACTAGCTTGTGCTGATAAAGCACGCTTTAATAAGAGAACGAAGTACATTTTTTTTAATGTAAGCGATATAGTTTTAGTTGAGTAAAATCCTAGGCTAATTAATAAATTAGGGAAAAGTTTTCAAATTCTTGTAAAATAACAGATGTTTACGATCAAAATAGTAATCCCTGTTTCCGTTCTTTTGTACATTCATTGTACATCTATACAAATAGGAAAATGTATCAAAAATAAATGAGAACAAAAACATTTTTTTGCTTTATTTTTATTATAATGTTATTTTGTTGTGCTTTATTTAATTACTGTTACATTATATTAAAAAAAAATTTTGTACGAACATTTAAATGTTACTGTGTTGATATCTCTTAATATTGTTCCAGAAATGCAGTGAAAAATAATGAAAATTGTTGGTTTTAAGATAAACTACTGTTGTGTTAATGCTTTTGGAGCACCATGTCTCACTTTAATTCATGTAATTACCATGTCAGTACATTGGAAGCTCCACGCTTCATGTAGCTATCATGTCAGTACATTGGAAGCTCCGCGCTTCGTGTAATTAAGAAGTCAATGCGTTAGAAGTTTCGCGCTTCACGTAACTATAAAAACAATACATTGGAAGCTCCGCGCTCCATGTAATTATCAGTTCTGTACATTGGAAGCTCCGCGCTTCATGTAACAATTAAGGAAGTACATTGGAAGCTTAGCGCTTCGTGTAATTAGCAAATCAGTGTATTGGACGCTCCGTGCTTCGTGTAACAATTGAGGAAGTACATTGGAAGCTTAGCGCTTCGTGTAATTAATAAATCAGTGTATTGGAAGCTCCGCGCTTAATGTAATAATTAAGGAAGTACATTAGAAGCTTAGCGCTTCGTGTAATTAATAAATCAGTGTATTAGTAGTTCTGTGCTTTATGTAACAATTAAGGGAGTACATTGAAAGCTTAGCGCTTCGTGTAATTAACAAGTCAGTGTATTGGAAGCTCTGCGTTTCATGTACCTAACAATTAAGAAAGTACATTGGAAGCTTAGCGCTTCGTGTAATTAACAAGTCAGTGTATTAGAAGCTCCGCGCTTCATGTAACAATTAAGGAAGTACATTGGAAGCTCAACGCTTCGTGTAATTAATAAGAAAGTGTATAGTGGAAGCTCCGCGCTTCCGATAACTAGCAATTCAGATTGTAAAGGTAGCTCTGTGCTTAGTACAGCTCCCAGGTCGGCGTTGTGTGTCGTTTTAATATTCTTGTGCGACGTTACTATGAGCTTTATGTGCTTTGTATCACACCAAAAGTCAGTAAAATTTTGACGAAGTGGAAATTTCTATTACGTATTGCCTACAGGCTTGCAATGTTACGAAGATAACTGTGCGACACGCGAGAGCGCGTTGTCTGTCAGAATGGCCGTGTCAGGAAGTATGAGAGTATTTGCAACCTAAGGTAGCGTAGCGCTATCTAGAGTAGAATAAAGGGTAGTTGACTTATACGTTGCGTACGTCACTTACGTCATTTATATCTTAATAGTAATCCATCGGCCAGCATATATCAAATATCGCCTGTCGTAACGAAATCCGAGTCAGTAGATCGGTTTATAAGAGGACTCACAGCTAGAGAACCGACCGTGCCTAACGTGCGCACTGATTCAGTGATAAGACGACTATGTGGTGGTATATTATAATTTATTGTCTTCTGCGAAATATATATATATATATATATATATATATATATATATATATATATATATATATATTTATATATATATATATATATATATATATAAACTTTGTCCAATCGTCAAAGGCTTTGTTTAGTAGCAGTTCTTTGCTCCGGTGACGAAATCACCGGAGATCAGCAAAACTGGTAAGACCGGGCTTTTTTGTAATAACCGGAGATTTTTTGTTAGTACTCACTCAATTTCCCGGTTTTAACTAAAAAATAAAATATTTTATTTACGCTTATTTCGTAATGTTCTGATTGTGAACTCAAGGAGTTCTGATGACAGGATGTATAATACACCTTTAAAATTAAAAAAAAAAGACACAAAAAAGTTTTCTGTACATCTGTAAATAAAAACATATTTAAAAAAAAATACAATCTACGGAGAATCTCCGGTAATATTGAATAACCGGTAAATAAATAAAATCGGTTGTATTTTTTTCCAATGCATATCACTATTTGGTATATAGCCTAATTACAACAATATAATATAATATCATTATTTTGTGTATATACTGTGTGATTATAAATGGCTTTGGGAAAAAAACTGAGCATAATCAGTAAATGTAATAATAGAAACCTTTTTAATGCATTAAAAGTACATATATAGTAGTAACAAAATTACTAAAGTGGAGTGTTTAGCGGTATAAAAACTCAAAATAAATTTATTGACTATGCTAAAAATTTTTCCTCAAGTCTTTTATAATCACTCAGTATATATAAAATTTTAATAAGTAAGGTCGGCAAAACAAAAGGCGTCTACGACATTAAAGACGCCGTCAAAGAATACGTGACGTCGTTGCCCGTGGTCGCTGGATCGACATGATGTTGCCCAGTATAAAATATTCGCTAAATTTTAAGAAAATTGAAAGGTAAATACAATATTTATAAATACCTAGCTATGCTACTACTATATAATGCTACTTCACCTTGATACTTATTTTTTAAGAAGTATTATCACGCCCGGTTTCCATTGTGGGGTAGGCAGAGTAAATCGAACGTCTACCGACTTTTCGGTTTACTGCGATTCGCCGGTTTGTCGGTTGGCGAAATGATTGATGATCCCCATCGCCCCATGTTACCGACCTGATATCAATTATCGACTATTTCTAGCATTGACCAAGACCGACGGCTTTACGTGCTCATCCTAGGCACGGGTGTGGTAATACACCATCCGCCAAACTCCGAGCTGCTACTGAGATTTTGATTTTTCGAGAAAAACCTCGAAAAAATCTCCGTAAAACTTTTGTCCAATTCAAGGATCGAACCTGGGACCTCATGATCTGTCAATAGAATAATTTATTTTTTTATTACGTCATCAACCTACCTATATGCCCCTTTCTGGTCGGATAGTTTTTGTTTCTCTCTAAATTATAGATAAAAAGAGAGAGAGTGACACACACACACACAGAGAGAGAGAGAGAGAGAGAGAGAGAGAGAGAGAGAGAGAGAGAGAGAGACGAAAGAGGACAGTAAACGATGTGTTTGTAACATTTTATTTATTCGTTTAATGAAATATGAAACAATAAACTTATAGGTTAAATTACAGCTATCAAGTTGTGAGCGTCGTTGTATAAAGTCGCCGATCGACGGGCGAGCCTATTCCGCGGCCTTTATGGCCTAGAAGCCCTCGACACAAAACTTATGGCCGATAGATCAAGACCTTTAAGGTCCAGATCGACGAGCGACCCTATACAGCGGTCTTATGGCTCATCGGTAAAGTTCGCCCGTGTATCATCACAATACCGCAATTTTATGTAGTGTAATTGGCCATAAGTTTTGTGTCGAGGGCTAATGGTCTAAGACCATTAAGATCGCGGTATAGGCTCGCCCGTCGATCAGCCCCTTAAGAGAGCCTTATCGCTTTCCACCAGGATAACCATCTGCTTATTGGTTGTCCTATACTATAAAAAATATATTATAAATGATCACCTCTCAACCATCTCAGCAAAAAATGGTCGTTGTGTTCTGGCCTCAGCACATCTTTGACACTTCTTCGAAACTGTAACAATCAAAAAACGTAATTTTAAAAAATGGCGAGAAATTGAGTTGAGTAGGTACAATGTCTGAAATGTATAATCTCATCACCATATTAAGGGTTTATCACTAACGTTCCACATTACATTCTGCTGAACCCTACTACCTAGTCACATTACTAGTTAGTCACATTACTAGGTAGTAGAGTTCAGCATTATCTCGTCCGGGTCTGGTACCACCGCCTTAACTATTCCTGCCGCAATAGCGTCAATGTTTGTCACTGTCGTGTTCCGGTTTGGAGGGTAAGGAAGGCGGTAAACTGATGTGGTATTGGACCTCGCCACAAGATAGCAACGCACCATTAACATATTTGGTGTCCATAGGCAATCATTGACTCTTTCCATCAGGAGACCCATCTGCTTGTTTGCTATCTTATAATATAGAAAAAAATAATATGTTTTTACTCATTATGTACACTCTTCCACATAATAAAGCCAACGTGATTGCTATCAGTTGTGATGTTGGTAGTAGTAATTGAAGTTAATGGAACCCTAATCTGACTGATTGGACTTTATTAATAGGTATGTTTCCTGATGGCGATACAAATTTTGCCCGGTTTGCAGCAGGAGCATTAGTATCATTACTATCTGCTTTATTTGCAGAGTTATCTATACCGTCAAGCAAACTCATTAATTTGGATACAAAGTTTTCTTTATTCATTTCATTAAATAAAGATTTATGTGACGAGGATCAAAATATGTAGCAGTTGAAAAGATATTTTTAAAAAGGTCTCGAAATCTTCAATTAAAAAATGAAATGAAATATTTTATTTGCAAGAATATTTCGATTGTACATTTTAATTTAGTTTTTTTTCGAAATGAACTTAAGCAGTTGGTCCAAATGACCGCTACTGCGAAACCGGGCTTTTGGGGCGAGCAAAGTGCTCAGCCAGTTTTAAATGTTTCAGTAATTTCTGGTTTACTTTCTTCAATTGACTCTTTGTTACTCGTTAATAAAGCATACCTAGCTTTGATAATTTTACTTTTAAATATGTTATATATTGGATATGTAATATAGAACGTGCTAAAGTTTGTTAAAAACGACACTATTTTGTTTTTTAAAAGCCCAAACCTAGCCATAATTGATACGATTTGCGTCATCCAACGCAGTTTATCAATAAACGCTGATTAGATTTGAGATTAATCGGTACATTAGGCTGGGAGTTATTAAAAATACATTTAATTCAGCAACTTTTTAAATGATTATTTTTAAATTTCTCGAAATCCACTGGGCCTACATTCTGGAAATATACTGTTACGAATAATCTAGAAGCGTGTAGAATTGGAGCGCGCGCGCGCTAACTTTCTAGAAATAAAGCTACTCCTATTGACAAACAAATAGTTCACCTGGGCTATGCCATAATGGACTTTGTGGGATATGGCATAAGGTTGAAAATAGCGTGTACTAGGATTTATGACTCATAACATATTTACGATAAGAAGTGATTCATTGTTTCCCGATACATTTAGATTTTTCTGGATTCAGCTAGGACTTTCCCCTGCCTATAAATACGGAGATGTTGACAAACACAAGGCAGTTTTTATCAAGCGATCGAGAACGATATATCAAGTGACCAAGTGCGAAGCGAGAAGTGTTCTATTGTGTAGTGTTATAAGTTCAGTGATAGTACAGCAAGTGACTATTGTGTAAAGGGTATTTTAGTATTACGTTGTGTTGTGTTGTGTAAATACACGGATTTAATATAAGTGGTGTTTTTCCTACAATCACGAACCCGAGTACGTAACAATACGTTTGGTGAAATTCAATCGAAAGCCGTCTATCGCGTTTCAATCGGTCAAGCTGCTCAAAAGTTGTAAAAGTCTACATACAACACACACAGACAGGTATACTGACGTCATTGTAAAATTATTCAGAACAGTTTCTAGGACAAACAGATGGCTCCCCTGATGGAAAGGGAGACCATCGTCTATAGACACCAAAGATGTTGAGGATTCGTTGCTATCCGTGTGGCGAGATGATAATGCCACATGCATTAGTCTACCAGCTACCTTACCCTAAAAACTGGAACACAATATTGACAAGTATTGACGCTATTGCAAGAAGACAGGAATATGTAAGGCGGTGGTACCATATACCCGGACGAGACGTTGTGGAACTCTACTAAGTAGTAGTCACGATGACAGTAATACGTATAGCCAATCGTTGGCCTGCCGTCTATTCTTCAAAGGGGGCCCGAACCAACACGAGGTAATATCCCATTGACAATCGAAGACAAATAATAGTATTCCGATGACAATCTTTCATTTGTTTGTCGTTGATTGCATTAATTACTTTTAAATTTGATTAAGCTGGTTATAAATTTTTGATACCATTACAATTACACATCCTTTAATTTTGATATTTCTTAAAACAAAAAAAAAAAATTGCATGTGTACTTACGTACGCACGTTAGAATTTATACTACTTAAGAATTACAAGATAAAAATCCTTCTAAAATTTTATCCTTTGCGTTAAGCAACGTTTTCACTTTAGTGCGAGTGATTAGTAATCAGCGTCTATTCACTTTTATTATGTTGTCTACACGTGTTTTTTCGTTAATACTAAGCACCTGCATTAAATACTCGTACTCGCTCTAATCAAAGAGTAATCGGGGCCTTATGCTATCTTTGGAGAGAAAACGACACAGGGATGGGCCGAAATTCATTTTACATTCGGTTAAACCGAATTTTGGTAGCTTGAGCCGAACTTCGACATTCGTCAAAAATGTGGTTTAAATGCCGAACATTCAGCATTAGAAAAAGGACCTAATTGCACTATTTTGACTAAAATATACACTAATATTATAAAGAGGAAAGATTTGTTTTAAGTATTTTTATAATAGGTATGGATCGAATAAATTCAGAAACTACTAGACTTATTTAAAAAAAAATTCACCCTTAGAAATATATTTAATTATCGTCAAGTAACATAGGCTATATTTTTTTTTTTAAATGCAGATCCCTGACCGAGAATCCCCGAGTTGAGCACGGTGGGCGGGCGGAGTACATCTAGCAATATTTAAGTAAATTCATAAGTCACGTGACGCTCTCGAGAAATAAAAGCGCGCCTTAATTGCTTAATTTTTTATTTTTTTATTTTTTATGTTCGGCTGAAGTTCGAATTCGGTCCAAGCCACATTCGGCCCATCCCTACTAATAAAAATAAAAAAGGTATTTAATATATCGAAAGAAAGTTTTATTATAACGCATTATCTAGAAAATATTAATTAAATTTAAGTATCATAAAAGAACTAGGCTTTTGTACAAAATTGAAATATCTAGCTAAAAACTTCAAAAACTAAAGTGTTGAGTAGCTAATTTCATGATATCGGGTTTTCGTGACTGTTCGTCATATTTTAACATTTTTTACTGTCATGATTTTTCCCTAACGCGACAAAAGAAGTATAACTTCAAAAATATAACTCTCAATATTGCGACCAAAATCACCATTTCGCATTTTTCGAAATTTCATATTGTTTTCAAATATGAATGTCTTAGGACATTCGCGTCACTAAAATGAATTAAACAGGATATAAAATTTTAAAAACGGTTCATTTAATCAGCAGTTACATAAGAAAACATAGAAAGATATATTTTTAACTTACTTACATCATACTTACATACTACAAGGCAAATAATTTACTTAGCCTTCCTCTTAGACTTATCTGGACTCGCGATTAAAATCTACACCATCAGTTCTAGTTTTTGTAGAAGTCAACTGTAGCACTTTCAAATTTCAAAAAACGGCCCACCCAATTTACTGTGTAGTATTATTCTATTGTGCCTACAGCGCGCGAAAATGCGGCGCGGCGTTGCAAATCAGTCGGGGCCTCGCCGCCCCGTGCTTATGAGTGCGTACCTGTACGACGGCCTGTCGATCATCGTCGCAACGTAAGCTTTACTCGTATTACTCACAAAGTACTTTATAAATAGCGAGGCTTGTAAACCGGTTAATTTAAAAACCTAAATCAACGCAAGTACATGAAGAGCGTTTTATAAAGGTTTGGCTCTACCTTAACCTCAAAACTAGCGGTTTACTCGTTGAGCGAAATGATAAAGGTTTTTGATTAATAAACCGGTTTATACCGGTTTTTCAATTTTTCTTTGAAGCTCGCCGCCTTCAATTTTAAGTACAAATATGAAATAACGCAAATGTGTAGTGATTTTATGTTTGCCGGCCAAGACGCTACCCGCTGCAGTGTTTTCTTAGGCCAGTGACAAATAACGAGGGACAATACGTAAATTTTAAGGTTTTGCGTAACGTATAGATATAATTTTTTTAGGGAAATCCTTTGTATTATAATATTTTAGAGTAGGTATCTTAGTCCCTCAAATGGTTTAAATGCTTCATTAAATTAATTGAATTATATACATTTTTTGCAAATTTACGGATATTCTACATTCCATTCTTTACGGATGACGATAAAAGTTACTTATTATTGATAATTAAAGTTTACTTAGGTTCACTTCAATTTTTAATTTCCCACTACGTATGTAGATAAGGAAGTTAATGATTTTACCCCGATTTTCGAAAATAGAGTTTTCACCAGATGTCCACGTTTTGAGGTCCTAGTAACCTTTTCCGTTTATTTTCACAATGACGTCAGTATGTCTGTATATATGTATGTATGTATGTATGTGTGTGTGTGTGTGTGTATGTGTGTGCGTGTGCGTGTGCGTGCGGGTGCGCGTGCGCGTGCGCATGCGCGTGCGTGTGCGTGTGCTTGTATGTGTGCGTGTGTGTGTACGTATGTAAACATCTTATAACTTTTGAACGACTGGACCGATCGAAACGCGGTTGATGGCATTCGATTAGATTCCACTCAACTACTTAGACTTCTTGAAAAATTGAACTGATTCGGTCCAGGAGATTTTGAGAAATTTTGAACAAACATAAAAAAATTTTTGGTGAAACAGTATTTTTTTAACATAACTTCCAGATTTATGTACTGATTGAAAACAAAAACTTATCAGCTATATTCCTCAAAAAACTACGTCTAGTACATAATTTGCATCAAAATCGGTTTATCCGTTTGGGAGTAATCGTTGACGAAACATTTTGAAAAAAGTGTTTTACCGACAAAGTTTCGAAATTTTTCAACTAATCATTTTTTGGTATTCTACGATATTTTAGTACAAAATATAATTGCATCAAATGTCATTTCAAAAATCTAAATCAAATCTAATTCTCAAAACTTATAGCTTTTCAAATATTAAAATTACGTTGTTTTTAACAAACTTACATAATTTTTTTTAAATAACAATTCAACAACAAATAACATTCAGGTTAATTCACCGATGTACTTAAAAATCTTATTAGCTTTTCTCCTTTAAAAACTGCGTTAAATACCGTTAATTTAATCAAAATTGGTCAATTTGTTTGGGATTTATCAATGAAGAAAATTTAAAATAAAATGTTTTTTGACATTGCATCGAAATTTTTAAACCTATCGATTATTTCGCTAAACCAATATTTTAGATCCCAAAAATTGAGTTGAATGCCATCATTGTTTCAAAAATAATATACAGCTTTTCAAAAATCAGCATACTGCCATTTTTTTTTAAATAAATGTTTGAACTGAAAAAATCTATGCTTAAGTATAATTTTTACTCTTTTGAGCTTAAAATTAAAAATACTTTAATTTAGTGGGAAGTTTCAGGGATGGCCCGTAGGGTCAACCGGTTACACTTTTTTTTCAAATTTCGTGATGTTTGTTGATGATGACTCACTGACATCAAGACACGCGGGAGTGTGTCCAGCCAAGGTCGAAGAAGGAACTGGCGATGCAACACCCGTGTGTAATATTACACGAACCATCTCGAGCTATTTTGATCTCTTCATAACTCAAAAACTATTTATTCTACATAGATGAAATCATGTATCATCTGATCTAAAGCCTAACCCACTTCCAGGTGACCTAGAAACTCGATATTTGGCACCAAGGTAGACTTTTATGAATGTACAAAGGAAAAATCTCTAAAAATTCAAAATTCTTAAAAACCAGCTGTTGCCTGCGACTTCGCTCGCGTGATACAATAATATTATTTTGCTAATAGTAGGGTAAAGACTGCCTTAGTAGCCTAGATGCTTATTTAACATGTTTACGTTACAGCTGACATAATGGATTAATAAATAAAAATAAAACATTAGCTGACATGACTCGTCAGCTCTCTTGACTCGACTCATACTCAGCTCAGCTCAGCGCAGCTCAGCTAAAAATTTGACTTGGCTAGTTTTTACCAACAAGCCAAATTTTTGGAAAAAATAGAATTTAAATCAATCCAACAGTATGCGTATAATTTAAAAAGTAAGCACACTAACGGGCGTATGACTTACTAATTGTATATCTGTAGGTGAAAGCCAAATCAAATTTTGAGGTAGAATTATATTCTAAGTGAAATCAATGGGTTGTGTAAGTAATTGTCTGTTAAAATATAAGAATTTATATTACTTTTAAAATAGCAAACATTATGGTAGTACTAATAAATAAGAATTTGTTACCTACATATACAGTGTGTAAAGAAAACCCTGTCGGATAATTAGAGATATTATTAGGTACCGTAATACGGTTACATATGTGTAATTATTTTATGGATATTATTTAATTAGTTTTCCCAATAAAAAAAAATCTTAAATTGTATTTTTATGCATTAAGTATGACAACACCTACAAATAAGTAAATTCTATTATCAAAGAATGCCGCGCAAGTCGGATGCTAGGACACACAAGGACACGCGGCGCGTGTGAAGCACGTTTAAAAATTCTTTGTAAAAAGCCGAAATTTCGAAGTAATGCCAAAAACATTTTTTTTTTAATTTTCGTCATTGACAATTCCCAAATAAATCCACCGATTTTGATCCAATTTAAAATATTTGACGCGGTGTTTTAGGCAGAAAGCTGATTGGATTTTTAATTCAATCGATGCATTAGCCTGAAAAATATTTTAAAATTATAATAAGTAAATTTTCTGTAAACAACAAAATATTAATATTTGAAACTCTGTAACTTTTGAAAACTTGATTCGATTTTGGTTTTAAAATTGTATTTGACATGTTTTTCCAGTATTAAAATATTGTAGGAGGTCGAAAACTGATTGGTTAAACAACCTTAAAGTTGTATCAAAAACAGACTTTTTTCAAAATTTTTCTTCGACGATTTCTCTCAAACGGATAAACCGCTTTTGATGCAATGAAAACATTGGACGCAGTTTTTTGTAGAATAGAGCTGATTAGATTTTCTACTCAATCGGTAGATTAATTTAGAAGTTATATTAAAAAAAATCTGTTTTGCCAAAAACTTTTTGAGGTTTTTTAAAAAAAATTAAAATCTCCTTGACCGAATTGTTTCAAATTTTTAGAAAATCTAAGTAGAATTCAATGAATGCTATCAATCGCGTTTCAATCGGTTAAGCCGTTCAAAAGTTATGAGATGTTTACATACACACATACAGGCATACTTATGTCATCGTGAAAATATTCGAAAAAGATTCCTAGGACCTCAAAACTTTGAGATCTGGCAAAATCTCGATTTTTGAAAATCGCGGCAAAATCAGTACTTAACTTCCTTATCTACATACGTAGTGGGAAGTTAAAAAACACGTCTAACTTTCATTAAATGTCCGCATTCAAACATCACACACTTTGACTTAAGCCCCGTTTTCACTTTGATTAGTACGAGTGTGAGTGTTTAATGCAGGTGCTTAGTATTAAACTAAAAATACGTGAAGACAGCCGTTGGTCAGTGCGAGTGATAAGTAATCAGCATCTATTCACTTTTACTATGCTGATTACAAATCACTCGCACTGATCCACAGCTATCTTCACGTATTTTAATACTAAGCGCATGCATTAAACACACACTCCCACTAATCAAAATGAAAACGGGGCTTTATTATTTCGTTGATCATAATTAAAATAACTGTAAATAATACGCACGCTTCAAATGCGATGTTTACAATGCAATGAAGCGCGCAAAGAAAACGACAAAATGATAATTCGTAACATGTCCGTCCTGTGCGTGCCGTGCGACGACGTTTAATTTCATTCGCGGTAGGTAGGTATTTGGCTCAAACCGGTTTATTTAGGTTTTTTGAATAGCTCTCATGTCAGATACGCTCCGAACAAAACCTTTTGTAAAAACCGGTAAAAAACCTTTATTAACCGGTATTTCCTAAACAGGTTTCAAGCCCTGATATAATATTGGCTAGTATTACTGTATACTGTTATAAAATGGGGAAACGTAATAATACAAATAATTGCTGTGTAGATGTTTGTCGCAATAAACAAAATGATTCAAAGTTTTCGTTTTTTACTTTACTGATATTCTGAACAGTAAGAAATATTTATGTTTAGTTTACACGTAATTTTTATAAGTAGGTTTTAAGTACTATAGGTAAGTATTCCGTAGATTTAGCATGTCTCAGTATTCCAACTTGAAATGCGCCACAAATTATATTTTTACATTAATTATTTATTAACAAAATTCATTCTCCTCGTGTTGGTCAGTTCATCTGAAGAGCAATTGCCGCTATGCCAGACAAGTTCTAAAAGGCGACCAAATTGCTATACATGTCACTATCACCATGACTACTAGGTAGTAGAGTTCCACATCGTCTCATCCGAGTGTGTGGTACAACTGTTTTACTTATTTCTGCCACAATAGCGTCAATGCCTGTTCCGTTTTGGGGGTTAAAGTTGGGTGGTAGACTTATGTATATAACAATGCCATCCCGCTGCACAGATAGCAACGCATCATTAACATCTTTGGTGTCTATAGGCGATAGAGAATCTTTGAGATAACCCTGATTTTATAAGAAGGAATAAGAGTTACGTGATAGAAAGAGATGCAAGTTCTAGGTAAATATAACCGTAGGTAATCAAGCACCGCGCGATCTAAATTCAACTTAATTGTATCGTAGCAAGAGTCCCTATTTCTTTAAACGACTGTCCGGAGTGTCTCTTCTGTACAGTTTGTACTATTACGTATTCTGTGCTAATAGTGCTAACCAAAAATAAATTTATATACATTAAAACGAGATGACCAAAAAACAAAAGTCTAATTAAAACGGAATAATAAAATAGTTAAAAAAACAAAATTATGAATTATTTATTTGAAAACAAAATACTTAAAGCTTACGCAATGCAAAAAAAAAACTATAGATAACAAAATTGAGTATTTAAAGACTTTATTATCGTACAAAAAAATTCTAAATAAAAGAATAAAAAGATATAATATTTTAGATGTGATCTCGCGCGAAACAGGATAATCTGTTGTAAGAGACGTACGTCTGCTTGTTTATATTGTTTTTTTTATAAAATAAAACCACCATAACGAGTCAATATGTTCAGAGCTTGCAATCAAAAACTTTGATTGCAAGCTCTGAACGTTATACTATGATGATAAGATTAACTACATATTCAAATGCAAATATGATAATAAAATATAGTTTATTACAGCATACATACATATCTTCACGCCAGATCTCTTACGGGGTAGGCAGAGAAAACCGAGTGCCATAGTTCACGATCCTTGCAGGCTTATCTCGCTTCTTCCACATTCATCACTCTCTTCATACACACACGCCGGTTGCGAAGACTCTTGACACCACCTTCGGACAGTACTCGATCAATCTGATCATGGTATGTCAGTCTTGGTCTTCCTGGGTACCAACATCTTTCCACATACGCATTGTATATCTGTTTGTTAACCTTTCATCTACCATTCTTTCTACATGTCCGAACCAACGGAGCATGCCCTTTTTCATCTTTACAACGACACTTTCTTTCAAGCCTATCCTCTCTCTCACTTCCACATTACGAACCCGGTCCACGAGTGTTACACCACATATTTTTCTAAGCGATCTCATCTTGACCCCTTCGACCACAGCCGTCGACTTTACTTTCATGCCCTTTATGACATACCCAACTCTCACTTCCATAATCGCACATATAAAGACACGAAAACCGTACATATGCGGCCAGTCTTAGAGCCAAATTCTCAAATCTCTCTCAAAAATCTCAAAAAATCGATGGAGTGTAAGGCCGAATAAAACTGTGATAATATGTTTCTACGTCTGTGGAATGACAACAAATTCGTTGCATGGCAACAAATATTGACAAAATAATATCACCTGTTTTTTCAAACACAATCATATATTGTTTAGAATTTCTTTATGTATTTGATTTTAGCTACATTGTGGATTAAATATTTATAGTTAAATAAAATCAAAGATGGCCGAAGGAGATAATGTATCAACATTTAGTGCAGATGGCGGACAAGATACAGTTGGACTGCCTCGAATTGTTATGGTGACAGAGGGTTCAGACACATCAGCATCCTCACCTTCCTCGACCTCACCTTCAGAAGACAACTGGGCAGACCTTATCAAATCCTCCGAAATACCACCTGAATACTGGCATATACAAAAACTAGTGAAATATATGAAAGCAGGAAACCAAACAGCTACTATGGTTGCTTTATCGTGTTTAAAAGACCATGATTTAACGGTTGAAGTCAATCAACGAGCGATACAAGAAATAGGTGGCCTAGAGTTGCTTGTTAATTTGCTCGAGACAAGGGATTTGTGTTGTATTTTAGGTGGTCTCGCTGTTCTTAAGGATATAACGCCTAATATAGAAATCAGAAAGAAGGTAACGGATTTGGGAGCAATTCCGTTACTCGTTGGCCTATTGTCAGATCCTGCACGTGATGTACAGATACTAGCAGCGGAAACTATAGCGAATTTGGGAAGGATTCGAAAGAGTAGGAAATTCTGTAGGAAATTCGGCGGGATACCAAAATTAATAGACCTGCTAGATATCAAGGAAAAGTAAATTTTAATTATTTATTTTTTGAATGTTGCGAACAAGATATACCTACACTTATTATTAGATAGCAAACAAGTAGATGGCTCTCCTAATGAAAAGTGCGTTACTATCTGTGTAGATGGATGGTAATTCCATACGCATAAGTCGGCCAGTGTGGAAAGGGTGCGCAGGACTTAGAAAAATTTCGACTGAAAATTTCAACACTTTATAACACCCCTTTTTTGTTGCACCATTGGATGGAGGGGGTAAGGGACACCAACTTTTGTCAAGGTCATTTAGCTCTGAGTTCATTCCCCGCGGAGTCGGGGGATGAAAACCGAAATTCATCATAAAGGCGTCTGCGTCTACCGGCTACCTATCCTCCAAACTAGAACATCGCAATAACAAGTACTTCGGCAGGAATATGTAAAACGGTAATACCATATACTCGGACGAGACGTTACGGAACTCTACCATCAAGTAGTAATGATTATATTAGCATGTATAGCCAGTTCACATTTTAGGAACTACTTGGCAGAATGGCAATGATCTTGGACAAATTTGGGGAAAAAGACAATCGAAAAATTTACAAATACTATTTAATTATAGTCTAATTATAGCCTTAATTGCAGGTTATAAGAACATTCTATAATGTATTTAACGTATATTCACGCCCGTATCCCCGAAGAGGTAAGCAGAGATACAACTAGTGCGTCCACGATTAGCCGAAGATAAAATTGCAAATGTACACATACCCTTCACTGGTAGGCAGACAGAACAGAATGCCATACACCACGGTGCGGACATGCCTTGCTTTCTCTAAATTGGTTAATTCATACACGTACCCGGTTTTGGAAACTTGACACCACCCTTGGTCAGCACCCGACCACTTTAATTATATTAACGTTATCCGAGTGGTGAATGAGTGACTAACTGAACTAATGGTATGTTTTACAAATGGAGAGAACAGAACACACAAATACGTTCAGGTAAACAGTACGTTAAGATTTTTGATTTATACTACATGGATTTTAGTGGGTTTTTACATTTTATAATGGTTTTTACGTACGTGTAGATCGAGTATTTTTTTTAAAATATAGTTTTCAAAATGAGAGATTGTTATGAACACAAATGAGTACACTTACCATTTATTAAACCGCCGTCTTTCTTTTCTGTGGCATCGCGGATGTCAGAGTTCGCGTTACTAAGATTTTCGGATTTTTGAGACAAACCTTCGAAAAACTTTAATAACACTTGCCTGGAGATCGAACTCAGGCCTCATAATCTATGCCGAATAAGCTAACCCCTAGATCACCGTGTAAATGTTACCACCGTAATCCCTTTTCCTACAACAACAGCGTCAATGTTTGTCATTGTGTTCCGGTTTTGAGGGTAAGGTAGCCGGTAGACTTATGCATGTGGCATTACCATTTCATCACACGGACAGCAACGCAACATTAAAATCTTTGTTATCTATAGGCGATGGTTTTTCTTTCCATCTATTAGAGCCCTCTGCTTGTTTGCTATTTTATGATATAAAAAACACGAGGCATTATAAGCACTGAATATATTAAAATCTACTCATGGGCGAAGCTGTTCAGGACAACTGGTAAAGAATATTTGAGCTTTAGTTATATTTATTTCTTTTCTTTTATATTATAAGATAGCAAACAAGCAGATGGGTCTCTTGATGGAAAGATTCAACCATCGCCTATAGACACCAAAGATGTTAATGGTGCGTTGCTATCTTGTGGCGAGGTATCAAGGAAATGCCACATGCATAAGTTTACCGGCTACCTTACCCTCCAAACCGGAACACGACACTGACAAGCACGCTATTGCGGCACGGTACCAGATCTGAGCGAAACAATGCAGTACTCTACCACCTAGTAGCCACGATGGTAACGACTCGTATAGCCAATCGGTCGCCTTTTACGACCTGCCTGATAGAACGGCAGTTGGCTTATTCTTCAAAGGAGCCCGAAACTAACACGAGGAAAAAATTACAGATACTTACTGACGCCTCGAGAAGAATTAAATCTGGATGAATTAAAATACCTCGACATAGCAAGAGCTGGAGCTAAGGCCCTATGGTCGATGTCGTGCTCTAAAAGGAACCGAGAAGCCATGAGGAAATACGGAATGGTCCCGTTAATAGCCAGGATGCTTAAGACTATCCATTTAGACTTGGCTGTACCGGCAAGTGGCCTGTTACAGATGTGCGCTAACGAGACGTCCTTCCAATTGGCGATTCAAACTGAGAATATGGTGGGTGATTTGATTAAACATTTAGCGAACAACGATAAAGACTTGAAGGTAAGTTGGACGTACATGTATCAATTTTAAACATATGTACGTATTTTCACGATAGATCCCTTACGGGGTTGGCAGAGAGGATCGAGAGTGAGTGAGGTATGTCACAATCCTTGCAGATTTAACTCACTTTCTTCACAGTTATATATGTCTTCATACAAACATGCAGGTTGCGAAGCGATTACTACCTACGAGCAGCACCCAATCAATCGGATAATGGTATATCAGCTTTGGTCTTCCCCGGTACCTACATCTTTCTACATACGCAAAATGTCTGTTTTACATATTTAAGAAAATTTATAGCTAGTTCGAAGTATATTATATTATGATGTGAAGGCCAATTAAAAGTTTTCACAAATAAATAAAAAAAACGTTGCATCTATATATTGTATCGATAAATGCGAAAGTTTGAATGTTTGAATGGATGGATGTTTTGTTACTTAATCATGCAAAAACTACTGAACGGATTTAAATGAAATTTGGCACTCACGTAGATAATGACTTAGAATAGCTCATAAGCTACTTTTTATCCTGAAAAAATTAGGATAAAAAGTAGCTTATGGGATTCGCCGACTAGTAAAGAATAAATTTTTGCATTAAATTAATAGCTTCACATTAAAAAAATGGTAGACTCAGCGTACGCTTGCATACGTTGGTGCCAAATAAGTCTACGTCTACATTGTGAGAGACAGTTTTGAAAGACCCTGCTCACTTTTATAAAGAAAAAGCTTGCCCTGTACCTTGCCTTAGCAACTGGTACATTTTGTTAAACTATCATCTGCCATTCTTTCTACTGTTTTATATACCTTATTTAGTTGAAATCCTATTAAAGCTAAATTAAATTTACGAATTTTAATGTCCAGCCCCCCAATCCACCTATCAAAACGTCAATCGAGTCCACAGAGCTCGCTGATCGAGTCAAAGCGCTTAAACATGATACAACGTCGTCGCGTCGCACTACGATGCGGCATAATAATAAATGCAATATGCATGAAAATGTGTAAGAATTCTAAACGCTTCTGTAATGTAATGTAATTTTGTAACTTTTGTGATGTGAAATGTTCTTCTAGGTACATTAGTAATTTATACATATAATAAAAACGTAGGAAATTCAAAACTGTACATTGAATATTTTTTTAAAAGAATACTTGGGGCGTAATCTATAATCGGTATCCAAGCCAAAAATATGGTTTTTAGAATTTTTGGCATGGCAAGAGACAAAAATTCTAAAAACTATATTTTTGGCTTTGATGTCGATTGTAGATTACGCCCCAAGTATTCTTTTAAAAAAATATTCAATGCACAGTTTTGATTTTTCTACGATTTTATTATATGTATAGATTTACCATGGGCACATTAAATTGCCCAAGGTACCATTCCTTCATTGTGCTTGGTAATCAAAAATACATATTTTATAATAAACTTTACCTACTTTCAGAGTTGTGTTAAAATTATTATTTTAAGATAACAACTCTGAACGGAAATTTCCAAACGCACACAAAGGCATAACATATATGCAAGCGCTAAGATTCATATGATGTCATTAGATTTTTTGTTAAAACCCATTGACTTTATATTAGCAAGTCAATCCTAAAACCATACGTTCTCAAATAAACACTTGAGAACTGCTGCACCGACTTGGCTATATTTTGGTTTTTACATAACTAATGGTTACACCTAAAAATTGGAAAGCAACCCAAAAATTAGAATATTCTGCAATAAATAAAGTACATATATCACACGCCTAATAAAAAAATAAACAAAGCAAACTTTCTGATTTTTGGGAACCGATGTTTAGTTTTACACTTTTGTCGCGTCGAATTAATTAATGTTTAATTAAGAATACTTATATTAAATCCGTGTATTTACACAACACAACACAACGTAATACTAAAATACACTTTACACCCTAGTCACTCGCTGTACTATCACTGAACTTAGAACACTACACAATAAAACACTTCTCGCTTCGCACTGATCACTTGATGTATCGCTCTCGATCGCTTGATAAAAACTGCCTTGTGTTTGTCAACACCGTTGTATTTATAGGCAGGGTAAAGTCCTAGCTGGATCCAGAAAAATCTAAATGTATCGGGAAACAATGAATCACTTCTTATCGTAAACATGTTATGAGTCATTAATCCTAGTACACGCTACTTTCAACCTTATGCCATATCCCACAAAGTCCATTATGGCATAGCCCAGGTCAACTATTAGTTTGTCAATAGGAGTAGCTATCTCTTTCTTTTATTTCTAGATAATTAGCGAGCGCGCGCTCCAACTCTACACGCTTCTAGATTATTCGTAACAATACTTATAGCGATCGCCTGTGGCTGAAAGTCGACCATAGACTAAACAATAAAATCTCTGTACAAATTGACAACTAATTTTAGCCGTAAAGAAAATAGCAAGGAACTTATATACGAGAACTGGAATGATTAAACTTTTGCTGTCTTTCTTTAATTTATCAGGGCGAGCGAAGCGAGCCCTACACTAGGCCACTTTCTATGCACTTTTGTGGTACATTTTACTGAAAAAATATCGCATTTTTAGGTTTGAGCTTCGACGTGGTAGTTTATATTCATGTCTAGATTTGTTATCTACCATAAAAATACCATTTTATAAATATAAAAAAATAGAAGGTACAATTTGTATTAGAATCTTATTACTACTAACGCCATCTCTTATTAAATTAACGAGTTAAAATTGATAGAAGATACATTTTCTATTAGAATTTTTGAACTTATTAAGAGACTACCTACTTCATGAATTGTTTCTTCATATTTGACTGGCGGCGCGCGGTTATCGTGCCCTCGTATAAAGGCGAGGTTCAAGTATAAACTGCAATAGCTATAGCGCCATCAGTTTGATCAGTTTGGCATCGAAGGTGTATGATAAAATCATTGAAAGGAGAATGCAAGGAGAATTTAGGTCTAGAGCAGGGATGTTTACTGGGAACAGAGTAAATAGAGCGTTAGAGAGTTTCACAATATGCTTATTGAGAAACAGTACAGATGTATTAATTGATTTATATTGTATTGAGATCAATTCCCAATCTTAGTCCGAGGGCGAGGGTAAAAAGCTAAAAAAAGGTATATTTACGCCCGTATCCCCAAAGAGGTAGGCAGAAGTACAACGTGTGCATCCACGGTTAGCTGAAGATACTTAAGTCCCACAATGTGATAGATGGCCTACCTATCGCCAGTAAGGCACTTTTCCAATCCCGGGCAAGGTTGTTTTATCAGAAAACTGAAAAAACACATTTTTTCATTTGCCTGACTCTGGAATCGAACTCCGAGGGTTTCTCTGAGAGAACAATTCGAAAAATGTATTCGCTGAGTGTCTACCGTCAATTCTTCGTGCCTACGTAGTCCAAAATTTTGAAGGTTTATTTAAATAAAACATTTTTTAATTTTAATTTCATAAATCGACGTAAAACCAGGAACTTCCTGATTTTAGAAAAAAAAAAAACAATTATTTCAGCAAAATGTCAAAAATGTGTTTTTTATAAGATCAACCTTCATTTTTAATACATATTTTTCCTTGAAAATACCAACAAACAAAAACCAAATATTCCTAGTCCAAAGCCTGACGACGCGGGCCTTTGATGCAAATGTAATGTTTAGGTGAAAATACGCTGAGTTTTTTAGGTTAGATAATTATAAATAAAGTCCATACATTAAGAGATGTAATTCCCATAAAAATACTTTTATAACAATATTACTAGATAGTATAACTTTGCGAGCCCTTACAAAGCTCTGCTTTTTGCTAGTGTAAGCTTTAAATAAAACCTACAGCATTTTTTAAGTAAATCAAAAAGCTTAAATCCGAGTTGTTTTAGAAAATCAAAAAAAAAAAATACCATTATTAGGATAAAATGTAGTAAGTGTTATAGCATTTTAGAAAACCCACTAAATGCGCCATCTTTTATGGCTATAATTTTTAGAGTGCAGGTATAAAAATTTTTTGAGAACCACCATTCCTTGCCCTGTCATTCGTTTTCGGTTTGACGTTGATTTCTTGGACACCCGTATATGTAGCTTTGTTACCTAGATCAATAATGAAAGAAAGTCGGCATTCAATCTTCATTGACATGATTTTTAAGGATTTTTGTTTTATTTATACTATATAGACCTACTACAAATGATGCTTATAAATGTTTCCTATATTTATTGGTAATGGTGTGACTGATATATTAGTATTCGTTAAGATATTAGTAATATTGAAAGGATTCGTGGATTAGTAATCCGGCGAACTGTAATACGCTAATATTTCATATTCGCCTAATATCTGTAACGGATATCCAAAATGAATAGGATAATATCATTCGGTATTCGGAATAGTTCGGATTCACTAGATTGGCGCCCGTCGGATTCGTGAAAGTATTAAAATATTTTCACGATACGCCGCGTCGTACGTACGAATGAGACGGACGTATTTCCTGCAGTATCAGATCTTATTAATGTTGTTTTAAGGTCCAAATTACAGTGAAATATTAGTTAATACTGAGATATTAGTGAACATATTTTCCTGCCATATCAGTATAAGATCTTATTTCTGTTACTTTAAGGTCCAAATTACAGTGAAATATTAGTTAAGATATTTTCCTGCCGTATCAGTATCAGATTTTATTGCTGTTACTTTAAGGTCCAAATTACAGTGAAATATTAGTTAATACTGACATATTAGTTAAGACATTATAATATTTCAAAGTGAATATATTAGTATCACCTAATCTTGAGAAATATCGGTATTAACCCAACTCTATTTATTGGCATCGTCTGTAGTTTACAATGAGCGAAAAAAATTTATTTACATATTTAAGCGCGTTCCAGCTTGACGGTGTTGGGCTAGGTGCATAAAGTGTGTATATGTATAGAGCCGTGTGCGTGTTTATCTGTGAGTAAACTTAAATGTATAATATTACTGTGATCTTGTAAAAACTCGATAAAAAATGTAATTTATTTATACGGGTTCCGGCTTGACGGAGCTGAGCTAGGTTTAATGCATACATATGTATGTGTGTATGTATGTGTGGAGACGTGTACGTGTTTGTCTGTCGGTAAAGGTAAATTTAAATTACTCTAATCTTGTGAAAACGGATAGTCAATCACTATTTATTACTTTTTACTTTATTTTGTTGTGCACAAATACACAATTGCTTCAACATCGTGATAAGACAGTGACTTAAAACGATATATTTATTGTACATCCGTGCTGTCAATAATTTATCTGCCATTCTATCTGTACATCGGAATCAAGTATCAACGGAGCTTCTCTTCTGTAATAATGTTATTTTTTTAGACATACTGCAGTTTAGCGATATACAAATGTGCCAGTGACCCAATAACCAGGGATATGTTGCGAGATGCTGGTGGACTGGAACTCCTTGTGGAAGCAGCCCAGGATTCTACTAACAGACCCAACAAACCGCTCTTGGCCGCTGTCACTGGAGCACTGTGGAAGTGTGCTAACAGTGACGCTAGCGTCAAAAAGTATTTTTTTTTGTAAACAATTATAATTTATTTTTAAGTACATATATATACAGAGTGCCGGGAACGATACCCACTTAGTTGATACAGCCAGCGCCTTAGGAATATTTTTTTAGACCGTACACAAAAAAATTACGAAACAATAGTTTAGAGTTTAGACTCATGATAGTAATTCCAATTCATAATTTTTACACACGCTTTTTGTCCTGTTTGCTAAAATTTGTTATATAGATGTAATTCTTTCAATTAACAATCTAATACTACGCCAGTTTATCAATGAATTTTTAAATATTTTGTTTATGATCTGGTACTTACTACGTCGACCGAAACAATGTTAAAGTAGAAGATAAGGGATCGTGCGTGACGATAATGCACCTAGCACCTATATTAGTAAATAATAATAATAGTATAATTTAATAAATTTAAAACTTCAAATATTTGTCACCTCCCATATGTCAAAAGCTACCGAACCGATTTTGACGAAACGTGGATAGTGCCCTAAGTTGGAATAAGAATTACATCGATGTGGTTTTTAGTTTCCGAGAAATTCGCGGACAAACATATAAATATACACACACACTTACGAAATAGTACACGTGCTTGGACGTCCCAATAGATAATCATACTCAAATATTATCCAATTCCAACAATTTTACATGCATACAATGTCAAACTGATAACTTTCGTTTTTTCGTCAGTTGAAAATTGCAAAAGCTGTTTCAAGTTTTGTCTGATATAACAACGAATAAGTTTGTTTTTTATTTTTATTTAAAGTAAAAACAATTATGTTATTATTACGAAGTATTTAAATGGTCTAGTAAAAGCCGTGTATAAATATAAACAGATTTGTAGTGTCAAAAGTACTTTGTATACTCGTACTAGCTGGTCCGGCGAACTTAGTACCGGAGTAAGCTGTAATAAGTAAGCTGTAATGGATAGCAAGCAAGCAGGTAGGTCTCGGATGGAAAGAAATAACCATCGCCTATAGACATAAAAATATGAGATTAGGGGGCAAACGGGCAAGGGCTTCACATAATGGTAAGTTAGCACCACCGCCCATCAACAGCTGTAATACCAGGGTCTTTCAAGTGCGTTGCCGGATTTCGAGAATTGCGTACGCTTTTTTTCTTGAAGGCGTCCTGAGTCGTATCGGTTTGGAAACATTTCCGCTAGCAATTGGTTTCACGGAGTAGTCGTGAGTTCAGTTGGTAGGTTTATTAGGTTGTCTTTAGGTCCCAATTACCAGACTTACATAAAATGAAATTTCATTTTCATTTCATCTATACAAAGGAGCCTTTTTGGGGCTCCGTCGACTATGATCATACTTCACTTATGAATTTATGCAATTAAATTCATCAACAATCTACTTTCGTATTAATATTTATACTTTTAAGCTAACGACGCCGTTTGTTTTCCGATGAAATATACAAATTTACTGTACATATAACTAAGTTATGATAGTCTATAGGTAAGTTAAAATTTCTAAGGGTAATGTTTTAAAGGCTGGATCAACTGGGAGCCGTTCCGATACTGGTTACACTACTGGATGATGAGAACGATGGAGTCCTAACAAACGTTGCTGGAGCTCTCGCTGAATGTGCTAAGTTCCCGCCTAATCGTAGTAAAATTCGAAGCACGGGTGGAATACCGATGCTCAGTAAGTAATATAACGATGGCTCATTTTCCGTGGTTGTTTTAGTAAAAAATGTAAAAATGCCTCAAAGGAGTGAAAAATAAAAAGTTTCCTACAAATTCATTTCCATGGCCTAGGCGTAGCGATATGCTAAGTAGATGTAAATACAGTTAAATAGTAAAAGTTTACACTATAAAATATCTAGAATCAATACAAGACTTTTTTTTCGAAGTGGCTAATACAGTTGACCATGTGCGTCTTTACTGCGACATTGGACTTTTGATGCGAGCAGAGTGCTATAGGTACCAGAGTTAAAATTAAAATTGAGGTTATAAAATACAAACGTCCGTGCTAAGTGCTGTCTTCTGTGAGACCGGACCTCGGCTTATAAACAGTAGTATAAGAACCTAGATTTATTATATTTTATGTACATATATTACACGTAAACTATTGATGTTAAGATAATATAGTTCTAAATTACTTATCTGTACTTATATTATAAAAAGGTAGTTTGTGAGTTTGATTGTAGACAATAATCTCTGGAATTATTGACCCGCTTTTAAAATTTCGTTTGCCAGTAGAAAACTACATTATTATTGAGTTACATAGGCTACATTTTATTCCCATTTTCTCGTAGGATCGAGACCACTAGCCAAAGTAAGATATAATTGCATATGTGCTCAACGACCGCTCTTGAAAGTACTGAAACTATTATTTTAATTATTTAAATTATAAATGCGAAAGTGTGTTAGTTTGTCCGTCTTTCACGGCGATAAGAAGCGACGAATTGATGTGATTTTTTAAGTGGAGATAGTCGAAGGGATGGAGAGTGACATACCCCCCCGCCCATTTCCCTAAAATGAATTTAAAGCGAGCGAAGACGTGGGCAAAAGCTAGTCTTTACTAAATCTTAAAAAGTCTAATAAAATTGTTTATATTTAAATATAATCTAAGGTTCATTCTACTATTAAATCGCATGCTTCAAATTCTAGCTAACCAGTAAAACGTGACTTTATTATTGCTCTGGTTGTAGGCTCAAAAGACGTGCACAGCTAGTTTTCTTTTAAAATAAAGTGCTCTGATGTTGAGAAAAGGACAAAATTTTGCAGCCTGAAGATCTGCTGTTAATACATGTATACATGGGCGTCGCCAGGGTTACTTTCAGGGGGATGCATAGCATCTACTAAAAATAAAAATTAATACATATATTGTTATTATTTTATACGTGTTTCGTTTTATGCCAGGGGGGTGCAAGCGCACCCCCTTGCACCCTGCTGCCGGCGCCAATGCATGTATAGTCTTTCAGTTCAATATGTTTAGTATACTGGGCCCCAAGTCTGCTAATTAAAAATTGGATCAATAGCATCTCGATTGGGTCGTGTTTGAATAATTTGACACATTTCGTATTCTGTTAATTATTTAAGACCAATTGCGTTTCATTGATACACCATCCAAATACGATTCAATCGCTATTGAAAAATTCGCTATTCTGCTCCATTTCTACCTTTCAATCGCGTTACAGTTGTCCCTCGATCGCGCACTAAACGGTAGTCTGCTCTGTATTTGACGTATGTTTGACATTTATTTCAATTGCCTCTCAGTGACAATGTTACTATTGAAGTACAATTCAACAACAATAGCTTTTTTAAAATTGTTTCTTTGAATTATCTTGAAATTATTAGCAAAATACATGAGAGAATGTAATGTGCAATTAGAAACAATTGAATTAACATAAGATATATACAAAAAAACGTCAGCCAAGTGAAATTAGACAAAACCGGCCCCGAAATAAACATTTCTAGAGGTATAAGACAAGGAGACCCGTTATCGCCCACATTACTTATAACTGTGCTGCAAATCACCATGAAACAACTTAAGTGGTCAAATAAAGGCATAAATATTAAAGGAAGCTACCTTAGCAACTTAGGTAAACAAACATCTTTTTCAAAATCCAGACACAGACGAATTGAAGAGGAGATAAGTTCTTGTCTTGGCATAACAAAGAGGTCTTGAAATATGATTTACCCTTAACAATAAAAAAGAAAGTCTGACTTGTGTATCTTACCTTGCCTCTCTAACGCAAGCCAAATGTGAATGTATAATAATTACACAGGAAGAAAAATTGTAACATGTCAGAGAGCCATGGAGAGAAGTATTTGAAACTAAGAGACAAAAAACGACATAGTGAAATAAGAAAAAAGACCAATATTATGACCCACTGTAAGAAATTAAAATGGAAATGGGCTGGCCACGTAACATGTCAAAATAATGAGAGATGGGCTAGAAAAATCATTACATGGGCTGCCCTCCCCCCTGTTCAAGACAGAGTAAAGTGGAGAGAGATGGAGAAGGTCTATATTCGTCTAGAGGTCCTAAATAATTAGAAGAATTTTAAAAACTAGTGAAAAATAAATTCTTTAAAATGCAGTAACATAAATAAACAATAATGTATCTTCCTATAAAAAAATGTACTCTATTAGTGTTAAGGAATTAAAAATGGCTTATTATTATTATTGTTATTATTCTTATAGGAGTCCATTAATACCAAGCCTATGTTGGTTTATTCTGGTCTCTGGTGTAGATTTTAGCTCAATAGTATGATAGGTAAATCTTCCGTCGGATTAAGTATTATCACGCTAGTTCCTTTGCAGACTGCAGAATAATTCACACACACACACATATTCACGCAAGATCCCTAATGTGGAAAGCAAAGAGAAGGTCGATAAAATTTTCGGTTCACCACGATTCACCAGTTCGCCTGTTAGCAACTAGCAAGATAAATGGTGATCCTCATTGCTGTTTTTTTATAAACGTAATAACGGAGTATCGCCTCATCCAAAACATGGTGGTGCTACCACATCACCAACAGACTCCGAGCTACCAAAAATATCTCATTTACACTAATTTTGCCAGACCCGAGAAAAGGACCCAAGATATAAGCTAAATAGGTTAATCCCAAAACCACGGTGTAATTGTTAAATTGTGAATTTATGTAAATGCTTTTCACAATCTTGTAGTAGCATTTTGGTAAAGTTTCCCACTTGGAAAAGAACTTCCAGAGCAAACGATTCCAAAATTCAATTAAAATCTTGCACAATGGTGTGAATATCAGCAGGTTAGTATTTATACTCGGATCAAAAGACAAAATCATACCTTATCTATTATGATAATCTTTGCCACTCAGAAGATACTTTGAACAGATTTTGTTGTGTTGATTTTCCGTTTCAGATACCTAATATTATACTTATTACTTAAGATGAAATATAATGACCACCAAAAAAAAATTGTAACCATAAAATGGTCTCACCAAAAAAATTAAATCTGTACCAAAAATAAGATACCTTAAATAACATCTATCTAGCTATTTAAGTCATGCCTGCGCTTCAAAATGTATTCAATACCCAAAATTAGTAAACAATCACCAAATAATAAGCATTGTGTTATTACTACCCGGTACCCAAATATATCACTACTTTTGCTTTAAAATGTACTACCTGTCTGTTTAAAATGTGATTTCATAATTTTTGAAGACTGATTCTTCATTATGATTTTAAAATAATTATAATTAAACACAGAGGACTGAGTATTAAAGTTTTTGAAGATTGATCCTTCATTAAGATTTTAAAATTACAAGAAAAGACTTCCTTATTAAGTTTTAGGTTCATTTTTAAATAACATGTTGACTGTTGTATTTAGTAACAATTTGAAAAAGATTTAATAAATACTTGAATAATAATATTGTTTTAGTAGCCATTATTTTATTTAAAGCTCTAAGGTCAGACTTTAATAGACATTTTCGGTACCATAAGTTAAACTTTAGAAAATCATTTATAATTTTTGAGAAAACAATTATTTATCTACATTAAATGTAGATTTTGTTTTCTTTTGTAGGATAAAAAATATGTCACATACTTGGATAAACTTTCAAATTATAATGCGGTAATATTTTGGTGATTGTTTACTATATCTGGGTTGTTCAGCAATTACTTTGGAGATACAGAATTATTTTGGATATAAGTTAGCAGGCTTTAAATTTATTGGTTACAATTTCATACTAAAAGGAGGATTTAATTCTGGTAATTACTATTTTTAGTAGTTTATAGTGATTTTTTTGGCATTTTATTTAATTATATCTAGTGATTGTTTAAACATAAGCCTATTACTACTATGCTAAGCAATTATGTTAACATTTTAAGTAACTGGCACTTGCTAAATGTCCATTGGCAAGAGTGCATTTCATAATGTATCTCAAACCAAGTTTCAAGGGAGTTCAAGTTTCTACTTAAGTGCACACCTTAGAGCACCACGCACCACCTTAGAGCTTTAAATAAAATAATGCCTACTAAAACAATATTATTATTCAAGTATTTATTAAATCTTTTTCAAATTATTAATAAATTCAAGTCAACATGTTACTTAAAAATGAACCTAAAACTCAATAAGGAAGTCTTTCCTTGTAATTTTAAAATCTTAACGAGGGATCAATCTTCAAAAACTTTAATACTCAGTCCTCTTTGTTTAATTATAATTATTTTAAAATCATAATAAGGATCTTAAGAAAAGTCTTCAAAAATCATGAAATCACATTTTAAACAGACAGGTAGTACATTTTAAAGCAAAAGTTGTGATATATTTAGGTACCGGGTAGTAATAACACAAAAATTTGCTTATTATTTGGTGATTGTTTACTAATTTTGGGTATTGAATACATTTTATTTTATTGCATGACTTATGCGCATGCACAAACTAATAAATAGCTTCAACTGTCCTCCCACATAGTCAAAAAACCTTAAAACTCAGAGTAAACTCATTTCTATTGCAGAAAATGATTCACTATAATATGCCTAAAGAAGTAGTCATAAAAACAAATAAATAAAGCTTTTTTTATTTTAAAGTAAGAAAACACTTCCACTTAAAAAATATAATATTTTTCACTCAAACATTATTTAATAAATTTTAAATCATTTATGTCTACATATTAAATACACAAATCATCGTTCAGCAAGACTTTATTCACTAAAATGCAAATTCATGTGTACAACAAAATAAATTCATTCTTCATTACTCTAGATTGGACTTCATCATTTGTCTCTTATTCGTGTTATTTTTTCACACATTATGAAATAGTGTAGCATTTCCTTTGCTGCCTTTATAGTATCTACCTATGTATTACAGCTATATTTTAAGCTATTTTCGATAGAACAAAACTACATAATTATAATAAATTTGGACTGAAACTTAATCGTGTTGGTGGATAACCGTATTTTGGCGATTGTGGCATACGATATTTCTAGATATCTTGAAATTTCTTCGTCTGTTTGTGGAGTAACTTGAATGGGTTTTTTAAATATTTTTTTCTGTTTACAAGATGAAGGCAGCCCTGTATCTGTGATTTGACTTGAATCGTATGCATAATACTATAATACATATTTAAGTTTAAGTAAGTTCGTTTGAAATCGTTTTAGTTTTTGGTTGGTATCGTAATTCGAGGATTCTCACGTCTATTCTTATGAGCTTTTCTTTTTGAAGATCATGAAAGGCAGATTATTTTATATTCGATTTCTAGTAATCTTTCTTCGGTGCAGTTTCATTCTTGGCAGGCCTATTTTGTATAAGTACATTATATGATTTATTATAAAACAGTCACGGAAATATACGCAGTATATATTATTACGCTGTAATATATTTCTTTTAAGGCAATACACATCTTAATCTATGATTTAAGTTTATTGTTTTTAAATATTTACTTAGGTTGACCTTTCCAAAACAGATGATCGATTGGCTTTTTACTTTTCAATTTTTCGATTTGGCATGGATAATCACTATATACAGCCAACGTATTATAAATAAAGTGTTTTTAAATAACCCATAGTTATGTTCTATTGACTAGACATTCAATATAATAATAATTACTTCGAATTTGATCATAGAAAATAAAAAAGTCGTCGTTTTAAAATAAAATAATCATTCATGTATTAATTCAATGTAATGGTAGATTTTAGTAAGCAACACTTAGAATAGTGTCATTGAGATGCTATTACAATCCAATTGTGATACTATTACGATTATGGTTAACATTTAGCAGAATACCAAATTTGTCACAATCATAATCGCGTCGTAATAGCCTGGCAGTTGAATCGTAATTTTACTTAAATAGCAGACTTGGCCCCCAGGGGGCCAAGTGCTCATGCGAATATTGTGCAGCACAGACATGTTTTATTGTAAATATTAATGTAAATAGATAGTAAGGCAGGATAGAATGTATTAGTCTAAGATCCGAATATAAGCTGACTTTCACCCATCTGTTTACCGAATGAAACATTTTTATTATCAAATTTCATACATAGACAAATACGTCTTGCATGTATTGCCTATCAAAATATGTTCATAGCTAGCTATCCTTAATTAATTTTTTTTTCACAAGTTCCTCCCTCTTGAATGCCGATCAAATGTTATTGCTATTAAAAGTTTTAAACATGTGGAATAGGTCTGTGAGGTATTGCCTACGTGTTTACGTTCATGGCTACCAGGTAAGCAGGTGTAAACATGTAAGTAAATATAACATAAACACGTAGGCAATACCTCACAGACCTATTTTATATGTATAAATGTTTAAAACTTTTAGTATCAATAACATTTGATCGGTAAACAGGTGGAAGAAACTTCCTAAAAAAAATTAATTAATATTTTTTTAATTAAGGATAGCTATGAATAGATTTTGATAGGCAATACATGCATGACGTATTTGTCTATGTATGAAATTTAATAAAAAAAATGTTTCATTTGGTAAACAGATGGGTGAAGGTCAACTTATATTCGGATCCCGTACTATATGTTTCGTTTAGTTCGTAAGTTTTCTATAATAAAGAATGTTCATTTTCGTCTTTTATTCGCCCTATGACCTACATACAGCTTTGTTGTGTAGAAATAATAAGGCTTTATGTAGCTATGATCGTTGCCTAATAGGCATATTACGAATAAAGCGAGTTCCACGCAGTCGACGACATTACGAGTCGACTCTTGCGAGATAGTATTTATATGCGGGAACTCGCAATTACGAAAATCCGAAAAGTGCAAAATTCTTTGTTAAAACAAATGTTTTATGATTGTAAATAGTACGTATAATGTAAGTATAAGCCTTAGGCATATGTTTAGACACTTTTCGGTACTATAAAGATAGTTAACAGGATAGTACGACCTGAAAAGGCGTACAACTCTGTAATTGTAAGAGTTTCCGAGGTCCTGTAAGAACGTACTATGTATATAACACTCTTGTTTGTTATTATATAAGTTTATTTGTGTTGGATCCTTGTATGTAAATAAGAAATAACACATTGTAATTCGTTTTCGGTAGGTCTTAGGGCATTACGTACTTTGTTTTGCATATATTTGTAAAAAGGTAGTACCGTTGCACTCGCTAGAGGGCCACACTAGTTAATTAAAGGTAGGAGAAGCTACCTAAGATAAAATTATTAAGATTAGATTACGAAAAGTAGAATTTAACAAATCCCAGACATTGTGGCGCCACACCCGGCGCCGTTTGTCTTTGTAGATTTCCGCCGACCGTCTGGCCGCGCACTATAAATATCGGAAAGCGCGGCCATACAATCAGTTCCGTTCCGTTCCAGTTCCGATAAAGTTACAATTTCGTTACGACTCAATAAGTTTCCCAGACAAGTTCCTGGGCTTTAGTATATATCTATAGGGTACCGGCTTTAGAGTAGGGCAGTGTTA
Organism: Apodemia mormo; assembly: GCA_036924255.1. Lineage (NCBI taxonomy): Eukaryota > Metazoa > Arthropoda > Insecta > Lepidoptera > Riodinidae > Apodemia > Apodemia mormo. The sequence goes on along the minus strand of JAUPFN010000005.1, from coordinate 40,616,251 downwards.
GGGCAAGTAGTGGCTCTCCATAGAATAGGTCAAATATTTTGCAACGGTGCTAGCTTTATTGCTTTATTTCGTTACAATAAAGCACCTTTGCAACGAACAGTTGTGGTCTCTATTTCTTCTTCCCGGCGACACCCGGCTCACGACCAAAGCACTACGGCTGGTGGGGCATCGAAGAGAGAAGAACCAGATTTACAGTCCGCTGACTCCCCCGGCTGTAGTGCACAAATATATTACCTGCTTTGTAAGCGCAGTACTGGACGCATGCATCTTTTTTGTTTGAAACAGTGTTTCTTATTTTCTCGTAAAATAATACCTACTGAATACTTTTCTTGAAGCTCCATATTCATGTCTCGAAATTGTCTACATATAAACGATACAATCGCGCTTTTGAATTATGGGTTCCAAATATAACTACGAAGTGCAATAATAATAACTTCTTTTCTAAAAACCCAGACCTGATCCAGATCCCAGAGTTATACGACCTAAGAATTGAACAAGGGACTTACAATCTAACATGCTAACCACTAACAAAACATGCAAACGGGACGGTCAAAGAAAATCAAAAAATTCTAATTTCAATTTTAAATTCCCAAAATGTTACACTTTTGTTTTGTTTTCAGTTCATCATCTCAATAATACACACAAACCGTTATTAGAGAATGTCCCTTTGGTGTTAATGGAATGTGCCAAGGAGCAAAGTTGTATGAATGAAATAGACGAATTAGACGGTGTTCGTCTTATATGGTCACTGCTGAAAAACGACTCAAAAAAGGTTCAAACTAACGCTGCCTTAGCATTAAGTCCTTGTGTGCAAAACGCTAATGACTCGGGAGAGATGGTCAGATCATTTGTTGGAGCATTGGAACTTACAGTGGACCTGCTGGATTCTGATGACCATAATGTACTGTCTGCCGTTTGCGCTGCGATCGCAACTATCGCTCGAGACCATGAGAATTTAGCTGTAATTTCTGACCACGGAGTGGTGGCAAAACTTTCAAAATTAGGTAAGTGATAAGATAGTATTAATATCCCCAAGACGGTTTATATCTACAAACAAGTCCACTTATAAGAACATCTTGTGAAATTGTCTTTTGACGGTCGTGAAAATTTAATTTTTGACAAGGGTTGCCAATCTAATTAAAACATTGGGACAGAACTCTTGAACCTATAAGTTATAGCAGGCACCAGTCTCTCACAAAACAGGTAAGTCACTTGTTACTAAAGGTGGGTAAAGATCGGCCTTTTTGCGGCTATCGGCAAGGGAGATTGATGAGGGTTTATACAAAGTTCGCCTCAAAACAACGCACGTTGATAGATGCTTATCGTATTATAATACCTTATTAATCTATTTTATAATGTAATATACACTGTAATGTAATGTTACATCACGGATACTTCTTGTAATACTAAAATTCACGAAAAACCTTTAAAGATTAATATTACTTGAATTCACGATTATTACATACTAGCTGTTGCCCGCGACTTCGTTCGCGCGGACTTCGTTTACTCCGCACAGCTCCTCCCCCGTAGGTGATAGTGTGATAATATGTAGCCTATATGTTGACCCGACCTGTTAGTAATATTCATGCAAAATTTGAAGGAAATCCATGCAGTACTTTTTGAGTTTACCCCGAACATACATTGACTTTTCTACGATTTTATTATATGTATATAGATATAGATTAAGCCATTCACGTCGCAATATATCGTCAACATAGATATAATACGTGTTTGTATCTCTTATCATGAAGATTATTTAATTTCAACCGCTTTTTTTAAATTTTAAAGCTATAAGATGAACAAAGATTGTTTAAATATTAAAACACTTGTTTTTTAATTTCTTTAGGATGATACTAAAAGTAGCATGTTTATACAGCATTCTGTGTTGTAAGTATCGACTATAGTTAATAATACTTAATATACATATACTATATATACAAATACTTAATATACAATAACTATAGTTATTAATACTTTCATTTTTATTGCATTTTTAATACAATAGTTTGTTTAGTTTAACATTTTGCGTCTAACCGATGACAGTATGACATGTGTCGAATACTTGTTTGGCCGGTCATAAATAAAAGAAAGTGTTAACTTTATGATAGAAAAAAAATTCTTGGCTTGATTAGAAATATGAAAAAAACGTACAATTTTTATTAGTTTCATGACTTCCAAGTACGTTCCTTTTTAAAATTTACTTGCTATTAATTACAAAGTGTACATTAAGTTCTAATATGGGCTTATTGTACATTAAATTAATAATTTCAGTTGACGCTAGTCTTGTAGCACTTTAAGGTCAATCTCATCAATCTCCTTTATGTTTTTTTTTATAATACTCAGTCGAAATGAAAGAACATACTTAGGCATTGTTTTATGGATTAACATTTTATGTTTTCTAAGAACAGACATTATTTTTTTGACTAGAAATAACACGATACTAACACTGTCTATTTTCTTTCGTATCACATCACCGCGCTCAATATACAAAAACAATGAATGTTAGTTGAATACCCTGATTATTGTAGTATTGGAGAGACCAAAAAATAGAGTGATGCGCTTAATAGTTTTTTTAATGGAAGTATGAAAAAATCCTTAGCAAATTTTCTTACTATTTTAGAAAAAATGTAAAGATCTTCAACACCTTACCTTATTACCTTAAATTTCACATAAATATAATCATATGGCTTAAATAATTTGCCTCGTTTTACTACATACTTAGATGACCCTATGGTCTAGGGTATAGCGTATTCGGCTCAGATAATGAGGTCCCGGGTTCGATCCGCGTGTCGGGTAAAAGGGTTATTGAGATTTTTCGCAAAAATCCAACATCTCAGTAATAGCTCGGAGTCTGTGGCTGATGTGTTACCGCTCTCATGTCTCGGATGAGCACGTAAAGTCGTCGGCCCCAGTTGTCGAAATAGTCGATAATCGTTATCAGGTCGGCAGCGGGGGTAAAATAAGGCGATAGGGATCACCACTATCTCGCCAATTGACTCGTGGCGCCACCGCCGCCGAATCATGGTGAACTGGAAGGTCTATAGACGTTCGGTTTTCTCTGCCTACCCCGCAAAGGAACCGAGTGTGATATTGACACTAAATAAATACTTTGAATTTTTGTGAGTATTTCGCCACCTCCTTATTGAATTTTTATGTTATTAAGGCACCTTTTAATTGCGCGGCTACATATATCGGCCTATGGTGAAGTATCGCGCTAGCACGATGTATCGCTTATCGCGGAACTGCTTCGCGAAGGGTATTAACGTGTCACTGCAGTGGGCGTCAAACTGCGGTTCGCAGGTATTATTAGTGCAACTCACGCAAAGAAGCAATAATATAATATTACGATAAACAATAATAATTATAGCAAACTATAATTTACCTGCATACATTTATACTAGCAAAAAGCAGAGCTTTGTAAGTGCTCGCAAAGTTATAATCAGAAATCAGAAGTACTTTATTCAATAAAACTTTTTACAAGTTATTTTGACACGTCAACATATGTTTATAAAAAAACTACTACGGAAACGCGGCCACTACCTAGTAATATTGTTACGAAAGTATTTTTATGAGATATACGTCTTTTAATGTACGGACTATATTTATAATTATCTAACCTAAAAAAATCAGCGTATTTTTACCCAAACATTATATTCGCATCAAAGGCGTCGTCAGGCTTTGGTCTAGGGGGGCGCAGCAAAATAAAACCAAAATAAAGAAAAACATGTTTCTAAGACTAAATTTTTTTAGTACTTTACAAGAAAAACTCTTTAAAATTTTCTTAATTTATTAAAAACACGATTTCTATAATTATCAATGTTATCTACACAGAACAAATATAAAGGTTATCTACATATCTTACACCCCATTTTCTGGTCTATCTATAATATAGTAGTCTACTTATAATATGTAGCAACTCAAGATCCATCTCGCGCCACCACTTCGCCCTTTAAGTCTAATATTGATAGAAATTAATTTTTATTTATGGTAATTTTCTTGTAAAAGAGTTTTCAAGGAAAAATGGGTATTAAAAATGAAAATGATCTTATAAAGAAAAACACATTTTTTCGTTTTTTACCCTCGGGCTTAGATTGGAAATTAATCTCAATACAATATTAAGCAATTACTACATTTGTACTGTTTCACAGTAACCATATTGTGAAAAATCTGTGAACGGTTGACCTTGGAGGCCATTTCTGCAACTTCCCACTAAATTAAGGTATTTTAAGCTCAAAAGAGTAAAACTATAAGCATAGATTTTTTTTCAGTTCTAAGAAATATTGAAATGTCTCAATTGCTAACTCACAAAAACAGCAAGAAAACACTTACTTACTTTACTTACGTACTAAATCGGTAACTTCCTTATCTACATACGTAGCGGGAAGTTAAAAGGTACCAGTATATCAATAGATTAATATTGTATTAAAATGGAGTGAATAAAAATGAATTAAAACTACCAAGCCAAAGTTCAAACCTAAAAGTGCGATATTTTTTCAGTAAAATGTAACACAAAAAGGCATAGATCGTCGCCTAGTGCAGCTTTGTAACATTTTAATTCGTTAGTTTCATAATAGATGGCGTTAGTAATAATAAAATTCTAACACAACAACATTTTAACACAACAACAACAACATGTATTTTCTATTTTTTAATGATTATAAAATGGTATTTTAATGGTAGAATATATCTCGACATGAATTTAAACTACCACGTCAAAGCTCAAACCTAAAAGTGCGATACTTTTTCAGTAAAATGTACCACAAAAGTGCACAGAAAGTCACCTAGTGTAGGGCTCGCTTCGCTCGCCCTGATAACTGCACGTATAAGCCGTTTTTTATATTGACCTAGTGTATCGACGTATGCTATTTTATTTTGTTCCATGATAGAAAATATAAATAACATATGACGATATGACCTTTCATGTTTATGAAGGAGTACCATAGGTTCGTAATCTTTGGACAAATGAAATACAGTAAACATTAGCATAAAATTTAAACAAAAAAATAAAGAAAAAATTTAATCAATTATGATAAGGAAATTAATTTGGGAGGAAAAGAATTTAAGGAATGTTCTTGTTTGCTTTGTCGCGGGTCGCACAAATATCATCAGCAGGCTACACAGATATCATCAGCAGGCCGCACAAATATAACCTGTAGGCCGCGGTTTGATGAACAGTGATTATGGCGTAAGCGGTTGTCGCGATGTTGTTCGCGTCAACATCGTGCTAGCGAGCCGCGCTATAAGAGAGAAAATAATCACATTTAAAAATTTGGTCATGGTTTCCCGGCAAGGGCGGATCGACAGCCTTCGGGTTGGGGGGGGGGGGGGGGGGGTTCACATATTTGAGGATCCGACATTGTGTCCCGATACCTACATCCTTCTAAATTCGCATTGTATCTATTTTTTATAGCTTTTATCTGTCATTTTTTTCTACATGTCCGAAACATCAGAGCATGTCCTTTCTCTTTTTACACCGATATTTTTATTTAGAGCCTCTCTTTCATTTCACCATTAAGAACCCTGACTTTGAACTAATTAATTTTTATTTATATATTATAAATACCTATATATTTTAACTTTAATACAATATTTTTTTAATATAGTTAAAGTGCAACAACCTTCCCATTCCCTCTATCTCCGGAACCCTGCACCAGATCTTCACCAAATTTAAATAGTACACGGGAAGTATACCCTCCTAAATAAAAAAAAAGATTTTTCAAAATCGGTTCACAAATGACCTAGTTTTGAAGTAACAAACATTTAAAAAATCTGTAAAAGGTTGATCTTGCAGACCATCCCTGAAACTTCCCGCTAACTTAAGGTATTTTAAGCTCAAAGAAGTAAAAATTATAAGAATAGATTTTTCAGTTTAGACATCTATTTTGTAAAAAATTACAGTATATCGATTTACGAAAATCGGGGCTAAATCAGTATCTTCCTTATCTACATACGTAGCGGAAGTTAAAAAACATACAGCCGAATCGATAACCTCCTCCTTTTGGGAAGTCGGTTGAAAATATTAAAATGATGAAGTAGTCAACCTTGAGGCTAACAGAAGCTAGTTTTATTTCATTTTAAGCAAAAATAATTAACACAAAATTCACGCAAATATGCAAAATAACATGCAAAAAAAGGTAGCCATGAAGCTAATAAAATCCAATGCATAGTTTTTTGCATTGATCGCGAACATCCATAAGTAGCATATAAAAAAGTTTAGTTAAAAATTTAGATTTTTCCTTATGAGGTTTGTTCATTTGGACAAACCTAATAGTAGAGCATTGTTACTCTAAATCTGCACCTGCACTTGCAAAGCTTCGTGCAATGACACAATACACGCAGATGTGACCGGCTAATATCGGCTATCGTCGCAAACATTCGAACTGCGTGTGCCTTATCGCGCGGTTGGCGTTACGTCATAGAGTTTTACTGCGGTAGGGGGTACGTCAGAGTTTTAGTGCGCTTACATATCGCGCTGCGTGATTAGAATAGCGTTGTTCAATGTTCATTTTAGGCTTGGGCCTAACCGGTCACTACAGAAAGCGCTCAATTTAGTTCAAAATCCAAGGATGAACTAGTTCATTCTATTAGTTCATTAGTTCTTTTTTTGAAATAATTTATTAAGAACAATAAATAAAGAAAAAAATATAGTTATGATTATTGTAAGTTTTGTTTATTGTTATTTAAAAAATACAAAGTATTACATGAAAATTTTACACGTCCATTTATGTAATATGAGATTTTTTTATTTAAATAATGAAAAATAAAATAATTTATATTAATGATTAGTCAACAGCTAGGCTTGACTTTTTTGTTATGGCACATAAAATCTTTTATCGAAATAAAAACGAAGAAATAAAATGATTTATATTAATAACTAGTCATAATTAACGTGATATATAATAATAATAATCAATTATTTGTAACAATAAATGGGAATAGAAAAGAATTTTTTTAATTTTAATTAAACTTACCGTAAAATAAGACATAAATGGTATTAGTAGTCTGTTTGATAATTAGCCAGCAATACTTCATTTGACGATTGTTATGATTTCATATGATTTGATAAAATTTTAACCATGGGGATTTGAAGTTGTTTAGTATCGATATCGATTATCGAAATATCAAGGCGCGCACAGTAAAAGTAAATAACTCGGTTGGTCACATAGTGCCACTGTCTAGCAAAGTAGACGCTAACAGAAATATAAAAAGAACTAAGAGCGGGATTTTCAATGAACTAGTTCGCATAGTTCACCTAAAGGAGCGCTCTTCCCACCTAGGTCGCTCGCGAACTACCCAAGACTAGTTCATTAGAAATGCGCAAAACGGTACTTTGAAGTGTAATGCAACATCACACATCACCTTTGAAAAAGTAATATCACCCGCAAACATCACTCATCACTCATTACTCATCACATCACCTTAAGGAAATATCACCTCGAGTAGCGTTTAGTGTCTTGCGTTGCATGTGATGTATGCATCGCTTTTTTGTGCGAACTACGAGTCATTACACTGAGTATATATTTCTTTCCAAACCAGAGTACCATAATAATTGATGATTAAACTGATTACTAATTTTAGTCTGATTGAATGTTTTATTATAACAGTACAATTATATTAATCGTAATTTTATTTTCAATTAATTATGTAGGTACCTGATTTAAAAGTATCATCACGCCGGCACCTATGTGGGGTAAGTAGAATAAACCAAACGTCTATAGACTTTCAGTTTTCCACAATTCACCAGTTTCTTGGTTGGCACACCATTCCGCCAGACTCCGACCTGCTACTGAGATTTTAGATTTCGAGTAAAGTATCTTCACGCCCGTATCCCCGAAGAGGTACGCAGAAGTACAACAAGTGCACCCACGATTAGCCGAAGATATTGGTCCCACAAATGTGATAGGTGGCAAGCCTATCGCCAACCGGGCACTTTCCAATCCCGGGCAACTTTGTTTTTATCAGAAAACTGAAAAAAACACTTTTTTATGTGCCCGACTCGGGAATCGAACCCGGGACCTCATGCTGGACCACTAGACCACATAGGCGATTTTCGAGTAAATCCTCAGTAATACATTTACCCGATCGGGATTTCATGGTCGAAGTATGGCTGAGTAGTCTAACCGCTAGACCACGATGCACAAAACAAACGACGCGACGTGTGGCACACAGAACAATTAAAATGTCTTAAACAGTTATTGCATAATATAAGGGTACTCATTTTTATTATAAGTAAGATTGCACATCTTATTTATAACAAATATGAACCGAATTGTTATCACCAAACGTTTCCAATTCAAATCATTCTAACATACTTAACGTACTCATATACCCGTTCTCCCAGCTCGAACCAACGATCTCGGTATTATTCGATTGATTTGAGTTATACTGCCAGTTGCATATCTCCCGCACGTTGCGCACCAAACTCTTCTCTTGGTAGTATAATATGTGATACGGCCAGAAACGACACTAACCGAACTGTACCGAGTGATGAATGAAGTAATGTGTGATGGTTGAAACGCTAGTGTGATGTGTGATGTTGCATCACCTTTCCGAGTGATATTACTTTTGTGATATTACACGCATCACCTACCCATGTCTATAGTTCATTTCAGCCGTTGTTTTCGATCAGTTCAGACGTATTGTAGGTGGTTGTGTAAAATGGAGTGGAACAATGAAATGGTACGATGAGCCCATCACACGGGAATGTTAAAAATGTGAAAAAAAATAACAATTTAGTAATTAATTGTTAGCACACATGTAGAAGTAAAGATAGTCGTCGTCCATAATTACACGTTTGAAAATAACTTCGGCCATCTTGGATTATTGCGCGATAGTTCGTGCAAAATATTGATGCTACTAATATGATAAATTTTTAGTGTCAACTCGTACAAAGTTTCGGCATATATTATTTCGGGACGATATAGACGCAAGTACGGCCCCAGCATCTATACATCTATACATATAATAAAATCGTAGGAAAGTCAAAACTGTACATTGAATATTTTTTTAAAAGAATACTTGGGGCGTGATCTGCAATCGATATCGAAGCCAAAAATATAGTTTTTATAATTTTTGTCTGTTTATCTGTATGTATGTCCGGGGTAAACTCAAAAAGTACTGCATGGATTTACTTCAAATTTTGTATGAATATTACTAACAGGTCGGGTCAACATACAGGCTACATATTATCATGCCATCACCTACAGGGGAGAAGCAGTGCGGAGTAAACGAAGTCCGCGCGGACGAAGTCGCAGGCAACCGCTAGTTTCCTCTAAAATAAAAAAAAAATAAAATTCAGAATGTCAAGGTTTTCTTTGCAACTTTGTGACCCCGCCCCCCACTCCCTTACGCTACACTTGAATCGTCAGATTTTCAAAATTTTAGCCTATAATTAAACGACCATACCTTAATCTGACGTCAGTGTTTCCATGTCACTGTTTTATTTTCTCATTCTTTTATGTGTAGATTTTTTCCCCACATGAAAAACATTACATAACCTTTTATTTTTCCTATCATTTAATCTACAAAATCCAATAGGTCCCCACAACGCTCGAGTAAATTATTGTTAATATAGTAAATATTATTATTAATAATATAATATAATATAATATAATATAATATAATATAATATAATATAATATAATATAATATAATATAATATAATATAATATAATATAATATATATTAATATATTATTATCAAATAAAATATATTATTGTATCAAATAAAAAATAAAAAAATATTATAAATACCATTTACCATTTTGGACTCCTCTACCATATTTGAGTATTTATACACAGGGCACACTAAAAGTTTTGCACTTCTAGCTAATCGGAACTATTTGAATTTCGAATGTTATATTTTTAAAACGTTGCAACCTTCTTAGTAATAAAAAAACAATTGGCGAGAAATGATTTATCAATTGTTTTTTTATCACACATCAAAGTTCTACGTACGCAACAAAAATGGAATTAAGTCGAAAAGATTTTATAGCGTTGATTTTTTATGATTTTAAAAGTTCTCTTTCTCCGCAAGACTATACCGCTCGTCTTCAAAATGCTTTTGGGAGAGAAGCACCTTGTTTGAACACCGTGAGGCGATGGTTTGCTGAATTTGAAATAGGACGAGTTTCTTTACATGAATTTCGTGAAGGACAGCCTTCAACTGCCGTCAACGAAAGTAATGTGGCTACTGTTAAGTGGTTAATTGAAGAAACCCCCCGGATTATCTATGAGACAATTCGAGGACTATTGGAGATTGGTATGAGCCAAATTCAGAAAATTTTACACGAAGAATTGAAAGTTGGGAAACTTTGTTGTCGTTGGATTCCTCATGAACTCACAGCGGAACAGAAGCGGACTCGCGTGGAATGGTGCTCACAGATGCTACTGAGATGTGTATGACCACGGACATTCTAATGCTGTTTATGACATTGTCACAGGAGACGAAACGTGGATTTATTGTTTTGAACCCGAAAAAACAGCAATCTTGTGAATGGGTGTTGGAAAATGAGAACAGGCCAACAAAAGTGAGATAGGCGAGAAACATTGGTAAAAAAATGATCGCGTTTTTTTTCTCAGCTACGGGTCCCATCTGTACAATTCCACTTGAAGATCAAAAGAGCGTTAATGCCGAGTGGTACTCTAACATTTGGTTTACCCAGGGTGTTAGAAAAAGTTTGCGAAAACAACCCAAAAGCCGCATTCTCCTACACCATGCTAACGCTTCTTCCCACACGACCAATAAAACAAAGTCTTTTTTAGCTTCCGAAAAAGTACGTCTCGTCACTCATCCTGCGCATAGCCCCGACCTAGCACCCTGTGATTTCTGTATTTTCCCCAAATTAAAAGATTTGATGAGAGGTTTTACTTTTACCAACTCCGAAGAGGCAGTGATAGCGTTCAATCAGCACGTAGAAAACATGCCTTCTGATCTGCGGTCCTCCTGTTTTAAAAAGTGGTTCGATCGCATGAAAAATGTTTAACATGTAAAGTAGATTATTTTGATAAGCAATAAACATAATATTTTGGTTATAACATGTTGTTTTTTTAAGTTACGCAAAACTTATAGTGTGACCTACGTATACGTATTTCTTTGTATGTAATATGTAATAGTGTCGTTGACTGACACCAATATCACAATCAAATAATTTGCTTAATTTAGGTTTAGATCAATTCGTTTAATTTGTCCAGTATTATTTATTTATTTACATGCATAATTTTACTACCATCGTATACACCAGCATCGTACGCGAATATTTCTCGTGCGTTTAGTTCCTTTGATTAAGTCTAAGAACTGGTTATTGATTTAGCGCTAAGCGTTTTTAGCCCAATCATTGCGTGTCCTTGTTTCCCCCCTTATTTATTGAGTATAAAGATTTTCTCGTTCACTCTGACGCAACATGATCACATTCTCTGACACGTGGGTGTATGTATTGTAGATAATTATAATTATAGAGGAAACAAAGCAAACTAGGCAATCCACACAAAGGATTTTCGGCCTAAACCATACAGAATTTAACGTGAACGTACATGTGAATGTTTATATTTCAGCTAACTCCCTGATAATCAACTTTCCGATGTTAATGACACCTATTTCTTTTCTCGACTTTTTTGAGATGCCTAGCTGTAAGGCAGTTGGCCTATTTATACGTGTTTTAGTACTTATCCCGTGCTTGGGAAAACTTTAAAAACTTAACAAAGAACAATTTCGACACGACAGCATTTGAACCTGCGACTTTGCCTCTGGCCGGCACGCTCTAACAAGCTGAGTACTGTCGACTGGTTCAACCTGGCGAAATTCTTCTTTGATTGCGATCATTAAAATCATAAACTTAAATATCTAGTAGGTATATACGTCATATATACGCTTAGAACAATCGACGAAATCGATCTCAAAGAAAATAAGAGTTTCACCGCGTTGAACTAGTCGACGGTAGCTCAGTTGGTGAAAGCGTGCCGGCGAGAGGGAAAGTCAAAGGTTCAAGTCCCGTCGTTTTGAAATTTTTTGTTCAGTTTTTAAAATTGGATTATTCTTCAAAAACGGGTCCGTACCAATACGGTGAAAACTTTATGAAATTCTGTAAAAAAGTTAACACCGCGAGTGGGCTACGTAAAAACTACGAAAGTTTTTTCATAGTTAGTTATGTTAAAAACGGTTAGTTTAGATGACTAGAAACGTCATCTAAACTAACCGTATTAACTAAACTATCCGTAACTATAAAAAATATTCAAAGAAATTTAAGCGGATTCAATAATTTAGGAAAAAAATCAATAATATCAAAAATTCATATTCAAAAATTATATTGTCCATATAAACTTTCAGGGTAACAACATTTATAGAGCGTCGAATAATAACCTTGCCACCGTTTTGGATTGCTGGTTCTGTGAGAAAAAAAACAGAAAATCTTGTGTTCCTGTTTTAATACATATAATATAACAAGTTGAATTAATGGCAATTCATTGTATTGTAATGACTGAGCATTTGACCTTTGTGCTACTATTTTTTTATTTTGAAGCTATCTACTGACAGTTGACTACCATAATTGACAACATTTCATTTTTTTAACACCCTGATATTATATTTTTAACTAAAACTAGATTGAAAAATAGAATACCTGTATTTTTTATTTTCTCGAAATTAATTCATTTTGATATTTATTTTAACTCTTAAAGTTCTTCTCAGTCTAAATAGACGTAAGTGCCAAATGACGTCATTTTTACGGCTGAATGATGCTACCTACGCCTTTGCTTTTTGTAATCCGACCAAAAAGCACTTTTCATCTATGACATTTATGAAATAAACATCGAGTATTGTAAGCCGTTGTTTACATTTGATCATATTTCTATAAAGCGTTCTAGTTTGCAGTAATATTATTGCGAAATATAAAATAAATCCAGGTAGTGATTACAAATAGAGCAAAGTGAGTCGCTGAAGCAGGTCTTTGATAATTTTCTAACACAAATAAACAATACGAAGAGTGGTTAAGTGAAAGATTGACATATTTGACATTATCGTATGATATGACATTCCTATTATACTTTTTAAACCATATGTTTTAGCAAAGCAAAGGTATTATCTTATTCTGCCGTATAAGTGACGTCACAGCATGTTTTTTCATTATATTTTTTTTCTCTAGTATTGTGTAACGAAAAAAATTAAAAAATATATATTATTAATCAGGACTGAAAAATAAAGAAATAGTATTTTTATTTTGGAGACTTAATATTTTTGAAATGTTGTCAATTAAAGGGTCTAAAGATTGTGCAAGAACAAACATATCTCTTTGTTCTAACTCGGCCGAAAGTTCGAGTTTCGTACCTGTGAAGAGGGACGAAAGTGACACTGACTCTCACGCATGTCTATCTGTCTTCCACGAATTTGTGTGTTTGTAAGGCGTATTTTTGCCCGGCAGAAAAAATAGCATATGCAATACTACATCCCTATATATAAAGTACTTTGTGACTACCCTGTAAAAAATATTGTTCAAGATTTTATATTACTTACCATTTTGTTAAGATGACTAATATGTAGGTATATTATCGTTCCAAATTACAGCTTTCTAGTAATGATGTGACTTTTGTGTTTGTATGTATGTACGGGGTAATCTCAAAAAGTACGGCATGGATTTACTTCAAATTTTGCATGAATATTACTAACAGGTCGGGTCAACATATAGGCTACATATTATCACCTACGGGTGAGGAGTTGTGCGGAGTAAACGAAGTCCGCGCGTACGAAGTTTTGTGGGCAACAGCTAGTGACACAATAAATGCAGATGTGTTGCACAAAGCTTAGACGCAAGTGGGGTTCCAGCATAAGCCTAATACAAAAATCATACATTTTTTTTAAAATGTTCAATAGGAAAACCAATAATTTCAAAATGTTTAAGACTTTTGGCAGCCAACTTAACATAGATTTTGATTTTGGTTATCCTTACGAAAATAATGTACCTATACATCCTACAAACATCATTGGTATGGTTTATTGCTTGAGTAGTTAACATCAATCTAATGTCACGTTTTAAAATAAAAACAATATTGTCAGTTTAGATATGTCACATACGAGTAGGTATACGACTTAAAATGTAGTTTTGTGACACTAAGTTGGGACACCAAATCGTGATTTTTAGGATTTATTCAAAAATTTGGGATTTTTTAACTGTTCGTTAGTCTCGCTAAATCTCAGGAACGGCTGAACCGATTTGGCTAATTTTAGTTTTGAATTAATTGTTGAAGTCCAGGGAAGGTTTAAATGGTGAGAAAGAAATAAAATCGTGATTTTTTTCTAACCATACATAAACGCTTGTCTCTGTCAGGTTCCTGTTTGTAAACTTATTTGTAATGGGTAATTGAAAAACTAAATCACTAGAAAGCTATCCCGGAGAAACATAGGCTCCTTTTTACCTGACTGAGTAAAAAAGCAAGTAATGATTTTGGGTCACGCGAACGAAGTCGCGGTTAACAACTAGTATTTTATTAATCCAACATTTGATTTGACCAGTGAGCACCACAGACGATCATCTAAGAGCAAATCTTGGTGTCGCGATTGCCTACTGCTGCGATTGGGCACAGAATCGGCAAGAGTTCGGCAAACGCGGAGCAATCACCCCCCTCGTCAACTACATGACTTCAAGGGACCCTCAAGTACACCGAGCTACAGCTCTTGCGTTATATCATCTCTCCTTCTATTCCATAAACTGTGTTACCATGCATGCGGTAAGTTTTTTGACACTTATATTTTTAAGTTCCCGCTACGTAACCCTATGAGGTAACTCGATAAGGAAAAGATAACTTACTGATTTTGCACCAATTTTCGAAAATCAAGTTTTCACCAGACTTTTACGTTTTGAGGTCCTAGGAACCGTTTTCGACTATTTTCACAATGACGTTAGAAAGTATGTACAAATGTATGTATATGTGTAAATGTATGTATGTAAACATTTCATAAATTTTAAACAGTTTGACCGGTCGAAACACGGTGGATGGCAGTCAATTAGACCCCACTTAGAATTCCTGAAAATATGAACCGAATATGCAGGAGATTTTGAGAAATATTGAATTTTCATAACTGGTGCGCTTCGAGGAATAAAATTATATATATTTTTTTATTTTTATATATCATAAGATAGCAAACAAGCAGATGGGTCTCCCGACGGAAAGAGTCAACCATCGCCTATAGACATCAAAGATGTTAATGGTGCGTTGCTATCTTGTGGCGAGGTCTAATGCCACATGCATAAATTTACCGGCTACCTTACCCTCCAAACCGGAACATGACAGCGACAAGCACTGACGCTATTGACGCTATATTTCTAATTTGTTTCGTTAGCGCAATTAAAAGGTGCGCTTCGAGGATTAGTTTAGTTGCGCTTCAATAGGTGCGCTTGAAAATGGTTGCGCTTCGAGGAATACCCCGCGTTACCGGACTTACCGGCCTTTTAAGAATGAGTAAGCTTTTTTGGACTAAATGGCGACATCTGTCATTACAGACCACCGCGACACCCTTGCTAATATATCAACATGACTCATACAGATACTAGAAGAAATATCGAGAATAGATCATATGCCATTCCATCAGGCAGGTCGTGAAGGTGAACGATTTGCTATACGTGTTACAGCTATATTAGATGGTAGAATTCCACAATGTCTCGTCCGGGTATATGGTCCTACCCATTCCTACCGCAATAACGTCAGGTTCCGCTTTAGAGGGTGAGATAGCCGCTAAAACTATGCGAGTGCTATTAACACCTCGCCATACGATAGCAACGCACCATTAATGGCTTTGGTGTCTATAGGTGATGGTTATCTCTTCATTAGAAGCGCCATCTGCTTGTTTGCTATCTTAAACATATAAATAAAACTGAAGTGTCTGTTATTTCAAAATAACTAGTTTTTTTCAAAAGCAGTGTGTTATTTTTACGATACTAATACCTGAACCCTTTTTAAAATTTCAGTCTCTGTTTGTACGGGGTAATCTCTGGAAAGGGAAGACCATTTTTATAGAACTTTTTGCCGTGCACGATTGCGCTATGAAATCTATTACCAACGGATGTGATCCGAACCGATACGACTAAGGGGCCTTTAAGAAAAGAGCGTACTCATTACTTTAAAGTCGGCAAGGCACGTGCAGTACCTCAGGTGTTGCAGCTGTTCATGGGCGGCGGTGATAATTTAGCATCAGATGAGCCTCTTGCCCGTTTGCCCCCAATTCCATAAAAAAATATCTGAGTGATAGAGGAGTTTATAGGGCAGGACATCGGCAATTTTTGACACGCGTAAGCAAAAGGAAGTAATGATTTTAAGTCACGCGAACGAAATCGCGAAAAATAGCTGGTCTATAAAAAACAGGTCGCGGGCAAAGCTGCGCGGGTCAGCTAGTCCATACTAATAATCTTATTAGTTATCTAGTGCTCAATAATTGTAGTAATTAAATTTCAAAATTAATCCATTACAAAATTAGTTCGTTTCGTTCGTTCGTTTTGTTTTCCTCTGCCGTTACTGATCGTATCTACGTTTCTACCTTGAGTCGTTTATAAATAAAACATTATAATTATTAGTTAACATGAATTTTAGTAACTAACTGTTTAACACAATAATTCCACATAATTCTTTTGTTAGTATACAATTGCAAACAATCATGTGCAAAAAAATTATACATTCACTAGAGCTATATCTAGCTATAGTGAATGTCATATTTATTTTAACCTTCCGCTACGTATGTAGATAAGAAAGTAACAGAGTGCTAAGTGTGAGTTTTTCTTTTCGCATTCGATCGTGAGCGAGTTTGGAGTTTACTATGAATTTCTATGTGATTTGTACAGCGCCACCCAGTGGTATACGTGAGAAACCAGTTTACCACTAGGTGGCGCTGTACAAATCACATACAAATTCCTAGTAAACTCGAAACGTGCTCACGATCGAATGCGAAAAGAAAAACTCACACTATTAGCACTCTGATTTCGCGCCGATTGTCGAAAATCGAGTTTTCACCAGATCTCCACGTTTTGAGGTCCTACGAATCTTTTCTGACTATTTTCACGATGACGTCAGTATGTCTGTATGTATGTGTGTATGTAAACATTTCATAACTTTTGAACGGCTGGACCGATCGAAACGCGGTTGATAGCATTCAATTATTTTCCACTCAACTTAGACTTCCTGAAAATTTGAACCAAGTGGGCCCAGGAGATTTTCAGAAATTTTAAAAAAGGCCAAAAAAAATTTTTGGTGTAACAGTATTTTTTATACTATAACTTTCAGATTTATGTACCGATTGAGTACAAAAACTAATCAGCCCTATTCCTCAAAAAACTACGTCTAATGCATAAATTGCATCAAAATCGGTTTATCCGTTTGGGAGAAATCGTTGACGAAAAATTTTGAAAAACGTGTGTTTTCGACATAACTTCGAAATTTTTCAACCAATCTTTTTGGTATTCTAAGATATTTTAGTACTAAAAAACTACGTCGAATGCCATTTCAAAAATCAAAATCGAATCTAATTATCAAAAGTTACAGCTTTTCTAATATTAAAATTACGTTGTTTTAGTAAACTTACTTATTATTATTGAAATAACTTTCAGGCTAATACACCGATTGACTTAAAATATTATCAGCTTTTCTCCTTTAAAAACTGCGTCAAATACCGTTAGTTGGATCAAAATCGGTCATTGTGATTTATCAATGACGAAAATGTTTGAAAAAAATGTTTTTTGACACTGCTTCGAAATTTTTCAACCTATCGATTATTTGCTAAAGAAATATTTTAGATCTTCATTTCCAAAATAAACAGCTTTTCAAAAATCAATATACTGTCATTTTTAATAAAATAGATGTTTAAACAGATGCTTAAAGTTTTCACTCTTTTGAGCTTAAAGTAACTTGATTTAGCGGGAAGTTTCAGGGATGTAAACCGTTTACAGATTTTTTTAACTTGTTTGGTTGGTCCTAAATAAAAGTAAGCTACCAGAAAGTGTTAATTAAAATCGGCTACACTCACGTTTAATCGGTGTAGGTTCCGAATAATTTCGGACCTATATGTCCTTCCCCAGGGTGAGTGACGCTCGGTAGCGTCTCGTCTGGAGCTGAGTGTAGCCGATTTTAATTAACAGTTAACAATGTCTCACGACAGTTTTAATAATTTTACTACCAGAAAGTGTTAACTTTATGGCAGAACAGAAAAAAATAGCTTGATTTAGAAAAAGTTGGTTTTCCCCGCATTTGTCCGGGCTCACCTTGAAGTATAGACCATCTGCCATTCTGCCAGGCAGTTTGTAAGAGGGGAACGATTAGTTATGCGAGTCATTGCCGTCGTGGCTACTGGGTGGTAGTTCTGCATTGTCTCGCCCGGGTCTAGTACCACCACCTTACCTATTCCTACCGCAATAGCGTCAATGCTTGTCGCTGTCGCGTTGCAGTTTGGAGGGTAAGTTAGCTGATAAAATTTTGCATCTGGCATTAAGACCTTGACACAAGGATGGCAACGCGCCATTACCACCTTTGGTGTCTTAAGGCGATGGTCTTCTCTTTCCATCAAAATAGCAATCTGCTTGTTTGCTATCTTATTATATAAAAAAATAAGAAAAAGCGTACAAGTTTGATTAGTTTCATGAATTTCCAAGTAGGTAGGTATATTCATTTTTAAAAAAGCACTTGCTATTATTTGTATCTTGAATTCTAAAATGGACTTATCTATATTAATATTATAAATGTGAAAATTTGGATGTTTAGATAGACGGCTGTTTGGATGGATGGGAGTTTAATTGGATGGATGTTTGGATAGATAGATGTTCGTTACTTAATCACGCAAAAACTTCTGAACGGATTTGAATGAAATTTAGCACGCAGGGAGATGGTGACTTCGAATATCACATAGGCTACTTTTTATCCCGGAAAAATTAGGTAATCCCGCGGGATTTGCCAAAAAAAAATTATAATGCAGCGGGCTGCATACTGCAGCTAGTAGTACATTAAATTAATAATTTCGACTGAGGTTATATTCTTGTAGGACTTTTTAGACGATTGCACCAGTTTCCTTTAAATTGAATTAACATTGATAAATATTTCTGCACAATTGAACAAGACTGGCCTAAGGACTGTCTTAAGTTGTCGGACGACATAAAATTTATTTAGAAAAGGCAAATGGGGTTGTGAATTCTCATTCCTCAGTGCATTTTGTGGATTGTGGAATAACAAGCGCAATGCAGGAATGGTAATAACTAGTAATGTGCCGAGTATCCGTATCCGAATCCGTGTACGTAACTTTTTCGCGGATTTTTGACGGATGTTTTTTAAGGTTAAACTTTATCATAATATGTATAATCTTTTAAGTAGCTATTAAATTGAATCTTTTTAAACACTATTTCAATATTTTTATCACATCGCTCATAATCATATTATGGTAAGTTAAAATAAGCATAGATCGGAATAAGTAGTGTAATAAAGTAATTCGGTCCGCCCCGTTGGTCGAGTGGTTAGTGACCCTGACTACGCAATCAACGGGGCTCGGGTTCGATCCCCGACGGGGAGAAACATTTGTGTGATGAGCATAAATGTTTGTATTTCCGGGTTTGGGTGTTTATTAAATATATTCTGGTATTTATATATGTATTTCTATGTATTAGTATCGTTGACTAACAATGGGTGTTAGTCAACGATACTAATACATAGAAATACACATATAAATACACAAGCAAATAATTACAATAAGTGTAATTTGTCCCGTGAATATTTATTTATTTAATTTACCGGGACTGCGTGACGTATTCTTAGTATGGAATGGATACACTCGTTAAAGTAAAAATAAAGGTAATGATATTCTTTAAAAGGGTGATTCAATTTATCAACTGCTGAGTTTTTACTTTTTGAAGTAGATTTTTTTACTTTTTAAGGTAGGTTGCCAGGCTTCGTCCATACAAAAGTCTTCATCATTGAGTAAAAACTCAGCTATATATAAATTACTGTTATGTTGCCTTGCATGCCAACTAGCGGGATACAATGACGTATCCGTAATAAGATTACACGCAATCCCGCCAAATTGTACTAACATTCCGTTCTGTGATTATAAGGTACAAATTATTAATAACTACAATTACATTTTAAAAAATAAAAAAATACTTAAAGAAGTAGAAAAATGTATTACATCATACGTGTATGATGTAAGCTTGCTTACTTCTTTGAGAATGCGGACAAAACTCTTTCTGATTTTCTAATTTAAAAAACAAAGTGAATTAAATTAATTACTACAGTAATATTTAAAAACAGGTAAAATACTTAAACATCTACAGAAAAATCTATGACGTGTTAATTAAACTTTCTTTTCAGTGTGTTTCCGATCCGGTAGTAGTTTAAAAAATGTTGACGCAAAATAACTTGTAAAAAGTTTTATTGAATAAAGTGCTTCTGATTTCTGATTTCTGTTTTTTTTTTCTTTAGAATAAGGTAAAAATTTAAATCGTTCTGATTTTCAAATTTGAAAAATTAATGGCATTTATTCAATCAATTCAATTTTATTCAAAACTAGCTGCAGCGCAGCGTGCAGCCCGCTGCATTATAAAAGCTTTTGGTGAATCCCGCAAATTTCATGTAAATCCATTTAGTAGTTTTTGCGTGATTAAGTATTTATTTATTTATTTATTTAAACACTTTATTGCACATAATGGTACAAAAGCGTAACTTAATGCTATTAAGCATTTTCTCACAGTTTGCCTTCCGTAATGCTGAGAGAAAAAACTTGGGTAGTGCATAATAAATTAATTATGAGCTATTAACAAAACTTAATACTAGATACTAATTTATCATAACTAACCTATTATTAAGAATATTCTACAAGAGTCATATAAACATTTTAAGAAAGCTCAGTATAAATAATACAAACAATTAATACTATAAATAAATATAGGTTGACTACTTACATAGAGAAATATACATACATCAATACTCGATAGTAAATTATAGATACATTTTCATAATATTTAATTACATAAATATAATATAAAATACACACATATACAATAATTAAGAATTCTGACGTTTTAATAAGTGATCATATACCGCAGTTTTAAAAATTGATAGTGTTGATGATTCACGCATCTTAGAGGGAAGATCATTCCATAATCTTATCGCAGTAACAGTGAAGGAATTAAAATATGTTGCCGTATTGTGGTCCGGATACATCAGCGTACTTGAGTGAAATGACCGCTGAAGCCTACCCTGATTTGAAATGTATGCAAAACGTTCTTTTAGATATACTGGAAATGATGGATTCTTCAGAATGTTAAATAAACATGATAAAACGTGAATGTCACGCCGAAAACGAATATTCAACCACTTCAATTCCGACCGAAAATGAGTGACATGGTCATATTTACGCAGTCCGAAAATATATCGTATGCATAAATTAAGCAGCCGATCAAGTTTATTTAACAATTCATCGGTTATATCAGTGTAACAAATATCCGCGAAATCAAGGATAGGCAACAACAGTGCATTAACTAGTGTAATTTTAGTTTTTAAAGGTAGAAAGTTTTGTAGACGTTTTAGTGCATGCATAGATGCAAAAAGTTTACGACTAAGTTCACTTACTTGAAGCGACCACGATAAGCTGTTGGTCATATAAATACCTAAGTTTTTTACGGACGTACGGTAGGAGAGACTTTTACCGTTGAGAGTCACAGGGGAGAGTGTCTCCAAATCAAATTGTGCCAGATATCTATCACGCCCAATTAACATTACCTGCGTCTTATCGGGATTCAACATAAGTCCATAGTTTTTTGCCCAAGTGCAAACTGCATCTAAATCAGCGTTCATATTTGCGATGCCTTTATCTAGGTCATTCGGCTTAAACGACAGATAAAGCTGCAAATCGTCTGCATACAAATGGTAGGAACAATGCTGTATATGAGAAGTGACTGCATTTATAAAAACCGAAAAAAGTAAGGGGGATAACACACCGCCTTGCGGAACACCGCTAACAACATCACACCAGTCCGACTGCATTTCATGAGTCCGCGTTTGTTGTTGACGCCCACTAAGATACGACGTGAACCAGGCCGTTGCCGATTGACATAAATTTAAGGAACGAAGAATAGCAATTAAAATATCATGGTCCACACAATTGAACGCATTGCTGAAATCAAGAAGAGGAAGAAGCGTGATCTGTCTTTCATCCATGGCCCACCGTATATCATCAGTGATTTTTATGAGAGCCGTTGTCGTACTATGACATGGGCGAAAGCCTGACTGAAAATTATTTAGCAGGCCATGTGTTGAAAGAAAATCAGAAAATTGAATGTAAACAATGCGTTCTAAAATTTTTGAGAGGTAAGGTAAAATAGATATAGGTCTAAAATGGGAAGGATCTGTGGGATTATTTTTCTTGGGTATTGGGGTTATAAAAGCCTTACTCCATGAGATCGGAAATTCACCAGAGGATAATGACAAGTTAATGATATCAGTGATGTGGGGTAAAATCACGTCAAGTATTGGTAGAATCATGATTCTGCCTAATCCGTCGTAACCAACAGATTTGGTGGATGTGTTGAGTATAATCTTGCTAACAAGGCTTTCAGGAACTGGTTCAAATGTGAAAGGCGTACTATGTTTAACACCAGACAGCTTTATATCATGGAGCGTATTTTGTTTAAGGTATGGATCAATTTTGTGAGATGGAATAGAAAACTGTGTATTTAGAATATTAATATTTAAATGGCAAGGCAATTCAGTCTGCAACTTCCCAATACCCAGAGAACGAAGAAATTTCTACATATTTGTGGGAGAGGAATATTCAATATTCGAAAGAATGTGGCGGCGTTTAGCATTTCTTACCATTTGATTACAGCGATTTCTTGCTAATTTGAAGGCATCCCAAAGCTCTGGAGAGCGATGCTTATTGAATTTACGCTTCAAACGGTCCCGACGAGCCATCAAATTGCGAATATGGTCATTCATCCAAGGTGCAGGGGGATGTTTCATTCGAACAGGTCGCAGAGGAGCATGTTTGTCGTATAGCTCCATTATGAGATTAGTAAAACACGCAACTTTATCGTCTACACTATTCCGTAAATCAAGTTGGGACCAATCTATTTTTGCGGCATCTGAAAGTAGTTTTGATTTATCTATTTTATTAAAGTTACGCTGCATAAATATTTTACATTTACTTTTTTGAGTTCTTAATTTATAAGATGAAAATATCAGGTCATGGTGTGAAAAACCAGGTGCTGCAAGCTGTCCACTGTGGCAAATACGATCACTTTTAGATGTAATTATGACATCTAATAAAGAGTGGCAGTCATTAGTGTGATAAGTCGCATTGAGTGGCAGTATCTGTAAGTTACACGATGTTGTTAACTGCATAAGAGTACGAGCTCGCTTATTGTCTTTTAAAAGGCAAGTATTAAAGTCACCCATCACAACACAATGGTCATATTGGGGTGTATATGATTCTAAAAGCTTTTCGAAGTGTTCGAAGTAGTCAGTCAGTGGAGGAGCATACACAACTCCAAGTAAAAATAGTGATTGTCCCTCAATTATTTCCAAAAGAATGTATTCGTAGGATCCACTATACAATGCAGGTGATTGAGCTATAACTTTATATTGTAGATCACTACGTAGGTAAATGGCTACACCACCACCACCCTTGCCGATTCTGTCATTACGGATTAGTGTGAAATTAGGCATAGAATAAAGAGATGAAGGCAAGGATGGTTTTAAAAAAGTTTCAGATACAAGGACGGCACTTATGAAGGGGCTATTAAAAGTCGCTAGAAGTTCCGAATAATGAGCCGGGATGCTTTGCGCATTTATATGACAAATATTAAAATCCCTCCGATACTGGAAAAACATGTTATGTAATGCGTCACCCAGTGATGTATCATCAAAAGAATCATACGATGAGAGTGATGTTGATTCTAAAGAGTAGTACGGTTCAGAATCACTCATATTGCAAACAGGTACTAATAACTGATAATTATACTGTATTATAAAATATATGTATATATAAATGTATAACTTGTATAAATATGGTATTTCAATATAGAAAATAAAAATTAAAATAATAATAATAATAAAGAATAATAATAATAATAATAATTTACATGACTAAAGCTACTGCACAAATTAACTAGTAATTTACTGACAACACAAAAAAAAACTTAAGTAATTAACAAAAACAGCAGGTTGCATAACTACAAGATTATTTTAAATATAAAAAAGAAATGGAAAAAAAAATGTTAGTTTTAAGCTTTAACTTTATAAGCATGGTAACACATATATAGAAAGCGAGAATAAGTTAGGCTGAATGAAATAACAACGTTAGCAGTTACCGTGTCAAGCTAAACCCTGACAGCTGTCATATTGAAACTTGACTTTGACTTCTGAGTTTCGATCAACATGTGACATAGTTAAATTAGTTAATATTAAATAATTACATACCGTAAAACCAAATTATTATATTACGAACTGATATTAAAAACAAAGGTAGATAGTGAAATATACCATACCACGTGAGTGGTATGGTATATTTATTATTTATATCATATTTATTATCATTATTATTTATATCAAACATCCATCCAAACATTCATCCCTCCAAACATCCAAACATTCGCATTTATAATAGGTGCAATAATAATAACATAGAAGAGTATTTAACTACTAAATACATTTTCTGAACGTCAAAACACCAGAAAATGTAATATCGGTACAAAGTTACAATAATACAATATTAAGCTTGCGACTAAAAAATAAAATAGTGATAAAATAAAGCACGAAAATAAAAATCGTATATATTTACATGTTAAATTAAATTAATTAGGCACTATAATAAGATGTATAAATCAGAAAATACTTACATTTATTAGAGAAATCTATGCTGTGTTAATTAAACTTTCTTTCTTTCTTTAGAATGAGGTCAAGACTGAAAGCTTCTTTTAAATCTTATTTAAAAATATTAATGAAATAAAAGTAATACTAATGCTTCAGAGTTCAGACGATACCTAGTAAAAAACATGCTAATCCGCATCCGCGGATTTAAAGATTAATTATGACATGTATTTAACGCGGCGACAAACTAATCTGATCAAGAGTTTTTAAAATAATTAAAATGGGTAGGAAAAATAATAGGTTGGTAGCTACAGTAAAGTAGCATTTTAAGCATAAATTAGCAGCTTAACGGCCCGGCCACAGCTACCCTCGGCGCGAAGCGAAATGCGGCGCGGTGAGTCGCGCGACCATCTGGGTATGCCACAGCTCGACTTGTTGCGACCGCGGCGGCGTGCCGCTCTGAGCTGTCACACCTATACTAGCTAGTATCAGGGTTGGATTTTGTAATACTATTTTTACTATATTCTGTTGATGCATAGTGTATATTATCGTAACGTTAGGATTGTACACAAAATACCATTATTGTTGATACATATTATATATATATATATATATATATATATATATATATATATATATATATATATATATATATATATTATATTTAAAATTTAGCAACACCATCAATTTTGGACTCGTTGATTTTTTATTTTAAGGAATGTGAAATAGGATAGCTTCCAGTATCTTATGATAGAGCGGAAGGAAGTCCATGTGATCTTCTTAGATTTACCAGTTAAAATCCGCTGAGTCTAGACTACTTCGATTTGTTTTGGCAAACATTTAGATGCTGGATGTTTTTTAGAATATAACGATGGAACTGGAAAGTAGACACTTGAAATCGGGCTGATATAGCCTTCATTGCTAGAAGATTCACATGTTTTGATAGAGTTACAAGGCGGAGCTGGAAGCCTCGGGAGCTTTGCAATAAAACAGCTCAAGCTCATTGAGTAAAGGACCATAGGTTAAGGTTAAATAATAAAATATAAGATAGACATGTACTTATTTCAAATAAATAATTTCATCTAACATTAGGTACTGTAACTTTTGCGTTACGGTGATGCGCGTGCATCTTAAAATTTCACTTGCTGCCTAAAGAAACATTACGCACCTAAAGAAATATAACTTCAAAAATCTCGAATAGAGGGATCAATGATAAGGTAATATATATATATATATATATATATATATATATATATATATATATATATATATATATATATATATATATATATATATATTTTATTATTAGTTTATATTTATATTTCTTGCAGCTAAGTTTACCGAATATATCCGATCGCGGCTCGAAAGTCGAAACCTCTTGAAATTTGTTTCGGTTTCGGAAACCGAAACCAATAGTTCGGTAGGACACTATAAAAAATATTAAAAGCCATTGACTTGCCAAAATCGCTATGGCTGCTACAGGTATGGTGCAAGCAACAGTTGTGTTGTAAATATCTGGAGTGTTTGTTGTGCATCTTTAATGACAATGTTTATCTCGCACTTCAATCGAATAATTTCGGTCATAGCCTTTCAAAATGCCTTTTACGCTTGTATTGGCCAACTTTCTTTTTACTATGCTAGTCAGATGTGATAAGTAATAAGTTTTCTTTATAAGTTCAATATTATTTGGTACTAGCTGTTGCTCGCGACTTCGTCCGCGCGGACTTCGTTAATTCCGCACAGCTCCTCCATCGTAGGTGATAGCGTGATAGTAGCCTATATGTTGACCCGACCTGTTAGTAATATTCATGCAAAATTTAAAATAAATCCATGCAGTACTTTTTGAGTTTACCCCGGACATACATACAGGCAAACAGACAAAAATTCTAAAAACTATATTTTTGGCTCCGATATCGATTGCAGATCACGCCCCAAGTATTATATGTATAGATTTGATTCGTAGAGATTGTAACAAAATGTACCTACTGTATATTACTGTCTATAATGTTAACTAGTATAAGTATCATGACACCGGTTGCCTAGCGCGGTAAACAGAGTGAACTAAACGTCTAAAGACTCCGGGTTCACGCTTGTCGGTTGACAACTTGAATGGTAATCCCAATCGCTATATTTTACCAACCTGATAATGATAATTGCTTATTTCTGATATCCATAATTAACCCATCAGCTGCGGTCATACACCACCACCAGACTCTGAACTACTACTGAGAGTTAGGATTTTCGAGAAAAACCTCAAAAACCTCAAATACTTCTGCCCGACTCGGAGATCGAACTGGTGTATTTAATCATATTATTAAGTATTAAAATATTACTAACCATAATTAAAATTGGCATAAGCTTTAATAAACTTATTACAAATTAAGTGTTTCTTACGACTTCGTTCGCGTACCCAATATTATTACTTACATTTGTCGGGTAAAATAGCCTATGTCATACTTGGATAGTGTAGATTTCTAATGGTAAAAGAATTTTTAAAATCGGTCTAATAGTTTTTTAATTTAATCGTTTCGAACATACAAAAATACAAATGTTTTGTTCTATATAACATTAGTATAAAAGTATACATATAGATAAATATTTTTTTTATTATTGAATTTTATTCTTTAATTTTTTTTTGTTATAAATAGCATAGATATGATACGTATTACGACTTACTTACGAGACACGTATTTTTTAAATACCTTTTAAGAAAAAGATTAATAAAATAATATGTTCTGACTTCTGTACATGCATCCATACTATCCTACTTCCTACTAATCTATATTAATACCTATTATAAATGCAAAATTTTGGATATTTGAATGGATGGATGAGATGGATGGATGTTTGTTACTCAATCACGCAAAAACTGCTGAGCGAATTGGAATGAAATTTGTCACACAGATAGATGATGACTTGGAATAGCATATATGCTACTTTTTATCCCGAAAAAAGGAGTTGTTCCTGCGGGATTCATCAAAAAGTTTCATAATGCAGCAGGCTGCACGCTGCAGCTAGTATAAACGCAAAACTATGTTTATTTAGATGGATGGATGGATTTTGTTTCTCTTTCTAAAAACTTGTTTCTCTTCGCAAAACGGCCGAAGCGATTTGGATGAAATTTAGCATACATATTTTATAATTTTTTCCGTGTTGGTTCCGGGCTCCTTTGAAGAATAGGCCAACTGCCGTTCTACCAGGCAGGTCGTAAAAGGCGACCGATTGGCTATACGAGTCACTACCATCGTGGTTACTAGGTGGTAGAGTACTGCATTGTTTCGCTCAGATCTGGTACCACCGCCTCACCTATTCCTGTCGCAATAGCGTCAGTGCTTGTCAGTGTCGTATTCCGGTTTGGAGGGTAAGCTACACGGGTCAGCTGGTTTGCTCATTTTAGACCGAAACATCCGTTCAAAATATTCAGTACCCATTGTAAACAGTGGTGCTACATGTGATTTTGTTAACACACTTGTACTGTTTTACAAACCATGTCACATACCATAGTATATTAACAACATGACAAACAGAATTTTACCAAGTGCCGACGACAAAAAGTATAAAATATCTCCTAGATGTGATGTCTAACTAAGTCAATTTAACTTAAAACATTAAAAACTTTAAACAAATATGACTGAAACTTTAATCTCGTGTTGTATTTGTTTGAGGGTCAAATTTCGAAAGTTTTCACATATCAATTTTTATTTTTCTTCCTTTTGAGTGAGTCCTTTGTTAAGATATTTTTAACAATGAGCGTAGATAATTTATATTATGTGCGATTAAATAAAATGTTCAAATACAATGAGGAATAATAAAATGAGAGGGTCGGACAGGACCCGAAGGAACTCACGTAGGTCTGTGATATTGGCAAAAATACTAATGAATTAGGTATTTTAAAATGCTCGTATTCACTTTAATTTAGCTATAACATTGCAAATAGTTTAAAGTGGGCAACACCACGTCGCGTTAGTAACGGCACGTCTTTTTTGTCGCCGCTTTTTACTAAAACTTAAAAAAAAGTAAACAGACTTGTTTTAAAATTTTAAATAGAAATCTTAATAACTAAAATAAGTAAACAATCTATATATAAATGTGCGAAGGAAAACTTTGCACCCTTTTTTAAGACAATTGCGCGAACGGTGGAGTATGAAATTTAGCACAGTTAAAGTTTACATTATGGAGGACTGCAGAAACCTAATATTTTTAAATAATTTGCTCTAGAAATACAAGATTTTAATAAAAATAAACATTATACATACTACAGTCATGTGTGATATGACATACATGATATTCACACATGTCTAACATTTTCTTTACGGCTAAAGTCAGTTGAAAAATTTAAAAGAGATTTAATTGTTAAGTCTATGGTCGAATTTCGGCCACAGACGATTGCTAGTATTATAAAATGTAAGACAAATATGTAATGTTTGTTAGTAAAATACATATCATGTTCATTTTTTTGTGTGATATGCGCTACTTTTTCTCATGATATGGGTATTCGGCCGAATAGTTCGCATTCGGCGGAACACCGAATAATAACCGAATATTCGCAGCATCTCTAGTATTAATATGGGACCGTTTATAAAATACGCCACGCTAAAATTAGCTTTTTTGACCCCCTCCACATTTTCTGTGATATTTCTGTGTATTGTCACACTTTCTGTGATCCCTTAGAAATATTACGTCACAAAAACTAAGACCCCCGCCCCCTGCCGAATATGATGAATTTAAAATTTATAGTAGGTACACAAATTTTAAGAATTAAAAATATTTATGTAGGTAGGATTTAATCTTTATAATAAAATTTAAATGAACCAATAAATAATATATTTTATATCGAACAAATTAATAATATTTCTATTAATCAGAAGTCCAAGGATTTTTATAATCCACCGAAATATCCATCGGTATTGTTTTATTGAAAGGCGAAAGTCACGTTGCCGTAGACACCCCGTCCCCCCTTTACTTATATCACAAAATCAATTTTAAAAATGTTTCTCTGTCTGTCTGTTTGTTTCGGTTAATCTCCAAAACGGCTTGACGGAAAGGGGCGGGACATTCACTGAAGGATAGCTGATTTTATAAAAGTAACTTAGGCTACTTTAGAAAAAGATTTGGGGTATCGTACAAAAAAAAAACTCAAATCTAAGTCTACGCAGACGAAGTCGCGAACAGATTGTACACAATTATGAAAATATCAGAAAAGTTCCGATGACCTTGCCATAATATGTTCAATTACAAATGTTTCTCAAGACATCCTTTCAAAATGTTTAAATATTTGTTTGCAAATTAACACATGCAGTGTTAGTTAATTTGCTGTTCTACCGCGAATATATTAACACTTTAACTTATGACGAATAAAACACTTTTTTCAAAAATTTAACTATAATAAAAACTATAATAAAATCGTAGGAAAGTCAAAACTGTACATTGAATATTTTTTTAAAAGAATAATTGGAGCGTGATCTACAATCGATATCGAAGCCAAAAATATAGTTTTCAGAATTTTTGTCTGTTTGTCTGTATGTAAGTCCGGGGTAAACTCAAAAAGTACTGCATGGATTTACTTCAAATTTTGCATGCATATTACTAACAGGTCGGATCAAAATATAGGCTACATATTATCACGCTATCACCTAGCGGGGAGGTGCTGTGCGGAGTAAACGAAGTCCACAGCTAGTTAATTTAATAAAATATACACATAATAACTTGAAACTGCTTTCAAAAAAAGTACCTACTACATAAAAATAAATGGTTTTCAACTAAATTATTTGCAAGTATAAGCCTGAAAAGGCTACCAGGGTCGTGGGATTTGGCAATTATATGTCTCTGACTACTACGTATATATGTTTTTTTTTATATTATTAGGCAGTAAAAAAGTAGGTAGGTGGTTTTCGAGGAAAGAGAGAAACAAACATGGCCTATAGACATCAAAGATGTTAATGATGCATTGCAATAATGTTGATGATTCTTCAAATCAAGGGAGTCCGGACCAACACGGAGGAAATTTCAACTATCTCCATGCCAATTTTCATAGAAATCGGTTCACCGGTTTATTCGTGTAAGCGTAACAGACAAAGATTTTCGCATTTTAATAGGTAGGGATGGAAATAATAGCCTGCGATTCTTTATTTGCTTTAAATGATTACTTATACCTACATTATATACCATACTTATTTAAATATGATAATACAATTCACGATTTCGGGTAAACTATAATTATAAACCTGAATTAATAATTATGTTTAATCAACGTGTAGTAACGTAATTACAGTACTTTTAGTTTTACATTGTAACAGCATTAAATTGTAAACTTACAATTATCTATTATACATGTAATAAAATCGTAGGAAAGTCAAAACTGTACATTGAATATTTTTTTAAAAGAATACTTTGGATAGAATTGAATATTTTTTAAAAGAATACTTGGGTAGATCACACATCTACAATCGATATCAAAGCCAAAAATATAGTTATTGAAATTTTTGTCTGTTTGTATGTCCGGGGTAAACTCAAAAACGCGCGTAGATGTGTGTTTTATCCTCTTCAAAATTCATTTTTTTATGGAACAAAATATGCCTTAGCATTCGATTTAAATGTAAACTACGTACGTACAGTCGCCTTTGTCACCTCTGTGGTCTAGTGGTCCAGCGTTGGCGTTGACCACATGAGGTCCCGGTTTCGATTCCCGGTTCAGGCACATAAAAAAATTGTTTTTTCAGTTTTCTGATAAACACAGAGTTGCCCGAGATTAGAAAGTGCCCGATTGGCGATAGACTTGCCACCTATCACATTTGTAGGACCGAGTATCTTCGGCTAATCGTGGGTGCTTGTTGTATCTCTGCCTACCCCTTCGGGGACACGAGGATGTAAAACAATTAACATTTCAGCAAGAATTAGTAATATATTACAATGCGATAAGCATCTATCATCATGTGTTGCGTTTAAGGCCAAATTTTTATGGACCCTTATCATTCTTTAGAAAATATTGACACTTTCGAGCGCGTCTGAATTTTCTTTTATTTTAGAGAAAATTATATAAGAATAACGAAAAAAATATAATCTGATTTCGACAAGCCGAAGTTGTCGGAATATTGTTCTTTTTTTACTGTCCTAAATGCCCGGTTCTATATAAAGGGTTCATATTTAGTGGAGAACCTCAACAGTACGCGAGATGTATGTTAATTTAAAGCGCTCGAGTAAATTTCGAAATCCACTCTTGGGCTCCCCTGCTATTATTGTTTTCAGGCTGGTGTTGTACAGTTCCTATTAGAGACGATAGGATCCAAGGACCCTATACTGCAAGAAGCATCAGCAGGTTGTTTATGCAACATACGCAAGTTGGCTCTGGCTACAGAAAAGATCAAACTGAAACAATAAATTATATAAATTGTTCATATAGAATAAAAACAAATTACGTGGTGTTGAAGTTTTCTTTAATTTTTAAACTGGCTTAAAGAAACACATAATATTTTTTAACTGCAGCAGTCGGCTTCCCATTTCCAGTATATCCAGATTCTTCACCAAATTAAAATGGGACCACACGGAAAGTATACCCTCCTAAACAAAAAAATATTTTTCAAAATTGGTTCATAATTTTTTTTTTAATTTTTTATATCATAAGATAGCGAACAAGCAGTTGGGTCTCCTGATGGAAAGAGTCTACCATCGCCTATAGACACCAAAGGTGTTAAAGGTGCGTTGCTATTCTGTAGCGAGATCTAAAGCCACATGCATAAGTTGGCTACATAACTCTCCAAACTGGAACACGATAGTGACAAGCACTGACGTTATTGCGGCAGGAATAGGTAAGGCGGTGGTACCCAGACCCGGGCGAGACAATGCAGAACTCTACGTCACGTCACGATGGTAGTGACTCGTAAAGCCGTTCGGTCGCCTTTTACGACGTGCCTGGCAGAACAGCAGTTGGCCTATTCTTCAAAGGAGCCCGGGACCAACACGGGGCAAATATGTATGTAAACATCTCATAACTTTTGAATGGCTGGACCGATCAAAACGCGGTTGATGGCATTCGATTCGATGAAATCGGGTTTGGCCGGTAACATATTTATCCATTCGGTAGCAAGTAGAGAAAATGTCTTCAATGACGAGAAAACAAAAACTTTATAACCCTGCTAATCTTTAGACTGGATCTTAAGGGTCGATACTGAAGCTGGTTGGTATCTAACGGAAGTATACATTACGCTTTCAATACACTATAACGCTTACGTAAACCATTGCGTCCTCATTTCTCACAGTCGCAGCCTTGACCTTGCGAGCATTTTTGTAATACATGCGCTTGAGCGAATATTTAATAAGTAAACACATTTATCTGCAGAACAAAAGGATACCATCGCATATACCATGGTCCATCACTTTATATTTTCAACCGACTTTCTAAATGGAGCATGTTATCGATTCGGATGTATGCTTTTATAAATGATTGTTACCTCGGAACTCAGTATTTCTAGGTGAGTGTTGTCAAATATATGTATTTCAGTAATTATATATTTATTAACTTGCCCACGCAGTTTCGCCTGTGTGTTTCTTCAATCAATCTAAAAAGTGTGTATGTTTGTGTATTTAGCTCCTTTCTAAATTTCATCAAAATAGGTTCATTTAGCTGTGAAACGTAACAGACAGTTTTTTGCATTAGTATGTATTTTGATATATAATTACTAGCGTTTGCCTGCGACTTCATCAGCGCGGACTTCGTTTACTCCGCACTGCTCCTCCCCTGTAGGTGATAGCGTGATAATATGTAGCCTATATGTAGACCCGACCTGTTAGTAATATTCATGCAAAATTTGAAGTAAATCCATGCAGTACTTTTTGAGTTTACCCCGGACTACATACAGACAAACAGACAAAAATTCTGAAAACTATATTTTTGGCTTCGATATTGATTGTAGATCACGCCCCAAGTATTCTTTTAAAAAAATATTCAATGTACAGTTTTGACTTTCCTACGATTTTATTATATGTATGTATAGATAGTGCGAGATCCCGATCTACCTCTTAACTACATTCTTTTTCTAATTGAAAATCAAATTTTAACACGGATTAAATAGATACGCGTTTCAAGACAATTTCTTAGTTTATTAGTGTAGCTTGCATTTACACA
This sequence comes from Apodemia mormo, assembly GCA_036924255.1. Taxonomy (NCBI): domain Eukaryota; kingdom Metazoa; phylum Arthropoda; class Insecta; order Lepidoptera; family Riodinidae; genus Apodemia; species Apodemia mormo. Next base: position 40,582,309 of record JAUPFN010000005.1, on the reverse strand, counting down.
CAGAAATACAGAGTTATACTACTTACCCATGAAATAAAATCATTTCAAGGGTAATTTTTAAACCTTGGCAACTCCTTCCGTATGATAAAACAGTACTTGGTTTATTTCTATTTTTTCACTACATAATATAACCTACAAATGTATGACTTTTACAGTGATATGAACGTTTGCTCATACCCCCGTTTTTCCCCGTGTTGGTCCCGGGCTCCTCTGAAGAATAGGCTAACTGCCGTTCTGCCAGCCAAGTCGTAAAAGGCGACCGATTGGCTATACGAGTCACAAACATCGTGGCTACTAGGTGGTAGAGTTCTGCATTATGTTGATTTTGTCAAACACTTGTACTATTTCACAACTAACCTTTAATTGTTGTGAAGCCAAACGGTTTCGCCTATTACAGCATCATCAGGGCTTTTAGTTTATATATTCTTCGAACATAACAAATACACGCGCAAGACAACAACTAAATACAAGTACACCAGGTAGATAAACAATAATTATTTTACAAGTACCGTCATAATCATCGTAATTATATATTATTAATCGTCGTTAATAAATGTTGCCAAGGGAAGATTTTTTCCCTAAAATGGGTTGAAAAGTATCTTCACGCCCATATCCCCGAAGGGGTAGGCAGAGGTACAACAAGTGCACCCACGATTAGCCGAAGATACTTGGTCCCGCAAATGTGATAGGTGGCAAACCTATCGCCAACCGGGCACTTTCCAATCCCGCGCAACTTTGTGTTTATCAGAAAACTGAAAAAAAATTTTGTGCCCGACCCGGGCATCGAACCCGGGATCTCATGTGGTCAACGCCAACGCAGGACCGCTAGACCACAGAGGCGATAAAATGGGTTGAAATAATATTAAAATCTAACTAGACAAATAAAATAATGTCAGTGACCGATACATATTATGTCAATATATTAAGTTTTAAATTAAAATGAAATAATTGTTGCAAAGTTAAATGTCAAATTAATTGATTTTCAAATGTCAAATTAAAATTATATAAAACAAATTAAAATTAAAATGAAATGATTGTTACAAAGGTAAATGTCAACTTAAATTAATTGATTTTCTAACGTCAAATTAAAATTATATAAAATAAATATGTTAAGAACCAAATAATAATAATGATTTTCGTGAAAAATATGATGTTAGTTTATATTAATATTCAACAAAAGGGAACTATTTAACTCTGTTTTCTCATTAAATAGTAGGGGGCTATTCCTCATTTTATTAATTTCTAAAGCTTCTAAAGCATCTGGCTTCCTCCCGTTGTTGCAGAAGTTTAAGATGAAAAAGTTCCTATCAGGGTCGAAAGTGTGACCTTCTGCGTGCAGGTGCTCACCAAATGCAGATTCTCCCTTTCCCGTGCGCCACACTCTTTACGTGTTCTTTAAGTCGGGTCGAGAATTGCCTTCCTGTTTGACCTATGTAAGTTGCCTTACAGTCCGCATACTCTAGTCTGTACACTCCACTTCTGGTAACCTTAGATGTATTGTCTTTGCTATTAAAAAGAAGACTTTTTAAAGAATTTCTTGAATAAAACACTGGTTGACAATCCGGTTTTAAAATTCTTGATAACTTGTAGGAAACTCTGCCTAAAAATGGTATTCTGGCAAACTTCGTTTTTCTCTCAATGTCCTCTTCGAAAGTTCCCGAGTACATAGCGCGAGTTACCATATTTTGTTGCTTCTTTTTGAGTAGCTAGTTAACAAGCCTTGGTTTATAGCCATTGTTACACGCTATTTTTCTAATAATGGAGAGTTCATTTTGGAAGTCCTCTTTATTATGCGGGAGCGAAATTAGGCTATATTATTTGTTGCTATTTCTAATTCCACTGCCAAATTTTTAAAATCTTTTAATTTATCTTTAATTATCGGACAATATTTAGAAACCTGTTCTGCATTATCTCGCCGAGTCAGATACCACGCACCGCCTTACATATTCCTGCCGCAATAGCGTCAGTGCTTGTTACTGTCGTGTTCCTGGTTTGGAGAGTAAGGTAGCCGGTAAACTTATGCATGTGTCATAAGACCTCGCCACAAGATAGCAACATACCATTAACACCTTTGATGTCTATAGGCGATGGTTGACTCTTTCCATCAGGAGACCCATCTGCTTGTTTGCTTTCTTATAATATAAAAAAAAATATGCGCGGCGACATGTTTTCTTTCCAATGGCGTGTCTAATAATATTCATGTGGTCTGTGGATTTTAATTTTTGTTTTGGGAGGGTATACTTCCCGTGGGGTGCCATTTTAATTTGGTGAAGATCTGATGCAGAGTACCAGAAATGGGAAGTCAATTGCTGCGGTTTTTAGATGTACTTATGTGTAATTGTAATTTTTTATATCATAGAACAGGTAGATGGCTCTTCTCTTCTTCTCATGGAAAAGATAACCATTGCCAACAGACACCAAAGATGATTTTAATGTTGCTTTGCCAATAGTATGAGAGTGATGTAATATCTCATTCTTTGGTTTGACGCCTACCTTACCTTCCGAACCGGAATACAACAGTGACAAGCATTAACGCTATTACCTACGGCAGAAATAGACACTGCTTTGCTACCAAATCCGGGTGAGACGCTGCCGAACTCTATCACCCGTCAGTCAACATGGTGGGGAAACTTTTGGTGAATCATTCGCATTTTTGATCTGCCTGGCAGGAAGGTACATGTTCTATACTATAAAATAGACCCGGGATAACGGGTAACATGCTTTACCTGCAATACTCAAAACTGGTAAGCTTAAAAAGAATGTTAAGCATTTACATTCTTATCAGCCAATTTCAGAACAAAGCAGATATTTTGAAAGGATGTGCAAGAAATATCTAAATTGCAATAATACTGTTACGTACTCGGGTTCGCAATTGTAGAAAAACACCACTTATATTAAATCCGTGTATTTACACAACACAACACAACGTAATACTAAAATACCCTTTACACAATAGTCACTTGCTGTACTATCACTGAATTTATAACACTACACAATAGAACACTTCTCACTTCGCACTGTTCACTTGATGTATCGCTCTCGATCGCTTGATAAAAACTGCCTTGTGTTTGTCAACATCTCTGTATTTATAGGCAGGGGAAAGCCCTAGCTGGATCCAGAAAAATCTAAATGTATCGGGAAACAATGAATCACTTCTTATCGTAAATATGTTATGAGTCATAAATCCTAGTACACGCTACTTTCAACCTTATGCCATACCCCACAAAGTCCATTATGGCATAGCCCCGGCAAACTATTTGTTTGTCAACAGGAGTTTTCTAGATAGTTAGCGCGCCCGCGCTCCAACTCCACACGCTTCTAGATTATTCGTAACAATACGAATGTGTTCTGAGAAACTTTCAGGGTTTATTTATTACTAGCAACACACGAAGTTTCGCCCGCGAGTATTTAGTGACATGTCGATATATTTTTTCATACAAACTTACATTTCCTATTGCAGCCCGTTAGGGTTGATTTTTGACAAAAAAAGGTTGTTTGAACCCTGATTTTAAACTATCTTCATGCCAAACTTTATCAAATACGGTTCCGCGGTTTAGCAGTGAAAGCGTAACAGAGAGACAGGCGGAAAGGCAGACGGACAGACTTTCGCATTTATAATACTAGTATGGATTATACATTATTTATTTATATATAAATATGGTCAAAGTGATATTTATATGGCGTATAATATGTATAAAATGATTTATTTATTTATTTAATGCTTTATTGTACACAATTAAAAGAGAAGTAATACATAGAGACTTTTAAAACAGACTGTACAATGGGCGAGGGAAATATAAATATTCATATTATGTAAATAAAACTATTAAAAACAACTACATATCTCAAGATTAATTAAATCAGTAGGTACCAACAAATAAGCACAGATAAGATTGGCAAATATAATACACTTGCTGTTATCCGCGGCTTCGCTCGCGCATATTTACTTTGGAACTTCTTTAACCTTTCTTTAAGCTACTTCCCTTATTTTACCCTCTTAGAGATCGAATTTTGAAAAAACGCTTAAACACGTAATTAATTAATTTTTTTGTATTCAATTCATACGAAATTTCGAGCAAATATGTTCAGGGAATAAAAAGTTTCATACAAACTTTTATCCCCTATTTCACCCCTTTGGGGTTAAATTTTGAAAAATCCTTCCTTAGTGGATGCCTACGTCATAAGAGAAATACGTGTGCGAAATTACAAGTTTCTAGCCCTAAGGGTTTGGCCTATGCGTTGATACATCAGTCGGTCACTTTTGCATTTTATATATATTTATATATATAATATACGAGTGTACGTATATTTGTATCTCATTATAAGTATTCAAATAAATTACTTAGGTATACATCAAAAAGTAAATTTATTATAATCGTTCTCATAACGACACCTGCAATGAAAAAACTTCGTAACTCATTTTTCGCAACTTTACAGGAGAGCGCATCAAAGATTCAAAAAATTCTTGTGAAATCGTGTTTAGTCCTAAAGCAATCCAGCCCACAGTGTATCGCGTGGAACATGCTAGGTGGACAATATTATTTTATAACGATGCTCTTACTTATTTCAAATATGGGTAGTCATGTTTTTGTAATAAAAAACGAAAAAAATTATGATAGCAAAAAAATATTTTCAAAAATAATATATGAGCAACAATTAACTTAGCGAGTACTATGAATGCTGTAAATTGCATGCAGTTCAGATCGAATAAGTATCAAGAGGTATGTACAATATAAATCTAAATACATAAAATTACAAATAGTAACAAAACAATCATAGGTTTATTTACAATAAAAGAAAATATATGCATGAAAACTAAAACTAAGCAGCAAAGATAATATTTCATAACGTAACCTAATAATCATCATCAGAGTCTTCTGATGAATCGTTTACTGTGTAATCGTCATCATTTTGTGGAACTGTGCGATAATATGATGACGTTTCCAGTCTTGATTCTACTATACTAGGGCTTAAAATTAACTTTAAAACCTCTGAACATATTTTTTCCGGCTTTTTTTGGGGAATCTCTCGAAGGCTATTGATCAAGGGATCAGATGTTATAACCAACATTGACAGCAAGTCTCTGTTCGTGGCAACACGCGTGCACTTGCGGGTGTTGTACTCCCTAAATCTGCGGCAATCTTTATTACGTGCTTCCTGAGCCTCTTCGGAAAGCTGCCCAATTGGAAGCAATGCAGCTTTGATGACCTCTGTACTATGAATTAATATTTTATGTACAGTAGCAGGCATACAGTACCACGAATAGAGACTTAGATAATGTCTTCTGGTTTCAAGACAAAATTTATTAAATTCAACTAAGTTTATCTCGAATCCAGAAGACAAAGTCCTCAATATTACATCGAACTGTTTGATGATTTCAACATCCAATCCCGTGATCTGAGCACTCATCTCAGCATTCTTAAAAAACCGACGAGCCGTGTTTCCATCGTTTGAAGAACCAAATCCTGGCTTTGGTTTATCTACAATAAGTCCCATCTCGTTCTTAAATTTTAACTTAATTTCGTCGGAACGAACCTTGATATCTGCTTTGTCTTCGTTGCTTCTAGCCTGCCATTTCTTAATATTCAACTTGTAGCTGATATGTAAAAGGCATTCGAAGCAACGAATCCAAGCATGAAGTGTAGATAAACCAAAGCCAAAATGATCTTGGTTGCTGTTGAAGTTCGCGGGTTCATCATTCATCGTCTTGGGGGTGGCGCCACAGATGAAACACTTTTGAGTTGAACGAGTTTCCGTTAAAGCGTTGCATACCTTTCCGTCTGTCATTGTCAGCAAAAGTTCGTGTTTCACAGAGATTTGAGAATCACCAAAGTCGATACGTGTTGGAAGAAGAGCGTTAACTTCTTCCAACAATCTATTTGTCTCCGTTAACGTGAAGTCATTCGTTTCTTTAGCAAATATTAATTTGATTGGGCGACAATACAATGTTGATGAAGACCGAGGATTTTGCCAAACAATTTTGGCCCCATCATATAATCTAAGGGGAACTAAAGAAAATACGAAAAGAAATTCGTCCGTATCTTCAGTGTTCTCAAATCTCTGTTTGTATGTGCTGTGCCCAGAACTTCCATCACATCCCCATTTACTTACAAGTGTAAAAGACGAACTTGTTGCGAGGACACTGCTGATAACTTCATGCTGTGCTAATACTAAACGTTCCACTGTTTTGTTTAATAATGCTTGCAAATTTATTTCAGCACGTGTTTCTGTTACAGCAATGTGCTCCTGTGCAGGATAACAGGCCTGTTTAGATTTTGTCAAACTATAATATGATGGAAACACATTATGTCCTGCCTTCATAGACCACTTTCTTGTTTGTTTGTACGCATGTGTTGTTGACTTAGAATCTATATAGTAAGCTAACGCTTCGTCACTACTTAACTGCCTAGGATTAACATTACTGGTATCCTTAGACTTAACATTAATAACTGAGCTTTCACTAATGTCTCTAATTACGCTGGCAATTTTCCGTTGTCCTGCTGAACGCGCAGCAATTTCGGCAGCTGTCACCAATTCACTGACACTTCGCGATTCTACGAGATCCACGACTCGACGTTTTTTGGTTTTAAACGACGATTCTTCGAATTCTTTGCGAGGCCTTCCTGCTGAAATCACAGCCTCACTCGAAGTTGATGGTTGTGGCTCAAAAGAACTCACAGTAAACTGTATATCTTCTTCATCCAGCCAGGTCTTATTTTTAATTAAAAAACGCTCCTTCGATTTTCCTGAAGCCAACCATTTGACACCAATTTTATTGGAAAAGTTGGATATCTTCAACTTTATTTCTTTTTGGCTACATTCAGTAATGTTACCAAAGTGAAATTTTGAAGAAAGGTACTCATATATACCCGAGTTCTTTTCATTTTTTGTGGGTTTCAACCACTCTTCAAAAAATTCTACCCTAGAAATAGAGTATAAGCGTTCTGAAAAAAAAAAGAAAAGAATATGTTGTACTGAAGTGTGCTAAACAATTTGTGTATTTTTATGAAGAATAAAGTATTTCCTATGATATATCAAAGAACTAGCCCGGATAAAGGTGAATGTCTGCAAAATTAACTCTTTAAAACTATTCTTTCATAAAAAAAATACGTTAAAATATATAAGCTATGTTAAAATTATACCTAAAATTCATTTGAACAGATTCAGATTTTAAAAAAGGTTTTTTAAATAATAGGACTTACCCTCCGTGTTGATATCCATCACAAACACTCAAAATATTAACTATAAGCCACTATGGATGTGTACGAAAGTGTCACTAAACTGCAACTGATTGACTGTAACGATTTCATTAAACTCAATACCTGACTTCTAACCACTATTCCTTATCAGTTAAGCATTTGACAAACAACCGATTCTTGGAATCTGGAGATTAGGGGTGTTGTTTACGTTTTGCAATTAAGATTTCCTGGAAATGATAACATGAATTTTGTCCACCTAGCATGTTCTAGGCGAAATACTGTGCAGCCCTTAAAATTTTATTTAATAAGAGAAAATCTACGCTTCTATATGCCTAATATACTATTTAAATATGTATTTTAGTGCTTTTTGTGAGTTAAAATGATATTTCACGACCCAAAAACTTATAAAATAGCATGGTAACTCAGGCATACAATTTAATTTTGTATATTAATATTTGCTTCATAAAGTAAATAAATTATAAGTCTGAGTCATATATTTTCATGTGTTTTTGGTGTTACTGTAAGAATAACATAGTTAAATAACACGAAAAATAAATTAGATACATGCATCAAAATTAACATCCATGGATAATTATTGATAAAATGTATCAATAAATTCCATTTTGGTTATATTCTTTTTCCAGTATGCATTTGAAATAATGTTATAGAGGGAGTCATCAATCTATCCAGTCAAAAATCCTACATCCATCCAGTCAAAAAATAGATAAGCAGGTACATAAAATATTGATAATGTGGAACTTATCAGTAATACATAAGTAATTATAATAAATTTAATATGGAATTATAAAATATGTACAGAAAATAACATTACAAATTTATGCAACAAAAACTGTTATAAAATCAAACATTTTAAACCGACTAGGTATTTAGCAACAAAAGTGAGTAACCAAAATTTAAGTAGGGACCTTTAAATTTAAACAACATAATCAACATAATATCCCAAGGAAATATTTGAAAAAATTCGTAAATAATAATGTGCACTATGTTTTGCATGTACTTTTTTAATTTTAATTAATTAATTAAATAAGATGTTTGCAAAAATATCTGAATCTGAATCAGTCGTATTATTTGCCATAGTTGACATGAGATGAGATAAAATCATAAAATAATAGTGACAGATTATTGGAATAACTTTGCTGTTGCATAAGCTCATCATATTATACGCCTTTGGAAAATTCATCTGTACCGGAAGTTGCTGCTGTGATTAAGTGTTCTATCTGTGCAACTCCACGGGTACGAGTAACTGGTCAAATAGACTTATTTTAAGCTGTATTTTTATTTCATATCACAATTTAGCAAAAAGATGTATCTCCAAATGAAAAGAGAGAACCATCGCCATTAGACATCAAAGGTGTTAATTGTGCCTTGCTACCCTTGTGACGGGGTGTTCATGTCACATACATAAGATTACCTTAACTTTTAAACCGGTATACGACAAGTGACTAGCATTGAGGCTATTGCGGCTGGAATAGGTAAAGTGCTGATACCAGACCCGAACAAACAGCACTCTACCACCTAGAATTCAAGAGAGCAGTGACTGTTAAAGCCAATCGTTCATTTTTTACGAACTGCCAGTCAGAATGGTAAATTATCTATTTTTCAAAGGGAAACAAATGGTCTATCTAACACAGGAAGTGTGAATGTGCATTGTTTTGTTCTATCATACACATCGTGCTATCAGTTATTGTAATAATTTCCTTGACTATATAAGGCGCACTAGAAGATTTAGCGCATCTAATTAGTGAACGCATCGAATTACAGTTAGATTGAGAAAGTCCAACTTTGAAAAATTTATATATATATATATATATATATATATATATATATATATATATATATATATATATATATATATATATATATATATATATATACACTTATTAGATTGAACATTGTACTGGCATGTTCATATATTGAGAAAACTGGCCTTTTTTTTATTTTGACCGGCACAGCTATCAGATTAAATTCCTTTAATCCTTCCTGAACATTGGTTATAGTAAAATTTAATACAAAACTACTTATTTTGTTCAGATCTCTTGCGTTTAATCATTTCGCCGAACAAGTAACAATGTTAATCCTCTATGATTACCCATATAATAGATCGTGAAATGAATATGGAGCGAGTTTTCTTCCGTCACCAACCATCCTATTTCGACAAGAGTTTAAGTTAAAAGTTATAAAAAATATGTATTTATTTTTAAAAACTTGTGGCAGACATGGTTAAATTTGTATTAACTGCGCGAACGACATATTTCAGCATCATTTGGAAGCAAGGCTTTATCACCCGATACGCATGTAACCTCGCTCTTCTTTAAATATAAACATTTGCATTTGTGCCTGGCGAAAGCGTCGACCTGTGCCATCGAAGAGTTACTTACGGCCACCAAGACAAGAAACTATAGCTTGTGCCCTCCGCTACAGCCAGTTCACCTATTTCGTCGCCTTCCTGTCGACGCCCGTCCTTTCTGAACACATAAATCACAAACGTATGCCAAAGATAAGTCCCGACCGACCCGAAAACTATTTCCCCATGTTTTTTATAACCCTGCAGTCTTCCCGGCTCTTCCGCCACCCGAAAACTACTCCCCCTTGTTTTTTTATAATACATTAGTACAGGTGGAAATATTCACTTCATATTAACCAGAACCCACCAACCCTGGAAACGGCGGCAGTAAAATAAGCTTTTTGATAAAAATATATTTTTAATTTAGATTTAGGATCTAGTAGCATTAATGAAATGTGGTTTTTCGCATTTTAACAAAATGTAAGCGAAGTGCGAAAACGTCGTAATTCGTTAAAAACAGCGCATGCAAGAAACGCCAACAGGGGCAATCGGGAATCTACGCATAGTAAGTCTTATAATAACCTACTGTGCGTATAAACATAACGTAAAGATATTTTGGAGAAAATAATGGCAACTTGTATTACAATCTTCGAATTGAAAACTTTGTTTTCTGCTTATGAATTAAAACATCGTAACTAAGGTTACAATGAAAGTTAATTTAATACGAACAAATACTTTCCAAATACAAAGAGGGTATTTTGCATTTACAATTATTGCAATGTAAAATCATTAATTTCAGGCTAGTAAGCCCATGTAACTAAATATACGGGTTTTTCATCTTCAGTGGACACTGATTTACAGTCGTAACGCAACTGAATTTAAATACAGGGATAAGCGCAAAAAATTGAGCAATTTTGTTTACTATAAATATGATTATAACTTAAAATTGCCAAAAAGTGAGTTACGATGTTTTTCATTGCAGGTGTCGATAAATTATACGTTACCTCAAAAACATGTGGCCTTGTTTTCGATCCAATAAAACATATTTGACTTGGCAAAGATGAAGTGGTACAGAAAATTTTGAACAAAAAAATCTCTAAACCGGTTGACTCTGAAGGCCATCTTTGAAAATGTACGAGCTATAAATGTAGGTGCAGTTCATAGCGCGTTTCAGTCAGTAGAGCCGTTCAAAATGTTTACATAAACACATACCTACATACATACATATTACCGTCGCCGTGAAAACAATCGGAAAAGGCTGCTAGGACCTCAAAACCTGGAGATCTGGTGAAAACTCGATTTTCGAAAATCGGGGCAAAATCAGTAATTTCTTCATACTACTTGATGTAGCTAGAAAGTTAAAAATCCATCGGGGTCCACAACTAATAAACATACATAGTTCACTAGATAATCAAATATTACATTTTAAACTCAACAACATAGTAGATTAATCTCTATCATCAACTTAGAACTATTTTGAACAAACATAAATAAAATATTATTTATTATCGTTATTTATCGATAGACGATAGCGTAGTTTCAGCGCGGTAATTGGCATTTTAATGTGCTACAGTAATAACAAAGAGCATTATGATAATAACATGTTAATCGTTCATATGACCTTTGTTACAAATTATGTACCTATAATATAATCTATATATATAAAATCAAATGCTGTTCTTTAGTCTCGCTAAAACTCGAGAACGGCTGAACTGATTTGGCTAATTTTGGTTTTGAATTAATTGTTGAAGTCCGGAAGGTTTAAAAGGTGAGAAAATATAGAAAAAAAAGAGTAGTTAAAAAGGCAGAACAACGTGTGCCGGGTCAGCTAGTTTTCAATATAACATGTACATAAATAAGTCTATGCAAAAATAATTTATAGTAACGCCGATTTCCTAGCGAGGTAGGCAGAGCGAATCGAACGCCTATAAGCTTTATGGTTCATCACGAATCACCAGTTATTCGATTGGTGAGATCAGTGGTGATCTCCATCGCCGCATTTTATCGACCTAATGATGGTTATCGCCACAGACCAGATGAATACTAATAGATACGCCAACGAGCAGGAAACGTGTCGCCGCGCTACAAGCAAACGCTCTTATCATTGTCAAAAATGTCATACATCTGTACTGTTTAGATATATTACATCGTGAAAAAAAAAATTAAACCATGTTGTACTGTTTTATCGTACCGAATGTTTTGTTACAAGGTTTAAAAATTACCCTTGAAGTGATTTTATTTAATCGGTAAGTAGTATAACTCGATTTCTGTGTGTAATTGCAAGCTACACTTACAAACCAAGAAAATTTATCGCCCATTCCTAGCCATAATCGGAATTGACAGCTTTTTGTGACTGTCCGAGGCAAGGGGGTTATATAAGGTAGTTTTCTAGCTATCACGGTAAGGTAGTTACTCCCCAAATTTCCAGCTGCTACTAAGATTTCTCTCTTTCATATCCATCTCTATCTCAATAACAAAAACTTATGCCCGGCCTGGGGATCGAACTCGGGACCTTATAATCTGAGCCGAATCGGCTTACCGCTAGATCTTGAGGAAGTTGAGGCAGGCAAGTATAATTTATACGTATTTGATGATAGAAAAATAGTTTCTAGATCAACATTTACGTATTTGAAGATAGAAAAAGTTTCTAAATCCAAATTTTTGACCCTCAGCGGGTCAAAGATGTGCATATCTAACGTGAAAATAATTGGTCAAAACGAGTACACAGTACACGCGTAATTGTAAATTACGAGTTTAAGTGTATATCTGAAAACCTACTAGTGAACAAGTAAGTTTTCGTTTTGGATCCCTTGATTCTATTTCATACTAGGTACTACGCGCTACTTCATTTGCGTGACCTAAAATCATTACTTCTTTTTGCCCAGTCTGGTAAAAAAAGTAAGCTATGTCACTCCTGGATGTGTCCTCCTCCTCCAGCTTTCTAATGGTAAAAGAATTTGATATCAGTCCAGTAATTTTGTGATCTTATGGTCCGGCGTTGACGTTGACCACATGAGGCCCGGGTTCGATTTCCGGGTCGGGAAATTAAAAAAAGTGTTTTTTAGTTTTCTAATAAAAACAATGTTGCCCGGGATTGGAAAGTGCCCGGTTGGCAATAGGCTTGCAACCTATCACATTTTTGGGACCAAGTGTTCGTTGGTTGGGTGGTGGCTTTTTTCCCGTGTTGGTCCCGGGCTCCTTTGAACAACTGCCGTTCTGCCAAGCAGGTTGTAAAAGACGACCGATTGGCTATGCGAGTCACTACCATCGTGGCTACTAGGTGGTAAAGTTCTGCATTGTCTCGCCCGGGTCTGGAACCACCGGCTTACCTATTCCTGCCGCAATAGCACCAATACTTGTCACTGTCGTGTTCCAGTTTGGAGGGTAATGTAGCTGGTGAACTTATGCATGTGGCCTCGGCCATAAGACCTCGCCACAAGATAGCAACGCACCATTAACACCTTTGGTGTATTAGGCGATGATTGAATCTTTCCATCAAGAGACCCATCTGCTTATTTGCTATCTTATCTATAAAAATAAATAACATTGAAGTTTCTGTTCGTAATATTAAAATATCTGGTTGGCCGAGCTTCGCTCGGTATTTCACATATTTTTGAAACCGATCTTTTCTTGGACCTGGAACCTTGATAAATCGATTCCTTGTATTCCTTATATATATATATATATATATATATATATATATATATATATATATATATATATATATATATATATGTATATATATATATATATATATATATATATATATATATATATATATATATATATATATATATATAATAAAAAAGAATAAAGGTATTAGATAAACTGTTTTTACCAAATGCATATGGATATATACACGTGGTACATATACTAAAATAACATTTTTTACAATTTTTGTCTGTCTGTCTGTTTGTTCCGGCTAATCTCTGGAACGGCTGGACCGATTTGGACGGGACTTTCACTGGCAGATAGCTGATGTGACAGGGAGTACCTTAGGCTACTTTATGTTCAAAACTTTTTCACGCGAACGAAATCGCGGGCGCAGCTAGTAATATATAAAAAAAAGTATCTACGGATAATCGTGGGTGCACTTGTTGTACCTCTGCTTACCTCTTCGGGGATACGGGCGTGAAGATACCATCTTTCACGAGCGAAGCTAGACGATATTTTATATGCGACTAAGTAAAAGGAGTTTAGGGTCAATTGAGCTAAGTAGTGGCTAACAGCAAGTGTGCTTACAAATGCAATTCAAAAATGAGATAGCCAAGGTGATTTTAAACTATAGGGTTTTGTAAAATATAGTTGCAATAATAACTGGTGTCAACATCCACAGGCCTGTTTTCTACTCATGAATTATGACATCACTTCGTTGCAACGTACAGCTATTACAGACTCAGTAACTCAAATCACAATCTCTTGACTCGATAATAAGAGGACTATAAATTGAATAGGTATTTGTGAATGTTAATGCAATACGGTTACGAAGCGGACGCGTTTGTGTGCGTTTGTCGTTTAAAGGTCCGGTGTCAGTGTACATGAGGTCCGGGATTCGATTCGTGTCAGGCAAATTAAAAAAAAAGTATATTCACGCCCGTATCCCCGAAGGGGTAGGCAGAGGTACAACCAGTGCACCCACGATTAGCCGAAGATACTTGGTCCCACAAATGTGATAGGTGGCAAGCCTATCGCTGACCGGGCACTTTCCAATCCCGGGCAACTTTGTGTTTATCAGAAAACTGAAAAAACTTTTTTTTAAGTGCCCGACCCGGGAATCGAACCCGGGACCTCATGAAGTCAACGCAACGCTGGACCACTAGACCACAGAGGCAAATTAAAAAAATGTCTTTTTTTCAGTTTTCTGATGAAAAAAACAACGTTGTCCCGAATTAGATAAAGTGCTCGTCTGGCGATAGGCTTCCTACCTATCACATTGTGAAATTTAGTATTATCGTGGGTGCACTGATTGTAATTCTGCCTACTTCTTCGTGATATGTATGTAATGTAGTGATAGGTTTTTTTAGTGATAGTAAATACAAGTTCGTATAATATAAATGCAGTAAAACTCCACAAACAGACTTCTAATCACCGATATCTCTGGAACTCCTGAACAAGTCTTCCCCAAAATATATAGGACCAAATGGGATAGCAAGTATACCCTCATAAACAAAAAATCGATTAATGAATGACAGAGTTCTGAGGTAACAGATCTGATCTTTATATCATAAAATAACCAAAAAATAATCAGATGGATCTCCTGATGGATGGTAATTGATCGCCGCCGCCCAGGAACATCTGCTCTACAAACTGGAACACAACAGAGACAAGCGCTGACATTGATATTATATTGATGAGATGTAATTCACGGACGAAGATGCGTAGGTTAGCTAGTATTAGTACATTTTGAGAATATTTTAGATAATATTTACTTATACCTAGTATATCCTGACAAGTATCTACAATAAATTTTTATTTACCGTATTTAAGTATTTATCTACCACTAGCTGTGCCCGCGACTTCGTTCGCGTGGAAAAAAATCTGAAATAAAAACCCTCATAGTTCGCGTTCCCGTGAGATTTCCGGGATAAGAACTATCCTATGTCCTTTCTTGGGTCTCAAACTATATTTGTACCAAATTTTATCCAAATCGGTTCAGTGGTTTGGCCGTGAAAGCGTAACAGACAGACAGACAGAGTTACTTTCGAATTTATAATATTAGTATGGATATATTTCTTATCTACGTTAAATTTTCGCCGAATATTCCTTTTAAAGGTCACGAGTCAAGACGGCATCTTGTAATAAGAAAGTCTTAAAATAAGAAAAAGTATCCATTTATAGAACACGCAGAGTGCACCGCCTATTAAGCTCCACTTTCACTTTGATTAGCGCAAGTGCGAGTGTTTAATGCAGGTGCTAAGTATTAAGGAAAAAATACGTGAAGACAGCCGTTGATCAGTGCGAGTTATCAGTATTCAGCGTAGTAAAAATGCATAGACGCTGATTACTAATCACTCGCACTGAGCAACGGCTGTCTTCAGGTATTTTTAGCTTAATACTTAGCACCTGCATTAAACAATCGCACTTGCACTAATCAAAGTGAAAACGGGGCTTTAGACACTAGAATTCACCGGCTGACTAGATAAGCGGTGATTTTAATCGCAACCCTTGATTACAATTTTTATATATTATCATGCATAGTTGGTTTTTTATATATTATCATTGGCTATCGAGTCACTACCATCGTGGCTACTAGGTGGTAGAGTTCTGCATTGTCTCGCCCGGATCTGGTACCACCGCCTTACCTATTCCTGTCGCAATATCGTCAGTGCTTGTCGCTGTCGTGTTCCGGTTTGGAGGGTAAGGTAGTCGGTAAACTTATGCATGTGGCATTAAACCTCGCAACAAGATAGCAACGCACCATTAACATCTTTGGTGTCTATAGGCGATGGTTGACTCTTTCCATCAGGAGACCCATCTGCTTGTTTGCTATCTTATAATATGAAAAAAAGTAAACAAAAACACCGGCCAAGTGCGAGTCGGACTCGCGCACGAAGGTTTCCGTACCATTATCTATAAAAAACGGCAAAATATACGTTTGTAGTATGTGGACCCCCCTAAATATTTTATTTATAGTCATTGATATAAAAAAAACCCAAGATACACAATCAGTGTCTTAAAAACGTCCTCTAAAAATGAGCGCCATATTTTAAATTGTGCGCTCATTTCAAATAGAACCACGTCGGTCGCGACACTGTCAATTTTATTACTTTTCGTACATTGCTTCCTAAAAACAACTATAAATCTTGCGCTTAAAGTTGGATATGCAAAAACATATATTTTTGACAAATCTATAACTACTTATGTGAAATTAGCGAGGAAATTAGCGACAATTTTGAGTATCAGTTTTGTTTGGGACTGTGCATCTTGAATTTTTTATATCAATGTTTATAGTATTTGTTGTTATAACGGCAACGGAAATACATAATTTGTGAAAATTTCAGCTTCCTAGCTATCACGGTTTATGAGATACAGCCTGGTGATAGACATACAGGCGGAGAGACAGACAGCGGAGGATTAGTAATAGAGTTCCGTTTTTACCTTTTAGGAACGGAACCCTAAAAATGACGCTCCTTATGGAATGAGACAACCATCACTTCTGGGTACTATCCAATCTGTTAGATTTTATAGATTAGACGATAGGAAAATAAAGGTAAAATAATATAATGTTTTTCTTTTCAATGGCGTGCATAAAATCTACAGATAAAAAAAACAATGACGTAAAAACACTAAAGTGCCTTTACTGTCCGCTTTTTCTCCCCACTCTTGGGCTCCCCTGCTAATAGACATGGGCGTTGAAAAGCTGTTATTTAGACATTAGATACTTTGTCATAGAAGGATGATGAATCCTATTTCGTTGATGAAAATAAAAGCTTGATCAAATGAAATAAAGCCGAGATAAGGCAACTTAATCTTAAAATAATTAATCAAAGTGATTGATAAGATTACGTACTTTCAATAGATATCTTATGCGCATTATAAATCAGCTTATAAGTAACACGCAGTGTAGATTACCATTTTTAATTATATTTATCTATCCGAATATTATGAAAAATATGTATTAGTGGAGAATTTTTGTAAATAATTTTTAAGACCGGTCAGGTATTCGTAACTACTGGAACGATCTTAAAAATTATTTTACCATTGGAAAGCTACACTATCCAGGAAAGACGTGGGCTACTCTTAAACCCGACTAAGCAAAGGATGTAATTATTTTGGGTCGTGCGGACGAAGTCTCATTTAATATTATGTCATAAAATAGCAAATAATTAGATGGTAAGTTGGAAGAGAAGCAGAGATAACCATCGCCTATAGATACAAAAGATGTTAATCATGCGCTAAAATGGCACATGGCACATGCATAAATTAACCAGCTACCTTTTCCCCGTGTTTGTCCCGGGCTTCTTTGAAGAATAGGCGGTGGTACCAGACCCAGGCGAGACAATGCAGAACTCTACCACCTAGTAGCCTCGATGTTAGTGACTCGTATAGCCAATCGGTCGCCTTTTACGACCTGCCCGGCAGAACGGTAAACTGTCGTCTGGTACCACTGCCTGACCTATTCCTGCCGCAATAGCGTCAGTGCTTGTCACTGTCGTATTTCGGTTTGGAGGGTAAGGTAGTCGGTAAACTTATGCATGTGGCATTAGACCTCGCCACAAGATAGCAACGCACAATTAACAACTTTGGTGTCTATAAGCGATGATTGACTCTCCATCAGGAGACCCATCTGCTTGTTTGCTATCTAATAATGGAAAAAGAAACTACCCTACTGATCTATACCTTCCAGACCAGAACACGACAGTGACAAGTTTTGGCGCTATTGAGGCAGGAATAGGTAAGCCGGTGGTACCATATACCAAGGCGAGATATTGCGGAACTCTACCACCTAGTAGCCACGATGGTAGTGACACGTACCTATAGCAAATTAGCCAAAAAGCCTCTTACGACCTGCCTTGCAGAACAGTTGGTCTATTCTTCAAATATGGCTCGGACCAACGCGGGGAGGGGGGTTTACTATGAATGATCAATAGGTACTGGGTAGTATAGATATGGATTAGATTTATTACTTTAGATTCATATTAAATGTTTAGTTTAATTAACTCGCCTCGTGGTCTTCTTGATAGACTATATTGATCATAAGCGGTCTTGAGATAATGAACGAAAACTTAAAAGATAGAAAATATGACGGGCATCAAAAATTATTCCCTCAGTTAATCCTGAGCCTTTTAAAGAATAGATTAACTGCCTTACTGCTAAGCATTTCGTAAAAGGTGAGAGTAAGCCAATAGCAACGCACCATTAACATCTTTGGTATCTATAGGCGATGGTTGACTCTTTCCATCAGGAAAACCATCTGCTTGTTTGCTATCTTATGATATAAAAAAAACAAGTGTTATATTTTGAGCTAGTTTTTTTTAAAGCCATTAAAATTTCTTCCCATTTACCGCATAATAGCTTTTACAAGACTGTTACAATAAATTCTGACACTTGAAAACGATCTTTCAAAAAACCCTAAAATATTCTGGACACATATTAAAATCTGCGTAAAAACTCATCATACCCTGAAAATATGAAATTAGCTGATGGTTCTACATCTTCAGACAAAGAAAAGATCACAAACATGTTTGCTGCTCAATTTTTTTCGGTTTATGAAAGTGATATAACTGATAAAACACAATCTACATCATATCATTTGACCAAATAGGACTAATTCAGTTTACACCCCAGGACGTGGAAAAGAAATTAAGAAAACTCGATTTCACAAAGGGCCCGATAATGTACACCCACAGTTGTTGGTAAACTGTGCAGACATTTTAGCTCAGCCATCAACTATTTTGTTAAATCGATCTATTCAAACTGATCAATTCCTCAAAAAATGGAAAGAAGCAAGAGTAGTACCAATTTTCAAAACTGGTAAAAAAGATTTAATATTTACTCTCACAACCGACCAATATCTATTCTCTCAGCAATATCAAAACTATTTGAGTCACTGGTTCATCCTGTTATGCATGCTCACTTACAAAAATATATCACTACTAAGCAACATGTCTTCATGAAAAAAGGTCAACATCCTCAAATCTTGTACTTTTCACCTTAGACGTCATAGAAGAGATTGACAAAAAAATGCATGTCGATGTGATATACACCGACTTTTCCAAAGCTTTTGATAAAGTAAATTATAAGATTCTCCTAGACAAACTGCATGCGTATGAAATAACCAATAGTCTTCTTGAGTGGTGCGCTTCTTATCTGACAAATCGATCTTCCAGAGTAATATTCCAAGGAAAACAATCATATCCATTTTCAGCATCCTCCGGTATCCCCCAGGGTTCTATATTAGGACCTCTATTTTTTAACGTTTTCATAAATAATATAACTACAATAATAAAACACAGTCAAATTTATCTTTTTGCTAATGACCTCAAAATTATGAAATCCATCTCAAATAACTCGGATACAGAACGTCTTCAAACTGATATAAACAATATTTATGAGTGGTGCAATTAAAACAAAATGTATTTAAATATCGCAAAATGCAACCATATAAAGCTTACAAGAAAACGCATTAAATTGTCATCAGAATACTCTATTAGCTGGAGTGAAGCTTCACGAAGTTACCACTGTTCGGGATCTGGGCATATCAATACATAGCAAACTTCGATTCTCAGACCATATTGATAAAATAATATTAGACGCAAATAAAACATTAGGTTTTATTTTAAAATCGAAAAAAACGTTTCAAAAGACCAGCTACAATTATTCAGCTTTTTAACAGCTACGTACGTAGTAAATTGGAATATTGTAGCATTGTGTGGTCTCCTATTTATAATATACATATAGACCGAATAGAGAGAGTACAAAAAAAAAACTAGTTCGCAGCCTTTCCTATAGATTTAAACCACCTAGACATATAAAGTCTTATATAGATAAACACAAACACTTCAAGCTTGAACATCTATGCGAACGCCGATCTCACCTAGACTTAATATTCTTGTACAAATTAACAAATAGCTCCATTGATTGCCCACCACTTTTGAGCAAATTACGGTTCAAAGTCCCAAATAGAACACCTAGGTATCCATGTCCCCCTTTTAAATCCGCTCAGTGTAGAACTAATCTTAGTCAGTCTTGTTCTGTGACACGCATCTCTCGTCTGTATAACGAAATTGTAAAAAAAAGCCAAGTCTAGATATCCATTTTGACAGCCTTCCCAGTTTTTTTTAACCAAAATTAGAAAGCCTGACGAACCCTCTACTAATAGTGAGAATATTTAGCTTGCTAGATTGTATTAGTTTAGTTTTTATTATACAAAGTACCATGTTTTATATGTTCAAGATTTTTTTTTATATTCATAGATATTTTAATTCTGTTGTTTCACTCAGAAATTAATATTTAGATTTTCTTTTAAAATTTATGTTTACCTAGTACGTAAACAACAAGTCATTATCTTACTAAGCATGCTGTGATTACCTGCTATTATAAGAACAGTTAGATATAGTACCCAAAGCCAAATTTGTATTACATAAATTAAGTGCTGTATCTTATGTTGGTAATCCAATAAATAAATAAATAGCACCATTAACATTCTTGGTGTCTCTAGGTAATATTTATTTCTTTTCATTAGGAGAACTATCGTCTTGTTTGCTATCCCATCAAACAATAAAGAACCGAAAAAGAAAACAAAAAAAAACAATGAATCATGGTAGTCCAGCGTTCACAGAAAACGCTTGGCAGAGTGCACTGTCTAACACGTCATGGATCCGCATTATTACATTTTTGTAAAGTTGAACTTAACAGCAAGCTGCGTAGCGCGTCAATTATTATTAAGGTTATGCATAATATGTCCCAGATATGTATCTGTGGGTGCATAAAGCTAATTGTGCAAAAAGGTCAAATTCAATCGAAAAGGTCAAGTACTCATAACAAGTGTCGAAGGTCATCAGTCGTCAAAGATTGTAAGAAAATAAGGGCGTAAAAGTAATTTAATTGCCGTAAAACTTCAAACAAACGACTTTCCATTCCATTCCACAATCTGATGAGGGATTCCGGAGAAATCCCGCATCAGATTGTCACTGAATTAAAATGAGACAACCAGGGAAGTATAACTTTTTGGAACATAAAAGAATTTAAAGATTGTTAATCTCGGTCGGAGGTTAAAATCGGTTTAAACACCTACGTCAGGTATTAAAAATATTTTAAAGAAAGAAAAATATGGACACTGGTTTTAAGTTAGACCTTAGTGCTACTGATTTAACGTTGCCAAAATTTTCCTTTAGTTTTAATGACGTCGATTGTCACGCCTTCAATGTGCATATGTAACTAGTTAAATGAGTTCACTTTTGCAGGTTCAATTCACATTTATTTATTTAAGTAAAAACTTCTTTAGCCACGTTAGACGATTTTTTGTAGGGAGAAATCGTATGGGTTCACGTCAGTGTCATCAACATGCTAATTTCTAAGTTAAACCTATAGCTATGCAAGCATATGTTCGTAAAATAATTTACTATTAAACTTACAAACCCAGTAAATGTCACTATAATAAGTCTAGTAAAGAACATGCTCATGTTTACAGTATATCTATAGTAGTACACATTGAATAATATATAATTAATTATAAAATGAAAATAATATACACACAGTGCGCATGCACTAACTTTGTGTATAGGTATTTTATTTCATAAGGTTCCTGTCCGCTTAGGCACAAAATAAAATATAGTTATTATGTGGCTTAGGGACTTAACCCTAAGTTAGGGTAGACAGCGTATGATGTGTCGCGCGCGACAAGAAATTTGACGAATAAGGAGAAGTTATATTTTGCATAACGTCATGGTTTTATCGTTGCGTTGTGTCGAATAAACGAAACATCAGTTTTTCTTATTGGTCAAACCTCCCTCTTTTAACAGCGTAAGATATGTCGCGCGCGATAAAAACGAGGTTTGACCAATAAGAAAAACTTATATCTCGTTTAATGCCAGTTTTCTCGTTGCGTTGTTTCGAAATAAACGAAATATCAATTCTTATTGTTCAAACCTCTCTTTTATCGCGCCCAACATATCACATTATCTTAAGCAGATGGTAAAAGATGGTAACGGTGTATTGCTAGTTTGTAATATTTTTATAACCGTTATTTTAAAAATATTACAAACTAGCTTCGTTCGCGTGACCTAAAATGGTTTCTTCTTTTCGGGAGTACTAACGAGTAACATAAACTTATTTTTACCAGGCTAGGCAAAAGGAAATTATGTTTATGGGCCCCTCAAACTAAGTCTCGAATAACAGCTAGTACTACCTATCATAATACAAATTTAATATAAACGAGTATTTTTCTGGTAACTTTCAATCTTAATTTAATTTGTTTCTCTTGTGTTGGTCAGGGGCTCCTTTGTAGAATATACAAATTGCAATTCTGTCAGTAAAGCTACGTGCCACTACCATCGTGGCTACTAGGCGAGTACTGGAACGTCTCCCGGTCTCCCGGAACCCGGGTATATTCCAGCCGCAATAGCGGCAATGCTTGTCATTGTCGTGTTCTAATTCAGAGGTAGACTTATACATGTGGCGTTGCCACGCCACTACACGGATAGCAATGCACCATTTAACATTTTGGTGTCTATAGGTAATGGTTTCCCTTTCCATCAGGAGAGCCATCTTGCATGACTTATGGTTTGGTTTTCGAGAGTATTCTGATGTGTCTGACTCAGTTACACCAAATACTATAAATTAGTGTAAATCTTATACACACCGCAAAATCTAAGTTATAACATAATTGGACGTAGTTAAACGAAAAGGATCCAACCCACAACATGGTAAAAAATGAGTTAAGCTCGCCAAACTGATGCTAAACATCAATACTATCGGCCAGTAAAAAACATTTACTCAGAACTAGTCCCCATGTACGGCACGTTAAAAAATAAAAAAATATCCAAATACAAACTTCAATATTAACTAAAGTGATTTTGTGTGGATTGAATCAAAAAATACCATAAATTATAAATTATGAAACAATATTATGGTATTTTTTGTTTCATAAATTATGAAACAAAAAATACCATAAATACGAAGCAATGAAATCTTCATAATAACATTAAAGCCAAGATTAACATGTAACCTTGATTTCAATGTAAATGAGTTTGATGTAATTCGGACAGGTACATCAATGCGCTCTTGAAATATAACTCATAACTCATAATATTTAAGATTTGCGCTAATTTAAGTATTTTTAAAAATCGGTCAAGAACATCAGAGTGCTCTCGAAATCTAAGTCATAACATCTATACATATAATAAAATCGTAGGAAAGTCAAAACTGTACATTGAATATTTTTTTAAAAGAATACTTGGGGCGTGATCTACAATCGATATCGAAACCAAAAATATAGTTTTTAGAATTTTTGTCTGTTTGTCTGTTTATCTGTTTGTCTATTTGTCTGTATGTACGTTCGGGGTAAACTCAAAAAGTACTGCATGGATTTACTTCAAATTTCGCATGAATATTACTAACAGGTCGGGTCAACATATAGGCTACATATTATCACGCTATCGCCTACGGGGTATGAGCAGTGCGGAGTAAACGAAGTCCGCGCGGACGAAGTCGCTGGCAACAGCTAGTAAATTATAATTATGATTTGCGTTAATTTAAATTATTCGATTTAGTTCGGTCAGGTATATCAGAGACTCGCGAAATCTAACTCATAACATAACCGCCCCGTTGGTCGAGTGGTTAGCGACCCTGACTATGCAATCAACGGGGCTCGGGTTCGATCCCCGACGGGGACAAGCATTTGTGTGATAAGCATAAATGTTTGTATTTCCGGGTTTGGGTGTTTATTATGTATGTAAAAGTATTTATATATGTATTTCTATGTATAAGTATCGTTGACTAACACCCATAACACAAGCAAATAATTTGCTTACTTTGGGGTTAAATCAATAAGTGTAATTTGTCCCGTGAATATTTATATTTATTTATTTATATTTTATATTACAAGCTAATGATTTGCTGACTTTCTTACAAACCGGTTTGGAGATACCATTCTTTAATAGCAGTTTTGGTCGTCGTATATTCACACTGCCATCATATTACAAGCCAATAATTTGCTGACTTTGATCAATTCATGTAATTTGTATTTTTTTAAATTGTTTAGTTAGTGAACCTAACTACGAATCGATAGGGCTTGGGTTCGATTCCCAATAGGGACAAATATTTATGTGATGAGCATAGATGTTTGTATTTTTGGGTCTGAGTGTGTATTATGTATGTATCTAACAGTATTTATATATGTTTTTCTATGTATTAATATCGTCGACTAACACCCATAACACAATCAAATAATTTGATTACTTTGGGGTGAAATCAATTTGTATAATTTGTCCAGCGATATTATTATTACTTATTGAACATGTTAAAGAACACGATAGTTATTGATCATATTATGTACACAAAAAGAAATTACAAACACACAAAATATTGCTATATATGACGAATAGAAAGCCCCATCGCCATATTTTTTGACCTGATAACGACTATCGCTTGTTTCTTGCGATAATCGGGACAACAGCTTTTCGAACCATCAATGGGTATACCTGGAGGGCGTTCCGGTTTTTTTTAATCCACCCAAAAGGATACGATAACGAAGGATGATTGAATATCACTCACTGATTTTAATGTGGTCATACATTAAAATCAGCATAACTTTTCGTCGGTTTAGTTTTTTGCTAAAAATATTATGAATATTTTGTTTTGATTTAGCAAGACATACAAGTTGAAGGTTTTTATACGCGTTTGCGTCAATCACTACAAATGAGCCTGACAATGATTACAATGAAGTCAATTAATATTCTATACAAGTATACGATATTGTATTCGGATATGGACGACATATACAGATTTACGACGTAATGACGATGCCATTGACGGACAACTTTTACTTATAACCCAAGAGCTCATTGATCATTTCAGGTTTTAGATTGTACTTTGCACAGCATATAGAATATGGAATTAAGATAAAAAAGATCGTTGGCAAACTGTCATACATCACAATAGCTGACTAGCGTCTTATAATGAGAAATATATAAAAATACAGCATATATTTCTCAACATTTATAAACAAGAGTTTTCTTCTGTGTGATATCCAGAACTTTGAGAATTATAATTTTTAAATACCTTAAAGGTTACTTTATGTGACGGTCGTAAATAACATGATACTTCAGTACTTAGTTTGAAAACGGAGTATGTGTAGATAATTTTGACACATATTGCAGTTTACGCACAAAATGTGCGTGGATTTAACACTTTGCTGCAATTGAAATCTATACATATAATAAAATTGTAGGAAAGTTAAAATACTTTGAATATTTTTTTAAAAGAATACTTGGGGCGTGATCTACAATTAACAAGATAAAGTGTAATTTTATTTACTTACTTACTCTAAAATCCAACACATTGAAATATTTTACTTAATTCTCTGTCACTTTGCTGTTTATGTCGCGGTCGGGGCCTCATATCGCCAGATCGTGATGCGTTACCGCGCTAAGAGTCGAGCTACATTTGTCAGTATCGCCTTTTTTCCACCTCCCTATCCTTTTCTGTCGCTCAGAAACGCCATAGTTGTTCGGACTAATTCCTGCCGCTGAATTCCACAAAAAACAAAAAACAAAATTTAAAGTTCCATCCTCACCACCTCGATGTCTGGAAATCCACAACCGTGCGCTTTTGTCGACACTTTTTGCCTCGCACTACTCCTTTGTGGAATCAATTACCCGCGGGGGTGTTTCCGAATGGATACGACTTAGGGACTTTCAATAAACGACACAGCCAAACATAAAAACAGACAAAAATTCTAAAAACTATATTTTTGGCTTCGATATCAATTGTAGATCACGCCTCAAGTATTCTTTTAAAAAAATATTCAATGTACAGTTTTGACTTTCCTACGATTTTGTTATATGTATAGATAAGATAGCTAAAAAGCAGATAGCTCTCCTGATGGAAAGAGTAACCATCGCCTATAGACACCAAGGATGTTACTGGTGCATTGCTATCAGAGTGACGTATAGTTTTTACTCCTTTGAGCTTAAAATACCTTAATTTAGCGGGAACTTTCAGGGATGGCCTACAGGGTCAACTGTTTACAGATTTCTTTTAATTAAAATCATAACTTATAACTCATAAGATAGCTAAAAAGAAGTTAGCTCTCCTAATGGAAAGAGCAACCATCGCCTATAGACACCAAATATCAGAGTGACGGGATAGAAATGACAGATGCATAAGTTTACCGGCTACCTTACCTTCAAAACCAGAACACGACAGTGACAAAACTTGAGATGGAAACTTAGCACACTAATTAAACAATCTAAGACAGTATCTTAACGATGCATTCCCAGTGGGAACCCATCATCAAGATACTGCTCTAAGCCTAGGTTCAATCTCACAGGAGACATCTTTAGGAAGGACTTAAGCTGAAACAATTTAAACTTACGCCGAGTTTTGCATTAATCGTTGCACAGGCCAATTACTTTAAATTCATCTCGAAAGAAAACAGTTAGCAAGTAAATTTATTTACAGGTAAAGTGTAATTTTATTTACTCTAAAATCCAAGACATTGAAATATTTTACTTAATTCTCTGTCACTTTTCTCTTTATGTCGCGGTCGGGGCGACATATCGCCAGATCGTGATGCGTTGTCGCGCTAAAAGTCGAGCTACATTTATCAGTATCGCCTTTTTTCCACCTCCTTATCCTTTTCTGTCGCCCAGAAACGCCATAGTTGTTCGGACTAATTCCTGCCGCTAAATTCCACCATCGGACATTGCGTCAAAATTTAAAGTTCCATCCTCACCACCTCGATGTCTGGAAATCCACAACCGTGCGCTTTTGTCGACACTTTTTGCCTCGCACTACTCCTTTGTGAAATCAATTACCCTCGGGGGTGTTTCCGAATGGATACGACTTAGGGGCCTTCAATAAACGAGCTTATTCATTCTTGAAAAGCCGGCAACGCAGCTGCAATACCCTCGGTATTGCGGATGTCCATGGGCGGCGGTGATCACTTACCATCATCTGCTCGTTTGCCCCCTCTACTATAAAAAAAAAGTTCGCTAGGGCGAGAAAGATGTTAAAAAGCGATAGCATGCGGTGAAATCCTCGAGGCAATAGCATTTCCGCTACCTTTCTCGTTCCAGCAAATGGCAGATCTGAGCGACAGAAAAGGATATAGCGAAAAGGGTAATTCTGTACCGGTAGTTGTAGTCCCCCAACAAATCCATGGTTTATCTACATCGAAACATATTCCATCGACAGTAAACTAGCTCGCTTCAACTTGCGATGCGATGTAAACCCAGATGAACTTTGTCGCGGTAGAAAACTTGCAGAAGCCCGAAGGTTCGTGATTCAGGAAAATGTATGCGGCACACATCGCGCCAATCCAAACCTTCGCGATAATATAGGCATAATATCAGTATTTTCTCTTAAATCGATAGGCACTGGCAGTACAATACAAGGGGGTGCATTTGGACCCTCCTTTTTTAAAGTAACTGTTTGAATAAAAACTGAATGCGTCTAGGTTGCTGTCCAAACTTGTTCATTACTGAGTCAATAATATATGTACAATGTACATGTATATTGTGTATAGTTCTATATTAGTATAATTTGTTGATTCAGAGACACCTGCCTGAAAGTAATCCTGGCGAAGCCCATGCTTATATCCAACAAATTCAAATTCTATTCTTATTTTTTTGACACTTCGCCTACTCTATAAAAGTAATCATTGCGTTGCGCGCTGTACATTACGCAGTTATATAATCATTTTGTATATAACGATAGAAAACCAGGAAACACATTTAGGATAATCAAAAAGTCATTTGACTGCGTAATAGTTTTTTTTTTATATTCTTAAATTTAATGAGATATAATAAAGCAATTCGAGGCATCAGTGAATGTAGGTATTGAATATTGTATATAGACCAGTGGTTACCCGCGACTTTGTTCGCATGACCTGAAAAGCATTGTTTTCTATTGCTCAGAAGAGTAAAAAATTTGACTATGTTATTCTTGGATAATGCAGCTTTCTAAATGATGAAAAATTGCGTATTTTTTTAATGTTTGCAAGACAAGAACAAAAACGACAGTGCTCTTTTAAAATTAGGAGAACATTTGAGTTGTCTATATTTTGTTTAAATGGAATTCCTATTTGGGGAAATTCGGTAGATTTCCTTGGAATTTTTAGGGTTCAAAAAATGTATACGTGCTAAATGTAACGTCAATCAACTACATTCTTGTAAACCACTGTTTAAAACTCTTGTCTGTACATCTTGGCGGTATGCGTATTTGTAAAAAAACATAAACATTTATTCAAAACAAATGCTGAAATATTGGGAATTCATGTTTTTTTGAAATAGTGAAAAATTACATGTGCCTTGCCAAAAACTCAACGTTTTTACAAAAAATGCTTATTGTATAGCGATAAATATCTACAATCACATACCTGATAATCTTAAATCGTTGCCTATTAAAAAATTTCGCAAAAAAAAAACAATTTGATCTACTGCTTGGCAAAACATACTACAGTGTAAATGATTTTTTGCTGATAAGATAAAATGTTAGTTGAAGGAATCTCTTATTGTGTAATTATTAAAAAATCTTAAGTAGAGTTAAAATGTTAATAATTTTTAGAAAAAAAATATATTTCTTCTGCTGAAAAGTTAAACTGTTAAACTAAGAACTGCTTATTATGTATTTTGTACAAATTTAAATATGTAAAAATGTAAACATTTTGATTGAATAAACACATGGGATTTTGTTAATTATAAGAAAAACCAAGACAAGCCCGCCGAGTTTCTTCCACTTCCAGTGTGAGGCCGAGTTCCGATCCGGTAGTAAACCTAAAGAAATCGAATCATCAAGAATAAATACATGGAAAGAATATTTCTTGAATTGGTTAATAAAATGTGTCTTAATATTTGAATGTAATTAAAAATAATTGCATAAAATTTCGATTAATTATAACTAATGTAAATATATAGTAATCTATATTTATAAAAATCAATTGCTATTCGTTAGTCGTGCTAAAACTCGAGAACGGCTGAACCGATTTGGCTAACTTTGGTTTTGAATTAATTGTTGAAATCCAGCGAAGGTTTAAAAGGTGAGAAAATATAGAAAAAAGTAAGAGCAGTTAAAAAGGCAGAAAAACGTTTGCCGGGTCAGCTAGTGTTTAAATAAATAATGCATATAAAAATTGTTAATATAGAATATATGGTAATTTTTAAATATTTGCACACCGGTAATGGTAGAATATGCTGGTATTTTTTATTAATTTTAATAACTTGTAACACCTATATTCTTGCAAATAAATACTTTTCACTTTCATTTCATTATCATTTCATTACATTTTTTAATAAAAATAAGCCGTTGTGGACCATTCGACAGATGTAAAACATCGAATCTATTTCCATCATATTTTCTCAAACACTCTTTGAAAAGTTGATGAAAATAGAATTTCTTTTTTTTTTTATATCATAAGATAGCAAACAAGCAGATGGGTCTTCTGATGGAAAAAATCACCCATCGCCTATAGACACCAAAGAATAATGCCACATGCATGAATTTACAGGCTACCTTACTCTCCAAACCGAAACACGACAGCGACAAGCACTGACGCTATTGCGGCAGGAATAGGTAAGGCGGTGGTACCTGACCCGGGCTAAACAATGCAGAACTCTACCACCTAGTAGTCACGATGGTAGTGACCCGCATAGCCAATTGGTCGCCTTTCACGATCTGCCTGGCAGAACGGCAGTTGGTCTATTCTTTAAAGGAGCCCGAAACCAACACGGGGAAAAAGATATTCTCAATTCAGCTTTTGTTTTTCAGAATGACTGAATCGCTGCTGGCCTTATGGACCTTCACAGCTTCAGCGGCCACGTGGGCGAGCAGAGTGCTTAGCCAGAGTTTAAAGTTGGGGGCATTACGCCCTCCGTCCTAAGGGCGTCTCCTATGACACCGAACTTCGGTTTAGGGTGGAGTCATGATTTTCGATGGGAAGGTAGCATTGTTTTGTGCTTAAGCTGATCCTTGACCTAGGTCTCGGTTCGCTGATGGGCGAAACAGGGGCCTTCGATTGTGTGTCGATTTTTTGTTTGGGAGGAAATAAGTACGTTCCAAAGATACAGGAAATTTGAAGTCGATTCTTTCGTTCCTAACTAACCCGCACAGCTTGGTCAGTGAGTAGATTAACGTGTCCTCGATGGAGTTTTTCATACAAATTTGTCAAATCGGCTGCCCCTGAGATAACCCTTAACCTTTTACTTTTTGGAAAAAGTTAACCTGTGTTTGCCCCAGATTTTTAACTATTTGCATGCCGAATACTTTTCTCACTACAAGGCCACAAACTTTACAAGGTGTGAAGTTAGCCTCCCATCTATTTCAAAGTCAGTTTTGGGCTTTTTTCACCATAAGATAGCAAAAACAGAGGGCTCTCCTGGTGGAAAGGCAAACCATCGCCTATATCGAAAACAAAGATGTTAATGGTGCGTTGCTATCCGTGTAGTGGAATGATAATGCCACCTGCATTCGTCTACCGATTACCTTGCCCTCCAAACCGGAATACGACAAGTATTGGCGCTTTTGTAGCAGGAATACGTAAGGCGTGGTACCAAATACACGGGCGAGACGTTGCGGAACTTCACTACACTTAAACAACAGAACTATTCCTAAAAAGTTTATACTTTTGAACTTCGGAACTATGTGAAGACGACAAGAACTCACCTTATTTTTATTTTGACAATGGAGGCTAACATCACAGGCTTAACTTTTACATCAAAACATTGCGTTGGGTCAGTGTCCGTTTCGAATGTTCTCTTGTGATGCAAGATGCGATTAACTCACGGGAGCGGAAAGTTTCTGCCGCCATAATTGTTTATACTGCACTATCGACGACGCCGGTCACTTTACAACACCTAACGTTACTCACGCTTTTACTTTCACTCACTTTTGGTATAACACTTTTAATTAGGTTAGCTTAAAAGTCGTCTCAGTGAACTAAAGTTTTATTGAATAAAGTACTTCTGATTTCTGATTTCTAACTGTACAAGATTTGGCATAGACCTAAAAAGTCTTGGATCAGAATTTGTGATGGGGCAATTTATTCTGAACATCTGTTTATTTATTTTTATTTTATATAGAAATATAGCAAACAAGCAGATGGATCTCCTGATGAAAAGATATAACCATCAATTATAGACAACAAATGTATGGTGATGAGAAAGAATAATAGCGTATGGCTATCAGTGTTGTGGGATTGGAAATCGGAATTCCACATGCAAGGGCGAATCCAGCCTTCGGTTTAGTGGGGGTCACACATACAAGGGCTGATCCAGCCTTCGGTTCAAGAGGGGGGAGGGTCACATATTTAATGTTCATGTCATGACATGCTCTAATCTTTATCTATTCCTAATAAATCCATACCTGGGCAGGGGTCATGACCTCCATAACCCCCCTGGATCCACCCTTAGTCACATGCACACGTTTGCCGGCTATCTTTTTGCCCTCAAAACCACAACAACCCCGTGTTAGTCCGGACTCCTTTGAAGAATAGACCAACTGCGAAAGACTAAACTAGCCAGTTTAGCCTTTTGCAGATGGTCTATTCTTCTTCCTTTATTTTTCTTTATTAGTCCTTATTTTTCCTTCCAAATGACCGAGGAACTGAGTGCTAAGTGCAAGTTTTTCTTTTCGCATTCGATCGTGAGCGCGTTTGGAGTTTACTAGGAATTTGTATGTGATTTGTACAGCGCCACCTAGTGGTAAACGTGAGGAACGAGTTTACCACTAGGTGGCGCTGTACAAATCACATACAAATTCCTAGTAAACTCGAAACGCGCTCACGATCGAATGCGAAAAGAAAAGCTCACACTTAGCACTCTGAATGTTGTTCGATATGTCGACTCCCAAAATGTCAATACTTGCTGAAGCTGTCAGGAAAGTATTCTCAAATCGAGGTGATACGACAAAGGGTGTCTTTTTTGCAGTTAACGCGCAAAGCTGGGTTAAATGTAACAAGGTTTTGACGACTCCATTCCGAGTCATCAGTAAGTCGATTCTCGACTTAGACATAAGCTTGTACCGGCTCTTTTCGACATGTTTCCGAAAAGTATCGCTACGGCCAGATTTGTAGCACACACATCACATAGCAATGTCATTGATATGCAGAAGAAACAGTGTCGGTAATAGCATGCAGATATAATAATCACCTATAAATAGCAAAGATGTTAATGTCGCATTGCTATCCGTGTAGCGGAATTAAAATACCACAAGCATACGATTACCGGCTACCTCACGGCTTACTCACCATAACGGAACAAGACAGTGACATGCAACCAAACTATTGCAGCATGAATATGTAACGTGGGAGAGTACGTTACAGAACTCTACACCACCCAATTAGCAGTCACGAAGTTATTTTTATGGAATGCTTGAACTGCTACAATGCTTATATTACTGCTTTTAAATGGTTACAGAAATGGAGGAATTACAAAGGTTTTCTTATTAACTGCAACCTTATTGGCTTCAGAATAAGTCAAACATGTATACAAGTACAACATACAAGCCTAAAATCTTGACCTCGTAGGAGGTCGTGAACATTTTATTTATAACAAATTAAAAATATAAAACCGGTATTTTTTTTAGTTTCTTGTCAATATCTCGGAAATATGCACTAATCGACTTGAAGTATTAGTTGTTCTAATAGAATTTATTTCCTACAACATTTCACAAAAGGAGGCAAAAATTCGCAATTTTTTTTTCATAAGATAGCAAACAAGCAGATGGGTCTCCTGATGGAAAGAGTCAATCATCGCCTATAAACACCAAAGATGTTAATGGTGCGCTGCTATCTTGTGGCGAGGTCTAAAGCCACATGCATAAGTTTACCGGCTACCTTACTCTCCAAACCGGAACACGATAGCGACAAGCACTGACGCTATTGCGGCAGGAATAACTAAGGCGGTGATGCCAGACCCGGGCGAGACAATGCAGAACTCTAACACCTAGTAGCCACGATGGTAGTGAACCGCATAACTAATCAGTCGCCTTTCACGACTTGCCTGGCAGAACGGCAGTTGGCCCATTTTTCAAAGGATTTCGGACCAACGCGGGGATTTTGAAAATTCTTTTTTATTGGAATGGGTATACCACGGGGGTGGTCCCATTTTAATATATTTTTTTTAATTCTAACCATAAGGGTACGTAAATAAGGGTTAATTGATTTGTTCCCTCACTAATTTTAATGTATGACGACGCATAACTTTTTACAGAGTGATCCGATTTTGATAACTCTTCTTTTATTGGATAGAACTCACCTCGAGAGTTCTCCCATATAATTTTTGTAAAAACCTCCAACTCCAAATGACTGCTCGCCCAAAGACCGGTTTCTTAGGCAACTTAGGCAGTTTGTATGATACAAGTTACAACAGACAAACTGTCTCAATTCATTACAAAAAAACTATCAGGTATTTTACGCATAGCGGAAAGGTCAAGTTTTGCTAATAAGTTTTAATAAATCTGAATTATTTTACGTGTGTAAAAATTTGATATGTAAAAAACATTTTTCTCTGTGTTTACGACGTTTACGTATGTTTTGGCGCAATTTACGTGCCTTAAAAATTACCTATACTTGGCTTTAAGAAACACTAAATAAATAATAAATCCAGCCCATTATACCTATCATTACCTACTTTATATGCTTTATCACCTGAATATTTTTACATGTCTTATTACAACAGGTATTGTAAACATTACGTTTACAATGCAACTATGTATGTAAGTATATTGTAGTATTGTTATTAGATTCGATAAATTTGTTTTGAATTTTTCGTAACATTAAAAAGCTAAACATATATGCCTACTGAAGCGGCGTAGTAAATCACGTGAATTAGCATAGCAAACGTGTGACAGCCGAGGCGGCCCGAATATGCGCGATTGTGCCCGAACGCACCGCTCGGAAGCATATAAAAGCCGACGGAGCAGCCATCAATTCATTCCGTAGCTAGCGGTCTAGCTTGAGAGACGGCCAATGCTATCCTCAAGTGAATACCGAAGTGGGTACGAGACGAGAAAGCCTATGCTGTCCGTCTTTAAGCTCACATTAGTGAAAGATATTGTATGCACCTACGTAGCTAGGTATTTCTATAGACTAAGACCTATACTGTTTTGTAAGTTTAATTAATAAATAACTGCAACCCATCAGTTGTCTTAGTCACCTCGTTACCTTCCATGGTACATTGTGGCGCCCAACGTAAATTCAAAATATTCAAATGGTTGCAACGAAAGAGAAACAACGCGAAGAAATTGTTGCATCCGTAAAACAAGAAGTGGAAAGCGGAACAAGAGCAAGAGGAAGCTTTTAACAATTTTAGAAAAGCATTAACCACTGCCCCTGTTTTAAAACAACTGGACAGCAACCTACCATACATAATTAAAACTGATGCCAGTCAATATGCTATCGGATTAGCTTTAGTGCAGGGGGAGGGTGAGAAAAAGCATTTTATTGAGTACATTCTAATCAGCGGTCATGCAGCAACTGACCTTTTGCCTAGATATTCAACAAATACTTAGTCCTGTGTATCACCCTGAACCCAATATGGTGAAAAGGAAAAATAGAGATTTAAAATTCCAAATTGGAATCATGGTCAAAGACAAGCACGACAGATGGCCAGAAACCTTGCCTGCAATTCGCTTCGCAATGAACACTGTCTTTAACGAAAGCACAGGCTTTACAGCAGCTTATCTTACTTACGGAAGAGAAATGAGAACTCCATTTGAAGTAGCTCATAACTTAAGTAAAATAGTCCAATCCGAAAATTTTGTGCCCGAAATTACTCCACAGTTAAGGAAATTGGCACATGATTTAGAAATAGCAAAAGAAAATATTGAAATTATGCAAGACAATAACAGAGCCAAATCCAATCATAAGCGACGCCCTGATCCTGGCTATAATAAAGGAGACCTAGTTTTGATTGAAACTCATCCGATCAGTCGGCAAGAAGGTGGTTTTTCTGCAAAGCTTGCACCTCGTAGAGATGGCCCGTACTGTATCACTAAAAAGATTGGAAGCTCAATTTATGAAATTGCCACTTTAAACGAGCCTAACAAACCAATAGGAAAATATCACACATCGGCTATAACTCGTTTTGAAAACAGAAGTGATGTCTGTCCAGATCCAGTTCTACCAATAAGACGAAGAGGACGACCAAAGAAAAAGCCTTTGATTTCGGATACTGGTACTCTCCCGGGACGTCATCGAGTACCAGAGGGGGAGAATGAAGCGGCGTAGTAAATCACGTGAATTAGCATAGCAAACGTGTGACAGCCGAGGCGGCCCGAATATGCGCGATTGTGCCCGAACGCACCGCTCGGAAGCATATAAAAGCCGACGGAGCAGCCATCAATTCTAGAGATGGGTTAATACCGATATTTCTCAAGATTAGGTGATACTAATATATTCACTTTCAAATATTATAATGTCTTAACTAATATGTCAGTATTAACTAATATTTCACTGTAATTTGGACCTTAAAGCAACAGTAATAAGATCTGATACTGATACGGCGGGAAAATATCTTAACTAATATTTCACTGTAATTTGGACCTTAAAGCAACTTTAATAAGATCTTATACTGATACGACAGGAAAATATTTTAACTAATATATCAGTATTAACTAATATTTCACTGTAATTTGGACCTTAAAACAACAGCATACCGCAGGAAATACGCCTGTCTCATTCGTACGTACGACGCGGCGTATCGTGAAAATATTTTAATATTTTCACGAATCCGAACGGGCGCCAATCTAGTGAATCCGAACTATTCCGAAGATCGAATGATATTATCCGATTCATAAGTAATCTGTGATCCGATTCATTTTGGATACCCGTTACAGATATTAGGCGAATATGAAATATTAGCATATTACAGTTCGCCGGATTACTAATCCACGAATCCTTTCAATATTACTAATATCTTAGCGAATACTAATATATCAGTCACACCCTTAATCAATTCATTCCGTAGCTAGCGGTCTAGCTTGAGAGACGGCCAATGCTATCCTCAAGTGAATACCGAAGTGGGTACGAGACGAGAAAGCCTATGCTGTCCGTCTTTAAGCTCACATTAGTGAAAGATATTGTATGCACCTACGTAGCTAGGTATTTCTATAGACTAAGACCTATACTGTTTTGTAAGTTTAATTAATAAATAACTGCAACCCATCAGTTGTCTTAGTCACCTCGTTACCTTCCATGGTACACTACTCTTTAAAGTAAAGTAAAAGTAAAATTAAATATAAAATAACAATATAAAATAAATACATAACATAAATATCTGATTTATATAATAAAAAACACAGGGTAAAATAGTTTAAGAATACTAAGGTTAACCTTAAATCACACAAATTTTTTTAAAATACAAAAATATTAACATCTATAAAGTTATTTTCTAAATGTTTTGTAAATTTATACAGCATAAACAATTAAGTAGGACAATATTATTTAGATAGATAATTTAGCAGTATAGATATTTTTTGTTTTTAATAAAAACATACCTTCATTAATGCAAATCGCTGATCATCATCAATTCCAACAACGGCGAGATTAGATACAGGTGCCATTTCAAAATTTGTAAACACTCGTTTCTTTAACACCACAAATTATTATAACTCAATAACCGGGTAACGTCAACACGAATCCAAAATATTGGCGCGAATGAAATTGATTTAAACGAATGATGAACATTGAACGCGAGCACTGAGCAGGGCTACCAACGCTAATCTTCCAAATTCCCTATAATCTCGCGTCTACATATATCGGGCAGCGGGTTAGGGCGAAGGTTCGGAAGTGCCGTGCTAGCACGATGTATCGTACATATTAAATTTCGTACTAATTTTTTTTAACAATTAACAACTCTTATTTATATTAGCAAATACTGTAAAAATTAAAATTACCTATAACTTTATATAGGATAATAATGTCATTAAAAATATATGAGACATCGTTTTTTTTGCTCGCTACCTTGATTTATGACAATAATAACAGTTTAAAGTTATAAAACTACTCCAGAGGACCTTTTTTTGGTCGCTAACTCGACAGCTTTGCGTTTTTGCTGCTTCAAATACTTATCACATAGGTAAATTCTGATAAAACATAAATAAATAACTTAATTAAATAATAATTAATTTTAACAACATTCCAGTTAACCTAATTTAACAATAATTTCCATGCCTAATCGTGGAACTGCATCGCGAAGAGTCTTGATGCGTCACTGCAGTGGGCGTTAAAGTGCGGTACGCAGGTGAAATTTATATGGCTCAGGATAAAGAAACAATAATAAAATGACAATAAACAATAATAATAATAGCAAACTATAATTTACTCGCATACAAATGTTTAGTTAAC
Organism: Apodemia mormo; assembly: GCA_036924255.1. NCBI lineage: Eukaryota > Metazoa > Arthropoda > Insecta > Lepidoptera > Riodinidae > Apodemia > Apodemia mormo. Next base: position 40,544,799 of record JAUPFN010000005.1, on the reverse strand, counting down.
TTCGTATATAAGCAGTATTTTGATACTGACATAGAGTATCGACGTATGCTATTTTATTTTGTTGCTTATTATAAAAAATTATAAATTTACACAAAAAATTATATAAAAAAAATAAGTAACGAATGTTAAAGAATTAAGAATTTGAGAATAAAAGAATTTAAGAAATATTACAATATTCTTGTCTGCTTTGTCATGAGCCGCACAAATATTATGAGCAGGTCGCAAGAATTTAGTCTGCGGGCCGCGGTTTGATGTCCAGTGATATTATGAGGTGTTATGATGTAAGCAGTTGTCGCGATGAAGTTCGTGACATCATGCTAGCGCGATACTTTGCTGTAGGCCGATATGTAGCTGCTCCAAGAACGATATAATAATCTCCACAAAGTTGAACTTAATACAAAAGTTAGCAGTATACTTCCACAAATGCAGCAACTGTAAAGTAAATTAAACAAACAGATGACTTGTAAAAACTTTAAAAACGACAAAGAAAAATATCGACACGCAGGGATTGAACCTGCGACATAGCTCAGTGGAAGAGCGTCCCGGCAGGGAGATAGTCGCAGGTTCAATCCCTGCGTGACGATATTTTTCTTTGTTGATTTTAAAGTTTTTCCAGTTTTCCCAAGCACGGAGTGAGTGCTGTAACACAAAAATAATAGATGACTTGTAGTTATTATTTAGTGTCTATTCTCAAAATAACTTGCTTGATTTCATTGTTGATATTTAAACTTTAATTATTTAAATTTTCATTGACTGTTAAGCTTTTGAATCACATAATTAATTCTATAGAAATCTTGATTTTCAGTAAAAGACATTTGAAGGCTAAACGGGTTAAGCTGCCATCGTTGTATGTAATGGAATAATGTGACAATTCGCTTAAAGGCAGTATATAATTTGAACTATTCTTTTAATTCTTACCAACATGGTGACTGATAGTAAATAGTCAGAAACTAGTGATCTGACTGTAACAGCGTATACGTTTGTCTGTGTTCGTTCACGTATCAATTTTAAAAATAAACACCCTGAAAAGTTCAGTTTAGAAAAACACCTAGAATTTGAATAAATTTTGCCAGCGATTTTTATTTGATGTTATTTGTATGCGAAAAAAAAGAATTAAAATAAATACATTCAAGCAACTTGTAATCAGAAAACATAACCAAGGTTGAATATTTGATACGATTAATGAACAAACACATAATGCGGCAAATATTCAAGCTAGTGCGTATTATCACTGCGCTTAACAACAACGGAAATTGTGTTTAGAACTGCTGCTTGATTTTCTCGAAGACATATGATGAGCTACTGAAGGTTGCGAAGTGAAACTTGAATAAAGTACATATTATCCGCTCAAACCACCAGCCATTTCCGCATTTTTTTTCTAAAAAAAACACGGACCGTTACGCGCACACGTTTTGAGTTCGTTCCGATGGACCGTGGTCACAAAAATAGTTTATGAGTTGTTTGAATTGAATCCAATACTGCAAAGCGTATATTTTTAAGAGGTCTTGAGCACTGCAACACACTGGTGTGAGAATGTTTAATATATAATAATACAAAATAATTCAGGTGTAACACGACACTTTGAGAAAAATATGACTACTTGTTAGTCAAGGATTTTTAATACAAAAAGTAAATCGATGACCTATGCCTTTTATATTTTTTTATATAATTGGTAAACATATACATACGGAAAAAATAAACAACATATATTATAGTACAAAAATATTTATTTACATAAATATTAATATATTCTTTTTTTCATAATTAATAGGCAGTTTTTTTCGTATATGTACTAAAAAATTTAGTCTTAGAAACATGGCTTATTTTGGCTTTATTTTCCTGCGCTCTTCTAGACCAAAGCCTGACGACGCCTTTGATGCGAATATAATGTTTGGGTAAAAATACGCTGGATTTTTTTAGGTTAGATAATCTATACATATAATAAAATCGTAGGAAAGTCAAAACTGTACATTGAATATTTTTTTAAAAGAATACTTGGGGCGTGATCTACAATCGATGTCAAAGTCAAAAATATAGTTTTTAAAATTTTTGTCTGTTTGTCTGTTAATCTGTTTGTCTGTATGTATGTCCGGAGTAAACTCAAAAAGTACTGCATGGATTTACTTTAAATTTTGCATGAATATTACTAACAGGTCGGGTCAACATATAGGCTACATACTATCACACTATCACCTACAGGGGAGGAGCAGTGCGGAGTAAACGAAGTCCGCGCGGGTGAAGTCGCAGGCAACAGCTAGTTATAAATAAAGTCCATACATTAAAAGATGTAATTCTCATAAAAATACTTTCCTAACAATACTACAAGGCAGTATTACTTTGCGAGCCCTTACAAAGCTCTGCTTTTTGCTAGTTTAATTTTAATGGATAATATGTTATAGTGATATAATAAGTGAAGTATGCAACATCGGCACAAACGTCCAAAGCGGTTTACAGGTGTTGAAAAAATATGAATTTGAGATGTTATTGTGTTAAATAAACACAATTCAAAAAAAGTTTATTTATGCTTTCAGCATATGAATAAGTGGAACACAAAAATACCCACATTTTATTGCTTCTGGCACTTAATTCTCAATCAATTATGAAATACTTCCCGTAATTTGGAGAAATATTTATTATTAGGCAACATTGACTATCACGAAAGAAAATAAAATGACATTCCACATGTTGAATGAAATATTAAAATTGAACTGACAAGTGACAGTTGACACTGACAGTGCGCTAAAGCTATTTATTATTTTAATATTTATATACTCGGTAAAGCTGTGAAATGTGAATTCTGAATTTTAGCGGTGGACAATCTACATTCCTTAGGACAAGGGCGGATCCAGGGGGGAGCCCATAAGCGAGGCATGACCCTACCACCTAGGCAGGGGCCTAGTGATGGATTTCTTATGGCAAACTAAGAATTAGACTTTAGAACCTATATTGACTGAACCTCAAATGTGTGAATATGTCTCTTCCACCCTTACACGGAGATGATAACTCTCTGGTCCATACCGCAAGGGAGAAGGCCGATCTTCTGGGCTCGTTCTTTGCGGCCAACTCGACTCTGGACGACCAAGGAAATGCACCACCTACTATCCCGCAGTGCTATAGTTCTATGACAGAATTAAAATTCTTGCAGTCTTCCGTACGTAAAGCACTTTTTTCCTTGGACGTCCATAAGTCGAGTGGACCGGATGGCATCCCTCCGATTGTACTTAAATCATGTGCTCCAGAGCTGGCGCCGGTACTAACACGCCTATTCCGGCTCTCCTACTCACTCGGCGTAGTACCGATTTCATGGAAGACAGCTTTAGTGCATCCCATCCCTAAAAAAGGAGATTGCTCTAATCCGTCTAACTATCGGCCGATAGCATTAACCTCCTTGTTCTCCAAAGCTATGGAGACAATCATCAACTCACAGCTCCTCAAGTATTTAGAAAAGCACCAGCTGATAAGCGACCGCCAGTACGGTTTCCGTCGCCGCCGCTCAGCTGGTGATCTTCTAGTATACTTAACACGTCGGTGGGCAAAAGCACTTGAGTCCAAGGGGGAGGCATTGGCAGTTAGTTTGGACATAGCGAAGGCCTTTGATCAGGTATGGCACAAAGCGCTTCTCGCGAAGCTGCCTTCCTATGGACTTCCTGAGAAATTATGCGAGTGGATCACCAATTTTTTGGTTGATTGGAGCATCAAGGTCGTAGTTGACGGTGCGTGCTCTGACCTTAAATCTATTAATGCTGGTGTTCCACAAGGCTGCGTGCTATCACCGACACTGTTTCTTCTGCATATCAATGACATGATGCGAATTCGCAACGTACATTGCTATGCAGATGACAGTACTGGTGATGCTACATACTGTGGCCAAAGTGGTATTTCTCGGGAACACGTCGAAGAGAGCCGAAACAAGCTTGTGTCCGAAGTTGAGAGTCGACTAACCGATGTCTCGAAATGGGGTCGTCAAAACCTGGTCATTTTTAACCCCAAGAAGACACAGCTTTGCGTGTTTTCCGCTAAAAAGACACCCTTTGTCGTGTCACCTTGATTTGGGGACACTCTCCTGACAGCCTCAGCTAGTATCAGGATTCTGGGAGTCGGCATATCGAATTACGTTCAGTTTCGCGGTCATTTGGAAGGTATGGCTAAACTAGCCTCCAAAAAGCTTGGTGTGCTCAGCAGAGCGAGACAGTACTTTTTGCTGGCCCATCACCTTCAACTTTATAAGGCTCAAATTCGGCCCCACATGGAGTACTGTTGTCATCTCTGGACCGGAGCTCCTCAGTACCAGCTTTTTCCTCTTGATCGCATTCAGCATAGAACGGTTAGAATCGTTGACGACCTGGCTGTTTCGAAACGTCTCGACTCGGGCATTGCGCAGAGATGTTGGTTCATTCTGTGTCTTCTATCGTATCTTTCATGGGGAGTGTTCCGACGAGTTATTTGGATTAATTCCTGCCGCCGAATTCCACCATCGGACATCACGTCAAAATTTGAAATTCCATCCTCACTATCTCGATGTCTGGAAATCCACAACTGTGCGTTTCTCTTGACACTTTTTTCTTTACACTACTTTGTTGTGGAACCAATTACCGGCAGGGGTGTTTCCAAACAGATACGACTTGGGGGCCTTCAAGAAAAGAGCTTACTCATTCTTAAAAGGCCGGCAACGCAACTGCAAGGCCTCTGGTATTGTGGATGTCCATGGGCGGCGGTGATCACTTACCATCAGGTGCACCTCCTGCTCGTGTGCCCCCTCTTCTATAAAAAAAAGAATATTTACATATTATATAAAGAGCATTATCTCTGTTTAACAAGTTCGAATTTTCGTTTTTGTCGCATCAAAAATACAGGATCTAAATTTTTGGGCACAATTTTCTTTGTTGCAACCAACATGCACTTACGGTCAACTAAATTAGCAGGGCAGTATAATAAACCTATGTGATAATTATTGTATCATTCTTAAAGTAGGTACTTAAAAATAAGATCGATCTTGACTTTTCAAGTAGGTATTGTATATAATTATCATCACTCACTGTTTATTTGAAGGTAGGCAGAGTAAATTTTACCCCATAATGTAATACTTGGACTTTTATCAATTTTGAAGAATAGACCGACTGCCTCACTCCTCTAGACGAGCTCTCATAAGAGGCGAGTAAAGGTTTAAAGTATGTGTCACTAACTTCATGAATACTAATAAGGTCAGTTAAACAAAAAAAATTAAATAAATTATTTTATTTTTTACAAATTAATTAGAATATAATTAAAGGTTCATTAAACATATTACATAATATTATTTATTTTTAGTTCTTAACAATACTTAGCCATATCATGTAATAGAAGAGAGGAAATCTCTTGGAAGGTTTTACATTGCTTTTTTATCCAGGAACTAACTTTATTCGAGTGATCCAAAATCATTACTTAGATTTTTTGTCTGTAGGCGGTGGTGATTAATTACCATTACGTGAGACTTCTGCTCATTTACCCTTTTTTAACTTCCCGCTATATAGTACGTAATGTATGTAGATAGGAAGTTATTGAATTTGCCCCGATTTTCGAAAATCATGTTCTCACCGGATCTCCACGTTTTAAGGTCCTAGGAATCTTTTCCAGCTATTTTCGCGATGATGTCAATATGTCTGTATGTATGTGTGTATGTAAACATCTCATAACTTTTAAACGTCTGGACCAAAAGAAATGCAGTTGATGGCATTCGATTGGATTCTGCTCAACTTAGTCTTCCTGAAAATTTGAACCAAGTTGGCCTAGGAGATTTTGAGAAATTTTGAAAAAACCCCAAAAATAATTTTGGCGAAACAGTACTTTTTTAACATAACTTCCAGATTAATGTGGCCTTTTCCTCGTAGCCAAACTATTTCGCCTAACTGATTTGGCTACAAGGAATTACATATCCTTATAGCCAAGCTCTTACACACATTTCCTCAAGGCCAAACTAATTCGCCTAACCAATTTGGCTACGAGGAATTACATATCCTTATAGCCAAACTCTTACATACATTTCTGATCTGATCTGATCAATCTTATAGGATTACTCAGAGCGACTAGCGTTTATCTGAAGACTACCTAAAAGCTTTATTGGAATCCTCTAGCCGTTTTGTACTCGTAGTCCATAAAGAACATATATACTAGGTATTCAGCCACTTTATTTGGTATACGATATCCGAATACCGATAACCTAATCATGAGAGAAAATGCACATGTTACTTAAAAAATATATATATTTTACCAGGAAACATAATAACTAATACTTAAAATATATCAGAGGTTTATGAATAAAACAATATTTTCAGCATTTTTTGACAATGATTATTCTTTACACAAGCAGATAGATAATATTTGCAGCAATACAAGACTATTAGTTACTCAATCTGTAATAAACAAATAATTTGTTTATTACAGATTGATCAAATCGGAACAAATAAGCCACTGTGGAATGGGTCTCCTGATGGAAAGAGTCAACCATCGCCAACAAAAACCAAAGATGTTAATGGTGCGTTGCTATCTTGTGGCGAAGTCTAATGCCACATGCATAAGTTTTTTCGTATTCACAAACATACATACATATCTTCATGCCAGATCCCTTATGGGGTAGACAGAGACCCGAGTGCCGTATCGTATTCGTATGTGCACAGGTATTCGGTATTCGAATACCTGTGCTTATTTATAATTAACAATTTTTTAAGCTAAATGTGTAAAACTAAACAAAAAAAGAATCAGAAATATGTGTAAGAGTTTGTCTACATGGATATGTAATTCCTAGTAGCCAAATCAGTTAGGCGAAATAGTTTGGCCATGAGGAAATGTGTGTAAGAGTTTGGCTATAAGGATATATAATTCCTCGTAGCTAAATCAGTAAGGCGAAATAGTTTGGCCACGAGGAAAAGGCCATTAATGTACCGATTGAGTACAAAAACTAATCAGCTCTATTCCTCAAAAAACTACATCTAATGTATAAATTGCATCAAAATCGGTTTATCCGTTTGAGAGAAATTGTTGACGAAAAATTAAAAAAAGTGTTTTTACGTCATAACTTTGAAATTTTTCAACCAATCATTTTTTGGTATTCTACAATATTTTAGTACAAAAAATACGTCAGATGGCATTTTAAGAATCAAAATCAAATCTAATTTTCAGAAGTTACAGCTTTTAATATATTAAAATTACGTCATTTTTAGCATATTTACTTTATATTTTTAAAATACTGTTCAGGCTTATACACTGATGGACTTAAAAATCTTACCAGCTTTTCTTCTTTAAAAACTGTGTTAAATACCATTAATTGGATCAAAATCAGTCAATTTGTTTAGGATTTATTACATTTTGACATGGCTACGAAAGTTTTCAACATATCGATTATTTAGCTAAAGCAATATTTCAGATCTCAAAAATTGAGTTGAATGTCATTCGAAAGATCAAATTCGATCAGAGTTTCCAAAATATACAACTTTTCAAAAATCAATATACTGCCATTTTAACAAAATAGATGTTTGAACTGAAAAAAACTATGTTTATAGTTTTTACTCTTTTGAACTTAAAATACCTTAATTTAGCGGGAAGTTTTGGGGATGACCTGTAGGGTCAACCCGCCTACACATTTTTTCCATTAAAAAAATCACATTACTATATTTTTCAACCATATCAAATATTCAAATTTTTCTTGCAATCAACACACTCTGCAAAACACAGTAGTAATTAATTATTCATTGAGATTTTCTAAGTAATTTCAATGTTTTATCTCCCAGGAATAGAAACCTCATCTCATAATCCACTGCCATACTGCTATCAATTAGATTAACGAGTCTAGCTATTTCATCACTGTAAATACAACTCCTCCTCTCTCTGGTTCATCATCATGTACTTCTTTATCACTTCCTTCTGGATCAGACTCTTCTGATCCAGAATCACCACTATCTGCATTTCTATAGCCCCCAAATTTAGCAGTATCTTCTGGAAGTTCAGGCATTTTAATTCCAGATCGATCTAATAACTTTTCTGCTGCATGTTGTACTTCTATCTGTTTAAGATGAAGATTCTGTTCTTTCTGAAGTGTTAAAGACTCCTCTATGCTTATAACTTTAGCTGGACCATGGACTATAGGGGGAGGCGTTGCAGCAGTTACTTCCCAATGTTTGTTTTTTTTTCTTAGAAGTTCTTTTTTAGGGTCATGTACATCGGATACAGTTGTTTTATATGGTTTAAAACTATTTTTTGCCTGAAGACTACTTTCAGTTTTTTTAATGATATACTTAACATGTGGCACTTCCCCAATATTGATTAAATCTTGAGGTGTAATTAAAGGTTTGTCTGGAGGCACAATTTTCACTTTTTTGTCTTGTGTTGTACTCTGACTCAGTATTGTTAGAACATCCTCTATCTCGCTGTCATCGTCAGAATCTAAATATGTGTTTTGATTTTGTCTTATTCTACCTTCCCATTCAACATTTTGGAGCGATTCCTTGTCTATATTTGATGATAATTTCATATTATCAAAGAGTCTACATGTGGTTTCTTCTTCTTGCTTTGCTTGTATTTCATTGAGAATTCTATTTAACAGAGACTTAATTTTTTCACCCTTATCTGCAAGTTTATTTACAAAAGATTTATTACTTAGTAGTTTCAATTGACGATCTCGAAGTTCTAATAGTTCAGGTAAAGTCTTCGCCGATAAATTTTCTAGTTTTCCGTCGATTTCAGTTCTCGGTGGTGGTGGCAAGATACCAGGAATTTTTGTGTTTATCTTTTTCATGGTTTTAACAACAGTCATATCCAATAATTGATTTAAAAATAAAATGTTTTATTGTAATTTATGCAAAATAAAATTTCATATATCTATTAATTAAAACAAATCCACTTTTGCCATGTTTCCACCACAGAACATATACTTCCACAGAACACAATACTCTTCTACCGCAGAACATATACTTCTTCTTGGTTTCCACAAAACAAATGAATTTATGCTTTATGAATTATGATCAAAGGGTATGTAATGTACATAGTGTTATGATTATGACAAGGAACTTTTATACTATAACTGGAATTGTTACGAAGCAATATTTAAAAAATAAAAATGTACTTTATTTCGTACCAAATAAAGTTGACATTTGTTTCTTACATAACAGAGAGGAAAAACGTTCTGAGCAAGACAACGACAAGAGTGGTTGTTGTCCCTTTCTTTCAATTGCCAGTGTAAATAAAACTATCTAGATGGTAGATTTTTACATATTCGGTAATCGTTAAATTCTTTTTATTCATACACGTCGATAAATAAATTAGCATGAAATGTATTGTAATTAACATAGTGAGTTCTAAAATGTGCTTATTTTAATTATTACGTAATTACTTATGCAATGCAAAACCTGTTTCTCAAATTAGTAGAATTACTTAGTAGTTATTTGCAAACTACGCATGGCCGCACTTATATATGGCGATTGGCGCTTTATTTAGTAGAAAGAGACACACTCCACCCATGTCGTGGTACTCTTTGGAACGATTTTGAAGCGCTTGTGAACATTCCGGGTAGGACAAATGAGTGAAGCAAAACCTTTGACAATTAGTAGGTAGGTAGGTAGTTTCCTTTATCTAAGATGCCCCATAGACCTACAAAGGTGAACGCACACTTATCCAAGCCGAACGCGCCGAACGAGTCGAACGAAGCGAATTTTAAAATTCTGTATATGAAATCGCATGAAACCTCAAACACTTACCCGCGTCGAATCAACGTCGAATTCATGAGATTTTATTTTGTTCGGCTCGGATAAGTGTGCGTTCACCTTAACACAGAAAAACCTACAATAACATTGCGCAATACTTTTATTGTGCAATAAATAAAATAATATTAAATACCCCCTTTGACTCCAAACGTTCAATAAATTCACTCAATAAAATTGACAAACCAGATTGATCAATATTTTTAAGCGAGCAACATGTCTGACGACGAAGTTTTGGTGACAACCATGCTGCTTATTTTGTTAAATAAATCCCTATACAATTCTAAACACTCTAATAAAATCTCCCGTTCTTTATCTCATAGCATTCTTGCTCGCCATTTTGCTTAAATTTACGACACAACCATACATAAAACACCGTGATTGACTGAACGCGGCCGCTCCAAACACTTCAGTAAAAAATATTGTGCAATATTAAGCCTACTTAGTGCAAGAAAAAATATTTCGCAATAAAAATTAAACCCCTCTCATACTTTCGTTCAATCATTGTGCAATCTTCAATATTAACCCCTATACGGTCAATAACAATGCACAATACTTTTATTGTCCAACAATTATTGAACACCCCTTTGTTTCCAGACGTTCAATAAATTCACTCAATAAAATTAACAAACCAGTCTGTTCAATATTTTCGAGCGAGTAATATGTCTGACGACGAAGTTTTGGCGACAACCATGCTGGTGATTTTGTTAAATGATTTATTTTATATTATTTAATTTTTTATTTAAATTTATATATATATATATATATATATATATATATATATATATATATATATATATATATATATATATATATGTGTGTGTGTAATGTATGTAAGTTGTTGTATATGTAAATTGTTTCAATGTTATTACTGCTAGAAACGGTTTTAGAATAAATTATTAGCGTTATTTTTTTATAGTAGGTAGTTGGATAACGAATAAATATTTGACCCACATTAGATAGGAAACGGTCAAAATATAACTGTTTTTGTCATGGTATCAATTATTGAACTTTATTTCTTTGAGAGAAAGTCATTAAAACTCGAAGTCAGAAACTACAAAAGTGAGGTATCATTTAGGTTCAATACTCTTTCAGTTAATTTTATAATATGTAATTGAAAATATTACATTACCCCTTGAAGTGGAAATTTATGCTTATTATTATATATATTATTTATTTATTTACTTATATAGTATAGTTTAATGACATTCGGCAAGATGTAAATTGGTATTTAAGGGAAATACAAATTGTCAACAAGGAGAACACTACACAATCTGCCCAATAATATGGCGGACAACATTTATTTCCGATTTCTGCCGCGCGCAGATTTATCTGGCGCGCACTCTAGTACGCTTTATTAGTTCTATTCGATCTTTAGTTTCAGTTGTACGAAATGGTCATGTTTCATGTCCGTACTAAAGTGTCTGTATGAAATGCTAAAATTAGAGTACCTTATTCATTGACGTGTGTATTATTACCACTGGACTTGCTGCTGTCAAAGAATTTTTGTGCCTATTTGAATATCGCAGTTTTGGCGCTGTAGACCGATGTGTGCGTCCATGGAACTAAAATTAGTGATTCCCACATGTCACCTTCGATAAATTTATCGATCGTTTAATATTTACAGCAAGGTGGGCTGTGGTCATGAATTTTCTGGACAGTTTCTTACAGTATATATATATATATATATATATATATATATATATATATATATATATATATATATATATATATATATATATATATATATATATATATATATATATATATATATATATATATATATATATATATATATATATATATATATATATATATATATATATATATATATATATATATATACTAAATAAACAGGAAAAATAAGAAATATAGTGATTCATATATAAAGATTTCCCCGTGTTGGTCGGGAGTTGGGACTCCATTGAACACTAGACCAACTGCCTTTCTACCAGGCATGTCGTAAAAAGTGACCGATTGGCTATTAAAGTCACTACCATCGTTACTACTAGGTGATAGAGTTCCGCAACGTCTCACTTCAGGTATTTGGTAACATCGCCTTACCTATTCCTAACTCAATAACGTCGATTCCGTCATTATCGTATTCCAGTTTGAAAGATAAGTACAAATAGCAACGTGCCATTAACATCTTTTTTGTCTATAGGCTATGGTTTCTCTATCAGGCGAGACATATGCTTGTTCGGTTATATGTTAAAGAAAATTTGTTAAAATATATTCTAATAATTCGTAAATTAGAGAAAACTGTGCAGGAAATGGTCACTAGTAATATTATTTCATCAATATTTGTTTGCCTTTCCTTCACGCAATATCGGTTTAACAGATTTAGATGAAATTGGGTATTGAGATAGAGTATATTAAGTAAACTGTAAAAATAATAAAAATACCGAATATTTCATACATTTAAATTTATAATGTATAATTTCTTCGAGAATTTGATTGTGATAGTATACCAAAAGTCCAACAAATGACTCGTTTATCTTATTTTTGTTAGACAATCGTAGCTTGCGGTTGACCGGAGGTTGCATTAATTTGTTCTTATTTCTTGTATTGTACAACGATAGCGAAAATACTCCTTTCATGTTTCTTTAAAAAATGAAGTTGTTTACAAATTCCTGTTTAACCTCTCGAAACTTTGACACGCAAGAGCGAATTAAAGCGCCAGGTCTTATCACTCGCCTTTTGGCGGGAATGGTGACTCGGTCGACTCGTTGGAAAAAAAATCTTTTTATTTCTACAACCAAGCCATATTTTCTCATTCTGTAAAAGACTGTATATTAATTGACATATTTTCTGTCTATTAAGGATGAAAATAAAGTAATCGACGAAAGTAAGTAGTTTTTATATTTACAAACAAATATTACCAAAATAACGTGAAAAATAATGAATTTCTAAATGACTTTAATTTTGGCTATCACGATATATTTCTTACAACGAATTGTCCAAATAGAATAATTAAAAGGCCTTTCTAATAAAAACAATACTTACATGAGAGAAATGCACCGTAAAACAACAAAAAAATCAGTTTTATACCACTAAAAAATCGATAACACACACGCGGTCCGCTCGAACGAACAAAAGTGGCTGAACTATAATAAACGACAATAGCAAATGTCGGACGGATCGATCTGACAGCTGACAAGGTGGTGTGAGATAACCTCAAAACGCGACTTTGTTTTTACTCTATTACGTTTGAGAAAGTAAATAAGTGCTATAGTGTTGTTATTTGTGTAGTTTTGTGTACTGTTTTTCGTGTTATTGGAAAAGGTTTGTAGAAAAGCTAATAGTAAAATTTAAAAATGAGCAAAGAAAAACCTCCCGATCCCCCTCATCCTCCCGATCCTATTGCTTCAATACCCATGGTAGAAGATACGTTTGAGTTTACACCAATAATGTCTGGCCCTTTATCCAAGTTTTCTGAGATGGAGGCATCAGTGAATAGAAAGAGGCCTTGTGAAAATAATGACAACCCACCAAATAAAGTTCCCCGCAATGAAGTTGGAAGACAAACATACACTGCCCTAGATAAACCTCCATACCTGGTACATGTGATGAAAAGAGAGACAGAACCATCTGCTGGCACCTTTTTACACCCGATTAAATTTGGTCTGTTTTTAATGAAAAATAATTTCCACAACATATTGCAGGATGGTATTAAGAAAGTAGGACGCAACCGCATATCAGTTGAGTTTAAATCTGCAGAAGATGCAAATTCTTTCTTAAGCAATCCAACACTTACTAATAATAATTATGATACATCAATCCCTACTTTTAATATTACACGCATGGGGGTTGTTAAAGAGGTTCCAGCAGACTGGACTGATACTGAAGTAATGGAAAACATAAAAGTCCCATTAGGCTGTGGATCCATCCTTAAAGTGCGCAGAATAAATAGAAAATTTGTGACTGAACATGGCAATGAATGGAAACCTACCCAAACAGTAGTTGTTACATTTGATGGACAGGTACTACCAAAACGAGTATTCTGCTGCTATTCAGCATTACCAGTTGAACCATATCGCTATCCAACCATCCAATGTTATAACTGCTGTCGTTTTGGTCATACAAAACAACAGTGCCGTTCTAAACCTTGCTGTATTAAATGTGGTCAGGGTCACCCAAGTGACGGCTGCTCTGTCCCTGAAGAACAGTCTTTCTGTGTTCTCTGTTCCGGAAACCATTTTGCTACGAGTAGAGGGTGCCCGGAGCTGGGTAGACAGAAAGCCATTAAGATTGCAATGTCTGAGAGATGTATATCATATGTAGAAGCCAGTAAACTTTATCCTAAGGTATCCCGTAGCTATGCTGATGCTATGAAAAGCCATAATGTAGGACCCTCTCAACACTTAACTGACTCACAACCAATGCCACCAGTTCCCAAACAATCATATAAAAAAACCATGCACTTAAAGCCCAAAACGCGTGTCCCAGTAATTCCGGGTTATGACAGACAGGCATATAATAGTCTAATTAAAGATATCACATTCTCTCCATCAAACAATGGATGTGCACTGGTAGAAAATAACGACTCAGAACTACATCATGTAAATAACACACACACACATAATAACCAAATTCAAAATGAACTGTACAACACATTCGCTAGAATCTTAGTTAACTGTATCACCTCATCCCAAACTGTACCTGACCACGTTGCCAACAATATGATATCATTAATTAAAAGTCTTAAATATGGGTCTGGTGCTCCTGCAGTGGAATATTAGGAGCATCAACAATAAAAAATATGACCTAATCAACATTTGTAATAAATACAGGCCGGCTGTGTGCTGCATAGCCGAGACCTGGCTAAAACCAAGTTTTAATTTCAACTTGCAACACTATCATTGCTTAAGAAATGATAGGGTTGATGGCTATGGAGGAAGTGCCTTGCTGGTTACTAGCAGGGCACTATTTTCACCTCTCTCAACATATAACATTCCTGAAAATACAAATATTAACATAGCCAAAGTGGAAGGCATTACCTATGTTTCTATTTACATAGCCCATCCAAATAACCATATTATTAATCAGCTTAGGCCCATCCTGCAAGGTTTGGAGAGACCATTTATCATCATGGGAGATTTTAATTGCCACCACTATAGATGGGGCTCAGATCACTGTGACAATTCAGGAGATCTGCTTGTGGACATGATCGATGACTTTGACATGTGTGTTATGAATGATGGCAAACCAACTAGGTTAGAAGTTCCCTCTCAGAACAAAAGTTGTGTGGATTTAACTATTTGCTCATCAGACATAGCCTCTCTTTTGTATTGGGAGAGGCTAGACTCTACTTATGGAAGCGACCACTACCCCATAATTGTCCAAATTCCTCAATATAATATGACTAACAGACAGACAGCACCCTTTCTTAAATACAGACTACCTGAAAAAGCAGAGGACTGGTCCAACTATTCGCAGTCATTAGACCACAAAATTAATCTTCTAACAAACATACCAAATCAACAAGACCTAGAAGAATGTTACCTGTCATTCTCCAATGCAATAGAAACCACAGCCAAGGAAAACTTTCCACTGAAAAATGCATCAATTAACAAAATAATATCACCCCCCTGGTGGGACTCTGAATGTACTGATGCTATTAGAGACCGCAAAAAGGCTGAAATGATATATAGAAACAACATGAATTTGGAAAATCTTATCCAATTTCGAAAGATTGTAGCAAAAACCAAAAGGTTTTTACGTAAAAAAAAAATCCAGGGCTGGAAAAAGTTTTGCTGCTCTCTTTCCCCCACCACCCCACCTAGTGTAGTATGGAAAGGCATTAAAAGGTTCAGATCAAGTTTCTGCCCCAAGCCTATCGCCACAATATCTAAGGAGGTTGCAGCTGAATTTATGGACAAATTGGCCCCCCCATATGTACCAACTAAAGAGGAAGCTGTAGGATTTGAATTTATATCTTCTACCCCTACTATACTGGACCCCCTAGAAGCCCCGTTTACACTTACTGAATTAAAGTTTGTTCTTTCCCAAGTCCATGACTCTGCCCCTGGTGTGGATGGTTTTCCATATTCATTTATTACCAATTCAGGTCCATTATGTCAGAATTATTTCTTGTATTTAGCTAACCGTATATTTGAGGATGGCAATATCCCTCCCTCCTGGAGAACACAGATAATTATACCAATTCCCAAATCAGGAAAAAATCATAATGACCCAAATGGCCTTCGTCCTATTGCACTCTCTTCAACCCTTTTAAAATTATTAGAACACCTCCTCAAAAATAGACTGGAATGGATAATTGAAAATAGAAGCGTCTTACCAAACACTCAATTTGGTTTTCGCAAAGGGCTCGGCACAATGGATAGTGCAGCAACTCTTGTCACAGATATTCGAGTTGCATTTAGTAATAATAATTCAGTTGCTGCTGCATTCTTAGACATAGGCTCAGCCTATGATAATGTACAATTTTCAGTTCTCAGGCAAAAGTTGCAAAATCTGAGAATCCCTCGTAAAATAGTACAATGTATATGCAACATGCTGCACACTAGAGAAGTTATCCTAAGGGTCCCTGGAGAAGCACCAGAAACTAGACTGTTGTGGAAGGGTCTTCCCCAGGGATCAGTGTTGAGTCCTTTGTTATATAATATTTATACATATAATATAAAGTCATGTCTCAATGATAACTGTGCTCTCCTACAATATGCTGATGATTTGGCATTATATGTGACAGAACCCCTCATATCGAATGCTGTTACTTCCTTAACTATCTCTCTTAACTCCCTGAATGAATGGCTCCTAAAACATGGCCTTAGCCTGTCCCCGAGCAAAAGCTCTATTGTCATCTTTAGCCGAAGTCGATTAATTCCTTCCATTTCTATCAGGTTACAGGATCAAACAGTACCTATTAAAAATAGTGTAAAGTTTCTGGGTGTAATAATTGACTCAAAGTTGATAGGAACAGATCACATAAATCATATTATTAAAAAATGCGAGAGGTCCCTCCCAGTGTTAAAGGCAGTCGCAGGAGTTTGGTGGGGCGCCCACCCGTGCACTATGAAACTTCTATATAATGCCCTTATAAGGAGTATCATAGATTACGGAACATTCCTGTTCCCACCCTGTAGTAAAACAGCTCTCCATAAATTGGATTTAATCCAGTCAAAATGTTTGAGGCTTATCCTAGGATGTATGAAATCTTCTCCCATAAATGCTCTACAGGTGGAATGTGTTGAACCTCCACTTGATCTCAGGCGTCAACTCTTTGCAGATAAACTAATGTACAAAGCAATATTTTTATCTTCTCATCCACTCGTATCTAAAGTGCAGACATTAAGTAACTATGTCAATAATCCAGGCTGCACATACTGGAAAAATAAAGAAAGCCCTTTGCTGGTTAATGCTTTAAACAAAATTAAAAGCCTTAATGTTAAGATTAATCAATCTCCCAAACTTCCAATATTTTGTTTCCCATATGACACAATTACATTTCAACCAAACATTCATTTAAACCTTGGAATCCCCAAAGATGCTACAGCTGCAAATACCTATTTTAATGCTTTTATAGAGGATAGATGGCAGGACTGGCATAAATTTTTTACTGATGCCTCTAAATTATCTCCTTCGGGCTATACTGGAGTAGGTATATATTATCAAAATTCAAGGATTTTATTACAATTTCAATGCCCCTCTGAGTCTTCTGTGTTTACAGGAGAATCCATCGGCATATTAGAAGCGTGTAAATATGTTGAGTCACATAATATTCAAAAAGCAGTTATATTCACTGATTCACTTAGCACACTACAATTACTAAACCGAAACCCTCATAAAGATAAACTGCATTCTGGGATTATATTACAAATTAAGGAAACTATATATACTTGCACCAAAAACAATAAAATGATTAGTCTAGCATGGATCCCAAGCCATTCTGGTATACCTGGAAATGAGACTGCAGATTCATTGGCAAAACATTCAGCCACTCACCTAGTTGATAGATCCCATTTTGTTATCCAATGCTATGACCTACTGAACCTTTCTAAAAGAGATCTCCTAAAGTTTTGGGAGCAAAGGTGGGAGGAGAGTAGTGTATGTAAAGGCAAACACTTTGCCTCCATCCAGCCTGTTATCCCAAGTAAACCTTGGTTTTACAAGTACAAAAATACTTGTAAAGCTGTTGTGTCTGTAATATGTAGACTGAGGATTGGCCACTGTTGCACTCCTGTATTTTTAAATAAAATAAGAATCCGTGACAACTCTCTTTGTGAGTGTGGTATTGATCAAGGTACACTCGAACATATTTTCTTTTCCTGTCCCAATAATGACCCATCTTTCCCATTATATGAACAACTCTCGCATCTAAATGTACCTCTGCCTATAAATTTTGCAGCTCTCCTTACTTTCTTTTCTCATGATTTAACCAAACTCCTAATAAAATTCATCAAGAAAAATAATATTAAACTATAAGATTTTGTTGTTTAATGTTACATGTCCTGTTTATATGAAGCCTTTCTACAAAATACTTTTTACATCATATTTATCATAACATTAACCTGTATCTATATACTTATATATATGTGTCTGTTGTTCTAGTGTTACTAACCACAGCAACTACTAAGTACATCCAAGAAACAAGAAAACGTGCAAAATTATACACTTGACACTGGCAGAATCGTCTCCAATACAGTGACGGTAGTTGCCATACGGAAAGAAAAAAAAAAAAAAAAGAAAAAAAAAATAGCAAATGTCAGTTTACGAGTTTGACATGACAGATATTTTATCATAGAATAAACGTCAAAGACGTTTTTATACAACATTAGACTTTATAATTAGAAATTTAAAGTTTAAATTCAAAAATTGAAATAATCGAGCGGCGTAAAATTTTGCCTTCAGAGTGACAGTACACGCAATTGTCATACATAATGTCTAATATTATTGCCTCCACGAGAGTCGAGTGGTTAATGAAAATAATACAGACGAGTCCAAATTATTTGCCATGTTAAGGAATACCCTATACTTTCACCAGTTACAGAAAGCGAAATTGTTTTTGTTGCTGCGATAATTCTTATATCTGTACGTTTTGTCATAATTTGCTTAATCAAAATATCGAAATGACTTTTAAAAGTTTCAATTATGATAGTTTTGATTACAATATTTGATAAAACATTAACTATCAAAAATATTGTGAACAAGGAGAGTCTGTTTTCTTTGGAGTCCAATTAACAGCTTTCATTGTTGTAGTCATTCATACATTTCCATTAAATCGACTGAAAATCTGCAAAAATAAAATGTAATTTAAATCATAGTTCGCTACATGAACAAAACTTTTCCTATAAGTGAGGCATATTTAATTAAAATGCAAAACAAATAAGACGACTATAAAGTGACTCAAATATGCACCTATGAAAACGAAAACTGAGTTTGACTACTATAGTAGAATATCGATATTGAAATTACCGATATGGCCTGTTGATATCACTAGTTAAGTCTAAGCGAAACAAAATTAAATAAACATTATTAATTCTGCCGAAAACCAATATCTCTGTTATTAATATAATATTGTATTAAGAGTTTCTGGTGAAAATTAGATGTTTTAATGACCATGTTACTCAATTTTTGATTAAAAACAGTGACTACATGTACGTACCTGTAAAACGAAGTTTTACACTCCTTTAGGTAGGAAAGTTTGCAATATACGCATTTCCTAATATCTCATAACTTCTGAGTACACCAAATATAAACTTAGAAATTCACTAAAACATTAACAAATTAATTAAAATGTATAACTGCCTCATAATATTTAAACTACTATGGCAACCATAAACAACATACGTCAAAATTAGTTCCCGAGATCCTCGTATGCAGCGTTTCAAAATGACATATAAAATTAGCCGTCATTTGTATGGGATAACCTGTCCAGTGGTAATATTATACAAGTCAATGACCTAATTATTTTATTATGAAATGTCATACCTATGTATGTAGATGATAAACGTGTTTTATTTTTGTTTATTCCTATGTCTTTTATTTATGAAATAAGAAGAATATCGTCTTAATTTTAATATGTGTATTCAATAAGTACATTAATATATGATATATCGTCTAAATTTAAAAATTAGTAGTAAAAAATAAACTATGACTACATATATACTTTTTGAAATACGAGTAGTTTTTTTACTAAAAAAACTACTCGTATTTCAAAAAGTAAAAATTAAAAACATTTGCACTACAATATAGTCATTAAAACTTCCGTTTTAATAAATAAAAGAAGCAAGTTTCGAAACAAATTAATAAAGTAATAAGATAGCGATTAACGAATACATCCTGGGTACGCTGTTTTGATTTCTTATCTGTGCAAAGAGTATACAATAGATGTATCCACAGAACAATATAACTAACAGAAGGATGTATCTGTCTGTGGTCTAGTGTTCTAGGTCACAGACAAGGAAGTTATATTCTATCTGGAAGGTCCACATGTACTTCAAAATCGTTCCGAAGAGTACCACGACATGAGTGGAGTGTGTCTCTTTCTACTAGGGTGTCCATACATATTTGTGCAACAGGACAATTTCATACTAAAATAGCGGAATAGAACTGATATAGACAGCTACGATAAATCCTGGATAGCACCCACGGCTATCAACTTTTGAAAGTCGTGTAGGTTAACAATGTCTGTTATCGCTCTTATTGACGAAGGAAAATGCACATTCATAATATGTTGTTTTGACTAACACCCATAATTTGCTAACTTTAGGGTTAGATCAATTCGTGTGATTTGTCTAATGATATCGTATTATTACGACAGGCTGTAGTGAGGTGGAGGGGGCCGGATTGCAACTATAAATGCTAGCATATTAGTAACGTGCCGGGCCGCAACACTTTCACTAGTTTTATGTACAGTTAACTGCCGAACTGCACGTTGAGGCTAGTTATTTGTGGCCTTTAATCGTTCTTCACCCATAATTTCTGATTTTGTAAATGCATACTTAAAACACGGAGAAAATTGTGTGCGCTCAATTCCGCTCTGCAAATCTGCCGCACTTTGCCCCGGCACAGTGTACGAGAGTTTATATAAAATGTATCAAAGTGATCTAGGCGAATTTTTGCGAAGCACCCTGACCAGCTTCGGCCCATCTTAATGTGTTAGAGCAAAAAATAGGATTATTAAAAATAATAAAAGTTGGAATAATTTTACTTGATATGTAACTGAAATAAATAGCTAGATTTGTTTTCATACTGAGCTGTTTCGCGGGTAAAAATTGTGGTAAAAAAATCTTTGCATGTGTGATCTTTCTGCCGAATTGAGCATTATACATACAGATAAAAGATCAAAATACTCTTCTAGAAAATATATGCATTAATTACGGACAGATGACAATTACATTACATTGCTTTAAAATTTGTTCAAGTGAAGCAGTCCAGCGATACTGAAGAATCAATAAAACCTAGAGGATACGGTGAGAGATATTGCAAAGTCTTAATGCCAGTCTACTGACAGGGTCCTGGATAAAACACTTCGGTTCCGGTTTCAACGTTCAAGTTCAAAATGTCCAATTCCCAAAATATACAACATTTTCAAAATGCCCATTTCCTAAAATGGTCCATTTTTCTCCACGTTGGTCTCGTGCTCCTTTGAAGAATAGGCCAACTGCCGTTCTGCCAGGCAGGTCGTAAAAGGCGACTTATTGGCTATAAGTGTCACTACCATCATGTCTACTTGGTGGTAGAGTTCCGCAACGTCTCGCCCGGGTTATTGCTACCATCGCAGAAGCTATTCCTGCAGCAATAATGTCAATTTTATATCATAAGATAGCAAACAAGCAGATGGGTCTCCTGATGGAAAGAGACAACCATTGCCTATAAACACCAAAGATGTTAATGGTGCGTTACTATGTATTGACGAGGTCTAAGGCCACATGCATAAGTTTACCGGCTACCTTAAAATCCAAACCGGATCACGACGATGACAAGCATTGACTCTATTGCAGCGCAAATAGGTAAGGTGGTGGTGCCAAATACCAGTGCGAGATGTTGCGGAACCACCTAGTAGTCACGATGGTAGTGAAATTATTTCTTGTCAAGAGTTAAGTAAACTTTTTGACAAGCAGTTACGCTATTGCGGCAGGAATAAATAAGGTGGTGGTACCAGACCCGGGCGATAATGCAGACATCTACCACCTAGTCGTCATTGTCGTGCTCCTGTTTGGAGGGTAAGGTAGCTGGCAGACTTGTGCATGTGGCATTGCAAACCCGCCACACGGATGGCAACGCACCATTTATATCTTTGATGTCTAAACACGATGGTTTCTCTTTCTATCAGGAGAGCCGTCAACTTGTTTGCTATCTTATAATGTAAAAAATGATGTGGTGTCGCGGGACACCAGGTAGGAACGAACTTCCTTCGGCTAAACGGCACTACTCGCTTGTGTACGCGACTGTCGCGCCTGCGCACGTCTCATTTAACGCTTTTATTCCACACATTTTTCTTACGGTTTTACTATCACATTTTTTTCAGTTCGGTCGCGCAGCAAAATCCCTATCCCCTCCAAGCCTGCCGTAAGGAACTTCGTTCTAAATACAAATATTCATTTTAAACACTAATCATCTAGACTAATAACAAGTAGTTTTTTCGTTTCACATCTGTAAATTATATTGAAATAGGCTGATAAAAACCGCCCATACTAAAGGAGAGTGTTCAGTAGTCGATTTTAATACCAAATATGTAAAACAATTAGGTACTTAAATATTGAGCTAATTATCCTATAATATGTTTATACTCATACGGACGCCCACGCATAGATATCATTTTTATTCAAATTATCCTTTATAGGCACTATTGAAGTTCATTATTTACAAACAGTGATTTGCTGAACTCATGACTAGACTCATTAGCTATTAGTCACCGCGCGGATAATAACGGTGCTTTCACTCGCTGTCACAGGATTCGTGGGATTCAAAAAAAATAAATGTGACCGTATTTTCTGAATATTACTCTACTAATTTTGTTGTGGTTGACAACTACATAATAGTCAAGCAATATTTTGATAACGTCATTTTCCTCTCTATTATACACCCGAGTAAATTTTCCATTATACAAGGAGTAAATTTTCCTTAAAGTAATCCTAAAAAACTGGTATTTTTCATTTTGTGTTTTTTTTATCTTGCGCGCTAATATACACCCTAGTACACCCGAGTAAATTTCCTTTAAGTAATCCTAAAAAACCAGTATTTTTCATTTTGTTTTTTTTTATCTTGCTGGCCTGTTGTCATCTAAAGAAAGCAATACTTTATTTATTTACTTATTTTAGTTTACTTTCTTTCATATTAAAACAGGGCGGTTACAAACTAACATCATAATTTTCGACCAGGGTGGGTTTGCGATCACCTATTTACCTTACTACTTACCTACTTACCTAGTGAGTGAATTAAACAAAGTTCTATCAAAAAAACGTGTGGTCGTAAACTGATGAGATGCGTCTTTATGCTTCTACAACATCAGATTCTAAATTATACAATCATGAAAGCATCATTGAGATCACAATAGGCAAAATATTTTATAGCTTTAAGTGTCCGAATGCGACCTCATGGCCGCTTTCAAGCGTATTAGATATTTATATACTTCAGTTTGTGATCACTGGATTTAAAAAGAAATATAAGCTAAAAAATGATGTCACTACAACTTTCCAACTAACAATGTTCTATAATTGAAATAATAACGCTTCTTGTTTGAGTGTAACATTAGTATAAGGTAACAAAAGGTAACTTTGTTCGCCACCCTGTGTGGTATTTTTATTGCAATACGCGACACATAAACACACCATTAAGTCATCACCCGAACTCGGGCACTATTTTCTAGATTTGGATTTAGCAGATAGGTTTAAATTTATGATTTTCTTGTTACATAATTCATTCATTGAATATTCATTCATTGAATATTCAATGCTTACTGTTCATTGTTTTCTCATGAAAAAATGCTATTATCTTTAAATAAGAAACCTAGGCTCTCAAGTGGTCTCATAATAAAGGCGGTCACGTTCCCGACGCAATGACCCTATATTACGTTTGTATGTTTAATAAAAATATATCTTAAATAAGACTAAATGATTAAGCTTACAACAGGGAATATAGATGGAATAGCATCCGGTTTCAGTGTTGATCTTATCTTATGGATTATTAAATCCTCGGATTAAAAATGACGGCTGCAAATTAAACTGTAATATGAATTTTTTTTCTTAAATGGAACAACTTTAATCCACCGTTGTCGAAGAATCTCATTTCTTGGGAACCTGCAAGAAAATAATGAACAATAGGTTAGGTATCTACTACTAGTTAACAGTTACTACCAAAAAGTATGTAGGTAATGTATTTAGTTACTACAACACAATGATTTTAGTATTAAATAACAAAATTACGTAAAGTAGGTTCTTATTTGATTATGATGACATTCATTAGGGACCTATTATGAAATGTTAGATTGAATTGTAATTTCTTTGTATTCACATGTCCGAATTTTTGTGTTATTATTGCTACCCTACTTAAGAAACTTGTAAATACAATAAAAAACTTACTTAAAAAATGAAATTCCGCAACCAGCATACGCTTCACTATTACAACACTTAACGCTACAATTTTTCACCATTTTACAACAGAAAAAACTTATAGCAGTAAGCAAAAAGAGGACTTTATGCTTTAACACACTTTAACTTAAAGTATCAGCTATATTTTTAAATAAAGCGCGCCAAAGCGTACGGCCACCTGAGTGTGGCCGTGCATAGTTTACAAATTACTACTAATTCTACTGATTTGAGAAAACAGTTTTTACATTGCATAAATAATAACGTAATAATTAAAATAAGCACATTTAAGAACTCAATATGTTAATAACAACATCCCAAAGTTTTATTTACACTGGCAACTGCAAGAAAGGGATAACATCCACTCATGTCGGTGTCTCGCTCAGAACGTTTTCCCCCCTCTGTTATGTAAGAAGCAAATGTCAACTTTATAGCTAACAAAATAAAGTACATTTTTATTTTTCAAATATTGCATCGTAGTAATTCCAGATATCATATATAAGTTCCTTGGTCACAGATTAGTCTAGGTTGGCAACCCTGATCGGACAATGGTTCAGGTTTTCCGTTTTCTATTTCCATATTTTTTCCAGAAATTAGTAAATTGTGATTTTTAAATTTAGCTTTCCACTAGACGAGAATCTAGGTACTATATTACCAAGTACTCTGTAGTCACGAAGCCTTTTCTTCAGATCAGTGTCGTCCACAGAACACTCCTATACTCTCTATCATTCTTTGGTGTCGTCCAAGGAAGTTATATTCTATCTGGAAGGTCCACATGTACTTCAAAATCGTTCCGAAGAGTACCACGACATGAGTGGAGTGTGTCTCTTTCTACTAAATAAGGCGCCAATCGCCATATATAAGTGCGGCCATGCTTAGTTTGCAAATTACTTCTAAGTAATTCTACTAATTTGAGAAACAG
The DNA here is from genome assembly GCA_036924255.1 of Apodemia mormo. Lineage (NCBI taxonomy): Eukaryota > Metazoa > Arthropoda > Insecta > Lepidoptera > Riodinidae > Apodemia > Apodemia mormo. The sequence goes on along the minus strand of JAUPFN010000005.1, from coordinate 40,519,597 downwards.
TTTATGCATTGAATAAGTAATTACGTAATAATTAAAATAAGCACATTTTGGAACTCACTATGTTAATTACAATACATTTTATGCTAATGTATTTATCGACGTGTATGAATAAAAGGGATTTAATGGTTACCGGATATATAAAAAATCTACCATCCGAAAGTTTTATTTACACTGGCAATTGCAAGAAAGGGATAACATCCACTCATGTCGTTGTCTCGCTCAGAACGTTTTTCCCCTCTGTTAAGTAAGAAGCAAATGTCAACTTTATTGCTAACGAAATAAAGTACATTTTTATTTTTCAAATATTGCTTCGTAGTAATTCCAGATATCATATATAAGTTCCTTGGTGTCGTCTCAATCTGTCTTCAATCTACCTCGTCGTCAAAAAACTACCGATTGAGAACAGGAAAATAAAAGTTTAGTTTTGTGCTGAAATTTGGATTTAGGAAGTGCTGTGATGTCTAAATTAGATTTATCGGTGCAAGGATAAACTTGGATACGCTCCTACTATTTACCTAAATCAAGCAAATTATGCCTAATAAATGCTTAGTTTAGCGATACTACAAACATCAAGCATTTGGGCTTATGTTTCACTTGGTTGTAAATCCGAAATATTCTGAAAGAATCTGAAGGATAAAATTCGTTAAAATGGATGTAACGGCGGTAAGTCTATATTTCTATAATCAGGACAATTTTTATGTACATGAATATGAAAACCAGAGTCTCATGACTTTTTTCGCGTGATAATCGTAAATTTTCCTTACTAAAATTAAAATTTAGACGTATAAGTTATATACCCTTTCGGGAATCAAACCCAAGCCCCATCAATCATGGTCAGATTCCCTAACCACTGGGCCAATGGGGCGGTCTAAAAAGCATTTATTTGATTTAAAAAGTTCTGTTTTTAAGTGTTCTTCAAAGAGACCCCAGACTGTGGCTCGAAACTTGATTGAAAAATACTAGTTAATTGAGTTGTGATAGTTTTATAAAAGGTTTCGCTTTGATCGTGTCTAATTTATGAGTGCTATATAAAATTATATAAACCGGTTTAAGCCAAATCTGGATTTGTGTGTCACATTTAGTGAAGATAAAAATTGGGAGTGACAAACGTCATAGAAATATTTGATACTAGGTGCAGTGTGCCAATGCCCACTGCATCATAAAAAAAAAAGTGTATCCCAGAGGAACAGGGGTCACCTAATTCTTTCAGGATAAAAAGTAGCCTATGTGCTATTCCAGGTCATCATCTACCTTTGTGCCAAATTACATTCAAATCAGTTCAGCAGTTTTTGCGTGATAGAGTTACTCTATCATGCAAAAACTGCTGAAACATCTAACTTTCGCATTTATATTATTCATATTGATAAACCTCTATAAACTGGTTTATTGATTAAAAACCCTCATAAATTTGCTTCATATGGAAATCTGTATTTTTCAGGTTAAGGTAGAGCCAAAGCTTTACAGAATGCTCCTTTTGTATATGCGTTGATTTAGGTTTAAAAATGAACTTATAAACAAGCCCGGGAGAAGACCAACATGTAGAGCATATATGCTTTATACTTTCTTTTAATAGTAGTAGTATCAGAGCATACAACAAATGCACCCAATATTAGCCGAAGATACTTGGTCTGCAATTTGATAGGTGGCAAGCCTAGCCAATCCCAGGGCACTCAATCCCAGGCAACATTGTTTTTATCAGAAAACTGAAAAAACACATTTTTGAATCCCGGGATCTCAGTCTATCAACACATACACCGGACCACTAGATTACAGAGAGTGATTTCCTTTAATATTATACTATAATCTACTAGCGACCTGCCGTTAGTTTCACCCGCGTAGCTTTTGTTCTCGTGGGAATATTGGAAAGGTTTACATACTAAAACCTTCCTCAAGAATCAATCTATCTATTAAAAACCACATCAAAATCTGTTGAGTACTTTTAAAAATTTAAGCATACATAGGGACATAGGGACAGACAGAGAAAGCGACTTTGTTTTATACTATGTAGTGATACTTAATTTCTAAATATTTTATATTTCTCTTTTTCTTTCAGGTGCCATTGCATTTGGAGCCAGTGCACCAAGTTGATGTGTGTGAGAAAAGATTGTGGATTGGCAACTTGGATTTAAGAGTTAATGAGTATGTTTCTTTGAATAATTATTTTTATTTCAAGTTTGTGCGTACTAGTCAGCTTGTTCATATTGAGTTTTTTTATACATCATAGACAGCAAACAAATTAGATGGCTCTCCTGATGAAAAGCGAAAACCAACAGATACCAAAGATGTTGGGTCTTAATGCCACATGCATAAGTTTCTACCTTACTCTCCAAACCAGAAGAAGATAGTGTACAAGTAATTATGTTATTGCGGCATGAATAGGTAAGGACGGTGGGACCAGACAGTGGCAAGACAATGCAGAACTCTACCACCTAGTAGCCACGATGTGATAGTAGTAGTAAAAAGGTTATGAGATTATTAAAAGAGAGAAAAATGGCTCATCTTATGGTAAGAGATCACCAGCGGTCATGGTCAATTGAAATGAGTAGTCTGGCAAAGGCATTGCAAGTCATTAAGAAATGAGTAACACCAATCGTTTAGCTCTAGTTTAGTTAGGTGGTCTGCCACCAAAACGGTTGGATTTGGGTGTGGGAAAGAATTTACTGTAGTAGTAAATATAATGAAGATAAAAGGAAAACTATAACTAAAAGGATTTACAAGTTTTTGAGTAATAATCGAATAACTCATAAAATGTATTTGAGAGAAGTTTTTATAGGTGAACTTGTGGTGCAGATATATCTGTGGTTGTTAAATAAGTGGTTAAATGCTCATAGTATGATAGCCCTCTTTTTAATCAGCATTATTGCATTTGCAACTTCAAAACTCTACATTGTGCATGGCGTGATATGCACTTTACCAAATAATTAATCAGAGTGCTAAGTGTGAGTTTTTCTCTTCACATTCGATCGTGAGCGCGTTTAGAGTTTACTAGGTATTTGTATGTGATTTGTACATCGCCACCTAGTGGTAAACGTGAGAAACCAGTTTACCTCTAGGTGGCGCTGTGCAAATTACATACAAATTCATGTAAACTCGAAACGCGCTCACGATCGAATGCGAAAAGAAAAACACTTAGCACTCAGATTGAGTACAGTAGTATTACAAAGTTTAATGAAGGTAGTCTGTTTTTGAACAATTGATTAAACAGTACCCTTATTTTATTACCGGTATCAATTACTGAAAATGGTCCGTGTCTACGGCAACATTGAGAAGTTTGATATGCTGTTTCACCGGAGTGGGCCAAATGCTGGCCAGCCAAGAGGATTTGCATTTGTCACCTACAAGCTGAGGCAAGATGCCATACAAGCTATGAATTCTTTAAATGGTCAGCTTCTGGGCTCGAAGAGGATAAGTGTGAAGTTTGCTAAGAATATGTCGGTAAGTTTATGTAAAAACATATGTTTAAAGTTTATTAAGTGGTTTACAATATAGTCTATACTTATCATTATCGATTTTCAGTTTGCGTTTAAGAATATGTCGGTAAGTTTATGTAAAAACATATGTTTAAAGTTTATTAAGTGGTTTACAATATAGTCTATACTTATCATTATCGATTTTCAGTTTGCGGGGTAAGGTTGCCAGTAGACATGCATGTGGCATTGCCATCCCGCCACATGGATAGCAATACACCATTAACATCTTTGATGTCTATAGGCAATAGTTTCTCTTTCCATCAGGAGAGCAATCTGTTTGCTTGCTATCATATTATACTAGCAAATTGTTACTTTTATATGATAGTGGATTAGTATAATAGATGGCGTTAGTAGTAATAAGATTCTATTAGAAATTATATCTTGTATGTTTTTAATGTTTATTAATTGGTATTTTTATGGTAGATAACATATCTAGACATGAATTTAAACTACCACGTAGAAGCTCAAACCTAAAAGTGCAATACTTTTTTAGTAAAATGTATCGCAAAAGTGCATAGATCGTCGCCTAGTGTAAGGCTCGCTTCACTTGCATAATAAAATGGAAGACCTCGGGCTTGATCCTAACTTCGTTAAGTTGGGTGATTTTCTCCATCCTATTTTCGGCTTTTCCAATTTGTTTACAACTGTCGCATATATTTTGTGATAGTCATAATTAACATATTTACATACATGAGGATGTTATTTGTACCTACTGCAGTGAATTCAATTTTGAGAAAAACTTTTTGACATGAAATCACTCCTGGGACCTAAAAAACTGCTTTGGGTCAAATCTTAAATCTATCTAATAAAAATACTGCCTTATAGAGCATTCACAATTAGCCAACAATGTTAATCCCATGATGTTGACAGGTAGCCAATCTATTAACCGCTCACACCACCAGCCATTTTCGTTTTTTTTTTCTAAAAACACACAGACCGTTACGCGCACGCATTTCGATTCCATTCCGGTGGACCGTGGTCACAAAAATGGTTTATGAGTTGTTTGGATTGAATCCGATACTGTAAAGCATATATTTTTTAAGAGGTCTTGAGCACTGCAATACACTGTTGTTAGAATTGTTTAATTTAAATGGCTTCTTAAGCTACAAAATAATTCAGGTGTAACACGATTTTTAATTCAAAAAGTAATTTGATGACTTTTATATTTTTTTGTTTTTTTTAATGCTTTTTATATTTTTTTTTATATATTTGGTAAACATATACATACAGAAAAAAATAAACAACCTATATTATAGTACAAAAATATTTATTTACATAAATATTAATTGTTTTTTTTCATAATTAATACGTTATTTTTTTCGTAATTTTTAAATAATTTATTTCTTTTTCAATTTTACAGCTGTTAATTTTTTTTTTAAATATTGTTTAGGATATTTCACATTCACATCATATGATTTTTTGAGATCATAGATATCAACACTAAAATTTACGAAAATAAATAAAAATAGGTACCGTCATATCCAAAGCGCTGATATCATTAAGTTGGTCATTGACGAAATATATGTTTTATTAATTGATATTTACGGTTTTTTGACAAAATTATTATCTAAACTGTTAGATCTTGAACTAATCTTGATTATAAATAAAGTTTACTTGTTGATTAATATGCCAAAACACTTTTAAATTAACCTGTATCATAAAGTGCAACCAACACATAACACACAGCACGAATCAAAATGGCGAACTAAGTTCTTTTATTTTTCCCCAAGAGAAAATTTGAAAAAAGAATGCCAGTTGGATGTTATTCTATAGAATGTTTCATTCGAAAACAATAAAATACCATAGAGTATTGTATTAAAACTGGTAAATAGTGAAAATGTTGTTTTTTTGTATGAAGCGTTGATCCCTATAGAGACCATAGTGTATTAACATTTTCTCAGAGGTCTTATTAGTTACCAAAGTGATGTGAGCGGTTAATATACCAGGCATATATTCAGTTTCAGAGAAGTTATATTTTCAAGAAATATTATTTACTAGCTGAACCGGCAACGTTCTGCCTTTTTACCTACTCTTATTTTTTTTCTATATTTTCTCACCATTTAAACTTGCCTGGACTTCAACAATTAATTCAAAACCAAAATTAGCCAAATCGGTTCAGCCGTTCTTGAGTGTTAGTGAGACTAACGAACAGCAATTGATTTTTATATATATTGATTACCAATGGCTCGAGGCACCGACCACACAGCCTATAGACGGCTAATGTTTGATTTTCCGTATTGAATGCATTCTGGCAACTAGCTGAGGTAAGACGAAGTGGGGTTGCAACGCCGTAATTGGCTAACTCAAGGCCACAGTGAAAGATAGTAATGTACAGAGCATCTGATTGGTCGACACTGATTACCCAATTACTACTCATTGGCACGTGGACATTTACATCGGAACTATAAGTCAGATGTGTTGACACAAGTCATTCGCCTATTATTAGGTGTCTATGGGCTGTGTGGTCGGTGGCTCGAGGTCAACTCAGGCTCATGCATCTATGCCAAACTGATAACCAATCCAATGTGATGTTGATAATTTAAGAGCTTCAGGAATTTTGTATTGTTTTCATTTGTTATTTTCCGTTCTTTTTTCTGTATTGTAATTTTTTTTGTGTACACTAAAATGTTTTAACCTCAATTTTTCCTTTTTAGGAAGATCAAGACAAATCAAAACCAGAACTAGGAATAACAGCATTAACAGCAGCAAAACCTGAAATGAAGCTAAGTAAGAAAACTGCCATCCAATCAATTGAAGCCAAGTTAAAGAGGATGGAGAATTTGAAAGCAGGAGATGATTTCGCCATAAACAAATTAGCTGCGAATGAAGCGCCTATAATTGCCCAATATCAAACAAAACAACACCAACCTAACAAAACTATTAGTTCATTTAAAAGACGGCATCCTTATCATAAAAAGAGATAAAATATTTAATAGAATGTGTATAATAAAACCCAACTATAATTTATGTCAGTATTAATATTGTGAACTATTTTGTTTGATTGTTTGGAACACTGACATCCATATCACTACACAGTATATAACAAAGTTGCTTTCCGCTGACTGTCCCTATTTATGCTTAGATCTTCAAAACCACGGATTTTGTTGCGGTTTTTTTTAATAGTGATTCAAGAGGAAGGTTTATATGTATAATAACATTTTATGGCAAAGCAATGTTTGCCGGGTCAGCTTATTTTATTTAAAGTTATAAAAAGGAATATTTAATTTTTATATCATAAGATAGCAAACAGGCAGATGGGTGTCCTGATGGAAAGAGTTGACCATCGGCTATAGACACCAAAGATGTTAATGGTGCGTTGCTATTTTGTGGCGAGGTCTATTGCCACATGCATAAGTTTACCTGCTACCTTACCCTCCAAACTGGAACACGACAGTGAAAAGTGCTGACGCTATTGCGGCAGGAATAGGTAAGGCGGTGGTACCAGACCTGTGCGAGACAATGCAGAACTCTACCACCTAGTACATACCTAAACCTCAGTTTCTCTAGATTTAATGTACAATTTTCAATTTTATATTAATATCTTTATTATCTATAGATGAACTATTGTCTTTTTTCATGGACGGAGCAATCTACTTTTTGCCATACACATATCTGTATGCCTAACAGGGTAGGCACAATATGAACAATATAATAAATAATAAGTTAGAGTACCATATATGTATACCGATCCAAGCAGACTTGCCATGCTTATTTCATGATCACATAAACGCGCAGGTTTCGGGAATGATCTATTATTACAGTTATAGTTATTCAGACAGCACCTAATCATTTAGATAAATTTGCTGTCCAATGCTTTATAAACCCTTTACATATATTGAAGAGGCTTAAAAGACTATTGGGGACTAAGAAAAAAATGGCTTTTTACATCAGGAGTGCCATCTGCTTGCATGCTACCTGATATATACTTAAAAATTTTACAATACTTAACGTGAACTTTTGACTATAACTTTGGCAAAAATATACTTTTTTTACAAAGGTAAGATACATTAATAAATTTTGTAACGTTAATAATTGCTGTACCAGCTAAGCAACCTTCGATGTTACAATATGTAAATTTCAAATAGATCTTAAATCACATTCAAAGGATTATTTATATAATACCATTATATTTGAGTTTCAACCTCATAAAATATGGTCTCATTGTAATCGTTGCACAAGCCAACTGCTTTAAAGTAATTTCTGTCAAAAAAGCTTCTCATACTCTGTGGACATTGGTCCTGAGATAATATACCTTTCCTCTACACCTAAAAGATCTTTCTTTTTGTCATTGACATGACTTTATTCTTTGTGGTGACGTTCACCTCGAACGATTACTTACCACCCCAAGGGGACTGCCATTTGCACCAGAAATTTAAAAATACTTTTATAATAAATATTTAAATTACTACTTGCTACTTAGTTTTTAGTAGAGATGCACCGAGTACTCTGTTATTAATTAGTACTCTGCATATTCAGTATTCTGTTAGTTGTACTTGCTTGCATAATGAATACTCAGTGATAATAAGAAAGTATTTTATTTAGATAGATATTATTACTGTAATAGCATAGGATAATAACTAAGCAGATGGTTTTGTGATAGCGATATCTGCCGCTTTTTAAAATCTACATCATAAGCTTTGGTAAGGCATAACTTTACTCTGTTAGCGTACAAGCTTACAAATTAAGTAATGGGATGAGAATGAGGACAAGGTATATCAGTAGGTTAATCATGAGCAAATTTAAAATTGTGTCCCTGCCTCAAAACTACATCCGCATAGATCAGGATTTCAGACAAGTACTTTTGCTTATATAAAATTGGGTTAAATTCAAAATTCAGTTCAACTTACACTCGGTCTATCTCTAAGTTTTACAATAAGAGTCACACTTCTAATTAATAATATCTATAGTTTTAAGAATAACATTAATTTATTGTATTCTAACTTATTTCTAGTTTGTATTTTTTATACTTTTTTTTCTAATTTAAAATTTAAAAATGACCTCAAAAGTTTAAGACGGTTATCTGTATAAACTTATGACTGCTTTAAATAATTAATTAAAAGTGTAGTTACCACTATACTATGAATGAGTTTATATTAAAATTTTATGCCATTGTTGAATCCCATAACGTAAGTATTAAAAACCCTGCCCAACCGAGTGTTATATAGGTATATATCGACACTTGAAAGGAAATCTTCACTAAGCGACATTGAAGTAACCTTTACAGGAGAGTGATTTAAAGTTCAAATATAAAAAAAGACATGAAAAATCACCTAATTGTAATACATTTAATTACAACGAATTGTAATTACTTTAATTACAATTAAATTAGGTGATTTTTATGATTTTTTTATTTTATATTTGAACTTTAAATCACTCTCCTGTAAAGTTTACTCAATGTGAAGATTACCTTTCAAGCGATATGTATACCTATATAATGTTTAAGACACTTAAAAATATAAGAATTAAAATGTTATTTATCATATTTTAAAATGTTCCATTTTAGTACAAAAATTAGGTTATTTTCTCATAAATTAAGCAAATATTTTGAAATTGTATCTGTCAATATCTATAAAATATTTACACTATGTAATTATTTTAATCTAGCGGAAAATGAATGTCAATCAGACTGGGTTTTTGTTCTCACTGTTTAACAAAATTTTGTGAATTATAGAAGTTTATAAATTGCCTAATGTATTGCCAAAATCTATTTATAAATTATAATAACTTTCAGTGATTATTAAATTTCTGATAATAAATAATAATGCAAAGATATATGATTTACACTATATAATTAATTATTTTAATCTAGCGGAACATGAATGTCAATCACACTGGGTTTTTGTTCTCACTGTTTAACAAAATTTTGTGAATTTTTGCCTTATGTATTGCCAAAATCTGTTTATAAATTATAATAAATTTCAGTGTTTATTAAATTTCTGATAATAAATAATAATGCAAAGATATATGATTTACACTATATAATTAATTATTTTAATCTAGCGGAACATGAATGTCAATCACACTGGGTTTTTGTTCTCACTGTTTAACAAAATTTTGTGAATTTTTGCCTTATGTATTGCCAAAATCTGTTTATAAATTATAATAAATTTCAGTGTTTATTAAATTTCTGATAATAAATAATACAAAGATATATGATATACCGTAGGTGTTCAGTAGTATGTTCAATAAGTCGTGTTACGATTGAAAAATGAACTTAGTATATTATGTGAATAAAAAACTATTCATAAACATTTATTCACTATTGCGTACTATACTATATATACAGGCTGTTTTTTAGCCGTGGGTTGGAATCAAACCTGTAAAAATTCACACATATATAACAAATAACCATATTCAAAAAAAATTAAGTGTTAAATAACCAGGAAAAAGTAATTAAAATAATTTTTCGCAACTCATCCCCTTACGATCACGACTCACAAATCTTCCTAATATCAGTAGTATGTAGGCAGATAATGTAAATGTAAATCTACCTACTTGTTTAAAAATAGTGTGAATTTTGATTCATTGCCCTTCATACTTTTGTTCCTGGTTTAGTTACATTAGGAAGGAAAGGCAAAAATATCTAGGCACTAAATAAAGAAAACAACGGAATTGGCAAGTACAAACATTTGTATCAGGACCGCGATCGCCACACTCACACATAAAATAAGCATGATTGCATATAAACTACTAATGCAAACATTGTTTCATTGGTCGTTTTCATTTTAAACAACAGTAATCCGAAACACACAAAGAGAACATTTAAAAATATACCAAACTGCGTTACAATAAATTTTATTTTGCTACAAAAAAAAGAGTATTTACGTCCTTTTGTAGTCTATTCAAAATAGACTCATCTATTTGTACAATAGTGAAACTTAAGATCGTAATAGTTTCGCTATTCTACAATAGATGGCAGCATTGATTTTTCCGTAGTTTTCTGTTGATCATATTTGAGTAGAGAACTTTCTAGAACGATATACGTAATGACTGTCATTACGTATATCTTTCTAGAAAAATTAGGTCAACCTAAAATGAACGTTATATGTAAGGTGTACGGCTGATTTTAGCTTGACTTTCTATTATATCATTAGAGATTATATTAAATCAGGAATTTAATTAAAATAAAATGAAAATTGTACTTTCGAATGATATGAAATATCTCCATTTTTAATCATCTGTATTCTACTATCATTTCTGCATTCAAGGATGGCACAATACGGCATAATTCAGTGTATAATAGATTTTCGCACGACGGCTATCTCCTAATGATATGGTAAGTATCACTAAGGCAATTTAGAGTAAAAGCGCATAATAGTGACGCACGCGGCACGCCCACTCTTCACTTCCCCTTGTTTTCTTTATTTCGTGATAATAAGTATTATTTTAAGCGTGTTATAATTTTAAAATGAAGCCCGGCACAAATAAAAGTGTAGGACACAGCTAATACTTACCTTAGTATTTCTGGTGTAAATGGAATCATCCTCTTCACAACGATTGAACCTGATTAATTATTAACATTTTACAATAATTTCAATGGTTGAATTATTCTTCTGCATTTGGTGATTTGGGACATATAATCATTACCTAATGCATAGGCATGTACCATATCCCAATATTCTTTATTGGAACACTGATAAGATGACATTGTTATTATTCAAACACTCACAAAAATTCGCGAGGGGGTTTATTGCATTACATATCCGAACGTTGCGACGCACGTTGCATAACTGAAGGCGCGGGGGCTCCGCGACCGGCGCTGGCGTTTGCCACAGTAACTATTATGTAATATGCGCTAGAGTAGCGTAGTTAATTGACCCACACGCGAACGTACGTATCTATAGAAATATGATTCAAGTATTTTATGGGATAATTAGGTCAAAAACTAAGGTCATATATTTTATACCTACATATTTGGGCTCAGAATCGAATACTGAGTACATTCCTTCAATAGGTCCCATGGCTAAAAAACAACCTGTATATTCTATACAAATATGTAATTTCTAATATTGTTAAAAATAAAGATTATATTTTATGACCATCAATTCAGAAGGATGTTTTTGTTAAGAGGCAGTTCATACTTTAGACCAACTTTTGACGAGAAATCAAAATTTTCCAACTCCTCACTTTTCATATTATAAGGTACTTTTATTTAATTAAATGGTACCATTAGATAGTTTAATCTTTTAAATATTGCCTCAATGAAACAGATTTTTTAATCATCAATTTTATTTCTTATAATAAATGTTCTCCGAAATCAAGTTTCGACAATTACGCAAGGAAGCTATTTTTCCAAAAGGTAAGGCTACTGCTAGAATCAACAAACTTAATTAGAAACGAACGAAACATTAACTGGGTTTTTTGTTATCAAAAAATGACATTACTATAGAAATTGGCATAGAATAAAACTTTTCTATTCTTATGCAGAAATAAGCACGTAAATAATATATATTTTTTTTATTTCAAAAATAAAAGAGAATACTGTAAAATCCGCTACGTCCGTGTGTTTAGTTTTTTATTTTCAAATTTTTTTTTATTTAAATAGGTACACTTAGGTGTACATGCAGTATGATATAGAACACTAATATCATTGTAATAGAACTGTTTGAATGTTATATTTTGTTCTTCAAAAAAATTAGGGCATTTTTTTAAACATTTTTTTTTTGTTGACATTACTAATTTCACTCTTATGAAGTTGTCAACAAACGCGATCCTATTCTCAGTTGGAACGTATAGTACTTAACGTAATATTTTATACTATTGGTCTAGTGGTATTGGCCTCATTGTAGATAGATTCTAAATTAGAACCTATATTGAGCAAGTCGTTCTGAATGAAGTTTTTTTGCCCAAGATTAGATATAAACATAATTTGCTCTCTCTTAATGGATAGGTGTAGCGTTATTTATTTTTTATTATAACTATGTAATTGCATGCTTATAAAATTCCTCTCGTAACACGACTTAACAATAAATTGTTAATAGTACCTTACTAATTGTGTGTATGTGAAATAAAACAAGTTTTAATAAATATGTTGTTTTATTAAAAAGAAATAAAAGTATCACTTTCAGGCAGCCTTATAACAAGATATACAAAATATGTATTTTCTAGAAATTCTTTTTAATGACTCATAGATTTACTAGTCTCACCATATCGCATACTTTCATTAGCGTAATTAACTCTTGCATTATATTATCCTATACACTGATTTTTATACGAAAAGCTCTGACAATTCTTTTAACGCTTACAAATTTATTCACATACTAATTAATGATCCAGTTTTGAAATTAACAATAAAAGACAAGATGTTCCTTTCGCTATACATAATGATTAAAAATTATTAAACAACAAGCTCAATCAAAGAACGAAAATAATAAACGCTTCTCTCTTTTTAATTCGTCTCACCGTATCTTTCTAATATATAACCAGAGGTCGGAATTAGGTAGCTATTTATGTACTTATACTGATTTCATATAGCATAAGAGTAAACTGGATATGCCTCAAATCCCGGAATTAATTTTAAAGAGCAGAAAAAATCCTTATGATTAATTTAAAAAAAAAAAGTTATTTACCACTGCAAGTGCGACGTAAATAACTTTTTTATTTAATTAATCATAAGGATTTTTTCTGCTCTTTAAAATTAATTCCGCGATTTGAGGCATATCCAGTTCATTCTTTCGCTGTATGAAATCAGTGTAAGTACATAAATAACTCTACCTAATTCCGACCTCTGTAAATAACTGACCTACTCAAATGCATAGTTGTAACCAAGAGGCTACATTAAATTTGGAGACAACACTTCTAAATACCTACTTGAAACACAAAACGCTAAATTTCTGAAGTCTCACCCTCTCTTTCTTTTATTTTAGTAAAAAAAGAGAAGATGAGATCTCAGAGAGTGAGATACGTAGATGTTAAATGCCACGGTACACGTTTAAGATGACTATTAAAAGTGTTAACTCCTGGTTTCCTTAGTATTTCATAGTTGGCACGTACTATATGAAGTGTCGGACACGTTATCGTGCATAGAAATAATAAAGTAGGCGAGCCAAAAAAAGTGGCCTTGTAAGTGAAAATGTCTCGTTGATAAAAAGTAATTTGGTATGCGTATTTCTTTTTAATGACGCAAGCACAATATGCGATCGTATCTGATTGGTTTCTGTAATTAACGCGCGAAGCTGTCATACTTTTAAGCTATTGCATAGCTTCTATCGCGGGCCTTGAGCGTGGAGACCGAATCCAGAAATTCCGTAACGAAAAAAACCTAACACCCCCACTCCGACCGGCACAGCGGTGATACTTTTTAGTTTTTCCATCTATCGATAAATACCAGAATTTTTCATGACTTTTTGAAATATCACGCTTGTCTCTTTAGTTCAGCAACCCGCCTTTAGGTGGCATTGGTTGTATTGGAAAACTACCGTAATCAGCTGTTTGTGAGAAAGTATATAGGTGTATAGGTATTTATCATCTACGTACAACAGTGAATATCTGTACTCGTATAATTTGTGTACAAAATGTTTTAAATATGAATAAACAAAGAAAAAAAAATACTGCATAAATAAATATATAATTGTAATTGCATAAGTTGATAAAAAATGCTATGCAATAGCTTTACCTCGGCAGTCTCCGAGTGCCACACGTCTTTTTTTATTACTGCGTAAGCGTCTTTAAAAAGAGAAACTAGTACCAAATTAATTTTCTTTCTCTCTATGGTTGACTCACGTACTCTATAAGTCTATGAAATCGTGTAGCTCCCATCCCATACGCGCAATAAGGAATATATATTTTTAGATTTTACACTTTCCATCGTAGGCACTTGGTGAAATTCCATTATTATTATTTGAAAATAGTAAATAATGCACTTGTACTTTTATTTCACTGTAGATACTTTAAAAAGCGAAACAGGTCGATTAATCTATATTAATATTATAAATGCGAAAGTTTGGATGTTTGGATGGATGTTACTCTATCACACAAAAACTACTGAACGGATTTGAATGAAATTTAGCACACAGATAAATGATGACCTGGAATAGCACATAGGCTATTATATATTTTTATTCCGGAAAAATTAGATTATCCCGCGGGATTCGCCAAAAAATTTTATAATGTAGTGAGCTGCATGTGGCAGCTAGTTTAAAATAATTTTGTTTATATCATGAAGTATTAGCACTCGTATTGATCACTTAACAAATACCTACGTTATATCTCATACTACAGTCTCGCCATCTCTTTTTATACACCTGTTAAAAAGACGGTAAGAACTCGGAAAACTACAGCAGTATTGTTTTGTATTTCTGTGTGTACAAAAGAATAAATAAATAAATAAAATCGTATGAAGAGATCAGACGAAATTGGTTTTATAATAAAATTCGCATTAAACACGCATAAAGCCAAAAGACAATATATTTTTTATAGTTATTGGTCTTTTGTTTTTGGAAATGCTCAAGTGACCATCATCTTATGTACAATGTACTCCCACAAACAAATATATTGTAATTTGGTGGTTTTGCAGATACGATTTTGTTCTTGTGGCGTGTCTAGTGATGGGTAATTTTCGGAAAAATTTCAAACCTTGGAAATTTTTCCTTTTATTTTTCAGAAAAATAAAAAATTGGAAAAATAATGGAAAAATATTGTTTACTGTAAAATACCTTACTGTATTGTATCACAATATGCAATGTGTGATCGCATACGGGTTACGTTAGCGTATCGAAATATTTTCATACAATACTTACATGATACACCATTATTTCGTTTTTCCAACAGATTCCACGTGTTTTTATCGTTATTACATTATCCCTAGTAGTCCTAGTACAAGTGATTTTACACTTAAATGGGGCTCCCAAACTTCTATCTTGTTTATTGTATCATTATTAATGAAATAAACGATTTTATTATTTATTATTATTATTATTATTATTACGACCCATTATAATTATATTTAATCGAAAGTTAGACTGTTTTAATAAATTTGATAAAGAAAAAACACCACTTGCACGAAACGTAAGTATACACTGTAGAGAAGTTGTATGCCAATTGAGTAAAAATTACGTAGCTAGATTCAAAAGGTCTTGCGGTAAATCCCCGAGACATTTGTAGTAGGTAACTAGTACAAAATATTTTAGTGTTGCCAAATAAAAGAAGACGTATTGATTTATTAATCGATTGTTTGAATAGGTACATTTAAATAATAATCTAAAATAGCGGTTAAATATCGTTGTTATTCAGCGTGATGAAATAAGTACCCTAACTTTATAGTGGGGACGCAGTGAGGTCATAGAAAAAATATGTTTAGTAATATCTTCACAATTTAGGAATAGATAATTACGGTAATTAATCAATAGTTTAAATTATTTAGACATATAATTCATTATTTGGCAACACTAGAATATCTACATTGTACTAACTAACATACTTTATTTATCATTTTAACATTTATCTTGAATTGAATTACTTATGTATTTGATATTTTTTATGTATTAGATTGGTTTAAAGATGTGGGTGCATGTCTGTGTTAAAAACGGAATTTGTTACCTATATTAATGTTGCCGATTATCGATACTGCAAAATTATCTATTCACGGGGATTCCCCATAAACATATTATGTCATAAATTATTTTTATAACGTGGAAACCCCGTGATTTTGATTCACTTGTTTAATCGTGTTTGTGATACTAAATATAATATAATATACAATAATATTTGTTCCGTTCGAAATTGAGCGAAATCAATATGAGTTCAATGATATTATATGTATCAGTCTATGTAAGTATAATAAGTAAAATTTTATATTTTTTCTTTCATTATAACTAGCCGTGCTGAAAACTATGAAAAGTTGTTTTATATGTGGATATTATTGTTATTTTAGCCAAAAAAAAAGGAAATTTTCACAAGACTGTCTCGTAGCAGAAGAATTTGAATTGTCGCAGAGCACCTTGTCTTCAGGTTTGGGAGAGAAAATGGAAAAAAGCAGGATTAATGAAGAATGCACAAATACCTCTCCGATCGACGAAATCGAAGAAAAAAATCAACCAAGTCCGGTCAAATCACAGTCAGCTACAAAAGAGAGCAAAAGTGATTCTGATAAGATTTACAACTATGATTGCCTTGATTGTACACAGAAACAAGATAACTCTTTACTATAGGAACAATTACTATGTGTAGCTCCATGTATGAGAAACTTACTTTATCGCCATATTTCAAAATTTGTAGATGGATTTAAAGGAAAACACATCAATGTAGATGAAGTGATAGTTTTGTGTCCTCCAGTTATTCCTCAGTCTGATCAAAATTTAGTGTTTACATAGAGCGAACTGTTATTTCTTTTACCGTTGTAAGAATAGTGCTTTCATACACTTAAATAAAACAGTAGCAATAAATATTCAATGTCGTAATTATTTTATTTACAATTCAAGTTTAGTGGAAAAATATTGGAAAATAAATGGAAAAATATCGGAAAAATATATTTTTTCTTTTCTTTTCCATCCGAAATTTCTCCATTACCCATCACTAGGCGTGTCGTAATATGTTTTTCTTAGTTATGTTGCCCAAATTAATAATGCTCCGTCGTCATGTTACATCACATAGATGTGTTAAACAGACGACAGGGTATTGTAAACATTATAGGTAATAATAATTTAAAAGTGGTTGCAGTGCAGTAGCATTTTGTGGGAAATAAAGCTTTCCATTATATTTATAAGCTGATTTTACAAATGTCCGCGTCAGAGCTCTTTCTATTAATGTATAGTATTCTTACTGTATGTTTTTGCTCATATACATTGAAAAATATGCGTTAAATATATTTGTTCTTTAACAAAATATTAATATTGAGTATAAAACAAAAAATCGAACAAAATTTCTTTAACGTAGAGGCGGTGTGCTACGCAGAGTTGTGAGTAGCGAGGAACTTGTTAATCACAGCGCGCGCCTATTGTTCACGCGGTGACCATATTTTTTGAACATGACTACACTAATTTCTTTGAGGTTTACTTTATATAAGTATGTGTAAGTAACATTATCTTTTCTATTATTTTTTTGGTTACATATGGCCATTAACTGGACGTAGTTAAACGAACAGGTTCCAATCCACAATATGGTCAAAAATGAGTTAAGTGCACCAAACTGATGCTAAACATCAATACAATTGGCCAGTAAAAAACATCTAAGGATAAATAGCTCTCTATTACTTTATTCAACGTCAGAACTAGTCCCCATGTATGGCACGTTAAAAAATTAAAAAATATCCAACTTCAAACTTCAATATTTCTAAACTGATTGTGTGTGGATTGGATCCTTTTCGTGTAATTACGTCCAACTATTTTTTTTTAATATACACAGTATTTTACCAACCAATCTCAAATCCTCTCCTCTAACCTCAAAATCAAGTCATATTTTAATAGAAAATTCTATTAAAGTTAATGGGAACTTTAAAATTAAATGAATTATAAAAACAAATCAAAAACTACTTATACGTTTCCGCAGCCCTACATGAAAAGTATTCCCTGGGAGGATTAACTTCTGCGTAGCAAATCTCAATACTCAAATTATCAATAAACTGAATATAGGATAGGTACCCCTTAATTAATTATAAAAACAGTGTAATATAGTCAAAAACATTAATCGTGTCTTTCTAGGACACAACAAATTGCATCATACCATTGCTTGCTTCCATAAAATCTCATGCCATACATTGTAGAAAGCGAGTGATGTAACATTTAAAAAATCTTTCAAACATAATATTTCTAACAGTATATATGTATTATTATGAAAACAGACGACTTCCAAAATAATTAAAATGTAAAACAATGATATTTAGTTAAGACCATTGAATAACATATTTATATCAACTGACCACACTGCTAACAATTACTTTTAATAATAACTGAGACTATATTAAAAAAATATCCTTAATTCTTTCAAACATGGCGCATAACGTAATGTGGATAGTTTGTGATATTATGAATTACTAGCTAATATTGTTTTTTTTTTTACATCAGATAGCAAAAAAGCAGATGGCTGTCCTGATGGAGAAATCATCATCTATAGACAACAAAGATATCAATGATGCATGGCATAACCACAAAGCAAAGTTTACCCTCCAAACGGCAGGCGTATCATCTAAAATTTGCAATCAGCCAGCGATCAGCGATGACTTAAACGTAACAAAAAACAAACAAAAACATCGCCAATTTGTTGCTGGTCGCTGGATCCACTTTTTGCGATGTCACAAAACCAAAAGTAATCAAGCGGAAATGGCTGACACTAATATACAAAGCCGTGGGCGTACCGAGGGGGAAGGGGGGGGGGGGCAGGGAGGGGCAGCTGCCCCCCCCCCCCCCCGGGAATTTGTTTACCTCCCT
The DNA here is from genome assembly GCA_036924255.1 of Apodemia mormo. NCBI lineage: Eukaryota > Metazoa > Arthropoda > Insecta > Lepidoptera > Riodinidae > Apodemia > Apodemia mormo. The sequence goes on along the minus strand of JAUPFN010000005.1, from coordinate 40,500,765 downwards.
ACTTCTACTATTGTAGATAAAAATACAGTGTTAAAATGTTACGTTTGCTCCGTCCCCCCTGGCCCAGTACCTGGGTACGATCATGTAGCACAAAGCTGTCATGGGTCTTGTAATAACTAATTACAATAATTGCGCATTGCGAGTTACGTGATAACCCCGCCGGAATACAATTAGCGCTAATTAGCATTAGCGCTATTGTGGTAGGAATATGTAAGGCGGTGTTACTAAATATTCAGGCGAGACGTTGAAGAACTCTACCACCTAGTAGTCACGATGGTAGTGACTCTACAGCCAATTATTCGCCTTTTTCAAACCGCCTAGCAGTGACTAGGTGTTAAGAGTTCCACATCTCTCCCGGGTCTAGTACCACCGTCTTACATATACCTGTCGCAATAGTCTTATTGCTTGTCCCTGTCGTGTTCTTGTTTGGAAGGGTAAGGTAACTATTAAGTAATGTCCTGCTCCGGGTACCACGGTTATTCAGATTACAAGCACCTCTGCATGTACCTGTTGCAGACAAAGTACAGGGCAAACTCTTTATAAGAGCGAGCAAGTCTCTCAACACTTAGACTTATTTAATACTGCATGCAAGCTAAAGCGCAAGCTGAGCCAAAACTTTTTTAATGTGTAGATCTTAATTTAATGCGGGAATGTGTTCTTTCTACAACATTTTTTTTGTTTTTACTTGTGAAAACTTTTAATTGGCCTTTGTTATTACATCATCATATATTACGTTTATATAACTAGCTGTAAGTTTTCCTGAAATAAATTAAAAAAAAAAATTATGTGGCATTACAATTCCGCCACTATAGGTGTCTCTTTTCATCAGGAGAGCCATTTATTTATTGCTATAATAATTTTTTCTCTAAACACTATTGAAAACTCAGAGCTAATACCACACAAATAACTTTTTTATTCACTCTTTATTAACTAAAGTAGTAAAAATATACATAAATTCATGTAAAATCCCCTATGTGGTAAGCAGAGAGATATATTGTGCCATACATTTTTAGATATATTTGAATCCTGCAGTATTTTCATAAAATCTAGAACTTTAATGAATTTTTTTTTAATTCCGCCATCCCCGTTTTTCTATCGATCGTCGAGGTGCACAGATACAAGGCATCCCCATATGGTGGACGTTCCACATACCGGGAGAAAGCGGTTCGACTCGACATTCTTAATCCTAACCGCAAGGGACTGGAATATGCTACCTGAGTTTGTGTTCCCCGACGGGTACAACCTGGGGATCTTCAAGAGAAGAGTGAACAGGTGCCTTCTATGGAAGCGCGTTCCATCTTAGGCCGCATCATGGCTTACCATCAGGCGAGATCGTGGTCAAGCGCTTCCCTATCGACAGTAAAAAAATAACCAGTTGTGTGCAGATTATCTGAACTCAGTAAACATGTGGACTAACTCAAAAATGGCCTAGTTTAAAATGTACCTATAACAGGAAAATCGATTTACATTAATACATTTATCGATTCTGAAATATATTTAATAAATATCCAACCCTAGATATGCATACACTTATGTTTATCACGAAAATTCTTGTCCCTGTCGGGAACCCTAGCCCCACCTTTTGAGTAGCCAGGTTCGCTAATCACTTGATTAACGGAGCGGTACATTTGTATCTTCCCGCTACTAACTAGTAACATAGTAAAAGGAAGTAACTGATCTTGACCCGATTTTCGAAAATAGTTTCGTGAGAATAGTTAGAAAATAGTTCCTAGAATCTCCACAATTTTAGGTTCTAGGAACCTTTTCTAATTATTCACGATGACGCCAGTGTCAAAAGATAAAAATCGTTTTCAAAAATTAAAATATTGTAATTTTAACTAATAACAAAATTTAGAGTTTTTAATTCTTTGAAAAAATCTATACTTAGGTACAGTTTTTGCTCATTTAAGCTTAAAATACGCGAATAAATATCAATTTAGCGGAACGTTTCAGAGATGGCCTGCAGGATCAACCCTGTCTACCTCTCAAGGCAACCGGCTTGATGATACGAATATAGAGAATCTAGCATAGATATACATATATGCTAGTGCCTTGATTTTAAGAGTTCAGGTAATCGCGACTATATTTTGTAACAAGTTGTTATTTAAACCATTATACTCTCACTAGTTTTGAATCCCGGCGACGTGTAACTTGACAGAGAGTTGGCTAACTTTTGCGACGGGCTTGGTATGAGATAATCGTCGTCGTCAGCATCTAGTTTCCGCTTGAGGCTTGTGTATTGCGTTTCGTCGTCGCCCTCTTTTAACCAGTCTTTGTATTCTATGCAGAGCGGCCAGATGATTTTGCCCGACCTGAAAATAAAAAAAATAAAAATAACGAAATTGTAGCATTTCATTTGCAAAATTTTCGCGTAATCTTACATAAAACTCTGTAAGATTACGCGATTAAGCTCTGATGTAACTGAGAAAATAATGTAACAAAGAAATGAAAACATAATTTTGTGTAATATTGTTGATGTCGGGCAATCTGTGCTGGAGTTTTATTCTCAAGCAAAGTTTTGCTTTGCTCATGATTTTGTTTTTTTTTTCTAAAAGATCTCTAAGGTGGACAATGCAGTGCAGAGAACCAACTATGAAGTCAGCCAAGAACCCGCAAATATCTTACAGTGCATTCGCAAAGGGCATAAAAATCTATACATCCCAAGTAGCACATTAAGCTGTATATAGGCTGCATTTAGGTTTGTGGCGCCGCTGGTCCGTACCGCGAAAGGGGCATACTGATGGAACCAGCGGGCCAGCTGCTTGTCAGGTGACGTCATTACTGTTGAGGTCGATGACGTCACACAACGACAAGTACGGGGAAAAGGAAGATCTTCTCAGCCAGGCAAGGTGTACTGCCTGGGGACCGCGTTTGTGATTGTTTTGAGCCGCTACAGGTTCATTTTTAAACTTAAAGCTGTATACGAAGCCGTACAAAGGCTGTAGAAGCACTTCTACAGCCGATATAACACCAAAAAGGGCACCAAGTTATACAGCTTATTGCGTTATGTAGGCTGCACAATAGCTGTACAAGCTGTTATAGGCTGTACAAGGGCTCTTATTTGGTGTATAAAGAAACTATAACACTAAGGATACTCTCTTGTAACTGTCTTGTACAGCTAAGAGTTAAATAGGCTGCACAATAGCTGCACAAGCTGTTATAGGCTGTACAAAGGCTGTTATTTGGTGTATAAAGAAACTATAACACTAAATATACTCTCTTGTACAGCTAAACGTTCTTAATAGGTGTTTGAAAATGATAAAAAGTAACAATCGGTTTTTGATATTGTATAACATTAATTATATCACATATTGGTATCTGCAGACGCCATAATTAAAAATATATTAATAAACGATCAATTCTTGGACTTGGAGCAGTATGAAACGGTGTATTCAAAGTGCAAATTATAATTTATTGAGAAATTATATATGATTTCTCTCAAAATATTCACGCGCCAACGAAATAATCAAGATAACACAAATAAAATCATTGCAAAATACGGTAAGTGTTTGTGTTTAAGGTTAGAATATACAAGTATTTATGGTACAATATTGTATACAAAGGCATAATGATCATAATATAAGTTGCTTGTCAAGATATAGCTTTAGCTATTGCTAAATATATCTTTTGTTTAACAATATATTTCTTTAATGTTGTTTTTAATACACAATAATGGCGGCGTTTTGTTATACAGCCTAAAGTGTATTTGGAGGGTGATATACTGCAAATAGCTGTACTGAATCGCTTTTTTGTTCTATTATGCGGCTATTGGCTTTTAATTACCGTCCAAATACACTTTAGGCTGTTCTAAGTCCCTATATAAATCTATTGTACAGTAATTGGCTTTTAATCACTTAACTTATGTTTAGAGATGAGTACAAAAATTGAAGAACCCTAAATACAAAACATATGTTTGTCACTTGATTTCGCTATTGTGTTGTATTGATGTCGGTCGTTTGACTTTACAACTAAACCAACTTATTGTTAACTATAACTTATGGGACATGTATTTCAATCATGTTTTTTTTTATTTTTCAGGGAAATATGCCTTATAAAATAATAAAAACAATTGAGAGAAGCCAAAACCGTATTTGTATCGTACCCAGTTTGTGGGAGGATAAAGGTGAATTATAATGACCAAGAAAACAACTTGATATAACTAAGTTGATCAAGAACGAAAAATCAAGCCCTTTAAATATTGGTCTATCACAAAAATATTTTTAAGAAGAATACGTTATTTCGTGCTTGTGATTTAATATTATTAGTTCTTCAAAGAGAAACACATACTCTTTTGCCTGTAATTGTATCTAAGTATATAATATTTTTAAAACGATTGTAAGTATACATATATACAGGTGTTGAAAAAGTGGTATAGTAAGCCGAAAGGAGGTGGCTCAGGGGGTCATTCTTAACAACTTTTGTTTAACGACTTTTGGAAATTCGCGAAAAAAATATTGATTCTCCATAGAAACTTTGTTGGTCACGTGACTTTTCACAATGGAAAAACAAAATTGTTTTTCGGGAATTTTCACAAATCGTTGAACAAAAGTTGTTCAAAATGACCCTCTGAGTCACCCCCTTTCGACTTACTATACCGCTTTTGTAAAACTCCGTCTGGTACCACCGCCTTATCTATTCCTGCTGCAAAGCGTCAGTGCTAGTCACTGTCATGTTCCGGTTTGAAGGGTAAGGTGGTAAGGTGGCCGGTAAACTTATGCATGGGGCATTAGACCTCGCCACAAGAGAGCAACGCACCATTAACATTTTTGCTGTCTGTAGGCGATGCTTGATTCTTTTCATCAGGAGACCGATCTGCTTGTTTGCTACCTTATGACATTAAAAAAAATCAGTTATTGTAAATTACCAACCAAGTAACCTTAATGAAGAAGATAAGCCTAAAAAATAATAAATCAGATATCCTACCCTTTTCCTTGAACATTAATAAAAATGACGATTGTAGGTTTACCTGAATTAGTAATTTTTCAGCTTTATCTTCATCACGATTACTTGGTTGGTAATTTATAATATTTAAATATTCCTTTTCAATCTTCCTTTTGATTTTTTCCACATGATATCAACTATGCAGATATAAAAACAGCAAACAACAATTTTCTCAGTAATACAGCCTTGAGCTGTACTATAGCTGTATATGCAGATTTTTTAACACCATTGGCTGCATAACAGTCTACAATTACGCCATAAATATTAGCTGTAGAACGGTGATTGCTTGTCCCATTTTACAGAAACAAGCGTTGAGTGATACTATAATAACACTTAAAGCTGTAATAAATTCCCATGCTAAACAAAATACAGCTAATGTACAGCTTTAAGGATTAAAATCAGCCTAATGAGTTACAAATTGCTTAAAGCTGTACAGTAGTGTATTAATATTCAGATATAACGCCTAAAGCTTACGCGGAACTCTAAGAAAGACCTTGTACAGCATTAGGCTGTATAAAAACTCATAAAGGTCTCTTATACCGATAAAAGCATCTTTTTACATGATTGTACGGCTGCAATAGAACTTTAAGTTCTATTTGAGCTGCTTTATGGAAATTAAACATGCTTGATTGCTGCTTGGGATGTTATGCACATATTTATATTATTTATGCTGCTTTAGGATAGTTGATAATCATAGCTGCGATTAGAATGCTTTCGAATTTACAATACTCCAGAATTGTTCCAGCAGATTACAAATTTTTCATAATTTTTGTTTTATGGAAAAATTCAATTCAAATGAAGCAATCCAAACCGTATTTTTAGGTTTTATTAATTCTTGCTCTCAATTTTTTTATTATAAAAAGCATCAATTTCAAGCTCGTATGTAATGGCCTAATAAAAATTGTTTAACTTAGCAGTTCATAGATGGCACTGTATATATTTAAATCGCGGTTGTATTAGTATGACTAGCTAAGAAGTGAAGAGTTGTAGATTTACAATTATTTAGGGTTAAACTCGGTTCTCTCTCCTACTTCGTATACATACTTTGTATGATATGAAGCATTTTTGGGGTTTGTTCGTTTCGAAGAATCGAACAACATATATATTAAATAAGCTATCTAGTCTTGTGGCTTGTGCTTGCTCGTTCATTTAAAAGAATTGCCAGATTAGGCGAATTCTCGCCAGTTAGGCTATCTTAGGAGGTTAAATGGCTACTAAAAATCCAACTGGCTACCAGTAGGTATTTAAGCTATCTAGTAAAAAAAATGGGGGATTAAGGCTACTTCAGGATTACCCAAAATTTATTAGATAATATCTTGATAATTGTACGATTGTATAAACGTAATTTATTTATTTTATTTAATATTTTATTGTACACAACTTAAGAGATTTACAGAGTAAAAATATAATTAAAAACGTACAAAAGGTAGACTTATCTCTAAGGTAAAAGATTTCTTCCAGCCTACCCAGCTTATTAAGTGATTAAAAACAGCAGACATTGTGCACAATCAACCTTTAAGTTTTAATACACAAAATATAGGTAAAAAAAATTGAGAATAACTTACAAAAATATATACACATGAATAACTAAATTTTTATGAGAAAGACAGATACTGATTTCTTAAGCGTTTTTTAAAAACTGGCATGGATGGGATGGGTTTTTTAAAATCTGGGGAAAGAAGGGTGATACAAGATAGCAGCGCACCATTAACATCTTTGGTGTCTATAAGTATTGGTTGACACTTTCCATCACGAGACCCATCGGCTTGTTCGCTATCTTATGATATAAAAAAAGAGACATTCTATCGTTTGAAGTTAAGATTTAAGTTCATTTTCATTCTTATTAGTTCTAAATAAAAAAGCTTAATAATAATACTTACACAGGCAGTGTATACGGATCGTAGGGAAACCACTCGTCATATTTGTTGTTCGTGGCCCTCTGAAGTGTGAGCCTCGTGTTCTTCTCAATGATGGCCTGGCAGTAGACCACCTGGTGAGCCCGAGTGACTGAGGAAAAGGCACGAGTCACTTGCGGAGGACAAGTTCGCAGCGGGTTTAGTGCACATGTCACTAGCCGAGGCAGGTTTAATGATTCCACAAAATGGACACCTGAAATTTTATAAATAAATATTTATTTTATTTATTTATTTAAACACTTTATTGCACAAAAACTGTATGTACAAAAGGCGTAACTTAATGCTATTTAGCATTTTCTCACAATTCACCTTAATTATGCTGACAGAAAATCTTGGGTAGTGTGCAAGAACATATTGCAAACTACAGTATTAAAATCTAATCATAATCAACTAAGAACCTATTTACAATACAATCATAGCATAAGGAAACTAAATAAATATATACACACACTATATACATATGTATACACCATATACATATTTACACATATAAATAGATACTATATACTCATACATAATATACATAATAAATATTATCACATACACATACAATAACATAAATAAATATAACAGCAGTGAACGTAACAGAGAAATACCAAGATGATTAAGAATTTTGACATTTTAAGAAATAATCATAAACTTGAGACCTGAAAGAGAGGGAAGGAGCATCACGGGAAATATTGTAATTAAATACCTCATTTCATATCATAAGATAGCAAGCAAGCAAATGGCTCTTCTGATGGAATGAGACAACCACCTATAAACACCAAAGATGTTATTATTACTTTACCCGATTCGAAATTTTTCGAAGAGTGAAAAGATGTTCTCGTCATTACCAAGCCGTTTACAAAAATTCAGCTCACAGATCTCATTAATACTAATAGACATGCCATTAGAAAGGAAACATATAGCCGCGCAATTGAGCAAACCTTCCTATTACTGTCGAAAAATTCATACATTTGTAGATTACATTATATTGTGAAAAAATAGAAATAAAACCATGTTGTACTGTTTTATCGTACCAAATGATTAACACATTAACCTTGAAATGATTTTATTTCATTGGCAAGAAGTATAACCCTGTATTTCTGTATGTAATGTAAGCTATACTGATAAACTAAGAAATTGTCTTGAAAGGCGTATCCATTTAATCCATGGAATGAGACAACCCCCTATAAACACGAAAGATGTTATTATACTTTACCCGATTCAAGATTTTTTGAAAAGAGAAAAGATGGGCGTTTCATCACAACGAAGCTGTTTACAAAAAATCAGCTTGCTGTTCCTGGGACCACGGTCTATAAATGTTTCAATTCAAATGCAGCTTTGTAACATGAATTGGGGACTGAACCACGGAGCATCACTCCATTTTTTTAAATAACAATTGCTTACTGATTAGATATTAATACATAATATGGCAAATAGCAGCTTCCCAATAAATTTTGAGGTAATAATCAAATTGTTATTCACTGGCGACAAAACAAATGGCACAAACAATTACAGATATCACTATATATTGAAATAAAAAATATACTTACTTTCTTTATTCATAAACAAGTGATGATTCTTAAAAGCGATAAGGTAAAAAATCGCATGGCATATCCCATAGAAAGCACCGTGTACTTTCACATTATCATTTGCCGTGGACTCCTGACAGGCAGTGATGTATGAGTGACACCATTCTGACATAGTCTTCAAATAGTGTATTAGCCTTGAGTTTGGCACTCGGACACATCTAGCAAGCAAGCCTGCTAAGTGGCTTGCAGCAGTGCGTCTTGTAGCAACTGCACCAGGGCCGAGTTCACTCAAACCAGCTGCCATTACCCATAAGTATTTGAATATCCTATCTGCACATTGCTGACTTATTGATATCGTGTATAATAATAGAAATTGCACATGCCTGAAAAGTGAAAGTTAAGAAATTAACATAATTTTCTCAAACATGCAAGGAAATAGATTTTTTATTTCTTTCATTTCTTGAATTTGAATCAATTCAATTGTATGAAATGCCATGTTGGGTTGTAATTTGAATCAAGAACTATTTTATTTTGGTATAAGTTGCATTCACATGCCACAAATGTAATTTATTACATAAAAAGTATATTTTTACTTCATTGCATTTTTTGACAAAAGTACTATATAATATATGCTTTGGCGGAAATAGCCTCATGTCCTTGAATGTCTGTCTCGTATCATTGAAGCCTTCGCCTACAGCTCGGTCTTCAAACTCATACTTGCAGCATTTGCCTATTTATATTTTTAATATAATATTTTTTAAAATAAAATCACATGAGGTCTGGGATCGATTCCCAGGTCGGGCAACTTAAAAAAGTGATTTTTCAGTTTTCTGACAGACAAAGTGGGAACGGAAAAGGGGGACATGGGATGGGAAAGTGCCCGGTTGGCGATAGGCTTGCCACCTATCACATTTGTGGGACCACGTATCTTCGGCTAATCGTAGGTGCACTTGTTGTACCCCTGCCTACCCCTTCGAGGATACGGGCGTGAAGATACTAACTTTTTAAATAAATGCTATGAATCATTATAAACTACTCAAAACAAAATAGGGCCCACCCTAATTTTTTTACCAAAAATTATTATTGTAACACTTAAAACTTAATTTTGAGCAAGTTCAAGTGTCTTACCATAAACTTGAGATGTTTATGTATTCTTAACATTATTTTGAACAACATTTTTTAATTATTACCCTCAAGTGGGTAGACTTAAACAAATTAATTTAAAATTACCCTTGACACAATTTTTTATTCACTTGTGTTTTTCTGTTTTTTTGAGTTAATCCATTAAGTTTCATAACAATGTCACGCATTCGGCACCATATGAGCATGGGAACTGCTTTAAGAGCAGTGATATTGCTGCAAGAAGGAGAATCTAAGCGACGCTTCGGTGTATCGCGGCGGGCTATCCAAAATTCTTCGGAACACTACCAGGAGACTAGTAGTGTTGTTAGATGAAACGATTCAGGAAGAACGCGGGCCACAACTATTCAAGAAGACCGATATGTTCGCTTAACTGCCCGCCGAGAGCGTGTTGTTACTGCTCACGCTTTACAAAACCGACTACAGCAAGCCACGGGCACACGAGTAAGTGATTCGCAACAGACTTCATGAACATGGACAGCGATCCAGAATTCGCGCTGTTCGCATTAAACTGACAAGGGCTCATCATGCAGCTCGTTTGAGGTTCGCACGCGAGTATTCGGACTGGATTCGGAGTGGGCAATAATTTTATCCTCATACAGGATAATGCTCGTGCTCATACTGCTCGCCTAACCCAGGCGAACCTAACTGAAGCAAATATCGTAGTTTTACCTTGGCCCGCAATGAGCCCCGATCTCAATCCAATTTTAACATCTGTGGGACCAATTAAAAAGAAACTCATAGTGAAGTTAAACACTTCACTATGAATTTCTTTTCAATTGGTCCCACAGTGCAATGAGCCCCGATTTCAATCCAATCGAACATCTGTGGGACCAATTGAAAGAAACTCATAGTGAAGTGTTTAGCGCATTAAAAACCTGTTGAGAGTGTATACCTTAAGAAGACATCACCCATCTGATTGAAAGTGTCCCAAACAGGCTCAGAGAGTGCATACATAATCAAGAATGACCCACCCGATATTAAAGACACCCCCGTGTAACCATCAATATTAGTTTTTGTTGGAAATCAAAACTAGTAAAGTTTGAATTTCTAAAGGTACACTTTATTTTTTCATTTTTATGTATATAATTTTTTTTAATCATTGACTTTGTTTGAATAATTAATAAAACTTTAGTGTCTAACTATATCTATCCACAAAAACTGCAAAAAAATGAATTTTCATTTTAAAGGCGGAAATCAAAGTGGGCCCTATTGTGTTTTTAGTAGTTTACTAGCTGTTTCCCGCGACTTGGTTCGCGTGGACTTTGTTCACTCCGCACAGCTCCTCTCCCATAGGTGATAGCGTGATAATATGTAGCCTATATGTTGACCCGATCTGTTAGTAATATTCATGCAAAATTTGAAGTAAATCCATGCAGTACTTTTTGAGTTTACCCCTGACATACATTGACTTTCCTACGATTTTATTATATGTAATAGTATATAATATTAAAACAGCATTATAATAGTTATTTAACAGATTGACTGGTAAAAGAATGTTCGTACAGATCTTGCCAATTAGGTGTAAGCAACATGCATACTCTTCAGTTTGCCCATAATATAATATCTTTATTAATTTCTCCCTTTTTTTACAACTGTACATTCAATAAAATATTGTAAGCATAATAGTTATTATATACATATCTCCCTTATGTTTATATCATAGGATAACAAACAAGCAGATGGCTATTCTAGAAGAGAATCATTGGCTATAGACACCAAAGATGTTTATGGTGCATCGTTATCTGAGTGGCGGGATGGCAACGCCACGTGCATAAGTTTGCCGGCTACCTTACCCTTCAAACCGGAAAATGATACTGACAAGCACTGACTCTATTGTGGCAGGAATATGTAAGGTGGTGGTACTAAGCCCGGGCGAGACGTTGCAGAACACTAACGTAGCATCTAGTTTTAACACATTAAACTAATTTAGAATTTGCCAAATACGGAATATCCAGCCAGAGCCTAGATCCGTAGCCAAATATTCGACTCCCAAATATTCAGCGGCGTATTTGCTTCATTAGCGAATTGATCGTGTCACGACACATTTGTTTACAACAGATAGAGCAGCTAATATTTTTGCTGTATGTATTGCTAAAAATATTGTCTATCTGATAGTCCAACAAATAATCCATATCAAGAAATGCTGAAAAAAGTGTTTTTATATATAACATCCATTTGATTAATTTTAAATATTAATTCTGATGTATGTATGATAAATTATGCTATTTTTTTATGTCTGACTTTTCAAGTGACATTTCAAAAGCAGAAGGTGATCGATTCAGCTGTATATCTTTTGCCTTAGAACTTAGTCATTAATGAACCGATTTTGAAAATTATTATTTTTTTGTTTATGAGTGCATACACCCTGTGTGGGGTGCATACACCTCTAGATAAACGGGAATCTGATGAAGGGTTCTGGAGATAAAGGAAATGGGAAATCGGTTGCTGCAGTTTTATTGCATTAAAAATTATTCTAATTAAGTAAATAGTTGGCAACATTCGGCAGAATACCAAAAAAGAAGAAAAAAAAATGAAAAGTTTTTTTTTGCCATTTTATTTTCCGCACTTAGCCACTTGAGCCTTTGTATGTAGCTGGCTATGTCTATTCCAGCCATCCTTACTCCTTCCAGAAGCTTATAAGACGGATAAAAAGTATTTATTTGCAAGAATATGGGTGTCACAAGTTATTAAAATTAATCAAAAATACCAGTATATTCTACCATATATGGTGTGCAAATTTTTAAAAATTTAAAAGAAAATAAAAAGATGGGTTTCAACTGGAGTTGTTATAAATAATCCAATAACGAAAGATTCATGGCATCTCCAGTTAAAATTACTCTTATAAACAAAGTGTAAGTGTTTTTCCTTACCTAATTCCATACGTAGGAAGAATGACTCGTTCAAAAACATTGCACAAAATATTCAACACAGGATCCCGCTCATCTTCTAACCATCTGAGCATTTCCAGCATACAATAGTCTATTGTGTCTTTGATCTCATCTTTTTCATCTACCTCCATTTCAAACATTGTCTCTTGTGGTTTATTTCTGTCTCTATCAACAATATTTGCATCCATATCTATCATTCTGTAAAAAAAATTAAGATAATTAATTATGACGAATGATTTTATTACAATATACATAAATATCGCCTCTGTGGTCTAATGGCCCAGTGTTGGTTTTGACCACATGAGGTATTGGGTTCGATTCCTGGGTAGGGCAAATCAAAAATGTGTTTTTTTAGATTTTTGATTAAAATAATGTTGCCCTGAATTGAATAAGTACCTAGTTGGAGATAGGCTTACCACCTATCACATAATAGGACTAAGTATCTTCGGCTAATCGTGGTGTACTTGTATTACCTCTGCCTACTTCTTCGGAGATAAAGGTGTGAGGATACTACTTTTGTAAAGATATTAAAAGTATATCTCTATGTCAAATTCTGGCACGCCTAGTTTCTTATCCGTTGAATGGGGCACATTTTGAAGAATTGACTGTCTAACATTCTCCAAGGCAATTTGCAAAAAATTTTTAAACTTGGCGATATTGTCATGTCTGAAGTGAAAAAGTTTCAAAAAATCTCTCAATTTGATTGTATCACCTTACCTTGCTGAAACAATTCCCACACGGACATTTAAGGCTGCCACCAATGCATCAACGCCTTTATAATAATATTAATAATAATTTAATTTATTTGCAAGAAATAGGGTTATCAAGATCTTATATCTAGTTTATTTTTTTGCCTATTCTGCTATATGTTAGCATGGAAATTTATTTTCAATTGTTTTGAATTGAATTTATATTTTTATGTATATAGTTATTATGTTATAAATAAAAAAGAAATCTTATATTTATATTATGTATATAATAATAATGTTAAAAATAAAAAAGAAATCTTATAGTTATATGTATGACAGATTTAGTTGAAAGCCGTTTGTTTTTCTTTTTAAATATAGTGTCATTTATCTATGCCGTTTTATGTATTGTTTTTTGTGACTATACCAAGATATAATTTAAAGTGTTATAATAAATGCAATGTCATAATACAAATCTTAAATGAATACACGTCCAGCTCATAACTATGAGATTTCTAAGAGATAATGATATTAGTGTTTGTAAAAAATGAAATAAATTTAACTATAATCATCAAAATAAAACATTCACCTTTCTCTCTTCTCATTCTTTTTAAATATAGTGTCATTTATCTATGCCGATTTATGTATTGTTTTTTGTGACTATACCAAGATATAATTTAAAGTGTTATAATAAATGCAATGTCATAATACAAATCTTAAATGAATACACGTCCAGCTTATAACTATAAGATTTCTAAGAGATAATGATATTAGTGTTTGTAAAAAATGAAATAAATTTAACTATAATCATCAAAATAAAACATTCACCTTTCTCTCATTCTCATTTCTCTCTTCTCATTCTTTTTAAATATAGTGTCATTTATCTATGCCGATTTATTTATTGCTTTTTGTGACTATACCAAGATATAATTTAAAGTGTTATAATAAATACAATGTCATAATACAAATCTTAAATGAATACACGTCCAGCTCATAACTATGAGATTTCTAAGAGATAATGATATTAGTGTTTGTAAAAAATCAAATAAATTTAACTATAATCATCAAAATAAAACATTCACTAAACATTGAGAAATAAATAAAGTATGAAAAAAAACATTGAGAAATAAATAAAAAATAAGCTGGTCACGCATAGTTTTACATCCCAAAGGGATGTAAAACCAGCTTATTTATGTTTACATAATATCCACTTTTACTAAGAAATTTTGCAATATTTTTTTATTTATTTATCTTTATTAAACCAAATACAAAATGTACAGGGTACAAATGGCGAGCCTAATGCATAGCGCATTCTCTACCAGCCAACTATATGGATAATCAGAAAATCACATATGTTATATGTGATTTTCTGATTATGATATAATAATGGTTTAATTTTCATGATATTCTTAGATCTAGATTACATATACACATAAATTCCTTCATTCATAATTAGTAATATTAGGATATAAATATTAACTCTAAATTTTTTTTAAAATACTTTCTGCATATTCATGCATTCTTTAAAATAACATCTTCATTTGTGTTAAATCACTGGGGTCTGATACCACCTCCTTCCCTATTTCTACCGCAATGGTGTTAGTACTTGTCACTATCGTGTTCCACTTTGGAGGGTAAGGGAGAAAGTAAATGTATACATGTGGCATTAAGATCCCGACACCAGGATAGCAACGCACTATTAACGTCTTTGCTGTCTATAGGTGATGTTTGTGTTTTACAATTTAAAAAAAACCTTACATTTACAAAATTTACAATCCATAAATATTTATTGATAATTGAGATTTTATAGCACTGTAAATTTAATCATAGTTCATTAAATTGTTTTTATGTAAATACTAGCTGTTGCCCACGACTTCGTCCGCGCGGACTTCGTTTACTCCGCACAGCTCCTCCCCCGTAGGTGATAGCGTGATAATATGTAGCCAATATGTTGACCCGACCTGTTAGTAATATTCATGCAAAATTTGAAGTAAATCCATGCAGTACTTTTTGAGTTTACCCCGGACATACATACAAACAAACAGATAAACAGATAAATAGACAAAAATTCTAAAAACTATATTTTTGGCTTTGATATAGGTTGTAGATCACACCCTAAGTATTCTTTTAAAAAAATATTCAATGTACAGTTTTGACTTTCCTACGATTTTATTATATGTATAGATCTTACACTTTAAAACTTTATGATACTATATAATAAAATTATAGTAACATACCTGTTAATAATAGCGGTCATAATTTGTTCCGTCAATGAAGGTATATATTTGCTCATCCATATTAAATTGAAAATGTAAGCTCTGTTGATAAAACATCCTGCTTTGTAATAAGGGAACTGGTCAGCTATTGTCTGTAGTAGAAGATCACTCGTCCTGTAAAAATCAATGTTACTAATGAGTATATTACATAATACAGTAGAAACTTGTTTTACTTGACTAATTGATGTCATAAGGCATCTGGATAATCAAAAATCCGGATAGCTCAATATATGAAGAAAAATGTACAAATTATGTATTCTTAGCTTTAGAAAGACTCTAACCTTCTCTGTGTACATATTATAATCACATCATTATGGTATGTCCTATGATAATTAACCAGTATGATATTTGTTCATATGTATATCTTAAATTGTAAACATTTTTTTTATAGAAAAGGGGGCAAACGGACAGGAGGCTCACCTGATGGTAAGTGATCACCGCTGCCCATGGACAACCACATTATCAGAAGATTTGCAGTTGCATTGTCGGCCTTTTAAGAAAGAGTTTAAATAACATTTTTTGTTAACATAATCGAAATTATTACTACTAATAAAATCACATAACACACACTACTTTCTATGAGACATTTTCCCTGTGTTGGTCCTTTGAAGAATAGACAGTCTATTCATGTCATCCTACCAGGTAGTTCGTAAGAGGCGAATGGTTGGTTGAATGTTTTACTACCAGCGTGACTCCAATGTAGTAGAGTTTTGCAATAATTCACCCAACAGGCAAATCACCTAATCAG
This sequence comes from Apodemia mormo, assembly GCA_036924255.1. Lineage (NCBI taxonomy): Eukaryota > Metazoa > Arthropoda > Insecta > Lepidoptera > Riodinidae > Apodemia > Apodemia mormo. Next base: position 40,484,650 of record JAUPFN010000005.1, on the reverse strand, counting down.
GAGAGCCATTTGCTCATTTGCCATGTAAAAACACAATTGTGTAATTTGTTATAAAACTTTGGTGATTGTCTCAAGATTTTGAAGTTACAATTCTTTTGGTGACAGGGAAAAAATTCTTTACATCATAAGATTAGCCATTAATCTTGTTTAGTAAAGTGAACTACATGAGATATATGTAAGCTCTGTTTTTGGTATCATCTAAAAGGCGTTTTTTCTAGCTAGAAGTACTTTCGAGTTTCGCATGAAAGCGTACAATAAATTAATTATTTTTTTCGTCGGAATCAGTCTGGATAACCAGGATGTAATTGTGGTCTGGAAAATCGGGTTTCTGCTGTATACTATTGTGTTATACTACTACTATGTTTGACTACCTAGAAAAAAATAAAAAATAAATCGAAAAAGGGCTATAAACTTAAATATTATTTAGCACTTTTATAAAGAGGAATTATCTTGTGTGGATGTACTATGTGAACTTCCAAACCTGGATTGATTAAATAATAAAAATCTTGATCAAAATATCAAGATGATGATATTATACAAATATACCAACTGTCGTTCTGCTAGATAGGTTGTAAAAGGCGACTAATTGGCTATGCATGTCACTACCACTGTGACTACTAGGTGGTAGCATTCCGCAAAGTCTCACCCGCATATTTGGTACCACTGTCGTACATTTTCTTGCCGCAAGTGTTCCGGTTTGTAGCATAAGGTAACTGGTAAACTTATGCAAGTGGCATCAACACCCCCCGACATGAATAGCAACGTACCATTATCACGTTATGTGTCTTTAGGCAATGGTTATCTCTTTTTATCAGGAGAGTCATCTGCTTGTTTGCTATCTCATGACATAAAAAAAATACAATAAAACAAATTACAAGTCAAAAATTTTAGATCTTAAAATGTATACATACATTGGCATTAAGGCAACAATTTCCGCAATAGCTGAATGAACATTTGACCACTGAAATATTAATTCTTGGCTGGGCTTATCCTCCCAATTTTCACCATCAGCTGAAAGTCAAAAATAATACATATTTTTTTATTTGCATATTTATTTCTTATTCACTAATACAGTGTGTAATGAAATTCAGTTGTCAAAGGCATAGTTTTATTAATAATTCATATACAACATGTAAAAAAACCCTGTCCGATCAAAAGAGGTATAGGTAGGTCAAAAACATTATAAAAAAATATATATCTTTTCATTAAAATAAAAAAGTATTGTATTTTAAAGTGCCTCATATTAGTACTAAACTTAAGAAACTTCCCTACAATCAAGCAAATATTTTGAAAATTTATCTATCAATATTCATAAAATAATTAATTACACATAATATGTAGGTCACACTATAAGTATTGCGTAACTTAAAAAAACAACATGTTATAACCAAAATATTATGTTTATTGCTTTTCAAAATAATCTCCTTTACATGTTAAACATTTTTCATGTGATCGAACCATTTTTTAAAACAGGAGGACGGCAGATCTGAAGACATGTTTTCTACGTGCTGATTGAACGCTATCACTGCCTCTTCGGAGTTGGTAAAAGTAAAACCTCTCATCAAATCTTTGATTTTGAGGAAAATACTGAAATCATAGGGTGCTAGGTTGGGGCTATGCGCAGGATGAGTGATGAGATGTACTTTTTTGGAAGCTAAAACTGATTTTGTTTTGTTGGCCGTGTGTGAAGAAGCATTATCATGGTGTAGGAGAATGTGGTTTTTGGGTTGTCTTTTGTGAACTTTTTCTAACACCCTGGGTAAACAAATGGTAGAATATCACTCGGCATTAACACTCTTTTGATCTTCAAGTGGGATTGTACAGATGGGACCCGTAGCTGAGAACAAAATCGCAATAATTTTTTTGCCAACGTTTCTCGCCTGTCTCACTTTTGTTGGCCTGTTCTCATTTTCGAACACACATTCACAAGATTGCTGTTTTTTTTTTCGGGTTCAAAACAATAAATCCATGTTTCGTCTTCGGTCGCAATGTCACAAACAGCATTAGAATGTCTGTGGTCGTACTTCAGTAGCATCTGTGAAAACCATTCCACGAGAGCCCGCTTCTGCTCCGCTATCAGTTCATGAGGCATGCAACGACAACAAAGTTTCCGAACTTTCAATTAAAAAAGTAAAATTTTCTGAATTTGGCTCATACCAATCTTCAATAGTCCTCGAATTATCTCATAGGTAATCCAGGGGTTTTCTTCAATTAACCGCTTAATAGTAGCCACAATATTTTCGTTGACGGCAGTTGAAGGCCACCCTTCACGAAATTCGTCATGTAAAGAAACTCGACCTCTCTCAAATTCAGCAAACCATTGCCTCACGGTGCTCAAACAAGGTGCTTCTCTCCCAAAAGCATTTTGAAGACGAGCGGGACAGTCTTGCGGAGAAAGAGAACTTATAAAATCATAAAAAATCTTACTTAATTCCATTTTCATTGCGTACGTAGAAATTTGATGTGTGTTAAAATAAAAATTGACAAATCATTTCCCGCCAATTGTTTTATTTTTATTACTAAGAAGGTTGCAACGTTTTAAAAATATAACATTCGAAATTCAAATACTTCCGATTAGCTAGAAGTGCAAAACTTTTAGTGTGCCCCATGTATATGATTAGTTTTAAGCTACCAAATAATACCTTTGACTATCGGACAGGTTTGTTTTATACACTGTATGATATGTATGTCATTGTTTTGTGGATAGAGATAGATAAATTTTGACCATTCAAAATAATTAATCTTTAATGAAATTTTAAAATACTACCTTGGCAAAAAAAATTAGTGACCAAAGAGTATCTCCAGATACAGAGGAGGCAACTACAATCAATCAACAGATCAAAGAGATCGGCTGTTGACTCCAATCTAACATAAAATTTTTGCCAAGTTTTAGGTAAATTAAGGGTAAGTATGAGGGTTTTAGAATATCATATTTTAATTATTATGAATTAATCATTATTTTTGATAATGTCATAGATCGGGTCGTACAGAATGATGACTTAATAATTGTGCATTTTGGTTTTAACTATGAACTAGCTATCTCTTGTGACTTGCCGTCTTACCTATTCCTGTTGCAATAGTGCCATAATAATTTCTGTTAGTGGTGGGTAAACTTATGCATGTGGCATTAGGGGGCGTCCATAAATTAGGGGAGGTGTTTTTTTTTAATTTTCTGTCCCTCCCTCCGCCCTTGGTGAGATGTCATGACATTTTATTCAACCCCCTCCCCCCCATCCCCCAACACACGTGAGATTTTTCAAAATTTGGGTTTCTTAAATATGTAAAAGCGTTAGATTTTTATTATAAAAAGAAAAAAAATATTGCTTCGTGATTTTATTTACGACTAGTTAAGACTAGTAATCAATATTGCTGAGTTATGTCATAACAATTTAACAATAGAATACTTAAATCGTAATTACGGCGATTAAAAAAAGACTGTCTACTCCGCTGATAGTGGCGCGAAATCAAAGGACAGGCTACATGTACCGTAAATTCAGATTAAATTGAACTATTTGGTATAAAACAAATATGATGGTTTGGCAGTCAGTAGTAATGTATAGCGTCGAAGTATGAATGAAATTATTTTCTTTCAAACGAATAAGTGAATAATTGTATTACGATTACTCTTAAGATTAAATCTTAAGCATGTACAATCTGGTTAATGGACCAATTTATATATAGTATATTTTTTTCTGTTTCAAAAATTGCATGATATTTCCCGAGACCCCCCCTCTCCCTAACGTAAGATTAGATGAGATTTGACTCGACCCACTCTTCCCCTTAAACATCTCACATCATTTGTGGATGCCCCCTTACTATCCCACCACACGGATAGCAATGCACCATTAACATCTTTTATGTGTGTAGGCAATGATTCTTTTTCCATCTGGAGAGTAATCACTCTCCTGATACAAGCAGATTTGCTTGTTTGCTATCTTGTGATAAAAGAGATTAAGAGAGATAAAAAATTAACTTTATCAAGAACAAAATTACATTAACATTGTACAATATTATTCAACCTTTTATTTTAAATTTAGTGAATTTTGTATTAATAAAGAATAAAACACAAATTCTTCTTATTAAAATTGCAGTTATATTTTTTGTATAGCATAGGATAGCAAGATAATTCTGTTGGGTAAGACATAAGTAGACACAAAAGTTAAAAATGTTTTACTATCCATACTAATCTATATTAATATGAAAATGCAAAGTTTGGATTGGTGGATGTTTAGATGTATGGATGTTTGTTACTCAATCACGGCAAAACTACTGAATGGATTTGAATGAAATTTGGCATATAGGTAATGATGACCTGGAATAGTACATAGGCAACTTTTTATCCCAAAAAAATGAGTTGTTCCTGCAGGATTCACCAAAAACTTTTAAAATGCAGTGGGCTGCATGCTACAGCTAGTATATGTAAAATAAATAGTTAAATGTAAAATAAAATAAATAAATAAAACATAAATGTAAAAGTTTATCTTTCTGAACTGATTTTGAGGAAATTTGCTGTCCCCGTGTTGGTCCCGGGCTCCTTTGAAGAAGAGACCAACTGCCATTCTGCCAGGCAAGTCGTAAAAGGCAACACGAGTCACTACCATCGTGACTACTAGGTGGTAGAGTTCTGCATTGTCTTACCCTTGTCTGGCCTTACCTATTTCTGCCTCCATAGCAACTGTGGTTGTCACTGACATGTTTCAGTTTGGAAGGCAAGGTAGCCGATAAACTTATGCATGTGCAAACTCGCCACAAGATAGCAACACACCATTAACATCTTTGGTGTCTATAGGCGATGGTTGACTCTTTCCATCAAGAGACCCATCTGCTTGTTTGCTATCTTATGATATAAAAAAATGGAGATAATTGAAAACCTGGGGTTAAACATACACTAAGTATTTTTCAAAAATCATTCAATAAGGGGCTGAAACTTTTTATAAAAACACTATATTGACGACATATTATTGTATTATCTCCTGTGTAGTCTAGTGGTCCAGCTTTGGTGTTACCACATGAGGTCCCGGGTTCTATTCCCGGCTTGGGCAATTTGAAAAAATGTGTTTTTTTAGTTTTCTGATAAAAACAGCATTGCCCGGGATCAGAAAGTACTTGGTTGGCGATTGGCTTGCCACCTATCACATTGTGAGACCAAGTACTTTTGGCTAATCGCAGGTGCGTTTGTCCTACCTCTGCCTACCACTTTGAGGATACAGGCATTAAATACTTATCTACTTTTGGGCAAAACTGCACATATCAGCTAGTCTATAATTGAAGGAAACATTCTATACATAAATCTAACACCTACCCTACTATCCAAGCCTGAATATAAGTGACAAGCACTTGATATGGGTTACAAATCAATGCAAAATGATATCAATGAATAACATCATTTTGGTATTGGTATATATTGCTTCTGCTTCCTTCTTACAAGCCATGTAAATGTGTTGTATTACATTTGATTTTTTAATACAAAGATAATATTTCAAATTTGCCTTACCTTTAAATAGTTTCATTAAGCTGTTCATAATTCTTGGACAGTGGTATGCATGTGCAGTCACTAAATTTAATAAAAATCTTTTGTACAATTCCACTAATTCTTCGTTACGGTTTATCCATTCAACATCACATAAAAAATCTACAAATTGTTTCAAATCTTTACCCAACAACACCACACAATTCATTGAGTCTTCTATTAGAACTCTGAAGTTATTGTCATTTAAATAACCGTCTTTTAAAACTCTCATTAGTTCATTATAGGGACCGCTATTACCATCTTTCACATAATTACGAAGCACTTGCGATACTTGATCTCTTTTAAGGGAAAACTTCAAACGTGCCAAAGCAGCTTGGCGATCCAAAGTTTTACGCATCAAAGATGCAACACTTTTTTGAGCTACAACTGCCATTATTTTTTTAAATCCGAAGAAATTGATTTCAAAAATTCTACAATTTCTGGCTGGCGCAAAAGTTCCGCTTTTTTTAAGTTTAAGACTTCTCTAAGAACGTTGCTGTTATCGTCCACACATGGCACCGTATAGGAACTTTGTTCAAAGCTCGTGCTTGGTTTGCTGTAGATGTTACTTGTTTCAGCTGCTTCTACACTTTTCTTATCTTTTAAATATGTCTGTAGCTTTTCTAGAACCACTTTACTATCTCCTTCTTTTTTTTCGGCACTATAACCTTCTTTGGGCATTGCCTAAAACTTTTTGGTTACATATTAATTATGATCATCGTTAAAATTATTAAATAATTTTAATAAAAGAATTTATGTATTTCCCTAATTGCACAATATATTAATATGTTGATGAGATCACAAATCGAAAACACGTGTTAAAAAAATTTTTTCGCAATTTTGTACACCGTGGACCAAAACTCAAAAGTTGTACAGTGAACACTTGACCACAGAACACAATACTCTTACGAGAAGAACGACAACTGCATACAAAAAAAGTGCTTACATTGAACTCAGTAGCGCTTCAGTTTATGCCAAAGGAAACTATGTCATAGGCGGGAATTTTAAATTGCACCTGAAGCTATTACTGCTATGACCAATTGCACTAACATTGTCTTAGCTTAGGACAATCCTAAATGGTATGCTATGACATTCTTTCCATTTAAGACAAGAAGTGGCAGCATACTATTTAGGATTGTGCTAAGCTAAGACAATGTTAGTGCAATTGGCCATTAATTTCTTTTAATTAAATCTAACACTGACTACAATGTTTTTATTTGTAGTTTTTAACCCTTCTCTGAATTACAAATACATAATAAGTATACAAAACACTATCTGAGCAAAAACTACAAAATGTAAAATCATTGTATTTAGAAATAAAAGACAGTTTTAGGAATGTTTTAAAATGTTTATTTTTCTAACAATTGCTTTTTTAGAGGCTTCCTCTAGAAATTGTTGGTTTTTCAAAACACAAAACCGTTTCAGGCATATTGCGATTGTGCTGCTTATAATGTAATTTTTATTTATGTCATAATGCTCTTCACAACCCTTCAACCAGTCTGTGCTTATTTTTTCGCAAATTTTATATAAATTTTCTTTAATTCCGTTTAAATGCGAATAATTCGTTAGGTAATTGTTTATTAAATTTGCAGCACTCTCTACTGTTTTACAAAAATTATACTTAACGTAATTCAAATTGGTATTATTTTCATTGTATTCCTTAAAAGAAGAAAAAGTATGACATACCTCAGTATTCTGATCTGCAAGCATGATGCTTATACAATTATTGCATTTGTTTGGCATATTTTTTATAATGAAACCACATACATAAGCACATGCTTGCATTTCACCAGAGGACTGAGGCATGTCTAACCCTTCTACACTTACTGTGTTCAAAATGTTAGTAACACTGCATGTAGAAGGGTTAACACAACTTTTTCTTTCAAGGAATACTTTGAAATTACTTAGCACGTCATTATTATCGTCTAGACAATTTCTATTTTTATTGTTATTAATTAAATTAGTGATAATGCTTGTTTTGAGCGCTGCAGTAAACTGGACAGTTGTAGGGTTTGGATTACAGCCACAATTACTTCTAATACACCCAAAACAGTTTTCTAGAGGATCTTGATTAAGTCTCCTAACAGAGAGCGTTTTTATATTATACTTATTGGAAACATTATTAAACAATCTTATAATTGCATTTAATGTCCTCGACCAGCCCTCTTGAGACGGGGGCTTACTTCTAGCCCTGACAAACTTCATATTTCTAAAAAAACCTTTCATTTTAACAAAAAATGCTGAATGAGGACTGGTCGAGGTCATATTTGTTAAATATTCTTTTCCTCTTTTTCTGTCAGGAGTATCACCATTCACAGCGTCAAAAAGTTTGTCTATATTCGCAATTAATGAAGCTGTGGCGATTGCATCTTGCGGTAATTCATCTGGAATAAAAATAAAAAGAAAATATTAAAAACAATATTTTATTTATATCACAATTTAATTTTTAATAACGCTACAAAAAAGTACTTCACGTACCACCACCTTAATCATTCCTACCACCACAACGTCAGAATTCGAAACACTATGTTCCGGTCTGAAGCCCACTCCAGTTGTTGCAAATGAAGTTGAAATGCAACAATAAAAACCACCTACGCAGTTTCGCACGCATGTTAATTAACAGATCGTCAATGTATAAATTTTGCTATTTTATAATTCTTTCAAGCCCTATTTCAGGGCTTAAAAACTAACAGTCTGACAGACTTTCGCATTTAAAATATTATTATGGCTATTAAAAATCCTTCTCGCTATTTTTTCTTATACATTATACAATTTTAATAACTTTTCAATAGGAATTTTCAACCAACTTTCCAAAAGGAGAAGGTTATATATTCGGCTGTATATTGTTATATGTTTATTACCTCAGGACTCTGTCATTTATAAATCGATTCGGAAAATTATTTTTTTGTTTGACAGTATATACTCCCCATGTGGTACTATTTTAATTTTGTGAAGATCTAATGCAAAGTTCCAAATACAGCAAATCGAAAGTCGGCTGTTGGTTTTACTATGTTAAAAATTATTATGTTTACCTTTCATACACACTATGTTCTGACAAGAAACGCATCTAAAAATAAATTATCCAATTTGATGAATTAAACGATATTATTAGCGTATATATAATATTTTGGCGATTCATTATTATTTGCATATATGTCTTGGATAATTTAAGTAAATTCTTTAACACTAAGACTAAGAATATATGTTTTCTACAGTTGTCAAATTTTCAGATTACACTATGATCAGTATTGGGTATATTTCTAAGAATAAGGTTTCGAATAAATCAAGAAAGATAGGCTATGAGAACTACAAAGTTTTTGTCCTTTTTAATAGACAAACCCCTAAAATTATAATTAAACCAATTTCATAAATTTCATTACAATTTTTAGATTTAGGGACCCTAAACTAATCAAAAATCATTAACTTCAATGACTATACAAGTGTTATTTGCAACCATAGTACCATTATAAAAAATATGTAAATATCTCTTCAATAGTAACCGATGTCTCTATGGTAGGATTTATTCTTTCTTAATCGACCAGAATCTACCTGACAGATCTACATTTTATGTTATTAGATAGCAAATAAGCAGATGGCTCACCTGATGAGAAAAGAAACCTTCCCCTATAGACACCAAAAATGTTGATAGTGTGTTTATATCAGAATGGCAGGATGGTAATGCCACATGTATAAGTTTACCGGCTACCTTACACTCCCAACCGGAACAAGACAGTAACAAGAATTGACCCTATTGCGACAGAATAAAGTATGGCTGTAACCCGGGTGAGACGTTGCAAAACTCCATTACCGAGTAGTCAAGATGTTAGTGATACATATAGCTTATCATTCGGATTTTAAGAACTGCTTAGCAGAATGTCAGTTGGTCTTTTCTTCAAATTCTCTTTTATAATTGCAACGAAAATCACATTAAAGAAATCTTTACATACTTAAGGCTACTTTAGCAAATATTCCAGCTGCGACTGAATGACTTAACACCTGAGCAGCTAAGCGAACTTTCATTTTTTGTTTGCCGTTTGGTTCCAGGTGTTGTTGCGTTAATGCAGGCGCAAACACGAAGTTAGGGTTTAATTGGTCTTTGTCGTAAAACTCCTTAATGTGACTCCACTTAGCTAAGCCTGCAAAAAAAAAGTTAAAAAATCAGTAAATCGGTTGACCCTGCAGGCCACTTCACACACCTGAAACTTCTTTCTAAATTGAGGTATATTATCATCAAAGAAGCAAAAATATAACTTAATATAGATCTTTGAGTTCAAAAATCTAAAGTTTGTAAAAATTATTGCATTTAATTTTTTTTATTTTGTTATGCTTTTTTATATTTATGTTATACAGCGTTTTGCTGTATATTTTCAAAATGATGATGTTAGCTCCAAATAGATAGGTTGAAAAATGAGGTTGAAATGTCCAAAAATATATTTTTGAAATTTTACCTTTAGTTTGAATCATTCGAGATTGATACTATTTCGGTATTTGACATAGTTTTTAGGTAGATTTGCTGATTTGATTTTTAAATTAAAATTAAGTAAATTTGCTGTAAACAACATAATTTTAACATTTGAAAAACTGTAACTTTAAAAAACTTGTTTTGATTTTTATTTTTGAAACTTTCAGCATGGTTTTCAAGTGAAAAAAAAAAATTCTACAAGGTCAAGAAAAGATTGATTAAAAAATGTGGAGGTTGTATCGAAAAAACACGTTTCCAGAACTTTTGACAACACTTCCGAACGGTAAACTTTTGATGAAATTTACGGCATTGAACGCAGTTGTCTGATTAGATTTGTTGAATTTTTTAAGGCGTTTTTAAAAATCTTTTTAAAAATCTAGGCCGAATCGGTTAAGATTTTCAAGATCAGCCAAGCCGTTCAAAGCTATGACATGTTTACATACACACACTCATATCTAAATATTGTATTTCATTTTTTGACTATTTTCAATAGTCGGAAAATGTTCCTAGGACATCAAAATGTTAAAACTACATTTTGGAAAATAGGGACAAAATTAGTAACTTTCTTATACTACTAACGTAGTGGGAAGATAAAAAATATAAAACACATTTAATGGTCTTGTAGTATGATAAAGATTTGTAAGCTATTTTTTAAAGTAGTAATTCATTCATTATGTTAGAAATTATGAAAATGAGTCTAAGAATGCATTTGGTGCAAAATAGTAACGAAAAGATACGTTTTGACACTCTTTTGCCACAAGTTCATTTTTTTATTTAGTCTGAAAGTAGTTGAGCTAGTAAACTTGTGTATGTCGCATTAAATTCCAATTACACTAATAATATTACATATATCACTTATATTACACCATTAATATCTTCAAGTGATGGTTACCACTGTCTTAGAGCAGAGCCATGTACTTGTTCGCTATCTAATGATATGAAAATGGATAAAATTTTGTACATAAATAGGCCCTTATTTATAATAGCGGCTGTACACATTGGGCCAAGGTGTTGGGCCAACATTAAATGTTTCTGTTTATACATTGGTGTATTGACCATTCTGCATTGGCTCTTTAATAAAGATGGAGGTAGAATCTCTTACAGCCGTAAGATTTGTCATTAAAGATTCCTTTTTCTTTTTTAGTTCAATAACAGGAAAACTTATCTTTTTTATATCATAAGATAGCAAACAAGCATATGGGTCTCCTGATGGAAAGAGTCAACCATCGCCAATAGACACCAAAGATGTTAATGGTGCGTTGCTATCTTTTGGCGAGGTTTAATGCCACATGTATAAGTTTACCGGCTACCTTAACCTCCAAACCGGAACACGACAGTGACTAGCACTGACGCTATTGCAGCAGCAATCTGCTATACGTTTCTAAGCATCATTAACCTGAAATAAAAGTATTAAAAAATGGTATTTTTAATAACCTAACCTAATACCTAATGTCATCTGAAACAGTGCACTGCTCTGAACCTCCTCTCACCAATGAGGCAAAACAATGCGAAATGAGACAATACGAGAAAAGTTTAAAAAATAACTAGTATTGACTTGAATTCAATAGGAACAACATGTATTCGGAATTAGGATAGATTCCATACAATAATTCCGCATAAGATACTGAAAATAATAATTACTTTATACTTTAAAATCAGTCCAAATCTCGTAAATATGTATCGATAAGTAATTATTATTTTCAATATGTTACAGAATTTCTCGACAAAGATGATCATATTTAATAATTGTGGTGTAATAATTAAAAAGTTTCAATTCATAAAGGCCATTCATCATCATCAGTCATTCATTCATTGCTTCATTTTGATACATTTCTATGAATTGTAAAACCCCCGTGTTTGTTTACGCCATCGTAACTCGAGAACAACAATTTAACTCACGCGCAACACAACCGTCTTTACTGACGTATGACAATGAACTGAATAAGAGGCCAACGTGTGAACACCGTTGGCGGAGCGCGCCAAGATCCTTTGATGTGCGCACGAACAACCGACAACATTCGCTTGGCCGGCCAATGTATGTTGGCCCAATACTTGGCCCAATGTGTACAGCCGGCTTTATGTTTTACTTCTCAATACAGTTTTAAGTGAATGGCATCATGGACAAGGCCAGTGTCAGAAGACGTACAATAATTATTGTACATGTACTGTAATCTCCTGATTTTTTTAAATCTTCAATACTAAGCGTACAATCTTGACAAAAATACAATAGTTTTGAACTATAGCAATTTTCTATATAAAATTATTATTTTCAATAAAATTTAATTAGTATTTAAATGTTCAAGTCAAATTTCCCTCCTAAGCAATAACAAGTTCTCAAGTATGTAGATACTTGACTGAAAAATAGCATTTAAGAAAAAAATATTTATTAATTGTCGGAATATAATTCAAATAAAACTAGCTTTTGCCCGCGGCTTCGCTCGCGTTAAATTGGGGGCAGAATTAAAAAAAAAAATTCGTTGCTCCTTTTTGCCGCGAAAGACGGACCAACAAAAACACACATACACTTTCCCATTTATAATATTAGTACGGATTACTATAGTAATTCTCTTTTAAACTAATAGTAGGGGAGCCCAAGATACTTAATGGGTCTACTCGAGAGTCGTAGGGACCTACTGGATTTTGTAGACTAAATTATAGGAAAAATAAAAGGTTACATAAGTAATGTTTCTCATTTCAATGGTGGGGAAAAATCTACAGATAAAAAAAATGTTTTAAAAAAATCAGTGACATGGAAACACTGAAGCGCGTTTGATTAGGGTATGGTGGGTTAATGATCACCTAAAATTTAAAAAATCTGACGATTCAAGTGTAGCGTAAGGGAGTGGGAGGGTCACAAATTTGCAAAGAAAATATTGTCTTGACATTCTCAAGCGAGTCTGAATTTTCTTTTATTATGGAGGAGATGATGTAAGAATTACGAAAAAAGTATAATCTGAGAATTTCCACAAGTCGAAGTTATCTTAATTTTGTTTTTTTTTATGCCATAGTTACCCCCCTCTATAGAAAGGGCTTATATTTGGTGGAGAGCCTTAACAGTATGCAAGGTCCTAATTAATCTAATAGTCCTAATTAATTAATCTAACGCGCTCGAGTAAATACCAAAATCCCCTCTTGGGCTCCCCTACTATAAAGCTTTTAGACGACAATTAAATCTAATTTTGAAATATGCAAAAATTTGCTCGAAAATACAATATTTTACGGCCCTGATACAATAATCATTTTTCACGGGTCTGCCAACGCTGGTCAAAGCTAGGCTTTAGTCTATTTGACTCACATAATAACGTCCCTGGTTTGACGCCAAGGTCGACTAAAACTATTTTATTAGAGATCCGTATCTCAATAGTAGTTACGTGTAGTTGTAGGCGAATGCCCAAACATTCCGTGCCTCGGATGAGAATGTATGTATGATCGTATTGAACCGAAAAGCTTATAAATACCGGCGTACTCAGCGAGGGGACTATTTTTTAGCATTTGCTTAGTTCATGCCAACTTCCTGGGTGTATATAAAATCAAATTTTAGTGTCAATAACAAACCTTGTACTTGTTTCCCGTCAATTTGCATATCTTGAGTGTATTGTATGTCATGCTTTAAAAAGTTATTTCGGAAACATTTTAGTAAATGGGGTGGATCCAAAATTGTTACAATTTCATGACCATCAATGACGAAAAATGGTTCATCTGTTGATGATCCTAATGAATTTATAGCTCGTATGTTGACACCATCAAGATCACAGACAGTGCCAACAACTTCCAGGCCAGCACTGAAGCAAGCTCTCAGGACCTGTAAAATCATATTAGAATATTAACATTCCTAGTTTAACAATCATTTTAAAAATGTAAAATGTTTTTTGTCGAAAATATAGTTTAGCACTGCATCCCAATTTGTAAAATGTTGAAAGTAGATGAACACTTTTTTTATTATTTGTGCAATATTTGTCTTAAATCTATCAACAGTGATTAAAAACATAGTTTACATTTAACTTATTATCGACACAAATATTATAAATTCGAAAGTAACTCTCTCTGTCTGTCTCTTCTTTACGGCTGAACCACTGAATATGTTTGGATGAAATTTGGCACAAAGATAGTTTAGGACCCGTAAAAACACATAGGATAGTTTTCATTCCGGAAATCCCACGGAAACGTGATTAATGCAAGTTTTTATTTTATAAAACTTTCCACGCGGACTGTCACGGGCACAGTTGGTTTAAGATATTTTTTAAAAAATTATAAGATAGCTCTCCTGATAAAAAGAAATAAGCGTAACTTATAGGCGCAAATTCGCCCTCACATGGAGTACTGTTCTCATCTCTGGGCGGGAGCTCCGCAGTATCAGCTTCTTTCACTTGACCGCATTCAGCGTAGAGCGGTTCGAATCGTTGAAGCTGTCTCCAATCGGCTTGACTCCTTGGCTTCACGCAGAGATGTAAGTTTGCTTAGCATCTTTTACCGCATTTATCATGGAGTGTTCCGACTAACTGTTTGGATTGATCCCTGCTGTTGAATTTCATCATCGGACATCGCGGCAAATCTCATCCTCATCACCTCGATGTCTGGAAGTCCACAACCGTGTGATTCTCTAGGCACTTCTTACCACGCACTACTCCTCTGTGGAATCAATTACCGGCGGGGGTGTTTCCGAACGGATACGACTTAGGCACTTTCAAGAAAAGAGCATACTCCTTCTTAAAAAGCCGGCAACGCAGCTGCAAGACCTCTGGTGATGTGGCTGTCCATGGGCGGCGGTAATCACTTACCATCAGGTGAGCCTCCTGCTCGTTTGCCCCTTTTTCTATAAAAAAAAACCTCTGTGGTCTAGTGCTGACCGCATAAGGTCCGAGTTCGATTCCCAGGTTGGCATTAGTTCAGTCGGTTTCACTTGTCTGATACAACTTTGCCCAAAATTGGATAAGTGCCCGGTTGGCGATAGGTTTGAACCCTATCACATTATGAGCCGTCTTTGACTAATCGTGGGTGCACTGGTTGTACCTCTTCCTACATCTTCTATGGATTTGGGTGTGAAGATACTTTTTTATAGACACCAGATGTTAATGGTGCGTTAGCTATGCATGCATAAGGGTGTTAATGCCACATACATAAGTATGCCGACTGTGAGAGTGAGGTCACCCTCCAAACCAGAACACGAACATATGTTTTTGCGACAGGAATATGTATAGCGACGTTACGAAACCCGGGCAAGAGGATGTAGAATCCTACAACACAGAGATGATCTAACATTGATTTAAGTGTGCTCATATACGATTTCCATAAAACTGGTAGATTTTGTGGTTCGGTCTTTACTTCAGTGGAGATCGATTTAGTTTTCTTCAAGCATCAATATCTCTTATTATTTGTAAAGCATACTTATTATTCACCCATAGATACTATAAACATAAAAAAACAGTAATAAGTTTTAAAAGGTTAAAACTCACCTCCTTAATAAGTACTGCTAGTCTGTCTGCCGTAACACAGTCCCCAGAAAAATAAAAAGCTATGGGTTGCTTCCAATTTTTTCTAACACCAATAGCCATAAAAGTTAGAGCATGACTTGCTATTTCGGAAGTCCGGCCTTGAGATGCATGATCTTGATAGCCATCTATCAAGTCAAGCCTGCTATTGAATGTCAAATTTTTTCTTATTGACATTTCGTCAAATGCTACTATGCATATATTTTCGTTTACGTCTCTTTTTTCAGTTATTTGGGAAATTGTTTCCAAAATCTGATTGTTTACGCCACAAACAAGGGGTATTTTATTTAATAATGCCTTAAGACTGCTCACGCTCGGTAAACAAAATAGTCTTCTTAGCAATTTGTAGCAGGCACTTGATTTTTTATGGATGCTTAAAGCTAAGACTTTATCATCTATGGTCCATCTTCGACCAGTTAGTTTTCTGGGGACATTTCTCAATTGGCTCTGCAATAGTAGCCAAAATGAGCTGCTTACATTTTTTTTGAGCAAATAATTTACTGAATCGTCACTAGAAAGTGCATTCAATATGGATCTTCTCGATTTTTTTATACCTTGAAATCTCCTTCGAAGTCTCAATATTTCAGTGACATTACGTCTACATCTTTTATATAACTTAAGTTTCTTGGGAGATAACTCAATTACTTTTTTAACGTCCAGTTCCTTCAGAATACCTTTACTACGTGATTCCTAAAACATGTAGAAATAAATATATTAGTTTTATAAATTACTCTCTATTAAAATATTCAAATTTTAATGTTTTAAACATTAATGTGAAGATTTCTGGTGGCGTATCCAGAACAAATAATTTGTTTACTTTGAAGGTTTTTTTACCTCTATCTTGGGACAACAATAAAGCTGATATTTCATCTATTGGAAGGAAGAAGAAAATTTGGGTTGAATCAAGTTTGTCCCTGTGCTAATCCAGACCCCTTTCAAATAATAACTAGATCAATTGCCTTACTGCTAAGCATCTCGTAAAAGTCGAGAAAAGGCAACACCTATCACTTAGAGCGTGACTACTAACTAGGTAGTAGAGTCCTGCAATGTCGTGCGAGTTTGGTATCACCGCTTCATCTATTTCTGGCACAATAGAATCGGTGCTTGTTGCTGTCGTATACGGTTTGAAGGTCCCTATTCTTGCAAGTAAAAATTATTATAAATATTCAACCATCCCGTTGTTCAAGTGGTTAGCGAAACTAACTACTAAATACTATACTAAAATAGAGATACTTCTCTTAAAATTATGTGCAATAGGTGATTGGATCCCGAATGACGCCTAGAAAAATGTGCTAAAAGCGTGTATTAGCACATAAAAAATTACAAAAGTTATAAACAATTAAAAATGGAAAAAAATGGGATTTCTTTTTTTGACAATATTTCATAAACTATTAATATTTAAGAAATTTACATACTTTTTAAAACATATTTTTACGTATTTTTTACCCAGGAATGGTCAACATTCAGCATTGAACTAATCACTGAAATAGTATGCACTAAAAATGGCTTACTACTGAACTAAGGCAGCGATAAATATTTTTGTATCATTAATATTGTAGATATTATTAATCTTTTTCTAAAAATATCTTTAAAAGTTTTCTATCTTTAAAAGTTTGTTTCATTTCATGACGAAAAATAGCAACTGACATAAGAAAGATCTACCAATATAAGCTATAAAAATGATTAAAAACCAAGTTATTTATAGTTATTAACAAATATGTTACATAGTAAAGTTACCTTGGCCAAATTCAAATCTTCGTCAACAGATAGTGGCTGATTAAATTTCGAGGTACTAGGAGTTACTAAAATATCCATTTCGGTAACCGCTAACTGTGGGAGCTGAAATAATATAAGATGTTAATTTAAATCTTAAATTAGTGATAAATTATGCTTCATAGAATGTATCATATGAAGCATAATTTATCACTTCATTTATCAATTAATAAGACAGTCGTAGTTATGGTAAAAAAATTTATCACTTGTTATCTATATCTATACAAATAATAAAATTGGAGTGTCTGTTTGTAATATTAAAATTGCCGGTTTTAACTAAATGCATATGGATGTATACACGGTACACATACCAAAATAACACTTTTTACAATTTTTGTCTGTCTGTCTGTCTGTTTGTTCCGGTTAATCTCTGGAACTGCTGGACCGATTTTGACGAGATTTTCACTGATGACTGATGTAATAAGGAGTAACTTAGGCTACTTTAAAAAAAATCCATGTGGACGAAGTCGTGGTTACAGCTAGTATGTATATATAGTCGTTAATGCATGAGAAGAGGATTAGCACTCATATGCCAGCTATAAGATGTAGCTCAACACTCTTTTGCTTTTTTTATATCATAAGATAGCAAACAAGCAGATGGGTCTCCTGATGGAAAGATTCAACCATCGCCTATAGACACCAAAGTTGTTAATGGTGCGTTGCTATCTTGTGGCGAGGTCTAATGCCACATGCATAAGTTTACCGACTACCTTACCCTCCAAACCGGAACACGACAGTGACAAGCACTGACGCTATTGCGGCAAGAATAGGTAAGGCGGTGGTACCAGACCCGGGCCAGACAATGCAGAACTCTACCACCTAGTAGCCACGAGTTTAGTGACGTGCATAGCCAATCGGTCGCCTTTTACGACATGCCTGGCAGAATGGCAGTTGGTCTATTCTTCAAAGAAGTCCGAAACCAACACGGGTAATGCTTTCACATGATTTATAAAAAATTGTATATCACAGATTTGCATTGTGTGCGTTAGTATTTGGAAAGACGTTACTTTAGAACAATTAGTCTGCAGGGATGGCAACCGCGAACGAAGTCGCGGGTATAGCTAATATAAAATATAAATTGAAATATTACACAGATTTCATTTCAAATTATATTTTTTTATATTATAAGATAGGAAACAAGCAGATGGGTCTCCTGATGGAAAGAGTCAATCATCGCCTATAGATACCAAAGATGTTAATGGTGCGTTGCTATCTTGTGGCGGGTCTAAAGTCACGTGCATAAGGGCTAAAGACACATTTTTGTTTTCACTGTTTAGAAAAACAAAAATCTGACTATTAGACACTACTTGAGAAAGATATTATATTTCCTTTTTTATATAGACATTGGTATTAGAGACACTCCATTAGCGTTACTTAAAAGTTACTTAACAAACCGCATACAACGTGTAAAGATAGGAAGTTACATCAGTGAAATAGCAGAAATATCCTACAGAGTACCACAGGGAAGTGTTCTGGGACCTACTCTCTTTTTAATATACATAAACGACCTTTGTAACCTGAAAATAGAAACCGGCAATATATTCTCCTACGCTGACGATACCGCTGTGGTTTTCTATGACAAAACATGGATGGACGTCTTTACTTACGCAGAAAATGGATTAGCAGAGATAAATGCCTGGCTAAAATCAAATCTCCTCACGTTGAATACTTCCAAAACAAACTTTATTTGCTTTTCAATATACAACAGTACCCCACCTAGTTCTAATCTTGTAATTAAGATTCATAATTGTGGGAGCTCTCAAAATACTTCATGTTGCTGTCCCGCAATAGATAAGGTTGATAAAGTCAAGTATTTGGGAATTTATATTGATCAAAGAATGTCATGGCATCCTCATCTTCAATTAATCAGTAAAAGAGTAAGAAAATTAATATATATTTTTAAAACGTTAAGACATGTATGTACAAAACAGTTAATAAAACAAATCTACACCGCACTGGCACAATCTATTTTAACATATTGTATTACTGTATGGGGTGGAGCATCGAAATATAAATTTTTGGAATTAGAGAGAGCTCAGAGAGCATTACTCAAAGTAATGTTTTTCAAACCACCCAGATATCCCACAATTGAACTATACAAATCTACTAACCTTTTATCTGTTCGAAAACTATATGTTTTATTAACTGTATTGCGACTGCATATAAACTTAAAATTTGATTCTGAATTGCTTGCAAAAAGAAGAGTTAATGAGGTTGCTCCTATCCCTAGTAACAGAGTGGCTAAAAGGACTCCCTTATGAGGAAGTGGAATCTTTAGTGAGATATTGAGTGAGAGATTATGTTGTCTAAACCATTATGTGCAAGCACAAATACATTAACATTTACACCCACACATCCACATGCTTACGCGCGCGCGCACACACACACACACACACACACACACACACACACACACACACACACACACACACATACACACACAAACACTCCACACAAACACAAATATATGTATACATATAATTGTATACATATATATTTGTATGTATACATATATATTTATTTTTAAATTTGATTATAATTAGAAAATTTTTTGTGTAATAAATGTAATACTAAATTTTGATCTTGCAAGTTGCAACAATAATTTCAATGTGCAACTATTAATGTAAATTAATTTTATAAATTTATCTATAATACGCGCTATGTATTGAAGAGCGGGGTCTCCTAATACAGGCATTTTATGCTTAAAAGGAGTGCCCCAGCCACAGCTCAAAATGTAATTAGATATTTAAGTTATGAAATAAACCATTATTATTATTATTATAGCTAACTGTAGCTATAACTGTAATTACTTATTATTCGTAATTAATAATTACTTATTATTATTTCGGCATATATAGTTAGTTCGGCATTATTGTAAAAAAATAGATGATTTGAAAAAAGATATGTTGACGTGTCAAAATAACTTCTAAATTTTTTTATTGAATAAAGTACTTCTGATTATTTAACCTCGAGAAGTGATATTGGAAAACCTACTAAGTACCTAGTTAGTAAACTCGGTGGCAGAGTTTTATAACATTTAATTTAGTTTTTGGTACCACCACCTTATCTATTCTTGTCGCAATAGCGTTCGTGCATATCACTGAGAGATTCCAGTTGATGAGTTAGCCAACAATATTAGACATTTGTCATTCTATCGCTACCACACATACAGTAAAGCATCAATTCAATTTCTGGTGTATATAGGCGATGATGGTCTCATTCCATAAAGAGAGCTAGCAGCTTGTTTAATATGCTCTGACATAAGAAAGATCTACCAATAACTAAAAACCAAATTATTTATAGTAACTAACAAATACGTATAGCAAACTTACCTTGGTCAAATTGGAATCTTGGACAACAGGTAGTGGCTCATCAAATTTTGATGTACTAGGAGTTACTTCAATTTGTGTAACTGCTAACTGTGGAAGCTGAAATAATATAATATGGTAATTTAAATTTTATAGTAAGTCTAGCAGCCTATATCATATTGGACCAGTCTATATCATATTGGACATAATCTGGATAATATTAATGAATTAGCTTATATCCAATATTTTGTAACCAAATCTTATTTGCCTATAACCTTGTTTTAGTAGTTCAAATTGTTAGATAGTTACTAATGCACTAGCTGCAGCATGAAGCCCGCTGCAGTTTTAAAGTTTTTGCCGAAACTCTCTTTTCTCTACCTGTGTACCAAATTTCACCCAAATCAGTTCAGTTGTTTTTGCGTGATTAACAAACTCCCATCCATACAAACGTCCACATTTACAATACCATACTGCATTATAACATTTTTTTAATTAATTCCAGGGAGATTAACTTTTTTTCAGGGATAAAATGTAGCATATGTAGTATTCCAGGTCATCATAGTATTGTTCAGTAGTTTTGGCATGAATAACAAACATCCATTTATCCATCCGTTCAAAGATCCAAACTTTCGCATTTATATTTTTTTTCCGTTCATTCGTCCAAAGTTCGTCCAAAGATCCAAACTTTCGCATTTATAATATGCCAAATGAGAAGATGTAGCTCAGTACCTCTTTAGCTTTATAAAAAAATTCGTGTCAGATTTACAAATTGTATGCATTGGTCTTTTTTCACTTTTTAGAAATACAGTAGAAACCCGATTATCCGAACTTCAGTTATACGGATTCGTGATTATCCGGACTATCAACCATGAAAAAATAATAAAATACGTAAACAGCAGGGCCTATGAAACCTCTTTGTAAGCTGCATCACAGACCCAGAAAACAGCTTTCAAATGGTATCAAAATATGAGTGTAACACCATGAGTGTTGTATATTTCATTTGACTAAGAAAGGTAAGCCTCTGTGGTCTAGTGGTCCAGCGTTAGCGTTGACCACATGAGGTCCCGGGTTCGAATCCCGGGTCGGGCACATAAGAAAAGTATTTTTTCAGTTTTCTGAGAAACACTAAAGTTGCCCAGGATTGGAAAGTGCCCGGTTGGCGATAGGCTTGCCACCTATTATATTTGTGGGACCAAGTATCTTCGGCTAATCGTGGGTGCAATTGTTGACCTCTGCCTACCCCTTCCGGGATATGGGCGTGAAGATATTACTACTACTAAGAAAGGTAAAAACTATCAATATCATAAATCATTTTTTCCCTAACGCAACAAAAGAATTGTAACTTCAAAATGATAATAATTGCCAAATGTTTTATACCAAATTTTTTCTTTTAAACAAACAAACGAGCAATTTCCCGTGTTAGTCTCGGGCTCCTTTAAAGAATAGGTCAACTGCCATTCTACCAGGCAGGCCGTAAAAGGCGACTGATTGGCTATGCGACCATCACTACCATCGTGGATACACATAGTAGAGTTCTGCATTGTCTCGCCCGGGTCTGGTACCTATTACCTAGTACTGTCTTACCTATTCCTGCCGCTATAGCGTCAGTGCTTGTCACTGTCGTGTTCCGGTTTGGAGGGTAAGCTAGCTGGTAAACTTATGCATATGGCATTATATCTCGCCACAAGATAGCAACTCACCATTAACATCTTTGGTGTCTATAGGCGATGTTTGACTCTTTCCATCAGGAGACCTATCTGCTTGTTTGTTACATTATGATATAAAAAAAAGCAGATAGCTCTCCTGATAGAAATAATTACTGTCTACAGACACCAAGAATGTTAATGATGCGCCGCTATTCGTGTAGCAGACACATGGTTAAGTTTATTGGCTACCTTATTCAAATCGGAATATGACAGTGACAAGTACTAACATCATTGCGACAGAAATAAGTAAGACAGTGGTACCAAACCCGGAAGAGACTTCCGCAATTCTACCACCTAGTAGTTGTAGTCACGATGGTAGTTAAACGTTCTTTTAAAATTATTACCTTTTATGAAATGCCTGACAGAATAGCAAATGATTCAAAGGGTCCTAGATACCTGTTTGTCAAAATGTTTTCTTGAAAGTAGATTGTATCCTTTGTGAACTTATTAGTAATTTCGTGATTATAATAATATTTAGGATGTACGTGCGTACAAGGATGTACCTGTTAATTAAAACCGCACATAATAACATCATATTATAATAATGATGTGATAGTGTACGTGGAGTAGACTAAAATCTTTCTAGAGTTAAGAATAAATATGCACATTTTTTTCACATATTCAGTTATCCGGATTACCGATTATCCGAATGCATCATAACATTAATTAGTCCGGTTAATTGAGTTTCTACTGTAAATACAGACTATAACAAACCAACAAAAAACACTGTCTTTCCTTTTTTCCTAATTTATGTGGCAAAATATAATCTGTAATACTTTGGACTATAAGTAACTGAATAATTCTTTCTTATTTGAATCATGACAAATTTTGCAGATTTCTGCCATATTTATAATTTGTTTTAATTTTTTAAATAAAAATAAATAAAACACTCATCTCATTACTCATCTCATCTCACTACTACTATTAGTAGTATTCTGCTGGTTCCCTTGCAGGGTAGAAAGAGAGAAACCAATATGTTCTTTTCATCCACTATGATCCTCGGGTGATGAGATGAGTGTTAGACTTACTATAAAAATTGAGTATTTTCTATAGAGAAAATACTCAATTTTTATAGTACGTCTAGACAGCAGTCTAGCAACTGCTTGACTACTGTTATCTACGTATGATACAATACATCGTAAAAATGTCAAATGTCAAAAGTAACAATATTGCGTTGCCATCCTGATCAATACTTTATATGCAAAGCAACATAATTTTGCTGATATGATTACATATGAAGCCCCCAAAAAACAACACACACTGACACTGACAACATGAAAAACTTAGTACAGAACCTAGGTAGTTGCCCACAGTTGTTATTGTATCCATATAAAGTTTTCGTTTTGACTAATATAATACAAATCCAGTTTGAAGGAAGGGTAGGTTTTTTGGTGAAAATCCCCTTTGAAGAATAGATTGTCTGGCATTCTGCCAGGCATTTAGTTTAATAGCAAATGGTTGGCTATATGTGTCACTCACTACTTTTGTGACTATTGGGCAGTAGAGTACCACAACATATTGCTAAGATATTTGATAACACCACGGACCACCTTATTTATTTCTGCCATAATAGTGTCAATGTTTATCATTGTAGTTTTCTCTCTCAGAGGTTTTTAAAAGTCTACTTATTTTTAAACACAACTGCATGACCCCTGTATTGCGGATGTCCATGGACGGTGATGATGATCAGGTGATAGCCCCACCCTAATATATATATATATATATATATATATATATATATATATATATATATATATATATATATATATATATATATATATATATATATATATATATATATATATATATATATATATATATATATATATATATATATATATATATCGGTGATTCTCAGATAGGTGTGATTTTTTATGTCTAGTACTTTAATTATTATTCAACATGATTTTTTTGATCAGAAAATTATAAATATGATAAATTTGATGGTATTTTACCATCGACATTGTAAATTAAAGCATAATTATTCATGGATCATGAATAACTTACAGAATTATACTCAAAATGTCAGTACCGTGGCATGTCTGATTTTTGTTTTTCAAACTAAATGTATAAATTTCTATAAAGAGTCGTCTTATAATCTAAAGTTTAGCTTTTGTAACTAAAATCTATCGTATATTCGATTAAATTATGCTGCAATTATACCCCAATATTGATCGGTAAAAGGAAATAATAGTGATTGACTTGTGTCCTGGAATTTTATTCAATATTCAAATTCAAAGTATTTGCCGCCTGAGAGCCATCTTTTATTCAGTTTTGTTTGCTCGCTCTAGTGGCATTTTGAAGAAGGACTATTTGTATACAATTGACAGCTGTATGTTTATTTTTTAGACTCTATGTTATGACAGAAATAATTTGTTTTGTTTTTAAAAAGGTATGTCATAAAATTACTGGTCAATACCATGGTACTGAAGTTCACGTGTGTTAATACAATTTTTAGGTCAATTATACTGAATAATTATTTAATTTTACGTATAAAATCGAAATTATTTGACTAATTATTTTAATTACTTATAAGGAATTAAGTTAGGTTAATTATTCATTCAAATGTCAATACCGTGGATGTCAGTACCATGGTAAAAATAACGAATGATATTTAAATGAATATTTCCTTGATGTTTCAATTTATTATCATTTCCAATTGTTCTAGTATTATAAAAAATGGCTCCAATACTCCGGACAAAATTGAAAAATATACCTGGGATTCAAAATTTGTGTCTTAATAAGCTGACTACAAGTAAGAAAGGTGTATTGAAACAGAATAAAAGAACTACTTTAATTAATAAATAATTAATAAATTTTAAATATTGTTAAAATCAAGAGAAAAAATACCAAAATTATCTCTGTATGATTATCAAAGTCCTATAATTTATCATTCTTTTTATTATTTTAAGAGTTCAAAGAGATTTAGGCAAGTACTTTGAATATTTAGTTTTGATGTCAATACCGTGGAGGTGAAATTTCTAATTTTTGTTCTAATTTCTTGTCTATTGAAGTTGTAGTAGAACTACGTTACAGGCTTAATTTGGAGTATAATAAAAGCCCAATAGCACCCAGAACACAAGTTTTAGAGCATTTTTAATTTTAATAAATTTTGAGTTGTAAAAATCACAGTTGTATGAGAATCACCCATATATATATAAATTGAATAAATTGAGACACAATACAGCAATTCTGCCATCCAACCGTTTTAATTTTGAAACAACGTCAACATGATTTAAATTTACAGAAAATGACAAGCAAGTTCTTTCAAAAGAGTTTTTTTATACTTCAAATCTTGTTCATAAAGAAGTTTTGTAATAAAAATTAATAATTTTTGTGATTCTGTAAAATTATACATGATTATTATATTTATTTAGTGCAAATTGTTTGCATAGATATTGCTAATTTGATTCTATTTTTCTAAGGCGACTTGCACCCACTTACTGAGTCATCGGCTAAACTAGTGTGAATTATTTTAGTCGAGTTTATTAATTGTATTACTCTGTGTTTTCCATGCACTTGTCGCTTTGTAGGATGTTTATCTTGAGATACAGAACTTACATGTGAACTGTACCTGACCAAAGTGCAAATGATTTTCTGACAGTAGTGAGTGTTTTAGCTACTAAAGTATTCTCCACTCAACTGAAATACTAATATAGAGGGAACTAGGCTTAGCAATTTACCACACTGATAGCAAAGCATAGTTATTTTTTTTTATAAGGAGAGCCATTTGCTTGTTAACCATAAAAAATTGCTACTTACTTGTATTTCATTTGTTTTCATAGGTGGATCACATTGTTCATCTCGTAACTGGGCCAATATAGTTTGAGCTTCAGTAGGAATGGCAAATTTGTTTAATCTTTTCCTGTCACTGCTAGTAAATGATGAATTATCAAAATGTTTCCCACATAACATCTTGTGCTGTTTATACAATGTCTTTAACGATTCATCAGAGGTCCAATCTTCATCAGGAAAACAGAACTTTGCCCAGACTTTAGCCCTGAAAAATGTTTTCTTTTTTTAAATTAGGTAGATATGTGAAATAAGCTACATTATAAATAATTTTCTATCATAATGTCATCTCTTTGTAATAATATCATAGTGTCCTTTTGTTAAAACTAAATTGTACTTTAAATTTGTCAAAGATAAGTTAAATAGAAACTATGTATATTAAAAATAGGATAATCTCCAAACACATATGCAATTCTACAAGGATGGGGCTGGCATTTTAAATTTGCATCCTGGTTTAAGCATTGAAAGGGAGAGGGGATTTACTATCCTCCTGTACCATTCTCCCTCCAGCCCTCGTGGAAACTCATGATATACATGATCAAAGTTTTGAGGTTAAGTTACCTCCATACCATCATCTATCAGGGATTGCATTAGCCACCTAACACTAGTCATGTGCAAAACAGTGCACCACGAAGTGATGTGATATGTCATTACATTTCGTGCCGAGTAATATTATATTACACCATCACTTCAAACATCACGCGTGATGTTATGATTGTATGAAGTAGCGCCATGCGATAGCACACCATTCCGCATTCTAATGTAGGAAATGCAATGTTCTAGTGTAATATTTTATGTTATTGAAATAGTAACATAGCAGCGATATGAGCAATACAATGTTGTCCACGTGTCATTATGATGATTCATAAATACATGAAAGAAATTAAATGAGCAATAGTGTGATTTACTTACTATGATTTAAATATACAAAGTAGATTTTTTCTTCATACTTATACCCTAAACCGACAAGGTGTAATGAAAGTAGTCAAAGATATTTAAAAATCAACTTTATTACAGTTTAGCACATTTAGTGTTCAGAATTTTCACAATCCAATCCTATCTATACACTCATATATTGATCGCAGCCACTATCACTATCACACATATGAGATATTTAAAAATAGTCCAATAAAGACGTGTCCTTAACCACGTTAGTAAACAAACAAAAAAATATCACAATATTTGCATTGCAATTTGAAATGAAAGGACAATTGAGTATTTAGCTACAACCGTACAACGGGAGGTGGACAGTGGTGTTAAGGAAATATTTTTACAATAATAAATAATAGTTTAAAAAACTAAAAACACGCTTTTTATAGAAAACCAAACTAAAAAATAGAAAATAAATTTTAATAATTTTAAAGTGTTAATAATAGTGTGAATAAAGAATAATTATTTTATTTAAAAAAAAGCGTGGGGTGCATGGTGTCAATAGTTATAAATATTTTATTGACATATATGAGTAGAGTGATATTTGATATTGATAATATCTTTAAAAGCACCCCACGCTTTTTTTAAAATAAAATATTTTTTTTTATTCACACTATTATAAATTTGTATTTATTGAAATTTTTAACACTATTCTTAATTTAAATTTATTAAAATTTATTTTCTATTTTTTAATTTGGTTTTCTATAAAAAGCGTGTTTTTAGTTTTTTAAACTATTATTTATTTTCTACTTTTTAGTTTGGTTTATTTATAATAGCTTGTTTTTTAAATTTTAAACTATTGCACGGCTCATGATGTGAAGCATCAGAGAGTGCTTTACGATCGAAAATTTTTTTTCGCCTCATTTTGCAACTATTATTAGTATTATAGCCTTGTTAGTTAACGGAATCAAGATATTTTGCATACTATTGTCGAGATAATTTAATGGAACAAACAAACAAACATACAGGTGAAGCTAATAAAAAGCGTGTAAAAAAGGAATTTTTTACTTGTCAATAATTTTGAATAAATAAATTTTGATATAGAGCTTACGCAAGTTCAGATGACTTAACTCTTAATATAGACCTAACTTTCGCTAATTATAGAAATAAAGTAAAAATTGCATTTACCCTAACCGAGATTCAAACCCGAGCCGCGCGCTTACCAGATCGACCACTAATCCCTACTCCGTATGATCGATAAGTTAACGCATATTTCACCATTCATATAAGGTAAATCTATATGGTGACAGAGTGTGACGGTTTATTATTTATATAATTTATGTTATTTAATTTTGTGTTTTGATGAAAATTATCTATTTTTTTAACAAATGTTTATTAATTTAAAAAAAAAGCAAAAATCAAGTTCTTAGATTTACTTTAGACTTTTTAAATTGTTCTGTATATTTTTAATATCATATTATATTACTTTAATTTTTTTTAAGACCGTATCAGTTTTGGCGATATACAATTGTTTTGTTGAAATAATAAATTTTAAATTTTAGCATTTATTATCAAATATTCGTTAAGTAATAAATATACAGGGTGTCCCAGAACTCAACGTCAAGCCGAAACGGGGTGACAGGATAGATCATAACCATCACGAGAAAAATCAGAAAAAAAATCTATCCCATGCAGTTTGAAAATTATGGGCATTTTAAGAAAAACCTAGAAATTTGGTCTAACTGTACCATTTTTCGGTTATTGTGGTTAATTTTTATTATTTTTGTTCATTTAAACTTTGGAACCGTAACCCTAAATAACATCTCGAGAATCACAGTCTAAAATAATGACACAATTACCCCAAGTTTCCTAGAATTTAGACTATTTGTTAAACTATGAATTTAAAATTTTCAAACTTTGTCGACTTTGAAACACCCTCCTTTAAAAAAAATGTACTAGAGTGCCTTGGCAAGTGCCATTAAGAGTTGGCGCATTTAATCAGGATTGTAAAATGGTACAATACTTGTTAGTTTCATACTAAAAAAAAAGAGTAAAAAATAAAAACCTCAAGTAACTCGATTTTTGCTAACCCATTTTACCCAGTTAAAATGTTTTTTATTCGCACAAGCCCTTGGTAGGTTTTTATTTTACGGTAAAATGATGAGAGATATGGATAGTGGACATGTTTGCCATGAGCGAGCGAGACAGATAGTGACGCCACTTTTACCAAAGCAACAAAATACTAATAAAATAATGAAAAATGTTGACCTTGTTTTGTTTAGGTTTATTGGAATAAAAGTCAGATTTGAAAATAACATTTTTTATTATAACAAATGTTCAAATTGTTTACCATCAGCTTCAACACACGCCCTACATCTTCTTAAAAAAGATCTACTTATTAGCCGGGCATATCCTCGAGAGTTGATGTCCTCAGCAGCTTGAGAAATTCGTTCACGCAGCTCGGCTACGCTCTCAATGGGCTT
Source organism: Apodemia mormo (assembly GCA_036924255.1). Lineage (NCBI taxonomy): Eukaryota > Metazoa > Arthropoda > Insecta > Lepidoptera > Riodinidae > Apodemia > Apodemia mormo. The sequence continues at coordinate 40,455,258 of JAUPFN010000005.1, read as the reverse complement.
AGAATAAACTTTTTCTTTGAGAACGCCCCAATAAAAAAAATCCAGGGGATTTAAATCTGGGGAACGGGCTGGCCACGAGATAGTGCCTGAACGTCCAATCCACCTTCCCGGATAAACTTGGTCAAGGAAATCTCTTACTTGCACTGCGTAATGCGCTGGGCAGCCATCTTGTTGATACCACATGTGGCGACGATCTGTTAGTGGTACGTCCTCTAACAAACTTGGTAAATTTTCTCGTAAAAAATTTAGATAATTCGTGCCATTCAAATTCTCAGGCAGCTCAAAAGGCCCAACAATTTTGCCGTTTAAAATTCCTGTCCACAGGTTAACTTTAAAGCGATATTGGGATCGGTCTTCTCGCATTAAATGTGGATTCTCCACATGCCACTCATGAAAATTGTGTAAGTTTATGTAGCCATCTTTTTTAAATGTAGATTCATCTGACCAGAGAATTTTTTGGATGAATTGGGGATTTTCATTATGCCTCTGTAGCATTGTTCTACAAAATGAAATCCTTTCAGGATAATCTCGAGGGAGAAGACTTTGAACTCGTTGTATGTGAAACGGATGCATTTCAGCTCTTTGTAAAATACGATGTGCTGTGCTTTTGGGTATTCCCGTTCTTTCTTCAATTCCACGAACGGAAATACTTGGGTCATCTGCGACCTCTTCCAACACTTCTTCTTCGTAAGGAAAGCGAGGTCTACCTCCAGCCCGTATTTGATTCGGAAAATGGCCGCCCTCTGTGAGTGAACGGTGCACATTAACAAACACGCGGTGATCCGGATAGCGCTATAAATTTGGATATCTTTCACGATAAAGTCTAGCGGCGGCACTTGCATTGCATCTGCATTCCCCATAAATGAGATGCATGTTCGCATACTCTTGTGAAGTGTAGCGCGTAGGCATAGTGATGACAAGGATGTCAACACAAAAGTCCAATTCCAAAAGAGAGAAGCCAAAGTTGCCGGTATGTAATCAACAAGTCCAATTCACAAAAATCCAAGTCCAAAAAGAAAAGCCAAAGTTGTCAGTACTAAATTAACACAAGCGAATACGGAAAGGTGCGCAGTAGACGAATGAGCGAAATGTACTAACTGGTGTCAGACTGGCAGCGTAGCTATTTGCTTGGTATGGCGTCTGTATCTGTTTCATTCGCACTCGTTTAAACGACGCATCTCCGTCTCACTGCGTGGCGTCACTATCTGTCTCGCTCGCTCATGGCAAACATGTCCACTATCCATCTCTCTCATCATTTTGCCGTAAAATAAAGAATCTACTAAAGGCTTGTGCGAATAAAAAACATTTTAACTGAGTAAAATGGGTTAGCAAAAATCGGGTTACTTGAGGTTTTTATTTTTTACTCGTTTTTTTTTAGTATGAAACTAACAAGTATTGTACCATTTTACAATCCTGATTAAATGCGCCAACTCTTAATGGCACTTGCCAAGGCACTCTAGTACATTTTTTTTAAAGGAGGGTGTTTCAAAGTCGACAAAGTTTGAAAATTTTAAATTCATAGTTTAACAAATAGTCTAAATTCTAGGAAACTTGGGGTAATTGTGTCATTATTTTAGACTGTGATTCTCGAGATGTTATTTAGGGTTACGGTTCCAAAGTTTAAATGAACAAAAATAATAAAAATTAACCACAATAACCGAAAAATGGTACAGTTAGACCAAATTTCTAGGTTTTTCTTAAAATGCCCATAATTTTCAAACTGCATGGGATAGATTTTTTTTCTGATTTTTCTCGTGATGGTTATGATCTATCCTGTCACCCCGTTTCGACTTGACGTTGAGTTCTGGGACACCCTGTATACTGTTCCAAATTCTATTACTTAATGATTAATTAAATTTGGATTTCCCATTGAATGGCCAAAGTTAGGTTGTTGAATTCTGGCTCAAGTCTGGGTTGCCATTCAACGGCCAAGGCTAGGCATCCCAGTCTTGGCTAATGCTCGGGTAATCATTGAGTCGGCCATAGCTAGGTTGCTCAATCCTGGCCCAAGTCTGCATCGCCATTGAATGGCCGAGGTTAGGTTACACAAACTTGGCCCAAGTTAGGGTGACTCTAGGCTTGGCCAAGGCTAGGTTATTCAGTCTTGGCCCAAGCCTGGGTAATCATTGGAATGGCCAAGGCTGATTGCCCAGTTATGGCCCGGGCATAGGACAATATAGGTTTGCCAAGATGGGCTTCCCAATAATGTCCCAGGCATGGCACCATCGTTCAACTCTGGGGCTTCCTGTACGGGCTACGATTCTTTTATCAGAACTATTTTTTTTAACCATTTTAGTTTTGTAGTTTATTAAAAATTTACTACCTAAGAGGCAATTTTTATCTAAAGCATCTAATATAAATATTTTATAAGAAGTAAAATTTTTTTCAAGTGGTAATAAAAAAATGAATTTTTTTTATTACCACTTGAAAAATGGAATAATCTTATCAAATTAGTGTATTGTCATCGGTCCTCGATAAATCTACAAAGTTTGAACGAAATCTGGTAGTTTAAAGTGGGTCAAAATCACGCCCAAAGAAGTCGGTTACAAACAAACATACAAATATACAAACATACAAACATACAGCTGAAGCTAATAAAAAGCGTGTAAAAATAGAGTTCTAAATAACATACTAAGACACCTGACCGGGCGAAATACTTTGCCGATGCGATGCCTTCGGGAGGGCTCGCTTCGAGCAAGTCTACGAGTGATATCGTGAGCTTCTGCGCTACTACAGCACGCATGATGTTTAGTGTGATGGTGTGATGCCTATTTTAGTCGAGTAATGTGTGATGTTACAGTACGCAATCGAGTGATATCACGTGTGATGCATCACTCGCATTACTTACACATGTCTACCTATCACCACAGTTGAAATAAGTTAGGTTCATTTAAATTACTCCCCCATAAATAGGAGCCCCAAGCAGTGGGGCTCCGTAGAATTGCTACTACCAGCCTTGTTACAGAAATAGGTAGTATTTCATTGTAATTATGAAGATATAAAATGTGTTTAGAATTTACAATAAAATATGTTGTCAATAAAATAACTTAAGTAAAATTTTTATAATTTTCTACAATATTAAAAATATTTTTGTGAAATGCCACAAATAATGATTAGGATTTCAAATTAGACAAAATATATTTATTACAAAATAATTTAACATTGATATTTTAAGTGCTTGTTGGTTAGTTTTTGGGGTATAACACAATTGGTTTGTGCGGGGGGCAATGGTACAGGGGGGTAATAAATCTTCCCTTCCCCCCTCTCAACCCTTAAATCAAGATGCACATTTCAACTGCAAACCCCAAAGATGTTCAACCTCTGCATTTTCACAATAATCGCTTTAGACCACTATAACAAGAAGACTAGTTTCATATGGTACTACAGTATGGTGGCCCATAAATAACAGAAAGTGTGAGTAAATCACGGAAAATTATTCTTGGACTTACCCCACTGCATCTGTATGTCCATCAGAGCAATAAAGTCTAACATGAGTCTATAATCTGCTTATATCTAACAACAATGTATTCTATAGTCTGCTATGTTATGCTGTCTTCTATATATAGAAAAAAATATTTAAAATATTCCTCTTTTTGAAAAGGAATCAGAAATTTCAAGGAGTTACTAATAGTCTTGTCAATTAACCAAGTTTAAATAACGTAAATGGATCCTTAGTACTTACTTTAAAGAGCCGTGCATGGATGGCAGAGGAAACCTATGGAAGGTCAAAGAAGGGTCATCCTTCGACGAAGTACCGCATTTAGCGCACTTAACACTTCCTTTACCCACCATGATACAAAAAACAAAAGCGTCCGTATCGCGAAAAATAAAGAGTCTCTTTCTCGTAAGTTCAACTAAACACAAGCGTCTATTTCGCACTGGAGTCTCTATCTCATAAAATTGATTGCAAACACACAATAAAGAAAAATAAAGAGTCTCTTTCTCGTAAATATTTGATTGGACAAAACACAAGCGTCTATTTCGCACAGGAGTCTCTATCTCGTAAAATGGATCGAACAATCACAATAGAAAATGAGTCTCTGTCTCGAAGTTTATTGAAAACATATAAATCACTAAGCACACGCTGATTATTAGTAAATATAAAAATATTTCACAAAACAATCGCCATGAACGCAAAGGAAAATTTAACGCCATAGAAGTTTAAATTTTCAAGACTGACAAGTGACAAATGACAATTGAAGTTGACACTTGACAGACTGTCGAATGTGACAGTTGACAAAACGACACCGATGACGCATTTCTTTTCCGCAGTCAACTATCTCGTTCTTTCATAAAGCGCTGTTTCAGTTTTCAAATCATGCCTTTGCTGGCATTGGTTGCCTGAAAGGCTAACCCCCCCTGCACTTGACAATTGTCACTTTTTTTTTTTTTTTCCTTTCTTGATGGCAAAGTATATGAATACATGTTGCCAGTCACAAACAGACCGAGAAACTTATACAATATTTTATAATCAAACCGTGACGAGAAAAATTTTGTATCATTCAAAAGAGTACACTTTACGATTTATAGCTAATAAATTTACAAATTTAACAAAAATTACTTTAAAAAAAAAGAAGTGTAAAGTTACAGACAATATTACAATATAATATATGTAATATATATATAATATATTATATTACAGTATAATATATTACAATATAATAATTATAATTACAAGAAATAAAATAGATATCATAAATATTTACATTATAAAACAAAATTAAATTTTAATATCATTATTTACAGCAAAATTTGCAAGCATTTTATATATTTCTTGAGTTTTGTTGAGTAAAAGGTAAGGTGCAAATGTAGGAAAAGGTATTCCAGATAAAGTTAAAGATTCAAACAAACTGGAGTGATCAAAATTTATACATGAAAGGAAAATATGATTTACATCAGCTTCTTCTGCTCCACAGTCACACGCAGGGCTTTCTATTATTTTTAATTTTGCCAGATGATAAGGCGTACTTGTGTGACCTAATCTCAATCTTGATAGGATGCTAGAGCTTTTCCTATCAAGATTCATGGAGTAAAACCAAGGTTTTTGAGGAATTGTGGGTTGTAAATTGAAGTAGTAGAAACCTTTCTGCTTACTACTTTTTTCCCATAACTCTTGCCAAGAGGTATAAAGTGTATGTTTTGCGAACGATTTTAAGTCTGAACAATATATATTATATGGGAAAATATCGCCACTAACAATAGCATCATTTGCAAGTTCGTCTGCTTTGCAGTTGCCATGAATACCAACGTGACCCGGAATCCAACAAAATATCACTTCACATTGGTTTTGACGACAAATACCAAGCAACTTTTTAATTTCATATATTAAGGAATGATGCGTTTTTTTAAAAGAATTATTGCCAATTGCTTTTAATGTGCTTAAAGAATCGGTAAATATAATTGTTTTCTTAAGTTTACATAATAGAGCATATTCGATAGCTTTATAAACGCCCATACACTCTCCAGAGAAAATCGTAGATTCTGGTGGGAGTTTGACTTTCTGCGTAATTTTATACTGTTTATGATAAATTCCTACTCCTGTGTGGCTACTGACATTATGTTTAGACGCATCACTAAAAATAAGGTGATAATCTGAAAAATTATCATCAATAATAGAATTAAATACATCGTTTGCATTCATGTCGCGTTTTTGGATACCTAAATCAAAATTTATTAGAGCTTTTTTCATTAAGGAATCATAATCACAAGTAAACAAAGAAAGAATTGAAGAATGATGTATTGGAGCAGATAGTGTTAAATATTTTCTATAACTAACGACGAGACACGGAATAGATTTGTTTGACCAATATGTTGAGTGTTCAATTATCTGCGAAAGCAATTGTAGTTTTTGTATGAGTGGATGATCTGAAAATTGTAAGCACCGGAAAAAGTATTGATCAGAGAGGAACTGGCGACGTAATTGTAGGGGTGGATCGCAACATCCGACTTGTAAAGCGTTTAAGGGGCTGGACTTCATAGCGCCGCATATAATCCGTAAGCATTTAGATTGTATTGTGTTCAGTTTTTTTAAGCCCGATTTATTACAAGGTTCTAGAATAAAGGTACCATAATCTAAAACACTTCTTATAACAGCATTGTATATAAGTTTTAGGTAAAACGGATGAGCACCCCACCATATGCCTGCTAAACACCTTATTATATTAATTAATTTTTCGCACTTGTTAGATATATAATCACAATATTGTGTCCCAGAAAGTTTTGAGTCAAAAATTACTCCTAAAAATTTTGCACTATTGTTGTTTGGTATAACTTTGTTATCAAATAATACTGTGTAGTTAGGAGGAGATCGCATTCTTGTAAATAAAACGGAAGAGCTTTTAGTAGGAGATATTTGGAGGCCATTTTTGTCCAGCCAAATTCTTAATCTATTTAAGGACAAGTTGATTTCCGAATTAGCTATATCAATATTTTGATTTGTAGTGTAAAGTAGGAGATCATCCGCATATTGTAGAATTTTTGTATTATTACCTACAAAGGTGTCCAAGTCATATGTATAGACATTATACAGAAGTGGACTTAACACCGACCCCTGAGGGAGACCTTTAGACAATATACGAGTATGTACAATATTATCAACTGTAACCTTGACTGATCTATCAGTGAGTATATTTACAATTAGTCTAACAAGGTTATGAGGGACTTTTAATATTCTTAGTTTTTCTGCTAAAATTGAGATTAATACATTATCATATGCAGAAGTGAGATCTAGAAAAGCCGAAAGTACAGATTTATTTAATGAAAAAGCAATTCTAATGTCGGTACTTAATAAACTTATGTTATCCATAGTGCTCTTCCCTTTTCTGAAACCATATTGGCTTCTGGCTAACATGTTGTTATGTTCCAAGTACTATTCAAGACGGTTTTTGATAAGATGCTCAATTATTTTAATTAAAACAGATGATAAAGCAATTGGTCGATAAGATGACACTTCGGAAGGATTTTTATTAGGTTTTAAAACGGGTAAAACGATTTGAATTTTCCAAGATGGAGGTGTTTTTCCAGAAGATAACATTGAGTTTATAATATTTAAATAATATTCAAGGGAAATATCTCCCAGGTGAGTTATAAATGAATAAACTATGCCATCATATCCTGGAGCAGTATCTTTAGTAAACTTTATTACATTTTTAAGCTCATCTATAGAAAATGGTTTACACAATTCTAAAAAGCTTTCTTCATCATCATCTTTTATTATTATTTCCTCATTGACTGTTGGTGGAGCTATATTATTTAGGAAATTATTAGTAATTGAAGGATGAAGGTTTATAGTTGAGAGATTATCAAAAGCAGACCTGAATTTTTTAATATTTTGCCAAACTAAAGACGAATGTGTGCTTGGAGTAATTGAAGTACAAAATTTTCTCCAACTATCGAGTTTCTTTTGCTTGAATAACTTATTTTTTTTCATGATACTTATCAAAAGATCGTAATTTTCTTCAGTTATGTTATTACGGTAATTTTTTTCTGCAGTTTTTCTTTCCTCGATAGCTTTCTTACATTCATTGTCCCACCATGGCGGACAAGGAATGTAAGTAGATGTGTTTACCGTAGGAAAGATGCTCTTTGCCGTAGTAACAATTATATCGGTAAAATGTGTGTCTGGCTTAATTTTTTCGTCATGTGTGGATGATAAGATAGATATCTTTTCATCAATAGTTTTGCTAAAATCCTGCCACATTTCATCTGTTACATATTTAAATTTGAATTTTTTATAAGGACTATTATTATTTAAGGTAAATGAGTGATTACAAGATGGAGATTTAATAATGATAGGATAGTGATCACTGCCGTAGGTAAAAGGTAATGTTGACCATGAAAGTATTGAAGCTAAATTTGGGGAACAAACTGATAAATCTACTACACTATAGCTCTCTGTAGGTTGAGTCCGGCGTGTCGGAGATAATGAATTTAATATGCACAAATTATTTGTATCTAGGATATCCAATAATTGTTCACCATAACAATTAGTTCGACTGCTGCCCCAGGACTCATGATGGCAATTGAAATCACCCAGTATTACTAATGGTTTAGGCATAGTTTCAATTATTTTATTAATTTGATGTAAAATGAATGATGAAGGGTGGGGAATATATACAGAGATGTAACAAATACTATTTACACTTATAGCTACAATTGAGAAATCATTATTATTTACAGCGATGGGTATTGGTAAAAAAGGAATGTTTCTCTTTATAAGTATGGCAACACCGCCATACCCGTCAGAACGATCTTGACGGACCGTTGAATAACCTTTTAGCTTAAAGCTAAAATTTGGCTTTAACCAAGTTTCAGATAAGCTAACTAAATACGGATCGTATTTATTTATTAAATATATTAAATCACTTTTGTTGCTTATTGCACTCCGGCAATTCCATTGGATTATGTTTGTATCCATTATTAAAAGGTATAGATTGTGATATAAGTTCAACTAGATGAGCAGCGTTGGACGGTAAATAAGGGCTGGATTGAGCTAATGTTTGTAGTAGTTCTATTATTTCTGATATTAAAGGACCTTGTGATTCACTAATTGTGTTTATTTGACCTAAAGCACACCCATCAGCTGGAGTAGGTATAGAAAATTCCCGAAGTATTTTTTTATGGCTTTCCTTGTCATAACCCTTACTTGAATTTATTGGGGATCGGGGTTTTAGAAACACTGTTTTTTTATACGAAGTGTTGTTCTTAGCAATTACAGGTAAGTCATTACTATCTGTGAGAGTTTTTGGTGATGAAAGAGCCTCTGCAAATGATTTTGAAACTGCTGGATGTAACTTCGATGCTTCAGCATAGGAAACACAGTTTTGAGCCATATAGAGTTTTATATCTTTTTGACGTTTAAGTTCAGGGCAAATCTTGCTATTTGCAACATGTGAACCAGAACACAAACAGCACTGTACACAGTCATCGTCTACTCTACATGATTCACCACTATGTTCCCCTCCGCATCTGTAGCACCTAGGTTTAGATCTACATTGTGTCTTTGTGTGTCCGAAGCGGCAGCAACTATAACATTGGATTGTGGGAAAAATGTATAAATCTACAGGTAAGGCAGTGAAACATATAAATATTCTCTTTGGTAAAACTTGACCATCAAAAGAAATTACAACTGACTGAGTGGGTTTCCACACAGGAGAGCCCTCAACGATTACTTTATAATTTATGCGTCTAACTTTAATGATATTACCACAGCCAAATGGAGTTGTAATGTTTTCCATGATCTCTTCCGGAGACCATTCAGCAGGTATACCTCTAACAATTCCAACTCGAGTAATTGAAAAAGATGGAATAAAAGCTTTTAATTTATTTTCAGATAATAGCTTATTATCGAGGAACTGATTTGCATCTATATAATTAGAAAAGGATATTGAGATTCTGTTTCTGCCTATTCTCTTAATGCTGCCATTATTAATGTTATTTACTTTATTTTGTTTTAGTATTCTGCCAAGAGTTATGGGATGAAGGGTTGTCCCATCATTCTCGGTTGACTGTAATCTTTGTACATGTATAGTATAAGGTGAAGCATCTAAATGGTTATAATTTCTTCTACCCTTTGATGATGAGTGTGCAGAGTTAGTTGCTGATTCTATAGACAAAGGATTTAAAGTGTTCAATGAGTCTTTATTTGAATCTTTAACTGAACATGGCTCATCTCTACACAAACAACCAATGTCCTTTTGGCTACCAAGATTTTTACGTTTCTTTTTGTTACATTGCTTACAAATTTTGTGTGAATGATACCGTTTTCTGGATGATTTTATAGAATTATCTGTTTCCATACCAGATTCGTCTAATTCAATTGTGACGAAATTTGTTGCAGGAGGGACTGTACCCCCTGGATCAGGAGGTTCATTCATATTTTATGAAAAATTAAACTACTTACCCTATATAAAGATGATTAATAATATTTATATTAAAAAAGAAAAAGAAAAATACTATAATTATACCTAAATGAACTAATTTGAATGATATTTACTAATTAAAATAATTTTAGACCAAGAGAGAAAACCCGCGCTTATTCGAAGTTTCCCGCCGTTTTCCAATTGTCACTTGTCAGTTCAGTTGTCAAATGTCAATTCTTCTTCGTTTTCTTTATTGAATGAATGGCAATTATCTGTGAACTCTACCAATGTCGCGTGAACTTATAATCACACATCTTTTATAAACCATAATTTATACTTTCCATCGTCGGCACTTGGTAAAACTGCATCATATTGATTTTTTAATATTTAAAACACTTGTACTGTTTCACAAATGTAATTTAAATTTTGTTTATAACGCAATCACTTTTAATTTTATAGTCAACCGGTTTCGCCTATTTTACATACCTACACAAAGACTTTAATACAACTAAACTATTAGGAATAAGCTCGCCCATTGTACAGTCTGTTTTTAATAAGTTTCTATGTATTACTTCTCTTTTAATTGTGTACAATAAAGGATTAAATAACTAAATAAAATGCGAGTACATAGGTAGATGAACAATAATTACACCAAGGAAGTTATATTCTACCTGGAAGGTCCACATGTACTTCAAAATCGTTCCGAAGAGTACCACGACATGAGTGGAGTGTGTCTCTTTCTACTAGGGTGTCCATACTTATTTGTGCGACAGGACAATTTCATTCTAAAAAAGCGGAATAGAACTGATATGGACAGCTACGATAAATCCTGGATAGCACCCACGGCTATCAACTTTTGAAAGTCGTGTAGGTTAACAATGTCTGTTATCGCTCTTATTGACGAAGGAAAATGCACATTCATAATATATTGTTTTGACTAACACCCATAATTTGCTAACTTTAGGGTTAGATCAATTCGTGTGATTTGTCTAATGATATCGTATTATTACGACAGGCTATGGTGAGTTGGAGGGGGCCGGATCGCAACTATAAATGCTAGCATATTAGTAACGTGCCGGGCCGCAACACATTGACTAGTTTTGTGTACAGTTAACTGCCGAACTGCACGTTAAGGCTAGTTCTTTGTGGCCTTTAATCGTTCTTCACCCATAATTTCTGATTTTGTAAATGCATACTTAAAACACTGAGAAAATTGTGTGCGCTCAATTCCGCTCTGCAAATCTGCCCCACTTTGCCCCGGCATAGTGTACGAGAGTTTATATAAAATGTATCAAAGTGATCTAGGCGAATTTTTACGAAACACCCTGATCAGCTGCGGCCCATCTTAATGTGTTAGAGCGTAAAATAGGATTATTAAAAATAATAAAAGTTGGAATAATTTTACTTGATATGTAACTGAAATAAATAGCTAGATTTGTTTTCATATTGAGCTGTTTCGCGGGTAAAAAGTGTGGTAAAAAAATCTTTGCATGTGTGATCTTTCTGCCAAATTGAGAATTATACATACAGGTAAAAGATCAAAATACTCTTCTAGAAAATGTATGCATTAATTACGGACAGATGACAATTACATTACATTGCTTTAAAATTTGTTCGAGTGAAGCAGTCCAGCGATACTGAAGATCAATAAAACCTAGAGAATACGGTGAGATATTGCAGTCTTAATGCCAGTCTACTGACAGGGTCCTGGATAAAGTCTTCGGTTCCGGTTCCGGTTCCGGTTCCAACGTTCAAGTTCAAAATGTCCAATTCCCAAAATATACAACAGTTTCAAAATGCCCATTTCCTAAAATGGTCCATTTTTCTCCATGTTGGTCTCGTGCTCCTTAGAAGAATAGACCAACCGCTGTTCTGCCAGAAAGGTCGTAAAAGCCTACCGATTGGCTATGTAAGTCACCATCATTGTGGCTACTAGGTGGTAGAGTGTTGCATTTTCTAGCTCTGGCCTGGTACCACCGCCTTACCTATTCTTGTCGCAATGGCGTCAGTGCTTGTCCACCGTCATGATCCGGTTTAGAGGATAAGGTAGCTGGTAAGCTTATGCATGTGGGCTTAGACTTCACCACTAGATAGCGACACACCATTAACATCTTTGGTGTCAATAGGCGATGGTTGACTATTTCCTTTTGGAGACACATCTGCTTGTTTGCAATCTTATAATAAAAAAAAAGCAATGTCAAAAAAACATTGTTTCAAATATTTTCATCATTAATAAATCCTAAACAAATTGACCAATTTTGATCCAATAAACGGTATTTGACGCAGTTTTTAAAGGAGAAAAGCTGATAAGACTTTTAAGTCCATCGGTGTATTAGCCTGAAAATTATTTTAAAAATATAAAGTAAATTTGCTAAAAATGACGTAATTTTAATATTTGAAAAGCTGCAACTTTTGAAAATTAGATTCGATTTTGATTCTTGAAATTTCATCTGACGTAATTTTTAGTACTAAAATATCGTAAAATACCAAGTTATGTCGAAAAAACACTTTTTTTTAAATTTTTTGTCAACGCTTTCTCCTAAACGGATAAACCAATTTGATGCAATTTATGCATTACATACACACACACATACATACAGATATACTGACGTCATCGCGAAAATAGTCGGAAAAGATTCCTGGGACCTCAAAACGTGGAGATCCGGTGAAAACTCGATTTTCGAAAATCGAGGTAAATTCAGTAACTTCCTATCTACGTACACTACGTAGCGGTAAGTTAAAAATCCCAAAAAGGACCACTACTAAAATGTCAACTCCCTAAAAGTTCAATTTCCAAAATGTCTAATTACTAATCTAATCTTTGAGAATGTGCTAAATGTATTCAATAAGTTCTTACAGCGTTTTTTTTTATTTTTTATTTTCTCACAGTGTTTTTTATACACAAAAATAAAAACATCAAATTCTTGTTGACAATGATTAGACGAAAATAAAACTACTGAATTATGTTTGAGTAATTTATTGGCCATACTAGCCGTTACCCGCGGCTTCGCTCACGCATATTTACTTTAAAACTTATAAGACCTTTATTAGCTACTTCATTAAAAATCTCTACATAGTAGGGCGGGCCGCTAGTCTATACATATAATAAAATCATAGGAAAGTCAAAACTGTACATTGAATATTTTTTTAAAGGAATACTTGGGGCATGATCTACAATCGATATCAAAGCCAAAAATATAGTTTTTAGAATTTTTGTCTGTTTGTCTGTATGTCTGTATGTCTGTTTGTCTGTTTATCTGTTTGTCTGTTTGTCTGTATGTCTGTTTGTCTGTATGTATGTCCAGGGTAAACTCAAAAAGTACTGCATGGATTTACCTCTTTTGCATAAATATTACTAACAGGTCGGGTCAACATATAGGCTACATATTATCACGCTATCACCTACGGGGGTGGTGCTGTGCGGAGTAAACGAAGTCCGCGCGGACGAAGTCGCTGGCAACAGCTAGTATTCTATAAAAAATAATATTTACATATTCATCTTAGTTACTTATATACGATGTTTTTATTATCAAAATTTAAGTAAAAAACGTAAGACTTAACTAAACTTCCTATGACAATACGTCGTAATATCGTAACTAATTATACCTCAAACTCAAAAACCTATTGGTAACACACCTATCGATGAAACTGACGTAATTATAAAAGAAACTTGTAATTTTTTTAATTAACAGGAAATACCTAACCTAAAACTACCTATGATAATAATATTATATATACCGAATCATACTAAATATTAGGATTGCTATGTATGTAACACACCTTATTTAACCAACTCAAAGAAAAAATTATGAATAAGCATAAAATGATGACCGACTTTGATCAAAAATTGCGTTGAATTACATTTGTAAACGCAATTTTTGAGCTCCAAAGCTGATAAGATTTTTTAATCAATCGGTGAATTAGCCTAAAAGTTGTTTCAAAAGCATTAAGTAAGTTTGCTAAAAACAACGTAATTTTGATATGTGAAAACCTATAACTTTTGAAAATTAAATTTGATTTTGATTTTTGAAAAAGCATTCGATGTAGTTTTTTTAGTACTAAAACATGGTAGAATATCAAAAAATGATTGTATGAAAAGTTTCGAAGTTATGTCGAAAAACACTCTTCAAAATTTTTTGTCAACGATTACTCTCAAACGGATAAACCGATTTTGATGCAATTTATTCATTAAACGTAGTTTTTTGATGAATAGTGCTGATTATTTTCTGTACTCAATCGGTGCATTAATCTGGAAGTTATATTTAAAAAATACTGTTCTGTCAAACATTTTTTTAGGATTATTTCAAAATTTTTCAAAATCTGCTGCGCCGACTTGGTTCAAATTTTCAGAAGTCTAAGTTGAGCGGAATCTAATCGAATGCCATCAACCGCGTTTCGCTCGGTCAGGCCTTTCAAAAGTTGTGAGATGTTTACATACACATACTCACACACACATACATACACACATATGTACATACATACATACATACAGACATACTAAAGTTATCTTGAAAATAGTCGGAAAAGGTTCAATGACTTCAAAACGTGGAGATCTGGTGAAAACTCGAAAATCAGGGCAAAATCAGTAACTTCCTTATCTACCATCTGCATAGTACGTAGTGGAAAGTTAAAAATCTGTAAATCGGTTGAGCAGATAGATTTCCCCGTGTTGGTCCCCGGCTCCTTTGAAGAATAGGCCAACTGCCGTTCTGCCAGGCAGGTCGTAAAAGGCGACTTATTGGCTATAAGTGTCACTACCATCGTGACTACCACTACTCGCCCGGGTATTTGCTACCATCGCAGAGGCTATTCCTGTAGCAATAATGTCAATTTTATATCATAAGATAGCAAACAAGCAGATGGGTCTCCTGATGGAAAGAGACAACCAATGCCTATAAACACCAAAGATGTTAATGGTGCATTGCTATGTTTTGACGAGGTCTAAGGCCACATGCGTAAGTTTACCGGCTACCTTACAATCCAAACCGGATCACGACGATGACAAGCATTGACTCTATTGCGGCGTGAATAGGTAAGGCGGTGGTGCCAAATACCAGTATGAGATGTTGCGGAACCACCTAGTTGTCACGATGGTAGTGAAATTATTTCTTGTCAAGAGTTAAGTAAACTTTTTGACAAGCAGTTACGCTATTGCGGCAGTAATAAATAAGGCGGTGGTACCAGACCCAGGCGAGATAATGCAGAAATCTACCACCTAGTTGTCATTGTCGTGCTCCTGTTTGGAGGGTAAGGTAGCTGGCAGACTTGTGCATGTGGCATTGCAAACCCGCCACACGGATGGCAACGCACCATTTATATATTTGATGTCTAAACGCGATGGTTTCTCTTTCCATCAGGAGAGCCGTCAACTTTTTTTGCTGTCTTATAATATAAAAAACAAATATTCAATTTAAACACTAATCATCTAGACTTTTTCGTTTTTTCGTTTCACATTTGTAAATTTTATTGAAATTGGCTGATAAAAACCGTCAATACTAAAGGAGAGTGTTCAGTAGTCGATTTTAATACCAAATATGTAAAACAATTAGATACTTAAATATTGAGATAATTATCCTATAACATGTTTATACTCATATGCTTATACGGACCCCCACGCATAGACATCAAAACATTTTTATTCAAATTATCCTTTATAGGTACTACCGAAGTTCATTATTTACAAACAGTGATTTGCTGAACTCGTAACTAGACTCATTAGCTATTAGTTTATTTATAATATTATCATATTAAAAAATGATATCACTACAACTTTCCAACAAACAATGTTCTATAATTGAAATAATAACGCTTCTTGTTTGAGTGTAACATTAGTATAAGGTAACAAAATGTAACTTTGTTCGCCACCCGGTGTGGTATTTTTATTGCAATACGCGACACATAAACACACCATTAAGTCATCACCCGAACTCGGGCACTATTTTTTAGATTTGGGTTTAGCAGATAGGTTTAAATTTATGATTTTCTTGTTACATAATTATTCATTGAATATTCAATGCTTACTGTTCATTGTTTTCTCTTGAAAAAATGCTATTATCTTTAATTAAGAAACCTAGGCCCTCAAGTGGTCGCATATTAGAGGCGGTCGCGTTACCGACGCAATGACCCTATATTACGTTTGTATGTTTAATTAAAAAATATCTTAAATAAGACTAAATGATTAAGCTTACAACAGGGAATATAGATGGAACAGCATCCGGTTTCAGTGTTGATCTTATGTTATGGATTATTAAATCCTCGGATTTAAAGCGACGGCTGCAAATTAAACTGTAATATGAATTTTTTTCTTAAATGGAACAATTTCAATCCACCGTTGCCGAAGAATCTCATTTCTTGGGAACCTGCAAGAAAATAATGAACAAGAGGTTAGGTATCTACTACTAGTTAACAGTTATTACCAAAAAGTATGTAGGTAATGTATTTAGTTACTACAACACAATGATTTTAGGATTAAATAACAAAATTACGTAAAGTAGGTTCTTATTTTATTATGATGACATTCCTTAGGGACGTATAAATGAAATGTTAGATTGAATTGTAATTTCTTTGTATTCACATGTCCGAAATTTTGTGTTATTATTGCTACCCTACTTAAGAAACTTGTAAATAAAAAACTTACTTAAACAATTAAATTCCGCAACCAGCATACGCTTCACTATTACAGCACTTAACACTACAATTTTTAACCATTTTACAACAAAAAACTTATAGCAGTAAGCAAAAAGAGGACTTTATGCTTTAACACACTTTAACTTAAAGTATCAGCTATATTTTTAAATAAAACGCGCCAAAGCGTACGGCCACCTGAGTGTGGCCGTGCATAGTTTACAAATTACTACTAATTCTACTGATTTGAGAAAACAGTTTTTACATTGCATAAATAATTACGTAATAATTAAAATAAGCACATTTAAGAACTCAATATGTTAATTACAATACATTTTATGCTAATGTATCTATAAACGTATATGAATAAAAGGGATTTAACGGTTACCGGATATATAAAAAATCTACCATCCGAAAGTTTTATTTACACTGGCAATTGCAAGAAAGGGATAACATCCACTCATGTCGTTGTCTCGCTCAGAACGTTTTTCCCCTCTGTTAAGTAAGAAGCAAAAGTCAACTTTATTGGTAATGAAATAAAGTACATTTTTATTTTTCAAATATTGCTTCGTAGTAATTCCAGATATCGTATATAAGTTCCTTGAATTACACACACACACACACAGACGACATAGTACAGTCCTATATAGTATTGCCAACGTCAGATTTTTCCCTAAAAATGGGGTAAAATAGTAATAACACTTAAAGTGAACAAATAAAATTAATAAAAAGTGATAATTAAATTAGAATAATAAAATATTAAATGTAAAATTAAAATAATACATAAATGTCAATTTAAAAGAACTAAATGAAACATGTCAGACCCAATAAAACATAATAAATTAATATTAAAATAATATTTGAGGTTATTGTTAGATTGAATCTAACCTAATGTCGAATTAAAATAAATAAAATTTAACCGAATAATGAAATAATAATAAATATTGAATAAAATATATGATGTTAAGCAAAATTAATATTTAACAACGGGGAACTATTTAGATCAGTTTGTTCATTTAATAATAGCGGGTTATTCTTCATTTTATTAATTTTTAAGGCCTCTAAAGCATCCAGCTTCCTCCCTTTTTTGAAGAAATGTAAGTCTTTGTGTATGTAAAATATTTAGGTTTTAAAATAATATAATGTAAAAAGTTAATGTGAAAGAAGCCCTGATGATGCTTTAACAGGCGAAACCGGTTGGCTGTAAATTTAAAAGTGACTGTGTTATAAATAAAATTTAAATTTTACATTCGTGAAACAGTACAAGAGTTTAAATTAAAAATCAAAAAAATAAAGTAAAATAAAAACGTGTCATAAAGAAGAATCAACGATTTATTCTATATGCCATACACATCTCTTGTTAAAATAAATTAGTAAAACTTTAGACACTAAGATTAAGTACAAGTGACAATAAATATTCAAGAGATAGAACCCTGACAATAGTATAGAAATAACTATACTGCAATAAGATAATTGGGGTCCGTTCGTAGCCCTTTGGGTCTGGAACCTTAAAAATTTACTCTTTTTATTGAGTTGTTTTTTTTTAAATCTAAATTATTTACAAAATTTTTGATCAAAGGTGCAAAATTCCCGGGCAGAGAAATTATAAAATAATGTACTACCTAAGGCGACCCATAGACCTATAACAACATTGCGCAGTACTTTAATTGTGCAATAACATTGAATACCCCTTTGATTCCAAACGTTCAATAATTTCACTCAATAAAATTGACAAACCAGTGATCATTATTTTCGTGTGAGCAACATGTGTGCCAACGAAGTTTTGGTGGCAACCATGCTGGTGATTTTGTTAAGTAAATCTATAAACAAATTTATATACTCAAGTAAAAACTCCCGTTCTTTATCTCTTATATCATTCGTGCTCGCCATTTTGCTTAAATTTACGACACGACCATACATTAAACACCGTGACTAACTAAATGCGACCGCTCCAAACTCTGAAGTGAAAAATATTGTGCAATATTAAGTCTACACACTACACATTCTACACACTATATAGTGCAATAAAAAATAAACTCGCTTAAACTTTCTTTCAATCTTTGTGCAATCTTCAATATTAACCCTAAATGGTCAATAATATTGCAGAATATGTAATATTGCGCAATATTATTGCAGGTCTAAAAAGCAGATGGATTATATCAATGGAAAAATCCTGTACTTACAATCCTTGGAGAGTAGAGCGCGTGTCAGAAGCACGTAACCTAGGCGTACATATGGATAGTGCACCCTGTTTTGAAAGAATTGTACTCGAAATCTCACGTAATTGCTTTTACAGATTTAAACTATTGTACCGTGAACGTTACTTTTTTAGTGACGTCCTGCGTATTAGACTATGTGATTCACTGATTTTGTCTAAATTTATCATATCATATCATATATATAATATATCGATGGTCTAGAAGACAAATGTGCTAACTACACAATTTTGATAATTTAACATTTGAATGCCAAATGTATGAAAAAAGCAAGCTCCATTGATCGCACTTATCCAATTGACAAAATTCCATCTCTTTCTGCCTATACTGGACTTGTGCATTCAAAGTAAGTGATGTCATTTTGAAGCCAAAAAGTGTAATGACAATTACTTACCACCAGTTTAAACTACAGAAAATGCGAAATATATTTATAACATTTCGCTTGAGTTTAACATGATTGACAAATAAGCGAAATATTTTTATTACATTTGTCATTTTGTAACTTTCGATTCCCAATTATATTAAAGGACATTAACCTTTTCAAGTACCGGTAGACAAATGGTATAACTGATGTTAAAACACTCATCAGCAAATAGTAAAAAATATTAAGTGCTTTAGAAATACTAAGATAGGGAAGAATAAAATGTAGACAAATGTTGTAAATGATTTAACAACAAAGATCTAAGTAAACAACAGGAGCTCGAGAGTATTACCAAAGAATACTGGAGATTAACAGAAGTCGGAAGTTCGGAACAAACTGTCCCGAACCAGTCCGAGATATCGCGTCCGTGAGAGGAGTCTGTGTGCGTTGTTGCTCAAATATTACTTGTATATAGATTGACTTCTGTTAGCCTCTAGTATTCTGTGGTGTTACATTAAATATTTAATTTAATTAACCAAGGCATTGACAAATATTAGTCATAAAGTCTATTAATATGATTGATATTTTACAATATGTACAATATATATATATATATATATATATATATATATATATATATATATATATATATATATATATATATATATATATACAATGTAATACATTGTATTTCATAATATCGGATCTTAGTATTGAAAAAAAAAATGTTCCTATTTCGGAGGGAACTTAGCACAGTCGTTCAACAGGATAACAATACGTGAACTTTGATGAAAAATAGCGATAATTGGCCTGGAAATAGAAAATAATGGCCCTAAAAAGAAAGAAAAAAGAAGTTTTGATTCACGTAAAAAAATCCTACACGGCAACTTTTCATTTTTTTCACAAACGCGTTACATGTTTGCGTGTCCACTGCTCCGGTGTTGTTGTCCCCACCTGAAACAAATGCCGACGTTCCCACAGAAGCCCTTGAATTTACCGGTGCTTACATGTCTCCCTCACTGCCCCGCTGTCGCTGTCCCCGCTTGCATTAAACATAAACGTTTTAACAGAAGACGCTAATTTTACTGGTACTTTACATATACCTCCACTGCTCCGCTGCCACTGTCACCGCCTACAACAAACGCTTCCGTTTGCACAGAATCCCCTGATGCTGTAGGTACTTGACATATTGCTTGCACTGCCTCGCTGCCGCCATCCCCACCTTCAGCTGCACTGCCCCGCTGCCGCCATCCCCACCTTCAGCAAATGCAGACTTTCCAACAAAAAAAATTGATGTTACCGGTACATAACATGTTGTCTCCACTACCTTGCTGTCGTTGTTTCCGCCTGCAACAAACGCCGACATTCTAACAGAAGACCCTGATGCTTCACACGTCGCCTTCACTAGCGTGGTGCCGCTATCTCTGCCTGCAGTAAACGCTAAAGTTCCTTTTGAAACACTCAATAGCATAGCTGCTTCTTATGACACCTCCGCTGCCTTGGTGCCTCCGTTTTCACCTGCAAGGAACTTTCTCACGGAATCCTCTGCTGCCCCCACCGTAGCAAACACCAACATTCCTACAGAAGTTTCTGATGCCGCTGGTGCTTCACATTTCACCTCCTCTGCCCTGCTGCCACCGCTATCCCCGCTTACAGTAAACGTGTACTCTCCAACAAAAACGATCGACGAATATATATTTCTATAGGAATCGATTTATCAAGTTTCAAGGTCCAAGAAAAGATCAGTTTCAAAAATATGTGAAAAACCGAGCAAAGCTCGGTCAACCAGATATTTTACTATTAATTAATGTCTTGAATGGCAAGTAAAGCATTGCCTAATTGCCTTTATAGACTGCACGCCACTGGTCTGGTCTTGGATACTAGCTAGAACTGCTCGCGTTATACAACGAATACAGAACGCATGTGCTAGGTACATATTTAATATCCCCCTATGAGCGCACATTAGCCCATATTTAAATAAGACGAATATTTTAAGAATGTCTTTACGGTGCCAACTTAGTCTTGCAATATTTATATTCGGGGTAATTAAAAGTGGCAAAGCCGAATATATTTTTCAAAAATGGAACTAGAGTGGAGATGATTGCTCTCAAGTCGCAAGAGCAGTAAGTTGGGTTTTAGAAGTACAAAGACATTGCACAGTGGCCTTTCGTGGGAGCTTTAGGTATGCAGCCACGATGTGTTTGAACAACCTATCTCCGCCCTTTCTCCGCCGTTGGCCTAGCTCTTGCAATGGCTTGCAAACCGTAAGCTAAAGACTTTCGACTTCTGTCTTTTCATCTGTCGACCTTATTCGTGAGACCCCACACACACTACTTCATTTTACACAAACGTATAAAAAGTGGGTTTTGATATTTTGTTATTTAGTTATAATTATTTTCATACTGGTGAAAAAAAATACCATACACTGGTGGTTTTATAATCGCTTTAACTTTAGTGTATTTAAAAGAACACGTTATTGAAAATTAATCTGTTTTTTATACATATATACATTTTTTATCTTGTTTAGTGTTAGTTTATGTTATTATTTAACTATATTCATAATGCGACCGCAGTGTCGGTCTTTCGTGGCTGCCTCGTAGACGCAGCACAACTTTATTCTGTACTCTGAAAATCAGTGCTGCGGCACGTTTGCTGCAGTGTAGGCTGAGTTGGGTTCCATTTTGGTATCACACCACTTGCGATACTTAGGTATTATAAGTATTACAAGCATCCGCGGCGGTGGGTTTACACTAGGGGCAGTCGGGGCAAGTGCCCAGGGCGGCAAAATATTGAAAGTGATAAAAAAAAATTTTTTTAGTCTTATCGAGATTCCCCAATATAATTTATTAATTCTATTAATTTATAATTTTTTGTTTAATTGATAATTCAAGAAATTCAATGCATTCATTATTTATGAACTATAATAATGGCACTTTTTTAGTAAAAATTAATAATCAAAATGATTTAATCAATCTGTTTCCTTAGAGATTTCAAATAATAATCGATTATTCTATTTTCTGAAATTAAAGAAATTTAATTAGTATTTATTTTTGGAAATTGAAAAAAATTCGGAATTAATTTTTGTTTTTCTTAAAACATCAACTTTAACAATCAATCAATTAAAAAAATGTTATGATTTATCGATTTCATCAATTAATTTCAATTTGAACGAAAAACCGTATATTTTTTACACGCTTTTTATTAGCTTCACTTGTATGTATGTTTATATGTTTGTAACCGACTTCTTTGGGCGCGATTTTGACCCACTTTAAACGGCCAGATTTCATTCAAACTTTGTAGATTTCTCGAGGACCGATGACAATACACTAATTTGATAAAATTATTCCATTTTTTAATTTGCAAAATATGATTTTTGTTAATTTATATAATTTTCATCTATAATCTTACCTTATCGACGACGATCGAGAAACTTAATTTTAATTTTTTATAATTTTTCTCTACAGCCGATAAGACAGGACTTGATGTTAATTTTAATTTCCAATAATTATCTTTAGCCGATTTCTCTAATATTGACAATTTTTCGAATACTAAGGAGAATGAATTTTAATTCTACAAAACAAATAATAGTTTAAAAAAACTAAAAAATCACGCTTTTATAAATAAATCAAACTAAAATTTAAAAATAAATAATAGTTTAAAAAAGCTCAAAATACGCTTTTTATAGAAAATCAAACTGAAAAAAGAAAATAAATTTTAATAAATTTCAATTAAGAATAGTGTTAAAAATTTCAATAAATATGAATTAATAATAATGTGAATAAAAAAAATATTTTATTTAAAAAAAGCGTGGGGTGCTTTTTAAGATAATATCAAAATGATAATATCTGTAAATATATGTATGAAATAACCTGATAGTTTCAATATATAACATCAGTTTTTATACCTTAAAAAAAAAAAAAAAAAATCAGTATGAAAACGTCTTTCTACACGTATTTTCCCCCTTAAGTAAAATTCTAGTAATAGAATTTTTTCCGGTGCCCAGGAGCGGCATTGAATTTAAATCCGGCCCTGAGCATTCATTTTCTTTCTTTTGTTCTTGTTATATGTTACTGTATGGACTTATATGTCAATTACATTTCATTGTACTTTTTATAAATTTATTTTAAGTGAATTGCTTCAATTTGTTCAATAGTATTATAAGTTTATGTGTAAGTTGATACCAAACAAATTGAAAAAAAAAAATAAAGTGTCCTTATTCAAACTACATTTTGAGTAAATGACGTTTCAAAATAGAAACTGAATATATTTTATATATAATGTATAATAATTTTGTTAAAAATGTAATACTTTGACGGCTCTGGTTGTCTGGTTCAATAATAATTTTTTACGAGTCTGTCAACGTTGTTGGTCACACAGACTCTCACAGACTATCCGTCATGTCCATTTTCATTAAACACTAGGTATTATCTATGACATAAACTATTATCAAGGAAGTTACATTCTACCCGGAATGCTTACACGCGCTTCAAAATCGTTCCGAAGAGTACCACGACATGAGTGGAGTGTGTCTCTTTCTACTAAAAAAAGAGCCAATCGCCATATGTAAGTGTGGCCATGCGTAGTTTGCAAATTACTACTAAGTAATTCTACTAATTTGAGAAACAGTTTTTGCATTGCATAAGTGATTACGTAATAATTAAAATAAGCACATTTTAGAACTCACTATGTTAATTACAATACATTTTATGCTAATTTATTTATCGACGGTATGAATAAAAAGGATTTAACGATTACCGAATATATAAAAATCTACCATCTAGATAGTTTTATTTACACTGGCAATTGCAAGAAAGGGACAACATCCACTCTTGTCGTTGTCTTGCTCAGAACGTTTTTCCCTTCTGTTATGTAAGAAACAAATATCAACTTTATTAGTTACGAAATAAAGTACATTTTTATTTTTCAAATATTGCTTCGTAACAATTCCAGTTATAGTATATAAGTTCCTTGACTATTATTTACTACATTTTATCTGTGGTTTCTTCCGCTATTTCTCAATTCTCATTTTATTTTTCTCAATGAGTTTGGGAGGGGTGGAATGCGTGTGTACGTTCCATTCTGGATTTGTCGTATATTTTAATGTTATCAGAACGTGCGGAGTTGTGTAGTAAAATGTGTACATTATAGTAAGATTGTGCTGTGTTTATATTTTCCAGATAATTATTCTTTTGTGTATGAGTGTTATTAATCATGCAAAATGGCCAATGATTTCTGGTCATGTACTTGTTGTACACAAGCATTGACTTGCTGGTTGCGACTTAAACTCTCACCTGAAGAGATAGAACAAAGGTACAGAAGTAAAGAAATAGATAGAATACTTGAGAAAGACAAGCAAACGCTTCGTCGGCAGGTTAAGTTGTTGCTACTTGGCGCAGGTGAAAGCGGAAAATCAACATTCCTGAAACAGATGAGGATAATTCACAAAGTGAAGTTCGAGCCGGAACTAGTACGTGAATACCAGCATGTGATATATCAAAACATTGTAAAGGGTATACAGGTATTAGTAGATGCAAGAGACAAGCTCGCGATACCTTGGGAAAATCCCCGAAATTTAGATATTGGACAACAAGCTTTACATTTCAACAGTACGGCATCTCTGGACAGCCGTTTATTCATGCATTATGCACCACATATACACTCTTTGTGGTTAGACAGAGCCATAAAGAGAGCATATGACAGGCGGAGAGAATTCCAATTGGTAAGTATTTAAGTGTTTATTTACTATGTAAACATAAGTCATATGTAAGTCCTTTGTGTTCAAGAATTAATATATGCACAAGCATTCTTAAAGTGAATCATAATTCTACACATATTTAATTTCTTAGAATGGATATATAAAACTTGTTTCATGCTCATTTAATTAGTCATGACTAGGCATCCATAAATTATTTATTTAGTTTTCTCAATTTTAATTTTATTTGAAATAATAACTGCTTATTACAATAATGTACAGGTACAGTTCTGTGGTAAATCCAAAAATTATACTGTACATAAGTATAGTATAAGTTGTGGATTTACCACAGAACTGTACCTACTATAAGTGTGTATTGTTTTCAACCTACGTTCCAAAAAGGACATTTGGTGCTATTTTTTATGACCTCTGAACTAATACATTTATAAAAAGATTCAGGCAAATTTTTTTGTGTGTGGGAGGGTATACTTCCCGTGTATTCCCATTTAAATTTGGTGATGATCTGATGCAGAGTTCTAAAGATACAGGAAATAGGAAGACGGTTGCTGCGGTTTTACTATGTTTTAATTATATTAATTAAAAAAATGCATTCATAATTTGTGCACAACAGTGGAAACTTCATTATTAATTTTATATAATTTTATACACAATTCACTTTATAATAAAAGGTCATTGACATTGTTGTTTATATTCCTCACCCTGATTAAATTGAGTTAGTGGTAGATATTTTGTCAGTTTACTTACAAAAAGAAGTAAATTAAGAACTAAGTTATTCTTTTTCACAAATAAGATACATACTTATTTTTCCCATACTTCCAAACTAATATTAAAAAGGAGAAAGTCTGTCTGATACTCTTTCATTGCTAAACCGCAGAACCAATTTGGTGAAAATTGGAATGGAAATATTGGAAGGTACACGGGGTTAATTACAGGTTAATTTTAAAAAAAGAAAGTTAAAAAAAAAACTCCCCTGAGGGGCTGAAATTTTGTATGTAAAACTATATCCACAATATGTTAATCTACTTGCAGGCGAAGACACAGGGTCACTGGTACAAAATATAGTACATGTGATTGGATGTAATTAGATTATCATAGATCATCACCGTCATCAAATATAATCCAATTCTAACAATATACAAGACCAATGTCTTTTTTCGTTGGTTTAAAATTAAATTAGGCTTGTAATTCCAGAAGTTAATAAGGAAGCACTTAGTAATTTCTTTAGCTTATTTTATTAGGATTGCAATTGAAAAGTAGAATTAAGTGCATTAGAGAGTAAGTGAAATTTTTGACCTCAATAATTGCAAACAACTAGTAACATTATTGATGGAGATTATAATTTAACTAACATGCTTAGGTATTAAATTTCCTCACACTCTAATTGCAGAGGCTTTTTCAGGTAATTTGATAACCTGGCCATTTGTACATCTAACTGTCGACAGAAATGTCAAAATTGAGATGTGTTCGGATACTTGCTTATATTTTAAATATTTTTGGTATCTAGACATAGACTAAATCTATCTCCTTTTCTTTATTAAGTTCATAGAGATCACCTTTTTTTAAAGAGTTGAAAAACTATTTTTCTCCGTAAATTTTGTCTTTGCATTAATCCTGATGTAGCTTTGTAGTTAAATAATAATGAGTAATATTCCACGGACGGTTAAGTCTACATAACATGTTCAGTTTATATTACCATTTCTTAAAAATTAACATACTTAAACGTAGGCCAACATACTGATTCCTTTAACATGCTCAAGTAAATTAAGAGAGAACAAATTGTTTTTAATAGCAGTAAAATAGCTCTCAATCAATAAAATAGTTCTCAATCTATATTATTAATATTATAAATGTAAAAGTTTGGATATTGGGATGGATGATTGTTTGTTACTCAATCACATCAAAACTACTGAACTGATTTGAATGAAATTTGGCACACAGTTAGATGATGAGCTGAAATAGCTACTTTCTATCTTTCACATAGGCTACTTTTTATCTTAATACTATTAAATTAGGTGATCCCGTGGGATTTGCCAAAAACATTTAAAATGCAAATGCAGCCCACGCTGCACAATGCAGCTAGTACTCAATAATTTTTCTTTGTATTTTTGAATTGATGACAAATTGGTAGACATTTATTTTAAAACACAGTTAAACTGTAACAACTGACTTCAAATCGCTTGTATTTCTGGAAACCTAGAAACCCTAGATCGGATATTCACTAAATTTATACGAGATCAAATGAGAAGTATAATCTCCTAAACAAAAAATAATTTTTCAAATTGGTAATAAATGAGTTCTGAGTTACTAATATTAAAATTTGGTTGCATAAATTTACAACCTTTTTCTTTATGGAAGTCGCTTGAAAAAAGGATTTCTTGATTACAACTATAAAGCTATATGAAAGAAAGTGGATGTCAACTGAATCTTGTTTAAGTAAAAGATGTTGTTATTCCTATTTAAGGCAGGAAATAGTCAACAGAGGTCATATAAGATTATTCATTGATTACCACATTACAAGATAACTTGATTTCTTAATAATATTGCATCACGTTTTGATGACATGATAAATTCTATCTTTCTATTAAGTATGCTGATATCATAGTTTGTAAATAAGTCTTATATATATATACTAGCTGACCCGGCAAACGTTGTTTTGCCGCATAAATTATTTAATTACAAAATAGGGGTTGATCGTAGAGGGTTGAAAATTAAGGGTTGTGTATATTTTTCAATGCTGAATCATAAAAAAATAAAAATAAAAAATTTTGTTCATAAAATAAAAAAAAAATTTTAGGGGTGGACAACCCTTAACATTTAAGGGGATGAAAAATAGATGTTGGCCGATTCTCAGACCCACTGAATATGCATACGAAATTTCATCAAAATCGGTCAAGCCGTTTCGGAGGAGTATCGAGACTAACATTGTGACACGAGAATTTTATATATAAGATACCATTTAATGATTACTGGTAAAGTGTCCAATGTTTTAAAATCACATTTTTCTTTTAACTTTTAAAACTTTGAAACATAAACAATTGAATATCAAAAAAGTATGATTCTTAACATAAAATATGTTACTAAATACACTCATATACACGCAAAATATTTTTGGTACACTCTATAAGTCAAGATATTGTACTGTTAATTAGTATGCTCCATTGTTGTTTTATACTGTAACTGATAATAAGTAAACATTTATTTTGTGCAATAACTGGGAATGATAAATTTACTCTCTAATTCAAAGCACAACCAAAATTCCAAGAGAATAATAGTAGAGTATTTCCCTAAATTAATAAACCTCGATATAAGGATTTCCTAATTAATTGCATACTTTCCATTGTCAGCACTTCTTGAAACTGCATCTTAAAATACTTCAAACCCAACAAAAAATTATCAAAAACATGGATTGTGGCTGTGTCATGGACACGGCCGTCCATCTTTTACGTGAATAAGTCTACGTCACGGGTAATATCTTGCAATGATAACATGTTTCCCATCAAATTGCTTACGCACCTAGACGACGTCCATCTTATGGATAGCGAAGTAGAGAGTAGGGCAGCGCTACCACCGGGGGTGATCTGCTACTACCCATCAATAGGGAAGAAGTAGGTGAAATAATCAAAAACCTACACAATACAAAATAACAAATAATATAGTTAAATACTTCCCTTCCTCCCTTATATTCCTACTAGTGTGCATTTTCAATGCACTTCTAGCTGCTTGCGTGTTTTCGGATGAGTGGAAAGAAACCACCATTATATAATCCTGGTACACACTTTGTTATTACTACATCCAACTGGTTTCACCAATTACAGCATCATCAGGGATGTTTTACTTAATTAACTAGACTATTATAATATGTTGCTAAAATATTTTAACTGTTTTGGTAATTAAGTAAAACATTAATGTAATTGGCGGAACTAGTATTAATAATTTAGTGGGAACGAGAAGTAAAAGTAAAGTTTGAAATATTTGAAAATGCAATTTCACCAAGTGCTGACAATGGAAAGTGTACTTATAAGGATTTCGTTGAGTTAACAAATTCTTTGAAATCCCCTGAACCAAAAGAAAATATACCTTTATGTTACAAATACACTTGTCAAAAACCTCTTTGTAAATGATTTTTTTATCTTATTCAAAACTTATGTATAATTTACTTTTGTTTAAGGGGCTTGGTCAGCTAATAATCTTTACAAAATGTATCCTACTAACCAAACACACATATAATTATCAAAAACCTCTTTGTAAATGAATTTTCAATCTTATTCCAAACTTATGTATAATTTACTTTTGTTTAAGGGATTTGGTCAACTTATAATCTTTGCAAAATGTATCCTACTAACCAAACACACAAACAATTCCACAATGACAATAAAAAGCCACATGTTAACTGGTTTAGACACAATAAATTTTACAATAGACCTTCATTTTTGTTTGATGCCAAGCAACATTAACACTTTTGTTTGTCACAATTATTGTCTGTTGTCACACTTAAGGTGCAATGGCTGAGAAAATAGAGCTGTTAAAACTAATTGTAAATCAACTTAACTTCTACTTAATAAACATAATTATTTTCACATCTTTAAACATCCAACATAGGTATTAATATCTCTAAAATTCGATTACAAATTGAAAGGTTATGATTAGGAACAAATCAAAATTGTTTTTTTCCATTTCTGAAAAACAATGGTTTGTCCCTTATGACAATTGAAATTACAGGTATCAATATGATTAAAAACTGAAATGTAAGTAATGTATTCTATGTATCTATTTAGAGTATATATAGTCAAATAGACAATCACAATGTTATGTTAACATAATCCTTACACCCAACTGTTTTTTTTATATAGAAGAAATTGAATTTAAAACTTTCTATATATTGTTAAATTGAGGATCTCAAAAGAGAATTACAATTTTATATTTCGAATATATTTTCAATTAATATAAAAATATTTGCACACTATATCCTTTAAACCAAACAAGGTAGGCAGAGAGAACTGAATTCTATACATTACAGTCTGGATAGATTCCCTTGCTTACTCCACATTTCAAACTCTCCATACAAGTTCAATCACATCAATTTTAAAGGCTTTTGACACCACCCTCGGAATTTCCATCTATGTCTATAATAATGATATTTTGTAAATTTTCAATGACTAAACATATTATATGTAACTTGCAAGTAAAACTATAATGCAAATGGTATGTAATAGGTATTACTTTTTAACACCTTTGTATTATTATGTAAAAATATGCACCGTTTGCAAACAATGCACAAGATGCTGCTAACATTATAATGAAGTTGTGTTTGATTATACAATGTGGTGGTGATTTTTATTCACTGCCAAAAACAGCAACAGTGATTCCAATGTAGGTTTCCATGGGAGTGGGTGGTCTGTAGTGGGTACAAAGGTATAAATATTTTTATCTCACTTCTCCATACTAATATTAATGTGAAAGTCTACATGTCTGTCTGTGTATCTATCTTTCTGTCTGTTACGATTTCACGGTTAAATCGCTGAACCGATTTTAATGAAATTTGGCATAGAGATAGTTAAAGATCTAAGGTCAAACATAGGCTAACTTTTTTTCGCAAAAAATCTCTAAGCTGCTGAGATAAAAGATGTATCATAAATTATGTTGACAACATGTTAATCAACTCGTGGCCTAAGCTGTCATGCAAAAAAAAAATCGCATTTGTAATATTAACCAGATAAAATTAAAGAATTAAAGAGTATTTTATGATTTAGACCTGCAAAAGAAAAAATTGGTTGTAGTCTTACTGTGAATTAAAATAATAACAATATGTGATTATCTATTATCAAGCACATATTTCAAACTACTTATGTTTATCTGAGCTTAAAAATGACTTCAACTTCCTTGTTGGTTTGTGTTGGTTCCTGTTTGAATTCACGGTACAACTGGTCTAAGATAAGCATCACGACATATTTCGTGCGACTTTCATAGTGAGAAGATTGTCTCTAATATTCTGAATTTTTGCAGATGGGTGTCCTGATGGAAAGAGTCAACCATCGCATATAGACACCAAAGATGTTAATGGTGCGTTGCTATCTTGTGGCGAGGTCAAATGCCACATGCATAAGTTTACCGGCCACCTCACCCTCCAAACCGGAACACGACAGAGACAAGCACTGACGCTATTGCGCAGAAATAGGAAAAGCGGTGGTACCAGACCCGGGCGAGACAATGCAGAACGTAGAGTTCTTAGTAGTCACGATGGTAGTGACTCGCATAGCCAATCGGTCGCCTTTTACGACCTGCCTGGCAGAACGGCAGTTGGTCTATTCTTCAAAGGAGCCCGGAACCGACACGGGGAAACAACCAACAACTTTTGCATTTGTAATGCTAATATTTTATATAAATAAATAATAAAACGTCGATTCCCTAGCAGTGTAGCAGAATGAACCTAATGTTATTATACGTTCCATTTAACCACGATTCTCTGGTTTGTCGATTGGTGAGATGGGATCCTATCGTTGCATGATAACGACCTGATAATATAGTCATTATCAGGTCGTTATTACGCAGCGATTGTTTCTTGGGACAGCCGAGACCGACAGATTTTTTTACTCACCCGAAGCATCGGGTCTGATGTTGGTGAGTTTGTTCACCTCCATTCATCAGACTCCGAGATATTACTGAGATTTGAGCTTTTGACTATACTTTTAAATGAAAAAAAAAATGTTTTATTAAAAAAATTCCTACACCTTTGACGAATCAATTTTTTTACAATTAAGTAATCGAAAGCCAGATCGAAACGCATCCACAACAAACAAACAGGCAAACAAGACCTTATGATCGACGAATCATTTGGCACGCCAAATATCAATAAATGATTTGTTAGAAAAGTAATTTTGTAAAGCTCATTCTGGCCACCTATAAACTGCAATACCAAATATTATGTTGAAAGCAGACTGAGATAGACATGTTCAAGTTAGACATGAGTGCGAAAGCACACGAACGCGTCAGTAAAAAAAACTCACGTTATGGCGACACGATAGCGAAACGATTTACCCCTAATTCGCATATTTAAGTTAGTTATGTTACATCAGTAAGTTTGGTGTAGTAACAGAGATGAAACGTGGTGATTTTTTCACCACGTCTCATCTCTGTTGAAACGTTATCAAAATATGATGTCGATCTGATCGATCCACTGTGCTGGTCCGGGCTCCTTTGAATAGGCCAACTGCTGTATTACCAGGCAGGTCGTAAAACGTGACCGATTGGCTATGCGAGTCACTAACATCGTGGCTACTAGGTGGTAGATTTCTGTATTGTCTCGCTCGGGTCTGATACCACCGCCTTATCTATTTCTGCTGCAATAGCGTCAGTGCTTGTCACTGTCGTGTTCCAGTTTGGAGGGTAAGGTAGCCGGTAAACTTATGCATGTGGCATTAGACCTCGCCACAAGATAGCAACGCACCATTAACATCTTTGGTGTCTATAGGCGATGGTTGACTATTTTCGTCAGGATGCCATCTGCTTGTTTGTTATCTTATGTTATAATTGTTTTATTATGTGTATGTAATAATTCAAAACCGCAAATATTTGCAAACTATCAAGAAAAGAAAATTTGTTTATCTTTGCTCTTGAGAAGTCCGATATATAAACTACTAGCTGACTCGCGCAGCTTCGCCCGCGAGTAGATTTACATGTCGTCATAATAGCTTTTCATATAAATTTCGTCCCCTGTTTCAACCCTTTAAGGATTAATTTTTGAAAAAAAAGTTAGCATATGTTTGACCCCGGCTCACTACTTCCATGCCAAATTTCATGAAAATCGAACTAGCGGTTTAGCCGTGAAAGCGTAACAGACAGACAGACTTTCGCATTTATAATATTAGTATGGATTATATCCCGGGTTCCTCGAGATACTAGCAACTAATTATGATGAGAAACGTTGGAAAAAGAAAAGTTGGTCGTAAAAAAAGAACTCACTGTGAAATAGTAGTGGAGATGTCAAAGGCACATAATTGGGGAGGCAAACTAAATAGAAATTCTGCTTGAGTACTATCTTGTGAAACTAGTTGTTACTCGAGACATAAGAGAGATTCGCGTGATCCAAAATTATTACTTCCTTTTATTCTGTCGGGTAAAAAAGTAAGCCACGTCACTCCTGGATATTTTAGCTTCCTATGGGAAAATAATTTTGAAGGTCGGTCAAGTAGTTTTTGTTTGGGTGAAAGGTTTTCTTGGGTTATATTTAGTAAAGTCTCGGTAGAAGCCCTAAGGAACAAGTGATGGTGAGATTTTTTGTGCTAGAAATTCGAAATCTCAGTACCAGTTAAGAGTGTCGTTTTGATGTACTAACAGCCTTGTGTCTTCGGTAAGCATGTAAAGCTATCAGTCTCAGTTATCGCCAGAAACATGTGGAACTTGTGGAAGAGGTTTTTCGCGCTTAAAAATCGAAATTTCAGTAGCAGTTGACAGTCTCATGGTGGTGGCTAACAACCCCTTCCTGCTGATGAGCATGTAAAGCTGCATGTAAAGCTATCGTTCCCGGTTGTCGCCAGAAACTTGTGGGAATCATTGGAGCGGGATGATGGACAATGATTGACATGTCATACTTGTATGCCATACTTTGGTTAAGCGATTGGTTTATATACACTGATGTAATTATAATATTTGTAATTTTTTGTCACTAACTGTTTGTGCATCATATTAAATAAATAAAAAATAAATAAATGACCACATGTCCCGATTTGGGTGGGATTGTCCCGCTTTCGGGCCGTCTGTACCGCTGTGTCTCCGTGACAGCATAAATGTCTCGCTTTTGCAAATAAACCTAATTTATTATTTTAATTACCTATCTACGTTAAAATCATTGCAATGCTTGCGAAAGTTATTCAGGACAGCATGAATTAGCGACAGTTTGCCAGATATTTGTGGAACTTGTGGTTAGAGTTTTTCGTGCTTAAGAAACTAAATTTTAGCAGCAGTTAAAAGTCTTCTGGTGATGGTTGGCTAACAACCTCTCCCTCTAAGGGGTATTTAAAGCTGTCAATCTCGGTTATCGCCAAAATCTTGTAGAAATGGTTATTGGACCGGGAAGATGGGAAATAATTGACATGACCATACGTCCCGATTTGAGTGGGATTGTCCCGCTTTCAGGCTGTCTCCCCTGCTATCTCCAGTGACAACAAAAATGTCTTGCTTTTGCAAATAAACCCAACTTATTACCTTAATCACCTATCTGCGTCAAAATCGTTGCAATGCTTGCGAAAGTTATTTAGGACAGCCGGAATTTGCGAGAGTTAGTGACTGACTATCATACGAGACTGGGATAAACAAAGAATGTTTGTTTGTCTATAGAAATGTTTGAATCTATTAATATTACTAACTGACCCGGCAAACATTGTTCTGCCTTTTTAACTACTCTTATTTTTTTTTCTATATTTTCTCACCTTTTAACCTTCCCTGGAGTTCAAAAATTAATTCAAAACCAAAATTAGCCAAATCGGTTCAGCCGTTCTCGAGTTTTAGCGAGACTAACGAACAGCAATTGATTTTTATATATTGTATAGATAAATGCGAAAATTTGGGTGTTTGGATAAATGGATGTTTGTTACTCATCTCATTTAAATCGGTGAATCGTGGTGAGCTGAAAAGTCTAAAGACCTTCGGTTTACCCTGCCTACCCCGCAAGAGAACTGAGCGTGATGATGTTGTATCAAAATCGTTACTAGTCAAATTTAATTAAAAAATGTTTCTACATTTAAATATTTCCAAAAGGGAGAACCTATATACTATATAGGTTCTATTACTTTAAATAACAATTTACAAACCACTGAATCGTGAATCGGAAAGTCTATAGTCTGTACCGTTTAGCTAAATCTGTCTACCCTGTAAAGGGACCGGCGTAAAGATATATAAATTGTATGCGGATTTAGAACAGCGCCATTACGCACATATTCTATGTGAAATAATAACTGTGATTACGGTTTTATCTCATTTGATTACTCATAACAGTTGCGTCATGCGTCTGCGATTCCGCGGAGCACATGATGGACAGGGATGTTAAATAATCAGTCAAAACGTGCTTTATTGTCATTTTAATATTCGGACTTCATTAATTTATAATTTAGTCACGCTAATAACTGCTACACGCGACTTCATTAGCGTGACTAAAAATCATTACTTCCCTTTCATCATTCGGATAAGAAGTAGCATGTGTCACTGCTTGATAATGTAGCTTGCTAAAGGTGAAAGATTTTTTTAAATCGGTCCAGTAGTTTTTGAGTTAAATAATTTTCTCCCCGTGTTGGTCCCAGGCTCCTTTGAAGAATAGGCCAACTGCCGTCCTGCCAGGCAGGTCGTAAAAGATGACTGATTGGCTATACTATAGCGTCAGTGCTTGTTATTGTCGAGTTCCGGTTTGGAGGGTAAGGTAGCCAGTAAACTTATGAAAGTGGCATTAAATCTCGCCACAAGATAGCCATGCACCATTAACATCTTTGGTGTCTATAGGCGATGGTTGACTCTTTTCATCAGGAGACACATCTGCTTGTTTGCTATCTTATGATATAAAAAAAATCAAATCTTTCCTCTTCCTCTAATATAAGTTTAGATAATGCGAAATAAATAAGTTTAATGACATATAATAATATTTAGATAATTAAATAATTAATATGTAAATATATTAAAAATATATAAAAATTTTGGACCCCTTTTTAAGACAAATGCACCAACGGTGTAGTATGAAATTTGGCACAGTTAAAGTTTATATCGCGGAGGAGTGCAGAAACCTGATAATCTATACAAATAAATAAAATTGGAGTGTCTGTTTGTAATATTAAAATAAACGTTTTTTACTAAATGCATACGGATATATAGACGATACATATACCAAAACAGCACTTTTTACAATTTTTGTCTGTCTGTCTGCTTGTTCCGACTAATCTCTAGAACGGTTGGGCCGATTTTAACAGGACTTTCACTGGCAGATAGCTGATGTGATAGAGAGTAACTTAGGCTACTTTTTTTGAAATTTTTCCACGCGGACGAAGTCGCGGGCTCAGCAAGTTTCAAATAATATGCATTAGAAATACATTACATTCACTACATTCATGCGACATATATGAAAATATACACATATTCAGTGTTTTCTTTACGGGTAAAGTGTGATGTTTTGAGAGAGATTTCGTTGTTTAATCTGTGGTCGAATATGACCACCCCGTTTGTCGAGTGATTAGTGAACCTAACTACGAATCGAGCGGGCTCGGGATCGATTCCCGACTGGGACAAACATTTGTGTGATGAACATAGATGTTTGTATTTCTGGGTCTGGGTGCTTATTTTGTATATTTAACAGTATTTATATATGTATTTCTATGTATTAATATCGTTGACTATCAACCATAACACGAGAAAATAATTTGCTTACTTTGGGTTTAGGTCAATTCGTGTAATTTGTCCAGCAATATTTATTTATTTATTATTATTTAATTCGACTACGGGCCGATCGCTAATCTTAATATATTTTCACCTCTCAAAATTAAATCCACGCGACGTTTAGGCTATAGAGTGTGGCAGAGAAACATACACGACACACGAAAAACATAATCCCTTCTAGCACAGTCGCGTAAAAGATACGAGCGAAGCTTGTTAGCCCAGGCACTTAATTTATATCGGAGGGATTTTGTATCAATACTCGAGACATTAGCGCCGAGAATGATTAAAACCAGTTATAATAAGCACGGAGAGGAAGCCTAATTAAATAATGCTTATGGCCGCCAGTGAATTCTTGATTTTATAGCTTTATAATGTGTAGATGTGGATTTGATCGATACTTTCATAATGTGGTAGTAATGGAGTGTGGTCTTATTTACAACTTTTTTAGGGTTTCGTAGTCAAAAAGACATCCTTGTAGTAAAAACAAAAGTTAAAATCTTGTGTAAAACTTTTCTTCTTTAGGGTTCCGTAGTCAAAAAGACATTCTTGTAGTAAAAACAAAAATTAAAATCTTGTGTAAAGCTTTTCTTCTTTAGGGTTCCCTAGTTAAAAAGACATCCTTGTAGTAAAAAATAGCCGCTTAGCTTCGGCAGTAGAGTAGCTTATTTTTAGTTGAAAAAGGAACACTTGAAAATCAATAAAATATAATAAATAATAAAGTAGTTTTTATCATCAAAACGAAGATAATGTTTAGGGTAAGACCCTTCTCTGAAATATGCTTTAAATATTTAGCGGTTTTTGTGTGATACGCGTTCAAAAAAAAACTTTATTTCATGGATATAAGAGTGTTTGTGTACATGTGTATAAGTTTACTATTATCATAAATTTGTTATTTTTTTGGCGCGCAATAAAGTTGTGATCATTCATTCATTCTTTCATACGAGTAGATAGATGCATTTGAATATATACATATTAAATACAAAAAGGGTATCCACGAAATGGTAGGCAATGGTACAACCAGTGCGCCACACAGATACAGTCCCACGATTTGATAGGTAGAAAGACTATCGCCAACCGTACGCTTATCCATTCCTGGGCAAAGTTGTTTTTATCAGAAAGATGAAAAATACTATGCGTTCCAAATGAGAATAGGACTGTCAAGATGACATATTGCTCTGCATTTTGCAAAAACTTCATAAGTGATGAGTAAGGTGTGCAAAAAATTCTAACAAAGAAATACTAGAAATAAAGAAACAGGGTAAAACTTAACGACATGTTCAATTAATATTTTTATATATTAAAATTGGAAGAATAATCAACATGCTACAGTCAATTTAGTTAGAAATCGAGTATCGGGCACTTGGCATATTTAGGGATACAACATCGCTCATAAAAAACATTGATATCAGGACATCGATGTTTTCTAGTGTAAAATATCGATGTTAAAACATCAGAATTTATGAACGTCACATCGATGTCGATTATGGTCGATGTTTTGCCATACGAATTTCTTGTATTGAATATTTTGTTCGGGCACTTGAGAGCGGGGGGAAGATGGTAATATAATAATGATAAAAATCGTTCATAAAACATCGTTAATGAAGAAATATCGATGTTTGGGGTTTCGACATCGATGTTAAAACATCGATGTTTATGAACGATATATCGATGTTTAAAAAAAACGATGTATCGTTTGCATCCCTGGGCATATTAGTACCGCAAAGAATTCAAACCAGTTACAAGCGCGGACAGGAAACCCAATTAAATTGTACCGCAGACGTTCTCCAGCGAATTCTCGGTTTTATGGCTTAATAATATGTGAATATGGACTTAGAGCGATTACGCACTGTATGCGATCACAATCCGAGAAATTATGTTCCGCAATAGGCGTTGAAATATTTTTATGGTGGACTAACTGACCCACGCAAATTCTCCCGCAAGTATATTAACATGTCGTCGATATAGTTTTTTATACAAACTTTCATCCCCTATTTCAACCCCTTAGGGGTTTATCTTTGAAAAAGGAGTTAGCCTATTTTTCTATGGATCTTCAACTATCTCTATGCCCATATTGTATATATTATATTGTATATACCGATTTAGTATATCATACAAGCTTTTATCCCTTATTTCAACCCATTAGGTGTTGATTTTTGAAAAGTGATCTTTCTATTGAACCTCAATTATCTCCATGCTAAATTTTATCAAAATTGGTTCGGTGGTAAACCAAACTCTAAAGAGTGAAAGCGTAACAAACAGACAGATTGGCATCAATGGCGGATGTTGGGCCAAATGGGATTTAGCTTTTTTTTATATCGTAAGATAGCAAACAACCAGATGACTCTCCTGATGGAAAGAGAAACCTTTAGACACTAAATACACTAATGGTGCGTTGCTGTCCATATGGCGAAATGGTAATTCTACATGCATAAGTCTACCGGCTACTTTACCCTCCAAACCGAAACTTGACAAGTATTGACGGTGTTGCGGCAGGAATATGTCGGGTGGTGGTACCATATACCCGGGCGAGACGTTACAGAACTCTACCACTAGATAGTTATGATGGTAGTGACATGTGTAGCCAATCGATCGCCTTTTACGACCTACCTGGTAGTGCGGCAGTTATTCAAAAGTGGCCCGGACCCGCACAGGGTAAAGCTGGAGTTCAATTCTCGTTTCCATTAAAAGGAATAAATAATTATTACACTCTTTCCGATAAAATCGCAGTAATAACTCGGAGAGCTTATTCATGAATCATGTGGCATTACATCCTTGCCACGTGAATAGCGAAGCATCACGTTATTTTTGTGTGATGCTTTGCTATGTGATATGAAACTTCCTCACCCTCTCACAACATTTTTGACGTTAGAATTAAGGCATTTTTATTTTATTTAATGTTGTGTCTGACGCTTTCCAATACAGCCGCGCTGTTGTTAAGCTCTTATATAAATTACTAGCTGTTGCCAGCGACTTCGTCCGCGCGGACTTCGTTTACTCCGCACAGCTTCTCCCCCGTAGGTGATAGCGTGATAATATGTAGCCTATATGTTGACTCGACCTGTTAGTAATATTCATGCAAGATTTGAAGTAAATCCATGCAGTACTTTTTGAGTTTACCCCGGACATACATACAGACAAAAACACAAAAATTCTAAAAACTATATTTTTGGCTTCGATATCGATTGTAGAGCACGCCCCAAGTATTCTTTTAAAAAAATATTCAATGTACACTTTTGACTTTTCTACGATTTTATTATATGTATAGATACTAAGAGCAATAGCCGATAACACATCTTATGAATATATACGGACGTTCATTGCAATATAATTTTTTGATGCTGTTAAAATTCCGCTACCTGATTAAGGTATATTTTTAAAAATATTTACATTTAAGACGATTTCCTATAGAAAAGCAGTCAAAGACAATTGAATTTTAACAGTACATCCAAAGAGCGTTAGAAATTCTAAAATGTAAAGTGAGTTCACATTAGAGATTCGGATTTTACATTCCAGACACCTTTGTCTAGGAAGCCAGTTTAGAGCCAGTGGAAAGTGGCGCCAAAGCAATGCAATGTTAACAGTTATTTTTGCGTTATTTTTTTTTATATCGTGGATATCAAACAAGCAAATGGCTCGCCTGATGGACTGAGATAACCATCGCTTATATGCACCAAAGATGTTAATGGTGCGTTGCTACCCTGGTAGCGGGGTCTTAATGCCACATGCATAAGTTTACCGGCTATCTTACCCTCTAAACCGGAACACTAAAGTGACAAGCTCTAACTCTATTGCAACAGGAATAGATAAGGCGGTGGTACCAGATCCGGGCGAGACAATGCAGAACTCTACCACCTAGTAACCACGGTGGTAATGACTCGCATGGTCATTCGTTCGCCTCTTACGAACTGTCTGACAGTATGGCAAATGGTCTTTTCTTCAAAGGGAACCCGAACCAACACGGGGTAAGAGCGAAGGAATTCACACTAGGAGTTCTAATTTTATATTGCATATATCTTTGGAGGTCAGTGTTTCTAGTTGCCAGTGTAGACAGAGTGGCGACAAAGCAATTGAATTTTAAAACTTATTACCAAAGAATGTTGGAATCGTAAAAGTTAAGTGGTTTCACACTCTAGGGATTCCTATGCTTTAGTCCATACATCATCTAAGCCGTCTAGAAGCCAATCAAAGTGTGACGTCAAAGCAATGAATTTGGCAGTCATTTTCAAAGAATGTTAGAATTTTAATAGTGAAGTGATTTCACACTCTAGGAATTCCGATGTTATATTCCATACATCTCCTATGCCGTCTAGAAAGCCAATTAAAGGGCAGTGTAAAGAGACAAAGTGGCGTCAAAGTAATGAACTTAACAGTAATTTTCAAAGAATGTTGGAATTGTTTAGGGGTTCTGATGTTATATTCCATATATCTCCTACGCCGTCTAGGAAGCCAATTAAGGGCCAGTGTAAACAGACAAAGTGGCGCCAAAGCAATGAATTTTAACAGTTATTTCCAAATAATGTTGGAAATGTAAAAGTAACTTCACACTCTAGGGATTCCGATTTTATATTCCATACATTTTTAAAAGGGCGGCAACGCAACTGCAAGGCCTCTGGTATTGCAGATGTCCATGGGCGGCGGTGATCACTTAACATCAGATGCACCTCCTGCTCGTTTGCCACCTCTTCCATAAAAAATACATCTCCTATGCCGTCTAGGAAGCCAATTAAGGGCCAGTGTAAACAGACAAAGTGGCGCCAAACCAATGAATTTTAACAGTTATTTCCAAAGAATGTTGGAATTGTTAAAGTGAAGTGAGCTTACAATCTAGAGATTCCGGTTTTAAATTCCTGATATTCATGTCTAGTTAGCCAATGTAGTGCCAGGGTAAACAGACAAAGTGACGCCAAAGAAACTAGGTTTAAACAGGTATTTCCAAAGAGTAATATAATTGTAAGAGCCGAGTTCACACTAGATATATTATTATGTATAAATCGGATTATATTCTATACATTTTAGTCTAGAAAGCCAGTATAGGGCCAGTGTGCCCGGCAAGTGGCGCCAAAGCAACTAGATTGAAACAGGTAGTTCCAAAGAATAATGGATTTGTAAGAGTAAGGTGAAGTCACACGAGAGACTCGCATTTAATATCCCGTACGTC
Source organism: Apodemia mormo (assembly GCA_036924255.1). Taxonomy (NCBI): domain Eukaryota; kingdom Metazoa; phylum Arthropoda; class Insecta; order Lepidoptera; family Riodinidae; genus Apodemia; species Apodemia mormo. Next base: position 40,413,914 of record JAUPFN010000005.1, on the reverse strand, counting down.
TTAAAAGCCAGTGAAGGGCCTGTGTTAGCAAAGTGGTGCCAAAGTAATTAAATTTTAACAGTTTTTTTTCCAAAGAATGTTGGAATTGTTAAAGCGATTTGAATACATACTTAGGATCTGATATGAATTTCAGTTGTATTGTTTAAGACAACTGAGTTTTAGATTTAAACATTTCATCATGACGTAAAATTTCTATATTTCTTACGCTAAGCCAAAACTCACCTAACTCTTAAAATTGGAACACGACAGTGACAAGCATCGATGCTAGTATGGTAGCGATACAGGTAAATCGGTGATACCAGACCCGGGCGAGACGTTGCAGAACTCTACCTCCTAGTAGCCACGATGATACTTAGTAGCTAGTAGTAACATAAAGCTGCATTATCACTGAGTAACAAATGCTACTTTTTAGTTTTTACCCGACTGACTAAAAGGAAAGAAAGTCATGCTTGTGTATAACGCAAACGTATTACTAGGGAGCATATTTGGCAAGGTACATTAAATATAAAAGTTGTCATAAGTAAAGAAAATGATTTGAGAATGGTATTCAAAATTAATTCCCGTCTGCCAGCGTGAAGCGGATACCGTAATTGCGTTATGTGCTATTAGTTTACGCCCTAAATCCGTCTTCCTGTTATTACCATTAGCGTGAACATTAGTACATTGTCAGTATTGTACTAATATTGAGGCAATGTCAGTACCACAGAGCACATATACATACATAATATCTTCGTTAAGGTTTATCCACTGTAAGACGGTACCTCGGCTTATAGCCGGGGAACTATTAAGATAACCCAAGAAAAGAGCTTGTACTTATTCTATAAAGATCGACTTTTGACGGCATCGGACACTTGCCAGACACCTCGTATTACAGATGTCCATGGACATTAAATATATTCCAGTATTTATGTATGTATTTCTATGTATTAGTATCGTTGACTAACACCCATAACACAAGCAAATAATTTGTTTACTTTGGGATTAGATCAGTAAATGTTATTTGTCCTGTGAATATTTATTTATTTATTTATGGACGGCGGTGATCCTGATCACTAACCATCTGCCCGCTTAAGATAAACAGCGTGTGATATATTGCGTGTGAAAGAAAAGCAGTTTGACAAATAAAAACTATAATATCTCGCTGATGCTTTCTGACGATAAACGTTTTCTCGTGACAGAAACGAGATATTATATATGTGTTGTGACATCGCTACTATTAAAATAGGAACGCATCTTTAAAGTCCAAAGTGGAACTAAAAAACATTTGATTCCACTGCCTTACCTATTTCTGCCGCAATAACGTTGGTATTTGTCGCTGTCATTTTCCGTTTGGGAAGGTGGGTTTAGGGGTAGCTGGTAGACTCATGTATGCGCCATTTCGTCTCTATCACACAGACAGCAACATCTTTGGTCTCTTTCAATCAGGAAAACCATAATATGCTTGTTTACTATCCACTCATGTAAAAAAATAAGATTTTTGATTTTTGATGAAGACGCGAGGCAACGAATGACGATATTCGTTGCCTCGCCTATAAAACATGTTACAATAAGAGCTTCTGTTGTTAATGTATTTATAAATATCCCGATAAAAGCTTTTTTCTGTAATTCGATTGGTCATGCTTAGCTCTGCGGGTCGCCAATTATACACACATGCTTATGTTACGCCTTGGGGTGGATAGAGATGACTCGTCACTTGAATGACTCACGAATATGTTTATTAGTGCTTAAAAAAACGATTAAATTTGCTTGGCTAAAATGTGCGTCTCGAGACGTTGACTCGTTCAACATCCTTCCATAACAATACTACTAATTAATGAGAAAGTCTGTTTGTATGTTTGCTATGCTGCGGCTGCACTTGCGTCTATTGTCACAAAGCTTCGCGCAAAGACACGATACATGAAGATATTAATTGTTAATAATCCATGCTTAGTCGGAACCAACAGGTAGAGATATATACCCTTTAATTTTTAGTGATAATACAACCTCTCTCACTTCGGTATCACAAAGGTTGCCACCTGCCACTTCTTGATTTAGGGGTTACCAGCGTCAAAAATAGTTTTTTTTTTATGGGAGATGATTTAAATGGCATTATTTTAAAACAAAACCTTTAATTTTTTAAATTTATATTTTCTTGGCCGAGGAAACAGGCTTAAAAAGATCTTTATTTTGCAAAGCAAATGTTACAATATCTTAACATGTTAAACACACGTATGAACAAATTCAAAGTCAACTTGACTGACTGATCCTTTACTGATCAGACAAAACGCTTGTTTTTAAGCCACGCTACTTAGCCGTGACGGAATTTGTCTAAAAAGCTATAATATTTATTCCGTATTTATATTTTCTACTAGCTGTGCCCGCGACTCCGTTCGCGTGAAAAAAAATTAAAATAAAAGTCCCGGCGTTTTACCCTTATAGTTCCCGTTCCTGTGGGATTTTCGGGATAAAAACTATTCTATGTGCTTGCCCGGGGCTCAAACTTTCTTTGTACCAAATTTTGTTCAAATCGGTTCATTGGTTTAGACGTGAAGAAGAGACAGATAGAGTTACTTTCGCATTTATAATATTAGTTAGGATTTACGAGGTCCTAAATTTTTGTAGCGCAACAATGGGGTAATTTCTAAAATTTGGGGAATTTGACCACCCTAGGTTAGGTATTAAAACCTGTGTTTCATTGTCGTTGTAAAATAGCACATATTCTGCCTCTTTCGTTCAAACGTAATATTATATCTGAATGTAATTTACAAGTTGGATAAAACAGGTTTATTAATTAAACCGCAATTGTTATCGACATTAAGGCAATACGTGGTAATTAATACAATAATGGATTGACTGTGTACAATTGGTGATAACAGTACCAAAAATTGGTGAACATGTTTGGGTGAACAAAAAATAATTAAACATCAACTACGTGTTTATATGTACTGGCGAAATATCTCGTGCTGCACATCTTAAGTCGGCCGATGAATGGCTCCGTTTATATCATTAGATAGCAAACAAGCAGATGGATTTTCTTATGGGAAAAGGAACTATCGTTTGTAGACACTAAAAATGTTAATGGTGCGTTGCTATCTGTGTGACTGGATGGTAATGCCACATGCATAAGTTTACCAGTTACCTTACCCTCTAAATTGGAATACGACCATGACAACCGTTGGCGCTATGCGGCAGGAATAGGCAAGGCGGTAGTACCAAATATTTGGGCGACACGTTACGGAACTCTACCACTAGTAGTCACGATGGTATTTGGTAGTGACACGTATATTTAAGCGTTCGTTTTTTCCGAATTACCTGTCAGTTTGGAAGATGGTCTATTCTTCAACACTGCAATTAGTAGGTGATGATTAGGTACCAGTTTTGAAGCCTTCATTTTCGTAGCATGAGGCTTGGTGTGGCGAAATCCTTGTTTAATTAGTTTATTGATTACGATATTTTTAAATGTCAATGCAAACCAGAACATTTGATATGATAGTGGCTCCGTTTTGACTATACCTAGACTAATAAAGTTTGGTAATTATTTTTAATTAAATTGACTTTTCAGCATCTATTAATTCGTGTGAATGTGGCACATTTTCAATTCATTCATTTAATTTCTTTGTTTGAATGACACTGATGTTGTTTGTAATTATTTATATCCATACTTCCATACTAATATTATAAATGCGAAAGTCTGTCTGTCTGTCTGTTACGCTTTCACGGCTAAACCGCTAGACCGATTTTCATGAAATTTGGCATGGATATATTTGAAGGACCGGGGTCAAACATAGGCTAATTTTTTTTTTCAAAAATCAGTCCCTGGAGAGCTGAAATAGGGGATGAAATGTTTATTAAAAGGTATTTGGACGACTTATTAATATACTCGCAGGCGAAGCTGCGCGGTTCAGCTAGTTAATATTATAAATGTGAAAGTTTGGACGTTTGGATGGATGGATGTTTCTTACCCAATCACGCAAAAACTACTGAACGGATTTGAATGGAATTTAACACACAGGTAGATGATCTGGAATAGCACATAGACTACTTTTTGTCCCGGTAAAATTATGTGATCCCACGGGATTCCTCAAAAACTTTTATAATGCAGCGGGCTGTATATTGCAGCTAGTTTAAAACATAATGGTTCAAAAACTCGTACATATATTATAATACTAGCTGCAGCGTGCAGCTCGCTGCATTATAAGTTTTTGGTGAATCCCGCGGGATCACCTAATTTTTCGGGAATAAAAATAGCATATGTGCTATTCCAGATCATCATCTACCTGTGAGTCATTCAAATTCATTCAGTAGTTTTTGCGTGATTGAGTAACAACATCTATCCAAACATCCATCCAAACATCCATCCAAACATTCAAACTTTCGCATTTATAATATTATAATTAATATAGATGTAAAGAACTTGTATAGCTCGACATTTCAGCCGAGTTACATTGACCGTGGTTCGCTCGTGACCACGGTCAATGTAACTTGTTAGTTCTATAAGTATATATATGCTTTTTTACCCGTTTATATTGTTACGTACTCGGGTTCGCAATTGTAAGAAAACACCACTTATATTAAATCCGTGTATTTACACAACACAACACAACACAACGTAATACTAAAATACACTTTACACAATAGTCACTTGCTGTACTATCACTGAACTTAGAACACTACACAATAAAATACTTCTCGCTTCGCACTGGTCACTTGATGTATCGCTCTCGATCGCTTGATAAAAACTGCCTTGTGTTGGTCAACAATTCTCTATTTATAGGCAGGTGAAAGTCCTAGCTGGATCCAGAAAAATCTAAATGTATCGGGAAACAATGAATCACTTCTTATCGTAAACATGTTATGAGTCATAAATCCTAGTACACGCTACTTTCAACCTTATGCCATATCCTACAAAGTCCATTATGGCATAGCCCCGGTCAACTATTTGTTTGTCAACAGGAGTTTTCTAGATAGTTAGCGCGCCCGCGCTCCAACTCTACACGCTTCTAGATTATTCGTAACAATATTTTAAAAACTTACCAAGTTCGAGTCAGACTTGCGCACGAAGGGTTCCATACCATCATAGCACAAACAAATACGAAAAAAACGCGTTTATTGTATGGGGATCCCCCTTAGTATTTTATTTTTAGTATTTGTTGTTATAGCGGCAACGGAAATACATAATTTGTGAGAATTTCAGCTATCTAGCTATCACGGTTTTAAGATACAGCCTGGTGACAGACAGACAGACAGATAGCGGAGGCCTAGTAATAGGGTTCCGTTTTACCCTTTAGGTACGGAACCCTTAAAAATAACAGTGGAATACGTTAGTTTAAAAGTGCATGTTTAATTTATATTGGTTTTTAAGTGACGAAATGTATTGCTCAGCAGAAGTAGCAACCTCTGTTATGCTAAGGTTTTTTATATCATTAAATAGCAAACAAGCAGAAGGGTTTCCTGATGGAAAGAGAAACCATCCCCTTTAGAAATCGAAGATGTTAATAGTACGTGTGGCGGGATGACAATGTCACACGCATACGTGTGACATTGTCATCATAAACTTTAGCTGTGCCAAATTTGATAGTCCACAGGTCGCGTAATTGTCTTAAAAAGGGATACAAAGTTTTCCCTTTACATATATCGTTTAACTGATTATAAAACGCGAGCGAAGCCGAACGTGGCAGCTAGTTTTTAATATGATAAGAAAGCGCGTTCCATCTTAGGCCGCATCATGGCTTACCATCAGGCGAGATCGTGGTTAAGCGCTTCCCTATCGAAATTAGAAAAAATCTTTTTAGCCGAATCTACGGCAGTCTTACATGGAACTTATTATTATCTTATCGGTCTGACAGTCCACCGAAACCGTTACAGTTTCATAACGTTAAAATATTCCATTGTTTCAATTGAGGTATGGGAAACACAGACCACATAAATACTAATAGACACACAAAATGCGTAGCCGCTCATATGAGCAAATGTATGTAAATGTTAAACGCTTGTAGACATATTACCTATATCGGAAAAAAAAATATGCCATATTGTGCTTTTTTATCGTTTCGAATAAAAGCTAAGGCTAGAAATACATTTGGAGTGATTTTATTTCGTCGGTAAGTATTATAACTCTGTATTTCTGGGTGTAAATGCAAACGACTCTGACAATCTAAGAAATCGCCTTGAAAGGAGTATCCAGTTTAATCCGTGATGGGAAATAATAGCCTAATTATTAGTAAAACTTTAACAACAGCAAACGGGCATATATATGACTTACCAGTCCGCTTAATATATGCAACGTGAGAAAATTTTGTTAACTCGTTTTCTCGTCATTAAATATTTTACCTCTATTTGTCTGCTGTAGCTAACATGTTTGCACATTTATTTAAATTTTATAGGAGAGCAAACGATCTCATGATACTTCTGATGGAAAAAGATAATCGTCATCTATAGACACCAAAGGTATTAATGGTGCGTAGATATTCGTGTGGGGGGTGAGATGCTAGATGCATAAGTTTTTAGTTTACTAGTTGCCTTATGCTTCAAACCGGAACATTACAGTGACAAACACTGACGCTATTACGGCAGGAATATGTAAGGCGTTGGCATCAAATCCGGGCTAGACGTTGCATAACTGTACCACCTAGACCTAACAATAATATTAAAATTAACGATACGTATACGCTTAGCTTAGAGGAGACAGCTAACGCTCTTTTGCATACGTTAATTCCGGATGATAACCTAGAGCGCGATAACGAATATCATCGTGAAATTAGATCGCAAGTTGACGTGATACCCGTGTCCCCCATGTCGAGCCTTGTAACGTTAGACGAACTTTTAAACACCGTTAACAACTTACCATCGAAAAAAGCCCCCGGAGAGGATAAAATCTCAAATTATATATGATAAAACATGCGTGTTTAGCGGCCCCGGACTCTATTTTAAAAATAATAAATCGTTGTATTGCTGAAAGAGTTTTTCCCAAAATATGGCGCCAAGTATATCTTAAAATTATTCCAAAGTCCAGTGACAAGCCTACGGATGACCCTAAATCATATCGTCCCATGACACTTCTGCCTTCCCTTGGTAAACTGTTAGAAAGATTGATAGTTCCTCGACTTCTACCACGAGGGCCCACGTTCAATAAACAACAGTTTGGATTTGCCGCCGGAAAATCCACTATCGATGCAGTGCTGTCTATGAGAAAAATGGTAGAATTGTCACGAAATAATTATGTTGTAGGTATTTTTTTTTGGATATTTCTGGTGCTTTTGACAACGCGTGGTGGCCGATATTATTGTTGAAATTAAAAATAAGGAGATGTTATTCAAATATATATAAGCTAATTAAATCGTATCTAGAAAACGGTCATACGAAATTACAGCTAGGGCATTATGCTGTGTCTAAACGCCTTACTTTAGGCTGCCCTCAAGGATTAGTACTTTCACCATATCTATGGAACTTAGGATTCGACGATTTATTCTCATTAGCCTTGCCGGAAGGATGCTCGCTTATAGGTTATGCAGACGACGTTGCTTTAATGATACAAGCTAACACACGAGCACAGATAGAGTCGCTGGCTCACACTAGTCTTAATTTGATCATCAACTGGGGCTTGAGAAATCGTTTAAGCTTTGCGCCCCATAAAACGTTTTGCTTAATATTAAAAGGTTCGCTCCTATCATCTCCTAGTATAAAAATAAATAATAGCACAATAAAGAGAAAAAAATCGGTAACATATTTAGGTTTGGTCATAGAAAAAAATTATACTTTTATAAATCATATTAACTATATCGGTGAAAAGGCTAAACGGAATTTTTTATCCTTTGCGGGCATATCTACCTCGACATGGGGTTTAACGTTTAACATTTTAAAGACAATTTATAACGCAACGTATTTAGGTTGTATTTGTTATGCTTACCACCTAGACCTAGCTAATAGTCATGCTGTAAATGACACATCTTTGACGTCTCTCGCCTTTTACGAGATGTCTAAAAAGGGTCCGGATCAATACGATAATAGGAACATTTACATGCGCCGTAGCATGTATATTAGGATGAGCTATATGTCGATGTCGACAAACACGTCTCTCGTGCGTGATATATCTCACTAAGCGAGCTGGACCTGTGTGTGACCAAAGACATCTATGTACTAACGTACTAGACAAGGCATGCGCCACGCAACTTGTGTTCCACTAAAATGCAGTCCATGGACTGTACTTACACCAGAGATCGTTGAATAAAACGCGCCAGCGCCCCCTAGTACGCTCGCACGTACCCCCTAGTACGTACGCACACATACTCATACTCGCAACCCCTAGGGGGTCCGCGAGTATGAGTATGTGTATGGGGGTCCGTCCCCTTATCTATGGACATTGAATTAATAAATAAACACCAATGTTTTCTATTAAAGGGGTCCCTGAAAATGTGCTTGACTTTCCTAGAGGCCCGCGGGCTGAAAAGGTTAGGAAACGCTGCTCTATCATACGCTGCAGCGTTGCTTAATTTTGACTTTGGTTGGACGATTTATTATTTTTCAGCGCTGCAGTGAGTGTTAACGAAATGGTACACGACTTCTACTCAGCACAGCTGCTCTAAAAGTACATTATACTCACTGACCGTGATGTCTTATGCTGTCAATTTTAAAATAAAAATAAAGAAATATTGCTGTGAGGCAACATAGTAGACATATTAGTAACTTTATACGCAATACGAAGAGGTGGAGATGTTCTGCAACAAAGCAAACAAACACGCCAGAATTTTTTTAAATCGTAGGATAATAATCAAGCAGAAAGAACTAGCAAGAAGAAAACTCTCCAAATGGAAACACGACTGTGACCATACTAACCCAGGTTAGCTAGACGTTGCAGAACTACCTGTGTGCCAAAGTTCATCAAATCTGTTTAGTAGTTTTTGCGTGATTGAGTAACAAACATCCATCCATCTAACCATCCAAACTTTCGCATTTATAATAATAATAATATAGATTGCAAAGAAACTTACATTGTTTACATTTGGCTCATGAAATCGATTCACGTTTTATACGTCATTTTTAATTTATACTTTCGGTCATTACGTTTAGCAAATTTTCTTTATAATATACACCTATTGTGTTATATTAACTATTTCCAACAGTAAAATTGTATAAACTAATGTCAAATTACCTATTGTTTTCAAAAATCACCTTCACCTTTCCAAGGTAGTATGTGACTACTAGCATACAATTTCAAAATTAAAAACGTGTATTAGTTTTTATAACAATCTTGTTACTTCTCGTCGGTTTGGTCCGAGTTCATTTTGAAGAACGTTCATTTTGAAGATCACTGGCGTTCCTCATAGACAACTTTTAAAGGCGAAAGTTTAGGTACGATTCAGTCTGATCGGCTCGCATCGGCTCGGCCCGGACGGCATTTTACAATGCGATAAAGGAATTTGGAACGCGTAAACAGAAATTACAGTTCATATTTCCGTAATATTCATGTTCCTCGGTGTCTAAATGGCTTCGAACTGCTCCGTACTCTCCAAACATACTCCCCGATAGACAGCCGGCTCCGTCGACATGCGTCGGGTCCGTTCGGAGCCGTACGGCTGCAACGGTGCAGCGAGTCGACTCATTCAAGTGACGTACAGCTACCGCGATACGCGTTGCATACGGCTTTCGCGGCATGTGTACGCATCCGTTCCGGCGCGGGCCGATGCCCGTCGGTCAGTGTGAATCGTACCCTAGTCCCTAAGTAAACATGTCATCACCATCGTAATATCTAGGTGGTAGATTTCTGCAACGCCTCACCTAGGCATGGTACATCCGCTTTACACTTTATTAATAAAAGGAACGTCATATTTCGGTTATATTTTTGGAGCACTTGAACAGCGTAATAAGTCGAAAGTTACAGGCGGGCCGCTAGTTGGGTGCCACTGTAGTCTGCACTAGATTATTCGTACGAGCGTTACTTCACGATTCGCCGTTTTACATGTCATTATTTATAAGTCCAGTCAATGTTTTCTGGTAATTTATAACGGTTTGTTAAATTTCAAAATTACCTCACGTTAAAGCTGAGTAAAATGTTATTGCAATATGAAAGCCGGAAGCGATTTTAAGGCAAATGTATAAAATACTGTTGTCTTATTAAAGTGTGTACGTTACTTACGGCAAATTAACATGTCCGTTTAAAGTACCGTAAAATATCCTTCATTGCAGTGTCACTTATAATTTTCTATGTCTGGGCTGAAGGCTAAAGACAACAGAACAATCTGACTGCATATTTGTGTGAAAAGTAGAGTTTTGGTAAAAATCAGATATTTATTTATGTACTTACCGATCAGAAAGATCCTAGGTGACGGAGTTTTATAGGTGTGGGGACTAAGAAAACCTAATAGATCTTCATATATTTAGGTATGTAACATACAAGTCGGATAAAAATGATTTGCGGCTATTTTAATTTTACGCACCAATAACATTTTTGGTGTCTACAGGCTATGGTTGACTCTTTCCATCAGGAGACCCATTTACTTGTTTACTTAATCTTATGATATAAAAAAAAAATTGAGCATGCACTTAGCTCTATAACTGATAGCGATACAGTGCCGCTAATGGAACTCTATACACTTATTTTTTAAATGTTTTTAAATCACGGTTAGGTAGCAAGGCAAATATGCAGAGATGTTATGTCGGTGCTCTTTCCATACTTCCTGTTATAGAGTTCCGTTCCTAAATAATATGACCTGCGACCGACAGCTTTACTAGCAACACAACAGAAAAACCTCACTACTGCACTGAACATCGTCGGCACTTGGTAACACTCCATGTTTACCGTGACCGCCCCGTTGGTCGAGTGGTTAGGGAACCTAACGAATCGATGGGTCTCGGGTATTCCCGACAGGGACAAACATTTGTGTGATGAGCATAGATGTTTGTATTTCTGGGTTTGGGTGTTTTTATGTAGGTAAGATTATTTATATAATATGTATTTATATGTTTTAGTATCGTTGACCGACACCCATAACACAAGCAAATAATTTGCTTACTTTGTGGTTAGATCAGTAAATGTTATTTGTCCTGTGAATATTTATTTATTTATTTATGGACGGCGGTGATCCTGATCACTAACCATCTGCTCGCTTAAGATAAACAGCGATATATTGCGTGTGAAAGAAAAGCAATTTGAGGAATAAAAACTTATTTTGTTGGATTTGGAGTTGGATGGATTGGTGTTATTTGTCCAGCGATATTATTAGGGCTAAACCGCTGCAACAATTTCGATGAAATTTTCTATAGATAGTGTAAGATCCTGGATCAAATGTAGGCAATTTTTAGGGTTCCATACATCATATCACTTTATTTTCCGTAGTAACTTAAGTTGAAATTTATATCAAATATTCGGGTCTACGGTCCCTCTCAGCTGTAAAAAAATCAAACTTTTAAGTCAACGTGATCAAAAGATATGACCATTTACGTCGCAAATTTTGCAATTTTTTTTTCGATTTCAAAAGGGAATCAAAACCTGTAGGGCATTTCCCGTTGACCTAGAATTATGAAAAAAAAAGTATCTTCACGCCCATATCCCCGAAGGAGTAGGCAGAGGTACAACAAGTGCACCCACGATTAGCCGAAGATACTTGGTCCCACAAATGTGATAGGTGGCAAGCCTATCGCCAACCGGGCACTTTCCAATCCCGGGCAACTTTGTGTTTATCAGAAAACTGAAAAAACATTGTTTTTTTAAACGCCCGACCCGGGAATCGAACCCGGGACCTCATGTGGTCGACGCCTACGTTGGACCACTAGACCACAGAGGCGATTATGAAATTTGGCAAAAAGCAATGTCAAACAGCACATGTAAAGGAAAAAATCCGAAAACCGTAAATTTTTAGTTACGTCACAAAAAAAAACCAACCAAGTGCGAGTCGAACTCGCGCACGAAGGGTTTCGTATCGTCATTTATAAAAATATGAAAAAAATACGTTTATTGTATGGGGACCAGTTTTATTTTTTTATTTGTTGTTATAGCGGCAACGGAAATACATAATTTGTGAAAATATCAGCTTTCTAGCTATCACGGTTTATGAGATACAGCCTGGTGACAGACAGACAGACGGACAAACAGACAGCGGAGGCTTAGTAATAGGGTCCCGTTTTACCTTTTAGGTACGGAACCCTAAAAACGCAGTCAAAAGATATAACCATTTATGTCGCATATTTTGCGATTTTAAAAGTGAATCATAATCTGTAGGGTAGTTAATGTTTCCTATAAGTTCGTACGGAACCTTCTGTGTGCGAGTCCACCTCGCGCTTACCGGCCTTTTGTTGTAAATCAACCCCAAAGTTGCTAAAATAGGAGTTGAAAGTTTGTAGGAAAAGTGTGCAGATAAATAAATATTCACAGGACAAATTACACTTACTGATCTAACCCCAAATTAAGCAAATTATTTGCTTGTATTATGGGTGTTAGTCAATGATACCAATACATAGAAATACATACATAAATACAAGAATATATTTAATACACACCCAAACCCGGAAATACAAACATTTATGTTCATCACACAAATGCTTGTCCCCGTCGGGGATCGAACCCGAGCCCCGCCGATCGCGTAGTCAGGGTCGCTAACCACTCGACCAACGAGGCGGTCAAATGGATCTACTTATGGGAAGAGGAACTATCGTTTGTAGACACTAAAAATGTTAATTGTGCGTTGCTATCTGTGTGACTGGTTGGTAATGCCGCATGCATTAGTTTTCCGGCTACCTTACCCTCCTAACTGGAACACGACAGCGACAAGCACTGACGCTATTGCGGCAAGAATAGGTAAGGCGGTGGTACCAGATCCGGGTGAGACAATGCAGAACTCTACCACCTAGTAGCCACGATGGTAGTGACTCGCGTAGCCAATCGGTAGCCTTTTACGACCTGCCTGACAGAACGGCAGTTGGTCTATTCTTCAAAGGAGCCCGGATCCAACACAGTGAAAATCTACTGCTCAACGAGTCAGCTAATCTATTGTATTTTTTAGATCAAAGATATTTATGTACAGTTGAGCTTAAATACCTCAACTTGACTTATTTACCCACAACCAACAAACCTGTCCTCTTTGTTTGATCAGAACTGATGATTCACCGTGAGTTAGCCAATAACTTATCTAGACACGATTTCAAACACAAACGATAATTATTATCAATTACATTGTCTCGGAAACGGTATTTTGATAAATGCAATAGTTTTTTTTTAGACTAGTTTTACCTGCGCTGTTTACCTTTTCAACCGACTTCCCAAAAGGGAGGATATCAATTGTACTAGCTGTGCTCGCGATATCATCCGCGTAGAAAAATTTCTAAAATGAAAGTAGCCTAAGTAACTCCTTATTACCGTGGTTTAAAATATACAGGTAAGGTATCCGGGAAATTTATATTTGTGGCATTTTAACCCCGTCATACGGATATCGACGCACCATTCGCTCATTGGTGTCTGGAGGCGATACAAATATTTTTCCATCAGAAGAACGTTTTAATAATACCGGTTAATAGAGGTATTTAGCGGTTTTTATAAAAGGTTTCGCTCGGAATGTATCTGAAATGAGAGCCTAAATAAACCGGTTTTAGTAAAAACCGTGGAATTGTATGTAACACGGACAATGCGGACACAGATTGAGAACGAGAAACATCAAAGAAATATTTTTATAAAACCTCTATAAACCGGTTTAATGATACAAATCCCTTTTATATTTGTTCCATAAAGAAACCGGTATTTTTGAGGTTAAGGTAGAGCCAAACCTTTAAAAACGTTCTTTATTTATTTGCGCTGGTATAGGTTTGAAAATTAACCGGGCAACAAAGCCCTGTACTATCCTATTAAAAATATAATAAAAAACTAACAGTAGCGTGCAGCCCGCTGCATTATGTAGAATTCGTTGAATCTCGCGGGTAAAAGTCATTTTTTCAGGATAAAAGTAACCTGTGTGCTATTCGAAGTTATTGTCTATCTGTGTGCCCATCCTAATCCTTTCAATAGTTTTGGCGTGATTGATTAACAAACATTTATCCATCCAAACATTCAAACTTTCGCATTTATAATATTAACAACTAGCTGTTGCCAGCGACTTCGTCCGCGCGGACTTCGTTTACTCCGCACACCTCCTTCCCCGTAGGTGATAGCGTGATAATATGTAGCCTATATGTTGACCCGACCTGTTAGTAATATTCATGCAAAATTTGAAGTAAATCCATGTAGTACTTTTTGAGTTTACCCCGGACATACTACAGACAAACAGACAAAAATTCTAAAAACTATATTTTTGGCTTCGATATCGATTGTACATCACGCCTCAGGTATTCTTTTAAAAAAATATTCAATGTACAGTTTTGATTTTCCTACGATTTTATTATATGTATATAGATATCGAAGCGCTTCTCCGCGCCAGATACAGGTAGCAGGTACGTAAAAGAATAAATCAGTGGAACAAGCATAAGGGCGTAATTATTAAAATTAGCACGCACAGTTGCGTAATGGTGGCATTGGTACTCCATTAAACACTTTAAATTGCGTTATCAAGTCAGAGGTATGAATGAGTGTTTCACATCCATCGTGGAGAAGGCTGTTAGCTGATGTCTAATGTGGCACGGGCGCACTAGTTGGCAACAGAGCTTATACTATATTTAATAGGAGCAGTTACTCGGACTTCCGCGTGACTCAAAATTATTACTGTTTTTGCTCTATCGGGTAAAAAAGCAGCCTATGTCACTCCTGGGTAATGTAGCTTTGTAAAGGTGAAAGACTTTAAAACCTGTCAAGTAGTTTTTGAGTTAAATCGTAACTAACAAACAAACAAAAAGATCGAATCTTTTCCCTTTGTGATATTAGTTTAGAATTTAGATGGATAACAGATGTGCAAAAGTTTTTTTGATCATCCGTGCTTGGCTGTGATTATGATTCAGTAACAAAGCATTATGAAAATACGCGTTATTTTTTTGTGTCATAATAAAGCAAACAAGCAGATGATTCTCCCGATGGAAAGTGATAAACATCGTCTATAGACACTAGAGATGTTAATGTTGCGCTGCTAACCGTGTGGTGGTGCAGGAATGCCACGTGCATAAGTTTACCGGTACTTTAGCTTCCAAACCGGGATACGACAGTGACAAGCTTCGACGCTATTGCAGGAGGAATAGGTAAGGCGGTGGTACTAGACCCGGTCGATATGTTTCGGTACTCTACCACATTTCAGCACCTCTTTCTAAATGTTGGTTTTTTGAAAAAGTATCTTCGCGCCCGTATCCCTGAAGAGGTAGGCAGAGGTACAACCACAAAGGCGAAAATATTTATAACTGTTAAAATTATTCCAATTTGCTATTCTTATATTATGTACTAGTTGTTGCCCGCGACTTCGTCCGCGCGGACTTCGTTTTCTCCGCACAGCTCCTTCCCCGCAGCTGATAGTGTGATAATATCTAGCCTATATGTATGTTGACCCGACCTGTTAGTAATGTTCATGCAAAATTTGAAGTAAATCCATGCATTGAGTTTACCTCGGACATGCAAACAGACAAAAATTCTAAAAACTATATTTTTGGCTTCGATATCGATTGTAGATCACGCCCCAAGTATTCTTTAAAAAATATTCAATGTACAGTTTTGACTTTCCTACGATTTTATTATACGTATAGAATATAGATAACTGTTAAAATTATTCCAATTTGCAATTCTTATATTATGTATAAACTCCTGTTACCCGCGACTTTTCGTACCCATAAACATTGCTTTTCTTTGGTACTTGGGTAAAGAAGAAGTCTTTTGTTATTCCTGGATAGTGCAGCTTTCAAATGGTAGAGCAGTGTTTAAATTTGGACCATTCATTTATGTGTATTCGTCCTATTCTATTACTATTATAAAATTATTATTATAAATGCAAAAGTATGATTCGATGGATGGATGGATATTTATTACTCTTTCACGCAAAAACGGTCAAACCGATTTTGATGAAATTTGGCACACTTATAGACACCGACCACACAGCCTATAGACGGCTAATGTTTGATTTTCCGTATTGAATGCATTCTGGCAACTAGCTGAAGTAAGTCGAAGTGGGGTTGCAACGCCGTAATTGGCTAACTCAAGGCCACAGTGAAAGATAGTAATGTACAGAGCATCTGATTGGTCGACACTGATTACCCAATCACTACTCATTGGCGCGTGGACATTTACATCGGAACTATAAGTCAGATGTGTTGACACATTCGCCTATTATTAGGTGTCTATGGGCTGTGTGGTCGGTGCTTATAGATGATGATCTGGAATAGCACATAGGGTACTTTTTATTCCGGAAAAATAATTTGTCTCGTGGGAAACACCAAAAACTTTTATAATGCAGCGGGTTCTTGGGCGCAGCTAGTTATGAGTAATCATATAAAACATAATTATTATCAAGTTATAAGTATAAATAATAATAAGTTATACACTAGGTATATAAACTATGCCGCCATATTTAATTATACAATTTCCAAGTGTATATTGTGCGCCAAATTTTATCCTCTTTTATTGTTTGGTAAACAGACGACTCTTGATTTGTTTACCATTACGGCTCTTTAATTATACAAATAATTATATTATTAACAATTTTTAAGACTTTATTATTTCCTTTATAACGGAATTGAATTTTGTGATGCGGACACCGTTTTAGACAATCCTAATTAATTCTGTTTCTCAAGTATTCTATAGTTGGAAGTGCTATAACTTTTGGGATTGTTCCTCATGTGCAAATCTCTGAGATTTTTTTCATTAACAATGGAGTTTGTTCAACACACAGACGTCTACAACATGACACACGTATGTCACACATATGCAGTATACACACTTATCTTCACGTGAGATCTCTACGAGGTAGATAGGGAAAAACGAGTCGATATGTGTCAGGATCCTTGCAGATTTGTCTAACTTCCTCCATATTCATAACTCTATACAAACATGCCATGCAACATTGCGAATTCGCCGTGTTGGTCCCGGCCTCCTTTGAAGAATAGGCCAACTGCCGTTCTGCCAGACAGGTCGTAGAAGGCGACCGATTGGCTATTGAGTCACTACCATCGTGACTACTAGGTGGTAGAGTTCTGCATTGTCTCGCCCGGGCCTGGTACCACCGCCTTACTTATTCCTGCCGCAATAGCGTCAGTGCTTGTCGCTGTCGTGTTCCGGTTTGGAGGGTAAGGCAGCCGGTAAACTTATGCTTGTGGCATTAGACCTCGCCACAAGATACCAACGCACCATTAACATCTTTGGTGTCTATAGGCGATGGTTGACTCTTTCCATCAGGAGACCCATCTGCTTGTTTGCTATCTTATGATATAAAAAAAAGAACTTTTTATACCATCTTCGGACAGCACCCGATCTATATGATCATGGTATATCAGTCTTGTCTTCTCCGGTACCTACTTCCTTCCACATTTGTGTTCTATATCTGTTTGAGGAACCTGAAATTAGCAGCTAAAAGTAGCAACTATTTTAAGATCGTCAGGGGTGAAATTCTCCGCCACAATTTTTCGGATTACATCCACCAGGGTGATCGGAATTCTTTGAAATTCAGCCTGGCTTTTCTGTAGGATGTCCTTGAGATATCCTGGCACAAATAATAGCGGGGCAACAATTACAAAAAAATAGCAATGTATCAAAATTGAAAAATTAAAATCAGAGTTTTTTTACCTTAAAAGCTGCTAGCATGCTCAGAATCTTTCGACTTTCAGCCTGGCTCTTCCCTAGAATGTCCTAGAGATATTCTGACCAAAATCACCGCGGAGCAACCATTGTAATTTTTTTTTAAATGTATGATTCAAGTTTCATACATTAAAAAAAATTACAATGGTTGCTCCGCGGTGATTTCATGAATGAATGAATTAATTTTTTCGGTGGTTCTTTTGTTTTTAAAGTCGTCAGCATGCTCTGAGTACTTTGAAATTCGCTTCGGCCTTTCTTTAGAATGACTTTAAGATATTCTGGCCTGAATCACGGCGGATCAACCACTGTAATTTTTTATTTCAAACTATGAAACTTGAAAAATGAAATTTTTCGGAGTTTTTTTGCTTTTACAGCCGACAGCATGCTCGGAGTACTTTGAAATTCGGCCTGGGTCTTCTCTAGAACTTCCTTAAGATATTCTGGTTTGAATCACGGCGGAGCAACCATTGAAATTTTTTTTTTCAATGTATGAAACTTGGAACAACTCAAGTTTTCGGTCTTTTTTTGCTTTTATAGCTGCTAGCATGCTCGGAGTACTTTGAAATTCGCTCTGGCTCTTTTATAGAACGTCCTTAAGATATTCTGGCCCGAATCACGGCGGAGCAACCATCGCAATTTTTTTTTTCAAAGTATGAAACTTGAAAAACTCAAGTTTTCGGGGTTTTTTTTTACTTTTACAGCCGCCAGCATGCTCGAAGTACTCTGAAATTCAGTCTGGCTCTTCTCTAGAATGTCCTTAAGATATTCTGACCCCAATCACGGCGGAGCAACCATTGATTTTTTTTCAAAGTATGAAAATTGAAAAATTTCATTTTTTTGAGTTTTTTTCTTTTACAGCCGCCTACATGCTCGAAGTACATTGAAATTCGCTCTGGCTCTTCTCCAGAAATTCTTAAAGATATTCTGGTCTGAATCACCGCGGAGCAACCATTGTAGTTTTTTTTTCAAAGTATGAAACTTGAAAAATTAAATTTTTCGGAGTTTTTTTCTTTTACAGCCGCCAGCATGCTCGGAGTACTTTGAAATTCGGTCTGGCTCTTCACAAAACGTCCTTAAGATATTCTGGTCTGAATCACGGCGGAGCAACCATTGAATTTTTTTTTTTTCAATGTATGAAACTTGAAAAATTCTATTTTTCGGAGCTTTTTTGCTTTCACAGTCGCCAGCATGCTCGAAGTACTTTGAAATTCGCTCTGGCTCTTCTCTGGAATGTCCTTGATATATTCTGGTCTGAATCACGGCGGAGCAACCATTGTAATTTTTTTTAAAGTATGAAACTTGAAAAATTATTTTTTTCGGAGTTTGTTTTCTATTACACCGCCAGAATGCTCGGAGTGCTTTGAAATTCACTCTGGCAAGAAAACTCCAAAAATTTTGATTTTTCAAGTCTCATATTTTGAAAAAAAAAAGAACTAAAATGGTTGCTCCGCCGTGATTCAGGCCAGAATATCTTAAGGTCATTCTAGAGAGGGGCCGAAGCGAATTCCAAAGTACTCAGAGCATGCTGACGACTTCAAAAGCAAAAGAACCACCGAAAAATTGAATTTTTCAAATTTCTTACATTGAAAAAAATTACAATGGTTGCTCCGCGGTGATTTTGGTAAGAATATCTTAAGGACGTTCTGAAGAAGAGCCAGACCGAATTTCAAAGTACTCCGTGCATGCTGGCGGCTGTAAAAGAAAAAAAAACTCAAAAAAATGAATTTTTCAATTTTCATACTTTGAAAAAAAAAATTAATGGTTGCTCCGCCGTGATTGAGACCAGAATATCTTAAGGACGTTCTAGAGAAGAGTCAGAGCGAATTACGATGTGCTCCGAGCGTGCGGGCAGCTGTAAGAGTAAAAAAACCTCGAATACTTTAATTTTTCAAGTTTCATACATTGAAAAAAAATTGCGATGATTGCTTCGCCGTGATTCGGGCCAGAATATCTTAAGGACGTTCTATAAAAGAGCCAGAGCGAATTTCAAAGTACTCCGAGCATGCTGGCGGCTGTAAAAGCAAAAAAAGACCGAAAACTTGAGTTTTTCAAGTTTCATACATTGAAAAAAAATTTTCAGTGGTTGCTCCGCCGTGATTCAAACCAGAATATCTTAAGGAAGTTCTAGAGAAGACCCAGACCGAATTTCAAAGTACTCCGAGCATGCTGCCGGCTGTAAAAGAAAAAAGTCCGAGAAATTGAATTTTTCAAGTTTCATACATTGAAAAAAAATTGCAATGGTTGCTCCGCCGTGATTCAGGCCAGAATATCTTAAGGACGTATAGAGAAGACCCAGGCCGAATTTCAAAGTACTCCGAGCATGCTGGCGGCTGTAAAAGCAAAAAAACTCCGAAAAATTTCATTTTTCAAGTTTCATACTTTAAAAAAAAATACAGGGGTTGCTCCGCCGTGATTCAGGCCAGAATATCTTAAGGTCATTCTAGAGAAGGGCCGAAGCGAATTTCAAAGTACTCAGAGCATGCTGACGACTTTAAAAGCAAAAGAACCACCGAAAAATTGAATTTTTCAAGTTTCATACATTGAAAAAAAAAATTACAATGGTTGCTCCGCGGTGATTTTGGTCAGAATATCTCTAGGACATTCTAGCCAGCCAGGCAGAAACTCGAAAGATTCTGAGCATGCTAGCAGCTTTTAAAGTAAAAAAAAACTCTGATTTTTTAATTTTTCGATTTTGATACATTGCTATTTTTTTGTAATTATTGCCCCGCTATAATTTGTGCCAGGATATCTCAAGGCCATCCTACAGAAGAGCCAGGCTGAATTTCAAAGAATTCCGATCACCCTGGTGGATGTAATCCGAAAAATTGTGGCGGAGAATTTCGCCCCTGACGATCTTAAAATAGTTGCTACTTTTAGCTGCTTATTTCAGGTTCCTACCTGTTTGTTAACTTTTTATTTGCCATTCTTTCTAAATATTCGAAACAACGGAGCATGTCTCTTTTATTGTTACACCTACCCATATCTCCAGTATATGTATGTATGCTCGCACACACACACACACAAACACAAACACAAACCAAACTTCTTAATTGTACCATATTCGCGCGCACACACAAATTAACTTCTTAATTGTAAATTAATTGTTTTTACTTAAAAAATCACACAAACTAATTTGTTATTATATGTATTATATAAAACTTAAAACAATTACAATATTTGTTTACTAACATCAAGTGCAGGCGTGATAACTGATAAGTATAACGATTTGGTGTCGTTTACACCTATTGTCTAAATCAGCGTAGTACTAGATTGTAAGTGGCTGGATTTCAGTTCCGTAGTACGTCCGTCCTATTACTTAATTGTTAACGAATGAATTAAAACACATTTCGTTGTATTGCAACGTTTCAAACAAAGTAAACAGAATATAAGGCGTGTGTCAAAATTATGAAATCGAAAAAATATCCTGTCTAAACTATTGAGTTTTTTGGGTTAATTTTTTTTTTGTGTACGGTCTAAAAATATTTCCGAGCCGTTGCATCAGATTAGTGGATACCGTCTCCGGCACTCTGTATAGTTATGTGTTTCCTATGACTAACAATTGGCTAACATTCACACCACAAGCAAACAATTAGTTTAAGATATTTTTGAAGGTAGATCAATTTGTATAATTACTAATTAGTCATTTTATTAGCTAAACCGACGATGGACGAACTTTCTTCCGTCTTAGAACAGACTGAAAATATTTAATTGTTTGATAGTTTAGGAACTGCTACTAGGAAAATAAATTTGTTAGTCTTATTAGTTTTTTCACAATTTTTCAATTTTTCTGTCCATAAAAATCTTTCCGGACTTAAAAGAATCTTAAAAAAATAGCCGAATTAGTCCAGGCATTTTCGAGTTTTTGCTTAGCAATACATAATTTAGCGATTCATTTTTATTTGAAACTTAGACGTGAAACTTCGGTTGTGAAGGTGTGAATGGGATTTTATGGAACGAAAAATTGTAATGAAAAATAGATAACTATGAGTGTATTTAGTTTTGTTATCTTTAGGGGGCGTCCACAAATTACGTGAGATGTTTAAAGGGGAGAGGGGGTCGAGTCAAATCTCATCTAATCTTACGTTGGGGAAAGGGGGGGTCTCGGCAAATATCACGCAATTTTTTTTCTGATTGAAACAGAAAAAATTATTCTATTTTGGTCCATTATCCAAATTGTACATGCTTAAGATTTAATCTTAAGCATAATCGTAACACGATTAAGATTATTCACTAATTCGTTCGAAAGAAAATAATTTCATTCATACTTCGACGCTATACATTACTACTGACTGTCAAATCATCATATTTGTTTTATCTATACATATAATAAAATCGTAGGAAAGTCAAAACTGTACATTGAATATTTTTTAAAAGAATACTTGAGGCGTGATTTATAATCGATATCGAAGTCAAAAATATAGTTTTTAGAATTTTTGTCTGTTTGTCTGTTTGTCTGTATATATGTCCGGGGTAAACTCAAAAAGTACTGTATGGATTTACTTCAAATTTTGCATGAATATTACTAAGAGGTCGGGTCAACATAATGGCTACATATTATCACGCTATCACCTGAAGGGGGAGGGGCGGTGCGGAGTAAACGAAGTCCGCGCGGACGAAGTCGCTGGCAACAGCTAGTACCAAATAGTTCAATTTAATCTGAATTTACGGTACAGTGTAGCCCGTCCTTTGATTTCACGCCACTATCAGAGGAGTAGACATTCTTTTTTTTAATCGCAGTAATTACGATTTAAGTATTCTGTTGTTAAATTGTTATGACATAACTCAGCAATATTGATTACTAGTCTTAACTAGTCGTAAATAAAATCACGAAGCAATTTTTTTTCTTTTTATAATAAAAATCCAACGCGTTTACATATTTAAGAAACCCAAATTTTGAAAAATCTCACGTGAGATTGGGGGATGGGGGAGGGGGTTGAATAAAATCTCACGACATCTCACCAAGGGGGGAGGAAGGGACAGAAAATTAAAAAAAACACCTAACGTAATTTATGGACGCCCCCTTACGCAAATGTTACTTTAAGAGCATCTATCTCTGAGTCTCTTTCTCTTTTTATATTTTAATCTCTGTTTTTTTTATTCACCTCCATATGCTCTGTGAAGCTGTGTTAGCCTGTGTAGGCCGTAGTCGGGTATCGTCTTTCCTGTTCCTAGGGCAATAGCGTCAACGATCGTCTCTGTCGTGTTCCGATTTACAGGGTAAAGTAGCCGGTAAACTTATGTTTGTGGTATTAAGCCACAAGGCCAAGGCTAGTACACACCATTAACAACTTTGGTGTAGAGCTATCTTCTTGTGTGCTATCTAATGATATTGAGGAAAAAATAACATCTTTATTGTCTTAAGGCGATGGTTGTCTAACATCATAAGATAGTGACATAAAAACGTCCACATGGCTAACAGCCGAAAAATAAGTAATACAACCCAATCGTTGACGTACCCAGCGCAATGTTATCTATAATTGAGCGTCGAAGCTAATTTGCTTTCAATAATCGTAGCCGAACAGGAAAGCGTTTCACTAGTGGATAGGGTGTCGTTTTAGCTGGCTGCATTTTATCAGCTACATTACTTGGCAATGGGACCTTTGTGTTTAGCCATTGG
This sequence comes from Apodemia mormo, assembly GCA_036924255.1. Taxonomy (NCBI): domain Eukaryota; kingdom Metazoa; phylum Arthropoda; class Insecta; order Lepidoptera; family Riodinidae; genus Apodemia; species Apodemia mormo. Next base: position 40,390,635 of record JAUPFN010000005.1, on the reverse strand, counting down.
CCGTATCGCGATCGACACACCGGACCATTCACAACCTGCTCCGTATTTGAAATAAGACTTATTATTCAATTATCCAATTAAAACTATATTTATCAGTATTTTTTTTTTTATTTTTGCACAGTTTATCTACATCTACACTATACTACAATAGTGTCTGTTGTCTTTTGACATATTTCATAATAGGTATTCATTTTACTACTCACTGACATCATTTACTAGTTGGTAGAGTTCCGCAACGTCTCGCCCGGATATTTGGTACCATCGCCTTACCTATTTCTGCCGCAATAGCGTCAATGCTTGTCATTGTCGTATTCCGGTTAGGAGGGTAAGGTAGACGGTAAACTTATGCATGTGGCATTAGACCTTACCCCGAGATAGCAACACAACATTTACATCTTTGGTGTCTACATACAATGGTTTCTCTTTTCATCAGGAGAGACATCTGCTTGTTTGCTATCATATGAAATATTAAAAAAAAACAATTTACATTTTAAAAAATGTTATCTGTATGTCTCAGGACCGAAAAAATCAAGATTTTTTCAAATAATTAAAATATTACGATTTTTTCAACTAATGAAAAATCAACGATTTTTTCTAAACCTACATGGTGCGGTCCGATTTGCGTCATAAGCGCTTTTAGCGCTGTTGGCGTGCTCAAAACTTGGTGTCACAAAACTACTTCTTAAGTCATATTATGATGTATCTAACCACATACTCCCGAGCTCACGGTGCCTTTAATGAAGAGTGCAGGGTGTTGTAACCACAGGCAACAAAATTTGTTGCCCATAGTTACAACATAATGTAATAGAGTGACAGCCAATATCTCTTTGATGATATTAGATGTCATCAAAGAGATAATTTGCTGAGAGATTAATTTTATTTATAAATTGAAATAATTCGAATAATTAAATCTTCGCTTTAATTATTGATATTTTGGGCGACAGCCTCTTCAGCTTGTGTTTTCATTTGGAATTGTGCACAAGTGCCGCAACCGATTGAGAACACCAAAGAAAGCAGCAGAACTCTACTGATATGTTTTTTATACTGTTTAACCGTCGGCACTTGGTAAAGCTGCATTTTAATTTCAGATCGTCAAAGGCATTATTTGGTAGCTTAATACAAACATATTTGTGTCATTATTTTATGGATATTAATACATAAATTTTCGAAATATTTGCACGATTTAAGGGGAAGTTGCTCAATTTTGGTACTAAAATGAAGCAGTTTGAACTATGATATTTTTCTTATTTTTATAAATTTTTTTTTTTCTGATAATGTCATTGACCTACTTATTTACCTCTTTCGGATCGGACTGGACCCTATATATATATATATATATATATATATATATATATATATATATATATATATATATATATATATATATATATATATATATATATACTCAGTAGAGTTCTAATTTTATTTATAAAAAACTTATAAATAAAATTAGAACTCTACTGAGTTCTGAATCAATTAATATATGAATTATAGTCTTGATGGTAAGTCGCGACGGTAGTGACTCGTATAGACAGTCATTCGCCTATTATGAACTGCCAGACAGAGTGGCAGATTGTTCGTAAAAGTCTATTCTTCAAAGGAGGGTCGCACCAACGCAACCAATTCCATCAAAATGCGCGTAATTAGTAAAAATATATAACTTTGTAAGCCCTAGTCGTAGTAATCTGAGTGCATCTCAATTATGTGTCAATGCTCTAGGCCAGTGACTTGTCAGTTTCTATTGTGCCACCGAATGTAGGTGTGGACCCACGGTGTCTTGTCATCCTTTATTACTTTATCACTTTTTATTGCCCTCATGAATGTATCTTCAAATTTATTGGACAATACTGTTTAAGTTTATTCTAATGGACTGTCATTTTTACAAGCTTTTCATTTAAGAAGATATTTTTTGTAATAGGGGGTACAAAGTTTTCGCTATATGCTGCGTTGTACATATGTAAACGTTGTTATTATATCCACTTTTGACATATTAAGTTGCATGATGTGTGCAACTATGCTTTATCTACAACATCTGACTGCATCTCAATTATGTGTTAATGTAGAGCATTGACACATAATTGACATGTACGATTCACATCTGATGAAGATGACGACTAATAGTCGTCATCTTCATTCGCGTCTAGTTTGAAGTGGCCGCTTGAGACACCATGCTCCTCAACGTGTTTCTGTCTTCGGCGGTCTTGAGGTCTTTGGCAATTGGCAGACCTGTGAGCATATTTGTTGTCCAACTAACAAAGGAGAACTTTTTCCCGTCGACCTGGCCAACTTCCATTAACTTCTCTAGGCTGTCATGATTTTCATGAGCGACGTGTCTAAAATATTGCAATATCCGCTGAAAGCAGGCAGACAACCTTTTGGTATATGATGATACACTTAAAACAACAAAAACATAATTTTTCAATTTGGTGCGTTTATTCCAAAATTATGCGTGTACAAACATTTCAAGGATTTATTTTTAATAATTTAATTTTAACAAACAACCGGATGGAATGAGATAACCATCGCATATAAACACTAAAGATGTTAGTGGTGCGTTGACATTCATGTGCGAAAATGTTATGCCACATGCACAATTTTATTACCTCATCCTGATTAATGACAAGCACTAATGTTGTTGCGACAGCAAAAGGAAAGCGAGAATAACAAATCCGGGTGTGATGTTGCAGAACTCTAGTACTAATATTAGTCACGTTGATAGTGTCACGTTTGGTTTATTCTTTCGTCTTTTACGAACTCTCTAACAGGAAGGCAGATTGTATAAAGGGACCTAAATTCTTTTTTGATAAGACTCGCCATTAAAAATTACATGAGATAAAATACCTCCAATTTAATTACATTAATTGTACCTCTGTATTATATTACAAGCATTCAGTATTGACGGACATTGAATTTTATAAAAGTATGTAAGTGGTATTTAGTAAAGTAATTAACAAAATTTGAATATACAATAATAGTAATTAAAAAAACCGACTTCAATATCAACTAAACCCATATCTCAAAAACGACTGGAACGATTATGATGAAATTTGGACTGTTCTCTAAGTTAAAATATACCTGATTTAAATAAAAAATAATGATTTCGATATGACTTTTAGTGCTTGGACGCCTAAATAGATCATCATACTCAAATATCCAATTAAACAATATTACATACATACATGTCAAACTAACACCTCCGTTTTGTCGTCTATAGAAAAGGAGGTTGCATTTTTAACATTTAAATTTTTACCCACGTGTTGATTCGGGCTCCTTGTAGAATTATAACAAGTGTCTTTCTGCTAGGCATCCCGTAAACGGCGAGAGAAAGCTAACATGTGTTACTGACATCATGACTACTAACTTAGTGGTAGAATTTTCCAATTTCTGTCTGTGGTGGTACTACAACTTTGCCTATTCCTGCCGGAATAGCGTCCGCACTTGTCGCTGTCGTTTTCCGGTTTGGAGGGTAGGGTGGACGGTTAACGCATGCATGTGCTATTTCAACCCCGCCATTCGGACCTCAACACCCTAATAACATCTATTTATTAGGAGAACCATCTGTCTGGTAGATATCTTAGTATAATTTAAATAAATAAATAGTTCCTACCCTTTTCATGTACAGCTCGGATAGTACGTAATTAAGTACATGGAATCTATGGTTGTACATTGCCTTTTCATCCGGCTGCACTAAAAGGATGTTTATCAAGTGTATGTTTGTACGTAATATGTCGTTAGCACGTTCTATAGCTTGAACGGCTTTATAGATGTTAGCTTGAGACGTGTCGTTGGTATTAACTGTGAGGGTGACCTAGGCCATTTTTTTTGATGGGTTATTAATGTTATAATAACTACTATTTTATAATAAACTAGCTGTTGCCAGCGACTTCGTCCGTGCGGACTTCGTTTACTCCGCACATCATCTGACCGCTAGGTGATAGCGTGATAATATGTAGCCTATATGTTGACCCGACCTGTTAGTAATATTCATGCAAAATTTGAAGTAAATCAATATAGTACTTTTTGAGTTTACCCCGGACATACATACAGACAAACAGATAAACAGACAAACAGACAAAAATTCTAAAAACTATATTTTTGGCTTCGATATCGATTGTAGATCACGCCCCAAGTATTCTTTTAAAAAAATATTCAATGTACAGTTTTGACTTTCCTACGATTTTATTATATGTATAGATACTATAATTACCGGTGGGAAGGATGCGCTGTGCCGCGCTCCCGGCTGCATGGGTACCACCATCTTGCTTGCATCTTCCATGAAACAGCTTTACTGTGTTTCGGAGAGAAGGGCAGGATAGGCAGTGTAATTACTGGCACCGAGACTTAACATCTTATGTCTTAAGATAGGCAACACATAAATGAGTTACTTGGGCTAGTTTCAGGTAAACTAGTTTATGTTCATTGGCGACTGGACCACTTACCATCAGGTGGCACGTCTGCCAGTTTGCCTATCCAACTAACATAAAAAACTAAGCTATCGACCGTTGGTCGAAATTCGACCGTAAGTTTAATCATAGTCTATATAAAAATCTGATTTTATACTGACTATGAAATACTTTCACCATGGAAACATAATACACCTGTTAATATTATGTGTGTCAAATACATGATAGTGTGTGTAATGCTTATTTTAATCAAATTAATGTATTTTAATGCATTTTATTTAAAAAGCTAAATATAATATATAAATAAATATAAATATTTTTGGACAAATTACACGAATTAGTCTAACCCCAAAGTAATGTTACGTACTCGGGTTCGTGATTGTAGGAAAACACCACTTATATTAAATCCGTGTATTTACACAACACAACACAACGAAATACTAAAATACCCTTTACACAATAGTCACTTGCTGTACTATCACTGAACTTAGAACACTACACAATAAAACACTTCTCACTTCGCACTGTTCACTTGATGTATCGCTCTCGATCGCTTGATAAAAACTGCCTTGTGTTTGTCAACATCTCTGTATTTATAGGCAGGGGAAAGTCCTAGCTGGATCCAGAAAAATCTAAATGTATCGGGAAACAATGAATCACTTCTTATCGTAAACATGTTATGAGTCATAAATCCTAGTACACGCTACTTTCAACCTTATGCCATATCTCACAAAGTCCATTATGGCATAGCCCCGGTCAACTATTTGTTTGTCAACAGGAGTTTTCTAGATAGTTAGCGCGCCCGCGCTCCAACTCTACACGCTTCTAGATTATTCGTAACAGTAATGAGATTTGCTTGTGTTATGGGTGTTAGTCAACGATATTAATACATAGAATTAGATATATAAATACTGTTCCAATTTGTTTAAAAATATTAACGCTGCACTTATTTCCTATATAAACTTGTGCCAAATTCAGAATCACTCGTTTGTAATTTTCTTAAAAAGAGGTAATTAAATTTTTGCTTCACGTATTAATATATAGATTAACTTTTTATACATTTTTTTATTATAAATTATTTGTAATCTGTTTACGGTTAAAGACTAGTGTCATAGGAATATTTAGTTTATTTTATTATATGTTTAAATATATTTTTTACTTTGAAAAAGCGACGAGACACCTGGTAAGAGCTGCGGCCGATTACGTCCTAGACGCGATCGCCGATCACCGATAACGAACTTAGAAGGCCACGCTACGTCCTATCCGATCCCCATTCCCCATGATCCCATTACAATATACATCACAATTTCGCCAAAGGTGGCGACTTGGCTCATTATTTCGAGACTGCGGTGCTACTTACGCTCCCACTTACGCTCCCACTCATCGTCAGATACTGCCCTTAGCCGAGGTTCGGCCTCACAGGATACACCTTTAGGGCGGGCTCTTAGCCCCCTTACCTTAAGCTCTGGCTGAGCACTCTGCTCACCCAAAACGCCCGGTTTCGCAGAAACGGTATTTTGGACCAACTGCTTAAGTTCATTTCGAAAAAAAAATGTATTTCTATCATCATATCATCACAAGCAAATAATTTGCTTACTATGGGGTTAGATCAATTCACGTAAAATTTTCCAGAGATATTTATTAATTTTATTTACAGGGAAGTTTGTTATAACATTTACCCAAAAAAGAACGTTTATTTTTTGAAATAACAATAGCTGTTCTACTTTGATATCGGGGTTGCAGCCCTTAAGGCTAGGCCGCAACCCTGACACCGAAGTAGAAGGTGCAGGAAAGGTAAGTCGATGTTTAGTAGAAGCCTAGTACAGATGAAAAATGATTTCCCCTTGTTGGTTCCGGGCTTTTCCCCGTGTTGGTTCCGGGCTTCTTTGAAGAATAGACCAATTGCCGTTCTGCCAGGCAAGTCGTAAAAGGCGACCCATTTGCTATACGAGTCACTAACATCGTGGCTACTAGGTGGTGGAGTTCTACATTGTCTCGCCCGGGTCTGGTACCACCGCCTTACCTATTCCTGCCGCAATAGCGTCAGTGCTTGTCACTGTCGTGTTCCGGTTTGGAGGGTAAGGTAGCCGGTAAACTTATACATGTGGCATTAGATAGCACCGCACCATATACATCTTTAGTGTCTATAGGCGATGGTTGACTCTTTCCATCAGGAGACCCATCTGCTTGTTTGCTATCTTATAAAAAATGTTTTTATTCTAACTAACAGAAAGTTTCCGCATCCAATTCTACTTGGTACATTCATACGTATGTATATATAAAAATACGTTAATTATTGAACATTACGTCGTATAGTAGCAGTATTTCTTGTTTTATTACATCTAATACGGTGTGTGAAAGTATTAAATTGCTAATGGTTTATATTATGGCCGTTTACGACACGAAATGGGTGTAAATGTAAGTCAGTATTTGATTTTATTTGTGTAGAAATAATAAAGTATTGCACATTAATAAACTATTATGGTAAACAGAAACGTCCCACAGCTTACTATGAAATTGGAGTTTCCTTATAAAACCCACGGGAATTCTTAATTTTTCCTGGATAGCAATATTCTGTATGTTAAGTCAGGCAAATATGGTGTTATTGTGTTAGGCCCCGATTACACTTTGATTAGTGCGTGTGCGAGTGTTTAATGCAGGCGCTTAGTATTACGATAAAAATACGTGAAGATAGCTGTTGATCAGTACGAGTGATTAGTAATTAGCGTAGTAAAAGTGAATAGACGATGATTTCTACGGCACGCCGTGTTGGTCCCGGCCTCCTTTGAAGAATAAGCCAACTGCCGTTCTGCCAGGCAGGTCGTAAAAAGCGACCGATTGGCTATCGAGTCACTACCATCGTGGCTACTAGGTGGTAGAGTTCTGCATTGTCTCGCCCGGGTCTGGTATCACCGCCTTACCTATTCTTGCCGCAATAGCGACAGTGCTTGTCACTGTCGTGTTCCGGTTTGGAGGGTACGGTAGCCGGTAAACTTATGCATGTGGCATTAGACCTCGCCACAAGATAGCAACGCACCAATAACATCTTTGGTGTCTATAGGCGATGGTTGACTCTTTCCATCAGGAGACCTATCTGCTTGTTTGCTATCTTATGATATAAAAAAAAAACTCACACTGATCAATGGCTGTCTATTCACTTTTACTACGCTGATTAAAAATCACTCACAGTGGTCAACAGCTGTCTTCACGTATTTTTGCTTAATACTAAGCACCGGCATTAAACACTCACACTCGCACTAATCAAAGTGTAATCGGGGCCTTAGTGAAAGTTGATGAACGATAGAACCCCTTAACGATTTACTGTAAGAGTATGTTCCAGAGAAGGGTTTCTAACTGTTTGTAATTAAATTATATGGCAGGAGGGCAGACTGTCTGTTCTTCAAACGGGGCCCGGGACCACCATGGAAGGAAAGTGATTAGATGTAGGTGCTGAGTTCTAGTGAAATAAAAGAATTGAAGTCGACTGTCGTTGTTTTAACTGAATTTCTAAAATGAGGGGGTTATCAATTTGGCTTATTTTATTAACTTTATATTTGGTGAAGATCTGGATCAGGGTTCCAGAGCTATGGGAAATGGGAAGTCGTCTGTTGCTGCAATTTTACTGCGTTTAAATGATGTTGCTTTTTTATGTTATATCTATTTCTAAGTTTTTATTAGTACGAGTTGTTCCCCGCGACTTTTTTCGCGTGACTTTTACTTATTCGGGGAAGAACTTAGGCTTACGTTATTCAGTAATAACGCAGCTTTATGGCGGTAAAAAGTATTTTAAATCGATACAGTTGTTTTTGAGTTTACAAACAAACAAATGGTACCTTTATATTAGTATCAAAAATAAATAGACGGGCCATGGTAATGTTATAACAATATAATAATAAAAATTGATGCAGTTTAAAAATTATGCTTCCACGCGGTCTCCGCAGGCGAAAGTGCAACAATATGAAAGGGGAAATTCAAAATGTCGGAATATAGCAAAAGTTGAACGAGGCACGGACACAAAGAGCAATTCCCTTGATAACGGAACACTTAATTATGTGCCCGTTGGCTGTCAGACGCGAGAGATGCAAATTGTGTTTATTAGCTACTCCTACGACTTTGTCCGCGTAAAATGGGGGAAAGGTTTGTTTGCTTATATCTTAGAATAAGCAAACAGAGGAATTTCATGATGCAAAGATGTAAACGTCGTCTATAGACACCAAAAATGTTAACACGTGTCTTTCCATGTTACAGGGTTTTAATGTCCTATGCTTATTTTTGTGTTATAGCACTCACCCCGTGCTTGGGAATCTGGAAAAACCTTAAAAACAGCAAAGAAAAATATCGACACGCGGGATTTGAACCTGCGACCATTTCCCTAAAGCCGGTAAATGGTCGCAGGTTCAAATCCCGCGTGTCGATATTTTTCTTTGCTGTTTTTAAGGTTTGTCCTACGCTTGTTTTTCGGCTATATAGCGATAAGCATGGATGTTATTGAGGCGTGACTAGAGAAGGTAGTGGCACGAACCTGAGTGAGTCGTCACTGGACACCACCAGTTACAAGTAACGATGCCTGCCAGTAAGGCAATATTTTTTTTAATGTCGATATGGAAGCGCTTGACCACGATCTCGCCTGATGGTTAGCTAACATGCGGTTTAAAATGGAACACGTTTCTCTAGAAGGTACCTGTTCACTCTTCTCTTAAAGATCCCCAGATTGTACTCGTCTGGGAACACAGATTTAGGAAGCATGTTCCAGCAATTGATTAATTCTTGAAAATGGGCGCAGGTCAACACGGTACTAACGTCCGGATAAGGCTGGATAGTGTCTAAAGTTTTAGTTTTTTATTATATCATACGATAGCAAACAAGCAGATGGGTCTCTTGATGGAAAGATAAACGATCGCCTATAGACACCAAACATGTTAATGATGCGTTGTTATCTTGTGCCAAGGTCCAATGCCACATGCATAAGTTTACCGGCTACCTTACCCTTAAACACAAACACGACAGTGACAAGCACTGACACTATTGCGACAGGAATAGTCAAGGCGGTGGTACCAGACCCGGGCAAGACAATATAGCCAATAAGGCAATATAGACAATATCTACCACCTTGTGTCTGTCAGATCATATTAGATACACGAGAGGAACTCGTACGAGTCAAGGGAATTGCGAGTCGAATTTATCTACCAGTCATTTCCAGTAAGGGGATGGGAAGCTAATTATTAACTTTGTTTTTCTGATTTACAGAGCGACTCAGTAAGCTACTTCTTTAGTGACCTGGAGCGCATAGCGCGACCTGACTACGTGCCCTCCCACCAAGACATCCTCCATTGCCGGAAAGCCACCAAGGGCATCACGGAGTGTACCATCGACATTAACAATGTGCCATTCGTGTTCGTCGACGTCGGTGGTCAGAGAACGCAGCGGCAGAAATGGACGCAGTGTTTCGACTCCGTCACATCAATATTGTTCCTCGTGTCTTCTTCGGAGTTCGATCAAGTGCTCTCCGAAGATAGGTAAGGTTATCTTTATATTCTTTAATGGCTCTTTATATACGAGTATGTATACGACATTAACTATGTATACTACTATATAGAGTACCACAGATGGTATCCACCTAATTAATTGAATCTTAGGTATAATACTTTTTACTATATTATATGTTTATCTCGTGCTTGGGAAAACTTAAAAAACTAAAAGCAATAAAACTTCCGACTCGACAGGACTTCAACCTGCGACATTCTCGCTGATCGGGGCACTCTAACCAACTGAACGACTGTCGATTGGTTCAACGTGGCGAAATTATTGTTTTGTGATCGATTCCGTTCCGCTAGATATACTTATATTATAAACTAGCTGTTGCCCACGACTTCGTTCGCGCGGACTTCGTGTACTCCGCACAACTCCTCCCCCGTAGGTGATAGCGTGATAATATGTAGTCTATATGTTGACCCGACCTGTTAGTAATATTCATACAAAATTTGAAGTAAATCCATGCAGTACTTTTGAGTTTACCCCGGACATACATTGACTTTCCTACAATTTTATTATATAAGTATAGAATAGATAATAATGTATCGTGAGCGACATCCCTGATGTTAAGGTTAGTAAACAAATATTGTAAAGGGTGCTTCAAGTTGTATACTATGATAAAACAAAGATTTAATTTCTTTTATATATTTTTTTAATTTCGTGGTAAACAGCGTGTACAGATTTTTAATAGTATTTTGAGATATTTCAAAGAGAAGATTGTTTTGCTGACTGTAGGATCTTTACCTATATTATGTATATTTATCTTTACCTATATTATGTGTATTAATATGTCGCCTCTGTGGTCTAGTGGTCCAGCGTTGGCGTTGACCACATGAGGTCCCGGGTTCGATTCCCGGGTCGGGCACATAAGAAAAGTGTTTTTTCAGTTTTCTGAGAAACACAAAGTTGCCCGGGATTGGAAAGTGCCCGGTTGGCGATAGGCTTGCCACCTATCACATCAGTGGGACCAAGTATCTTCGGCTAATCGTGGGTGCACTTGTTGTACCTCTGCCTACCCCTTCGGGGATATGGGCGTGAAGATACTTTTTTTTAATGTATATTAATGCGTGAAGCGAAAACTTCGTACCCCCTTTTAAGACAATTGCACGAGAGGTTAATATGAAATTTGGCACGATTAATGTTTACATCGCGGAAGACTGCAGAAATCTAATATTTTTATATAAAATGCATTGGAAATATATCAAATCAGTAAAAACAAACATTAGACACCATATTCATGAGACATACGTAATAATGTACACATATGTATACTCACTATTTACGGCTAAAGTCAGTTTTCAAACTTGTAGTAGATTTTATTGTTTAGTTTATGGTCGAATTTCAGCCACAGGCAATTGCTAATAGTAATTAAAATGTTATCTCTTAATTGAATAATGCTCATTATGTCCTGTGCATTATCAGTTATCAGTTATCACGTATGGCTACGGCGTAGTCGATACGTAAGTTCAAAATCAGTTATCGCGTATGGCTACGGCGTAGTCGATACGTAAGTTCAAATAGATTTTTTAATAGCGCCGTTAAAGTTTTTGGTTTTTCGTCATAATACGCCTCTTTCGAGTTACGCGAAAATGGCAATGGCAGCTACGTAACATCTGTGATGTGTAACACGAGAAATTCTAAACAAGTAAATTCGCGCGCGAGTATAATCCTACGTAAGTGTCGATTTCATTTATCGGACTTCCCAAAAGGAGGTTATCGATTCGGTTATTTTAATTTATGTTGGTCGTGGTGGCTCGGGTTCGATCTTCGACAGGGACATTTGTGTGATGAGCATTGATGTTTGTATTTCTGGGTTTGGGTGTTTATTATGTATGTAACAGTATTTATATATTTATTTCTATGTATTAGTAGCGTTGACTGACACCCATACTACAAGTAAATACTTTGGGGTTAGATCAGTAAGTAATCTGTCCCGTGAATATTTATATTTATGTGTATGTTAACTTAGAACTCAATTATTTATGAGCCGAAAAATTCTTTTTTCTTTGGGAGTGTATACTTACCTACCGCGTGGTTTCATTTTAATTTAGTGCAGATCTGATGCACGGTTACGGAATAAAACAAAAATGTGAAGTCAGCTGTCGCATTTAACTGCGTTTAAATTATTCGTTTATTTACGTACCAAGTCGATTTATGTTAATTTTACCACGTAAACCACTCTACCATGTTATGTTGTTCTGACATAGAGATAACTTAAAACAATGCACAAATAAGTGGATAATTTGTTTTAGTGACACATTGACTATGTGAGAACAGATTATATTTAAATTGATTTGTGTTTATAGCTCTGGACAAAAAAAAGACAAACATAGAATTAGATAAGAGATTCTCAGCCGGCACTCACACGGCCTTCGTTGGTGCGTCAAATTATTTGGTAACATTGAATATTGTGGGAAACGCGTTTATAATAATCTAGCTATTCACCACAATTTCGTTTTCGTGACCTACATACACATTACTTCCTTTTATCAGTCGGGTAAAAAATTACCCTTAGTTACTTAGTGATAGCTCAGTAACTTAGGTCTGCTTCGTTAGTGAAAGAATTTTTGTAACAGGTCTTAGTAGATTTCCAATTTATCCATTAAAGTACATATTATATAGAGTTAATGCTTGTCACTGTCGTCTTTCGGTTTGGAGAGTAAGGTAGTAGGTAAAATTATGCATGTGGCATTAAAAGTAGTCGGTAAGCTTATGCACGCGGCATTATTATCCCGCCACATGTATAGCAACGGACCAGTAACATCTTTGTGTCTATAGCGGTGTTTTCCAACGTGGTGCCCACGCCCCGCAAGGGGGTAGTTTGATAATTAAGTGGAGCAATTTTAAAAATGGACTCGATGCGACTTAACCCTTTCGCTCCGGGCTATTTAAATGCTAGATATCGTTGCCAAATTTAACAAAATAAACTTAAAAAATGCTGTAAATAATTTATTAGATATAATTTTGTTAGTAGCTGCCAAAACATCAACTGGGTGATTAGTTCCTCAAGTAAACATTGTCGGAGATTCACCGCGGAGTATGCCGCCTGACGCGGGATTTTAAAACTCGCTAAACAACGCTGTTCTTTGTTTTTTAGAAATGTTACAGTGGGACATGGCACAAAAAGGTTGGGAAACACTGGTCTATAAGCAATGGCTGTCTCTTACCGTTAGGAGAGCCATCTGCTTGTTCGATATACCTAATAAAAAAATACTAGAACGCTGAAAAACGCGAAGATTTTTAAGGACTTCAGCTAGTCACTTATTATAATTATTAAAAATGCAACATAAATCATATGCAATTGACCGACGACGCACTCTGTTATATTAATATTTAAAGTTATATTAAATCTTTTTTTTTCTTAATTCAAGATTTATATGACGTATAAAAAATGAGCCTGATTATACATTGTATAATCAGCCTCATGTTTTAACCGATTCGTTGCGGATGACACGGCAGCCGTGTCATGATTGTTTTTAACGTATTGCGTATGACACGGGACTCGTGTCATTATTAAATCGATTATATTATCTCCCTCAAATTGAATTTTAAAACTTTTCACGGTAGAACCTTTTAAAATGGTGGGTGACACGGTAACTGTGTCATCAACTTGTATGGCGTTTGACATAAATAAATAAATAAAATAACATTCCAAATTAACCCTATTTTGTAGATTTTTGGCCACTGCTTTACAAAGTAAGCCTGTTTTCGGAATTTTATATGATCGAGTAAAGTACATTTTATCATGTAATAAGTTAGTATATTCCGTAGATATTCTTCAGGTATATCGTGTAATTTTTGTAAAACCGTTATTTAACAATCAATACATAAAAATGTGATTAAGAAAACTAATTTAGTTTCCGTTTGTCTTCGATGCCTCGCCATAATGTACCAAGGTATACTATGGCGAGTTACCTACAATAAGTAATATTTAATTATATATCATTGAAATTATTAACCTGCAGAAAATTAATTCTTTAGTAAATTATAAAATTATTTTTATATTAAAGGAGCTTGGCTAATGCTCGTGTGCACTTTTGGATTTTCCAAATTAGTATCTACATTTTTATACTGATCATAAATTTACAGACACCACAATTTATTCGTAAATATCACTTATAACTAAAGGTATATTTATGATTTACCACAGGCCGTATATTACACGTCGCTTTGCGCACAAATTGTTCACACGCATTTTTTTTCATATTACAATGCACCAAAAGAAGTATAATTTTAAAAAAGTATGTGCGTTCTAAGACATATTATACGTAGATTTTTATACGTAACCCTTTTGTAATTATCTCCTTACTTGTCAGCTGTCGTGCCCGCGGTCCACGTATTAACAGATAATTTCACAGCATGTTGCTGTGAATTGGTGTGGTGTCAGGATGTGAGGTAATGTAAAAATCCGTCTTAGCGAAGATATAGGGCGCCCGGCTTATGATTTCGTCATAAGCTTACAAGTTGTAAATATTTAAGTAACATTACTGGAACAGACACTCGGCGGTAATTATCTATAGATTCGGTTTCAACGACCAGTGTTTCTTAGTCTTTTAGTAATTATGGACCACTTAACAAAATATCTGTCTTGCCATGGATCACCGACTGTTTGCAGGATATATATTCGCATGAAACATGAAATAAAAAAAGGTAATTCAATAGCTATAAATAAAATGCCACTACCCAACCACTTTGGATGCATCCAGGGACAACAGGGGATCACAATTTAAGAACCACTGATCTAGACCATAAATATCCGACTTATTTGTTAGGGAAAGCGAACCAAAACATAGCGCCGATTAAATAATTGTCCCTTCTAGTTTGTATATAACGCAATGTACGTAACAAGATGTCGTTTGTACGTAGTTTGCAAATGTTTTAATCAAATATTATGTCTTCGTAATGTATTAGCATTCTATATTAGACTTTATTTGTAATATTGAAATGATTTATATTCGTTTGCACACGTAAATACGAATTGCTAATCCATATCCGTCGGGACTATTCGTGCCAGCCATTAATTAGTGTAATGTGTCGGTCATATTAATTATCTTTTAATCACCTCTGTCTCCCTCTTTGTTTTGTTACTAATAATTACAATGGACTTTGTCTGATTCGTTTGTCTAGTGGTTAGACAATTTGGTATAAATCACGAGGGCCTCGAGTTCTATTCCCGGGTTGAAAAAAGTGTTATTGGGTCAACTGTAGCTAAAATGGTAGCACATATGATTGGATCTTTATAATTTTTTAGTAATCCTCGATTTTGGAAATATCCAGTTTCCAAAATCGAGGAAATAGTAATATGTTAACTTGTGATCGTAACTATCTCATGTTACATAATATCTTAAATTAAAACATTTATTTTTATCCTTTTTATGCTATAACATAGCAAACAAGCATATGGTTCCCATGATAAAAAGAGACAACCATCGCCTATAGGCACCAGAGATTTTAATGATGTTTAGTTGACCCTGTTTTGCGGATGTAATAAAATACATATATAAAAAAATAACGACAGTGACAAGCGTTAACGCTATTGCTGCAGGAATAAGAAAGACAGTAATATCAAACCCCTGGTGAGACGTTGTGGATCTCTATCAATTAGTATTCACGATGTTACTGACATGTTTTGGCCAGTTAATCGCATTTTAAGAGCTTCCTGGCAGGATAATAGATGATCTATTCTTCAGAGATGGCCCAGACCAACGGGAAAATGTTCTTTACGACGGTTGAAATGACAGGTATCGGTAGATGTTCCGAATGTTGTCGCTGACTCTTTCGCTGATGTAGTACTGCAGGGCATGGAAATTTTCATTCCGTCTTCTGTGGTATCATCGGTAACAATATCAGACTTGGTTTGGTCGCCACTGCAATATGGCTTTACGCCGAAAACAGGAATGCTACCGAGCTTGGGCTGCTGTGTCTGCAACTTGTGATGTGGGAATTACGAAAGGTGTACAATTTTTCCTCGAGGTTCTCCAAATAGCTTTGGCTAAAGAAAAATCGGAACATATCGGCAGAATTGGTGAAAAAATTAGTTCGCCTTGCATAAAGACGATAACTCTTTGGCCATACCCTAAAAGAGAAAGTCGATCTTCTGGGCTCGTTCTTTGCTGCCAATTCAACTTTGAATGACCAAGGGAACGCACCGCCTACAATCTCGCAGTGCGATAATTCCATGCCGGAATTTAAATTTCGGCAGTTTTCTGTGCGTAAAGCACTACTTTCTTTGGACATCGGATCGAGTGGGCCTGATGGCATCCCTCCGATTGTGCTCCAGAGTTAGCGCCAATATTGACGCGCCTCTTCCGGCTATCTTACTCACTCGACGTGGTACCGAATTCAAAGACAGCTTTTAGTGCATTCACAGAGATCGCTCTAATACGTCAAACTAGCGGCCAATAGCCAAAAACCTTGTAAACTTGTTCTCCAAAATTATGACGACAATCATAACTGCCAGCTCCTGAATAGATGAGCACCTGAACGGATCATCAAGGCAATTTTTGGCTGATCGGAACATCAAGGTCGTCGACGGTGCTTGCTCTGACATTAAATCCGTCAATGCTAGTTTTCCCCAAGGCTGCGTGCTATCACTGACACTGTTTCTTCTGCATATCAATGTCATGTAGCGAATTAGTAACATACATTGCTATGCGGATGACAGTACTGGTGATGCCATATACTTCGGCCGTAGTGGCATTTCTCGGGAACACGTCAGAGTGACGAAACAAGCTCATGTCTGAAGTCGAGAATTGACTTATCGATGTCTCGAAAAGGGGGTAGTTTTGACTACCCTCGTTACATTTATTCCCAAAAAGACGCAGCTTTGTGTGTTCGACGCAAAATATACACCCTTTGTCGTTTCACTTGGATTTGAGAATACTCTCCTGACAGCCTCAGTCAGTATTAGAATTCTGGGAGTAAATATATCGAATAACGTTAATTCCGCGGCCATTTAGAAGAAAAGACTAAGCTAGCCGAGAAAAAACTGGAGTGCTCAGCTGAGCGAAGGAGTACTTCATGCCAGCCCATCGCCTCCAACTTTACAGGGCCCAAATTTGATTTCACATGGAGTAGTGTTCTCATCTCTGAGCCGGTTCAACGTAGAGAGGTTCGAATCGTCGACTACCAGACTATTTCTAATCGGCTTGACTCTTGCTTGACTCGGCGTTACGCAGAGATGTAGGTCCGCTCTGCATCTTTTATTGCGTATTTTACAGGGAGTGTTCCGACGAGTAGTTCCTGCCGTAGAATTCCATCATCGGAAATCGCGTCAACATGTTCATGGGCGGCGGTGATCACTTACAATCAGGTGTACCTCTGCTCGTTTGCCGCCTCTGCCGCCGCCTATAAAAAAAGTTGATCTCCCCGCTAAAAGTGAAAATAGCGAAAGTTTAAAAATGTACTCGTATATACATACATACTTCTACTAAAACATTAGAATATGCATGATAATTTATTTAGATTCGTGTCATAGCGAATCGTTGAGTATGCCAATGTATTTGGGGTCACGAACGTGCTATGTAAACATGGAGACTTTTACATACAGCTGATTTTACTGAAAATAAATGTCATCAAGCCGGTTCCTTTGTGGGGCAGGCGGAGTCTACCGAACCTTAATAGACCTTTCGGTTTACAAGGATTGCCGAGATGATCACAATCCCACATTTGAACGATATTTTTTTATATTACAGCGTAGCATATGAGCAGACGGTTCTCTTGATGGATAACCCATCAACAATAGGCACCAAAAAATTAATAGGGCGTTGTCATCCGTGTGGCAGGGATCAATTGCAATAAGCATATTCATCCAAGTCTATTGCGCCAGGAAATGTTAAGGCGGTGATATTCAGCCTGGGCGAGACATTGTCGAACTCTACCTTGTAGTTTTATGAACTGCCTGGTGGAAAGGTAAATAATTCTTCAACGGGGCTCGGACACAAAGGCGTCGTAACAGTTATCGCTTATTTCTCCCCGTGTTGGTCCGAGCCTCTTTTGTAGAATGTGCCATCTGTCTTTGTGCTAGGCAGTTTGGAAAAGGCGGACGGCGACTCTATGTCATGTCATGTCACGATTGTGACTACTATGTGGTAAAGTTCCGCAACGTCCCGCCCGGTAAAGTTCCATTGTTGTGTTCCGTTTTGGAGAGTAAAATTATACATGTCAACTTGTTACACAGATAGCGATGCACTATTAAAGAATCATTGCCTAAAATCATTTTTATCCTTTGGGATTAGCGAAATATCGTAACCGCCGTGAATTTTATGGCGCTTATGCGTTTCATTCAATAATCTCTGATGTAGGTGCAGTCCATGGACTGTACTTTAGTGGCGTGGCGCATGCCTTGTCTAGTAAGTTAGCACACAAATCTATGGTCAAATCAGTTCATAAATGACCTAGTTCTGAAATAACATAAATTCAAATTCGAATTGAAAACTTCTTTTTTTAAAAGTCCCTTGAAATGAACATTTTTCGGCTTACATAGGAGTAGAATTTGAACTCTAATAACCTATAGCCAACTTTTCCAACCAATTGATTAACTAGTCGATAACAAAAAATAAAGATCGATAAAATGTTTCAGTATTCGAGGTATCGTGTCAAGATATTCAAGTTTTAGCGCGACAGTGCTAAGTGTTGGGACTTTGTCTTAACCTCGATTTTATATGTGGAGAGAAATGCACAGGGCTCTGGAATGCCTATCGACACGGTCACACAAATCACGCGATGTTAAGGACTCCCACATACAATTAGTTGATCGAGCTATTTTTACCCTACTGCGATAGAAGATAGGTTATGTTTTTAGAGTGTATGTAGGTATGTATAATTTTTGATACACTGATTTTAAACGTCAACATCGACACCGGACCACTGACCATAGAGGCGACAATATGATATTAATAATTTTAATATTGGTGGACAAATTACACGAGTCGACTCAACCCGAAAGTAAGCAAATTATTTGCTAGTGTTATGGGTGTAACCGATACTTATACATAGAAATACATAATATTATATAAATACTGTAACATCCATACTTCCATGCTTAATATTATAAATGCGAAAGTCTGTCTGTCTGTCTGTCTGTCTTTTACGCTTTCACGGCTAAACCGCTGGACCGATTTTCATAAAATTTGGCATGAAAGTAGTTGAAGAGACGGGGTCAAACATAGGCTACTTTTTTTTCAAAAATCAACCCTTCAAGGGTTGAAATAGGAGATGAAATTTTTATGAAAAGCTATCTTGGCGACATGTTAATCTACTCGCGGACGAAGCTGCACGGGTCAGCTAGTACATAATAAACACCCAAACGCTTCGCGCGGGTGCAATGTAAGCGCACAAAAATATGTTTTTACCTCAAATTTTCGAAAGTCACTGCTTTTTTTCTATTATAATACGCATGTATTATACATAATATAAATCTTACTCTTGACACACTCGGTCTATTGATGAAAACCACATTAAAATCCGTTTTGTAGTTTAAAAGACACAACATATAAGCCAGCATATAGCGGAAGCGACTTTGTTTTATATACTACTTACTAGCTGCAGCGCGCAGCCCGCTCCATTAAAACATTTTTTGGTGAATCCCGCGGGATTACCTTATTTTTACGTGATAAAAAGTAGTCTGTGAGCTATTACAAGTCATCATCTACCTGTGTGCCAAATTTCATTCAAATCCGTTTAGTAGTTTTTGCGTGATTCAGTAACAAACATCGGTCCATCCAAACATCCAAACTTTAGCATTTATAATATTAATATAGATGTAAAGATGATGTACAAATTGTAAGCAATAACAATAAATATTATTAGAGATTGATGATTGCCCCTTATCAATTGATCTCAAGCTGGTCTATCTAAGCATAATCTTAAAATAAGTGCATTTATAAGGCCAGAGGGCGATCGCTAGAAATTTAAATAAAGCTATTTAAAATATAACAACATTTTTGTTCGAGATTAGGGATCTACTGATTTGTAAGTTGAAAGAGCTCGTTCAGCAGCTATGACGATTGTTGACTTAATACAATTTGCTTTTAAATAAAGTTGTTTCATGAAACGTGTTTGGATTACCTAATTGAGAGCGAAGGGACGGGAGTGTGACTTGAGGCCTAATAACGTGGATCGTTGTTAACACTTTTTTATTTTATTATGATGAAATGATGGCTGATGGTTCTACCGATGGAAGGATATTACCATCGTCTATACATAACAAACATGCTAATGGTGCGTTGCTATCCTTGCAGCGATGTGAGAATGTCCCATGAATAAGTTTAGCGGCTATCTTACCCTCCAAACCGGAACACGACGGAGATAAGCACTGGCGGTATGATGGTGATACCTAACGAGATGTTGCAAATTTCTACCACATACATTATTACCTCTGTGGCCTAGTGGTCTGGTGTCAGTGTTGATCATATAAGATCTCAGGTTCGATTCCCAGGTCGAAATTCAAAAATGAGTTTTCTGATAAAAACAACATTGCCGGGGATTGCATAAGTCCCCGGTTGACGATAGGCCTGCCACCTATCACATTCACACTGGTTGTAGGTACCTTTGCCATCCTCTTCAGGATACGGCCTTGAAGATACTTTTTAGATTGTAAAAAGTGCTGAGCGTGTACACGAATGTCTCATTAAACTAGAAATATACTTACAAACCTACCGTCATTTTTTCTTATATCACACCTGGTGGAAAGAAAGAATGATTGCGTATTCAATCTCAAAAGACGTTTGCATTGCTAAAGGTGTGACAATAGTTCTATTCCTTAACCCAAACTGTCGTAATCTCGTTAACATGATATAAAAAATCACCGTCTTGGTCTGGCCCCCCTTTAAAGAACAGGCCAACTACAGAGTGCTAAGTGTGAGTTTTTCTTTTCGCATTCGATCGTGAGCGCGTTTCGAGTTTACTAGGAATTTGTATGTGATTTGTACAGCGTCTCCTAGTGGTAAACGTGAAAAACTCCCACTTAGCACTCAGTTCTGCCAGGCACTATAGTAATACACATATTTATCTATGGCCAGGCAGCTCGTAAAAGGCGAACGAATAGCTATACGTGTTAGTTACATTGATCTATTTTCAATAGGCTGCCAGATTACGGGAAATAGTCCGGACTAAATTTGCACGAAGCCTTAAACGAACTCACTTAAATTATATTTGTGTTATAGCACTCACTCCGTGCTTGGGAAAACTTGAAAAACTTTAAAAACAACAAAGAAAAATATCGACACCCGGGATTTGAAGGGGAGGTCGCAGCTTCCAATCCCGCGTGTTGATATTTTTCTTTGTTGTTTTTAAAGTTTTTCGAACTCACTTAAACTTCATATTTTCAATTACCTAAAATTCATAGTTTATCTTCGGCCTTGGTCGAGCAATCGATAGGGCTCGGGTTCGATTTTTCGGCAAGAATAAGTATTAGTGTAATGAGTGTAAATGTTTGTATTTCTGACTTTAGGTGTTCATTAAATGTATTTCAATATTTATAAATGTATTAATATCAAAATCAAAAAATGCTTTGTTCAAATTAACCTTTACAAGCACTTTTGACGAGTCGAATTTTAAAACTTACTACCGGATCAGAACGTAGCCACTCGCCGATAAGATCCGGCGGAAGAAACTGAGCGGGCTTGTCTTTTTTTATGTTTATCTATATACATATAATAAAATCATAGGAAAGTCAAAACTGTACATTGAATATTTTTTTAAAAGAATACTTGGGGCGTGATCTACAATCGATATCGAAGCCAAAAATATAGTTTTAAGAATTTAAGTCTGTTTGTCTGTTTTTCTGTTTGTCTGTATGTATGTCCGGGGTAAACTCAAAAAGTACTGCATGGATTTACTTCAAATTTTGTATGAATTTACTAATATTATATATCAAATAAATTACTAATAGGTTGGGTCAACATATAGGTTACATATTATCACGCTATCACCTACGGGAGAGGTGCTGTGCGGAGTAAACGAAGTCCGCCCGCTGATCGAAAAATTGATGGAGTTTGTCTGTATTAAAATCTTATAAGTTTCACAGCAGACTTTCTTCATAAACAAAATATGTAGTATAATAATGTATATGTGTGTTAAATGCTCAAGTGAGTGTAATGTTTATTTATATTAATTTAATATATTTGAACGCATATTTTATAAAAATATTAGTATTCTGCACTTCGTCTCCATAAAAACTTTAACTGTGTCAAATTTCATATTTCTCAGTTTGCGTAATTTTAGTAAAAAGGGATACAAAGTTTTCGCTTCACGTATTAATATATAGATAACGATCCTACCGTCAACAAAACAATCTTCACTTCCGATAACATTAACTCGTATTAATATTCATTTATTAATATTTTACGATGCTATCGAGGAATCGTATCGTGAAGCGTATGGCAATCGTAAAACTGACCAAACCTTCACCCGAGCGATGTTTACTCTGAATCAGCCCAAACGTCAAGTTACCATGTATATCATATTTGGATACAGACAAGTATGTTAGGTATGTAATTAAAATGTGGTTGTTGGTGCCTTACGAAAGTATGGTGCGAGGCGCGAGCTGCGTTTGGTTATATGCTATAGGGTTACCACATGACACATATTGTTAGTTTATATTTTTATGCAATTACATTTAGGTCCGCTTGAACCAAACTTTTATATATGACACTTACAATGTTTTTTATTATGGTTAAATTCATTTAAAAAATATTTAAATATCTAGTTTGGTGCAAGCGTGTTGTAAATGTCAATGTAATTTACAATCTCCATCTTCGGAACTTAGTAAAAATATTTCAAAATAATGAAGAAAATTCATAACTATTAAAGAATTATAATAGAAAGAGTAGATAAAGTAATATATATAGTTTGGTTATTCAAGTCCTTCAAAACACTAGTCCTGAGGAAGCGGTAAAAGTTAAAACCGTTTGGCCACGAAATTAATAACAATCAATTAATTTCATCAATCAATAATTATAAATAATGAAACAGTAGTATGTATTAATAGATGTTAATGTTTACTATGAAGTAGATGAGCCGCCTTTGTGATTTTTATTTAAAAATGCGATTCTTATGTTTACTGCAACTGTTTTAATGCCATATCTGAAAATATGTAGCTATAAAAATAGACGATATAATAATACAATCGCACTTATACATAAATATAAGTTATCAAAAACTTGTAAAGCAAAATTTTGTTGATTTTAACCATATACCTAGTGACAAAGCCATTGTGGTATATAAAATAAGAAACTATTAATTCAAGCGTATTATTATTTATTATGCCACCAAAAAAACTTACGTAAAATGAGACCCGAATTCATTTTCAAAAATTTTAACCTCTTAAAATTACTGAGATTTAAAGTTAGTACAAAGTCACTTGGCAAGTTTTTTATTGATTTACTAGCTGTTACCCACGACTTCGTCCGCGCGGACTTCGTTTACTCCGCACAGCTCCTGCCCCTTAGTGATAGCGTGATAAATTGCAGCCTATATGTTGACCCGACCTGTTAGTAATATTCATGCAAAATTTGAAGTAAATCCATGCAGCACTTTTTGAGTTTACCCCGGACATACATACAGACAAACAGACAAACAAAAAAACAGACATACAGACATACAGACAAACAGACAAAAATTCTAAAAACTATATTTTTGGCTTCTATATTGATTGTAGATCACGCCTCAAGTATTCTTTTAAAAAAATATTCAATGTACAGTTTTGACTTTCCTACTATTTTATTATATGTATAGATTAGAAATGATAATTTGTTTTTATTAGTACACATTGTTTTTTCGCCTTTTACGAGGTTTTTGGTAGCAAAGCTGTTGGTTTATTCTTCAAAGGATCTAAAATCTGGATCAACAATATTTTAAATTTATATGAATGTTACTGTCGTGTTCCAGATTGAAAAGTAGATCCTAGCCATAACGTCTACACATATATGACTACATACACAATCTCTTGCCTATGGTTATCTTCTTTTCATTAGCAGGACCATTTGATTATTTGTTATTTTACAGTCTACAACAAATATCGCTTACCGTATATTAAACATACGTGTAGGTATAAATATAACAGTAGGTAAAAAGGTGTTACAGAAATATCCATAAAACTTCTTCGAATAAAATTACTTGTTTATTATATTGTCTAGCTGACTAACTTCGCCCGCGAGTAGGTAACATCGATATAGTTTATCCTATAAATTTCGCCTCCAATTTTAGCCCCTTAGGAATTGATTTATAAAAAAAGTAGCCAATGTTTCACCCCGGATCGTCAATTATCTCGTTGCCAAATTTATCAAAATTTGTTTAGAGGTTTAACCCAGAAATCGTAACAAACAAATAGACCGATAAAATTTCGCATTTTAATATTAGTGAGCACTAGCTTTTATTCTCAATTCCGTTGGTGTGACCTATACTCATAACTTCCTTTTTCTTAGTCGGGTAAAAATAGAGCCTATGTCACTCCTGGGTAGTGTAGCTTTCTAAAGGTGAAAGAATTTGTAAAATGGGTCGATTGGTTTTTGAGTTACATCATAACAAACAAACAAATAATCTTTTCTCTTTATAACATGGTACCGGTCGGTGTACGTACGAGTAATTTAACACTGCGTTAAATTAAGCTCTGAAATAAAAAAGTGACAGCCCTGTCTGTGACTAATCTGGTAATATTCAAATGGGAGAAATCGGATTAATGAGTGCTATACTTCTCGGTGTAATGAATACCAGCGGTATGATTGGTTGGGATATATTACACATCATATTTTAATGGAACTTTTATTACATTATTTGATTTAATAGGGTCGTTATTATTTAAATTTTCAGGATTATTTATGCACCGTGCAGCCCACTGCATAATAAATGTTTTTGGTAAATGCTGCAGCAACAATTCATTTTTTTGGGATAAAAAGTAGCCTATGTGCTATTCGAAATGATCGTCTACGTGTGTGCCAAATTTCATCCAAATCGTTCCGAAGTTTTTGTATGATTGACAAACTTCCATCCATCCAACCAAACATACTTTCGTATTTATAATAAATAATAGTAGGATTAACTAGTAAGATAACTATTCTACTAGTCCTACTAAGAAATAAATCCACCAAATTCCATCTTTTTAGGGTTACAAAGGAAAAAATGGAAGCCTTATAGGATCACTCGTGTGTTTGTTAATGCGTCCGGCCGCCCGTCACAGCCAAAAGTTGCTTCGAAATTACTGGACCAATTGATTTGAAATATGCAAGCTGGTGATCCTAACACGAACGTGTTACGTAAATTAATATTTTTTAACATGGGTCACTTTCGGGGGATAAATTGAAAAATCAAAATGAAAAAAAAATTAACTACATTGATCGTGTCAAACATATTAAATCAAAAAAGGGTTTGCTGTGATAATTTTTAATATATTTTTTATAATTAGTTTTTTTTTAATAAGATAATTTTAAAATTAATTTTAAAAAAAGGTCTTTCAATTCCTTACAACTACTTTTACTACAAGAAAATTAGTAAATTTAAGTTGGTATTAAAATGTTTTATTTATAGTCATCTAAATATGAACTAGTAGTTTTATTACGACGCCATGACAGTCCAGAGCGATTTCGTGGTAAATTTAAATTTTAAAACGCGGAATTTTTAACTTTTACTTTTTACCCTGTGTTGGTATGGGCTCCTTTGAAGAAAAGGCCAACGCCCGTTCTGCAAGGCAAGTCGCGCCTTGTCATTGTCATTTGAACATGCTCTTATAGGATCACGTTTTCTGTCTGTCCGTCTGTTAAGACTCTTCTTCTCTGGAACGCGTCGTCGCATGTTTGCGATTTATTGCGATTTCAAAATTGAATCAAAACCTATAGTGTAGGTACCTCCTGTTGATCTACAATTATGAAATTTGACACGAAGTACTGCCTTACAGCACAAGTAAAGGAAAAAATACGAAAACCACAAATTTTTAGTTACGTCACAAAAAATGCGATCAAAAGATATAACCAAAAATCAAAACTTAGTAGTAGTAAAAATCAAAACTTGTAGTTGACCTAGAATCTGGAAATATACAGGATGTAAGGGACAATTTATCGAAAATCGACACCATAGATTTAGACCATGATTCTGAGTCGGAAACTGATTGAAATATGTGTGGGATTTTTTCAATTTTTGTAACGTTTTTTTTTCTTGATTTATTTTAATATCTACTCTCCGGTGTTTTTTCTAAAAACATAATAAAATTAAAGGAAATTCACAAAATAAGCAATGTATTACGGCGCGCAAATTAAACGGCTGGTTCGAGCAAGGAGCCCGAGCAATGTACGCTTTACATTGCGTGGCGTTAAAATTAAAAAAAATAATAAATCGCAAATTTTGCATTTTCCACAAGAAAAGAAATTGCTATCATGACTAGCAGGTAAAAATGGCATGTTTTCTTAATTTTTCGGTATACCGTCCCTTTCTGCCAGGCAGGTCG
Organism: Apodemia mormo; assembly: GCA_036924255.1. Lineage (NCBI taxonomy): Eukaryota > Metazoa > Arthropoda > Insecta > Lepidoptera > Riodinidae > Apodemia > Apodemia mormo. The sequence continues at coordinate 40,364,262 of JAUPFN010000005.1, read as the reverse complement.
AAAAAGGCGAGCGATTGGCTATGTGAGTCACTGTCATTGTGGCTACTAGGTGGTAGAGTTCTGCATTGTCTCGCTCGGGCCTGGTACCACGGCCTTACCTATTCCTGCCGCATAGCGTCTGTGCTTGTCGCTGTCGGGTTCCGGTTTGGAGGGTAAGATAGCCGATAAACTTATGCATGTGGCATTAGACCTCGCCACAAGATAGCAACGCACCATTAACACCTTTGGTGTCTATAGGCGTTGGTTGACTCTTTCCATCAGGAGACCCATCTGCTTGTTTGCTATCTTATAACATAAAAAAAATTGTAGCTAAGGTTATCTAGTTTGTTCGGTACCCTCGGTACGCGACTCCAATTCGCACTTGAACGGTTTTTTTTTGTTTTGGAGGGAGGGTACGTCCCGTTTGGTCCCATATAAATTCAGTATATATCTGATTGAGGGTTCCAGAGATACAGGGGGTTGAAAGTCGATTTTTACAATTGTACTGCGTTTGAATTATTATACGTCCGAGTTTAATTTTAAGTTCCAGTGGAATGCTGTTATATAAAAAATCTATTACATCTGACTATAACTCCTGACCTAGATGCAGCGAAATGAATTGCGTCGTAATTATGCACAAGCGTACTTAATTGTGGCACCATAGCAAATTATTAAAAGGAAACGAGAGAATGTCACTTGAAGGAATGTCGTTCGACATTCAACTGCAGTGTGCGCGTAGCCTAAATGACTTTCTTTGGTCGAATTCCTACTGACGTAATGCCTGTCACAGATGCAACGAAAAACCGCAGTTTTATCATTAAAGAAAACACCCTAAATTGTAACAGATCGGACATTCACAGTAATATCTATACATATAATAAAATCGTAGGTCTACAAGTGTGCCAAATCTCTACTGAAACCGATTCAGCCGTTTTCGCGTGAAAGAGTAGCAAACATTCATCTGTCCATCCATCCATTTTCACAAACTTTATATTTGTAGAATGGAACCAGCAGGATATTACACAATAGTTGAGAAACCTCAAAACACATATTATGCAACACACACACATACACACACAATACTAGGTGGTAGAGTTTTTCATTAATCTATAATATATGATCATTAATCTATAATATAAACTCTATAACAGTCTATAGGCGATGGTTGACTCTTTCCATCAAGAGACCCATCTGCTTGTTTGCTATCTTATACTATAAAAAAAAGATTGTCAGTCCAGTTCTGAGTGTAGGTACATTTAAATCGCAGCGATTTCACGTAACATGTGTAGCCTAAATAACGGATATGTCTGTGCGCTCGTATGTTCTCGTTTTAATCGTACGCTGCAGTGTATTAATATGTAAACAGATACAAATTTAGAAAAAGGTAACATCCGCCTAACTATATCAAGGCCGGTACGGCTCTTTCATTCATTAAATCGGAGAATATTAAGGACTCGCAACTCGCGAATTTCTCAACACGTATGTTAATATTTTTTAATTTTGAATCGGAAATAGATCTGTCATATGCAGTCAGTTACAAAATCCCTATCCCACCCGAAAGGGGTTTATAGGTAGGTCCATGACATTATAAAAAATCTGTAAACCGGTTGACCCTACAGACCATCTATGAAACTTCTCGCTAAATTGAGGTATTTTAAGCTCAAAGGAGCAAACACAATACATGGATTGTGAGCTCAGAGTTCTAAAATCTAAAGTTTGTAAAAATAACAGTATTTTAATTAATGAAAAGCTGGCTATTTTCAAAACGATGATCGATTTTGATCTATCAAATGCCATTTTGCCAAGAAAAGGTTCCTAGGACCTCCAAACGTGGAGTTCTATTGAAAACTTTTCGAAACTTTCGAAAATCCCGGCCTCCTTTGAAGAATAGGCCAACTGCCGTTCTGCCTGGCAGGTCGTAAAAGGCGACCGATTGGCTATCGAGTCACTACCATCGTGGCTACTAGGTGGTAGAGTTTTGCATTGTCTCGCCCGGGTCTGGTACCACCGCCTTACCTAATCCTGCTGCAATAGTGTCAGTGCTTGTCGCTGTCGTGTTCCGGTTTGGAGGGTAAGGTAGCCGGTAAACTTATGCATGTGGCATTAGACCTCGCCACAAGATAGCAACGCATCATTAACATCTTTTGTGTCTATAGGCGATGGTTGACTCTTTCCATCAGGAGACCCATCTGCTTGTTTGCTATCTTATGATATAAAAAAAAAAATATCTCCGTACTCGAAAGTATGAAGCCTATAAAATATGCAAACGTTACGCTACGTTGACATTTTTTTCCCGTCACAACTCTCGGGTAGGCAGGTGGCTATTTTCAAGACGATGACTGATTTTGGTCTGTCAAATGCCATGTGCCAAGAAAAGGTTTCTAGGACCTCCAAACGTGGAGATCTAGTGAAAACTCGACTTTCGAAAATAGGGGCAAAATCAGTATCTTCCTTATCTACATACTCGAAATTATGAAGCCTATTAAATATGCAAACGTTACGTTACGTTGACATTTTTTTCGCGTCACAACTCCCGGGTAGGCAGGTGGCTATTTTCAAGACGATGACCGATTTTGATCTATCAAATGCCATTTTGCCAAGAAAAGGTTCCAAGGACCTCCAAACGTGGAGATCTAGTAAAAACATCAGTAACTTCTTTATCTCCATACTCGAAAGTATGAAGCCTATAAAATATGCAAACGTTACGTTACGTTGACATTTTTTCCCGTCACAACTCTCGGGTAGGCAGGTATAATAAATCGATACTAGTAACCCAAGAGTTGTGACGGGAAAAAATTCAACGTAACGTTTGCTTATATTCTTTGCTTCATACTTTCGATTGGTGTTTAAAAAATAACTTAATCAATCATATTCTGGCTTCTTCTGGATTGAATTTTTGTAGTCAAGCCATTTGCAGTATATTTATTGACATATTTTATTGGATATAAATATTTTACATCCATTAACTAGCTCGGTGAATGTCGTTTTATAATGGGATCCTATATTATTATAAGAAAAATATATTAGTGCTTACTGTAGGTATGGTGTTGAGTGTGTGGAATGCACTGAATCATTTCGTATGGTAGGTTACATGTACTTCACCCACAAGGCTGCTGTATTATCAATGATACCATACCATTATCAATCATGACTCTCTTGTGTATTTATTGACGTTACAGGAAAAGCAACCGCCTCGAAGAAACGCTAATAGGTTTAATACTATCGTAATCACGTAAATTTATGTTGCTTACTATGGACATAAATTGACTATATTATGGGAAATAAGTCAATGTTGACTTAGTGAAAGTATCAAGGGCCCGATTCACGTAACAAATCGTCAATCGAGTCAAAGCGTTTAGGGCTCTTACACATTATGCCACGTTGCGGTCGTAGCGCGACGCAATGTTGTATCATGTTTATGTGTGTAATTATCCCTGTTATTTATAAGGAGTAACATCTATGCAATGTCTCAACTTTCCGCTGAATAATCTTTCAAGAGATTCATGTGTTCCCTTACCAACCACAGACTAAGTGGTACTATTGACATTTAGAAAAATCCAATAACATTTTTGTCCGGTACGCGACTCTAAACCAAGATCGCGTGATCGACAGTCGATTAGACAAGCTACTATAATATTTTATTATATTTTTAATCCGGATACCAAATATTATTATTATCCGTATTTGAAAGTGCTAACCGTGAATAAAAATTTAAATGTCGTTTATCTTTTGAATTCCGCGGAATTAGAATATGATATTAATACATATTATAAGTCATTTATATAAGCTATCAATTCATTTATAGGTAAATCTTCTTCTATAGTGCGCACGGAACTAGTTGGCCGCGCCTTACGTATTACGTATTACGTATGGCGCGGCCAACTAGTTCCGCGCGCACTATAATACGGCGTTATACTCAATAAAAATAAATAAGACCGAAAATGATAAAAACACATTTTCCACTTTATTTGACCACAGTAAATGGGCAAATGCTTTAAGGGTGGTATACTTATATTATGTGCACAATTAAATGCCAAAATCAATTTTATAATATTTAATTTGGTTTTTCTGCAAAAAATTATTTTGTAAATTTTTAGACCCGGATATAGGCAAACTTTGAAACGGTTTTTTAAAAAAACTAAAAGTTGTATCGCATTGGGAATTTTACTCTGACGTCTGTAATGATATTGACTATAGTATTTTCGAATAAAAACAAAGTGAAACAGAATCGAGATTTTTAACACACTGTGCCCCACAAAGGTAACTGGCGTGATGATATAAAAAAAATTAATGCTAACTGTACGAAGTTAATAGTGAGTGGAAATAGTTTATACGTACTTCACTCACAAGGCTGCGGTATTCATAATATTTTTGTATACTCCTAAATGTGATACCATTATCAATGACTCACTCGTATGTTTATTAACGTTTCAGGAAAACCAACCGCCTTGAAGAAGCGCTAAACATTTTCGACACTATCGTAAACAACGTGAACTTCAAAGGCATATCAATAATATTATTCCTCAACAAGTCAGACCTATTGGCGAAGAAAGTGGCGAGCAAAGAGACGGACATACGTTGGTATTACCCCCAGTTCACAGGTGACCCTCATAATTTAAGAGATGTACAATTATTTCTGCTCAACATGTTCGCGAATGTTCGACGAGAACCAAAGACTACATTGTACCACCATTTCACCACCGCAATCGATACTCACAACATTGAAGTGGTGTTTAACTCTGTTAAGGACACTATTTTGAATCGTAATCTCGAGTCTTTGATGCTGCAGTGACGTCAAAGGACACTGTGATAAATTGGCAATATTGATTTCTATATACGTATTTTAGATAATTCTGTTGTAATTTATCGCATAATAACTTTGATTAACTACACTAAGAATAGTGTGCTACAATATTGCAAGGAATATTACCTGTACCATGCCCGCCTAAAGCAGTACTGTTTTACATACATATGTTCACACCAAATCCCTTACGGGATGAGCGGAAAAAATGGAGTGCCATATAGCCAGTCCAGGCAGACTTGGCTTGCTTCCTGCACATACTCTATGCAAACACGCCGGTTTTGTAGACTCTTAACTTCGGACTGTTTTAACATTAATATGATAACTTTGGTTCAATACAAAGGATGTCACAATGAAAATGTAAGATGGCATGACAAAGTCGAGTTGAAAATGTTTTATACAAATAAACCTTTACAGTTTTGCCGAGTCTACATTTTTTATAATTACTACTGGATAAGCTCCTATATCGGCTATATTCTATTTCAGTTATTTTCAGTTCGGATTGGTAAAATTCTAAAAGACATGGTACTTAATAGCAAGTGGGAAAAGCTGACAATCGTAATAGCGCATTATATATAAAAAAATTAAAACGTAAAAAGTTTAAACAGTAATATAAAAATTGCGAATAGATTCTATTTAGTAAAGAAAGAATGCACCGTTATTGTTGTTTATATGTAGATTAAGCTTGGATTTAGCCTACCTGTATACCAAATCTTATCTAAATCTGTCAAGCCATTTTAGCGTGAAAGCGTACCAGACAGACTCGCATACATAATATTAATTAGATAGTTAAAATGTTTTTATTTTAAAACCATTTATACAAATGTTGTCACCTTTCCCTTACAATAGAATAGAATAAACACTGCTATAGGAGTCAGGTAATCTTAAGCTTATTAAAAACTTTTAGTGTCTAGCAAAAGTTTATCACCGTACAGATAGATGAATTTTATGTCCCCCTTGTGATTTCTAGACGTAAAATCAAGGGGGTGCTACCGTCCGGTTGAATTCCTGCCTTAATTGTATTCTTATAGTGTAGTTGATCAAAGCATAATAAACACATTTTAAAAGACAAAAAAATGTGATTTATATTTAACCGCCGATGGCCTATCGTTTGTATAGATTTCTCGAACAAAGCCAAACTAGCGTTTGGTACTTGTATAGGATAAATGTTTACATGTAGTGGTAAAAATTTGTATATCAGTTTATTTATGACCAAAAATGTAGATTTTGCACTTGTGTATTATTGTGATCACTTTTTGATACGTTTATGAATGCTTTGTACAATTTATACGATAAGGTGGTTTTAGACGATCAGTCTTGTCAATTGGTGACCTTGATTGACGTAATAATATTTAATTTATGTACAACATGCTTCTATTGTCCGTAAGTAAATAAATAGAGAGAACCAAAGATTTAGGAAGTATTCTAATTATACTTAAATCCTTTATCATAGCAAATGACATGTCAAATAATATTTATTTCATATTTTCTAATTTCTAAATGATAAGAGAGATTGATATTGATTTGTGTCATAAGAATCAAAGTTTAAAATTAAGGATGATTATAATCTGAATATTCTATGATGTGTCACTCTCTGAGAAAACAATGTCTGATTTTGTTATTATTTGTCAATCGTACAAAAATTTTACAGCTTATATAATTAATTTACTGTTATTGCCACGTACAAATAGACCTTTATCTTCATTCATATTTTTAGACGTAGAAATGCACAATCAGATCGTACGCTCCTTAGTAAAACAGTTCTACATTTATAAGTTTGATCTACATTCAAATAAGATTTGTGTCGAGGTGAAGAAGTTCTATTATTTTTATATTTATAATCTCTCTGTGGGTAAAGTTCACAAAAAATAACCTATGTCAGAGCTCTCTCTTCGATATTCAAATAAATTAGGTCAAAGGTCGCAACTTGGATAAATGAACGCAAGATTGATTGTCTATTGGCGCCGAAAGTCTCTAGATGTAGGTACCGCTTCATAAACCTAGATTGAATTGGCACAAACGGTTATTGACCCTCATTGCTGCCCTATGCCAATCATTCGTTAATAGAAATTGTACTAAAATCTATATAACCGTGTATAATATTTGATAATCCTAGTCTCTTTAATATAATAAATCTCATTACTCTTCTTAAATATATCTGCCTTATCTCGATATCATTATAAAATAAGGTAAATTTGGCGATGCCAATTTTAAAATTAGGCTTAGTGTACACTGGTAACTTTTAACAGTTTCATCATTGATGGGCAAATTGTCATGTCTTGAATACTCAGAACATTTGTTATGGTGATAAATCTGTAACGAGAATTGCTATTGTAAATTATTTAATAGACTATGTATAGAAGTGAAATTTATCACAATGCGAATGCTAGTCCATTATAAAAAATGTTTTTTTACAAAAAAATAATTTGATTCTAAAAAAATATATTTAATTCAACAATTGGTTGATTTCTTGAATATGATTTGAAATGACAGGATATTATCCGTTGTTTTTTAAATATATTACATAATGTAACGGATATATAGATAATAACAATGGATATTATCCGTTGTTTTTTAAACATAGATATTAATTTTTGGCAAAATTGTTTGAAATATTTAAGTGAAAGTTAACTACAAGTATTAACTTAATTTTTAATATTGTTTAAACGAATAAAGCAAGAAAATAAATAATTATTATGTAATTGTGATTCAAAGCATTAATTGATTATTAAGAGTATTAACATTTATAGGCAAGTTTTGCTTTGATCCAATTACAATGTTTTTTTTTAAATTTTATTTATTAGCGAAGGCTTTTACATGTTGCATGATGATGATTTTACTGAGTGAAACCTATTAAAATGCTGCCAAAATATTAAAATAGTGTAAAGTTAAACTTAATTTAGATTTTGAATTGAATAAATATAATCACGCAAAAGAATTGTGACAGGTGGTCAATTTGTCAACAACACATCATCATAAAAATCTGAAAAAAATCACCTTAAAATTAATTATCCGGGTATTCTTATTCATTTTTGTTCTAAATAATACTGCATGATTTAATATTGAATTTACATAATATATATTTTAATAATTTTAATTTACATAATAGGTAAGATAAAGAATCTTACCTATGGGAAAAAAAAATTTGCCGATAAATAATATTCTAAAGATAATTTGAAAAAATTGTAATAGTCAAAATCAAAATGTTTTATTTAAATAAACCAGTACAAGCACTTTTGAGGGATCGACATTTTTTTATAATTACTACCGGATCTAAACGCGGCGGCGGAATAATATGATGGAATAAAGTTACAAAATTGTTACAAGTCGCCTGTGAGCACTAAGCCTTCATTTGGAATATCAATAAATATTATTGGGCATTACTCAATGTGTAAAATAACTTTAAAGAAACTTTAGGGTATATTTATAAAGCACGCCTTTTCACGATATTGTGCCGTGATGACACCTTAATCTAAATGACATCTTAAAGTAATTTTAACAGAATTCATAAGTTTTAATGATTAATATCCTATATTATTCATTTCTCATCAAAAATGCTTCTGGGTTGTTAACAAAATGTTATGTCGCGTGGGTTTAAACTTTATTTTAAATACAAAAAAAATATTATCTCAAAATTTGTAAACGATTATGATTTTTTACCTTGGTTTATGAAAAAACATTATTTTTGCTTTTCTGTCGCTAGAATTGAGCGTTGTATTGTGTTAATACAATTTAGATACAGCTTAATAAATATTTAATCTAGTAGTGTCGTTATATCAGTTATATTTATGAAACAAGAAATGATGAAGCATATTTCTAAAAAAATAATATTTTGATACGGCGCTCCATAAATTGAATACCTTTGTTTAGTTATGATAGCCCGAAGTCAACAGAGAAACAAATAAAAATATCTACTAGTAACATAACTCCATACGCAAGTCATTATTGATGTCACATATTTTGCATTCTAGGCCGTAATAATATAGTAGAGGAGTCCAAGATACTAAATGGGTAGTTACTCGAGCGTCGTGGGGACAAGGAGGAAATAGATATGAATAGGATAGATAGGAATAGGAAAAATAAAAGGTTATATAATGTTTTTCATTTTAATGGTTGGGAAAAAATCTGCAGATAAAAAAAAAACTGTGACTTGGAAAGTCTAAATCGTGTCAGATTAAGGTATGGTGGGTTGTCAGCTAAAATTTAGAAAATCTGCCGATTCAAGTGTAGCGTAAGGAAGTGGAGGGTCACAAAGTTGCAAAGAAAACGTTGTTTTGACATTCTCGAGCGCATCTCAATTTTCTTTTATTATATAGGAAATGATGTAAGAATAACGAAAAAAATATAATCTGACAATTTCCACAAGCCGAAGTTATTAAAATTTTGTTTTTTTTTTTTTGCTCTAGTTACCCGCCTCTATATAAAGCGCCTTATATTTGGTCGAGAGCCTCAATAGTATGCGAGGTAGCCCCGCTATGTTAATCTGACGCGCTCGAGTAAAAGCAAAAATACTCTCTTGGGCTCCCCTCCTAATACTAACGTTGATCGCGCGACCTCAAATATAATTAACACAAACAAAAACATAGACAACACAGTATATAAAGCGCAAAAATACGAGAAAAACATGCCTCTATTCAATTGGCACGCAACGCCAACACCATGCTTGCGTGGAACGCAAAATAAACGCGTCGATTGAATGTGCCCGCCCAATCAACGTTGGTATAACTAACAGGCGTATCATGTATACTGTCTTATACATATACATTTGGAACATAAAAGACTTTCCCTGTAGGGAGTAAAAATTAACATACTGTGATTTAAAATGTATATAGGCTGTAAACAGCAACGAAAGTATTTACAAGACATACTTATTCACAACTTTTGATAAGAAAACCAAGCCCTAATAATTGTGTGGCTATATTAGCGGTCTACGGCGAAGATTTGCGTTGTCGCAATGTATATGGCCAATTCGTTGTATCCCGAATCCCGATTCGGAGTTGTCATTTTTCTATCGCGACTAAGTTCATCTTGCTTTTGCTTTAGTGCGCATCGTAAGTTAAAGAGAGATAGACTATCGTCTGTAGATTGTATTTGGCAATCTAGTTCGTCATAGCACATCCATAAAGTTTTATCGCGACAACGAACCATGAATCTTTGCGCGATAATGTAGACTCAACGTAAGATATATCTTAAATTTTACCACTATCCCCAATATAAGAAATATTTTCAGTTTCGAATATCGGCTCGGTTCTTATTGATGCTAAATAATATGAAAATACCATGAGAGTCAAAATTCATACACGAATCTTTTGTACGACCATGAAGCTGTCTTAAGTTTGAAGATAAAACTTGTTTCACTTTATTACCTACTTGAATCTAAACTTTATTACTTGAATCTAAATCTTCAAACATTTCTTCCTCACGATTCAGTTACCTTTAGAGGTGTCTTTTTCTAATTCGGATGATTATGTTAAGACTTATTAGTCTAAGAGAGAGAAGATGAAACCTTAGAGAACGAAATAAAATGCTTATATTTTTATGTAGCTTCAGGTTTACTTAGTACTTCATGCACGCGACAATTTACACACACGTATTGTATACAATGAGCTAAAACTCTATTAATATATTAAAATTTAGTAGCAATGGTTGACAGTATTATAAAGATATTCTTGTCTTTATTTAAGGAAACTAAGGTTGGAGTAAAGTTAACATCAATAACATCACATCAATATCAAACAAGAGGAAAAAATATATTAGTAGTGTAACTAGGAAGCGCCATCTACATTGAATAATAAAACTACATAAATATAAATAAATGTGTTCTTACATCTTTCTTTGCGAGTTAGGCAGAGTGATTTAACTAGCGAACTACTTCGCTAGCGAAGTGGGTGTTGATCTCCATCGCTACATTACATAACTTTACGACAGATAGCCCACAAGATGGTGAAGACCATTGCCTCTAGACATCAATACATTGAAGCTAGAATACGGCTACGACAATCATTGGTGTGCTAGGAAAAAGAAAAGAAAGACGCCATGAAAGTGACACAACACCTGTCAGATAGAAATGCAGATAATATATTCTATAAATGGGGTGTGTTCAGTACAACTTCTAATCTTAGAAATCTAACTCGGATAGTCAGAGTAAGCAAAATTTTGTTCTGAGCATCTGCGCTCAGTCGGTTTCTTCAGCCGGCTTGGACACTTTTTTTATATCAAGATAACAAGCAGATGGGTCTCTTTATGGGAAGAGTCAACCATCGTTTATTAACACCAAAGATGGTAATAGTGCGTTGCTATCTTGTGACGAGGTCTAATGTCATATGCATAAGTTCTGTCTTTAACTGTCAAAATCTATAGAAGTGTCAGAGTTATTTTGGACTATTTTTAAGTTCAATAAAGTGTCCTCTCAAAATCTTAGCTCAAAATTCCGTGCTAACTAAATCAGATTTCTAATATTAGAAATTGTCCCAAACACACCCAAGGGCCGTAACAAGATGGCGCTAGCTAATAAATAATACCGACTTTATCGCCTATGAAAATTAGTTAGTTCCTGATAGGTATACATAATTTATAATGTTTTTTACTTGGTGTTGGCTGTTGATAGCAGAGATCTGTAAATAAAATTTGTGAAGTATTTGTAATCATATATTCTATTATTGGCGATTCATTTCTGTATGAGTAAGAGTGAAAATATTTGCAATCGTTTATTGGATGGTAGAATTTCGCAAGGTCTCGCCCGGGCTTGGTTTAGCTTTACCTGTTCTTACCGCAATAGCGTTCACGCTTGTCACTATCGTGTTCCGGCTTAGATTGTATTCTTTCTGTAATGTATCTAATGTATCTTTGATGTTTATCACTACATAGTATAAAACGAAGTCGCTTTCTCTGTCTGTCCCTATGTATGCTTAAATCTTTAAAACTAGAAATCAGAAATCAGAAATACTTTATTCAATAAAACTTTTTACAAGTTATTTTTACACGTCAAAATATTTTTTTAAAAACTACTACCGGATCGGAAACGCTACTACGCAACGGATTTTGATGCAGTTTTTTTTTACATAGATGGATTGATTCTTGAGGAAGGTTTTAGTATATAAATCTTTCCAATATTCCCACGGGAACAGTAGGGCTACTCCTGAAAATCGATTTCAATTTTAAATGAATATTTAATGAATTTTGAAGTATTTCGTACTCTGGACAACTATGTTCAATTATTGGATTCGGCGACAGCGCAACACGAATTTCGAATTTTTTTGGAACTACTCATTATTGCTTTTATTCGTTATTTTGTTTAAAACGGTACTTAAAATTTTTACTTTTAACACTAGCTTGACGTGTAAGGATGATATCTATTTCCAATAATTAGGTCGTTTCTATACTGAATCAATGTGGGCAATATTGGTTTCAAGAGTACCGTTTTTTGACGATATTCGAAACTTATTGTTTTTGTCAATATTGGTTTAAGATTTATATTGTTTTCAAGAGTAGGCCTGCATAAGCTACGCGGGTGAAACGCAATAGTTGTCTCTTTACGTCAGGAGAGCCCTCCGTTTCTTTGCTATCTTAAGGTATACTAAAAAAGTTAATTATCCTATTTAATTATACAGTAATGACCAGCTCAATTTGGATATGCAACATTAGATATTTAACGCATGAGAAAAGGGCCCGTTTGTCGTGACACGCGTGCTATGAGAAACTTGTTGCTACTACTACTGTCAAAACTTGACGTTTTAAGTCGAACTATTTGTGCAACCGTGTAATATAGCTAACACGGTTATGTAGACAATTTGAGATAATGTCTTCAACAACGAGAAAGCGATATGACAAAATTATTTCCCGTTGTTTATACAAAGTTATCTATGTATACCTAATTTGTTCGCTGAAGTAGTTACTTTTACTTTATAATCAGCTGTAAACGGACGACAGAATGTAAAATCTCCAAGCGAATGAATGAAACGGTCAAGTGCGAGTCGGACTCGCACACTTATGGTTCCGTACCCTCTAGGTAAATTGAATAAGAATAAGAAAATAGAAAATTTTATTTACCACACAGTACTATACATATACAGTAAATAACAATAACATGCGATAAGAAAAAAGAAACAATAAGTCAACAAATACACTAAACAAAAGAAAATGAAACACATATCACTTTTTAAAAAACATCAATAGATACAATTTTTACAGCACATGCAAAGTAAAAAAAATAACATAATATTTATTTATTAATGTTTATGTATAGCAGCATGATGGTAAAATGGTAAGCCACTCAGCAAACACATAGGGTGATAAGTATTATCAACCCTACAGCTGATTTTCTGGGCTACCTTCAATTTTACTTTTTTATTATTTGTTGTGATAGCGGCCACAGTACGACGCTTTTTGTAAAAATTTTAGATGTGTACCTATATCTGTTTAACCGATTCGATGCGGCGCATGTTTTCCAAAACTTTTGGTAGTGACGGTGTACAAATATTTCATCAAACGCCATAGAAGTTGATGCCACGGCTACCGTGTCACCCACCATGTATAAATAGACATTACTTTACGCGTGTCTACCACCACCCATGGTTTGGTTTCAATTGAATGAATCAAGTCAACGGAACATTACGTTGTTTTGAGTGGTTTTTGAGTAGGTTTACTAGTGTTTTCCTCAAAATAGAAGGTTATTAACTTTTTTGTTTAGATGTTGCAAACCTTTTGTAAAATAAGAGTTAGAAAAATAAGTGCATTAAATAAATGTGGGTTTTTTGGTTGTGATGTCCGTTCCACCACCACCCATGGTTTGGTTTCAATTGAATGAATCAAGTCAACGGAACATTACGTTGTTTTGAGTGGTTTTTGAGTAGGTTTACTAGTGTTTTCCTCAAAATAGAAGGTTATTAACTTTTTTGTTCAGATGTTGCAAACCTTTTGTAAAATAAGAGTTAGAAAAATAAGTGCATTAAATAAATGTGGGTTTTTTGGTTGGTTTGGATGTCCGTTCCATACGTAGCGTTTTGTGGTTATGTTATTGCGGTTGGAATAGGTAAGACGGTGGTACTCGTAACCACCCATTAGGCGAGTCGCCGCAGGAATTTACCGCCGTTAAGATCACGATGAGATCTAATTCAAGTTTGAATTAGAATTTAGGGTGTTTATTATCTACAAAACAAATAATTTGAGGTAATATCAAACACGTTGTGGGACTAACTGTCTTTGGCTAATCGTGGGTGCACTGGTTGTTCCTCTGCCTACCCCTTTGGGAATACGGGCGTGAATATATTAACATTAATAAAGTAACGTTTTTAAGTTATTTTTTTTATTTGATTTTTGATTTTTGTTTCGTTTGTTAATATTAATGCAGCTTAAAAAAGGTTGACAACCTCAAAATTTTTCCATTTCACAGAATATTCAAAAACGAAGCCTGCAGGCTTAATTTACGTGGAAAATTATAAAGGTTTTATTCAGGGTAGAACCTTTCAAAATGCAATATGAGGGAGATATAATCGATTTAAAAATGACACGACTCCTGTGTCATACCCCATACGTTAAAAACAATCATAACATGGTCATTCGCAACGAATCGGTTAAGCGATAGAGCATTGTGACACAAACTGATAACGGAGACATATCAATGGGGTTCCGTTTACCTCTCTATGGGTACGGAACCCTAATAAGTTATTTTGTTATTACATTATACTTTAAAACGACTTTGCGGTCAGGATAGGTAAAAGTTATTTTAATTATCTGGAATATTTCATTTTAATATCTGTTCATGCCTTTATTTTTCATTCTGGTAATCATGTTTTTAGAATGTGCCAATAGAAGTAATTTATAGTTACTTGTAAAAAATATTGGAGATGATTTTAAAATCGAGACGAAATCGAATCGAGATGTAAAACATCAGCCTTAGTCCTTTCGTATACTATTTTCACAAACATTCAATTACGCAACTTGATAATTATATATCCAAAAACGTTAGACATTTACATACATTTTCTGATATAAGCGGCGACACATTTTGCGCCCAACACCGTGTCTATTAGTATTTGTGTGGTCTGTGGTTCCTACAATTACATTTATATTAAACTAGCTGACCCGGCAAACGTTGTTTTGTTAAATATATTTATAACAGTATTTCTCTACTATATAATATGTTATTATACATATAAACCTTCATCTTGAATCACTCTATCTATTAAAAAACCGCATCAAAATCCGTTGCGTACTTTTAAAGATCTAAGTATATATAGGGATTAGGTACAGACAGCGGGAAGCGACTTTGTTCTATACTATGTAGTGATAAGCACAGTATACTAGAGACTCAGTAGTCAATCTACATACATGTGATATTCGAGCAACGCACACATTGACACCTCTCACGGACGCGATATCTCGGAATGGTTCGGTACAGTTTGTTCGCATCAGTCCGAGATATCGCGTCCGTAAGAGGTGTCTATGTGTGCTTTGCTCGAATATTACTTGTATGTGACATTGACTTGCATTGGTCTCTAAGTATTCTGTGTGATAAGTTTTAAACATATGGAACAACATATTCACATCTATCTCTTTTTAAAAACAGACGAACCGCTACAGCCAACTTCCAATACTTCTTAATCTCTGAAACACTAAATGAGATTATCAAACTTATAAGGTGCTCAGCAAATATACACTCTGAAACAAAAAATATGTAAATTGATATATATCACAGATACATGTAGATATAAATTGGACGTAGTTAAACGAAAAGGATCCAATCCACAATATGGTCAAAAATGAGTTAAGTGCACCATACTGATGCTAAACATCAATACAATCGGCCAGTAAAAAACATCTAAGCAAAAATAGCTCTCTATTACTTTATTCAACGTAAAAAATAAAAAGTATCCAACTTAAAACTTCAATATTTATAAAGTGATTTTGTGTGGATTGGGTCTTTTTCGTGCAACACCGTCCAATTATCCATGCGAAATTTTTAATCAGACTGAATTTTTACTGTACACACTGTACATACGTCATAATCACTTTAACATAATAAATATTATTGACGGATAAGCAATCATAGCTCAATGTAGGACTTAACGTATATTTTTTAAATAAGTCACTGTTTATATTAAGCACAGGTAACCGGTTAAAAGTTTTTAGCGAAGAAAAAGAAAACCGACTTGGAATAAATGCGCATACTTTTGGTTCAGGAATATTCTTTTTTGACATTTTTTATAAAAAATGCTTTTTTCGTATACTGTCGTTATTTTCGTTGCATACTCCGTCCTATGGTACACGCACAACTTATGAATAAAAATAACAAAATGAAAAAGGCGTAAGCCTTTATTCATGAAAGATTTTGAGTAGAAGTTTTTTAGTATTATGCAAATATTTGGAGAATATTAATGGTTTCAAGTCCTTTCTTTGTAAAGTTTGATATATAAGATTTTATATTTGTAATGAAAATGATAGCACGATTTTCATAGAATGCTTATATTATAACATTTACGTCTATTTGCATCAAACTATTTAAATATTTTTTATAAAAAATATAACAATAATAATATTGCTAGACAAATGACACAAATTGATCTAACTCCAAAGTAAGCATATTATGTGCTTGTGTTATGGGTGTTGTAATAATACATAAAAATTAGAAATGCATATATAAATATTGTTACATACATAATACACATCCAGACCAAGAAATTGAAACATGTATGCTCGTCACAGACATGTTTGTCCATATTGAAAATCGAACCCAAGCCCTTATCGATTCGTAATTAGATTCGCTAACCACTCGACCACTGAGACGGTTGGTTAAATTACTTTGACTATGGCTAAAAAATCAAACACGTATAAAAATTATTTAAATTGTTCAACGCAACGTTATTTAAAATGTTAAAGTTAAATAACGTAATTTTCAATTTCCAACAAAATACTATGAATGATTTTATTGATTTAATTAATTATAATCACCTCAATTATTGTAACCCTGTATAAGGGTTATTTTTGGACCTCCCGTCATAAATAGGTGGTTCAGACCATGAAACTAAACAACTTTCCTAAAGAAACTGCTCGATAACGTGATTATTTCGTATGGAGGGTCTGATTTTTTTTTCACTTTTTGACCCGTGTTTCTTTGGGAAAATTGTTTACTTTCGTGGTCTGGACCACCTATTTAAATTTGGCGGGAGGTCCAAAACTAACCATGAATAATTATTATACAAATAACATTTCGTTCGTCTAGTTATTGTATTATGGATTTAATAATAAGAAGAGCTGGCTGTTCCGCCCGTATTAAATGTAAATTTTTAACACACATTTGTTAATTTAAGCATTGTGAGGGCACAAATTCTATCCTAATTGATCACTGTTTATTTAAGAAATTGTACATTAATTAATGTGCATAATATACATTCATAATAATAAGTTGTATTCACTTAGCGGGCATAAGTTTTATAAGCTTTAGAGTATTTATTTCTAGTTAATTTTGGGTCCCTTTAAATAGATTTTTCTATTTATTCCTTGTAAATTTTTATATATAGATTACATGAGGCTATTTATTTAAATACCTCTTTATTGTATAATTTTCTATTAGATATTGTCGGATATTTGGATACACGTTAGGAGTATAATAGTAAGTGATATTTTGCATTTAAGATGCCATTAAATATGGCAATGATAAAATATATTTGGCCCACGGTAGTATTTCTTGAATTTTGTAAATTATATGTATATTATACAAATAATTTTATATGGAAATGATTTGTATATAAAATTACCAAACAATATTAATAATTGTTATTTATTGTATTCAATTTTTATGACAAAATATTTTACATGTGTTAATTTGAATGGAATGAAATGTCATAATGAGATAACGTATTCTATGTGTTAACTTGATTTGATTTTTATTGTGTTGAGAATTTTTTCACTTTCACTTAACAATATAAATTTGAAGATTAAAAAATTTGTAATCTTTATTACACTTATGTAAGGTAAATAGAGTGAATAAATAGAATGCCACATAAGCACAAGATAATATTAGCAGTGCTACGTGTAAGGGACGGAATACCGAAAGTCGAAATCATACGACGACGAAAACTGTAGGAAATTTGTGTAAGAAATTTTTGATTTTTTTCCCTTAACTTTGTATTTTGATTTATTCTAATTTTCTAATGTTTTTTTTTTTACTTATAACATAGTAAAATTTAATTAAATACACAAAATTAGCAACGTATTATGCGCAACATAACGGCTTTCACAACAAGCCCGTGCAATGTACGCTTTACATTGCGTGAAATACACAAATAATTAATGTATTATGCGTAATATAAACAGCTTACGCAAAAAGCCTATGCTATGTACGCTTTACATTGCGTGAAAATACACCAAATAAGCAATGTATTATGCGTAATATAAACGGCTTACGCAACAAGCCCGTGCAATGTATGCTTTCCATTGCGTGAAAATACATAAAATAAGCAATGTATTATGCGTAATATAAATGGCTGGCGTAACAAAGCGAGCAATGTACGCTTTACATTACATGGCGTGAAAATTAGAAAAAATCATAAAACGTAAATATTGCATTTCCCATAAGAAAAGGAATTGCAATCATGAATAGAAAATAAAATGGCTTAATTTTTAAACTTAATTTTTCGATACACCGTCACCTTTCTCGCTGTTTATGTTTAGTCAGAATCCGATATTAAATTAAAACAACCATTAAATGGCAAATCCTGATTTATGAAAGCGAAGCATGAATTATGAAGAAAAGTGTAATGGAAATGAACGAAATTTTTCACTTCGAAATCTGGTCCATTTTTTTGAAAATATAGTGTTTGTATTAACTAATAAGTATTTATCACACTGAAAGTATAATATAAAGTTATGCATCGATCTATTATTATTTTACCAAACCGCAGTAACGCCGAGTCGCCGCTGCGAGTTAATGACACCTGGCTCGGCACTCGATATTCCCCTCTCCATCCCGCGCGGCGCCCCGCCGTCGCCGTGCGAGCGAAGTGTCGATAGCGTCTGTTACCGTTGTACATTTATTTGCGCTTAAGAATTAAAATTAAGGTGTCATTTTAACTCGCGCGACTTATACCTATAAATATAATCTTAATAAACAATAGACATGTCAAGCTAAATTTAATAAAATGGCTTAAGGTAGAATATTTACGGTAAGTTATGCACCTCGGCAATTATCAGCACTGGTGTTTCGCAATAGATGAATATAATATTAAAACGAAGTTTCGTGACATATTGCTGTTTTACCTTGGATTATGTATAAAAACAGCTAAAT
Organism: Apodemia mormo; assembly: GCA_036924255.1. Lineage (NCBI taxonomy): Eukaryota > Metazoa > Arthropoda > Insecta > Lepidoptera > Riodinidae > Apodemia > Apodemia mormo. Next base: position 40,345,198 of record JAUPFN010000005.1, on the reverse strand, counting down.
CTTAATAAATCTTAATAAGTCTTAATTTTAAGCGACCACCGAAAAAAATGTGATACATTCGTTATCATATCGTATATCGATGATAACCGATTATCGGGCTTAAAGGAAGGAAGTAGTTATTGGAATGGGACCAACATTGGGATACATTGTAATTTTAAACTAAACTTAATAAAGGAACGGACGGACTTCAAATTTTTGCCCCGGTCGTCGCTAATCTCATTCTAAAGTGGAAAATGTTTACTCTTGCTATACAATAATGTATATTGTATTCTTAATTGTACATTATAGTGCATCAAAAGTATACATACATCTACACTAATTATTAGGTAATGTAAAAGTAGCATTCTTGTTATAAATTGCAACGAAAGCTAAGTTCTAGGACGTGAACAACATATTAGGGGGTAAAAGGCATTTAAAACAATTTTAGTTCAGTATAGAAAAATCCTGTTTAAATCTATTAAAAATATAAAATGGAATCTTCGTTTGACGGTAGGTCTCAGTAGAAATATTGAACAAGTGATTAACTCCTGTTTACCAAACAATTAACACTAAATATAGCTTAACTGGCGAACTTCGTATCGCCTTGGAATAGAATCGTTAAATATTTGACAACTACAACGCGGTCACGTTAACTTGATGCATCTCTGGAATGTAAGGCGGGGCTTCCATTAGCTCGCCCGGTTAATAATATAAGTGTCAGTATGGCCATGGTCAATATTTTTGTTACCGATAAGCGCGTAGATAATTTGGTTAGTTTTCTGTTATTATTATATTGTTTTGGGACATTATTGTTACGTTTTGCGCCAAATGACGTCATCACCGGCATGAGTCAAGTTAATATGACCGCGATGTAGGAACTGTTTCTACAGGAAAATAAAAGTGTTATTTTTGTTATTTTCTCCGCAGTTTTTCTCCGTAAAAACCTTCTTTGGTCTTCAACAAACATTTTAAAATAATAGCCGAATTGGTCCAGCTTCTTTCGAGTTTAGCAACACATTTAGCGATTCATTTTTATATATATAGATAAGTCATTGTGCTATCCGAACTCTATCACTGCGCCACTTACGGGCCCATTTTTGTATCCAAACCATCCAAGGACCTACAAACACGTATAAAAAATATCAAAATTGGACTATCCATTCTTTAGTATTTGAAGGACTGGCTCAATTTACATTGTTGCGAGATGGAAAGAACCAAGATTTAATTTTGCCTCATTACTAGATTAATAAACAAGGGGAGTTTTCGAAAATGTGCGCGGATTCCCCGGGAGAATATCCGCAACAATACTATTACTTGATATTGTTTTTACTAGACGTTACAAGATGTATTTTTATAATTATACTAGCTAACCCGGCAAACGTCGTTTTGCCTTACATATTAGGAATCCGTAGCGGACAAACAACGTGACACGTAATTTATATAAGACTACGGGATTGTCCTTCCACGCAGCCAAAATGGCATTAAACTTTATATGGTGGTTAAGTATTCTTAATTTTTTTAATTTTCCGCGCAATTTTCTTAATATTTTCTTTTATAAGAACCTTCTCCTTACAATTACAAAGACAACAAAAAAAATTACCGAAATTGGTCCAGCCATTCAGGCGTGATGTCGTGACCAAGGAAAATAGGGATTGATTTTTATATATATAATAATATAGATGTAACTTATATTATCCTATTTTGTATAATTTGATAATGTAAATAAATGTATGTGCAGTTTCATAAAATATTGTTTATTGTTCAAAACCAACTGGTTTCACAATATATTTAGTTAAACCTTTAGCGGAGCAAAATCTTATATAAATAAATTAGTATTATTTCGCTTATGAGCAAGAAAGATACCCTTATAAGTCCTGGTCAACATGGAACCTTGTAATGATAACTAAATAAATTTGTGAAACTGTACGTATTATAAGATTCCTTTTACCACAATTAAAATTTATGTTGAGGCATATTTTTCTAACGCGTTACCAAAGTTGTTTGAAAAAATTAAGTACACGCTATTCACCAAGAATGATAAATCAATGAAGATTTAAAGGTAAACAGATATGTAGTCTACAAATCTTAGGTAGATCAAAACATTCTTCGTTGAAATAGATTAGTGTTAAATGTAACATAAAAAAATAGCGGGCCGGTTAATGACGCTTACATTTTTAACTAATGAATGGTTAAAGTTTACTCATCCAAACGCACTGCTTGATATATGTATAACTGGCGCAAATCTAAAGATGTTTTTGGTGCATTGCATCTAGATTCTAGACTGACATTTGTTCGATTGACTTAGGGTACAAAAATGACTTCAAATCTCTTACTTGAGTTTTGGAGTTCACCGTGATTGGAATTATGCAGTATTTTTTTGTAAAAATGTAGGTTAATACTTATTCTTTACAATGTGAATATAGCTTAGGGGCTATCCATAAATTACGTCACACGTTAAGGGGGAGGGAGGGGGTCGCCGAAGTGTGACATTGCGTGGTAGGGTGGGTGTCCCAGATTTTGTGACATCACATTTTTTCATAATATAATATTTTATGTCTAAGTATTACAACACTAAATTTAAAAAGCTATCTGTATAAAAAAACATGACATCATTATTCCAATGTAAAATTGTAATTTTTGTGATGTCACACTGGTGGGGGGGGCGGTGTCACAAATGTGACCAGCTGTGACAAGGACGGGGGAGGCGTCAAAAATCATGAAATTCGTGTGTCGTAGTTTATGGATTGCCCCTTATTTACAAGCACGGTGTCTGAGGTAGCGCCTTGCTAGACAAGGAGGATCAGGCTACAGCGATCTAAAATCCTGCTGCCAACGCTCACGCTTGAGGTTAAGTTAAATTAACTACTGTTTAGGGCCTAATCTGAGTGCTAAGTGTGAGTTTTTCTTATCGCATTCGATCGTGAGCGCGTTTCGAGTTTACTAGGAATTTGTATGTGATTTGTACAGCGCCACCGAGTGGTAAATTGGTTTCTCTCGTTTACCACTAGGTGGCGCTGTACAAATCACATACAAATTCCTAGTAAACTCCAAACGCGCTCACGATCGAATGCGAAAAGAAAAACTCACACTTAGCACTCCGTACAGTAATTATATAATAGCCAATCTTGTACTGACCGACAATCCAAATAATTGTATATATTGTAATAAAGTGCACGACTGTGGGGTAGTTGATAGTAGATCCGGATGTTGTAAGCGGTTTTATAGCTATTTGTACGTTACGAATTTTAAAGGTATGTTATCTCATTTTACACTCATGTTAATGTATGCTAGAGTGTTGACAATATCTTTTGGAATTTCTCTATATTTTGTATACAAGTCCAATATTTATTGTACAGTGTAATAAAACATGATGCATGTAAAGTTATTTTGTTTTATTTCTCTTCAAAGAAAATAAAGGAAGATGAAAAAGTAAATGCTTTTTTTCTTTTAAAGGTCTAAATATGTAAGAATTGTTCGGGCTTCCTTTAAAGAATAGACTATCTACTCTATACTAATATTTTTTTAAAGAATACTTGGGGCGTGATCTACAATCGATATCGAAGCCAAAAATATAGTTTGTAGAATTTTTGTCTGTTTGTCTGTATGTATGTCTGGGGTAAACTCAAAAAGTACTGCATGGATTTACTTCAAATTTTACATGAATATTACTAACGGGTCGGGTCAAAATATAGGCTGCAATCTACATATTATCACGCTATCACCTACAGGGGAGTAGCACTGCAGAGTAAACGAAGTCTGCGCGGACGAAGTCGCAGGCAACAGTTAGTATAACATATAATATATGTAGCTGCGCCATAAAACACGCAATATACTTTCCATTGACACAGTTACTAGTTCGGCGGTCGGACAGAGTGAGTGAGTGTGCGGCGAGTCGCAGCCAGTGTTGCCAGTGGCAAATAGTCAAAAGACAGTTCAAAAGGTAACATTTTCACGAGAAAAGTATCATTTCCTTATTTTATGTAGAAAATAACGCTAATACAATAATAAAACACTTTATTACACAAAACTAAAAATTTACTGTCCCAGTAGTTAAGCTTCGAAAGAATCGTAAGAATTTTTGATGAAATAATTGACTGGTGATCCATATATCTATCTAAAGATAACAACTAATCAGTTTATAAAAAAAACCTTATCTTCGATCTCATTAAGCTCATCACACACGGTTAAGATACTATAATATTTGATCTTAACATACCCTAATATAAAATGTTATAGTATCTTAACGTATCACACACGGCTAAGATACGATAATATTGGTCTGCGTCGTTGGAGTCCTATATACAGGTTGATTAACCATGAGTGATATGGCCTTACTTCTTGATTTGTTAGACAGCTCCTCAGACAACGATTTTTATATAGAATAATATGAAATATCCTTCTTGACTTATAAGTGGTGTAACTAACACGACTTTTGTATGTAATACTGATGTTTTTTACAATTTTTTTATCGATGAAAATATTAAAACGTTTAATAAATCAGCAATATTTTTTGAACAAATGTTTTTTTGCTGACATTACTAATTTCACACTTGTGATATGAAGTTAATGACAAGAAATCTTATTCTCAGTTGGAACGTATAGTAACTATAATATTAAAGTAGATGCACCGTGCAGCCCACTACATTATAAAATTTTTTGGTGAATCTCGCGGGATCATCTGCTTTTTCGGGATAAAGCGTTGCCTATGTGCTATTCCAGATCATCATCTAATTATGCGCCAAATTACATTCAAATTACGTTCAGTAGTGTTTGCGTGATTAAGTAACCAACATCCATCCATCCAAACATCCCAACTTTCGCATTTATAACAATATAATGTTATAGATTATGAGGCACTGCAACTGCGCATATCCCAAAATAAAAACATCATGTATTTATTTTAATATACGAAGAAATATACGATTTGTATTGTGAGCGATTTCTGAAATTTGCTTTAAGATATACATATTAAGGCATCTTCAGATAAAATACTATAGTATCTTAGCCATGTGTGATGAGCTTAAATATTATTTGCTGTAAAATATTTAAGTATTTTTATTTTTAATAAGTCCTAAAAGTAACGTAAAAGTAACATTTTGAGTTGTGTAACATAGAAGTAGCATGAGAGGGTCAAAAGTAACGCAAAATGTTACAAAAGTAACATTCTGGAAACGCTGGTCGCAGCTCACCGCTCCCCTACTATCGTACAAGTAGCGGCACGAAACTCTAGCGCTGACCGTTATTGCGCAGAAGTCAAAAATAAGGTATCGTGGGGGGCTGGAGAGACGAATGACGGGCGTGCGATGCGCCGATTGGCTCTCCAGTCGTACTACGTTCCCCGTATTCGTACGTCGTCTCGCGCGCTTCTAGTGTACAGTCGCGTTCTTAATTTTATTGTTATATCATAAGATAGCAAACAAGCAGATGGGTCTCCTGATGGTAAGAGTCAACCATCGCCTATAGACACGAAAGATGTTAATAGTGTGGTGCTATCTTGTGGCGAGGTCTAATGCTACATGCATAAGTTTACCGGATACCTTACCCTCCAAACCGGAACACGACAGTGACAAGCCCTGACGCTATTGCGGCAGGTATAGGTAAGGCGGTGGTACTAAACCCGGGCGAGACAATGCAGAACTCTACCACCTAATAGTCACGATATCAGTGACCCGCATAGCCAATTAGTCGCCTTTTACGACCTGCCTGGCTGAACGGCAGTTGGTCTATTCTTCAAAGAAGCCCGGACCAACACGGGGAAATAGGTTGTGTAAATGTGTGTAATTAGGTTTATTGTATAGATGTTCTTATTATTTTGCCCATCTCCAACTTAGAAAACTAGTTTTTATTATATCTAAAATAAAAATTAACAAATTCTATAATGCTTTTATTTTTTTTCTGTTCCCTATAAACTGATGACTCTGCCCAAAACTACCGCTGGTTGAAGTCTTTTTTTTCATTTTATTACTTTTGTTCATAGAAAAAAAATTGTTTACTTGAATGGTAGAACAGCCTGTTTCAGACTTTGGTGCACTTTAACATTAACTGTATTGTACATGCGTAGCAATTCTCTACGTTCCGTTTTGCGCTAGATTTACTATTTCACATACAGTATATTAAAATATGTCATTATCTTGCTATTAATTTAATTACAGTAATAATTGTATTGCGTGCACGACTGTACCAATGCGCAGCTATCCCCTCCACATTTTACTCAGCGCTAGACTTACGTGCCGCTACTTGTACACGTGACGAATAGGCGTCTCTATTATGCACTAGCTGTTGCCCGTGACTTCGTTCGCGCGGATTTCGTGTCTCCCTACAGCTTCTCCCCCGTATATGATAGCGTGATAATATGTAGCCTATATGTTGAGTCGACTTGTTAGTAATATTCATGCAAACTTTGAAGTAAATCCATGCAGTACTTTTTGAGTTTACCCCGGACATACATTGACTTTCCTACGATTTTATTATGTGTATATAGATATAGATACTTTATGAATGAATGATTGAATGAATGATGAATGAATGAATGATTTCTTTATTGTGTACAAACTGACAGTAAAAATACATACAACTTTTAAGCCCCCCATCATCCGCGTTTCACCAACCGACAAACTGATGAGTCATGTACATGTTTAATCCAAACTTCTATTAGCATTTAGCAACGAAAAACACATCCCAGAAATACTTCATAGTGTTTATATCAGCATTTCATAGCTTTTTTAATTTCGAAAACATGTTTTATCCCCCTTGTTGTTATCGGTCCCCTTTGAATAATAGATCGTCTGCCATTTATTTATTTATTTATTTTACATTTGCATTACATAATATTTTTCACTTTACGTGCATAACACGATTTACATAATATTATGTACCTTGCCAGGCGCAGCAGCTAGAATGGCAATAGGGTAGGAACTTCTTATTAGAGTGATTTGTCTTTTAAACTTTCACAGAGTAATAGGCTTTTTCAAGTAAAAGTTTATTTATATTATTTTTGAATTTAATACAATTAGGTTCGCTTTTCAGATTTTCTGATAATTTATTATATATTTTTACAGACATAGGATAGGGCCCGGAACTATGTAATTTTAACTTCGATGTTATTTGATATAATTTTTTGAACGTAATCACGTTCAAAAAGCGCTTTTTTATTTAAAGTTAGCTCATAAAGTGTTCTATCAAAAACCATTTAACATAAATTAAGACAATCTAAAATTAAAGCAATGCAAAAATGACGTGTTTTTGCCTGAAATACCAAATCAACGTAAATATAATCCGGTAAAAATTTTTGTAATAAATTATTCATGATTTGAAAAACAACTTAACAAAAGATGGCTGAAACTTTGTCAAATTGTTTTTTTACTTTGATTAAAAGAAGAACCAAAGGAACGACGCTCGGGAGCCTTTATACAAAAATAATTCGGTTCATTAATTCACGTGAAAAATATTGTTTTAACAGGATTGTCTTCGTCGCAACTTGGAGCCTCTGAATATTAGATGTCTTAATAGCACATTAATATTTTTCATTAAGCGTTGAATTCTCGTTTAAAATTTAAGTTTTATTATTTATAGTGTAATATGTTAAAAATATTTCACTCTAAAACATTTTTTAATAAAGAAGGAATTATCAAAGTTTTTCTATGCGGGTTTATTTATTTATTTATATTCATGCATAACAAAAACGTACATAGGTTAAACTTAACGCCTAAGGGCATTCTATCCTAGCCAACCTCGTTCAAAACAGAAACATGACTTATGGAGGGGGTGCATCTAAATTTACTTAAAAACAAAGTAATCTTAACTTGTATAAACAAATCAGAGGAGATCAAAATAACAAACTAACTTAAAAATTTTAAGAATTACACATACAACACATATATACATAATACATACATACATAATATATATATACATAAAACATAGATAAATAACACTTACATATACATATCTATATACTAAATACATATACATAAATATATACAAGTCAAAAGTGCCTGTAAAGGATAATTTGAATAAAAATGTTTTGACTTTGACTTTGACTTTGATACATACATACATTATATTCATACATATATTTATAAATACAAATGATTAAAATCATCATACAACTATGAGCAAATAACAAGTTATCACTCATTATATTCATATTAACTTGAAAGATCGAAATATAATTTTAACTGTCTCTTAAATGCCAATTTTGAGGTGACTTTCCTAATATCCTCAGGAAGTGCATTCCACAAACGAACGTAAAAGTTATTTCTATTACAACTAAAAAGTACCACTAAAACTAGTGACTAATAATAATGTACTGAACAATACTGTTAATGAAAAATAACATTATACTGCTAATACTGCGCTAAATAATAGCGTTGTTGTAAATTGTATAGTTTGACCCACATACCAGTTAGAGATGCAAGCATGTTTGACCGTTGACGTGTTGGGGAAATTGAAAAATCTATTACATATTAAATATAAAATAATTAAAAGGCTTTTCTTATTTTATTTATTTTTTATTATTGCGTATTATAATAAGCGTATAAAAATAATTGTTAAAACAAAGCTGGGTTTAGCAATCGCACTGTTAATTTAATTTAATAATAAATTCCATGTATAGTCATACTGAAATATTTATATTACTTCTACTCACGTCAAAACAGTTGAGTAAAGGAGTGTCTGTTTCTTCTGAAGATGCTTCGGTTGCGAAATGAACCTTGCCTTGACTTCGTATATTGTGTGCTTTTATGGTGCATGTGGGTGTATAATTGTGCCGCTTATGTCTTCTTTGTGTTCCAGCACTCGGTGAGTTTTATCCATTTAGTAAACTGCTGTCTTTCCTTACATTGGCATCGTGAAGGTCAGACTAAAGCTTGGTTGGTGAAATTCCTAGAATTGTAGTACATTGAAGCCTGACGTTGAATTTCTAAATCTAGTGGTAAAACATCTGATAAAACGGGTAAAGCTTCGGAGCTTACAGTGCGATATGCTTTGCATAGAAATATTAATGCTAGACGTTAATTTTGAAGTAGTTTGCGCCGGATCGCACCACTCGTAACTTTATCAGCCCACACTGAACAAGCATAACAAATACAACCTAAATACGTTGCATTGTAAATTATCTTTAAAGTGTTATACGTTAAACCCCATGTCGAGGCAGATATGCTAGCAAAGGATAAGAAATTCCGTTTAGCCTTTTCACCGATGTAATTAATATGATTTATAAAAGTCTCATTTTCTCTAAGACCAAATCTAAATATGTTACGGATTCTTTTCTCTTTATTGTGCTATTATTTATTTTTATACTAGGCGATTATAGGAGCGAACCTTTTAATAATAAGTAAAACGTTTTATGGGGCGCAAAAATTAAATGATTTCTCAAGCCCCAGTTGATTATCAAATTAAGACTAGTATATGCCAGTGACTCTTTCTGTGCTCGTGTGTTAGCTTGTATTATTAAAGCAACGTCGTCTGCATAACCTGTAAGCTAGCATCCTTCCGGCAAGGCTAATGAGAATAAATCGTCAAATCCTAAGTTCCATAGATATGGTGAAAGTACTGATCTCTGTGGACAGCCTAGAGTAACGCGTTTAGATACAGCGTAATGCCGTAGCTCTAATTTCGTATGACCGTTTTTTAAATACGATTTAATTAGTTTATATATATTAGAATAGCACCCTCTTATTTTTAATTTCAACAATAACATCGGCCACCACGCGTTGTCAAAAGCACCGGAAATAGTCAAAAAAACACCTACATCATAATTATTTCGTGACAATTCTACTGTTTTTTTCATTGACAGCACTGCATAAACAGTGGATTTTCCGACGGTAAATCCAAGCTGTTGCTTATTGAACGTGGGCCCTTGTGGTAGGAGTCGAGGAACTATCAATCTTTCTAACAGTTTACCAAGAGATGGCAGAAGTGTAATTGGGCGGTATGATTTAGGGTCATCCGCAGGCTTGTCACCGGATTTTGGAATAATTTTAAGATATCCTTGGCGCCATATTTTGGGAAAAACACCTTTAGCAATGCATTGATTTATTACTTTTAGAATAGAGTCCGGGGCCGCTAGACACGCTTGTTTTATCATATAATTTGAGATTTTATCCTCTTCGGGGGCTTTTTTTAATGGTAAGTTATTAACGGTGTTTAAAAATTCGTCTAATCTAAAGATACAAGGCTCGACATGGGGGACACAGGTGTCACGTAAACTTGCGATCTTATTTCACGATGATATTCGTTATCGTGCTCTAGGTTATCGTCTGGAATTAACGTATGCATGTTGAGTAATGATTATAAAACCTGCACTATCTAGAAAAATAATATCGAGTTTCTTTTAAAAATCCAATTTTGTAAAACGATCGAGAAAAAATTGAAATCCCGAACACATCAGGCTGCGGTCAATCGAGACCAATCCGTGAAGCCACCTTTTGCCGCAAACGAGTTCGAGCGATTCGACGCCTTGTTCCAATTACGTCAATTGCTCAACGTTGCCTGTGTTCCAATTTTAAGTTTCAACTTTCAACTGTTACAAATTTTTCTGTCGATAACAAAGTTTGCAGACAAAAAGTTTACTATGCTACTATGAGGCTAGAGCTTCTTTACAAAATTGATGACAAAGTGAATTATTATTTTATTTTATACTTCATCCGCTCGGACTTTGTTTACTCCGCACAGCTCCTCCCCCGTAGGTGATAGCGTGATAATATGTAGCCTATATGTTGACCCGACCTGTTAGTAATATTCATGCAAAATTTGAAGTAAATCCATGCAGTACTTTTTGAGTTACCCGGACATACATACAGACAAACAGACAAAAATTCTAAAAACTATATTTTTGGCTTCGGTATCGATTGTAGATCACGCCCCAAGCATTATTTAAAAAAATATTCAATGTACAGTTTTGACTTTCCTACGATTTTATTATATGTATAGATACGTGAAATATAAAATTTATACGTATTTTTGCATTACGTGATAAACAGTAAGTAAAAAAAACACTTTAACAGCGGAATTTAAGAGAGTCGATGACAATATACAAGAAAATAATGAAGTTATTATATTATATGAAAATAAAAATATTATATTTCAAAATGTTTCGTTTTTAGGGTTCCAAAGTAAACTAGGAACCCTTATAGTTTCGCTATGTCCGTCCCTCCGTCCGCACGATAGCTTAGAGATCCTTATTACTAGAACTAATTTGACACGAATATATATATATTAGTCACGTCAACGGAGTGGCAACATAAAATCTTGAAAAATATTTTTTTTCAAGATTTTATGTTGTAGGAGAGTCGAAACAGGCGCGTTAATACTGGCGTTAACTCTGGAGCATACACTTTAAGCACAATAAAAGGGGTGCCATCCGGCTCACTGAACTTGTGGACGTCCAAGGAAAACAGTGCTTTACGCACAGAAGACTGCAGGAATAAAACATTCGCACTGCGGGATGGTAGGCGGTGCATTCCATTGGTCGTCCAGAGTCGAGTTTACCGGCTACCTTACCTTCCGAATCGGAGCATGACAATGACAAACATTGACGCTATTGCGGCAGGAATAGATAAGGCAGTGGTACCAAGTAGTAATTACGAAGGTAGACACGTATAGACAATCAGTCTCCTTTTACGACCTGCCTGGCTGAACGGCAGCTGATCTATTCTTCAAAATAGCCCGGACCAACACGGGGGAATTACTCGTATATTATGATCGAATAAACTATCAAATAATGTCTTTGACGATAAGACAGGGTTTTGTTACTTACCTTATAGTATTTGGTATTTTTATAGGACAATGGGCCTCCCTGTCGTTCCCACCAGTGTAACTTCTGTAAACCAGAATCAACTGCAGCAACCGTCTTGATAACCGTTGAGTTGAGAGCTTAAGGTACCTTGGGGATAAAAGTTGCCGTGGAAGCTGCAACGAAATTAATTAGATGATTAGACATAAGAGGAGTACGAAAATACATCCCTTTTATCTTAGTATATGAATATGTCGTGGCAAGATCGCAGAATTGACCACTTCATGAAATGGTTGAGAATTGAGAGAGATAGAAATACCACAATTTCATGAAACTTTTCACTGTCTATTGACCACATCATGATGTACTTTGATCAGATCAATGATGAGAAATCGTTTATCGATATAGTTAACTAAATGTGGGACTACTTCATGAAATGGCCAAACTTAATTGATAATATTTACAATAGCTACCGATGTGTCAACATGGCCGCTGTATAAACATACCGGGACATCGCGGCTTCCTTTACCATGTGTTATCTAATACCTTTAAACGAGCAATTCATATATATATATATATATATATATATATATATATATATATATATACATATATATATATATATATATATATATATATATATATATATATATATATATATATATATATATATATATTCACAAATTAGGGGTTTTTCGGGTCAAGGAATTGATCAGTCCAGGACAGGACAGGTCCAAGAAAAGCTCGGTTCCCAAGATATGGGTATTTGAAAAACCGAGCAAAGCTCGGTTAACCAGGTACAGGAAAAAAAATTATTTATTCTATAGGAATCGATTTATCAAGGTTCCAGGTCCAAGAAAAGCTCGGTTCCCAATATATGGGTATGTGAAAAACCGAGCAAAGCTCGGTCAACCAGATATTTTAGTAATGACATGAAAACTATGTTGAAAGGACTTTTAGTATTTCCTAGCGTTCCTTATGTTTATAAATATTTGTCGCATTTAAAAATAATGAACAAGTTAATAATATATCCTGGATTTTTATGAAATATCTGATGGACATCCAACTTTCACGATATGGCCAATCGTGGACGTTAAAATCGTGAAACGTTAACGATTAAACAATCTAGTACATTTTAGTTCGCCACATCATGAAGTGCTACCATTTCATCAAATTCTCGAGCATTTCATGATGTGGGAAATTTTGCTATGATGTATATAATTTACGAGTCACGTTTTACTCCGAAACTACTGAACCTTTTACCGGTAGGAGGGATACGCTGTGTCGCGCTCCCGGTGGCATGGGTACCACCGTCTTGCTTATTTCTCCCGTGAAACAGCTTTACTGTGTTTCGGGGAGAAGGGCAAGACAGGCAGTGTAATTACTGGCACCGAGCATGCAACACGCGAATGGAATACATGGGCTAGTTCCAGCCCAGATATCCTTGTTTTTGTTCCATTTTTGTTCATTGGCGTCGTCAACTACTTACCATCAGGTGGCACGTCTGCTAGTTTGCCTATCTCAATAACATAAAAAAACCTATTTCAATAAAATGTCGTAGATGTCTACTGCTGAGTCCAAATTAAAAGACATGTAGGATAGTTTTTATCTCAATTAACCTCGCTCCCCCCTCCAAAATATTCAATACAATTAATTTTATGGCAAAACAATGTTGGGCGGGTCAGCTACTTAGTTTAAAGTTTTAGTTTATTTAGTGTTTATAAAGTAAGTATTAGGTTGTAGTGACTTGTAGGAAAAACCGGAAACTTTATAGGGTCACTCGTGTGTCTGTGTTTTTGTCTATCTGTCTGTCCTTCTGTCACAGCCAATTTGTTCCGAAACTATTGAACCAACTTAGATTAAAGTTGGTACTCATAACTATGTAAGTAAGCGACACGACATGGGCGCAAAAGACGACGATAAGTGAATTTTAAATATTAAGTCCAATTTTGGCGGGTAAATTAGAAATAAAATTTTGGTCTCTGTCTTTTATTCAAAATCGCAATATGCTAATATATAAACATAAAAATGTATTAGCAATACATAGCTCTAACATAATACTTATAATTCGATGAACGTACTAAAAGTGTCAATTGGAAACTTTTAGTACGTCGATTGTGATGAATTGTAGGTCCCATCTGCACGGCAATGCCAGCCCTAGGGTAGAACGAGAAGAGTGATTCTTCTAAGATCCATGTACAAGGTGCTTTAGAACATCAAATTAGAAAAACAAATTAGAGCGAAAAATAAAATTTGGATGTAAAAGTTTAAAAAAGCTCTGCGGGCGCCATTTTACATTTGGTATGTTTGGTGAAACTGTTGACTAAAGGGGGCGAAACGACAACATCGCCCGAGTAGGTCCCATCTGCATGGCAGGGCCAGTCCTCGGGTAGAACGAGAAGAGAGATTCCTCTAAGCTCCATGTACAAGGTGCATTAGAACATCAAATTAGAAAAACAAATTAGAGCGAAAAATAAAATTTGGATGTAAAAGTTTAAAAAGCACTACGGGCGCCATTTTACATTTGGCTTGTTTGTTGAAACTGTTGACTAAAGGGGGCGAAACGACAACATCGCCCGAGTAGGTCCCATCTGCATGGCAGGGCCAGTCCTCGGGTAGAACGAGAAGAGAGATTCCTCTAAGCTCCATGTACAAGGTGCATTAGAACATCAAATTAGAAAAACAAATTAGAGCGAAAAATAAAATTTGGATGTAAAAGTTTAAAAAGCACTACGGGCGCCATTTTACATTTGGCTTGTTTGTTGAAACTGTTGACTAAAGGGGGCGAAACGACAACATCGCCCGATACTGATCAAGGACTAGGGCCGGCGCTGAATAAGGGACTTTGTTTCAAAGATTCTAGAAGGAACTCATAATCATAGCAGATTATTATAAGAGAGAGTTAATTCGAATACAGGCATTGTATAATCAATGACAATAAATGATTTACGATGTTCCATTAGTGCTATTGCTCAGATTTACAATAATTATCCAAATAGGTAGCTACTATGAATACCTTATTAATTCAAAACCTAAAGCAATCCATTTTAATATTCATTACCGAATTAATCTTGATTGTATTAATGATTTGCTCCAATTTGCAATGCAGATACAAATCATATTATTGTAATAATACGCGATTCCATGTCAGGGCTACCCAAGTTTTGAGATTAATATTTATTATTTCTCATCATTTTACTGGCGGAAATTCTATGCATTTGTTTAATTTCATAATTTGTGTAACCGAGGGTTCTCCTGGTTATCCAATATCTATAGTTTCATATTAATATTACTAGAAATAAGATTCTAATACAAAACGTATCTTCTATCGATTTTAACTTGTTAGTTTTATAATAGATATCGTTAGTAGTAATAATTTTTTTTTTAATACAAATTGTATCTTCTATTTTTTTAAGGTCTGTAAAATGGTATTTTATGGTAGATAACATATCTAGACATGAATTTAAACTACTACGTCGAAGAATAAACCTAAAAGTCCGATAATTTTTCAGTAAAATGTACCACAAAAGTGCATAGAAAGTGGCCTAGTGTAGGGCTCGCTTCGCTCGCCCTAATAAATGTAAAAATAACACTGTCTGTCTGTATGTGACGTTATCACGGCCAAACCGCTGGGTCGATTGTGATGAAATTTCATACAGCGACACGTTAAATTCTTGGGATGAATATAGGTAAAATTTTTTCTCATTTTTTACTTATTTTGTCCATACTTCCATACTTCTACTATTATTATAAATGTGAAATCTGACTGTCTGTTACCCTTTGTTAACTGCTGATCAGGTTTTGATAAATTGACATGGAGACATTTGAAGATCCGTGGTCAAAAACATAAGCTTCGCAAGATTTAGTGAGATTTTGCTCCACCCCCTTACGTAATTTATGGACTCCCCCTAACTAGACTCGTTAGTACACCGCTGTCACCCAAGCGGTGAACTTTTCTGAATATTATTTCAATAGTTTCGTTGAGGTTTATCTATTTATTATATTTTATCTATACATCTATACATCTTCTATACAAATAAATAAATTGGAGTGTCTGTTTGTAATATTAAAACAACCGGTTTTAACTAAATGCATATGGATGTATACACGGTACACATACCAAAATAACTTTTTTTTTTTTTACGATTTTTGTCTGTCTGTCTGTTTGTTCCGGCTAATCTCTGGAACGGCTGGACCGATTTTGACGGGACTCTCACTGGTAGATAGGTGATGTAATAAGGAGTAACTTAGGATACATTTAAAAAAAATCCCACGCGGACGAAGTCGCGGGCACAGCTAGTTAATTATATATGACGATTAACTATCGTGTCCTTTAATATGTAGCCTTTTACCAGTCTACCTGCATATTATACCAGCTGAGTCGTAAAAAACCACATACAGAAAGAGGGTGTTCACTGTTCAGTATTCAATTCTGATTCCTAATATGTAAAAAAAATAGGGAAGTACTTAATATTTGACCTAATTATCCCATAATAATATTAGATATCTTAGTTTTACTGCGTTTAAATTATTCGTTCATAAAATCAACTGCCGCTAAAGGAATCTTATCGTAAAATAAATTGTGATGATTAAACATGGACGCACTAGTTTCGACAGGGGATCTATGGATGAAAGACTATGACAATTCCTATGTTGATAACCTGATTTTCTAGTTGCGCGGGTAGCTAATAGTACTATGAATGTAGATACATTGTTTTTAATTTCGAACACATCGTCTATAAAACGTAAATATTCAGACGTCAACCCGACATAATGATTGCCCGAATAAATCAGTCTCGAGCGCCAATTTCCAGCCGACCTAGTATTACCCAATTTACACACCGAGGCTATTCACCAAGTGTTCACGTAACTGATTACTTAAATCACGAAAGCCTTTAGTTCGCCAGTCATTTTCTCATTGAATACACCATAATTATTTCTTGTAGGCAAAAATACGGCCTTGTCTTAAAGATTTTGAATTTCTTAAAAGGAAGTTATTGGTTTCACCCTGATTTTCATCTATCTTGACGTTTTGCGATTGTAGGAAGCTTCTCTGACGATGACGTCAGTACGTTTGTATGTACATATGTATACATAAAAATATATAAACATATTTACACTTACAAAAAACATTGATTCGAGGCTTTTGTAAAATTTCTAAAATATACTGAACCGAATCAGTTCAAATTTTTAGGAATTCTTAGTTTGGTGGAACCTAATCGAATACCACCGTGTTTCGATTGATTAAGCGGTTAAAAAATCATGAGAAGTTGACACATATGTATGTAGCTGTGTGTATATTAACCTCTCCTCTAAGTGGTAGAGATTTGCAACGTCTCGATCGGGTCTGGTACCACTACTTTACCTATTACTGTCGCAACAGTATTTCGCAAAAATATAATTATATATTATTCGTAAAAATATAAGAGATATTTTTATTGGTTATTTTTGAAGTAAACCTAGACACAGACTCACAACTTCTAAGAATTTTAATCTTATTAAAATGTTAACGCAACTTCACGTTAAACGAGCCTATTATTTTAAACAACGGAGCTTCTTTATAAAAGTTGGTTCGCTTCTAACGACAAGAAAACTCGATTAATTAAGGACGCCAGACTAATGAAGCGAAGTGCATTTAAACATTTTTTGTTTTGGTAAAAAGAAAGTTGGATTAAACAAGAGATAAATATCTTGTATTTGTTAATTACAACATAAAAGGAAATTTCTGCTTCATTAGAACTTATTTTCTGTTGTAATTAAAATGTAAAAGAATTGTTTTAAATTTATGTGAGAAGTTTTATAATTAAAAGGCTTTCATTAATAGCCCTATGTCTCGTTTTTGGTTTATGAAGGTTTCTAAGAGGACTATGGACTGCGGTACTCCTACCTTTAACAGTTGGGAGGAAGACCAGAGGCCTAAATCATGTAATCAAACCGCAATACAGTCGAAGCATTTAAGACCCTTACACATTTTCTTACATATTACGCCGCGTCGTAGGACATTTCGTGTGTGAGAGCCCTAAGCGCGTTGACTCAATTACGTGAATTGCGGGGCTGATGCCCTTCTACGCGCCATTTAGAGCCTCGTGGTATACGTACAGTTTGTCTCGGACCCCGACCACATATAACTTTATATCAGGCGTCGTGCCAGACTTTGTCAAATGATTTTGCTATATCGAAGAATAAAGCGTCAGTGCTCCGTGACATGTGTTTTCTCGTCTTTTCTAACACGTATTCCATGAGGTATACTTGTTGTGGGCATGAGTGGGCATCAGAGAATCTGAATGCTAAATGTGAGTTTTTCTTTTCGCATTCGATTGTGAGCGCGTTTCGAGTTTACTAGGAATTTGTATGTGATTTGTACAGCGCCATCTAGTGGTTAACTGGTTTCTCACGTTTACCACTAGGTGGCGCTGTACAAATCACATACAAATTCCTAATAAACTCCAAACGCGCTCACGATTGAATGCGAAAATAAAAACTCACACTTAGCACTCTGAACTGTTCGTCTATAGCACGGATTAAATGGATACGCCTTTCAAGACAATTTCGTAGTTAGTGTAACTTGCAAACAGGAATACAGAGTTATACTCGTTAACGTTGAAATAAAATGACTTCAAGGGTCATTTTTAAACCGTGTCATCTCATTAACTACGATAAAATCGTGCAACATATTTTATTTTTATTTCTTAACGATATATCTACAAATGTATGACATTTTTGACAGTGACAGGAGCGTTTCATCATATGCGCGGCGACACTTTTCCTTCCCAATGGCGTGTCTAGGAGTATTCGTGTGGTCTGTGGTCTATCGGGATATTCTCTTAATGGCTATTTTTAAACGAGCGAGTATAATTCGTTAGTATATTTTGCAAATTAAATAAATAAATATTCACGGGACAAATTACACTTACTGATCTAACCTCAAAGTAAGCAAATATTTGCTTGTGTTATGGGTGTTAATCAACGATACTAGTACAAAGAAATACATATATAAATACTAGAATATATATAATAAACACCCAAACCCGGAAATACAAACTTTTATACTCATCACACAAATGCTTGTCCCCGTCGGGGATTGAACCCGAGCCCTGTCGATTGCGTAATCAGGGTCGCTAGCCACTCGACCAACAGGCCGGTGCTTAATAGGCTTACCGGATGGTAAGTTACTTTTGTATTTCAATGACAGTCGCTTCTTTCCACTTGTTTGGGAACACGCAAGCTGCTAGTAATGCATTGAAGATGCATACCAACAAACCTATTATGTTATCAGGTAGTAGTTTTATTGCTTTATTGAAAATGCTGTCAGGCCCTGGTGTCCTTTTGGCGTGTCATCCTGGACCGACATAAGATATACCTAATCTAAACGAAAGTGTAGTGGAAGATATATCAATCACCAGCTTTTGCCCGCGACTTCAGAACCCTCGAGAACAGGCATAAAAGGTAACCTGTGCTCTTTTCTGTAGCATGCAAATTTTCATGACAGCCATTTGTGTTAACCAGTTAATAACTGACTTATATTTTTTCGTTCTAAACTATTTGTAAACAGTTATACCAGTCATCTGATGCAGAACTTAAATCAGAGGACTATAATTATTATTGAAATCAAATTCTATCAATTTAACAGTTCCTTTAAGCCTTAAAGGGTGAAAATCAATAAATCCTAAAAATCAATTAAAAAGCATAAGTACTAAATTTAAATAATTTAGAATTCGTAGAAATAAACAGATAATTTTTGATACAAACTTTAAAACCCCATTTTACCCTTTTACGGGATAGAATTTAAAAAAAAAAATGTTAAATACGTGTTTCATTACTTTTTATTCAAAAGCTAATTACCAAGTATCATTCATTAAAACTCAAAAATGACGATGCGAACTGTCAGCCCCTATTTCATCATCTTAGGGGATAAATTTCAAAAAAATCATTTCTTAATCCTTGTCTACATCATAAGAAAAACCCCTATAAAAAATTCAGTCTTCTTGGTCCACACGCCAGTGCCTTCACCTGTATGTCATCATGACGACGCGATGCTCCTAAAAAAGAAGACAATTTACCAGAAGTAATTTCAACCTCTGAAATCCAGAATTGGTTGACGTCTATTGAGAATTGTCTCAGCGAAGTGTGCTCTATTGCAACAAAGGGCAAATTAAACTCAGATCAAAAACTGAGAATAAATGGCTTATGCCGTAAAATAGCTCATGGTACTTCGCAGATAGCAGTGCAATACCAATCACTTAAGTTAAGAATCGTACAAGCTCACTCTACCATCAACACCCTCTCTCAGAAACTTGATGACCGAGCTGAAATGAACCAGCAATTACCCGACCTCAAAATAACCATTAAGGAGTCAATGAAACCAGCCATTCCTACTAAAGGTTTTTCCCGAAACTTATACGTCGTTTACATATAATAAAATCGTAGGAAAGTCAAAACTTTACATTGAATATTTTTTTAAAAGAATACATGAGGCGTGATCTACAATCGATTTCGAAGCCAAAAATATAGTTTTTAGATTTTTTGTCTGTTTGTGTATATGTATGTCAGGGGTAAACTCAAAAAGTACTGAATGGATTTACTTCAAATTTTGCATGAATATTACTTACAGGTCGGGTCAACATATAGGCTACATATTATCACGCTATCACCCACGGATGAGAAGCTCTGCGGAGTAAACGAAATCCGCGCGAACGAAGTCGCTGGCAACAGCTAGTACAATATAAATTCATGCGTTTTGCTATCGGCAATCCATGGTACGTTCGGAAAATAGATCTACACAGAGACCTAGAATTACCGACGCTACATAAACATTTTCGCCGTGTTGGCCCCGGCCTCCTTTGTAGAATAGGCCAACTGCCGTTCTGCCAGGCAGGTCGTAAAAGTCGACCGATTGGCTATCGAGTCACTACCATCGTGGCTACTAGGTGGTAGAGTTCTGCATTGTCTCGCCCGGGTCTGGTACCACCGCCTTACCTATTCCTGCTGCAATAGCATCAGTGCTTGTCGCTGTCGTGTTCCGGTTTGGAGGGTAAGGTAGCCGGTAAACTTATGCATGTGGCATTATACCTCGCCACAAGATAGCAACGCACCATTAACATCTTTGGTGTCTATAGGCGATGGTTGACTCTTTCCATCAGGAGACCCATCTGCTTGTTTGCTTTCTTATGACATAAAAAAAAAATTAAAGAAACGTCAGCACGTCACTTTGAAAAAGCGATGAGACACTCAAACCCTCTGGTGAGAACTGCGGCAGACTACGTCGCGGCCGCGGTCACTGATGATAAACATAGAAGGCCACGTCACGTCCTATGCGATCCTGACGATCCCATCACAATATACACTTCACAATTCACACGCACACGCACACGCCAAAGTCGCCGCCGGCGGCGACTCGGCCCAATCTTTCGGTCCGCCAACACTCGACACTCCGGTCAAGAGCCATTAACGAGTCGAATACCTGATGCCACTTACTCTCCCACCAATCGTCAAGATACTGCCTTAAGCCGAGGTTCGGTCTCACAGGAGACACCATTAGGGCGGGCTCTTAGCCCACTTAAATTCTGGCTGAGCAGTTTGCTCGCCCCAAAAGCCCGGTTTCGCAGTAACGGCTATTTGGACCGACTGCTTAAGTTTATTTCGAAAAAAAATAATTGCCGATGTGGTAAAAAAGAGCAGCACAGACTTCATTCAGCAGTTAAACATCAGCCCTCTTGCCATATATCCAAATGATAAGTTAAAGACAAAAACATTAGTCCAAAAAATTATATGACAGGAACCGGGAACAGCTTAAGTTACACGTAAGAGGTCTACGCAAGACAAGATATGGCAGAGTCATAATCAGCACAGACACCAAAGAGGACATTGAAAAGCTGAAAAAGTCGGCGTAGCTGTCTAATTCCGGCCTTATAATGGATGAACCACGTAAACGGAGGCCTAAAATTGTGATAGTGGGAGTGCCTGCATCGAACGCAAGAAAAAGAAGTTTTTACTTGTTTGTACCTCTAAAATTTGGGTGAAAAATCTCAAGGTCAATTTCTGGAAACCTTCTTCTTGTCCTCCATTAAGCTAAGCCATCGGGTAAACGGGATGCTGAGACCTGTAACTATGTAGTATGTAGTCGAAACTGTTATTATTGCGTAACAGGAACAAGAGTAACAGATATCTTGTTTGACCTGTTATATAAATAAATTGGGGTATCACCCAAGACTAAATTTATTTAACTGATTTTGTGTGGAATGTGGATTAGATCCTTGAAATCCTTCTTCATGTAACTACTAAAAGTACTAACTAGTAACTACTAGAGATGAGTCGTAAATACTAGAACAGGTACGAATACTAATTTTCAGAATTTGTGTACTATCATTTAGAATTTATCATACTCAGCAGGGGGGGGGTCTTAGTTTTTGTGACGAAATATTTCTAGGGGGGGTCACAAAAAGTGTGACACAGCTTGACAATGGGGGGGAGGGGGTCAAAAAAAAGCTGATTTTAGTGTGACGTATTTTATAAACGGCCCCTTTAGAACAGCAGTGGGTATATTATTCAATGGAGTCCCGAACAACAAGGGGAAATCTTCATAATAAATAGCTCTAATTCTTATTATTCCTGTTATCAAGTATATATATGTATATACATATACATACATATAGGCACAAAAATTCTTTGACAGCAGCAAGTCCAGTGGTAATATTATACGTCATTTCTGTATACGCTCCTTGCTCTCTGAACTACTGCTCACTTTGAATGCGTCTGGCAAGATGACAGAACCGTCGAATCTGTCCGGCTATTACGTAAACATACATTAATAGGCCCCCAAAAAATTATATATAAAATTTAGGTTTTATAATATAACGTATTATTATAAATTATGATAGTTTAAGGGTGTCCGGCAGAGGGTTGCAACCATACTAACTGTCTGGCAATGAGCAACGCGAGTTTTGATATTATTATGAATCAAATATAAAAAAAATTAGTTTTATTTTATGATAAATTTGAGATGGAATTTTATACACCTTTGTTACCTGTTACCTGCCAAAGCCACCGCTGCCTCAGCTTCATGGGTGGGGATAATTCTTACCTGTACTAGGGACACACATAGAAAAATTTTCAGCTTTTATTAAAATCCGAAGGTCTGGCACTCACGGGCTCTTGCTCTATAAGTATTTTACGATACTAAGCAGCACCTATTCCATTTTTCACAAGACTAAGTCCGTATAGTCCTGTAGTCTAGTAGTATTATAGTACTCATCGTATTTGCTGCACTGTTTCCTTTACTCTTTTGTGAAAACGTGTTTTGCTATGTTGCTCACCCATGACAAAATGCTAACGAGATGAAGCAATATGATTTGTATACTATTTCCCGCTCTCACAAGAGTGAGATACCGTTATACAATATATATGCTCCGTCCCGGTCTCTCGCTAGGTAAGGCCGACCGCCGAGCTAACAGCTGAATACCGGTTTATACGTCATAATACGCGATACTCGATCAAATACTTCATTGAGAACAGGTACAGAGATCGCGTCCGATATCGATCAAGTATCATAGTCTTTAAAGTATCTAGTATTCATACTTTGGAGTATCTAGTATCATAGACTAACCTAGTATTGTGGACGTGATTCCATCATAAAGTTTTTTCAGATTACGTGTTTGTTAATGGCTGAAAAGGCTGTTGTTAGTATTTAATCAGTGACTCTGAACTTTTTATTTTATAATTAGGTATAATAATGGTGCCTAAACGTAGCAATATCGTTTGGGAACATTTTGAAGATAAAGGGCAAAATATGGAAGAATGTAAAATATGTAATGTGTAATTAAGTTCGGTATCGAATTATAGAAATCGTTTAGCGAAAAAACATCTAAAGTCGGGGTATAAAAATCTGAAAAATCGCGATACTTAGCTTAAAACCTAGTTTTATTTGTGTAAATATCTCGCGTGTTAGAAAATATTATAATATTCAATTACTTTAAAAACACATACGTATACTGATTGTTCATAGTATCAATTTCACAAAATAAGATCATAGTATCGTTAGGACTAGGTGGACTAGGTGGAACAGGTATTTGGATCACGTATTTTTACAGACTAGGAAATAGGAATAGATGGCAGATGCACCTAGTCTCTGATTTACCTAGTCCGACCCATCTCTAGTAGTAGTGAGGCGTATTTATCGTAACAGATACAAATCACAGGTATTCGTAAATACTAGATAACAATTGTTCCTATAATATCAAATATCTGTTCCTATAATATAAATACACATACACCTGCATTATTTATTATTATTATACATTTATTTATTTTTCTTCTGCAAAATTTTATGGATACTCTTAGTCAGCTTAATGATAGTTTTATTTCTTGCTCTACGTCAGATGACGAGTTTCTTAGTGCGGTAAGTGATGCATCCTCGTCAGCAAACACTACAGTAAATGATGATATTTCATCAATTTTTTCTGAATACACAAATAATCTTAATATTGTACACATCAATGCCCAAAGTATTCCTGCTCATTATCCGGACCTTTTAGCAACTTTCAGTAGCAAACACATTGACGCGATACTGGTATCGGAATCATTCCTTAAGCCATCTTTACCGTCTCATCAGTTTTCATTACCTGGTTTTATTTTAATCGAGAATGATCGCACTGGCAAGGGGGGTGGTGGTCTAGCAATTTATTTGCGTTCTAATATCCCTTATAAAATTATTACTTTGAACAAGTAATAGCGCATATAATGAAACTGCCGAGTACATTATACTTGAAATCACCCGTAATTTCTCTAAAATCCTTCTAGCTGTTTTATATAGCCCTTCTTTACATATAGATTATTTTAATTCTCTGGAGAATCTGCTACACGACTACTGTCAATACATGTTTATTAAAAAATGATAATCGTGCAAATAAAGTTCTTAATATTTTATCTTCTTTTAACTTGCATCTTCCTCCATTGTCTGCCACTCATAAGTCGCCAAATTGCTTGCCTTCACTCCTTGACTTAATTATTGTGTCACAGCCACATTATATTAAAATCCATGGTCAATTTCCATCTTGCTTCTCATATCACGACCTTATATACCTGTCGTATAATATTCGTTCCCCCAAAAAGAAGGCTGAGTATACCTTTCGTCGCTCTTTTAACAAAATTGATAATGATGCGTTAGTCAGAGATGCCTGTGCCTTAGATTGGTCCTCCGTATTTTGTAGCTACGGTATTAATGAGGCAGTATTAAATTTCAATAAAAGTATTATAAGTCTATACGACAGAAACGCTTCTGTAAAAAAAAAATAAGAATCAAACATAACCCTTCACCTTGGCTGACTGATTCTATCAAAGGTGCTATGTTAGCAAGAGATAGAGCTCACAGACGGTTTAAAAAGCATCCTTCTGATGACAATTTTTCGGAATATAAGTGCCTTCGTAACAAGTGCAATAATCTCTGTCGCACTGCCAGGCGTCGTTACATTCACGATACTATAGCAAGTTCAAATCTCAAGATATGTGGAGGTTTCTGAAATCTCTTATTGTCGGGAAGGATCCTGTTCCTAGTAATAACTGTATTGATATCAACGTTCTAAATTCGCATTTTACTACTCCTCCTTTGACTCTAGATGACAATACAAAAGTTAATACTCTCAATCATCTGTCCACCTTTGCTCGCCCGTCATGTTCCTTTTCATTTGTGCCGGTCACCGAAGTGGAAGTTGAGAAGCATGTACGTGCTATCACTTCAACTGCGGTTGGAATCGATGACTTGTGCTCCAAAATGTTTATTCTAATCCTCCCTCACATCCTTTCTGTTTTTCGATACATTTTCAATCTTTCCCTATTGACTAATACGTTTCCTTCTTTGTGGAAATCTGCTAAAGTCATTCCACTCCCTAAGAACTCTAATCCGACTACTGTTTCAGACTTCCGGCCTATCTCAATATTACCATTTCTCTCTAAGGTTTTGGAGCACATTGTCCATTCACAATTATCTGAATTCCTCCGTTCCAATGATCTTTTGAACCCTTTCCAATCTGGATTTCGTCCGGCTCATAGTACTGTTACAGCTTTAGTTAAAGTGTCTGATGACATCAGAATGGCTATGGACTCACAATGCCTTACTGCGTTAGTACTGCTGGATTTTAGTAGCACTTTTAACTCTGTCGATTTTGACTTGCTAATTGGCGTACTACGCTCGCTTAATTTCTTGCCTTCAGCGTTGAGTTGGTTTGAGTCTTACTCGCACGGTCGCTCACAATATGTTTTTTTAAATGACGCTCGTTCAAATTGGCGTGACATTGTTGCGGGTGTTCCGCAGGGCTGTGTTTTATCTCCTTTAGTTTTTTCTCTATTTATTAACACAGTCACTTCAATTATAACTTCGAATTTTCACCTATACGCCGACGATTTACAACTATATCGCCACTTTACTATCGTGGATGCAGCGAAAGCGTTAGAGTCCGTGTCCTTAGAGTCCTTTTAGTGAATCCGTGTAAATCGAAAGCTATTATAATAGGCAGTCGCCAGAATCTCCAGAAAATTAGTGATATTAGTTTACCCCAGATTCTTTATAATGGCACCCAAATACCTCTGTCCTCCAAAGTTACAAATTTAGGAGTCATGTTTAGCTCGGATTTATCATGGGACAGTCACATAAATGCTATAAGTAAAAAAATTCATTATACTTTCCACTCTCTAAATTTGTTAAAAAATTTCTTACCTATAAAAACTAAAATTTCACTAGTGCAGGCCCTTATCCTTCCTATACTAGATTACGCAGATACATGTTTCCTCGATGCTACTGAAGTGCTTTTGAATAAACTTGAGAGGCTCCAAAATTCATGTATCCGGTTTATCTTCGGTCTTCGAAAATTTGATCATATTTCAGCTTTCAGAGCCCAACTCAAGTGGTTACCTATCCGTCTTCGCAGGAATACTCATATTCTTTGTTTTCTTTTTAATATTCTATACAATCCAGCTGCGCCTAACTATCTTCGCGATCGTTTTGCCTTTTTACATTCATCCGATTCTCCATGTCGTTCCAACCTTAGTACCATTCTTAAATTTCCTGTATCTCACTCCCAGACCTATTCACGGTCTTTTACGGTGTATGCAGCTAAGCTATAGAATTAGCTTCCTCCATGCATACGCTCTAGCCCTTCACTGCCAGTTTTTAAAAAACGTCTAAAAGAATATTATCTGACACTTTCTTGATTTTAATAGTTTTACTGCTAAGTTGTATTGTGTGATTTCCTTTAATATTATGTATGTGGTTCATGTATAAATATGTTTAGTGTATGTGCATGTGTGCAAACACATCTATGTATTATTTTATTTGTTGTGCACTATGCCTTCCCATATATTAATCCATACTCCACATTTCGGGTTAGCTGGAAGAAATCTCCGCCAGTAGAGATAAGCTCACCTTTTGTGCAATTTTGTTATCCTTTTAAGTGTGTATTCTTGAATAAGTGTACAATAAAGTATTAAATAAATATATAAATCTGTTGAAAAATATCAGTCACAATACTGAATCACAATCTGCACTATGTTCTTCAGTCACAGTAGGTACTAGATACTAGGTACCTACTCAATAACAGATATTCGTGTTACCTGTTCTTCATATGTATTAGTCTCTCGCTCACACCCGCTTAATTGAATCTTGCTAAAACGAGAAGCACCTAGTATTTATTATCCGAAAATTCAAATAGTAATCTTTTATAACAAAATATCTTCCTAGAATAGTGACAACTATTTCTAGTCGTATAATCTGTTATTTGTTCCTGTTCCTAATTTTCAATTCGGAAACACTGCAAGATATGTTGAAATATTACGTCCTTTTGTAGGTATGTAAAAACAAAAAGGTCGATCTCAATTATTAGCATAAAATTATCAATATAGGTACTCGTATAAAATCTAAATAACGGTAAAATATTTTTTCTTCGTAGTAAAATTACAACAGAAATTATTTGAAAGTTCGAAACGTTTATATAATAGCGCGTTTCCGAACGTCTTTGTTAGCATTGACGCCATTGGCCACAAAATGTTCAACGTAACTACGACTTTATGACTTAACTATAAAGGTGATATTAATTAGACACCCAGGTCATAACGTTTCCTTAGTAATTTG
This sequence comes from Apodemia mormo, assembly GCA_036924255.1. Classification (NCBI taxonomy): domain Eukaryota; kingdom Metazoa; phylum Arthropoda; class Insecta; order Lepidoptera; family Riodinidae; genus Apodemia; species Apodemia mormo. The sequence continues at coordinate 40,317,368 of JAUPFN010000005.1, read as the reverse complement.
TTTTCTATCCCGTTTTTCGGATTATGTTCTTTCGATTTCGTTTTGAATTTACTTAGCGAAAACAAAAAATTGTTTTGTAAACAAAAGGTTTACTAGCGCGAATAAAAATACTTAGTAGGTATTCATATTCTTTTTGTATATATAGGTAATAAATTAAGCAGTTCTGATAGGATATGTTTAGCTATTAAATTTAAATAATTTAGGTTTAAGTTGTATAAAAGTTTTTATAATATTAGTTCAGCAAAATGGCAAATGTAAATAAGAGAAGACAGTGTTGTGTGTGTGTGTGTGTGGGACAATTTTGTAGATGTAGGTGGGCACTATGCGAGCTGCAATATATCTATGTAAGGCTTAATTATCTTTTGATCATCCGTATTTGCAAAAACATATGAATAAAAAGCATCCCACGGTTCGGGATATTAGCAGAACCTAGTTATATTTATTATAATGTTTTTTTAATATTGCTTCGGCATTTTTCAACCTATCGGCTATCAATTATGTAGCTAAAATCGAACTTTAGATCACAAAAATTAAATTGAATGCCATTTGAAAAATCAAAATTGATCATCGTTTTCAAAATACCTACACGGCTTTTAAAAAATCAATATAGCCTACTGTGATTTTTAACTAACTCTCTATGTAGATATTTGAACTAAAAAAATATATTATTATGCTTATAGTTTTGTCTCATTTTAGCTTAAAATACCTCATATTAGTGGGAAGTTTCAGGTATGGCCTGCAGGGTTAACCGTTTACACATTTTTAAGATTATATCAAACAATAATCAACTAAAGTAGGGCTAATTTAAAAGGTCACGTTTGTCAGATCTTAAATCTAGGAATGTGAACTGGGATCTAAAACGCAGTAGCTCCATATAAACTTGTACGTGTCTGGCGTCTGCCAAATGTCGTCTACTAAAATGGCCTTAGTACTCACTACTCTCTACTCACCACAGAGTACTTTGTAATATGCTACTCACATATTTTGTACTGTACGTGAATTATTTACTGAGACCGTGCTTGGAAAAATAACAGGCTGTTCTTTAATAACAGATAATGACATCTGTTATTTTTAGTAACAGTAACAGGCTCAACACTCAACAGATATCTGATTCGACCTGTTATAACCCAAGTAGCGGTATGTAGTTCACGAATGAATCCTTCAAATGAAGTACTTCATTTCAAATACATCATTACTTCATTAGTTCAGTTGAATTTCATTTAGTTCACTACTTCATCTAGTTCTAGTCCATCGTGATACATAAGTAATCTGTGCATCGTGGAACGCCGAACGTCAGACAAATGAACGAAATACGAATTGAAGTACGTTGACTGACCCGAGCACTGGCGATGGCTGATCGTATTAAACGAATCTTACCGAGCTTACCTACACACACGCGCGCGATTTGCTATCCACATCGCTATCACATATTATATTTTGTACTGATACCTCTCAGTCATCGGATTTTAGGCGAAAAGTTATTTATGACCTTTATTACATTACGTTAAAGTACATTTCAATTTCATTACTGCATTTGTTTATAAATGACAATAATATTTATTTATAATCCCATTACAACTATTTTGTACATTTTTTTATGTCATAAGATAGCAAACAAGCAGATGGGTCTCCTGATGGAATCAACCATCGCCTATAGACACCAAAGATGTTAATGGTGCGTTGCTATCTTGTGGCGAGGTCTAATGCCACATGCATAAGTTTACCGGCTACCTTACCTTCCAAACCGGAGCATGACAGCGACAAGCACTAACGCTATTGCGGCAGGAATAGGTAATGGGGTGGTACCAGACACGGGCGAGAAAATGCAGAACTCTACCACCTAGTAGCCACGATGGTAGTGACTCGATAGCCAATCGGTCGCATTTTACGACCTGCCTGGCAGAACGGCAGTTGGCCTATTCTTCAAAGGATGCCGGGACCAACACGGCGACAAACGTAATTGATTTTGAAAAATATAGTCAAAAGATACTGTAGTAATTATTTTGTAGTTGAATAAACAATTCTGTACTTGAATGGGAACGAGTTCCAAATGCCAAACGAAATCAAAGGCCATGGTATGATCAACTGAACTAAATGGACTACTGAAGTAGGTGAAGTCAATTAACATTGACGAAGTGAAGGAGTTAAGTATTATGAGACATTCTGCGCATGTCTCATAATACTTTACACTGACTTTCATTCATACATTAGATGGACTAGATTAATCATAAAATTCACTGAAGGAAATGAAGTACAGTACCCGGCGATAAATATTGCACATCGACCTTTGGAAAGAGACAATCGGCTAATTTCAGCTTCGTAGAGCGTTATCTCTGTCGCACAAAATACAAACAGTCCGGTACCTATTAGGAGCTGTTAAAACAAGTATGATTTGCTTCTTTTGATATTTTTATTCTTTGTATAAAATACACTAATTTTTCTATAAGTGATGGCTTTAGGTTGGGGTAAAATAAAATAAAAAAACATATTTACATTATGTTTACGTATTTAATTATTTTGGAACATTACAGCGTTAGTGTACATAATAAACAACATTATACCTATTGCTAAAATGAGACATTGCAATAAAAATAATAATAATTCTAATTCTCAATTACTTCCATTTCACTATCTGTGCTCTCAAAGAGGTCAATATCACTGCCACTATCAGCCGTATTTATTACTAATCTATCAGTGTAATTGTCTAAACTGTGTTGAATGCTTCTATATTCATTCTCACATTTGATTGCATGATCGCAAACCTTTTTCCACTCTTCAGCGCCGATCATGTTTACTTTTTCAGTCAATAATGTTTTTACTGTAGTTAAGTTCATACCCACATTTCTAGAGGCTACATAGCCATTCAGTTGAGACCATATATTTTCAATTGGATTAAAATCCGGATGATATGATGGCAATCGCAACACAGTGTGCCCATGTTCGGCAAGTACTTTGTCCACAGAAAACTCTGTATACCTCTCCTTGTGCTGACATATAATAGCGTAAATCTGGGTTTTTGTTAATTTTGGATCAACTGGAATTTCATGTCTGTTTAACCAGTTGATCATTTCCCGTTTAATGGTGTTTGAGTTGGGGGGTCTCTCAACATATTTGTTGTGATAGGGTGCGTTGTCGATAACTAGAACAGAATCACTGGGTATATTTGGGATTAATTGGTTAACCAGCCATTTCTCATAGTTATCGTTATTCATTTCATTGTGATAGTCACCTGTAGTGTCCGTGGATTTATACGTTAAAAAAGCACCGGGTACAAAGCCTTTTTCATTTCCCGCATGAACTATTATCAAACGTTGACCTTTTGAAATTGGCTTTTTTACTCCTTTTTTCTTATCGTCACTCCAAGATTTCCCTTTAGTGTGGGATGCATGTATATATCTCATCCATGTAGACGATATTTTTTCCTATTTCGCGAAATTTGCGTATTTTATCAAGGTATTCCATTCTTTTGAGACTAACGTCTTTTCCATTAGAATTTTTCGATTATCTTCCATTTTAGTGAACTGAAATCCCATGTCATGAAGTATTTTTCTCAACGTTTTTTCAGACCCATTGTAATTAATAGCTTCAGATAATTTAGCTTTTAATGATTTTATTGTTGGCAGTTCATTAAATCGTAAGTGAAAATCATACACCATTCTTCGAACAACATCGTAATCAAAATCGTCCATATCCAAACGAAATTGCTTTTTTGGTCTCCCTTTTTTTGGAGTGCTGAACTTAATTTCAGTCGAATGTGTTTCAGTACTGACTTCGTTTAATATATTGTTCAAAGTTCTTCTTGAAATTCCAGTGGCATTTGCAACTCGCTCTTGAATCTTCTTAAAATAACAACTTACATTTTCATCTACTTTTTTTTTAAATCTATCAGCTTCGCTTACAAAGTATTTATAAACATTGTAGATAATTTCACGTGACTGACCTCGTAAAGGTTTCCCTCTTTTTCCGAAAGATGCCATATTACAACTTTAAATTATTTAAATTTGTGGGTGTTATCAACTCTTAATATATATATTTTGATCGGGACGCGACTGCACTCTATCGTACTTGAACAACGACTGACTAAACGTCACATAGGTAGTGTGGGACAGAGATAACGCTCTACGAAGCCGAAATTATCCGATTGTCTCTTTCCAAAGTTCGATGTGCAATATTTATCGCCGGGTACTGTACTGAACTAAACCAATGAAGTACTTCATTGGGCGAAAAGAAGTACTTCATTCATTTCATTTCATTGACACATTTTGCGCATGTCTAAACCCAAGTCTAATCTCTATTCTCTAGTATCTATCTACGTCCATTTAACTTTAAACAGCACTTAACAGTGTGTTGTCAAAAATTATATAAAACTTAAATATTGTAAATGAGCAGTAACTTACATCTAAGTGGCATCAGCTTTACGTTAACAACTTATGCGATTGATAACCTGATTGAATATTGTTCAGCGCCATCTAGATTAGGTGCAATAAATTCTTTCAGTTTCATTCAAGGAACTTATATATGATAACTGGAATAGTTACCAAGCAATATTTGAAAAATTAAAAAACTAAAAACACGCTTTAAAAAAAAACTAAAAAATAGAAAATAAATTTTAATAAATTTAATATTAAGAACAGTGTTAAAAATTTCAATAAATATAAATTAATAATAGTGTGAATAAAAAAGTAATATTTTATTTAAAAAAAAGCGTGGGGTGCTTTTTAAGATATTATCGAAATGATAATCACTCTACTCAGATCTGTCAATAAAATATTTATAACTATTGACACCATGCACCCCACGCTTTTTTAAAATAAAATATATTTTTTTATTCACACTATTATTAATTTATATTTATTGAAATTTAAAACTATTCTTAATTTAAATTTATTAAAATTTATTTTCTATTTTTTAGTTTGTTTTTTTTAAAAGCGTGTTTTTAGTTTTTTTAAACTATTATTTATTTTCTACTTTTAGTTTGGTTTATTTATAATAGCTTGTTTTTTTTTTTTAAAAATTTTAAACTATTGCACGGCTCATGAAGCGAAGCATCAGAGAGTGCTGTAACACCTTTATGGTGTTACATACGAACTGGCCATTTTGTCGACTTTCAAATGTAGAACTGTGTAGTATGTAGAGAAAGAATAAATTGTTTTTAGAATAGGAGTCTCTTTTAAGATTTGACGTAAGATAGACGTCTCTGAAAATAAACGAAGATATATTACGAAAGTCTATTTTCTTAAAGAATCCCAAAAGGTCCTGCTTCGGATTAGTACCTCGAGCAGCCAAGCGAGTACCAAGAAGGTTCCCTGAAGAAAAGGGATAGTGTTGGCAAAGTAACACGTCTGGCACGTAGTACGCTGGGCGGCGTTACAAGTTGGCGGAGGCGCCGTGCAGTCGCGGTGTGCAGTTGCTGTGGGAAGTCGCTGTGTGAAGTCGCTGTGTGCAGTTGCTGTGGGAAGTCGCTGTGTGAAGTCGCTGTGTGCAGTTGCTGTGGGAAGTCGCTGTGTGAAGTCGCTGTGTGAAGTGGCTACGGAAGTCAAGTTCACTCGAAATCACCACGCTAGAAAAAACCAGGAGAGCTAAGTATTGGTGTCAGAGGGTAAGAGTTGAGATGGAGGCCATCAAGCGCTTCAACGGAACGCAAAACTTGGCGTTCGCTGAGTTTATTAAAGATTTCAAAACGGTCGCGGCAATAAATAAATGGGACATGGAGAGCTTACCGTTACTTCTGGGTCTATATCTCGACGGTCCGGCATTAGCATTTTATAAAATGATATATACCGACACGGCCAATTTCGATGAATTATGTAGAAAAATTGAAAACGAATTCCCCGTTTCAATAAATTATGTAGAACGATTTTATGTATCTAAGCAAGGCCGTGATGAGGAACTACTAACCTATTTTTACAGACTCAGCGACATCGCAGCCAAAGCTGAAATTTCAGACGTAATTTTTGTAAAACAATTCATCAAAACGATGTTACCCTCGCTAAAAGAAAAACTGGGGATGAGAGTGTATTCGTCGCGAGAAGAATTACGAAACACAATCATTCAATACAACGAGGTCTTTGGGGGTCAATTGAGAGCGAGTAACCTTCCTTTACAACCGCCAATGGGGGTACAACAGAAGGTGAAATTCAGGGAGGAACCAGACATCCTGCCCAATACGCCCATACGCTCACAGGCAGAACATCCACAGCCATCGGAAGTTTTTCACACGCCCCGGTATAATTTAAGGCCGAGACGTTATGAAAGAACGGCCTCAAACACACGTAATGATTTCAGACGCAGCCCGATGTCACCGAAACACCCAAACGTACAGGGACGCCGCCAAAGAAATGAAACGCGGGAGATGAGAGCTGCGTCCCAAACAGATGAAAATCTCCCGGCAGAAAGCAAAGGTTTGTCCAGTCCATTTATACAGGTCATAATTAAGGGTCATTCGTGTTCGGCGTTAATCGATACGGGAGCAGATATATCGTGCATGTCAAATGATCTCGCGGAACATCTAAAAATAACATTCAAAGATGATGCACCCAATAGGCATTTTGTAAAATCGCTAGGAGGATCGTTACTAAATGTGATAGGAAAGACGTGTGTAAATTTAATGATAGATAACAGTATTTTTGCGAATGAAATGTTAATAATAGAGAATATTAAAACTAAACTTATATTAGGTCGAGACTTTCTGAAAAAATATGATGCTGTAATAGACTTTTCAGAGAATTTCATATGTCTTAAACAGCGTTGCTATGTAGATTTCGTTAATACCTCATTACTACGAAATAATGATGATCGTTCCAGTAGGGACGGCTACCATAGTAACGTTATAAATAATAATGTCACTGATGTAAATAAATCATATAATTTGTTAAAAACAGATTACATGTATTATGTAAATTATGTAGAGAAAAATGAGGATAAATTATATCCGCACGTAAATTCTAACAATGAATGCGAAATGGATGAAATTAACATTAATCCGGAATTATGTAAAAAGCAAAAGAATATGTTACGAAATCTGTTTAGTAGGTATAGGAAATGTTTCGCATTTAGGCCCACAGAATTAGGTAGGTGTAAAATAACAGAAGTAGAAATAAAAACGGTAGACCAGGTAGCAGTACACCACCCGCCATATCGTGTTTCACCTAAGCAACTGGAAATAATCAATACACAAGTGAGAGAAATGTTAGACAACGGTGTCATTCGCGAATCTAAAAGCTCTTATGCTTCCCCAGTAGTGTTGGTGCGGAAGAATGATAACACATGGAGATTCTGTGTGGACTATCGTAAGTTGAATAAAAAGGTGGTGACAGATAGCTATCCATTGCCTATTATAGAGGACATTTTAATATATCTTTCAGGTGCCCACTATTTCGCTGATTTAGATTTAAATTCTGGCTATTGGCAACTTATGATTTCGGAAAGTGATAGGCATAAAACGGCATTTATCACACCGTCAGGATTGTATGAGTTTAACGTGTTACCTTTTGGCTTAAAAACAAGTCAAGCAGTATTTCAACGTACAATGGATAAGGTGTTAGGGGATGTCAAATACAAGAATGCCATCTGTTATGTTGATAATATATTAATATGGGGGAAAACTTTCACAGAATTTAAGGAAGCATTAGAAAAGGTGTTAATGCGCCTTAAGGAAGCGAATCTTACGCTTAAACCAAATAAATGTAGTTTTGGGTATGGAAAGATAAGTGTATTAGGGCATGAAATATCGGGGGTTGGTATTCGACCAGATAGCAAGAAATTAAAGGCGATAAAAGAAATGCCTGCACCAACAAATGCAAAACAGGTAAAATCGGTACTGGGAGTATTCTCCTATTACCGTAAGTTCATCAACAATTTTGACAAAATTGCTCTACCCTTAACAAAATTACTAAAGAAGGGGTCGAAGTTTTGTTGGTCCTCGGAACATCAAAACGCGTTTTCCATTATCATAGATCGAATGTGTAACCCGCCTATTTTAAGTCATTATTCTAGTGATAACGATGTTTTAACTAGGTTGTATATAGATGCTAGTGGAGAAGCTCTGGGATGTTGTTTAATGCAGGGAAAAATAGAGATGCATCCGATATCTTATGCGTCGAGGAAGTTGAGTGAGGCAGAAAAGAAATATTCCACTACTGAGAAAGAATGTTTAGGTCTGGTGTGGGCGTTAAATTATTTTAGGCATTTTTTATGGGGATTGAAGTTCCAAGTCGTAACCGACCACAAGGCGTTATGTTGGCTTAGAGATAGGAAGGATATGAATGGAAGGTTGGCGAGATGGTCACTGAGCATACAAGCATATGATTTCGATATCGTGCATTGTACAGGCAGAGAGAATGTGGTTGCCGACTTTTTAAGTAGAAACCCGTTGAATGTGGAGAGTATAGCTGAGAATGCTCAGAAAGAACAAGAGGATGGTTTGGAAGTATATAAATTAGAGGTAGTTAAGGTCCAAGAAGAGCAAGGGATGGATGAGTCATGTAGGCGTTGGTTATCCCGAGTAAGGATGAGCGATACCGGAGTATATAAGGGGTATGTTTTGAAAGAAGGGGTTTTGTGTAAGAGAGTAAAGCGTGGACATGTTATGAAAGATCTTGTAGTTATACCAAAGGGTTTGTTATGTGAGACCTTACAGGAACTGCATGACGACCCATGGTCAGGGGGTCACTTGGGTTTGGCAAAAACGTTGTGTAAATTCCGAAACAGTTATTATTGCGAGAATGCTGAGAGGGAGATTGAGAAGTATGTAAAAACGTGTAGGTTGTGTCAAGAAAGAAAAAAGGTCAAACAAGTAGCTGAACTACAACCTATAACTGTGACCCATATGATGCAAAAGGTAGGAATCGATATTTTAGGGCCTTTTAGAAAATCTTTAAATGGAAATAAATATATTATAGTATGTGTTGAATATGTGTCGAAGTATGCGATATGTAGGGCGGTACAAAGAGTTACGGCAGAGAAAGTGAGTGAATTTCTGATTGAGGAGGTGTTTTGTAGATACGGAGGTGTTAAGGAAGTAATTTCTGATAGGGGAGCAGTGTTCACGTCACACCTAGTAAAAGAGACTGTAAATCGATTTGGGGCAAAGTCGCGATTTAGTACGGCGTTTAGGCCAGAAACGAACGGGTTAGTAGAGCGGTTCAATAAAACACTGGTTCAAATGTTATCGATGTGTGTTGCCAGGGACCAACGGGACTGGTGTAGATTTGTGCCATTAGTATGTCATGCATATAACACTAGCAAACAATCAACCACTAAAGTTTCACCATATATGATGATGTACGCTAGGGAACCGATATTCCAAAAGCGACATGGGCGTAAATAGGGATAGTCAAAACCAAGAAGTAAATTATGCCGAGAGACATAATTTACAAGGTGCGGTAGTTCGGAAGGCCATACAAAATATTAGAAGGGCACAGGTTAGGCAAAAGAGATATTTTGACAAAAGGGCTAAGGTAAAGGACTTCTCACCGGGACAATTAGTATTAGTTTATACACCAAGACGGGTGGACAATAGGAGTTTGAAATTATGTAGGTTATATAAAGGGCTGTACAGAATAGTGGAAAGAATATCTAATGTAAATTATGTAATTACGAAGTTAAGCAATAGGAGATATAGAGATATTGTACATATAAATAGGTTGAAAGCATTTCATGTACGTATGTAAAAAAAAAAATATATATAGTGTATTTATAGTCATTCATTGTAATAAAAATTGTTACATGTTAGACCATTACTTTTGTTTGGGCTTATGTATGAGGATACTAATACTTGTATTTGTTTCATGTAATATGACGGGGCTCAACCAATGCTGTGATGATGGACCGAAGCTAAAAGAAAAAAGATGACCAAAAGAATATTAAATGAAGAAATGTCATATTTCATGTATTCCTCTCAAGTTCTTCTATTTAATAATAAACTTATGAGTATAATGTATACTAGGGACAGAGCCGCCTTAGTATGAAGTCGTAAGAGTCAGTATAGGTTAAGGGTTGAAAGTATTTTGAAGGAGAGTTCAACTTTGTAGTACGACATAGTCGACACAAAGGATATCTGTATAGGATATACATGAACTCGGATAGTTATGGGAGATATTATAATGATGGTATTAATATGATTCAGAGTAAGGAATATTTATGATCGTGATATATATATTGGGGCGAGCTCGATGTTGAGAGGAAGTAATACTTCAATCTTTTTTCTTTTGGTCCACCAGAGAAAAGAAGTTTGAATTGTTATGCCTTTCCATCTTTTATTATCTCTTATACAGCTAGAGCCCTTCAGGCTAAATTGTAATAAAATAAAAATGTTTGCGGTAGGATAGGTTAGGTGAGGGGACTGTGGTCTGTCTTTTAGAGGGGTTTTGGGAGACCAAAGTTTGTGCCATGGTGTGGTGGTAAATGAACAGAACCACACATGGGGCAAACTATCTTTTAGGAAAAGACAGTCCCACCAAAATGTACCTTCCCCTCGTAGGTAGGGCAATCAGGATAGGGATAGGTAGACCATATGAAGGTAGACAAATGCCCATCCAGTTTCAGCTGCTCCCACCTTGGGGGGTAGCTGATGTAACACCTTTATGGTGTTACATACGAACTGGCCATTTTGTCGACTTTCAAATGTAGAACTGTGTAGTATGTAGAGAAAGAATAAATTGTTTTTAGAATAGGAGTCTCTTTTAAGATTTGACGTAAGATAGACGTCTCTGAAAATAAACGAAGATATATTACGAAAGTCTATTTTCTTAAAGAATCCCAAAAGGTCCTGCTTCGGATTAGTACCTCGAGCAACCAAGCGAGTACCAAGAAGGTTCCCTGAAAAAAAGGGATAGTGTTGGCAAAGTAACACGTCTGGCACGTAGTACGCTGGGCGGCGTTACAGTGCTTTACGATCGAAAATTTTTTTCGCCTCATTTTGGCAATTATTTTTAGTGTTGTAGCCTTGTTAGTTAAGGGAATCAAGATATTTTGCATACTTTTATCGAGATAATTTAATGGAGATTAATTATATACTTTCTGAAAATTGACTTAGTGCAATAGAAACGGAAAAAAAAACATCAAAATAGGTCAAAAAATTTTCCTGTCCGTCATGTATGAAACTCCGGAAACACTGTAACCTGTGAAAAATCAATTATTTGAGTTAATTTTTTTTTAAATTCTAATCGACAATTGTAGGTCACCGAATGCGAATGGCTAATAAATTCAGTGTCGTTTAATTACAATTAATAAAAAACGAAAACTACAAGACTGTATATCTATATACATATATCCATGTAAAATTAACATGGATGGTGATATCATCAAGTCCTGTCTTATCGACTGTAGAGAAAAATTATAAAAAATTTTAATTAAGTTTCTTACCTCATCGACTATAGATGAAAATTATATAAATTAACAAAAATCATATTTCGCAAATTGAAAAATGGAATAATTTTATCAAATTAGTGTATTGTCATCGGTCCTCGATAAATCTTCAAAGTTTAAACGAAATCTGGCCGTTTAAAGTGGGTCAAAATCGCGCCCAAAAAAGTCGGTTACAAATATACAAACATACAGGTGAAGCTAATAAAAAGCGTGTGAAAAAGCGTGAGGTTCATGTTGACAATAGTTATTAATATTTTACTGACAGATATGAGTAGAAGGATTATCATTTCGATGATATCTTAAAAAAATCAAGCCACCCTTTTTTATAAAATACATTTTTTTTCTTATTTGTACAATTATTGATTTTTATTTATGAAATTTTTTTACACTATTTTTAATTCAAATTTATTAAAATTTATTTTCTATTTTTTAGTTTGGTTTTTTATAAAAAAAGTAGTTTTAGTTTTTTTTAAACTATTATTTATTTTTTACTTTTTATTTTGGTTTATTTATAAAAGCGTGATTTCTTTATTTTTTATTTAAAACTATTATTTGTTTTGTAGAATTAAAATTCTCCTAAGTATTCAATAATATGTCAATATTAGAGAATCGGCTAAAGATAATTATTGGAAATTAAAATTAACATCAAATCCTGTCTTATCGACTGTAGAGAAAAATTATAAAAAAAATTAATTTAAGTTTAAACCTTATCGACTATAGATGAAAATTATATAAGTTAACAAAAATCATATTTTGCAAATTGAAAAATGGAATAATTTTATCAAATTAGTGTATTGTCATCGGTCCTCGATAAATCTACAAAGTTTGAACTAAATCTGGCCGTTTAAAGTGGGTCAAAATCGCGCCCAAAGAAATCGGTTACAAACAAACATACAAACATAAAAACATACAGGTGAACTTATAATTTTATCAAATTAGTGTATTGTCATCGGTCCTCGATAAATCTACAAAGTTTGAACGAAATCTGGCCGTTTAAAGTGGATCAAAATCGCGCTCAAAGAAGTCGGTTACAAACAAACATGCAAACATACAAACATACAAACATACAGGTGAAGCTAATAAAAAGCGTGTAAAAAAAATAAAAATGTACTTTATTTCGTATTTATTCAATTTGAACCAGTAGTTTAAGAATTGTAACTTGTCAAACTTTCTTAATTTTGTCACTGACTGACTGACCGATCATCAAAAGTCTAAGGCACTTCTAGCAGACACAGAATCTTCAAATTTAGAATATAATTAGTGTTTAGTGTCTAAAAATTAAGGGAAAACCTAAAAATTTCAAAATTTCTGGCCAATTTTCTAGATAGTCTAACTGCACGAATAACTTTGTAATCCCATATAAATGTATAGGATTATAAAAAGTTATTTGCAGTTAATGAATCATTGTACTCGTATAATGGAATAATAGTCAGCCTTCAGCCATAGTCAGCCTTCCTTCAGCCGCTGAAACTGTGCAACATTCCCCTAGAAAAATATGACGAAAAAAAGGTTATTTGCACCTTGCACAATAGACTAAATAACTCGAAATTACCAATTACCATGAAAGAAAGAACACTAATAATCAAATCCGCTATACTATTATTAAATTGATGATTAATTTAAAAAACCTTTGAGTGCCTGTTGACGACTGCAAAGAACAATGTTACTCCAGGGAAGACGAGTGTGGTCCGAAATATTGCTCGCGCTAGGGACGCAAGTCAGGTACGCAAAAGGTGAATATCCTCCAGGTACACTTATGGCCCCAGTACACATGTTTTGTAATAGCCCATGCTTTGCAATGCACCACTGTAGGCCACGATCACTTGTGTTCACACAATGGTCATTGCTGTCGTGCGAAACACTCACGATGGACGTGGAAATAGTTACGGCCGTGGCTATTTATTTATAACATACTGCTTACAAGTATTACAGAAGTGTGTACCGCCACAAAGTTATAAACAAAATGGCGCTAAGGGGGTGGTGGATGCTAACCATTTACCGTAATAGGACAAGGGTACGTAGATTTTTTAATGTTTCTTAGATGTATTTCTAGTTTTTTCAGGCTAATTTTAAATACGTTTGGAATGTTAACGTATATGACTAAGCATCTTCACGTCCATATTCCCGAAGAGGTAGATAGAGATACAACAATTGCACCCATGATTAGCCGAAGATACTTGGTAATGCGCTAATGGATATAGGTTCCGCAGTGTTCACATCCGGTTAAGCTTACGTGGCACTTTTGAGAGTTACAAGTCTAGGCGGTTTACATCTAATTAATGTCGACTTTGGAATTATTAAAGTTCAGGAATTCTTAATCTGTTGCATTCAAAATTGAATACAACAGATTAAGAAGTATTTATCGTCCAGACTTGTCAAAAATTGTTACATCAAAGCCTCCGAGAAAAACATATCGGGACAGGGAGTGGACTTTGAGAAAAACTGTAGCTGAAGCTCAAGAAGTAATACCGGAAAAGAAAAAGAGGAAGACTACCTACAAAAATAAGAAAAAATCATAATACAGAGGCTTTAAGAAAAATCGTTATTGATATTCTAGAAGTAAAGGTACCAAAAAGGAAAAAGTAGGACTCTACAAAAAGAAGTGAGATATCATCAAAAACATCCTGTAAAAAAACCAAGTCTCGCAGCTCAGTTTTTCTACCGTAAAAAGTTGTGAGATCCATGTAATACAAAGTCGGTTAATTTATTTAGTCCCTACTTAAGGGACCTTCTGCCTTAAGTTATTACGTAAGTTGTTATCATATCAATGTTAAAAATCTTTTACGTTTTAAATAAATAGCTCGACTTGGCCATTGCATGATTAGATGGTTTAGTATGTATCACACAGCACTACGGGCCAGCAACCTGGTCTCTAGCAAAAATCCTTCCGAATGGATGTGAGATGATCTTTAAGAAGTTTATGGAGGATGGTTAATGGATCACTAGATCCCGTATCCACTTCTCGGTATATTGACAAATTTAAGCCATGTTGTCATCCGATGGCATACTTGGAAAAGTTATACATTCGTTTTGGAGACGAGTTTCAATCGCGTGGAGCGCAATAGACTAAACAATCTAATATAATCACTACATAGTATAAAACAAAGTCGCTTTCTCTGTCTGTCCCTATGTATGCTCAAATCTTTAAAACTACGCAACGGATTTTGATGCGGTTTTTTTAATAGATAGATTGATTCTTGAGGAAGGTTTAAGTATATAAACCTTTCCGATATTCGTACGGAAACAAAAGTTACGCGGGTGAAACCGCGGGCAGGTCGCTAGTCATTACATAGTATAAAACAAAGTCGCTTTCTCTGTCTGTCCCTATGTCCCTATGTCCCTATGTATGCTTAAATCTTTAAAACTACGCAACGGATTATGATACGGTTTCTTTTAATAAATAGAGTGATTAAAGAGGAAGGTTTATGTGTATAATAACATACAATATATTGTAGAGAAATACAGCAATTTTTGAGTTTTTTGATGTCATGTCGTAAATAATTATATTTTTTTTCGCTTACATTGCAAACGCAGGCTAAACCCTACGAGATTTATCAAAATAATGTACTAAGAGTTTGTACACCTTAAAAAGGTCTACAGAAAACTCCGCGATGGTATATGTCTATCTCTTATGGATAACCCACATTAGCATTTTTTTGTCATTTACTTTTACGAGAAATAATCGCTTTTTTTCGAAGCAATTTTACGCAATACAGCACTAATCCTTATTCAGCTGCGAGACTTGGTTTTTTTACAGGATGTTTTTGATGATATCTCACTTCTTTTTGTAGAGTCCTACTTTTTTCCTTTTTGGTACCTTTACTTCTAGAATATCAATAACGATTTTTCTTAAAGCCTCTGTATTACGATTTTTTCTTATTTTTGTAGGTAGTCTTCCTCTTTTTCTTTTCCGGTATTACTTCTTGAGCTGCAGCTACAGTTTTTCTCAAAGTCCACTCCCTGTCCCGATATGTTTTCCTCGGAGGCTTTGATGTAACAATTTTTGACAAGTCTGGACGATAAATACTTCTTAATCTGTTGTATTCACAATTGAGGATTCCTGAGCTTTAATACTTCCAAAGTCGACATTAATTAGATGTAAACCACCCAGACTTGTAACTCTCGAAAGTGCCACGTAAGCTTGACCGGATGTGAACACTGCGGAACCTATATCCATTAGCGCATTACCAAGTATCTTCGGCTAATCATGGGTGCAATTGTTGTATCTCTGCCTACCTCTTCGGGAATATGGACGTGAAGATGCTTAGTCATATACGTTAACATTCCAAACGTATTTAAAATTAGCCTGAAAAAACTAGAAATACATCTAAGAAACATTAAATAATCTACGTACCCTTGTCCTATTACGGTAAATGGTTAGCATCCACCACCCCCTTAGCGCCATTTTATTTATAACTTTGTGGCGGTACACACTTCTGTAATACTTGTAAGCAGTATGTTATAAATAAATAGCCACGGCCGTAACTACTTCCACGTCCATCGTGAGTGTTTCGCACGACAGCAATGACCATTGTGTGAACACAAGTGATCGTGGCCTACAGTGGTGCATTGCAAAGCACGGGCTATTACAAAACATGTGTACTGGGGCCATAAGTGTATCTGGAGAATATTCACCTTTTGCGTACCTGGCTTGCGTCCCTAGCGCGAGCAATATTTCGGACCACACTCGTCCTCCCTGGAGTAACGTTGTTCTGTGCACTCGTCAACAGGCACTCAAAAGTTTTTTAAATTAATCATCAATTTATTAATACTTAAGCGGATTTGATTATTAGTGTTCATTCTTTCATGGTAATTGGTAATTTCGAGTTATTTATTGTATTTATTTTCACCTTTTTTTTCGTCATATTTTCCTAGGGGAATCTACAACTACCTACCTACAACTATTACCTATCTACAACTATTATTCCATTATACGAGTACAATGATTCATTAACCGCAAATAACTTTGTATAATCCTATACATTTATATGGGATTACAAAGTTATTCGCGCAGTTGGTGTATCTAGAAAACTGGCCAGAAATTTTGAAATTTTTAGGTTTTCCCTTGGTTAAAACACTAAACACTAATTATATTCTAAATTTGAAGGTTCTATGTCTACTAGAAGTGCCTTAGACTTTTGATGTTCGGTCAGTCAGTCAGTGACAAAATTAAGAAAGTTTGACAAGTTACAATTCTTAAACTACTGGTTCAAATTGAATGAAATTTTAAATATACCGTGTTTACACAATGCCTAATTAGTAACTGAAAATTCAGGCTTCTTGTTTTATCCACAACGAAGTTATAGGCGGTCGAAAACGGCCTGAATTGCTTCGAGAAAAGGATGGTAACGGCCGTGCCGCTTTTTTGCTCGATTTAGCGGAGGCACTGCCGTGCCCCCAAATCCATACTTCCATACTAATATTATAAATGCGAAAGTAACTCTGTCTGTCTGTCTGTCCGTCTGTCTGTCTGTCTGTCTGTCTGTCTGTCTGTCTGTTACGCTTTCACGGCCAAACCACTGAACCGATTTGGATAAAATTTGGTACAAATATAGTTTGAGACCCAAGAAAGGACATAGGATAGTTCTTATCTCGGAAATCCCACGGGAACGGGAACTATGCGGGTTTTTATTTTAGAATTTTTTCCACGCGAACGAAGTCGCGGGCACAGCTAGTAAAACATAAATATTTATTACGTTTCAGAATGTTTCAGTAAAGTAAAAAACGAAAACTACATCCTTCTGTATATTGCGACAACCATCCACACAGCAATTATTTTATATTACGAATCCCCCATTTTATAAGAGTACCTACAGTAATAAACCTTACGTTGCAACGATGATCGGCAGGTTGTCGTACATGAATAGGTACGCGAGTACTCATAAGCACGAGGCGGCCCCGACTGATTTGCAAAGTCGAGTTGTCGCGCGCTTATCGCGGTAGGTATAGGCGAGTGTCAGAGGTCTGGTAGTAGGTAGGTAGCGAATTTATCCGTCAATCTTTTCGGTTTTTTCAGACGTTTTTTGATAATTCAATCAGGGTAGAAATTGGTTGTTGTCAGACCACCTCGAAATTCGGGGTTGTCACGTTTCTTGTCCTGGTCGACAGATTTTTGAGATGGCATCTCTAACATTAACTACCGTGTCCTTTACAATCATAGTTATTGAACGACACAATAGTTAATGTCGTGTTTCAATAGGCAGGGAAAGGTAGCCGGTAAACTTATGCACGTGGCGCTATGACCCCACCGCAAGGATAGCAACGCAACATTAATATATTTGGTGTCTATAGACGATAGTTGTTTTTTTTTCCACCAGAAGAGGCATATGCTTGTCTGCTATGTTATGATATAAAAAAAGTCTTTTACCTGAACAAATTTTAATTATTAAAAGTAACACTCCTTTAACAAATCGATTTCACAAAACAAACCATTAACGGATATAATTAATTTTAAAGTCGATTTCAATGGAGCTGAACATTTTAAATAAGTTATCCGTTTACAATCTGACTCCCGTTAACTGTATTGACATTGTTTCGGCTTTACAAAATGGATTTATATTGTAAATATAAAAGCTGTAACGATATGTATTGAAAACCAAGTCGCAAACCGTCGTGCTAAAGTTGGAATGATTGTATTGAATACTAATAAAATATTTTTAATGAATTAAACCTGTGACGAGCTACTTCCCTTATATTTAAAACCCTGGATGTAGGGTGACCAAATCGGGGTATTTGGTCAAGCTAGATCCAGGGTTGACCCGACTCGGCTGTTTGATTTATATTATTTCTTTCGTCTCTGTGTGTGAAACACACGTTATTTTTTTAATTGGCTCTTATGGTCATCTTTTAAAGGTTATTCTTTTGCAAAGAAATAAAAATTGCGTGGTAGACAAAGTGTAGCGAACATCCATAGATTTTCTGGTTCACCATGATTCACCGATTTGTTGGTTGGCGAGATTATCGACTATTTCTAGCGAAAACCATGACTGATGGTTTTACGTGCTCCTCCGAGGCAGGGAAGTAATAACACAACACCCGTCAGACTCCGAGCTGGTAATGAGTTTTTGGATTTTAAAGAAAAAACTTGAAAAAATATCTTAAATAATTTTAGTTATTATCTATGGCAACGGTATGCCAATGTATTTTGAATTGCCTGCGAACGCTTGCGGTTGATTGCCGCTACCACTCAATTGATAGTACGGTTTCGGTAAAGTTAAAATAACATACAAGAAATAGCTGGCCCGCCGGCTAACCCCGTATCGATATTGCGACCCTTTATCAAAATCATCTGGGCAACCTTGATCAATGGCAACAAAAGAGGTCGGCCTTCTTACATACACGCTGTGCAGAACTTTTAATCATCTAGTAACTACGACGGTAGTGACTTGCAAAGTCAATCGTTCACTCTTACAAACTGCTTGGCAAAACGGCAAATGGTCCATCTTCTACGGGAGTCGGACCAACACGAGGTACACGGAAGATATTTGAGATACATAGGATAGAAGAATATCTACTAAATAATATTATGAGACAGCAAACAAGCAAAATGTGAATAGAAATATTATTATACACTAACTGCAGCGTGCAGCCCGCTGCCATTATAAACGCTTTTAGTGAATCCCGTAGCATTACCTAATTTTTCCGAGATAAAAAGTAGCCTATGTGCTATTCCAGATCATCGTCTACCTGTGCGCCAAATTTTATTCAAATTCGTTCTGTAATTTTCCAAACTTTCACATTTATAATCATATAATATATAATAATAATAGAATAATGAATAATAATAATATATAAATAAAAATAATAATAACACATAATCTATACTATGATCGCGCCATACTTACTGACATAACCTTAACCTAAACCGTCCAGACATAACCTTACAAGATACCTAATAGATATAGCAGTACCCAACACCCATAACTTGCAAAAACAATAACAGAAAACAAAATACACAGAATTGAAAGAAGAAGTTAATGACAGTAATAGTAGCGATCTGGAAATTTATGGACTTTATATTTTGATATATAATTTATATATTTTTCATGTATTTTTCATATATTTAAAATATATAATTTTTATATTTTAAAATATATTTTTTATATATTTTTTTTTCATGGGGGTTGTGTGGTTCTGATAAGAGTGAATTTAGATAGTAAACAGATGGTTTATTACAAATGTATTGTTGTAGAAGGATTGATGAATAGATTTTGTAGTATATAGCTTTTTAAAATTAGAATTAAAATTTTGAACAAATATATTTTGTATGCTAAGAGATAAAAATATAATAATAAACATTAAAAAAGAAATCTGGTTCTTTGAATTAAAAAAATCCATAAGTATAATTTAGATGAAAAATATAAAATATTTGTAACGTGATTGGTCAAATATATCATAAGCATGAAAATATATATAATTCTATACTAACAGTTAGTTGCGCGCTTGCGATTAATAATTGCAAAGATAAATAATTGCAAAAAAGACTGCATATCTTTATATATTGTGTACATTGATTCCACTATTGTTCAGATTTTTCATCGTAATTTTGTGGAAATATTTTAATGCGTAGATACTTTATAGGCTGACGAATTACAGTCAAATGCTCTTTTCGGACAAGATTCGTTAGATTTAATAATATATACTTCAATAGATTTCTTCAAATTTGGCTTACGTGACTTATGTCAGGACACGTTTGTTTATAAATAACATCGTACCCTGATAGCCACCTTACCTATAACTTACTGTCAATCTACATCCGCAATTTGAAGCAAACTTGACGGAAAGAGTTGGCAAAGCGAGCGATTACCTATTAGTTACCTATAACTACAAATCTAAAAAAACTATTTTTTCAGCGTATCAAAAATTAGTTATAAACATCTTGACAGTATTACATATTTATACACTATATATTTTCAGTATTTTTGAATCGCTTGTCCTATTTTTCCTTGTTAGCCACCGGAAATCCCAGAAATTCGCTCACGAGATTATCAGAATTACCTAACAAGTATTTTAATTATAACCCAAAGTAGGAAATTTCGTTTGACGTCAAGTTAGTGTTATCAAGAGGTATATCGATCTTTATAATTTGCCTATAACTTCCGTTAATTAGCCTAAAACCCAATAATATTCGATAACGAACCTCAAACTAGGGATGTACGATTCAAAAAAAAATCGATCTCGAGAATCGCGACAAATATTTTATTATTTGTTATAAATATTTTATTGACAGATATGAGTAGAGTGATTATCATTTTGATAATATCTTAAAAAGCACCCCACGCTTTTTTTAAAATAAAATAATTTTTTTTTATTCACACTATTATTAATTTATATTTATTGAAATTTTCAACACTATTCTTAATTTAAATTTATTAAAATTTATTTTCTATTTTTTGCTTTGATTTTCTATAAAAAGCGTGCTTTTTATATTTAAGTATAAGTCATTTCTGTAGACAAAGAATTCTCTTTAGCTGTCTTTATTTTTCTGTATTTTACCTTAGTTTATTTTATAACTATTGTATAACTTGTCATGTATAATTTTGCTTATAAATGACGTCGATAAGTGTTCCTATGTGTACCTACGTCGAATAAAATATTATTTGATTTGATTTGATTTGATTTTAGTTTTTTTAAACTATTATTTATTTTTTACTTTTTAGTTTGGTTTATTCATAAAAGCGTGATTTTTTAGTTTTTTAAAACTATTATTTGTTTTGTAAAATTAAAATTCTCCTTAGTATTCAAAAATTTGTCAATATTGGAGAAATCGGCTAAAGATAATTATTGGAAATTAAAATTAACATCAAGTCCTGTCTTATCGACTGTAGGAATAATTATAAAAAATTAAAATTAAGTTTCTTACCTTATCGACTATAGATGAAAATTATATAAAATAACAAAAATCATATTTTGCAAATTAAAAAATGGAATAATTTTATCAAACATACAAACATACAAAAGTACAAACGTACAAACATACAAACATACAAACATACATATAGGTGAAGCTAATAAAAAGTTTGTAAAAATTATATGTCTCAATTTTAGAATCAAATTTGTAAATTACTTAAAAAATACTTTCTTTGAAAATTCGGGAAAATTGAAAAATCGGGAAAATTAAAGTTATAAATAAGAGAAAAAAATCTATTAAACACTGCGTAGATCATTTAAAGATTAAAAAAATTCGATACAATCGAACGACAATCTGAAATTCGAAAATACGGTTATTTTGTAGCTTCTCTTTACATGGTATTTTTTAAAAATTTTGTCAATTTTTCAATTCTAAGATCATATTCCAGCTATGAAAATGCACTTGCAAGTCATTAACAATTGTGTTTAATAGATTT
Source organism: Apodemia mormo (assembly GCA_036924255.1). Lineage (NCBI taxonomy): Eukaryota > Metazoa > Arthropoda > Insecta > Lepidoptera > Riodinidae > Apodemia > Apodemia mormo. Next base: position 40,295,655 of record JAUPFN010000005.1, on the reverse strand, counting down.
TTTTCCCATATTTATAACTGTAATTTTTCCGATTTTTTTTGGTATTTTTAGATTTTTTTTTAATTTTTAGCGCGCGCATAAAAATTTCTAGTAGAAATTTATTTCGATGTCGATGGTTCATTATTCTACATCGACCATCGATGTTTCGATTCCAAAAAAAATCGACCAAAAAAATCGATGTTTCCCGGAAAAAACATCGATAGTCGAAACATCGATGTATATCGCCCATCTCTATTCGACTGCTTTAGTTATCAATTAACAGGAAAAAACCAATTTATTTTGCGCATTATTAATACATTTTATGGTCCGTTCTCTGAGTTGAGGTTATCGCTGTTTTCGTTACTAATAAGTTTATTAATATATTTTCCGTATTACATAGCTATTTTAAATATTAAATAAGCAAAGGAAAGTTTTGAGTTGATGAAAACCCAAATAATTTAGTTTAGTTTTGATTCAAAATGATACTACTCCACTATCAGTAGAAAACAATAAAGCCCTTGAGTTTACAGAATGTTTTGCGTGACAAAAACAATTTTTTTTTAATTATCAATTTTTTGGGTTCCAATTTCTAAATTTCGACATTAAAGCGAGCCCTGGATGCCCATAGTAATTTCAACAACCGGGATAGTCCTTAACAACATCCGCAATAGCCTAAATGTAATAGATTTAAAACCAAATATCCTGACAATAATCCAAAAAGCCGCTGTATTAAATACTTGTAGGATAGTTGTAAAATTCATGCAACTAGAAGAAACACTACCGCACACACTGTAATTTACTTGGCTTAGGCCCGTTGTTACAGTTAAAACTAGCTTACGCTGAGATAGATAAGATCTTTTCCGAAAATAATAATAATATATAATGTAATATTATATAGATGTAGATTATTATATAATTAAACGACAAAAACTTTCAAAGAATGCACGTTATCATTTATCCTGATTACACGTAAACGAAGTAGCGCGGGGTTGTCGCCTGTGTATTAAAGTGAGGAAGAATATTTTAAAAACCGATCAGACAAAGACGTATCGTCGCCACGGGAGCCAGAAGCGTATACAAAAATTCTTTTTTGTTATAAAAATGTGTTGACACTTGCAAACATAATAAAGGATAGCTATTATTCGTTAAAGGTTTAGTGCAAAATTGTTATATAAAATACATTTGTATTGTTTCACAATAAAGTAGCTTACCGGTCCAATCGGTTTTACTGTTTTTTATAGATAATCGCACCGAACCCTTCATGCACGTGTCCGACTTGGCCAGTTTTTCTCTTTTTCACCCACTAGGAAGTAATTACAATACAGGGATTAAAATGCAATAATGGAATTGCAGTGCTACTGCACTCTGCATTGTCGCCTCTGTGGTCTAGTGGTCCAGCGTTGGCGTTGACCACATTAGGTCCCGGGTTCGATTCCCGGGTCGGGCAATTAAAAAAAGTGTTATTTGAGTTTTCTGATAAACACAAAGTTGCCCGGGATTGGAAAGTGCCCGGTTGACAATAGGCTTGCCACCTATCCTATTTGTGGGACCAAGTATCTTGGGCTAATCGTGGGTGCACTTGTTGTACCTTTGCCTACCCGTTCGGAGATACGGGCGTGAAGATACTTACATACTTGCAGTGCAGTAGAGATTTCACTATGTACAACAGTAGAGATTTCACAATGTCGAACCACAAAATATATCTTAAAATAACGCTTTATTATAATTAAAATTTATTATTATTTATTACAATTAAAAGTACTAAACTACTCAAAGATTTTGCTATGGTAATATTAAAACCCCTCAGCCATATTATTGTCATTTTTTGAAGGGAACTTCCCAGAAGGACTAAAAAATCTATAGTAAGACCATTGCTTTAAAAAGGAGATAAGGGTGTTTTGAATTATATATTTTTTATGTATTTGAATTATTTACCGGCTGCCTATTACATTAATTCCAGTATTCTCAAAAATTTTTGAAAAAGCTATGAATGAAAAACATTTAAAGTTTTACTGGACTTTAATTTACTAAAAAATAATCAATATGGATTTAGGAAAGGTAGATCTACAACCTTAGTATGTTTTGAGTTAGTAAAAAGTATTACGGAATGCCTGAACACAAAAATGTATCCACTTTGCGTATTTTTAGACACATTAAGGCATTTGATTTTGTTTCACATAGAAATCTGTTGACAAAACTTGAAAAGTATGGCATCAGAGGAAAATCATTAGAGTGGATACAAAGTTATTTAAATATTAATAATAAAATTTATTTCTATTTTTATTTTTGTTTTTGTTTTTGTTTTTGTTTTTGTTTTTGCCTTTGCCTTTGCCTCTGCCTCTGCCTCTGCCTTTGCCTTTGCCTTTGCTTTTGTTTTTATTTTTATTTTTATTTTTATTTTTATTTTTAGTACTTGACCACGATCTCGCCTGAAGGTAAGCTAAGATGTGGTCTAAGATCTCTTGAAAATCCCCAGATTATACCGTCGGGGAACACCGACTCAGGAAGCATGTTACAGTCCCTTGCGGTTCGAATGATGAATCTCGAGGTGGTAGAGTTCTTTATCGTCTCACCTGGGTCTGGTACGACCGCTTTACGTATTCTTGCCGCAATTGCGTCAATGCTTTCACTATTGTGTTTGGAGAGTAAGGTAGCCGGTAAACTTGCGTGTGGCATTAATACCCTATCGCAATATTAGCAACGTATTATTAACATCTTTTGTGTATATAGGTGATGGTTTCTCATTCCATCAGGAGAGTCATCTGCTTGTTTGCTGTCTTATGATATAATATATTAAAAAAAACGTATGCGTGTAGCATTCCAACCCCGCCGCACGCAAAGCTTACGCACCACTAACATCTTTGGTATCTATAGGCGATTGGTATCACTTTCCATTGGGGAAACCATCTGCTGGTTTGATATCCTATGAGATACCACTGCAAAATAAGAAATATTTTATGAAATTCCTTATACTTTTGTAGTAAACCTAGACACAGGCTCACAACTTCTAAGAATTTTAATCTTATTAAAATGTTAACGCAACTTCACGTTAACGAGCCTATTATTTTAAACAACGGAGCTTCTTTATAAAAGTTGGTTCGCTTCTAACGACAATAAAACTCGATTAATTAAGGACGCCAGACTAATGAAGCGAAGTGCATTTAAACATTTTTTGTTTTGGTAAAAAGAAAGTTGGATTAAACAAGAGATAAATATCTTGTATTTGTTAATTACAACAAATTTGGCTTATATTTAAGAACATTCTGAGCATTCTACTGGAAAATATAATCGTGGCCGGGCTGCAGCGTATACGTTACTTCCCGGCCACCAAAAAGTGCTCTTTTAAGGAGATACACTTGAGGTACATTTAATTTATTCATTGGTACTGCAAGAACATTAAAAGAACATTTAAATTTTATGTCTATAAATTACAAAATTGACTGTGGCCGGGCTGCACCGGAACACCCCATCTATACATATAATAAAATAGTAGGAAAGTCAAAACTGTACATTGAATATTTTTTTAAAGAATACTTGAGGCGTGATCTACAATCGATATCGAAGCCAAAAATATAGTTTTTAGAATTTTTGTCTGTTTGTCTACATGTATGTCAGGGGTAAACTCAAAAAGTACTGAATGGATTTACTTCAAATTTTGCATGAATATTACTTACAGGTCGGGTCAACATATAGGCTACATATTATCACGCTATCACCCACGGAAGAAGAGCTGTGCGGAGTAAACGAAATCCGCGCGAATGAAGTCGCGCATATGTCTTTACCCGTCAAGATTACTTCGAACACTTTTATTTTATATATATCAAATAGAAAAACTACACAATGTTCTACGTTTAAAAGTAGACAAAGCCGCCAGTATGCAATATTATGCATGTAACACCATAAAGGTATTACATCAGCTACCCCTCAAGGTAGGAGCAGCTGAAACCGGACAGGCATTTGTCTCCTCTTAAATGACATACCTATTCCTACCCCGATTGCCCTACCTATGGAAGGAAAGTACATTTTGGTGGGACTGTCTTTTCCTAAAAGATAGTTTGCCCCATGTGTGGTTTTGACTATTACCACCACACCATGTCACAAACTTTGATCTACCAAAACTTCCCTAAAAGGCAGACCACAGCCCCCTCACCTAATCTATCCTACCGCAAACATTTATGATTTTACTAAAGTTTAGCCTGAAGGGCTCTAGCTGTATAAGAGATAATAAGAGATGGAAAGGTATAACAATTCAAACTTCGTTTTCTTTGGTGGACCAAAAGAAAAAAGATTGAAGTATTACTTCCTCTCAACATCGAGCTCGCCCCAATATATATATATATATATATATATATATATATATATATATATATATATATATATATATATATATATATATATATACATCACGAATATAAATACTTCTACCATACCATACTAAACCATCATTACAATATCTCCCATAACTATCCGAGTTCATATATATCTTACACAGATATTCTTTGTGTCGACTATGTCGTACTACAAAGTTGAACTCCCATTCACAAGACTTTCAACCCCCTACCTATACTGACTTTTACGACTTCATACTAAGGCGGCTCTGTCCCTAGTATAAATTATACCCCATTAGACTTTATTATTGAACAGAAGAACTTGAGAGGAATACATTTCGATTGAAAACATAACATTTCTTCATTTAATATTCTTTTGGTCATCTTTTTTTCTTTTTAGCTCCGGTCCATCATCACAGCATTGGTTGAACCCCGTCATATTACATGAAACAAATACAAATATTAGCATTCTCATATACAAGCCCAAACAAAAATAATGAACTAACATATAACAATTATTTACTACAATGAATGACTACCTAACTGTTCTTTTATTCATACACAAAAACTTGCAACCTATTTATAATAATGCTGAACCCTAAATATATATTTATGTTATATCTGTACAAGACCTTTTGTGTAATTTATATACCTTTATATTATTTACACGTCTCGGCGTATGAAATATCGATAATTGCCCTTGCAAGCAATTTTTCCTACTAGCCCCCTTTTCAAAACCTTTCCTACCCTGCACATTTCCAATACATCCTGTGGGTAAACACCCTCGCCATCCACTCACATTCTTACAATTTCTACCCGCTACCGATCTAATGAATGATTTTTCACTGGGTCTAACTACCAAACGTTTCTTACACCATCACATTTTATGACAATATTTCCATTCTTACGCGTGTTCGCGCACCGCTTTTTCACCTCATTTTTACATCTAAATAACTCGTATGAATTATTATTGCGATAATTTTTATCTTTTCTGAAATAAAATATATTAGTTTTTATATTTTTCTTCATATTTATTTTTGACATAGTCGTCAATAAACACGATGACTTCATGTCAACTCGTTTTTTAATATTATATACATTGTGCATGTTGTCGTGGCAACTATCTATATTATTTGAAAACTGTCTAAAATAATTTAAATTACAATTTATAATAAACTTTTCATCTATGCACAAATAATCCTTTTTACAATGAATAACTACATCATATTTATTAAGGAAATCCTGTCCCAGGATCATTTCGTAACCAATATTATTTACAATCACCATGTCGTTGGGGAAGACCCTTGCATTAATGAGGAGATTTACTCTCGCCTCACCAACGACTTTTAGTGTGGACCCTGTAACAGATTGAATTTTATTTCTGCTATATGGAACGCTGGTTCCAGATTGGCAGATTTAATTTTTTTGCTAAACTCGCGGACATACATGAGACATTTGCCCTCGTGTCTATTAAAGCGAGACATTCCTGTCCCCTAAAACATAAACGAATACATGGATTTTTTACACCTGATATTTTTTCCTCTTGTTTGGCTTGAAATGGTGCGGGCGTAATTGCTTCGCACCTATTGATGCGATGGCCCACGCCATCCGTGTGTCGTTGTGACTTCAGACTGCTTCTGAAAGAACTTTGTGTACATAAGGCTGCTTTATTATACCGAGGCGTATGAAAAACTTCCGTCGGTTTCTGATGTTCTTGCTGTGAACACACAGACGTACTAGGAAGGACGTCTGTTTTCTCCCTATACCAAGATTTCGGCGGCAACCCAACTGGTGGCTGCAATGGAAGGTTAACCATGGAATGCGGTTTTCCTCCAAATAATTCGTTATACTGCATAATTACGTCACGCAACTCCTCTCGTGACTTATATAATTGTAATCCAAACTTTTCCTTAAACGAGGGTAATATCGTTTTAAGAAATTGTTTTATAAAAATGTTGTCCGATATCTCAGCTTTGGCTGCCATACTGCTGAGTCTTTAAAAATATGTTAATAGCTCCTCATCGCGGCCCTGTTTGGTTATATAAAATTGCTCAATATAATTTATTGATATAGGGAATTCATTTTCAATTTTTATACACAATTCATTAAAATTGGCCGTGTCGCTATATATCATTTTATAAAACGCTAACGCAGGCCCAACTAGATATAATCCTAAAAGTAAAGGCAAACTCTCTATATCCCATTTATTAATTGCCGCGACTGTTTTGAAATCTTTAATAAATTCTGCGAATGCAAAATTCTGCGTTCCATCGAAACGCTTGATGGCCTCCATCTTGACTCTTACCCTCTGACTAAAATACTTAGCTCTCCTGGTTTCTTCGTCCAGCATAGCGATTGCACATAGCGACTGAACGTAGTGACTGCTCGTAGCGATTGCACGTAGCGACTGCACGTAGCGACTGCACGTAGCGACTGCACGTAGTGACTGCACGTAGTGACTTCACGTAGCGACTGCACGTAGCGACTGCACGTAGTGACTTCACGTAGCGACTACCTACGTGCTAAACTAGTATCTACTAGAGATGAGTCGTAAATACTAGAACAGGTACGAATAATAGGTATTTTTTGATACTAGGCGGCACCTATTCCATTTTTCACAAGACTAAGTCCGTATAGTCCTGTAGTCTAGTAGTATTATAGTACTCATCGCATTCGCTGCACTGTTTCCTTTACTCTTTTGTGAAAACGTGTTTTGCTATCTTGCTCACCCATGACAAAATGCCAACGAGATGAAGCAATACGATTTGTATACTATTTCCCGCTCTCACAAGAGTGAGATACCGTTATACAATATATATGCTCCGTCCCGGTCTCTCGCTAGGTATGGCCGACCGCCGAGCTAACAGCTGAATACCGGTTTATACGTCATAATACGCGATACTCGATCAAATACTTCATTGAGAACAGGTACAGAGATCGCGTCCGATATCGATCAAGTATCATAGTCTTTAAAGTATCTAGTATTCACACTTTGGAGTATCTAGTATCATAGATTAACCTAGTATTGTGGACGTGATTCCATCATAAAGTTTTTTCAGATTACGTGTTTGTTAATGGCTGAAAAGGCTATTGTTAGTATTTAATCGGTGACTCTGAACTTTTTATTTTATAATTAGGTATAATAATGGTGCCTAAACCTAGCAATATCGTTTGGGAACATTTTGAAGATAAAGGGCAAAATATGGAAGAATGTAAAATATGTAATGTGTAATTAATTAAGTTCGGTATCGAATTATAGAAATCGTTTAGCGAAAAAACATCTAAAGTCGGGGTATAAAAATCAGAAAAAACGCGATACTTAGCTTAAAACCTAGTTTTATTTGTGTAATTGTCTCGCGTAAGTGTTAGAAAATATTATAATATTCAATTACTTTAAGAACACATACGTATACTTAATGTTCATAGTATCAATTTCGCAAAATAAGATCATAGTATCGTTAGGACTAGGTGGACTAGGTATTTGGATCACGTATTTTTACAGACTAGGAAATAGTAATAGTAGTCCGACCCATCTCTAGTAACTACATCCACTTAATTTAACTTTAAACAGCACATAACAGTGCGTTCAAGACAGTGGCACTATGTGACCAACCGAGTTATTTACTTTTACTGTGCGCGCTTTGATATTTCGATAATCGATATCGATACTAAACAACTTCAAATCCCCATGGTTGAAATTTTATCAAATCATATGAAATTATAACAATCGTCAACTGAAGTATTGCTGGCTAATTATCAAACAGAATACTAATACCATTTATGTCTTATTTTACGGTACGTTTAATTAAAATTAAAAAAATTCTCTTCTATTCCCATTTATTGTTATAAATAATTGATTATTATTGTTATATATCACGTTAATTATGACTAATTATTAATATAAATCATTTTATGTTTTCGTTTATATTTCGATAAAAGATTTTTTTATTTATTTATTTCTTAGGAGGAATAACAGCACAAGAAAAACAATTAAAACTTAAACTAGCATCAGAAGGCTTACAAATTCCCCATTAGTAGTGCCATAACAAAAAAGTCAACTTTAATTGTAATAATTCATACTTTTTAAGTATTCTGATATAATTACACATTATACTAGGAACTAGCCTAGCTGTTGACTAATCATTCGTATCAATTATTTTATTTTTCATTATTTAAATAAAAAATCTCATATTACATAAATGGACGTATAACATTTTCATGTAATACTTTGTATTTTTTAAATAACAATAAACAAAACTTACAATAATCATAACTATATTTTTTTCTTTATTTATTGTTCTTATTAAATTATTTCAAAAAAAAAGAACTAATAGAACGAACTAGTTCATCCTTGAGTTAAGAACTAAATTGAGCGCTCTCTGTAGTGACCGGTTAGGCCAAAGCCTAGTATCTACTAGACTTGTGTAACTTAGGAGTGATTAACTCAAAAAGATATAATCTTTACAAAGGAGTGAATATATCAGTAACTCCGTAGTATTCAAACTAACTCTCTATATCTTTATATCACAGAGTGATTGTATTTCATCTAAGCGGAATAGAATGAAAGGAATGATATGTTTATCGGGGAGTAGAAAGAGAGGAAACCATCATTCGGAATGAGAATGTTGTAGCATCGAACTACATACTGTACACACAAAGTTATACCTTAAACTAATGGGATTAAGATATCTTTAATATTGTTCAAATGCGGATAGTAATAATAAACAGCGATGAGAATTATTTTGTTTGTACTTTGTTTTAAAAACGCACGCATAATAAAAAATAAGCGTTTGTTTTTAAATAATTTAATAAAATAATATCGATTCTGTTCGATATACCATAAATCCATCATTTATTTTAACTGTTTATCTTGTCATTATATCGCACCGGTTAAACCCTTAACTAGAAACTTGAAATCTTTAATATATCGGCGAATACACCTACTTCTCATTTTAAAAACATTAAAAGTCGGTTAAATGTAATTTACATAATTCTTTCACACGCAGTGGAAGACGCGGTCAATCCTTAGTATCAAATAAAACCAGCGTGATTGCTTTTTAAATAATTAAGTAAAAGAATACCAAACAGAATCCATAAATACATATCGTTTATTTCAACTGTTTATCTTGTCTTTAAATCTGTAAATCATTTCATTCCCTTATATTATCATTAAATCTAAGTCACCAATCCCAATCACTCTGATTTCTACTGAGTTATAAGGAGTTGAAGATATAAATGAGTGATATATATCCGTAACTCTGAAAGATACATATCACTCTTTTCTTATCTCAGATATATTTTGCGCAAGTCTAGTATCTACGTCCATTTAACTTTAAACAGCACATAACAGTGTGTTGTCAAAAATTATTATTAAGTTATATTATATTTCGTTATAATAAGGTTGAATCGGTACATATATCTAAGTGGCATCAGCTTTACGTTAACAACTTATACGATTGATAACCTGATTGAATATTGTTCAGCGCCATCTAGATTAGGTGCAATAAATTCTTTCAGTTTCATTCAAGGAACTTATATATGATAACTGGAATAGTTACCAAGCAATATTTAAAAAATTAAAAAACTAAAAACACGACTTAAAAAAAAACAAACTAAAAAATAGAAAATAAATTTTAATAAATTTAAATTAAGAATAGTGTTAAAAATTTCAATAAATATAAATTAATAATAGTGTGAATAAAAAAAATAATATTTTATTTAAAAAAAAGCATGGGGTGCTTTTTAAGATATTATCGAACTGATAATCACTCTACTCATATCTGTCAATAAAATATTTATAACTATTGACACCATGCACCCCACGCTTTTTTTAAAATAAAATATTTTTTTTTTAATTCACACTATTATTAATTTATATTTATTGAAATTTTTAACACTATTCTTAATTTAAATTTATTAAAATTTATTTTCTATTTTTTAGTTTGTTTTTTTTTTAAAAGCGTGTTTTTAGTTTTTTAAACTATTATTTATTTTCTACTTTTTAGTTTGGTTTATTTATAATAGCTTGTTTTTTTTTAAATTTTAAACTATTGCACGGCTCATGATGCGAAGCATCAGAGAGTGCTTTACGATCGAAAATTTTTTTCGCCTCATTTTGGCAATTATTTTTAGTATTGTAGCCTTGTTAGTTAAGGGAATCAAGATATTTTGCATACTTTTATCGAGATAATTTAATGGAGATTAATTATATACTTTCTAAAAATTGACTTAGTGCAATAGAAACGGAAAAAAAACATCAAAATAGGTCAAAAAATTTTCCTGTCCGTCATGTATGAAACTCCGGAAACACTGTAACTTGTGAAAAAATCAATTATTTGAGTTAATTTTTTTTAAAATTCTAATAGACAATTGTAGGTCACCGAATGCGAATGGCTAATAAATTCAGTGTCATTTAATTACAATTAATAAAAAACGAAAACTACAAGACTGTATATCTATACATATCCATGTAAAATTAACATGGATGGTGATATATCTATATCTATAAATATTATGTACATTTATTTTACCTAATTCCACACTAAACGCACCTTACTCATTCACACCCAAACTCGCGTATTGAGACGGCGAAATTTCAGTTGCCCCTCCGGGGTAATCACCACTGTCCAAGGGGCTGAAACTCGCTTCGGTAACTGAGTGCTAAGTGTGAGTTTTTCTTTTACGCATTCGATCGTGAGCGCGTTTCGAGTTTACTAGGAATTTGTATGTGATTTGTACAACGCCACCTAGTGGTAAACATAAGAAACAAAACATGTAAGTGCGAGATTTATGTTTACTTGTTCCCTGTCGAATACGGCCATTGACGGCCATTTTGTATTCGATAGCGAGAGCGTTAACGCATGTGATTGGTGGGTTCAAGTGGAAGGTTAGTGTGAGATGCAATTTTGACCTTTCGAGTCACTAACATTGGTGAATGGTACGCTTAGGCCGAAGTAAAGTTATCACTTGGGTTTATCGTAGTGAGAACGTAAAAAAAGAAGAAAATTTTACAATGTGTAAAAAATTTAATTTATAAATTTGACAAAAATCATAGTTGGTGCCTCTTTTTCGCTTTGACAATGTTTGCAGTGGCACAGACAGAGGTTATACTGGTTGGAGCAATGCAAGCTTTCAACCATCTTTTGATGCGCTGCTGGACGTCACAGAGAAACAATTCAGTGACGGCTATCGCATAAATAAAAAATCCCCGTGTTGATCCCGGGCTCCTTTGAAGAAGGTCAACTGCCGTTCTATCAGACAGGTTGTAAAAGGTGACCGAATGGCTATACAAGTCACTACTCACTACCATCATGGGCTGTTATGTGGTAGATCTGCATTGTCTTGCCCGGGTCTGGTACCACCGTCTTATCTATTCCTGACACAATAGCGTCAATGCTTGTCACTGTCGTGTTCCGATTTGGAGGGTAAGGTACCCGGTAAACTTATGCATGTGGCATTAGACCTCGCTACAATATCAAAGCACCATTAACATATTTGGTGTTTATAGGCGATAGTTGACTCTCCATCATGACACCCATTTGCTTGTTTGCTATCTTATGATGTAAAAAAATGTATAAAAGTAAAATAAAAATCATTTATTTCAAGCACTTGAAGCCTTTAATGTTAGTAAGATATTTTCTTGTAAACTATATTAGTATTCACTAAATAGTATTTAAAAAAAATCACATATATTAAAACTACATGTAAAATGTGTTTCAAAATAATTTACTGTGGTGTGTGTGCCAGTAATGGTTGAGCATTCTACTGTTTATCATATTTAGAAACCTGTTGTTATTCTGTCGCAAATGTGAGACGGTAGTCGCAGCTTTCTTCCACATTATAGCATAGAAATCCTCAACATGTGTATAGGACATGTACATTTAAGATAGTGTGCCAAACAAATGTATTAACCACACAGTGATCCAACCACCTTTTACACCCCTGAGCCTCACTAACATAGGTATGAGTGTCTGAAGCTATACCAAGCCTTAAAATGTCTTTACATAACCCACTGCCTTTATTACAAAAATTAAATAACTCATTGCAAAATGATGCACCCTGGTGTGCGTTGTAATCCCCTAACATATACACTGTTTTAATGTCACTGTCTTCAATGATTGCATTTAATTGGCCCAGGCACTGAACAAATATTGACAAATTATCAGGCATATTTAGAAACCTGTCGTTATTCTGTCGCAAATGTGAGATGGTAGTCGCAGCTTTCTTCCACATTATAGCATAGAAATCCTCAACATGTGTATAGGACATGTACATTTAAGATAGTGTGCCAAACAAATGTATTAACCACACAGTGATCCAACCACCTTTTACACCCCTGAGCCTCACTAACTCAGGTATGAGTGTCTGAAGCTATACCAAGCCTTAACATGTCTCCACACGCTCACTGCCCTTATTACAAAAATTAAATAACTCATTGCAAAATGATGCTCCTTGGTGTGCGTTGTAATCCCCTAATACAGTAATACCCCGACTTACGCTACCTCGACTTACGCGAATTCGGAGTTACGCGATTTAACCTTCTACATCAAAATAACTTCAGATTGTGTTTATACATTTTATTAATATAGTTTGTCATATTATCTAGAATTAAATTAAAATTTATTTCCTAAATTATTGTTTTATATTTCCTAAATTATAGTCTCCGGTCCCAATTAAACATACTTTGTATGACTTTATAGGTATATGCAAAATTGTACCCCGACTTACGCGAATTCGACTTACGCGGATAGCGCTCGGTCCCACCTATCGCGTAAGTCCGGGGTATTACTGTACAATGTTTCATAACCTTTTTTAGTCCGCTGACCCCTAGAAAACCAAGCACAGTATCAAGGGCCCTGTTGATAAAAAAACATTGGCATTTATATATTCATTCAAATATACTCACAGACCCTCAGGGGTCCATGGACCACAGGTTAAGAAACACTGCCCTAATATATACACTGTTTCAATGTCACTGTCTTCAATTATTGCATTTAATTGGCCCAGGCACTGAACAAATATTGACAAATTATCAGGCTGATCGGTAGGCATATACACAGATGCAATCAAGATCTTCCGCAAGTCCCTAGTAATTGCTTTTATAGTTGTTATATGCTCACTTTTACAATTTAACACTGAAACTTCACTAAACACATTTCTCTGCCACAATAGTGCCACACCGCCATGAGATCTACCGTGAAGTACACCTGTTGTTAGATCAACAGCCGATTTCCCTGTGTAGCTGACTGCTGCATCGATGCCACCAAGGCACCAAGGAGAGGCAGGTCGTGGGGCAGAAGCCAGGTCTCTTACAGTGCCACTGCATACACCAGATTACATAGTGTTTTAACACACTGAACACTGCGTTTCACATTTTTTGCAATTAAAGCTAATAAATATGCTAGGTTTGGTTTGATCCATTATCAGTTGGTATTTGTTCACACTGCGTGTCCCAGCTGGAGACTCCATTGCTTTTGAACGCATTCTGAAATGTACAAAACGCCTGAACTTTATACCATCTGGCCATAACTCGTTCGTGTAGATATTCAACTTGTGTTTTGACACGAAGATCTTAAACGCGTTTTAAGATTTCTCTCGTTTTATATGTATTTTTTCCATCATAACTTTTTCACTTGTCTTTGCCCATCACAAATATCTTTTTCACACGTTTCTTTGTTGACGTTAGATGTATAAATGGTTATGCAGAGAACTTATAATCCATGCTAATTGCTTGATTCAACTTGTGTTTTGACACGAAGATCTTAAACGCGTTTAAAGATTTCTCTCGTTTTATATGTATTTTTTCCATCATAACTTTTTCACTTGTCTTTGCCCATCACGAATAGCTTTTTCACACGTTTCTTTGTTGACGTTAGATGTATAAATGGTTATGCAGAGAATTATAATCCTTGCTAAGCTAAGCTGAACAATACAGAACAATATAATCTAAAAGGCTAAACAACTAAAATATGTTTACTCCTTCATAAACGCCATTAATCCAAATGTTGATGCTCCCGTCTTCATTTTTAATTTTCACTATGAATAACCTCAAGATTTTCAACAAAGAGTGTGTAATTTATTTATTTATATGTATATTATTCTCAAGACAGTCACAATCGAATAAAAAATACAATAATATTTTGTTTGGTAGTAATCCGTATAAATTTAAAACACTACTTATTCAGATATAGACACTCAAGAATTGTGTACTTCTGAAAATGTTTGGTTATTCATTCGATGCTAACGTACAACCAACATTACGAAACAAATGTTCGCCATTCACGATGAGTGGACGCCGACCGAGTGGTTTGGCTAAATCGCGACTCACACTCGCAGCTTCCCGATACTCGTTAATTAAAGAGTTTATTCGATTAACGCGATGGTAAAGTTATTCGAACGCATTTGAGAAACTCACACTTAGCACACTGATCGAGCGACACACTACATCGGCCACTTTTACGAAGTGTAACTCAACATTCTTGAGGCAACTAACTTACCAGCTTGCACTTACCTTCATTACCCTGCTCACGCAACCTAATTTCGCATTCTTACTCAAATACATCACTACTGCAACGCTACATGAAAACGTAACAGAGTAGAAGGATTATCATTTTGAAAATGATGTGGTGTCGCGGGACACCAGGTAGGAACGAACTTCCTTCGGCTAAACGGCACTACTCGCTTGTGTACGCGACTGTCGCGCCTGCGCACGTCTCATTTAACGCTTTTATTCCACGCATTTTTCTTACGGTTTTACTATCACATTTTTTTCAGTTCGGTCGCGCAGCAAAATCCCTATCCCCTCCAAGCCTGCCGTAAGGAATTCCAATAATATCTTAAAAAGCCTCCACTCATAAATTAACATCAAGTCCTGTCTTATCGACAGTAGAGAAAAATTATAAAATTTTTGGAAGTTCCTTACGGCAGGCTTGGAGGGGATAGGGATTTTGCTGCGCGACCGAACTGAAAAAAATGTGATAGTAAAACCGTAAGAAAAATGCGTGGAATAAAAGCGTTAAATGAGACGTGCGCAGGCGCGACAGTCGCGTACACAAGCGAGTAGTGCCGTTTAGCCGAAGGAAGTTCGTTCCTACCTGGTGTCCCGCGACACCACATCATTTAATTAAGTTTCTTACTTTATCGACTATAGATGAAAATTATATAAATTAACAAAAATCATATTTTGCAAATTGAAAAATGGAATAATTTTATATATAAAAAAAGTCTTTTACCTGAACAAATTTTAATTATTAAAAGTAACATTCCTTTAACAAATCGATTTTACAAAACAAACCATTAACGGATATAATTAATTTTAAAGTCGATTTCAATGGAGCTGAACATTTTAAATAAGTTATCCGTTTACAATCTGACTCCCGTTAACTGTATTGACATTGTTTCGGCTTCACAAAATGGATTTATATTGTAAATATAAAAGCTGTAACGATAAGTATTGAAAACCAAGTCGCAAACGGTCGTGCTAAAGTTGGAATGATTGTATTGAATACTAATAAAATATTTTTAATGAATTAAACCTGCGACGAGCCACTTCCCTTATGTTTAAAACCCTGGATGTAGGGTGACCAAATCGGGGTATTTGGTCAAGCTAGATCCAGGGTTGACTCGACTAGGCTGTTTGATTTAAATTATTTCTTTCGTCTCTGTGTGTGAAACACACGTTATTTTTTTAATTGGCTCCATAAAGTTAACATCTTTTAAAGGTTATTCCTTTGCAAGGAAATAAAAATTGCGTGGTAGACTAAAGTGTAGCGAACATCCATAGATTTTCTGGTTCACCATGATTCACCGATTTGTTGGTTGGCGAGATTATCGACTATTTCTAGCGAAAACCATGACTGATGGTTTTACGTGCTCCTCCGAGGCAGGGAATTAATAACACAACACCCGTCAGACTCCGAGCTGGTAATGAGATTTTAGATTTTAGAGAAAAAACTTGAAAAAACATCTTAAATAATTTTAGTTATTATCTATGGCAACGGTATGCCAATGTATTTTGAATTGCCTGCGAACGCTTGCGGTTGATTGCCGTTACCACTACACACACACATAACATACAAGAAATAGCTGGCCTGCCGGCTAACCCAGTATCGATATTGCGACCCTTTATCAAAATCATCTGGGCAACCTTGATCAATGGCTACAAAAGAAAAACAAAAACAAAAACACGCTGTGCAGAACTTTTAATCATCTAGTAACTACGACGGTAGTGACTTGCATAGTCAATCGTTCACCTCTTACAAACTGCCTGGCAGAACGGCAGATGGTCCATCTTCTACGGGAGTCTGGACCAACACGAGGTACACGGAAGATATTTGAGATACATAGGATAGAAGAATATCTACTAAATAATATTATGAGACAGCAAACAAGCAAAATGTGAATAGAAATATTATTATACACTAACTGCAGCGTGCAGCCCGCTGCCATTATAAAAGCTTTTAGTGAATCCCGTAGCATTACCTAATTTTTCCGAGATAAAAAGTAGCCTATGTGCTATTCCAGATCATCTGTTTATCATGTCTACCTGTGTGCCAAATTTTATTCAAATTCGTTCTGTAGTTTTCCAAACTTTCGCATTTAAATTAAAATAATGTTACGTACTCGGGTTCGCAATTGTAGGAAAACACCACTTATATTCAATCCGTGTATTTACACAATACAACACAACGTAATACTAAATACACTCTACACAATAGAACACTTGCTGTACTATCACTGAACTTAGAACACTACACAAACAAACACTTCTCGCTTCGCACTAGTCACTTGATGTATCGTTCTCGATCGCTTGATAAAAACTGACTCGTGTTTGTCAACATCTCTGTATTTATAGGCAGGTGAAAGTCCTAGGTGGATCCAGAAAAATCTAAATGTATCGGGAAACAATGAGTCACTTCTTATCGTAAACATGTTATGAGTCATAAATCCTAGTACACGCTACTTTCAACCTTATGCCATATCCCACAAAGTCCATTATGGCATAGCCCACGTCAACTATTTGTTTGTCAACAGGAGTTTTCTAGATAGTTAGCGCGCCCGCGCTCCATCTCTACACGCTTCTAGATTATTCGTAACACTACCCCCCTCTTAGTTATGTTCGTCCCGAACATCATTACTTCCATTATAGATGGCTAATCGATCAACATGAACAATCTTCATGGTCCCTCTTGGTTGCTTCTGCACTCGGTAGGTTACGTCATTGATCCGTGTGATTACTTTATATGGCCCATCCCAACGTCGCTGTAACTTAGGTGATTTTCCTTTTCGTCGAACCGGATTATGTAGCCAAACGAGAGATCCTTCCTGAAAACCTCGATGATTGGCGTTTCGGTCGTATCTGGTCTTCATCCGCTGACTCGATTCCAATGCGTTTTCACTAATTAACGAATGTATATCGCATAACCTCTCACGAATGTCTTCAACATGTTCCGGTATACTTAATTGGGTCTCTGCATTCGGTGGCGGGCCTCCAGTCATTAAGTCTGCTGGTATACGTAACTGTCTACCGAAGTTGGCATAGGCTGGCGTCACTTTTATGCTTTCGTGTTCCGCTGTTCGGTAAGCCAGTAAGAACAGAGGTATGTATTTATCCCAGTCCTTTTGGTGATCTTCTACCAGCTTGGCTAAGTGTCTTTCCAAAGTTTGGTTAAATCGTTCGACCATTCCATCAGATTGCGGGTGATAAGGTGTAGTTCTTGTTTTGTACACTCCTAATAATTTACACATTTCTTGGAATACATTAGATTCAAAGTTTCTGCCTTGGTCTGAATGAATCTCCAGCGGAACGCCAAATCTGCATATCACCTCATTGACTAATTTCTCAGCAATCGTCGTGGCTTCCTGATTAGGGATTGCGAACACCTCCGGCCATTTCGTGAAGTAATCCATCACGACCATAAAATACTTGTTTCCGTTATCTGTCTTAGGAAATGGCCCAGCCACGTCAATCGCTATCCTTTCCCAGGGGGCTCCCACTTTGTATAGTCTAAGGTTGCCTCGGCTTCTAACCTGCGGACCTTTCACTGCTGAGCATGACGTACATTTTCGGCACCAATTCTCGACATCTTCTCGGCAATTCAACCAGTAAAAACGCTCTCGTACCTTTACCAATGTTCGTCGTACTCCAAGATGTCCCCCAGAAACCCCATCATGCAACTCACGTAGTACGTCCTTGACAAGTTTTCTTGGCACGACCAACTGTAGATGATGTTCTCTTCCTGAAGGTTTTTCCCATTTGCGGTACAGTAAGCCGTTCTGCAACACAAGGCTTTCCCACTGCGCCCAATAACTTTTCGTAATGGCGCTGAAGGGAGCCAGCTCCTGCCATTCGGGCTTTCCCGTGTCTTGCTTCTTCCAATCTATTAGAGGCCGCAAATCTCTATCTTCGTACTGGGCCTCACGCATCTCATCAGTTTCCCACCTGTCACCCGTAGGCTTAGCTCGCAGTACTTGAACCCTTTCCTTCGTCTCCATCCTTACACAATGTTTACAGTCTTCCGCACAAGGTCGTCGTGATAATGCATCTGCATTCGAGTGAGACCTTCCACTGCGGTGTTCTATGTTAAAGTCAAACTCTTGCAATTGCTCAATCCAGCGAGCCACTTGGCCTTCCGGGTCCTTGAATTGTAACAACCACTTCAAAGCAGCATGGTCGGTACGCAGCTTGAAGGGTCGCCCAATCAGATACTTCTTGAAGTGTCGAAGAGTCTTCACTACTGCCAATAGTTCTCTTCTTGTAACACAATAGTTTCGTTCCGGCCGCGACAATGATTTGCTGAAGTAGGCTATCACAACTTCTTGATCACCTTGTTTCTGTGATAAGATACCACCAATGGCAGTGTTACTTGCATCCGTGTCTACGATGAACTGCCCTTTCCGATCAGGATAGCCCAAAATTGGTGACTCACACAACCGCTTCTTAAGTTCATCGAAAGCTTGTTGACACATGTCATTCCAATCGAAACTCTTCTTTTCTCCAGTGAGTCTATGCAGCGGTTTTGCTATTTCAGCAAATCCCTTCACAAAACGTCTGTAGTAAGAGCATAGTCCTAGAAATGCGCGAACTTCGGTCTTGTCTCTGGGTGTTGGCCACTTCTGTACTGCACTAACCTTTTCAGGATCTGTCTGTACGCCGTTTTGTGATATCACGTGACCCAGATAGTTGACTTCCTTTCGAAATAAGTGACACTTCTTTGGGTTCAACTTTAGCCCTGCAGCTTGTATTTTATTAAAAATCCTTTCCAGTTGGTACAGATGATGCTGAAAATCTTTTCCTATGACTATTACGTCATCTAAATACACTAAGCAGGCATCGCCTACAAGTCCTGCTAGAACACATTCTATTAATCTTTCAAAAGTCGCCGGCGCATTGCATAATCCAAACGGCATCACTTTAAATTGCCATAATCCTTGTCCTGTGGAGAATGCTGTCTTCTCTTTATCATTAGGGCTAAGTTCAACCTGCCAGTACCCAGATTTTAAATCTAAAGTTGAGAACCAAGACATGCCTGCCAGAGTGTCCAAAGTGTCATCTATCCGAGGTAATGGGTAACTGTCCTTTTTGGTGACTTCATTGAGCCGACGGTAGTCGATGCAGAAACGTATAGACCCATCTTTCTTCTTAACTAACACTACAGGAGAGCACCATGGACTAGAAGATTGCTCTATAACTCCGTTCCTTCTCATTTCATCTATCATCTCCTGTACCTCCTTTTCTTTGGCTATTGGGACACGTCTAGCTTTCTGCTTTATAGGCTGCGCGTTTCCAGTGTCAATCTTATGCTTGACTATAGATGTTCTGCCTATATCTCTATCAGTCTTAGAGAAAATGTTGGCATAACGCGAAAGAAGATCCTTAGCCTGCTGCTGTTGTGACGCGGTAAGGTATCCGCACTTGTTCACCAAATCCTTGAGTTCCTGTGGTACATCTCTTGATGCTGTACTTCCTGTCGATGTCAGTTTTCTTAACGTCATAACTTCATCACTTTGTCCTACAACATCACCTGCTTTAAGCACCACATCACTGTCACTCAAGTTGACTACCTGCACCGCTGCCAAGCCCTTGTCACAAACCAAACTCCGGCCTGTAATACAGTGTGGAATTGCTCCATTGTCTTCAATTAACACACTCCTATTACCCAGGCCCTTGTAACTGGTTGGTAACTTCACGCGTACCAATGTCTTCGATCTTGAAGGTAAGATGGTTCTTCTAGCCACTGTTACCTTTCCTTTTGATCCCCCATCCATGAAAATTTCTACTAGCCCACATACGAAAACTCCTGTTTTGCAATCAATCTTGCAGGCATTCTTCTTCATGAAGTCTAAACCAAGTACACAGTCATCCATAATATCGGCCACTACGACGTCGTGAGTGTAATACTCGTCGCCTATTTGCATCACTACAGATGCTTCACCGAAGACGGGTATTGGCTGACCTGTGACAGACAGAAGCTTGCTTTTCTCAAAATTCCTCAATCTCAGGTTGCCATTGTTAGCTACTTCTGGTCGCACCACAGTTCGTGTAGCTCCAGTGTCCAGCGTTAAGCTGCAGTTCTTGCCATTAATCAGTCCCTTAATGGATAAACTGTTGCCGTCGCACACCTGGGATATGACAACTTTTGGGGTTGTTTCTCGTCCAGCCAGCACCTGCCGTTTGCTCTTGGCTGTTACTTCCTTCCCTGCTGGTTCAACAGGCTGTTTGACGTGCTTGCTTTCTTCAGCTGTTGAGTTTCCCCCTGCTTGCTGTCGCCAGTTCATTGACCCTGTAGGCATAGGTTTGGCTGGGCAGCTAACTCTAATGTGCCCACGTTCACCGCAGGCGTAGCACATGGGGCCCAGTCTCCTAGGTTCCGCTGCCTTTACTCGAGCCACAACTTCTGTAACCTTATATGCGCGAGGTTCGTGGCGAACAGCTTCAACCTCCAGCGCATGAGCCAAAGCCTCCTTCATTGTCACGTGGTGCTGAAGGCGAACAGCAGCACGCACTTCCAGGTCTCTAATTCCATCAATAAACGCCTGGACGATGGTGTTATTTACTGTGTTAGCGTCGGCTGAAGGATACGCCTTCCTCACAAGCTTCTCAATTTCCACGGCCCATTGTTGGAGTCCCTCGCCGCTCCTCTGTACACGGTCCTTTAATTGAGCACGGAACACATGCTCCAAGTGACGCTCACCGTAGCGAGCTTCCAATGCCTCCATCAAATCAGCGAACTGATACTCTTTGGGCATTGCATCCAACACAGAGAGCGCCTGTCCCCGCAACGCCGTACTTAGAGCTGTTAAGCAATGTTCATCTGTCCAACCACTGGCCTTCGCTGCTATTTCAAACTGAGTGCGGTACGCACTCCATGACGTAAGACCGTCATAAGTGGGTACCTTTACCCGAGGACTCACCTGGTGAGAGCAGCTTGTAACGGCAGCACCCGACTTAACTCCCGTGATCTTCATTTTCATGACCTCCCTTTCCAGTTGGTCCACGTTTTCACTTATTTTGTCGCAGCTGGCCTCCAAGTGGTCAACCCTCTTCTCAACACCCTTCACATCGCGCTTGACGAGGCCCACGTCGCTTTTTAACTGGTCTTGCTGCGTCAAGATAACTGACAACTTATCATCAAAACCAGATAAATGTTCCTTAATCGGTTCCCGTAGCGTTTGTTGTATAGCCGTCAGTATAACAGAGAGATCAGTAGGCGCTGCGCTCGACGATAGTGACGTGCTGGCAACACTTGCAGGTTCATCACCAGCACGCATCTCAGTGTCCTCTGACACCCTCTGTGTCTCAGCCTGAGACCTGGTGGTAACACCTTCCTTCAGAATAAGTGGCATTTTTTTAACACAATTTCACTTCCGACACCAGTTGTTACGTACTCGGGTTCGCAATTGTAGGAAAACACCACTTATATTAAATCCGTGTATTTACACAATACAACACAACGTAATACTAAATACACTCTACACAATAGAACACTTGCTGTACTATCACTGAACTTAGAACACTACACAAACAAACACTTCTCGCTTCGCACTAGTCACTTGATGTATCGTTCTCGATCGCTTGATAAAAACTGACTCGTGTTTGTCAACATCTCTGTATTTATAGGCAGGTGAAAGTCCTAGGTGGATCCAGAAAAATCTAAATGTATCGGGAAACAATGAGTCACTTCTTATCGTAAAAATGTTATGAGTCATAAATCCTAGTACACGCTACTTTCAACCTTATGCCATATCCCACAAAGTCCATTATGGCATAGCCCACGTCAACTATTTGTTTGTCAACAGGAGTTTTCTAGATAGTTAGCGCGCCCGCGCTCCATCTCTACACGCTTCTAGATTATTCGTAACAATAATATATAATAATAATAGAATAATGAATAATAATATTGTTATTGTATAACAGTCCGACAGCTATTTGTTTTAAATATAGTATTAAAACAACACTCTGCTCTTTCTTATTCTCCTGATCATGAAAACACAAGGCGAAAAGATAGAGCTTGTCCGTACAACGAAGTGACTAAATTTGCTTTTTCATCAAAATTTTACGTATTTTTAGGTCCACTTCTGTATAATAGAATCAATGCAATAACAAATATTTATTCACAAAATTTTAGAAAATGCAAAAAGATTGTAATTGACATTTTACAAAACATGTTTTATGATGACACTGAGAAGTTATTATTAGTTTGTAAATAAACAAAACTTAGAATATGTATTTTAATTACGTTTAATTTTTCTCTTCTTGTTGTTATTTGTGATAGTTTTAAAGAATTACTCTGTTTTCCTAAGTTATATTATGTCTTAAGTTTAAGAGTTTAATTTAATAATAACATTGTAAACTATGCTCACTTAATTTTTTTTTATCAGTGATTATTAAAATGATTATATTCCTAGCCCCTATCGCCTGAAAAAAAAGGGTTTTGAGTTAGTAAAAAGTATTACGGAATGCCTGAACACAAAAATGTATCCACTTTACGTATTTTTAGATACATTAAGGCATTTGATTTTGTTTCACATAGAAATCTGTTGACAAAACTTGAAAAGTATGGCATCAGAGAAAAATCATTAGAGTGGATACAAAGTTATTTAAATAAAAGGAAACAATGTGTTGAAATTTCAAAAGTATGTGGAAATCATAAGAAAATGTTTACCTCAAGTTATTGCTGTAGTGACTGTGGAATACCACAGGGAAGTGTTTTAGGGCTCTTGCTTTTTCTAATTTATATTAATGATCTCCCAGAAACTATCGAACATGAATCATTCTTATTTGCAGATGACACTACTCTCCTCATTAAATGTAAAAACAAAAATCTTTTTGTAAAGGAAACATCTGAAACCTTATTTAAAGTTTCAGAATGGTTTAAAAGCAACAATCTGAAAATTAACTTGACTAAACCAAAATTAGTTGAATTTCAAACATATCAAATCAATATCAAATATCAATAGTATCAAAAGTTCAAATATATTTTGTAACAATACCAATATAGAAAATAAAGATTACACTAAATTTCTAGGAATATTAATTGACAAACATTGTAACTGGAAAGCACACATTGATTCCCTTTGTAATAAAATTGATAGATTTGTGTATGTTTTAAGAAGAATAAGAGAAATAGCAAACTTAAACGTTACCTTGTTAGCATATCATGGATACTATTTGGGGAAACTCAGTAGATTTAATCAAAATATTTAGAATACAAAAGAAATGTATACGTGCAATATGTAATGTGAATCAACTTTATTCATGTGAACTTTTTAAAAATCTTAAAATACTACCATCACCATGTCTTTTTACACGCTTTTTTATTAACTTCACCTGTATGTTTGTATGTTTGTTTGTAACCGACTTCTTTGGGCGCGATTTTGACCCACTTTAAACGGCCAGATTTCGTTCAAACTTTGTAGATTTATCGAGGACCGATGACAATACACTAATTTGATAAAATTATTCCATTTTTAATCGACTTTAAAAAAAGGAGGAGGTTCTCAATTCGGCTGGTATATTTTTTTTATGTATGTACACCGATTTCTCCGAGGTTTCTGAACCGAATTACGTGACTCTTTTTTGTTTGATGCGGAATAGTTTCGAATTGGTCCCATAAAAATTTGATTCAGGTAGGCCCAGTAGTTTTTGTTTTATGAGCATTTTTTTATTTATTGTACCTATCTCGATGTCTGAAATCAAATCTCGCAAGTAAATTTGATCCACTTCCTGGTTACCGATTGAGCTGAAATTTTGTATACGTATGTTAATTGAATGACAATGAAACCTTATTATGACATGGAGCTGATCTGATGAATCTTAATCGGAAGGTGACCACAGGAACTTAATAATTAAATGGTTAAAAATCGGTTAATAACAAGACTATTGAGTTTGGACTCATTTGATTCATGTTGACGAGCACTTTGGTGCTTGGTGGTGACTAGGATCCTGCAGGGTCCGATGATGTAGCTAGAAGATGGTCATAGGAGCTCAGCAATTAAATGACACAACTCTATTGAATTTGGGCTCATTTGATTAGTGTTGACGAGCACTTTGGTGCTTGGTGCTAACTAGGATCCTGCAGGGTTCGCTGATGAAGCCACAAGGTGACCATAGGAGCTCAGCAATTAAATAACACAACTCTATCGAGTTTGGGCTTGTTTGATTCGTGTTGACGAGCACTTTGGTGCGGGTGGAAACTAGTTGTAAAAGGAACTACTCTTAACAAAAGTCTTTGTTCTACGTCTGTCAAGTCGGTCAGTTCAAGAGGTAAATATAGAACTTCCATGTTGTTCCAGTAGGCCTGAGAAGGAACTTTGTTTTATGGTAGTCGAGCAAAAAAAAAATCAAGACGTGCTTTAACTAATGACGTCTGTTGTTTTGGATATAATAATTTCTTACAGATTGTACATGGTACTTCAGCATATTGATTTATGGTGATTATAAAATTACGCTCAGTAATTGAACGAAGTCTTTGTGACGTCTGACGCACTACCGCTAGGCGGTTCTCAAGTGGCTGAGCAGATTCAATTGCTGTACGGTTTCGTATCACTACAAATCCACGAGCTCTCTGCTCGGCGGACTCCTTAGCTAAACGTTCCTAAATGAGACCAATTCTATGAGCCTTCTGCTCGGCAGACTCGTTCGCTAGTAGTTCTCTCGCTAGTCGCTAGTTCGCTAGTTCGCTCAATAATGAGAACAACTCTAATAGCTCTCTGCTCAAAAGACTCATTCGCTAGACGCTCTTGGATCTTACCGAGTCTACTTCTACCAAGGCTGGGCCAAAGCGGGTTTACAAGCATGGGCCAGAGATAGACAGCATTGCGCCAAGCATGGCCCATATCTGGCCCCGTCGTATTGTCCTGTATGGGAGTACGACAGGAACGCCTTGCACACTTACACACACACACACACACACATGTCTATAAGTGTGTAAGTAGTTCCGTGCTTCTACCGCGGCACTCGACTAGGATGCGCATTAGAGTTTGCAACAGTGTCTGCGCATATAACTTAGATTTCACGAGCCACGAAGAGTCCGCCACCGTCTCTGTGACTGAGTTTAATTGACTGAATAAAAAACAAAAAAAAAACAAAATAAATGTACATAATATTTATAGATATAGATATATCACCATCCATGTTAATTTTACATGGATATGTATAGATATACAGTCTTGTAGTTTTCGTTTTTTATTAATTGTAATTAAACGACACTGAATTTATTAGCCATTCGCATTCGGTGACCTACAATTGTCGATTAGAATTTAAAAAAAAATTAACTCAAATAATTGATTTCTTCACAAGTTACAGTGTTTCCGGAGTTTCATACATGACGGACAGGAAAATTTTTTGACCTATTTTGATGTTTTTTTTCCGTTTCTATTGCACTAAGTCAATTTTTAGAAAGTATATAATTAATCTCCATTAAATTATCTCGATAAAAGTATGCAAAATATCTTGATTCCCTTAACTAACAAGGCTACAATACTAAAAATAATTGCCAAAATAAGGCGAAAAAAATTTCCGAAGGTGGTATCAAGAGTCTTCGCAACCGGCGTAGGTATGAAAAGAGTGATGAATGTGGAGGAAGCGAGACAAGCCTGCAAGGATCGTGATGTATGGCACTCGGTTCTCTCTGCTTACCCCGTAAGGGATCTGGCGTGAAGATATGTATATATGAAAAAAAATTTTCGATCGTAAAGCACTCTCTGATGCTTCGCATTATGAGTCGTGCAATAGTTTAAAATTAAAAAAACAAACTATTATAAATAAACCAAACTAAAAAGTAGAAAATAAATAATAGTTTAAAAAAACTAAAAAACACGCTTTTTATAGAAAACCGAACTAAAAAAATAGAAAATAAATTTTAATAAATTTAAATTAAGAATAGTGTTAAAAATTTCAATAATTATAAATTAATAATAGTGTGAATAAAAAAAATAATTTTATTTTAAAAAAAGCGTGGTGTTGGTGTTGACAACAAAATAAAAAAAATTAGGCATAATAATCTTTCTTTATTTATTTTCAATCGACGAAAAACCTGGGATGTCAGTTTAATATCAGTCAGGCTGTGAGTTTGATCGCCTCTGTAGTCTAGTGGTCCGGTGTCGGTGTTGACTACATGAGGTTCCGGATTCGATTACCGGGTCGGGCACTTAAAAAGTATTGTTTTTTTTGGTTTTCTGATAAAAACAACTTTGCCCGGGATTGGAAGTGTCTGGTTGGCGATATGCTTGTCACCTATCACACCGTGGGACTAAGTATCTTCGGCTAATCGTGGATGCACTCATTTTACTGCTGCCTAAATCTTTGGGAATACGGTCGTGAAGATACTTCTGTTGGAATTGAATAATATTTGAGTATGATGACCTATTTAGGCGTCCAAGCACGTGTACTAAATTTCTAGTGTATGTGTATGTGTATGTTTATATGTTTGAATGTCTCGGGCCATATAGGGATATTTCTCTTTGATTTAAATCATATTTCAACTTAGGGAACAGTCAAGTTTCATCGAAATAGGTTTAATAGTTTTTCAGATATGGGATATAGTTGACAGATATTTGAAATCCCTTTAATTATTGAATTACTTTTATTAGGAATGTATAGTCTACAATACATAAATGTCTGTGCGGAACTGTGAGAGTCGACATAAGTTTGACTTCCGAGAGAGCGTCTTTAGGCTGTGTCCGGAATATTTAAATAGGTCTCGCCTGTGAGATTTGTTAAATGTAACGTATTTCTGCAGCTATTTGCGTCTACGTTCCGAATGGACTAAATAATTCCTTGTCTAGTGGGTTTGGATATAACACAGAGCAAATTGTGTAGAAACAAACATTTACGATAAACGAAGCACGTTAATATTTTCACTCGTGTATTTGTATGTTATGTGTGTTTGTATGTGTATAGGCGTGTGTGTTTCGCATGTGTGTATTCATGTTTGTGTGGCAAAAGTTACAAGTAATGCGACCACTAGTCACCGGCAAACTCGATATGTGATCTGCGTGCTAAGTGTGAGTTTTTCTTTTCACATTCGATCGTGAGCGCGTTTGGAGTTTACTAGGAATTTGTATGTGATTTGTACAGCGCCACCTAGTGGTAAACGTGAGAAACCAGTTTACCACTAGGTGGCGCTGTACAAATCACATACAAATTCCTAGTAAACTCCAAACGCGCTCACGATCGAATTCGAAAAGAAAAACTCACACTTAGCACTCGGTTCGAGAGTGATTGGACATACTAGCGATTGCCTGTGGGCTATGGCCGAATTTTTTCTGAAAAAAAGTATCCATGTGTGTATACAGAATATTATGTATGTCACGTGAATGTGTTATGTTAATTTTTATTCACTTAATGTATTTCTAACGTATTTTGTTTAAAAATATTAGGTTCTTGTAATCTTCTGCAATTTTAAATTTACTAAATATCATACCTCACCTTTCACACAAATTGTCTTAAACGGCGTCCCAAGTTTTTTCTACACGTTTTAATATAATAGGTTACTTTTAAAGGTCAAGCCAATTTTTAAAATTAGGAACTAAATATTTAATTGAAAGTGCGTTTTAATTATCAATATAAAATTACTAGCTGACCCGGCAAACGTTGTTCTGCCTTTTTAACTACTCTTATTTTTTTTCTATTTTTTCTCACCTTTAAACCATCCCTGGACTTCAACAATTAATTCAAAACCAAAATTAGGCAAATCGATCGGTTCGACCGTTCTCGAGTTTTAGCGAGACTAACGAACAGCAATTGTTTTTTTATATATATAGATTACAAGGCAATATAAAAATATTCGTCTAAAAATATTCCACTAAATTCATTATGTCGATGTACCGAGACTTGTTCATGAACTATGTAATGCTGGCAGTGTGTCATTTTACGTATTATACCAATAATTACGATAGTAACTATTATGTAATCCACAGAACAAATTGATGCAGGGGAAGTCTCGCAGTGACGGACACCCAAGGTTTTCAGATAATATAAAAAAAATATATCTGTAGTTACGATTTCGATAAGTCAATAAATTTTAAAATAAAAATAAATGAACATGAATCCAACTTCTACAAATACAGAATCAAAAATATAAGTTAAAAATCGTTAAAAAAATCGGTTTCCGAAAGTGGCACCTAGTACTGGACTGTTTCCGACTCACACTGCTAGCATCAATCATTTTTATTAAATGTGCCGCTGATCACAAAAATAGGCATTTGAGTATTATGAAATGTCAGCACAGCACACGTGAGGCAGCTGAACGGAGCACTGTATCCAGTCTTCATGCCAGGCCGCTAAGCAAACTGATGCTCCCAGTGCTATGTAAGGATGTCCCTGCATAAAGTCCAAAATAAGAATATTTTCCCTTATCTCCCACCACCTCTTTCTTTATTGCAGCAATAAGTGATGTTCACAGATTAAGCTAAGACAAAAAGTAGTTTTAAAACTCCTTTTTTCTTAGCAGCAGACATCATCGAATCATTATCTGCGTGACAATCTCTTTCTCCATATATATATATATATATATATATATATATATATATATATATATATATATATATATATATATAAGCAATGGCTTTTAAGCAAAACTTTAGTAATCGTATTTTGGAAACTAGATTTTTTTTTTCGGGTAGGCATCAAAGTGTAAACACCTTTTGATTTTTAACTCTTAATTTTATTCTAAAACAAATATCTAAAGTTGATATTTGACTAAAATTAATCAAATTAATGTATTAAAATAGTACCTGCTACACTTGACATAAATAACTTTTCCAACAACAACTATGGATATATATACTGAGTTAAATAAAAATTTGAAGGATGTTGTGGCGATGGTGAACACTAAAATCCAAGCATTTGATACAACACTGGAAGAAAAAATTAACAAAGCACCAACTTCCAGTTCCAGTGAGTTGTCTCAGCTAAAATCTGACTATAAGGACTTTAAAGATTTTGTGTGGAAAACCTTATCATTGCTTCAACGTCAGATTGAATTACTCATGGCAGGCTATGACAAGCATGAGACTCTTTCGCGAAGAAAAATTCTTCTGTTTCATGGTCTTCAGGAAGAGAATCAAGAACAGCTGGAGCACAAGCTTATTAGTGGTATTCACAACAACGTCAAATTACCCAGTATAGTGCACAGCGATATTGAACTTTGCCATCGACTTGGTACTAAGGGTGATAAGCCACGGCCAGTATTAGTTCGCTTCAGTGGACTTAAGTGTCGTAACCAAGTTTGGACATCTAAAAGCCAGCTCAAAGGATCGGG
Source organism: Apodemia mormo (assembly GCA_036924255.1). Classification (NCBI taxonomy): domain Eukaryota; kingdom Metazoa; phylum Arthropoda; class Insecta; order Lepidoptera; family Riodinidae; genus Apodemia; species Apodemia mormo. Next base: position 40,265,585 of record JAUPFN010000005.1, on the reverse strand, counting down.
CGTAACCTTAAGTGAGTTTCTTACTAAGCCTCGACAAGAAGTTTTTGTTGCCGCTAGAAAACATTTCGGAATCGGACAATGTTGGAGCACTGATGGCAGCATTGTGATTTTATTGCCAGACAAAAATCGTAAAAAAATTGTCTCAATGTCTGAATTAATTCCCCTTACTGAAAAATATCCAGCTCAAAAAGCACAAGAACCTAAACAGAGCAGGTCCCGTCGTCCAGTTAAGAAATAAATTTCTATAATAGCATAGTTTCGTAATCTTGCTTTGTGTTGTGTTGATTCATATTTCACCATATTGAAGATAACACGTATGTAGGTATTTGTTCACTTGTTTACAATATTCTAATTTTCTTTTATTCGACGGTATTTGTGAGTTTATAGTTTATAATAAGCACATAGGTATTTTAAATTTATCTTTACATACTTAATTTTCTCGAGACGATTGGCGTTTGACTATGACAATTGCCAAGCTGAAATATGACATAATATACCAATGTTGTCAATTAGTTTTTTTTTTCTCAGTATGTCATAGATCATTAATCACTATGCCAAACACAAATGTCGAATGCTGTAGGTGTTGCTTTAGTTAGGTATTACTTTCGTTTTATATTTTGTGAGCACCTTAATTTTAAATATATTGACACACACACACACACACACACACACACACACATGTATATATTTGCCTTCGTATTCTAGGTAATTACTATTAAAATGTTTTTTTTTTCATACTATTATTACCTTAGTATCTAAATTAATATAATTTATTTTGTCTCGAATTGTAGCTCGTATTATGTTTTATTTGCGTAACTGTATTTTTTTTGTACTTTTTTTAATTTAATTTTGTTTTTGTTAGTTTAAGTTTGTTATTTTTTTTTTATATTATGGTAGATGCTTCATACGATAGTGACAGAGACAGCTATTGCACTTGTAATTCAAGTGATGATTATGCTAGTGCCAGTAGTGATTTTTCTTCGACAAATGATTCTTTTCCACTAGATATACAGCTTAAATCAACTTTTAATAATGTGCGGTCATGTCTCAATCTAGTACACATAAATGCACAAAGCGTTCCGGCCCATTACAACGATCTTCTGGCATCCTTTAGTGACGTTGGAGTAGATTGTGTTCTCATTTCCGAGTCGTGGCTAAAACCCTCACTTCCATCTTCTTGGTACGTACTTCCAAATTTCACACTAGTACGTAGTGATCGTGTTGGTTTGAGAGGTGGTGGTGTATGTATGTACATTAGGAACCATATTCCATACAAGATTTTATGTCAATCATCATCGGACAATAATTACTCCCTCGAATACCTATTTCTGGAAATTACACTACTTCACACTAAAATGTTATTAGCTGTAGCATACAGTCCCTCGTTACACGTAAATTATTTCTCCACGCTAGAATCCCTTTTAGATCGGTACTGTCCATGCTATGGTCATACTATTCTCATGGGTGATCTCAATACCTGTATGTTAAAAAACGATTACAGAAGTAATAAACTTAATTCTCTGGTTTTAGGCATGAATTTAAATATACTTCCACTTTCAGCCACTCACTTTGCCCCAAATTCTACACCGTCTTTTATTGATCTGATGATTGTCTCGGACTCAAATAGTGCATTGGAGTTTGGTCAACTGACTGCACCTTTTTCATACCATGACCTTTTATTTCTAAAATATAGAGTGCGTGCTCCGAAACCTCAGGCTAAATTGATACCTTTGCGTAACTTTGATAAGATAAACTTAAATCAACTTAACTCAGATACATCTAATATTGACTGGAGTCCTTTGTATGATGCGACTTGTATTGACGATAAGGTTCAGTACTTTACATCAACGATTAACAAACTATATGACAAGCATGCTCCAGTCAGAATGATCAAAGTTAAGCATTTACCTGCTCCTTGGTTGACATCTGAAATTAAATGCCTAATGTCAAAACGAAATAAAACCAAAAGCAAATGTAAACGGAACCCTTCTGAAGACAATGTGAACGCTTATAAAAAGTTGCGTAATCTATGTAATCGGATGTGCAGAGATGCGAAGCGTCGAAACATTCACTCGTCTTTAGAACGCTTTTCTCCGGGTCAAGCTTGGAAATTTCTTAGGTCTCTGGGGTTGAGTAGAACAGATCATAATAAACAATTCACATTTATCTAAGATGATTTAAATAAACATTTTTCTACTCCTCCAGTTCACTTAACGGACCATAAAAAATCTCTTTGCCTGCATCTTCTTTCTGATTCATCTCCACCTTCATGCGACCCTTTCACATTTTCAGAGATCGGGGAAGATGACGTTAAAAAGGGCATACTCTCTATCTCCTCTCATGCTGCTGGATGTGACAATATTAACCGGCGTATGCTTATATCCATTCTTGATTTAATTGTACCAGCTATCACTCACATTATTAACTATTCCCTGAGGAGTAACACATTTCCCTCATGTTGGAAGCGGGCTTTTGTTATTCCTATACCAAAAACGACGAATCCCACTAGTCCTACAAGCTTTCGTCCAATTTCAATTCTTCCTATACTTTCAAAAATTCTGGAAAATGTAGTTCACAAGCAGTTATCGTCGTTTTTGGTTAGAAATAATCTTTTAAGTCCATTCCAGTCAGGATTTCGCGAGTCTCATAGCACAGTTACGGCCTTAATCAAAGTCACCGATGATATTCGATTCGCGATGGATAATAAAAAGCTTACTATTCTGACTCTGTTGGATTTCAGTAATGCTTTTAACTCGGTTGACTTTGACATTCTTATTGGTATACTTGATTCTCTTAATTTGTCTCCATCAGTGATAGAATGGTTCAATTCATACCTGCGAGGTCGCCAATAATGCATTCGTATGGATGAGACACATTCTGAATGGTGTAATTTGATTGCTGGTGTTCCTCAAGGTGGAGTTTTATCTCCATTGCTTTTCTCTGCCTTCATAAATAAAATCACCGAATGTATTTCCTCAAGTTATCATTTGTATGCAGATGACTTACAGATTTACAGACATACGACTGTGTCAGATTTACCTGATTCTATCACTGAAATTAATAAAGACCTTACAGCTATTCAAGAATGGGCAGACACTTTTGGCTTGTTAGTTAATTCCTCCAAGTCCCAAGTAATAATTATAGGCAGTAGACAATTACGTAATCAAATAGATTTTTCTGTTATCCCTAAAATTAAATACAAAAATATCCTAATTAATTATACTGATCAAGTTAAGAATCTAGGCCTCATAATGGATTGTCATCTATCTTGGGCTTCTCACATAAATGAGCTGAGTAAACGGTTACATTACTCACTTCATTCCTTAAAGCGATTACAAAGTTTCCTCCCTCATCAAACTAAAATTCTATTAGCTCAATCGCTGCTTCTCCCTTTGCTCGACTATGCTGATGTTTGCTATTTGGATGCCACGGAAGAATTGTTATCAAAACTTGAGCGGCTTCAAAATTTGTGCATTCGTTTTATATTCGGATTACGGAAATATGATCACATATCGAGTTTTCGCAAACAACTACATTGGCTCCCTATCCGCCAACGTCGAAATGCGCATGTTTTGAATGTACTGTTCAATGCAATGCATAAATCTTGTCCTGCATATCTTTGTGACAGATTTATATTGGCTCCTTGTAGTGATCGGCCGGTGCGCTCCTGTATCACCCCAAAGTTTTTCTCTATACCACAGTGCAATACAAAATTTTTCAGCAAGTCCTTTACTGTTCATGCAGCTAATTTATGGAATGATCTCCCACGACATATTCAGGATATCCAGACCATAAGCTGTTTTAAAGTTACAGTCAGGCAGCATTATTTGTTCCTTGATGGTTAATTTTAAAAACATAGATGTGACTGTGTTTTCTTTTTTTTTCACTTATACTCACTTTCAATTTTTATTATAGATTTTGTCTCACTGTCACTGTTTATAGAAATCATTATCAAAGAAGCAATTTTACCTTGCATTTATCCTTGTTTGTTTTGTTAAAATTTGTTTTAGTTAGTTTTAATCTCAAATGTACACCATGCCTGCTGTTTATAACTAGTGTTTTTTTTTAACAACCTGTATGGTTGGTTTTGCTGGAAGAAATAAATCTCTTAAAGAGATAAGCACGCCATTGTACATATATTTTCTTTTTTAAATAAGTATTGTTTTGTATTTCTGTGTGTACAAAGAATAAATAAATAAATAAATAAATAAATAGATATAATTTTTATATTATTTTTTTTCGTTTCAATTTTTTTTTGTTCTTCTCTCTTCTGAACAGTTGTATAACTTTTATCAAGATTTTTTTTTAAATTACTGCCTAGAGAAAATAACACGTTAAATGTCCGGCGTTAAGGGACTACTTTATGTGCGATACTAATTAAGGGCCAGAGAATCGTCAAAATCATATATTTTATATCAAAACCATTTTAGGAATCCACAAAAACTTTTCTAGATTACGAGTGACAATAAGATTTTACCTTTAATTAAAAAAAATAACAATTGATCACTAATACTAATAGCTCGTATATTAAAATGTGAAGGAAAAAATTAGGGTGTATGTATCACTTATCTGAAACTTATGGAAACAATTTTGTCACACCATAAACAGCAAAAAACCGCTGTAACTGTCATCATGGCCACGCGCATTACTTTCAAACTACATCCCGGGACCCGACATTACTATGTCCCCGATCCCTTTCAAGCAAATTTTTAAATCGCTTGTTTTTTAACTTTCCACTACGTGTGTAGATAAGGAAGTTAGTGATTTTACTCCGATTTTAGAAAATCAAGTTTTCACCGGACGCCCACGTTTTGAGGACCTAAGAACCTTTTCCGACTATTTTCACGATGACGTCAGTGTGTCTGTATGTATGTATGTGTGTGTATGTAAACATCTCAAAACTTTTGAATGGCTGAACTGATCGAAATGCGGTTGATGACAATTGATTGGGTTCCACTCAACTTAGGCTCCCTAAAAATTTGAACCAAATCGGCCCGGGAGATTTTAAGAAATTTTGAAAAAACATTTTTTTTATATCATACGATAGCAAACAAGCAGATGGGTCTCCTGATGAAAGAGTCAACCATCGCCTATAGACACCAAAAATGTTAATGGTGCGTTGCTATCTTGTGGCGATGTCTAATGCCACATACATAAGTTTACCGGCTATCTTACCCTCCAAACCGGAACACAACAGTGACTAGCACTGACGCTATTGCGGCAGGAATAGGTAAGGCGGTGGTACCAGACCCGGGCGAGACAATGCAGAAATCTACCACTTAGTAGTCATGATGGTAGTGACATGCATAGCCACTCGGTCGCCTCTTGCGACCTGCCTGGCAGAACGGCAGTTGGCCTATTCTTCAAAGGAGCCCGGGACCAACACGGGGAAAATAATCTTAATAAAAAATTTTGCGAAACAGTATTTTTAAATATAACTTCCAGATTAATGTAACGATTGGGTACATCAACTAATCAGCTAATACATAAATTTCATCAAAATCGATTTATCCGTTTGGGAGAAAACATTGACGAAATTTTTTGAAAAAATTGTTTTTTCGGCATAACTTCGAAATTTTTCAAACAATAATTTTTTCGTATTCTACGATATTTTAATGCTAAAAAACTACGTCGAATGCCGTTTCTAAAATTAACATCGAATCTAATTTTCAAAAGTTTTTAAATATTAAAACTACGTTGTTTTTAGCAAATTTACTTAATTTTTTTGAAATAACTTTCAGGCTTATAACACCGATTGACTTAAAAATCTTATCAGATTTTCTCCTTGAAAAATTGCGCCAAATACCGTTAATTGGATCAAAATCGACCAATTTGTAGGGACTTATCTATGGCAAAAATTTAAAAAAAAAGTGTTGTTTGACATTATTCAAAATTTTTCAACCTATCGATTATTTAGCTAAGACAATATTTAAGATCTCAAAAATTGAGTTAAATGTCATTCGAAAGACTGAATTCAATCAGCGTTCCAAAATATACAGCATTTCAAAAATTTTAATACAACATCTATAGCATCAATTGTCACTGTTTTGTTCCAGTTTGGAGGGTAATGTAGCCGGTAGGCTTATGCGTGTGGCAACATACTATTAACATCTTTGGTGTCTATACATATAGACGATGTTTTCTCTTTCCATCCATCAGGAGTTTGATTGCTATCTTATGATATAAAAAAAAACTCATAACTCCCTTCATACAAATACGCTGGTCTTAGAAACATTGCAGATAAAATATAGCATATATTCCAAATAATATTTAATGATTTAAACCCAAGTATCTGACTCAATCTAGTCTTCATTTTCTTGAATGGGAACTCGAATTACCAGTATCTACGAGTAGTGCAATGTCAATTTAATTTTACTGGTCGTCAGCTGGGCACTGGTCCAAGTACGTGAGCGATCTTCAAGAAGTCGCTTCGTTGAACACGAAGCGAATATCTAACACCTGCAATTTTGGGTTCATAATCGAGGTATCAGAAAACTATTGAATTTTATACGTTATATTTTTCTCAATATGGGACGATAAGTTATAATAATGTGCATATTATCCAAATTTTCAGTTTTTTTTATAGAAGAGGGGGCAAACGGCAAGAGATGCACCTGATGGTAAGTGATCACCGCCGCCCATGGACGTCTGCAATACTAGACGTCTTACAGTTGCGTTGCCGGCATTTTAATAATGAGTAAGCTCTTTATTACTTGTTTATTGATGTTTTCTTAATATATTATTAAATTGTAAACAAGCAGATGGCTCTCCTGATGGGAAGATAAACCATCGACTATAGATACCAAATATGTTAACGGTGCGTTGCTATCTGTGTAGCGGGATGGCAACGCTACATGTATAAGTCTACCGGCTACCTTACGCTCCAAACCGGAAAACGACGATGACAAGCATTAGAAATCTACCACCTAGTAGTCACGATGGTAGGGACACGTATAGCCAATCGGTCGCCTTTTACGACCTGCCTAGCAGAACGGCAGTTGGTCTATTCTTCAAAGGAGCTCGGACCAACACGATTCGATTGAAGTTTTGTTATGTGAATAGGGACATTGAATTGGGAGTAACCGACATGCCATGTAATGGTCTGACGGACGGGGAAATTAACACGTAACACCATACCGGGGATTGTCGCCTCTGTGGTCTAGTGGTCTGGGGTCGGTGTTGACCACATGAGAATCTGGGTTCGATTCCCGGATCATGCCAATAAAAAATGCGTTTTTTAATTTTTCTGATAATAACAACGTTGTCCGTGATTGGATAAGTTACCGTTTGGCAATAGGCTTGCCAATTAACATATTGTGGGACTTAGTATTGTTCAAATATACAATTTTATGGTAGAGCGTTATAGACTATAAACTATATTTTTCTAGCATGCTACGTTATAGACTATATTATAACGTGTAAATGGAACACTAATCGCGCTAGTCGGCGGAGATAGCTTGTAACTCATTACATCATACAGCGAGCGACGACCGAGCGCTCTATATACCATATACCATATTACTATATACTATATTATAATGTCTAGCGTCTACGGTCTAGCACGTTACTCGTTAGACCGCGTAGTTCATAACTTCGTAGGTTATAATGTTATAACTATGGCCTACGTTACCCGTTAGATATATAGCGTGGCGTTATGTTAAGCGTTGAATGCGAATCTAAATAGCGTACGCTATAGGTTGATTATGCATAGCGCGCTATAATTTAAGGCTATGCGTTATATTAACCACCATTACTGGGATTGAGTATTTTCGGCTAATTACGGGTGCACTGGTTGTACCTCTGCCTTCCTTTTCGGGGATACGGGGTGAAGATACCACACCAGGGATTTTATCCTTGTTTTATGTAAACTTTGGCAAACCTGAAACCCTTCTGTTACCCGAAATCAACGCCAAAATGACGCTCATTACCTTTTCCCAATTTTCCAAGCGGTCTAGCTCACGGGCTAAAGCTGGCGCGACATAAATTTACCAGAAACGGTACAGTGAACCTTTGTAACCTTTGTAAGATATTTCCCGAGTCCTTGATGAAGTATTTCTTTTGTTTTTATAAATTGGGCCTCTCGTGTTGCGGTATATATAATACGGATATTTTATTCCTCGTTTTTTTATCGTTAGATATTTTATATTCTGTTGATATTTACTTTATACATACGGAACTTTCCTTAAGGCCTTTTACTACGCGCAAGTAAGATCTGAATACGAAATACGATGTTGAGACATCTTCTGAATTTTTATTTTATTAAACTGGCGAGTTTTCGACCACTTTATGTTTAAAATAAATGTCCAGTCTACCCACGGATTTAAATCCGTGAATATTATTTTCAAGGATTTATTTAAGTAGTCAGTGTATTTACAAATAAAATAAAAAGTTATTTAAAAAAGTAAAACCGACTTCAAAATCAACTATACACATATCTCAAAAACTACTAAACCGATTTTAATAAAACTTGGACTGTTCCCTAAGTTGATATATTCCATACCTGATTTAAATCATAAATAATTATCACGATGTGGTTTTTCGTTCCAAAGAAATTCGTGGACAAACATACAATAATTCATACACTTACAAAATTTAATGAAGTGCTTGGGCGTGCTCATCAGAAATAATGCTCATCAGAAATATTGTACTTTGAACACTGAATATCGTCGGCACTTGGTAAAACTCCATGTTAACTTATATTTATATCGTATTAAAAGCACTTGTACTGTTTTACTTGACTTTTTAATTATTAAAACCAACCGGTTTCGCGTTTTAACGCATCATCAGGGCAAAAGTTATTATTGTTTACCTCAACAAATAACAACAAACAATAATAACTTTTGCCCTGATGATGCGTTAAAACGCGAAACCGGTTGGTTTTAATAATTAAAAAGTCAAGTAAAACAGTACAAGTGCTTTTAATACGATATAAATATAAGAAATATTGTAATACATAATTTAGAAAGACGGGAGCTGTAACATGCCTCCCACCAGACTTCGAGCTGCTACTGGCATTTTCGAGATAAACCTCGAAAAAACCTCAATACCATTTTTGCTCGACCCGGGGATTGAACCCTCATCTCATGATCTGAGCCGAATAGGCTATCGCCTAGACTACGATGCATTGTTATGTATTACTGTCTTATTCTATAAAATAATCCTACATGCAATAGCATTGGCTAATATCAAGACCCCGGACTGAAGTGAGATCAGAATAACATCAGTTTTTTTACGTAGATCATATTCATAGTCTACTATGGTTTTCGGCACAGACCACGTGATTTACTCCGTGGTTTTCGGCTACAATTGAAATCCGGTATTATTGACTCTGTGAAAAATAGCATTTGTTGCTTTTATTTGGATAGTAACGTCAATCCAAAATTATAAAAACTGATAGTATATAATTTACCTAATGTCGCGGGTCAGGGGGATTTTAGAAATAAAAATGTTACTTGTAAAACGTAATTGTATAATTTCGGTTTCTTAATAAAAACTTGTGTTAGCAACCGCGCTTGACGACAACTACTAGCTGGCCAGATGTGCGGCACACCTGTGTTATGACGTCATAATAAAATAGATTACGAATGGTATAAATAAGCGGGGACATTGTGTTTTCGATTCATTGTAATTCTATCGCTTGTTGAGGGCATTACTCTGCCCAAAATTATATTGTGCGTGTAAAGGTGATTCAAGTGTTTTATTCGGCCAAACTGCTTCACGTTAATACTTGCTTTAAATATTAGATAATTGTTCTTGTGTAGGAAGAAAAGAAAGTGGTCTCGGAGTCTCGTAACATAAGATCGAATAGTGGAGTAATCAGTGCCAACGGCGCGATGAGGGACGGTCTAGAACTTAGCTGGGGTTCGTAGAATAGGTGGTATTCTCAGTCGGCGTGTCTGGCTGCAGCACAATGTTGGAGGCCGAGGTCACATCCGCTACGCGGAGTAGAAAAGGAAGAACGCCACCAGCCTCTGGAAAGCACAGGGAACAATATCACCATGTGATTCCCCGAAGCATCCCATCTAACCACACGGTCAGCGGAATGAGTAGAGTTCACATGGGAAGTAAATTCACAAAAAAACTAATGTACGACTAATAGTAGTTTCTAAGATCAAGAAAAATTAAAAAGAGTTATTTATTATGCAGTACAGAGATATTACAAACTGCTATAGTTTTGACCTTGATCTAGGTCGTTCTGGAAAATTTCATTTCTAACAAACACTAAAAGAAGTTACTTCAAACACTAGTCATTACAATCCTACTTTATTGATAAGAAATGTGGATCTAAAGTTTAACTGAATTAAATTTGTGTGATTATTGAAATTAATGGTACTTTACCGAACTTTTGACTGGTTGGCAGTCAACCAGTGAGCGCGCCGAGGACTCCAAGTATGCGGAAAAAGAACGCGTTGGCGGCGTGGTTCGTTTATATATCCTTATGTGGGGGGAGGAACCCATACTGTCGCCGGCACAACATTGTTAGTGCTGTCCCTCTGGGATTAATAATCGTAACCGGAAATCGGAATGTAACGGATAATCTTACCCGTTACACTAGGGAGTTTATATTTTGGTTAGGTTAGGTTAGAAAATTCTTTATAATGTTAGTAAGATAGATTTAACCTAGCTAGCATGTTTTATCAACAATGGTGACCGCAACACATAATTAACACTATTGGTTTACCTTTTACTAGGCGTTTCCTGAGGCATAACCCGCGTAGGTCCCGATTCCTCGGTAAAATATTATAATGTAACTTATGACACTCAGGAATAATTTAGTTTTCTACCGATGAAAGGGTTTTCAAAATCAGCTCATTAGTTTCAGATATTTTTATATCATAAGATAGTAAAACAAGCAGATGGTTCTCCTGATGGAAAAAGACAACCATCGCGTAAATAGTACGTAGCTGTTCGCGTGGCGTTGTGTTAATGTCTAAGTTTAGCGGCTACCTTAAACTGTAACACGACAGTAATACTCAATGCCGCTATTGCGATAGTAATACGTAAGGCAGTGGTACGAAACCCCGAGCGAGATGTTACAGAACTTAGTCTCCAGTATACTGTGACTCTACCAAAAAGTAGTCACGATAGTACTCGTAGTTACACGAATAGTCAATTGTTTGCCTTTAACGGGGCCAGGAGCAAAAATTTGTCGATACTTTTGGTAAAACTTAAGGATCGAGTACACTGGAACGCGCCGCAAATAGGCTGGGTTGGGCTGTATTGCAACGGAAAATGCTAGTTTAGCATAATAGGACGGGCCGCAGCGGGGCAGAGTGGACCTCATCACAACACAGCGCATTTCCGTATTTATTTGCAATGCTATTCTCCTTTGTTGATCATTATAACGTGTATCGTGCTCATAATATAACTCTTTGTAGCCTTGAACTAAAATTATTAATCATTCTTAATCCATAGACACATAGTAAAAATACACTAATTGTTATTATAACTTATTTTTACTTGACGGCTTCAATAAGCGTAAATTGATTGATGATATAAAATTATGTGGTCTTTTATTAGCACAATCATTTATTATTACTACTAATACCAACATAGAGTTATAACGTGTCGCAAAAATTCCGAAATGGTAAAATTAAAGAAAATATATCACAGTACTAATATTTACCAAAACAATTGACAAAATAATTGAATGTACAAAGAGATGTTACAGATTTATATAGTAGTGTAGACTGATTCCATTATTTTAACTGAAAGTATAACCTAAAAAGTAAATTAACGGTTAGAATAGAAATATAAATGATATTATGCAATTGAACTAAATTCGGCACGTGTGAATGCCTCGAGCACTATTGCTAATGGTGTGACTGATATACCTATTAGTATTCGCTAAGATATTAGTAATATTGAAAGGATTCGTGGATTAGTAATCCGGCGAACTGTAATATGCTAATATTTCATATTCGCCTAATCTCTGTAACGGCTATCCAAAATGAATCGGATAATATCATTCGGAAGAGTTCGGATTCACTAGATTGGCCGTTGGATTCGTGAAAATATTCAAATATTACGCCGCCTACGCCGCGCCGCCGTACGTGCGAATGAGATGACGTATTTCCTGCAGTATCAGTATCAGATCTTATTCTTTAAGGTCCAAATTACAGTGAAATGTTAGTTAATACTGATATATTAGTTAAGATATTATAAAATTTCAAAGTGAATATATTAGTATCACCTAATCTTGAGAAATATCGGTATTAACCGATCTCTAACTATTGCCAAAATGAGCGCGCCGTACGTAGATGCGACCAGCGACGCCTTTTAAAGGTGCGATGACGTTTGTTATTTTTTTTGGCGGCAAGAGGTTGCAAACAGTAGAAAGTATTGTAATTTCCTTTGGTGTAACAATTTCTTACAGACGCCCTCCAACTGTTTCATTTTAATAAGATATTTGGAATCAATCGAATATGTAGAACTTTTATGAAAATGTAATGATCACATGGAACTATCACCTACCGTATTCATTCAAAATTTCTTAAGATGTAAATCGAATTGAACTATGTCTCTTCTGTCACATAAAAAGTATTGAAACATCCCTGTTTTTAAATAAATAATAGTTTATAATAATAAATAGTATCCCTGCACACTAATCGATTAGTCGCTGCAAGTCAGTAACCCCCCCGAAGTGGAACAAAGTATTGCCACATTATTAATGGAGTTTCACCAAATCTCATCGACAAAAAGTATTTTATGCATGGGCGTACCCAGGTTCTGAGATAGGGGGAGGGACCGTAAAATTTTAAAACTCAGGTTCAATTCAACTCAGAGCGGGCAACTGTAACATTTTAAGACTATATTTTTATGTTATTATATTTTTATCTACAACAGTAGATAGTTAGTAGAGGTAAACAAATTCCAGGAATGGGGGGGGGGGGCAGCACAATGAAAATATTGATTACTATGCAAAACCGGGTAGTAAAATCAACAAATTAATAAACCAATAATAATAAAGAGTAATATTTAACTGACATATTCAGAGTTTTTAACGACTACTAAAGCGAATCCCAATTGTACAACTGTCAGTACAATAGCTTCAATCGTTAAATATCTGCGACTTCCACTGTAAAATTTTACCATCAAAGAGAATCCAACAAAGGCTTCAAAATAATTGAGGGTAGAAAAGATTTGTTTGAAAATAAAAGCGATTCGATATGTATACATATGATTTCATGCGCCGAGATAACACATCACCGCCCTGAAGGCATGAATATTTTGGTACCGCTTTCGTTTTGACATCTGCCATGATAACGCGTTCGGTTTTTGGCGAACAAATGCTTTGTTAGCGGGATATATGTTTATAATCGAGAGAAAAAATGAAACACACCTGAGCAAGGGAAAATAAACAGTTATGGCAAATTTTACTAAAAGCAGATTTTAAGTGGTTAAATTTTTTAGGGTTCCGTACCTAAAAGGTAAAACGCGACCCTATTACTAAGCTTCTAAGCTTCCGCTGTCTGTCTGTCCATCTGTCTATCTGTCACCAGGCTGTATCTCATAAACCGTGATAGATAGAAAGCTTTAATTTTTACAAATTCTGTATTTTCGTTGTCGCTATACATATACTAAAAATAAAAAAATGAAAATAATAAGTATTATCACGATTTAAATAGATGCGCCTTTTTAGACGATTTCTTAGTTTGTCAGTGTAGCTTGCACACAGAAATAGAGTTATACTACTTACCGATGAAATAAAATCACTTCAAGGGTAATTTTTAAACCTTGTCACCCCATGCGGTACGATAAAACCGTACAACATGGTTATTACAGTCCGTATGTTATAACCGTATAGCAGTCGCCTCTTGGCGTCGGCGTTGACCATATGAGGTCCCGTGTTCGATTCCCGGGTCGAGCACATAAAAAAGTGTTTTTCAGTTTTCTGATAAAGACAAAGTTGCCCGGGATTGGAAAGTGCCCGGTTGGCGATAGGTTTGCCACCTATCACATTTGTGGGACCAAGTATTTTCGGCTAATCACGGGTACACTTGTTGTACCTCTGCCTACACCTTCGGGGATACGGGCGTGAAGATACTTTTTTTTAACATAGTTTATTTCTCTTTTTTCACTATATGGGTGATTCTTCAGAAATGTGTTCTCCGTGTAATTTCAATGGTATTTTTGAAATCGCTAAATTAAAGTAAATTACACAAACATTTTAAAAGTTTATGCAAATTTAAAGAACATATGAAAATTCGACACGTAGTGGATCTATACTTTTCCTAAAAAAAATATTAACATTTGCGATCCATGGAAATTACATTACAGCCCACGGAAATTACCCAGCAGGTAAAATTTTGCTAAATACCGTATCAGATATGAAAATAAGATTAGATAAAAGTGGTTTGGGGAACTATGAACGGCTGTAATATATATTAATACGATATTAGGCAATTTTTTTTTAGCAACTCTTTTTTGCTGAATTTCACCTCTCCGCTAAACTTAGATACAGCAAAACAGATTAGCGATAAAGTGCGTGTACTACAAATGTGTGAAATGTATACATTTCCTATTACCTTTTGCTTTACTAAGCCATACTTGAAAGTGTGTGAAAAACTTAGTGTTAGTATTTTCATAGAAATCATTACAATTGTAGCGATGATGTAATCATAATGGCACATAAGTAAGTAGTCGAGTAACGAAGAATTACAGGATTAACGAAAAATATGAATGTATGCTCAACCGAGCAGTTACCTAGCCTAGCTTAGGCGTGGTACTACACTTTACATTGAATACTTTCCTTAACATCAAAACATTAATAGGAGACCCATTTTCGGCACTTTGAGCATGATAATAAGACGCTTTAAATGATAATAAGCTTCGGTTTAACAAATTTAAATAAAAAAGGCAGAATAAATTGAACGTCTGTAGACTTTCTGGTTCACCGTGATTCACCGGTTTGTCGGTTGGCGAGGTAAGTGGTGATCCTAATCGCCACATTTACCGATATGTTAACGATTATCGACTATTCCTAGCGATAATCAGGACCGACAGTTTTACGTGCTCATCCAAGGCACGGGAGTGGTAATACACCGCTCCGCCCGACTCTGAGCAGTTACTGAGGTTTCAAACTTTCGAGAAAACCCCGAATAAATTTGAATAACACCTTTGCTCGACCTATGGATCGAATCTAGGACTATAAGCAGTCTAAATGATAAGCTTTGGTTTAACAGGTTTAAATTAAAAAAATAACTGACAAACAATATTTATCACTTAATCTGGTGATTGCATGAATTACAGTATAAACATTGAATATTTCATTTTAATTATTGCAAACAAAATGAAATAAAGTAATTTCCATGGGTTTTATGTAACTTCCATGGTGTTTTATACATGGAAATTACACCATGGAAATCACCAAAAAGCATATATTTTGAAATTTCTCGCCATTGGAAAGATATAGGCTACTAGTTTGTTATTAGCTATCTACATTTGGGAGTTAGGTATAAGACCGCAATACCCGTTTACTAAAAATAGTACGATTACATTCCAAAAATGTGACATAGAAATTCTTAAAAAGTGAGAACCAAAAATTGAAAAATTGAAGAACTTACTCTTCCACCGAAATTGAGGGATTTAGGGCTACGAATCCTGATCCATAAGCTGCAGCAAAAAAGCAGAATCAGAAAAACCAATCCCGATAACTCTAGACCTCGCCAGTTCAGAATAGTAACCGTCGCAATAAGCGAAGCTACAATTTTGCCAAGTGTGTGACATATTTACTTACTCATAAAATAAAAACTTTCACTGCAATTGGATTAAAAGTTTGGCCAGAATATAAAATGATTTGTGTTTTTAAATTTTGTGTATAAATCTGATTAAAAGCGTTAGTGAATTAAAAAATATCTGCGATTGATCAAAAGACGGAGCGCGTGTTACGCGTATAAAACGTGCAAAATTAACCGGATTTGAGGTGTTGAGGGTAAATAACTCTTATATACATGGTTATTACATAACGAAATCTATATGACACGATGCATATAGAATGTATAAACATGTTATAGTAGATTTATGTAAACATTATTTGTTTATATAGGAGATAAGAATCTGTTACGCTCCAAAATTGTACTCTGAAGAATGACCCATATATCATTATTATTTACAGATGTGTGACAGTGAGAGTATTTTTAAGTGATAGGAGCGTTTGCTCATATGCGCGGCGACACGTTTCCTTCCCAATGACGTGTCTATTTATATTCATGTGGTCTGTGAGTATTATCCTTACGTATAAATTATAAAGGGTCTGTAACAACGCCTCAAATTAATAGATTGTAAAAGTTTTCACTATGTAGTCCGAAAACCCAAAGTGAATTAGCCCTTGGGACTTGTAAGACCTCGAATGGTTTCATTTACATATCTAACATATTCTTAAGTGTGGCTCTATTAAAATCGCCTTTAAAGCATTGGGGAAGCTTAAACTATATCGAATAACTTATAACAAACACAAACAAAGCAAGCCTCCAGTAGTTTTCGTCGTAGTCAATGGATAGATTCTTTTTTTATATAATAAGATAGCAAACAAAAAGATAGATGACTCTCCTGATGAATGAGAAACCGTCGCATATAGACACCAAAGATGTTAATAGTGCTATAACACAAAAATAATTAGAAACACGAAAGTACTGATTAAAATTATAAATGTGAATTTCATCTGTAACGATGAACTCATTTAACTAGTTATACGTATGTATATCTAGCGATCAGGGGCCTAATTCACGTAATCAAGCGGCAAGCGAGTCGAAGCATTTAAGACACTTACACATTTTTTTACATATTATGCCGCGTCGTAGCAAGTCTCGACGTTCTGTCGTGTTTATGTGTGTGAGAGCCCTAAGCGCTTTGACTCAATTACGTGAATTGGGGGGCTGTACAATCGATGGAATCGATTATATAGCAAAAAAAAATTCGCCACATCGAGCCTGTCGACACTAGCACAGTGGCAGAGCAACCTGGATTTAGGGGAGGTCGCAGATTCAAATCCTGTGTGTTGATATTTTTCTTTCTTGTTTTTAAAGTTTTTCAAGTTTTCCCAAGCACAGGGTGAGTGCTATAACACAAAAATAATGTTAATAGTGCGTTGCTATCCATGTGCGTAAGTTTACAGGCTACCGTACCCTCTAAACTGGAACACGACTTTGCTTTGACAAGCATTGACGCTAACCGGTTAGGACGTACGCTTTGAGACGTGTAATATATCTATGGACGTACGCTATTACCTAGTAGTCACGATGGTAGTGATTCGTATAGTGAATCGTTCGCTTTTTGAGAATTGCTAGGCAGAATGTCAGATGGTCTATTCTTCAAAGGGGCCTGGACCAACCCGGGGTAAGTTACGTGTGTATTCGTATCTGTTCAACCGGTAGACTCATGCATGTGCTGTTGCCATTTCGGCATGTTAATACCATCGCACTATTAACATCTTTGGTGTCTATATGCGATGGTTTCACTTTCCATCAGGAGAGTCATCTGTTTGTCTGCTATTAATGATATATAAAAATATATTTCCACATTGAAATAAACATAGCTTATATGTATATTTTTATACGTAACTAGCTGACCCGGCAAACGTTGTTCTGCCTTTTTAACTACTCTTATTTTTTTTCTATATTTTCTAACCTTCCCTGAGTTTCTACAATTAATTCAAAACCAAAATAGGCAAATCGTTTTAGCCATTCTCGAGTTTTAGCGAGACTAACGAACAGCATATTATACTATTATATTAGAATGTATACATATACATGCATAATAATCTAATGCATATTAGAATAGAGCTCAGGGGTAAACTTAGAATAAGTCATTTAATAGAACAATAAAGACTCATTAAAATAGTCGTAGGCTATATTATAGACTTATAATAAACTCATCTTATTAAGTCAAATATTTACTTCGTAATACTAATCCCGTTTTCAAGATCAAATAGAGATGAGTTTTAAGAGTTAATGATATCTTTTACATCTGAATATTATTACAAAAAAATGAAACTTCGCTTGATTTGTTTTTTTATTAAATTTCTAATTCTATTAAATACTACTGGATAAAGGATGTAAAGCGGAAAAAGGATTACTGATACATATAAAATAAGATTCAGGATAGTACATCGATTGACTTAAAAATATAATCAGTTTTTTTTCTTTAAAATAGATAACGCAGAATAAGAGAAAAATAGAAGATAATGCAAAGAAAACATTTAGAGCTTAAGAGCGTATAAATTTTGTTATGCCAGTAATTTCTGATTTCAAGATAAAAATTTAGATTTAGAATAGAAAGTTTGAACCCTGAAAAAAATCTTTTTGTTTCATTGAGCTTAAAATACCTGAATTTAGTGGGGAAAAGTTGGTGATCCAAGCACAGTTACTCCGGAAGTTTGAAAAGGTACTTAGCGTCATACCTGATTGAAGGACTTCACTATATCTAAAGTCTAAACTGCCAATGACTCCTCCTTAACCTTCGCTGCCTTCGCATACCGGTGTATTAAGCAAATTAAAAGATTTGGTGCTAGCTTAGCGTCCGCGACGAAAACCATGAAAACGTACTGATAGGCACTGATCACCTGGTGGTCTTCAAGATTCCTCAGAACCTGGTAGTTGATATTTCATTACTTTGCAGTACAACGAGGTTATCGCTGTGGCCCTCTGCTCGCAAGCGCAACGCAAGTTCGGGGAATAATACCCTATTTCAGGCAGGCAGGCGCGACGGCGACAACGCGCAGCGGGGATTCTTCGCGAGCGATAGCGACGCAAGTACTTTGCGTTGCGTTCATGATTTTTGAGTAATACATAAATCTCCGTGACGCGAGGCCCCTCGAACCGCGAGGCCGTGGGCTGTGGTCCACGTCGCCCACACCTTACGCCGCCTCCCACTTCTGGCTGTAGGCCGATGTGCTTGCACTAAAGCGGTCTTCTAAGTTTTGGGTACCATGTGAGTAGGAGAGCAGTAATAAGCTTATAACAACCACTTTTCTCTGTATCAGGGAGTGGTCCGTTGAATAATCTGATATAAAACAGATTTACATTAAATAAATAGTATTAAACTTCAGACAAAAATGCAACGGACGTTCCTACAAAAGAAGTTAAAATTTAAAATAGCAAAATACTTTCGTTTCGCTTAAATTTTGGTAAAGATGCACGTAATAAGTACACCCTAAGTCAGTTTAGTTTCCTTTTAAATTTCATCACTTTTTAGCAGAAAAGGACAATGCATAAAATCTGGAAACTACTGTGGATCATGCTGTTATTGTCTTAAATTTCAATTTTTTTTTGCTACAGATCAAGCTTATGTGGCGTTTCGCGGATCAAGGTTTTTATTTTTAGTAGGTTGTCAAATTGAAAAAATAGAATTAGAAACTTTGGAATGTTGCTGCTTTCAATGAAATAGATCGAATAAAAAAAGTTATAATTAAGTACATATTAATTCATTTGAATACCTTTTAATATAACTTAACACGATGATCGCAATCTCATAGTAATAAATTAAAGGGTTCTATAGTTCTCTTAAAATATTATTTTGTAAACTATATAGAAATTACTATAATAGTAATTGACATCAGAAACACTAAAAAGCAAAAAATAAATTTTTCTATAGATCGTCGAGGCGCACAGATTCTAGGCATCGCCATATGGTGGATGTTCCACGTACCAGGACAAGGTTCAAGGACAAGAGGTTCGACTCCACATTTTTCATTCGAACCGCAAGGGACTGGAACATACTTCTTGAGTCTGTGTTCCCCGACGAGTAGAATCTAGGGATCTTCAAGAGCGCATCTTAGCTTACCGTCAGGCGAGATCGTGGTCAAGGGCTTCCCTATCGATAATAAAAAAAAAGAAAACGAACTAAAAGGGTAAATATAATTTAGTTTCGACTGAAAATAAGCGTTTGCATTTTTTAACCTTCGAATATAATAAGACTATTTTGTCTGTCTGATAATCATTGAATATCATAGTCGTATATTTTCAAGCCCTAAAACTTCATACCATAGAAGTATCAAATCTTTGTGTAGATACATATCGTAGGCTAAAGTATTTATGAAAAAGCATGTTACATTTTAACAGCGAGATGTAAAAGATGTAAAAAAGTTACAGTCTCAGGCCAAGAAAAAAATCTGTAAACCGCAATAGGTTTCAGGTAAAGTTTCAGGAATGGCCTGCAGAGTCAATACTCTGCAGGCCATTCCTGAAACTTCCCACTAAACTGAGGTATTTTAAGCTCAAAGTAGCAAAACGTTATTTTTTGATCAGATTTTCAAAATGGTGATCGATTTTGATTTAGAATTTACTATAAGAGAAATAGAGTATTTCGAAAAATTTAGACATGCTGTCTCTTACTAAGTCTTAAATTAGAAAAAAAGAATATTATCTCACGCTACCGGTCGATTAGGTAGTATATATTGGGTGGTTCTGGACCAGGAAGCGGGGGAGCAGCCTCTGATTGGTCGAGAGCAATTGATGACGTAATACGTTGATGTAGTTCTAGTACTTGCTCTCGGGCATGGACGGTGATGATAAGAGTGTTGCGGTTTCCAGTTTCCTGTTGAAGCTGATAATAATTTGCTACTTATAAAATTCTGCGTAGGTGTTAATATGTATCGTTTTAGGAGGGTTCTGTACATTAAGGTTAAGAATGTTCTCGATGTTCTAGTATGAGTATGGTACGTTCTTACTTTTACAATCAGCCAATCATAAATGTTTATTTTAATAATCACTCTACAGCTCAGCCAATCAAAACACTTCCACCTAAGAATGTGTGGAGTGGGGGTTATCTTTAAGAGCGGGAATGTTTATTTTACTCTGCTTTCTCTCCGAGGTATCTATCTGAGACGTATACATCATGTTTAAGTGTGCATTTTGTAGTTCAGAATATAAATGGGAAAGGAATATGATTCGTCATATGAGGAGATGTGTGACACGTGGTAATGAAGTGAAGAAAATTAAATGCTCTCAATGCGGAAAACCATTTTCGAGAGAGGATAAGCTTAGTGCACATATTAAAAGAGGGTGTTGTGAGAGAGGTTAGTATACTGAGAACTTTATTACTTAACTTTATACTTTTCAACCGACTTCCCAAATGAGGAGGTTATCAATTAGATTGTATTTTTTTATGTTTGTTACCTCAGAACTCGGGCTTTTGCAAGCTGATTTTGAAAATTATTTTTTTGTTTGAAAGGTTATGCTTCCCGTCTGGTCTCATATAAATTTAGTAAAAATCTGATTTTAGGGTTTAAAAGATATTGACGTAAGTCGGTTTTTTATAGTTTTTTTTCTACGGTTGATTATTATAAGAAAAGTTTGTATATGTTTTTTTATTTTATAGATGTTAAGAAGCGCACGCTGCAAGAGTGTGAGGTACCTCCGTCTAAGAGGATACGGTGCGAGATATGTGAGGAAGATGTGAAGCACCTCCACTCACATAGAAAGACTGTTGCACATAAAAATAAAGCTAGCGCTAACAACTGCGAGCAGGATGAATATGTGAAGGAAATTACTTCGGTTTTTAAGTCGAGGATGGCTACATTTCAAGTTCGCTTCCCTCGGATGAATCTCACGCCGGAAGGTTTTATGAATGATGTACGTGAACGTATTATCAAACTCATCAAGAGAAAACAGGATAAGGTGGGGGATGCAATGAAAATTAATCTAGAGCTCTTCGCGAAATATAGCAAACCAACAGACAAAGAGGATGAAGAGAATTTAGAAGAATTAAAATCATTTATTACAAAGAATAAGGTTATCTATCTGAGGCCTAATGAGTTGAGTAAAATTTATGATGAGTTTTTAGAAGAGATAAAAGCAAAAGCAGATGAATTCCAAGAACGTATTTTTATGATATAAAGAATGATTTAAATGCTAGATTCGATACATCCGATTTAGCTGCTAATAATATTTACGGTCTTCCTCGAGTCAATAAAAAAGTGGTGGGCATGTTCAAGGATGAATGCTCAGGTGAGATAATAAATGAATACATAGGTACACGATCGAAATGTTATTGTATAAAGAAGGAAGATAAAAGTGTGATTAAAAAGATTAAGGGAATCAAAATAAATGTGGTTAAGAATGAGACAGATAGAGATGATTTTTTCAGATGTATAACTGAGGGGGATTTAGTGCAATACCGTAAAATGTATATCATTCGATCTAAAGCTCACCGACTATATACCCAGGCTTTAAATAAAATCGCTCTTAACAATAATTATGATAAACGATTTGCCATTCCCAACATATCTATGCAAACATTAGCTTGGGGGCATAAGGATATTGATAAGAAGTATTATTTTATATAATAGAGACATAGAGATGTTGTAAAGAAGCACACATTTATTTTACATCATGTTTTTTATTGATTAAACGGGAGACTTTACCCTTGCTCGTTTGGATGGATGGAGGAGCACAATATGATACCCTCTTATATACGTTTTAATTTACTAACTTATACAAATGTTAATAATGAGCTGCTGTATTATGAGATATGTTTTACTTTTAAGGAATGGTTTTGTAATGAATAAACGTGTAGTACTTTATGGTTTTAGATAGTTAAGCTAAAGGTATATTTTTATGGTTGAAAAATAAAAAATGTGATTATTGAAAAAAAAATGTTTTATTTTTTCACTCCTAGAATATATAACTATCAATAATAATAATAGACATGCTTAATAAAAATAAATCTATAGGAGGAGCCTATTATAACAATGATTCTTAAAAAAACGTTATATTTTGCACATTTTCATAATTTAAAAATTGTTATAATCCTCCTCGCTTAAACATTAGGGTATATATTTCTCAAAAAGCAAAATGATATATATTATTTATAAAAATAGACGTATGTAATACAAAATAAATCTATCTATCTACTTTATCAATTAAATAAAATTAGCTATGTAACGACCTACACCATAGTTCTCTGTGAACCTTCCAGTTTCACTGTTTCGCTTGAACATGATCGGGAAATATATTTCTCCGATGATTTACTATGTTAATGAGATAGAGGAAATAAAACGATGCTGATATAATGATGTAAATAACACCTTCTATAACAATTATTTAAAAAAAATGTATCTATGCATGTCATAACAGAGAAATCTGTTTTAATAACGTAAAACATTAATAATATGAAATATATTGCTTAAAGATTGCGTGTATCCAATGCCTTAAAAAGAGATAGCACAAAGGACATGTATTTCTCAAAAAACATAAAATATATTATAATTTCTTGCTTGAATAAAAATTTTAAAACGTAAAACTACGCTAATTATTTAATAATAGCTGAGCCCGCGACTTCGTCCGCGTGGAAAATTTCGAAATTGAAAGTAGCCTAAATTACTCCTTCTTACATCAGCTATCTACCAGTGAAAGTCCCCGTCAAAATCGGTTCAACCGTTCCAGAGATTAGCCGGAACAAACGGACAGACAGACAGACAGACAAAAATTTAAAAAATGTTACTTTGGTATATGTACCATGTATATATCCATATGTATTTATTAAAAAAACGGTTATTTTAATATTACAAATAGAACTCCAATTTTATTTATTTGTAAAGATAAAAACATAAATAATAGAAATTAATCTATATGACCAAACAAAGAAAAAACTGTTTTAAAAACAAGGAAACAGCGGTTCTAATATTATGTACAGAACCGATGAACAGATGTTTACAAATACCAGATATTAGAGCACTAAATAGTAAAAGTAAAACAGAAAAATAGCCACCTGTAGCTACTACACTACTGAACAAGTGTCTCTTCATGCAGATATAGGTAAGTGAGAGGGTGTTAGATTATATTTCAATTTTCACCATGCTGATTGCTTTGCTGTTGCCGTTCAGGTACCGGTTCAACAGCCCGTTTGCTGTTGAACCGGTACCTGTTTGCTGTTTCGCTGTTGAACCGGTATCTGTTTGCTGTTAAAGATGCACTCATTCGCTGTTGTTATCTATTTAGATCTATATGCCATAATCAGCTTTATATTGCCCGTTTGCAATGACGAAGCATAAAAAGGGAAAGATTTTCATAATATTTATATAAGTTATTTGCTAAAACGGAACCCTAGAATAACAGGATGAAGATAAACTTTATCAATTTAATAAATTCGCAATGTAACAGCCACTACACCACATTTCTCTGCCAATCTTTCAGTTTTCGCTGTTTCGCTTATAAATATGATCGGGAAATATATTTCTCTGTTGATTTATTATTTTAATGAGATAGAGGAAATAAAACGTTGCATACATGAATTGAGCAACGAGCTTAGTACGACGCACCCAAGTTTATTGAA
The DNA here is from genome assembly GCA_036924255.1 of Apodemia mormo. Lineage (NCBI taxonomy): Eukaryota > Metazoa > Arthropoda > Insecta > Lepidoptera > Riodinidae > Apodemia > Apodemia mormo. Next base: position 40,241,312 of record JAUPFN010000005.1, on the reverse strand, counting down.
AAAAAGTGTCTCCTCTATAAACTGGTTGACGAAAAGAGGAAGCTGGATGTGATAGAAAAAAATATAGGGGAGCTGGATTACTATGTTAATGAGATAGAGGAAATAAAACGTTGCATACATGGATTAAGCGATGAACTTAGTACGACACGCCCTAATTTATTGAAAAAAAGTGCCTCCTCTATAAACTGGTTGACGAAAAGTGGAAGCTGGGTGAGATAGAAAAAAAGATGGGGAGCTGATTTCCTATGTTAAAGAGATAGAGGTAACAAAACGTTGCATACATGGATTGAACAATGAACTTAGTACGACGCACCCTAGTTTATTGAAAAAAAGTGTCTCCTCTATAAACTAGTCGACGAAAACAGGAAGTTGGGTGATATAGAAAAAAAAGATGGGGGAGATCTACAAAGAAGCGGGGTCATTGTTGCTACTCAGTGAAATGGTAAGATAACGCGAATTATTTAAGAACAATCTTATCGTAGCACTATTTAAGCGAGAATGCAGTAGATCGTTGAATTCACCTCTCGATGAGCATGCTGAGATGTGGGCGATACGGTCTACTCATCTCCAATTTTCTGGTTTTATGTTTCAAATATTATATATTTAATAAACATCCCAAGCCCTGAAATACAAACATTTATGATCGTCGTGTAAAATACTTTCCCCGCATCGAAAATCGAACCTGGGTTCCATTGATTTTGTAATTAGAAACATTAACCACCCCGCCTACGGAGTAGAGGTGGATCAAATAAGTTTGTTATTTATTTATTTCGTTTTTTCTTACAGAATACTCAGAGTTAATGGATAATCTATCACCGTTGAAATGTGCTATTTGCTGTTGCCTCCCCAGCACGTGTTATAGTTTTTTCTATCTCACCCAGCTTCCACTTTTCGTCAACCAGTTTATAGAGGAGGCACTTTTTTTCAATAAATTAGGGCGTGTCGTACTAAGTTCATCGCTTAATCCATGTATGCAACGTTTTATTTCCTCTATCTCATTAACATTGTAAACCAGCTCCCCCATATTTTTTTCTATCACATCCAGCTTCCTCTTTTCATCAACCAGTTTATAGAGGAGACACTTTTTTTTCAATAAACTTGGGTGCGTCGTACTAAGCTCGTTGCTCAATTCATGTATGCAACGTTTTATTTCCTCTATCTCATTAAAATAATAAATCAACAGAGAAATATATTTCCCGATCATATTTATAAGCGAAACAGCGAAAACTGAAAGATTGGCAGAGAAATGTGGTGCAGTGGCTGTTACATTGTGAATTTATTAAATTGATAAAGTTTATCTTTATCCTGTTATTCTAGGGTTCCGTTTTAGCAAATAACTTATATAAATATTATGAAAATCTTTCCCTTTTTACGCTTCGTCATTGCAAACGGGCAATATAAAGCTGATTATGGCATATAGATCTAAATAGATAACAACAGCGAATGAGTGCATCTTTAACAGCAAACAGATACCGGTTCAACAGCGAAACAGCAAACAGGTACCGGTTCAACAGCAAACGGGCTGTTGAACCGGTACCTGAACGGCAACAGCAAAGCAATCAGCATGGTGAAAATTGAAATATAATCTAACACCCTCTCACTTACCTATATCTGCATGAAGAGACACTTGTTCAGCAGTGTAGTAGCTACAGGTGGCTATTTTTCTGTTTTACTTTTACTATTTAGTGCTCTAATATCTGGTATTTGTAAACATCTGTTCATTGGTTCTGTACATAATATTAGAACCGCTGTTTCCTTGTTTTTAAAAGAGTTTTTTCTTTGTTTGGTCATATAGATTAATTTCTATTATTTATGTTTTTATCTTTACAAATAAATAAAATTGGAGTTCTATTTGTAATATTAAAATAACCGTTTTTTTAATAAATACATATGGATATATACATGGTACATATACCAAAGTAACATTTTTTAAATTTTTGTCTGTCTGTCTGTCTGTCCGTTTGTTCCGGCTAATCTCTGGAACGGTTGAACCGATTTTGACGGGGACTTTCACTGGTAGATAGCTGATGTAAGAAGGAGTAATTTAGGCTACTTTCAATTTCGAAATTTTCCACGCGGACGAAGTCGCGGGCTCAGCTATTTTTAAATAATTAGCGTAGTTTTACGTTTTAAAATTTTTATTCAAGCAAGAAATTATAATATATTTTATGTTTTTTGAGAAATACATGTCCTCTGTGCTATCTCTTTTTAAGGCATTGGATACACGCAATCTTTAAGCAATATATTTCATATTATTAATGTTTTACGTTATTAAAACAGATTTCTCTGTTATGACATGCATAGATACATTTTTTTTAAATAATTGTTATAGAAGGTGTTATTTACATCATTATATCAGCATCGTTTTATTTCCTCTATCTCATTAACATAGTAAATCATCGGAGAAATATATTTCCCGATCATGTTCAAGCGAAACAGTGAAACTGGAAGGTTCACAGAGAACTATGGTGTAGGTCGTTACATAGCAAATTTTATTTAATTGATAAAGTAGATAGATTTATTTTGTATTACATACGTCTATTTTTATAAATAATATATATCATTTTGCTTTTTGAGAAATATATACCCTAATGTTTAAGCGAGGAGGATTATAACAATTTTTAAATTATGAAAATGTGCAAAATATAACGTTTTTTTAAGAATCATTGTTATAATAGGCTCCTCCTATAGATTTATTTTTATTAAGCATGTCTATTATTATTATTGATAGTTTTATATTCTAGGAGTGAAAAAATAAAACATTTTTTTTCAATAATCACATTTTTTATTTTTCAACCATAAAAATATACCTTTAGCTTAACTATCTAAAACCATAAAGTACTACACGTTTATTCATTATAAAACCATTCCTTAAAAGTAAAACATATCTCATAATACAGCAGCTCATTATTAACATTTGTATAAGTTAGTAAATTAAAACGTATATAAGAGGGTATCATATTGTGCTCCTAAACGAGCAAGGGTAAAGTCTCCCGTTTAATCAATAAAATACATGATGTAAAATAAATGTGTGCTTCTTTACAACATCTCTATGTCTCTATTATATAAAATAATACTTCTTATCAATATCCTTATGCCCCCAAGCTAATGTTTGCATAGATATGTTGGGAATGGCAAATCGTTTATCATAATTATTGTTAAGAGCGATTTTATTTAAAGCCTGGGTATATAGTCGGTGAGCTTTAGATCGAATGATATACATTTTACGGTATTGCACTAAATCCCCCTCAGTTATACATCTGAAAAAATCATCTCTATCTGTCTCATTCTTAACCACATTTATTTTGATTCCCTTAATCTTTTTAATCACACTTTTATCTTCCTTCTTTATACAATAATATTTCGATCGTATACCTATGTATTCATTTATTATCTCACCTGAGCATTCATCCTTGAACATGCCCACCACTTTTTTATTGACTCGAGGAAGACCGTAAATATTATTAGCAGCTAAATCGGATGTATCGAATCTAGCATTTAAATCATTCTTTATATCATCATAAAAATCTTCAGTCTTAATCTTATACAAAAAGCTATCCGTATCGGTATATAGGAGTGATTTGGTTTAATATAATTATAATGAAAATCATACATTAATGTTTTACTCAATTCCAAAACAGTGAATCCGACATAAATCGGTTTATTAAAGTTCACAGAATTTCTCCTCATTTGAATCACAACTAAATCATCATTTATAACTGTTGAACTATGGAAATTTAATCGACTGATAAGAGCTCCGGCACCCATTCTTTTACCAACACTCTCCCACCTGTTAACAAGTCTAACATCAACCCTTTTCTCAACAGTCTCCATAGTTTTACCGAAAACAGCATTATTCATCAATTTAAAAAAATCTTTTTCGAAAGAATTCTTAGCTTGTGCACGTTTTTCTGTATTTTTTTCAATATAAGATTTAAGCCAGGGGGATTGGTTGAATGATAAAATCCTATGAATTTTCTTACAGATTAGACCATTTTCGATACATTGTTTCAAATTCATGTAATGTATGACATAATATCGTTTGGAGTTAAGATTTGACAAAAGCTTTTTAGTTTTCGTTTTACTTATCTCGGGCACGCAATTTTCAGGGCAAAAGCAAAAATCATTATGTAAGTCGTGCAAGTGTTCGGGGTATTCTAAATCTACTTCTAAAATGTAACCCGTTGAAGAATCTGGAGGAATTACCATCACATTAAACTTTGAAATCTCGGACTCTGATAACCAGCGGAATTTCTTATGAGGCATATATTGACTCATAGCCCACCTATACTGATTATTTGCATCGAGGTAGATAATGAATGATGATTCGAGAGTTGAATCGTAGTCTTTCATATATTTATTATTAGCTCTAGCATATTTATAGCAGCATTGACTTAAGCCACCTCGTATACCGTTTGAAATGAATTTTATCATAGACATGTCAGTGAGAAGCTCTAGTTCTATTTTAGTATGCTTTAACATTGCATCCCACGACAAACCGGGTGCGGTGTAATAATGTGCAGGGTAAAAAGCGTACGTCTCCATACGAATCTCTCAAAAACATCAGCTAATAATAAAACGTCAGTTTTTAAATATAAATCGGAATATTCTCCAAGAGTTTTAACTTTGAAAGTTCTCCAAATATTTTGGGCATGTTCATAATCTTTAGGTGAAATACCGCTTTTATTCAAGGTGCTATAAAATTCTTCGATTGGAGGGAGACTATTATCCTCGAGTACTTCCCACCTGTTCAGATATTCATACGGGAAAACGCCTTTTCTACTCATTAATTCGTGATCAGATGGAAAATATTTCTTTAGTATGTTTAACTGATTAAGATGAAGGTTAGACACTAATTTTGAGAGAGGAGACGAGAGAAATCTATACGAATCAATAAACCTTAAATCGAAATTCAACCCAATATGCTTTTTAGATGTAAATGAGATAAAATTCTCCTTATTCTTAGGCAAAATGGAAACATTATGATTTTTTAACATCTTAATAATAAAATGTGAATCGTATCTTGAAAGATTATGGAAGATTATAGGGATGGTGATAGGTTTGATTTGAAACTTAAGGTTACAGCTGTTATGCGCAGCACCCCGAAATGCTCCGGTTAGGTGATCATGATCTCGCACTCTATCCTCGCCTAATACATTTCCGCATATATGACAATTTACTGCTGAGCTGTATAAATAATTTTCTTCACTCGTTAAATCTCGCATGGGCTCCACTCTACTTAAATCGTTATAAAAAGGAGTGAGATCATCCTGAAGAAAATCTAAAAATCTTTTTACACATTGCTCACCCCTAAAAGAAACATATTTACTCAGATTATCATTATAATTACATTTTATGTAATACCCGAAACTATAAGGTACATGTATCTGACGGTCTTGCGTATATGATGAATCAGGATTCGGAGAGCAACTGGATATGGGTTTGAGTAAGGCTTCGAAATCAGCGTATACAATTACAGGTACTCTTAATTGCATTCTATAATTTTTAAATCGTAATATTATATTATTGCTAGGGTTCGGTAGAGTGGTTTTAATGTGTATACAATCGCGAGTAGTGTGAGCTATAAATTTAGCGTGATTAAAAAATGTTAATAAGCAACCATCACAGACCCATATTTTAGATTGTTTTTTGAAAAGTTGGTTGCGCATCAGTCTACTTATGCTTTTTATCCACACAAAGTGCGATTTCTCAAAATCATCGATTATCAACAAATTGATGTGCTTATCACATTTTTTCTTTGTATGGTATATAAAATTAACGCTTATTTGATTCTGTTTCTCAAACCGTGTTATATCACATAATGAGATTGGCAGAGAGATACCCTCAATGTTCAAAACCTCCTTATAGTTTTTATAACTCGATAATCTGTCACTATGCTGATCAGAGGGATATAGAGCGCTAACAATCGCCCAGAAAAAACATGCATTATCTTCGTTTTTTACATTTACACAAGCTTTTTTATTTGCCAACCATTTCGGGAGGGGGAGGTATGAACCTACCTTAAGAGGATCATATTTATTAATATTTACTTCTATATACTCTACTTTTTCTAATGCCCATCCACTATCACGTTCTTGGAATTCATCTGCTTTTGCTTTTATCTCTTCTAAAAACTCATCATAAATTTTACTCAACTCATTAGGCCTCAGATAGATAACCTTATTCTTTGTATTAAATGATTTTAATTCTTCTAAATTCTCTTCATCCTCTTTGTCTGTTGGTTTGCTATATTTCGCGAAGAGCTCTAGATTAATTTTCATTGCATCCCCCACCTTATCCTGTTTTCTCTTGATGAGTTTGATAATACGTTCACGTACATCATTCATAAAACCTTCCGGCGTGAGATTCATCCGAGGGAAGCGAACTTGAAATGTAGCCATCCTCGACTTAAAAACCGAAGTAATTTCCTTCACATATTCATCCTGCTCGCAGTTGTTAGCGCTACCTTTATTTTTATGTGCAACAGTCTTTCTATGTGAGTGGAGGTGCTTCACATCTTCCTCACATATCTCGCACCGTATCCTCTTAGACGGAGGTACCTCACACTCTTGCAGCGTGCGCTTCTTAACATCTATAAAATAAAAAAAAACATATACAAACTTTTCTTATAATAATCAACCGTAGAAAAAAAACTATAAAAAACCGACTTACATCAATATCTTTTAAACCCTAAAATCAGATTTTTACTAAATTTATATGAGACCAGACGGGAAGCATAACCTTTCAAACAAAAAAATAATTTTCAATATCAGCTTGCAAAAGCCCGAGTTCTGAGGTAACAAACATAAAAAAATACAATCTAATTGATAACCTCCTCATTTGTGAAGTCGGTTGAAAAGTATAAAGTTAAGTAATAAAGTTCTCAGTATACTAACCTCTCTCACAACACCCTCTTTTAATATGTGCACTAAGCTTATCCTCTCTCGAAAATGGTTTTCCGCATTGAGAGCATTTAATTTTCTTCACTTCATTACCACGTGCCACACATCTCCTCATATGACGAAACATATTCCTTTCCCATTTATATTCTGAACTACAAAATGTACACTTAAACATGATGTACATGCCGTTCCTACTTCGGAACTAGCGGCAATTTTTAATTTTTGCATTAAATTAAGTACCATCTAAGAATCATAGCTAAGTTCTAAAATGGAAACATTGTAACTTAAATCGCCCTAGGTGGCGCAGTAACAATGCGATTTCTGCTTTACCCAAAGAGTATGTGGCTTTACCGATAAAGCTAGTAGTGAGACCATATCAATTGCCAGTTACTTTTAAGTGGCAGTTTTTTGTTATTTACAAAAACATAATTTATATATAAAATTATTAATTAACATAATAATTAATTAAATACTACAGGAAAAAAATAAATAGGCTATGGAATGTTTATTATGTATGTTTATGTTATCAGTCATTTTAAAAACGTATTATTTCCTGAGCGTTAATTGGTAATTGAAAACAAAAAATGGCAACTTTGAATTTTAGCCAGTGTTTGTAGAAATCAGCGTAACCACTTTTAGTAGATTTCTACTTTTTAGTAGATTTGAAGCAAATGAGGCGTTAATCTAGTATGATAAGATGTCACAGTAGAATTTAGTAGATGTATTTACTTTTAATTCGCTATCAAAGAATATTACGCTCAAAACCAAGCATCCATGTCCAGAAAGTTTAATGTTACAGTCGGCAACACACGAAAGTGATTTGGACTAACCAACGTTATTGTATATATATATCAAATTGAACTTTATTTTCAAATACATTAAGAGTATTTTTATAAAATAGGTCTTTCTACTTAGATCATTTTTAACTTGCCCCTATAGTGATACACATTACACATTAGACAACACAGTTTTATTTAGTCGTTTTCGTTCATTTGTACTGTTTGCTTTCGCGAAATCATACGTTTTTGTAATTTAAAATACGATCGAAAAAATATGATCAAACCTATCGTGCAGATTACCAAATACCAAAACAAAAGACTAAATTACATTATGGGATCCGATTAGGTATTTACTGTACCTAATCGGATCCCATAATGTGATTTAGTCTTTTGTTTTGGTATTTGGTATTTACTGTACCTAATCGGATCCCATAATGTGATTTAGTCTTTTGTTTTGGTATTTGGTAATCTGCATGATAGGTTTGATCGTATCTTTTCGATCGTATTTTAAATTACAAAAACGTATGATTTCGCGAAAGCAAACAGAACAAATGAACGAAAACGACTAAATAAAACTGTGTTGTCTAATGTGTAATGTGTATCACAAATGCGTAATTAGACACGGATTTTAAATAATAAATGTACTTATTAATTTGTTATATAGAAGTGAAAGTTGGGTAAATCAGGGCATGAAAGGAGAACTAACTTGGTCGACATTAGATTATTACGAAAAATATATGGTGATACATTTGCGAAACGCGTTTTCAAGCCCGCTTATTTACACGTGGTGTGAAACGTGAAGCGTCTTATGACGAAAACAATTGTATAGGAATGTACTAAGCATGCTCGTTGCTAGAAGCGTCGCCGTTCGCACCGCGCGATAATTCGTGGACGCGAATTTATCTCCTCCGGCCGCCATCGCAACTGAGATTCGTAGCCAGTTGCGAAAAATGAATAAATAATCCTGATACGCAACCAGTTGCCAAAAAAGATAGTATATTCCTGTTACACAACTATTACCGATCACTTTAACAGTTTTTTTTAGTAGAAGTGTATAAGCTACAGAAAGGAGGGTGCAAATTGAATACACATCATCAATCTAGATGTGTTGTTAAATTTTCTTTATTATATTTTTAATTTGAATGGTTTTCTGAATTTATTGCGTAGTATATGCAAGTTTGTATTTATTCACATCGTATTTTCTTGTGTTGTATATAATATGTGTATGCATAGATGTACATAAATCATGTATGTGCATATTCATCTAGTATACTCATTCATGATTATTAATTGTATTGTAATAATTACTAGTATAACATTACTTTTACAGTTTCGCACCCGGTTATAGAAAAATAAAAGATATCGTGCAAACATAATATAAAGACTATTTTTATAAAATAGGTCTTTCAACTTAGATCACTTTTATATTGTTACTATAGCAATAGACATTAGACGACATAGTTTTATTTAATCGTTTTCGTTCATTTGTGTTGTTTGCTTTCTCGAAATCATACGTTTTTGTAATTTAAATGAAAAGAAGATACACTCAAACCTATCGTGTAGGATAAGATATAACTCATTATTTTCAAAAATGGTAATTATAGAGTATATATATAAACTGGTATGGATGTTAATCATAAATGATTGATTATATGTAGGGTTCATTAACAAATCAACAAATCGTATCTACCCAATTCGGCTTAAATATTATTCTAAAAATAATTGCTTTTGAAAAATGCATACCTAGAAGAATTTAGTAGATTTTAGCAGTGTTTTTGGTAGATTCCCTCATCAAATGGTGGTCGCGTTGGTAGAATTACGCCATTATTAAAACTTAAAAGTTAATTTAAAATTTCGTTAATGAGAATTTAATTACTGCTAATTACCATTCTTTTGTTTAATATTGTGTTCTAAAGATCGCATTTAAGCTTTACTTATCGTTAGCTTCATTTAATTATAAGTGTTATTATTAATTGTTAAATTTAAGCAAATTAACAATATAGGTAGGTATGAAAGACGTTTTTGACTTCGATTTATTTTATCATGGAGTGGAAAAAAGTGGTTGCCGGTTGGCGAAGATATTGCTGTTATTTTGGATGCAACTCCAAAGGTATCTGCAATATATTTGTCTGTGTGTAGGAAAGATGCGCAGGATTTATCGTAAATTTCAACCTTATTTAACACCCCTTTTTTGTTGAACCATTGGATGGAGGGGGTAAGGGACACCAACTTTTGTTAAGGTCGCTTTGCTCTGAGCTCATTCCCCACGGAGTTGCAGGATGAAAACCAAGATCCATTACAAAGGCGTCAGAGGATTGCATTAGAAACGGGCCGCACGAATTTGGGGTTGAGGGGTGGCGGGGGAATGAAGAGCTTGGGGACTCCAGTAAAACTCCGCCCTAAGGAAATGCTTATAAAAAATGTTATAGGCTAAAAACTAGCCAAACTTAACCTCAAAATGTATGCAAATACTTCAAGTATTAATCTTAAATTATTTTGCACCATTTTTGTTGCTTGCCCATGGTGAAAGAAAAAAGAGGTGTTATATAGGGTCGCAAATTTCCATTTGAAATTTTTCTAAGTTGCAGATGCCTTTGTAATGGATTTCAGTTTTCATCTCCAACTCTACGGTGAATGAGCTCAGAGCGAAGTTACCTTGATAAAAGTTAGTGGCCCTTAACCTCTCCATCAATTGATGCAACAAAAAAGTGGTGTTATATAGGGTTGAAATTTACCATCAAAATTTTTCTAAGTCCTGCGCACACTTTCTTACATACTGACCTCTTACAGTTTGTGTGTTCGTGTTTGGAAACCAGAGCTTTTCAATAGAAGTGGCAATTGGAAAGCTACTTTAATCCGTCAGCATCTCAATTCTTAAAGGTGACAACAATATTATTTAAAAATTATGGGTGAGTATTGTGTGAGAAACTTTTTACATTTTATTAGTTATCCTTTTCTTTCAGCATATCTGAAATAGTGCATTATTTTAAAAATATATGGAAAAAAGCCAAGTCAATGTGTACTTGAAAAAAATTTGTATAGGAGAAATCTCTCACAAAGAAAGAACTTATTAAATTTAAAAATACTAAATTAATTTCATCAATTAGATGCCCTTCCTTACTACTCTTTGTTTTGCATATTAAAATGTACAAAGCAGTTGGCATGCAGAATGCATAAATGTTATCTTACCCAAATCTTATATGAGAGACCGTTGCTTGCCAGAAATGGTCTTTTATATAGGGTTCCTTTGGTTGAATGCTTGATTTGCTTAATTTTATCTATGTTTCTAATAGTCATGTAACATATTCACCAACTAATCACTTCTTGTTAAAAATTTAGTGTTACTTTTAAATAATTTCTGGTTTTTAACTTAATCTTTTTGGGCTGGTTTTTATATTGTAATAATGAGTTATTATATATTTTATATATTAAGCAAATCTTACTCAGCTTGAATTTCTTTGCTAAGAATGTTTTGTGTTTAATAAAATTAGTTTATAATACTTTTTCAAATATTTTATGAAAATTAAAATATTGTACTAAATTTCAATAAGTTATGGATTTATGTATATGGAAATTTGAAAATGAAGTAGATATTATGGCTACTACTAGAGTTTATTTTAAAACCATAAAATATTTACACTATTTTTTTTATATTATAAGATAGCAAACAAGCAGATGGGTCTCCTGATGGAAAGAGTCAACCATCGCCTATAGACACCAAAGATGTTAATGGTGCGTTGCTATCTTGTAGCGAGGTCTAATGCCACATGCTTATGTTTACCGGCTATCTTACCCTCCAAACCGAAACACGACAGTGACCAGCACTGACGCTAAAAATAAAAAAATAAAATTTAAAGCCATAAAATATTTATAATAAAAAAACTAAGATACCAGTTATGTCTAGATTTTTACCTTTACCTTTGTATTATTGTGGTACTTCACTAAATTTAACATTTAGAGAATTAACCAACTGCCGTTCAGCCAGGCAGGTAGTAAAAGGCGATCGATTGGGTATGCGGGTCACTACCATCGTGACTACTAGGTGGTAGAGTTCTGCATTGTCTCGCCCGGGTCTGGTACCACCGCCTTACCTATTCCTGCCGCAATAGTGTCAGTGCTTGCCACCTTCGTGTTCCGGTTTGAAGGGTAAGGTAGCCGGTAAACTTATGCATGTGGCATTAGTACCTCGCCACTAGATAGCAACGCACCATTAACACCTTTGGAGTCTATAGGCGATGGTTGACTCTTTCCATCAGGAGACCCATCTGGTTGTTTGCTATCTTATGATATAAAAAAAAAATTAAACAAACATTAAAAGGAAAGCTTAGTTTCAGAGAACACCTAATTGGTACAACAATTTGCAAATATAATAAAAAGTCCATTGCGCTTTTATCATTAAAATAATACCTTGCAAAAATTATAACGAATTGAATTTTTTTAGGACTATCTTATGATATATAAAAAAAATTAAAGACACATTAAAAGGAAAACTTAGTTTCAGAGAACATCTAATTGTTACAACAATTTGCAAATATAATAAAAAGTCCATTCATTGTGCTTTTATCATTAAAATAATACCTTGCAAGAATTATAACGAATTGAATTTTTTTTAGGATAATTACCCAATTTTCCAAATCTAACTACACAAGCGGAACAATTTGAAAAGTGGAAGTCAGTGGTTCTAAATGAAGTTGATACTAATAAATCAACAAATTAAATTTATAAAATTTCAAGCTGTGTAATAACCATTTAAAAAAATACTTTATTCTTAATAAAAGAGTTACTTAAAATTGAGTACCTACACTGAACTTAGGTAATGTTACAATTATTTAATTATTATCTACTATAGGTACATATAAAAAGTTAATTTTAAATATTTTTTGTGTTTTTAAACTCGCTTAGTACCACACTGACTAGGATTTAGTCTCTGGATTAGTTGTGAACCAATTTTATAGAAAAAGATCAGCAAAAGCAAACTTTACATTATATATAATATAGTTGAATTAAAGTAAGATAAACAAATGCCTGTGGCATTACATTAGTCACACGGTTGTCAATGGACCATTTATGTCTGAAAGGTCAGGTATCAGGTGATAGCTTTATTTTATATTCTTTACATCAGCATTTTGTTTGTTTGCTATCCTCTGTAGTCTGTATACTTCTACTTTAATATTGTAAAAAAGTAATATTTGGTTATTTGTAAACAACCAATTTTAAACATTCGTGAACCCTCATAAAGCCACATCATCACTGAGTTCATCATCACAGAGGCTTTTTTACACGACTTAGTAAAAGGAAGTAAAGTGTGTGGGTTACGTAAACGAAGTCGCGGAAAACAGCTAATAATATATAAAAATAGTATATAGTTATAATACTATTGTTTTATAAAATATTGTACACTTATAATGCTAATTTTATATAAGTATACAGTCACTACTCGATGAGAGGCACTTGCCGCCATGTTTAATCAGATTTTTAATGATTTCTTAAACTATGATGAACTTTAAATAGAAATATTAATCCTTCTCTATGATTCCAGGTCCTAAATAAAAAAAAAATTAATAAGAATCATTTTTCATCAACTGAAAGCAGCTGAAACAAAAATGCCTAGACTGTCGCAAATTAAAGAAAATTTAAAAACCAAATGCAAAATATCATATTCTAAAATGTACTTAAATATGGTTAATGAATTGCCAGAGATGGCAACAACTTTCATAAATTTACAAATGAAAAAACAAAGAAAGCCTAAGGGGCAGAGATACATTTTGAATGAAAAAAAAATGTCATAATCCATACTAAAGCAAAGCCCTAAGGCATACAAATTTTTACGGAGCATATTTGAGTTACCATCCCGAAGCACTTTGCAGAAATTATTGAGTTTTGTGAATATACAGCCAGGCTTTAATGAAAACATATTTAAAACTCAAACGAATCAGTAAAGGGCTTATCAGTAGAGAAACGGCTTTGTATATTAATGTTCGGCGAGCTAGCCCTTTTACCAGACGTATATTATAATTTACAGGAGAAATTTCAGGTTTTTCAGACAATGAAACAATAATGGCACAACTTGCGGATCATGCTCTTGTTTTTATGATCAAAGGCATAAGATCCAAATACAAGCAACCCGTAATGTTTACGTTTTGTCAACGCACAACAAATAAGTATATTGTAATAAAAAACATAATTATTAAATTAAACTCAACAGGGTTGAAGAGAGGGTTGATGCGATACCAAATTAAAATATTTAAGAGAAGGGAAAGAATACAAAACAACTACAATTAAGGTTGATTCTGTAAAATTTTTCCCTCTATGACACTGCATTTACTAAAAGGGATCAGAAACAACTCGCTCACAAAATCTTTAAAATTTACTCAAGATGACATTGAGAAAATAGCAAAATGGGAGCATATTGAATTATTATTGAAGGAGGACGATGGAGAACATGAAATTTGAATTTGTAACAAATTAACTGAGGCACATGTATTCCATGATAAAATTCCCAAAATGAAAGTTAAATATGCTGCGCAAGTATTTAGTCAACGACTTTCGTCCACAGTAGGCTCCTTAGCAAGTACGTATTTCACTCCTTTGTATAAATTATTTTACTTAAAAAATGAATCGTCTTTTGCCAAGCTGTTCGTGCAGAACAAGCAAAGGTCAACAATATCAACACCAATATGAATACTGGTGGTTAAGTTTTGCGGAGGCTGACGGGCTTGATATCAATCACCTTGACTACTACTTTTTGTTGTTTAAAAGTTTTGTAACACTTGATCAGTATTTTTTCGCTTTATACTTATACTAGCTGACACGGCAAACGTTGTTTTGCCATACAAATTACTTGTATTAAATGTGTGTACTTGTAAAAGTGGGGTACTTGAGAGGGGATTAATTGAGATAAAAATTATCCTATCTCTTAACCAATAGTAAATATTTGGACCAAACAGTAAATATCTACAAAATTTTACTGAAATCGTTTTAGTAGTTTAGGAATCCCATAGCGGACAAACAACGTGATACGTAATTTGTAGTATATATTAACATTATGTATCATGTTTTTTGTTCGCTATGGATTTTTAAACTACTGAACCGTTTTGAAATTTAGTAGATATCTACAAAATTTCATTGAAATCGGTTGTCCGTCCATCACCAAGCTGTATATAATGAGATAATAGTTACTTAAACATTATAAAAATTCACAGATGAAGTATTTCTGTTGCCGCTATAACAACGAATAATAATAAAACCGGCCAAGTGTGAGTCGGACGCGCGTATGAAAGGTTCCGTACCAACATCTTCAAAAAATATGAAAAAAAAAACACGTTGATAGATATTGCATGGGAACACCCCCTTAATATTTTATTTTTATTTTTAGTACTAGCTGACCCGGCAAACGTACTGCCTTTATAACCACTCTTTTTTTTTCTATATTTTTCACCTTTTAAACCTTCCCTGGACTTCAACAAATAATTCAAAACCAAAATTAGCCAAAACTCCCTAAAAATCTCACTGAAAACATCTCGCTAAAACTCGAGAACGGCTGAACTGATTTGGCAATTTTGGTTTTGAATTAATTGTTGAAATCCAGGGAAGGTTTAAAAGGTGAGAAAATATAGAAATCTATATATATAAAAATTAATTGATGTTCGTTAGTCTCGCTAAAATTCGAGAACGGCTGAAACGATTTGACTAATTTTGGTTTTGAATTAATTGTTGAATTCCAGGGAAGACTTAAAAGGTGAGAAATTATAGTAATCTATATAATATATATAAATCAATTGCAAACTCGAGAACGGCTGAATTCATTGTTGAAGGTTTAAAAGGTGAGGAAATATAGAAAGAAATAAGAGTAGTTAAAAAGGCAGAACAACAACAATTTCAGCTTTCTAGCTGTCACGGTTTATGAGATGCAGCCTGGACAGACAGACAGCGGAGGCTTTACCTTTTAGGTACGGAACCCTAAAAACAGAATAAAATAAATATTTAAGGGAGGCTATTACAACAAACGTAATTTATAGCGGTTTTTTCTCGATCTTATGAACAATAACTGGTAGAGATGAAATATTCACAGATTAAACACAATTTAGTTATTAGGTTATTCACTTCAAAACTAATTAAATTATAATAAAGAAAAATATTTTAGAGGGTTTCTATTCTACAAACAACAACAACAAACACCTACTTCTTGTACACAGGGGTACAAAGTTTTCGCTTTTTATATTAATATATAGATTTGTGATTAAGATATAAAAACAGCCGAAAATTATATTTGAAAGTAGACTTAACAAGCCTTGCGATTATAAAGATAGTGTACACTTTCGGAGATCGTCCTACAAAGATTGTCAAAATATTGCAGAGGCTGACAGATAAGTCACGCGTTTTAGGTATTTCGACATAGACAGGCGTTTATTTGAAATGGGTGATCTGAAGATAATGTGGGTTGAAATTTAACGAACTTCAGTTTTAGACAGTGGGCCCACGAACATTTTTTTTTTATTATTTATTATATTGTAAGATAGCAAACAAGCAGATGGGTCTCCTGATGGAAAGAGTCATCCATCGCCTAGACAGCAAAACTGTTAATGGTGCATTGCTATCTTGTGACGAGGTCTAAAGCTACATGCATAAGTTTAGCGGCTACCTTACCCTGCAGCCTGCAGATTGCGGCAGGAATAGGTCAGGCAGGAATAGGCCAGGCGTGGTACTTGACCCGGGCGAGACAATGCAGAATTCTACCACCTAGTAGTCACGATAGTAGTCACTCGTAAAGCCAATCGGTCGCCTTTTATGACCTGCCTGGCAGAACAACAGTTGGCCTATTCTTCAAAGGAGCCCGGGACCAACACGGGGAAGCCCACGACCAACACGGGGACACAATTTTTTTAAATTAATAACAAGTTGAATGTTTGTGAACTTCATTTTGGTGAGAAGCCCATCTTCTCTATCTTCGAAAAATCTCGAATCGGGTAACTAATAAATATAGATAAAAAAGAAAACTTTAGAGTGTTGGACTAAGAAAAAATCTATTTCACGTATAGGACAAAGTAACCCTTGAATTATTAATAATAATTAACGAGCTGTTTTGGGAAAATCAGTTTGTTTTTAAATTGATTAATATATGATTAATAATATCAATAAATTTAAAACTCTCATAAATCCATATCTTTAGAGAGGAGGGCTCGTCAGAAAAACCGTCCAATGTGTAAGACGAAATTTTTATTAATTGTTATTAATTAATATTTTTCCTTTACCAAATTAAAATGTTCGAAGCCCCCTAACTTTATTAAATACTGGATTTGAGATCGTCTCGTCAAAACGAAGCCGTTCACAAAATTCAGCTTGTTATTAATAAATAAAAAAATTGAAAATAACCGATTTTAATATAGGAAATTATCAGTTTGGCCTGTTTTTTATATCATACTAGCGGCCCGCCCCGGCTTCGCACGGGTATAAAATATACAGTCTATGTCACTCAGTAAAAAAAATGATTAAAATCGATGCAGTAGTTTTGATTTACTCATTTCTGCCTGTGGCCCGCAAACAATTCCCCTTTCCCTATACCATGAAGATTTCCTGCTATCTTTGGAACATCTAAATTCATATAGGTACTACATTTTTAGTTTTTACATTTTTACCTATTTCTTTTATTTTTACAATTAATATATTACAGAATGTCTTTATATACAACGTTCAGAGCTTTCTTGTCATTAGACAATACAAACATGTTTTCTTTACAGATTACTCTTGAAAGAGCGACATATGTGAAATGGCTATGTGAAAAACAGTCAACGCTCAAATCTAAGCCTGTAACGTTGAAGGTTTGATGCGACTTATTAAGGCGAGTCATCGGGACAAACGGGAAAAAATGTCTAAATGGTTGACCCTACGGGCCATCCCTGAAACTTCTCACTAAATAAAGGTATTTTAAGCTCAAAAGAGTAAAAAATATAAGCATAGATTTTTCAGTTCAATCATCTATTTTGTTTAAAAAGGGCATCGATTTTAGTCATTTTTTTACCCGTGCGATGCCGGGGCGGGCCGCTAGTTACATGATAGAATATACCTACTTTTTACTTGATCATATTGATTACTTGATTGAGTTACTTGATCATATAAAATTCCGAAAACAGGCTAAAAAAATCTCTAAAACAAATAATTTGTTAATACTATTTCTAATCGCTTGCATGATTTTTATATGGTGATATTTATTATTTAGTTAAAAAAAATGTACTAAATTTCGGTTTTCAGCTGAAGTCCTATAATTTTTTACTTATCCAAAAATTAACACGTTTCCCAGCGGTTTCAGAACATATTGCGCGCGCGCTTCCGACCGGCCGGTAACCCCGTAATCGCTATGCCACTGCATTTTAAATCTGTAATATCTTCGAAAATATTCATTTAAATTACATGTTGTAAACGGCCATATTAATCTATATTAAATCAACAATATATTTAAGGCATTTAATTGGATAAGGATTAGTACTGTATTGCTTAAAATTGCTTCGAAAAAAGCCATTATTTCTCGTAAAAAGTAAATGACAAAAAAATGCTATTGTGGGTTATCCATAAGAGATAGACATATACCATCGCGGAGTTTTTTGTAGACCTTTTCAAGGTATATAAATGCTTAGTACATTGTTTTGATAAATCTCATAGGGTTTAGCCAGCGTTTGCAATGTAAGCGGAAAAAAATATAATGATTTACGACATGACATCAGAAAACTCAAAAATTGCAGTATTACTCTACAATACCCTTTCGCCGTGTTGGTCCCGGCCTCCTTTGTAGAATAGGCCAACTGCCGTTCTGCCAGGCAGGTCGTAAAAGGCGACCGATTGGCTATTGAATCACTACCATCGTGGCTACTAGGTGGTAGAGTTCTGCATTGTCTCGCCCGGGTCTGGTACCACCGCCTTACCTATTCCTGCCGCAATAGCGTCAGCGCTTGTCGCTGTCGTGTTCCGGTTTGGAGGGTAAGGTAGCCGGTAAACTTATGCATGTGGCATTAGACCTCGCCACAAGATAGCAACGCACCATTAACATCTTTGGTGTCTATAGGCGATGGTTGACTCTTTCCATCAGGAGACCCATCTGCTTGTTTGCTATCTTATGATATAAAATATATATATATATATATATATATATATATATATATATATATATATATATATATATATATATATATATATATATATATATATATATATTGAATGTTATTATTCATACAAACCTTCCTCTTGAATCACTCTATTAAAAAAACCGCATCATAATCCGTTGCGTAGTTTTAAAGATTTAAGCATACATAGGGACATAGGGACAGACAGAGAAAGCGACTTTGTTTTATACTATGTAGTGATTACAAACAATTTTACATTTACAAAATTATTTACGTGTTTCGAATTATGTTTATAATGACATTATTTAAATATATATGCGACGGCCCCATTGGTCGAGTGGTTTTCGACCCTGACTAAAAAATCGACGGGGCTTGGGTTTGATCCCCGACAAGGACAAGCATTTATGTGATGAGCATATATGTTTGTTATTCCAGGTTTGGGTGTTTATTAAATATATTCTAGTATTTATTTATGTATTTCTATGTATTGTTTGACTAACACACATAACACAAGCAAATAATTTGCTTACTTTGGTGTTAGATCAGTAAGTGTTATTTGTCCAATGAATATTTATTTATTTAATATAATGTACACTTATATGTAGTGTGATATGGACACTAATATTATTATTATATCTATGAATATGATTGTTAATTGGTCTTTAATAAATTAGCCCTGTTTTTTAAAACAAATATTTTTTTGTTGACATATCACTAATTTCACACTTGACAAGTGTGATTCTATTCTTATTTGGAACGCATAGTACATGTTGATATTTAATTATGTTTCTTAAACTCATTTATTGTGCATGTTCTACTATTAAGTTCCAATTGTCAAAATATTACTTATTTATTAAAATTGTTGTAGGTAATATCTTTAAATGCATGAATTTTGTTTTATATAATTAGAAAACAAACAAGATGGCTCTCCTGATGGAAGAAGAAACCATCGCCTATAGACACCAAAGATGTTAATGGTGCGTTGCTATCCGTGTGGTGCAATGGCAATGCCACATTCTAAGTCTAGCGGCTACCTTACCCTTCAAACCAGGTCAATCGGTCGCTTTTTACGACCTGCCTGGCAGAACGGCTGTTGGTTTATTTTTGAAAGGAGCCCGGACCAACACGAGGGATAGTGGTGAAATGTATGGAAATCCACGGTTATCCTTTCATGTTATTGGCATAAAAAATTACATTCCGATGAAATTAGGTATAATATAAGAGATTAGAGATCAATGGCATAACAGAATTGGTTTACAAATTTCTGATTATTTTTTACATCTTTCAGAGGTTGTCAAATTCAAAATCCAGTAATCTACATACAAATACATGAAGCATAAACTTTACCCCTCTTTACGAAAATTGTGGCTGAGGAACATGAAATATGGAACAGTTGAAGTTTATTTGAAGAAGAAGTGCATAAAATTCATAGTTTAATATAATAAGCGTTAAAATTAACATAATTATAAAGAAAACATACACGCACTACTATGCGTTTGAGACACACAAGTATATACAAATTTGTTTATAGTTAGTGTTTTGATAAACTTGAAGGTTTTATTGTTTAGTTTGTGGTCAAATAGTCATAGTCATATTTTGTATAATAGATGTTTGAGATTCAACTTTAATAGGATTATCATTGAATTTTAACGAGAAGGCGATTTCTAGTTTTTATATCATGAATATAAATATTCCTCTGACAAATTACACGAATTAATTTAACCCCAAAATAAGCAAATTATTAATTGGGATATGGATGGTAGTCAACGATACTAATACATAGATATACATATATAGATAATAAACACCCAAACCTAGAAATACAAACATTTATGCTCATCACACAAATGTTCGTCCCTGTCGGGAATCAAACCCGAGCCCCGTCGATGCGTAGTCAGGGTCACTACGGAGCAGCCTAAAATAATAAACAAGCACAAGACACTCCTGTTTGTCAAGAGAAACCAGATTTATAGACATCAACTTTATAAATGGTGCATTGCCATCCTCGTAGTGGGATGGTAACACCACTTGCAAATGTTACCCTTAAATAACTTACCCTTCAAACCAGAACACGACTGTAAAGCACTGACGTTATCGTGACAAGAATAGATAAGGCGATCGTTTCAGCTGATTACGGCAGAAATGGCACTGCGGTGGTACCAAACACGGGAGTGACGTTGCTTTGCGGAACGTATTCTTTTATTAGACACATTAGACTCATTAATTAGAAAATTGCTAGAAATCAGAAATCGGAAGAACTTTATTCAATAAAACTTTTTACAAGTTATTTTGACACGTCAACACTCTTCAAAACTACCACCGGATCGGAACGCGGCCACACACTGAGAAGATCCGGCGGAAGAAACTCAGCGGACTTGTCTTTTTTTCATATAATTTTTTATTCATACACAATATTACATAATTACAAAACATATATATGAGATTGATATGAGGAGCAATTAATCCCATGCTTGTTTGTCTTCCAAATAATCTGAGATTTTATAATACCCTTTTTTACACAGTTTTGTTTTAACACAATTTTTAAATTTATTGACTGGTAGATCTCTTATAGTTTCGGGAAGTTTATTGTAAAAGTGTATACATTGCCCCATAAAAGAGTTACTTGTTCTGTGGAGACGAGATGCATGCACAACAAGATTGTTTTTGTTCCTTGTGTTTAGTGAGTGTACGTCACAATTTTTTTAAACAAGCAAATATTTTTACGAACTTACATCAAGTTCTCAAATATATATTGGAATATAACAGTTAGGATATAAATTTCTTTGAATTTTTCTCTCAGGTAAACACTCGGGCTAAGATTGTAAATTGCCCTAATAGTTCTTTTCTGCAATACAAATATAGTATTTATTTCAGCAGAATTTCCCCAGAGAAGAACCCCATATGACATAATGCTGTGAAAGTAACTAAAGTATACAATTCTTGCTGTGTTGACATCAGTTAACTGTCTCATTTTTTTAACTGCTTAAGCTGCCGAACTAAGTTTATTTGCTAAATTATTAATGTGCGGTTCTCATTGTAATTTCTTATCTAAAATAATACCTAAAAACGCAGTGGAATCCACCAGATCCAGTTTGTTATCCAGCTAATAAATAGATTTAATTTTGACACAGATGTCTGTGGAGAAAATTTCTATGCATACAGCATAGTAAAACAACGTAATTTTTATTTTATGTTTAACTAATAGAAAGACTGATCTTATTGAATAAATATTGTTTTGGTGTTAACATAATACATAATATATGAACCTTTTTTGTAAGTTAGGAAACCTTAAGTTAAATTATAAGCTATGGTGTATTTTTATGGCAATGTTATTTGTGTTAATATAATATATAACGACAACTTGGTCACAATAATGAAAAATAATAATTGTACAATTGGATGTGAAGAAAAGTATAATAATATTGTTAAAAATGAAATAACCATAACTGATGATGGTGTATTAAAACGAGTAGTTTGTATATCTTAAATGTTCTTTTGACAAGAGATGAACATTATATTCTAGACCAAATGTATTGGCGCAGTTGATTGTAGAGGGTACAAGAATCTCATGTAATTGCAATGGAGTAAACCAACATATTTTATAGGGATTTCATTTATTCTATTTAAAGAGTGCTCTGTATATTATTTTGAAGAGGTAATATTTGTTTGTTGGTAAGGGATAAATTTAATAACTACTGGACAGATTTTATAATTTATTTCACGAATGTAAACATTATCACTGAATAGTATAGGCAATTTTTTACTCAGCTTGGTAAAAGGAAGTAATGTGTGTGGGTTACGGGAATAAAGTCACAAGTATGAAGTGACAGTATGACATGTTTTAGCAATAACAATACATTTTTAAC
Source organism: Apodemia mormo (assembly GCA_036924255.1). Classification (NCBI taxonomy): domain Eukaryota; kingdom Metazoa; phylum Arthropoda; class Insecta; order Lepidoptera; family Riodinidae; genus Apodemia; species Apodemia mormo. The sequence continues at coordinate 40,218,651 of JAUPFN010000005.1, read as the reverse complement.
CTTTTTCAATAACTTTTAGTAGTTTTTAGTTCTACTATTCTGCTATGTTTATTTAGGCGAAGTTGTTTTTGTTAATTAGATAACATTGGGCAGAATAATGAAAAATGATTGTACCATTGAACGTGATAAAAGTTGTACCGACTGATATTTGAAACTAGTACAGTGGTAGTAGTAGTAGTAGGGGTTAAAAGTAGTGGATTAGTTTGTACGTTTTGAATGAACTTTAACACGTATCTTCACGCCCGTATCCCCGAAAGGGTAGGCAGAGGTACAACAAGTGCACCCACGATTAGCCGAAGATACTTGGTCCCACTATGTGATAGGTGGCAAGCCTATCGCCAACCGGGCACTTTCCAATCCCGGACAATGTTGTTTTTATCAGAAAACTGAAAAAACACATTTCTGAATTGCCCGACCCAGGAATCGAACCCGGGACCTCTGTGGTCAACTCCGACACCGGACCACTACACCACAGAGGCGATTAACTTTAACACGAATTAAAAATATTATAATTGACAGATTGTAACAACGATTACATTGGCTTTAGTTTGGCACATTTGATTATAGACAAGTAGGCGTGAGTAGCTCTTTACAGAAATGACTTATGGAATAGTTTCTTTAAAGTGATACAGTGTATCAAATTAAGCATAGTAAGAACTTTCGTATCATTTGGAACATTTGCAACATTGGATCAGGCACAGCTCTCGCGACTCATATATGACTATTATGAAATTTTCGTATGACAAAGTAAGATAATTTTTTAAGCTTACAATTTAATTTGTGTCGCATGTCTTCGTCATTGTTATTCACTTAGTTGGTAAACATTTTATTTTATGATAGATATTAAACAACATATTTTTACATTAATAATAAATAATATAAATAATTACTGAACTAACTGTTAGTCCTAAACCTAAAAAGAATGAGGAGAAATCAATATGCTTTGAAATAAATATTATACCTAGTATTTAATTAATTCTAATTGTCATGTAATATGATAATTGATAAAAAAAACCTGATTTTTGTAACAGCAATTTCGATCATTTATATTTACGCGTCAATTAGTCTTCAGAATTAGAGATTCGATGTTCCAAACGATACGTTTTACTGATACATATTTCATGACTGGTCCAGATACTAATGTTCCAATCCTATCTGAGATACACTTTAACCATCTGTATAGACAAGGGTCCAACGATCCTATGCAAGTGCAGCGGAGCAAAGTAATCTAATCGTTATTAGTATTTAAATGATAGAATTCTTTTATCAAATCAAATTTTAGCAATAACATATTAAATTTTTGTCATTTGCATTAGTTTTTAGTTAAATCTCAATTATTATATAATGCAAAATAAATTAGGTTTAGAAGAAGAAATTGATTATTATACAACTTAATGTGATGTAACATAAAATACTGGTATTTCAAGGAAGGAAAATAACCAAAATGTATGATTACGGTATTAAAACAAGTAGAATAGTTTGTATATCTTGAATGTAAACTATATCAGGATTGGAAAATATATCACTGATGTAAAATGGTAGGTTTTGTGGGAGTGACAGAGTGAATGAACCATGTACAAAACCGAGAGTTGGACGTGTCAGTTACGCCAAGTAAAATTTCAATAAGATTGTGAAAGAATGCAGATACAAAGGAAAAGCAGGACTTATGGTATCATCAATTTAATTTGGATGTGTGTTGTCAATTGTCTCAGCAACCGGTTGGTTTTCTCGTATTCTAGCCAGAATGTGTATATAACTTACTTGGTAAATTAAGATATTATTTAGGTTTTGGATTTCCTTGTCTCCTACGTTTTAGTAATATACATTACTAAAACGTAGGAGATATATATTATAATATAGTTTTAGGTCTTGTCATTCTAAGTAAAATTATAAAATGTATCTTTAATACCTTCCATATATTTTAAAGGACCCTTTTTTGTTTCTGCAAAACAGTGATAAATATCTAATTGTAAAGTACATATTTTTCCAATTATTTATTATGTATTACTACGGTAAGATTTATATTACTATGTTTTTCTAAGTTTTACTAAACTAAGGTATCTTATTAAGACCATGTGAAATATTCTATATGGAAATATATTGAAAAGAGAAAAACTGTTACGAATTAAAACATAATTATTTATTTATTTATTTACTTTTATGCACTAAAATTGTACAATGGTTAAACTTAATACCATAAAGGCATTCTCTGCCTGTCAACCAGCAAGTTATTATTATTAGATACGGTTTTGTATAAATAAATTAAAAATGTATATAATAATTGACTTTTATTTCTATACTTTTCCATTTATTGAAAATATTAAAATCGTGAGGGGCCCTATATTCATATTCTTTATTTAGGCTCCATCTTTATTTTTTGGGTGTGAACTAAATGCCTCCATAGTACAATAATAAAAGTAGAGTGAACTATCTATTTATACATAAGTAATCTGTGATGATGTATACGTCTCAGATAGATACCTCGGAGAGAAAGCAGAGTAAAATAAACATTCCAGCTCTTAAAGATAACCCCCACTCCACACATTCTTAGGTGGAAGTGTTTGATTGGCTGAGCTGTAGAGTGATTATTAAAATAAACATTTATGATTGGCTGATTGTAAAAGTAAGAACGTACCATACTCATACTAGAACATTCGAGAACATTCTTAACCTTAATGTACAGAACCCTCCTAAAACGATACATATTAACACCTACGCAGAATTTTATAAGTAGCAAATTATTATCAGCTTCAACAGGAAACTGGAAACCGCCACACTCTTATCATCACCGTCCATGCCCGAGAGCAAGTACTAGAACTACATCAACGTATTACGTCATCAATTGCTCTCGACCAATCAGAGGCTGCTCCCCCGCTCCCTGGTCCAGAACCACCCAATATATACTACTTAGCGATATTTCAAATGAATTTATTGAAGAGGTTTTTTACGTAGCCTTGACCCCAAATGCTGTTCTAAGCAAATTAGCCTCAAAGACTTGAAATTTCATATATATAGTTTTATCTATACATGTAACGAATTTTTAAGTGTCTCTTCTTTGAAGGCGCTCACAAAATGGTAGGCTAATAATAAACTTTATTAATTAACTTGGAACGAATATAGACAAAATTAGATTAGAGGATTTGATTGTCTTCGTCGGAATGTCAACATTGCTCGTAGCTAAGGTTATTTAGTGTAAAATGTGAAAAGTAAAAATATTGTTTTGTGGGAACTCTAATTTAATTGTAAATTCTAATTTAATAAAGAAATGCTTAGAGATCAATCCTTAATATCGTAAGAGTCTTGACTCTTGAGGGAGAAGGGGCTAGTCTCTACATGTCTTTATCTTGGGAGAAAGAGTAAAACTAATTCTTACGTTTTATTTTGTAAGCCAACATTTAATATTAGATATCTAGTTACATTTCGGGTACCGAATTGTTTTCTTCATTCTATAATGTACACTCCAATTTACATAATAGTTTACTAATTTTTATTGTTTATTAAAATTTTAAAATAATATGAATTTGCTATATTGCTTTGAACCTCAATTTAAAAACTTACTTTTAATTTTTTTTTTGTTGTCTAATAATTTATAATAGTAATCTAATCTATAACAAAAAATAAATTAAAAAAATACAACAAAAATAAACTAAATAAATCTGTTTATATATATATTTTTTAATTTAATTTGATTTATGGCATGCTGGAGTTTTAGTGTAACCGATCCTTTTTAACATTTAATAATTCTGAATATGTCATAAAAGATGGGGAGAACCCCCATGGGGTTCAACAAATCTTATGAACCCTTACATGGGTGTAAGCCCAACAGAACCTCAACTAGCCGACCCGAGAGTCTTCGCCCGCTACTATATTTACATGGTAACATATACGAGTATATTTATTAGGGTGGCCCTTATTTGGGGTACTTTCGAATTTTTTCCAGAATAGTCCTAAGCCGACACCAAATAGATAAACAAAATCTGTAAAATATTATAACTCTTAATATAAATATTAACCCGATCTCCACGCCAAAGTTATTTGGGATTTTATGAAGCGCCGAAATTAAACACTACAAGTAAAGTTATCTATCTCTCTCTCTCTCTCTTTCTCTACATCTATGTCTTTTATAATGTTTTGCTAAGTCAACTGCTTCACAATTTATTCTGAGTCAAACTAGAAATATAATAAACTTTGTGGTTTTCTCTATTTCCATCATGATATTATAGTAATTAATTATTGATTGTAATGTGCTCTTACCGAATTTTAACTTTGCCACTTAGTATTTTTGTCGCTCGCGCCACCGAAAAAATCCGGACAAGTGCAAGGTTGACTCGCCCACCGAAAGGTTCGTACACGTATGTGCATTCTACTAATATTATAAATGCGAAAGATTGTGAGTATATATGTATGGATGTTTGTTACTCTTTCACGCAAATACTACTGAACTGATTACGATGAAATTTGGTATGTAGATAGCTGAAGGATAACACAGGCTATTTTTTATCCCGGAAAAGTTAGGTGATCCCGCGGGATTCACTAAAAACTTTTGTAATGCAGCGGGCTGCGCGCTGCAGCTAGTATTATAAATAGTTCAGGTATCTATGTTCTTTAAGTAAAGACTATATTAATTATTATTCTATAATTAATATAGTCTTTACTTTACATACTAAATACTATATTAATCCATACTGATATTATAAATGCGAAAGTAACTCTGTCTGTCTGTCTGTTACGCTTTCACGGCCAAACCACTGAACCGATTTGGATAAAATTTGGTACAAATATAGTTTAGGACCCAAGAAAGGACATAGGATAGTTCTTATCTCGGAAATCCCACGGGAACGGGAAATATACGGGTTTTTATTTTATAATTCTTTCCACGCGAACGAAGTCGCGGGCACAGCTAGTAATTATTATAATTGTAATATAGGACGATATTACTTGCCAAATTTCATAGTTTTAGGTCAATGGAAAGTAACATAACATAAAGTAACATAGGCTAACAAATGACACCGGCATGGATCTGAGGCTGCAGTGGATCCCGGGACACATAGAGATAAAGGGTAACGAGGAGGCTGACAAAATTGGCTGGTGTTGAGGGTATTGAATTAAATGTTGTCTACACCTCTGTGGTCTAGTGGTCCAGTGTTGGCGTTGACCACACGAGGTCCCGGGTTCGATTCCCGGGTCGGGCACATTAAAAAAAAGTGTTTTCTCAGTTTTCTGAGAAACACAAAGTTGCCCGGGATTGGAAAGTGTCCGGTTGGAGATAGGCTTGCCATCTATCACATTTTTGAGACCCAGTATCTTCGGCTAATCGTGGGTGCACTTGTTGTATCTCTGCCTACCGCTTCGGGGATATGGGCGTGAAGATACTTCTTTGAATTAAATGTTATTCCACACTATTCTGAAGTATTAGCTATAGCAAAAATAGATTGTTTTGATAACTGAAAAAAAACATTACGGCATATGGTATAAAACCATTCAAAAACAGCCTCCTTTGCAACCTTAGTTTTCAAATTTAAAAATAAAAAGTAGTCATCTAAAACTTGCACTAAGACTTAGTTCGGGGAACTACCGATTGGGAAAATTTGCACATCTTATGAGAAAAGTCAGTTCACCTGTGATTAATGTAACAAGGTTGATGATGTGCAACATATCCTGATGGAGTGTGTTAAGAATGAAAGCGAGAGGAGGGTCTTGATAGATAATTAAGCATAAAATAAACATTTTGTATGTGGGTGTTTTTAATAGTATTTTGTCAAGACCTTCACCTGAAGTGCTCGATCATCTATACCTCATGTGCTATCGTGAAATAGATGATCGAGCATAAACCTATATATTAATAAATTTAGTTCATATGTTAAAACACTGTTACATAATTATTTGTTAATAAAATTTAGTTTATATGTTAAAACACTGTTAATATAATTTAGTTTATAAGTTAAAACACTGTCACATATTTGTTATTTGGGTACGATGGGACTGACATATCTGAAAAAGATAAAGTCTCTAAATAAATAAAGAAAAAAAAAATACTTGCCAAATTTCATAGTTTTAGGTCAATGGAAAGGACCCTATAAATTTTTATTCATTTGAGAGTGTCGAAATATACGTTTTTGCGTTTACGTTTTTGGGTATATGTTTTTTTATAAATAGACGGGGCACACGAGCAAGGGGTGCACCTGATGGTAAGTGACCATTGCTGCCCATGAACATCTGCACTACCGGGGGTCTTGCAGCTGCGTTGCTGGCCTTGTAAGATTTAATAAGCTGGTTTTTGAAGGTCCCCAAGTCGTATCCGCTCAGAAACACTCTCGCGGGTAATTGATGCCACAAAGGAGTAGTTCGAGGCAAAAAGTGCTGACAAAAGCGCACGGTTGTGGATTTCCAGACATCGAGGTGGTGAGGAATTCTAAATTTTGACGCGATGTCTAATGATGGAATTTAGTGGTAGGAATTGATCTGAAAAAGTCATCAGGACCCTCACCATGGCAAATGCGGTCAAAGATGCAGAGCGAATCTACATCTCTGCGTAACGCCAAAGAGTCAAGCAGATTATAATTAGCCTGGTCGACGGCGATTCGAATCGCTCTACGTTGAATGCGATCAAGAGGAAGAAGCTGGTACTGAGGAGCTCCGGCCCAGAGGTTGAGAACAGTACTCCATGTGAAGTCAAATTTGAGCCTTGTAAAGTAAGAGGCGATGGGCTGGCATGAAGTACTGCTTTGCTCTGCTGAGTACACCAAGCTTTTATGAGGCTAGTTTGACCTTTCCTTCCAAATGACCGCGGAACTGAACGTTGTTCCAATACTAGCTGAGGCTGTTAGGAAGGAGGTGACACGACAAAAGGTGTCTTTTTTGCGGTGAACGTGCAAAGCTGCGTCTTCTTGGGGTTAAATGTAACAAAGTTTTGACGACCCTTTTCCGAGACATCGGCTAGTCGATTATCGAGTTTAGACACGAGCGTGTTCTGGCCCTCTTCGACGTGTTCCCGAGAAATACCGCTATAGCCGGAGTATGAAGCATAGTGATGTTACATCCGCATAGCAATGTGTGTTACTAACTCGCAACATATCATTGATATGCAGAAGAAACAGTGTCGGTGATAGCACGCAGCTTTGGGGAACACCAGCAGTGACAGGTTTGAGGTCGGCCTTAATGCTCCGATCAGCCAAAAACTGGTGATCCATTTGCATAATTTCTCGGGAAGCCCATAGGTAGGCAGCTTCGAGAGAAGGGCTTTATTCCATACCCGTTCGAAAGTCTTTGCTATGTCTAAACTAACTGCCAATGCCTTGAACTACTATCGCTAAAGCCAGTGAAAAATTAACAACCGGTTCTAACAGTGATTATCAAAATCCTCTTTTAACGTTCATTACTGGTGGGCCGGAAATGGAAAAAGTTTCACTCTACAAATATTGGTTAGAATAAATTCGAAGGTTGCCAACAAATAGAACTTGTGTTGTGAGAACCTGTGTGTAAAAATTACAGCCCCAACGGGTGTCGCCGCGCATCAAAGGATGCTGCACTTTGCATAGCACTTTTGGGTTACCTATTGAAAAAAGTCAGCCTTTAACAGGAGATCGTCTGCAAAGAGAACGAACTAAATGAAGAAATATTGAGTGGGTTATAATAAACGAGATTTCTATGGTTGTGTATTGCACTCTAAGGAATATTCGTTTGAGGCTTCAAGAGCTGAAACAGAACACCCTAATCTTTGGAGGCGTTAACATATTACTGTTTGGGGACTTGATGCAATTACCACATGTGTCAACCATTCGAGGCGGTGTATATTGCTTTAAACACAACCAGACACTTTCATAGCTGAACCACATTTATGGAGAATGTTCGGTTTTTGTAAATTGAGTCAAAATATGCGTCAAGCTAATGACAACAGATTTATCGATTTGTTAAACACCTTGAGAGTGGGAAAGTTAACAATTAAAAAAAATAAGATAACAAACCAGAAGAATTACAAATGACACAAATATGTAAGTATGATGAAATAGTTCATATATTTCCTACTTTGAAACAGGTAGATGAATATAACACAAATATGTCGGATTTTATTATTAAATACAATGAATCTGTTTTGCTACAGTAGGTGACATACGATCACGGCTATTCTTTAACCATATATCTATCAGTATGATGTATAAAATACGTTAAAATTTAATACATGTAAGTTGTTTATTTAATAGTTGGTAAATTTTTAATAGTTTGTACATAATAATTTCAGCGGAGACTATTTTCTTGTTTCGTACATTTTAGAGCGCGTTTTAATAGTCAGGTTTTAGCTTTTAATATTTTAAAAAGTATATTACGCCGGTACCCTTACGGTGTAAGCAGAGTGAACCGACCGTGTATATACTATTCGGTTCAATACGCCCAGCGCCGCATTTCTTACCACCTGATAACGATAATCGTGTGTTGTAGCGATAACGGGGACCGTGTTATGTAATTATAGAGGTAAAATCTTTACATCGGCTAGTTTCGAATTTATAGAGCTTCTCTTACATTCACGTACAATATCATATTCTCTTGTTTCTCCGTAAATCAATGTGTATTATATTTTATCGTCGGGCATTACGTGCTCGTTGGTTAAAATATAATTTCTCGTTAACGAAATTGTATGTTTCATACACTTGTTAAAACATTGCCCTTTTAGTAAATTTAACTTCAGAAGTCTACGAACACATGCTGATTGTTCCAAAGATAGAACTATTTCAAACTAATATTCCTGCATGGGAGTTTTCAATGTGTTTGGGTCGATTTGCTCTGGGAACTGGCCAACTACTTGTTTAAACACTATCTCAGCTTTGCCAAGCAAATTACCACATATAGGGAAAACGGAACATTGCTTACAAGATTATTATTATATAAGTTATTCTAAGTTAACTGAGATTGGGTTCGTAATACTGAGACTGTATCGATGTCGAATTCAATCAAACAATCTTTTATTCAAATAAACCTTTATATTTACAATAAGTATTGACGAGTCGTCATTTTTAGAATTACTACCGGACAGGAACGCGGTCACACACAGATAAAATCTGGTGGAAGAAATTTAACGAGTTTGTCATATTTCCTATTTGTTTTAATAATTTACAAATTATTACAAAAAAGTGTTAAATGAGAAAAATGCGGTTTTTGGATACGTAGAAAAAACAAGTGAAATATTTATGAAGCAGATATAAAATGTGAAGGTAGATAAGAAGGTAGGAGGTAGATAAATGTTAATGCCGGGGAAGGCCAAGACTAACTGACATAATCGTGATCAATGGCGTTAAGAATCTAAGAAGCAAGAACTACGCGCCGGATAAATAAGTGACGCTTCACTACATAGTATAAAACAAAGTCGCTTTCTCTGTCTGTCTCTATGTATATTTAAATCTTTAAAACTACGCAACGTATTTTGATACAGTTTTTTTAAGTAGATAGATTGATTCTCGAGGAAGGTTTTAGTATATAAATCTTTCCGATATACCCACGGAAACGAAAGCTACGCAGGTGAAACCGTGGGCAGGTCACTAGTTGTGTAATAAAGGCAAACTTATTCGTTTGCTCGATTACCAGTGCAATTGAAAGAATGTTATGTTTTACGAATTCAAGTCATGCCAATATATTTCAATTCTGTGTCACATGATTGAATCATGTCATATTATAAACGACTTACTTTAATGAATATTCATTTTTTAAGAAAATGCTTTGCCACATTTAACTTCTTGGAATATATATTTTCGAAAGCGAATGTGTCCTAATAGTAACATAAAGTGATATATGAAAGAACCGAAAATTAATAACCTTGAGATAGTTTATTAATCATCCCGTTCTAATAAGATATTTTATAGATTCAGGCATTACTTTGCGGAAATCCATTGTTCAGATGAAGAAAACTAGTTATTTTACAAAGTCCCGCGAACTTTTAAGTATACCTTTGTGATGTTACTGAAAGGGAAAACATATAAAAGCGGTGTAAGAAATGAAACAAACTCACCGTTGGTCTGAAATATAATGAAGAGCCCAGCGGCACAGTTATCCACCCTCGTCCACCACAATTTCTACCACGACAGCACCAAACACAAAAACACACAATTTACGCACTCAACGCACGTTTCACTTCGCAACCGAAGCATCTTCAGGAGACACGAACACTACTACACTCAACGAGAGCCGCAGTAGTACTGCTAAACTGCGTAAATTGTGTGCTTTTGTGTTTGGTGCTTTCGTGGTATAAAGTGTGGTGGACGAGGGTGGATAATTGTGCCGCTGGGGTCTTCATTATTTTTCAGACCTACGGTGAGTTTTTTCCATTTCTTACACCGCTTTTATATGTTTTCCCTTTCAGTAATATTACAAAGGTACATTTAAAAGTTTGCGGAAATTTGCAAAATAACTAGTTTTCTTCGTCCGTTCTAATAACATTGTCGTTGTATTCTTATGAAAGTCGTTATGATAAACATTACGCTCTTACAAATTACGTAAGGCAAAACATGTAATATATTTCGTTTATTCTAGAGAGGCTCATATATATTCATACAAATTTTACGTTTAAACACCAAGAGTTGGCTCTGATGTTGAAGAACAAGTACGTACACGTAATTTGGCTTCAGAAGCTCATAATTATGTAATAATTAGATATTTACGTAGAGGGAATGCTATTATAATGTCTTGTAATACATTTAAAAGACTTTATTTAGCTATTTAATTTCTCAGTGACATATAAATTAAAAAATATCTATACGTTTGTAATTCCAAAGATATAACCAGAGGTACAACAATTTTTTGGGTAAATACCTTTATAACAAAGTTAATCAGAAGTTTGCTATATTGTCACTTACAAAATTTAAATGTAAAAGGGTTGTTACTACTTGGTTAAAATCTCTTACCTATGATGTAACTGAAAAATTACTAACTATCATATCTTAAAATAAAAATAAAAAACGTAAATGGTAAAATTTAACTAAAACATTAAATTTAAAAAATGCCTTTTCTAATAGTAATAATGCTTACCTACCTTCAAGTTAAAACAGACGCACAGAGATACATACATACATAAATACCTACACATGCAACACACACACACCACACACTCACACACACACATACACACACACACATAAAATATACACCAACACACACAGTCATTTATGAGCTTCCCACGCACGTACTGCTATTACTTGTGAGGTAGGAGAAAAAAAAAACATATTACTTGCTCCGCCAGGTTCAGAACGGGAGAGGCTGGTAATTTGTAACACAGGCCTCCTAGTATAGACACCAGTCTCTCACGTAGACTAGTAAACATAATGTTAACCCAGTGTAGACATAGCTTTAAGTTTTTTGTAATTGCTATGTGAGAGAAGAAATAAAGTATTTTTATTTTGTATTTGAACAACTTAAAACAGCTTTCTACGTTAACTGGATTACGAAATTGCCTCAATAAATTTTGTGAAGTCAGGTGTCATTAGACCTCGCTACAAGATAGCAACGCACTATTAACATCTTTGGTGTCTATAGGCGATGGTTGACTCCACCAGAAGACCCATCTGATTGTTTGCTATCTTATGATATATAAAAAAAAGGTAAAAAGAGAATAATATGATATTAACGTTTATATTGTATGGAAATGTGAGGTTTTTGCTTCAAAAGGCTGTAAAGTAGAGAAATGAGAAAAAGAGAAGTAGAGAAAACAAAAGAAGCCTTAAAGTAGTGTATACCATTTTTTTTGTTATCAGAAATTTTTGCAACTCTATGTAAGTCATAAGCCTTTTTTGCGTAAGGTTTAGAATTATAGCGTGGAAGACGTCACAAAAAGAACAGCCTCCGATTGGGCCATGGGATCGCATGGGGCCCATTAGGCTTAGGCTTAAAAGCAAGCACGCGATCTTCACCGGTCTTTTCCTACTTGACCAAACTTACAGCGGCGCGGGTTGTTAGCTGTTACTGGTTGGGGTGAGACTATAAATATAATTTGTAAATTTAATAGTTACGACCCAAGATGCAATTTTTTTCCTATAATTTTAATTTGTCAATCAGAATCTGGAGCCCAGTGTAGATTTTTATATAATTTTACTATTGTAACAATTCCAAAAATATTTCAAAAATGTGTTAACAATTATAAAAGGAAAGAAAAAGGATCACCACAGTTTATCCTTGGGATATTAATCTAAAATTAAAATTGTTAGTTGAATTATTCTTTGTGGGCCCGATGCATTCCGCCAGCTAGGTTCGGCAGGATGATTCCGGGAACAGCAGCCTGACATTTCTCCTGTGTTTCCAGGGATTGGTGATACCTCCAGCCTGCTGCAGCCAGACTACTAGACTACTTCCGACAGGAAGCCTACATTTTTTCACCGAATTAACCAGCCAGCCACCAAGCTAAGCTAACCAAGACCCTTCAGCTATCAATTATTTTAAAATTAACATGTTAAATTTCGTATTAAATTCTTATTAACAATTAACAGTCGCTATTTATGTGATCACATAATATTAAACGTTATTTTTATTACTACTAAAAGAATCACTAAAAACTAGTGAATAAATTGTACTGGAAAATACTGTTAATGAAAAATAACATTATACTGCTGATACTGCGAGCTAAGTAATGGTGTTTTTATATAAATAGCTTTGTTGTAAATGGTATGGGTAGTTTAATCGTTGACGTCTTGGGGAAATTAAAAAAATCTATTATACATTATAATAAGCGTAAAAATAACTGTTAAAACAAAGCTGTGCTTAACAATCGCACTGTTAATCTAATTTAACAATAAATGCCATGCCTACTCGATATACCTCTATTTAATTCCTCAAATATTTTTTTGTTTTGTCAAATTTACAAAAAAAACTTGCCCTACCTTTAGGACCTCTTCTAGGAAGGCCACCAGCTGCTCGATGCGGGAGGAAGCTTCAGGGAATAACCACGGAGATCCTACGTAATCAGCAAGCACTAAAGTATAGTGAACCTATAATTTAGTGCTTGATGATTTGAAGTGCTTAATGATGAGGCGCTGTTTGGCCTTAATTTGAGCTTTGCACAGAGAATTGTCTGTAATACCACTCTTTAAAGTGTGCTCATTGAAGAGAACGTGTCCTGTATAGTTGATAAACATCGATGTATCGTTTACAAACATCGATGTTTTAACATGGGTCTTGAAATCCCAAACATCGACGATACATCGTTTCTCGTAAGCGATGTTTTATGAATGATGTTTTATCATATTACCATCTTCAGCCCCGTTCAGTATCAACAGTTACACGTGAACAGATATTTCTCTCAATCACAAGCTTAGATGTTTTGCGTTTCGTTGATTCATTCATTACTAACGCACGCAAAACGAAGTAGTCACTGCTCGATTGTGTTGGCCGGTCATTGTTTTGGTAGTAGTTTGGCATTCACAGATCACCACATCATAGAAGTAAAATTAAAAGTATACGATAATAAAAAATCGAAAACATTTGAAATCGATATATAGTTCATAAACTTCCATGTCTTCAACGTCGATGTTTTACTTTAGAAAATAATCTATGTCTAAATATCGATGTTTTTAATGAGCGATGACGCGTCCCTAATCCTGTGATATTACCGCTTCTTATACTGCGTTGATAGCGAGTTTATACCGTTACTTTTATTGATATCATTCTATTTTATCAAAATCATGCAGGGATGCATAATATTTATGACATGTATTTATGATATACAAAACATACTGAATATGAAACATGATTTTTCAAAATAAAATAAAAGTCATACGAAATTACACCATTCTAATTTTGTCACAAATTTAGTAATGTATCTCGCACCGAAAATCTCATTTTTATCAATGTTATTCAGACGGAAAATATTTCATAAAGCCTGAAACCTTACTTCTATTTCAGTCTTGAAAACGTGGGTAGTATTATTAAATAGCTATATAATTCGGGCACCGACATTAGAAGTATGTTAGTATTTTATTTTCAACCGACGAAAACTCTGAGGTTATCAGTTTGACATATTATGTGTATGTAATATTGTTGGAGTTGGATAGTATTTATTGGTTCATATTTTACATTAAAACATTTGCTAACGTTTTACAATAAATTATTACATACTAATTACGAGTACATTATTTCGGTTTCGCTGACGATGTATCGCCTGTGTGCTAAGTGTGAGTTTTCTTTTCGCATTCGATCGTGAGCGCGTTTGGAGTTTACTAGGAATTTGTATGTGATTTGTACAGCGCCACCTAGTGGTAAACGTAAGAAACCAGTTTACCACTAGGTGGCGCTGTACAAATCACATACAAATTCCTAGTAAACTCGAAACGCGCTCACGATCGAATGCGAAAAGAAAAACTCACACTTAGCACTCAGATGATGCTTATTTAGAAGCGAAACCGGTTGGATAATATATGTAATAATTTATTGTGAAGCAGTACAAGTGTTTTAATATAAAATATTGAATGAAAATGGAGTTTCATCAAGTGCCGACGATAAAGAGTGTAGAAAATATTTATTGAATTGGATAGTATAATGAAATACCGTCCAAGCACGTATTCTAAATTTAATATTTGTGTTCACGAATTTCTCGAGAACTTAAAGCATAATATGGCTTTATTTAGATGTTTTTATTGCCTCTGTAGTCTAGTGGTCCAGTGTCGAAGTTCCCGGTTCCGACATGAAGTCATCGATTTCCGGGTCGGGCAATTCAAAAATGTGTTTTTTTCAGTTTTTTTATAAAAACAACGTCGTCCGGGATTGGAAAAAATTGGTGATAGGCTCGCCACCTATCACATTGTGAGACTAAGTGTTTTCGGCTAATCGTGGGTGCACTTGTACCTCTGCCTATCTCTTCGGGGATACGGGCGTGAAGATACTTTTTTTTTAAATTAAATCGGGGGTATTACAACTTAGGCAACAGTTTGTTTCATGACAATTAATTCAGTAGTATTATTTTGTGAGATATGAGTATAGTTTTTTTTCGCCGTGTTGGTGCCGGCCTCCTTTGAAGAATAGGCCAACTGCCGTTCTGCCAGGCAGGTCGTAAAAGGCGACCGATTGGCTATCGAGTCACTACCATCGTGGCTACTAGGTGGTAGAGTTGTGCATTGTCTCGCCCGGGTCTGGTACCACCGCCTTACCTATTCCTGCCGCAATAGCGTCAGTGCTTGTCGCTGTCGTGTTCCGGTTTGGAGGGTAAGGTAGCCGGTAAACTTATGCATGTGGCATTAGACCTCGCCACAAGATAGCAACGCACCATTAACATCTTTGGTGTCTATAGGCGATGGTTGACTCTTTCCATCAGGAGAGCCATCTGCTTGTTTGCTATCTTATGATATAAAAAAAAAAATAGTTATCACATATTTGAAGTCGATTTAAATTTTTAAATTTAAATATTCACCTTACCTTTAACGTTTATTCACACGACACATTGAAAAACAATTTATATTCCGATCAACATTTAGCCTGCATGACGACGTAATTGCAAATGTGTAGATATATTATTGTAATATACAGACAAACTTCCTCGTGGTCTAGGGATTGACCTATTCGGTACATATCATAAGGTTCTTGTTTTGATTTTCTTTCGTGCCTGTAGCACGAGCAAAATTCGTATTGAGGTTTTTGAAAATTTTTGACTCAAAAGTTAAAAAAGGTTTTTTTGTTTAGTCTATGGTCGAATTTCGGCCACAAGTGATCGCTAGTATAAGGAAATTCTCCGTACATTGCCTGTATTATATTTTTGTACGTACGTACGTAAAATTGGACATTATTATTATCTTTTTAACGATGAGTCGTGTGACGTAATTGTTAGGCATATTAGAAAATAACAGTCATAGTTATAAATTTTTTATTAAAAATTATAAATTATAAATAGTTTATATTATATATTTTTGCGCAGCAGTGGCAGTGGCAGCAGTGCTCTACCCAAGAACTGGCGCTATTTATAAATATACTATCAGACTGTATTGTTATCAGCCAATTGACATATTATGACCATGGACATTTGGTATCAAACTAAAATTGCGAAAAAAATGTCCCAGTTACATATCACAAGAATATATATATATATATATATATATATATATATATATATATATATATATATATATATATATATATATATATATATATATATATATATATATATATATATATATATATATATATATATATATATATATATATATATAAGCAGCTACTATGTATAAATATAAAATAGGCGTTAGCTACAGACATTGATTTATGATTACTGCGGACGTCGGGTATGCGCTAAAAAATGTCCGAGGTAAATGAGCTACAAAACGCAAAAAGAGCTACAATTCCGCGTTAGTCGAAATTAAACCTTGAATATAAATAAAATAAAAAACAATTTCCTATATACACCAAATATGTTAATGGTGCGTTGCTATCAGAGTGACGGAATGTCACATGCATAAGTATATCGGCTATCTTACCCTGCAAACCGGAACACGACAATGACAGGCATATGTAAGGCGGTGGTAACAAATATCCACTTATTTGGTATTGGCAAATAATACAAGGGCGAGACGTTGCGGAACTCTATCAGCAATTTTTCCCGGGCTCCTTTGAAGAATAGGCCGACTGCCGTTCTGCCCGGCAGGTCGTAAAAGGCGGCCGATTGGCTATACGAGTCACTACCATCGTAACTACTAGGTGGTAGAGTTCTGCATTGTCTCGCCCGGGTCTGATACCACCGCTTTAATATTGCTGCCAAAATAGCGTCAGTGCTTGTCACTGTCGTGTTCTGGGTTGGAGGTTAAGGTAGCCGGTAAACTTATGCATGTGGCATTAGACCTAGCCACAAGATAGCAACGTACCATTAACACCTTTGGTGTCTAAAGGCGATGGTTGACTCTTTTCATCGGGGTACCCATTTGCTTTTTTGCTATCTTATATTATATTTTAAAAAACCAAGTAGTCACGATGGTAGTGACACTTATAGCCAGGCAGCTGCCTGGCAGAACGGCAGCTTTTCTTCAAAGGAGACCGGACCAAGTCTGCGGGCAACGTCTCGTCCGAATAAATGATACTACCGCCTTACTTATTCCTGCCGCAGTTATGTCGAACTCGTCAAATGTTCCAAGTAAGATAAGAGGTAAACTTATGACCCAACAATGTTTCAATCCTACCTCCAACACACGGATAGCAACGTATCATTGAAATCCTTGGTGTCTATGGTTTCTTTTTCTATTAGGAAATAACACTTTTGCCTGGCCGGAAAATTGCTTTGCGTTTTGCCACTTTCAAGTTACAGACTAAAAGTTTGTCTCTATGTAAACAAGACATTTTGCCTCTAAGTAAAGAAAGTTATATCGAAAAGCTCAAGATAATTTTCCAGTTGGCAGATTCGAATGTAAACAGTCGTGATTTATTTAGTAATAGGTTTAATTGAAAGACCAGCAAACAATATCACTAGAGTACTTTATGTAACACATACCACCACCACCCCAATAAAGATTAGGTCTATATAGAGTATAACGTATTTTCGTCGTAATTTAGAAAAAATAGACAAGTGTTTCCGACGCAATTATGTCAACGTTGCACTTAAGAGGGCTCCTAACTTTTATAACGAATCAATATTTGTAATTTTATGGGCTTTGTATATGTGTGTGTGAAAGGCACATCAGCCGGTGGTGTAGCGGCCACACCACATACACAGGGTTGCCACTCCTCCAGGTTTGACCTGGGTCGGATTTGAATAGTGCATTTCCGGGCTATGGGTACAACGTCAATGTTTCAGGGTCAGATCATGCAGTGAGTGGTGACAGCAAAGCGACAGCAGACCATCACGCCTCATGGCGTGGGGTGCGTGACTGAGTGAATGCGGTAGTCGGCCGGGCCGAGTGAGAAGGAATGGAAAGAGAGCACGGTCGAGGCGGAGCCCAGGGTTCATGTACGCGACAAACATTAGATCAAAACAATAGCTCATTGCTTCGTAATAATTACACAAGTACTAGTGATTTTTTGTTTTTTTTTTTTAAATATTTAAATGATAGATTGTTTTTAGATCGATTTTCTTAATAGAAGTACCTAGTGCAGTGTGTTCATTTTGTAATTGGCATAATGGAAGACGGAGAATCACAATCAAAGAAGAAAAAAAAATTACGAATCTATTTTTAACAGTTATGGTTAGAAAATGAAAAGTACAAAAAATGGATGAGAAATGGCGATGAAAAATAAATTTTCTAATAGAAAACACGCGAAATATGTCACTTGTAATTTGAACTTTACAGTGAAATGGGATGTTGAAAAAGCTTTATCGACTCATCTCAACAGTGAAACGCATAAGAGAAAAGTGAGAGATGTGGATACAAATTCGTTGATGACAATCTTTCTGCTAAAGAAAAATACTTGTGAGGAGATAAACGTAGCGATAATCGAAATTGTGTCGATTTATCATGCAATTTGCCACCACCACAGTTACTTAACTACAGATTGCAGAATGACAGGAGGAGGACAGGCACACGCAAGTATTTAGTACACGCATATCGATTCTACTTAGTGACGTACTTATATATAAATATTATAAA
Source organism: Apodemia mormo (assembly GCA_036924255.1). Classification (NCBI taxonomy): domain Eukaryota; kingdom Metazoa; phylum Arthropoda; class Insecta; order Lepidoptera; family Riodinidae; genus Apodemia; species Apodemia mormo. Next base: position 40,200,121 of record JAUPFN010000005.1, on the reverse strand, counting down.
ATGTAAGTCCGTAATTGGCTTTTAGAATAATTCTAGTAAGTAAAATTTAAGATAGATTAAGAGCTGTGGACTTTGTTATACATAAATAAGTAAATAAATAATGAAACCATTAAAGTAGCTTTGTATTCTTGTTTTACAATAAAACTACAACCAAAAAAGTAACCGAAACCAAAATAAAATACACTTTTGAATTAATTCTATTTGCCTCATTTAATTTTCATGACTAAAACCGACTTCACAATCTTTTGTCTATCAAAATCACGGTATCACAGTAATTATGTAAAATAAATTAATACACAATGTTGAAGCGTCAGAGCGAGCGAGAGAGAGCGTAGAGAACGCTAGGTGACGCTGAAGCCGTGCACAGAGTCAATACACACGGTGTATATTATCATGTATGTCACATGAATGTATAGTGTGTAATGTTTATTTTTATTAATTTAATGTATTTCTAATGCATTTTATTTAAGAAATAATTAGATTTCTTCAGTCCTTCGCAATGAAACCTTGACTGTGCCAAATTTTATACTCCACCGTTTGCGCTTTCTTAAAAAGGTATAAATTTATTACTTTACGTTAAGGGTTTTTAATTTAAATATACTTTATTGACTCCCATACAACATACTGCTGTGTTCAGTGTCAAAATTTACTACCAATCTTAACATAACTTATAACAAATTATATTATATCTTTTACATCTAATTACACTTCATAAAATTTATTTTAATAAAAATACATAATATCTCATTTTATCAAAGAACACTACGAAATCGTAAAATTTTACTAAACTCACGCTATTTTTTTTAATAAAAAGCGAAATTTAATGGTCACTCAGGAAATTTAATGATTACCAACATAACTTAATGAACATTTTGCTAATAAAACCTTTTTAATAACTAGCTTTAATCGTCAAATACCTGTGAGAGTTATGGTCAAGCTTTTTATTAAAAGAAATGTAACAGATGCTTCAAATAATGAGGGTAGAAAAGATTTGTTCGAAAATAAAAGCGTATTGTCGATTCACGTGAGTAAAATATGATTTCACGCGCAGAGATAACACATCACCGCCCTGAGGGCATGAATATTTGGCCCCGCTTTCGTTTTGACACCTGCAATGATAGCGCGTCCGTTTTTAGGCGAACAAATGCTTGTTTGCGGGATATGTGTAAATAATATGAGAGAAAAAATGAATCGCACCTGGCGAAGAGATTAAGTATAAGTAGTTACAGAAAATTTTAACAAAAGCGGGTTTTACCGTGTGAATTTGATTGGCGCAATAATTTAACATAATTATTCGTATAATAATGAGTCATCTATTGTCACAATGTTAATGAAGTGATACAAAATTTTGGAAGGCATATCCGAATCGCCGAAAGGCCCGATCGAAACGCTGTTGATAGCATTTGATTGAATTCCGCTCAACTTAAACTTCCTGAAAATTTAAACGAAATCGGCCCACAAGATTTTCAGAAATTTTGAAAAAACTAAAAGAAATTTTTGGTCAAACAGTATTTTTTTATATAACTTCCAGATTAATTTACTGTTTAAATGCAAAATCTAATCAGCTCTGTTCTTCAAAAAACTACGTTAACACGAATAAATAACATCAAAATCATTCGAGAGTATCGAGTAATCGTCGTCGAAATTTAAAAAAAAAAAATGTTTTTCAACATAACTACGAAATTTTTTAACCAATCATTTTTTTGGTATTCTACGATATTTTAGTATTAAAGAACTACATCGAATGCCGTTTCAAAAATTAAAATCAAATCTTATTTTCAAAAGTTACAGTTTTTCAAATATTAGAATTACGTTGTTTTTAGCAAACTAAGTAATACTTTTGAAATAACTTTCAGGCTTATACACCGAGTGTCTTAAAATATTATCAGATTCTCTTCTTAAAACACTGCGTCACATATCGTTAATTAGATCAAAATCGGTCGATTTGTTTGGGATTTATCAATGATAAAATTTTTGAAAAACATGTTTTTAACGTTGTTTCGAAATTTTTGAACTTATTGATTACGATAACATTGCTTTAGCTAATCATTATTTTAGATATCAAAAATTGAGTTAAATGCCATTCAAAAGATCAAAATAGATCATCGTTTCCCAATTATACAGCTTTTCAAAAATCAATGTACTGCCATTTTTAACAAAATAGATGTTTGAACTGAAAAAATCGGTGCTTGTAGTTTTTACTCCATTGAGTTTGAAATATCTTAATTTAGCGGGAACCTTTCATGGATAGTCTGCAGGGTCAACCGTTTACAGATTTTTTTTTATCATAAGACAGCCAACAATTTCGCCTAATGAAAAGAAACAATGATCGTTTAAAGAAACTAAATATGTTAATCGTGCGTTGCTATCAGTTTGTTTCATTATTTCAAGTGGTTCTAAATTATTTAACTTCTTAAAAACTGGATATCGTTGCTATAATTGTTACTACTGGATCGTTACTACTGGATCGTTACTACTGGATCGTTAGTACTGGATCGTTACTACTGGATCGTTACTACTGGATCGTTTTACTGGATCGTTACTACTGGATCGTTACTACTGGATCGTTATTACTGGATCGTTACTACTGGATCGTTACTACTGGATCGTTACTACTGGATCGTTACTACTGGATATCGTTAACTTCTTAAAAACTGGATTCGTCATGGAATTATAGTCGATAGTGACGTATCGAAGAAAGGGAATCATAACCGAATTTATCAGAGAGATAAACCAAACATTTATCGTCAACATGAAGTAGTCAAACTAAAGAAGTTTGGCAAGAAAAAAATTCTTAAGATATCTCAACATCCTATTCCGTATTCAGATCCTATATTGCGCGTAGTAAAAGGCCTTAAAGAACGTTTCGTATATGTAAAGTAAATATAAACGAAATATGAATACACAGAATATAAAATGTCTAACGGTAAAGATAACGAGGGTGGAATAAAATATCCGTATTATTTATATCGCAGCACGCGAGGCCCAATTTATAAAAACAAAAGAAATACGTCATCAAGGACTCGGGAAATATTTTACTGCAAAGGTTCACTGTACCGTTTCTGGAAAATTTATGTCATTCCAGCTTTAGCCCGTGAGCTAGACTACTTGGAAAATTGGGAAAAAGTAATTAGAGACATCTCGACGTAGATTTCGGGTAACGAAAGGATTTTTGTTGCTAAAATTCATTTGCATAAAACCTTGTTGTTCTTCCTAAGGCTTTTACTGCCTCGGAGCTTATTTAGATTAGATCATGATATCCCGGGTTCGATCTCTATTGAATGAAACTTGTTATAACCGAAAACTCATCCCATTTCTGGCACAATAATATTTTGCCGTTATTTGATGTCGAGGATCCGGTCGAGATTACCTTCTCCCACTATTCCAAGTGGCCTAGCTCACAGGATAAAGCTGGCATGACATAAATTTTCCAAGAACGGTATTTCCTTTGCAGTAAAATATTTTTCTCCAATATGCGCGGAAATGATGTCATTACGTTTGAATAAAGAGCATTCAAAGTATTGCATCTACGTACACAGAAAAATAAAAGGTATTGCCGGCGCGTTTTTTTTAAAAATTTGGAACCAGAAACCCTTTTTTGTCTCAAATTCAATTGTATGAAAAGGCGTGTTGGGTTTTAGTTTGAATTAAGAACTCTTATCTTGGTACAAGCAAAGAGTATTACTTATGTGGTACAAGTTACGTTCACGTGGCTGTACAGCCACAAATCAAATTTAAGTGTTTTTGCAAATTTGAAAATAAAAAGTATTTTTTTTATATCATAAGATAGCAAACAAGCAGATGGGTCTCCTGGTGGAAAGAGTCAACCATCGCCTATAGACACCAAAGATGTTAATGGTGCGTCGCTATCTTGTGGCGAGGTCTAATGCCACATGCATAAGTTTACCGGCTACCTTACCCTCCAAACCGGAACACGACAGCGACAAGTACTGACGATATTGCGGCAGGAATAGGTAAGGCGGTGGTACCAGACCCGGGCGAGACAATGCAGAACTCTACCACCTAGTAGCCACGATGTTAGTGACTCGATAGCCAATCGGTCGTCTTTTACGACCTACCTGGCAGAACGGCAGTTGACCTATTCTTAAAAGGAGGCCGGGACCAACACCAACACCAATCCTTGCATTTTTTTGAGAAAAGCACTATTTTTTAAGTTTTTAAATTAAGCAATTGCCTATCCTATATCATTGAAGCCTTCGCCTACGGATGTCCCAAAGTGATCGGAAAGTGCCTTTTTTCGGACTACCACCCCAGCTCGCAAACGACAACGACGAACAAACATTTATTTGGTGTTCTAGTGGTCCAGCATTGGCGTCGACCACGTGAGGTCCCGGGTTCGATTCCCGGGTCGGGCACATAAGAAAAAGTGATTTTTCAGTTTTCTGAGAAACACAAAGTTGCCCGGGATTGGAAAGTGCCCAGTTGGCGATAGGCTTGCCACCTATCACATTTGTGGGACCAAGTATCTTCGGCTAATCGTGGGTGCACTTGTTGTACCTCTGCCTACCTCTTCGGGGATATGGGCGTGAAGATACTTTTTTTTTTCTAGATAAGAAATCAATTTCTTTGTTGGATTTTTACATTATAATCATGATAGCAGAACTTCGTAATCCACGTATCTAGTAATTTACTTAGCGAAGCTGAGGTAGTGATTAAACAAGTTATTGGCCAATTCCGGGGACAACTTAGCTCAAACATATGGAGAACTCGCTCGGCGTAATACTGGTTTGAATTAGTTCTGTCTTCAGTTATCACCACGCGTTTGTAAGTTACTTTAGTCAATTTTACTAAAAGGGCTGCAAAGTTGTCGAATTCATAATCAATTCGAATAAGTCAGTCGATTCGCACTTTTGATGTAACAATTTAAAGAATAATTTAATTCAATTCATTAAAGAATGTTAAGTAAATTTTTCACGATATTTTTTTTAGTTCGTTCGGCTCTCAAATCACTTACTTCACTTAATCACTTAATTCAAAACCAAAATTAGCCAAATCGGTTCAGCCGTTCTCGAGTTTTAGCGAGACTAACAAACAGCAATTGATTTATATATATATATATATATATATATATATATATATATATATATATATATATATATATATATATATATATATATATATATATATATATATATATATATATATATATATATATAGATTTGTAGACAAGGCAGATGGTTTTCTTGGTGGAAAAAAAACATCGCCTATATATTCTAAAAATGTTAATAATGATGCATTGCTATCTGTGTGGCAGGGTGACAATGCCGCATGCATAAGTTTACCGGATCCTTACCTTCTGAACCGGAAAATGACAATGAAAAACATTGACGTTATTGCAGCAGGAATAGGTAAGGCAGTGGTACGAAATACCCAGTCGAGACGTCGCGGAACTTTGCTACCTAGCAGTGAGGATTGTAGGGACACATGTGACCAATCATTCGCCTTTCACGAAATGTCTGATAAAATCGCAGATGGTTATATTCTTTAAAGGGAAGCCGGACTAATTCAGGAACTTTTATTTGTCCCTTAATTTGAATATAATTTGTACCAAGAATGATAATTTTCTGTAAGTTTTATAAAACAGTTTCATGGGGCCGATAGTTTTTACCACGGATTAATTACCTATCAAGACAATTTCTTAGTTTGTGAGTGTAGCCTGCAATTACACACAGAAATATAGAGTTATAGTACTTACCGATGAAATAAAATCACTTCAAGGGTAATTTTTGAACCTTGTCATCTTATTCGGTACGATAAAACAGTACAACGTCGTTTATTTCTATTTTTTCACAATATAATATAACCTACAAATGTATGAAATTTTTGACAGTAATAGGAGCGTTTGCTCATATGCGTGGCTACACGTTTCTTTCCAAACGGCCTGTCTATTAGTATTCATGTTGCATGTGGATAGCACTAACATATAGTCGGGTGTTGCTTTTTTAGTGTTTTATCGCCTGTAGGTAATTAGATTTTTGATGAGGTTCTACTGTTTTAAAAATTCTGTGTCGTAATTGTCATTTTAAAATACTCGTAATACTTATAGCTTTATGAAGCGTAAAATTGTAGCTTGTGATTTCTAATTTAGAGGTATTACCCCATTGCAATATTATTACGTCATAATATGGTAATTTGTTTAAATTTCTCATAAAACCTTTTGGGAGTTGGCGTTAATCTTCAAAAGGCTCCATAAATATTTTACGATGATGTGATTCTCCAAGATGGCGTTTTAAACCTTTTTTACGTAACTCTATAAACGACGAGCTAATTAATTCGTCGAGTGAGTAATTATACGTTAATTGAGGAAATTTGTTCGTTTATGAAAGTAATTAAATATTACACGAGTTATTAATATTCGCACCAAAATTCTTTTGTTTGGAGCTTTATTTTATAATTAAGAGATTTGAAATAAAGCATTTAAACAACACTAGCTGACCCGGAAAACGTGTGTTTTGCTAAATATATTTATAACAGTATATCTCTACTATATAATGGATATTATTATACATTTTTATAGCAGAGGGGGCAAACGAGCAGGTGGTGTACCTGATGGTAAGTAATCACCGCCGCCCATGGACAACTGCAATACCGGGGGCCTTGCAGCTGCGTTGCCGGCCTTTTAAGAATGAATACGCTAGTTTCTTGAAGATCTCCAAGTCGTATACGTTCGGAAACACCCCCGAGGGTAATTGATTCCACAAAAGATTAGTGCGAGGCAGAAGTGCCGACAAAAGCGCACGGTTGTGAATTTCCAGACATCGAGGCGGTGAGGAAGGAACTTTAAATTTTGACGCGATGTTCGATGATGGAATTTAGCGGCAGGAATTTGTCCGAATAACTCTTCGGAACACTCCCCATGATACATACGGTAAAAGATGCAGAGCGAACCAAAATATCACGTATATAAAACGACATATAAACATTTCCCTTGAATCAGTCTATCTATTAAAAAAACCGCATCAAAATTCGTTGCCTAGTTTTGAAGATCTAAGCATACATAGGTACAGACAGCGGAAAGCGACTTTGTTTTATACTACGTAGTGATGCTGTCTATAGAGACCAAAAATATTAATAGGTAGAGTATTGTAACTTGATCCCAAGCTTGGCACCACCGAATCACTATCTCCTGGCCGCGTTCCGATCTGCCCCTCTAGACAAGTGGGAATCGCTCAATAACTATTCAAATATTACGCTTTGGCGATATTTAGGCCAAATTGGTAGCTAAGTGGATCATGACTTGTTCAACGTTTGTTCCATGCGAACTTCACGAAGTATATCGAATGTTATTTCTGAATTGACGGTAAACGTCACTTTGAAGTATTATTTTCACCGAGGTCATAAGTTTTATTTATATGAAAAGTGCATTAAAAGCAAAAAAGACTTGCCCCCCAAGATGTGGCATCAACGCTAGTACAATAGAAAGAGAAATTTATGGATTTGTCATAAGCTGTTGACACGAGCGTAAACGAATTTGTAATTGGTAGCCATAAGTGTCATTCGTGAAACGAAACGTTATATTGCATCGATCATTTTTGACAATTTTCGCACAAAACCGTAGCCAAGTAGCACTTTTGACAAGGAAAATAGTAGCGAATTATCCGATAATCAGCGAACGCTAGAACCCTCCAGATTACGCTTAAAATGGCGGTTAATCATTATTATTCAATCAGCTGTTCTAAAGCGTAGATAACATCTGTGAGAATTTTTGATAATTTTAAAGTAAAATGAACGCAAATTAAGGTTTTTGTGGCGCATTATTAATGGTGCTTTGATATCCTTGTGGCGCGGGCGGGGTATTAATGCCACATGCATACATTTATCGGCTACCTTACCCTCCAAACCGGAATACGACAGTAACAAGCACTGTTGCTATTGCTGCAAAAATAGGTGGGCCAGTGGTATTAGACCCGGGCGAGACAATGCAGAACCCTACCACCTAGAAGCCACAATACTAGTGACTCGTTTACCCAATTGTTCGCTTCTAACGAACTGCCTAGACACATTGTAAGTAGTGATAGGTTTGCAAAATGCTGACAATGTCTTATTGATGATAAATATAATAATATTTCGTCTTTAAATATTTTACAGACACTATAAGTTCAAGTTATAAACACTACATTCTTGTTACAACCCTTGTATTTTGTAAATTTAATGAAACAAAGAAAGATAGTTTATTTTTCAGTGTAGCAATAGATTTCGATCAATTTTACATTTCTGTAAAAAATATGTATGCCAAAAAATACGTAAAAAGAAGTTATGTTCAGTTTTGCATATTTTTGTTCATTTTTAATAATAAATTTATCACCAGCTTTCATAAATCTGAAACATAAATTTTAAAATGTGATTATCGATAACATTTTGCACAATTCTACGTTCACTTGTAATGTAACGAGGATTTACTTAAAATATGTTAACACGATCAAATTTGATAGCAAGAAAGATAAATACATAAATCTTAGTGACAGTATTTAATTTTATAACTCTTTAAATTGGTAGTACTGACAGAGTTCAATTGACATGTTAGCTATATAGAAACTTACGGCATGACAGTAATTAAGAAGAAAAGATAGTATATTTTTTCTTATTCGCACTTACGCGGTACATAAAATCAAAATTGAATCACATATAGCGACTCTGTTTTTATTTTTTTATATTATTTATATATTCCATCCATGTATATTATTCATCGAGATTAATTTACGTTGTGAAAATAACACTTCAAACCGGTGCACGAATTCAAACTGACATCGCCGTCAATTCACAGACAATATTCGATAGACCTCAATAGAATCAACGTTAAATAAGCTATGATCCACTTGGCTACCAATTTGGTCTAAATGACGCGAATGCGTTATAATATTAGAATGAACAGAGAGCTCGGTCGGCGGTCAGAGCGTGCGCAGGACAGAAAAATGTTGATGGAAAATTTCAACCCTATATAACACCCCTTTTTTGTTGCACCATTGCGTGGAGGGGGTAAGGGACACCAACTTTTGTTAAGGTCACTTTGCTCCGAGTTAATTCCCCGTGGAGTTAGGGGATGAAAACCGAAATCCATTACAAAGGCGTCTGCGACTTAGAAAAAGAAAATGTATTGAAATCCCCCTAGTTAGGTTAGGACTATTAAATTATGGCAATTTGCGTTCATTTTACTTTAAAATTATCAAAAATTCTAACAGATATTATCCATTTAGATTTAGAACAGCTGATTGAATAATAGTGATCATCCGCCATTTTTAGCGTAATTTACAGGGTTCTATCGTTCGCTAATCACCATCATTAAAAGAATACTTGAGGCGTTATCTACAATCGATATCGAAGCCAAAAATATAGTTTTTAGAATTTTTGTTTGTTTGTCTGTTTGTCTGTATGTATGTCCGGGGTAAACTCAAAAAGTACTGCATGGATTTACTTCAAATTTTGCGTGAATTTAAAGTACTGCATGGATTTACTTCAAAAGTCGCTGGCAACAGCTAGTAGAATTAATGTATTTTGCTTAGTCGGGTAAAACAGTATTTTTAAGGTAAAGGAGGGTTAGATCAATTCGTGTAATTTGACAGTGATAATAATAATAATAAACAATAAATAATAAATAAATATTCACGGGACAAATTACACTTACTGATCTAACCCCAAAGTAAGCAAATTATTTGCTTGTGTTATGGATGTTAGTTAACGATACTAATACATAGAAATACATATATAAATACTATAATATATTTAATAAACACCCAAACCGGGAAATACAAACATTTATGCTCATCACACAAATGCTTGTCCCCGTCGGAGATCGAACCCGAGCCCCGTTGATCGCGTAGTTAGGGTCGCTAACCACTCGACCAACGGGGCGGTCAAAAGTGATATTTATTTAGTGATATTTATTTAAATATTTTTTAATACCATCACTTTTATAAACTTAAGATTTTTTAACTTTTTGAACTCAACATTTATGTTCAGATATATAAGGTTAGACGTAGAGCTTAAAAACCTCAAGTTAGCGGGAAGTTTCAGGTTTCAAGTTTCATCACTTCTTTTTTTTTTCTATCATAAGATAGCAAACAATCAGTTGGCTTTCTTGATGGAAAGAGAATCGCCTATTAATAGCAAAAATATTAATGGTGTTACTATCTGTGTGGCGGGATGGCAGTGCTACATACATAAGTTTAGCGGCTACCTTACCCTACAAACTGGAACACGAAAATGATAAGCATTGATGCTATTGCGACAGAAATAGCTAAGGCTGTGGTACCAAATACCATGGCTAGTCGTACGGAACTCTACCACCTAGCGAATTGTAAAAAAAAAGATTTTTGTATTTTTTGTGTATGTCATGTCTAAGCTGGTGTACAGTATTTAGAAGTAGATGGATAAGATTTGGTCCATTCGTCACGTAATAAGCATTCTTCTGCGGAAACTCGAGTTTAGAACACCGCGTGCTCGTAACGTACGTGACGAAATTATTTGTTTTGTTCTTGTGATGGAGGTAACGACGCAAAATGTGGTTTTACTGGACTTTTCTGTTTGAGGATCAAATATGTAATATTTTTTATGTTGTACTAACTTTTGGCCGTGGTGTCGCTCACGTAGCGTACAGGAAAGAAATGACATATTTTTCTTAATAAACAAATCTCACAAGCGCTGCATCATACTTTCTACTAGTCCTACTAATTTATATTATCTTTTATTTTTATTATCGATAGGGAAGCGCTTGATTACGATCTCGCCATTTATAATATCTATATAAATATTATAAATGCGAAAGTTTGGATGTATCGATATTTGTTACTCAATCACGCAAAAAGTACTGAACGGATTTGAATGAAACTTGGCACACAGGTAGATGATAATATGCTATTTTTCAGCTTGTATAAGTTATTCACCATAAACTTTGATAATGCAGCGGGTTGTACGGTGCAGCTAGTATTATAAGTGCGAAAGTATGTTTTTTTTATAACATAAGATAGCAGACAAGCAGAAGGGTCTCCTGATGGAAAGAGCCAACCATCGTCTATAGACACCAAAGATGTTAATGATGCGTTGCTATCCTGTGGCGAGGTCTAATGCCACATGCATAAGTTTACCGGCCACCTTACCCTCCAAACACGACATTGACAAGCACTGATGCTATTGTGGCAGGAATAGGTAAGGCGGTGGTACCAGACCCGGACGAGACAATGCAGAAGTCTACCACATAGTAGTCACGATTGTAGTGGCTCGCATAGCCATTCAGTCACCTTTTACGCCCTGCCTGGCAGAACGCCAGTTGGCCTGTTCTTCAAAGGAGCCCGGGACCAACACGGGAATGTTTGGATGGAAGGATGGATGTTTGTTACTCTTTCATGCAAAAACAGCTACACTGGTATGAAATTTGGCACATGAGGGTTGATGACCTGAAATAGCACATAGAATAGTATTAATTCCAGAAAAATACGCTGTTCCCGTGGGATTTACCAAAAACTTTTACAATGCTGCGGGCTGTTGGTGCAGCTATATTATTACAAAAAATAGTTATTGCAAATCTTTTTTCGTAATAAACATAGGCAGTTGATTTGTATGACTATTATTGCGAAACAGTCTTTATGGGCTAGAGAATGCTCAGCCGGAGTACTTTAAATATTCAATTTTATTTAATACAGATTTTTACATGTGCTAAACAAATATACAAATATACAAATATATATATATATATATATATATATATATATATATATATATATATATATATATATATATATATATATATATATATATATATATACAAAACCTTTTTATTTTGTAGCTTGTGTGAATTGTGTACGATGGAGTAATAATGGTGGTAAATATTTGGCATCTGGTGGTGATGATAGATTAATAATTGTTTATAAAGTTTATAAATATATATAAACTTGAATATTATTTATCGCAGTGGAACTGCAGCAACTGAACGATACGAACGAACTGATGAACTGAACATAAACTAGTTTACCTGGAACTGGCTCAGGTAACTCATTTATGTGTTGTTGCCTATCCTGAGACATATGGTGTTAAGTATCGGTGCCAGTAATTACACTGCCTACCTTGCCCTTCCTTCCGAAACACAACAAAGTTGTTTCACGGGAGAAACAAGCAAGATGGTGGTACCCATGCAAATGGGAGCGCGGGACAGCGCATCCCCTCCACCGGTAGAGGTTCTAGGTAACCAATAAAGAGTATGCATTTAGTTACAAACATAAAAAAACATAGGTACAGCCGAATTGAAAACCTCCACCATTTCGGAAGTCGGTAGAAAGTATAACCCGCCGTCTAACGTTCTTTTCGAAATAACACTTATCGTTGCCGTGTAAAGTTACCCTTATCTCAGAACGTTCCACTAGGGTTACAAGTTTCGTTTCCTAGATGATAATATAGATAATGTTCCATTAATGCATCGCGATATAATGACACAGCGTGCCAATGTTCATTTGTTTATATCTGACTATAGACCGGGATTTCAGGAATAAACTTTTTTTGATTACTAACAAGCTGAATTTTTGTTTAAAACAGCTTCGTTTTAGCGAGACAACCATCTTTTCTATCTTCGAAAAATCTCAAATAGGGTAGAAAATAAAGTTATGGAGCTTTGAAAATTTTGATTCGGTGAAGGAAAAATATTTTTTAATAACAATAATTATTTTTTGACTTTAATCGCTTGATCATATTATGAAAAACACGATGAAACTTTTGTCCTACACATTCGATGGTGTGTCTGGCGAGTTATCCACTCTAAAGTTTCGGAATTATGAGATGTTTAAATTGATATTACTTAATCAATTTAATAACAACCTAATTTTCTGACAACAGCTCGTTAATTATTATTGTTATTCAAGGGTAACGTCTAAACTAGAAACTTCTTAGTCCAACACTCTAAAGTTTTCTTTTTTACTTATCTTTATTAGTTACCCGATTCTAGATTTTTAGAAGATATAAAAGATGGTTGTCTCGTAAAAACGACGCTGTTCACAAAAATTCAGCATGTTAGTAATAAAAAAAAAGTTTGTTCCTGGGATCCCGGTCTATAGTCAAATATAAACAAATGAATATTGGCACGCTTTGTCATATCGCGATACATTAATGGAACATTATCTATATTATCATCTAGGAAACGAAACTTGTAACCCTGGTGGAATGTTCTGAGATAAGGGTACCTTTACACAGCAACGATAAGTGTTATTTCGAAAAGAACGTTAGACGGCGTGTTATACTTTCTACTGACTTCCGAAATGATGGAGGTTTTCAATTCGGCTGTACCTATGTTGATAAGTGTTATTTCGAAAAGAATAGGGCTTTATCACCATATTTACCAATTTTAACGAGATCACCAGCTTTGTGAGTTCTTTGAAGGAACGGAATATTAACTGGTACTTTGGATTAAAAGAAACTACTTAGCTCGACATAGAAATCGTAATTCGTGTCTTAATTTATTGTTTATTTATAAATATTGTTTATGACTTTGCGGTTAATTACAATTAATCGCAAAGTCATAAAAACAATAAAAAAAAAAACAATTGGCAAGATGGGTTGTGATCCTATTAAACCAACCTGATAAAGATTACAACTTACGAGTATTTCTCGCTATAACCGGGATCAATAGCTTCACGTTTTTATCCAAGGTACTAAAGCTTAAACACACCACTACGAGACTAAACTGTTTAGAAGTTTGCATTATCTAGAAAAATCTTAAATTAGCCTCGATTACACTTTTGCCTGACCAGGGAATCAAACCCGAGACCTCACGATGTGTGTCCATTAGGTTAACCAATGAATTATGAATCAATTACGAAACACCTAAAGCCACGCAGTCAATTTAGCAACGAATATTCAGAAAGTCACGTATTAAACATTCTTCTGCGAAAAACGGAGTTTAGAACACCGCATGCTCGTTTGTACGTGACGAAATTATTTGTTTTATTCTTGTAATGGATGTTAGGATGCAATAGAATATCTTTACTGGAATACGCTGGGAGTATAAACGAAAATCATTTTTGGGACCACAGTTTAATATGTATCCTTGTACATGAACTGATCTAAACCCTGATTAAACAAATTACCTATTTGTTTGCTGCGAGTGTACGTATTGTCATTCACCTCGAATGAATGGTAGTAATAGTTCTATGTCATTCACCGTTTATCTAATCTATTTATCTAATCTATTAGGCCCTTTAAATTTTTGTGGATTTGTCTATTATGAAAATTCTAACTTGTTAGAGAGAGAGCTATTTTTATTTGTTCAGCGTTGGAATGCATGCAATTTTATAATTTTGATTTTTTATGGAAATTAATGCCAAGTCCTTATCTTTCTCTTGTCAAAGGATATACATGATAAAATACGCACATGTAAAGGTGCTCCTTTTCTGCTTTACGGCTATATCAGTTGTCAAACTTAAAAGAGATTTTATTGTGTAGTCTGTACTCAAAATTCAGCCACAGGCGACAGCTAGTTTAAATATTAATACGTCAAGGAAAAACTTTGTGTCCCTTTAAAAGAATTACGCACTTGGCACAGTTAAAGTTTACATTGCGGAGGACTGCGGAAACCTGACATAAAAAAATGCATTAGAAATACAATAAATTAGTAAAAATATACGTCACATACACGTATACAATTTTCTTTACGGCTAAAGTCTTTTTAAACTTAAAAGAGATTTTAATACCCAGTCTATGGGCGGATTTCGACCACAGGGCAAAAAATCTATATGAATATGAATAATATGTTTGAAGGCTGTAGGTATGGCTTTTAGAGAAAAGTAAACTATGCATTTAATCATGGGATGATCTTTAGCAAAGTCGTTGTGCATGAGCCCACGAGGGTTTTTGAGTTGGTACGACCAATTTTCGACAGGGCGTAGCAACGCGCTCAGGGTATAGCTAGTATTTAATAATCACAAAAATCCTGAAATACAAAGCTCATCACACTAAAGTTTTTTCCTGTCGGCAATCGAAACCCGAATCCTATTAATTGTGTAGTCAAAGTCACTATTTACTCAACCAACAGGACAATTCTGTGTGAATGCATGTATATATAATATATATAATACGAGTATATAAAGACAAAAATATGATTTTACTAATCTTTTACATTATCTAGCAAATAAATGATGAGTCTACGTCATTGAATTAGAATTATGAGCGAATATTAAAATATAACATTTAGTAACATCTATTTGGAAAATGGCTACGAATTGGTCCACATATCACGTATTAAACATTCTTTTGTGGAAATCCGAGCTCACAACACCGCGTGTTCGTTTGTACGCGACTAAATTATTTTTTATGCCTGTAATGGACGTGAGGATAAAAAACAATGTTTCATTTGCTGAATTAAATTATGTTATCCCAGTTAAATAAGCAATACATAATTTTATGTGCATGCGTACATATACATAACAAATAAACTTACCGACCTTTTAAATCATTTAGCAAATAAAGCAGTTACTGTTTTGAATCATGAGTAGATAGTAAAAGATTTAAAGTCACGTAGTAAACTTTGCAATGTGTATTTGGAAAATAGCTGTGAACAAGTCCACTTGTCACGTATTAAATATTCTTCTGCGGAAACTCGAGTTTAGAATACTTACCGCGTGCTCGTTTGTATGTGACGAAATTATTTGTTTTATTCTTGTAATCGATGTTAGGATGCAATATATATTTTTTTAATAATCTAGCTGCTAGATTCTAGCAAATAAGGGACTTTAAAACGTTAAAAAATATTTAATTATAAAATTTAAGCTACTTTAGTAACGAACATTTGGAAATAATCGACTCATTCGTAACCTTTGAAACATTCTTTTATGGAAAACCGAGCTTAGAACACCGCGCGCTCGTTTGTACGCAACGTGTGCACTACAGCCGGGGGAGCCAGCGGACTGTAGATCTAGTTCTTCTACTTCGATGCCCCACCAGCCGTAGTGCTTTTTGGTTGAGCCGAATGTGCCGGAGAAATAATCGAGACCACAACTTTTCCGTTGCAAAGGTGCTTTATTGTAACGAAATAAATAGCAATAAAGCTAGCACCGTTGCAAATATTCACTATTTCTAAGGGAGAGCCACTACTTGCCCTAACACTGCCCTGCTCTAAAGCCGGTACCCTATGGATATACTAAAGCCCAGGAACTTGTCTGGGAAACTTATTGAGTCGTAACGAAACTGTAACTTGATCGGAACGGAACTGATTGTATGGCCGCGATCTCCGATATTTATAGCGCGCGGCCAGATGGGCGGCGTAAATCTACAAAGACAAATGGCGCCAAGTGTGGCGCCACAATGTCTGGGATTTGTTAAAATCCTACTTTTCGTAATCTAATCTTAATAATTTTATCTTAGGTAGCTTCTCCTACCTCTAATTACCTAGTGTGGCTCTCTAGCGAGTGCAACGGTACTACCTTTTTACAAATATATGCAAAACAAAGTACATAATGCCCTAAGACCTACCGAAATCTAATTACAATGTGTTACTTCTTATTTATATACAAGGATCTAACACAAGTAAACTTATACAATAACAAACAAGAGTGTTATATACATTATACGTTCTTACAGGACCTCGGAAACTCTTACAATTACAGAGTTGTATGCCTTTTCAGGTCGTACTATCCTGTTAACTATCTTTATAGTACCGAAAAGTGTCTAAACATATGCCTAAGGCTTATACTTACATTATACATACTATTTACAATAGAAAAACATTCATTATCACAAAGAACTTTGCACTTTTCGGGGTTTTCGTGATTGCGAGTTTTCGCATATAAATATTATCTCGCAAGAGTCGACTCGTAATGTCGTCAACTGCGTGGAACTCGCTTTATTCGTAATATGCCTAATAGGCAACGATCATAGCTACATAAAGCTTTATTATTTCTATACAACAAAGCTGTATGTAGGTCTTAGGGCGAATAAAAGACGAAAACGAACATTATTTATTATAGAAAACTTACGAACTAAACGAAATATACATTCTATCCTGCCTTACTATCTATTTACATTAATATTTACAATAAAACATGTCTGTGCTGCACACAACGAAATTATTTGTTTTATTCCTTAATACATAATTATAAGATAGCAAACAAGCAAAAGGCTCTTCAGTTAGATTTAGATAACCTTCGCCTTTTTTTTATAGGGCAATGGGCCTAACTCTCGTTCCCACCACTGTAACTTCTGTAAACCAGAATAAACAGCGGCAACCGTCCTGATAACCTCTGAGTTGCGAGCTCCGGGTGCCCTGGAGGAAAATGAAAAATGAAAGAAAAAATGAAAAAATATTTATTTGCAAGAATATGGGTGTCACAAGTTATTAAAATAAATTAAATTACAATCATATTCTACCATAATATGGCGTGCAATTTAGGTCATTTTAATTTAGGTCGATTTCTTTATAATTACTACCGGATCGGAACGCGGCCAGACACTGAGAAGATCCGGCGGAAGGAACTCAGCGGGATTCTTTTTTTCTACTTCACGTATTACAATTGTATGTATTACAATTCACTAGAATTATTTCACATCAAAAGTTATTTTTACAATTTACAAAATATCATCTTATGCTCAATCCAAATATTTACAATTTACAAAAAAAAATTACCATTTTACAAAATTTGCCATTCAATTTTTATTTCATTTAAATTTTAAGGTAAATTGTACAATCTTATATTTCTGTTTATTTACATTTAATCTTATCTGCTAAAAGAAAAGGGGAAAGTTTAGCTGTCTTGGACCCACATCGAATTTCATCAGAAGTGTATATAGCAGGAGTAGGAAAATACATCCAGTTTCCCTCCTTTTACAGCAGGAGACAGCGTAAAGATAAAGCAAAAAACTGCTAAGAAATGAGACGTTCACAACCAGGTTAAGCTTGATTGCTATTACACCAGGGTAATTTATGTATTTGAGGTCCTACGAAAATGGCCTACTTAATTCTGCTTCCAGTAGTACGTATGACAAAATCGCTTGAAGGCACGGAAATTCCCACGTGTTGCTACAAGGTCGTAATAGTAAATTACCCCGGATATACATCGTATACTATCAACCATTTGGTTACGTTCGATTTGCCAGAGAGTATACTCCCAAGAATATATTGTGCAGTTTGTTCATACTTACAGTTTATGGTGGAGCATTCGCAAAAAAGAGAAGGAACTAATTTGAACGAGAATTATTTAGCTTTAAAATTACCATGACTAGTAAGGAACTGTACAACACAATGATCTATTTCTATCCACGTTTTATTTAATTGTTCACGGACGAAGGGGAAAAAATTATATAAATGCCGTCCTTTGATTGAGCAGCACCAACGCGTCTGCC
Organism: Apodemia mormo; assembly: GCA_036924255.1. Taxonomy (NCBI): domain Eukaryota; kingdom Metazoa; phylum Arthropoda; class Insecta; order Lepidoptera; family Riodinidae; genus Apodemia; species Apodemia mormo. The sequence continues at coordinate 40,181,788 of JAUPFN010000005.1, read as the reverse complement.
ATTCATTTATTATTTCATTAGTAACATCCATCACGGGATTAAAAAAAATTTCGCCTAACCTTCGCCTATAGAATCTAAACTATCGCACACTACGGCGGAGCGCGTCGGGGCAGATTTTTTCGCGGCAGATTTCGATGAATGCGATGCGTTTTAGCCTGGACCTGCCCGCTGCATCCCATCGCCAGTGAGCTGTGGCAAACAGAATTGCATGCTCGTTTTCCTGCGTGTTTTGTATTGGTCGCCATTTATTGAGGAATAGAGCTGATTAAATTTTGTACTCAATCCGTACGTTAATCTGGGAATTATATTAAAAAAAATTCTGTTAAGTACACCAATTTTTTTTAGTTTTTTTCGAAATTTCTCAAAATTTCCTGGACCGAATTGGTTCAAATTTTTAAGTCTAAGTTGAACAGAATCCACTCGAATGCCATCAACCGCGTTTCCATCGGTCAAGTCGTTTAAAAATTATGAGATGTTTACATACACACACACCCCACACACACATGCACACACACATACATACAGACATTGATGTCATCGTGAAAAAAGTCGGAAAAGGTTCCTAGGACCTCAAACGTGGTGAAAATTCGATTTTCGAAAATCGGGGCAAAACAGACACTTATCTACATACGTAGCGGGAAGTTAAAAAAATGTTTTTTATATTCGTCATTTTTGCTGCTTATAGATTATGTAAATAAGAAAATGTTGAAGAGCTCTCCGAAATTGTGTTTGTAACGGGCACGATAGACCACGTTCGTGCTCAGATATCGCACATTCTATCACGCGGCCGTGCGCGTGAATTATTAGTATATAAGATTAAGGAAAATCCTAGTAAATTACAGTTTAATAAAAACATTTATTAACCGATGTGTGACTGTGATTTAATCGACATAATAGTGTTAAATACCATTCGAAAGATCGAAATAGTTTCCGAAATATGCAGCTTTTCAAATATTAGGTACCGTCATTTATGACAAAATTTAGATTTTTGAACAATGAAAAAATTTATGCTTAAGTACAGGTTTTGTTACTATGAGCTTAAAATATCTCAATTCAGCGGGAAGTTTCAGGGATGGTCTGCACTGTCAACCGTTTTACAGATTTTTTGTTCGGTAAACCACCCATGCGAAGCTGAGGCGGGCAGCCAGTATTATCATAAATAAATAATTTCATTAGGCGAAAATTAATATAATTGAAATATAACTATTACCATACCCCTAATATTGGTTAACAATTCATTGAATAGACTAATTGATTTTGATTTCTGTGGTGTCGGCTTTAGAAACGTGTGGAATAAATACATCTGGCTCAATCAATTATTGATACTCAAGTCTTTTTTTTAAATAATATTGCTGGAATTTGTCCAGCAACATAAATTGATCTAATCCCATAGTAAGCAAATTATTTGCTTGTGTTATGGGTGTAAGTCAATGATACTAATACATAGAAATACATATATATATATATACAAATACTGTTACATACATAATTGTGTATTATGTATGTAACAGTATTTGTATATATCCAGATCCCACCCAGTTCACCACCATCACTCATCACACAAATGTTTGTCACTGTCGGGAATCGAACCTCAACCCCATCGATTGGTACACACATCGGACACGACAGTGACAAGCACTGACGCTATTGCGGCAGGAATCGGTAAGGCGGTGGTACCAGACCCGGGAGAGACAACGGGAGAACTCTACCACCTAGTAGCCACGATGTTAGTGACTCGTATAGCCAATCGGTCGCCTTTTACGACCTGCCTGGCAGAACGGCAGTTGGCCTATTCTTCAAAGGAGCCCGGGACCAACACGGGGAAAAACAGTAACGAATTAATTGTAACGAATAAACTCGAAAACGACTGGACTGATCATTAAATTCTTTTACCTTTAAATTAAAAGGATACATTATTTAGATAATATATATATATATATATATATATATATATATATATATATATATATATATATATATGTATATGTATATATATATATATATATTTATTTATTTATTTAGATAATGTTACTCTTAGGAGTAACATAGACTACACTTTTACCCAACTCAGTAGAAGAAAGTAGTGGTTTTTGGTTTACACAAACAAAGTCGTGAGTAAACGATAATAGGGACTAAGGATTGTGTACTATATTTAAGATTAGCTGACTTGGCAAACGTTGTTCTGCCTTTTTAACTACTCTTATTTTTTCTATATTTTCTCACCTTTTAAACGTTCTCTGGACTTCAATAATTACAGTAATACCCCGGACTTACGCGATAGGTGGGACCGAGCGCTATCCGCGTAAGTCGAATTCGCGTAAGTCGGGGTACAATTTTGCATATACCTATAAAGTCATACAAAGTATGTTTAATTGGGACCGGAGACTATAGTTTAGGAAATATAAAACAATAATTTAGGAAATAAATTTTAATTTAATTCTAGATAATATGACAAACTATATTAATAAAATGTATAAACACAATCTGAAGTTATTTTGATGTAGAAGGTTAAATCGCGAAGAAAATTAAATCGCGTAACTCCGAATTCGCGTAAGTCGAGGTAGCGTAAGTCGGGGTATTACTGTAATTCAAAACCAAAATTAGCCAAATCGGTTCAGCCGTTCTCGAATTTTAGCAAGACTAACGAACAGCAATTGATTTTTATATCTATAGATTTTAAAAATTTTATGTTTTTATTTAAAGTTAGTTGAAAGTCGAAAGCTTTCACTTTTGAAATTATATACAAAGTGTTATGATACCGCTCGTAAGCGCATTTGGGTAATAAATTATAACGAGCGACGTCACATCTGCTTCTCGAGATGTGGTATGAATATTATAATATTACGTCTAGGCGCGACGCGACCTCATACTCGACGTGCTCATTACCTACCAAGTTATGGCCATTTGGCTTGATGCGGCAATTCCGTCATAGCGAGATTGGACGTGTCTGTAAATATGAATAATCTGTGATATATCATGTGTACAGTCAGGGACAATATTTTGGTAATAGAAAACTTCGCGTTGTACGTACGGAGACGACGCTCTTTAAACAAGTAGCCATTGCACACAATCCTGTATACATGTTGCATAGGATACATGTAGCAGTAAGACTATTTACTGCCAAGCTTATCGTAAGAGAACATCTTGTTTTGCAATGTACCGCCTGAAAAGCGATCGTTTTTTTAATTTTTTTTTAAATAATTTATTTTTCAAAGCATATAACCCTTTGTGGTGCAATTAATTATAACTTATGTCTAGATACCTAGTTTGCTTTTTTGTTATGTTTTTCTCTAGTTTTTAGATAGGTAGATAGCTTACTCTTAACTTTTAGACTAATACGTAGATAGAAAAATAGTTAATTTACTTGGTTATGTTGTAGGTTAGTGTATGCAAATAGTTTATTTAAATATAATATTAATTGTAATTTTTATTGTGAAGTAGCGGCTAGTTTAAGTTATAAAAATATCTTCATACTTAGTATTTATATTTTACTAGCTGACCCGGCAAACGTTGTTTTGCCTTAGATATTAGGAATCCATAGCGGACAAACAACGTGACATTTAATTTATATAAGTCTACGGGATTAAACTTTATATGGTGGTTAAGTATTCTTAAATTTTCTAATTTTCCGCGCAACTTTCTTAATATTTTCTTTTATAAGGACCTTCTTCTTACAATTACAAACACAACAAAAAAAATTACCGAAATTGGTCCAGCCATTCAGGTGTGATGTTGTGACCAAGGAAAATAGGGATTGATTTTTATATATATAGAAGATATGGGAGACAAGTGCAAGCTTGAGGACAAACCGGGATACGGTTTTTGCAAAGCTAATTGTTACCATATGTTATAATATTTGTTTAAATAAATTAAAAAAAAAATAAGATTTTTAAATGTGTGTGTAGATTAGCACTCATTCTATCGCGTCGATTACGACGCAGCAATACGTGATAATGATAGAGACAGAATGAGCGCTTATTTGTACACTTGATCTAACTTGTTTAATAGTAAGACTATTAGAGTGTAAATGCTCCACTCCATATCAAAACCGGCGTTTTCCTCACCGAAAATTATCATCTACTTACATAAAAACTTATTTTATAATCTATACTCTATATATACATATAATAAAATCGTAGGAAAGTCAAAACTGTACATTAAATATTTTTTTTAAAAGAATACTTGGGGCGTGAATCGATATCGAAGCCAAAAATTTAGTTTTTAGAATTTTTGTCTGTTTGTCTGTATGTATGTCCGGGGTAAACTCAAAAAGTACTGCATGGATTTATTTCAAATTTTGCATGAATATTACTAACAGGTTGGGTTAACATATAGGTTACATATTATCACGCTATCATCTACGGGGGAGGAGCTGTGCGCAGCAAACGAAGTCCGCGCGGACGAAGTCGCGAGCAACATCTAGTATAATAATGTATCGGACTGTACATAAAATTTCTACTTTTTATGTTTACTTATTTATGTTCTTCAATAAGGATAACGTTAAATTAAGCGTACTCCGTAACAAGAAAATTGCTACGGCGAGGCTACGAGGCTACGAGGCTACGACACTCGAAATGCTCGTCCATCCGTTTCTAAACGAATAATTCTTCGCTCTCCTTTAACGAACTTCACATTGCTCGATATATGCCTTGATAATGAAATTGCTCGAACTGGGTGGACGTAGCGACATCAAGTGAGGTCATTGTGCATTATCGTCTATTAAACACCGTCCGCTTGGAATTGCAACGAAATATACGTTTTATCTTCAAAGTAATATACGAGTTACTGCAATATCAAGCTTGTTGGATCACTAAAGTTAGGGACTGGACATAAGAATATTAAAGTGACGTCATTGTATATTATGATTGTAGCGGTTCAAGCAATCTACAAACGCTATCAGAAAAATAATAAAAAATGGAAAAAAATGGAGTTCAAAATAAAATTCTGAATCGCTATATCACAATTATTTATCTTATACACAAAATATACAAGTTTCAACGCTTCTCAAATGGACTTCGGTCCTCAGGCAGTACACCTTGCCTGGCTGGGAAGATCTTCCTTTTCCCCTTCCTAGTCCTTGTGTGACGTCATCAACTTCCACAGTTATAACGTCACCTATCAAAAGTTGGCCCGCTGGTTCCATTTCTCTATCACTCTATGGACCCTTCGGCGGTACGGACCAGCGGCCTCACATGATCATGCATATAAATTTTCTCATAGTGGTCAATGTCTCTTTTAAAGAATAAACCATCTGCCATTCTGCCAGGCAGTTCTTAAAAGTCGAACGATTGGCTATAACATCTTTGATGTCTGTAGGTGATGGTTGTTTTTTCCATCAAAAGATCCATCTGCCTGTTTGCTATCTAATGATATAAAAAAAGCAAACAGTTTCTTAATACTACGATTATTATAATTGTTCATTCAAATAACATCCCGTACGTTTACAAATAAAGGAACTATGTAGGAATTTGAATTCAAAGCTTTTAACTAATGCTCCTCATGTATTTACAGAGCGCGGACGTATTAAGAATTAACGAGAAGATAGTAACTGCTTAAAGTGTCAAGAATGTTCATATTTTACGTAGAAACTGTTTCTAAGTAGGAGTTTATGGGCGTGCCAGCTATACGATAACGAAAGGGACTCTACTATGTATAAGCGTATTCCAAGAATAATGACGTAATTTGTATAACTGGTACATACTTATTCCATTTCTTATCTTTTCCGTTTTACTTTACGATGGAAAAATGTGTTTTCTGTATAGAGATTGGTCTTTTCGAGCTCAAAGTGAATCAATCAATCAATCAATCAATCAAATGTTTATTGCAGAAAATAGGGTTAGTTACATGTGCTCTTATATTATGTTAGTAGTTCCTCCTATTTTGCCGTATGAACAGCATGCTATGAATTTTTTTATTTGTGGCAAAATTAACATTTTTAATATTGCTAAGATATTAGAGAAGAATAATTATTGTTAACAAAATTAAAATATAAAATTAGGATGTCATGAAAAATAATTATTATCAACAAAATTAATAGATTAATAATATCATGAACATGAGCCAAATCGTTCAAGGTGTTGCCATGATATAGGTACAAACTATATCAATGTGAGTTCACAATATGGCAAAATTCTTTACTTTGTGTTTGATTCCGCTGATTTGCCTGATCGCTAGGTACGTTATATAAGTAGTTATTTATTTATTTATACTTTATTGTACACATAAGCAAAATTGCCGATAGACATATGCATGCGGTATTATTATTCCCCCACATAGATAGTAACGCACTATTAACATCTTTGAGTATGTATGTATGTCCGGGGTAAACTCAAAAAGTACTGCATGGATTTACTTCAAATTTTGCATAAATATTACTAACAGTAGGGCTACTCTTGAAAATCGATTTCAATTTTAAATGAATATTTTATGAATTTTGAAGTATTTCGTACTCTAGACAACTATATTCAATTATTGGATTCGACGACAGCCCCACACGGATTTCGAAAGTTTTTGGAGCTATTTATTATTGCTTTTTTTCGTTATTTTGTTTAAAATGGTACTTGAAATTTCCACTTGTAATACTAGCTTGACGTGTAACGATGACATCTATTTCCAATAATTAGGTCGTTACTATACTGAATCAATGTGGGCAATATTGGTTTCAAGAGTACTGTTTTTGGACGATATTCGAAATTTATTGTTTTTATCAATATTGGTTTAAGATTTATATTGTTTTCAAGAGTAGGCCTGCAGGTTAGCGATCTGATATTCATATTATTAGGTGGCAAACACCACCCAATAATATGAAAAAATACAGATGAAAATCACATTAAAAAAACTTTCTGTGTACGTGTTTTAGCATTTATTTCGTGCTAGGGGAAACAATTATTGTTACCGCTACTTTATCCTTTAAATCGGAACACTGCAGCAAAAATGACCGACGCTATTGCGGTAGGAATGGATATGATAGTGATGCCAAAATCTGGTCGAAACGATACAGAACTATGCTTTTAGTCGCAACAATGTTCGTAGTACGTTTAAACTTTTTCTCGCCTTGTTCTCGCCTTTTACAAGATGTTAGCAATATTTTTTACTGCCCCGTTGGTCGATTGGTTAGCAAGAGGGGGCACGAGTTCGATTCCCGACTGTGATGATCATAGATGGTTGTATTTCTGAGTTTTGGATGTTTATAATAATAATAATAATTCACGGGACAAATTACACTTACTGATCTAACCTCAAAGTAAGCAAATTATTTGCTTGTGTAATGGGTGTTAGTCATCGATACTAATACATAGAAATACATATATAAATACTGTAATATATTTAATAAACACCCAAACCCGGAAACACAAACATTTATGCTCATCACGCAAATGCTTGTCCCCGTCGGGGATCGAACCCAAGCCCCGTCGATTGCGTAGTCAAGGCCGCTAACCACTCGACCAACGGGGCGGTCAAATTATGTCAATGGTCAAATTATGTATATTACAGTAATTATGTATGTATTTATATGTATTAATATCGTTGACTAACATTCATAACACAAGCAAATAATTTACTTACTTTGGGGTTAGATGAAAAAAAAAAAAACATTTGATCTATTATTCAAAAAGAAGATAATATAGAGCTATCTGTTTGCCAGTTTTCATTTTTATCCTTCAAGTAACAAACTCCCTCCCTGTTAACAAATGGTTTTACAAGTCTAGTAGTTCACTCGCACTATCTCGCAGACATCGAGGTAGTGAGAGCACCTCCGCTCAAATAGTGACACAAATCAAAAAAACTAATTCTCAGGTAAAAAGAGTTTAAAGTTGCTCCTGCCTATTTTTTTCGCTTTTCCGGCTAACGCCACTAACGTCACTAATGCCATCTAGTATCAAATCATTGAAAACAGTATTAGATCACCATTCGAGATAAAACTATGGCACAATACGATACAAATGGTACAATAAAAGTGATTTTACGATTTTTTGAATTGTGACAACATTTGAGCGGAGGTGCGAATATTTAATATGTATAACAGTTCAATTTTTAGACAGCATTTGTCTCGTACTACTTTTATGTGAAATAATGGGGTATTTCTGAATTGATACGGCTGGGAGGCGTTCAAGAAAAGAGCTTAATTATTTTAAAAAGCGCTTTATCTGTTATAAGGTAGCAAACAAGCAGATGGCTTTTCTGATGGAAATAGACGACCATGGCCTTTAGACACTAAATATGTAAATAACGTGCTACCCAAGTGATGCTTTTTGCATAAGTTTACTGTTTATCTCCCCCTCCAACTCGAAAATTACAGTGATAAGCACTGATGTTATTAAGATATAAATAAATAAGACAGTGAAATCAGATCCAGGCAACACGTTGCAGAACTTTACCACCTAGTAGTCGCGATGTAGGTAGGTAGGTAGTGACATGTATAGCCAATTGTTTGCATTTTACAAACTGCCTAGCAGTATGTCAGAGATCTAAAAGTCAAACCTAAAACTTTTTTATTCAAAATAGGATTAATGCTAACCTCTTTTTGAACGTCGGTTATTAAATCTATTCTTTAAGTAAGGCCCGGGCTGGAGGTAAAGGGACTCCTGCTCCTCTGCCTATTCTTCTTTATAAAACTTAGTTCAAACTTATCCGCAACTTTTTGGAACGGATCAAACTAGAACTTATTACTATAATGCGTGCGTGGGTTCATAAACGTAACCTTTTACTTTATAAAACAAATAGTCTCCAAGTTAACGTGTATAACTTATAAATCGAATTTGAAAGGAGAGAGCGTCAGTAATCTTTGGATAGTTTATAAGCCTGTAAAAGCCCATTTTTCGAAGGGCTTTGACACAGGAAGGTATTATGTCTCCGAAACTAACGACGTAAAAGATACTTTCAACCTTTTGAACTAGAAAGGACAAAGGCATTAAGAGGATAGTCCAGCTCGTACGGATCCATGATATTACTAACTTATTAAATATCTACTAATTATTATTAATAAAAAGTATTTTCACGCCCATATCCGCGAAGGGGTAGACAGAGGTACAAGTGCACCCATGATTAAGCGAAGATACCTACTTGGTCCCACAAATGTGATAGGTGGCAAGCCTATCGCCAACAGGGCACTTTCCAATCCCGGGCAACTTTGTGTTTCTCAGAAAACTGAAAAAACTGGACCACTAGAACACACAGGCATTAATTTAATTTTAATAACCATTATAACAACTAAATAATATTTAATCTAACTGGTAAACATCATGCTGGTTTCCTTGTGGGATAAGTAGAGTTAGCCAAACAATAAAATTTACGTTTTGTCTCGATTTATCGGTTTGTTAAAAAGCAAGATATTGCTATTAGTTTTAAATTTTTGAGGGAAATACAACCTCTATAACACCTTTGCACGAGTTGGGAATGGAACTCAGTTCCTCATGATATGAGTCGAACAGGTTTGACACTAGACCATAAGACTAGTTTTGTTACTTCAATATTATTTGGGCAAAACAACATTTGCTTATTTTAACCATACATAATAACATTAACACTTTCATGGTATTACAATTTTTATAGGCACTGTTTAGTGATTATAAACACAGACCACATGAATACTAATAGACACGCCATTGGGAAGGAAACGTGTCGCCGTGCATATTATGCTCCTAACACTGTCAAAAATGTGACACATTTGTAAATATATTATATGGTAAATATATTATATGGTGAAAATAAAAAATGTTTTATCGTTTCGAATGAGATGACAAGGTTTAAAAATTACCCTTGAAGTGATTTTATTTCATCGGTAAGTAGTATAACCCTGTATTTCTGTGTGTAACTGCAAGTTAAACTAACAAACTAAAAAATTGTCTTGATGGGATTAAATGGGTATCCATTTAATCCGTGGTAGCAAAGATGTAGTAGATTGTGAAAGACCAAAGATAATGTTTTGTTAAACTGCGTAGGGCTGACATACTGTCAGGTCAGAAATCTATTTAAAGGAAAAAATTTCAGAAAATTTTCGAAAATATTTAATTTAGATAATGCTTTAACGTAATAGTAAAATAGTAAGTATATCCGGTACCCTGAATTTTTTTATATCATAAGATAGCAATAAGCAAATGGGTGTCCTGATAAAAAAGAGTCAACCATCGCCTATAGATAACAAAGATGTTAATGGTGCGTTGCTATATTGTGGCGAGGTTTTATGCCACATGCATAAAACTTTACGCGCGATTGAAGTAAAACTTTTTCTTTTAAATAAAGTTCCTTATTACTACTCTCACTTTTCAAATAATATTTACTTATTATTTCATCAATTGTAAACAATTTATCAATTTCATAGGCCGATGAAAAAAGTATAGTAAGTTTCCAATTTTATAAGTAATATCTTGCAGTAAATAATGTATATTTGGTTGTACTGAGTGCTAAGAATGAGTTTTTTCTTTTCGCATTCGACCGTGAGCGCGTTTGGAGTTTACTAGGAATTTGTATGTGATTTGTACAGCGCCACCTAGTGCTAAACGTGAGAAACCAGTTTACCTCCAGGTGGCGCTGTACAAATCACATACAAATTCCTAGTAAACTCCAAACGCGCTCACGATCGAATGCGAAAAGAAAAACTCACACTTAGCACTCTCTTTCTATTTGGTTGGTTTTGAAACCATTAAATAGATATTTAAAAAATAAAACTGAGAGTTAAGTCAGCTCATGTCAATATAAGCTTGCTCATTACAATCTAATTTTAATAACGCCTACGGTAACGGTAGTTTCCGCGATTCTGAAAAAATTTAAAAAAAGAAGTTTTATTTTAATACCAACTGTGCCGGAGACTTCCCCCACGCGGAAAAGTTTGTAAGAGTCCTGGGGTTTTACCCGCATAATTCTCGTTCCCGTGCGATTTCTGGGATAAAAACTATTTTATGTCCTTTCTCGGATCTCAAACTATCTTTGTTCCAAACTTCATCTAAATCGGTTCAGTGATTTAAGCATGAAAAAGAGACAGGCAGATAGACAGACAAAGTCATTTACGCATTTATAATATTAGTATGGATACCCACACTAATAAAACACATTTATAATATTAACGGAATATGAGTAATATTGAGTCTATTATAGATTAGACTAAATTTGAAAAACTGTTTAATACTTTAACTTATTAGGTATATTTACCAGAAAACTATGTGTTTTAAAAAAAAATCGTACATTTATAATAAAATTTTTGCATATAAAATTTAAATTTAGCGCGAAAACGCGCTTGAAAATTGTACGCACGTAGCCTTTGTTAGCTCGTAGTTACGTCGTAGCCCTCTGTTTTGTTTATGAAAATATCAACAATAATATGGCGTTATTCCACGGCGTGACGTAATGCTTCTAGTTTTGTATTCACTGTCACGTGTCCTAATAATTATTTTTGTTGATTTTATATCCTAATAATATTATTAATCCTTATATTCCTTATCTTTTATAATGAATATTAGTATTTTATTATCTCCATATAATAATTACATTTAAAACTACAATATATGCAATCCATTCTAAGTGGTTATAAGCTTATATTAAAGTTAAATTTCTAACTCTTAAGAAATCCATTTTTCTTTTAAAATATACGAAAATCTTAAAAAATATATAAAATCTTAAATCATGTGGTTGAACTATCCATTAAGCACGTGTAACAACATAAGACACCTCCATTGACAATATGTTTGTCTTTATGGCGACGTCAGAAAATAGCATTATGTGCAGTGACCTTAAAAGATTTTCCAAATGGTTTGCTCGGAAAATAAAGAGACAAGAGTGACGTAAATGTTTTTCTTTATAAACAGAGATGTTCAACATTCAGCTTTGTATTTTTTAATCTAACGAAGTTATTAAAAGTATGTGAATGTAATTAACATCTTATTTCCTACCATTCTATTTCCGACTAATCTAATATTATAAATGTATTGATATAAAAAACCCAAGATGGACATTCAGTTCTCAAAACCGTCCTCTAAAAATGAGCCAAAGAGTATTTAATCACTACATTTTAAAATGAGCGTACAATTTTCATTTGTGCGCTCATTTCAAATAGAATCACGTTGGTCGCGATCATGAAGTTTTAGTTATAGGTGGAGCTTGCACTCGTATTAATAAATTAAAACAAATATTTACGTTATATCTCTGTCTATGAGGTCTCACCATCTCTTTTTATACAGCTGTGTTAGACAAAGAGGGAAGATGATGATGATAGAAGATGACAGCAGTATTTAAAATTAGGTTTCAATTAGGTATTCACTCACTTCCATATAATAGCGTTGGGATAAGCACATAATTATGCAGGGCTAGACGGGCACCCTGACTTAAAATTGTGATATTAAGTAATCTCCCTAACGCTCCATTCATTCTGTTCTCTGCACTCTTTTTCAACATCAGCGGTGTATCTTCCATCTCTGCATATCCAAGATATACAAACTCACTTCATTTGTCCCAGCACTACATCATCGACTACAACTCTTACATCTGTTCTGGTTGCTTCTCTTTCAAATACTAAAACTTTAGTTTTCTTCCCATTCAAATGTAAGCCCATACTCTTACAATCATCATTTATAACTGTGACCAGTGTTTGCAGCTCAGATGGATTTGAGGCTAAAAGTACAGCGTCATCTGCATAAAGCAGGCAGTTCATCACTAGATCACTCATGCGCATTCCCACATTCAATGACCTTAATCTTTGGAGCCACTTATCCAGATATAGAATATATAGAAGAGATTTATTACATTGCTTCGTAAAAACAACTATAAATCTTGCGCTTAAGGTTGGCTATGGAAAAACGTATGTTTTTGCTATATCTATAACTGCTTACGTGAAATTAGGGTCAGTTTTGAATGTCAATTTTGTTCGGGACTGTGTATCTTGGGTTTTTTATGTCAATAAATAAATGCGAAAGTTTGGATGTTTGGATGGGTGAATGGATGGATGTTTGTTACTCAATTATGCAAAAACTACAGAACGGATTTGCATGAAATTTCACACGTATGTAGATGATGATCTGAAATAGTATATAGGCTACTTTTTATCTTAGACAAAATGAGTCGTTCCCGCGGGATTCAACAAAACTATTATAATGAACAATGTAGCTAGTTTTATAAATGCGAAAGTTTGTGAAGATGAATTAATGGATGGATAGATGTTTGTTTCCTTTTTACACTTAAATGATTGAACTGTTTTGAATGAAATTTGGCGCCTGTAGACGATGATCTGAAATTACACATAGAATACTTTTCATCCCGGAAAAATAGGTTGTTCCCGTGGGATTCACCAAAATCTTTTGTGCAGCAGGATGCAGTTAATATTTTATATACTATGTACTAACACTTTTAACATATAATGCTAACACCATATTTATAAAATAAGGACCTGACATAAGGTATAACAATCACATGAAGTTTTAGTAAGGTTCGTGGATTTCTCCATGAATCGATTGCTTTCGGCGTTTTTTTAAAATAAAATACATTTTATGTTTGCCTTGTCAGTAAGTTCATGTTAAAATATATATTTTATTATGATGGTCCGGGTCTTCGTTGAAGAAAATGTCATTCTGCAAGATGATTTGGTTAAGGGGAGTGATTGGCCAAATGTGTTCCTGTCATCGTTATTAGTATTGACGGTAGTATTCTGCAACGTCACTTTTTTTAACTTGATTTATAGATTCATTGCTTAGACTATAATATCCACATTTCACTTATTTTTAGAGAAATATTGGTCAAAAATGAAGCCCCTAATTTTATTATTTCATTTTAACGAGAATCGAGTACCGAGTACTCTCCAGAAATATCGAAGGTCACCAGTCAGTCTGTATAATATATATAAACTAGCGACCTGCCCGCGGTTTCACTCGCGTAGCTTTTGTTCCCGTGAGAATATCGGAAAGGTTTATATACTTAAGCCTTCCTCAAGAATCAATATATCTATTAAAAAAAACCGCATCAAAATCTATTGCGTAGTTTTAAAGATTTAAGCACATATAGGAACATAGGGACATAAGGACATAGGGACAGACAGAGATAGCTACTTTGTTTTATACTATGTAGTGATAATATTTACGTTAAAAGACGTTTACTAATCTGCGAAGAATATTTGAACTGCCATAGTTATAGCACAGGTTATAGTGCGCGAATGTACTCATACTAGTGCTTAATTATGATCATAAAATGCTATGGTTGTCTTTTTCCATTAGGAGAACCTTCTTCTTGTTTGCTACGTTATGATAGCGCCCACTCTGGGTTTTAATATAACATGTTTTTCTAAAACATGTACGGAAATAGTTGTTATGTTTGAATAAAGTTTGAAAAAGTATCGAATTTACGTACACAGAAAAAATGAAGAAACGTACTCAGAGAAATGAAGGCACAAGAAAGGCGTTTCCAATTTAAATGTATAAATAGGCGTGCCGGGTTGTAATTTGAATTAAGAACTGTTTTATCTTGATACAAGTTGCGTTCACATGACTGTATTGTAAATGTATTACATGAAACGTTTTTTTTCCTTGCTGTTTTTGAAAAAAGCACTATATATGCCTCGGCCGAAATGACAATTGCCTATCTCGTGTCATTGAAGCCCTCGCCTGTGGATCGATCTTCAAACTTATACTCGATCTGCAATTGCCTATTTTCCGGCCTTTGCAATAATGTATTATTTCCATCAAGATAGTCATCTGTTTGTTTGCTATCATTTGTTAAAAATGTTGAGATATGTGCTATGTTAAATACGAATTCAACATCGCAAATATAGGAGCGAAGGAAGTTAGTATTATTCCCTTTTATCCGTGCTGTTAAATAAGAAGCAATTTCCTAGTATAAGATGAAATTTACGTGGTAATTATTTATGTAAAAGATAAAAGGTGTAGCGAACACTCATTACCGCGGAGACGTTCAAACGACGCTCGCTAACGACACGACGCTAATCTACCTCAAGCATGGTACGTTATTCTGGCTTGGTGATGAACAAGCATATTATGTCGGTAAATATTAGAAGCTGTCTTCAAACTCTGATTAATTTCTTGCTAGTTGTGAGATGCCATATTTCCTGTAAATTAAAACTATTAAGCCTCGTTCTGACGATGCTAGTATTTTATACGAGTAGCTAGTAATTTAGTAACCAAACATGTCTGGACATAAAAAAAAGTCGTGTAGATTAGTGCATAATGAAGTCGAGCCGATCCACTTAGTTCTATTTCCTCGGGCGAGTAGCACATACATTACGCACCCAGCTTACTGGCTCACCGATTAAACAATTATGTCTGAATCTTTCGTTTTAGTCGAGTTTATTAGTTGAAATACGCTGTGTTTTAAGCGCCTGTCGTTTTGCAGGATGTTCATCTCAAGAAACACAACTCACTTATGAACTATACTCGACCAAAGTGAGAACTATTTTTCAACAGTAGCGATGGTTTTAGCTACTAAAGTACTCTCAATTCACTAAAATACTAACGTAATGCGAACTAGCCTTTACAGATCTCTGCTAATTAGTCGCAATCTGACTCAGTGTTTTCTAAAGATTTTTTTGCGCTGACTCGGTAATAATAATTCCACTTCGTACTACTTCGTAATTCCACACTCAGGAGTTTTTAAACTCCTAATATATTAGGTAAAATAAAAGTCATTAATTAATAAAAGAAATACTTATATTTGTACAACAATAATACAAAATAGTGTTTAATTTATAACATTTAACTATAAAAATTATTGCTTGGTGCTATTGAATTGAATATTTGACTCTTAATATTATGATGCCACTTATTTTATCATCAAGGAATCCAAGTTTCCAGTAAATTATTACCATAATGCTGGGGCCGCATTCGCGTCTACCGTATCGATGTAGTATGCGCCGAAACTTTGGACGATTCGACACTAAAAAAATATTGCTATAAAAGTCTGGTCACATTAGTGGCAATGATATTTTGCACGAAATATCGTGCGATAATCCAAGATAGCTGAAATCATTTTCAAAAGCGTAACTGTGGGCGACGATTTTTTATACTTTTAACTATTAATTACTGTGTGCTAAGAATTAATTTCTAATTTTTTTTGTGACTCACATTTTTGGATCTCATATAGGCTCAGCTTATCATTTATCGTTATACTCCATTTTACACAACCACCCGCATACGACCGAAATGAACGTAAACAAAGCCTGAAATGAACAACAACCTTGACCTGACCATGCAGGGCGATATGTGTGTGCACTAAAACCCTTTGACGGATCGGACGGATCGACACCCACGCGATAACGTACACGCAGTCCGAATGTTTGCGACGATAGCCACAAGTCACATCTGCATTTATTGTGTCATTGCAGGAAGCTTTGTGACGATAGACACAAGTGCGGCCGAGCCATGAGGCAATGCAATGACCCTGTATCAAATTTGTGTGGCCCAGTACCAAGTCGCACCTATTGGGAAACGTTGGACTAGAAGATTACATAGAGCGCCTATGTTTCCAATTCGGATGTAGTTTTTATTGATTCGGTCATTTATAAATCAATTTTGAATTTTTTTTTTCGATATAAGGAAATCAATATTTCAATTTAATTTCTCATTAGCGAAAATAAGAATAGTAGTGTTCGTTTACCGGTTCATTTTTAAACATAAATCAGAGTAAGTACTCGTACTTAAGAAGCGTTTTGTAAAAGTTTGGCTCAACCTTAATCTCAAAAATATCGGTTTCTTTATGGAGAAAAATTATAAGGGGTTTGAATCAATAAACCAAAAATAAACCGGTTTATAGAGGGTTTTTTCAAATATTTCTTTGTTGTTCGCCGCTCCCATTTGTGCGTGCGTGACGTAAAATTTCACAATTTTGGCTAAAACCGGTTTATATAGGATTAAGAAGCGCTTTAATCTAAAATACACTCCGAGCAAAACCTTTTATAGAACTGCTCAATATTTCTATTAATCGGTATTTAAAAGCAACTGTGCGTTTCTCCCGACACTTTTTACCTCGCACTACTCTGTTGTGGAACCAATTACCGGCAGGGGTATTTCCGAACGGATACGACATAGGGACCTTCAAGAAAAGAGCTTACTCATTCTTAAAAGGTCGGCAACGCAACTGCAAGACCTCTGGTATTGCAGATGTCCATGGGCGGCGGTGATCACTTACCATCAGGTGCACCTCTTGCTCGTTTGCCCCCTCTTCTATATAAAAAAAAACAAGTTTCAAGCCCTGGGTGTTACAGTTTTACTACGATTAAATTATATTTAAATAGACATACGGTAGGATTCCGAAACGCAAATTAATTTAACACAAATTGATTGCTTGTTAAAATTAATTTGCGTTTCGGAAACCGGCCGATAGATTGCAAGTGTCTGAATCGTGATGTTATAGTACCCAATTCTCTTTGCCTACCACGTAAGAGGTTTGGTGTTAAGGTGGGTATGTATGTATGTAAATTATACATCAAACTATGTATTACAAATCATCATATATATTACAGCGAAGATTTAAACGAAAATTGATTTTCTCATTACATAATGCTTCCTTTACTGACTTAAATTAAGATTCCATATTGACTGAGTGTTATTGCTTTCTTGCCAAAACCACGCATGTGTACCTACTCTAAATTGAACTAATTAAGTTTTTCTAATTGATTGAATTTATGACTGTGATATAACATACATTCTTATTATTTGTTTTTGTTTAAAACTCAAGGATATTTCTATCAAGACGCGTAATGTATTGATGTTCAGCGAACGAGTCGTTTACTTTACGATCTGCAATATATTTTCGGCAGGGTGTAGTCAGCTGGAGTGACAATGTTGTTTGCAGTTTATCTCGTCAGAGTTTTTATAACTATGTAAAATATATCGGTTCATCATCTCGGTAGACTGTACAACAGTTGACATCTGGATGAGATATAAAATAAAATGTTACTGCTTATTTTTATACAAAAAGTTGTTTCAAGTTATTTTTTTTTATTGATATGGCAATTTTAAAGCTGAAATTCAAAGCCTCATTGGCTAAGTTTATAACGAATACGCCTAATGACGCCAGTCAGGAAGAGGCTTATGTTCTAGCCCTGATAGAGAATAGGTATTTTTGTGGTGAGCACAGATGTCTCTCTTTCCGAGTTTGTGACTTTATCTGTATAAAATTAAAGCATGTATGTATTTTCAGTATGGATTACGAAACGGCTGGAGCAATTTTAGTGAAATTTCAGGCAATCTTCAGATTGAATTGGCGGGTGAGCCTGTGAAATTTGGTAGCGATTGGGTCAAAATTTTTTTTTTGAGTGAATGAAATCAACGTGTTTTTTTATGTGTCTTTGTGAACTTAAAGACGGCTGGAGTAATTTGATAAAACTTCAGGCAATCTTGAGATAAATAGTAACTTTTTCATTGGTGACAGTTAATTAAATGCTTCCTCGTGTTGGTTCCGGGCTCCTTTGCAGAATAGACCAACAGGTCGTAAAAGGCGACTGATTGGCTATGCGACTCACTAACATCGTGGCTACTAGGTGGTAGTTCTGTATTGTCTCGCCCGGGTCTGGTACCACCGCCTTACCTATTCCTGCCGCAATAGCGTCAGTGCTTGTCGCTGTCGTGTTCCGGTTTGGAGGTTAAGATAGCCGGTAAACTTATGCATGTAGCATTAGACCTCGCCACACGATAGCAACGCACCATTAACGTCTTTGGTGTCTATAGGCGATAATTGATTCTTTCCATCAGGAGATCCATCTGATTGTTTGCTATCTTATGATATAAAAAATTTAAAAAAAATTAGTGCTACCATACAGTGCATATAATTTGCGAAGATCGAAAGGGCTTTGTTTGAAATGAACAGCTTTATTAGGAATGACGCAAACACGTCAAACGTGGTAAAAGAAGCAATGTTTAGGTTTCGTAGCCAAATGGCAAAAAAACATAATTCGTCATGTTCGTCTGTCCGTCCTTCCGTAAGCCACAAGTACAGTCGGTGTGGTTGAAAATTGAAAAGTATTTATATTTTATAAACAGTTTCAAACAGCTTTTACTGTGATAAATAACAAGATGGAGGAAATAAAAACATTAAGGGACATTAAATGCTATTGCCATACAAATTCTTTGATAAATTCTGACAATTTAATTTCCTAATAGCAGTTCAATTTCTCATTCAATTTACATCTTACCAATTCAGTGCGACCCCCTTAGACTATTGAAAATGAAACGGAAATAAGGTCAACGTAGACGACCGTTTTTTGATATCGATTGCTGTTGTAATACTTGACAGTCAAAATTCTGGTATCTTAGTTAAAAGGTTATATTCATTTTATTCATATTGTGATACCATGAATATAACTAAACTTTGTATATGTACATATCCTACTAATCTATATTAATATTTCAAATGCAAAAGTTTGGATGTATGGATGGATGTTTGTTCCTCAATCATGCCAAATCTAATGAACGGATTTGGATGAAATTTGGCACACTGGTAAATGATGACCTGGAATAGCATACAGGATACTTTTTTCCCGGAAATGAGTTGTTATCGCGGGCCTTACCAAAACTTCTATAATGCGGTGGGTTGAACGCTGCAGCTAGTATTATAAATGTAAAAGTATGCTTGAATGGATGTATGTTTGTTACTCTTTCGCTCATAAACGGTCAAACCGATTTGTATTAACTTTAAGACACATATAAATAGGAATAACACATAGGGTGGGTAGTTTTATCCTGGAAGAATAAGTTAATTTCATAGGATTATCCAAAAACTGTTATAATGCAGGGCGTAGCTGGTATTTATTATAAATACGAATGTCGTTCTGCTCGTTACGCTTGCAGCGCTAAGCCACCAAACTGATTTTGATTTTTGAGGAAGATTCAGGGTCCAATATAGGCTATTTTTGTTCAAGAATCAACCCCTAAGGGGCTAATAAACTATATACGGATGAATACGAGCGGGTCGGGTAGTTGATATTAATGTGGTATTGTCATATAAAATGTGATATACTTTCGGTTTCGTTACTCTTGGGAAAGAAGAAAAAACAACCTAACGGCCTGGCCACAGAAAATTCGCGCCCGCGATTTTTCGCGCGGCGCGAACGGCGAAGCGTCTGGCGTCTGAAACAAATGTATGGGAAAATACTAAACATGCCACGCGGCGTGGTGACCGGTGGTGGAGTGACCGACAAATTTTCGCCTCGCCCGCCGCGCCGCCGCCGCTGCCGCCGGTTCGCGTGGCCAGGCGGTAACGCTCTATATCTCAGTTTGATAGTTACTCTATGTTGGTCTGGGCTTCTAGTAAGGAATCGACCATCATGGTGAATGATTGGCCAAGCGTGTTACTACCACCGTGAATACTATGTGGTAGAGTACTGCAATGTTTTGCTCAGGTATGCTAAGAATAACTTGCTTACCATCGCGGAATATCCATACTATTTAACTGTGGTAGTCTCTCTGTTTATTAGGCTTTCACGCCTAAATCGCTAAATCAAATTTATTAAAATTTAGCACGAAGATAGTTCAAGATCTAGGGTCAAACATAAGTCTTTTTATTTTGAAATCAACCCCTAAAGGGCTGAAATAGAGGATCAAAGTTTATCGATGACATAATAATCTACTTGCAGTGAAGCTGCACAGGTCATCTGGTAAGAGTCCTAGTAATTTATATATTTTCTCTGTAGGAGCGATGATTATCTCTAGTGATGTTTCTTTCAACGACAAATAATTGTTGGTATAGATGAATTTTTGCGTGTACTAGATTTTATTTTATGTCATAAGATAGCAAACAAGTAGATGGGTCTCCTGATGGAAAGAGTCAGCCATTGCCTATAGACACCAAAGGTGTTAATGATACGTTGCTATCTTGTGGCGAAATCTAATGTCACAAGCATAAATTTACCGGCTACTTTACCCTCTAAACCGGAATATGACAGTGACAAGTACTGACGCTGTTGCGGCAGGAATAGATAAGGCGCTGATACAAGACCCTGGTGAGACAAAGAAGAACTCCATCACCTGGTAGTGACTCATATAGCCAATCGGTCCTTTTACGACCTGTCTGGCGAAGCGGCAGTTTACCTATTCTTCAAAGGAGCCCGGGATCAACACGTGAATAACACCGAGCGTTAAGTAATATAAAATAAATATGCGGTTTAAAAATTCTAGCCGAATTAAGACGGTCGTTTGCGTTGGAACTTAAAGCGTTATTACACTATCCGATATAAAAATATAAGAGTGCGGGTATGATGTTTACTGTTTTGTTTCGTGCAAATTTTTAGGGTTCTGAAGTAAACTAGAAATCTTTATAATTTCGCTATGTCCATCCATCCGTCCGCCCGTCCGTTCGCAGTCTTGCGCAGAAATCCGTTATACTACAAAGCTGTTATTTAGTTTATATAAACATACGAGTACTAGTCATGGCAACATAGTGGTAACTAAAACTAAACTAACTCCTCTACATGTAAAGTGGGGATATTAATTTTTTTCTCGTGTACCACATAGTGTGAGGTATCGTTGAAATGGTATAGCATAGGTAAATATTATAGGTTTGTTGAAACAATTATTCGATTAAGGAAATATTGAGCTTTAAACGGTTAGTTTTTGGCGTGGTAAATAAATGACGCTAGTATCTAGTAAATATTATTAACTTGACAGTAATAGGAACTTGTATTTTAGTCTTTGTGTCTGTAAAATATTTAGGTTTTACATAATCATTTTAATACTTAATATTTTTACATAATAATTTTAATAATTTACATAATAAGGTAAAATGTTTATGTGAAAGAAGCCCTTATGATGCTTTAATAAGCGAAACCGATTGGCTATAAAATTAAGTGATTGTGATATAAATAAAATTTAAATTACATTTGTGAAACAGTACAAGTGTTTATATTAAAGAATCAACATCACCATATTGATGCAGTTGCACCAAGTACCGACGATGGAAAGTATAAACTATATAAAAAAATATAATGAAGTTATAAGGAAAACTATCACGGCTTAGAAGGATTTAGAAGTTTTTGACTAATAGTCAACCAACTTGTAAAATGTACTTGGAGAATTTTTATAGGCGGTGTTGCACCAGTGTTGCGGATATGTCCATCGTTAAATAGGTTAAATGTTCATTGTATGACACAATATTAGCTCTCTTCTTAGTCCGCATTATTGTGATAGGCAACTTCGGAAACCTACATTGTGCGTGACCCGATACGCACTTTATCAATTTATTGAAGAATAGATTAACTGCCTCACTGAGACATCTCGTAAAAAATGATAAAAGGTTAATACGTGTTACTAATATTGTGAATACCACCAGCAGAGTATGCTCTTTCCATTTTTATTACACCGTGACTTTCTTTGAAATCCTATCTCTCATTACTATTACGAAAGCGAGTGTATACCATAGTTTTATCTTATTTAGACCGTACTTTCCTGCTTATATTCCCTTTCTAACGGCCTGGCCACCGGAAATTCGCGCTTGCGATTTTGCGCGCGGCGCAATCCGCAAGATCCCGTGGCCTAAAATCCGCGACGCGCGAATCTCGCCTCACCCGCCGCGGCGCAGCCGCCGCCGCCGATTCGCGTGGCCGGGCGGTAAGAGTTATCGCTTCCTTATAATTGCGTCAAGAGACGAGCAATTAATTTTTAACTCCTTATTTACGTAACAAAAACTTTGTTAAATCGAAGCGCTTAGGGTTCTTACATAATATAGCCGAGAAACAGTTTGGCCGAATAAAACACTTAAATCACTTTTACACGCATAGTATGGTTTTTGGGCAGAGTAACTCCCTCAACAAGCGATAGAATTACAATGAATAAAAATATGTTATCCTTGCCTATTTATACCATTCTTCGTTATATATTTTGTCCATTGTTGTTGTGGCGTCATTATCTTAAAGTAACAGGTGCATAACACAGGTGCGCCATACATCGGGCCGGCTAGTACTTGTCGTTAAGCCCCGTTTTCACTTTGATTAGTACAAGTGGGAGTGTTTAATGCAGGTGCTTAGTATTAAGATAAAAATACGTGAAGTCAGACGTTGATCAGTGCGAGTGATAAGTAATCAGCATCTATTCACTTTTACTACGCTAATTACGAATCACTCGCACTGATCCACGGCTATCTTCACGTATTTTTGGCTTAATATTAAGCACCTGCATTAAACATTCACACTAGCACGAATCAAAGTGAAAACGGGGCTTGAAGCGCGGTTGCTAACAATACATAAATACGATACAACGTCACGTCCTGCTACAACTTGGCATGATGTGTAAGATAATGTGTACGAGCCCTAAACGCTTCGACTTGATTGACGTTTTATTACGAGAATCGGGCTGGATAAGCATAGAATTATGTAGAGCACGATGGGAGTCCCTTTACATTTAAATCTATTTTAAAAATCTAAATTATTTAAATCAGCCGCAATATTTTGTAATATTTAAATTTCCTGTATTGCTCTGAGCCTTCTTTGAAGAACAGACTATCTGCCGTTCTGCCAGGCAGTTCGTAAGAGAAGATCGATGAGATATGCGAGTCACTACTATTGTGGCTAGTAGCTAGGTGGTATTTCTTTATTAAACTCGGACCTAGTGCCACCGCCATACTTGATTCTGCCACAATTGCCACAACACTAACGCAGTGTTTATCAATGTCATGTTCCGGTTCGTAGAGAAAGGTAGCCGGTAAACTTATGTATGTTGCATTTACACGAGAATAGAAATGCACTGTTAACATCTTTGGTGTCTATAGGCGATGTTTTCTCTACTCAGCCAAGCAGATAACAGGAGAGCCATCTGCTTTTTTGCTGTCTTACGATATTTAAAAATAATGTTGATGTACTGATTACTGCTAAAAAGACATACCTACACTAAATACTGTGTTGGTCTCGAGTTCCTTTAAAGAATAGGCCAACTGCCGTTCTGCCAGACAGGTCGTAAAAGGCGACCTATTGGCTATTATATACCTATAATATAACCTAGTGGTTACTTATAAGCGTTAGAGTTCTCTATTGGCTCGCCCGGGTCTCGTACCACGGCTTTATCTATTCCTGCCGCAATAGCGTTAGCGCTTGTCACTGTCATGTGCCGGTTTAGAAGGTAAGGTAGCCGGTAAACTTATGCATGTGGCATTAGAACTCGCCACAAGATAGCAACGCACTATTAACATTTTTGATATCTATAGGCAATGCTTTACGTTTTCCATATTTATATATGTATTTCTATGTATTAGTATCGTTGACTAACACCCATTACACAAGCAAATAATTTGCTTACTTTGGGGTTAGATCAATAAGTGTCATTTGTCCCGTGAACATTTATATTTATATTTATATTATAAACATATACGTAGTACAATACCTACATAATTAACAAAAAATAAAAATGCGTCCAAAATCTTAACTACATACTGTACCTAAATATGTTAAAAACATATAAATACTGGAAATTAAATTATAATGACAAATATACTCATAAAAATTTACAAAGAAGAACATAATTATATTAAATATTGGATCAGATCTGATATTACGTGAAATGAAGAACATAATAACATGAAGGCGCGATATCGTGTCGAATAATATAAAAATATAAAACGAGGGTGCGCATAATGAGAAGCGGCTGCTTTTACCAAATGGCACAATTTTTTCACACGATCTTATCTTAAATGAGAGACAATATAGGAAATGTTGACATAGAGCGTAATAGCATCGTTTACGAATAATGGATTCTTTGTTGATTGTAGATGTAGTTAGATTTCAGTTAGGTATTTTATTCATGTAAAGGTTTTAGGTTTAGATTCTAGGTCAATTAGGTCATGTAATATGACTTCAATCGAATTTATGAAACAATCGTTAACGATATACAAAGTGGAGATGGCATTATGAATTTAATTTATGATACCACTGTCTGAGGTGGCGTAGTACTAGATTGTAGGTGAATTAATTTCATTGAAAAATCCAGCACGGCATTTATTTATAGGTGAATAATTATAACGGAATGACAACGTTATACGGCATATATAGCTTACAAAAAGTATGTTTTTTTTTTATATCAACAACAAAATTATTCTCATTGCGGGAATGGCTATAATGAGAATAATATTATTTCTTGATATCAAAAGAAATTATGCGCTATTAAACAATAGCGCACAATTGCTGGATTCCGGTTTGGAGTGTAAGATAAACGACAAAATTATGTCTGAAAGTCACGGATGGCAATGCACCACCTCCTTGTGTCTGTTTTCTCTCGATCAGAATAATTATCAACTTATTTGCAATATAGCATTGCATTTATATATATAAAATTTAATGAACTAAAAAACAGTCAAATTGATTATGTATCACAAGGCATCAAAATGCGAACCTAATCAGGAATCGATGAGAATCGGGTTCAATTCCAACAGGGACAGGTATTTGTGTGATGGGCATAGATGTTTGTATTCCTGGGTTTGGGTATTTAATATGCATGTTACAGTATTTGTATATGTATTTCTACGTATTAGTACTATTAATAAATACCCATAACACAAGCAATTAATTTGCTCACTTTGGGGTTACATCGATTCGAGTAATTTGTCAATTTATCTACAGATATTATTATACTAGCTGTTGCCCGCGACTTCGTTCGCGCGGACTTCGTTTACTCCGCACAGCTCCTCCCCCGTAGGTGATAGCGTGATAATATGTAGCCTATATATTGACCCGACCTATTAGTAATATTCATGCAAAATTTAAAGTAAATCCATCCAGTACTTTTTGAGATTACCCCGGACATACATACAGACAAACAGACAAAAATTCTAAAAACTATATTTTTGGCTTCTATATCGATTGCAGATCACGCCCCAAGTATTCTTTTAAAAAAATATTCAATGTACAGTTTTGACTTTCCTACGATTTTATTATATGTATAGATTATCATTATTTACATTTAGAACAGATTCAAAATATCTTCTATTACGTCTCTTATAACGGTATGAGGAAAGCATTGTATTTTCATATTATTTGTCATAAATTTTATGGCAAAAATACTCGCAAAACATAAAAAGTTATTCGTCGCACTTATCGTGTCGTTCCTTAGATGTGGGGAATATATTTTCATAAATTCACCCGCCTTTGGCTGTATTCGTTATTATATCATTGCTTAAACATTAGGAATAATAGGGAAAAAAGAGCTATAAATGTACTCTATTATTTTATGAGTATTTATATTTGTGATATAAAGATCTAAAATATTATAAACGTAAGTTAGTTGACGTTTAATATGTAATCTATACATATTATTATTAAACAAAGTCGCTTTCCGCGTGTCTGTCTGTATGTTCGCAATAAATTCTTATAATAGGTATCTAAAGGATTTTCGTGCGGTTTTCACAAATAGAAAGAGTGATTTACTGACCGCTCCGTTGGTCAAATGGTTAGGGACTCTGACTATGCAATCGACGGGGCTCGGGTTCGATCCCCGACGGGGACAAGCATTTGTGTGTTGAGCATAAATGTTTGTATTTCCGCGTTTGGGTGTTTATTAAATATATTCTAGTATTTATATATTATGTATTTCTATGTATTAGTATCGTTGACTAACACCCATAACACAAGCAAATAATTTGTTTACTTTGGGATTAGATCAGTAAGTGTAATTTGTCCTCTGAATATTCATGAGGAAAAATTAAATAAACGGTTAGAATAGAAATATGAGTCGATTGGATACTTTGCAGTTGAATAAAAAACGTGAGTATTAGGTACATGTGAATGCCTCGAGCACCAATGCCAAAATGAGTTAGACTACTTATGTTCTGTGAAAATGAGCGTGCCACACACAGGTGGAACTCCTTTTATAGATGCGATGACGTTTTTTTTCTATTGTTTGAGTATTAGGCACATATGAATGCCTCGAGCACCAATGCCAAAATGAGTTAGACTACTTATGTTCTACGACTCCGGGGATACGGGTGTGAAGATACTTTTTGGTCGAAATATGATGATGACAATCAAACTAACTGGGAGTTTTCATGGAAAAAGCTGCCTAATCTCTTTAAGTTATAACAAATAATGTATGGTAGAACAGGATTGGGGGAAGACCGGGTAATGGGAATCAGCGGGCAATAGTAGTCATCAACATATCTCCAAAACTACAACTGCTAGAAATACGTTTACTGCCGTCCCCGCCCCGCTTTGTCCCCCCGCTAGCGGTGCAAGAGCGCCGCGCTAGTATTGTGGCGGTCTCGGGAATGAGAAGTGTATTTTGTTTTTGCGGCTCGCCGATGTAAATTTTTAAGGACGCAAAATAAGCTGTAGGTATTCTAATTATTGATCTACTAGTATGTGTTTTTTTTACGCCATTACTCGTATATTCAGTATAACGATTTTATACTCAAATCCCATATATTGCTTAAATATATTTTTTGTTTCTTTTTTTTTCTTCATAAAATGCTTGTGGGTAATGAGGATCGGGTGACCCCCATTTCCCGCTAGTGATCACGATATAATTTTAGTATTCTTATTTTAGATGTAGAGGTATTTTGTGATGAAGATTTCCTACCAGCCGAATTGCTCAGATCAGATTGAAATTAATAGCCCAGCGTCAGACCAAGAAAGCTTGTCAGTACCTGGCACATCAATGCAAGTTGCTCCAGCAGCCTCTAGTCTTGATATTGTGTCGAAATTAATTAAGTTGCCTGAAAAAACTAATACCCACAATGCTAAACAAAGTCGCCAGAAGCAGCATGCCAAAATTTTAACATCCACGCCAACAAAAGAAAACTTGTTAGAAAAAGAAAATAAGAAAAGTAAAGCCTTCTGCCAAGCCAAGGATAAAAGTAAGGGACAAAATATAACTATGGGAAAGGGTCAAGGAAAGAAGACTAAAGTGTCGAAGAAGGAAAACAAAAAAGTAAAGAGGAAGGTTCTCCAGGAATCAAATTGATACTTCTGTTTCAGACTGGCTACTGATGGTTTATGCCAAGACGATGAGCTAGATGATGCTGACGATGCAGGGAATACGTGCTAAATCTGTAACGAATTCGGCCGAAATAATGAGGTTTGGTACAGGTGTCTTCATGTGGTTTATGAGCTCACGCAGATTGTACGAGGTGGGAGTCGCCCAAGGGTTATATTTGCGATTTGTGTTAGATTTTTGTATGATTCTCATTGCCCACAAGGTGACCACAATTACCCTCACCTCAGTGCAATGGGAGTCAAAATAGATATTTTTTTTAACTTTTATATTTCCTAAAGATGATTATTCCTAATGATCATTACTGATTCCAAATGATAGTCAATTAAGTATATTTTATTATGAGGCAGTTGTAATAGGGATTTAGTTTAATTTTATTTATTTATTTCAATTATTGCTTAAGTGATCCCCATTACCCCTTTCTACCCTGTATCCATTAAGAATGAATAGGATATATTGTGGTTTTAATGATTAATTATTATAAGACCATCCTTGAAACTTCCCGCTAAATTGAGGTATTTAAGCTCAAAAGTGTAAAAACTATAAGCATAGTTTTTTTAGTTCAAACATCTATTTTGTTAAAATGCTACTATATTGATTTTTGAAAAGCTATATATTTTAGAAACGATGATCGATTTTAATCTTTTGAATGGCTTTCAACTTAATTTTTAAGATCTAAAATATTGCTTTAGCTAAGTAATCGATAGGTTGAAAAATTTCGAAGCAATGTCAATAAACATTTTTTCAAAAGTTTTCATCATTGATAAATCCCAAATAAATTGACCAATTTTGATTCAATTAACGGCATTTGACGTAGTTTTTAAAGGAGAAAAGTTGATAAGATTTGTGAGTCAATCGGTGTATTAGCCTGAAAGTTATTTCAAAAATATTAAGTAAGTTTCTATATTTATTTAATATAGAAAATATATTAATGAATATATTTTCTATATTTATTAACACTGTTACCAAGTTTATCTCTTCTAACTTTCATCTGTATGCCGATGATTTGCAGATATATCGTCATTGTAGTTGTGTGGATATAACGGAAACTTTAGATTTACTGAATAAGGATCATAGCGCAATTTATTCTTGGGCTGAAGCTTTTGGTCTTATGGTTAATTCATTTAAGTATAAAGCAGCAGTGGGCAGCCATCAGATAATTAATTCTACTGATCATTCAAATTTACCACCGTTACTTTATAATGGGACTCGGATCTCTTTGTCATCTAGTGTAACAAATTTGGGCGTTATCTTTAGCTCTGATCTATCGTGGGATGATCATATCAATAGCATTAGCAAAAATTATATTTCACTTTTCATTCCTACAGACATTGAAAAATTTCCTGCCCATTAAGACAAAGATTTCTCCTGTGCAAACTCTTATCCTTCCTATTCTGGATTATGCTGATTCCTGTTTCCTTGATGCTACTGAAGTGCTTTTAAATAAACTCCAGAGGCTTCTAGATTCATATATAAGATTTATTTTTGGTCCTCGTAGTACGACCACATATTTACTTTCAGAGCCCAGCTCAGGTGAATGCCTATCCGTTTTAATCCTGCTGCTCTTAAGTACATTCGTGAGCGTTTCTCGTTTTTGCATTCCTCCGATTCCCCGTGTCGTTTTCATATTGGCTCTCTTCTTCGTTTTCCTGTGTCACATTCCCAAATGTATTTACGGTCCTTCAGTGGCCACGCAGTGAAATTGTGGAATTCTCTATCCACTGAGATCCGCAATTATAGCCCCTCGTTGCTAGTTTTCAAGAAGCGGGTAATAAGGATCATTACCTGTCATTGTCGTAGTTTTTTTCTGTCCAATTTATTTTATTATTGTGTTTTCTTCTTTTTACTATAGTTATGAATTTAAATTAATGCGTTTTAGCCTTTTCTTATCTTTGAGTAATCTTATCCTTGTAATGTATGAATAATTAGAATTTTAATGTAATTTATATATTTGTGTTTGTCTTTATGCTTGTGCACGATGCCTTCCACTTTCTTTTCCCAGCTTCATATTCTGGGTTAGCTGAAAGAAATCTCCGTCGTTAGGGATAAGCTCACCTTATGTGCATTATTTTAAGTATAAATGTACAATAACGTATTAAATAAATAAGTTTTGCTAAAAACAACGTAATTTTATTATTTTAAGCTGTGACTTTTGAAAATTAAGTGTTTTTAGTACAAAAATAAAATAGAATAACAAACAAAGGTTTGGTTGAAAAACGATGTTATGTCGAAAAAACACTTTTTTCAAAATTTTTCATCAACGATTACTTTCTGACGGATAAACTGATTTCGATGCAATTTATGCATTAGACGTAGTTTTTTGAGTAATAGAGCTGATTAGTTTTCTTACTCAATCGATGCATTAATCTGGAAATTATTTAAAAAAAATACTGTTTCGCCAAAACTTTATATATAGTATGTATATAATATATGCATACTGACGTCAGCGTGAAAATAGAAAAGGTTCTTAGTATCTTCAAACTGGGAGATCTGGTGATAACTTGATTTTCGAAAATCAGTAACTTCCTTATCTACATACGTAGCGGGAAGTTAAAAAACAGTGTCATGGAAACGTTGAAGTGCGTCAGGTAAAGGTATGGTGGGTTAATATCAAGCTAAATTTTACAAAATCTGTCAATTTATGTGTAGCGTAAGGGAGTAGGTCACAGAGTTGCACAGAGAACTTTATCTTGACATTCTCGAGCGCGTCTGAATTTTTTTTCTTTGAGTATATACCTCCTATGTTTCTTTTATTTTAGAAGAAATGATGTAAGAATAATGAAAAAAGTATAATCTGACAATTTTCACAAGCCAAAGTTATCGGAATTTTGTTTTTTACTGTTTTGTATTTGATGAAGAGCCTTAAAAGAATGCGAGATATTTCCGCTATGTTAATTAGACGCACTCTAGAAAATCCTAAAATTCCCACCATCTGGGGCCTCCCCATTATTATTACCTATTAGTCTCTTTAGAGACCTAAAACCTTTGCCGAAAATAAATATCCATCATACTAATTTATCGTTCGGTAATTAGTGTCAAACTAATTGATTTTCTGGCAAAGTAGAACATTAGAAGATATACGACAGATGGAAGATGATAAATGTCAGATAATTAAGAGATTTTTCCCGAAGATATATACTAAATTATGTGCACATTCCATACTAATATTATAAATACGAAAATCTATCTATGTATGTTTAATATATATGTTATAAATCTATATATATGTTTCATGGCTAAATTGCTAAACTGAATTTGTCAAAATTTGGCAAGAAGATAGTTGGAAGCCGAGATTCTAACATAGGCTACTTTTTTAAAATATTCACCACTTAGTTTTTCAAATATCAACTATTTTAGATGCATCATTATCTTTGTGTATGGAGGTTATTATATTGATGACCTGACCTCGCGGGCGAAGCTTCCGGGTCACCTAATATAACATAAATTGTTTATTTAATTTTTGTTATTTTTATTAAATTTTTAATCAAATTTTTATTAAACTTTAATAATCTTCCTACTTATATATATTATTCGATTCGATATTCAGTTATCAAAACCGTCAGTACAAACTTTGGTTTACCCTGTGTTAGCTCGGGTTATTCACGGGACAAATTACACTTACTGATCTAACCCCAAAGTAAGCAAATTATTTACTTGTGTTATGGGTGTTCATCAACGATTCTAATACATAGAAATACATATAAAATACTAGAATATTAAAATAATAAAGCTTATTAAATAAACACCCAAACCCAGAAATACAAACATTTATGCTTATTACACAAATGTCCCCGTCGGGAATAGAACACGAGCCCCGTTGATTGCGTAGCCAGGGTCGTTAAGTACTCGACCAACGGGACGGTCAATCATTTGATGAATAGAACATATGTCGTTCTCCTAGGCAGTTTCTAAATGGCGAATGATTGGCGATAGAGCCACTACCACCGTGACTTCCTATTTCTACCACAATAGCATCGGTGTTTAGAGGGTAAAGTAGCCGTTAAGCTCATGCGTGTGTCATCAAGACCCCGCCACGAGGGTAGCAATGCGCCATTAACATCTTTGTTGTCTATAGACGACGGTTGTCTTTTCCATCAAGAAAACTATCTTCTTGCTTGCTAACATATGATATAAAAAAAGGTTATAACCCCTTTTCTAAAATATTTTTGATACAGAGTTATCACCTAATGTTGCGTATGACGTGACTTATGTACCTTTGATAAATTTCTTAAGCAAATGTTATATTGGTTTAGTAGCTTCTTTGTTCCTAGATCTTTTCACATCAAATCAACATGGCCGCCGTCACACGACAGACGAGGGTCCATCGAGGGTTCAGCTGGCGCCGGTCAACGATACTTGATCTAAAAATGTGTACCGGCTTTGTTAAGTGATTGTATTCAATTGTCTAGAAGGGTTTCTTCAAAGATCTTTTGCCGTAATATTTTTGTGGGCATATTTTTTTACGGTTTTTCTTGAAGAATCATGGGACTAAAACTAAAAGGCTTTTGACACCTAGACTGAGAAAATGGATTAGGCTTTTACTACAACGTGTTTCTTTTAAGCGAACTTTGATGTAGATAAACACATTATTATGATTCTTCCTTGAAAACACATTACCACATTCCGGGATCGAAACTGAAACTCATGATATGTAAGGTCAAACCACTAGACTAACCATTTCACTGCGCAATTTGTCTAGAATAATTATATATGTTTGTTACAAATGTCTTTTATTAAACTTTTCAAAATATGATTAAAAATTAAAAAGTAATAAAAGTAAATATACGTATTGCACAAAACCCCTGTCCAACATTGATATATAAAAACTTATATCAATGCTGTCCAATCATCAAATGCTTTATTTGCTACATCGACGTAGTAATAATACCTCTGGACTTATAACTTCAAACAAAATGTCTTTCATAAACGGCCCCACGACGTTTGTTTTCTTTAAGCAGCTAGTTAATTTTTTGTTACCATCAAGTAACAATGATTGGCGGTATGATCAATGCTCGTCATTTATTGGGTAAACTTTATCATTGGTGATTTAAATCAGTGGTGCGTGAAATTTAAAATAAGAAAATTGACGGCCTGAAAAGTTGTTAGGGAGGGTGCTATATGAAAGGTAGCAATGAAAGATATGACTTAATTTTTTAACCAGTCGATTTTTAATATTTTACATTTTTTTAATATGTACTTAAAACTGCTAAAAATTGAATTATGTTTTGTAACATACAGCTTTTTAATAATAAAAATTTTGCCATTTATTATAAATATTATTTATTTAAATATTAATATAAAATATTTATTACACACAATGTACAAAAGGTGAACTTAACGTCTGATGACAGTTCTACCAGTTAAACTTAAAGTTGTAATAATATATTCTAGATTGAATTATATTTATTGATAGAACCTCTTAAATAC
This sequence comes from Apodemia mormo, assembly GCA_036924255.1. NCBI lineage: Eukaryota > Metazoa > Arthropoda > Insecta > Lepidoptera > Riodinidae > Apodemia > Apodemia mormo. The sequence goes on along the minus strand of JAUPFN010000005.1, from coordinate 40,148,468 downwards.
AATTTGGGAGATAATTCCAGCGACGTATTGCTGTAAGCGTAAAAGATTCCAAATAACCTTCTGTTTTGTGGACTGGGACCAAAAGGGCATTAGTGTGTATAAAGCGCTGAATAAGACCCTGGGTATAAAAGTAATGAAACCGTTCACTTAAATATGATGGAGAGAAAGGATCATGCAGTATTTAAAAAAGCAATATAATATCATGATCGTTCCGACGGTTACGCAAAGTCCAACCATTTTAATTGAGATCGAAACTGACTTAAGTGACCAAAACTTAATAAATCTTCTTTATATTTTTAACATAACTTTAAGAAACTGTTTAAATAACATAAATTTAATTTTATTTACAGATACGGATTTATTTACGACATTCATTTTTTTTAAGATCTTTTTGACATTATTTTGTTATTTTTCAATTAATTGATTTAAAAGCTAAGACAAAATTTCAGAGCTCAAATATTGAGTTGAGTGCCATTCAAAGGATCAAAATCAATCATCGTTTTGAAAATACACAATGGTTCAAAACAGGAAGAAAAAGTTCCTTCACACCCGTATCCCCGAAAAGATAGGTAGAGATAGAAGTACACTCAGGATTTGCCGAAGATATTTAGCCCCATAATGTGACAGGTGGCAAGGCTATCGCCAACCGAGCACTTATCCAATCCCGGGCAATGTTCTTTTTATCAGAAAATTGAAAAAAACACATTTTTCGGATTACTCGACACGAGAATTAAACCTGGTACCTCATGCGGTCAACATCGACACCGGACTACTAGACCACAGAGGTGACAACTGTTCGAAAACGAAAATAGTTATATTTTTAATAAATTCTAGAGTTATGAAATCTTTGAGTTTCTCTATAGTCTATGTTTTAGTATACTTTCAGCTCCTTTGAGCTTTAAATACCTAGCCTAGCTAGTGTATTGTCGGAATCTATTTAAAAGACCAATTCGTTTTTAATGTAGCAAAGAGGACACACAAACATCTTGTACTTCACACTGGAAAAAATCAACAATAACTAACTTATTTCATTGAGCATAATACCATTCCTTTAAAGGCACAATTCCGTTTATCTACTCATGTGGCACAATTGTATTAACGCAGCAAAATAAAAAATTAAGTCAATTTCGAGCGCTAGGAATGTTTCTATATATTGATTTCGCTGATTTGCTAGCCTGAGACGATATGTGTTATTAGTTCATAATATTTTATAATACTGTTTGCCTACTAAACAGCTGGTTACAAAAACCCCGTTCGATCATCAAATGCATTATCTGCTAGCCTGATACGATCATACAAGTGTTATATATAAAATTCTCGTGTCACAATGTTAGTTACCATACTCCTCCGAAACAGCTTCACCAATTTTTATGAAATTTTATATGCATATTTAGTAGATCTGTGAATCGGCTACTATCTATTTTTAATACCCCTAAGTGATAAGGGTTGTCCACCCCTAACATTTATTTTTTATTTATTGGACAAAATTTTTATTTTTTTATAATTTTTATTTTTATTTTTAATATTAAAAAATACGTATAACCCTAAATTTTCACCCTTCTATTACCAACCTCTATTTTTAAATTCAATAATTTATATGGCAAAACAATTTTTGCCGGGTCAGTTAGTAACGATATAATATGGTACAAATATAATTTGACTGTCTAATAGTTCGTCTATTTTACTTAGATTACAGGGCTTTTTTTTATGTCATAAAATAGCAAACAAGCAGATGGGTCTCCTGATGGAAAGAGTCAACCATCGCCTATAGACACCAAAGATGTTAATGGTGCGTTGCTATCTTGTGGCGAGGTCTAATGCCACATGCATAAGTTTACCGGCTACCTTACCCTCCAAACCGGAACACGACAGCGACAAGCACTGACGCTATTGCGGCAGGAATAAGTAAGGCGGTGTTACTAGACCCGGGCGAGACAATGCAGAACTCTACCACCTAGTAGCCACGATGGTAGTGACTCGATAGCCAATCGATCGCCTTTTACGAACTGTCTGGCAGAACGGCAGTTGGCCTATTCTTCAAAGGCCGGGACCAACACGGCGAAGCTAAGCTTCTAGTTATTTTATAATATTTTATAATAATGTTTACATACTACACACATATAACACGATTTCTGTTTTCACAAGCTTCTTTAGGAGTTTTCGGGTTTTTCAGAATGCGTGCCTGTTGCTCGGTCATGCTCCTGCGCTCAAGGAGAACGTGAGCGGTGGTTTCTTGTTCTTTCATGCAGTCGCGGCATAAAGGGCTGTCTGTTACATCTATGTGAAATAGGTGTCGGTTTAGACAGCAATCTCCTATTATGGTATCTACAACTTTTCTTAATTCATTTCTGTTGAGTTTCAAGATGCGAATGCAAAAAATGTGAATAAAATGAAACAATGTATTCATTAAATCACTTTAAAACTCATTTTTACAAATTTCAATCATAAGAATTTAAATGATAGATCAACTCGAGTTTACTCGAGTTGTGCTTAAATCGAGTTGACTCGGATTAGAATCTCCTTAAGTCAAGTTAACCGTAATATATGCGTAAAATGTCAAAAAAAAGTCGCGATTAAAATCATATTGAATTCAGATAAATTACTGCTACTGAATTGGATGAATACATAAAAACCGTTGCCCGGCCAAATCCTTCAAAAAACCTACTCCCGCGAATTCACATCTCTGTAATTTACTAATGGGCTAACTCGAAAAAAATGCCTCGAGTTAACTCGAGTTAAAACTCCTTAACTCGAGTTGAACTCGAGTTACCGAACTCGAGTTAGCAGGACGATGCTTTAAATTAATTGTTTGTAACTACTTAATTTTTTTAATAATTGTTAATACTTACATCTAATTATGTTGTGACAATTATCGTTACTACACTAAGTAGATGGTAAAAATTGTTTTTAGTAACTGTTATAGATATCTGTATTTATGTTTATGTGTAGCGCCTAAGCGCGACAGAGTTTCATTTCATTATTTTTTTTGAAAGGCACCTCCGATGTAGATGGTTCAACCGAGATATTACTTCCATTTGCCGGCCAAGTTAAAGCATTATTTTTCCAACAACAACTTTGGATGCTTCTTTTTAATTTGATTAAATAAAGTGGTCGTATTTGAACGAATCATAACAGTTTTTAGAATTTACACGTCCACTTTCCGGCTTTTCTAACTCGTTCTAAACGCGATTTCTTTTAGAGACCCAATGTTTTTAAATGACGTAATTAATAACTATTATAAATAAATGATACTTTTATTTAATTCTGTATCAATTTTGCTACGAATTGTCGCACGTATGTGAATAGTAAATAAATGAATACCCTCTTACGTGATCAACAAATCGCGCCAACGTACAATTACCTACTTGCTTTCATTGTTGTTCGCGCACAGCGAAAGTTCAGAATGCAAAAAATGTGAATAAAATGAAACAATGTATTCATTAAATCACTTTAAAACTCATTTTTACAAATTTCAATCATAAGAATTTAAATGATAGATCAACTCGAGTTTACTTGAGTTGTGCTTAAATCGAGTTGACTCGGATTAGAATCTCCTTAAGTCAAGTTAACCGTTAACTTTAAAGTTAATTAGATTTTCGCCGTGTTGGTCCCGGCCTCCTTTGTAGAATAGGCCAACTGCCGTTCTGCCAGGCAGGTCGTAAAAGGCGACCGATTGGCTATCGAGTCACTACCAACGTGGCTACTAGGTGGTAGAGTTCTGCATTGTCTCGCCCGGGTCTGGTACCACCGCCTTACCTATTCCTGCCGCAATAGCGTCAGTGCTTGTCGCTGTCGTGTTCCGGTTTGGAGGGTAAGGTAGCCGGTAAACTTATGCATGTGGCATTAGACCTCGCCACAAGATAGCAACGCACCATTAACATCTTTGGTGTCTATAGGCGATGGTTGACTCTTTCCATCAGGAGACCCATCTGCTTGTTTGCTATCTTATGATATAAAAAAAAAAAGATGTAAGTATTAACAATTATTAAAAAAATTAAGCAGTTACAAACAATTAATTTAAAGCATCGTCCTGCTAACTCGAGTTCGGTAACTCGAGTTCAACTCGAGTTAAGTGAGTTTTAACTCGAGTTAACTCGAGGCGTTTTTTTCGAGTTAGCCCATTAGTAAATTACAGAGATGTGAATTCGCGGGAGTAGGTTTTTTGAAGGATTTGGCCGGGCAACGGTTTTTATGTATTCATCCAATTTAGTAGCAGTAATTTATCTGAATTCAATATGATTTTAATCGCGACTTTTTTTTGACATTTTACGCATATATTAAAATAATATGTACTAATAGAAAGAAAGAAAGAAAGAAAGAAAATATTTATTTGCAAGAATATGGGTGTTACAAGTTGTTAAAAATAAATTAAGTTACCGACATATTCTACCAATATATGGTGTGCAAATATTTAAAAAAAAATATCATTATATAATATTACATTTAAAACTATAAATTGTATCGATTTTTCAGAATTACTACCGGATCGGAACGCGGCCACACACTGAGAAGATCCGGCGGAAGAAACTCAGCGGACTGGTCTTTTTTTCTCTAATTTATGTTCTTGTTATAAATATACAAGGATGATTCCATATTACAAAGTTATTTTTATAATTACAAGTTTCATATTTTGAGTAATTTTTTTTTATAATTTACATAATGTTCACCATTTACAAAATTTTTACTACATTGAAATTTTTGAAGTGAAAACTTCTTTAGGCGCGTTGAGCGTTTTGGTAGAGGGTAAAATCCTCGGTTCGCGTCACCGACATGCTAATGATAATAGTATATCTATAGCTATGTTTTGCATATAGTTTTAATTACTCTCAACTTAATAGTTCCGTTTTCACTTCTATCGGCAGTCCCACGACTGCTACTGTTTTTTTTTTAAGGACAATTCAACAAACTTATATTTCTATCCATTAACATTTAATTTTATCGGCTAAAAATTCTTTAATATCATAATAAGTTTTATCTAACAGCAAATCAAACAACTTTTTGCGAAATTTATTTATAGGCAATGATTTAAGACTATCAGGAATATGATTGTATATAATAATAGACATACAATACACATTTTTTGTAAAAATATTTAATTTTTGGTTAGGCACATATAATTTCTTACTATTCCTAAAATATGAGTTACCAGTGACTTCAGCATTTGTTTTAAATAACTTTTGGTGCTTTTTTACAAATACGCATACCTCTAAAATATACAAACATGGTAAGGGAAGTACCTTAAGAGACTTGAAAAGTGGTTTACAGGAATGTAACTGATTAACACCACATATTGCTCGAATACATTTCTTTTGGACTCTAAAAACTCGTAATAATTCAACAGAATTTCCCCAAATAGGAATTTTTTCAAGTTTTGATAATAAAATATTGTGTGAAACAAAATCAAATGCCTTACTCATATCCAAAAATACACAAAGTGGATACATTTTCTTATTCAGACATTCAGTTATGCTCTTTACTAAATCAAAACATGCTAGTGTAGTAGACCTACCTTTCCTAAATCCATATTGATTATTTTTTAGTAGGTCAAAATCAAGTAAATAATTATAGAGCTTTTCATACATAATTTTTTCAAAGATTTTTGAAATGACTGGAATTAAAGTAATAGGTCTATAATTGTTCATATCGCACATATCTCCTTTTTTAAACAACGGTTTGACAATACACTTTTTTAATCGTTCTGGATATTTACCTTCCAAAAATGACAAATTAATTATATGGCTAAGAGGTTTTGATATTACACTAGCAACATTTTTCAATAATTTTGTGCTAATATTATCATAGTCAGTAGCATAAGTATTTCTCAATGAATGAATAACTTTTTTCACATCATGCTCATCTACTGGTGTCAAATACATGGTTTTACTACAATTTGGTAAAAAATATGATTTTGAAGTATTTGTAGATTTGACTTTTACACTATTTCATTTTGTCTGGTTTATAAAAAAATTATTAAATAGATTACAGATTGTTTGAGTATTTGTGTACTTTAAATTGTTTACTTTGATTTTTCCTATTTCTCTAATATTTATTTTGTTCTGAAATGTACTTTTAATCAGATTCCATGAAGCTTTACATTTATTAGAGGAATTTTCAATATATTTCAAAGCAGACTGTTTTTGTGATTCTAATATACATTTAGACAAAATTTTCCTATAATGTAAATATTTACATAATACGATAATTAAGGTACAACTGGCGTTTTACTTTGCAACATTTTAGAAGACCTTTAGTTAACCATTTATTTTTTATTGGTTTATTTGAGACTTTTACACGGATCTTAGGAAAACATAACTCAAAAAACAACAGTAAAATATCATGAAATTCATTAAATGCTTCTTCACAGTTTGACTTTGTAAAAACTTCATTAAAACTTAAACTTGATAAACATTCATGAAACTTTTTAATATTTTCCTGTCCATATATCCGCTTTGTTTTAAACCAAAAAGCTCTTTTTTGTTTAATTTCTAAGACTGACTCTATATTGGCTTGTATACTCTGAGCAGTTTCATGATCAGACAAAGCAAGTGTATGAGTGTTAGACTGAACATTATTTATGTTACTTGCTATTACATCCAGACATGCATGCTTCCTAGTAGGTTTTAAAATATGTTGATTTATGTTGTTATTTGAAAGAATGCTTGTTAAATTTTTATGTGTATAGTTATCCTGCATTAGATCTATATTCCAATCTCCACATAAAATAACTTTCTTTTTTGAATTTATCATAATATTTTCTAATAACAATTCTAATTTATTTAGGAATATATCAACATTTGAGCTAGGAGTACGATAAATACAAATTACTATTAGTTTATAATTAATAATTTCAACAGCGCAACTTTCAAAGGAAAATGGTAAGCGTATTTGTAAATCTAGCATTTTAAAATCAAGTTCATTTCTCACTAAAATACAAGTTCCACCCCTACGCTGATTCTCACGAGAAAAATGAGATGCCATAGTGTAACCGTCAAGTTAAAAGTTTGTTTCAGAACCTTGCTTAAGAAAAGTTTCAGAAAGACATATAACATCAATTTTACCTAGTGTTTTGCTAAGCTCACTAATAGCTACTTGCAAATAATCTCGCTTTTTTAATGCACCTGCTATGTTTTGGTGAACTAGCTTAAATTGGTAATTATTGACGAAAAAGCTGGTTTTTGTTGTTCATACTTTCTAGACTTTTGGTTTTCAAAGTAAAATAGTATGGTATTGTACCCTTCCTGACTGTTTTATTACACAAAAGATTGTTTGAATTATTTTCCGGTTTAATTCTTGGTTTAATACTAAAAAAATATGGTATAGTACCTTTCTTCGGCTTTTGTATAGATTTGTCACTATTTTTTATATTAATTCTATTAGATACCAACTTTTTCAAATTTTCTGTATATTCACTGTATGTAATTTTTTTAGAGCTCAATAGTTTATTCTCAGTTACATTGTTATTTAGTTGACTAACTTTTAATTTTGAAAATGACAAAAATTTATTTTTATATTCCTGATAATCTATCTCAATTTTTAATTTTGTATACAAGCGGTTAATATAATTTTTGTGTGTATAACGATTATATTTAGTTAAATAGGTATCCAAGTCAATAAGAGTACAATTATTATATTGATTTACAATTAAGTTCATTTTATAATTAATCCTATATTTAAATACCTGTTGGACTACGACGGACTGAATTTTTAACAAGAACACTTGTTTACAATGCCTAAGTTTGTCTAAGGTATTACTTAAATTGGTAAAAACAGAATAAGGATCACGATCATGAGTACCGATTCCAAGAATAACATAGTTTTTGTTACCTAAGTTAGAAAAGTCACTATAACTATGTAATATTTCCATTGAGGTCACATTAGGCTTGATTGTTGATACGATGATGTATTTATTTGATCCAAAGTCCAATAATTTGGTAGATAGGCCACGTAGTTTTTGGTCCCCTAATACTATGATTTTATTTTTCTGGTTATATATGGGATCTATATTACAATTTATTGAAGAATGTTTTGTTGTCGTACATACATTTTTTAGATTTTGAGATAGTCCATTATTAGTCTTAGATTTATTCTTTGAATTTTCCTCATAGTCTAAGTTTTGTATTCTCATCTCACTGACACTATCTTTATTGTTATTTAATTTCGTATTTTTTGGTGTAGAACACTTGTAGTTTTTATTTTTAGTAGAACTCTTACACGGTGTGGTTTTTGCGACTTGTTTCAATATTACAATATTTTTGGATTGTTCTTCGTTTATTTTACTTAAAGAATTATTTTCTAATATTAAGTTCTGGATTTCGTTGTGCGCACTTTCTAATTGACACCTAAGAGAATTTATTTCTTCCTGCAATTCCTTATTGATACTGTCGTTAACGGCTGATAAATCTGGCAAACTTCTGGCTAAGTAGTCTGAGGTTGTCGTTTCAAACGATTCGATTGACGCGTTCGACATTGATACATTTTTCCTTCTCAAAGTAACATTTTCAAAAGTAAAATCCATTGCAACGTTTATGGGTACTAAAAGAAATATATTAAAAGTTATTAATACAACGAAAGTGTAATAAAGACAAAAAAAATATAACTAATACTTCACCGGTTTTCCGTTCAAGGATTTGAAACTTTCTTCGTTGTTCAAAAGAGGTTACCGTTACTGTCGATCAATATTACAAACTTTGTTTCTTTAATTTTTGGAAACTATTATTAAAATCTATTATATCACAACGTTATTTGCCAATTTTTATTTATTTTATTGTACTTTTATTCTTTAAATACGCTTTAAATTTATAAATTAAGTAAAAACTAAAACAGCTGATCTAATTCGCTTTTTTGTATTTACGTTGTAAACTAGTCATTTCATATAAAAAAAATATAGAAAAGGTTTTAATAACAAAATCATTTATGCATTTGAAGATTATATGCAGTTGGAAAAAATCCCTGGTGTAGAAAGAACAACTTTCCGCACGCTAACCACACATGAAAAGTCTACTTTTTCAGTAAATGTAATAAAAAATTAAGTATAGTATGCTGAGACCTTATGAGAACAAAGTTTAATAAGCACATAGTTCGTAAATGTTTCTATGTATGTATGTATAATGTATCTATGTATTCATCTTTGATAAAACATGGTTTCTCGGATCTTGTTTACTAAAGCCGGATAATGCTTAATTCAAACACGGAACGGCTATTTTGCCCCGGTGAATTAGAATCGAATAAACCCATTTGGTGGACCGCAACTCATATGGTTCAGTTTTGTGAAGTTATATGCATTATGTACATACTTATTGTGGATTTCAGTTACAAAGAAATTTGTGTAAATCAGTCATTTCAAATTATGTTTATTTTGAAGTTGAAGAGAGTCTTTGAACCTGACCATTTTAAGAGTTCTTTACCTCAAAAGAAAAAATAGAACCTTTATAAGATCACTTTGTTGCCTTTCTGTCTGTCCGTTTGTCTGTCAAGAATTTTTAACTCGAGAACGCGTGGAAGTATTGAAATCGTTGAAAATATTCAGGTCTATAGTCCCTTGATGTTGTAAATGTCCCAAGAGATATATTTCGACACTCAAGGGAATCAAAATTTATAGGGTAGGTACTTTCCGTTAACCTAGAACTGTATAACTATGTAACTATATATAAGTAATATAGTCTTATACTACAAGTACCTACAAGAAAAGTTTTAAAAACATTTGTAATTTAATTATATACTGTTATATAATTATATACTGTATTTACATACATAGTAGCTGTACTGTACATTGGACACTGAATTTTTGAAAAGTTCGTAAAAAACTGCGAGACTCGTTTATTTAACTATTACATAATATCATCGAGTAAGTAATCAGAGGAGTGGCTATGTTGTTTATTTTGTTAGAAAACAAATTCCGCCAAAACACTACGCCAGTTGTAATGCTGTGATTGGCCAACTCAAGGTTAAAATGTGATAATGACGCAGCAATAGTAAACGCGTATTGAATAAAATGAGATAGTTTATATAGGTTACACCTAGGTAAGAGCAAGACACATAAACAAGTATCCACGTGTTTCGTGTTATCTGTCCAGTTTAACTTGAGCCATATTATATGAAAGTAAATTAAAATAAAATCAATGTTTATTGATGCCGATGAAACGTAATTCCATCTGTTTTATAATTCGACGTTTTGCTGCTTTTTCCACACCATCTAATAGAACAATACGACATTATAGGGTATAATATACCAAACTTTAAATATTTTCGAGAGTATCGAGAACGTACACACAGGTCACTTGTTGGTGAGGTACTGCTTTAGTGCGAGCGTGAATTGCTATTTATCAGTGGCAAAACACTGATCAATTTCGGAATTAGATGGCTCATATTGCTACTCTATTAGGTTACATGCTCGATGCATAATATTCATCTACAAATTCGCAAGGAACCCGCGGTGGGCGACCACGATTAGCACATGTCTGGTTTTATTTATAGCATAAGAAAAACACAGACTGCACTGATGAAAATACATAGATCCGCCTACAGGCTTAAACTATGTTACCCCGTTCGGGTCCCCTTTGAACAATAGACCGTTTGCCACTTCACATCAGGCAGTTTGTTTGCATTCTTAGATTGAATTTGCAAAAAATGTTATCAGTGTATCTGTACCACAGTGTGTTTTTACTGTAAAAAGTTTCCGGCACTTACGGTCTTTCTATTACACTGTATTAAGTCGTAATAGCATTTTGCTTTTAAGCTATTCCGTTTAAAAATAACACTATAAGATTATATAAAGTGAAAAGTTCAAAGAAGTGAAGAAATGTTTCTTTCTGTTTATTTTACACTTTCCAGGACGTGGTGAAATACCATTATAATTAGAAAAAATATAAAAAAAATCAGTAAATCGATTGACCCTCCAGGACATCCCTGAAACTTCCCTCTAAATTGAGGTATTTTAAGCTGAAAAGAGCAAAAACAATACCTAAGCATAGATTTTGAACGAAGAATTCAAAATTCTAAAATTTGTAAAAATGGTAGACCGCCCCGTTGGTCGAGTGGTTAGCGACCCTGACTACGCAATCAACGGGGCTCGGCTTCGATCCCCGACGGGGACAAGCAGTTGTGTGATGAGCATAAATGTTTGTATTTCCGGGTTTGGGTGTTTATTATATATATTCTAGTATTTATATATGTATTTCTATGTATTAGTATCGTTGACTAACACCCGTAACACAAGCAAATAATTTGCTTACTTTGGGGTTAGATCAGTAAGTGTAATTTGTCCCGTGAATATATTTATTTATTATTTATATTTTAATTTTTGAAAACCGGTTATTTTTAAAATAATGATAAATACGATTTTTCGAATGCCATTCAAAGCAATTTCTGAGTTTAATCAAGTGATCAATCAATCAATCGATACCTCGAAAAATGACGAAGAAATGTTAAAAAAACTTATTGTTCAAAAATTCAATCTTTTTATTCAAAATCGAAAAAAATCAATCGTTTTTAATCAAACTTTCAGTATTTGATGCATTTTTAAGTAGAAGAGCTAATTAGATTAAGAAATCCATCGGTGTTTTAGTCTGCAAGTTATTTTTCAAATGTGAAGAAAATTTGCTGTAAAAAACAATACAACGTAATATTTGAAAAGCTGTAACTTTTGAAAATTTGATTTGATTTGTCGTAGTTTTTTATGTTCTAAAATATTTTGAAAGATCTAAAAATGATTAGCTAAAAAATTCTTGAAATTATGTCGAAAAACACTTTTTTCCAAATTTTTCGTCAACGAAAACTCCTGAAAGGATGAACCGATTTTTATGCGATTTATGCAGTAGACGCCTTTTTTTAAGGAATAGTGTTGATTAAATATATATTTCGAAAATCGGGGCAATATCAGTAACTTCCTTATCTACGTAGCGGAAAGTTCAAAATCGTGTGTAATCTTACACGCGGTAGTTTGAAACATTAATATTTGCTGAATTGCAATATAAATATGATAAGTGGAGTGGAAATTTATTAATATTTGAAATTTGTTTTTGTAATGAATCGTATTTTCATTCTTTTAAATGCTCACAGTGAGCGCAGTAGGTAGTTACTAGGCGGTAGAGTTCTGCAGTATCTCAACCGGGTCTGGTACCACCGCCTTACCTATTCCTGCCGCAATAGCGTCAGTGCTTGTCGCTGTCGTGTTCCGGTTTGGAGGGTAAGGTAGCCGGTAAACTTTTGCATGTGGCATTAGACCTCGCCACAAGATAGCAACGCACTATTAACACCTTTGGTGTCTATAGGCGATGAATCTTTCCATTAGGAGATCCATCCGCTTGTTTGCTATCTTATGATATAAAAAAAACAGTAAAAATTAATCTTAGTAGAAGAAAATTGCTACTTGTTAAGAAAATTCATTATATTTAAAGGAAAAAATCGTAGAATATACTCAGTCAATCGTATTTAAGAAATACTAGCTGTTGCGACTTCGTCCGCGCGGACTTCGTTTACTCCTGCACAGCTCCTCCCCCGTAGGTGATAGCGTGATAATATGTAGCCTATATGTTGACCCGACCTGTTAGTAAGATTCATGCAAAATTTGAAGTAAATCCATGCAGTACTTTTTGAGTTTACCCCGGACATACATTGAGTTTCCTACGATTTTATTATATGTATAGATAAAAAGACCACAATGTGATTTACTATTTCTTTAAAATATAATAATAATAAGTGAAATAATCTGACGGATTTATGTATTTATTAAAATTCTATTATGTACTCGTTATAAGTATGTCTCTTTCCTTTGCTCAGTCGAATAAAAAAGTAGCCAATGTCACTCCTGGATAATATAGCTTTCTAAAAGTGATTTTTTTTTAATTTGGCTGAGACGGCCTTAACAAAAGAAAGAAACAAAAAACTTGAGAGGTGTCAAGGGACATCCGGATGGAACGAAGTTCCTTTTATAATTATTTACAAAAAACCTGTAAATTTCGGCACCCGGTCAAATTCGGAACCCGGTCGAATTTCGGCACCCGACCGAATTTCGACCCGCGGTCGAATTTCGGCACCCGGTCGAATTTCGACTCACGGTCGAAATTCGACTGTCCGTCGAAATTCGACATTCGCCCGAATTTCTTTATAAATGTCGAACATTTGGCACTAGAAAAAAAAGTAAACTCAATCAAATAGTAGATAGACTCTTTCACTTTTAATGCACGAGCTAAAGGGAAGTGGCTGGATATTTCTGTGCTTACAATACCTTACTATAGCAAAAAGTGTCGTGACAACTTTTCGTAAGATTTTTTTTAGTCTAGCCCCCTTTCACAACACGCGATAAGGAACTTCGTTCCAAAAAACAAATTTTACGTCTTTATAACCTTAGTTAAGAAGTTTAGATTATTTAGGTTATCGAATGTATGTTACTAGCCGGCAGCTAATTTTCTAAGGAAGAAGTTAAGTTGTATCTCGAGAAAATGGCGCACTACATCTGACTGCTAAGTGTGAGTTTTTCTTTTCGCATTCGATCGTGAGCGCGTTTGGAGTTTACTAGGAATTTGTATGTGATTTGTACAGCGCCACCTAGTGGTAAACTGGTTTCTCACGTTTACCACTAGGTGGCGCTGTACAAATCACATACAAATTCCTAGTAAACTCCAAACGCGCTCACGATCGAATGCCAAAAGTAAAACTCACACTTAGCACTCTGAAGTGCACTAAGTGAAACCTATAATCATTAATTTATATTACCTGACATCTTCGCATTTAGTATTAGCACGGAAAGTGGCGTTATTTCGTGTTAATTTTAAACTAAGAAATTATGTGAAGCTCTAAAGTTATAGCTAGAGCTAATAAGACTTTGAAATCAATCGCTGATAAGTCTAAGAGTTTTTTACATATCAAGGAAATTTATTATCGTCTTCATTAGCGTTACCCAAAAACATTACCTGCTGTGGCCTAGTCGGGTAGAAAGTAACCTATTCTAACCCGAAATAACAGATCTTATAAGCCCAATATAAAGGTTTTCTGAAAAAAATAATTGAAATCGTTCTATGTAAATTATATAGACAACATAATTTCAATATTTGAAGAGCTGCAATTTTGAACATTTGTAGGATTCAACGCGGTTTGTAATAAACATTAGGGTCATTCTTCGGAGTACATTTTTTGAGCGTAACAGATTCTTATCTCCTATGTAAACAAATAATGTTTGCATAAATCTACTATGACATTGTTTATACATTCTATATGCATCGTGTCATATAGATTTTATTATGTAGTAACCATTTATATAGAAGATATATACCCTCAACACCTCAAATCCGGTTAATTTTGCACGTTTTACACGCGTAACACGTGCGCCGTCTTCTGATCAATCGCAGATATTTTTTAATTCACAATCGCTTTTAATCAGATTTATACACAAAATTCAAAAGTACAAATCATTTTATATCCTATCCAAATTTCTAATCGAATTGCACTGAAAGTTTTTATTTTATGAGTGTAAGTAAGTATGTCACACACTTGGCAAAATTTTAGCTTCGCTTATTGCGACGGGTACTATAACTCTGAACTGGTGAGGTCTAGAGGTATCGGGATTGGTTTTTCTGATTCTGCTTTTATGCTGCAACTTATGGGTCAAGTATTCGTAGCCCTAAATCCTTTCATTTCGGTGCAAGAGTAAGTTCTTCAATTTATCAATTTTTGGTTCTCAATTTTTAGGAATTTCCATGTCACATTTTTGGAACATAATCGTACTATTTTTAGTAAACGGGTATTACAGTCTTATACCTAACTCCCAAATGTAGATAGCCAATAACAAACTAGTAGCCTATATCTTTCCAATGGCGAGAAATTTCAAAATAAATGCTTTTTTGTAATTTCCATGGTGTAATTTCCATGTATAAAACACCATGGAAGTTACATAAAACTCATGGAAATTACTCTATTTCATTTTGTTTGCAATAATTAAAATAAAATATTCAATGCTTATACTGTAATTCATGCAATTATCAGATTAAGTGATAAATATTGTTAGTCAGTTATTTTTTTTATTTAAATCTGCTCCTAGTCCTAGGTTCGATTCCCAGGTCAGGCAAAGGTGTTATTCAAATTTTTTCGAGGTTTCCTCAAAAATCTTAAACCCCAGTAGCTGCTCAGAGTCTGGCTGAGTGGTGTATTATCATTCCCGTGCCTCGGATGAGCACGTAAAACTGTCGGTCCTGGTTATCACTAGGAATAGTCAATAATCGTTAAATGTCGATAAATGCGGCGATTAGGATCACCATTTACCTCGCCAACCGACAAACCGGTGAATCACGGTGAACCAGAAAGTCTACAGACGTTCAGTTTCATCTGCCTTTTTTATTAAAATTTGTGAAACCGAAGCTCATTAACATTTAAAGCGTCTAATTATCATGCTGAAAGTGTTCAAAAATGAGTTTACTATTAATGTTTTGATGTTAAGGAAAATATTCAACGTAAAGTGTAGTACTACGCATAAGCTAGGCTAGGTAACTACTCGGTTGAGCATACATTCATATTTTTCGCAAATCCTGCAATTCTTTGTTACTCGACTACTTACTAATGTACCGATATGATTACATCGTCGCTACAGTTATAATTATTTTTATGAAAATACGAACACTAAGTTTTTCACACACTTTCAGTTGCATGGCTTAGAAAAGCAAAAGGTAATAAGAAATGTGTAGCACACGCACTTCATCACTAATTTGTTTTGCTGTATCTAAGTTTAGCGAAGAGGAGAAATTCAGAAAAAAAGAGTTGCTGAAAAAAAATTATCTCATATCGTTTTAACATATATTACAGCCGTTCATAGTTCCCCAAATCACTTTTATCTAATCTTATTTTCATATCTGATACGGTATTAAGCAAAATTTTATTTGCTGGGTCATTTCCGTGGTCTCTAATGTAATTTCCATGGCCCGCAAATGTTCAATGTTTTTTTTAGGAAAACTATAGATCCACTACGTGTCGAATTTTTATATGTTTTTTAAATTTGCATAAACTTTTAAAATGTTTGTGTAATTTACCTTAATTAACCGATTTCAAAAATACCATGGAAATTACACGGAGAACACAGTTTTGAAGAATCACCCATTATAGAGGTCAAAAATCAATTGGTTAAAAAATCTCAGTCATGTTGGTAAACACTTTTGGCAAAATTTTCGTCAACGATGACTCCGGCGGGGTGATCACGTAACTCGCAATGCGAAATTATCGTGATTGTTTAGTTATTCCAAGACACATAACAGCCTTGTACATTAGTGGTAGTCGTTGCCGCTTGATTAGTTTTGATGCTGTGACATTGCAAAAAGTGCATCTAGTGACCAGCAAGCAATTGGCGACGTTTTCATTACGTTTAAGAGTCATCGCTGATCGTTGGCGAATTGCAAACGTTAGATGATACGTCTACCGAACCGATAAACCGATTTGAATAAAATTTGCAACATTGGATGCAATTTTTATAGGAAAAGTGTTGATTAGATTTTGTAATGAATCGGCGTATAAAAATTTATAAATTTATTGTTTCACTGACATTTTTTAGTGCTTTTTAATAATTTCTCCTTAGTTTCCTGGTTCCCTAGGTTGAGATCTGAAAGTATAAGCTTATCGGTACCCAATCGTATGCTGTCAACAACGTTTCGTTTCTTTAAGCCGATCAAGTTCATTATTTCTATGATCAAGTTACACACATACACGTCATTGTGAAAATTGAAAAAGTAGACATCAAAACGTAGAGATCTGGTAAAAACACGATTTTCGTAAACCGGGGTGAAATCAGTAATTTCTGAAGCGGTAACTATGGATTAAATGGATACGCCTTTCAAGATAATTTCGTAGTTTGTCGGTGTAACTTGCATTTACACACAGAAATACAGAGTTATCATACCAATTAAATAAAATCACTTCAAGGGTAATTTTTAAACTATGTCATCTCATTTGGTATGATAAAAGAGTACAACATGGTTTATTTCTATTTTTCACGTTATAATATATCCTATGTATAACATTTTTCACAGCAAGTTTGCTCTATGCGCGATGACACGTTTCCTTCCCAATGGCGTGTCTATTAGTATTCATGTGACCTGTGGGCGTGTATAATATACACGTCAATGCAACCGACTTTAGCCGTAAAGAAAATGACATGTAGTATACATATATGTAGATATGTATAACATCTAGACATGGATCATTTAACAGTTAACATATTAAATTTTGTACTAAATTTTTTAACAATTAACAACTGGAAAAACCTTAAAAACAACAAAGAAAAATATCGACACGCGGGATTTGAACCTGCGACCATTTTCCTAAAGCCGGGACGCTCTTCCGCTGAGCTAGTGTCGACAGGCTCGAGGCGGCGAAATTTTTCTTTGCTATATGATCGATTACGTCGATTGTACTGATCGCTAGCTATACATACGTATAGCTAGTTAAATGAGTTCATCGTTACAGATGAAATTCACGTTCATAATTTTGATCAGTACTTTCGTATTTTCTAATTATTTTTTGTTATAGCACTCACCCCGTGCTTGGGAATCTGGAAAAACCTTAAAAACAACAAAGAAAAATATCGACACGCGGGATTTGAACCTGCGGATTACTGCAATATACGTTTTTACTTCGGAACGTCTTTACTTCTGTGCGTTTGTGTGTTTGTACACAAATTTATCGGGAACTAAAAGATGTATCGTGATCATTCTTTTTGTATTTAATTACGTATACTTCACATTAGGAACTACCTATAAGTTTAATCAAAATCGATTCAGTAGTTTTTGAGATATGGATATGGTTGCACGATATTTGGAGTCGGTTTAATTTTTCAAATTCAAATATTATTTTATTTCTTTCTAAATTACAGCAAAACAAGATTTTCTTCCCCAAAGGCCTTGTTTTGTTTTACTGTGAAACCATTTTTCAATTGTATTTTTTTAAATAATACGTTCACAAGGTTTATGAGGTTTTTTTGTTTGTAGAAGAATTGAATTCGATATTTTTACTGAAAAAAATCTGAAAGAAAGTGATCTCAATCAAGATGTACAACATATATACCATAATATACAAGTGTATACTATTTTCTTTACGTCTAAAACCTGTTTTTATATCTAAAAGAGAGTTTATTATTTAGTCTATGGTTGAATTTCTGCCATAGGGTGATCGTTAATAGAAGTAGGTAGTAATAATTATTGCGTTTTTAAGATAATTTTAAGATTAATTATTTTAATACGTTTTATTTTCATTTTAATAATTTCCACGTATCGGAGATAAAATAATGACATATTGTTTTGTATGTGATCGTATTAGGCTATAAAATAATGGAAATCGAACTGGGTTTGTTACACACTATAATATAGCCTACGCAGACGACGGACTTTTCTCCGTGGTGGAGAAAAAAGTACGCTCCGCGAATAAAAACTCCGCCGCGAATTTACCTCGAACTCACCGCACACGGTGTGCGATCATTTGTTGCACAGCGCTCTAGCGCACAACGCGAACTACATTCCGCCGTATGCGTTGCTTCGCCTAGTCACCCGTGTTCTATTCTTTTCGGGGACTCCCCCGTACTTTTGTCCGGTCCCCTCTCTGCATGTCCTCGGTTATACGGGGGACTTTTTCTACTCGATACTTTTAATCTCTCGTTTGCGTTACTCGATACAGTTGTAAGAGATCTATTTTAGCGGACAAAAAAGTCCGCGGACAAAAATCCGTCGTCTGTGCAGGCTACTCAAAAGCCGAAAATTTTCTTTAATTGAATTCTCTTAAACCATTGATATAAAAAGGGAAGATACGTTACCTAGTCACAGCGCCTGGTCCTACAAAACTAGGTCCGTGGACACAGTGACAATTGGTGACAATCAATCACGCGCGGGACCTCATATCATACACTTATATTTTCCGACTGTTTTCACCATTAAACACGCATCAAAATACCTTCTTGTATATTCAGCCAGTATTATAATCACTCAAGGAAAAAACCAAGACACGCGGATTACTTTCCATTCGTAAGTACGGCTAAAACAAATTGTTTGAAAATAAGATTAAATTATTGTTTAGTTCGCCATGTTTGTGAGAGTGAGACAGTACAATACAAGTAAGCGAGAGAAACGTAGTCTGCTACGTTCGTCGCATTACTTTGCGTTAGACTGACCGAACTTAGGTTTAGCGATTGCGATGTTTGAGCGTAACATATCTTCCCCTTTTATATCAATGTCTTAAACTAAATATTCTTACTTTAGACTACACGGGAGCGTATTAGTTCAAGCCACTTTCAAATACAGGCTATCTGCCTGCCAGCCTGTTAGACAGAATATAAAGGTGAAAGGTTTCGCTAAGATTTTGGTACCATCGCCTTATTCATTCCTATCGCAATAGTATCAAAGTTTTTTTTTTTATAGCAGATGGGGCATCGGGCAGGTGGTGCACCTGATGGTAAGTGATCACTGCCGCGCATGGACAACTGCAATACCGGGGGTCTTACAGCTGCGTTGCCGGCCTTTAGCTTACCCCTATCGTATTCCGGTATAGTAGTCGGTAAACTTAAGCAAGTGTCAATAACGTTCCGCTACTCAGATACCAACGCACTACTAATATCTTCAATGTCTATAGGGGACGGTTTCCTCTTTCCCTAAAGAAAGCCACCTGCTTGATTTCTATCTTATGATATAGTTTATTTTTACATGTTTCAAACATCTGCCATTCACTGTTATCTCCTGATGCGTTAGTTTGGTACCATAGCTTTAGTTTAGTCTCTATCGTGTTCCGTGTATTTTGTACCATCGACTTGTATATTTCTGCCACAATTGCTTTATTGCTTGTACACTGGCGTTGTTTGGAGGGTGATCTCAATTTATGATTTACATTTAAACCCGCCATACGAGTCGCGATAAACTGTTAAAATCTTAAAAATTTATGGGCGGTAATTATATCTTTCCATCAGGCGATCCATCTACATGTATGCGATCTCGTGATATAAAATTATAAAGTTACGAATTGCGATTTAAATTATATGCAACCATTAACCAACAATTTCCACATATCGGAGATAAAGTTTTAAATTATTCATACAATTTTCGTAATTTGGAAATGAACTCATGCATAAATACTAATGCATTTAAATGTAAACAATTTATGTGTTAAATTTTAATATGTTATTAAAATATAATGATTCCTGATAAGAGATTATTTGATAACCGCTATAAAAATAGATTGAAATGCAAAATTTAACAAAGTAAGAGCAAGCTTGTACAATTTTGTTTCAGAATTTCTGGGGAAGTTTTAGCTAAATAATATTAATTACATTACAAAATTAACAGAATCGTTATTTAGTGATCATGGACTCAAAGACTTAGATTATGTGGTACTGGTTGATTTTATGTTGGGGTGCTATTGATATTTTTCGAGGTTAAAAAGAAGTATTTTCACGCCCGCATCCCCGAACAGGTAGGCAGAGGTACAACAAGTACATCACAACAGTCACAATTAGCCAAAGATACTTAGTCCCATAATTTGATAGCGCCAACCGGGAATTAATCCAATCCCTGACAATTTTTATCACAAAACTGTAAAAACACATATTTAATCCCCGGAAAAGACTCGGGAACTTGTGTGATCAACATCAACGATGGACCACTAGACTAGACTAGATTATTCTCGAAAATTAAATTCGTTTTATGCTGGGTTCCTATAATCATCGATCCGTCATTCGTAGCAGGAACCATTAGCAATCAATTCAATCGTTTTATTGATATACGAACCGGGCATTCGCGTAGGATGATTAGGTACTATAGAGCTTCGGTACCATTAAGGATCTTTTTTTACACGTGGGCATTATTTTTTTTATTATACTTCATTTGCCAAAGGCTTCACATCAGAGAAGAGTTTTAAAATGAAGTTTTTTAGAACTCAATGATTAATGCAATAACATGCACAAAACTCAGACATTAAAGCTGATAAAAATATTCTAATTATATTTTTGAAATTAGCATATATATGTAGTCAGCAACAGCTAAAAATTTTTCAAAAACTTAAAACACCAAAGAAAAATTTTGAAACTTCAGAATTTGAACCTACGCCCTTTCCTCAAGCCGGGTCGCTCTAACCAATTGAGCCAGTGTCGAATAGTAAAAGGGACAAAGGGACAAAATTCTTCTTAGCTATATAATCTATTCCGTGGATTATACTGATCGCTAGATATATACATGTATAACTAGTTAATTGAGTTCATTATTACAGACGAAAATCACATTATTCGATTTTCGCTTGTAACAATTGTATTATTGATCAATTTTATAAAATTTATAATCTTGATCAATACTTTCGTATTTCTAAATATATTTAGGTTTAAGCACTCAACCCCGTGCTTGGAAAAGCTTGAAAAACATAAAAACGTTGTTTTTTAAAAAACTGTTTTGTTTTAACCCTATATTACCCAGGTACCTTTTTTAGTCGCCTCTGTGGTCTAGTGGTCCAGCGTTGGCGTTGACCACATGAGATCCCGGGTTCGATTCCCGGGTCGGGCACATAAGAAAAAGTGTTTTTTCAGTTTTCTGATAAACACAAAGTTGGCCGGGATTGGAAAGTGCCCGGTTGGTGATAGGCTTGCCACCTATCACATTTGTGGGAACAAGTATCTTCGGCTAATCGTGGGTGCACTTGTTGTACCTCTGCCTACCCCTTCGGGGATATGGGCGTGAAGACACCTTTTTGAGGAAACAATCTAAATTTGCTTATTGCTAAGCATCTCGTATAAGATAAAAGAAGATTAATACGCATCACTAATGCCGTGATACTAACTACGTCTAAGAGTTTGGCAGTGTCTTGACCGGGTCCAGTACCGTTGCCTTATTTATTCCCGTCATAATTACGTCTATTTGTCGCTGTAGTGTTTCTGTTTGGATAGTAAAGTAGCCAGTAAACTTATGCACGTGGCATTCCAACCTCGTTGCATGGAAAACAACGCATTATTACCATCTTCGGTGTATGTAGACGATGGTTACCTGTTTCACGAGAAACATCAGGCTGTTTGCTATCTTATAAAACTATTTCCGCCGTGTTGGTCCCGGCCTCCTTTGTAGAATAGGCCAACTGCTGTTCTGCCAGGCAGGTCGTAAAAGGCGACCGATTAGCTATCGAGTCACTACCATCGTGGCTACTAGGTGGTAGTGTTCTGCATTGTCTTGCCCGGGTCTGGTACCACCGCCTTACCTATTCCTGCCGCAATAGCGTCAGTGCTTGTCGCTGTCGTGTTCCGGTTTGGAGGGTAAGGTAGCCGGTAAACTTATGCATGTAGAATTAGACCTCGCCACAAGATAGCAACGCACCATTAACATCTTTGGTGTCTATAGGCGATGGTTGACTCTTTCCATCAGGAGACCCATCTGCTTGTTTGCTATCTTATGATATTAAAAAAAAAATAAAAAAAATATATTTACACGAATAATAATTTATGAACTATTTATAAGGAATACTGCTCTTCCTTTCTAAAATATAAACGTTGTGGTGTATATTATCTTTTGTAACTTATTTAATTACTTTAAAAAGAGATTCAAGCTTGTAGTAAATTTTATATCACGCTCATGTGGATTTAAGTCGTGTCGTTTAATTATACTCTCAATACTAAGCGATAAAAAACTGAAGCACTAAAAGAGTTTAATAATTTTAGGGTTCTATGACAAAACTTGAAAACGGTTAAAAAATACTTCTCCAAAATATTTTGTTTAATGTTGTACAATAGCCAATGAACACGTGGATCCCCCAAAATCAGAAATAACCATCGCCTATAGAATAAAGACATTAATTGTGCATTCCCATTCATATGGCATGGAACTTATTCCCAGATATTTCATTCTAATCACTGTAATATTGTTTTCATACTACATTATTTTAGCTGTCTATATCATTCCATAATTTTTTGGAAGAAATTTCTTTGAAGAAAACCATATCACCGACTTCATTTACTGATTTATAGTGGTGACACACCGAATGACACACTTAGGATGACATTTTGTACATTTAGGATTTATTGTTTTCGTACACGTAAAAATGTTTATTAAAATATTACTTATATATTTTCAATGGTTATTGGAACGAAGTTCTTTATCGCGCGTTGTGTAAGGGGGCTAGACGGAAAAAAATCTTACGAAAAGTTGTCACGACACTTTTTTGCTATAGTAAGGTATTGTAAGCACAGAAATATCCAGCCACTTCCCTTTAGCTCGTGCATTGAAAGTGAAAGAGTCTATCTACTATTTGATTGAGTTTACTTTTTTTCTAGTGCCAAATGTTCGACGTTTATACAGAATTTCGGCTGAATGTCGAATTTCGACCATAAGTTGAATTTTGACGGACGGAAATTCGACCGGGTTCCGAAATTCGACAGGGTGTCAAAATTCGACCGTGGGTCGAAATTCGACCGGGTGCCGAAATTCGACCGCGGGTCAAAATTCGACTGGGTGCCGAAATTATACAGCTTATTGCGTATAGGCTGCACAATAGCTGTACAAGGTGTTATAGGCTGTACAAGGGCTGTTATTCGGTGCGTAAAGAAAGTATAACACTAAATATATTCTCTTGTAACTCTCTTGTACAGCTAAATGTTCTTAATAGGTGTATGAAAATAATAAAAAGTAAATTGCGAAATGTATGGTAGTGATAGCTCGCCTATTAGAAAGAGACAACAGTAACTAAGGAAACTAGTTAATTTGAAAATTTCCACGAAATTATACGTGTACCCTTTCAATGCCACTGAAAGGGTAAAATAAAAAAGTAGTAGAAGAAGTACTTCTTCGTGATGGAAAGTATTGTGGTCGAGGGTGGATAACAGTAATAATAATAATAATAATAGTTTATTAAAAAAACAATTATTTCAAAGATTGCAAGAAATTTACACTGACTTACGCTAATTAAGAACAATAATTTGGTGCATTCTAGAATTACTAGGGGTACCCAAACTAGACGGAGCCTGTAATCTGCCGTCGCCTTTATTTTTTAGCCTTAGGGCAAGTTTGTTTCATTTCTTTATACCGCTTTTTTATTTTTTTATTTCAGTAGCATCGCAAGGTAACACGTATAAGTTAGCGGAAATTTGCAAATTAACTAGTTTCTCTCGTTGAGTTATGGATTTCCGCAAAGTAACGCCAGAATATATAACTTATTAGAGAAAACTGTTTTAATTGTGTAAGACTAAAGATCTTAGTAGTGCGTTGAGACCATAACCTTTTCCAGAAATAGGACGTTGAAAAGTACACAAGCTATTGCGACAGGAATAAGTATGGAGGAGTTAGTTACGATCACGGATTAAATGGATACGCCTTTCAAGACAATTTTTTAGTTTGTCAGTGTAGCTTGCAATTACACACAGAAATACAGAGTTATGCCATTTACCGATCATATAAAATCATTTTAATGGTAATTTTATAACCTTGTCATCTTATTCGGTACGATAAAATAGTACAAATTGGTTTATTTCTATTTTTTAACATTATATTGTGTATTTCTACAGATGTATGACATTTTTGACAGTGGTAGGAGCGTTTCTTTCCTAATGGCGTGTCTATTAGTATTCATGTGGTCTGTGGCTACGATGGTAATAAGACAGTAAGTCAATCTTTTGCCTTTTCCGAATTACCTCGCAGGTAGGCAGATGGTGTGCTTTACAAAATGGGTCCAAACTGCGGAAAACAAATTTTATTTTAATCCATGTTTGTCAAGACGATATTTTAAAAATCGACGGAACTCATATCATTTAAAATATTCATTCTTGACACATTAGTTTTTACAGAATAAATATCAAGTATAACTTTTAATTAAAATGAAACGTGGCGTGTTTTACGTGTTCTTATTGGAATTTTAAACAAACGATGCTTAATCTCAGCGTTTTCTCGAGTTTTTAATCTCGATTCAAAAGATCCGCAATATTGTGTATTATTTCATTGAAAGTACCTAGACGATCGAGCGTCAGTTGCTATTTAAGTCGAGTTTCTATTAAAAATATATTAATTAAAGTTATTTAATATGAATATGTCGTTTAATGCCATCTTACGTGAATACATACATACATATCTTCACATCGAATCACTTATGGGGTGGAAGTGAGAATTGTATGCTATACAAAGGTTCGAATCATGGGATTCGAACCTTTCTTCTTCCACAATTCATAATTCTTTTCATGTAAGTAATTCGATTTTCTTTTAAATTATTATTGGTTTCAAATATGTTTTGGAAGAAACTAACACCAATAGTTTTTTAAAATATTATTTTACTCAGTTTAATATTTTAGTCAGTTCAATATATAATTAGTTTCCTATTAGTCTATTGTATTTTATGGCACCACTACCTAAATAAATAAATAATAGGCCTTTTCATCACAAAAATTTTTTGTGCGCATGCGTCAGAATCAGCCATCTTTTTCGTACTGTTTTTTGTAAACAACCATGCTAAATTGTCCGCTATCCGTGTATCAAAAATTAAAATATAAATCAAAGTTGATTAATTGTAAAAAAAGTGAAAAAAAAAGTAGTAAGTCAAAATAATCGGAAAAAAATTTTTGTACTCCATTATAATTATGTTGTCTGTACGAAAAGGAACAACAAAACGGTGTTGTTATGGAGTATGTAAAAGTGATACACGATACAAATCATTTAAAACCAATAGATTCTATTTTATAAATTTTCCAAAGCCTTGTCTTGAATATCGAAAAAAAATAATCAAATCATCAAGCAAATTACACATTAAAGCATGTGTAAAATGTGCGAAATGTGAGTTATGGGTGAAAAAATGTGGCAGAAGTGACCGAGGTTTTAGATCTATTGATAATGTTACTAAGGATACTTATATTTGCTCACTACATTTTCTTGGAGAAAGTGGTCCAACTGAACAAAACCCTGATCCTTTAAGCTATCAAGAGTTTCAACATATTGATAAATCAATTAATAACCTCTAACCTCTCAATCAGCTCACTTTTTTTCCCTTTTTGCGGACGCCCATGACATTTTAGCCACCTTTTCAATTGTTCACAATTATGAGCTTCAACTGAATCATAAATAAGTGAAGCACCATCGATGGTTTTTTCCAATAATTTATTTCTTTGTGGAGATAATAGTCCTTGTCCAGCCATTGTTGATTAAAACAGTACGAATTTTTTGAATTACCGCCGTTTCAACATGGCGGCCACGCTTGCGCTCATCTGATGATGAAAAGGCCTATTATATCTCCTCTACCTTAAGGTGGTCTGGCAGAGATCGCTCTTTAGCGATAAGACCGCCTTTGTGTACCTTTGTGTACACGTTATACCTACTATTGTTATTATAATTTGTTACATTTTTTTGGTGCGCAATAAAGTATAATCATTCATTCATTTATTCAGTTAGTTTTAAAAGTTATATTTAATAGACTTGTATTTACTAATATTGAAACAGATATATTGTAGTTTTAATGATTAATTATGATATGGAGATAGTAAAAATCTAAAATTTATGTTATAAAAGATAAGGATTAATAATATTTTAAAATTATATAAATTCGCCAAAAATAGACATTATATTACGTGGCAGTGAACGCAAATCTGGAAGCGTTACGTCACGCTGTGCTAAAACGTTATCTTGATGTTGTCATTTTCATAGAACCTACAGAGTATGTAATAATGAAGATATTACCACGGCTTGATGTCATTAGGACGCCGTGACAGTCCAGGGCGTTTTCGCGGTAATAATTAATTTTGATTCGTGAAATATTTACTATAAATGTACGTTATTAACAATAATAAATAGTTTCTTTGCTTAATATACCTAATAAGATAATTTATTAAACTGTTTTTCAAATTTAGTCAACTATTCTGAGTTGGTTGAAGAAATATCGAGTTTCAATTATTGCAAAATCGGAAAATATACTTAATAATATGAGCTCTTTCTTATAGGGCGTAGCGTAACGAAATATGTAAATGACGTGACATGTATTAGGTGGAAGGATCTTTGTAAAATTTTGCCGATGACACTAATTGTACAGCGGAAGCGAATAAGAACTTGTCCGAAATCGAAATATATGTGGAAATTGGAAAACACTTATGCGACGACTTATACGTAGTTCACAATAAAACAACATTTAAACGTTTTATACTGAGTTAGGTCTATTTGAGACAAATATAATATTTATTTTGAGAACAATATATATTTAGTTTATTTATGCAACCATAATATTCTTTTGTACACCAAGTCTACTCACTTGATTTTTTCCTATCTCCTTTTACGGGTTGGCTAGAATAATCCTCTTTAAGTAGAGATAATCTCGCCCATTGTACTTATGTTTATTTTTTTCCTAATTCTGCTGTTCTCTGTGTACAATAAAGTATTAAATATATAAATAAATATAATTGCCCGAAGTTGGTATTGTAAAGCATTAAGTATGTTAAGATTAGTTAATGGTTAAAAATGTTTACTCTGTTTGTAGTGCGAATTTTTAGGGCTCCAAAGTCAAATACAAAACCCAATATAGTTTCGCAATGTCTATCTATCCGTCCATCCGCAGCTTAGCTTAGAGATCGTTAGGACTAGAAATTGTAACGTATTCGACACGGCAACAAAGTAGTAACATAAAATCTTGAAAAATATTTTTTTATAGTAACCTCTCTGTGCATGTAATGTGGGTATGTTATTTTTTCTCGCGTGCCCAATAATGTGGGGCACCGTTGGATAAGATTTTAAAAAATATTAAGGGTTTGAGTAAACATTTTTATACCTTTCGCTTAAATAAATCATTTATGACATTTTAAACTTTAAAGTGCTAATTTTTGTTAGAGCCAAATGTTTCCCCTGTCTGCTAGCCAAAATGCCAAGAAAAAAACACAGTACATTATGTACACCAAGTAGTTTATATAATGAAATTAAAAGGAAATCTATCGCGGCTAAGTAGGCTTTACATGATTACGAGTAAAAGTTGACCAACTTATAAAATGTGCTTGGAGAAGTTTTTATAGGCAGTGAACCCGTGGTGCCGATATAGGTTAGACAACCTAACCTATTCTGGTTAGATTTTCATAACATGAAGTAATAAAAAAACTTCTTAATGCACAATATTGAGATGGGCAACTACGGAACCCTCCATTGCGTGTGGCCCGACACGCGCTTGGCCAGTTTTTTTATATAGTATCTGTAAACATACGAGCGATTTGGTAACCTGACGGAAAACAACACACTGCGCATGGACATTTGCAACAAAAAAGCTAGTTGCCAAGGAGATGCCGGATTCTGAAAACTGGATTGATCTCTTTAAAATCAAAACTACGTGGAAAAAATATGTGTGGTAAGCTGTCCCAGAAATAGTCAGTTCGCATAAAGCAGGAACGAGCAAATCGAACTTTTTCTAGAAATTGGATAAGTTCTTGTCGGGAAAAAATTCAATATCCGAGAGCACAAAATGCCTTGGAAGAATTTGTTGCCTCCCGTCCAGCTGATTTCTTCAAGAAGGGCATCCATAAGCTACCAATGCGTTGTCAAAGATGCATTGATTGCATGGGTGATTACTTTGATTAATAGAAATAAAAAATATAGAAAAAAATACGCTTCATTTATTTCATGAAAAACGACAATTTTATAGGTATAGAACTATTATTATACAATGACGACATTTTACATTCGGCGTAAGGCTTTTTCTAAAATGTTTTTACCTTTGAAATTTGACGAAGCCATTTTTAGCCAATACGGACGAATTATAGAATGTGCATGTGACATATACATTTCTGATTAAATTCATTGCGGATTCCAAGACAGCTTAGCTTTCCTCATGGCACACTGAGCTCGCAAATCAGTGGTCACGAGGAGGTTGCTGCTATTGGTTCTGGTTAGTAGAAGTACTGTGGTAGGACCAAGATGTGAGCCCATTATCCTTTAAGAGGCGATAGCTATTTCTTTCCATTAGGAGAATCATCTGCTTATTAGCTATAAAACGTTTAATTACTATTTTGCACTAAATTTTTTCGAGTGTAAATTATATATAATATAACAAAAATGAAATATCATTTATTTAAACCATGAAAATTCAATTTGTCGTTTAACAACATTGCTCAAAAAAATTGAAGCCATAAAATGTTAGCCGTATCCAGATATATTCAAACATTTGAACCAAATATGAAAGCTCGGAAAAAATATCGAGATATGAATGAAAATGGCTTTTCGATCGCGCATTTGTTTGTAGTAGATTGGAATTCGGAATGTTGAAACTGTTGGAATACATTCTTTTTGCAAGTTGTAATGTAAACACGTCATCGGCTTAGTGATTAAACTGTGCAATTAGAATCTTCCATATGTTGATCCGGGCTCCTTTTCGATGAATAATTACCGCAAGGCATCTCAAGAGCATTCTTTTACTGCTACTTCTACTCTTGAAGTGAGAGTGAGAAACGAGAGAAGGCTAGTACATGTCACTAACACGATGTTATATCGTCTCGATTGGATTTTGGTACTAGGGTTACTTACATCGCCTCGATTTGATTTTGGTACTAGTGTTACTTACAGTCTCGATTGGATTTTGGTACCACTGACTTACCTGCTTGGAAGAATCATCTGCTTGTTTGCTGACATATGCAATAATTTGAAAATGACAGAAACACGGAGCGTAAGTAAAAATTTCAATGCTTAGTTATCGTAATCAAGCATAGAAAGAGATAGTCGTTCAACAAGCGCAGCTGGTTCCTAGATATTAAATATTTAATTAACATTAACGGCAATAATAACCAGCTTTTCCCCTATGTTGATCTAGCTACTGCCCTGAGCTGGTCCGGATTTCTTTGAAAAAAAAGACCATCTGTCGTTCTGTCAGGCATTTATTAAGAAGCAAACGATTGGCACCCATCGTGGCGATGAGGTGGTAGAGTTCCGCATCGTTTCGCCCGAGTCTGGTACCATCGCCTTACCTATTTCTGCCGCAATAGCGACGGTGCTTGTCAGTATTGTGTTCCGGTTTGAAGAGTAAGATAGCCGGTAAACATTTGCACGTGGCATTAACAACTCGCCATATAAATAGCAACGCACCATTAACATTTTTGGTGTCTATAGACGATGGTTGTCTCTTTCCATCAGGAGACCCATCTACTTGTTTCCAATTTTGATATAAAAAAGGCTTCGTTACTTTGTTCGCGTGACCCAAAATATTACTTCTTTTTGGTTAGTCGGGTAGCCGGGGCGAAGTTCAGTTCTCACCCATCTGCTTTTCATGTGCGAAGTTAGATTATAAAAATAGAAAGCCTTTTTTAATAATGAACTGTTCAAACGCCACCAAAAAAGTGGAGCTGTTAATCGAGGAAGCATTAAAAGCCAGCAGTGTAAAAATAAAACATCCAAACTGTCTAGTAACACCCAATATGCGTTCAAGATTCACAAAATGTTACACGCTCAGTTTCCATACAAATAGATGAACTCATTTCGACCCCGATATTTATATATGTATGTAACCCTGCATTAGATCTGTCCAAACGGGAAGTGTACGGAGGGTATAAAGGGTATAAAACAAAAAAGGATTTTCAATATGGGTTCATAAATGACTAAGTTCTGATATAAGAAACAAAAAAAAAACATCCAAATTGAGAATTCCCTCTGTTTTGGGAATTCAGTTGAAAAATTGGGTAATTTAACCGAAAACTAGAGCTCAGGAGCAAGAATTATAAAGTTATCTCGCAGCGTTCCAGTCGTTATAACGGATACTGTAACGTAGTCATGATTTGTGTGAGTTTTATCGTTCGCTATCTGATTTCCGCAGTTAATCATGGCTTAAGAGTATTATAAAGCTGCAGAGCGGGACTTTCCTTTATACTTTATGATTTTTGTCAGAAATAGTCGGAAGGTATTTACTATTTTGTCACTTTAAACAGAAGAACAGAAATAGTCGGAAGGTATTTACTATTTTGTCACGTCGTTGATTATTTCAAATTAAAATAACTGTGCAGTTATTTTAATTTGAAATAATCAACGATGTGGTTTTTCATCTGACAATATCAACCAACTGCCTGTCAAGCCGCCATTTTGACGTGGTCTGTCAATCGCAACAAAACGCCCGTGCTAGAGGTGCGCAGAATGTGTCACTGAATTGAAAAGATATGAACATATCTTTTAATCACTGCGAAGTATATCACTCTTTTAGTTCAGTAGTTCATCTAGTCTAATGGCTTGAGTCGCTATTATTTCTCAGTACATTGATTTTCCTTCATTTGTTGATCAAACTAAGTAGAGTGTAATGAATCTTATGATTTCTGCGAACGAGATAAACGTTGAAGCGATAGTAAAACAATTTTAAAATAAAGTATATTTTTTTATTCGTACTATTAGATACGTTTACTAATGAAAGATTTAAGTTCTTACTAAAATAGTGTTTACAATTGCCGAATACAGCAAAATGTCTCTTATGGCCTTAACTTTAAGCTGACTTTTCTAAACTTTTATTTTTCATTGTAATTTTTGATTTTAGATAAATTCAAACAAACATTATGACATTTTATGCATTGCGTTTATAATAATTGAAGATCAAAACTACCTTCATGCGTAATAAGCAATGAATGCCTATAATTAAAGAATTAATTTTATCGCTCTTCGCAAGTATGTATGTGCGTTATACAAGAAAATGCGAGTAAGATAGTTAACTGGTATCAAGTTCAGCCGGGCCGAGATTGTGTCTGCTATGTCACTCCCGTCGTCGTATGATCGACAATCTTCGACTCTCGTAATCGTTTCGTTCGCGGTGAACTACGCGAACTAGAGATATAGATAAATTGAAACTGAACTAGTGAAGGATGAACTAAACGCAACTGAAGTAGTCCATTTGAAGGATTCATTCGCGAACTACACATTACTACCATGCTAGTCCTTATTTGTTATACCTCGAGTTGTGTAGTTTTATTTTTCGGTGCAACTTCACCCGGGTTCCACAACCTTACCTATACCTGCCGCAATAGCTTCAATGCTTGTCACTGTCGTGTTCCGGTTTGTAGAGTTAAGATAAACAGATATAAAAATAAGATAAACATAGAATTAAGATAAGCTGGTAAACTTATGCATGAGGCATTAGCCCTCGCCACAAGATAGCAACGCACCATTATCAGCTTTGGTGTTTATAGGCGATGGCCTGATTCTTTTCATCAGGAGATCAGATCAGGAGAGAGCTTGTTTTGCTATCTTATGATACAAAAAATATATTTCTATACCTTATACTAAGGAGAAAGTAAAACTTTATTTGGTATTAATATTTCAATCTATTGGTTTCAACCTTAAAGTTTTGTTGTATTTCTCTTTCAATAACTTTTTTAACACCGATTATTTGTGATCTCCACAGATTCTACACATACTCCACAATCGTAGAAATCGTTATGTGTGGCACATCAATAAGGGGCAGTTATACGTCCATGAAGTACAATATTAATTATATGAAAGTTTAACTTAAAATCGTTTAATGGTTCGTATCGACTAAACTTCATGAGTGTGAGCTGTACAAAACCATTTATAAAATGTACAAAGTATAGATATGTTTGTTAGGAATCTATATCATAGAAATTTGATGTGCGCATTCGTTGGTAATATATACTCTAATATCACGTTAAATATTTTAGTTTAATAAATAATGTGGTGTCATTAGTTATCTTGTACGATTTAACTGCGTAATGTTATATTATTGATGGTAATTAAGTTACCTACTAGTTATTTATGTCATAACGTCGATTTATCGCACAATAATGAAGTTATTGCTTTGTGAATATTCGTGCTGTATGAGAAACATATTTACAAGTTAAATTACATGTTAAAATCTTATTATATTAATGTATCCTAATCATCGACATAGAATACCTCTAGACTCGTAACTTCAAACAAAATGACTTTCATAAACGGCCCCACGACGTTTGTTTTCTTTAAACAGCTAGTTTATTTTTTATTACCATCAAGTAATAATGATTGGCGTTATGATCAATGCTCGTCCCTGATTGGATAAACATCGCATTGTTATATTCAAATCAGTAGTGCATGAAATTTAAAATAAGAACAACAATTTGACCGCCTGAAAAAGTTGTTAGGGAGGGTGCTATATGAAAGGTAGCAATGAAAGATTTGACTTAATTTTTTAACCACTCGATTTTCAATATTTTACGTTTTTTAATATGTACTTAAAACTGCTAAAAATCGAATTAAGTTTTGTGACATACAGCTTTTTAATTATAAAAATTTTGCCATTTACAACAAATTTTATTTATTTAATATATTTATTACACAAAATGTACAAAAGGTGAACTTAACGCCTGAAGACATTTTCTACCTGTTAACCTTAAAGTTGTAATCATATATTCTAGATTGAAATATACAGGGTAACCTCTTAAACACCAGCAACCTCGCAGGACTAGGTAGCTAACATTATATACAACAATATTTGTTTTACGACTTTTGATCATTTGTTGGATTTTACTTTCATACAAAAATTAATATGAATTACATTTTTCGCTTGAACGTTCTTAATTCTATGTGCATCGCAAAGATTAAGAGGTAGGAAAGTACTATTATTACTACTAGCAGCGCATCCGAATGAAGAATTAGAAATATCACGACAGGACAATGAAAACTTAAAAAATCATTTTTATTTAATGTATTGAGTTACGTCAAAAGTCATAAAACAAATGTTGTTATTTATAATGTTAGGTATCTAGTCCTGCGAGCTTGCTGGTGTTTTAGATGTAACCCTATATTTATTGAGGGAACCTCTTGAATATGATTTGGAAGATAATTCCAGAGACATATTGCTGTAAGCGTAAAAGATTCTAAATAACTTTCTGTGTTGTGAACTGGGACCAAAAGGGCATTAGTGTATATAGAGCACTCAATACGACCCTGGGTATAAAAGTAATGAAACCGTTCACGTAAATATGATGGAGAGAAAAGGTCATGCGTATTTAAAAAAGCAATATAATAACATGATCGTTCCGACGGTTACGCAAGTCCAACCATTTTAATTGAGATCGAAACTGACTTGCGTGACCAAAACCTAACAAATCTTCTTCATATTTTTAAAATAACTTTAAGACTTCAAGTTTTTCAAATCATATTTTAAGAAACTGGTCAAATAACATATTATATATAAACTACTTTTTACATTTTTCACTATTATCCTGACTGATACTGTAATAACACTGTATGCCTTCTTTTATACAGCCTACGTTTATATGTATAAAAAAGGCAATGTTATGAAAATTTATTTGCTACATCTAAAAATGACAGAATAAATTCTAAGAGCAACTTTTTATGTTCCGCAAGTCATTTTACCGAGAATCATAACACGTTCCGTTATAACAGTATCTAAATATTTTCTAATATAATTTGGAAAAAGAAGCGTAGAGGAAGAATCATTTATCTTCCAAGATTTTTACAAATAAAAAGAGAAAGTGTGCTTATTTCCAAAAGTAAGAAGTTATACTCCTTTATTGGCACAAAACAATAACGTTTTTTTTTTATTTTTATTGATACAAAACACACGTTGCGTATAAAAGAATAGAATAAATATTTGGAGGAAGATTTATCAAGTAGCTTCATGCTGCAAATTTTATGTCACAATGTGCGCTCATATATACAGATTGACTAATTAAATATTGTACACGGAAGGTATTTAGCCCTTGATTCTGATACCGAATATGAAAAAAAAGATTTAATAATAATAATCATAAACATTTATTTGAGACCAACCACAGTATCTAAATAAAAAAACAATACTTTTTTTAAAACAAAACAAAACACTAACAATCGTAAATATATATAACTAAAAGAATAAATACACTTTTTTATGATTCATCGTTTGTGGTGTGATGTCTCAAAATGGCGTGCTAGTCAGCTTTAGTTGAGTTTTAAGACTCAACACTGATATTCTGTAGCACCCATATAGACGCCATAGCGAGTGGCAAGAAGTAATAAAGAAAAATCAAACAACTGAGTACTTCATTGTTATTCCGCTCTTCTGAAGATGCTTCAGTTACAAAGTGATACGTGCATTGAGTACATACTTTGTGTATTACATACCTTTTACTTTACGTTACGTTGTCTTTGCTATGACGCGGAAGAAAGTTTGGTGGACGTGGGTTGACTATTGTGTCGCTATGGTCTCCTTTCATTTTCAGGTCATGGATAAGTTTGCCCCATTTCTTACACTACCTTTTTTTCGGTTGCATAACAGCAGTTACATATAAGATTTCATGGAAATTTTGTAAATTATATTAATTGATTTAATTTTTAAATAATGGATTTCCGCAAAGTGGCGCCTAAATCTATAATAGATATGTATGTACGGACTCCCACTCCCACGCATGGATACCTTTATGATAAATTACTCAACCGGTTTCACTTTTTAAGCATTTTCAGGATGTAATATACTTAACTTACTGGTTAAGGATATAATCTACTTAATTCACTGATTAAGGATGGTTAGGGATGGACTGACTTACTGGTTAGGGATGCAATATACTTAACTTAGTGGTTAAGGATATAATATACTTAATTCACTGATTAAGGATGCAATATACTTAACTTACTGGTTAAGGATATAATATACTTAACTATCTGGTTAAGAATGTAATATACTTAACTTACTGGTTAAGGATATAATCTACTTAATTCACTGATTAAGGATGGTTAGGGATGGACTGACTTACTGGTTAGGGATGCAATATACTTAACTTAGTGGTTAAGGATATAATATACTTAATTCACTGATTAAGGATGCAATATACTTAACTTACTGGTTAAGGATATAATATACTTAACTATCTGGTTAAGAATGTAATATACTTAACTTACTGGTTAAGAATGAAATATACTTAATTTACTGGTTAAGAATGTAATATACTTAACTTATTGGTTAAGGATGTAATATACTTAACTTAGTGGTTAAGGATGTAATATACTTAACTTACTTGTTAAGGATGCAATATACTTAACTTACTGGTTAAGTATATTATCCTGAAGATGCTTAAAAAGTGAAACCGGTTGACTAGTATATCAAAAATATATATGTTGTGAAGTGAAATCAATGTGAAAGTGCATTGTTATTTGTGTCTAACAGAAATGGAATTTCACTCACTCTTACCAGTCAACTCGTATTCACTAGTAGTATTTAACAAGTTTGGCCAATCATTCGCCTTTTATGAACTGCCTGGCAGAATGGCAGATGTAAAAAAAGTATCTTCACGTCCGTATCCGCGAAGTGTAGGCAGAGGTACAAGAATGGCACCGAGTGCCGCGCGAGTGGCACGATTAGCCGAAGATACCCGGTCCCAGAAATGTGATAGGTGGCAAGCCTATCGACATTGTTTTTATCAGAAAACTGTAAAACATATTTTGTCAATTGCCCGATCCGGAAATCGAACCCGGACCTCATGTGGTCAACTCTAACGTCGGACCACTAGTCCACAAAGATGATATGGCAGATGAACTTTACTTCAAAATGAGTGTGTACTAAGTTAATGCGTATCCCGTATTGATCCGAGCTTCTTGAAAAATAAAACATCTGCCATTCTGCCAGGTAGATCGTAAGAAGCCGAACGATTTGCTATACGTGTTACTAGCATCGTGACTACTGGTTGGTAAAGTTCCGCAAAGTCTAGCCCAAGTATTTAGTATCGCCTCCTTGCCTTTTCCTGTCGCTATAGCGTCAATGCTTGTCATTGTCCTGTTCCAGTTTGGAGGGTAAGGTAGCCGATAAATTTATACAAGTGGCATTGCCACTCCGCTATACGGATAGCAATGCACTATTAACATATTTAGTGTCTATGCCATCTGCTTGTTTGCTATCTTATAATATAAATAAAGTATCCTCAGAAACATGTAGTTTAGATCAGTGTTCCGCAAACTTTTTGTGCTCAAGGTACATCTAGGAAAACTAAAATTATTGGAGGTACACTACAAATTAAAAGTTCGTTTTTAAGTAATATTAATCAACAATTATTCTTAATCAACAAACCCAAACTTTAAATTTCAGAAAAGGTATTTAATGCGAAACATTGTGTAGGCTGCTCTCATTTCTTCGTCGGTCGTCCTGAGGCGTTCCCTTTTTTCGAAAGAGTCGAAAATCCTCATTCACTCAAATAGGTCGTTGCAAATGGCAAAAGCATTGCAATAGCATTCTTTGAAAGCAGAAGATATTGCATTCGCTCGCGTGATTTATGTAGGTATTTTACTTACCCTTACTGACTTACTAAAATATTTTTATAAGATAACCTTATTTTTCCGCGGCACACCAACTCATCATCAAGGTACACCAGTGTGCCGCGGTACACACTTTGCGGAACACTGGTTTAGATAATCATACGTGTGTGTGTATGTGTGTGTGTGTATGTGTGTGTTTCCATGCGTATATGTGTGTGTATTTATATGCGCACTTAAGAATATATGCTCCTTTGATAGAACAAAACAATAAATAGTTTTTATTTTTATCGATATAAAACAAATAACCGAAGGGAGATTTATTAACTAACTTAAGCAATGCTGCGATGTTTCGTATCGCTGTGTGCGTGTACATCTATACAAAGTTAAAACTTGGACAAATGCAACTTTAAACTCGGGTAAAAAAATATTTGTTTAATAATTCAAGTTCGTTTTATTATATTGTATCCATCTGTTCCTTTAATCTATAAATATATATGTATTGTCTGCAAAAGTTTAAGCTCACTAACTACTTTCGTAGATAGGTTAGGTTAGGTTACTCTTACGGCCCGGCCACAGCTCGCGCGGCGCGACCGGAGCGGGCGGCGGCGCGAATTGCGGCGCGGCGAGCGGTAACAAATGTAGGAAACTGTATGAAGTATGCCACAGCTACCGGCGACGCGAATTGTCGGCGTTCCGGACAGACTCGTACTATTAATACGCGATTATTGTCAAACCGCCAATTTAGATTTCGAGTAGAGGGCACCTTGTCTTCCCCCCGACCGTTAAAGGCGGGAGTACCACAGGGATCCGTCCTCTCTCCACACCTATTCTGTTTTTACACCCACGACATTCCCAGAACTCCTGACGTAGAGCTAGCCCTCTACGCAGACGACACCGCCCTATACACGTCAGCCTGTACTCCCAAGATAACCTCAATGAGATTACAGGCGGCAGCCACCACACTAGGGGAATGGTTTAGGAAATGGCGTATAGAGGTAAACCCCGATAAAAGTGCCGCAGTGTTCTTTCACAAAAGTAGTAATATAACTTCAGGTAGTCGCTCCCTGAAGCCAAATAATCGATTAAAATCAATTACAATGTTCGACAAAATAATCCCGTGGCAACCCACAGTAAAATATCTAGGAGTCACACTAGACGCACAAATGACATTCAAATCTCACATTGAAAACGTCAGGGCAAAGGCGAATTTCATATTAAGTCGCCTTTACTATCTTCTAAACAGAAAAAGTAAAATGTCACTTAGACACAAAGTGACACTTTATAAAACTGTAATTAGGCCAGTGTTGTCATACGCCAGTATAGTGTTTGCCCACACTCGCCCGAAACTTATACATCGCCTACAAGTCATACAAAATAAATTCATGCGTATTGCTACCTGCTATGCTATGGTACGTTCGTAACATAGATCTGCACAGAGACCTAGAATTACCGACGCTACAAAAACACTTCAAAGAGACGTCAGCACGTCACTTTGAAAAAGCGATGAGACACCCAAACCCTCTGGTGAAAACCGCGGCAGACTACGTCGCGGCCGCGGTCGCCGATCACAAATACAGAAGGCCACGTCACGTCCTATCCGATCCTGACGATCCCATCACTATTTACACTTCACAATTCACACGCACACGAACGCGCCAAAGTCGCCGCCGGCGGCGACTCGGCCCATTGTTTCGGCCCGCCAACACTCGAGACTCCGGTCAAGAGCCGTTGGCGAGCCGAAATCCTGATGCCACTTACTCTCTCACCAATCGTCAAGATACTGCCCTAAGCCGAGGTTCGGTCTCACAGGAGACACCCTTAGGGCGGGCTCTTAGCCCACCTAACTTAAATTCTGGCTGAGCACTTTGCTCGCCCCAAAAGCCCGGTTTCGCAGTGAAGGTCATTTGGACCAACTGCTTAAGTTCATTTCGAAAAAAAAAAAAAAAAAAAGCGGCGCGGAAAAACGTGCGACCGGCCGCGCGGTGTGATGAGCGAATAAAACAAAAGAGTACTTTTGTTTTATTCACTAGTAAGCCAGGGTTGGAATCAGAATAACACAAAATTATTACCAATGTAAATTATATAGATACTATATTTTATTAAAATTTTTACTACTATTTTTAGCCTCCGACACAAAAACGAGGGTTGTTATAAGTTTCAGAGGCGTATCTGTGTATCGTGCATCGTAGCGCCCTGGTGGATGGTCCAATTTAGTTGCGACTTTTTTTACTTGAAAGCCCTATTTCGCGAGATGGTTTTTAGCTATGATTCAATAGAATCTGTGCAGCCGTTGCAAGCTCACCAGCTCTTTTCAACTTGATGAAAGAAATTTAGCAACTTGTAAAGGCTTTATCGATGCTAAATTTTGTATTTTATTACTTCAATTATATTGCAATGACATGGTGACCTAGACCTAATGCTACAATATCTTCATTTGAAGATATCAGCTTTTATTTAACTAGCAATATTTGTATGTAAAAAAAACTTATGAGGTGTCAAGGGACACCCGGATGGAACGAAGTTCCTTTTATTATTATTTACAAAAAACCAGTATACACCCAACAAAAATAATCGCCGCGACACCACACTTTTCAATGCGAAATAGAATTACGGCACCCGGTCGAATTTCGGCACCCGGTCGAATTTCGGCACCCGGTCGAATTTCGACCCACGGTCGAATATCGGCACCCGGTTGAATTTTGACCCACGGTCGAATTTCGGCACCCGGTCGAATTTCACCCACGGTCGAATTTCTTGACCCGGTCGAAATTCGACCGGCGGTCTAAACTCGACAACCGATCGAAATTCGACACTCGGTCAAATTTCGACACTCGTTCGAAATTCGACTGTCCGTCGAAATTCAACTTTATCAAACATCAAAAACGATAATAGTTACTAAAAATTGCACGGAAAATGTCTACATTGCCATACGTTAAAAAAATGGGTGCGTGTACTTAAATACGCGGGTGAGAGGTTCTACTTCTTTGGGGTCATTAAAAAATAGTGGCCGCGTTTCCGATCCGGTAGTAGCTTTTAAAAAATATGTTGACGTGTCAAAATAACTTGTCAAAAGTTTTATTGAATAAAGTACTTCTGATTTCTGATTTCTGATAGATTTTAATTGCATGCAAATACTTAATTACATTAAAATAATAAAAGGACTGGAATAGGATAGTCAAGGATTTCGGGACTTAATGAGCAATTTAGCGGACAACCTGTAACTTTTACGTTACGGTAATGCGCGTGCATCTTAAAATTTCACTCGCTGCCTAAAGAAATATTACGTGCCTAAAGAAATATAATTTCAAAAATCCTGAATGGAGGGATCAATGATAAGGTAATATATGTAAGTATCAACATTAATGGTATTTTTGCGTACAATCCTAACGTTACGATAATATTTACTACGCTTCAAAAGAATATAGTAAAAATAGTATTACAAAATCCGACCCTGGTACTAGCTAGTATAGGTGTGACAGCTCAGAGCGGCACGCCGCCGCGGTCGCAATAAGTCGAGCTGTGGCATACCCAGATGATCGCGCAACTCACCGCGCCGCATTTCGCGTCGCGCCGCGGGTAGCTGTGGCCGGTTGGTTAGGCTGAGAGAATGAACTTTTATTTCATACACATTTGAGATTTTCACAAGTTATTGTATCCTTCTGTTTCTATAATCTATAAATATAAATGTAATGTCTGCAAAAGTTTAAGCTCAGTAACTACTTTCGTAGATAGGTTAGGATGAGAGAATGAACTTTTATTTTATACACATTTGAGATTTTCACAACAAGTACTTTCATTTGATGAGATTTGTATGAAATTTTCTAATTTGCCTCCAACAAGAAGAGCCAATGCTTAAAATGAATTTATTTACGTTTCCTGTTTTGGTGAGCGACTTGCATATTATGTATACCAAATTTAAACACAATCAGTAGTTTCAAAGTAAAGTGAGTGTGACAGATAGGTGGACAGACAGTTACAGATAAATCGGCAGTCTGTCACACGCGCGATTTCTATAGGGATTAATTTTTTTCTTTCGAGGTACGAAACCCTATCTAAATAAAATTATCTCAAACTAGCTGACCCGGCAAACGTTCTGCCTTTTTAACTACTTTTTTTTTCTATATTTTCTCACCTTTTAAACCTTCCCTGCAGGCTTAGGATAAACACTACGAGATTCGTCTCGATCGAGAAAGTGACGTTTGCTCGACTTTTGTTTGATAAAATGACACAAAACCTTTGTTAGAGTTCGATCGGTAAAATAACTACCATTGAGTAATAATGATCATTTTCTCTTTCTTTGGAGTATCATATCGAATCAAGTGTCAATGCGTTAGCAAATAGAGAAAATAACATAAATGTCGAGAAAACGGGTCGATAAAATTTTATCGTGTTGCTTATCTTAAGCCTGCTGGACTTCAACAATTAATTCAAAACCAAAATTAGCCACATCGGTTCAGCCGTTTTCGAGTTTTAGAGAGACTAACGAACAGCAATTGATTTTTATATATAAGAAGATTGCCTGTTCTAGTACAACACCTGTTTAGATTTAGAATTAAGGTCCAAGTCCAGGTGCAAAAAAAATTGTTACAAGGATTTTTTCTAGCAAAAGATCTTAGTAGAGCAGCCCAGAGCCTTGAAAGCTGAAACGGTTTTAAAAGCTTGAAACTAGTTTTTCAATATTTTTTTATAAATCGAATAATAATCAAATAAAAATAATCGAATAATAAATCAGTGAATTTTATGAAATAAATTTTAATCGGCAATCATGTCAAACCTTCGAATTTCACCCTCATTATCGTAATGATCCAATTAGAGTACGAGGCGCAAGGCATTTTTTGCCCCTCGCAATTATTTTGTAGATTCAATTATCTGCGAGTTTTATTCAAACCGATTTAATTTTGGAACCTTCAAGAAAACGCTTATATATTTTTAAAACATCGTAAGCGCAATACCTGACCTGTAGAGATTAAGATAGCTGTGGAAATTAGTGATTACTTACCGTCGCCTGTTTGCCAGTTTGTTGTTTTATTGTTTTTTTTTTCGTTATTTATTGATTTCTAGTTGATTTGATCTATATTTTTAATGGAACTTGGTACAAAATAATTTCTAAGAAATAGACTTGATGACTGGAAAAGAATTATTAGTTGGATAATTGCACTGATAAGTACACAGAGTCAGCATTTACCTACTCCCTCGATGTGAGATAGATCTGTATTAAGTCTATGGTTACATCATTAAAAGGTATTTTGCGCGTTTGCCTCTGAAAATCACCTTTTGTTGTGTCTCCT
Source organism: Apodemia mormo (assembly GCA_036924255.1). Lineage (NCBI taxonomy): Eukaryota > Metazoa > Arthropoda > Insecta > Lepidoptera > Riodinidae > Apodemia > Apodemia mormo. Next base: position 40,106,044 of record JAUPFN010000005.1, on the reverse strand, counting down.
CGTTTAGAAAATACTTTGTAGAAACCTCAGCCAGTTTTAGAATACTTGTAAAAACTTCAGCCAGTTTTGGAATACTTGGATCGGTTCGTGGTCGATAGTAATCGATATATCGAGTGAGGTTCAGTTCCCTGGTCACTCTGAAGGTAAGGCTAAAATTGGCCTGAAAAGAGCTAGGTATAATCAGCAGGACAAGGAAGTATTACATGCCGGCCAATCGCTTATAGTTTTATAAAGTACAAATCTGGTCTTACATGGAGGACTGCTTTCATTTATGTGCAGAGTTTCCCAGTGCCAGCTCTTTTTCTTTTGGTCGCATTTAGCATGGAGCAGCTGGAATCGTCAATAAAAGGACTATTTCTGATCAGCTTGATTCTTAAGCGTTGCGTAGAAATGTAGGTTCGTTCTGTATTTTTTATCGCATCTATCTTGGGGAGTGCTCTGAGGAACTATTTACATTAACAGTCTTCATCATCTTGATGCCTAGAATTCCATAACTCTGCGATTCTCATGGTACTTTTTGCCACACACTCCTCTGTAGAACCAATTGTTAGTGGGATTTTCCGAACAGATACGATTTTAGGACGTTCAAGAAAAGAACTTATTTATTCTTAAAAAGCCGGCCATGTAATTTCAAGATTTCTGATAGTGTCGTTGGCATGGGTGGCGGTAATGACATACCATCAGATAAACCTCCTCACCGTTTATCATATCTATATAAATTATAACGAATCGCAACATGTATTGCTAAGCGCAAAATTTGAGAATGGCTGAACCAATTCAGCTAATTTTTTTTGAAATATTCTTTGTAGTCCTAGGAAGGTTTTTTATACAAAATAATATAGAAATAATTTATTTTATTATACAAATAGTTCTTTTAGTTGTCAAATATTTAACGTTCATAAATCTGTCCTAAGGCGGTACGAAGATCGCCGGTTCAACTAAATTTCTATAAAAAAGGTTATACGAAATGTAAAAAGCAAAAAAATGTGGTATTGTCAAATGCTATCCGTATCAGTTGTGGCAGATTCGGGCTTGAGCTAGCTAACTTTCCATAATGGAGGTCAAAATCCAGTTCTGACAAAACATAAAGAGATAGCAAGCTAAATTCATAATAGAAATGTGAAACGGCCGATATAACAGCCGTCATATTGCTCATGAATTAGAAATAATAGAATGTGATAAGTTTGTCCGACAGACCAGTCAATATATTTTGTTATACCAACGTACTTGTATACCTATCTATACTATATCAAAAGAAAACATTTGTATTTTTGTACGTAACGAATAAATTTATCTTAAAAATTCTTTTAGCATTAGAAAGTTGTACTATCCTAGAGTGACATAGGTTACTTTTTAATCGACTCAGCAAACGGATGTAATGATTTTGGGTCACGTGAACGATGTTGCGAGTAAAAGCTGGTTGTATATAAGTACATAATGTTATTATGTAAAAGTCGAGATTGTATTTTTAACATTTTTTCCAACAAATTTAAATAGAGTGTGCGTAACTGAAATAGAAGACACAGATTTTTTTTTATTTCATTAGATAGCAAAATAGGCAGATAGCTCTTCTAAATGAAAGAGAATCCATTGCCTAGAAACACCAAAGATTTTAATGGTGCGTTGCTATCCGTGTGGCGGAATGGCAATGCCACATGCATAAGTCTACCGGCTATCTTACCCTCCAAACAGGAGCTCTACAATGACAAGTATTGATGTTATTGCGGTAGGAATCGCTAAGGTGGTGGTGGTACGGCGAGACGTTGTGGAACTATACCACCTAATAGTCACGATGATAGTGACATGTATAGCCAATCAGTCACCTTTTACGACCTACCTGGCAGAACGGCAGTTGTGACTAGTGTTAGTTAGTTATTTGTTATTTTTGTTATCAACATTCTTTTTATTTAGTGTTCACTTTATGAGGTACCAGGGTCTTTAGCCTCGCTACCTCAGAAGTGTATAGTGCTACTGAGATAGCTTCTTTGGGTCGTTCTCGACTCTAGAAATCTCGCTAGTAATTTGGATTTTGATCGTGGTGTGCTAACATCCCGTGTTTCGAAGGACCACGAAAAGATATCAGTCACCCTTATCCCAAGAAACAAGGTAACTATAGTCTTCACACGTGACACTCCAAAGGATGGTCAGTAAATGCGATTACAAGGAGCGGCATCTATCTGGCTCACCGTTTATCTGGTAAATCATGGTAAAGTATTTTTTAAATCCCTATGAAAATTTTATGTTAAATCCTCTTTTTGCTACATAAAACTGTAATCTGGAAGAGTAAGAACTGGTTGCCATTGCGGCTGCTGCTTACTGTTACCTACGACACAAGGTAAGAACTGCAAGACATATCGCACACTATATATTAGCCATAGATAGAATAATAGTCAGTAAGTAAATATTGTATTTGTATTATTATCAATATTATTACTATGATATACTAGATCTATGTAGCACCATGTACTTTACTATACTTATATACAAAAAATAATTAAAAAATCCTTTATTGTCTGTACTGCATTCTCCGTATTGCGTCAAGGGCGTTAATCAACGTGGGACCACATTGTGTAACATTCCAAAACACTTCAACAATTAGAATATATTATTAATCATCTACAACAAATTTTTTTTCTAAGTGCATACTGCATAGTCGCTTTTACCGCCAAAAACATTTCGACGGATGTCAATCTGACATTTATGGCGTTCTCAATGCTTTACAGCGCCCTCTAGTTAATCTTGGGTCGCGTTTCGAAACAATTTACTGAGACAATTCTCCATAAACATGCTTTAAAGTCTTTCATTCATAAAATTTAACAATGCTGTTATTTTTGTGCAGATTTAGCTTAAAAGCAAAATGCTATTACGTTTTAATGCGGTGTAATAGAAAGACCGAAAGTGCCGGAAACTTTTTAAAGTAAAAAGCACATTTTAGTGCTGAGTAAAACATTGTGAGTTCGTAAAATACATCAGTAAAAATGTTGCTTTTTTAGTCTACATCATGGAATATTTGCCGATTCAGCTTATATCATTATATCCCGGCTTTGATCTTCAAGGTCGTAGGCATTGAGGTTTTTGATTGGATGAAGATAACCCTATTTTCGAAAATCCAAATCTCAGTAGCAGCTCGGAATTCAGAGTGTAGGAAAACCACGTGTCACGGTAATATAAGAAAAAAATTAAAAATATTGCGAATAAGCTAGAAAAGCGAAGAGTGAGAACACTGGAAAAATCTAGAAATGAAAGAAAGAAATAGCTGCTTCTACCGATAAGCAGTGCGATAAACAATAGCTACTGTTACCCAAATAGCTATGCCGGAATTGACCTTCTCACATTGGACATAAAGGTGAAAATAGCGTGCACTATGACTTGTTTACACCTAACTGTTTTACGACTCATTTTTCAGAACGTTCAAGAACATGATCGTACCATAGCTTGTGTATAAATAAGGACGTGTTAGCAGATAGCAAGTCAGTTTTATAAAGTGATTCGGAAGCGATAGTTCGGACGATCAGTGTGAATCGATATAGTACAGTGAAAAGTGACACATAAAGTGTGTTAGTTTAGTGATTCGGTTTAGTCAGTTAGTTTTAGTGGAATATAATGACGGTGTTTTTCATTATTAGTGTTCGTCAGTGTGTATTGTGGTGTATTGTACATTAGTGATAAATACACGTTTTTAATATAAGTGGTATTTTATTACACAATACTAACTCTAAGCTCGTAATAATATGTTTATTTTCTCTCATAATAGGTTTCTTAATAATATACACATAGAGTTTTTTGTATACATATGCTGTTGCTCCCGGTTATCCCGAGAAACAAACGATAGTCCTTAGCCAGTAAGATATGGTTGTCGTTCCCGATTATCGTAAGAAAAAGGTCACAATTCTGCTCTTCTACCGAGAAGTTGGTGAATCACTGTGAACCGGTACGTTAATTGATTTTTGGTTTTGCCATCCAGTTTTGCAAGAGAACTGCCGTGAGGTTATTTATTTCCTGAAATTTTCAATATTACGTGCAAGAAAACCGTTTCAATCATTTCAATAAAGGTCCCAGCATAGTATACTCACGTCACTCCAACGCAGAAATAACTCATTTCATTGTGGGGGGAGCATTGTTGATACAGATTATGTAATAGTACGAATATATTGCAGGGGCAGTAGCTTTTTTATCATAGTATAGAAACAATTGTAAAAATATATAGTAGTGTCTTGGCCGGCAGCCAAGTTTCTAAGAGGGGAGTTAAGTTCTATCTCGCGGGAGAGGCTCTCTACATCTCAAGTGCACTCAGCGAAACCGATAACCATTACTTTATATTACCTGTCATCTTCGCAGATAGTATTAGTCTGCGGTGACTCGTGTTATTACACCATTAATCTTAACTCCGAGTGTTTAAATAAGTTATAAAATTGATGTAACTAAATATATCGACACCTCCGGCGCATAAGGTCGTAACGACTTTTTTATTGCAAGTCCATATGTTACATTATCGTGATTACGTATATGAGTTTTATAAATTCCTGAAATTTAAAATTACTTTTAATTACTTGTAATTTAAATAAAGAAAATATTTTTAACTAACAAGTTTTAGACACACTCATGGTCGTATATTTTCGAGTAATGACAAAAATAAACTTAAACTTAAATCAAAAAAACTGCATACGACCTTATGCACCGGAGGTGTCGATATATTTAGCTTAAGGTTTCTAAGTATTTAACTCGACGGTAAGTTATATTTTGATCGCCTCGTTGAACAAATAAATAGTGAACCTGAAAATGTAATCTCAGGGACTCGGGTTCGATTCTCGACAATATCGAAGAGAAAATACCCCTTGCCCTTTGTGCTAGTCCGGACCTCCTTTGAAAATAGACCAACTGTCGTTCTGCCAGGCAGGTCGTACAAGGCGACCGATTGGATATACGTGTCACTACTATCCTGACTAGAAGGTGGTAGAGTTCCGCAACGTTTCACGTGGCATTACCAACCTGTTACACGGATAGCAACACGCCATTAACATCTTTAGTGTCTATAAGCGATGGTTTTACTTTCTATCAGAATAGCCATCTGCTTGTTTGCTATGTATTCATGTTTTCGATCAAAAATAACATTAATACATAAAAGAAAACAACTTCTAAATCTTTAAATACTGTATACTTTTATTAGATTTGAAATATATTGAGGAAATTTGCATATTTGAGGTTAGAAAGGACATAGTGTTGGTCCCGGCCTCCTTTGTAGAATAGGCCAACTGCCGTTCTACCAGGCAGGTCGTAAAAGGCAACCGATTGGCTATCGAGTCACTAACATCGTGGCTACTAGGTGGTAGAGTTCTGCATTGTCTCGCCCGGGTCTGCTACCACGCCTTACCTATTCCTGCCACAATAGCGTCAGCGCTTGTCGCTGTCGTGTTTCGATTTGGAGGGTAAGGTAGCCGGTAAACTTATGCATGTGGCATAAGACCTCGCCACAAGATAGCAACGCACCATTAACATATTTGTTGTTTACAACCCTCTCCCTCCCTCCCCATTTGTAATTTACAAATGGGGAGGCAGTGCCACCCGTATAACATTTAAGAACTAATAATGGGTGCGTTCCATTATAATCTAACACCCGCCTTCGGAACAGAACCCCATTTTAGTAACACGATACGAATGTTTATCAGCAGTAGTGTCCTTAGTTAAATTATAAGCTATCATTTCTTCACCTTTAATATACACAATGTTTACATAATTACAGTGTTGACATGATTGAATTTAATTTTTACATTGTTAACATGATTGAACTTAACGTTTACATTGTTAATATGATTGAATTTAATGTTTACATTATTAACACGATTTTTCAAGAAATGATAGCGAATCTATATGATTCAGGTATCATTGATAGTCGGTTTTATTGTACTCTGGTTGTCACTAAAGATGATTTGTGGGTTTTTCAGCCATTAACCAAGCTCGCTATGCAGCAGCTGCACCCACAGTGCTTCCTGCGTCGGTTTACGACAAAGCGGTGTGTTTTATAACAACTAAATAAAACTAAATATTTTTTAAATTTTAACACAGAGATACAAAACAAAAACACGAGTGTTCTGCTTTCCTTTTTATATACCTTACCTTAAAAGTTACCTTTTGTCGCGTTTCCTCGTTTAAGAGCACTTGCCTAGTTTCCATAGCTAGCTAGCATTTGACTTCTTAGAGTCAAGATATTGCGCCAAGTTCAGTGTATGCGGTAGACTGACTATAAGGAGCACTTAAAGTCAATTCATCGCATGTAGCTCTACAATACACCAAACATTTTGTGACCCATCTAAGTATTTTTCAACTTATTTCAAACTAGAATTCAAATATAAAATGTAGAATTTAAACTTTACATTATTTTAAGTTTATAAACTATATGTTCTGGTTTTTAAGCTTATAAAATTTATATTCTGTTTTTAGGGTTCCGAAATAAGGTAGGAAACTTTATAGTTTCCCTAAGTCGGTCCATCTAGTTCGCCCGCAGTCTAGTGTAGAGATCCTTAGTACAATTATCCTTAGTACAAAGTAGCAATTGATTGAGATATATATATATATATATATATATATATATATATATATATATATATATATATATATATATATATATATATATATATATATATATACATATGTATGTATGTCGCAGTGAAATTATCAATAGTCGTTTGAGTTTATACTTTGGTGAGGTTAGGTTACCAGTTAAATTAAAATATCAGTTAGATTATAATCTAACGGTATTGACAATTTCACTGCGACATATAAAAATCAAAAAGTCGCTTAAACTCGAGAATGGCTGAACCGATTTGGCTAATTTTGATTTTTTATTAATTGTTGAAGTCCAGGAAGATTTAAAAGGTGAGAAAATGTAGAAAAAAAATAAGAGTAGTTAAAAAGGCAGAACAACGTTTGCCGGGTCAGCTAGTATATATCATCACGCCCAGTTCCCTTGCGGGGTAGGCATAGCGATAACCGGGACCGACAGATTAACGTGCTCATCCGAGGCTCGGGAGTGGTAACACACCACTCCGCCAGATTCCGAGCTGCAACTGAGGATAAGATTTTCGATAAAACCTCGAAAAAACCTCAATCGCACTTTGCCCGACCAGGGGATCGAACCCGGGACCTCATGGTCTGAGCCGACTAGGCTACCCCTAGACCATGAGTCAATGTTATACCCCAAAAAAATGTTACCGTCGGGTATATTTTGAACAACAAGGTTGTATATATTTTTATTGCGTAGCCGAGCTCAACACTATAGAGCATTGTGTGAAGGTATAAATTCCATATACGCCATCACGGTCTGACATGCTTTTAACTTATCTATTTTATGGTGTTAAAAACTCCTTCGTTTATTAACCGACTTGGAAATTCTTTTTGTATATTAGACAGAGTCTGGTCCTGTTAAATTTGACGAAGATTTAGTTCAGAAATTGGAAGCCGATTATTATAGCTGTATTGATTTTAAATTTTGTTGTAACTAAATGTATAAATCTATTAATATGCATCTGCTGTCATTGTGCCGATATAAAAACTCTGTTCTTGAATGGAAATAGGTAGAATCTGAAATTTTCACATAATTAAATCAAAATCTGAAATTGTCACATAATGCCAAAGACCTACAAAAAAATATAGACGTAGCCAAGCGCTCGTATCGTGAGTCACAAATGTGATGACGATGCGGCAATATGAAGACGGCGGCTTACTAGTCGGTCGCGAGCTAGAGAGAGTGAGAAACGTTCTTTTTGTGACAATATTTATTTTGAAATCATGCCATCCTGTGTGATAAACAATTGTAAAAACAATTCATGTTTTGAAAAAAAGTCCTCCAGGATCACTTTTCACAAGTAAGTATCCAAATTTCCATAAATTATAACAAAACTGAAATAATAATTAATGTAATTTCTCAGAACACAAATTTGAAGCGACATTGTGACAGTGTGGTAAGTTAACATACGAATAAATTTCCCCAAACATTGGGGAAATACTCCTTTTATTTCTAAAATATATGTTAATGTTAGACTTATTGTTTTAATTGGATTCACCATACTATATACGTATATACTACATAATATATACATTTATAAAACATGGTTCGCCGTGTTTCATACTGTTATGTAATTAGTTCGCCAACTAGCGCTGGAAGATAACGTCATAATATCATATATACCATAACCAATCACGATGACGCAAACATATCAATATTATAACATTATAAATCCTTGTTAAAGACACCCCTGTGTAACCATTAATATTAATTTTTATAAAAAATCAAAACTTAAAAAGTTCGAATTTTTAAATTTTATTTTTTTCATTTTTATGTGTGTTTTTTTTAAATCGTTTACTTTTTTGAATAATTAATAAAACTTTATTGTCTAACTATATCTATCCATAAAAACTACAAAAAATATGCATTTTCATTTTAAAGGTGGAAATGAGGGTGAGCCTTATTTTGTTTTGAGTAGTTTTATATGTATATATGTGTGTTTATGTATTTATTCCGTTTATTTTTTGTTTATCGTTGTATTTTGTTTTCTTATAGATTTAATTTTATTGCAATTAATTAATTGCATACCAAGTCGAAAATTATCTTTGTTTTTAATATTTCCTTGTTACGGGTTGGCTCAAAGAAACCTCTGTCACTGGAGATGAGCTCGCCCACTATATTTGTTTTCTATTATTGTTGTTATATTAGTGATTACTGTGTACAATAAAGAATTAAATAAATAAATAAATAAGCTCGTATTTTATTTTTAATTTTATTAGTTAGTTTGCCTATTATAATTTTTGTGTGTAGAATAGAAATTGTATATTACTATTTAAGATGAGTATTGAGAATGTATAATAAATAGTTAGCATCAAAAGTAAAACGAAAATATTAAAAACCTATTGAATTATTAGTTGTATTTATTTAGAGTAAAAATGTTAAATATGCTGAAAAGGGTTCGTAAAAATATTATTCCATTATGTAATTAATGCATATTTAATGTGTAAATACGCATTAACATAATGGCATATGTACAAAATAAATAAATTTCAAGTCCTCCTAAATTTGTTTGTTTTTTAAGTAGGAAATAGTAATACAAATAAAATGCCAAATATAATTAATATAAGTAAAACGCATTATAATTTATAAAATGTAGTAGTAAAATATTAAATCAGTAAATGGAAATTTGAAAGCCAAAGCTTGCAACATTATTCTCTAGAACACGTACATAATGTTTTACGATGCTTGCTAGTGTTGGTGTTGTCTTACGCACACGTGTACAATTGTTATCTTCACTTATTTGTTTCTAATTGTATACAATGGCTACGTCTATATTTTTTGTAGGTCTTTGCATAATGCATGTAATTGTAGCCACTATCTCAACAAGTAATCAAAAGTAAAAAAAAAACCCAGAGGTATATACAAGTAACTTAAGTTACTTACTTGTAAGTAATTATGCGAGCCTGACTCGTACTTGACTGGCTTTTAAAAGGGCTGAAGGGAGCTATAGGCGACGATTAGCACTAACTAGGTATGGCACAATTCACGCATCACTGATTATATCACTCGTTATAACATAATTCACGTCTCACATCAGTTATATGCATCGAAACCGTCTGGTATATATAACGCAAGCGAGATTTAATTTCACACGTCTGAAGCTACTACTTATGCAGAAATCTGTCGTGCGAAAGAAAGAAAGCAATAGGATTACAGCAACACCATGGCACCAGCTAGAAGAGAGATTTTCTTTAATTTGTTATTTCATTTTACTAATCTTCTACCTTCTACCTTCTACCTTCTACCTTCTACCTTCTACCTTCCACTTTCCACCTTCTACCTTCTACCTTCTACCTTCCACCTTCCACCTTCTACATTCTACCTTCCACCTTCCACCTTCCACCTTCTACCTTCTACCTTCTACCTTCTACCTTCTACCTTCTACCTTCTACCTTCTACCTTCCACCTTCCACCTTCTACCTTCCACCTTCTACATTCCACCTTCCACCTTCTACATTCCGCCTTCCACCTTCCACCTTCCACCCTCCACCTTCCACCTTCCACCTTTCACCTTCCACCTTCCACCTTCCACCTTCCACCTTCCACCTTCCACCTTCCACCTTCCACCTTCCACCTTCCACCTTCCACCTTCCACCTTCCACCTTCCACCTTCCACCTTCCACCTTCCACCTTCCACCTTCCACCTTCCACCTTCCACCTTCCACCTTCCACCTTCCACCTTCCACCTTCCACCTTCCACCTTCCACCTTCCACCTTCCACCTTCCACCTTCCACCTTCCACCTTCCACCTTCCACCTTCCACCTTCCACCTTCCACCTTCCACCTTCCACCTTCCACCTTCCACCTTCCACCTTCCACCTTCCACCTTCCACCTTCCACCTTCCACCTTCCACCTTCCACCTTCCACCTTCCACCTTCCACCTTCCACCTTCCACCTTCCACCTTCCACCTTCCACCTTCCACCTTCCACCTTCCACCTTCCACCTTCCACCTTCCACCTTCCACCTTCCACCTTCCACCTTCCACCTTCCACCTTCCACCTTCCACCTTCCACCTTCCACCTTCCACCTTCCACCGTCCACCGTCCACCGTCCACCGTCCACCGTCCACCGTCCACCTTCCACCTTCCACCTTCCACCTTCCACCTTCCACCTTCCACCTTCCACCTTCCACCTTCCACCTTCCACCTTCCACCTTCCACCTTCCACCTTCCACCTTCCACCTTCCACCTTCCACCTTCCACCTTCCACCTTCCACCTTCCACCTTCCACCTTCTACCTTCTACCTTCTGTCTTCTGTCTTCTGTCTTCTGTCTTCTGTCTTCTATATTCTATCTTCTATCTTCTATCTTCTATCTTCTATCTTCTATCTTCTATCTTCTATCTTCTATCTTCTATCTTCTATCTTCTATCTTCTATCTTCTATCTTCTATCTTCTATCTTCTATCTTCTATCTTCTATCTTCTATCTTCTATCTTCTATCTTCTATCTTCTATCTTCTATCTTCTATCTTCTATCTTCTATCTTCTATCTTCTATCTTCTATCTTCTATCTTCTATCTTCTATCTTCTATCTTCTATCTTCTATCTTCTATCTTCTATCTTCTATCTTCTATCTTCTATCTTCTATCTTCTATCTTCTATCTTCTATCTTCTATCTTCTATCTTCTATCTTCTATCTTCTATCTTCTATCTTCTATCTTCTATCTTCTACATATAAAAATCAATTTCACTTTTCGTTGTAATTTTAAAACTCAAGAACGGGCTAACCTATTCAAACCAAATATTTAGACTTTGTTCGGTGAAGTTTGCACAAAATCGGTAGAGCGGTTCTTTATTTATCACGTTTTTCGTGAATTTGATACTCAATTTTTTTTAAATATTTCACTTTATATGTAACGAAGCACGTACCGGACCGCTAGTTACTTATAGTAATCAATACAATAGTAATCACTGCGCGGCGATACATCACCGCATGCATTTCGTTCCAAATATTACAACATGCGGAATAAAATGCGTCCACTGTGACAATAATCGTCACTAATAAAATATAACGGTCGTGATTTATCACCCGTGATGTAACAGTGACAAAAAACAAATAACTTCTATAGAGAGATAGATAGTAGCTATAATTCCCATCTCTAGTACTAACACTGATTCCAACCCAAATATATAGGTTTTAGATATAGCGAATTATTTGTATCTAATTTCAGTGGCACTGTTGTTGCTGACAAACTATCCATGTAATTGCGGACTTAGATGAGCTTTGCACCACTGGGACCTTCAGTGACGTCTGTATCTCTGGACGTGCTTCATGCTATTTACATAACATTATATTACTTATTTGGGTAGCACTGTAATAATTATTTATCATTGCAAGAAAACATTTTACAACTAATTTCTTTACGTTTACGAAAGTAAATTTTTTATGCTATTACGTAATATATTATGTAATATTGGTAGGTCTTTAAATACTTGAACTACCGTGGTGCAATAGCAATCTGGCTTAATCTGATTATAACCGTCTCATTTCTTAGCATTTTTTTCTTTGCTTTTACCTTTACGCTGTCTCCTGCTGAAAAGGGAGGGAAACTGGATGTATTATCCTACTCCTATTATATACTTCTGATTAATTTCGATGCGGGTGCCAAGACTTTAGAGCACCCTGAGCACGCAACTCAGAGGTTATCAGGAAGGTTGTCACTGTTCTGGTTTACAGAAGTTACAGTTTAGTCTCCAATATTCTGTATAAAAATGGTGGGAACGACAGGTGGGCCCATTGCCTCTTTAATATTACCTAATATTTATGCATTAAGACTTTTACGTATAAAACGATAAGTTAACGTAAGGCTGGTAAATGTTGTGCATTATTATTAAAAGGAAAAGTTAAAGTTAATTTGAGAGTGGCTAGTAAACGGCGTTTTATCAGCACGCTTACGTACAATGCTAAAAGGTTAATCCTGAGTTCAAATTATCTCGATTGAACAATTTTATTGTCACCTTTGACATTTTTATATAATTATAAAGGTATTCAAATATTTGAAAATATACTTTATTTTGCAATGTTTTATATTGATATAGATCAGAAAGTTTTCTCTGCCTGCCGATTAAGGGATTTTACGACAATATATGTATGTATGTCTATGTATACATTTCGTTGTTGGTGATTATAGTATACGGTTGCTTTAATTTCAACTCCTAAAATTTTTCGGTATTACAAGTATGTTGTATAGTTTTTATAGAAGGATGAACAAATGATTAGGAGGCTCATTTGTTCACCCTTCTATAATAGCAGAGATAATAGCAGAGATCTCGCAGGACCTCTGCTGATCTGATGTAAAAAAAGACCTTAATCACTCTTTATGGAGAAGATTAAGACCTTTTTATTGCAGGTTCGTACATCGTATCCGTTCCTATACATTTCCAGTGGTAATTGATTTCATAGAGGCGAAGTGCAGGACAAAAAATAGCTCCAGAATCTCGCTGTTGTAGATTTTCGGGCATCGAGGTAGTGAAATCAGAAATTAGAAATACCGCCTCCGCTGGATTATGAAATATCAGCTGTGTTGTTATTTGCAGAGCAATGATGCAAAAATTTAAAAACGTATCACTCCTATGCAGAAAAAAAAGTGTAGGTGATATACACAGCTTCGAAAACAACAAACTTGACGGATTTAAGGTTACATCATTCATCGTCGACAAGTCCTTGAAGCCAGAAATCTGGTCATCAAGTTGCAAAATTATCCAGGAACTTTTATATTTATGTTACGAATTCCTAAAAATATTCATTTTTTGTGTCACTTAATAGCAAAGAAGCGGAACGTTTTCCATGATTTTCGTGGTGGCAAAAACATTGCCTCAAAAATGATGTTTCCTCAAAAAGTTTGTCAAGCGTGGTGATTGCACCTGAAATCTTATAATTTAATCCATAAAGGGTGATTATTTAACTACGAAGCTGTCAAAAATGATATTACAAAAATTTTAAATTTGAAAATATAAAATACAGAAAAAAAGATTAGCAGCAACTGAACAGAATTTGGGACCTTATGATCTGACCTTAATAAGCTAAACAAATAAAATCTATAGGCGATCTATCCACATATCTAAGTACAGTAAAAAATCATGTAAGCCATTTTAATTCACCTTCTTAAACTTAAATCTTTCTTTTAAGTAGTTTTGCAATAAAGAGAACAATCTCGTTTTAGTGCATTTCTTGTTACACTTTTATGACACACCATAAAACATAAAATAAGCAAATATGTTCTTCGTTTCCTCACACCCCTTCCCTAAACCACATCCCTTGTAGAACATTATTGAGCGGTGTTCTAAATTCTTTCGGTTTATTCCGGTATAAAATTTATTCAGTAAACGAAACCGAATCAATTACACTTGAATACATTGTGTTGAAAGGACAGCGTTCCGGATGTCAATCGGTTTTACTTTTATACGCGTATGTATTTTTGAATAATATATTTATTTATTGCCTATTAAAATAAAATTTATTATTAATCTTAAGATTAAACGTGCAATAATATACATTAGATTCCATACCACATTAGGAAAAATGTCTGTTTTATTAACCACATTTGAAAAAAAAAATGAATGTATGACAAAAAGTTATGTAATAATAAAAATATCTCTACACCATGTAGGCAGAGGTACAACCAACGCACCCACGATTAGACGAAAATACTTAGTCCCAAAATGTATTAGGTGGCAAGTCAACCGGGCATTTATCCAAACCCGGGCAACGTTGTTTTTATCAAAACACTTTAAAAATACATTTTTTGGATAGCCCGATTCGGAAATCGAACCTGAGACCTCATGTGGTCATCGCCGACACCAGATCTTTAGGACACATAATAAATAAATACGTATTATACGCAAGTACGTAGACATTTTTCTCCATAGCAGATTATCGAGGTCGGTATGAGGGCCTTTTCCTTTTCATGGGCTAAAATTCAATTTCTTTTTAAAAATGATTAATTATTTAAATAACTAGAATAATATAAAGGGAATAGTCGTGTATTACAATTTGCTATAACATGTCTTATTTAATACCTAAGAAGCTGAATTATTAGATTTGGAACCCCTAGCCGGGAGGAATAATTCGGGAGAAACCTGAAACGGGAAGTTTTGTCAGGTAAGTTCTGTTAATGCTAAATAGCTGAGCAGTTCGTTAAAGACACTGCTTATTAAGCAGTCTGGTGGCAGCAAGAATTGACTGTCAAATTGGGCAGGCTTGTAGCAAACAGGCAGCAAAGTACTGTCGATGCTAAATAGCTGATTACTGACTTGTTCGTTAAAGAGACTGCTTTTTAGTCTAGTGACAGCAAGAAGATTTTGCTTTGTCGAGTCGGGAAGGCTTGTCAGCAAAGTTTTATCGATGTTTAATAGCTGGTTAGTTTGTTTAAGACTACTTAAAAAAGCAGTCTGGTGTCAGCCGAAATTCTTACAGGCTTGGAGTACAAAAATTTTACATTTTGTAATAACACACACGACGCAAAACTGTAAATATATATCTCGTTAAGAAAATGTTCACTATAGAGCAATGACCTTCTAAGATCATTACTATAGAGCGTAAAATACACTCCAATATTTATCTCAAACGTTTTAAACGTTTTAATATTTTTGGCCATAAAACTTCAATTTGTCGCCCAAAACCATTTGTTTAAAAAATAAAAACCATTAAATATTAGCCGGATCGCGTGTTTCCAAACATATCAAAACATTTGAACCAAATATGGAAGCTCAGAAAAAATATTGGAATATGAATGGATATTGGATTTTCGATCGCGATTTGTTTGCACTTGATTGGAGTTTAGCATTTTTAAACTGTTGAAATGACTTTCTGTCTAAAATACAACGTGTTACTTTTAATAATGAAATGAACATAAATATAATTACGGCGGTTTTCTTACCGTGTAAGCAGATTTTAGTAAGATTTCAATATGACATTATTAATGTAAGTATCAATATATGTGTAGACACGTGTAAATATACATTTTTAAACTGCATAGAGTTAAAAATGATGATTTTTAAATATTTGCATACCAGGTTGGCAGAATATGTTGGTATATTTTATCAATTATAATAACTTATAACACCCATGTTCTAGCAAATAAATATTTTCATTTTATTACATTTTCAAATTGAACGTCCACAGACGATCTTGGTGAACCACAAATTTGTAGGCAGTCTAGGCAGCTAGTGGTGACCTCCATAACCGTATTTGGCTACTTTAGCGAATTATAACAGTAATTCTCCAAAAAACGGGTATAAATAACTAGGAAAGCAGCTTCATGTGCTTATCTGCAAGGGGATGGTAACACATCATCTAGGCTAGGCTGCTTTTCTGATTTTTCGATCATCTCAGTGTATGGCTGCGATAACGATCCAGTAGTTGCTATAAATATGATAACTCAGCAAAAGAACCTGTAAAGGTAATCTAAATTATATTTTCTCGTAATATTTCATTTGATTTCCGTAGTTTAAAAAAACAATCACTCGGAAACCGAAACCTTATGATCTGAATCCTGTAAGCTAACCACTAAAATATAAAACTCCTGTCAAGTGATTAGTCCTTTTTAATTTAAAAAATATACAACTTTATACAATTTATATCATGATAAATATGAATAAATATTCACGGAATAAATTATATACATCTCATCATCTCATAGTAAGCAAGTTATTTACTTGTAATATGGGTGTTAGTCATATACATAGAGATACTGATTAAAAACATCCAAACCCAGAAATAAAAATATTTGTGGTTATTACACAGATTCACACTGGTCCCTCTCGGGAGTCAAATCCGCACCTCATTTATTTAGCCAGGGTCGTTAAAAATTCGAGCAACGCCGCAAGTGAATCTCCTGATGACTCATTATCATCGCCAATAAAAGCAAAAGATGTTATAATGCCAATTATATGTGACGCTATTGAGGCAAAATTAGGTAAGACAATTAGTCCGAACCTGGAAAGGTGTTGCCGAACTCTACCTGATAGTCATAACGATAGAAACGCGTTAGTCCAATATTTAACCTTTTAATTTTTTTTTGACAGGAAGCAAACGTCCAGAGCCGATAAAATAAGGACACGGTAACAATCGCCTATGTTAGTCCGGGATCCCCCGTGTTGGCGTGGGCTCTGTTGAAGAATAAACCAATTGCCGTTCTGCCAGATAGAAAATAAAAAGCGACCGATTGGCGATACATGACACTACCATTGTGACTACTAGTTGGGAGAGTTCCGCATCGTCTCGCCCGAGCATTTGGTACCACCACCTTACGTATTCCTGCCGTAATAAACTTATGCATATGGCACTGCCATCCCGCCACACGGATAGAATGCATCATCATCATTTTTGGTGTCTATAAGCGATGGTTTCTTGTCTCATCAGGCCAGCTGTCTGCTAGTTTGCTATCTTTTGAAAATTAAAAAAAAACAACCATGGCTTTAACTGGAAACGCCTTCCAAATTCTTATATTGTCGGTATATACAAACATAGTATTATAGTATCTATTTACCGATTAAATAATATCACCATTTATTTTTCAAGCTTTGGCTTCTTATTCGACACGATATAATAGCACACCATGGCATAATTTTATTTTAAACGGTATATCTACAAACATTTTGATATTGATAGGAGCATTTGCTTACACGTTAACTGTACACCGTCTATTAGTATTTGTGTGGTCTGTAGTTACAGCCACTGGCCTAGAAGATAACGCCAACATATGCACTTTGCGTGTCTACAAGATGTGAAAAGGGCTTTCTTTAAAACGGTGTGATATTTTCCAGACATCATTACCGTCGGTCCACAGAAACGCTTGGTTTCGTATAAATTAAGGTTCAGATAAACTGCCACATGTCATAGTGACGCATTGATACATGTCTGAGTTATGTACTGACAGGGATCAACTTGGCTTAGAGAGTAAGTGTGTACATGAGCGTTGTATTTCTTACACAGCTCACTTGGTATTGAGACGATATGTCTTTATTCTTTTTAGTCTGAGAGATAAAGATGCATACATCCTCACATTGAATATACTAGCCAACACCTGTGGCCGAAATTCGACCATATTGACTTTAGCCTAAAGAAAATAGTATTCATGTGTTTATATTGTCATGTGTCACATGAATGTAGTATATATATATATATATATATATATATATATATATATATATATATATATATATATATATATATATATATATATATATATATATATATATATATATATATATATATATATATATATGTTTATTTTTATTAATTAAATGTATTGCTAATGCATTTTATTAAAAAAATTGTTTCTGCAGTCCTCCGCAATGTAAACTTTGAGTGTACGCTATCTGATTTCCGCCGTTAATCATAGCCGATTGCCCTAAAGCATAATGTTTCTTTTGAATGCGATTTAAGTATTATATGTCTACACAAATATGTGTCAGAAATAATCTAAATCTTGTGATTTTGTGGTTAGTCTATTTGGTGAAGATCATGAGGTCAGGTAGCAGCTCGGAGTCTAGTGGTGGTGCATAAAAACCCTCGTGCCTTGAATGGGCACATGAAGCTAGTACTCCACCGTTAGCGCAATTGTCTCTAAAGGGGTTCTAAAGTTTTTCTTTCATGTATAAAGATTTTATCTGTTGTGTAGCAACAATAAAATAATACGCCGTTTGGTTAAAATATTACCCTAGTTGGATACAATGAATCATTCTAATAAAAATTGGATCATTTTACATGTACGCAAAACTAGAGCTCACTAGCGAAGTATTATCGAGTTACCTCACAGAGTTTTCAGTACCTTTACCATGAGTTGCTATAGAAAAATTACTGTAGTCGATCGCGCATAAACAAGCATCGAATAGATTTCAGTAAATGTCATGCCATGAGCCATTAAGTATTTTTGGACTCGCTACGGCTAGCTCGATACCATCGAATAGTTTTAGGCGGTCATGATGGTACACGGTTAATAATGTGTCTAACTGCAAACCGAATAAAGCTATCTCATTCCAACTTTACTCAAAAAACAGAGTAAGCTACATATCCGGGAAAAGTGTTCGTATCTAAAAGTAACCCTGCTAATTGCAAGCGTCCTCTGCAAGTGCTTTCTCAGGAATAGTTAGCGGATTTTATATTTATATTGGTTATATTCTGTCAAAGAAGTTTTATTTTAAATTCCTTACCTTTCATCCGTTGTTTTGACACATTGATAGGACGTTAAGTAATTTGTGACTCATGGTGCGGAGTTTGTATGCCAACAACTAGAATACTTGAGTCGCTAGAGTAATGAAATACTATACGTTTTTTACGCATGGACGCATGGTACCGATTTTAGTTCTTCAAGTGATCGCTAGTGGCGCTGCGCAGTTTTCCATACAAAAATTTGTCACCGTCGTTAGCGAGAACGATAGTTAAAAACTCATGGTAGTGGTACTCGACGCTATAACGGATACTGCAACGCAGTCATGATTTGTGCGAGTTTTATCGTAGGTACGCTATCTGATTTCCGCAGTTAATCATAGCCGATAGCCCGAAAGCATAATGTTTATTTTGAATGCGATTTAAGTATTACATGTCTACACAAATATGTGTCAGAAATAATCTTAATCTTGTGATTTTGTGGTTAGTCTATTTGGTCCAGATTATGAGGTCAGGTAGCAGCTCGAAGTCTGGTGGTGGTGCAGTAAAACCCTCGTGTCCTGAATGAGCACATGAAGCTGTAGGGCCCAATTATATTTTGAAATAAGCGGTAAATGGTATCAGGTTGATGACGATCACCATCCATAATTCCAACCGAAAAACGATGTGATGATACCTAATAATCTAAATGGGTCATTTTATTATATAAAGACTGTGTTTTGAAAATTATCAAGGTGATGATTGTTTTGTATAACAGTATAACAGTTTCGATACGGACTGCATTTTGCGTTGAGGATGCGATGATAAGTTAAATATATTTTTGGTCACTGTCTTGGCGAATTGTTATTATTTCATACTGTCCTGTTATTTTCATCACATAAAGAGACGAAAAATTGTTTGCCAACGACGGTGAGCTAAGAAGGCTCGACTTTCTCACTGAGAAATAATACCGCTCCGCTAGCTTACTCTGGATGTTTTTGTCAAATTTTGATAAATTTATTGAATTTATTGTAATTATTGTTATAAGCTGCTGATGTTGTGTCGCATCCTGAAAAAGCATGGAGAAAGCTAATTCTCTGAAATGACGTTGAAAATAAAACATAAAAGCTGAAGGACAGTATAATTGACAGACGGCAAATAATCTGTTATTTTTGTTTATAACTTTTTTATTGTACTATGATAATACTAAAAATTAAAATAAAAAAAATATTAAAATTAATAAGAATAAAGTTATAAACAATTTAAGTTGCTACGAATAATTTCAGAAAATTTTCTCTAGGGTATCTAGTTTACGACATACAGCGCGAAACCCTTTGTTTTCAAATTTTTCAAAATGGCAGCTGTCGGACAAGACTGGCGACCCCACAAACTTAAACGTAAGCTTAAACTAATTCCCCTACATATCAAAAACATAAAATTGTATCCTCTGAAAAACGCACGCTAAAGCCAAAAATTGTAATATTTCAATCTACCCGATTATATTTATTTTAATACGTTTTTTTCTTGTTTGAACGGTGAATATAAACTTGCATTAATGCAAGTCAGTTATTATTCATACTTTTTACAATTATCGTTCTTTATATACGACATTTATGATTTACTGAAACTCCCTAAAAACCTTTTATTTTAAGTAATGAGAGAACACAGAACGCAATGCTAATACTGCTACTAATAATCGAAAACGTGCACTCTACAGTAAAATATACTTTACGATCACGTCAAACATTTTAGTTTATAATAATAAATAAAGAGTTAGGTACTAGTTATTTTTTATGATTAAATCTCAAAATGTCATTGTGTGTGTGTTTGTGTTTGTGTCTGTGTCTGTGTATATGTGTGTGTGTGTATGTGTGTGTGTGTGTGTTTGTGTGTGTGGTTTAATGCTTGCGCTGAAATAAAGACAGCTTTGAATAAAAAATAGTCTTTTTTTATATAATTTGACAAAATATTTTTTATATCTCCATCGTAAGAGCCCATAGACACCAAAGATGTTAATGTTGCGTTACTTTTCGTGTGGCGGGATAGCAATGTCACAGGCACAAGTCTAGCGCTAAGCTTACCGCACAAATCGAGACACTGACAACTACTGACTCTATAGCGGAAAGAATAGGTAAAAGTAATGATACTCGGGTATATGACCCGAGCGAAACGATGCAGAACTTTTATAAAAAGGTATACTGTGTACTATTTTAGGTCATCATCTACATGTGTGCTAAATTTCATCTAAATCGGGTCAGCTGTTTTTGGGTAATTAAGTAATAAACATCCATACATCCAAACATCTAAACTTTATTATATATTAATAATAAAGATTAATGTAAAAACAATAACCGTTTATTAATTTCCACAGCTCTATTCATTTCATGTCATCATTTCAGCGATTAAGTGACAAAATTTTGTTAAAATTATAAAATTCAGACAACATCAAATTTTTATTATCAAACAAACACACATCTATATTCGAACTAATTCATTCGCTTTTAATTTTAAGAAAATAATATTTGTTTTTAATATTTTGCGTCTCTTTTATATTTGTCATTTTAAATCTTTGTTTTACATTTTAACTGTTTATCACTACATAGTATAAAACAAAGTCGCTTTCTCTGTCTGTCCCTTTGTATGCTTAAACTTTTAAAACTACGGAACGGTTTTGATGCAGTTTTTTTTAATAGATAGATTGATTCTTGAGGAAGGTTTTAGTATATATATAAAACTTTCCGATATTCCTACGTGAACAAAAGCCACGCGGGTGAAACCACGGGTAGGTCGCTAGTTATAAATAAAATAAAATTTCCACTTTTTGTCAGAAAAACCACCACCGGACCAGCTGCAGCAGCGCCAAAGAAAGTGTACGAGTTTAGTATATCATGACTTCATAATGTGTTCCTTTTCAAAATTTTACTTATTGTTAAAACTTGTCCTTTGTATTCTAGCATGGGTTATACATTAAATTAATAATTTCGGTACAGGAGTTCTTGTTAGAGTTAAGACTGACTTCATCAATCTCCTTAGAACCTTCGTTAATATTCGACACGACTGTTCGTACTTGAGCGTTCCCGCCAGCCAGTTGGTTAGTTAGTTAAAAGCAAATGAAAGATAAACGTGAGCTATGAACAACTGTAACTACATATTATTCAAACTGAACAGGAACTTTGCTCCGTCATTCGTACAATTACCTTATTTATTGGATCAGATTTGTTTATCACATGTAATCGTTTGTGACCTAAAAAGCTAAACTGAAAAATGTATAACAAATATGACCTTAAAATATGACGATTTTGCAGAGATTTTTGAGGCCTTTCCGATCCGCTGATTCCTGAGTAGAAACCTTAAACTTTTTTCAATCGATTTCAGTTTGCCCTCAATTTTGATATAAAAAAAATTTATCTATATATATAAAAATCAATTGCTGTTCGTTATTCTCGCTAAAACTCGAAAACGGCTGAACCGATTTGGCTAATTTTGGTTATAAATAAAATGGAATATAATGGAAAATATAGAAAAAAATTAGGAGTAGTTAAAAAGGCAGAACAAAGTTTGCCGGGTCAACTAGTGTTTTATAATTTTTAACGTTTAAATACTCTTTTTAGGGTTTCGAGGTAAACTAGGAATAATCCTTATAGTTTCGCTGTGTCCGTTCGTCCGTCCGTCTGCAGTCAAGCGCAGAGGAATATATTTTTTTAGGGTAGCTCCTCTACATTTAAAATGAGGATGTTATTTTTTTTCGCCTGTACCCTATTATATGTGGCATCGTTGGATAGGTTCTTAAAAATGTTGTAAGTTTGTGAAAATAATTTTTCGATTAAGGAACTCACTTGTGAAATATTAAGCTTTAAAGTGCTAATTTTTATTTGAGTCTAGTGTCCCTCCCTCCTCTTTTTGAGTAATAGTCGACCAACTTATAAAATATAGTTGGAGAAGTTTTTATAGGCGGTGAATCTGTAGTGCGGATATATTAGTCTTTGACGTTAAATCGTGTTGTCGCCCTCGCATACTAGATGTCGCTACATGTACATTCACAATTTATCGACCGAAATATCGGCGGGCGTAACTGTTTTGTTTGTATCTACTTAGATGGCGCTGCCGAGCTTGTTTCTCGTACAAGTGGCGGAGAAGCCATAGTATAACCGAAAATGTTGAGAGAACGAAATCACTGAAATATGTTCAGTCGTCTTTTGTTTCTGGTGCAGTGAACATTAAAAGTCTCAGTAAATTGTGTGTTATTACTTTTGTGAGTAAATAAGTGTGATTACTTTTGTGAAGTTATCAAGTGAGTTGTGTTATTTTATGTTTAATTTAATGATTAATGCTAGCAGTGATTTATATCTTATTGGATCGTTTAAGAAATGTAACCTCAGGTTAAAATAAGTATATTTGTCTGAATAAAATGTGATATTGTACTAATATTTCTTATTACTATTTTATAATCGGTTAAATGTTCATAGTATCTATACATATAATAAAGTCGTAGAAAAGCCAAAACCGTACATTGATTACTTTTTTAAAAGAATACTTGGGGCGTGATCTACAATAGATATCGAAGCCAAAAATATAGTTTTTAGAATTTTTGTCTGTTTGTCTGTTTGTCTATGTATGTCCGGGGTAAACTCAAAAAGTACTGCATGGATTTACTTCAAATTTTGCATGAATATTATTAACAGGTCGGGTCAACATAATACCTACGCTATCACCTACGGGGGAGGAGCAGTGCGGAGTAAACGAAGTCCGCGCGGACGAAGTCGCGGGCAACAGCTAGTGAAACAATAAAAGCCCTCGTTCTAGTCCACATTATTGTGATAGGCAACTTCGGAACCCTACATTACAGGTGGCCCAACACTCACTTTACCAATTTTTATTAATAAAAGTATAATATAAAAAATATGCGAATGCAATTAGATGGAGGTAACCTTTTATTCCATCAGTTTGGTAAAAGCAAATAAAAAGAAAGATAAACGTGTGCTATGAACAATTGTAATTACTAAGTTTGAATATAAAATTTTGCTCTATATTTGTATATTTGCATACATACATATTTTACCGCATGTTGGTCCGGGCTCATTTGAAGAATAGACCAACTGCCGTTCTGCCAGGCAGATCGTAAAAGGCGACCGATTGGCTATACGTGTCACTATAATCGTGACTACGAAGCGGTAGAGTTCCGCAACGTCTCGTCCGGATATTTGGTACCGCTACCTTACTTATTCCTGCCGCAATAGCACCAATGCTTGTCATTGTCCTGTTCTAGTTTTGAGGGTAAGGTAGCCGTTAGACTTGTGCATGTGGCATTGTCATCCCGCCACATGGACAGCAACGCTCGATTAAACTCTTTGGTGTCTATATGCGATGTTTCTTTCCATCACGAGAGCTAACTGCTTATTTACTATGATATATAAAAAAAATTTGAGTCTCGAATTTTTTAGGAAGACGTAAATTTTTTAAACAAAAGGGCATGTACGTAAAGACACGTCGAATATTTAGCTAATCAAGAAAGTGTTATATTTAATAGCAAAAATTAGTAAAATCAAGAAATTGTCAGATAATACTTTTTGAGACGTCTTTTAAAAACTGGCAGTGAAAAACTTGACCGTAAACATGGAGGAAGCGAATTCCATAGCTTAATAACATGTACTGTAAAGGACCGTGGAATGACATGGAGAATCAGATCAATGTAGAAAGGAAAAACGATCATAATTTTTTCATAAAATAACACAGATTATTAGGCTAACTGTTTTAAAGATTTGCGGTGGGTATCACAAACTTTTGTCAAAGGTGTATGATGTCAATCAACTGTATATTACGATTTGTGTGAAGTTAAATAAAACACAGACGGTTACTTTCAGGCTTGCAATAAAAGTGTATCAAGTGGATAAGCTCTCTTCGTCTTGCTAGATCGGCTAGATCCAATGAACGTAAAACTTTATAGTTACGACCATATAACATTTAACTGTCTAGTCAGATCAAATTGCGTTAGGGTAAACAGATCATCTTTTGTTCATTCACTCAAGGGTATTATGTTTATATTAGTTGATCCGTTACAATTGATCCGGTAAATTTTGCTAACGAGGGACAGAAATTATAAAATACTGGTTTCAGAATTTAGCCAGTTAAATACCGGTTATTGTAACCTAAACCGCAATCATTTCAGGTACCGGGACAATAACCGAAACCAGTTTAGAAACTAGTATCCGAGCAATGCATTGATTTAAACCAAAAGAAAAACTATGGGAAGTTATATTCCAAATTATAATTTTATACGTAAAACTTCTGCACGACGCCGTTCAGAGCACAATGCAAATGTTTGCATTCATAACGTAAAATCTACGAGAACGTTGTAAAATCCACGTCACGTAAACGAGCCCAAATTGCATATACATTGAAGGCGTAATATAATTTAGTTTATAGAACATTTTCATTAGGTAATGTGTTTGCGTTCCCAAGCTGTGTTAAACAGTAATTACGGTGGGCGTTAAAGTCTGCTAAATATTTCCTAGATTTATAAATTAAATATTTTATACGGCATATGGTTATAACAAAAAATCGATCAAATTTCTGAATAATTTTTAACTGCTTAATTTTTTGAATATTCAATGTACGTATATAATTAATGACTTTATTTAAGGCGAGGTATTTTGACGCGCGCCAATACTATAGAAAGTGGGCGGCGCGGTATGTTCTAAAACTGCTGGGAAACGGTTTAGTTTTCGGTTAAATAAATATAGGAATTCAGCTAAAAACCAAAATTCAGAACATTCTTTTTTGTATTTGAAACTAAATATCACCAGATAAAATCATGTGAAAAATTAGAAATATTATGAACAAATTACTTGTTTTAGAGTTTTTTTCAGCCTGTTTTCGAAATTTTATATAATCGAGTAAAGTACATTCTATCATGTAATAAGTTAGTACATTCCTTAGATAATATCTTCAGGTATATTGTGTAATTTTTGTGACAAATTTGATTAAGCAAACCCATTTTTTTCTATTTGTCTCCGGTGCCTCGCCTTAAACGCAGTACAATTGCAATAACTTAACGTAACTTATACCTTTGGAACACTGATTTAGATCTTCATCAAATAATTATTTTTTTTATTTAAAATTTATTGTACACGTAAGTGGAATTGTACAAAAGGCAGACTTAATGCCA
Organism: Apodemia mormo; assembly: GCA_036924255.1. NCBI lineage: Eukaryota > Metazoa > Arthropoda > Insecta > Lepidoptera > Riodinidae > Apodemia > Apodemia mormo. The sequence continues at coordinate 40,080,225 of JAUPFN010000005.1, read as the reverse complement.
GATGCATTCTCTCCCAGTTAACCTTTGGACTATCATAAATTGTAGTAACAAAGAAGTATATATAAATATGGGAATAAATGGGAAGTAAATAAAAATAATTCTCGTTAATTGTTCAATAAATTACCATTTTGTTACGGTAATGAACAAAAAATACCTCCTTTTGGGACGTCACCACAGTTCAAATAGAAGACGTATGAAAAGTCGTAACAGAAACTAACTAAATGCACATTTAAAATCCATCCGTTCAATGGAGATAGTACCACTCAACCAACTTATGGTCTTGCTAGTAGTTTATGCGGCTCATATCATGAGATTTTGAGTTTGATCCTCTAATAGGACGAAAACCTTTTTGGGTAACTCTCTCGTCGCCGACACCGTTCCTACATAGCCTATGAATTTAAGTCTGCGGCGTTACATTGACAAGAAAAGGATACCGCCTTAGGAATTTTTACTGTGTTTATGAAAAGTAAAAAATTCTTTCCATATACTCTTCCCCCATGCTGGTCCAGGCATCTTTAGAGAATAGACCGGCTGCCGTTCTGCCAGACACGTCGTAAAAGGCGACTGATTGGCTATAAGTTACACTACTATTGTGCCTACTAGGTAGTAGAGTTCGGCATTCCAGGTATTTGGTACCACCGCCTTATCTATTCCTGCTGCAATAGCGTCAATGCTTGTCATTGTCGTGTTCCGGTTTGGAGGGTAAAGAATTCCGTAAACTTATGCATGTGGCACTGCCATCCCGCCACACGGTTAAGCAATGGTTTGTCTTTCCATCAGGAGAGTCATCTGCTTGTTTGCTAATTATACAAAAAAAAACGGTAGTTTCACGTAAAATATATATCAAATAACATATACCGAACTATACAACACAGAAAAACCAGTGAAAAATTTATAAATACAAAAAACAAGTAAATTAAAAATTTATTTTTGATATTTGTTATAGCGACAATAGAACACAATCAGTGTAATTTTCATACCTATTGCATTTTAAAATATACAGCCTTATGATAGAAGAATGGACGTACTGTAAGGACGGCTGAAACGTAGTCCTTTTTAAAAAAAGAAACATTTATTTACAGAAAGGAATTTTATTTTGAGTTCAGGCAAACATGTGGAATTTAGACATATGTCTCACTTGTACATTGATCAATTAATTACTGTGACTGACTTCTTATAAAACCACGCTGCCGGTGGTCCAGTGGTATTTATTACATTAGTTAGAAGGAGGTAAACTGGGCGTCAGCAATTACTCCGTAAAATTATGTGTCATAATAGTACGAAAAGAAAGACCTTCTGACATACAGCCTTAACAATATGTCTCGGTGGTCTCCTTACGGCGCGTACACTTAAAACGGTTCAAAGGATTGTTTTTGGATAACATTTACCCCGTCTTACTCTGAGCCCAATCTGTAAAATAAACTACTTACCATCCTACTAGGCAGTTCGTAAAAGGCGAACGATTGGATGTACGTGTTATCGTGACTACTAGTGTGTAGGTTCTGCAACTGCTTGCCCGGGGATTTGGTACCGCCACCTTACCTATTCCTGCTGCAAGAGCTTCAATTCTTGTCACTGTTCTGGTTTTAGCCAGTATCCGGTAAACTTATGTATGTGGTACTAATGACGCCGCCACAAGAATAGCAACGCACCATTTACATCTTTAGTTTCTATAGCCACTGGTTGTCTCTTTCCATCGGGAGAGCCATCTGCTTATTTGCTTTATAATGATGCGTTAATAATTTGACTCTTTTTGCGCTCCCTTCAACACTCTTTTGCAAAGGAGAATGATTACGGTCCGTACAAAGTTGGCCTAAAATGCAACGCGTTAATAGATGCTTATCGTATTGAAATACATTATGAATTACTTCTGAAATTTAAAATGTATTATCGACACTTCTTATAATGCTAAAATTCACGAAAATCCTTCAAAGATTCATATTATTTGAATTCACAATTATTACTTAATGTTTTAAGCAATTCACCTCTAAATAGATGTAATAAGATTTTGTATCTTTTATTATGAAGATTATTTGATTTTAACCACTTAAAAATTAAACCACTATCATCTTTTGTTTACATTTAAGTACTTGTTAGGCGCCCCATAGACCTACACTAACATTGCGCAATACTTTTATTGTGCAATAATATTGAATAACCCCTTTGACTCCAAACGTTCAATAAATTCACTCAATAAAATTGACAAACCAGTCTGATCAATATTTTCGTGCGAGCAACATGTCTGACGACGAAGTTTTGGCGGCAACCATGCTGGTGATTTTGTTAAATAAATCTCTATACAATTCTATGCACTCAAGTAAAAACTCCCGTTCTTTATCTTTTATAGCAATCTTGCTCGCCATTTTGACACGACCATATATTTTATACACCGTGACTGACCGAACGCGACCGCTCCAACCTCTAAAGTGAAAAATATTGTGCAATATTAAGCCTACACGAGCAAGAAAAAAAATTGCGCAATAAAAATTAAACCCGCTCAAACTTTTGTTCAATCACTGTGCAATCTTCTATATTAACCCGAAACAGTAAATAATATTGCGCAATACGTAATATTGCGCAATATTATTGTAGGTCTATGGAGCACCTTACACGTTCACAGTTTAAATAGATGGCACTTTTTTTTTTGTTTCTTTAGGATGACACTAAGAGTAGCTTGTTTATACAACCTTCTATGTTTAAGTTTCGACTATACTAGTAAATATTGTCATTTTAGTTGCATTTTATACAATAGTTTATTTAAAAATTTGTGTCTTACTTATCCGACATTTTTATAATTTGTTTGGTTGGTCATGAATAAACGAAAGTGTTAATTAACTTTATGGCAGAAAAGAAAAATCTTTGCATGATTTAGAAATAAGAAAAAGCGTACCAGTTTGATTAGTTTCATGACTTTTCACCTAAAATCCTTTTAAAATTAATTTGCTATTAAAAAGAGTCTGTTGAATAATTCTAATATTGACTTATTGTAAATTAAATTAATTTGATAATTTTGGCTGACGCTATGTTCTTGTAGCCCTTTTAGGCCGATCTCATCAATCTCCTTAGGCAATAATGTAACCTAATATAGTTAACTAAAGTAATATAACAAGAAACAGTTAGTAAGATAAATTATATAAGAGGTAAATTAAAGTTATACACTGGGCTGGCAAACTCCGTAATTAGGTTAAAAATCTGCGCTGTTAGACATTAACTCTATTGCTTTGGGAATTCTACTGATTGAAGAACATAAATTGAAACAGAAAAAGGGTTAAAGATAATCTAAAGTAATTTAATTTAAGAGTTAGTGTTTTTGCTTCTAGACATACAATAAAACGCCTAAATCACTAAATTAACTTTGTTAAATGCATTGATTTTGCCCATTCTAGTCACTCTTCAGTCTAGTCACATATGCTATGTGACTAGACTGAAGTGTTGCTGAATAAACTTGATCGTCTTAAGCAATCGCTATGTTTTCTGATTGCGTAAGTATGATGATATTTCTCAAATTCGTTCACAGTTGAAGTGGCTAAATATCTCTTTTCAATAGTACGCTCAACGATCAATAACTCTCTGATTTGTCTGAGAGAATGCCTTACACTTATCTGAAGTCAAAGTTACGCCTTTTGTACTAACTTTGTGCAATAAAATAATGCTATGAAACGGCTCACACCGCTGGAACAGCAGTTCGTCGGCAGGCAGGTTGTTGGCAGGTAGCCTGTTGGCCGAGGCAGGGTTGCCATGTGGCGTGTCGCGTGGTGTGCCCGTTGGATGGTGTCGAGTTGAGGAGAACCAAATTATACATCCACTTATGTTACCATTCTTTATTGAAGTTTAATAAAAAAATGCAACATGTAAAATGTAATATTGAGGTAAAGAAAATTTAGCTTATTTAACAGTTACATCATATTATATTATAAAGGAATATGCATACAGATATTTATTTACATAGACATAGACAGAGTTATTGCATAAAGAAGCTTACACTATAATAGACGTGAAACCGGTACTTTACTCCGGATCAGGCAGTAGTCTGACGTACCAAGTGGGACGTCCACAGATACTTGGTTACCAATTGTGTAAGACCATACGCCAAGGCAAGGCAATTCGGCATGATGGACATTAAATCACCCTAGATCACATTCTCTGTTGAGGGAGCCTGTTGTAACACGGAATCTACAGCCGTTTGAAGGTGCTCAACATGCCGGCTAACGTCAGCGTTCCAAGTATGGGACCTGTATAGGCATGCGTAGATACGTCGATGGTCGCCGCAAACTAAGCCCGGTATCGCAGTAGCGGTCATTTGGACCAACTGCTTAAGTTTATTTCGAAAAAAAATGCAGTCAGAGGATGGAAAGTTGCCGACCTTCAAGTTTGCCGAGGCGCCGATAACAGACATCTTCTCTAACGTATACGCATACACCAGCCCGCGGTACAAAAGAATGTTCCAATTTGTACCCCGGGAAGGATAGGTAGGAAGTATCAGCCGGAGAAGATATCTGGGTCACGGCCAGAAAAAGTAAGACTGGCTTCACCATCTCGAGACGGTAGTGGACGGCGTTAAGGATTGAGTGAAGCCCCTGATGTTACAAAGGTCCATATTATTCAATAAAAACACGGCCTACCGAAGTTTATTGCTTACAACAGCGATTTAACGAATTCTCGTAACTAACTCGTAACTAGACTCGTAAGTACATCATGCAGTGACCATACTTTTTGAATAGTACTACACTAATTTCGTTGAGGGTTACTATGTAGTTAGGAAACATTTTTATTTTATTATATATTTATTGTTTACTTATGAAATAACCATTACGTCCTGTTGTGTCCTTCAATATTTTAACAGTCAACTTGTGTTTATTTTTTAATTACGACAATATTAATAAAATATTACACATAAAATATTTAAAACAATATCTTTATATATAAATTTAATATCTAAGTTAAGCTGTTAAGTTGATACATCATCAATCAAGATCAAGAGGCCTAAGGTCTGGAGTCGCCGCATTGTGAAGCCGCATCGTGATTGCTGGCCTTTTATTGTTTGCAGTCTTTTGTGAACCCTCGCATAATCTAAACGGGAACAAGAAAATGGCGCACAAAGGATAAAGTTTGTAACTTAGATTAAACATATACTTGACCGAGATAAAGTTAAAGGAGAATAGGGTGAGAAGTATTTGATTTTTGAAAGCAAAAGCATAACCTTTTGTGTTATCAAATGCTGGTGTTTATTTTGAATATTTTTATGTAAATAGAGATGATTCAGTCTCGCTTATAGGTTGATTTAATGATACGGGCGATCGTCTGTGGCCAAAATTCGACCATCGACTAAACATCCCCCGATCCGAGGAGCCCGGGACCAATACGGGGGGTGTTGGTCCCGGACTCCTTTGAAGAATAGGCCAACTGCCGTTCTGCCAGGAAGGTCGTTAAAGGCGACCGATTGGCTATACTAGTCACTAACATCGTGGTTACTAGGTGGTAGAGTTCTGCATTGTCTCGCCCGGGTCTCGCGGGATCACTGCAGATCAATAAACATTGGATCGTGATCAGACCAATAAACAGTTGAAGCATTTCAAGCATTCGTTTACTGTCTTGTGTTTTTTGTTTGTCAATGTACATGTATGTAAATTGCACTCAATTGTACTCTTCATGAATTTAAGTGAATTATTCATATTTCTTAATAAGTATTGATAAGTATTGTAAGTTTACGTATAAGTTGATACCAAATAAATAAAAAAGTAGTATAGTATGCACGTTACACACGTTAAAATCATATACGAGTAGGTATGTCACATAAGTGTAGTGTGTGTAATGTTTATTTTTATAAATTTAATGTATTTCTAATGTATATTATTTAAAATTATATACATTAGAATTATAATTACAAACAGCGGAGCTTATGAAAGATACATCGATGTCGCTTATCTCGGTTGCCATACATATTTAGAGGGGTACCACCCGGGGGGGGGGGGGAGGGGAAGCCCTAGTTGAGATGAAAACATTTCTATATTTGTACTAAAATTTACCTTGTATAGTCACTGAGTAAATAAAATAAATCACTGAGTGAACACTCAATTATGCCTTGTTTACACAACCTTATAGTTGGAATTTAAAAAAAAAAAAAATTATGTCCACCCTCGGACTACTGTGTTAAAAGGTATGCGTGCTCTAACATAAAAAATGAACCCATTGAATAATGAATCTCCTGCGTTTTTCGTCGATTGGTCCTCACAATGACTTAAAAATTATATTTAAACTTATGGTTTCACAATATACATCCACGTAACGTTTGTTCTTGATGTGTGTTAAATACCTAACATAAATCATATTAAATACCTGGAAATAATTTTTGATGAATGAATGAGCTGCGTTGTTGACAAAAAAAATACAGGCATTTTATCCAGGCCCGTCTAGTTTTATTGATAGAACCATGATATATATATCAGGAATTGTAAAAAGGAAACAACACTTAACTCCTACAAACATTTCTATCCGTTTAAAGTGTTAAAAGTAACATAGCACTTTATAGTGTTAAAAGCTTAATATTTTACAAACAGATCCTTTAATCGAAAATCTTAAATAAAATCAAAAACTTATAACAAGATTTTTTCCAGAAAAACTATGTAACAATACCCCACACTAGTGGGTTACTATTAAAGTTAAAATACCTTGAATCACTTTCCGTTTTAGCTGGATATCTTTGGTTACACCTACTGAACGCTGCCTGTGTTGAAATATGATCACCTATTTTGAAAGGACCTTATACATCGTGGCCCTATCATGGAATTGTTCTTTTCATGAAATGTTCGATCATTTCATCAAGATTGCATTTTATCATGTATTGTAACCAAAATTGACTAGATTGTTAAATCGTTAATGTTTTACGATTTTTACATCCACGATTGGCAATTTTGTTAAAATAGGGTGTCTGTTAGATATTTCATTAAAATCCAGAATTTTAGTATCTCGTTTATTGTTTTTTTTTAATTACGGCAGACATTTATTACAACTCGGAATTCTAGGAAATATTAAAAGTCCTTTTAAATTGTTATGACTTCATTAATTAATAGCTAGGGGAGCCGCCATGTTGACAGTTAAGCAAAGCGCTTCCAGTGCCTCCATAGGCACTGGAAGCGCTTTGTTATACACTACTGTACTATGTGAAATAATTTTGACCATTTCAAGAAGTAGTCACGTGTTTAGTTAATCATATCGATAAACGATTTCTCATCATCGATCTGATCAAGGAACATCATGATGTGGCCAATGGACTGAATAATTTAATAAAATGCCACCATTTCATGAAAGTCTCGAGTATTTTATTATATCATATTTCTACGATTGGGTCACGTAATACACTACGTTGTTTACGATTGGAGTCTATTACCAAACTTAGAAGATATTTAAATATAGCATAAATAAACTGAGTCATAGATACTTTAACTTTTAAATATAATTACGGTTGAATTTTATTCAAATCACTAGTGCTATCAAATACTCAATTGTTGATTATATAGTCACGCTTAATGCTTCAAAAGATAATTCATGAATTAAATACAAAACGGGCAAATCTGAGATTCACTTTAGCATAAACGGTGTTCTCTTGAGCCCTTTACTTGTTAAGACGGCGAGTTAATGGATTATCTTGGAAGCACATTAAAATCATCGGACGAACTGTTTGGATAGACACTATATACACTTAAACTCCATTAGCTATATTCCGGGTTATTCATTAGCAAACAGCCTTCTCCTAATTGGGCTTCCACTTAGAATTGTTAATCACGCGTCAGCTTAGTACAAATAAGATTAAATTTTGTCCCAACACCCGCAATATAGTTGATGTCGGTCACACATTGGTCTACATTCAGTAATTTGTTGGTTGGACCATATGTTTGCACAAAATTCGCGTCAATCTCAATTAGAAATTTTATACACTTAAGTTAAGGCTCAAAGTCCACTGCGAGCAAGAATAACTATAATTTATTGCCTTCTGTAAATCATTAGGTACATTGTCCTTTGAGAAAGTTTAGATTTATAGGCTTTCTTATGTTTCGTTGAAGTTATGTGTGGCAATTTCGACTCTATCAAGAGTTTAATAAATACGACCTTTGGGTTGCGAATTGTATATCTTAAATGTATACATTTGTTATACGCCTCAATAGGCCTCAATCTTTCACTTTGTGTATAAAAATGTTCAGTAAAATAAAGTACTTTTTTTATTTCATTCATTCCAAAGCTGATTTTGAGCATGGTTGAATAAAACTTCTTCGAAATGAAGAAAACAGTAGGAATTTTTTTTGCTTTGTTACCTATAGTTACAATTAGACGTTTATTTCGCTAATAAAGTTTTTGTTTTCGTGAATCACCTGTCTCGTTTAGTGGTCCTGTATCGAAGTTGACTTCACGAGGTTCCGAGTGTTTGATTCCCGGGTCAGACAAACCAAAAATGTGTTTTTTCAGTTTTCTAATAAAAACAACGTTCGTCGAGTTTGTTTATGTTTTTAAATATATAAACGGGTCAATAACGCGTACATATATAGAACTTACTTGTAAAGTTTGTAAACTTTGTTTATGTGTCTGATTGGCAATAGGCTTGCCATCTATCACATTGTGGGACTAAGTAACTGCGGTTAATCATGGGTGCACTGGTTGTAACTCTGCCTACCTCTTCGGGGATACGGGCGTGAAGATACTTTTTTTAAGATATACTATATATATACTATATATATAACTATATCAGGGGTATTTCCGAACGGATACGACATAGGGACCTTCAAGAAGAGAGCTTACTCATTCTTAAAAGGCCGGCAACGCAACTGCAAGACCTCTGGTATTGCAGATGTCCATGGGCGGCGGTGATCACTTACCATCAGGTGCACCTCTTGCTCGTTTGCCCCCTCTTCTATATATAAAAAAAAAGATTTGAAATTTTGGAGGAACAATTTATTTGTACGGTTTGCATTTTGCAACGAAAATGTAAAGAACGCTTAAAAATCTCCTTCAGTGATATGGTGGTTAACCACTCAACCGCCGCGTTGGTTGAGTGATTACTTTATCGAATGAGCGACTGTGACAGCGCAACCAATTTGGCATGGCTTTGATTGCGACCGTGTGATGAGCATAGATGTTTATATTTCTAGGCTTGGGTGTTGTTTATGTATGAAACCGTATTTATACATGTATTTTTATGTATTTGTATCGTTGAATGATACCCATAACACAAGCATATAATTTGCTTACTTTGGGGTTAACTTAATTCGTGTAATTGTCTAATAATATTTATATTATATTTTCTTTAAGGCTAAAAGAACGCGGGCAAGACTCCATACATTATTATTTTTAATATTCATCTTAAAATTTCATATATTCCGTAAGATTCGATATTAACTCCTCAACTTATCCACATTTATTATATATTTTTTAAGCCTGGTTAATAATAGTTAGATAAAGATAAAGTTGAAATTTAGGTTAGATTAACTTAAACATTTAGTTCTCTTCTTAATACTCTGTGGTTAAGATTCTTATTGACAAATGTAAAGTTGTCACTTGTCCGATGCAAAATAAGCGACGAGTGACGACAAGACGTGTAGACACTTGACATAGGTACCCAATAACCATTTACCATAGATTACACATACTGTTGTCAGAGGAACTTTCAGACACGAACGTCGATAGTAATTGTTGTAAAATAATAAAAAAAAGCTATTTGCTTTAAACTATTGCTTTGTATAAAACAGTGAGCATTTTAATTTGGTTATTATATGTAATAAAGATGATTGTATATTAACTTATTTATATTTAAAGTACATGAAATAAAAAGTTTTATATTTGTACAATGGTAACATTTAAGACAGCAGAAGTCAATCAAAGTCTTTATATTTTTTTTAAATTACTATTCTTAGATATATATTTCGTTTTATTGATTTAAAAAACATATAAAATTATTTCACTTAATTTAATATTTGCCACTCCAAGACACACAAGGGATGTCCAAAACTAAAACGGCCCGTATTCTTTGTTGAGTTCATAGTCGAATTTCAACTAGATCGCTAGTTATAATTATCTATTTGGTTGATTTGTTATTTAAAAATGAAAATTATTCAAGCGTATGTAATAATTTTATAAAAGGTAGTTTTTATTTTTCTTAAATGGCAACACTGTTCAACCCCGCCACTCTTTTGTGACAACTTCCAGTGAAAGGATTGAGAGTGGTGGGGTAGAAATAGTTTTGATTATTGAGGCAGGAGCTCGGTCAGTCGTTCGATAACCATCGATGTGATAAGTTGTCTAGTGGAAACTATGCTAGTTGGCTGATAAAAGTGTTAAAAGTGAAATAAAAGTAATTACTGTACTGTGCATTGGACTTTTACTGATATTTGGTAGTTGGCCGATAAAAGTGTTAAAAGTGGAATAAAAGTATATACTGTGCTGTGAATTGGAGTTTTTCTGATATTTCAGACGCGGGCTATAAAAACCCAGGTACGTACGCCCTCAGAATTTTAAAATTAAAAAGAGGAAATTCGAGTTGCCTTTATATTAAGATACAAAGTAACTATAATGCTTGTTAAAATTTATTTTTATTTAATTTCGACACTACACAAATACTTACGACAGTTTTACATAGCGTTGCATTTGATAGGGGCTATTCTCCAAAAATGCAAACGTTGTCATAGGATTGGACATGATAATGACGACTGTAAGTTACGCCTTTACGTACCACGATCAACAGTGCCAACAACCTCTCTATCGACGCGTGCTGAACCCGCAGAAAAGAAAACTCTAAAAATTGACGTATCGAATAAAACTAATGAAAAATTTTATAAGGATATCCTTGTTAATGACAGTCGGCTAGAAGCATACATAGACTTCGGGAGTGAATGCAGCCTTATCAAACAAAGCGACGCGGCTTCCTTAAAATTGTCTAAGATCTTTGATGAATTGCCTGTAGTGAGAGGTTTTGGGAAATCGGCAATTCGTCCATTATACAAATCTCATATCACCGTCAGAATTGATGAGGTTGAGGCATCGATCACTGTGCTTGTAGTGGATGATGAATTTATGCCAACATCTTTGATCTTAGGACAGAACTTTACCGAATTATCATTTATAACCGTATTAAAGGATAGTACTCATTTAACTTTTTATAAAAGTCCGAATTGCAATATTGAAAATAATGACAAACCAATTAAACTTTTCGTTACAAACACAACCCAAATTTTACATACAAAGACTCTCCCCGTCTATACCAAAGACACCAACTTTAGTGGTGATGTTTTTATTGAAGGATATTGTACTGCAGAACCTGGTCGGGAGTTTAGTTTGTTTCAGGGTGCTTACAATTTAAAAGACGGAAAAGGGGAGTTGGTTATTAGTAACCTGACAACTCGCAGCATAACCTTCGAAGTGGATACTTTGATAGCCCGGGCAGTTCCTTTAGTGGAATCAAACTCTTATCAGGTCAATAAGGTCACTGCTGAAATGAAAGATTTTGAGCCCCTTCAAAAAGAAGACATTAAAGTGGGGAAAAATTTGAGTGAAGACGTCGTAGACAAGTTATACACTTTATTACAAGAATATAGGGATTGCTTCGCAACGAATTTAAAAGAAATAGGTTGTGTAAGGGACATGGAGATGCATATTGAACTTTCAGATAATAGACCAATCGTATATCGCCCTTATCGATTGTCACACTCTGAGAGAGAGCAAGTGAGGGAGACAATTGATGAATTACTGCAAAACGATATAATTCAAGAGTCAAATTCCAGTTATTCAAGTCCAATCATTATGGTGAGGAAGAAAACTGGTGAACAAAGACTTTGCGTAGACTTCAGAGCTCTTAATAATAAAACAGTAAAAGATCGTTTCCCTCTCCCTTTGATAGAAGATCAGATCTCGAATCTCAGCGGAAACGCTTATTTCACAACTCTTGACCTTGCTTCTGGTTATTACCAGGTGCCCATGGCTAAGGACAGCCAACATCTGACTGGTTTCGTCACGCCCGATGGGCATTACGAATTTAAACGAATGCCCTTTGGGCTGGCAAATGCTCCAGCTGTCTTTCAGCGGATAATGAATAAGATCCTTGGAAGCAAAAGACACGAATATGCTTTAGCATATCTAGACGATGTGTTGATACCTGCCAAGGATACGAATGAGATGTTTGAAAGACTTGAGGGAATTTTGAAACTGTTGAGAGAATTTGGCTTGACTTTAAAATTGTCAAAATGCCGTTTCTTCGATATTAATGTTGACTATCTGGGATATGAGGTATCTGCAGAAGGTATACAGCCCGGTAGCGCAAAAACTCAAGCTGTCAAAGCATTTCCAACACCTCGTAATGTTCACGAAGTTCGCCAATTTCTTGGCCTGACGGGATACTATCGCAAGTTCATTCGAGATTATGGGCTGATTGCCCGACCATTAACTTATCTGCTGAAAAAGGATTCTGCCTGGTTGTGGTCTAAGGAACAAGAAAATGCGTTTTCGCTGCTCAAAGAAAAACTTGTGGACAGACCTGTTTTAGCTCTTTATGATCCTAAATTGGAGACCGAATTGCACACTGACGCCAGTGCTCTTGGCATAGGAGGAATCTTAATGCAGTGGCAAAAGGAAACGCGAGTATTAAAACCAGTTGCCTATTTTAGCAGACAGACCACACCGGAGGAAAAGCATCTTCACTCCTATGAGCTCGAGGCGCTGGCTGTCGTGTGCTCCTTGAAGAAATTTAGAGTGTACTTGATGGGTATACACTTTAAAATTTGTACAGATTGCGCGGCTCTTAGAACCACCTTGACAAAAAGAGATTTGCTGCCGCGGATAGCAAGGTGGTGGTTACAAATCTCTGAATTTACTTTTGACATAGAATATCGTCCTGGCGTCCAAATGTCACATGTCGACGCTCTCAGTAGAAACACAACACTATCCGTTACAGCAGATGATAATCCATGTGTCAATATTTATAAAATAGAACAGGAAAACTGGCTCCTTACTCTACAACTAGCGGATCCTGACATTGTTCGGATTTTTAAAATTCTAAAACCCGAGGAAGACAAAGAATGTAAAGAAATAAGGAGCAATTATGAAGTGAAAAATGGTACCGTGTATAGAAAACTCGATGGCGGAATACGTTTGGTTGTCCCACGGAATGCTAGATGGCAGATATGTAAAGCTAGCCATGATGACATCGGTCATCTTGGCTATACTAAGACTTTAGAAAAAGTCCAAAGTCAGTACTGGTTCCCCAAGCTTAGGCGCTTTGTAAAAAAATATGTGGGCGCTTGCATTGACTGTGCATATAACAAAGACAGTGCATCTCGGCAGAAAAGTGGTCATTTGTTCCCTATAGAAAAGATATGTATACCGTTTCATACTATACATATCGATCACTTGGGGCCTTTCGTTAGGAGCAAGAATGGTAACACCCACATTCTAACAATTGTAGATGGTTTCACAAAATACGTATTCGTGCGGGCAGTCAAAAATACGAAAACAAAGACTACAATGAAGGTTCTTCAAAATATATTTTTTGATTTTGGGTTGCCAGCAAGAATTGTGTCAGATCGTGGCACTTCCTTTACATCGTCAGCTTTTAAAGCTTTTTGTAATGAACATGGCATTAAGCACATATTGAACGCGGTTGCTTGTCCCAGAGCCAATGGTCAAGCTGAGAGATATAATCAAGTTATACTCAATTCTTTAGCTGCTCAAAATTCTAATGGTAGTGAACGTGACTGGGACAAGCAACTGGGTAAAATTCAGTGGGGTGTTAATAACACAATTAATACAACAACAAAAAAAACTCCAACTGAAGCGTTATTTGGCATTAGAATGCGCGATGATCTTGCGAACAAAATGGGAGTTGTAAGTACACAAGACGATGTGGAATGTATAAGGAGTATTATCAGTACAAATATAGAAAAGGACCAGAATATTCAAAAACGTAGACATGACGCTAATCGGGTTCCGGCACCTAAATACAAAGTTGGTGATCTAGTTAAGATTTTAAGAAATAATTACGGTAATGATGGAAAAAGTACTAAACTCCTATCTAAATTTGTCGGCCCCTTTAGGATTTCTCAAGCGTTAGGAAATGATCGTTATCAAGTAACGGATATTCCAGGTTTTCCTAAAAGAGGTAAGCCTTATGAATCTGTAATAGCTTTTGATAGGATTCGACCCTGGATTAATGTGAAAGCTCTAGAAGTGCATGATAGTGAAACAAGTGGTTCATCTTCTTGTAGTGATAAAGAATAGCAATACAAGACAGAAACTTTGCCAGTTGTTACGAATTTACATTCAATATTGAGTACTACATATAGAAAATTGAAGTAGGCAAACATATACTATTATTTTATTTATTATTTTTAATAGAAAGATAAGATACAATGAATGTTAAATCTAAATAAATAAAATGATAACAATGGTATGAAATTTAAAATAACCTACTAATTATATATAAATATAAATAACTAATTTTGTTTTTTTTTATTTTGTTGTTACAAATGGTTTGATTGATTTAAATATTATAAGTTTTTACAAACAATACATGTTAGAACAAGCAAATACTACATGTTAAACAATACAAGTACATAATAATTATTTGAAATTAAAATAATTAAGTTTGTGTTATTCCGTATACTTATGAGAAAATTAGCATGTATAATGTTTTAATTCGCTTATTTGTAAATATAATAATGTATGCATACCTAAATGCATTAGTACAAAATACTGTATAATTTAAGTCACATGAAATCCTTTGAAATGTACAGAAGCTACCTTAGAGTGTTTATTTAAATTTAGACTAAATAGATACTCTTATGAGATTATGCTTGTTTAAATCAAAACTAAAATTAAGATTTTATTCTATTGTTTTCAAAATAACAATGAGTAACTTAAGTTAGTAAGTAATTGATTGACAGAGTTCCTGATGTTTATAGTGTGCCAGGAGGCTACACATTTCGTAGGATGGCCGAATGTAATAATTTTATAAAAGGTAGTTTTTATTTTTCTTAAATGGCAACACTGTTCAACCCCGCCACTCTTTTGTGACAACTTCCAGTGAAAGGATTGAGAGTGGTGGGGTAGAAATAGTTTTGATTATTGAGGCAGGAGCTCGGTCAGTCGTTCGATAACCATCGATGTGATAAGTTGTCTAGTGGAAACTATGCTAGTTGGCTGATAAAAGTGTTAAAAGTGAAATAAAAGTAATTACTGTACTGTGCATTGGACTTTTACTGATATTTGGTAGTTGGCCGATAAAAGTGTTAAAAGTGGAATAAAAGTATATACTGTGCTGTGAATTGGAGTTTTTCTGATACGTATATTTTTTATCAAAGCTATCATCGTAAAATGAGATCCGTTTTTTCGCAAGTGTCGGATAGAATCCTTGTGGCTTGTCTGATGTCTACTGAAGCGAAAAATCGCCTCTTATTATATTCTATTGATTCGGGTTCCTTTTTTAGGCATATTGTTAAAGCCGAGAGAAGGCTTATATGTGTCACATTGTGATGTAGAGTCATCTCGACTTGGTTTCGGTACGGTAACGGTCTTGTTTCAGTTTCGAAGATAAGATAGTCGACTTAGCAATATGGAATTCTAACTCCGCTACATGGATAGCAACGCATAATTTTCTCGTGTTGGTCCCGGGCTCCTTTAAAGAGAAGGCCAACTGCCGTTTTGAAAGTCAGGTGGTAAAAGGCGACCGATTGGTTACGTGAGTCAGTACCATCGTAGTTACTAGGTGGTAGAGTTTTGGTCTGGTAACACCGCCTTATCTATTCCTGCCTCAAAAATAGTAAAAATGAGGAAATACACAATATTAGCAATTTATTATGCGTTACATGCCGCGTAAACTAAATAACTGGTTCCAGAGTTCCGTGGGGGCAACGCGTCTGGCAATGCTACGCTTTACATTGCGTGGTGTAATCAGGAAAAAAAAATCAGGAAATTTTGCATTTCCTACAAAAAAGAATTTACCATCATAACAAGAACGTAAAATGGTATGTTTTTTTTTAATTTTTCGGTAGACCGTCCCTTACACGCTGTACAACTGATATATTGAATGAAAGTGTTTAATGCTTGATTCTGACATCGAATATGTATAGGTACTTAAATTTTTACTTAATTTTTGTGAAATAATGTTTGTAATTTGTATTAAGTACCTAACTATAGTTAAAAAAAACCACAAGCCTTCTGAGTTTTTTCCTGCCTGATCTTTTCAGTGTGTGGCCGCGTTCCGATCCGGATAAAAAAATTTACTCAGCATTTTTAAAATCATAATAAATAATTATAATTTTAAAATGTTTTCACACCACATCATGGTAGAATACGTCGGTAACTTAATCAAATTTTAATAACTTGTAACTTCCATATTCTGGCAAATAAATAGTTTCTTTCTGTCTTTCCTTCATAAATATCGAAGTTCATTGTTTACGAACAGCGATTTGCCGGACTCGTGACTAGATTCTAGGCATGGATCATTTAACAGTTAACATATTAAATTTCGTACTAACTTTTTTTAACAACTAACAACTGTTATTTATATTAGCAAATACTGTTAAAAGTTATTTTTATGCATTACTAAAATTACCAATAACGTGATATATGATAATAATGTTATTAAAAATATTTAAGAGAGCGTGTTTTTTGCTCGCTAACTTGATTTATGATAATACTGTTATTAAAAATATTTCGAGAGACCGTGATAATAATAACTGTTAAAAGTTATTAAAACCATTCTAGAGGACCTTTTTTGGTAGCTTCGTGTTTTTACTGTTTCTAATACTTATTATATATAGGCTACAGATATAACATAAATAAATAACTGTTAAGCATTAATTAACTTTAACAACATAACATTTAATCTGATTTAACAATAATTTCCATGCCTACTAGATTCGTTAGTACAGCGGTATCGCCTGTGTAGTGAACATACTTTTAGAATATTACTACAATAATTTCTTTGAGGTTTACATGTATTTAAGAAATGTTTTCCTTTTATTATATTTTTATTGGTTACATATAAATGACCTTTGTCTATCGTATCCTTCAATTTATAATATATATTTGATTATGATTATAATAACTTAAAGCTTTTTATTTTTGTATGAAGCTATCGTACTGCGTAAGGGTAGGCGGTAATTTTTTTTTTAATCGTCCAGAGTTATGACGGTTGCAACGACTGCGTCCAGTACATCAAACTTCTCCTTTGCGGAAAGAGCCAGTTAGAAATAATCTTTGTGCAGATGAAGAATGGAAGATTGACAGAAATCCCTGAGATATCTTTGGCGAGAGATCAGAACGCACGAGTTCCCGATTGAAGGCTTTATTTCTATTCTTCTTGCCGACTTGGTCACTATTTCAAAAACCGCGAGGCAGAACTCCTTTCTTAATATGCTGGTTTGCATTGGTTTAGCACTCGTGGGTATTGCAAAGAACTGAATAATAAGTTGCCTTCCTGGCAGCACCACTTCAATAATAGAGTCAACACGAGAACACGAGAAGCACGTTTGACTCCAAGGGCATTTTACTTATGGTATAAATGAAACTTACAGAACACTAGGTTCCGAGTAGACATGTGTAACACTGCGCTGCGCCGCGCAATTGCGTTTTTCAATTCACTGAGCGGGTGTGTCAACCCACTTATTCAAAATGTGTTAGCGCACGGCGCAGCATAGTTATACCACAGACTACTTAGAGATTATACGCAGTAAACTCTCATTAATGTGCACAATTATCATAAGTCATGACTCTCATGTGTCGTGACTAACTCGTTGAGTTACCAGTGAACCAACGCAATTCATGCGCTGTGCGCTGTTTGTTTTAAGAATCTCTAGAGTGGCGCATGGCGCACTTTTCATTCGCTGCTCACTTACCGTCACCCGCGGGCTGTGTCAGATTTATTACGCAATGGCTCAATTTTGAGTTAGCGCAAAGAGCCGGCGCAGTACACTGCGCTTGAGTTACTGAGTTACCCATGTCTAGTTCCGAGAGAATAAGACGAATGCAGAGTAGAGTGTAGGAGGAAAATAATCATGCATACGTAAAATGTTCGAATATACGCTGTACGCGACGCCATCTCTCTCGGTTCGACTTAGCAATATATATAAGACGCCGATGCTACTGTTAGAGCTCTTTAGATTATCGAATAAAGTCATTTCTACATTCATTCTGTTGTTGAAGGTTATTTTCTTACAAAACATTACAAACACCGGTCACAGTGTTGAAATATTATGGTTATAAGAATTATTGGCTCACTTTCATTATCTTTATAGATAATTTTGAAAACACACTTTTGCGTTTATAATATTATAGTAGTATTCTGGTGTTTAAATTTTTTTTCCGTCTGTGTTTGTAATTTTCATAACTAGTACTGTTTGCATCGACGCAGAGAAGCTTGTTTATCTGTTTTTTATCGGATACACTTTGGAGAGTGCGCTGCGGAATTGTGCGACTTAATTCCGCCATCCCCGTTTTTCTATTGATCGTCGAGGCGCACAGATTTTAGGCATCGCCATATGGTGGACGTTCCACGTACCCGGACAAAGCGGTTCGACTCAACATTCTTCATTTGAACCGCAAAGAACCGGAACATGCTTCCTGAGTCTGCGTTCCCCGACGAGTACAATCTGGGGATCTTCGAGAGAAGAGTGAACAGGTTCCTTCTAGGGAAGCGCGTTCCATCTTGGGCCTCATCTTAGCTTACTATCAGGCGAGATCGAGGTCAAGCGCCTACCTATCGATAATTAAAAAAAATAAAGGTTTCTTGACTTGTTTCCCGACTTGTTAACTAATTTGTTCCCTAACCCTTGCTAGTATACCGCCTAATAAACTGGTTGCCCGCCAGATTCTCTAACTGGTAGTTTTACTGGGAGCCTTACTAATTGTTCGGCTAGGTTGCTCAACTAGTCAACTAGTTGCTATATTGGTTGCTAACTGGTTGTCCGTATGGTTTTTAAATTGATTGCTTGACTGGTGGATCTAATGGTTGTTCAATTGTTTGCCCAACCCTTTGTTCGATTGGTTGCCGAACTGATTGTTCAACAAAAATTGTTAAAGTGAATAAAATATGGAAAAGATGTTCATTACAAAAGTTGTCTTTAAAACTTATACCTTAAAGAATATTATAACTTATACCTTATATAATATACTCCTTATAACTTATAGAATTTAGTACTTGCCTGGGCGCTTCGAGAAAATTCCGTTAGCCACAAAAAAATACGGTAGCTGAGAGTTTAGTACCCATAAGCTCTAACTTCCGTGCAAAGGCTAATTAACCCTTTTAATGGTGTAACTTTTACAGCGTACGTGACGTGGAATTACAAGTAATGAGAGTAAAAAGTGGGCGAAAAGTTGCATTTCTGTCCACTTTTTACTTTCATGTCGCAAATTTGTATTTGGACTTTTAAAATACCATGAAATAAATAAAAAAAATTGATAAAGACTGTAACTGTTCAAGCAATCTACAAACGCTACCAGAAAAAATAATAAAAAAATGGAAAAAAATGAAATTCAAAATAGAATCCTGAATCGCAATATTATAATTATTTATCTTGTAAACACTATATACAAGTTTCAACATTTCTCAAATAGACTTCGGTCCCCAGACAGTACACCTTGCCTGGCTGAGAAGATCTTCCTTTTCCTCTTCCTTGTCCTTCTGTGACGTCATCAACCTCCACAGTTATGACGTCACCTGACAAAAGTTGGCCCGCTGGTTTCATATGATCCTGAAATCGATGACCCTTCAGTGGTACGGACCAGTGGTAACCCTCGACAAAACAGCACGCTTCCCCCTCCGCTTCCAATAGCATCAGCCAGTTTCACCAGCCAGAGAAAATACACTATGAACATTTTAACTTTAATTTTCAAATACTTACTAGGCCAGTAATTTGTAAGTCTGGTCACCACATCATAAGTGTAAACAAGGTGTAAAAAATAAGAATATAAGTAGTGTCGCCAAAAAATCGATAGTTTTAATCTAGAAACGTCATAACGTCGATAGTATCGATAGCATTGAACGCTGCAAGTAAATAAACTATCGATTGCGTCGATAGTATCAATCATTAGAGATAAACAAAGTATCGATTCTATCAATAGTATTGTTAGATAATATTCCATTGACTATCGATATATTCGATACAATGTATAGCTTGTATAATCGATGACATCGGTCAGTATTAGAATAAAGTTGACTATCGATAGCTTTGATAGTATCGATACTATCGATAGTAATTGTGATTAATGCAATATTAAATAGCAATACTATCTAGTTACTTTTGATAGTTTATTTTTTTAATCAAGAATATTTTCGATGCTATCGATTGTATTGCTGTTTATTGATAGTATTGTACTTATTGAGGTAATGAAACCCTATTGCTAATGGACTTTCAAGCGGTAACACTATAAATAAAAGGTTTCGAGTTTCGACACTCATTCCAAAATTTTGTCTTGATATAGTACGTATTTCTCATACTTCTTGTGAAATTCAACGTCTATATTTTGCCCCGGTTCTTATTTAATTCATATACTACATATTCTCTTCCAAAAAGTAAGTGTTGAAGTACAAAACCCCTCCAAGCAATATCGAGATAAAGTTGAAAAAGTCACCTTGCTCTCGGATTATACTGGTCGTGGCGGAGGACCCAAGTTCCCGTGGTCTGAAAATCCGCGCGCGCGTTTTTTCGCCTCTCCCGCCACGCCGCCGCCGCCACCACCACCGGTCCGCGTGGCCGGGCGCTAAGAGAGCCGACGGCGGCTGCTACTGATTTTCTAAGTTGACATGTCAACGGCTAACGCTAACTCGTCCACGGCTGCCGCCAAAGGTTTTGTCGTTAGCAACATACCGTTCTTGTATAAGAGCATTTAAGGCTTTCGAAGGTAAAAGGTAAATTTACATCCCACTCTCACTGTATTTGGATTCGCTCTGTCCCTATCTAAAAGATTTTTTGCTAGTGCAGTGTTTGAAAATTAACAGTAAAATTTTATCCATGTTTTAACATAAAAATAATTTATTAATATTAATGACGTATTTTCAAGTCTTTTCAACAATTACAATACATTTTTAATTAGTTGCAATCTCTCCCAGTTTGTGGTTTCACCTCACGTCCAAGTTAAATTCGTTAATGAGAAGGTTCTGTTCTGCACTTGGAGCTTAAAACTGCTGAACTCTAAGGAACGGTAATAATACAGTGTTGTGTTCGGAATTATTATACCAAGCTAGTTAGCTGTAATATATTATATTTTTTTAATATCATCTCCTAAAAGGTCGAAATAGGAGATAAATTGTATGAAATTTATTATATTTATGTTACTTTAATTTTCTCAAAGCTAGTCTCTTATATTTATTAATGTTTTTATTTATTTTTTGTTTTCCTAATTGTAACTTAAGTTTGCAATATACTGACAACATTTATGTGCCTATAATCATTAGATGATAATAGTGCATTGCTATCTTGTGTGGCGGGATTGTAATGTCACCTGCACAAGTTACCGGTTGCCTCCTTCAAACTGGAACACAAAAGTGATTATCATGGTAGTAATATTTACCGAAAAATGAAATGAAAGATGTATGTGGGTCGTATACATGTCGATACGTATGTGTAGATAAGGAAGTTACTGATTTTGCCCACATTTTCGAAAATCAAGTTTTCTCCAGATTTCCACGTTTTGAGGTCCTAAGAACCTTTTCCGACTATTTATACGATGACGTCAGCATGTCTGTATGTATGTGTGTGTGTGTTTGTGTGTGTGTATGTGTGTGTGTGTTTGTGTGTGTGTATGTGTGTGTGTGTGTTTGTGTGTGTATGTGTGTGTGTGTGTATGTGTGTATGTAAACATCTCATAACTTTTGAACGGCTTGACCGATCGAAACGCAATAGCATTCGATTGAATTCCACTCAACTTAGACTTTCTAAAAATTTGAACCGATCCGGCCCAGATTTTGAGAAATTTTGAAAAAAGCGCAAAAAAAAGATTGACGTATCAGTATTTTTTAATATAACTTCCAGATTAATGTACCGATTGAGTACAAAATCCTAATAGCTCTATTCCTTAAAAAATTGCTTCTAATGCATAAATTGCATTAAAATCGGTTTACTCAATCGGGAGTTATCAAAGACGAAAAATTTTGAAGTGTTTTTTCGACACAACTTCGACATTTTTTAACCAATCATTTTTCGATCTACTACAATATTTCAGTACGTTAAAAACTACATCAAATTCAGTTTCAAAAATAATTTTTTTATCATTGTTTAAAATTTTTCAACTTATCGATTATGTAGCTAAAACAATACTTTAGATCTCAAAAATTCAGTTAAATGCCATTCTAAAAATCAAAATGTAGTAGTATATTTTCCAAAATATACAGCTTTTCAAAATCAATATAATGTCATTTTTTACTAAATAGATGTTTGAACTAAAAAAAATCTATGCGTTTTTGCTCCTTTGAGTTTAAAATATCTCAATTTAGTGGGAAGTTTTAGAGATAACGTGCAGGTTCAACTGTTTATACTTTTTTTAAACTTTTAATTTTCACGAATTACCCCCAATTTTCCCTTCTCATTCACTCTCTTTCACCCCCCTCACTTCTTTCCCATCTTTCTCCATTCTTTCCCATTCCCCTTCTTCCCCCTCATCTCTCTCTTTTCCCCTTTCCCTTTCTCCGCGCACCTATCTCTTCTCCACTTTCTTTGACTCTTTCTCACTTTCTTGCTCCTATCCTCTCTCCCTCTGCTTTACCCTTACTCTTCATTCTCTCTTATTCCCCCTCTTAGACACATGGTCTCTTTAAAAGATTATTTAATTTTTGTTTAATTTTTTGTTACGATTTTTTGCGAGTTCTACGAGTTTTTTAAAATCATCTACTCTAAAGAAAGACTCGTGATGGAAACTCATAGCAAAAAATTCTTACACTTTTTTTGCTTAGTCTCCATCCACAAAGTCCGTACCGTCCGATAAGGAACTTAAAACATTTTGGCAGACAATGGCGTCTTAATTCTAATATGACCAAAAGCACCAAATAATCATGAGCGAATATAAAGCCCCTTCCTTATATTTGCTCACGATTATTTACAGGTTAAGGGTTAGGGATTAGGAGGTTCAGACCCCCCCCCCCCCCGCGCTAGCGAAAAAATATGTACTCGCTGAATAGATAATTATAATTTGTATTCGATATGGGATATCCGTAATCTTAATATATAAAATTATGTGTCACGTTGCTTGTCCGCAATGGACTCCTAAACTACTAAATCGATTTCAATGAAATTATGTAGATATCTCCTGTTTGGTCCAACTTAAAAGATAAGATAGTTGTTGTCTCAATTAACTCCCCCCCCCATTTCTCAAATACCCCAACAAAATATTCAATATAATTAGTTTGTATGGCAACAATAACGTTTTCCGGGTCAGCTGGTTTTATATAAAATAAAATTAAATGATATATTGCATACATAGAGGTTCGGGGTACAACTAGTAATTTACGTAATCACAAGGTTGTATTCATGTTACCCCTCTGTTGGTCCCTGTTGGTCTGGGCTCCCTTTGAAGAAACCATCTGCTCATTTGCCAGGCCGCTATGGTAGATTACCACCATGGTAGATTACTGCATTGTCTCACCCGGGTTGGTACCACCGGTTTACCTGTTCCTGCCGCATTAGCGTCAGTGTGCTGTCGTGTTCCGGTTTTAATCGTAAGGTAGCCGGTAAACTTATGCAAGTGGCATTAGACCACATGCATAAGTTTATTACACCAATAACATCTTTGGTGTCTATAGGCAATTGTTGATTTTTTCCATCAGAAGACCCATTTGTTTGCTATCTTATAATATAAAAAAATACCATCGTGACTACTAGGTGATAGGGTTCTTCAACGACTTGCCTGGGTTTTTTGGTACCACCGCCTAACCTATTCCTGACGCAATCGCACCAAATTTATGCAATCCGCATTACTATGCTGCTAACATCATTAACACCTTAGGTGTCTATAAGCGGTGATTGTCTCTTTCTACCAATAGAGCCATCTGCTTGTTTAAAATTTTTAATATAAAAACATTATTCACAAGAGCCATATGCTTATTTATTACCACACGTGAAAGAGAAACAAAACTTCTCTTTTTAACACGATAGCGCTAGTAACTAAAGAACGATATCTCCTAACTTCAGCACTGATAAGAAGAACACTACGGTCGGCCAATCTGCTATAATGATCTCGAACAAAACCCTAATTGCCTTTGCAGAGAGTTCTGTAGTTACAAGTTCCAAGTGCGGAACAAAGCCTTTTCATAAATGCCCGTAATGCGGTAACTTTTTATCGTGGACGTGACGCGGAAGTCCAAGCGGCTACGAGGCGTTAAAATTGATGTCGTTGGATCTAACAAGAAAATTTGTTACTTTCAGGGTTATTAATTATGATTATAACAAGCTTTGTCCAGAACTGTGCGATTTTCTGGACTTGTTGCCTCGCACTACACTTTTATAGAATTAAGTACTAGCAGAATTGTTTTCAAATGTGGGAACTTTCAAGAAAATTATTTATTTATTTTTAAAAAATCTGCAAAGCAACTACAAAAGTTTCTAAATAAATTGAAGAAGTTACAGATCGTCAAACCGATTGATTTTTTGATTATTTGCCAGATATTCAAAAAGTAATAAAATTCCTTTTAGTTCTTATACTTGATCCCCATCTGTTTCGACGGTCCTCTCTTGGACTACAGTTTATTTCCCCAATTTTCACTTGTTATTTAAAGGCGAAACCATCGAAGCGTTTTGTTTATCAAAGCTATCGCCGTAAAATAAGATCCTTTTTTCCCCAAATGTCAGACAGAATCCTCGTCTGTTGCCTATCGGAGCGGGAAATCGCTTCACTCATTATATCCTGATGTAACTCTGTCGAAGAATAAATTGCTCATCACGCGGACAACCCGGTTTGTGAGGGAGTAAATTTTCCGCTACATTGTGGTTTCACTGGCTATTTTTACTGTTTTCAATTTCTCGATATATCGAACAGGAAAGTGTTCAATTTGTTCTTTTAGTACTTTAGTGGAAACGTTCGAATTTATTATAAATATTTTAAATTCAGTGTGAATACGAGATATGAATTTTAAAAACTTCATAACACAAAATAAACCGGTAAAGTGGGATAATTCTCACTTCGAACCGGTAGACACTAGTTCAATTGGTAGAGCGTCCCGGCATGAGGGAAAGTCGTAGGTTCGAACCCTACGTGTCGAAATTTTTCTTTGTTATTTTTTAACTTTTACAAGTTTCCCCAAGCACGGGGTGAGTGCCAAAACACAAATATAATTAATTCTCATTAGTTCCACCGGCAATTACTTTCATGGAACTTGGGAGATTTTTTCTCAGTAGTTCCAGTCCATTGTCAAAGCCTATGGTACTACTAAGAAAAAAATCTCTCTAGTACCATGGAATTTATTGTCAGTGGGACTAGTAGTCCGTTAATTGGGGGTTGGACTCGCATGCCAAGGGTTCCGTAAAATTTATACGTTACCTTAGCTATACATACATGATTCTTGGTTAACGCGAAGTACCTTTATGGCTTTTGATTTCCTTGTGAAATCGCAACAATGTGACTTAAGCGGTCATATCTTTTGATCGCATTTTTCTTGCGATGTAACTAAAAATGTACGATTTTAGGATTTTTCCCCTTACATGAACTATAAGACATTGCTTCTTGCCAAATTCCATAATTCTAAGTCACGGGAAGAATTATTTCTCACTAGTTCCACCGGCAATTACTTCCATGTAACTTGAGATATTTTTCTCAGTAGTTCCAGTTCCATTATCAAAGTCCATGGAACTACTGAGAAAAAAAAATTCTATGGTTCCATGGAAGTTATTGCCAGTGAGACTAGTGAGAGTGATCCGTCAATTGGGGGTTGGACTAAAGTTTTCATTCCCTTTTGAAATCGTAAAAAATCGCAAAACATGCAACACAAATGGTTAGATCTTTTTATCGTTTGATTCATCAAGTTTGATTTATTGCACAGTTGAGAGAGGTCGTAGACCCCAAGTATTTAATATACAATTCAATTTGATACCTTTACGCGTTCCTAAGAAAAAGGGTCTTGACAGATGGACAGACGAACAACGAAGTGACTCTATAAGAATTCCGTTTATTCCTTACTAGCGACCTGCCCGCGGTTTCACCGTAGCTTTTGTTCCCGTGGAAATATCGGAAAGGTTTATATACTAAAACCTTCCTCAAGAATCAATCTATCTATAAAAAAAACCGCTTTAAAATCCGTTACGGCTTTTAAAGCGGTTTTAAGGATTTAAGCATATATAGGGACAGACAGAGAAAGCGACTTTGTTTTATACTATTGATGAGGTACGGAACTCTAAAAATGGTGACTACATTTTTCTTTGTAATTAAAAGTTTTCTCTCTAGAAAAATCCCGTGTTAGAGAAGGGGAGCTAGCTCCCTGTAATGGTTCAGGCTCCTTTGAAAATTCTCTCTGAAATCAAGAATAGATAAGAAAGAAAAAAACGTATGCTATAAATTGACTTTGAATAAGTCTATTGCACGCCTCCACAAAGCGAGGTAGCGCTCTACTCTCACGTAATCAAAATTAAGTAACTTTCTGCTGCATGTCTTTAACATGTAGCTTTTTACCTGATGACCGCTGCCGAGAACTTGTTTTGTTTGTTGCGCTACATTTCTTGATTTAGTAGCACTTACATATTCTAATGCATATCACTACATAGTATAAAACAAAGTAGTATAAAAGAAAGCGGAAAGCGTTCCGCTGTCTGTCCCTATGTATGCTTAGATATTTAAAACTACGCAATGAATTTTGATGTGTTATTTTTAATATCTAGACTGATTCAAGAGGAAGGTTTATATGTATAATAACATCCATAATATAGTAAAGAAGTACTGTTGTAAATATATTTACCAAAAGATCGTTTGCCGGGTCAGCTAGTTATGTATATGTAGAGGAATGTGAATATTTAAGTAATTAAGTATATATATTTATATGCTCTCATTTATGGGCGGGAGCTCCTCAGTACCAGCTCCTTCCTTTTGATCGAATTCAACGTAGGGCGGCTCGAATTGTCGAGGACGAGGCTCTTTCAAATCAGCTTGATTCTTTGGCGTTAAGTAGAGATGTGGCATCACTCTGCATCTTTTATCGGCTCTATCATGGGGAATGTTCCGAAGAACTGTTTGGATTAATTCCTGCTGCCGAATTTCACCATCGGAATCGCGACAAAATTCGAAGTTCCATCCTTACCATCTCCATGTCTGGAAATCCACAACCGTGCGATTCTCGAGGCATTTTTTGCCCCGCACCACTCCTTTGTGGAACCAGCTATCAGCAGATTTTTTTCCAAATGGATACGACTTAGGGACCTTCAAGAAAAGAGCTTACTCATTCTTAAAAGGTCGGCAACGCAAGTACAAGTAATTGTTGTCTATAGTAGTGTAGTTGTCTATGGGCGGCGGTAATCACTTACCATCAGGTGAGCCTCCTGTCCGTTTGCCCCCTCTTCTATAAAAAAAAAATTTAATACTGACTTCAACAGAGGAGGCCTTTCAGTTTACCAACCTTGTATATCATTCGCAGGCAAATTCTATAATTTGTCCGTATACAAATGGCGTCGTCAGATTACAAAGACAAATACGTTTTAGAAAATGTCTTAACGCCGAACCTAAAATGTCATTATATAATACGAGTATACATGACATTTAACGCCACCATTAATAAATTGCCGCGGCATATTGTTTAAAGTACTTATTATGTGTATAGGTAGTATATATATTTAGAATTAGAACCCAATTCGACTTCTTACATAAACAAGAAGTAGGTTTGTTAGGTTGCCTTTTCGGTCCCACACCCGGAAAATAAAGGATTCCACCGACCGTCTGCGACGTCAGAGTTCATAGTTCATATTGACGACATTGACCGCCCCGTTGGTCGAGTGGTTAGCGACCCTGACTATGCAATTAACGGGGCTCGGTTTCGATCCCCGACGGGGATAAGTATATGTGTGATGAGCAGAAATGTTTGTATTTCCGGGTTTGAGTGTTTATTATGTATGTAAAAGTATTTATATATGTATTTCTATGTATGAGTATCGTTGACTAACACCCAAAATACAAGCAAATCATTTGCTTACTTTGGGGTTAGATCCATAAGTGTAATATGTCCAGTGAATATTTATTTATTTATTATTTATTTATGTCATCAACAATTTGCCTTAGGCGATTAGTATTGAAAGTCTGCGTTTATAAAATGACGAAGCCGTTTATATACAGACGAATTATAGAATTTTCCGGCGACATATCAATTTAGACCGCAATGCACGTTTAGGCTGCTCGCCCATGTCCGATAATCGGTGGCCGATTTTTTGTAGGAGAAAAATAGAACGTACTGATAGTAATGGAGCAACGTACACGTTGTATATAGTAACAAAGTTCCGAAATGTATGTATCAACGCACACTACTCACCGACAGACGTCGGCCGTATGCACTTACTAGGGAAGGACTTTGTGTCAGTATGGAAATTCGAAATCGATATCGAAAATTTAATAGAAGAAATAGAAAAGCGGCCTGCTCTATACAACACACGATTGACCGAGAATCATAGGAATAAAAAGAAAACGTTATAGGAAGAAATAATAATATGCCTTTCATTAAATTCTAGTTGAGCACGTATAGCAAAATAGAAAAACTAGATTCGGTAAGTGGATTCCATCATGTTTATTCAATTCTTAGTATTGAATCACAATTTTGTAAAAATTAGGTAGTAGATATATGTGGGTACTGGGTACTTTTTAATAGTGATCAAACTTGGTTAGTTTTTTTTAACAGTGATCGAATTTGTTAGTATACATGATAATTTTTTATCACTATCCAAATTGAATCCATGTTTTATAACCCTTCATGTGATAAACTTTTGCTGTATGACTTTTCAAAATAAACATAAAAAAATACTTCTCTTTCTCTTTTAGTGATTCTTCCGTACAAAAGTGAATCAACTGACCGGTCAGTTTGTATGAAAAGTCAAATTTGTTTTTTGTGAGTTTTTAATGACGTTCTTTTCCGGGCGGAGTAGGAATAAAAATCTCGCGTGGCTGGAGCGATCCTTAACATACTCGACGTAACGAACGAAAGACGACAAGCGGAATAGTAGGTACCTATGCATGTCGTTCACGTGACGACTAGAGGCGGCCATAGTAAAATTAAGTAGTAGGATCAACACGTTTGCTTGAACAGTACAAAGTAATCCTTCTTATCATTTATAAATATGAATAAAAACAGTTTTCAAGAAAGGTAATGAAATGAATGAATAATGTAATGAAAAACGAAGATAAAAAAACAAATTAAATTGTACCTCCTATATTACGAATTTAAAAAAAATCACATCACACTAATAAATAATTCAAATGTTGATCAACCCAGAACTTTCTTTTCTCTCTTCTGTTTCTCAAAAACTAAACACAGACCATTCCTTGTAAATCCACCTTCCTTTTTATATTTCGTTCGTTTTCTCTGTCCATAACGTGCTCTTCCCTCGATAGCCAGCGACAAAATGACGGAGGTGTGCGTTGAGTAGTTCACAAAATCGATGATAAGAATCGTAGGAAAAATTTGCCCTACTATCGGTCCTACAAAAAGTCTGACGTGGGCAGGCAGCCTTATATAGGGCTACTTCCAAAGGTCCGGCCAAATTGTCGGAGACTGTTCAGAATCGATAATATGTTCGATTCATGTAATAAAAAAAATTAAAAAATTAAATAAAAATAATTTTTGTCTGACACAAAAAAACAAAATGCATGGATATAATATTTCAATTACGTAATATTCGAACTTCGTTTTAGTGCCTTCAACCAAATTTAAAAAAAAATCGGGAAACATGTACTTAGGGCGACAGATTACATAATAGTTACTACCGTAAGTATAGGTAAATGTAAAATGACGTATTGCCAGCATTACAAAGTTTATTCATAAGACTCGGTGCATCCAATTCATGAATTTAGTGAGATATTTTCAAATGAATATTTTTATATGATCTTGTAATATTTTTTAAAATAATAATTAAAACGCATTTTCAAATAAATATTTAGCTTCTAATTTGAAATTTTGACAGAACCTTTAAAAGTGACCCTGTATAGCGCTGTTAAAAGTTTGAAACAAAGACTTAAGTAACGCTTTTAACGTGGTATCTTTTAATACGAACCCTTCTTCTTCTTTGTCCTCGCCTTATCCCGTTATGCGGGGTCGGCTTTCCTGATCTTGAGTCTCCATTTTTCTCGCAGTTGTGTGTCGTCATAGTGTAAACCTAGAATTTTCATGTCCCTCCGGACATTTGTCAATCAGGTGGTTAGAGTTCTTCCTCTTCCTTTTTTTTCAGAGACCATGGAAAGTCACTTCTTCACAACATGGTTATCGGGTCTCCTTAACATATACATACATAGCCTGGACTCAGATATTTTGTCTTCGATGGATGCAACTTTAATACGAACGTGATGGAAAAAAAGTAGTTGTAAGAATTTTAAAGTAGTTAATTCCGTGGAATCGAATATAAAAATTTATTCTATTACATTTAAAAACAAATATGTTCTGTTTAAAATGTTTTATTATAAAAGTAGAGGAAACGAGCAGGAGGATCACCTGATGGTAAATAATTACCGCTATGTAGATCTATAAAACCAGATGTCGTGTAGATCATTGCCAGTCTTTAAAAATAGGTAGTACTTAATAAAGAAAATTCACATAATTATTGACAGCGATGTTAGGTGGAGGTTTTCTTCCAAACATGTTTTCATCCGACAATGCTAAAAAGTTTAAATTTAATCGATCGAATGAATTTATTTGGCACGCTCTTAAGCCTAAACAGCTCAATAGATTTAACACCCATCTTGCGAATAAATATTTTTATTTTATTTCATTTCAAGCTTAAGAGGGGTCATTAGATTTGTATTTATTGTTATATTAGCTGTATAATTTTTAAATATGAGTATTTTTAAATTATATATTAGTTTATAAGAAGTAAGTGTATACACGTTAAGTATCATCCATATTCATAATATTTAATGTACGCGTAGTAAGCAAGGAGAAATTAAATTTAAATTTAGGCAGAGTTTTCGGAACAAAGGCTTTTAATTAACACTTTTAAAAGCGTTAACTTCTTAACGCGGGAATGACGGTCAATTAATTAGCAGTGATTGAAAGAGTTTAAAAGCGCTTAGTTTTGTTAAATCCAATAATAAATTTCATTAGTTTTATGTGAATATTAGGCATGGAACTTTTCACGAATAGCATGGGATTTTTTTATGAAATGAATACCTCTCTGTATTTGGTCAATGAAATGTCACACCATAGATATAGGTATATACTCAAAGTATCACACTCAATGAAATCATCCAATTTATATGGGAGCGGCAGTGGTTATAATTCACACTTCATTATTAATAGCTATTGATATTTTGATAATTTTATGAGTGAAAATCTTTGCCAGTGCAATATCACATGTGAAATTATTGTAATATTTTGTTTCATATCATTCAATGAAAATTATTTTAAAGTAGCAATCATTTCCATGCTTAGTGGATATGATTGCTACTTTAAAATAATATGTGATACTAGCTGTTGCCAGCGACTTCATCCGCGCGGACTTCGTTTACTCCGCACTGCTCAACCCCCGAAGGTGATAGCGTGATAATATGTAGCCTATATGTTGACCCGACCTGTTAGTAATATGCATGCAAAATTTGAAGTAAATCCATGCAGTACTTTTTGAGTTTACCCCGAACATACATACAGACAAACAGACAAACAGACAAACCAGCAAACAGACAAACAGACAAACGGACAAACGGACAAACGGACAAACGGACAAACGGACAAACGGACAAACGGACAAACGGACAAACGGACAAACGGACAAACGGACAAACGGACAAACGGACAAACGGACAAACGGACAAACGGACAAACGGACAAACGGAAAAACGGACAAACGGACAAACGGACAAACGGACAAACGGACAAACGGACAAACGGACAAACGGACAAACGGACAAACGGACAAACGGACAAACGGACAAACGGACAAACGGACAAACGGACAAACGGACAAACGGACAAACGGACAAACGGACAAACGGACAAACGGACAAACGGACAAACGGACAAACGGACAAACGGACAAACGGACAAACGGACAAACGGACAAACGGACAAACAGACAGACAAACAGACAAAAATTCTAAAAACTATATTTTTGGCTTCGATATCGATTGTAGATCACGCCCCAGTATTCTTTTAAAAAAATATTCAATGTACAGTTTTTTTGACTTTCCTACGATTTTATTTTGTATAGATATAGCTGACTCGCGCACCTTCATCCGCGAAGAGATTAATATGTCGCTATAGTTTTTCATACAAGTTTTATTCTTAATTTCAGCCCCTTTGAGATTTTATTTTGAAAAAAAGTTACCCTATGCTTGACCCCGGACCTTCGACTATCTCCATCTCAAATTTGATCATCAGTTTAGCGATTTAGCCGTGAAAGCGTAACAGAGATACAGATAAACAGGCAGACAGACCGATTGACAGACAGACTTTCGCATTTATAACTTAAAATTTTAATATGGATTAATGAAAAATAATCAACTTTAAAATTATTATTTTTGTTTTATCCAACTGCGCTAGTAGGAGCTTACGATTTTCGAGTGTATCTATGTATTTGGGTACGAGTATATTTCTTTGACGGCCTGATGGAAGCTTGGGTCTTGTTCTATTAATTACGTGAGGTATTTTTGGGCAAGGGGGTTGAGCAAAATTTCAACAAATCTCACTTTTTTATGTTATAAGACAGCAAACAAGTTAATGAGTCTCCTGATTTAAAGCGCAAATCATCGCCTATGACACCAAAGATGTTAATGGTGCGTTGCTATCGTGTGGCGAGGTCTAATGTTACATGCATAAGTTTACCGGCTACCTTACCCTCCGAACCGAAACGTGACAGTAAAAAGTACTGACGCTATTGCGGCAGGAATAGGAAAGGCGATGGTACCAGATCCGGGCGAGAAAATGCAGAACTCTACTACCTAGTAGCCACGATGGTATTGACTCGTATAGCCAATCGGTCACCTTTTACTGCAGGAACTGACTTCCCATTTCCTATATCCTTGGAACTGCACTAAATTAAAATACACGGGGAGTATACTTTCCTAAACTAAAATAAAAAAAAATTAAAATCGGTCGAAAAATGACTGAGTTCTGAGCTAACAAACATAAAAAACATACAGCCGAATTAAGAACTTCCTGCTTTTAGGAACTTAGTTAAAAATTATGGCAAACTGGGTTAAATTAATTAAAATATGTGTCTCTAATAAATCGTATTTTATTAGTAGTATTTCATTTTGAAGTTTAGTGTTCGACATTCTCACTGTGATTCTAGACCCAAGTCTAATTAAAGGTTGTAATATTAGTTTCATTAGTTTTAATAAACATATATCGTGAAGCGATAAATTTGTGCGTCTTTTTCGAAATATTGTCAAACTGAGGAGTGTGACATTTGGCACAGTTAAAGTTCATATGAAGGAAAATGCAGAAAGCTCATATTTTCATGGAATATTAACTGGCAGGCTGATTGCCTCTGTAGTCTAGTGGTCCGGTGCCGGTGTTGACCACATGACGTCCCCAGTTCGATTCCCGGATTGGCCAATTAAAAAATGTGATTATTTCGTTGTTTTGATAAAAACAACGTTGCCCGGAATCGGAAAGTGCCCGGTTGGCGATAGGCGTGCCACCTATCACATTGTGGGACCAAGTATTTTCGGTTACTCGTGGCTGCACATGCTGCTCCTCTGCTTACCTCTTCGGGAATACGAGTATGAAGATACGGAGGTAAGATAGTTGACCTACGCAGCTTCGCTCGTTAGTAAGTTAACATGATATCAACGTAAGATATTTTATACAATCTTTTATCGCTTATTTCGGCCCCTTAGAGTTTTATTTTTGGAAAAACAGACTATGTATGTCGTTTATTTTTATCCAAATTGGCTTAGCAGTTTAGCCATGACCGAGTCGGAACATGACAATGACAAGCATTAGCACATATATTAAATCGTATTACATTCGATGCAATATAATCAGTCGATTATAAAAATTGTATTGAATATATTTTTTATATTATAATCGGTTTGTAAAATAATTATGGTTACTGTTGATTAAATTAAATATTAATCAAGAATATACTTTGACATATAGGTACGTACGAGCATCCATTTTGATTAAAATTATTTACATAAATCCATACTAGTCCATACTTCCATACTAATATTGATGACCGCCCCGTGGGTCGAGTGGTTAGCGACCCTGACTACGCAATCAACGGGGCTCGGGTTCGATCCTCGACGGGGACAAGCATTTATGTGATGAGCATAAATGTTTGTATTTCCGGGTTTGGGTGTTTATTATGTATGTAAAAGTATTTATATATGTATGTATATATTCGATGTATTAGTATCGTTGACTAAAACCCATAACACAAGTAAATAATTTGCTTACTTTGGGGTTAGATCAATAAGTGTAATTTGTCCCGTGAATATTTATTTATTTATTTAATATTATAAATGCGAAAGTAACTCTGCCTGTCTGTCTGTCTCTTCTTCATGCCTTAACCATTGAATCGATTCGGATGAAATTTGGTACAAAGATAACTTAAGACCCGAGAAAGGACATAGGATAGTTTTTATCTCGAATCTCCCACGGGAACGGGAACTATGCGAGTGAAACCCAGGGACTCTGTCTTTTAAACTACGATAATAAGGCGTAACTTGGCTACTTTTATTCTAGAAAATAATCCACACGGACGAAGTCGCGGGCACAGCTAGTCCATACTATTATAAATGCGAAAGTAACTGTCTGTCTGTCTCTTTTCACGCCTTAACCACTGAACCGATTCGGATGAAATTTGGTACAAAAGTAGTTTAAGACCCGAGAAAGGACATAGGATAGTTTTTATCCCGGAACTCCCACGGGAACGGAAACTATGCGAGTGAAACCCAGGGACTCTGTCTTTTAAGCTACGATAATACTAGAATTTTTTCTAAGTCGCGGGACTTCGTCCGTGTGGAAAAAATTCTAGTATTAGTCGCGGGCACAGCTAGTCGATTATAATTTATCGATTATACAATTTTGGTACTGCATATTTATTTTTTGTGGAAAGTGAAAAGTGTGAAAGTGGAAAGGCTCATATTTTGAACTTTGAAAAAGAAAATAGTACAATTTTTTTGAACCACTTTTCAAGCCTTTACACTTCCCAGAAAAATTCCCTCTCCTTTACCGCGAAAACGCCCTAGATTGTCATGACGTCTAAATGACATTACGTTTTGGTGTTATATAAATTATTTACACTGTGATTTCTATGAAAATGTCAAAAATAATATGACGTTTTAACACGGTGTGACGTAACATTTCCAGATTTAAGTTTAGTGTTATGTCGTAAACTATTTCTGCAGAAATTGTTTTCTAAAAATATTACTAATCCTCATCTTTTAAAATAAATGTTTTAGTTTTTTTTTTCAGTATAGCATTATTAATTATTAGAAACTACAATATATCTGATTTGTTCTTAATGAAAAAAACCTATTACTTGTTACTTTACAGGCATTACAATTTTCATCTTTAACTCAGACTATAGAGTAAGCACTGACCTATTAATTGCAGCTCGGATCTGGATTACATTACGGTTAACAAGCCTAGTAAATCGATCCTGAGTGCAACATTGTCTAATTACTGTTGTTGATAGGTCCGTTGGTCGAGTGGTTAGTGACCCTGACTACGCAATCAACGAGGCTCGGGTTCGATCCCCGACGGGGACAAGCATTTGTGTGATGAGCATAAATGTTTGTATTTCCGGGTTTGGGTATTTATTATATATATTCTAGTATTTATATATGTATTTCTATGTATTAGTATCGTTGACTAACACCCATAACACAAGCAAATAATTTGCTTACTTTGGGGTTAGATCAGTAAGTGTAATTTGTCCCGTGAATATCTCATCACAGTGGTATATTTTTTATCTTGGATAATACAAGCGATTATTTAACTAGTTCTATCCTACTAATATTATAAATGTTTGGAAGGATGGTAAGCAAATTTTTGAATGCAGTTCCTTATTGCATGTAATCGCTTGCGGGCTGAGGATTTAGACTGAAGAGAGACCAACGAAAACACCAAAAACCGACATCTATTTGTAGTGATTTTTGGGGCACCTCTCGATCGCCTAGAAAACTAACACATTTTTCAATCGATTCATTTTGTAATCAATTTTGAAAATATGCAAAAATATCTTATACTTTTCACGTTTAATTTTAATATGAAGTATATGAATATTTGGCAATAAACTGGTTAAATCGTCTCTATAAAGTCGTTAACTGTCACCTAACTTCATAAATCACGTAACTCGATTGATATCAATCTTAAAGACGTTGATAAATCTCTTCATGTAACTAGAGAACACATTTTCCTTATTCAAAAAATATTTTAACCAACTTCGTCTCGTTTGTCTTAATCTATATAATAATACGGGAAAAAACTTTGTACCTATATAGCAAGGTATCTATCCACGTTTTGAGGTCCTAGGAACTTTTTCCGACTATTTTCACGGTGACGTCAGTATGTCTGTATGTGTATGTATATGTGTGTGTGTGCGTGTGTGTGTGTGTATGTGTGTATGTAAACATCTCATAACTTTTGAACGGCTGGACCGATCGAAACGTAGTTGATGGCATTCGATTGGATTTCACTCAACTTAGATTTCTTGAAAATTTGATCCAAGTCGACCCAGGAGATTTTTAGAAATTTTGGAAAATCCCCAAAAAATTTTTGGCGGAACAGTATTTTTTTAATAATATATAAAATAACTTCCAGACATATGTACCGATTGAGTACAAAAACTAATCAGCTCTATTACTCAAAAAACTGCGTCTATTGCATAAATTGTATCAAAATCGGTTTATCCGTTTGGGAATAATCGTTGACGATAAATTTTGAAAAAGTGTTTTATTCGACATAACTTTTTGAATAACGACGTAATTTTTCAAAAAAATATTTTTTTGGTATTGTACGATATTTTAGTACTAAAAAAACTACGTCGAAAATCAAAATCGAATCTAATTTTTAAAAGCTTTTCAAATATTAAAATTGTGTTTTTTAGCAACTTATTTAAACTTTTGAATAACTTTCAGGCTAATACACCGATTGGCTTAAAAATTTTAATGGCTTTTTTCTTAAAAAACTGCGCCAAATACCCCTGACTGGATCAAAATCAGTCAATGACGAAATTTTTGAAACTGTTTCGAAATTTTTCAACCTATAGATTACTTAGCTAAAGCAATATTTCAGATCTCAAATATTGAGTTGAACGTCATTCTAAAGATCAAAATCCTTCCCGTGAACTAGAAGTGCAGTGTCGTCAGCATACGTTACAATCTTAGAGTTGGAGGGATTCAGATTACATAAATCGTTAATGTAAATTAAGAAAAGGGTTGGTCCAAGGACACTACCCTGTGGTACACCAGATGTTATAAGCTTCTCTGTACTCGCAACGTTACTGATGACAACACTTTGAAATCTTTAGGTGAGATAGCTCCTAAACATTCCAAGAACCAGACCTCGGATTCCACAGAATTGCAACTTATCCAATAGGAGGGGCACTGAAACAGTGTCAAAAGCCTTAGAAATGTCTAGAAATATGCAAAGACTTTTTAACTTATTATTTAAATTTTTGACTACATTTCCTGTGAGTTCAAGGACTGCGTCTTCTGTGGACTTTCCAGATCTAAATCCAAATTGATTGGCGGAGATTATTTTATTTGAATCTAGGTAACTTAATAATCGTTTATTCAGAATTTTTTCAAATATTTTAGAAAAAACTGTGAGTATAGATATAGGCCTATAGTTAGTTATGTTATGTTTATCACCGCCTTTAAAAATTGGCCGCACAATCGCTTTTTTAAAAACGCTTAGGCTTTAAAATACCTGAAGCTATGCATAGGTTATAAACGTGTTTTAAAACTGGGACTAAAACATGTCTACAGGCCCTAACAAGCTTAACTGAAATACCATCCCATCCAACTGCGCAGTCCTGTTTAAGCTTAAGAATGATTGAGTGAATTTCTACTTCATCTGTAGGAAACAAAGCCATAGAATCCTTAGAAGATTGCTCATTCGGAATTTCCGAGTTATTTTTATTCGACACGCTAGGAGCAGATAAGAGATTTTGCGCTATTGTATTAAAAAATTCATTGACAGAATCGACAGATGTTTGTGGGTTATTGGACAGATAGAGAAGATCGTCTGAAGTACATTTTTTATGTAGATTTGACATTCGTTTAATTAGGTTCCAAGTTTCTTTTACATTATTTTTATATTTTTCAAATTGTTCTCGCTCGTATTCACACTTAATTTTTTTAAGAAGATTGTTACAAACATTTTTATACCGTTTATAAGTCAATTTGAGAACCTCATTTAATGGATTTTGTCTACACTTCCGAAAAAGTTTATCCCTGTGTCGGATGCACCGAAGCAAACCTGGAGTAATCAAGGGTTTGAAAATACGTTTATTACTAGAAATAGAAATACGGCCTGTGTTATCTGCAACTGATTGCGACACCAACTCAACTAATTCTTTTGCAGCTATTTCTGCTTCAGTGCTATTTAAGATTGGAGAGAAGTCTGTGGTTTCAAGGTCTTTTAGGCAAGCAGGTATATTAACACGATTTACTAAATGTTTGCAGGCATTAGAAACTAAGTTGTTTTTATATTCACAGCAAAAAAGAACTGGGTGATGGTCAGTAAGTGGGGAATCTAAAACTATGGAAACAGAAGGGGCGTCAGTTCTTAAGATTACATGATTTAAACAATTAAGATCACGAGTGGGTAAGTGATAGGTAGGTAACATTGCATGAGATGCCATTAAGTTAAGATTTGCGTCATAATTAATATCATTGTTGTTGGGAGATATATTTATATTTACATCACCAATCAGCGCTACAGTTTTAAAAGAACGTAATGAGTGCAATATGTGATCCAAAGAGTGCGAGAAATTGTCAATATTTTTGTATGAAGGAGAACGATATAATGCTAAAATAGCTGTATTTTTAGAGAGTTTAATAAGCAAACAGTTAGCGTCTTCCATTTCAGGTACCTCTACTGAAGCTTGAATACCTTCTTTTAAGAAAACGACTACCCCATCGTTTTGATTACAAAAAATTGATTTATAAGTTGTATATCCTGAAATTTCAGGAAGATTCGGACATTTACTAATCCAACATTCACTTAAAATTATAATATCAATATCAAACTTAAATTTTCTTAACAGTATACATAAATTTTCAAAGTTGACAGTGTTACCAATGCTCCTTATATTCACGTGTAATTTTTAAAGAATCCACTAAATTAGGTAAATACAAATGGGAATTTTCAGGCGCACAACTATGTGAAGTACCGACCGAAAGTAGCGCTATTTCCGAATCTACTCTAATTATGTCATCCATTATAAACATTACTAACATTTAACATGTATACATAAACAAACCTTATTCCTGGCGAAAAAACTAATTGTTTAACTAAAGATTTATGCAGCACAAGAATGTAAACAAAATAAACATTCAAGATTGAGAATAAGAGACGATTAAATGAAATTTCAATAGTGATAAATTTTGAATGAGTACTGTAATCGATTACTTTTGGAAAAATGTTGGTATGAGTGTACAAGTGTGTGCTTGAGAATACAAAAAAATTGAGCTTTTCATAATTTTTGACACTAAAACTTGTTTCAAGTAAAGTAAAACTTACAAAATTACTTTTAAAAAGGATATAAAGTGTTGGCATGTATGAAAGAAAATTATTTACTAGTCATTGTGGTTTGATGAGCTTCTGTAGGTCCATTTCCTCTTTAATCCAGTGTAGAGGGGCTCCTTCTTTTTTGCGGATGAAAGTTTTCCCGCCAGCTGTCCAACAATAGCTGTAATCATTACTTTTGGCGAAGTCTCGCGCGAGATAAAACAAACGTTTCATTTTAGCTGTAAGGTTTTCTGATAAAAATACAGGCTTCGGTGGTCCAGGTAAACGTAAGGAAGCCGTATTTAATTTTCCATTAGTTTTATTAAATTTCTTATAAGCATTAAGAATTCTATCCTTCATAATAATACTAGAAAGTTCAACAATTATAGTTTTATTTTCTGGATTTTTTGTGTTTATGCGAAAAATATCTTTAATGTCATCAGCTTCCATAGTTAGGTTGAACGCTTTAACTATATCTGTTGCAGTTTTTGAAAGTGTTGTTTTCGTCTCGGATTTACTACATGGAATGTTTCTTATTTCAAGACATGTCGAACGTGACCTTCTCTCAATTTTTTCCAATTTATCTTGAATCATTATAATATATTCTTTATTTTTTGCAGATTCTTTTTTAAGCGTATCTATTTCCACTGTAATAGACTCATATTTAATAGACAAAAATTCTATAGAAGTTCTTATATCGTTATTCTGTAACTTTATTTCCTCTATTGTTGAGTATAATCTATCAAATTTTTGCTCTTGTTGTTCCTTAAAATCACTAAACAAACCCTTCATTTCTGACATAAATTTAGCAAGTTGCACGTCTGTTGTATTAGTTCTGTTGCGCTTTTGACGATGTGATTTCTTTGTTAGTGAGTCGGCGTCATTATTATCCGTTGAGACGGTAACCGAATCGCAATCAGACGCTAGCGCAGATGCGTTATCCATAATAACAACAATCAGTAGTAAAGTACTAGGGCTAAACGAATTTCAGAAGTTGTTTTACGCAGGATCGACAGAGGTCAACAGACACTGGGCGGTCGCGATGATTTACAAACAAATATCCTTTCCGTCCACTATAACAAGACCTCTGAGTACATGCTAAATGCGAGTAATTAAATAAAACTCACATGGACTTGAGTTATGCGATGATTGCTTCAATTACATGGTCTCCTATTATTTGCGTCGTATTTTTGTTACTTAATTTATTTAATTTTCTAAAATAATACTAGTACGAAGGCGGTAAAAATACGTCCGATCACTACAGAGGTCCGGAGGGAAGGATATTTTTTCCTACAGCTCCCCAATTTACGTAATTTATTCAGTGCGCTTAGAGCTTTCACACACATAAACACGATAGGTGGTCGTGCTACGAGTTACAACGCGACATAATATTTAAGAAAATAACTCTTAAGCGCCTCAACCTGTTTGCGCCTCGATTCGTTTAATTACGTGAATTGGACGTAGTTAAACGAAAAGGATTCAAACCACAATATGGTCAAAAATGAGTTAAGCTCGCCAAACTGATGCTAAACATAGTATTGCTATCAACATACTTGCAAACATTTAAGCAAAAATAGCTCTCTATTACTTTAATATTTCTAAAGTGATTTTGTGTGGATTGGATCCTTTTTGTGTAACGTCCAATTAGGCCTCAAGAGAGCCATCTGCTTGTTTGATATGTAATTATATTAAGACAATTTACAAATTAAACAACAAATATAAACAACATTACAAACTAACTATAAAATCTACTGTGTACTGTGTACAGTACTTTATAACAATAGTAGATTTATATGACTTATTTACTTTATTTTACCATTAAATGAGAAGAAAAGGACTTTCACGGTTATTAGATTTCGATTTAAAGACCAACAATTTCAATTAAGACAATTAAGGAAAGCTCAAAGTTGTTCAGAGGGGAAATAAAGTCTAATTAGTTTGAACGACAAAATTCGATTGTGCCACTGAATAAATGCTAGGATCAATTTAACTTTAAGAATGCAATTTAAAAAGAGCTAAGTTTCACAAAAGGATTCTGTGTTTTTTTTCTTAAGATGAAAATTTTCACCTTGTATTTTTGTGTTAATTCGGGCCCGTAATAAATGACAATATGAGAAAAAAAAAGATTTTTAACTTACATAATATTCTTACCAATAATATAAAGAGAAAACATTCAATTTTTTTCCTGTGTTGGTCCGGGCTCCTTTGAAGAATAGACTAATTGCCGTTCTGCCAGGCGGATCGTAAAAAGCGACCGATTCAAAATACGTGTCACTACTACTGTGAATACTAGGTGGTAGAGTTCCGAAACGTTTCGCCCAGGTATTTGGTACCACCGCCTTATATATTTCTGCCGCAACAGCGCCATTGCTTGTCATTGTCGTGTTCCGGTTCGGAGGGTAAGGTAGCCGGTAGATTTATGCATGTGGCATTGCCATTCCGCCACACGAATAGCAACACACAATTCACATCTTTGAAGCCTATAGGCAATGGTTTCTTTGTCCACTAGGAGAGCCATCTGCTGGTTTGATATCTAATGATATTAAAAATAGGGATATACAACTAAATCTGAGCTATTATAGCAACTAAATATAAGCTATATCTGGTGCGAACTACGAAGTAATATTTTAAATAATAGCGAAAGACACGATAATGTATTGAAATAGCAATACAAATGTCCGAAAAGGAAGTAATTTAAATGATTAAGCACCTTTTGA
The DNA here is from genome assembly GCA_036924255.1 of Apodemia mormo. Taxonomy (NCBI): domain Eukaryota; kingdom Metazoa; phylum Arthropoda; class Insecta; order Lepidoptera; family Riodinidae; genus Apodemia; species Apodemia mormo. Next base: position 40,037,682 of record JAUPFN010000005.1, on the reverse strand, counting down.
ATGTCTCCGATAAAATAGCGGATATTTTTAATTCGTAGATTAATAATTTATATTATTTCAATACTTCGAAATTTTCACCATAATGTTCTCAGCCTTTTTATATCATTTGATAGTTAACTGGTAGATCCTTTCCTTGATAGAAAGAAAAAACCATTACACACAGATACCAAAAATGTTAATGTTGTAGCTATCCGTATCGCTAGGACGTTATGCCACATGCATAAGTTTGCCGTTTATTTTATCCTCCAAACAGGAAACCAACAACGGCAAGCACTAATGCTATAGGGCACGAAACTTTAAGGCGATGGTACCAAACTTCTTTCTTACCTTCCTCGTTGGCATTACTCACGATTGGCATAAAATTTTGACAATTTATTGCACGAAATTGAGCGAACCACGCGTGCTTATGCGTCAACCACTTCTATGTAATACATATTCTCTTTGTTACGCGTCCCTAAGTGTAGGGAAATAATTTTTTAAATAATTAAATATCATAATATGGCAGTTAATCAATTTTAATTTATATGGTTAGGGATATATATTCTTAACAAGCAAATCAAAAATAAAAAAACAGGGAAAAAACTTCATTTTAAGAAAGTTATGCGAATGGTGAAGTTTGAAATTTGGCTCAGTTACAGCTTACATTGTGGAGGAGTGCAAAAGCCTAAAATTCGTTAATAATGTTCATTAAAAAACATTTAATTAATTTAAAAAAAACATCATACACACTACATTTATTAGACAGATTTGATAATATACACACACATATTAAGTTTACGGTAAAGTCTTTAACAAACTTGGAAAAGATTTTATTGTTTAGTTTATGCTCGAATTTCGATCAGAGGGCGTTCGCAAGTACATTTTATTGTGTCAAATTATTAAACACGTCATAAATTGCACCGATTCAGTTGTAAATTTAGATTTATTTTAAAAACATATGTCTATAAAAACGTAATATGCGCATTAATAGGATAAAATTAAATATATTTCGTCTTAATAAAGACGAAATATATTTAATTCTCGTCTTAATAAAGACGAAATAAAGAAATATTACAAGTCTTTGACAAAATCAAAATATTGATTTTGTCAAAGACTTGTAATATTTCATCAAGCGCCGACGATGGAAAGTATAAATTATATATTCCGGCTTTTTCTTTTCATTTCGTTGCTAAAAAGATAGCAATAACTTAAAATAAACTAAGACTAAGTGCAGCCAAATCAATATCGCTATAATGTACATAACCATACTAATATTTAAATGCGAAAGTTTATCTATTTGTCTGTCTGTCGGTCTGTCTGTTTATCTGTCTGTCTGTTATGCTTTTACAATTAAATCACTTAACCGATTTAGATGAAATTTGGCATATACATTATACATAGTTTGATGTCAAACATAGGCTACATTTCCAGAAATCAACTTCTAAGGGTCTAAAATATAATGAAAATTATACTCGCGGGCGAAATTACGCAGGTTAGCTAGTAGTGAAAATATCGGCAAATCTTTCTTCGCAATAATGTATTAAAATAACAATACGAAATTCCTGGATAGGAAGTAATTTAAATGATAAAGCACTTTTATATGTTTCCGATATTTCAAAACTAGATAGACTATGTATTTTATTCCCCTGTTGCAAAATATGAATCTGTGTAAATATTTATTATATGACCATGCTGGTTTCCTTGTGCTGTAGATAAAATGAATAGGGGGAAATGAATATCAGACAAAGTAACAAAAAAAAACGATAACGAAGTTAGAAAATAATAAAATGTATGTAATTGACATAAGCCTCACCAAATCACGTCAACTGTAACTTCTGTGTAAGTACACCAGTATATATATATATATATATATATATATATATATATATATATATATATATATATATATATATATATATATATATATATATATATATCTATATCTATATCACATGCCGTCCCAACCAAATCTGCTGATCTTTAATGCCACACTTAAGTTAGTCAGACTATCAGTGAGAGGGGAATTGAGCCACTGAGACTTATATAAACCAGACAAAATGCAAACGAAACAAAAAATATTAGAAAGAGTGAAAGAGTGATACTCCTCTGGCATGGCGGCCCATTCGGCTGCAAGCACAGAATTGCACTACCACAAGTAAGACTGCATTGGTGGAAAAATTCTTGTTTCCAAACTCGTCTCACAAGCGTGTAATGGGGTTGTCACAATATCGGTGGGTCGGAAATTTTAAATGTATCAGTTTACTAACTACCTTACCTATAAACTAGGATACGATAGTGATGAACACGAGCTGTTGTGGCAGAATAGCTGATGAGAAAATCCAGTTCGAGATGTTGCAGAACTCTATCATTTAGTTAGAAGCCACGATGTTAATGAAACGCCTTCTCTAACCTTTAAAGAGCTGTCTAGTCATGGGGCAGTCAACTGCTTCAAACTTTCCTCCAAAAAGTGACCCTTGCTTTTTTCTGTAATAGGTAATTTGGCTAGTTTATTTAACCTTCGTCATAAAATCAACATTTAACTTATTCAAAATTTATTAATAAAATACTTGTGCATATTTAGTAAAATAATTGCAGATAAAACAGCTTTATCTATATTAATTAATTAATATAATTATAAATGCGAAAGTTTGGATGTTTGGATGTATGGATGGGTGGATGTTTGTTGCTCAATTACGCAAAAATGAATGAACGGAGTTGGGTGAAATTTGGTACATATATAAAAGATGACCTGGAATAGCACATAGACTAATTTTTATATCGAAAAATAAGGTGATCCCGCGGGATTTTCCATAAACTTTTATAATGCAGCAGGCTGCACGCTACAGCTAGTAAAAAAATAGAAAATAAAAAATATGGCTATAATGATTTTATTATTTACTGGCTGCTGCGTGCAGCCCGCTGCATTATACATTTTTTTGGTGAATCCCGCGGGATTGCCTAATTTTTCCGGGATAAAAAGTAGCCTATGTGCTATTCTAGGTTATTATCTACCTTTGTGTCAAATTTCATTTAAATCCCTTCAGTAGTTTTTGCGTGATTGAGTAACAAACATCCATCCAAACATCCATCCAAACATCCATCTAAACATCCATCCAAACATCCATCCACACATCCAAACTTTCGCATTTATAATATTAATATAGATTTATATAATAGCAAACAAGCAGATGGCTCTCTCGATGGTAAGAGGAACCATCGCCTATAGACACCAAAGATGTTAATGGTGCACTGCTATCCGTGTGGTGGGATGGCAATGCCACATGCATAAGTAATTTTACCGGCTACCTTACACTTCAAACGACAATGAACAGCACTGACGCTATTGCGGCAGGAATAGTTAAGGCGATCGTACCAAATACCCGGGCGAGACATTGCGAAATTCTAATTCCTAGTAGTTACCGACTTGCTTGGCAGAACGGCTGTTGGTCTATACAAAGGAGCCCGGATCAACACGGGAAAAAATGTATCTATTTTGATGTGATGATGATGATGATCAACCGAATTTCAGCATTAGAGGCAGTTTTTTTAAGTAAAACAGTTAACTAGATTTCGAAATCAGTCGTTACTCTAGTACTAAAGAAAGGTATTAAAAAATAACTCGTTTTTATGTTTTCTAAAGTTTATCTAGGACAAATCGTTTAAATTTTTTTTAAAGTTTAGTGGCACCCAATCGAACACTTTTATTCGAGTTTTCATTGGTTATGTCTCAAAATTTATGTTAGGTATATAGAGTTATGTATTTATTTATTCAAACTCTTTATTGCAAAATATACAACAGGTGAATTTAACGGGTAAGGATATTTTCTACTAGTTAACCTTGCACTTGTAGAAACATTCTTACCGAACAATTGCAAATAATTTTACACTAAACAAAGAGGCTAATAACATTTATCTAAACCTAAAGGCAGACCAATATACATACAAATAAAAATATATTTGTGTATAAATAAATATTAAATGATATATCTGATGAAAACTCGGTTTTTTTAAACACTGGATGAAAGCAATGACTCTACGCTACCGAGAAGTTAAAAAGCATAAAATAAGCATAACATATCACACAGTAAAAACTAATATATGAGAAAGACAAACATAAAGCGGATTCCGCCAATAAATAAAATAAAAACGGACTAAGTTATATCTGACCTGAATCACGTTAGGTAATAAGTTGCTTATAACAAGTCACATTTGGAAACGTATTCATGTTTCGGAGTGTCCTTATATTTTTAATTAATAATGCGAATTATTCGGTCATCAAATGCTAGATTAAACTTCAAAATCTAAAAAGAAGATTCGTTTCAGGTGTACAGAACTTTATGTTAGTCTCAAGGACTTATGTATTTTCAACTTACTGTCCAAAAGGAGGAGTTTTATCCGATAAGCCGTTTAAGCTTTAGATTGTGCCAATGAAATATACATACTTACATACTATATGCAGACATACATACTTATACTCGAAAACGTATTTTTCCTCTAGCGCAACCAGATAGAAAGAACCGGAAAAGTCCTCTTGAAAATCAGCCAGTCTCCTTTAACGGCTACTTTTGCCTTCAAGCAAAAGCAGATAAAGAGAAAGTATTATTGATATTTTGTCAAAGGGAGGGAAGATGTAGAGAACGCAATGAGTTATCACACAATTTCATCACTTAATTTCACGACAGTATTCATGAGATGGTAAACCTTTTATCGCCTAATAATATATGCTGTTTTGCAGGAAGCCTATTTGTCAAGAATCAATTAATTCGAAAAAAAAAATAAACACGAATACACAACTTCCAAGATAGATATAATTTTGTTACATCGTCGAAAAACAAATTATCATAATAGTTTTGCAGATCAAAAGAAATAACCATGGCAAAACAATCAAATATTTTTCTGATGGAAAGAAAAATCATCGATTATAGACACCAAAGATGTTAATGGTGCATTGCTATCTGTGCGCGGGGATGGAAATATCACATGTATTAGTCTACCGGTTACCTTATCCACCAAACTGGAACACGATAATGATAAGCATTGACGCTATTACTGCAAGAATACATAAAACGGTAGTACCAAATACCCGGGTGCAACGTTGCCGAACTTTAGTTAGTATAGTCACGATTGCAGTGATACATTTAGCCTTCTCTCAAGCTTTTATGACGTGCTTGGATAAAAAGCAGTTGATTTTTGAAGGTAAACTTCTCTTGGCGCGTTAGTGAAAAATGATGACAGTAAATTTTTACGATGCGCACCTATATGAAGGAAACTACGACCTATTACGTATGAAATAAACTAAGGGAAAACCGTGTCATTTCGTCCCTAACAATGGCGGACTAAAAGAACAGCTGTTTACTATATATATATATATATATATATATATATATATATATATATATATATATATATATGTATGTATGTATATATAAATATACATGTGTATGTGTATGTATATGTATGTGTATGTATGTGTCACTGCAAATTAATAAATTTGGATCGTGCCTCGTTATTACAATAGTGTATATATATTATAACTAGTATGTAAAAATTAATCCACATTTTTATACATGTCTTTTTTTGGTGTTTGTGGTTATTATTATTATTAATTAATTAATATATATATATATATATATATATATATATATATATATATATATATATATATATATATATATATATATATATATATATATATATATATATATATATATATATATATATATATATATGTATGTGTATGTATGTGTCACTGCAAATTAATAAATTTGGATCGTGCCTCGTTATTACAATAGTGTATATATATTATAACTAGTATGTAAAAATTAATCCACATTTTTATACATGTCTTTTTTTGGTGTTTGTGGTTATTATTATTATTTTAAGTATATTCATAATGCGAACGCAGTGTCGGACCCCCGTGGCTGCCTCGTAGACGCAGCACGTCTTTTTCTGGACTCACTGAAAATCGGTGCTGTGGCACAATCGCTGCAGTGTAGGCTGAGTTGGGTTCCATTTTGGTATCACATCACTTGCGATACGAAAGTAATAAAAGCATTTCAAGCATTCGTTTTCGGTCTTGTGTTTTTTTTTTTTGTTTAAGTTAATGTACATGTATGTAAATTGCACTCAATTGTACTCTTCATAAATTTATTTTAGGGGAATTGCTCATATTTCTTCAATAGTATCGTAAGTTTATGTATAAGTTGATACCAAATAAATATTTGAATTTGAATTTGAATTTGAATTTGAATTTATATTGCAATTGGGAATGTTATTTTAACTAGCTTTTATTTTAGATTTAAGGTACACACTAAAATTATAGAAAAATACAAATAAACGCTAAAATCAATTTAATATTTTGTAATCAAAGGGTTATTTGACATTAAATTTTAACTCTGTGGTCTAGTGGTCCAGCGTTGGCGTTAACCACATGAGGTCTCGGGTTCGATTTCCGGGTTAGGCACATAAAAAAGTGTTTTTTCAGTTTTCTGTTAAACACAATGTTGCCCGGGATTGGAAAGTGCCCGGTTGGCGATAGGCTTGCCACCTATCACATTTGTGGGCCCAAGTACCTTCAGCTAATCGTGGATGCACTTGTTGTACCTCTGCCTACCCTTTCGGGGATACGGGCGTGAAGTTACTTTTTTTTAAATTTTAACTAACCTACATTGACAGCGTATTTTAGTAATGGCGTTTTGGCCGCAAGTTGTTTAAGGTGACGTTAATTTTCTTAAATGATTTAAATTAGAACATTAACAAAACTGTTGTAGCTTTGTCTGTTATGAAAACTCTTACTTGTAAGATAGAGATAAAGCCATTTTTATTTGTTCAGCGTTGGAATGCATGCAATTTTATAATTTTGATTGTTTATGGAAATTAATGACAAAGATGCGCACACACCATCACGAAAACCCGACACCATTAAATTAGCTAGATCATATTTTAGTATTTCTGAACAGTTTATCCATTTTTTAAGTTGTGTACATATAATAATTATTTCATGATATTTAAATTAAAATGATTTAACTAGATAATACGTTATAATAAAACTTTCTTTCAATGTATTAAATATTTTTCTTTCTATTATTAGCGTCGTTATCCCTACAAACATAGGATAACGTGAAGCATAAAATTTATAGAAATATTTTAATTTTTTACGCCAAAGAAGTATAATTTCTTACGTGCGTACATAAGTACACATGCGTTTTTATTTTCTTAAAAAAAATCCAAATCAATATGATATATAAACTATTTGAAATTGTATGTGCGTGAACTGTAATTACGTTAATTATGCCTAATCCATTTCTAAATATTAATCATAGCTGTAGCCATACTATCATTTCTCATTTCACGTTAAACTCGATTTGACGTTAACACAAACTCATGCATCACGTGGTAATGTCGGAATGAGCTTTAGTATCAGTCAAATGCATTAGCAAGTCGATAAACATTCCATTAACAGGATTCATGGTAGAGGTGATTGTTGCTACGTTTATAATCTGTTATTATTTGTGTAGTCTTTGTTATAGCTTATGCCCTATACTTCTGTGCTAATACTAGATGTTACCTGCGACGTCGTTGGTGTTACCTAAAAACATTACTTCCTTTAATTTATTTAGGTAAAAATTAGTTCATGGTAATCTAAATACAACTTTGCAAATTGTCTTTCAAATAGAACCGGTTTATGGCACATTAGGTAGGCTAAATTTTATCCTTATTTTCCCGGGATCGATATTTTTGCACGTAGTCCGCGGGAATTGACCAGCAAAATGTGTATTGAAAGTTTAGATGGAAGAATATTTGTTATTCAATCACGCCAGAACGGATTTGGATTAAAGGCACAGATAATAGATTTAGTCCGGAATAAGAACATTGGCTACTTTTCATTCCATATAAATACATTATTGTCGTGAGATACATTAAACTTTTATAAAATATTAGCCTACACAGGCTATTTCTTAGTTGAGAGACGGAATCAAACCCGTGAAAATTTACGCTTATACGTCATATAGAATAAAAATATTAAAAAAAGTCTCGTAACTCATGGTTAGTCTTGCGCTTGCGCTATGAGATATATCTTATCATCATACGAATCATCATAATAATATCAGTAATAGGTAGGTACATAATGCAAATTTAATTTAACTCCCCGTATTTAACAAGTGTGATTAATTTTCCCTTAATACTTTGTTTCTGGGTTCGTGAGGAAGGACAGGCAAAAATACCTAGGCACTAAATAATAAGAAATGTTTTAAGCGTACTATAATAATTAGAACACACTCTTTTTCAATTTTTTTTAATTTATCTGATATTTATCTTAGTATTTATGGCGTAGGTATTTTAAAAAATGCATGATCTTATTTATAATAATTGAACTATTAACACAATTTAACACTAATCTCAATTTTTGAATTTTTCTTCTGTTAGAATATTAGCATTTTTAGATCCTGTCAACTCAAATAAAGTCAGAACTAAAAAATCAGCAGGAGCAAATTCCACATATAAACAAATATGTTTTTACATCGAACATAACTTTTAGACAAATTGAAAGGGTATGTATAATTCGGACCCAAAAAGTAAGTAGGAACAAATCTGTCTACGAGTGATTCAGAAAAAATCGAAGATATATTATTTAAATCGAACATAATCTTCCAAGAAAATGAAAGGTTCAGTCTAAGTCAAAGATAAAGTTAGCTACAACAAAATTAATCCATGGATGACTGAAAAAATCAACAGCTGTGTTTTCACATCGAACATAATTTTCAGAGAAAATGAATGGATTTAAATCATATTAGCGGGTGTTCCCTGCGTGAAATTGAGTTAACACCGTACAAAATAAATGAGATTGAAGCCTATCAGTGTGGAGGCAATTTATGCATACGAGACAATCTACGAAGACAATTTGGCTTATAGGTTTACTTGTAAAGCTATAATTGACTAAGGGTTGTAATACTGTATCATATTTGTTCTTGAGTTCCTAGAAATTTAATGTAATGCTATTCTCACTTGATTAAAGTTTACCGTGTGAATTTTACGGTACGGTAGTGAGATTTTTGAGTTTCTAGGAATTTGTTGTAATGCTTTTTAATTTGATTAATGTTTATTGCTAGTGAATGCCGGGTAGCATTATGTCTACCTCTAAAGTTTACATCTTTGTGCATAAATGTAAAATGGTCTCGGGCTGGTTCAGACCCACTTTCAAGAATAGACCATCTGCCATTCTGCCAGGCAGGTCGTAAAACACGAATTATTTGCTATACGTGTTACTACTATCGTGACTACTAGGTCAATGCTTGCTTTTGTATGTTTTTAATGAAACTCAAAAACGATTAGAGGAACGATTACGATTAGAATCACATAGACTACTTTTTTTACTAATAAATTAATAGAACTAATAATTATGGGCCACGTGAACGAATTCGCGAGTAATAACCAATAATATAAAGAGAAAGCATTTGTATTTTTGTGTTTATAACAAATAAAGTAACAATGAAAAACCGAGACATATTTGCAGTGATTTTTAAGACACTTTCGATCTGCCTTGTTGGTTGAGTGGTAGGCGAACCAAACTACGAATCGATGGGGTTTGTGCACGATTTCCGACAGGGACAAACTTTTGTGTGATGAGCACAGATGTTTGTATTTCTGGGTTTGAATGTTTATTATGTATGTAACCGGATTTATATATTATGTCTTTCTATGTATTAGTATCATTGACTAATAGTATAAGATCTCAGAGCCGCCAGACGTTACTTATTTTCGGAGTAACGAAATTTACGGGATGGATACTCTTGAATGTGTTTAAGTGTGTGTGCGTACTCACTATCTTCGTGTTCGCGGCCCAATCGCAGGTAGCAGGTAGAAAAGGTAGGCAGAAACATAGCTTACTTTTGTTAAATTCGAAGTACTGATTTTTATATATGTTATCAGAAATATTATTAAAATAAATATTTTATATTGCCAGACCTTTTCTGTAGAGACTGCCAGAACTTTAAATCTCATAAAAAAATAAAGAACTTTTCTTATATTAGAAATCTTCAATTTTATATATAATGCTTAGAGGACTATTTCAATACCTTACGTGGACAGCCACAACAATCCCAAGGGCCAAAACTCCCTCCAGACAATTAAAATTTTCAATGAACACTCAAAAACAATCATTACAAAGTATGTTTTCAACAACAAATAATAATTAAAAATATCAAATTAAATAAGTATCAGCACGCCCGGTTGCCTTTCCAGTTCACCGCTATTCACCGGTTTGTCACATATCTCAAACACTCTCTTACAGTATGCACAATCTTTTACCAGTCAACCCGTATAGGTACAGGCTCTTTTTTAGCCAAAGGATCTGTTGAAGGAGAATATTTAGTACCTATTCGATTTTGAATCCGAATATCTTTAAAATATATAACCTTAGTTTTTGACCTAATTATCCCCTAAAATACATATTTCGTAAACATCAAGTGCGCAAGAGACAAACTGACGTTTAAAATTTAAAACGCACACACTTATGTGACGCGGCGCGAGGGGTGCCGGCTGCCGCGCAGTCTTCAGTTTGTGCCAATGCACTACGACGATATGGTACGTGCATTACATGCTATCAGGTACTATAGTAAAAAATTCCTAAATCACCAAATAGACTGAACCTTCAATTTCTTGGAAGATTATGTTCGATTTAAATACATCCTCGATTTTTTCTGAATCAGTTGTAGACAGAAATTGTTCCTACTTACTTTTTATTTCTGAATTATATATACCATTTCATTTTGTCTAAAAGTTATGTTCGATGTAAAAACATATTTGTTTATATGTGGAATTTGCTCCTGCTGATTTTTTAGTTCTGACTTTATTTGAGTTGACAGAATCTGAAAATGCTAATATTTTTCTGAAAATTATAGTTGCGTAGCCCAAGAGGGGATTTTTGGATTTGCTCGAGCGTAACAGATTAACATAGAGGAGATACCACGCATACTGTTGAGGCTCTTCACCAAATATAAGCCCTTTATATAGTGGTGGATGATAGGGCAAAAAAAAAACACTTTTTTAATTGTAGATTTTTTCCTCACCACTGAAATGAAAAACATTATATAAACTTTTATTTTTCTATAATTTAATCTACATAATCCAATGGCACCCTACGACGCTCGAGTAAAGTTTAGCATCATATTGAGCATCTTGGGCTCCCCTTCTATTATGTTAGATGTAAAAAATACTTGTTGATTTTCATTTGCTTAGAAAATAAAACAAATCAACATATATGTCGTTGCCAACCTGTGATACAAACAACAATCAGTCGTAGGTAGAACTTGTTCCTGCTGACTTTATCTTGGAATGAAACTGATACTTTCATTTTCTCTGAAACTTATGTTCGATTTAGAAACATATTTGTAATTTTTTCAGAAAACCTGTTACTGCTAACGTTTTATGTGGCTTTTGTCAGATTTTATCCATCATTCAGATCCTTTAATTTTTCTAAAAAGATACGTTTATGTACAAGCATATTTGCTTTTCAGAATCAGCAATAGAACGAACTTTTTCTTAACAAGTGTTTGTGTTATAAGCACAAATATTTGTATTTCTGGGATTATTAATGTTAATTAAATATATTTCAGCATTTATTAATTTCAGTATTTAGTATCGTTGACTAACATTCACATTACCAGCAACTAAATTAGGTATCATTAGTATCATTAGATACGATTTTGCTATGTTTTACCTAGTAGTTAAATATAATAATTAAGATGTTTGTTATTGATGTCATTGTTTGTTTGAAAATGTAGATAGATAATGTTTATACCTACTTAGATTTTTAGTCATAGTTTGTGGATGTTTATAGATTTTTGTCTTTGAGTATTAAGTTGGTTTACTACTCAAAGATTTCTGGTTATAAATTATTAGAATTATTTTTAACAAGTGTAAAAAGATATATTATTTAATAACTTATATGTATAAATACGAGACAGCAAGCTTGCAGACAAACCGGGTCACGGTTTTTGCAATGCTATTTGTTCATGTGTTTTAAAGTATATGTTTCATAAATGAAAAAAAAATACATATTTTGGGGTTAGATTGATTCACCTAATGAGTACAATGATATTGATATTATTATTATTTTCAAAATAAATTTATCCAGATAAAATTACATACGACAAAACTGCTTGCCTAAAGTGGGAGAAAGATCCTGCAAAGTCTTTATCTTGAAAGCGGAGCTTACGAACAATTTCCTGTGAAAGGCACTTTCGATCGCTTATTAATGAGGTTAATACCGCAAGTTTAACCCTTTGAACGCACAGTTAAACTCATTTAAGGAGGTTTGACACGGAATACTTAGCCAGTTATACACAGTGATTAGCGAAAAAGCGAAAAATAGGCAAATAAAACGGGTACTAATTACCAAAATAGAAACCAACTGTGACCCGATCTTCGGATTCTAAATTAAATCTTACTCGTATATATAAAATTCTCGTGTCACAATGTTAGTTACCATACTCCTCCGAAACGGCTTGACCGATGTTTATGAAATTTTATATGTATATTCAGTAAGCCTGAGAATCGGCTACTATCTATTTTTCATACCCCTAAGTGATAAGGGTTGTCCACCCCTAACATTATTTTTAGTTATTGGACCACATTTTTATTTTTTATTTTTGTATAATATGGTATTAAAAAATACATACAACCCTAACCCTTCACCATTCTACCGTCACTCCTTATTTTGTAATACAATAATTAAATGGCAAAACAACGTTTGCCGGGTCAGCTAGTATAAATTAAATGTTGGTTACTCAGTTCATATTAAGTTTTTCATCCAGTTGAAATATTTTGTCTACTACGAATCTACAACTAGTATTTATATAATACAACTAGCTGTGCCCGCGACTTCGTCCGCGTGATAAAATTTCTAAAAGTGTCGGGGTTTTACCCGTATAGTTTTCGTTCCCGTGGGATTTCCGGGATAAAAACTATCTTATGTCTCGGGTCTCAAAATATGTACCAAATTTCATCCGAATCTGTTTAGTGGTTAAGGCGTGAAGAAGACAGAAAGACAGAGTTACTTTCTTGTTTATAATATTAGTATGGATATCTTAAAACTATTTACAATTTGTTTAAGACCTTATAACCGTGCAAAACATCACTGCGGTTGGATGTGTAAAATAATATAAAATAAAATTGACCTGGAAGTACAAGTAATTTTATTTGTACCTAATGCTTATATGTCATTTCGTTGTCAAGATTAAGATGAAATTAATGACACCTGGCAAGCTAGAGAGCTTAAGCACGGCTTAAGTCTATTAAGCCGTTAGTTAATAACAAGCTGAATTTTTGTGTACAGCTTCGTTTTGATGAGACGTCCATTTTTTCTATTTTCGAAAAATTTCGAATAACTAATAAAGATAGATAAAAAAAATAACTTTGGAGTGTTGGACTAAGAAAAGTTTCCCCTTTACGTGTAGGATAAAATGACCCTTGAATTATAATAAAATTAACAAGCGGTTGTGAGAAAAATAGGTTGTTTTTAAATTAATTAATATCAATTCAAAAATCTCATAATTCCGAAACATTAGAGTGGAGGGCTCGTCAAAAAACCATCGAATGTGTAAGACAAAAGTTTGATCGTGTTTTTTCATAATATAATCAAGCGATTAAAGTCGAAAACTAATTATTGTTATTGATAAATATTTTTCTTTCACCGAATGAAAATTTTCAAAGCCCCTTTATTAGTTACTCGATTCGAGATTTCTCGAAGATAGAAAAGATGGTTGTCTTGTCAAAACGAAGCTGTTCACAATAATTCAACTTGTTATTAATCAAAAAGGACCACGGTCTATAAGTTACATATTATGCTTAGTAAGAAATATTCATACATACGAGTATGTACTCTCAAAAATTATAGCGTCTGATCTAGTGCAGTCAGTTGTAAAAGGAATTTGAAAAATTTAACCGACGATTAGAGTCCAGACACCCAATATGTTAATGGCGCGTTTCTATCAGTGTGCCGAGATGGTAAATACGTTAATAGTTGTGTTAATGTCACGTGCATAAATCTACCGGCTTCCTTACCCTTCAAACCAGAACACGACAAGCAGGGGTATGACAAGCTCTGACGTTATTACGGCAGGAATAGGTAATGCGATGGTACCATATACCCGGTGAGCCGTTGCGGAACTCTATGACCTAGTAGTCACGGTGGTAGTGACAGATATAGCCAATCGGTGTAAAGACATAATATAACTATTTTTTTTTAATGGATCTTACGAGTTCCTATTTTTTTAAGCAACACGTACTCATCTTGAGAGGTTAATATTATTTAATGTTTCACAGTAGTTATATATTTTTTTGTTTTTGTTTCTAGTAGATACCTAACGCTGTATATAATTTAATAGTGCCTGTCTTTATATTGCTGAAGTACTTTAGGTTTCGTTAATAGATGTGTTTAAATATTTTTAGTATATTGTACACTTCGACTTATATTTATGGTCAAGTATTTCACTTTACCGGGTTGGCTGTAAGAAATCTCTTTTTTAGAGATAAGCTCGCCTTTTGTACCTTTTTAAAAATACTGCTTGCTGTAATTTTGTTTGTTGTTCTGTTGTGTACACTAAAGTATTAAATAATAAATAACTAAGTATAAGAAGTAACGTAACATAGTAACTGTAAAGTGATATTTAAGTAGGCATAAATAAATTTTTATATTGAAATTTGAACAATATTTCAAGAGAAACATTGCAGTCATTGAAGCATAATTAATTTTTTCAGTCAGTATACATTTTATAGATAGTGAAGTGAATATAATAACGATCGTGGAAAAAGCATGGTACTGCTTTAATAAGGTCACGCGTATGATTTACAATTTACAAATCAATACACAATTTTATATAAAGGAGAGAGGGATTTTTGGGCCCAAATGTGAAGGGTTGAAGTGTGGATCAAAAAAATGGTACTATTTTTCTATTTCAAAGTTCAAAATATAAGCTTCATCCGCTTTCTGAGAAAAAAGAAATCATGAAAATAAGTTTTTGGTGCTATAATTGTGTAATCGATAAAATTATAATCGATTTATGTAAATAATTTTTATCGAAATGTAAGCTCGTAAGTATATGTGAAAGTGTATATTCTTGATTAATATTTAGTTTAATCAACAGTAAGTACCACATTGTCATACAAACCGTTTATAATATAAAATATAATCGATACAATTTAAATAATCGATTGATTACATTATATCAAACTTAATACGATTGGATTTAATACAGCTAAAAGTGACGATTACAACTGACATCATTGACGGCTCGCAAGAGTCGCAATTCGTCTTACGTAGTATTTATTGTATACTCTTTGGCAAGTCGTGGATTTCGCTATTTTACGTACCTACAGGGAAGCATCCCTTAATTTGTGGTTTCCAAATATCTGTGTTGTGTTGTGTCAATTTATAAACATGAAACATAGTTGCCTGTATTACAAGTATCAGTTGTTTACATAATAAACGGTTATAGTGAGTTAAACTATACTGTAGTACCGTGACCTTACTTCTTGTGAATATCTTATATCTCTGTTCTTAGATTGCTAAAATCTGTAAAATTTTTAATATTTATGTAATGTTAAATTAGCTATTAATTAACATAATTTTCATCTTATTACAAGAGGGCCCAAGATTGTATGCAACAGTATCAGTCTCCTTTACCGTTTTATCTAAATTTTTGATTGTCTTAGAAATAATGGAAAATATATAGGTTTTTTTATGATATGATAGCACTTGCGTAAGTCTACCGGCTAACTTACACTCTAAGGTGGAATGAGACAACCATCGTCTATAGATACCAGATATGGTAATGGTGCGTTACTATCCGTATAACAGAGTGTTAATGCCTTATACATGAGTCTTATTCTCTTAATTTTCGGTGTTTGGTGAAAATTAACAATTTAAGGTTTAGCCATGATGAGGCCGTAAAATATTCAAAGCGGAAGTTTATTTAAATAATAATAATTATAAAATATAAGAATTGTTAAACAGTACAAGTGTTAAAAAACAGTAAAACAACAATAAAAGTATTAAAATTAAAAAATCATCAGTTGAAGCTTGTTTTGTGTAGCATTTCTTATTTTCCATACTTATTTTGAAGTTTAATAAAACAAACATCTCTGTGTTCGTCTCTGCTCTATTTAAGAAAAGACACTGCCTCACAGACTACCTTCTGACATGGGATCATAAAGGGCGAAAGATCAACTCATTAACATTATAAAATTAGGTGGTAAAATTCCGCAGCATGTCAACTTTCAATTACAGCACTAGGTACACCTCTTTTTTGAAGAAAAGTGCTGCTCATGTGTCAGGCCGTTTGTAAGAAGTATAAGATTGGATGAATGAGTTACTACAACGTTATATGAAAGTATATAAACAAGTATTTAACTTTGTATAGCCAGGTACACACAAATAAAAACCACTTTAAAATTTAACGGCTTCAAAATGAAAATTCCAAGCTTTTATTCACTAGAAACTTGCAATGTCATCCGCAAACAGCGGTAACCTGAATCCTATTTGTTGAGAGGAAACAAGTAAATAAAATTCAAATGCCATGGATTTTAATTAAAATAACGAGTGCTCTCAAGTGTTCTGAGCAAGTGTAGCGCCACTTAATCTCATTACAGGATAGCTCCTGGAAAATTGTAAGTGCGATATTGAAGTGTATCGACTAATTAACACAGGAAGCAAGTGGAAATATAATGTTGATTGTGCAGAGGAATTAAAAAAACTCTTATTATGTTTTTATATTTGCCTTTTCGATTTTAACATGATATTCTCTGCGTCTCCACCCGCGTAACTTGATTAGTTATTTACAAACCGTGAAACCTAATGAAAGTTTTTGTATGTTTGTTACGTCTGAACACAGTCATTTGAAAGAAAAGAAAAAGGTCGGTGAAAGTACTGATTTTGAAAATTCTTTTTTTTTTTGTTTAAAGTAGTATGATCACCGTGTAGTTCCATTTTAATTTGGTAAAGATCTGGTGTAGGGTTCCGGATATATAGAGTTGTTTTTGTCGTCCGGAGAGAGATAATAGAGATGTTTGGAGAGTAAGTTAGTCGGTAAAATTATACACGTGATATTAACATCCACCATAGCCACACGGGTAGTAACATAACATTAATAATAAATAAATAAATATTCACGGAACTAATTACACTAACTGAACCCCAAAGTAAGCAAATTATTTGCTTGTGTTATGGGTGTTAGTCAACGATACTAATACATACAAATACATATATAAATACCAGAATATATTTAATAAACACCCAAACCCAAAAATACAAACATTTATGCTCATCACACAAATGCTTGTCCCCGTCGAGAATCGAACCCGAGCCCCGTTGATTGTGTTCAGGTTCGCTAACCATTCGACCAACGGGGCGGTCAACATTAACATCTTTGGTGACTTTGGCGATGATTCTCTTTTTTCATCTAGAGAGCCATTTGCGTATATCCTATTTTATAATAGAAAAAAATGGAAGGATTTATAACTAAGCTGAAACGAAGCGTGGCCGTTCCACCTACATTATCTATAGATTTAAACGTTACATTTCAGAAATTTACAATTCATAAACAAAATATAGGTTTTTTAATTTCGTCTCCTTATTTAACATTTAATTACTGCATTTTAAAAATACAAGCTTTTGTTCTCTACAAACTTGAAATGTCACTCGCAAACACCAGTCACCTGAAACCTATTTGTTGAGAGAAAATAAGTAAATAAAATTCGGATTCGGTTCTTGTTCCGCAATGTTCCGGCAGTTTTTGGTATCAACATTTTCGCTGTTCCTAACATAATAACGTCTGTGTCTGTCACTGTCATGTTCCAATTACTGAATAAGTTGTGTAGGCGATGAAGTATCTTACCATCTGAAACACCATTTGCTTGATTGCCATCATTTAATAAAAAATGATTAAAAGAACCAGTTTTATGGATTTTAAACAAAATTTAAGTATTTTTAACTATATATGTATTTTATCAATGACCGCATGCTTGAGAAAACATTAAAAACTGAAAAAGTTTAAAATTTAAGTATTTTTAGTTAATGTAGTGTTACTTTGGTGCAAGTGGATCTTAATATCAAATAGGTTAAAAATTCAGGAACATCGAGATATCTTCTCGATGTTCCTGAATTGATTGGTTAATTAAATTAAAAGTAAACATATAATTGTCACCTAAGAACTAGAACCTTTGTGTATTCTATAAGTTTACTTTTTTTATGCGATTACATCCAGTTATAAATTAAAAAATTTAATAGTCACTGCCACGTTTCTTTAACATAAGACCACTTTTCTGCTTCATGTGCATCATTTGCAGAGTAGAACATGAAAAGCCGAATGATAATTGAATGGGAATGCAGTATCAAGTTAATGTTACTATGTCACTGCAATATATCATTAAAGTAACAGAATACCTAACTTTGTGTCGTTTAGTCCTGTACTAATTGCTTAATTCCTTTCAAAAAGTAGAAAAAAGCTATGATTTAAAAAAAATCTTAAAACGGCTGAACAGATTTTATTAAATCATAGCTGGAAACCATCTCAACAATGCCGCTAATTGCGTCACTATAGGTTAATTCGTTCGGGAGATATCGTTGACGACAAATTAAAAAAAAATGTTTTTGACATAACTTGGAAAAATTTTGAAAACCAATTTTTGATGTTTTGAATGTTTTAGAATTAAAAAACAAAAAGCGTCTAATGCTTTTTAAGAAATCAAAATCGAATCAATTTTTCATAAGTTACAGCTTGTCAAACATTAAAATTATTATGATTATATGATCAAATTGGATACGCCTTGAAGGCAATTTCTTAGGTTGTCAATGTCACTTGCATTAACACACAGAAATATAAAGTTATAATACTTGCTGATGAAATAAAATCACTCCAGAGGCATTCCTTACGTCTTAGCTTTTTATTCGACACAATAAAATAGTACAATATGGCATATTTCTATTTTTTTACGATATAATGTCAACGTTGCAAGCGTTTTACATTTACATACATTAGCTCATATGAGTGGCTATGCATATTACGCCCAACACCGTATCTGTTAGTATTTGCGTGGTCTGTGACAACAATCTTAACACGGACCTCTGAATTTATACTACACTTAGAACACTAGAATTTATGTTTTTTTTATTTATTATTTCCACACATTTCAATACACATGTCGCCTCTGTGGTCTAGTGGTCCAGCGTTGGCGTTGACCACATGAGGTCCCGGGTTCGATTCCCGGGTCGGGCACATAAAAAAAGTGTTTTTACAGTTTTCTGAGAAACACAAAGTTGCCCGGGATTGGAAAGTGCCCGGTTGGCGATAGGCTTGCCACCTATCACATTTGTGGGACCAAGTATCTTCGGCTAATCGTGGGTGCACATGTTGTACCTCTGCCTACCCCTTCGGGGATATGGGCGTGAAGATTTCAATACAATAAATTACACTTATAGTACCCGCCAAACTGTAAAACAGTTTGTAGGCTAGAAACTACGTTAATAGTAGGAGAGCCCAAGACGCTAAATGGGCAGTTTACTCGGGCATCGGAAGGAACTCTTGAATTTTGTAGATTAAATTATAGGAAAAGAAAAAGGTTATACATATAATGTTTTTTTTTCAATAGTGGGCAAAGATGTACAGGTTAAAAATGTTAAAAAAACATGCAAAAACTGAAGCGCGTTAGATTAGGGTATGGTGGGTTAATTGCCAGCTAAAATTTAGAAAATCTGACGATTCAAGTGTAGCGTAAGGAGTGCCTCCCACTCCTCCACCTCACAGAATCACTAATTTGCAAAGAGAATGTTGTCTTGACATTCTCGAGAGCGTCTGAGTTTTCTTTTATTATGAAGGAAATGATATAAGAATAATGAAAAAAATATAATCTAGCATTTTCCACAAGCCGAAGTCATCTTAATTTTGTTTTATTTTCAGCCCTAGTTACCCCTGTCTATATAATGGGCTTATATTTTGTGAAAAGCCTCCACAGTATGCAAGGTTACCATCCCTATGTTAATCTGACGCGCTCGAATAAATCCCAAAATCCCCTCTTGGTCATCCCTACTATGAGGTATGGTTTTTACTCAATTTAGCGGGCAGTTTCAGGGATGGCCAGCAGGGTCAACCGGTTCACAGATTTTTTTCTACTAAGTTAGTACTTTTAATATAAGTGTAAAGACACGTTACAAATTTATATAGTAGTATAGACAACTAAGATACCTAAGTATTAATTAATCCTGACATTGTTACGTAAAAATTCAATACCAATTAGTTCTAGTGTACACAGTCCACTAAAGTAGAATCACTTAATTGAAGTTAATACTTAACAGAAGCTAGAGAACTAGAAACAGCATGAAATTTCAAAAACTCAAGAACACACACACATATAAACATATATATATATATATATATATATATATATATATATATATATAATGATGTATTAATAGGGAACTACGAACTGGCTATAAGAAAAACCTGGCGTCGCTATTAAAAAAATAAAAATGAAATAAAATACGTCAAATTTGTACAAAAATATTTCGCAATAATAGAATAATCGATTTTGCTTAAATAAAGAAATATAGTTTTTAACAGACTAATTAGTTATTATATAAAACTTGAAACACACTTTAATATAGTTAGTTTCATCACGCACTATTTCTTGTTTTTTACAAGACCATAGTTTCGGTCGACGTAATACTAAATTGTAAGCGAAATAATGACAATCTAATTGCTAAACTGACGTAATAGTGGTTTGTTATTAAAATAATTACAACGCAATGACAACACTTAGAAAACAGAATATAAACGTGTATTAAAATTATGAAATCTAGAAAATATAGCCTGTATCTAAACTATTGTGTTTCGTAGGTTATTTTTTTTGTGTATGATTTAAAAAGTCCCAAGGCGCTGTGTTACGTTTCCGTCACTTTGTGTTTTGTATACCTACTTGCGAATTAATCCATACTATATACTATTATAATATACATAAAATATATAATAATCTTCTTTATATATATATATATATATATATATATATATATATATATATATATATAAATCAATTACTGTTCGTTAGTCACGCTAAAACTCGAGAACGGCTGAACCGATTTGGCTAGTTTTGGTTTTGAATTAATTGTTGAAGTTCAGGGAAGGTTTAAAAGGTGAGAAAATATAGAAAAAAAGTAAGAGTAGTTAAAAAGCCAGAACAACGTTTGCCGGTTCAGCTAGTATATATATAAAAATCAATTGCTGTTTGTTAGTCTCGCTAAAACTCAAAAGCGGCTGAACCAATTTGGCTAATTTTGGTATTGAATTAATTATTGAAGACCAGGGAAAGTTTAAAAGGCGAGAAAATATAAAAAAAGAGTAGTTAAAAAGGCAGAACAACGTTTGCCAGGTCAGCTAGTCTAAAATAAAATTATACAATGTATCTCAGAATATAAATAAATAATAGTTTAAAAAAACTAAAAACACGCTTTTAAAAAAACAATTTAAAAAATAGAAAATAAATTTTAATAAATTTAAATTAATAATAGTGTGAATAAAAAAAATATTTTATTTAAAAAAAGCGTGGGGTGTTTTTTAAGATATTATCGAAATGATAATCACTCTACTCATATCTGTCAATAAAATATTTATAACTATTGACCCCATGCACCCCACTCTTTTTTTAAAATAAAATATTTTTTTTTTATTCACACTATTATTGATTTATATTTATTGAAATTTTTAACACTTCTTCTTAATTTAAATTTATTAAAATTTATTTTCTATTTTTTAAATTGTTTTTTTTAAAGCGTGTTTTTAGTTTTTTTAAACTATTATTTATTTTCTACTTTTTAGTTTGGTTTATTTATAATAGCTTGTTTTTTTAATTTTAAACTATTGCACGGCTCATGATGCGAAGCATCAGAGAGAGCTTTACGATCGAAAAATTTTTTCGCCTCATTTTGGCAACTATTTTTAGTATTATAGCCTTGTTAGTTAAGGGAATCAAGATATTTTGCATACTATTATCGAGATAATTTAATGGAGATTAATTATATACTTTCTAAAAATTGACTTAGTGCAATAGAAACGGAAAAAACATCAAAATAGGTCAAAAAATTATCTTGTCCGTCATATATGAAACTCCGAAAACACTGTAACTTGTGAAAAAATCAATTATTTGAGTTAATTTTTTTTTTAATTCTAATCGACAATTGTAGGTCACCGAATGCAAATGGCTAATAAATTCAGTGTCGTTTAATTACAATTAATAAAAAACGAAAACTACAAGACTGTATATCTATATATATCCATGTAAAATTAACATGGATGGTGATATATCTATATCTATAAATATTATGTACATTTATTTTACCTAATTCCACACTAAACGCACTTTACTCATTCACACCCAAACTCGTGTACTTTAAGACGGCGAAATTTCAGTTGCCCCTCCGGGGTAATCACCACTGTCCAAGGGGCTGAAACTCGCTTCGATAACTGATCGAGCGACACACTACATCGGCCACTTTTACGAAGTGCAACTCGACATTCTCGAGGCAACTAACTTACCAGCTTGCACTTACCTTCATCACCCTGCTCACGCAACCTAATTTCGCATTCTTACTCAAATACATCACAACTGCAACGCTACATGAAAACGTAACAGAGTAGAAGGATTATCATTTTGATAATATCTTTAAAAGCCCCCACTCATAAATTAACATTAAGTCCTGTCTTATCGACTGTAGAGAAAAATTATAAAAAAATTTAATTAAGTTTCTTACCTTATCGACTATAGATGAAAATTATATAAGTTAACAAGTGTATTGTCATCGGTCCTCGATAAATCTACAAAGTTTGAACGAAATCTGGCCGTTTAAAGTGGGTCAAAATCGCGCCCAAAGAAGTCGGTTACAAACAAACATACAAACATACAGGTCAAAAAACGTCAAATTAGTGTATTGTCATCGGTCCTCGATAAATCTACAAAGTTTGAACGAAATCAGGCCGTTTAAAATGGGTCAAAATCGCGCCCAAAGAAGTCGGTTACAAACAAACATACAGGTCAAAAAACGTCAAATTAGTGTATTGTCATCGGTCCTCGATAAATCTACAAAGTTTGAACGAAATCTGGCCGTTTAAAGTGGGTCTAAATCGCGCCCAAAGAAGTCGGTTACAAACAAACATACAAATATACAAACATACAGGTGAAGCTAATAAAAAAAATAAAAAATAAAAAAAAAAAAAAAAAAAAGCGTGTAAAAATACAATTACTTAACGAATAAAATGGTGCTGAAAATCCACACATCTGTTGTTGGCGGGAAATTATTTGGAGCGTGAAAACTTTTCGAGATATGTATGCAATGTTTTCAGATGAGTTTCGTCACGTCAAATCAATTTAGGCTGGAAAGACATCAAAATATTATGTTTGCTGTCTAGTAGCCGAACATTAAGGATTTTTTTTGCAACTTTGATTTGGAGGTCCACAGTACTTAATGTCTATACAGAATTATTTAAAAAAAATTATGTTCTTTTTGGACATGCGAGTTGTTTTTATATCACAAGATAGCAAACAAGCAGATGGGTCTCCTGATGGAAAGAGTCAACCATCGCCAATAGACACCGTAGATGTTAATAGTGCGTTGCTATCTTGTGGCGAGGTCTAATGCCACATCCATAAATTTACCGGCTACCTTACTCTCCAAACCGGAGCACTACAGTAACAAGCACTGACGCTTGCGGCAGGAATAGGTAAGGCAGCCGTATCAGACCCGGGCGAAATAAAAATAAAGACGTTTTTACTACACAAAGATACTTAATTTTGGTAAGGGAAGAGAAGAGAGCACTAACTCGCTTTGCGGAAATGTGCAATACAGATATAAGAAGAAAACATGAATTACTTAACAATGAAATAATTATATTTTACTACGATATTGGTTTACTCTTTTGAAGAATAAATCAAATGCCGTTCTGCCAAAAAAAAGTCAATCGAATAATATATATATAATTAAATGATACAAAAAAAAAATCATCACACCCGATTCCCTTGTGGGGTAGCCAGAGTAAACCTAACGTCCATAGATTTTTTTTATTTACCACGATGCATCGGTTTGTCAGTGACGAGATATGTGGTGATCTCCATCGCCGCATTTCAGCGACTTGATGACGATTATCGACTATTTCTAGCAATAACCGGGACCAACGGCTTTAATTGGTCATCCAAGGTACGGAAATGGTAAGACACCATCAGACTCTGAACTGCTACTGAGATTTTGGATTTTGGAGAAAAACCTTGTAAAAACCTCAATAACACTTTTGCTCCATCCGGGAATCGAATCCGAGTTCTTATAATCTAAGCCGAACATACTAATCCCGAGACCACGAGGTAGTACACTACCTCGTGGTCTTATATTGGTGAACGAATAGCCTTATATTGGTGAAAGAATTTTTAAATTCTGTCCATATACATTATAGTAGAAGAGCCCAAGTGTGGGTTTTTGCATTTACTCGAGCGCGTAGAGCGAGGTGGGTGGCTAGGGCAGAAAATAAAACAAAATTCCAATAACTTCGGCTTGTGAAAATTATCAGATTATATTTTTTTCGTCATTCTTACATCGTTAGTCTTTACTAAAAGAAAATTCAGACGCGCTCGGGAATGTCAAAACAATGTTTTCTTTGCAACTTTGTAACCCTCTCGCTCCCACACGCCATACTTGATTCGGCAGATTTTCTAAATTTTAGGTGGCAATTAATCCAGCATATCTTAATCTGACGCGATTTAGTGTTTCCATGTCACAGATTTTTTTAAATATTTTTTTTTATCTGTAAATTTTTTCTCCACCATTGAAATGAAAAACATTATTAACCTTTTATTTTTCCTATATTTTACTCTACAAAATCCAACAGGTCCCTACGGCGCTCAAGTAACTACCTATTTAGCATCTAGGGCTCTCCTACTATTACAAACAAATAAATTTTACTTCATCATTAATCATACTCTATGTGAATTGGATCTTGTAGTGTAATGTAATCAGAAAAAATTTGAGCACCACAACGCCAGCTGGTATTAAAATAAAAACACTGTAAACCGATTGACCCTTCAGGCTTTTCCTGAATTTTCCATTCAGTTGCGATATTTTAAGCTGAAAGTAGTCAAAAATATACCGACGCATATAATTCTGCGATATTTTAAAGCTTCGAGCTCAAACTTTAGATAAGTTTAGATAAGCTCTCTCTCTCTCTCTCACACACACACACACACACACACACACACACACATACAACCGTTATACACATATGCTAACCTATAGTAAACATAGCAAAGCTATCTCAATTTCACATAAGACGTACTTGGATATATAAAAAGGAAAATTAGTTTTTCTACATTCCACTAATAAATAAAGTTACTAATTATGTGTGAATGTGAATTGTAAACCCAATCGCATGCCCTCCACCGCATCTCGATCAGTCAAACTATTTAAAAGTTTTTAAAGGCTTACAAAAACATACATATCATATATATAAAAAGCTTCTTTCCCAATCACATATAAGACATAATTGGATACACAAAAAGAACCAAAACCGTGTACGTTTCACTGAAAATAATTTAGATAAAGTTATTATTTATGTATGAGTGTAACGGTATTTATTTTAGTAAAAACAAAAAACAGCCAACGGAAAATAGCAATATGATTAGCAAACAGTAATAAAAGCAATAAAACATTCAACTGTAGTTGTTCTTTTAATGTAGTTTTCATGGAAATAAGGTTTTAATATCACTTACACGTATGTTGTACTCAAATAAACAACGCACGTATATTTTATTTCACTTTGCATGTTTTCGGGAATGACTTTGAACATATATATCTAAGCAAATGTTACTTTAAAAGAGAAAATAATAAATTACACTCTACTGTTTCACGGAGATCTTCCAAGCGGTGATATATTCAGAAGACAAAGGCAACTAAAAGTAGTATATTTTACGGATAGACTTGCCTGTCTTGGGAATAAATTTTAAAACTTCAGCTGCGGAAGGATTTTCATACGCCGAGATTTTATACAAGTATTTAAAATAGTTTCGGACTTACGGAGTTATTAAGCAATTATTCTTGCAAAGTAATAATAATATTTTTTTAAGTAAACCGACTTCAAAGATCTACAATAATAAAACAAATTATTTCAAAAACTCACTGAACCGATTTTAATTAAACTTGGACAGTTCGCTAAGTTGGAATAAAGCAGATTTAAATCAAAAAGAATTATCTCGATATGGCTTTCAGTTCACAAGAAATTCGTGAATAAACATACTACATACGTCAACTTATGACATTTAGCACACGAGCTTGGACACTTAAATAGTTTATCAACTTCAAATGTTATCCAATTCCAATAATATTTCTCATATATACATTATTGTCAAACTATTCACCACCGTTTTTACGTTGGTTAATTAAAGGAGCTTAGACTTCGTGTACTAAAAGAAAATTAAAAAATTGGTAAAGTGCATACGGGCTACGCCAATGTAGGGTTCCGAAGTTGACCATCGCAATAATGCAGACTAAAAGAGAGATTTTATCGTTTCATACTATGAACAATTAACCTATTTAACGTCCATGACGGATATATCCGCACCATAGGTTCACCGTCTATAAAAAACTTCTCCAAGTACATTTTATAAGTTGGTTGACTTTCAGCAGAGCCGGGGCAGTTATTTATTTAGAGAAAAAAAGTGAATATATGCCGTGTTACAATTAATATTAATGTTAATACAACAAATATTAATCACAATAAATAATAATGTTACTACGTCTTGTGGTTGAAATTTAACTGAAGTCCTGCTTTACGTCTAACGTAAAAAAGAATTTAGCAGCATATTAAATACATGTATATGTATCATATATGTCACATGAATGAAGTGTTTGCAATGTTTATTTTGTTATTTTACGTATTTCTAATGCATATTTTTAAATATATTAGGTTTCTGCAGTCCTCAGCAATGTTAGTTTTAATTGTTCGCGTAATTGTCTTAAAAACAGCTATAATTTTTTTCCCTTCATATATTAATATTTAGACTACATATGCGGTTGTAAACATAAAATAAAATAAAGTTAATTGCAACATTTATAACTCAAGAACGGATAGACCGATTTTTATGATGGGTAAACTGTTAGATTTTCTCCGCTGCGAACGGCAAATTATCTATTAAAATATTTAAAAATTAAGAAAATATAATAATGCCAAGTGATGAATTCAGCCCTTGATTCTCAAAACTAACACCGTCGATATCATTGCGATTTGGTCCTTGAAACAGTTTTGGTATTCTCATCTGTCAGTCAAACGTCAAAAACACCAAAACACCGATTTTACAGTCGCTCAATTGAAATGTCAATGAAGCGTTTTCTAATGTTTAAATCGCCTTACAATCCTTTTCTCCAATATTTGTGATGGTATTCCCATTTTTATTTGACATTTCGGTTAAAAGGCTAAACGTCAAATTTCTCGATTCAAATCTCAGAGGAATTAATTCAAATGTCGCTGAACTACAAAATATTCAGACATTTTATATTTTACGCCGTTATATATTTTATATATTTTGAGACAACATCATATTGTTATTTTAATGCAAGGTAAAAATAATATGAAAATGTCTTCTGGGCTACCGTAGTTGTTACTCAACTTGTCTGAAAGGAAGATAGGAAAAGCGAAACGAATAAGGCGATACTTATTAAGACTAGAGAAATAGAATGCTTTTGATATGCCGAAAAGGGATTTTGTAAAGACATTTCGGCTCACTGATGTATTTTTTTTTATATAATAAGATAGCAAACAAGCAGATGGGTCTCCTGATGGAAAGAGTCAACCATCGCCTATAGACACCAAAGATGTTAATGGTGCGTTGCTATCTTGGGCTAGGTCTAATACCACATACATAAGTTTACCGGCTAACTTAACTTTAAAACCGGAATACGACAGTGACAAAGCACTGACGCTATAGCGGCAGAAATAAGTAAGCGGATAGCACCAGACCCGGACGAAACAATGCAGAGCTCTAGCACCTAGTAAAATTGTATTATTACCTACTACATCTAGTAATATTGGTACAAAACCTTATTAAAGAACTATCAGTAGTATTAGAGAAGGAAAAAAGGAATTGACAGTAAAAGTAAAGGTACATAAATTTAACCATAAGTAAATATTTTGCATCAAAGTTATATCAAACTTTAGTAGGCCATAGCATGTATAGTGCAGTTTCCCAACCCATCGTGTCAAGAGCTGTAGAACAAGCTTTGAATTCTTCAATATTTCACAAGTACGTAGTGTTTTCAATAGGAAGAGAAGTTAGAGATAAAACAAAACAAAGTATGTATTTTTTTATTCATGCACAATGCATATGCATCATCAGATGATAGAATCTCTAGTTTGATAGAATGACAGCTGTATATTGTGAAGTTTATGTTATTTCATAAACTATTTGTTTAATAATTTTGCTCTAGGCATTATTTTTCCAATAAAACACTTTTTTCGTTTATTTTTAAATTCGATTAAAATTTTTAACTTTTTTTTTATTATAAGATAGCAAACAAGTAGGTGGGTCTCCTGATGGAAAGAATCAACCATCGCCTATGGACACCAAAGATGTTAATGGTGCATAATGGTCTAAAGGTCTAATGCCACATGCATAAGTTTACCGGCTACCTTACCCTCCGAACTGGGACACGACAGTGACAAGCACTGACACTACTGCGGTAGAAATATGTAAGGCGGTAGTATCAGACCCGGGTGAGACAATGCAGAACTCTTTCACCTAGTAACTACGATGATAGTGACTCGCGTAGGCTGTCAGTCGCCTTTTACGACCTACCTGGCAGAACGGCAGTTCGTCTATTCTTCAAAGGAGCCCGGGACCAACACAGGAGAAAAAATTTACCTTTACTTAAAAATCTCTGGATGTTCGTAATTTCTAACTCTGTATTAACTGCCTATTTTAAAATGTCAACATTCGAATGAACTGTAAGAATATAAAATAGAATAATTGGCAACAAATCGTTATGCGAACGTTTAGTTTTGAGCCTATATTGAGTGGAAGCGTCGCTGAGTAAAACAAAAATACTAACTTTGAATAGGGTTTCGATTGAACGACTTGTCAACGTCAACGACATTTCTATTATTAGTTTTTTGAGAACCGGGGGGCAGTTTGGTATTGGTGGTGGTGGTAAAACTAACGATATTGGGTTAAGCTTGTAGGCCGTCTGCTATGCAGTATGAGGTCGCGCGATGTCGTGCAAGAGCTACAAGAGCTGGAGTTGGAAGTTCTCTGACATCCGCCGTACTTACCAGACCTTGCGCATACAGGTTTCTACTTTTCCAGAATTTGGATAACTTCTTAGCGGAAAAAATTCAATTTCCGAGAGGCAGTAAAAAAATCCTGTGAAGAATTTGTTGCCTCTCGTTCAGCTGATTTCTTCAAGAAGGGCATCAATTAGCTACCAATGCGTTTGCAAAGATGCATTAATTTTATGGGTTTATAACTTTGATTAATAGAAATAAAAATATATATAAAAAAATACGCTTCATTTATTTCATGAAAAACGGCAATTTCATAAGTAAAGACTTATTATTAATACGTGAAAAAAACTTTGGACTCCTTTTAAGACAATTGCATGAACGGTAAAATATGACATTTGGCACAGTTAAAATGCTTTAGAAATACACTAACTTAATAAAAATAAACATTACACGCACTAAATGTATGTGACATAAGTGATGATACACATGTATGTATACTATTTTCTTTACGCCTAAAGTTGGTTATCAAATTTATAAGCGATTTTGTTGTTCAGTCTATGATGGAATTTCGGCCAAAGGCGAATTATTAATTAATGCATAACTACGCATGTCAGAACAGAATTACACCTAGCTGGTATATTACAAAATACAAAACAGAAATTTCATTACAAACATAAATTTAAAAACACATGTGTAGCTTTCATTTTGTAGAACATTCACATATGGACAAAAACATTTCTAACTAATCCACGCGAAGTATAGAGACAGCGTTCCATGTCGCAGAGTCGCTTTTTTAAATTGCAGTGAGCAAATATGCACGTTCTAAAAGCTTAAAAGTATTCTACAGAAATAATGCATACCTTAGTATTTTATACAGCGGCGATATACTGAAATATTCTACCAGTTTTTTTATACTGCTCTGGGGAAATGTTTTAATTTAACCGCGGATATAACAGCCCACAGTCGATTACCTTTACATGGAAATGTATGTATGAGTATTTATGTCCTGCCGGCAACCTGTACGCGAAAAAATAAGTTTGTTGAAGTTAATACTTAATAATAAATTTGTTTGAGATATAGATTTGACACTTTCAATCGTCGGCACTTGGTGAAATTCCATTATTATATGTTGAAACTACTTTACAGTACACTTGTACTTTTATTCCACTAAAACAGTATTACGTCCTGAAGATGCTTTAAAAGCGAAACCGGTCGATTAATTTAAATAATTTAATGGATACTTACAGTGGAATAAAAGTACAAGTGTATTGTAAAGTAGTTTCAACATATGTTTGAGATATAATTTTCCATGGTGCCCACAAATGTCACTATACATTAGAGATGTCCCGAATAGTGATTTTGCCAAATACCGAGTATTTGGCCGGGTCCTAGGCCGAATACCGAATATTCGGTTACCAAATATTCGGCGACGTATTTGTTTTATTAACGAATTGATCGTGTTACGACACGTATTTTTTGTTTATGATAGATTGAGATACCTAAATCTTGATGTTTTGTATTGCTAAAATATTGTTTATCTGATTCTACAAAGAATAGTTTGCTATGCTGAAAAAATATTTTCGTTAATAACAACTTATTTAAATGTGTGATAAATTTTACGTAAATATTAATTGTGATGTTTCTTAGAAAAAAATATTTTTTTTGAATAATATGTGCGACTTTTTGTCAACATTTCGATTTCCAATCCCAAAGGTATTCGGTGTTCGGATGATTAGCTTACAATACTTGGCCAAATACCGAATACCAAAAAACCAAATACCAAATATCGTCAAGTAGGTCAAATACCGTACCGAGTAGGTCAAATACCGATTAGTAACCAAATATTCGTGACATCTCTAAAATACATACGTGAAAAAGATTATTGTACTCTTAATATCGATAAGTAATAAACTAAAACATGTATGCTATATATATGTATAACTAATTTAAGACGATATCTACATCGGTGCCTAAATATTTACTCTGAAGAGGCTGACAAGACCTAATTTGTTGAAATTGATGTTATTTAAGCAGTTTTTTAAGAAAATTTTTAAGAATATTCATCATATGTCAAAGACCGTGGCCGGGACCCGATACATAATTGAACAAAAAAAACTTGAGAGGTGTCAAGGGACACCCGGATGGAACAAAGTTCCTTTCGATTAATTATTCGCGAAATAGAAATGAAAATATCTGGCTTGCTTTCTATAAGAGAGAGAGAGAGAGAGAGAGAGAGAGAGAGAGAGAGAGAGAGAGTGCGCACGCCGCACAGCTTACAATAGCTTACTATAGCAAAAAGTGTCGTCACAACTTTTCGTCAGAATTTTTTCCGTCTAGCCCCCTTTCACAACGCGCGATAAGGAACTTCGTTCCAATAGGGTTGATAGAAAATAATTGCAAAGATTAGTTTTAAAATCATTATTAACGGTTCTATATCTATTTCTTTGACGTATGGATCTGAAATTAAAAACATGAAGTCATCATATTCATACCTAAACCGCTACCGAATCATATTTGACAAATAATCTACCCTTTTTTTAAACTTCAATATTTATTTAATAATAAGACCTAGTCGCCCAGTTACACTGATAGTGGGCTCTCGTTTACTCCGATAGAAATAGACAGAGTGCGCGATTTTGGTGTTGACAGCGTCTTAATAACAACGTTAATAGTCCGCGTAATAGTATAGTTTTTGTTAAATGATCAATACATACTTGAAACTTCATGAGTAACCGTTTAGCGAGTCTATAAAACTTTGTCTCTACGAGTTATTTTGAAAGTGCTGTAAAACCTAAACCCTGTGATAGCATCATATATAACCTATTGGTCTGAAATATCGCATCAAGGAATTTATCGGATTCAATTACCACTTGAAAAACATTAATAAATTATTAACTATTTCAGCAAAATCTAACTATGTATGTATTGATTACTGCTAACCAAAAATACGGTTTGTTTGCGGAAGTAGATAAGCTACAGTATTTTTATTGGGCAAAAACATATTTTGAATCATTCTTTCAATTATCTTGTTAATTTATTAAAACCAAAGTTATTTATAAAATTATTATTATGAAGAAGGACCACATATAGGTTAGAAACTAGTCGAAACCTACATCGATTAAACGTGAGTGTAACCGTTTTACATTATTCAGTTATTTATTATGTATTCATCAATAACGCTGAAATGGCATATTTTTATCATTAGTTGAAAACAGTTTATTATGCCTTGTACTTTTATTTCGCTATAAGTTAAGACATTTTTTTTAATTAATCGACCGGTTTCTGACCGAACCGGTTTCGATATCGATTGTAGATCACGCCCCAAGTATTCTTTTAAAAATATTCAATGTACAGTTTTGACTTTTCTACGATTTTATTATATGTATAGATATGTATTAGGTAGCGAAAGGTAGGGAGTATCACTTGGGTTCGATATTTCCTTCTAACCTTTTCCTGGCGTAATAGCATCAGTACCTATATTTATGGTTCCGGCTTAAATAGTTGAATAGTCAATAAACGTCGTAGTAATAGTAATAAAAAACCGGTCAAGTGCGAGCTGGATGTAACTTGTAGGTAACCTAAGTACCTACAAGTTCTAAACCTAACCTAAGTAGGTTGTAGGTAAAGTAAAAGTTAGCTACATATATATTTAATGGTTCTAGATCAATGGAAAGTATTCTGTAGGTTTTGATTCTTTATAAAATCGCTAAATAGGCGACATAAACGGTTATACATTTCGATTGACTTTTGTTCGTTATGTAAATAAGAATTAACGGTTTTCGGTTAAAGGTTTTTCAAATATCAAAATTAAAGGTTTCTTCAAATATCAAAATTCTAGGTTTGCGGGTAGTAGGTGGTCTATAGGTTTTGATTCGCTGTTGAAATCGCAAAACATTGCAAAATATGCGGCGTAATTGGTCATATATTTTGATCGCGCTGACTTACAAGTTTGATTTTGTACTGTAGACTTAAGTATTTGATATTTTCAACTTGATATCTCTACGCGTTCCTGAGAAAAAGAGTCTTGACAGACGAACAGAAGGACAATGAAGCGATCCTATAAGGGTTCCATTTTTCCTTTTCAGGTACGGAACCCTAAAAATATGACAGTTGTGTAACGTCTCAGCCGTGTTTTGTATTGCCATTTTATCTATTCCTCTCGTAATAAGATATTAGATATCTAATTACGAGAGGAATAGATAAAACAGATTCTCTCTTCTCTTGTAATCTCCTTTAACACGGACAGCAAATCACCATCAACATATTTGATGTCAGGCAATAGTTACCTTTTTCTATCAGAAGGGCTTGTTACCCATCCGGTAATATAAAGAAGATTTGCCATTTAACAATATTTATATCTTTCGAGCAATATGAGGGAAACAATAAATAAAAGTGCATTACTGTTGGAATGAGGGTCCTTCACATACAGAGATTTGTGTGCGTAAACTGAGAGGACGGCCATCGTAAATCTGTTTCCGGCTTAACCAGGAAATAAAATCCGTTTGGAGCAAGAGTTATGTAAAAGTTCCTTTTTAATAATGGCTGGTCAGTTTGCGGGAAGGGTTTGGATACAAAGCTGTGGATTGCACAGTGGCTTTGCATCGCAACTGGAACTGACAAAGAGTAAATCTAACTAGATGTGTTTCTTTTTATTATGGGTGAATTAGTAAAATTATAAAAGTAAGTTAAAAATTTAAACCGACTTCAAATAACAACTATACTCATATCTCAAAAACTATTGGACCGATTTTGATGAAATTTGTACTGTTCCCTAAGTTGGAATATATTTGACTTAAACAAAAAACAATTTTTTCAATGTCGCTTTTAGTACCCGAGAATTTCGTGGGCAAACATTCAAACATAGCAAGTGCACAAACGCACAAGCGTACAAGTTAGTACACGTGCGTAGTACAGAATGCTAAGTGTGAGTTTTTCTTTTCGCATTCGATCGTGAGCGCGTTTGGAGTTTACTAGGAATTTGTATGTGATTTGTACAGCGCCACCTAGTGGTAAACGTGAGAAACGAGTTTACCACTAGGTGGTGCTGTACAAATGACATACAAATTCCTAGTAAACTCGAAACGCGTTCACGATCGAATGCGAAAAGAAAAACTCACACTTAGCACTCAGAAAAGTACACGTACTTGGACGCCTAAATAGATCATCATTCTTAATATTATCCAGTTCCAACAATATTACATACATACATGTCAAACTGATAACCTCCTTGTTTTCGTCCGTTGAACACATCGAACAAAGAGTTTGTCTTAAATTTTGCACCGCTAATGAAATTTCGTATTCAGAGACCCTGAAAATGTTAAAGAAGCCTTACGGTGAATCGACTTTATCAAAAACATATAAACACGCATATATACACTTACAAAATTTAGTACACGTACTTGGACGCCTTAATAGATTATCGTACTCAAATATTATTATTCCAACAATATTACATACATACATGTCAAATTGATAACCTAAATTTTTTTGTCGGCTGGTAAAATATTGTTATTGTCTCGTGGTTTAGGGGTTAGTATATTCGGCTCAGATCATTAGGTCCCGGGTTCGATCCCCGAGTCGGGGAAAAGTGTTATTCAGGTTTTTTCGAGATTTTTTCAAAAATTCAAAATCTCAATAGCAGCTCGGAGGTGGGTGATGTGTTTATCAGTACTGTGACTCGGGCGAGAATGTACAGCCGACAGTCCCGGTTAAAGTCAACAAAATACAGTGTTACTTTAAAAAGGTCCAGCCAAATTTTAAAATTAGGAACTAAATTGTACTTAAGTAGATGTTAAATGTCAAACAGCAGTTGTGTGTCATTTTACATTTACCTATAATTTCCCGCCGATCCCTTTCGACATCATCACTTCAGCGGTATCTGTGCGACCAAATGGCCATTGGCCACTTCGTCGATCCAGATATATCTCTCTTCACTCCCCGATCTTCTCCCATTATTTGTGACCGTGACAATGGAGCCTGTGAGCTTTTATTTCTCGTCACGAATCACGAATGTCATACTTCCCTAAATAACATAGGTAAGTATAATAACGTCACACTACAGTGGATTAAAGGACATAGTGACTCACGGGGAAATTATGCAGTCGATGAGTTAGCTCGGCGGGTGTCTGATATGGCCGTGTTGGGAGCGGAACCCGCTGCCCCCTTGCCGGCCCGTTGGCTGTACGTGAGTCTACGTCAACGCACGACAGACTTGCACAATAAATACTGGGCCGAGCGAATCGACTCTGGGCAATCGAAACAGGTATTTGACAAAATGAACCCGCAGCTATCGCACAGGTTACTTAAATTAAACAAAAAACAGCTACGTGTAATAACTGGCGCTATTACAGGGCACGGTCCTTTTAACAAACACATGTTTAACATGGGTTTTACAGACAGTCCTCTGTGCAGAGCCACATCATCATTGATTGTGAAGGCGTGGCGAATTACCGGGTCAAGTATCTCGGATCCCCGAGGTCGCTCCCCGAAGCATTCTCCCACATCAAGGGGTTGCTGGGCTTCCTGGAGGAGTTGGGATGGCAAGAGTAGAACCATCCTAACCACACGCAAAAAAGGCGCTAGTCGTCGAGTTGCGGAGACCCGCCCACGAGAAGAAGAAGGAGAAGAAGAATGGACAGCCACCAGTTTTTCAATCTCCAAATTTTTCCTGATCCTCTAGCTTTCATTATGTTTCTGTAATAGGCCCAATATTTTGCGTAGGAAGCCCCTTTAAGGTGGACCTTTGATTTTTGTATCTAGATCTTCAAATATCTGTGTCAAATTTCACCAAAATCTTTTTTTTTATATTATCATAAGATGCAGATGGATCTTTTGATGGAAAGAGTCAACCATCGCCTGTAGACACCAAAGTCTAATGCCACATGCATAAGTTTACCGGCTACTTTACCCTCCAAACCGGAACACGACAGCGACAAGCACTGACACTATTGCGGCAGGAATAGGTAAGGCGGTGGTACCAGACCCGGGCGAGACAATGTAGACTCTACCACCTAGGTTCAGCGGTTTAGTCTTGAAAGTGTAATAACAGTAAGTAACAGACTTTCGTATTTATAGTATTTGTATGGATATCTGCCTCGTCGTCTAGGGAATAGGTTCAAACACTGGGTCTGACAAAAGTTTTCGAGGTATTTCTCGAAAATACAAAATATCAGTAGCAGCTTGGAATCTGGCGAGAAGTATGTATCTCACGAGCCTCGCATGAGCACGTAAAGTCGTTGGTTCCGGTAATCGCTAGAAAGCTGGTCGATAATCGTTATCAAGTCGTAAAATGCGGCGATGTGTATCACCATTCATCTCGCCAACCGACAAATCTGGTGAAACGTGGTAAACTGGAAAGTCGATGGACGTTTGGTTTACTCTGCCTACCTCGCAATGCGGTTGCCTAGATCACGCACGTAGGCGAACCACCTAACATCTGCAACCCGTCAGCGATCAGCGATGACTTAAACGTAACGAAAAATAATCGAAAACTGTTGATCCGAAAAATCGAAATAAATCGCTCATTTGGTGGGACATCGACGGAAATGTATTTTATTTTTAAATCGAAGTAAATATGACAAATATTGCTTGCATGATTGATTGATTGATTGATTATGATAAAAAAATTAAGTTTTAATAATACTAAAATACTATTACTATTGTTAAAAAAAAACCTTGAATTGTCATAATAAAACCATAAACTCATTTAAAAAATATCCTTTAAAATACGTAAATATGTAAATACGCCAATGTTTCACCAAATTAGCGAAATATTCTTCAAGCAGCAACGACTAATATAATATATAATGCTTATGTGTCTTGCAATTATTAAATAATTACGCATTTGTAATATAATTCCGCATTGCGAGATACTTGATAACACCTTTTCTTTCTTTTCTGAAGCAAGCATTCTATACAGATGCAATTTTTTAAAAACGAAGTTGTCGAGGCAGGGCCGATTTTAGGTCGATTTTTATGCTAACAAATTGACTGCTCTATTTTAGGTTATATCTCTGTTATGTTAAAATGTCTCTGTTATGTCGTCTCTGTGGTGTAAGTGTCCAATGTATGTATTAACCACTTGAGGTCCCGGGTTCGATTCTCTTGGTCAAGCAAATCAAAAAATGTGTTTTTACAGTTTTTTGATAAAAGCGAACTTTGCCGGGATTAGATAATGTGCCCGGTTGATGACGGGCATGCCACCTATTACATTGTAGGACTAAATATCTTTGGTTAATCGTGGGTGCACTGGTTTTATCTCTGCCTACCTCTTCGGGGATATGGGCGTGAAGATACTTTTTTATGTCAAAATATATAGTTGAACTTTATTTTGTATAAATGACTAACTCAAATCATAATTTTATAAATATTCTTTGTCCTTAATCCCTATTATAATAATTACCTATTACTTTGTTAATATTGTTTATTTAAATTGTCATTTATTTAATCTTCTTATAAAATAGGACTTTAAACTTTCGACGACCCTCGACGAATTTAATCAACATGAAGTAATTGCTCCCCATTTTTTCTGTTGTAATAATCTCCAGAATTGTTTGTGTTAGACGTCTTACATTTTTATAAGACATTTTCCATATTTCGCCTCATTGCTCTAATATGATAAGACAGCTATAAGGCGTAGTATATAAATAACAACCGATAAATGCACGTTTTACTCAAGAAATAAGGCCTAAATTCGTATGATATAAAGGTGTGTAGGTAGCGGAATATCCAAAATGGCTGAATTGTAATTAACAAAATTCATGTTATTTTGTTAATTATAATTTGGCGCCTCATGTTTTATTCATGGCATTGATTAGGTTTGATCGCAAGATGGGAATAAATAGAGAGCTATAAACAGAAACGTTGTAATCTTAAAATGAGTTCCTGACTGGTTTTGATGGGAATAATATAAGCAACTTTAATTTTATACGTTAAAATATTGCAAATGTTGCCACTATATAAATCGTGATAATTCCTATGGTTTCATTTCCCATGTAGATCTGTTTTTGGGACGAAAGGACCAGCTACTTCCCGGCTGGCTAAAAATAGGATAGTGAGAGTAGATTTCTATGAAAGGTTGTACATAAATATACGCTCATATTGATTATAATATTGTTACGTGCTTCGGGTTCTTTTTGTACAAGAAAACACCACTTATATTAAAACCGTGTATTTACAACACTAAGGTACAATACTAAGGTAAATACGTAAATACACTGATAAGCTTACGTAAATATACTATACACACTAGTCACACTCGCTGTACTGACACTAAACTTAACCGACTATGCTGAACGAAAACACTTCTCTTATTCACTGTACTACTTACCTTGTATCAACCGACATCCCATATAAAACATGGGAATTACCAGTCCCATGTGGTACCATGTTATATATGGGACCTATACCTTCCCAAACAAATAAAGAATTTAGTCTAGTCGGGAATTTGAGTTCCTTCTATAGCTTGTATAATATACAAGCTATAGAAGGAATCTTATTTATTTTATTTATTATTATTTATATACAATGTATATAAATAATAATAAATAAAATAAATAAGATTGACTTTGAAAGCTTAGAATTAATTGTTGGTTTGAAATTATTAACTATTTAATGTTTGCCGGAGAAGTCTGTCTCATGCTCGACATCTGTCGATTCTTGTATTAATAACTAATGAAATAAAAAAATATATTAATTTGTAAATCTTGTTGAGTGTGTTTATAAAAAGGGCTCCAAGAAACAAAGAAACTCGTAGATTAATTATTTAAACTTTTATACTGCCATTTATGACAACACAAATCAATAGGAAAACTATTAATTAACAATTGAATATCTTTTCGAAAAATGGTGATAAACTTTTGCCACGGAATCATTTTTTTTGAAGTATCTAGATGACGCCAGAATTTTTTCAAATTTTGAAATTAATATTTAATGGCATAAAAAAATATTTGAAACCTACGCCCACTACAGTGGCGGCGCGTGTATCCCGAAACTGCCGCGCGTAAGCCGATTTTCAACATTAAATTAAAATATAAATATTGGAGTTACAATTCCGAGAGTCAAGAACTTTTATACTGAAATTTCCTGCTCTTTCAGAAACTTTTACAATATTTAAGTTGTCACTTATACTTTTTGAGGTTTAGGCAAAAAACTGGACGGCTATTTTTTCCAGTTTTTTGTTAATAACAATTGCATTTTTTTTCCAAAAAAATTCAAAATACGTCTTTTTCTAGATGTCATTCCGGATCGTTTAACCACTCGACTCTCGTAGAGGCAAATATTAGACATTATGTATGATAATTGCGTGTAATGTCACTCTGAAGGCAAAATTTTACGCCGCTTGATTTTTTTAATTTAAACTTTAAATTTCTAATTATAAAGACTAATGTTGTATGAAAACGTCTTTGACGTTTATTCTATGATAAAATATCTGTCATGTCAAATTAGTAAACTGACATCTGCTATTGTCGTTTATTATACTTCAGCCACTTTTGTTCGTTCGACCGGACCGTGTGTGTGTTACCGATTTTTTAGTGGTATAAAACTGAATTTTGTGTTGTTTTACGGTGCATTTCTCTCATGTAAGAATTGTTTTTATTAGAAAGGCCGTTTAATTATTCTATTTGGACAATTCGTTGTAAGAAATATATTACACAGGAACTTGCGTCCTCTGCCGCGACCAGTATAGTCCGAGAGCAAGGTGACTTTTTGAACTTTATCTCGATATTGCTTGGAGGGGAGTAGTTTTGTACTTCAACACTTAATATTTGGAAGACAATATGTAGAACGTGATTTAAATAAGAAAAGGGGTGTAGCATAGTATAGACGTTGAAATACGTACTATATCAAGACAAATTTTTGGAATAAGTGTCGAAACTCGAAACCTTTGATTTATAGTGTTGCCGCTTGATAGTACACTATTGATAGGGTTTCATTATTTCAATAAGTACAATACTATCAATTTAAACAGCATTCGATAGCATCGATAATATTCGTGATTAAAAAAATCAACTATCAAAAGTATCGATACTATCGATAGTATTGTTATTTAATATTGCATTAATCACAAGTACTATTGATAGTATCGATACTATCAAAATTATCGATTTATTTATTTATTTCCACACAAAAACAAATACAATAAAACATGCATACAAGGGTGTAAACATAAATTCTTACGAAATTTTCCGTCGACTATTATTAAGACATAATGTTATCGATGTTATCGATAACGCACAGCTAGTCCAAAAAATTATTATTAAAGATAGAAAATTATCTATATTTTATATAGATATTATATAATAGTGTTGTTTGATTACAACTAAAGTTATCATGAGTATAAAAGGGTAGTAACACAAATCTTACAATAGATTTGCCGGATCAGATTTGCGGCTATTTGGTTTGCTTATAAAGCGTGTTATATATACGAGTAAAAAGTTAAGATTATCATTTTTACATAGTAAAAACATCCGCTTCAGCTGTATCTTTGTATGTATATATATATATATATATATATATATATATATATATATATATATATATATATATATATAAATCAATTGCTGTTCGTTAGTCTCGCTAAAACTGGAGAACGGCCAAAATTAGCCAAAAACCAAAATTAGCCAAATCTGTTCGATTTGGCTAATTTTGGTTTAGAATTAATTGTTGTAGTCCAGGGAAGGTTTAAAAGGTGAGAAAATATAGAAAAAAAAATAAGAGTAGTTAAAAAGGCAGCAGGCCAGCTGTAACTGTAAATTGTACATTGAATATTTTTTTAAAAGAATACTTGGGGCGTGATCTACCAAGCCAAAAATATAGTTGTTACATTTTTTGTCTGTTTGTCTGTTTGTCTTTATGTCTGTTTGTCTGTATGTATGTCCGGAGTAAACTCAAAGTACTGCATGGATTTACTTCAAGTTTTGCATGAATATTACTAACAGGTCGGGTCAACATATAGGCTACATATTATCACGCTATCACCTACGGGGAGGTGCTGTGCGGAGGAAACCAAGTCCGCGCGGACGAAGTCGCTGGCAACAGCTAGTTCTTTATACAGAAAGCGAACAGTACCGTGGGGAAAGAAAGTAATTGGCTATTTGTAATACCCTTAACGTCCAAACTTCCATCATAAGGGCAGCAACGCGATTTTAATTACAAGATGCGGCTGAACTAAATTACAGTTTTATGTCTTGGGTCTTTTCTTAGAAAATCGTTTAACTTCTTTGCGATCGAATAATAAGTGGCTTTTACTGTCCTATTAAATGGTCGTTAATTTTATTTTTACTGCTTTATTCATTTGTTCATTGGTCACAGCTGACAACAGATCATTGGCAACTGATAAATGTTTTAATAGATGTTGGTTTCTTTACAGACCATGTTTTAGGTCGTAGAGAATTTTACATCTTACAAAAATATATAAGGATATCGTGTAAAGACATTATTATAGTTGTATTCGTTTGTTAAAGTTTTGTGGAACTGATGAAGAAAATGGAAACTTCATAGCAGTTTTTTATACCATAGAAAACACGCAGATGGCTATCCTGATGCAAAGTGATGACCATTGCCTATAGATAAGAAAGATGTTAATTGTGCGTTGCCATCTGTGTCATGGATTGAAACGCCACATGCTTAAGTCTACTGGCTATCTTATAATCCATACTGGAACGTGACAGTTACAAGCACTGACGCTAT
Source organism: Apodemia mormo (assembly GCA_036924255.1). Classification (NCBI taxonomy): domain Eukaryota; kingdom Metazoa; phylum Arthropoda; class Insecta; order Lepidoptera; family Riodinidae; genus Apodemia; species Apodemia mormo. Next base: position 39,995,713 of record JAUPFN010000005.1, on the reverse strand, counting down.
GGCCGCAGGAGTAGGTAAAGTGGCGGTGTAAATCGCGGTTGATACATTGCAGAACTCCACCACCTAGTCACGATACTAGCAACATGTTTGGCTAGTCGTCAAAAGCAGACAATTGGCCAGGAAGGCAAATGGTCTATTCTTCAAAAAGGTTCCGAAACAAGACGTTCAATGAATTAAAGAAAATTCAAACTATGCTTTAGTTTTAAATTCATACTGTACTTTAGTTTTGAAAATTCAAACTATGCTTTAGTTTTGAAAATTCAAACTATGCTTTAGTTCTGAAAATTCAAACTATGCATTAGTTTTGAAAATTCAAACCATGCTTCAGTTTTGCAAATCCAAACTATGCTTTAGTTTTAACTATGCTTTAATTTTGAAAATTCAAACTATGCTTTAGTTTTAAATTAAAACTATGCTTTAGTTTTGAAAATTCAAACTATGCTTTAGTTTTGAAAATTCAAACTATGCTTTAGTTTTGAAAATTCGAACTATGCTTGAGTTACCTAACTCGTTTTTACATTTGTTTGAGAAATTACACAAATTGGTCTAACCTCAAAGCGTGAAAACTTTTTACTTGTAACATGCGTTTCATTCAATAATAATCAATAATAATAGTATAAAAATACATTAATCTATACATATAATAAAATCGTAGGCAAGTCAAAACTGTGCATTGAATATTTTTTTAAAAGAATACTTGGGGCGTGATCTACAATAGATATCGAAGCCAAAAATATAGTTTTTAGAATTTTTGTCTGTTTGTCTGTATGTATGTCCGGGGTAAACTCAAAAAGTATTAAATAGATTTACTTCAAATTTTGCATGAATATTACTAACAGGTCGGGTCAACAAATAGGCTACATATTATCACGCTATCACTTACGGGGGAGGAGCAGTGCGGAGTAAACAAAGTCCGCGCGGACGAAGTCACTGGCAACAGCTAGTAATTAATAAACAATAAAATTATATTTATATATATACCCAAACCAATAAATACAGATATTTTTCTTCATCATACATTCTTTTTAATTTGTATTTCTTTATGTCTTTTATTTAAATTATTATTTTTTTATTAATTAAATTGAAATGTATAATGCACGTACATTTATATTTATTGATAGTTGTGCTGTGACTGAGAATTAATTAAGCTTTTGTGCTTTTATGTATACTTTTATTACATGTTCTTTTTTAAGATTCGCTTTCAAAATTGTATCATAGGAGTACTTATTTTGAATAAAAGCTTATTCTTCCAGCTCAATATTCCATTTGTGCATATCACACAAATGCTCTACTTCGGAAATCGAACCCGAGCCTCGTCGATTACGTAATCAGGGTCGATATCTTCTCGGCCAACGGGGGTTATATCAGGTTGACTGGTAAAATGTTGTACGTACTGAAGAAGAGTGTACAGTACTCGTTTTTAATATCGAATTTGATCATCCCGTTGGTAGAGTGGTTAGCGGACCTAATTATGAATCCAGAGGGTTTGGGATTGATTTCCGGCAGGGACAAACATTTGAGAGTGACAAACACATTTTCAAGAGTTTTCACAATCGGCGTGTGTGTATAAAGAGAGTAATGAATGTGGAGAAAGCGAGACAAGCCTGCATGGATCGTGATGTATGGCACTCGATTCTCTTTGCCTACACCGTAAGGGATCTGGCGTGAAGATATGTATGTATATGTATAAACATTTGTGTGATGAGCATAGATCTTTGTATTTCTGGGTTTGGGTGTTCATTATGTATGTTACAGTATTTATATACGTATTTGTATCGTTGACTAACATCCATAACACAAGCAAATAATTTGCTTACCAAGGGTTAGATCAATTTGTGTTGTTTGTCGAGCAATATTTATTTATTTAATGTTTAAAAAATAGGCAATTAAATTTTATATTAATTTCCAATAGAAATGTTTAGTACGGAGTACGGACACCCGCATAGAAGTTCATTTTTTACAAATTGCGATTTCGCGACAATTTTCGCGACAAGATCGTTATTGTAATTACGATGTAGTCACCAATTCGGTCGTCCACCCGTGCGATGACCATAAATTTTGAATATTCGGACACTAATTTCATTGAGGTGTACTATGTGGTTAGAAATATTCTCCTTTTCTTATATTTTTATTGTTTACCTTTATTATTTATTAACTATAGTTTCTTTCAATATGCACAATATATTAATAGTCAATCTTTATAACCGACAGCAATTTATTAAAAATTACTGTGAATATAGTTGATAAATTTAGTCATTAATATCTCGAAACCGGACAGATTTTCGATGACCATCGTGTAGAACAGATGTTACCAGGATATTAACACGAACATTTGACAAACCTCAATATCGACGATAATAATTAATATTCAATCCTACGACGGCCATACGTCTGCTTCAACGGATAATTGGGACCTTTGATCAATAATTGCTAACTATCAGTTACTAACCACTAACCCAAGATAATTTATAGTATATTAGACTATGAATATATATTACACCGGACCGAACTAAGTCCTAGAAGTCCTTGAATAAAATTAGCTCAAGAAACTGTATAGTTTATAAATAGGCCTTTTTTCGATTCTATTACCATTCTTTGTAGCTCATTCCCACCCACCTAGTACTACGTCTGCTCATACAATGGTATCATGAATAATAACTAATCATGGATCACGTCACTGGTTTGGAGGGTAAGTAGCCAATAAACTTTCACAAGGGATATTAACACTTCAACTCAATCGACACCTTAACACCTCAACAAATTTAAATTTCTTCTGGTATTGTGTACTTGTTTATGCAGGTTGACTGGTTTTCCGGGTAAAAGACTGTACATATTGTGTACCTAATTATACAGGTTGACTGGTTGACTGGTAAAATACTGTGCATATAGTGTACCTGCTTTTACAGGTTGACTGAAAAAAAATCTTTAAATCGGTTGACGATGCAGGTCATCCCTGTAACTTCCCGCTAAATTAAGGTATTTTAAGCTCAAAGGACAGCACATAAACTATAATAAAGCATAGATTTTTTCCAGAGTTCAAAAATCCTTTATTTTTTTAAATAACAGTAGTTTGATTCTTGAAAAGTATATTTAAAAAAATGATCGAAGTCAACTTTCAAATGCCATTCAAAGCAATTTTTAAGCTCTACGGTATTTTCTTAGCTACATAAGCTATAGGTTGAAAAAGTTCGCAATAATATCAAAAAATTTTTTTTTCAAAAATGTGCTCATTAACAAATCTCAAATAAACCGACCAATTTTGATCTAAATGACTATATTTGACGCAGTTTTTAAGAGGGAAGAGCTGATTAGATTTTTAAATCAATCGGTATATTAAATTTAAAGTTATTAGAAAAATATGAAGTAATTTTGCTGTTGAATGTATGAAGCATTTGAAGCACTGTAACTTATGAATACTTGATTCGAAGTGCATTTGACATAGATTTAAGATAAGTGCTAGAATATTATTTTATTATTATTAGAATATTATTTTATTACATAGTTGAGAAATTATGACGAAAAAAGACTTTTTTAATTTTTGTCAACGATAACTCCCGAAATTATTTAGTACTCAATCGATACATTAATTTGGAAGTATATTAAAAAAAACTGTTTTGCCAAAATTTGATTTCAGATTTTTTTAAATTTCTCAAAATCTCCAGGACTGAATTAGTTCAAATTTTCAGAAAGTCTAAGTTGAGCGGAATCCTATTAAATGTTATCAACCGTGTTCTACACTCACACACACACACACACACACACACAAACACACACATACTACCTACATACATATAGATATACTGGCGACATCGTGAAAATGGTCGGAAAAGGTTCCTAGCACCTTAAAACGTGGAGATCTGGTGAAAACTTTCGAAAATCGGGGCAAAATCAGTAAATTCCGGTAAGTTAAAAAGTTAATGAACTTCGATATCTAACCGTGGGTGTCCATACTTACCATTTTTTAAGGTCAGGTCACAGGTCATAACTTAAGTATCTATTTTTTTTTTCATATTCGGTATTACAATCGAGAACTGAATACCCTCCTTTAGTATGTACAACCGCTTACACTTATACTTTGTTCCAAAACTTTCCAACTAAAGTTGTTCCATTGCGGGGTAGGCTGAGTAAACCGAACGTCTATGGACTTTTCAGTTAACCACGATTCACCGATTTATCAGTTAGCGAGATGAGTGGCGATCCCCATCGCTGCGTTACACTGACCAGAGTGCTAAGTGTGAGTTTTTCTTTTTGCATTCGATCGTGAGCGCGTTTCGAGTTTACTAGGAATTTGTATGTGATTTGTACAGCGCCACCTAGTGGTAAACTGGTTTCTCACGTTTACCACTAGGTGGCGCTGTACAAATCACATACAAATTCCTAGTAAACTCCAAACGCGCTCACGATCGAATGCGAAAAGAAAAACTCACACTTAGCACTCTGATAACGATTGTTAACTATTTCTGGCGATAACCGAAACCGACGTTTTTACGTGCTCATCTGAGGCACGGGAGTAGTAAGAAAGAACCCGCCAGACTCCAATTTTGGATTTTAGAAAAAAGCCTGGAGCAAAACCTGGGAAAAACCATTATAACACTTTTATCCCACCGGGGATCGAACCCGAGATTTCATGATCTGAGCCGAATAGGCTAATTCCTAGACCACGAAGCAATCTCAATATTCGTTAAATATTCGATTAATTACTATACAAATACAAGCTTACTCGTATACACCACAAGGACGGTTGTGATTAATTACTGAAAGGCTGAGAGGCGAGAAATTGGTTGCAAATGCTCAAAGCTTCAGGGTATTTTAATGAATACTCTTGTAATTAATCAATCAATCAATTTCTTAATTAAATTATACTAGTTAGTGTCCCGGATTTGCTCTACTGAACAATGGCTATGACCTTCCTGGAGACATTTTTTGTCTATAGAATCAATACAAATAAATAAAATTGGTGTATCTGTAATATTAAAATACAAATACCATAATATATTTTTTTAACTTGTTGTCTATCTGTTTGTTCCGACTGATCGCTGAAATGGCTGGATCGATTTTGACGGGACTTTCACTGAAAATAGCTGTATGATAAGGTGTAACTTAGGCTACTTTAAAATATATTTTTAACGCGGATGATGTAGCTAGGAACAGCTAGTTTAAACTAAATATCACTCTGGTTATTTTACGAAGTAAGTAGAGTTAAGTTAACATTAAAATACAATCTTTATTATAGGATAGTAAAGAAGAAGATAATTCTACTGATGGAAACAGATAATCATCCTCTATAGACAATAAAGATCTTAAATGGTGCTTTGCTATCTGTGTTCGGAATAATGATGCAACATTCACAAGTTTTACGGTTGTCCCACCTTCCAAACTGATAGACATTAACCATTACTGACGCGAAGTAATACGTATTTAAGATGGTGGTATTGCAGTAACAGTCAAAACGTTTTTATTCAAATTATCTTTTACAGGCACTTTTGACGAGTCAACATTTTTTGAGTTTCTTAAATCGGGTTCCTTAATTCAACATTTCTTTACATTACTACCGGATCGGAAACAGGGCCAAACACTGAGAACTCAGCGGGCTTGTCTTTTTTTGTGCACATTAATTTTTTTAAAATAATGTATCTACAATAATTCATGAATAGTCCGCGCGGACTTCGTTTACTCCGCACTGCTCCTCCCCTGTAGGTGATAACGTGATAATATGTAGCCTATATGTTGACCCGACCTATTAGTAATATTTATGCAAAATTTGAAGTAAATCCATGCAGTACTTTTTTAGTTTACCCCTGACATACTTACAAACAGACAAAAATTCTAAAAACTGTATTTTTGGCTTCGTTGTCTATTGTAGATCATGCCCCAAGTATTCTTTTAAAAAAATATTCAATGTACAGTTTTGACGTTCCTACGATTTTATTATATGTATAGATTACAATGAGATTGCTATGAGAAGCAATTAATTCCACGCCTTAAAGCTTAAGTAAATTAGTAATTATCGCCTCTGTACTCTACTGGTCCGATATCGGTGTTGACCATATGAGGTCCGGGGTTCGATTCCTGGATCAGGTAAGTAAAAAAATGTTTTTTCAGTTTTCTGATGATAACAACGTTGCGCGAGATTGGAAGGTGCCCGGTTGGCTACAGAATTGCAACATCACATTGTGGGAAGCATCTTCAGCTATTAAGGGGTGCACTGGTTGTACCTCTGTCTACCTCTTCGGGAATACGGGTGTGAAAATACCTGAAATAGTAAAGATAGAATTCCGAAATGGCAACCAATCCGATTGGAGATTTAGACTGGACTGACTCTCGGTCCAGTATGATTGCTAATGCGCAATAATCGTAATTGCTTACTTATTGCAAGACACATAAAAGCTTTGTATATTAGTGGCAGTCGTTGCTGCTTGAATATTTTTGGTGCTGTGACATCTCAAAAGGTGGATGCAGTGATCAACAAGCAATTGGCGACATTTTTAATGATTGTTTCAATACGTTTAAGAGTCATCCCTGAATCCCTACTATTATTCTCCGGTATACTGTGCTGGCAATGCGCCTTTTACAGTTAGACAATTTTCTTATTTAATCGATGATTTAATTTTATATAAGATAGCAAATAAGTAGATGGTGCTCCTAACGGAATCAACTATTGCTTTTAGACATCAAGATGTAAATGGTGCGTAGTTTGTCAGTTGCACATGGCATCGAGGTCTAGATGCCACATACCTAAGTTTACTGGCTACCTTACCCTCCAAACCGGAACACGACAGTGACAAGCACTATTGTGTCAGGAATAGTTAAAACCGTGGTACGAGGTCCGAGCGAAACAATGCAGAACTCTACTACTTAGTAGTCACGATGGTGGTGACTCGCATAGCCAAACTTTCGCCTCTTACCAGCTGCCTCTCAGACCAGCGATGCTATTCTACAGAGAGCTATTCTACAAAGGGGACGAAAAAACACGGGCATAACAAATGCTTGTTTGCTAACAATAAAAAAACAAAACAAAAATTAAGTGATTTTAATAGTGATATATATATATATATATATATATATATATATATATATATATATATATAAAAAGAGCAGTTAAAAATGCAGAACAACGTTTGCCGGGTCAGCTAGTACTTAATAAAAATATCAAAAATAAATCCTGATAGCTCACCGCAATGCACAAAAAAAAAACATTATATCGAAATTCTTTTTCATTGTATCCATTGAATTTGAAAATTTTCCATAATAAAAATTCTTCTTTCTAATTGCATCTGTTCTCACGGGAAACAAAGCCTTTCAGCGATAAATGAAAATAGATCGGCATCCCTGTTTATAGACATTAGACAATACGTATTGTTGGGGTATTAAATCAAAGCTGTGACGTACTGAAATATGAATATATTGCGCTGTGGAATATTTTCCAAAGAATTATGCTTTGGAAAAGTATTAGACACATTCAATATAACAAGTTTAAATAACGGTTTTAACTTATTGTATAAAATGTTGTATTATATTTCAAATATTCTCTGTTATTTTTTGAAATAATGCTATACAAAATGAGGAGTACATTTTCGTGTTGATTTAAGTACCTTGCGGACAGCGAATAATAAGTATATAGTAAGAAACACACACATTAAACATATGTAATACTGGTTGATTTTAAAAGGCCTTAGGACAAAAATGATTGTAATCAATAAGAAAAATAGAGGATTTTTCCATGACTATTTTGGGTTCTTATAGTGTACCAAAAACTCCACTTAAGTAGTTTTCAACTAACGAAAAAACGAAGGTTATCAGTTTGACATGTGCCGAGATAATGCCTTTTGATTTAAAGCAGGTATAGAATCAGTTTAGATTCATCAAAATCGGTTTACTGGCTTTCAAAATAATGGGTATAGTTGAAAGTTATCTACAGTCGGTTTAATTTTTTTTTAAATTAATAATATACATATTAATACACGTGTAGTAGTAGCAAAATTATTTTATACTAGCTGCAGCGTGCAGCCCGCTGCATTATACACAGTTTTTGGCGCATCCCGCGGGATCACCTCATTTTTCCGGGATAAAAAGTAGCCTATGTGCTATTCCAGGTTATCAGCTACCTGTGTGCCAAATTTCATTCAAATCCGTTCAGTAGTTTTTACGTGATTGAGTAACAAACATCCATCCAAACATCAATCGTAACATCCATCCAAACATCCAAACTTTCGCATTTATAATAAATATTACTAGCTGCAGCGTGCAGCCTGCTGCATTATAAAAGTTATTGGCAAATCCCGCGGGATCACATAATTTTTCCGGGATAAAAAGTAGCCTATGTACTATTCCAGGTCACCATCTACCTGTGTGTCAAATTTCATTCAAATCCATTCAGTAGTTTTTGCGTGATTGAGTAACAAACATACATTAATAATATAGATAATATAGAAGTTGTTGGGGTTATAAAAATTCAAATTAATCTTTGATTTTTACACTTACTGATTGTGCTCATTTTTCCCAAACCCTTTAATAATTACCCAGTATGGTAGGATCACGAAAATGTACAATAATATCGTCATATCTGTGGCAAACTTGCATATCTGCCATTTCAGTAAAATCGATATTTTGATGAAAAACTGTTCTCAATTTGGTGTTACACGCCTATTACACTCTATTATACACTCACGTATTTCTGTCAAGATAATTTCCAAAACCGCAATTACAAAAAAAGAAAAATTTTTTCTATGATTTCCAAATACTCTTCTGTAAAGCTCATTTTTTGCAGATCCCTTAGTTTGTTGTTTGGCAGATTCGCGAATATGACAATATTATAAATTTGCATTTCATCTGTAACAATGAACACATTTAGCTAGGATATACCGTGGTCCCAAGAACATTTTTATTTTTAATTAAGTAACAAGCTGAATTTTTGCGAACGCCCATCTTTTCTATCCTCGAAAAATATTGAATCGGGTAACTAATTAAGTTAGGTAAAAAAGAAAACTCAGTGCGAATGAAGTACAGTAAACAATTTCATAAAATTAAAGAATTTAAGAAATATTTTTCCCTGTGTTGGTACCGGGCTTCTTTGAAGAATAGGCCAACTGCTGTACTGCCAGGCAGGTCGTAAAAGGCGACCGATTGGCTATACTAGTCACTGTTATCGTGTCTACTAAGTGGTAGAGTCCTGCATTGTCTTGCCCGGGTCTGGTACCACCGCCTAACCTATTTCTGCCGCAATTGCGTCAGTGCTTGTCAATGTCGTGTTCCGGTTTGGAGGGTAAGGTAGCCGGTAAACTTGTGCATGTGGCTTTAGACCTCGCCACAAGATAGCAACTCACCATTAACACCTTTGGTGTCTATAGGCGATGGTTGACTCTTTCCATCAGGAGACCCATCTGCTTGTTTGCTATATTTTATAAAAAAAACATATGTTAATGAGTTAAGAATTTGAGAAGAAAATAATTTAAGGAACTTTACAATATTCTTGTTTGCATTGTCGCGGGCTGCACAAATATCACCAGCAGATCGCACAAATATAATCGTCAGATCGCGGTTTGATGACCAGTGATATTATGGAGTCATTATAACGCAAGCAGTTGTCGCGATATATTTCATGACAACATCGTATTAGCGCGATACTTCGCCGTAGGCCGACATATGTATCCGCGGGGTAGCACGATATATCGCGCTATCGTGGAACTGCATAGCGAAGGGGCTTGACACATCACTGTAGTGGTGTCAAACTGCGATCCGCAGGTGATATTTTTACGGCTCACGAAAAAGTAACAACAATATAATTACGATAAACAATAATAATAATAGCAAACTATAATTTGGGTAAATTATAGTATGCTATTATTATTATTGTTTATTAAATTAAGGTAACAAAAAAAGGTAACGCATACATATATTAAAGTAACTTCATGTATAAGCTGTATTTCGATATTGACCTAGTGTATCGACGTATGCTATTTTATTTTGTTCCATGGTAGAAAAAAAAAACATAAAACGGTATGCGGTACGGTAAACCTTCCATGTTTTTGAAGGAGCATCATAGGTTCGTAATCTTTGAGTGAATGAAATACAGTTAACCGCAGTATGAAATTTTAAAAAAATGAGGATTAATGTTAATGAATTAAGAATTTGCGTAGAGGCATTGTGCATGTATCCGAATGGATCGAAATCTATAAACTCTTGTCACTTATGATCGGTTGTTCCCGCTATGATCAAATCAAATGAAAATTATACTATCTCTATCCTTAATAGTTATTATCATCAAGTTCATCACACTCAGTCGAACAAAGACATACTTCTCTTTTGAAGCACCAAAGTTACTAGACTTTCTTAAGCAAAGAATGGAAGAATTTTGCGTAAGCGCTACTGCTTTAGGAGTAATACTTAGAATGTAAATAGAAATGCAAAGCCTATCGATATTATTGAAGCTGAAGTTATATAATATACTGAAAATTTTTGGAATATAAATCGGCATTTAAAAATTCTTAATAAAATAGCCCAAAAGTATCTTTCCGTCCCGAAATATTTCGTACTTTAAGAGATAATATTTTATTTTTTTTTGTTTATTGAAACTAGTTTACAATACACTTGTACTTTTATTCTACTATAAGTATCCACTAAATTATTTAAATTAATCTATCGTTTTCGTTTTATAAAGCATCTTCAGGACGTAATATTTTGTACTGACTATTACGCACGAAAATGCTTTAAAACCGGCCGACTAATTTAAATAATTTAGTGGATACTTATAGTGGAATAAAAGTATAGGTGTTTTGAAAACTAGTTTCAACAAATAATAATGGAATTTCACCAAGTGCCGACGATTGAAAGTGTAAAGAAAAGAGAATATTTTCATTGACAGGTTATAATATGACACGACCGAAGTGTTCAACTAATTATCATTTTGCTTGTATGATGTAATTATGTCCCGTGAATAAATATTCACGGGACAAATGACACTTACGGATTAAATCCCAAAGTAAGCAAATTATTTGCTTGTGTAACTAATGGGTGTTACACAAGCAAACGATACTAATACATAGAATAACATATAAAAATATTATAATATATTTAATTATTTTAATAAACTTATTATATATTATAAATTATATAGAATTATTTTTATAAAATAATAATATTAAAATATTAACATTCGTGTGGAGCGTTTCGGAGCGGTACCTTACCCGGCAACTTCCGAACGTTAAATGAAAGTATAAAATTCTGACCAAGAACCTCATTTTTATTCATTATATTTCCAATCTATTAGCATTAAATTAAAATTACTATCAATAAAGATGTTAGTTTTCTACTAACGCAACTGTACTTCACGATGTTGTGCGCTACATTTAGTTACGCATATCATATTTGTGGTTTGTAACTTGCTGGTTTATACTGTGTAAGTATAGTACCTAGGTAGGTCTTTATTCGTTGCTACGATAATTGAAATGGAAATCAAAACGAAGGCAACACATCAAATATAGCGGTAACAAAGCCATCAGTCAATGTCGTATATCTGGTGATATTAGGTGGAGAGATTGATGTGGTCTCGCTCCGTCTGTCATTGTTCGCCTTTCCTGTCGCCGATATTAAAAAAACAACAATCGTCTATTATAAGGTCATGTTCATACTTTGACTTATATTTTTTAGCGTTGACATAAAAAAATCCCAAGTTGAGCGAAAAATACCTCACTTGTGTACCTTTCTTTTTTAGAGTTTGAAAATTTTTTGAAAAAGAAAATACTTTATAACTTTTTTAAATCTTATCCTTTTTTCAAAAAGCAATGAAAAATTAAACAATTTTTAAACGTTAATTCATAGTGTAGTAATGAAAAAACACGCAAGTAAACTTACGGGTTGATTTTGGATCGAAGTTTCGTGTGAAGCGTTTCGGAGGGGTACCTTATCCGGCAACTTCCGTAACGTTAAATGAAAGTGTAAGATTTAAATGTATGATGGCTACACAGTTTATAAAGTGTAGTCTAAGTGGTGACTGTTATTATTGATGCAGTTTTTATAAATAATTATAAATAAAATAAAGGTGTTAAGAAAATTTTGTAAAGTAGTTTTTTTTTATTTTTATCGAAAAAAAAAATAATATTTTTGTAATAAGGATCTTTGTTCCTAGCTGGTGTCCCACAACACAGTCTTAAACTATCTCAATACCAAATTTCACCAAAATCAGTATAGCGGTCTAGCCGTAAAAGCATAACAGACAAACAGTCAGATGTAGATGGATAGACAGACAGGAAAACTTTCGCATTTACAATATAAGTTAAAACTTAGAAGATTTTTTAAAACAGCTGGAATTTTATAATAAACTTATTCCATAAAATTCTTTTAGTATGTACGTATAGTAAGAACATAGGATTTCTCAAAATTCGAATCAAATGTATTTTTTTTTTTGCTTAAAACAGAAACAAGTTTAGTTTGTCATATAAATAGAAATTCGAGAAGTTGTTTTAATTAGAAACATCCTATAGGTTACAGTGTTTAAAATATCGCCTTTCCATATTTTTTGATTAATCGGAAAGATTATTTAAAAAATTAAGATTAAGCTGTTCTTATGCACAAAGCTTTAGTTTTTCGTGTCATACAATTTGAAATGTTATGTATTAGAGGGTAAAGTAATATCTTCCTTATACAAAAGTATAAGCCTGTGTGCTTTATTGACAATGGCTGGATGGATAACTACCGATTTCGTATTAAACTCTCTAGCGGTCAGCTGCCCGTGATACACCATTATATAGAGCTTAGTTCTAATATGAGAGAAGATTACGTACAGTGAGTTTAGAGTAAAGCTTTACTAAATATTTAATCAAAATTATGATACTAAAAAGCATGACATCATTATAAAAATAATGTTTTTATTTTTACAATGACATCATCAATTATCTATATATATAAAAATCAATTGCTTTTCGTTAGTCTCGCTAAAACTCGAGATCGACTGAACCGATTTGGCTAATTTTGGTTTTGAATTAATTGTTGAAGTCTAAGGAAGGTTTAAAAGGTGAGAAAGTAAAGAAAAAAATAAGAGTAGTTAAAAAGTCAGAACAATGTTTGCCGGGTCAGCTAGTATATAATAATTATTATTATCACGCTAGTTGACTTGTGAAGCAGGCAAACAGAACGGCATTTATACAAAGTCAAAGCATTTTTTCTTAAATCCAATTGGCCTTTACAAGCTAAAATCTAGTATTTTACACTTCCGATCGTCGGCACTTGGTGAAATACTATTATTATTAGTTGAAATTAGGTTAAAATGTACTTATGCTTTTATTTCACTATAAGTAAATACAAAATTATTTTAAATCATTCGACCGGTTTCTCTTTTTAAGGTTTGTCAATGTAAAGAATGTTACGTCCTGAAGATGCTTTAAAAAGCGAAACCGGTCGATTGATTTAAAATAAATTTGTATTTACTTATAGTGAAATGAAAGCGTAAGTACATTTTAAACTAGTGTCAACTAATAATTTACAAGCACTTTTGACGTGTCGTCATTTTGCATCTTCTACTGGATCGGAACGCGGTCTTGTACTTAAAATATCCGACGAAAGACACGCAGTGAACGTGTTTTTTTTATATTACTAGATAGCAAACAAGCAGATCACTCCCCTGATGGGAAAAGGAACCATCGCTTATAGACCTCAAAAATGTAAATGGTGCTTTGTTGTTCGTGTGGGAGAGATGGAATGCCAGATGTATGTGTTTACCAGCTACCTTACATTTCAAACCAAAACAGCGATAAGCACCGACGCTATTTCAGCAGGAATAGATAAAAGTAGGGAAACCCACGATGCTAAATAGGTAGTTACTCGAGCGTCGTAGGGACCCATTGGATTTTCTAAAGGAAAATAAAAGGTTAATGGAGTTTTTCATTTCAATGGTGGAGAAAAAACATACCGATAAAAAAAAAACTGTGACATGGAAATACTAAATCGTATCAGATTAAAGTATGGTGGGTTGGTTAATTGCCACCTTAAATTTATAAAATCTGACGATTCAAGTGTTTTAAAGGGAGGGGGAGGGTCATAAAGTTACAAAGAAAATGTTGTTTTGACATCCTCGAGCGCGTCTGAATTTTCTTTTATTATATAGGAAATTATGTCAGAATAACGAAAAAAATATAATCTGATGATTTCCATAAACCGAAGTTATTGGGATTTGTTTTTTTTCTGCCCTAATAACCCGCCTCTATATAAAGGGCTTATATTTGGTGAAGAGCCACAACAGTATTTGAGGCAACTCCCCTTATGTTAATCTGACGCGCTTGAGTAAATCCAAAAATCCCCTCTTGGGCTCCCCTACTATAAGGCGATAGTACCATACTTAATAACACATATGATTAGCCTTTTCTCGCCTTTCACGAAATGCGTAGCAGTGAAATAGTTGAGCCATTCTTTAAAAAATAACAGTTATAAAACTGAAAAAAAAACACACTTTTATAAAAATCAAACTAAAAGACGAAAAATTAATTTAGATTAAGAATAATGTAAATAAGAATAAAATGTATCGCATTGTAAATAAGCACTCAACGATTTTTCTAAAATGGAATACATTTTTTATTTACACTATTCTTAATTTAAATTTATTTTTCATTTTTAGTTTAGTTTTTATAACAGCGTGTTTTTTAATAGTTGATCGGGTAAAGAAAAACAAATCGCTAATTCTGAAGATCCTGGTAAGGGTAACAGGTGTAACTATTAATAATGTTGCAGTATCATCGTCCTTGATAAGACTGCAAAATTTCAAAATTATTCCGAAGATTAAAAGTACGTCAAATCCATGTTGAAAGTTTCCGTTGCATACAAACATACAAAGTAATGGGCTGTCGCCCATCTGATGAGTCCATGAAGTATGAAACGCTTTGTCATAAGCTAACGATGTTGAGTTTCGGCTCACGCCTTAATCAGCACAGGGGCTGGATGACCTATTGGTTTCTGGTTTCCCTCTTAGCTAATCACACAGCTAATCTCATAAGAGAGAAGCAATGCACTAGCATACAAACATACAAATGAAGCTAATAAAAGCGGGTTGAAAGGGACTTGGATCAATACGAGTTAAATTACACTTGAAAAACAGTTAGGGTTAAAAAGTTGTACGCAATATGTAAAATTTAACGACCAGGAAACAGGATTAAATCAAAGCGTCATTAACCTGGCGATCCCGGGAAAATCCATTCCCGGGCTCATTTTTATGTTGCCCTCAAAGTGTGATCGTTAGTTTTCCAGTCACGTGTTCCGCCGACATGACAGCGGCTGGCTTTATAATGTTTGCTTTAATGCTTCTGCTAAGCTTAACGACACTGCTTATTTAAAAATGGAATTCTCTTTTCTGGTTTTAATTTGATATAAGTCTGTCTTATATTTACTCAAAATTCAGAAAGTTACAGTATCTACCGATAGAGGCGCTGGAAGCGCTTTGTTTATATGGCGGCTTCCCTTACCGTTTATTATTTAGTAGTGACCTGAAATTTATGTTGAAAGGACTTTTAGCATTTCCTACAATTTTAGTTTTTAAAAATGTATATCGTATTTAAAAACAATAAACAAGTTATTTTATATTCTGGATTTTTATGAAATATTTTATGGACATCCAATTTTCACGATATGGCCAATCATGGACGATAAAATCGTGAAACGTTAACGATTGAACGATTTAGTCAGTTTTAGTTACACTCGTCATGAAATACCTTTCATGAAATTTTCGAGCATTTCAGGATGCGGGCAATCCTGCGATCTGGCTACGACGTATGGCCTACCAATTACGCAATCACGTGTTCACTGTAAACCAATTTTCATTTTTATGGTTGTGAGTTCGTGAGTTATAACGGTACATACAGATATACAAAATGGTAAATTTGCTGTCAATCAAAATGGATCTTATGACGAATATTAATGGCGAAAGTTGACAAAACAATCGAATGGATATACATACACTACAAATTTACGCAGTACTATTAATAGTACTAGTAGTAGTACTCTGGCGTCGGGAAGTGACGACCCCATCGCCCGCCGGAGGGATAATATTCTTTTTTGAGATTATTCCACCGGTGCAGTCAGTCAAAAAAAGTGGTAGTGCCATGCTTAGCTGAATGGGTCGGCACGACCGGGGCGATACCACTACCTCACTTAAAACCAACGTAAAGTAACAGCTTTGCTGTTGCGTTTCGTTTGGTCTGTGAGGTTCCCGGAGGCCCTTTCCCCCCTCCCCCTAACACTATGGAAGCGCAATTTGAAGGTAGTAGTTTACCCCAGGGGGGTACCACTAGCGTAAGCGGTGGAGAATCCCCCTCTGGACATCCATGTTCAGGGGTTTGTAATCAGCCTAATCATGGATGCCCAGGCTGCCCTGCGTACTCTGGGGGGGGGGCACAATTGCGCTCTCAAACTTCGCTGCTCGGGGCAAATCGAACAGACATCGAAAGGCACCCTCTACCACACTCCACGTGGATTATACTAATATTAGGGGTCTTCACTCAAACCTAAATGCCGTCCACTACCACCTTGAGACGGCTAAGCCGGCTCTGTTCTTTTTAACTGAGACGCAGATATCTTCTCCGGCTGATACCTCATATCTCTCCTACCCGGGGTACAAATTCGAGCATTCATTTGTACCCCGGGCGGGAGTTTGTGCTTATGTCAGAGAGGATATCTGCTCTCGACGTCTCAGCAGCATTGAAGGCTATAGGGACCTATCCATCCTCTGGCTGCGTGTAGACTGCGACGACCATCCCCGCATCTATGCGTGCCTCTACAGGTCCCATAGCGGAAATGCTGAAGTCGACAGGCTCGTTGAGCACCTTCAAACGGCTGTAGATTCCGTGTTGCAACAGACCCCCTCCGCTGAGATCGTGATCTTAGGCGATTTTAATGCCCACCACGCCGAATGGCTGTGTTCACGCACTACCGATCATGCGGGGAGGTCTGTTCACGATTTTGCCTTGGCATATGGTCTAACACAATTGGTAAACACGCCTACGCGAATTCCCGATGTGGACGATCATACGCCTTCACTGCTGGACCTTCTGCTGACCTCCCATCCGGACAATTATCAGGTATCTGTGGACGTCCCTCTAGGTACGTCAGACCACTGCCTGATCCGGAGTAAAGTGCCGGTTACGCGCCTATCACGGCCTCCTTTTGCAGGCTGTCGTCGCGTTTGGCACTATAGGTCAGCAGATTGGGACGGGATGCGGTCTTTTTTTGCGTCCTATCCATGGGGGCGGATGTGCTTCTCGCTGGATGATCCGAGTGTCATCGCTGATGTGGTGCTGCAGGGCATGGAACTTTTCATTCCATTTTCTACGGTACCGGTTGGTGGTAAGTCTCAGCCTTGGTTTGGTCGCTCCTGCAAAACGGCTTCACGCCGAAAGCAGGAATGCTACCGGGCTTGGGCTGCAGCGTCGACATCTCGTGATGAAAAAACCAGCGCGTTACGTAAGGAGTACAATTCCGCTTCGAGGTTCTTCAAAAGAGCTATCGCCAAGGCAAAATCTGAACACATTGGCAGAATTGGTGAGAAATTAGTTCGCCTTCCTTCGGGAACTCGTGCGTTCTGGTCTCTCGCCAAGGCTGTCTTGGGGAATTTCTCACAGCCCTCTTTTCCACCCTTACACGGAGATGATGACTCTCTGGCCCATACCGCAAGGGAGAAGGCCGATCTTTTGGGCTCGTTCTTTGCGGCCAACTCGACTCTGGACGACCAAGGAAATGCACCGCCTACCATCCCGCAGTGCTATAGTTCTATGACGGAATTAAAATTCTTGCAGTCTTCCGTACGTAAAGCACTTTTTTCCTTGGACGTCCATAAGTCGAGTGGACCGGATGGCATCCCTCCGATTGTACTTAAATCATGTGCTCCAGAGCTGGCGCCGGTACTAACACGCCTATTCCGGCTCTCCTACTCACTCGGCGTAGTACCGATTTCATGGAAGACAGCTTTAGTGCATCCCATCCCTAAAAAAGGAGATCGCTCTAATCCGTCTAACTATCGGCCGATAGCCATAACCTCTTTGTTCTCCAAAATTATGGAGACAATCATCAACTCGCAGCTCCTCAAGTATTTAGAAGAGCACCAGCTGATTAGCGACCGCCAGTACGGTTTCCGTCGCGGCCGCTCAGCTGGTGATCTTCTTGTATACTTAACACATCGGTGGGCGGAAGCAGTTGAGTCTAAGGGGGAGGCATTGGCAGTTAGTTTGGACATAGCGAAGGCCTTTGATAGGGTATGGCACAAAGCGCTTCTGGCGAAGCTGCCTTCCTATGGGCTTCCCGAGAAATTATGGTATGGAAAGTGGATCACCAGTTTTTTGGCTGATCGGAGCATCAAGGTCGTAGTTGACGGTGCATGCTCTGACCTTAAATCTATCAATGCTGGTGTTCCACAAGGCTGCGTGCTATCACCGACACTGTTCCTTCTGCATATCAATGACATGATGCGAATTCGCAACATACATTGCTATGCAGATGACAGTACTGGTGATGCTACATACTCCGGCCGAAGCGGTATTTCTCGGGAACACGTCGAAGAGAGCCGAAACAAGCTTGTGTCCGAAGTTGAGAATCGATTAACCGATGTCTCGGAATGGGGTCGTCAAAACCTGGTCACTTTTAACCCCAAAAAGACACAGCTTTGCGTGTTTTCCGCTAAAAAGACACCCTTTGTCGTGTCACCTCGATTTGGGGATACTCTCTTGACAGCCTCAGCTAGTATCGGGATTCTGGGAGTCGACATATCGAATTACGTTCAGTTTCGCGGTCATTTGGAGGGTAAGGCTAAACTAGCCTCCAAAAAGCTCGGTGTGCTCAGCAGAGCGAGGCAGTACTTCTTGCCTGCCCATCGCCTTCAACTTTATAAGGCTCAAATTCGGCCCCACATGGAGTACTGTTCTCATCTCTGGGCCGGAGCTCCTCAGTACCAGCTCCTTCCTCTTGATCGCATTCAGCGTAGAGCGGTTCGAATCGTTGACGACCTGGCTATTTCGAAACGGCTCGACTCTTTGGCATTGCGCAGAGATGTTGGCTCACTCTGTGTCTTCTATCGTATCTTTCATGGAGAGTGTTCCGACGAGTTATTTGGACTAATTCCTGCCGCCGAATTCCATTATCGGACATCGCGTCAAAATTTGAAATTCCATCCTCACCATCTCGATGTCTGGAAATCCACAACTGTGCGTTTCTCTTGACACTTTTTGCCTCGCACTACTTTGTTGTGGAACCAATTACCGGCAGGGGTGTTTCCAAACGGTTACGACTTGGGGGCCTTCAAGAAAAGAGCTTACTCATTCTTAAAAGGCCGGCAACGCAACTGCAAGACCTCTGGTATTGTGGATGTCCATGGGCGGCGGTGATCACTTACCATCAGGTGCACCTCCTGCTCGTTTGCCCCCTCTTCTATAAAAAAAAAAAAAGTCTGATTATCAATTTCAAAAATGTGTTAAGTAGAGATGGACCTAAAAATATGAGCAATGGCTAATTTGATCCGGAATAACGATTAGAAAAAATGTATTAGAAGTATTTAATGCAGATCACACAATTTTGTCAGTAGTAGTATGTATTCGGTTTTTTTTTTTATATTATAAGATAGCAAATAAGCAGATGGGTCTCCTGATGGAAAGAGTCAACCATCGCCTATAGACACCAATGGTACGTTGCTATCTTGTGGCGAGGTCTAATGCCACATGCATAATTCCACCGGTTACCTTACCCTCCAAACCGGAACACGACAGTGACCAGCACTGACGCTATTGCGGTAGGTATAGGTAAGGCGGTAGTACCAGACCCGGGCGAGACAATGCAGAACTCTACCACCTAGTAGTCATGATGTTAGTGACTTGCATAGCCAATCAGTCGCCTTTTACGACATGCCTGGCAGAACGGCAGTTGGTCTTCAAAGGAGCCCGGAACCAACACGGGGAAAACGGGGTATTTATGATTTAACTGACATCAGCGAGTTGTGTAGTTCAATTACCACAAGTTATTTTATAATTTACTATAGTAATTATCTTATGCTAAATAATAATGATTAAGAAATATTGAAAACAAATTATGAGCAACAACTTCTGTTGCTGACTATATATTAAAAATAAACTAATTTTCTTCTCTACTAGTCCTTGTATGCAATATGGGTAAGTTCTAGCTAATTGAATTTAAAAACAAACAAGTTATGTTTAGACGTTACACGTGATTAAGCAACATACAATTCGCTTGTTTGCAACAATGATAACATCTCTCAAAAAACGTCATTTTACAAGAGAGCAATTTAAAGTTTCTAACAAAAATTAAATTGTAATTGCTGGCTGTTAAACTAAATTGTTTAGAGAAAAATTTTATATAATTAGTATAGCAGCTGCTTTTTTCTAATTTTCTGTTTCTTCAAGATCACACGCTTATCACTCACACTTTTACATTTCAACTAATATAATGTTATTATTGTTGCAAGTCACTACAACGTAGGAGACAATACTATAATGGCGTGCTGTAAATTTAAGATAGTTAATAAATTCAGGTGCTACATTACAGAAATCCATAGTTTAAATAAGAAATTGTATTTAATTTGCAAAATTTCCGCGAAACTTAATGGAATGGAAATGGAACTGCTGTAATGAAATGAACTGCAACTGAAACGAAAGGTAGTGTAAGGAATGGAGCAAACTTATCCAAAGCCAGAAAATTAGAGAAGACTACAGCGGTACAATAGTTCACCGACTTCCACCACACTTTCTTCCACGTCAGAGGCAAAGGAAATACACAAATTATGTACTCAACGCACGTTCACTTCGCAACCGAAGCATCTTCAGGAGAGTCGGATATCGCTTCACACTGTAAAGGGTGAAGCATTAATACTGTGATTTTTTTCTTTCTCATTTAATATGGAGCTTAAAGAAACGTTTTTACAGCAAACTAAGCACTCTTATTTCTACACGGCTATATTATTAACCCAAAAAATTGTCAATTTTGAGTCATGTCAACCTTGTAGCAAACGGGCGAGTTATTGTTCGTGTAAAAACATTGAGCGAATAAGTCAATACCAGCAAATTTTAAAATTTGACCCCTGGCTTAATCGATAGTCACTCCAAAAGCCAATTTTATTGGAAATTGTATCCGTTTGACCTGAAAAGGCAATTAATTTTAAATGTATAATTGAAATTCTTGGTATAAAAATGATTTAGTCAGTTCCATTGCCAGTTCATATGATACTTTCAATATATTTTTTTTAAATTACAAAGTTAAATCTTGATTTTTTACATAGATTGAGCGGTTTCAAATTTCTTAGTAATATAATAGGAGAATCTACTATCAATATTAATTTATGAGTTAAAATTCCAGGAGGCAAAGAATTCAAAAATTTAAATAGATAATGCACTGTTTTCTCTGAACTAAAAGTTTTCGTATTAAGTTCACCGAATGTTTTTTGTCATTAGAGAGCAAACAAGCAGATGGCTCTCCTGATGGAAAAGAGAAATCGTCGCCTATAGACACAAAAGATGTGAAAGATGGTGCGTTGCTATCCGTATTGTGGGATAGAAATGCTACATACATACTAATGTAAGTAGCATACCAATACCAAACTGGAACACGACAATCACAAGCATTTACGTTATTGCGGCAGGAATAGGTAAGGCGGTGATGCCAAACACCCGGGCGAGCTGTTGTAGAACTCTTCCACCTAGTAGTTATGATGGTAGTATATACCTAATCGGTCGCCTTTTACGGCGTGTGTGGCAGAACTGCAGTTGGTCTATTCTTCAAAGGGGGACTAACAAGGGGGATAATAGTCTCTATCTACTAATGTGTAAACTGAGCAGTAGTTTTGTAATGAAGCTTCAAATTTGAAGAATGAAATAATTTTTATCAGCTCGCTCATTAATGGGATGGTATAGCCCCTTCTCGAAACCAGTAGGGCTACTCTTGAAAACCGATTTCAATTTTAAATTAATATTTTATGAGTTTTGAAGTATTTCGTACTCTGGACAACTATATATTCAATTATTGGATTCGGCGACAACGCCACACGGATTTTGAAAGTTTTTGGAACTACTCATTAATGCTTTTATTCGTTATTTTGCTTAAAACGGTACTTAAAATTTCCACTTACAACACTAGCTTGACATGTAACGATGACATCTATTTCCAATAATTAGGTTGTTACTATACCGAATCAATGTGGGCAATATTGGTTTCAAAAGTACCGTTTTTTGACGATATTCGAAAGTTATTGTTTTTATCAATATTGGTTAAAGATTTATATTGTTTTCAAGAGTAGGCCTGCAGTTTACTTTTTATGTTACTAATATCTGGATACCTTTTTAATTAATTTCTTCACATTTTGCATTAAATTATAACGATTATTAAAATAGATATGGTCATTTCTAGTAATGTATAAAGTACACCTTTACCTATTTGAAGTGAATTATCAAAAAATTGACAATTATTTTCGTTGGACGATTAAATTCTTATGTTAGTTTTGAGTTCACATTTCGTCCTATGTAGCCAAATATATGATATTTTGATAAATACATTGACTTCATCTCCTTTCGTCCCCCTAGTAAAATATATAATGCAGCAAACATGCAAAATGCGCAAAATGCGTAATATAATGCGTAATGTACCTATATCCTTAAAAGTTAAGCATATACTATCGCGCACTAATCCCAACATCCTTTTCTGTTTTATTCCAAATGGATAAACAAGATTATTCGATTAAAGTTCCAAGTCAGTTTGATTATTTTCTGACATTTTCAATAATAATCGTCGTTAACCTTAACAAATTACCCTGGGGTGGCTTATGGCCAACCGGGCACTTATACAATCCAGGATTAATAAAAGATCTGAAAATATCTTTGTGTAGTATATTGCCTCCCATCTACTGCGCTTTAGTGTGTCGCATATCTTAGGCTGACAAATCGGTAACACATTTGCCATAATCTTTTTAAACATAAATCCTTCAAAAGATTCTAGTAAATTCTCTTTGTTTTTTTATGTAAAACATTACGATTTGAATTCGTTATGCCACTCGGGCATTAAAAAACGACAAAATACACACGTGATTGTTGGAATAACAATGTTGCGAACATTTGTACATCCACCTTGCAATATTCAAAATTATTTTTCTAGCAACATTTTCTTTTTAAGCCTGTAAAATATTTAAAAAATTGATAAGTCGTCTGAAATATAAATTAGAGATTCAATTTTGTAGCCATTAAAACCTAACAATGGTATTTTATTGCGCTCTTATAAATTGAAGTATCAAAATGTTTCTCAGTTTAGCAAAGACGTAATGGAACAAAATTTTGTAATTGGTGAAAAATACTTGTCTTTTAATAAAACAGAATGATATAATTGAATGCGACTTAATCAAAAGCTTTTTGAAATGGCTTTAAATGGTAATGAGTAGATAGTTAAGCCGTACTTCATAAAAAAATGTATTTTTAAATGAGGATTGATTTATTTACTAGTAGGTAAAGTTATGCTTCGTCTCGTTCAGGTTCACGTTTAAAAGATCAAGCACTGCGTCGTCGGGCCTCAATGGGTCGGACCGCCTCGTAAAAATCCGCCCAGATCGCTTTCTTGCATTTTATAGGAAATACGGCGGGGCGCAATGGGTCGTAACGAAGCATTGATGCTCAACAGATTTCGATGAATATGACGAGCCCCGTGTCCCACCCCAGTGTGCTATGACGAGCAGAATTGCGCGCACAATTTCCGAGAGTACACAGAGCTATATATCAACGTTGTGATGGTCAAAAAAGGAGAATAACATTAGGAAAAAACTATGAAAATGCGTTGCTTTGAGGTCTGCTCCGCCCCGCTGCGGTCCTTCCTAATTTCTTATCCTGCGTTTGTAGTTACGATGCGGTCTCCCAGCCCACTGTGGCCCGTCTCAGTGTGTTCGATTTCGATTCTTAATATTTCCGCCTTATAGTAGTATTCTTTCCGTGATAGTGTTAATGCGTGTAGACTGTCGTGTTCTGGTTTAGAGGGTAAGGACTCACTACTATAGGTCTAATTGAAAACCAGCGCCAGGCTAACGTCTGGCATATGCTGAATTAGATCCTTTTTGGCGACACTGTGGGACATTCACATGGTTATATACAGAGACTATGTTCTATTTGTATGTTTTTTTAGTATGTTTAGCATTATTACGTTGTGTTTTTTAAGTATTTTTTCTCTTCGTATTTTTTAGATTTTATTTTTTACTAAAGCTTTTAATATGTTATTTGTGTCTTAAATGTTTCTTTCTTCTTTCTTCAAGGAAACCGCTTAATTTGTGCATGTGCCCGTAACCGTAACTTGCCAGTGCACCATTAACGACTTTGGTAGATATTTATTGCTTACACTTCTGATGGAAAGAGACAGCCATTGTTATAGCCATGGTGGTCTCTTTTTATCAAAAGTATCAGCTTGTTTGATATCCAATAATATAAAAAAGTTGAAAAATTTAATTCCAACTTAACTGTTCTTAATATAAATTTTGCCGTCCTTAAAAAAATTCATATCATGATTTTTTAATATTAGTGTGTCCGTATATGTGTAAGTGCGTGAATTTACCTCGTCTTAAAGTATTCGATAGATATTGACAATTTGTTTATAGATACATACAGATGGGTATCATCTTATTCATGTAAATTTTTAATTTCTGTCATTGTTTCTTAATTAAACGTAATATAATTTTGATAGAAAAAAATAATTGTACTGATACACATTTTAATAAATGTGGAGAAATATGACAAGCAGGTTAACATTATATTCTTTAAACCTGGCAGCTAACATTGTTGTCAAGGTGCATTAACAGGCGCCAAATACAAAAGTGGTGGCAATTGAAATTGAACAATTTTTCAGCAATGCAATCATGTTTCAGTAAGAGAGAAAGAAAGCTGTCAAATTGATACATTTAACATTGTCTACGTATCTATAATTGATATTTATCTCTTTCCATGAAGAGAGTCATTTGAGCGTGTATATATATATATATATATATATATATATATATATATATATATATATATATATATATATGCATATTTGATCGTGGCATTTGATTGATGTTTTGCTGTATTACCATTTGAAAAAAAAAAGTAAAAACACCTGATGTTTTTTTTCTTTAAGAGTGATATACTAGTTTATGGCACACCTGTTAAAATAAAAGCTCGTCAAAAATGTAGTGTTAGGTTCGTTTTTAATAATAGACAGTTTGACGTACATAGATGTTTATCCTTTCACGACTAGAGCTCATCACACATGGTTAAGATACTATAATATTTGCTCTTAAGATGCCCTAATCTATACATATAATTAAATCGTAGGAAAGTCAAAACTGTACACAGAATATTTTTTAAAAGAATGCTTGGGGCATGATCTAGAATCGATATCGAAGCCAAAAATATAGTTTTTAGAATTTTTGTCTGTTTGTCTGTATGTATGTCCGGGGTAAACGCAAAAAGTACTACATGGATTTACTGAATGAATATTACTAATAGGTCGGGTCAACATATATACATATTATCACGCTATCACCTATGGAGGAGGAGCTGTGCAGAGTAAACGAAGTCCGCGCGGACGAAGTCGTGGGCAACAGCTAGTATAAAATATTATAGTATCTTAACGTATCTATATACGATAACATTATGTAAACGATAACATTAGTCTGCGTCGTTGGAGTTCAATATACTTCTTGATTTGTTAGACAGCTCTTCAGACAACGATTTTGATATAGAATAATATGAAATATCCTTCTTGACTTATAAGTGGTGTAACGAACACGACTTTTTTTAATATATTGACGTTTTTTACAATGATATGACGTTAATAACAAGCGCGATCCTATTCTCAGTTGGAACGCATAGTAACTATTATATTTCATCGCTTCATTCTTCAGATATAATTACCATGTAGTTCCCTTTTTCAATGCTAGCAACTACGCACGCCTTTAGATATAAGTTTTTTTTTTTTTTTATATGAGGGTATCACTAACTCTTGTCCGTATGACTCGTCGTCGATATTTCATTCCTTTTTCGTGCGCCGCACCTTACGTACGTCCTAGAAAATAATAACGTCACTATGCCCAAACGAAGTTCGGAGGAAAAAAATGATTATTACCGGAAGAAGAATTAAAAAATTAGAGGAAAAACAACATCGCCGATCAAAACGATTATTATCAACGACATCGGGGTCTGAACAAGGAACATGTAAGTACCAAAAGTTATTTGTATTTAACTTCTGCATAAACTATATTTAATACAAAGAGTATAAAATTAATTAGTTAATTTAATATCTGGAGGCTGCCCGAGATGGTATCACGAAGGTTACAAAATATACTTAGTTTTATCATTTATAACTAATAACGGCTATTTTATACCAGGAGGATGTCCGAGATGGAATCACGAAGGTTATTTTTCCATTGTTATTCTAATATTAAATATCGGGTATAAAAATAATAATTAGTTAATTTAATACCTGGAGGCTGCCCGCGATGGTATCACGAAGGTTACAAAAATATACTTATTTTTATCATTTATTACAAATAACGGCTATTTTATACCAGGAGGATGTCCGAGATGGCATCACGAAGGTTATTTTTCCATTGTTATTCTAACATTAAATATCGGGTATAAAAATAATAATTAGTCAATTTAATACCAGGAGGCTGCCCGAGATGGCATCACGAAAGTTACAAAATATACTTATTTTTATCATTTATTTTAAATAACGGCTATTTTATACCGGGAGGATGTCCGAGATGGCATCACGAAGGTTATTTTTCCATTGTTTTTCTAATATTAAATATACCCGGAGGTTATCCGAGATGGTAACACAACGGTCTTTATATTAATAAAACTGTTTTTAATATTAAAAACTACTTACACCGCTAAACAAATATTTTTATCTACCCTTGATAAAACGATTTTTGTCGTTATCGGGTCAAGGAGATCAAATCACCGAAAACATGGTGATTGCAATTGATCCTGACCCTGTAACTGGGACTGACCGCTGTATCAAACGAGACGCAGTTCGAAATAATCGAATCGCCTCTAAAAGGGTCTCACCCTATAGTGGACCTTATAGATTTGGATCCCAATATTTTGTCAGATTTAGGAAATGTATCTGACGAGGTTCTAGAATATTGTAAAAAAAAAAAAAACCATAGAAAACCTCTCAAAGCTGTGATTGCCGGTCGTCAATAAGTGGGTTTCCAAAGAAAATTGAGATCTTTTTTTTAAAAAAATAAAAAAAAAAACTATTTGATACCCGCAAATGGCACCTTACTCAGGCCCCAACATTAAATCCAGAGATTCAAGCGGCAATTTCCGATTCCAGCAAGTTTCGTGATAAAAAGAGCCGGAATAACTGCAATCAATAAGCGACGGATGTTGTATACTATGCGATCTTCATTTCATAATAATAAAAATAATAAATAAATAATAGAATAAAATTCATAACGTCTTATTTAGATAAAGCCTTTATGCTAGTCGCAGAGCAGTCTGAAAGAGATGAAACCTTATTCGGAAGTAGCCTTCCTGATAAAAAAAAAATCATTAAAAGCTATAAATAAACAAGGTTAGGAAATCAAAAAATCTACAGCTTTACCTAAACCTTCAACATCGAATCCACAATATGCTAATCGAAACGGCAACCAGGGAAACTAGCAGACACCTTCTCGTTTACACTCGAACAGGAGGAGGGGGGAGGGCGAGGAGGTTACAGGATCAACCCTGCTACTTACCGCAAAACGACCACTGCTGCTTCTCAGCAGAAGACGTCAAGCTCAAACCACCATCCCGTTAAAGATGAGTTTATCTCAAATATTTTCGTAGCACCGAAATCGAACGGTAGTACGAGATTTATATTGAATTTTAAAAATCTAAATAAATTTATAGAAACATCTCATTTTCAGATGGAGAATTACAGGACAGCCTCAAAACTCGTTCCTAAAAAAGTTTTTTAGCCACAATAGACTTCAAAGAATCTTATCTCTTGGTCCCAATCGAACTCGAATTTCAAAAATTTTTACGTTTTCATTTTGTAGATCAGGCAGGCAAACAAATAACATACGAGTTTGAGGCGATGCCTTATGGTCATTCAATTGCCCCAAAGGTATTTACTTAGTTAATGAAAGAAGTTATAACATCACTCAGGGGTCGAGGTTACAAATTAGTCCTGTATCTAGACGATACTTTATGAATACTTAGGTAAAAATTACTCCGATTGCCTTGATAACCTAAACGAAACTATAAAATTATTGTCTTGTCTTGGTTTTATTAAGGTTTTAAAATCACCACGATGCACTATTTGAGAATTTTCGCACTTGATTGGTGTACTTATTGCTGCTTGTCCTGCCATTAAATATGGCTGGCTATATACTAAGATACTTGAGCGTCAGAAATATTTATTACTCAAGCAACATAATAATAATTATGATTCTAAAATTTCTTTACCAAACCACATACTAAGCGACCTCAATTGGTGGTCACAACAAATAATTTCCAATTCAAATTTCATGAAAATCTCAGTTTAAATTAGAAATATTTTCGGATGCGTCAAGAACAGGCTGGGGTGGTTTTTTGCAACAATAAATGTGTTCATGGTCGGTGGAAATAATGTGAAAAATATTTCATATAAATTATTTAGAAATAAAGGCCGCATTTTTAGGTTTAAAATAATTTGCAAAAGACATTACAAATTTTGCAATATTGCTACGCATAGATACAGCCTTAAGCTACATTAATAGGATGGGTGGTATACAATTCCCCCACCTTAATAACCTAACAAAATAGATCTAGAAGTGGTGCAAGAACCGAAATATTTGGATATACGCATCCTATATTAAAACTAAAGATAATATTGAAGCTGACACTGAATCCGGAAGAACAAACCCAGTCATTGAATGGAGCTTATCAAATGTAGCATATAAAAAGATTATTAAAAGTTTAGGTAAACCACAAAGCGATTTATTCGCTTCTCGCACCAATGCCAAATGTAACATATATGTATCATGGCATCCCGACCCTGACGCGACCTTTGTGGACGCTTTCACTATAAATTGCCATGGCAAATATTTCACATTAATTTTAAAATGTTTGCAAAAAAAAAAAATTCATAAATGATGCGTGTGGAATACTTGTGTTTCATGGTGGCCTTTGCAACCATGGTTTCCTTAATTAAGACTATCATTTCAAAAATCATATTTTTTAAACCTGATATTAATCTATCACAACCTAATTTCAGAGAACTGTCGCATCTAATCCACAAACACCTTACGTTGGCTGCAGCGAGATTCTCCGGAAGGCTCTCCTCCGGAGAAACATCCTGTCGCAGGCAACGGAACTAATGCTGGTGTCGCTTTGGATTACGTAACGTACAAATTGTGGTGACAGTTTTGTGAATGCAACATTGACATATTTAAAGGTACTGTAGCAACTGTTATTTTATTTTTAACAGAAGAGTTCCAAAAGGGGGCTTCTTATAGTACTTTGAACAGTCATAGGTCGGCACTATCTCTTCATTTAGGAAATAATATTGGCTCCGATGAATGTATAAAAAGACTTCCAAAAGGAGTATACAAACTAAGGCCAGTACACCTAAATACAATTATTTGTGAGACTCACAGTTGGTCCTTAATTACGTTTCAAACTAGTACCCAAATAAAGATATCAGCCTTGAACAGTTTACTAAAAAATTAGTTGTCTTATTAGCATTATGTACGGTGCAATGAGTTTAAACACCATCGCTTATAAATTTACATTTTACTGACGAAGGGCTGATTTTTTTTTTTATTACGGACCTAGTAAAAACCTCTGGTTCTGGAAGGGAACAACCTCTTTTGGTTGTACCTTATTTTAAAGAAAATACTAGTATTTGTCCCGCCACAACACTCTTGAATTACATAGTTGCTACAAATAGTCTTAGGGCTCAGAATGAGACTAAATTGATTCTTACAATTAAAAAACCCAACAAACCGGCCACCACCCAAACGATTAGTCACTGGATAAAAAACGTATTATCGGAGAGCTGCGTAAACATATCAATTCTTGGTTCTCATAGTATGCGTCACGCATCAATATCTAAAATTTGTTCAGTTAGCGTTTGCATAGACAGCATACGCAAAACCGTCGGTTGGACAAATCGTTCACAAACTTTTGCAAAGTTCTATAGACTTAACTTAGTCAACGAAAATGAATTCGCGGAATCGGTCTTTGCGGAATTAGAGCTTAATGGCATGTATAATTTTTTTTTGGCCAATAAATTGATTATTTACACATATAATCTTTAAATTGTTTTACGATGTGTCATGTCAGTTGTATTATATATACATATAAAAATTAGATTTTGCCAAACTTATCTCTTAACATCTACATGGTAATTATATCTGAAGAATGAAGCGATGAAATATAATATATGATCAAACGAACTTCCAAGTGAAGTTCGATCATTATTATATGAATCGCTTCATTCGAAGATATAAGAACCCACCCTCCCTTAGATTCCCAGAAGTTCGGCAATATCTATCAAGTCTCTAAAAATAATGAAATATCGACGACGAGTCATACGGACAAGAGTTAGTGATACCCTCATATAAAAAAAAAAAAAAAACTAATATCTAAAGGCGTGCGTAGTTGCTAGCATTGAAAAAGGGAACTACATGGTAATTATATCTTCGAATGAAGCGATTCATATAATAATGATCGAACTTCACTTGGAAGTTCGTTTGATCATATATTATATTAAAGTAGATGCACCGTGCAGCCCGCTACATTATAAAATTTTTTAGTGAATCTTGCGGAATCATCTGCTTTTTCGGGATAAAACGTTGCCTATGTGCTATTTATTCCAGGTCATCATCTACTTATGTGCCAAATTACATTCAAATCCGTTCAGTAGTCTTTGCATGATTGACTATCCAACATCCATCCTTCCAAACATCCCTTTTGCATTTATAATATTATAATATTATAATATTATAAATGCAAAAGATTATGATAATATTATAAATGCAAAAGATTATGAGACACTGCTATCTCGCATATCCCGAAATAAAAACAGCCTGTATTTATATTAAGATGCGAAGAAATATATATTTCCGTATCTTAAGATACTAAAGGTAAAATATATATTATCTTAGTCGTGTGTGATGGTTCATACGATTTGTATGGTGGGCGATTTCTGAAATTTGCTTTAAGATATATTATATTAAGGCATTTTAAGATCAAATATTATAGTATCTTAGCTATGTGTGATGAGCTTTACAGCAGAATGACCCGAGTAGGCCGGTACAAGGTATTTTATAGTATCACAGTTTTACAATAATTAAAAGATGGCACCACTTCTAAGTTTATAATTTGGTATAAAATTGTTTAATGGGATTCCACGATGTTGCGGAAGTGGCGCCACTGTAGTGCAGTATTTTGATAACAACAAATTGTAATATCTATTATGCCAGATAAACGAATATTAATATTACATTCAAGCATTATTTACAATATTATTCATATTACAAATAAGTATACCACTTATTTGTAATATGAATTTTGCTGACTTTATTTTCTGTCTTGAAGTATCAATTATATTCATGCGATTATTTTTTATGTTATATATTTTAAAATTAAAAACTATTGTCTTATCTCTCAGATTAAAATGCTAATTTTAAAGGAATTAATCTAACAACGATTAAATAATATTCGTTTTTATGCAGTAATCTAAATGTTGCCATTCAAAATTTTCCCTAACATTAGTAGAATATTTGTGTATCCTAAGTATTTATTTTTCTTAAAAAATATTTTTAATCTTAATATGCTTTTAAAAAGAATACTACCAATATTAAGAAAAGTATATTTAAAAAGATTAGACTTAAAATATTTCTTATAACATTATTATAAGAAATATTTTAAATCTAATCATTTTTTTTAATCATTAAAGTTTGCGACATATACGGTGAACTCGTACTTTATCTATTCGCTAGTATATTATATATCTTGTATAAATTCAATAAACAGGGATGTTTAGGAGAATAAAATGATATATATTTTATAACATCTACTGAATTTTCTACCGATTCTTTATAACAATTAGTCTTTTAAGAAATCTATGTTGACAACACTGATTTGCATCGTACGACGTGGACGGTGATATCATAGGCACAGAAAATCTCTATATTCTGTGTCGTAGGTAAGACTCGTATAGATAACACCAGATATTATAAAGGGGAACAAATATAATGACCACTAAAAAAAACCATAAACTGCCTTAACTAAAAAAAAATTATAATAAGCACACAAAAATAAATCTGTACCAAAAATGTCATACCTTAAATCAATCTAAAGATACAAATCTATTTCAAACATGCCTGCACTTCAAAGGTATTCAATATCCAAAATTAGTAAACAATGAAGCAAATTTTTGTGCTATTACTAATCAAATATATTACTAAATACGTTTTAGAATGCTGTCTTTTTAAAATGTCACCACACCGCACGCTCCGCGATTGACTCTGACTCTTCATTAACATTTTAAAACTACACAGGACTGTCATAAGTTTTAAGTCTATTTTTAAATAACGTTATATATAAATTTCTTAATTTGAAAAAGATTTAATAAATTCTTGAAAAATGATATTTTTGGTAGACGTTGTTTTATTTAAAGCCCTAAGAAGTCAGACTTTTACTAAAGTCGCCTTTAGTAAAACCTCTGAGAAAAAAGTTTTACTGTAGTATAGGTCAAACTTTAGGAATTATTGGGTAAACATTTATAATTTTTTTTATATCATAAGATAGCAAACAAGCAGATGGGTCTCCTTATGCAAGGAATCAACCATCGCCTATAGACACCAAAGGTGTTAATGATGCGTTGCTATCTTGTGGCGAGGTCTGCCACATGCATAAATTTACCGGCTACCTTGCCCTCCAAACCGCAACACGACAGTGACAAGTACTGCCACTATGGCAGCAGGAAAAGGTGAGGCGGTGGTACCAGACCCGGGCGAGACAATGCAGAACTCTACCACCTAGTAGCCACGATGGTAGTGACTCGTATAGCCAATCGATCACCTTTTACAATCTGCCTGGCAGAACGGCAGTTGGCCTATTCTTCAAAGGAGCAGAGACCAACACGGGGAGCAATATTTTTGGGCAAACAATAACATTTATTATTTATTTATTTATTTATTATCTACATTCGTTTACTTTTATAGGATAAAAATATGTAATATATTTGAATAGACTTCGAAATTATAATACGGTAAAATTTTTTGTGACTGTTTACTATTTCTGAGTTGTTCAGCGATTATTTTAGAGATACTCGCTTTATGCAGGTTAGCAGGCTATACATTTATTGGTAATAATTTCATACTAAGATGGGGATTAAATTCTGGTAATTACTTACTATTTTTAGCAGCTTATAGCGATTTTTTTTGCATTATATTATCTGGTGGCTGCTTAAACATAAGCCATTGTAAAGTAAGTACTTTATGGACTACACGCGGTGTAAATATCGCTTAAAACTGTTACTTTGCTTAATTTTTGCTACTTTTTGTGTTTATGTACTTTGTAGCATTACAATCGCAATGAAGTGTAAAATTTTCCCTGTGTTAGTCCCGGTCTCCTTTGAAGAATAGGCCAACTGCTGTTCTGCCAGGCAGGTCGTAAAAGGCGACTGAGTGGCTATTTGCGTCACTACCATCGTGACTACTAGGTGGTAGAGTTCTGCATCGACTCGACCGGGTCTGGTACCACCGCCTTATCTATTCCTGCCGCAATAGTGTCCGTGCTGGTCACTGTCTAGTTCCGGTTTGGAGGGTAAGGTAGCCGGTAAATTTACGCATGTGGCATTAGACCTCGCCACAAGATAGCAATGCACCATTAACAACTTTGGTGTCTATAGGCGATGGTTGACTGTTTCCATCAGGAGACCCATCTGCTTGTTTGCTATCTTATGATAAAAAAAATAAAAAAATAGACAGATTTTGTTCGTAAACTGCAATTATATTTGTCAATATTAATCACGGCTACTCCTTTTTGAAACTAAGCACTGAAGTTGTCATATTTGGTCATATTGCTTACTATCGTCATACCTCTGAGACCTTTGAGACATTGAAAATTAAAATTGTTTAAGTTCTGGATACCAGGGAAAAAACCTTGTTTATTAATGCTCAAAACTAAATGCTGTATTTTATTATATATTTCTCATTTTAAAATGCTAGTCAACTATTTTGATGTATGAAAGTTTGCCGATGTTCTTTAGAAACAATAAAATCTTTTTTAAGTTTGACAACAAACTCTAGCTGTAAACGTAATAGTGTACAATGTACATATGTGTTTTAATGCATCCATACTAATATTATAAATTTGAAAGTAACTCTGTCTGTCTGTATGTCTGTCTGTTCTTCACGCCTAAACCTCTCTACCGATTTGAATGAAATTTGGTACAAAGATAGTTTGAGACCCGGGAAAGAACATACTATAGTTTTTATCCCGGAAATTCCACGGTTACGGGAACTATGCGGGTAAAACCCCATTACTGTCTATCTTTTAAACCTCGGTAGTAAGAAGTAACTTAGGCTACTTTTATTTTAGATTTTTCCTACACGGATGAAATCGCGGGCACAGCTAGTATTATTTAAAAATATGAGGTTTATACTTTATGCACTATTCCGCAAAGTAAACTTAGGTCAAATTTCATACATTTCCTTTCGCATAATTTCCGTAAAAAGGGATACATTTTGTCACATATTGAATAGACTACCTCTTGCCCTGTGGTCAAAATTTGACAATAGACGAAACAGTAAAGTGTCTTCTAAATTTGAGAAAAGACTTAGACCATAAAGAAAAAAGGACCTACACGTGTGTATATTATCATGTATGTAGTGTATGTAATGTTTATTTTTATTAAATTAATGTATTTTTAATTTTAAAAATATTTAAAAACTGTGCCAAATTTTATACACCATAGTTTGCGTCATTGTCTTAAAAAGAAGTACAAAGTTTTTGATTCACGTATTAATGTATAAATTAGATATCCCAAATGTGGTGTGGTGTCATTTATCCAATTATATATATTTTTTATATCATAAAATAGCAAATAAGCAGATACTGATGGAAAGAGTCAAGGCGATGGCCTATTATAGACACCAAAGATATAAATGGTGCGTTGCTATTTTGTGACGAGATCTAACGCCACGTGCATAAGTTTACCGGCTACCTTACTCTCCAACCCGGACCACGACGGTGACAAGCACTAACGCTAATGCGGCAGGAATGGGTAAGGCGGTGGTAACAGACTCGGATGAGACAATACAGAACTCTACCATTTAATAGTCATGATGGTTGTGACTCGTATAGCCAAAAGGTCGCCTTTTACGACCCGTTTGGCAGAATGGCAGTTGGCTTATTCTTCAAAGAAGCCTGGGACCAACACGGGAAAAAATGTATTAATATGATTATATCGTGTGCTGATGTGCCTCTACGCCAGTGAAGTATATCCTATTACAGGCACCTCGACAGTCATGAAGTTTAGAATCTTATTTGAAAATCTATGCCAAATATCGATAATACGCGAGAATATCGGTTATCAATTAGCAAAAACATCTTTGTTTTGGATAGGCAAACTAGCAGACGTGCTACCTGATGGTAAGTGGTCGACGTCGCCGATTAACATAAACTAGATTACCTCTAACTAGCCCAGGTAATTCATATATACGAGTATGTTGCCTATCCTGAGACATAAGGTGTTAAGCTACGGTGCCAGTAATTACACTGCCTGTCTTGCCCTTCTCTCCAAAACACAGCAAAGCTGTTTCACGGGAGAGACAAGCAAGATGGTGGTATTCATACAGCCGGGAGCGCGGCATAGCGCATCCTTGCCATAAAACTGTATTATATCCGAATACTTCATGATCCCTCCCACCGTTGAAATCACATAAAAACCTCATTAAGTCTACTAACAACCTCCTTTAGGAAAAGCCTTAAAATTATTGGAATTGATGTTATTTATATTTCTAAATTCAGATACCTTTGAAAGTGAAATACACGGAAATGTTTTCTTACTCCGAATTACTAATAAAATATTTACCAAAATTCAACGTAATTATTTCAAGCCTTGTTCCCAATTATGTTCCGTTTTCTCAGAGATATTCAAGCTTAATTGACTGAACTAGTTAAGCTTTTATCTAATTCACTGCGTAAATAATACATTTACTGATAAGGTTGATGACAAGATTCACTGCCTTTATTGTACTAGACTATGTTGCAGCAAATCTCCGGGGAAATTCCGCTGAAAGAAATACTATATTTCTATAATAAAAAAATGCAATCTTCGCTGAAAGGTTTTCCTGAGAGCTAACTGGAACTAACAAACGATGACTAATTACACTAAACAGATAAAGATAACAAACGCCACCGTGAAGCTTTCGGATGAAGTTTTATCGTAAAGCCGTATCAATGTTTTTTATTTTATGGTACGCTGGTATTTAAACTATAATACTGCGTTTTTGAACGAGTGAAGTTCTACGATTTTGTAGATTAAATCTGCCTTTATATGAAAATATATATTCTATAATTTGTCGGTATTGGCTATTAGACCTGATCGTCAGCTCAACGGCAACGTGATGCTACTTGCATATGTTTACCGTCTATTTTAACCTTCAAACCTTCTTAGTGTCCGTGATACAATTTACACTTCAGAAGAAATTAATAATGTATTACAATGATATAAGCATCTATCAAAATGCTCTCATCAACCTCCTTTGTTTTTATCATATCACTGATATGTAGCCAAATTATCTTATTTCTTGTTTAATTTTCTAAAATTCTTGTTTAAGGGGGGGAGGGGGGAGAGTCCTGACACCCTAAATACCCTCCATATATACGCCCATGACGTGGCTAGTAATCATGCTATTATTAAACGTATTAGCTTTTTCTCGGTGTTTGAAATTCACATAGACTTTATAATATAAACTCTGTCACATAGTAACTCGCCGCCCCGACCGCCGCCGCCCCGTTGGTCGAGTGGTTAGCGGCCCTGACTACGCAATCGACGGGGCTCGGGTTCGATCCCCGACGGGGACAAGCATTTGCGTGATGAGCATAAATGTTTGTATTTCCGGGTTTGGGTGTTTATTAAATATATTCCAGTATTTATATATGTATTTCTATGTATTAGTATCGTTGACTAACACCCATTAAACAAGCAAATAATTTGCTTACTTTGGGGTTAGATCAGTAAATGTAATTTGTCCCGTGAATATTATATATTATATTATTATTATATAGTAAGCATTTTCGCAGTCTTAATCCTTATTTAATTGAAGCAATCGACAAACCCTATATTACAAGGTTTCATATGGTATTCATTGTATAAAATTACCATAATAATACTATTTGTACGTACCATTGAAATATTACTAAAGTATACGCAAAAATGTAGGAATAGATGAATTCTATTTAAATGTAAATAAAGTGTATCCTAGTATTCGGCTCGTATTACAGAGCAATGTTCCGTATTATCTACAAAACTCTATATTTAATAGACAAATTACTTTTTTCATTAACGTATATTTGGGAGAACAAATATCATATTCTCTTTCTAGTGCGCCGAACCTACTTAATTTATATACCAAACGTATCTTCACGCCCATATCCCTAAAGAGATAGGCAGAAGTACAACGAATACACCCACGATCAACCGAAGATACTTAGTCCCACAATATGATAGGTGGCAAGCCTATCGCCAACAGGGCACCTATTCAGGATCTATTCCTTTCTAATACCAATGGTATTTGTTTCTTGACATGATACATTTTCTATTCCTAACGAATACCAAATTTTAAATATTTAAATAAAGTACTAAATCTATTCCCAACGAATACCAAAACATAACTTTTAGTACAGTCACAGAAACAATTTATTTGCTTTCTAATTATTTAATATTATGATTCAATTCACTTCATTCCAGCATTTTTATTTAAAAGTAGCTTAAGTAAATCATTCGCCAAATTTTTTTACATACCATAAATGGTGTGTTTTCTCTTTTTTATTATTTTTAGAGAGGAAACAAGCAAATGGCTCTCCCGATGGAAAGAGAACCTATCGCCTATAGACTTTTATAGATAGCAAACAAGTAAATGGCTCTTCTGATGGAAAGTGAAACCTTGCCTATATATACCAATGTTGCGTTGTTACTGTGTGGCAGGATTGCAATGCCAAATGCGTAAGACTACCGGCTATCATATCCTCCAAACCGGAACACGGCAATGACAATCATTGACGCTATTGTGGCAGGAATAGGTAAGGCAGTGGTACAAAACCCCCGGGCGCGGGCGAGACGTTGCATCTCGCCCGCGCCCGGGGCAACCGATTGGCTATAAATTACTATCTTCGTGACTACTCCTAGTAGTCACGAAGATAGTAATTTATAGCCAATCGGTTGCCTTTTACTACCTACCTGGCAGAATGGTAATTGATCTATTCTTCAAAGCGCCTGAAGTAACACGGAGGAAGATCTTATTGCTTAAAAATCCTAAGGAACCAATCAAAGTAAGCGCCTTGTGCCGTGCCCTGTGTAAACAATCAGTGGAACAAATATATAGTGACTGATCAACTGATTGACCAAAAAATTAATTGAATGTAATAGGAATGAGAAAACAATTAGGAATCTGTTTTTTCCTAATTGTATACATTTCTAAATTTTGAATTTGTACACTACAGCTTTTTCACCCATTCTTACTTTTTTAGGTTTACTGGAAGAAACTTTTACAGAGATCAGCTCGTCTTTTGTAACATTTGTGCAAATCAAAATGAAATATGACTGTTACGTGTGCAAATAAGTATTTAATAAATAAAATAAATAAGAAAAACAAAAACCTGCAAGTCAAGAAGTTAAAATTTCAATAGACCCGTGTTGGTCCCGGGCTCCTTTGAAGAATAGATCAACTGCCGTTCTG
Source organism: Apodemia mormo (assembly GCA_036924255.1). NCBI lineage: Eukaryota > Metazoa > Arthropoda > Insecta > Lepidoptera > Riodinidae > Apodemia > Apodemia mormo. The sequence continues at coordinate 39,956,784 of JAUPFN010000005.1, read as the reverse complement.
CCAGGCAAGTCGTAAAAGGCGACTGAGTGGCTATTTGCGTCACTACCATCGTGACTACTAGGTGGTAGAGTTCTGCATCGACTCGACCGGGTCTGGTACCACCGCCTTACCTATTCCTGCCGCAATAGCGCCCGTGCTGGTCACTGTCGTGTTCCGGTTTGGAGGGTAAGGTAGCCGGTAAACTTATGCATGTGGCATTAGATCTCGCCACAAGATAGCAACGCACCATTAACATCTTTGGTGTCTATAGGCGATGGTTGACTCTTTCCATCAGGAGACCCATCTGCTTGTTTGCTATCTTATAATATAAAAAAAATTGTTGAAGGATTTCCTATTTAGTCCTATTTCCAATAGCTGTTTAACTTTGTTGTTTAATTATCTATAAAAAATGTCTATATATATAAAAATCAATTGCTGTTCGATAGTCTCGCTAAAACTCGAGAACGGCTGAACCGATTTGGCTAATTTTGGTATTGAATTGATTGTTGAAATCCAGGGAAGGATTAAAAGGTGAGAAAACATAGAAAAAATAAGAGTAGTTAAAAAGGCAGAACAACGTTTGCCGGGTCAGCTAGTAATTAATATAAAACTAAACTAATATTTCTTTGTCAGCATAAATAATAAAATGGAGATTTTGTCCAACCAAATGCGCATGTGCAGTTATTCATATTTTTATCTCTTTCTATATTCTTGTATTTACTTACTTTTTTATGTAACTTTACTTGTTTATGTAACTACTTCTTTCTCTTTTCTGCACATACCTACTCTTGTGTTATTTTTAGCAGCGCTGCGATAAGCAAAAGAGTTATTAATATTTCTGTAATATTTCTTACGCTCAGCTTTAAATCACTATTTAATTTATCAATAATTTTTCATCATTATTTATTGAACAATATTTAATGCGGACTTTCGATACTACTTAATATTTCTGTAATATTTCTTTACATTCATTTTTTAATTATTATTTTTCTTACATATTTTTTTCACAACCGATTGAGGATTGTTAATTTTGCACTTTAAGATTTTCCAAACTATTTTATCCATATAAATATCAACAGACCAAGAAATATCTCTGGATAAATTACATAATGCAATAAATTAAGTAATTCTTATTATCATCGATTGGCCGGTCAGGGATTATTATCATAAAATTAAGGTATGCCTTCGAAGTATGGGCAGAGGCTAAAAAGCTAAGCAGTTTATAATTTGAGCAGAACTTGTTTATTTATTCAGAAAACCAACAGCGTTACATTATTACAATAAATAATATAGGTACATTTCATATTTGTAAGGCTAATAACAGGTTCCCCTTAAATTATATAATACATCCGCTAGTGCAGATTTTAGGGTTTCGAAATGTTTAATGGGAATATAAAAAAAATGAACAAAACAAAACAAAGTACTTAAGGAAAAAGAAAATTATGTTTGATTGATAAATTTTTGTATAATTCTATTTTTAAATACATGCTTAGTTAAATGAAATATGTCAATATCTCCAAAGAAGGTGTTATATGTGCGCGCAATCCGCGTAAGTACAGAATTGCTGGCATAAGTTGTTGAGTGAGTAGGGATGTGCAACATTACCGTATGACGGGTGCGACGTAATGGTAAATTAAATTCCACACTTATGAAGTAGTCACAACATAGAAGATTGAAAATTCATCAACGATAAATTATTGCCTATTTAACAAAACTACTCAAAATTCAAAATGTGTTTATCATTAAACGAAGGAAATAAAATACCGTTAGCCGCAAGCTAGGTTATCCAATCAGATATACGATATTTTTGTGGTTACAACTTATTGTTTTGTAAAAAAAATTAGCCCTGATCATACAGAAAAATGTGACACCGGTTATCTATCCAGTTAATAATAAACACATATTGTGTAAATTGTGAAACAGCATAAGTGTCTATACAAATCATTACAATTGTTTTTTTTTAATAAAAGAGAGAATAAAAGAGAGAAGTTTTATCTGATTGTAAATGATCATTCGCGGTTTGATAAATCTAGATATCCAACAAATGTACCGATTGCTTTACAAAAATGAAAGATCACCAAGACAATTCAATTTATGTAATTCAGAATCTCGATTTTTAGAAATCTACAACCATGTTATTCTCTCTGTACTATTTGCGCCGCGCTTTTATTTTTAATTCAGTTGTTGGAGATGTTAGAATAGATGCGACTTAGGGATATTCAAGAAATGAGCTTACATACTCCTTAAAAGACCGGTAAAACAACCGCAAGATTCTAGTGTTACCATTGTCCGTTCTTTTACAAAAAAAAAGTAAAATGAAAACTTACGTACCTTAACGCAATTACGTTAATTTTTCAACTTTGCCACTTCAAAACGATGAAATATAAAAGAACTCCAAATGTAATGAAATATAAAATGCCTACTTGAAACAAAATACTTAAGGCATAAACATCTGACAAGGACAGTTTTCAACTGAGACTGATTCTGTTGAGACAGATCTACTCTCAAAAGCGATTTGCCTAATGCTCTTCACGAAAGTTCCATAACATTTGAATATCTCATCATATCTGGAGTTTTATTGTGTCAATTCTTTTCAAGTTGGTTTTGAATTTCTTTTATATTGTTTAGCTTTCTTCAGGATTATTTATTTTATTCTAAACTGCGCAATACAACTCTTTGTATGGTCTCCTATAATTTATGTAATTGGTTTTTAGGGTTCCGTACCTAAAAGGTAAAACGGGACCATATTACTAAGCCTCCGCTGTCTGTCTGTCCATCTATCTGTCTATCACCAGGCTGTATCTCATAAACCGTGGTACCTAGAAAATGAAATTTAACAAATTATTTATTTTCGTTGCCGCTATAACAACAAATACTAAAAATATAAAAATGACAATATTAAGGAGGGTCCCCATACAATAAACCTGTTTTTTTCGTATTTTTTGCTATGATGGTACGGAACCCTTCTTGCGCGAGTCCGAATCGCACTTGGCTGGTTTTTTTAAAGCTTCATAGTTTATAAGAAACCCTTACAGTTTCGCCACATGGGTCTGCAGGTCTGCCTGAAGCTTAGCACAGTGCCTCGTAGTACTAAAAGGCTGTCATTTGGCATGAATTGGTGTAAAATCAGATATATATATATATATATATATATATATATATATATATATATATATATATATATATATATATACCTACAAGTAAATGCGAAGAATGTATCATAATCATCATTGTCGGTAAAGACGTAATAAGACTATTGCCAACTCCGGAGCACTCCGGAGGAGTTTGGAGGAACTTTGTTTTCGGCATGAATTTGATACAATACACTTACAATAATTCCATAAAGCTAAGGACTCAAATATGATTTATAACGTAGTAGTATAGCAAAAATTAAATACAGATGCATACATATCTTAACGCTGAATTCCTCGTGAAGTAGTCAAAGAAAACCGTTTTTTTTATTAAAAGAATTACCTTAATGTTCCGTAGAAAATATCATTACTCCCAGCACTACACCCGGTTCCCTTGCGGACTAGACTAAGCCGAACGTCTATAGAATTTCCGGTTCACCGCTATTCACCGGTTTTGTCGGTTGGCGAGATAAGTGGTGATCCTCATCGCCGTATTTAGCGATATGTTAACGACTATCGACTATTTTTAGCAATAAATGGGAACGGCAGCTTTACTTGTTCATCGAAGCATTGGAGTGGTAATACACAACTCCGCCAACTCGTAGCTGATCCTGAGAGAAACCTCGAAAAAACCTCAATAACACCTTAGCCCGACCCGGGCATCGCACCCAGGATCTTATGATTTGAGCCGAACATATCACCCCTAGACCATAACGTAGTCTTCTATAATATTCCGTAAATAGCCTTAAACTATATATTTGCACTAGTGATGTGCCGGATATCCGTATCCATATCCGCGGATATCCGAGGCAGTAAAAAGATCCGTATCCATATCCGTTACTTTTTAGGCGGATGTTGAACGGATCTTTTATATTATTAGGTTTCACCACGTTTGCAAAATTTTAAACAAAGAATGACATTCAATTACATTGCAAAAAAATCTTGTTTTTTATTTCTTAAGATTACATTTGGCTTGGATTTGTAAAAATCAAATATATAAATATTATTTGAACTGAGTTACTAATTCTTCCTTAAGTTGTATGTAAGTGCATCATCTTGCTTGTTTTTACCGTGAAACAGCTTTACTGTGTTTCTAAGAGAAGGGCAAGACAGACAGTGTAATTACTGGCACTGAGATGTAACATCTTATGTCTCAGGATAGGCAACACATAAATGAGTTACTTGGGCTAGTTCTAGGTAAACTAGTTTATGTTCATTGACGACGTCGACCACTTACCATCAGGTGTTGGTATTCGTATTATTTAAATGCCTGACTGAGTATTAAAATAATTGTAGGAAAGTTAAGATCCGCATTCGTATCCGTATTCGCGGATCTTAGCAGCAATGATCCGTATCCGTATCCGTATCCACGGATCTAGCTTTTTAACGATCCGACACTTCTCTAATTTGCACCCTATATTTTGATAAATTTAAATAATAATTTTAACAACGTGTATAATACCATATTTCTACATTATAACTTTAAAAATGAGTAAAACTGCAGCAATCGACTTACAATCTCCTTTTTCTCTGGAAGCCTAGCTTAAACCTTCACAATGCTTGTGTCCGAAGTTGAAATTCGACTAACCGATATCTCCGAATGGGGTCGTCAAAACCTGGTCACTTTTAACCCCAAGAAGACACAGATTTGCGTGTTTTCCGCTAAAAAAGACACTCTTTGTCGTGTCACCTCGATTTGGGTATACTCTCCTGACAGCCTTAGCTAGTATCCGGATTCTGGGAGTCGACATATCGAATTACGTTCAGTTTCGCGGTCATTTGGAAGGTAAGGCTAAATTAGCCTCCAAAAAGATCGGTGTGCTCAGCAGAGCGAGACTGTACTTCTTGCCGGCCCATCGTCTTCAACTTTATATGGCGTAAATTTGGCCCCACATGGAGTATTGTTCTCATCTCTGGGCCGGTACCAGCTCCTTCCTCTTGATCGCATTCAGCGTAGAGCTGTTCGAATCGTTGACGACCTGGCTATTTCGAAACGGCTTGACTCTTTGGCATTGCGCAGAGATGTTGGTTCAATCTGTATCTTCTATCGTATTTTTCATGGGGAGTATTCCGTCGAGTTATTTGGATTAATTCCTGCCGCCGAATCCCATCATCGGACATCGCGTCAAAATTTGAAATTCCATCCTCACTCACCATCTCGATTCTGGAAATCCGCAACTGTGCGTTTCTCCGATACTTTTTGCATCGCACTACTTTGTTGTGGAACCAATTACCGGCAAGGGTGTTTCCAAACGGATACGACTTTGGGGCTTTCAAGAACAGAGCTTACTCATTCTTAAAAGGCCGGTAACACAAATGCAAGACCTCTGGTATTGTGGGTGTCCATGGGCGGCGGTGATCACTTACCATCAGGTGCACCTCCTGCTCGTTTGTCCCCTCTTCTATATAAAAAAAGAAATATAGAAATGAATGAAAAGCATAACCCCTTAAACGAAAGAAGCACCTCTTAAATCCGTCCAGGCATCTTTAAGTAATCGAGGAACATACATACAAAAAGGTTTTGATGAATCAAGAACTTTCTTTTTTTTTTAATTGTTTAATAAAATGTTAATTTATTCATGACAACTCGTTAATTCTCGAAGATACAGATTTGTATACTTGAAGCTCAATAACAATTCACTAGTAAATTCTATTATGTAAACAGACGTAGGTTATCCTTCACCACTAAGAGCCTACCTAGTCCTTGCATTAAAAGCTAAAAGCACTTGAAAGCCCTACTAAATAGAAGGCATAATTATATTCATTCACTTTGATTATTAGTCGCACTTGAATAAATGAGGAATCCGTTGACCTTTTCTTAGCAATATATCACATGAACTTCGGGTCATATACCGACATTTTTTCTATGATATATGAAGAACATCACGAGATAAAATTGAAAACCTTCTATTTTTACTTTGATGTATTTTATAGCCACAAGGCGGTAATTCGTTTCGTATATCTACTAAATATACATCATCCTTTTCTTTTCGGACTTGTTATTTTGTTTTAATAGAAAATCCTCTTATTGGTCTAGCGGCATTCAAAGCCTAATACCCTTAGTTCGAATCCTATTTTTTTCCTCCTAATCCTAAAATCTATTTTCTTTGTAAGAAACTATATACCATAACAAAAATAAACTCATGATCATTGTACACACAAAAGTGTACATGAAAACATTACTTTAATATATTTCATACATTTATTCCTCAATATATGGTGGATTTCAAGTACTTGCTATCATTCATGCCATGCCATGAAAATATATAAAGTAGAAGTAGAAGCGGGGCACCGCATTGTCATAAGTTGATGCCCCTGTTTAGGACGTCAGTCGTGGTCCGTCACTATTTACGATTTTGCTTAGAAATAAAAAACAATCATGCCGTGTTACGCAGTTTTGGACTGCAAAAACGAGAGCCGGGTCAAAAATGTATCAAAAGGAGGTATATCGTACCCGTAAGTCATATTTTGTTTTATCATTACATAGTATAAAACAAAGTCGCTTTTTCTGTCTGTCCCTATGTCCCTATGTCTCTATGTCCCTATGTATGCTTAAATATTTAAAACTACGCTACAGATTTTGATGCGGGTTTTTTTAAGATATATTGATTCTTGAGGAAGGTTTTAGTATATAAACCTTTCCGATACTCCCACGGGAACAAAAGCTACGCGGGTGAAACCGCGGGCAGGTCGCTAGTTTCGAATAAAGTTTGGAAATAAAATAATATTAGTATAACGAAAAAAAATATTTAATGAAAGTCAACTTTAATTCCTTTTGACAGACCAACAAAATAAATCTTTTATTTTTATTTAAACTATCATAAGATAGCAAACAAGCAGATAGGTCTCCTGATGGAAAGAGTCAACCATCGCCTATAGACACCAAATATGTTAATGGTGCATTGCTATCTTGTGGCGAGGTCTAACGCCACATGCATAAGTTTACCGGCTACCTTACTCTCCAAACCGGAACACCACAGTGACAAGCACTGACGCTATTGCCATATTGCCAATAATTAATTAGGTCAACTGAAGGACTAATTTTTATTTATTCGGTATCCGAATCAAGTGTTGGTTGGGTTTTGTAGAATAGGCTAACTGCCAGTTCTGCCAGGTAGGTCGTAAAAGGCGACCGATTGGCTACGCGAGTCACTACCATCATGGCTACTAGGTGGTATAGTTCTGCATTGTCTCGCACGGGCCTGATACCACCCCCTAAATTATTCCTGCCGCAACAACGTCAGTGCTTGTCACTATCGTATTCCAGTTTAGAGGGTAAGGGAGCCGGTTAACTTTCACATGTGGCATTAGACCTTGCCACAAGATAGCAACGCACCATTAACATCTTTGGTGTCTATAGGTGATGGTTGACTCTTTCCATCAGGAGACCCATCTGCTTGTTTGCTATCTTATAATATAAAAAAAAAAAAATATTTTCTATAGGTGATGCCATCAAGAGACCGTTCTGATTATGATGTAAAAAAAATATAGTCTTTCGATTGCGTTGACTTACAAGTTCGATTTTCTAAAGCTGAGAGGTACCAGGTACAAATTGATATCTTTACTTGAAAGAAAAAGGGTTTTGACAAACGGTTAAACAGACAGACAGAAAGACGGACAACGAAGTGATCCTATAAAGGGTTCCGTTTTTAACTTCTGGGACTCGGAACCCTAAAAAGATGAGACCCGTCGTTCGCGTTGTCATTTTCGCTAATCGCTTGAACAACGGGGCGGTCACTTGAGCAACCCTGGAGCGATAAAGGTTATCTTTTATCGTATCATGATATATCATTTTATTTCATGTAAATTTTTTACTGCTTTATAAATGGCTTTCTTTTAAAAAGCCAACTATACTTTTGTGCAGTTAGAGCAAACTTTATCTTGAAAAATTGTAGCGTGACGGTGAAATATTACGAAATGTTAAAAACTCTACGAAAAGATAACAGCTCGCTTGATGGATCACGATATTTTTCATAATCACTGACCATTTATTAAATCCACAAGATGAATATCAAGATATTATTTTAAGAAAACTCAAGAAAATGTTGTTCTGAATTTTTCGAGAAAATCCATTCGTGATGAAAGTTAAATAGTCTGAAAATATAACGAACGTGGTTCCGTTATACTTATCTACTACTTTGAAGAAACACACTTTTACATCTAGCCCATGGCTTAATATATACTTATTTTACATTCACCGGTTTTGCTTATTACGTTATCATCAGGGATTTTTTATTAAAAAAAAAATCATAGACACAAATCGGTGGCTCAATGTGGTGAATATTTTTTCATTATCGATGGGAAAGCGCTAGACCACGTTCTCGCCTGATAGTAAGATAAGATGCGTCCTAAGATAGAACGCGCTTCCCTAGAAGATACATGTTCACTCTTCTCTTGAAATTCTCTTGGTTGTACTCATAGGAGAACACTGATTTAGGAAGCATGTTCCAGTCCCTTGCGGTTCGAATGAAGAATGTCGAGTCGAACTGCTATATGGGTACGTGCAATTTTCACCATATGGCAATGCCTAGAATTTGTGCACCTTGATGATGGATAGAAAAGTTGTCCTTTGTTTAGTGATGGGTACCGTCGATTATACTGATTTCTTGATATGTATATTTACTAGCAAAAGGCTGAGCTTTGTAAAGGCTCGCAAAATTTTTCTACCTAGAAATAACTTTATAGAAAGTATATTCATGAGAATTATATCTTTTAACGTGTGGACTTTATTTATACCTATGTATATGTTATCTAAAATAAATGTAGTGTATTTTTACCAAACATTCTATTCGCAACAAGGGTGTTAATAGGCGTACAGCTATCATTTTCTATTAAATATTTTTGATTTGTTAAAAATCTGTTTTTCATAAATTGCAATGTTATCTACATACGAGTTTATACCATTATTTTCCGTTTTTTAGTGTCAAGTTTTGATTTTTGATAATGTATAATGAATTATGAGTACCTGCAAGTAGCATAATCCATTTTGCACTGTCGCTCCGATCTTGTATTCTAGTTTTGGTAGAAATTAATTTATACTTATGATAATTTTCTTGTAAAGTTTTCGAAACTTGTTCTTATAAAGAAAAACACATTTTTAACCACAGACCACATGAATACTAACACACACGTCATTGAGAAGAAGTCATTGTCTTGAAAGGCGTATCCATTTTTTTTTAATATCATAAGATAGCAAACAAGCAAATGGGTCTCCTGATGGAAAGAGTCAACCATCGTCTATAGATACAAAAGATATTAATGGTGCGTTGCTATCTTGTGGCGAGGTCTAATGCCACATGCATAAGTTTACCGGCTACCTTACCCTCCAAACCGGAGCACGACAGTGACAAGCACTGACGCTATTACGGCAGGAATAGTAAAACGGTGGTACCAGACCCGTACGAGACAATGAAGAACTCTACCACCTAGTATGACTACTAACTCTGCCACCTACTTGCCACGATGGTAGTGACTCGCGTAGCCAATCGGTCGCTATTTACAACCTGCCTGGCAGAATGGCAGTTAGCCTATTCTTCAAAGGAGCCCGAGACCAACACGGGGTTATTTAATCCGTGTTTTTAACTTTCCGCTAGGATTATTGATTTTTTTCTAAAATCGGGAAGTTCATTAAATAGGGCAAATAAGTAGATTATAACCTGGAATAGCACATAGGGTACTTTTTATTCCAGAAAAATGAGTTGTTCCCACGGGATTTACCAAAAAATTTTATAATCTATAATAATCTAATATATGATCTATAGTATCTTATAAAATTTTCTGTAGGGTTGCTAGTTTACGAGATACAGCGCGAAAATCCTTCGCACCCTTTTTTCCAAGATGGCGACCGGTGGAAATACGTGAAGTTGTCAAATAAACATTGGGTATGTGTACATTGGTACACCCGTGTTAGACCGGGCTTCTTTGAAGAATAGGCTAAATGCCAGGCAGTTCGTAAATGGCAAGCTACGAGTATATGTGTCACTGCCATTGTGACTACTAGGTGGTAGAAATCCGCAACGTCTCGCCCGGGTATTTGATACCATCACCTTATCTATTCCTTCCACAATAGAGTCAAGCTTGTGAATGTCGTAAGTAATGTCATAAGTCGTAAGGCAGCGAGTAAACTTATGGAATGGCATATACACCTCGCCACATAGACAACAACGCATCATTACGATCTCAGAGTGCTAAGTATGAGTTTTTCTTTTCGCATTCGATCGTGAGCCCGTTTCGAGTTTACTAGGAATTTGTGTATGATTTGTACAGCGCCACCTAGTGGTAAACTGGTTTCTCACGTTTACCACTAGGTGGCGCTGTACAAATCACATACAAATTCCTAGTAAACTCCAAACGCGCTCACGATCGAACGCGAAAAGAAAAACTCACACTTAGCACTCTGATATCTATAAGCGATTGTCTTCTCTTTTCATCAGTAGAGCTATCTGCATGTTCGCTAATTTATAATATAAGAAATATATTAAAAATGTTGAGGAAATAACGGCAAGTGAAGAGAATGGGCTATAAAAAATCAAACTTGCGTTCAGAAAAAGTTTACCAAAGTTGGTAATATATTGCTTTATTACGCTAATACATTTAATAAACGACTCGTAACTCAGAGACATACTACAAATGGCCAGCCCTCCAACAACTTTGCCTTAGTTTGATAGATGGTTCCAATTTGCTAAGTATAACTGAAATAAAGGTTGTATCACACCAAGTAATTGAATTAATCACTAGGATTATACTAGAAGTAATTAAATTTATCACTAGAATTATACTAGAAGTAATTATTGGATTAATAACTTCGTTATTTATCCTCTGGTCAAATTAACTAAGTTAATTCATTATTTTGATTATCTGCTAATTAGAATTAGCATTTATAAAACTAAACTATTTGTTCTCATTTTTATGCAGGTATATACAGCGTACAAGGAACGAAAATTGTGTAAGAATTTTTGACTTTTATGATCGATTGTTTTAACTAAAGAGGCTGAAGGCCTAATTTGTTAAAATTAATGTTATTTAAGCAGTTTTTTAAGAAAAACTGTTTGTTATAGCACATCACAAAAAATATATATTAATGTTCATCGTATGTCAAAGACCGTGGCCGGACTTGACACATAATTGAACAAAATTGGGTCGATAGAAAATAATTGCGAAGATTGGTCTAAAATCACCATTATATTCTGTATGTTTATGTCTTTGACGTATACGCATTTAAAAGCATAAACTATAATAAAATGTAAAAAAAAAAACAATATTTATACCTATAACACTAGCGAATCATATTTGACAAGTAATCTACATTTTTTTTAATTCAATATTTATTTATTATAAAACCCGGCTGCCCAGTTACACTGATAATAGCCTCTCATTTACTCCGATAGAAACAGACAAAGTGCGCGTTTTTGGTGTTGACTGCGCCTTGATTATGAATATTTCGATTTATTGTAATATTCTACAGTGCTTTTCTAAAAAATAGTAAAATTTAGGGAAATATTCAAAATACGCAATGTATTATTTGCCATATGCCGCGCATAACACAAGACTAGTAAGAGAGTTCACGGGCGCGGGAGTTGGAGCAATGTACGCTTTATAAAGAAATCCTTATAGATTTTTAGAAAAAGCACTGTAGAATATTACAATAAATAAAAATATGCATAATCAAGGCGCAGTCGACACCAAAAACGCGCACTCTGTATACACAAATACAAAAAAACGAGCAATTTTATTATTTATACATATAATAAAATCGTAGGAAAGTCAAAACTGTACATTGAATATTTTTTAAAAAGAATACTTGAGGCGTGATTTACAAAAATATAGTTTTTAGAATTTTTGTCTGTTTATCTGTTTGTCTGTATGTATGTCCGGGGTAAACTCAAAAAGTACTGCATGGATTTACTTCAAATTTTGCATGAATATTACTAACAAGTCGGGTCAACATATATATATATATATATATATATATATATATATATATATATATATATATATATATATATATATATATATATATATATATATATATATAATAATATCAATGAATATGAATTGAAAATGTAATTTTCGCATGAGTAGTTGTTTGTCCCTTTATAATATCAGTGAAGATATAGACTTGCATAAGTACATAATGTGGTTTAACTTGAAGTTACATTTTTGGAAAGAGCCATTTTACAACTTTTATTGCTTAAGTTTCATAATACGTATTGCGGTGAGGGCGGCCCTTTATGTTTCAGAATAGGAAATCTTTTCGAGTGCGACTAATAAAACTTTCAGGGATTATGTGCACGGATTACGCAGTAGCTTAATAGTTAACCTTTTGAAAATTTATAGCCCTCGTGAATTTACTTTTATTTACGATGGAAAGAACGAATGAAATAACAAAATAAATATAAATATAGATATATCAGCACGCGAGGTAGTTACAGTAAATCGAACGCAAACAGAACTTCCAATTCATTACGATTTACTATCTGTTAACTTTTCTTGGTAACTGTTTTCAAGCCCACAATTTTATTTATTCTCAAGATAGGAAATTACTGCACGTGCAAATAAAGTAATTATTATGAAAAAAAAATGGTTATTAGGTATGCAACTAAAAATATAATGAAATGAGAGTATTGCTTAACTTCTAAGTCTCTAGTAATTAGTGTAGAAATATTCAAAAAATATGGTCACCGTAAGGGCAACAGACACTTTACACTTGCCGTGGTGACAATTCGCTGTTCGGAAAATAAACTTTGATATTTATACGCGGGCACAAAACAAATAAGTATAAAAGTCAAACTTATGTATGTACTTCACTTTTCATACTAAGAGGTGTATATTTTTATGACAATTATTATAAGATAAACAACGAAACATTTGAAATTTTAGAAAATTAGCAAAAACACAATATGAATTATCGACTTAGAATTTCAGTTGAGTAACTTGTACTATATTATGTTTAAGATTACTAAAAATATAACCACGTTATATTTTAAAAAAAGTCTTATTTTACGTAGTTATATTTTTACTATCAAGTTGTTCATCAACAGTAATGCTAATTCGTTTTTGGATTTTCAGGCGAAGGAAATTAGCTGAAATTCCAAATTGTTTAGTTTAGACATTAAACTGGTCAAGCAGGCTCTCCTGGCACCCAGAGCATTTTCAAAGCAGCTTGCTCGCGGAGAAGCGAGCATGCCGCCTGCATGATCGAGCAGTCAAAATTTTGCTCGAGCATACGCGAGCATTTTGCAGTTCGGTGTGCGCTGCCTGCAAGCGGGTGGCACTCGCGCTTGCACTTGCCAAGCCATCTGTTTCATAAACAACACAAGTACTACATGCCTGTGAGATATAATAATCATACGCAGGCGTGATTGGTTGGTTTAATGCAGCATATTTCACACTGTACTATGTTTGATAAATAACAGTTGTCGATAGATCAAATTATAAAAACATTCTAATTAAAATTCTATCCTACATTTCTTTTGGGTGTTGCTATTTTTAATTTATTCCTATTTATTAATTAATATTGTATTATCAATATGGCTACGTCTTCGAATATAAATACGAGTATATCCGGTACAAATATTTTTGAAGAGAGAAAAATATTTTGCGAATCTCGAATACCTTATTTTGTTTTAATAATTCTTTGTTCGTGTAATCTACTATTTATTTAATTATAGAATTCTTCTTCACTTTCGTAATTCATTACAAACACAAATTTCAACTTCAATTATATTAACATTAACCCTCACCGCGCTCTGGACAATACAATACTAATTTGTGGGTCAACATCTGCAGGCCTACTCTTGGAAACAATATAAATCTTAAACCAATTCTAAAACCATTGATAAAAACAATAAGTTTCGAATATCGTCAAAAACGGTACTCTTGAAACCAATATTGCCCACATTGGTTCAGTATAGTAACGACCTAATTATTGGAAATAGATGTCATCGTTACACGTCAAGCTAGTGTTACAAGTGGAAATTTTAAGTACCGTTTTAAACAAAATAACGAATAAAAGCAATAAAGAGTAGTTCCAAAAATTTTCGAAATCCGTGTGGCGCTGTCGCTGAATCCAATAATTGAATATAGTTGTCCAGAGTACGAAATACTTCAAAATTCGATTCGAAAATCGATTCTTTAAGGGTAGTCCTGCTGGACACCAGACTCCAAAACTGGACACTATGCGTTCTGTAAAATAGCTCGGCGGTTAACTTTACTGTGCGTAGATTTAAAAGGACGCATAGTGGCGACTGGCTCTTAAGTATTGTTTACGACTCTATGCACTCACTAACACTATGTAATCTCATAGTATCGTTTATAAATACAGGTGTATGTGTGCGTTGCTGGAACGTTTTGTTTTGTGGCGCAGGTGTCCGTCCTCTTTTAAACAAAGTATGACTATAGATTTCAGATACGTGTTCACCCGTACAAAAACATCCGTAAACCGCCTAAACAGCAAAGTAAAGAAGTAATAAAAGGGACCTAATAATCCATTTAAAATTGATAATGAACAACTTCCAAATTTAGGCGGATAATATAATAAAATAAATTTATTATTCCTAATAACACTTTCATGCAGTTTTCTTTCGTTTATGCATACTACGGTAAAGAGTCATGTATAATATTGGCCTGCGTGTGTATAATTTCATCTAAAATAGGTATGGAAATAATTAGAAATATCACACTTATGAATGAAAGGTTATGTTTTTGAATTTTATCTTACTACGACTATTATAGCTGAAAACAGAACAGTACACCATAATTTATACGTTAAAAAATACAAAACACCAAAAGCCAACACTATTATGAATATTTTTCCAAAAAATTTAGAACTCGATAAACAAAATCGTCTGTCAATACTGTTGGGTACAGTTACAAAATGTGCCCAACATAAATAACCGGAACTGTGATAAAGACAGTGAATTCATTTCTGCTTCTGTTCTCGTTAGGTGGTTTGATATAAGTTTATCTCGTTTGTTCTTGGTATTATTATTCGGATGTCTGGTCCATTTCATATTTCGTCCTAGTCCGTACTTTATATTTTTATTGGATAACTGGGTCCAAATTTAAGTATCTATTTTTACATATTTGGTCAATTTAGTACTGAACAACTTTCAGGACGTACAGTATTTCACCAGTCAGTCTATATACGTTCGAAATACATAATCCTCTAGAATTCTTATTTCAAAAACAAAGACAGTTTCTACTCAGCTCATCTTACAAGTTTGTCGAATTTCATACATTTAGATGTGAGAAAACACTTTCAAATCATTAAATTTGATACACCTGAAATTTAACATCAAATACGACGAGAGAGCACAAATGGATTAAACTTTCAGCTTCTTCTTCCAATGTACCTTCTTAATAACTTGCTTGTAATCCTTCGCATTCCAGTAAATCAATTTATCCGTTTCAAGTAGACCATAGACTGAAGTCAAAAGCGGTAAAAATTAAATGTAGATTTACAAATGTCTTAGTTTTCTTTTATTATAAAAATATGTATTTCTGAATGTATGATCATATTTTAGAATGCTGGATTACTTCAGTTCATTTTAATTAGTTAATCATGTGACAATATTAAAATATATAAATAAAAGTTAATGAAATAAAATTTCAGATCAAAGAAATTAACAAGATAATATAGTAAAACATCCCAGACAATGCTGTAATTAGTGAAATTGATTGAATGTAGAAAAAAATTATAAAGACGTCAACTAGAAGTATAAGTAAAATTATTTGAAATGTTTCAACCATAGATTTTAGGAGTTTTGATATTTGAAATACTTATGTAATAATTTACTGGGATTGTAACAAATACTTTTCAGGGATATATAACAGAGTTCTTTTCAGTTATACTATTTATATTATTCAGATTCCCGGGTTGGGCACTTAAAAAAACGTGTTTTTCAGTTTTCTGATAAACACAAAGTTGCCCGGGATTGGGAAGTGCCCGGTTGGCGATAGGCTTGCCACCTATCACATTTGTGGGACCAAGTATCTTCGGCTAATCGTGGGTGCACTTGTTGTACCTCTGCCTACTTAAGATACTTTTTTTTATAGTAATGTATAATATAATATAATATAATAAAAAGGTTTAATACAATAAAATGTTTACTCAGGAGTTGCTAGTTTGTTCAGGCTCCTTTGAAAAAAAAATAATTACCGTTCTGCCAGGCAGGTCGTAAAGGATGACTAAGTGGCTATACGTGTCACTATCATTGTGAATACTAGGTGGTAGAGTTCCGCAACGTCTCGGTGTATGTAAAGGCATAGGTAATGCGGAGGTACAAAACACCTGGGGTTTTTCCATCCAGCCATATGGATAGGAGCGCACCAGTTACTTCTTTGGTGTCTATAGGTAATTGTTTTTATTTCCGTCAGGAGAGCTATCTGCTTTGCTTTTTTACAATTTAAAAAAAAGAATGAAGGGAAAACGAGGCCCGCTCAGTTGCAACTCCAGGAGTCTTGCAGATGCGTTACTGACCTTAGAGTAATGAGTGAGTTTTAGAATCCGATGTCCATTCGGAAACAAATTTACTGGTGTGAATGTGTTTCGGATTTTTTTTCGAAAGGTTTCGAAGAATAGTTGTGTGAAGAATCTATATATATAAAAATATATAAATCTATATATATAAAAATCTCTTGCTGTTCGTTAGTCTCGCCAAAACGGCTGAACCGATTTCGCTAATTTTGGTCTTGAATTATTTGTTGAAGTCCAGGGAAGGTTTAAAAGGTGAGAAAATATAGAAAAAAAATAAGAGCAGTTAAAAAGCCAGAACAACGTTTGCCGGGTCAGCTAGTATATAATAATAATTTTCACGGGACAAATTACACTTACTGATCTAACCCCAAAGTAAGCAAATTTATAATTTGCTTGTGTTATGGGTGTTAGTCAACGATACTAATACATAGAAATACATATATAAATACTGGAATATATTTAATAAACATCTGAACCCGGAAATACAAACAATTATGCTCGTCACACAAACGCTTGTCCCCGTCGAGAATCGAACCCGAGCCGTGTCGATTGCGTAGTCAGGGTCGCTAACCACGTGATCAACGGGGCGGTTAAAGAATATACATTACATAACACATTTATATTTTTATTGTATAGTTTAAAAATAAATTTGAACAAAAGTTGAACTTAATACCTAATAGCACTGAAGTGTAGAAGAAACAATGACGAGGATTACGAAGATAGCATACAGATTTGCTGAGCATCACCGTTGACTAAGACCTTGATGCTACAATTCACAAAAAAGTTAAGCATCATAATTATACGGTAGATGAAACTGCAATAAGTAACACCTAACGGATTACATCAAGTTAAAGCAAAAATGAAGAGGGTGTTTAATATTTTTTCTACATTTTAGTAATATAACCGCGTATACTGATTTCATTAATCTGTGTAGTTAATTTGTACAAGGATCTGGTAATAAAACGAGGAATATCACTCTACGAGTATTACATAGTGTATAGAAAACTAATTTCTTAAGCCGGTCAAATGCGAGTTGGACTTAGATACCCAGGGTTCCGTACAAACTCGTAGGTAACCTTAACCATAATATATAAATTTTATATTCTAGGTCAATAGAAAGTACCCTATAGGTTTTGATTCCTTTGTGAAATTGCAAATTATGCGACATAAATGACCATATCTTTTGATCGCGTTTTTTTGCGATATAACTAAATATTAACTTTCGGATTTTCTCCTCTACATAATATGCTGTAAGATATTGCTTCTTGCCAAATTTTATAAATCTAGGTCAACGAGAAGTAGCCCATAGGTTTTAATCCCCTTTTAAAATCGCAAACTTTGCGACATAAATGATTATATCTTTTGATCGCGTTTTTTTGCGATGTAACTAAATATTAACTTTCGGATTTTCTCCTCCATATAATATGCTGTAAGATATTGCTTCTTGTCAAATTTTATAAATCTAGGTCAACAAGAAGTAGCCCATAAGTTTTGATTCCCTTATAAAATCGCAAACTTTGCGACATAAATGATTATATCTTTTGATCGCGTTGACTTACAAATTAGATGTTTTTACAGCTGAGAGGGGCTGTACATTCGAGTATTTGATATAAATTTTAAGTTGATAGTTCTACGCGCTTCTGAGAAAAAGGGTCTTGATAGACGGATAGACGGACAAAAGAAGTGATCCTATAAGGGTTCCGTTTTTCTTCTTATGGATTATGAAACCCTAAAAATGGTAATGGATAGATTTACAGAGAAATACTGTTCTCGAAACCCTAAAAATGGTAATGGATAAATTCACAGAAAAATGCTGTTCTCGAAAAAATATGTCTATTTTTTTCGAGAACAGCATTTTTCTGTGATTTGTGAGCTTTATAATTTATTAATAACGGAATATGAGATGATACTGTAGTAAATAAACTACAACAGCGGGTAGAAGTTATCAGTTAATATTTTATACTATTCAATGAAAAAATTGAGTCAACAAATTAATTGATCGCGGCTCCATTTTTTGTAACTTAAAATTTCATGTATTTTTGGTACCTAGTTTCAGTTGTGTTTTTGCAGTTTTCATGTGTGTGTGAATGTGTAGATTCTTACCCAAAAATTTGTCCGACTCTAATTCATACAAATGACCTCGATTGACGCTTATAAGCTTATTAGAAAAAGAGGTGATGTAATTATCGATGAGTAGATTCATTTAAAATTAAAACATTAAATACTGATCAAATCAGCTTCTCATTGATCACATCAGGTCTCCCGGATTTAGTAATAATGAATTTTTCTTCTTCTGTGCATTAAAAATAGTGTATACTGATTTCATTATGCTGTGTCTTCAATTTGTACAAGTATAGAGAAAGGGTCACGTAATAAAACGGAGAAGACCACTTTAGAAAGGTTTTAGCAAACGATATTGTTAAGAAAATTAAGGCTGTCTAACATTTCAAAAATAAAAAGGTGAATTTCCTTAATATTATAAATAAGAAACATTTCGCGTGTGCGTATGTGTGTTTGTGTGTGTGTGTGTGTGTGTGTGTGTGTGTGTGTGTGTTTTGTAGTGCTCTCGCTTCTCGTATATGATTTCTCGACATTTGAAAACTGATTGGATTTTTATTAAAATATATTGAATAGATAATGAATGTGGTCACTTTCTCCCATAAAATTTATTCTTACAAAAAAATGAATGTATTTACCTTATGTTTACAAAAAATATTATGTAGCGTGTAAAGTAGCCAAATGTCGGCCCCCTAACGAAAAACGCAACTTTCGGATCTAACCAGGCTTAAATCGTTATCGTAAAAACATATTAATTTTCTTTTTATATTATTTGATATTTAAATTTTACAGTATTGATGTTTCGAATTGACCTCAATAACGAAATTCATATATATTTGTAGAGTAGCGTCCATTTTTATACATTCTATGTATATATGGAATATGTTAGGTTGTTTGAATTTCCTAATGTCGGCCGTGAAAAATGCTTATTATTTCAATATACGTAATAGGTAAAGGCGCCGGACTTTGGTCAATAAAATAACGGATTCAAATAGCTCTTAAAAAATAAATTATTGAATAAAAATATAAGTACCTTGAAATGTTGTAGAGTTATAAAATTGTGTCTTTCGGCCTAATGTCGGCCGAGGGCCGACTATAACCTCTTGTATCAAAATTAGTAGCCTAATCTCGGCCGCTGTTATTTCTTAATAACAAATGGAAATATTTATCAAAATTACAAGGGATAATGTTCTATACTTTTTTATTTTTCTGTAGAAGAAAAGTAAAAGCTATTGGGCGACTATTTATGGTCAAAAAAACAATTCCCGTGCGTGGTCTCCTTTAACTTTTTTAGCTAAATCAGAGACAATGTAGCTCTGTGTGACGGCTTGTTGGCTTCTGTGTGCTATAACATTGAAGTATATGACAAAAATTAGATAAATCGTATGTTATTACACTATTATATTATGAGTAAAGTCGTGATTCGCAACACAAAATTAAATCTATATGGAATTTAAATTTAATTATCAGCATAATTATGTTAGGTGGCCGACATTAGGCAACGGCCGACTTTAGGGCACGTTACCCAGTATCAAATGTAATTTCTGCATATTGTTTATTAATTCGTCTTTTTTTATTAAGCCTTGGCGATTTCTTCAATAAAAAATCCAATGAATAATAATTTCAATGATAAAATTGTTCAGCAACTATTTAATACATTTACTTATATTTATTTTTTACATGAAATAACTAATAAATACAATAATTCTTTGATCTGATTTTCGATTAAGCTTCTATGTAAAGAATAGAAAAATAGCCTTTTTGTTTAATATGTCATAAAAGGCGAGAGAATATACCCAATGATTACTACGCAGTGGGCTTAGACAAAGTAGCATTGCTTCGTAGTGAAACGATAACTAAATACGTCATCGTCTCTGAATGTAACGATACCGATGACGACTTACCACGCGATTTAGCGCGGCTTGTGCCAATCCTATACATTTTATTCTTTTCTAACTTCGGTATATTTTTTTGTTACTTACTTTGACTGAGCCTCCTGGTGATAGAGTTCTGTAATATCTCGTCTGAGTTAAATACTTGTATCTATCTTGGAGAATGTTCCAATAAACTGTACTGATTGATTCCTGCCGTTGAATTTCATCATTAGAAATAACGGTAAAATTCAAAGTTCCACCCTCATCACCTCGAGGTCTGGAAATCCACAACCGTGTGATTCTCTAGCCATTTTTTACCACGCACTACTCCTCTGTGGAATCAATTATCGGCGGGAGTGTTTCCGAACGGATACAACTTAGGGATCTTCAAGAAAAAAGCTTACTCATTCTTAAAAGGCTGGCAACGCAAGTGGCGGCGGTAATCACTTACCATCAAATGAGCCTTCCGCTCGTTAGCCCCTTTTTTCTATTAAAAAAATACTACTTACTAACTTATTCATGATTTGATATATCCTTCTGTGGTCGCCTCTGTCTCTGTGGTCTAGTGGTCCGGTGTCGGAGTTGACCGCATGAGGTCCCAGGTTCGATTCCTGGGTCGGGCAAATAAGAAAATGTGTTTTTTCAGTTTTCTGATAAAAACAACATTGCCCGGGATTGGAAAGAGTCCGGTTAGCGATAGGCTTGCCACCTATGACATTGTGGGACCAAGTATCTTCGGCCAATCATGATGCGCTTGTTGTACCTCTGTCAACCTCTTCTGGGATATGGGCGTGAAGATACTTTTTTTATGTATCCTTCTTTCAGAGATGTTAATAACAGCAAATTTATTACTAACAGAAATAAATCTGAGAATATAAAATATTTAAACCAATAAGTATGCTTTTGTAGAATATTCTTGTGGTTTTAATACTTTAAATGGTCTGAAAACAGAGCACACAATATAAAACCACAAAAGCAAAACCCTTTGATATATTTATTTGAAATATAAATTCAAAGAACAATGACGAGTTCCTATACATTTACCTAAAATAAATTTGTTATTCTAATAATGTAACTGGAGGTTTTTATAATTAAAATAATGCTAGGATATTCATATTATGAATAATTTTATCAAATAAATGTGTTTAGATTTAAAATAAAAAGTTATTTGAGGTAAGGTCAATTGATTAAAGTAAAACAAAAACATTTTTCTAGATTCTTACCGAAAAAAAATTAAAGCATTGGCCAATTGAAAAATGTGTTTTTCACTTTTCTGACAAAAACAACGTTGCCTGGGCTTGGAAAAAATGCCCGATTGGCGATAGGCCGGCCACCTATCACATTGTGGGACAAAGTATCTTCGGCTAATCGTGGATGCACTTGTTGTACCTCTGCCTACCTTTTCGGGGATACAGGCGTGAAGATATTTTTAAACATAAGTAGTCTTATTTTAAATCATAAAACTTATCGTATTATGTAAGCAGAAAAGTTTATATTCAGTCAAAAATCATATTCAAAAGAGAAAGAAGTTGAACTTCTTTGTTATTGATTCTATAACTTTTGATTTTCAGCACTTTCGTGGTATATTAAGAGAACAAGGCTGCCCTCAACTAATATGGAAATGTGGAAAAATCAATTAATTAGTTTTATTTTGAAACTCAAATACCATGTAAAAAATGACTGATTTCTAAAGGTAAGTTGATATATTTGTGTACTATGCGCCAATTAAGAATAGTATCGCGCTTGTTATCAACTTCGTACCACAAGTTGCCACAAGTGTGAAATTAGTAATATCAGCAAAAAATATTTGTTCAAAAATACTGCTGATTTATTGAAAAACACATAACGTCTTAATAATGTTATTTTCATCAATAAAAAATTAGTAAAAAGCATCAGACTAGCTGTTCATCTATAAATTATATAAAGATGTCGAGTCAATTACATCACTTACAAGTCAAAAACAACGGGGCCAATTTTTGTGCGTTTGGGTTGTCTTTGTCCAGAATAGGCTAAAAAGTATTAAAATATAATATTCATCAATAAAAAACAGTAAAATATATCAGTCTAGCCGTTCATCTAAATATACGTTTATATAAAAGTCGTGTTAGTTATTTTACACCTTATTTTAATACACGGTTACATAATCTGATGGGAATCTAAATAAAAAATATACCAATTAGAATGATTTTTTTTAAATTATTTCTTTGTTAGAAGTTTTTTTGCACACCTTACTCATCACTTACGAAGTTTTTACAAAATGCGGAGCAATATGTCATCCTGACAGTCCTATTCTTATTTGGAACGCATAGTAGGTGTCTAACACTCAAGGATCTATTATTTGAATTACTCACTCAAAGGAATCGGTTGCCGAAAGGGCTTCATTTTAACATTCGTAAGTCGATTTACCCGCACCAAGCCGTGCGATAAGAGCGTGCCATGAATAATAAAATGTAACTCCGTAATCCACCTTTTGAAGATCCAGAAAAAGGTCTGTTGAAAAGAAATTTGTTAGAGAAAATTGTTGCGCATAGTTCTTTTGAAACTGGTAATCAATCTTCGAGTACATCTTCATTCATAATAAGGGCAAGAACTTTTTAGATGTGACGATAATTTTTTTGACTTGCAGTACAAGGCTTAATTGACAATATGGCTGAATATAAATTGTGACAATTCAAAACAATGATAGCCTTTATAAAAGGTTGTATGAAGTTCCTCCCTGTGTTGGTCCCGGGCTCCTTTGAAGAATAGGCCAGCTGCTGTTCTGCCAAGCAGGTCGTAAAAGGCGACCGATTTGCTATGCAAGGCACTATTATCGTGGCTGATGGTAGAGTTCTGCATTTTTTCGCCCGAGTCTGGTACTACCGCCTTACCTATTCCTGTCGCAATAGCGTCAGTGCTAATCACTGTCGTGTTCCGAATTGGAGGGTAAGGTTTCCGGGAAACTTATTCATTTGGTATGAGACAAGATAGTAACGCACCATTAACATCTTTGGTGTCTACAGGCGAAGGTTGATTCTTTGCATCAGAAGACTCATCTGCTTGTTTGCTATCTTATGATAAAAAAATAAACATACTTCTCATTATTCATTCTTAACAAGCTATTATTAAATCTAACCTATTCTGATACCTATTATATGGAAAAGTCGAAATCATGCGCTAAAAGTTAATCTATACTAATATTATAAAATTGTAGAGTTTGTTTGTTTGTTTGTTTGGTCGTACGCGCTAATCTCGAAAACTGCTGAACCGATTCGAATAATTATTTTTGAGTTGGATAACTTGTTTATTGATGAAGATTATAGGTCATGTAACATCACGCTACGACCGACAGGATCGGAGTATCTACGAAAAATGTGATTTTTTTTCTTTTGAGAGCTTTCTTGACGTGCGCTGCGTTAACGGTTAGAGTTACGCAAAAATCACATTTATGATCGATCGAATTGTCCATCTTAAAAAGTCGCAGAGCAGGCTACCGCTTTACCTCACTACCACGCATCCTCCCCATGCACGCACGCTTCACGCGGTGCTTGATAATAATATTATATCTTAAAACTGTGATATCGCCTAAATTATTGGATGAAATCAAATGAAGCAGAGGGCGATTTCATTCAAAATTAAATATTTGTGATGAATAACTAATTTAATAAGATAAAGATTAATATCACGTTTATTAAAACACCGTCGCAAATATTGCATTATTTTGGAACAATTTTGATTACCATAAAAAGGGTTATAAAATGTGAATGAAAATATCCGATGCCAAGTAGTTTTTATCGGGGTATCGGTAGTCGGCAGGGAGGGGGGCAACCGTAACATTTTAAGACTATATTTTTATGTTATTATATTTTTATCTACAACAGTAGATAGTTAGCAGAGAGGTAAAAAAATGCAGGGAAGGGCAGCTGCCCTTCCCCATATCATTTCCCTTTCCCTTCCCCATATCATTCAAAAGTAGTGTTTACCTAAACGATTCTCCCTAAGATGTGGGAAATTATAATTTACAATTATTGTACTAATGACTATAACTATGGATAAAAAATATGTAAAACATAAGAATGTCAATGACAAAATCATGTCAAATAAAATAAAATTTTAAATGTAGAATAGATTTATTTACCAATAATCGAATTAACGTAATGGACTTAAATATGTATGTATATATATATATATATATATATATATATATATATATATATATATATATATATATATATATATATATATATATATATATATATATATATATATATATATAATTAACATTTTGTAAATATCAAATTATAATACAAATATTTCCAAAAAAATTAAAAAGGATTACATAATATAAAACTAATAATCAAAATGTCGAATTTGAATTGATTAAACTAAATTATGTTGAAATTAATAACCAACAGCTAAAAACACGTCCTTACTTAAGGCGAGGCATCGCGACAAACGGAAAAAAACTGGTTTGTTAAATCACGTTTTTTTGTATTGATTGTTAAATAACAATTTTACAAAAATTACACGATATACCAGATGATATTATCTAAACAATGTGCTAACTCATTACATGATAGAATGTACTTTACTCGATCATATGAAATTCCGAAAACAGGCTAAAAAATCTCTAAAACAAATAATTTGTTAATAATATATCTAATCTTCCACATGATTTTATATGGTGATATTTAGTTGTAAATACAAAAAAGAATATGCTAAATTTTAGTTTTCAGCTGAAGTCCTATATTTATTTATCCGAAAATTAACACGTTTCTCAGCGGTTTCAGAACATACCGCGCCACCCATTTTCTATAGAATTGACGCGCGTCGAAATACCTCGCCTTAACGCACGTGTCAATGTGAAACCTAATCCTCAGGAGAAACGAATACCATTTCAATCATCAAGAGATAAAGGGTAGGTAATACTATCCAAAAATATTCTGTCACTTATCCCAAATAATCTTAGGCCAAAAATTTAAGGAAAATATTTCTTCATATTATAACAAGTGTGACTTATGTTTCAACTTATTTTATTGAAAGGTTCCCAGCAGATAGTTTAACGCATAGAAAAGGATTCATAAAACCCTTTCATTTCGAGGATATCATTTTCAACTTAAATTTTATATTTATTCGCCCGACCGACTCGACCAACTGAGTGGTTAGTGATCCCGACTACACAATCGATGGGTCCCGGGATTGATTCCCGGTAGAGACAGGCTGTCATGGGTGGGGGGAAAGAATAGAGTATAATTCAGTTTAAATAGTGTAATAATATAATTATTAATATATAGTAGATACCAATAGCCACTGTCAATGTCAGTTTCAAATATAGAAAGTAGCAAGCAGAGGGATAAACTGTCGTACTAATGGTGTTCGATATATATAACGATACCACCGCCTTACCTATTCCTGCCGCAATAGCGTCAGTGCTTGACGCTGTCGTGTTCCGGTTTGGAGGGTAAGGTAGCCGGTAAACTTATGCATGTGGCATTAGACCTCGCCACAAGATAGCAACGCACCATTAACATCTTTGGTGTCTATAGGCGATGGTTGACTCTTTCCATCAGGACACCCATCTGCTTGTGTGCTATCTTATGATATAAAAAAAAAATACATGAATGTAATTACATGTATGTAAAATTACATGTATGTACAATAATAAACGGAAAATAAAAACGTAAACGGAAAAGAAAAAAACGGAAAACGATGATGAAGACCACGGCGCAAGCTGGCGGGTAGTGGCGGCGACAGTTGACTCGGCACTGACGTTCTAGGCTCTAGCCCAGTAGTTCATGCTCCAAGGGGCCCAACCACTCCTTGTGTGGTCTCAGCTGCCACGTTCTCCTCGTGTTGGTTCCGGACTCCTTTGAAGAATAGGCCAACTGCCGATCTGCCAGCCAGGTCGTAAAAGGCGACCGTGCGAGGTGGTCTGTGCGAGTCACTACCATCGTGACAACTAGGTGGCAGAGTTCTGCATTGTCTCGCCCGGGTTTGGTATCATCGCCTTGCCTATTTCTGCCGTGATAGCGTCAGTGCTAGTCACTGTCGTGTTCCTGTTTGGAGGGTAAGGTAGCCGGTAAACGTACATAGCATTAGACCTCGCCACAAGATAGCAGCGCACCATTAACATCTTTGGTGTCTATAGGCGATGGTTGACTATTTTCATCATGAGACCCATCTGCTTGTTTGCTTTTCATACTAATATTATAAATAGGAAAGTGTATGTTTGTTTGTCCATCTTTCACGGCAATAATTTGCTTACTTTGGAGTTTGTTCAGTTTGTGTAATTACGCTCCAGTAGTCCAGTAAATATTTTTATTACTTTTATTTACAACAATAAATAAACAAAGGAGACTGATACCGTTGCATACAAACTTGGGCCCCCTTGTAATAAGATGAATATTATGTTAATTAATAGCTAGTTTAACGTTATATAAATACTGAAAATTTTACAGATTTTAGCAATCTGAGAACAGAGATATAAGATATTCACTAGAAGTAAGGTTATGGTACTATGGTATAGTTTAACTCAATGTAACCGTTATACTATTATATAAACAACTGATACTTGTAATACAGGCAACTATGCTTCATGTTTATAAATTGACACAATACTAAAACACAGATTTTTGGAAAACACAAATTAAAGAATGCCTCTCTGTAGGTAGTACGTAAAATAGCGAAGAGTGAATTCCGCGACTTGCGGGCAAAAATACTTCGTTTGCGAGTGCGACTCTTGCGAGCCGTCAGTGATGTCAGTTGTAATTGTCAATTTTAGCTGTATTAAATCCACAGACACTAAATCGTATTAAGTTTGAAGTATCGTAATCAATCGATTATATAAATTGTATCGATTATATTTTTTCTTTTTATATTATAAATGGTTTGTAAAATAATGATAGTACTTACTGTTGATTATACTAAATATTAATCAAAAATATACTTTTACATATATTTATGAGCTTATATTTCGATTAAAATTATTTACACAAATCGATTATAATTTTATCGATTATACAATTATAGTACCACGAACGTATTTTCGTGATTTCTTTTTTCTCAGAAAGCGGATTAAGCTCATATTTTGAACTTTGAAATAGAAAAATAGTATCATTTTTTTGAACCATACTTCAACCCTTTACATTTGGGCCCAAAAATCCCCCTCTCCTTTGTTTATTCATTATTTATCACTGAAACAGATGTCTTAGATGCTAAAATTTTTGTTTATGTATGTGTGCCCATAAATTTATTAAGTTACACCGTACACGCCATAGCAACATATAAATAGTCTGTAACTTAAACTAAGATATCTTTGTATATGTCAGTTATCAGCTTCGACCAAAGTGAAATAAATGGACGGGCCTTGCCCCTTACAAACGCGTAAAGAATTTATTATAAAACGAGTCAAAAATTTATTATAAAAAGGGATAGCTAATATAATACTTTCATGAGAAAAAAGGATCGCCTATGTTTATTTGTTGTTTCGTATGCCGTGTATTAATTTTTAAGTTCAGATGTTGGCATTAGTCAAGCTTTGCCGGACAAAGCATCTTATCCATGTTGCACTTAATACGTGAGCAGATTTCTGTCCCGCAACGTTACAATAGTAAAAATGGCAATTTACAAAAGATGTTAATTAAAATCATTCAAATTTATGATAAAATATAGTGATAAAATGTGACTCCTGAACTTTGTTTTGATTTTTAGTAGTGTTTTTACACGTTGGAAATTCATATGAGGGCATGTTTTTACTAATGTTTAGACAGTATGTGTACCTACTTAAAACTGTAGATATAGTACTTCGCGCATGCACAGGAGCTAATTGCCGTCTGACACTAAGTGAGAGCCAGCGTTCACTTTAGAGTCTTCAAAATCCGCTTGCTTGGTCCTGTCCATTTATTTTACTTGTTCGAAGCTTGGTCAAAGGTTATCAGACTATGACAAGCTTACAAAGGATCAATCGTTTCATTTTATGTACGTGTTTCAAGCAAGCAAGCACGCAACACGCAAGCAAACAAACACGCTACATGAACAATTATTTGTAAGTACTATAAGAGTATAGTTCTCGACAATTTTGAATGTCTGAATTACTTCCTTTTTTGAATTGGATTAACCCATCCGTTGGTCGACTGGCTAGCAACGTTGACTACGTCGTTGATCAGTGGAGCTTGGGTTCAACACCCGACAGAGACAAGCTTGCGTGTCATGAGAATATATGTTTTTATTTCTGGATTTTTGCGTTTATCTTAACATACATAAATTATATGTTTTTATTTCTGGATTTTTGTGTTTATCTTAACACGTTTTTATTTGTGGGTTTTTGTGTTTATCTTAACATATATAAACTTATATATGTTAAGATAAACACAAAAATCCAGAAATAAAAACATCTATTCTCATGACACGCAAGCTTGTCCCTGTCCATATAGGAATACAGGAATATTCCTATATGGATGTATAGGAATCCATATAGGAATCCATAGCGAACAAACAACGTGACACGTAATTACGTGTTGTTTGTCCGCTACGGATTCCTAAGCTGCTGAACCGATTTCAATGAAATTCTGCAGATATCTACGGTTTGACCCAAATTAAAAGATAGGGTAGATTTTAATTTAATTTGAACCGTTCAAAAATATTAAAATCGGTATTTTGAAATTCGTATTCGTGAGTGTCAGAATAAAGTTTTTCGTATGTATGTAGTGTAACCCTAGTTAGGGTACCTTTTGAAAAATATACCATCTGCCATTCTGCTGGTTTGCTATTTTGCCAGTGTGTAAACACGTACGTATAGTGCACGTAGTAAGTACATGATACCACTGCTTTTCATATTCCTGCTGCAATAGCGTCAATGCTTATCGTTGATATATTTCCGTTCTGAGGTAAGGTAGCCCATGAACTTATGCAAGTGGCATTAGCGACTAGCCACACGGATAGCAACACAACATTAGCATATTTGCCTATGACCGATGGTTGTCTCTTACCACCAGGAAAGCCATCTGATTGTTTGCTGTCTAGTCATATAAAAATGATTTTATTAAGTTAATTTAAGCATATGAATACATGAAATATAAGAGAGATGTAACTATGTGAAAGGTTTTGTTAAAGTTACATATTTAAAGCTCCCGGGTGTGAATAAGCCGCCAGAACAAAGCACGAAGTAAGTCTAGCCGCTTTCTAGTCATAAATGTAAATCCTAGGCTTGGTTAGTGTAGGTTAACAATAGTTGGCACTGTTTATTTCAAAAGTTACCGTGTTAAAGCTGGGTAATATAAATTCAAAAGGCTTTAGTGAAGATGCTTAAATAGTGAAACCGGTTGACTGATTATTTATTAGCTGTTACCCGCGGCTTCGCTCGCGCATATTTACTTTAGAACTTATTTAATCTTTCTTTATAAGCTACTTTCCTTATTTTACCCTCTTAGAGATCGAATTTTGATAAACGCTTAAACATGTAATTCACTATTTTTTTGTCCTCAGTTCATACGAAATTTCATCCAAATATGTCCAGGGAATAAAAACTTTCATACAAACTTTTATCCCCTATTTCACCCCCTTCGGGGTTGAATTTTGAAAAAACCTTCCTACATTAGAAGAGAAATATTTGTGCGAAATTTCAAGTTTCTATTTTTAAGGATTGGGCCTGGGCGTTGATACATTAGTCAGTTACTTTTACTTTTTTATATATTATTTAGATTTAAACTGATATACTAAAAATAAAGTATTGATGTGAAATTAAAGTACAAGTGATTAGTCAATTATGTAAATATAATATGATTTCACTAAGTGTCGACGACGGAAAGTATAGAATAGTACACATTTTAACAGCCTAATTTACCTAGTTATGCACGCGTTCACCTTTTTGAGAAATTTGCGAGAGAAGATTTTTTTTTACAATTGAGCTTTTACGATAATACACGTTTTTAAAAAAACACATCCTCAACTAAAATTAAGAAAAATAATTTATAAAACAATCTGTTTAATCCCTTAATACTAAATTATTAAAAATAACTTTTTCAATTTCCTCATCCAACTGGCGCTTCGTCTCGTCCGTCTTTTTCCATTCTTTTATGCATTAGTTTACTCATTCCTACTTTATTTTCTTATTCCTTTCCAGTATCTACTATAAGGCGCCATCCATAAATTACGTCGCGCCTTTGTAACATGTGAAGAAGAATATAGCTCATATTAATAAACGTTATTTACTATTTATCTTTGTAAATGAGAACTAGTTGCGTATTATTTTAATTGTTAAAAATTTCGCGTTTTAAATATACGAGTAAGTATATAAAAAAAGAAATATTGCTGTACAAATTACACGAAATGATCTAACTGCAAAATAAGCAAATTATTTGCTTAGGATATTGGTGTTTGTCAACAAAAAATACATGTATAAATATAAACACAGAAATTAATATTTTTGATAAATGGCAATGCATTTAATTGGCATCTTATACATCTAGGCAATTTTTGTTTCTTACTATCAGGAGAGACAACTGCATGTGTATTATCCTGACATAAGAAAACCCTAAGCCGTGTTGGTCTGGTGTCTTTGAAGAATAGATTATTTCAAGGATTTAAATATCGGTATTTTGTAGAAACGTTATTGCTCGCGACACGAAATAAAGAAAACAAGGGGAAGTGAAGAGTGGGCGTGCCGCGTGCGTCACTATTATGCGCTTTTACTCTAAATTGCCTTAGTGATACTTACCATATCATTAGGAGATAGTCGTCGTGCGAAAATCTATTATACACTGAATTATGCCGTATTGTGCCATCCTTGAATGCAGAAATGATAGTAGACAGATGATTAAAAATGGAGATATTTCATATCATTCGAAAGTACAATTTTCATTTTATTTTAATTAAATTCCTGATTTGATATAATCTCTAATGATATAATAGAAAGTCAAGCTAAAATCAGTCGTACACCTTACATATAAAGTTCATTTTAGGTTGACCTAATTTTTCTAGAAAGATATACGTAATGACAGTCATTACGTATATCGTTCTAGAAAGTTCTCTACTCAAATATGATCAACTGAAAACTACGGAAAAATCAATGCTGCCATCTATTGTAGAATAGCGAAACTATTACGATCTTAAGTTTCACTATTGTACAAATAGATGAGTCTATTTTGAATAGACTACAAAAGGACGTAAATATTCTTTTTTTTTTAGCAAAATAAAATTTATTGTAACGCAGTTTGGTATATTTTTAAATGTTCTGTTTGTATGTTTCGGATTATTGTTGTTTAAAATGAAAACGACCAATGAAAAAATGTTTGCATTAGTAGTTTATATGCAATAATGCTTATTTTATGTGTGAGTGTGGCGATCGCGGTCCTGATACAAATGTTTGTACTTGCCAATTCCGTTGTTTTCTTTATTTCGTGGCTCGCGATATGACATAACGTTAATTTCAAACATAACGTTATCCGAAAATGATACAGAATTTTTTATTATTTAATAACGTTATTCGTTACGTTCCTTTATACACTATGAATTAACGTTATGGTATATGGTATTAGGACGTTGTTTTCTAGCGCTAGTTGTCGATCCAATCACGAAACAACATGAAACGCGGCGAACCAATCACAAAACAGCATGAAACGCTATATTAAACGTTATTTAGCGTTATCAATTTCGTTCTGTTATTTGAGTAGCGATACATATAGTGTTTGAAAATAATTTTGTTAATCAAATATCGCTACAGTAATAACGTTAAGTATCGTAAAATAAGTTAAATTTTATAAGTTAAGTTATGTGATAACATTTTAAATCCTTGGATTATTTACAATTCTACCAGGCAGTTTGCAAAAGGCAAACGATTGGCAAAACATGTCACTACCACCATGTCAACGAGATGGTAGAGTTCAGCAACATCTCGCCCAGGTATGGTACCACTGCCTAACCTATTCCTGTCGCAATAGCGTCAATGCTTGTCACTGCTAAGTAAGCCGGAAAAATTATGCATGTGGTATTGCCATGGCGGGCCACATGAATAGCAATACATCCTTTTGATGTCTATAGGTGATAGTTATCTCTTCATCAGGAGAACCATCTGATTATTTACTACCTTAATTTATAATAAAACATTTAGAAATACTAAAAATGTTTTGAATTCATGTCATTATTCTTTGTAATTAATAATTGTCTCTAAAATGTAAAGTTTAATGTTTTTAGGGAGATGTTAAAACAAATTGAAAGTAAATCAGATATTTGCTGATAAACTCTGTATGTAGAGGTGAAATTTTAAGCCGTCTCCGTTTTCAAAGGCAGATTAAGCATTAATCTAAGAAAGCATTCATTGGAAGCGAAAGTTCATCATTTGACAAGGATTACGAATTGAGTATCTGTCCTGGATATATTGATCACGTTCCGTATCTTCGTATGAACATGTATCATCATGTCCAAATGTATGTTACGAATTAGGAGTTGATTGATCAGGGTAGTGACAGATGTGGGACTTTGTCTTAAGGTTGTTTTAATATTTTTGAAACAAAGTTCCTAATGGGGCGTTATGGAAGGGTTCCGTAGCCGGCAAAAAACGTCCATAACCTTAAATAAAAGTGAAAGATTTTTATGTATAGTTTACGTGATGACTAATATTATTATTGCAGTATGCTATTATTATTATTATTATATATTTACATACATCGTTTTAAATAAATCAAAGGTAATAAAATAATTTTGTAAAGTAGTTTTTTGATTTTTATCTATAAAAAAATCATAAAAACAATAATAAAAATGTATACCCGAATAATTATTTTCCTTACATCTCGAATAACAATAAATAATCACAGGGCAAATCACACTTACTGATCTAACCCCAAAGTAAGCAAATTATTTGCTTGTGTTATTGGTATATATATATATATATATATATATATATATATATATATATATATATATATATATATATATATTGGTTTAGGTATTTATGTATATATATAATATACATAAATACCTAAACCCGGAAATACAAACATCTATGCTCATCACACAAACGCTTGTCCCTGTCGGGGATCGAACCCGAGCCTATCGATTGCGTAGGCAGGGTCGCTAACCACTCGACTAACGGTGGGTCAAAATCGAACGGTAATTTGAATGACTAACTACTGAACTAGTGTGGCAGCTTAGTAAATTTCGTCCCAGAATATCGTTTTATTGTTGTGGACATTCCAAAAATTTTAATTCTGCAGCGGACTGCGTTGCTGGTTGCTAGTAGTAATAAATATGATTACTGAATTTGCCCCGAGTTTCGAAAATCGAGTTTTCGCCAGATCTCCACGTTTTGAGGTCTTAGGAACCTTTTCCGATTATTTTCACGATGACGTCAGTATGTATGTATGTACGTATGTATGTATGTATGTGTGTATGTGTGTATGTGTGTGTGTGTGTATGTGGGTATGTAAACATCTCATAACTTTTGAACAGCTGGACTGATCGAAACGCTTCTGCATTCGATTGGATTCTACTCAACTTAAATTTCCTCAAAATTTGAACCAAATCGGCTCAGGAGATTTTGAGAAATTATGAAAAAACCTCAAAAAAATTTTGGCGAAAAAGTATTTTTTTTATATAACTTCCAGATTCACGTACCAATTGAATACAAAAACTAATCAGCTCTATTCCTCAAGAAACTACGTATAATGCATAAATTGCATCAAAATCGGTTTATCTGTTTGAGAATAATCGTTGACGAAACATTTTTAAAAAAGTGTTTTTTCGACATAACTTCGAAATCTTTCAACCAATCATTATTTGGTATTCTACGATATTTCAGAACATAGAGAATAGAAAATCTACGTTGAATGCCGTTTCGAAACTCAAAATCGAATCTAATTTTCAAAAGCTACTTAGCTTTTCAAATATTAAATTACTTTGTTTTTAGCCAACTTACTTAATATTTTTGAAATAGACTGTTTATAATTTGAATTATAATTTGTATGAGTTATTATTAAAACTTGGCGCGATACTTCATGTCCGTATCCCCAATGAGGTAGGCAGAGGCACCACAAATGCACCCACGATTAGCCGCACGTTCTTGTTCCCACAATGTGATAGGTGGAAAGGCTCGTCAACTGGTCACTTATCCAATCCCGGGCAAGTTTATTTTTGTCAAAAAACTGAAAAAGCACTGTTATGAATTGCCCTACCCGAAAATCGAACTGACAGACCACTAGACCACAGAGGCGATATTATACATACAGGCTGTAAGGATAAACTGTTTCCCGCGCTCCGTACACTTTGCCGTGCTTTTTTACTTTTCTTTAAAAAAAAATTTTTTCATTGAAATACTTTCTATAGGTGAAACCAAACCACTGGTTTCAAGCATAACGGTGTTTACACTAACAGCCTGTATATTATATTTTATTAAATTATACATTAAAAATGTACACTGAGAAACACAGGCACGATGAGTGAAGTTATATTTTAAAGACAGCAAAAGTTCAACGTTTAATATTAAATTACCTGTATCTACATAACATATAATTATATACTAATACGTGAAGAATATACTTTGCACTCTGGTAACGGTTTTTTTATTCAACTGCAAGACCTCTGGTATTGCAGATGTCCATGGGCGGTGGTGATCACTTACCATCAGGTGCACCTCTTGCTCGTTTGCCCCGTATCACTACATTGTACAAAAAAAGTCGCTTTCTCTGTTTGTCCCTATGTCCCTATGTCACTATGTCTCTATGTCCCTATGTATGCTTAAATCTCTAAAACTACGTAACGGATTTTGATGCGTTTTTTTAAATAGATAGATTGATTCTTGAGGAAGATTTTAGTATTGTTACGAATAATCTAGAAGCATGTAGAGTTGGAACGTGCGCGCGCTAACTTTCTAGAAATAAAGGAAAGAGATAGCTACTCCTATTGACAAATAAATAGTTGACCTGGGCTATGCCATAATGGACTCTGTGGGATATGGCATAAGGTTAAAAATAGCGTGTACTAGGATTTATGACTCATAACATGTTTACGATAAGAAGTGATTCATTGTTTCCCGATACATTTAGATTTTTCTGGATCCAGCTAGGACTTTCCCATGCCTATAAACACAACGGTGTTGACAAACACAAGGCAGTTTTATCAAGCGATCGAGATCGATACATCCAGTGACTAGTGCGAAGCGAGAAGTATTTTATTGTGTAGTGTGCAAGTGACTATTGTGTAAAGTGTATTTTAGTATTACGTTGTGTTGTGTTGTGTAAATACACGGATTTAATATAAGTGGCGTTTTCTTACAATTGCGAACCCGAGTACGTAACAACTGGTGTCGGAAGTGAAATTGTGAAATGCCACTTATTCCGAAGGAAGGTGTTACCACCAGGTCTCAATCTGAGACACAGAGGGTCTCAGAGGACACTGAGATGCGTGCAGGTGAGGAACCCGTAAGTGTTGCCAGCACGTCGTTAGCATCGAGCTCAGCCCCTGCTGATCTTTCTGTCATACTGGCAGCTATTCAGCAACAGCGACAGGAACAGCAACAGCAACAACAAAAACTGCAAGAACAATTTCAGCAACAATTTCAGCAACATCAACAGCTACAAGAAGAGCGACAACTAACGCTACGGGAACAGATCAAGGAACATTTAACTGGTTTTGATGATAAATTGTCAGTTATCTTGGCGCAGCAAGACCAGTTAAAAAGCGATGTGGTCCTCGTCAAGCGCGACATGAAGAGTGTTGAGAAGAGGGTTGACCACTTGGAGGCCAGCTGCGACAAAATAAGTGAAAACGTGGACCAACTGGAAAAGGAGGTCATGAAAATGAAGATCACGAGAGTTAAGTCGGGTGCTGCCATTACAAGCTGCTCTCACCAGGTGGGTCCTCGGGTAAAGGTACCCACTTATGACGGAAAGGTACCCACTTTGAAATAGCAGCGAAGGCCAGTGGTTGGACAGACGAACATTGCTTAACAGCTCTAAGTACGGCGTTGCGGGGACAGGCGCTCTCTGTGTTGGATACAATGCCTAAAGAATATCAGTTTGCTGATTTCATGGAGGCATTGGAAGCTCGCTACGGTGAGCGTCACTTGGAGCATGTGTTCCGTGCCCAATTAAAGGTTCGTGTACAGCGGAGCGGCGAGGGACTTCAACAATGGGC
Organism: Apodemia mormo; assembly: GCA_036924255.1. Taxonomy (NCBI): domain Eukaryota; kingdom Metazoa; phylum Arthropoda; class Insecta; order Lepidoptera; family Riodinidae; genus Apodemia; species Apodemia mormo. Next base: position 39,920,161 of record JAUPFN010000005.1, on the reverse strand, counting down.
TGCGGAAATTGAGAAGCTTGTGAGGAAGGCGTATCCTTCAGCCGACGCTCACACAGTGAATAACATTATCGTCCAGGCGTTTATTGATGGAATTAGAGACCTGGAAGTGCGTGCTGCTGTTCGCCTTCAGCACCACGTGACGATGAAGGAGGCTTTGGCTCATGCGTTGGAGGTAGAAGCTGTTCGCCACGTACCTCGAGCACATAAAGTTCGTGAGGTTACAGAAGTTGTGGCTCAAACAAAGGAAGTGGAACCTAGAAGACTGGGCCCCATGTGTTATGCCTGCGGGAAACGTGGGCACATTAGAGTCAACTGCCCCACCAAACCAACGGCTGCAGTTAATTGGCGACAGCAAGCGGCCGGAAGCTCAGCAGCTGAAGAGAGCAGGCAGGTCAACCAGCCTGTTCATCCAGCCCAGGGAAACGAGTAACAGCCAGGATCAAGGGGCGGGTGCTGGCTGATCGAAAAACAGCCCCAAAATTTGTCATATCCCAGGTGCGCGACGGCAACAGTTTATCCATTAAGGGACTGATTAATGGCAAGAACTGCAGCTTAACGCTGGACACTGGAGCCACACGAACTGTGGTGTGACCAGAAGTAGAAGCTCAATGAAGTCAACCTGAGATTGAGGAATTTTGGGAAAAGCAAGCTTCTGTCTGTCACAGGTCAGCCAATACCCGTCTTCGGTGAAGCATCTGTAGTGATGCAAATAGGTGACGAGTATTACACTCACGACGTCGTAGTGGCCGATATTATGGATGACTGTGTACTTGGTTTAGACTTCATGAAGAAGAATGCCTGCAAGATTAATTGCAAAACAGGAGTTTTCGTATGTGGGCTAGTAGAAATTTTCATGGATGGGGGATCAAAAGGAAAGGTAACAGTGGCTAGAAGAACCATCTTACCTTCAAGATCGAAGACATTGGTACGCGTGAAGTTACCAACCAGTTACAAGGGCCTGGGTAATAGGAGTGTGTTAATTGAAGACAATGGAGCAATTCCACACTGTATTACAGGTCGGAGTTTGGTTTGTGACAAGGGCTTGGCAGCGGTGCAGGTAGTCAACTTGAGTGACAGTGATGTGGTGCTTAAAGCAGGTGATGTTGTAGGACAAAGTGATGAAGTTATGACGTTAAGAAAACTGACATCGACAGGAAGTACAGCATCAAGAGACGTACCACAGGAACTCAAGGATTTGGTGAACAATTGCGGATACCTTACCGCGTCACAACGGCAGCAGGCTAAGGATCTACTTTCACGTTATGCCAACATTTTCTCTAAGACTGATAGAGATATAGGCAGAACATCTATAGTCAAACATAAGATTGACACTGGAAACGCGCAGACGATAAAGCAGAAAGCTAGACGTGTCCCAATAGCCAAAGAAAAGGAGGTACAGAAGATGATAGATGAAATGAGAAGGAACGGAGTTATAGAGCAATCCTCTAGTCCATGGTGCTCTCCTGTAGTGTTAGTTAAGAAGAAAGATGGGTCTACACGTTTCTGCATCGACTATCGTTGGCTCAATGTGTCACCAAAAAGGACAGTTACCCATTACCTCGGATAGATGACACTTTGGACACTCTGGCAGGCATGTCTTGGTTCTCAACTTTAGATTTAAAATCTGGGTACTGGCAGGTTGAACTTAGCCCTAATGATAAAGAGAAGACAGCATTCTCCACAGGACAAGGATTATGGCAATTTAAAGTAATGCCGTTTGGATTATGCAATGTGCCGGCGACTTTTGAAAGATTAATGGAATGTGTTCTAGCAGGACTTGTAAGCGATGCCTGCTTAGTGTATTTAGATGACGTAATACTCATAAGAAAAGATTTTCAGCATCATCTGTACCAACTGGAAAGGATTTTTAATAAAATACAGGCTGCAGGGCTAAAGTTGAACCCAAAAAAGTGTCACTTATTTCGGAAGGAAGTCAACTATCTGGGTCATGTGATATCACAAAACGGCGTACAGACAGATCCTGAAAAGGTTAGTGCAGTACAGAAGTGGCCAACACCCAGAGACAAGACCGAAGTTCGCGCATTTCTAGGACTATGCTCTTACTACAGACGTTTTGTGAAGGGATTTGCTGAAATAGCAAAACCGCTGCATAGACTCACTGAAGAAAAGAAGAGTTTCGATTGGAATGACATGTGTCAACAAGCTTTCGATGAACTTAAGAAGCGGTTGTGTGAGTCACCAATTTTGGGCTATCCTGATCGGAAAGGGGAGTTCATCGTAGACACAGATGCAAGTAACACTGCCATTGGTGGTATCTTATCACAGAAGCAAGGCGATCAAGAAGTTGTGATAGCTTACTTCAGCAAATCATTATCGCAGCCGGAACGCAACTATTGTGTTACAAGAAAAGAACTATTGACAGTAGTGAAGACTCTTCGACACTTCAAGAAGTATCTGATTGGGCGACCCTTCAAGCTGCGTACCGACCATGCTGCTTTGAAGTGGTTGTTACAATTCAAAGACCCAGAAGGCCAAGTAGCTCGCTGGATTGATCAATTGCAAGAGTTTGACTTTAACATAGAACATCGCAGTGGAAGGTCTCACTCGAATGCAGATGCATTATCACGACGACCTTGTGCGGAAGATTGTAAACATTGTGTAAGGATGGAGACGAAGGAAAGGGTCCAAGTACTGCGTGCTAAGCCTACGGATGACAGGTGGGAAACTGATGAGATGCGTAAGGCCCAGTATGAAGATACAGATTTGCGGCCTCTAATAGATTGGCTGAAACAAAACACGGGAAAACCGGAATGGCAAGAGCTGGCTCCCTTCAGCGCCATTACGAAAAGTTATTGGGCGCAGTGGGGAAGTCTTGTGTTGCAAAACGGTTTACTATTCCGCAAATGGGAAAAGCCTTCAGGAAGAGAACATCATCTACAGTTGGTCGTGCCAAGAAAACTTATCAAAGACGTACTACGTGAATTGCATGATGGGGTTTCTGGGGGACATCTTGGAGTACGACGAACATTGGTAAAGGTACGAGAGCGTTTTTACTGGTTGAATTGCCGAGAAGATGTCGAGAATTGGTGCCGAAAATGTACGTCATGCTCAGCAGTGAAAGGTCCGCAGGTGAGAAGCCGAGGCAACCTTAGACTATACAACGTGGGAGCCCCCTGGGAAAGGATAGCGATTGACGTGGCTGGGCCATTTCCTAAGACAGATAACGGAAACAAGTATTTTATGGTCGTGATGGATTACTTCACGAAATGGCCGGAAGTATTCGCAATCCCTAATCAGTAAGCCACGACGGTTGCTGAGAAATTAGTCAATGAGGTGATATGCAGATTTGGCGTTCCGCTGGAGATTCATTCAGACCAAGGCAGAAACTTTGAATCTAACGTATTCCAGGAAATGTGTAAATTATTAGGAGTGTACAAAACAAGAACTACACCTTATCACCCGCAATCTGATGGAATGGTCGAACGATTTAACCAAACTTTGGAAAGACACTTAGCCAAGCTGGTAGAAGATCACCAAAAGGACTGGGATAAATACATACCTCTGTTCTTACTGGCTTACCGAACAGCGGAACACGAAAGCATAAAAATGACGCCAGCCTATGCCAACTTCGGCAGACAGTTACGTATACCAGCAGACTTAATAACTGGAGGCCCGCCACCGAATGCAGAGATCCAATTAAGTATACCGGAACATGTTGAAGACATTCGTGACAGGTTACGCGATATACACTCGTTAATAAGTGAAAACGCATTGGAATCAAGTCAGCGGATGAAGACCAGATACGACCGAAACGCCAATAATCGAGGTTTTCAGGAAGGATGCCTTGTTTGGCTACATAATCCGGTTCGACGAAAACGAAAATCACCTAAGTTACAGCGACGTTGGGATGGGCCATACAAAGTAATCACACGGATCAATGACGTAACCTACCGAGTGCAGAAGCAACCAACAGGGACCATGAAGATTGTTCATGTTGATCGATTAGCCATCTATAATGGAAGTAATGATGTTCGGGACGAACATAACTAAGAGGGGGGTAGTGTTACGAATAATCTAGAAGCGTGTAGAGTTGGAGCGCGCGCGCGCTAACTTTCTAGAAATAAAGGAAAGAGATAGCTACTCCTATTGACAAATAAATAGTTGACCTGGGCTATGCCATAATCGACTTTGTGGGATATGGCATAAGGTTGAAAATAGCGTGTACTAGGATTTATGACTCATAACATGTTGACGATAAGAAGTGATTCATTGTTTCCCGATACATTTAGATTTTTCTGGATCCAGCTAGGGCTTTCCCCTGCCTATAAATACAACGGTGTTGACAAACACAAGGCAGTTTTATCAAGCGATCGAGATCGATACATCCGGTGACTAGTGCGAAGCGAGAAGTGTTTTATTGTGTAGTGTTCTAAGTTCAGTGATAGTACAGCAAGTGACTATTGTGTGAAGTGTATTTTAGTATTACGTTGTGTTGTGTTGTGTAAATACACGGATTTAATATAAGTGGTGTTTATCTTACAATTGCGAACCCGAGTACGTAACAGTATGTAAACCTTTCCGATATTCCTATGGAAACAAAAGCTACGCGGGTGAAACCGCGGGCAGGTCGCTAGTTCTATATTAAAAAAAAATTCTTAAAAAACTCTTAAAAAACACTAGCTCAGCGGAAGAGCGTCCCGGCTTTAGGGAAATGGTCGCAGGTTCAAATCCCGCGTGTCGATATTTTTCTTTGCTGTTTTTAAGGTTTTTCCAGATTCCCAAGCACGGGGTGAGTGCTATAACACAAAAATAATTAAAAAAATTTCTAACAATGTACTTTTTAAGACAATTGCGCGAACGGTGGAGTATGAAATTTGGTTCGATTAAAGTTTTCAGTGCAGAGGAGTACAGGAACATAAAGCCGCGTCCGTACACTTGCGGCTTGCCGCAAACTCCAAACCTCTATAAACGTTTGGCTTGACTTTGGGAAACAAACTACACCATCCACACACTTGCGAGTGAGTTTGTATGTTTTGAAGAGTCAAGCATGGCGGGCGACGAAGTTGTATCGGCGGTAGCATTTGGCTTATTTAGTTTATTTTACATTCTACACTCTTTATCGTCGACACTTGGTGAACCTCCATTCATACAATATTTTATATCAAAAACACTTGTATTGTTTCACAATTTTTTTATTTATTTATTTTAAATTCTTTATAGCACAAAAATGGTACAAAGGCGTTAATTAATGCTATTAAGCGTTTTCTCACAGTTTACCTTTCGTGATGCTGAAAGAAAAAGCTTGGGTACTGAATAATAAATTAATTACGAGCTATCAATAAAAATAAATACTACAAACTGAATTATCATAACTAACCTATTAATTATTAAGAATATTTTACAACAAAGCGTATAAGAATTATGAGTACATTAATTTAAATACTACATACAATCTATACTATTATTAAAAATAGGTTGACCACTTACATAGCGAAAAATATACATAAAACGATACTCAATAGTTAAAATAGAAATATGCTCATAATATTTACATACAATTGTTGATAACTTAAGCCATATTATGTGAATGATTAACATAATATGACTTAAGTTATTTTTATTACAAAAATTAGTAAAATGCTTTCTAAAGGTGACGGATAAGAATTTACTTCTTAGTTTTCAATTTATTTACTGGCTTATTCAATTATGTGCTAAGGCGACTCTATGCATTGGCTACATTTTATCCTTGTCATCAGTATGGTTCAATGAAATTCATGTTTTTTTATCTTTATATATCAAACAATTAGATGGACCTCCTTGTGGTAAACGAAACCATCGCCTATAGGTAATAAAATATGTTAATAGTGCGTTGCTATCCATGTAGTGGGATGGATATGTCACATGCATAATAAATCTATCGGCAAACTTACTCTCCAAACCAAAACACGACTATGAGAAGAATTTATGCTATTGCAGCAGGAATAGGTAAGGCGGTAATACTAAATAGCCGGGCTACACGTTGCGGAAATCTGTTATCTAGTAGTTACAATGATAGTGGCACGAATACTAATAATCGCTTGCCATTTTATGAGGCATACATATTAAAAACATATTTATTACTACTAGCAACCAGCCACGCAGTCCGCTGCATAATAAAAATTTTTTGGAATATCCACGAGAATAATACGATATTCTGAGATGAAAATTACTAAGCTACCACACTAGTTTAGTAGTTAGTCATTCAAATCACAGGTCAAGAGCTGTTACAGTTGGGGGAATCCTAGACGATGGTTGTTTCTATGGACCATGGTTGCCTCTTTCCATCAAAAAAGCCATTTACTTGTTTGGTATTTCATGATATAAAACACCCTATTCTTTCTTAATACAAACATGGGGTGTTTTATATCATACACATATTCTCCAATTTGAGTTTAGTGTTAGGAAAGTAAAATTACAGGTTATGGGGTGTCAGATTCTAATTCCAGGTAGGAGTTAGTCTGTGTCGAAATATCTCAGTTTCTACTCGTACTATAAGGTGACGATTTACCATCACCTCATGCCTGAATAACTTCAACTTTTCATGAGTGTCGTTGAGGGTTATAATTCTTAAAACAAGTAACTAGCGACGTTTACAAATTATGTATTGAGCATAACTGTCTTCCTCGCCCCACAAAAACAAGCGGGACGTAATGAACTTGAGTGTTCAATGACAATCAGTGTCATGGCTTATTTTCCAAAGGAGGATTTCCTCGGAACAACACGGAAAGCTAGTAATAGTTCTGCCTGGTAACATAAAAGAGTTTAAAATGTATTCATTGGACCAGCCAAGATGGTTTGTTGAGGTTTGGCAATCGTGTGGACGCGACATAATATTTTTAAATATTATATATTAGAAATACAGAATAAACATTACACACACTACATTCATGTGACATACATGACAATATATTATTTTCTTTGCGATTAGTCTGTTGTCAAAAGTGATTGAAATTTTATTGTTAGTTTATAGTTAAACTAGCTGACCCGCGCAGCTTCGCCGGGAGTATATTAATAAGTCATCCAATTAGCATTTAATAAAAATTTCATCCCCTATTTCAGGGACTGATTTTTGAAAAAAAATTAGCCTATGTTTGACCCCGGATCTATCAACTATATCCATACCAAATTTCATGAAAATCAGTCCAGCGTTTTAGCCGTGAAAGCGTAACAGACAGATAGACAGACAGACTTTCGCATTTATAATATTAGTATAGATTTCAACCACATGCGATCGCTAGTGTATAATGCATATTATACACTATTTATTTAATATTAATATATTTAAAGTAAACATTTTATACCCTTTTTACGACAACAAACAAACGAAGTATGAAATTTGATACAACTAAAGCTGACATAGTAAAGGAGTGAGAAAGAAAAATCCAAAAAACAAGGAGTCAAGAAATAAGAAAAAAAAACAAAACTGACAGATGCACTACACCAAGCATTAAAACTTAAATTAGGCTGTGCCGGTCATATAGCGAGATACAAAGACCAGCGATGGACTCTCAAGAGCACAAAATGGACTGGCCCACAAGGAAGAAGAAATGTCGGCAGTCCACAAAAACGATGGGCGGATGAGACGATTGCATTTATCATTTTCAACTAATCTTTTTGTTTGAAAATGATAAATGCAAGTACGAATGACCTCTGATCTTCATGAATATGCAAATAGAAGAATAAAAACAATAAACCAGAATTGAGTTGTAAATGGAGTCGACCGTATTCTAATTGAATGGAAGATATGAAAAGACCCTAATTTGACTGCCGAAGTTCGTGTTGACTCTTTGAAATTTAAACTTCATCTCAAATTAAATCTTAAATAATAAATAAGTTGTATAAAAGTCAACTCATTAATTTGATAAAATAGCTAGTATTGCCACTTATTGCTTGTGATAAAGCTATCAGTTGCTCGCGACCTCACCCACGTACGTAAAAAAATCTTTAAAAAAAAAAAAAAACCGACGAAAAATTTTGTGTGGTTATTTATTAAAATCAGTGAGTGTGCAATCAATCATCTCTCTTTTTTTTAGTTGAAACTAGTTTATCACACACTTGTACTTTTATTTCACTATTATACATCTATGTTTGTTTTCCTAATCTCATATACCTAATATCTTTTTAACAAAAAAATAAACCAACGAAAAATTTTGTGTGGTTATTTATTAAAATCAGTGAGTGTACAATCAATCATCTCTCTTTTTTTTTAGTTGAAACTAGTTTATCACACACTTGTACTTTTATTTCACTATTATACATCTATGTTTGTTTTCCTAATCTCATATACCTAATATCTTTTTAACAAAAAAATAAACCAACGAAAAATTTTGTGTGGTTATTTATTAAAATCAGTGAGTGTACAATCAATCATCTCTCTTTTTTTTTAGTTGAAACTAGTTTATCACACACTTGTACTTTTATTTCACTATTATACATCTATGTTTGTTTTCCTAATCTCATATACCTAATATCTTTTTAACAAAAAAATAAACCAACGAAAAATTTTGTGTGGTTATTTATTAAAATCAGTGAGTGTACAATCAATCATTCTCTTTTTTTAGTTGAAACTAGTTTATCACACACTTGTACTTTTATTTCACTATTACTATATACTAAATTATTTAATTTTATCGACCGGTTTCGCTTTTTAAAGCATCTTCAGGACGTAATATTCTTTACTCCTTACTTAGTGAAATAAAAGTACAGGTGTGTGATAAACTAGTTTTAACTAAAAATAATGGAATTTCACCAAGTACCGAGTTGAAAGTGTAAAATCAATCATCTCTCGTTTTCGTACCGTAATATTTGGAATTGAACAAAATTGGATAACCCTCGAAGTACACCCCTTCCAATAAAAGAATTATTAAAATCAGACTACTCTGTAAAAAGTTATGCGTGGTCAAATAAAAAACGTATTGAGAACCTCTTCCGTTTTTTTGTCGGTTGAAAATATGGCTTAGTTTTTAACGAATTTCCCAAAAAGGAGAACATGCTTTATGCGAACGTTTAGGTACCTCGCATACTAGAAGGTTGTGGCCACGATCAGGACTGGTCGTGGTCGTGGTTGCAACGTTGGTCGCAGAAGTTACGGTTGGGATACGGCCAAGTTTTACGGCCACGGACATAACTGATCGTAAAACTGATATTTGTCAAGCTGCTGCAGTTGTTCTGAGCTCAAATAGCATAAGACAAATTGTGTGCCTGTACTTAATGTGGAAAAGACGTAATAAGTTGCAGAACGATACGAAGTGTGTTTACTCACAAACTGTACGAAGGCACCAAGAATGGTTGGCGCGGCCGGGCCTCATTTGCGGTCGCAGACCTAGTGCGCGAGCGTTCATACCAAACTATACTTAAGTTGGTTGCAACGACCAGTCGTGCCGGCTCGGTGTACGGCGAGTTGGCCGTCGTGGCCAAGTGCGCGACGTTCATACTGTTTTTTTAGTTAATCTGGTCGTTGCGGCCACTGATCGTGGTCGTGGTCGTCTAGTGCGCGTGGTGCCTTATATGTACATATGAAATGAGAAATCAAAAGTATTTTATTCAATAAAAATTTTTACAAGTTATTTTGACTTAACACGTCAAAATAACTTGTAAAAAGTTTTATTTACATTTTTAACTACTACCGGATTAAAAACGCGGCTGTTTGAGCATATTTTGAGCATATTTCCTGTTTATATATGAATGAATTTGCAAATATATTTTTTGTTTTTGTAATATTATTTCCTTCATATATAAAATAATATGCAAAATGATGTTTTATTTGGAATCGTACTCATGCTTCCTACTCGATGTCATACAAATTTGGCAAATATCTGATTCAAGATTTCGGAGATACTGTTGGTTGGAAGTCAGTATTTGGAGTTCGCTTAGATCTTTCCAACTACGCAACGGATTTTAATGCAGATTTAATCAATAGACACAGTGATTCGAGAGGAAAGCTTATATTATGTATTAGACAATCTTAAAGTAGCAAAAGTTATAAATACTTTAACTTATAAAGCTCTCTATTTGAAACAGCGAAAATTGGGGAAAAAATAGTGTAATAATTTGTCCGTGATTTGCAAACAAATAAGAAAGGCACAAACAAAGTAAAACATCCTTAAAGTGTTCTACTTAGGGATTCAAAGATCGGCTTTCAGTTTCGCAGAGCGGATGTGATCATTTTTCATCTTTTGTAAACGGAATTTCAAGTTATTTGCACAAAATAAATCCAACTTCGTGTCATTGCTAACAGTTTGTCATTAAAATTAGAATGGAAAACTATGTACTAGATATTACCTGTGACTGTTACGTGCCCCAAAAACATTGATACATATCCAAATTCAATAAACATCTCATCTGCCAAATTGCTGTACAGTTGTTTTTAAATTATTGGTGACTTCAACATGCAATTAAAAGAAATAAATGATTTATGTGCCAAATTGCTGTACAGTTGTTTTTAAATTGCTGGTGGATCAGATACATAACTAAAACCACGAATTAAATGGACACGCCTTTCAAGACAATTGCTTAGTTTGCAAGTGTAGCTTATATTTATACGCAGAAATGCAGAGATATACTACTTACCGGTGAAATAAAATAACTTTAAGGGTAATTTTAAACGTTGTCAACTCATTCGATACGATAAAACAGTAGAAGCTGTTATATTTCTATTTTTTCACGATATAATATATTTACAAATGTATATGACATTTTTGACAGTTATATGAGTGTTTGCTCAGTTGCGTGGCGACACTTTTCCTTCCCAATGGCGTGTCTATTAGTATTTATATGGTCTGTGACTAAAACAAATAAACATTTTTTCTGCCAAACTGCTGTACAGTTTTTAAACAGAACATATAATAATTTTCACGCTACATAATGACCGTCTAGAAGCTAGATAAATATGGAAGTATTCTTTTTTTAATTTATTAGTATTTTTTATGGCCACGTAGTAGACCTTCTGTACTCATATAGGCTTTAAAACAGTTGTGTAATTTAAAAAAATAGAAAATAAAATATACTGGCTGAACCAGAACCAATGATCTTTTTTTGCTAAATCTTAATATACTATCCAAAAATCTTGGTCTCTTAAATTCTTCAGATCTAAAATTAAACCAAGTTTTGACCCCATTTTTTCTATTAATACCAAATAAATTCTACTTGTCTGAAGAATATAAAAAACGGAGCCTAATAACCCTCTATATTTTATCCGTTTGTTTAAGTAAATAAATAAATAAATATTCAGGGGACATATTTCACTGACTGATCTAACCCCAAAGCAAATTATTTGCTTGTGTTATGGGTCAACGATACTAATACATATATAAATCATGGAATAAATTTAATAAACACCCAAACCAGGAAATACAAACATATATGCTCATCACACAAATGTTTGTCCCCGTCGGGGATCGAACCCGAGTCTCGTCGATCGCGTAGTCAGTGTCGCTAACCACTCAACCAACGGGGTGGTCAAACGAATAACTGTTTGGCTTTATCTCTACTATTTCTCAGTTTTTTGATTCGCAAGATATTTGCTGATCATTCTGTTCCTTACAAATAACGTTTTCAATTTATAAAAACACATCAATTACAAGTCCGTGCGCTGTAGGATGGTGTGGGTGACAGTTGCCAGTATGACGTTGTCATCTGTCAATATAACATGACTAGGGATGTGACACTGCGCAATTAATTTTTATTGGTAACGATACTTGCAGCATAAATCTAGTTTCCTTTAATATTGTTATGAAAATTGGCTTAAAAAGAAAATTATTATTTAATTGGTATTTATGATATGGAATTAATAATATAATGTATATATTTAAGGAAGGCCAAAAACATAACATTGCAAAGTTGTCTTTTTGGATGAAACGTGGCTAAAAAGGAATGCAGTAGGTAAAAGTTTGATCCACAACTGTTGTTTCATTTCTATAATTATAGACTTTTTAACAGTAAAAACTGAACTACGCTGTACTATTAACATTACTTAAGTTAGTACAGTTATCGATAATTATATACGTTTTTATTATTAAAAAAACATTGACTTCGACATCGAAAAGATCTTAACTTCCATCACTAAATACGTCTACGACGTTACGTTATACGCATAACACTTTGTTTTTCTTTCAATTTTTTTCTTTCAATTTGTTTTTATTTGTAGACTAGAATATTATGGTTGAGTTTAATTTAATTTGCTACAATTATTATTAATGATTTAAAATATTACGAATGTAGTACGATTTAAATACTTAGTCATTATTTGTGAATCGTGGCAACTTTCAAGAGTGAAACGAAACGTGACTAAAACTCGCGCCTGCACCATACAACGTACGGACTGTAGAAAATAATCTATACGTATAATAAAATCGTAGGAAAGTCATAACTGTACACTGAATATTTTATTAAAAAAAATACTTGGGGCGTGATCTATAATTGATATCGAAGCCAAAAATATAGTTTTTAGAATTTTTGTCTGTTTGTCTGTATGTATGTCTGGGGTAAACTCAAAAAGCACTGCATGGATTTACTTCAAATTTTGCATGAATATTACTGACAGGTCGGGTCAACATATAGGTTACATATTATCACACTATCTTCTACGGGGGAGGAGCAGTACGGAGTAAACGAAGTCCGCGCGGACGAAGTCGCTGGCAACAGCTAGTGATTTAATATATTACGAATTAGTACGATTGAAATACTTAGTCATTATTTGTGAATTGTGGCAACTTTCAAGAGTGAAACAAAACTTTACTGAAACTGTCACCTGCACCATGCTACAGCGTACGGACTGTAGTAAATAAAAGTATAAAAGTTAAACTAAACATTAAACTGGACTATTAAGTTGTAATACCGTTTGTAATCTCTGACCGACGATCGTAAATTTAAATTTGCTTTGTTATTATAGTAAAACAAATTACAGCTTCCGTCTTGCCCTTTTAAGCTAAGCCTGATTTCTTCTAATTTCTTGATTTGTTTCATGAAGGTTAATTGCACTACTGTCGAAAGCTGGTGTGTTTTAGAAATATTTAATTAATATCTCTAACAAAATTTGGATCCCATCAAAACACAAATGTGATTTGAGAGCCAAGTTCAATATTAGAGTTTGCGTCTCTGTCGACTTCATAGACAAAAGAATTCAGATCTATTTGAGTGTAAAGTTTTGTAAAGAAACTCGTAACATTTTGATTACAAGAACCTGCAACATCTGTACATCTGTACAAATAAATAAAATTGGAGTGTCTGTTTGTAATATTAAATAACCACTTTTTACTAAATACATAATATGGATATATACATGGTGCATATAAAAAAATAACATTTTTTTACTATTTTTGTCTGTCTGCCTGTCTGTCTGTATGTCTGTTTGTTCCGGATAATCTCTGAAATGACTGGAAAGATTTTGAGAGGACTTTAACTGATAGATAGCTTATACATAATATAATAAGGATTAACTTAGGCTAATTTTATTTTAGAAAAAATTTCACATGGACGAAGTCGCGGGAACGGCTAATTCTCAAATAAATTTATATAACAATTTATTATTTCTTGGTACTACCACAGTGTTTGTTACTTAAAAAGTAATATAAATTCTTCTCAGTGCACCAGATCCTTACTAATGTTTCTTCACAATATTACACAATACAAGTATACGTTTTCAACACGACATTTTCTAAGTCAACGTTTGATAATAAATCACCCGCGTTATTTTTCAGTACTTTCCTTGTATCGTATTTTTATCGTATTATTACAGTAACATATAAATACCAGACTGTTAGCTGCTAATGAGGTTTCTCTTCGAAAATATTCTATTAGTATTTTTTGTAACTCAACCTCGCGATTGAACTCAGTACCGTATATTTATTGTTGTATATGATTATAACATACTATATATAACATACTCGTAACTTCGTTCGCGTGACCAAAAAACATAATTTTCATTTGCTCAGTTAGGTAGAAGGTAGCCTTTATTACTATTGAATAGTGTAAATTTGTAATGGTAAAATAATTTTAAAGATTGATTTAGCAGTTTTTTAGTTTATCGTTACAAAAATATAATTTTTTTCTCTAATATTAGTATAGATATAATATGTTCTATCTACGAGACCACAAAACAGCCGAAACAGTGGAAACAAATTGCAAATTGAACATATAGTATGTTTAGTTATATAGTATAGACTTCCTATTAGGTGGAGTATCATAACGACGCGCCTCAAAGGAGTCGAGATCACACTTGATGTTTTTGCGAATTGTATCTTGTGTAGCGAGACGGAAATTAGTTTCTTTTCCATTTCCCCTGCCAATAGTGATACGAAGTTTTTGTTTCATGTTCACAGGCTTACTTGAACCATCTTACATGATATATACATACATATATTCTGATGTAATCAAAACATTGAGATATGTTTGTGAAATTGTATAATTTAATTTGACAATCTTTTTGGATTCATATTGTATTAGTAATACGTTTAGTTATCCCATTATTTTTGACAAGAAGTTATCTGCTTTTCTGCCAGGCAGATCGTAAAAGGCAAACGATTTGCCAAACATATCACTGTTATTGTGATTACTAGGTGGTAGAATCCTATTACGTCTCGCTCTGATTTAGTACCACTGCCTTCTCTGTTTCTGTCACAATTATGTTCGTGATTATCACTGTTCTATTTCGGTTTAGAGGATAAGGTACCTATTAAAATTATGCATGTATCATTTTAACCTGCTGCTTGAATGATAACGCAGTATTAACATGTTTGGTGCCTAAAGATGATGTGTTTTTTTATCAATAATGTCCGCTTTTTACTATAACCTAAAATATAGTATGTAAAATAAAACCCTGTCCGATCCGAGATATATATATATATATATATATATATATATATATATATATATATGTAGGTCAATGAATTCATAAAAAAAATATTTTATTAAAATAAAAAAAATATCGTATTTTAAAGTACTTCATTTAAGTAGCACTTATACTCTAAACTTGGGTAACTTCCCCTTAAATCAAGCAAATATTTTGTAAATTTATCTATCAATATCCATAAAATAATGATACAGATATGATTTTATTAATCTACCAAATAATGCCTTTGACTATCGGTCAAGTCCGGTTGCCAAAACCTAGTTTGATCAATTTGATCAATACATCTACTATTCTATAAAATTATTAATATATATATATATATATATATATATATATATATATATATATATATATATATATATATATATATATATTGAAATGTAGATGTATTGAAATTAACTAAAATGGTAGGCTTTTTTTACATACTGTATATAAAAATCTCGTGCCACGGTCTTTGGCGTCGCATTCCTCCCAAAAGACTCCTTCGACTTTTATAATTTTTTTGTATAGGATAGGTCTTATATTAAGCTCTGCAGCATACTTCTTACCGCTAGATGAGTAAAAATCCCTGGCTAGACAAAAAAATGGTGTGTAACTTAAATATACAGACTGACTGGTGAGTTACCTTCAATATTTAAGGAAGTAATAGTTGGCGGTCATATATGATGAGAAGAAATAACATTAAAAATAAATATTAAAATACTTCTTAGTACAGTACAGTACACCGAGAATGTTGGATACTGTGCAGATGCACGTGTCGCGTAGCGCACTATCAACACAGAATAGCGGTGAGTGGCGGCGGCGTGTCCTTGATGTCGACTAGCGCGTACTAGAGTATAGTATCCACATTTCATTTCAACGAGAATCGAGTACCGAGTACTTTAAAGAAGTACCGAAGGTAACTGATCAGCCAGTCTGTATACAGCGCTATACGGGCACCCTAGCTTAAAACTGTGCTTTTAAGTAATATACGTAACGCTCCGTTCAATCTTTTTTTCGGCATTAGCGGTGTACCTTCCATGTTTTTGAAATCCACTAGTTTTGAAAATTTTTGTCTATATATCACACTTTAGCGACCTTGATGAAAATTGATATACAGTGACAATAATATTGCAAGTAATTGCGCCGGAAGATGCGGGGCTGACACCAGCCACTTGTGCATGTAATAAATTAAGCACTTTTTATATCATTTGATAGCACACAAGCAGATGTCTCTCCTGATGAAAAGAAAAACTGTCGCCTATAGACAAACAGATGATTTATTCTTCAAAGGGAGTCCGAACCAACACAGGGAAAGAATGTCAAATGGGGAACAAAAAAATAACATGAAAAAAAAAAGATTTCGACGAATTGATAACTTTCTCCTTTTTGTAGGGCGGTTAAAAAGAATTGCAATAGTAACGACCCCACAGAGACGTTGTAGAACTCTGTTGCCCACTAGCCAATCTTTCGACATCTATATGTAGAATCAGATGTTATTTTTTTTTATGTATACATTTATAAATTGTTGCTACCTCTTCTAGTTAAATATAATAACCATCGCACATAAAATCTTTGCTATTAATAATGTATTACCATCCAAGTGCAAGGATGCAATGCAAAAAACGTAAGTTTTGTGTGACGAGTTTTAAGGGACGAATGCCTACGATTTTATGGCAATTTAATAATATAAAGTAAAATTGCAACAATTGACCTCCGATCTCATATACCCCTGAAACCCTGAATGAGACCTACACCAAATTTATATAAAACCAATTTTCTTTTTTTATCGATAGGGAAGCGATTGACCCGCCTGATGGTAAGCTAAGATGCGGCCTAAGATGGAACGCGCTTCCGTAGAAGGTACCTGTTCACTCTTCTCTTGCAGAACTCTATCTTTCACTAGTCAATCTTTCGCTTTTTACAAATTACCCGTCCAGAAAGCAAATAGTCAATTCTTAATATGAAGCCCGGGCGGTCCGGGGTTCTTAAAACTTTTGGTATTTGGCATCTGGTTACATTAGAGTTTACGTAATAAATAGTAATGATTTTACTGGGTATTTTATTTATTTATAAACCAAGAATTGACAAAGGAAAATCTATTAACTATGAAATTTGATCAGTTGAACGAGGATTATGAGTTAATATCAATTCCAGACAAATTGAAATATCATGTTTTGTATTTTGTACCAACATTAATCACGATCTCCGAACATATCCTCAGTAATAGGGGTTGATTGATATGGAACACCCTTATCAATCAACCCCTCAGTCAGGGACAGACAGTCAGGGACTTTATCTTTAAAATTTAAATTAAATTGACGTGAACTAGGTTTCTGATAGAGATTAGAACCCTACATGAATATTTTTTAATAAGTAATAAATTTTTAAGCTTTAAGGATCACAGATATTCATCTCCGTATTCGGAGAGAATCGGAGAATTCGGGAGATCGTAAAAGGCAATTGGCTAAACGTGTAGTATAACCTGTTGTAGAGTTCTGCAACCTGGGTCTGCAACCTGGATATATATATATATATATATATATATATATATATATATATATATATATATATATATATATATATATATAAAATTTAAATTAAATTGACGTGAACTAGGTTTCTGATAGAGATTAGAACCCTACATGAATATTTTTTAATAAGTAATAAATTTTTAAGCTTTAAGGATCACAGATATTCATCTCCGTATTCGGAGAGAATCGGAGAATTCGGGAGATCGTAAAAGGCAATTGGCTAAACGTGTAGTATAACCTGTTGTAGAGTTCTGCAACCTGGGTCTGCAACCTGGATATATATATATATATATATATATATATATATATATATATATATATATATATATATATATATATATGCGTATGTATATACAGTCTGTAAATTTGGTATACAAACACATCTGTGTAAAATGAGGCACTTTAAACTACGATATTTACCTTATTTTAATAAAAAGAATTATTTTATTATTTTTTTTCACGATGCCATTGATCTATCTATATACCTCTTTTGGATCAGACAGGGTTTTCTTTACACCCCGTATGCCGTGTGTGTGTGACATTCATGATAACATACACAAATGTATATATTTTTATTTACGGCTTAAGTAATTTGTCAAACGGAAGCTTTTTTTAGTCTATAGTTGAATTTTTTACCAATTCCCTTATTGTTACGTGAATCAAGCCCCAGAGGGCTGCCGCTAGTTTAGTTAATTATGTCACACGCAAACTTCAACTTTGTATGATATCATCAAACTTAAACAAATAATAATAATGCACTAAAATCTAAATGAATAATTTGTTAGTATTACATATCGTGTGCGATATTTAGGTATTGCACGTACCATTACGTAATGCAAACAAATTATTTATTTACTATTGTTTATTTTACGGAGGTTTGTTTTCAATAATACAGATAGCACATTCAAATATAAACTTTAACGTCCTATCCCTTATACATTATACTTGCAGTTACTCGCGAGTTCGATCGCGTGTTCAAAAATCATTACTTCCCTTTGCAGAGTTGTGTAAAAAATAGCTCATGTCTCTCCTAGATAATGTAACTAAGATAATGTAAAAGGTGAAAGAACTTTAAAAATTGGTCAAGTAGTTTTTGAGTTAAATCGTATTAAACAAACAACAAAATAATCCAAACAAGTTTAGACATGCGAAAGTGAGTTTTTTTTATGCTTTCACAGCTAAACCACTCAACCAATTTTAGCGAAATTTGGTATACAAATAGTAAATTATCTAAAACATAAGCTATTTTTTGTTTCACAATCAACCCCTGCGGGGCTGAAAGAGGGGATGTAAAGGAGATTGATGAGGGTCTATAGAAAAGTTCGCCTTAAATGTAACGAATGTTAATAGATGCTTATATCATTGTAATACGTTATTAATTTCTTCGGAAATGTATATTATATCACGGACACCTTTTATAATGCTAAAATTCACAAAAAACCTTAAAGATTAATATTACTTAAATTCATAATTATTACATACTGTTTTAAGGCATTCACGTCGCAATATATCGTCAACATAGATATAGATAACATAGATACGTTTTGTATCGCTCATCATGAAGATTATTTGATTTTAACCATTTAATAGTTATAAAATTAAAAACCTTTGTTTACAAAATTGTACAATTTTATATTTGTTACAAAAGAAACGACTGACTTTTCTGAATTAAACTGGCTTTTGAGTGAATTTAAAGGTTAGTTTTGCAATACTCATAATGCGAAGCAGAGTGCTCTACGACCGAATTTCTTTTTCGGGACGTAAGATGTTAATTTGACTTTGAAATTAGTAAATAAAATATAATGTGTGTTAATACTGAATCATTGTAAGTGTTTTAATTTCAACAAATCTTTATTAAGGACACGCAAGAAAGGCCAATGGTAGAGTATAAATTATACAATAAAATAACACATAAAAATCCAAATCATGAAATAAAAACAATAAGCCAAAATTGAACTGACAAATTAAATTGACCGTGTCCATATTGAAGGCAGCCATAAAAAGAGCCTAATTCAATTATTCAGGTCCATATTTACGCTTTAATGATCCGAATTCACCCTGATATTAAATCCTAATGAAGTAGTAAATTAATTATAAACGAACTCTTCACGCTGAATTGGATTTATTAGAAAGCTAATGAGTAGAGAAGAAAATAAATGTTATGAGGTATTTCATATTATAAGACAGAAACCAAATGGATAGTTTTCCTTATGATGACAAAATACGTTATGCCACATCACGGAACACAGAAAACAAGCGGAAATGGGAAGTACAAACATTTGTATCAGGACCGCGATCGCCAAACTCACACATAAAATAAGCATTATTGCATATAAACCACTAATGCAAACATTGTTTCATTGGTCGTTTTCATTTTAACAACAATAATCCGAAACACACAAACAGAATATTTAAAAACATACCAAACTGTGTTACAATAAATTTTATTTTACTACAAAAAAAAAGAGTATTTACGTCCTTTTGTAGTCTATTCAAAATAGGCTCATCTGTTTGTACAATAGTGAAACTATAATCTTAATAGTTTCGCTATTCTACAATAGATATCAGAATTGATTTTTCCGTAGTTTTCAGTTGGTCATATTTGAGTAGAGAACTTTCTAGAACAATATACGTAATGACTGTCATTACGTATATATTTCTAGTAAAATTAGGTCAACCTAAAATGAACTTTATATGTATGATGTACGGCTGATTTTAGCTTGATTTTCTATTATATCGTTAGAGATTATATTAAATCAGGAATTTTATTAAAATAAAATGAAAATTGCCCTTTTGGATGATATGAAATATCTCCATTTTCAATCATCTGTATCCTGCTATCATTTCTGCATTCAAGAATGCACAATACGGCATAATTCAGTGTATATGTGAGAGCACTAGGCTCATCATCTTGTTCAGCCTCTGATCCTGGCCTCTTACCCGATCTTAGAGCCCCAGAAATGATGATAGGTGACGTTGGGCGTTTGTCCATTTTAATAAAAGTTGAATATTTCTATTGATTACACTTTTATTGCTAAAAGTAATTATTGACTGTAACTATGTAGCAGTAAGTACAATGTCCTAACACTTTGCGCGACGAAAGTAGAATGAATGCAAATAATCGACCGTCGTTCTTTTATAATGTGAACGAAGTGGGGACTGTACGCCCGCCACACAGCTGCAAGTCTTTAAAATAATAACAAAGTTGTTTTTGTACTATCTAGATAAACACATTATCAAAATGAATCAACGCGTGCACGTGTATTAACACCTGCGCGGCGACACGGCCATACTGACTGTTGGCGCGTGCCCTGCGCCAACTCTTGAGGTTTCGAGGCCTCCTGAAGTCATCGCTTTGGACTTTCTCAGGGTCTACAAAGAATACAAATAAATGTAGTAGATCAAGTGGAATTAGTTTAAAGTAGGTGATAGTTTAAATAAAGATTAATCAGGTTTTAATTGGTTAGTCAAATATAAAACTGTCGGACTGGTTTTATTTTAATCTGTGTGTGGCACAAAGTTGTCCGACAATTTTTTTTTTGTCTTGCATACACTCCACGTGTTATGCCATTGGTTTGAAGAATATTGAAGATTAGCTCATTGTAGTGCACACACTCCACGTGTCATATCACTGGTTTGAAGAGTTTTGAAGATTGTTGTGCATACACTCCACGTGTCATGTCACTTGTTTGAAGAGTTTTGAAGATTAGCTCGTCGAAGTGCATACACTCCACGTGTCATGTCACTGGTTTGAAGAGTTTTGTAGATTCTTTTTATTTTATTTTATCTTTTTTTTATCATATTTTTTTTTATTTATTATAATTTTTTAATATATTTTTTTAAATTTTTTTTGCAGTACATGTATTAAATGTGTAATGTTACGGATTTGTAAATTTGTGTAGGTGTTTGTATACTGCTAGCGATCACACTCTATGTGTGATACAAGTGACATAGAAAATCATGAACATGAAATATTTACAATAAAATGAAAAGGGCTCACCAGTTTGTGGTTAATAGGCTGAGTTAGGTGAGATGGCATCATTGGATGTTGTTGCACTGCTATCATTACATACATTTAACGGCGACACTGCCATTTGCTCCCGTGGATTAGGTGCTTTCCGCAATTGGTCGTGAGCGACTTTCCGTGGTCTTCCCCTTCCTATAACACGCTTAACGAGGTATCTGTCATTGTCTAATATCTTGCAAATTTCGTAAGGTTCGCTAAATTTTAAATCCAAAGAAGTTTGATTTCTAGGGTTGTTTTTAATCATAACGTAATCTCCACGTTTAAAGTGCTGAATTTTAGCCATTCCTTGATCGAAACGTTGTTTTGCTTTCAAAGTTAGCTCAGTTGTTCGTTTTTGAACATGTTTTTCTAGTTTTTCTATATCAACGCTATTATCATCGAAATTAATTAAGTTCAATAACTCGGATGGAACACAATGTTGACGTCGTGTTATCAAAGTTAGTGGAGAAACGCCTGTTGTTTTATGTACTGTACAATTTAATGCAAGTTGTAATCCTCCTAATGCGGTGTGCCATTCGGAAGTTTCGTAATTCCTGATCATCACTAATCCATTCTTTAAAATTGACATGACACGCTCTACCTGCCCGTTCGCTCGGCTTATTCCTGGCGATATAACGTGAATGTCAATTCCAAAATTATCACAATAATTTTTATACTCTCCCATAAATTCGCGACCACCATCGACAACGATTTGTTTTGGAGCGCCAAATAAATGAATTACTTGCTTTAAAGCTGCCAAGGTACTATGATTGCTTTTATCATTGGCGTGATACAATAGAATGTATTTGGAGAATGCGTCAATGGTTACAACTACATATTGTTGTTCAGTTGGCTTACCAAGTTTTCCCGTTACATCCATATGGAGGACCTCAAATGCCTTTGTGGGTTTTGGTATTGGATGCAACTGGGCCTGTACAGCTCCTGAAAATCCTTTTGAAGTTTTGCAAACAATGCAATTGTCTATAAATGTGCGAATGATACTGTTCATCTTATGGAACTGTTACAACTGTTAATATCTTTGTGCCTGTAATGGGATCACAAATGGATTTTTTGAGAACATCATTCTCTAAAAACATATCTTGAATAAATTTGCCGTCGTTAAGTTGGTTAATAATGGGTTTTAAATCAGGATCTCGCCTTTGTTCGACTGCCAACCATTTCAAGTCTCTAGTCATTAAATTTACATTAGCTGCAACAGAAGCAGGATTTCGACTGAAAAAGTCTGCATGTTGCAACCTATCTCCTTTCCTGTATTCAACCTCAAAGTCGAAATGTTGAAGGAACGCCCACCAACGGTGAATACGTGGAAGGAGATCCTGTTTATGCTTAGAAGCTTTAAGGGAGTTACAGTCGGTTATTAATTTGAACTTTCTACCGTACAGGTAATGACGAAAATATTTGATAGCACGTACCACTGCGAGGGTTTTAAGCTCATATGAGTGGTATCTACTTTCGGCACCAGTGGTACGCATGCTCATATAAGCAACGGCATGTTGTCGATTATTAATAATCTGAATAAGAACTGCCCCATAACCGAGAGAGCTTGCATCGGTATAGAGTTCTATGGGGGCATCTTCTTGAAATATAGTTAAAACAGGTTCAGCTGTCAAATATTTGATTATGGCATTTCGTGCTGTTTCGTGTTCATGATTCCAATTCCATGTAGCGCCCTTTTTGGTTAATCTGTAAAGAGGTATCATTAAGCGAGAAAAATTGGGTATGAATTTTCGGAAATATCCTGCAAGGCCATTGAATTGCCTGACTTGCTTAATTGTTGAAGGCATTGGTGATTTTACCAAGGCCTCAATTTTTCGAGGACTGGGGCGTACCTGACCATCCGAAATTACATTGCCCAAATATTCAACAGATTTTTTGAAAAAAGAACATTTATTTACATTAATCGAAAATCCACTCTTATGTAATGCACTTAGAACTTTTTCTAAATTTATTAAACCATCATCAAAATTTGTGCTTTTACATAATACGTCATCAATATACACCTGCGCTGTATCGCCAATAAGTCCACCTAAAGCTCTATTAATACACCGTTGGTATACAGCAGGAGCATTGCAAAGGCCAAAAGGCATTGTTAAAAATTCGTATAGACCATCTGGGGTAATAAATGCCGTTTTCTCTATTGAATCGGGCGAAACGGGTATCTGATAGAAGCCTGAAGACATATCTAAAATCGTAAAATAGCGGCTTTTTGATAGTTGATCAATCTGGTCTGCGATTAAGGGCAGAGGGTAGTCATCGCGAACAGTATTTGAATTTAGTTCACGATAGTCCACACACATACGGTCATCGCCATTTTTCTTCTTTACTAAAATAATTGGGCTTGAAAAAGGAGATTTGCTTTCTTGAATTATTTTATGATCTAACAAATCCTTTATAATATTTTTAACTTTTTCTCGCTCGACCGTATTCAAACGGTAGGGCCTACGTTCAACGAATTTATCGGGATTTTTAAGGCGAATTTCTAGTTGACCTGTATTGACGCGGCTATCAGCAAAACCTTGAGTGAACATATGTGAAAACCGATCAAGGAGTGCAAGAAGTCGTTTAATTTCCCTTTCATTTTGAAGATCACAATCCAAATTTTCGAAGGATGAGAGCGAAGTTTTTAATTGCATAATATTGGAAGCTTGAATTAATTTAGCACCACCATGTGTAACTATAACTGAAAGTCCAGTTTGTTCCAATAAGTTAGTACCTAATAATGCATCAAAAGAAAGCTCGTGATCGGGCAAGACACAAAATTCTATTTCAATAAAGACATTGTCTATGAAACAAGTGCTTCGCACAGTTTGAACGGACATAGTTGGAACCGATCCTAAGCCTTTCAAGTATGTAACAACATGTTTTCGGCGTCCCGGGATTTTAGCGGCAATAGACTCCCTCATAACGGAGCAATCGGCTCCACTGTCGAATAAAGCAGTCAGAATTAAATTGTCAATTTTGATGACCATGGTAGTTAATTTGGGTGTGCCAATATTGTTGACTTGTTTGGATGTAATATCTTTGTTCCTTTTATAGCATTTTTCTAAGTTATGCCCCTTTAACGAGCAGTATGAACATACAGGTATTACAGTCTCAGTATTAGGCTTATGACGTACATTTCGAGAAGAACTAGGTCCTGAATTTGTATTGAAGTAACAGTCCTCTAAGGAATGGCCTTGTTTTTTACACTTAGTGCAAAAAGGATAAGATTTGACGTAATGGTTTGATATGAAACGGGAGCGCTTTTGTTGAGGTTGCGAGGAATGATTTTCACTGGCCCGTTTTTTCGGTCTTATGGAAGAAACTACAGAAATCAATTCAGGCACGGAACGAGCCCTTGCATTCATCAGCTCGATCCTTAATTTTTCATCGTTTACGCTTCCAATGACAGCTTCTACTGAATCTTCTTGATTTAGCTTATCTTTTGTTACTCTTCGCCATAGAATCCATGCAGTAGAGAGAAATTCTGCTAGATCCGTATTAGGATCATATATGTGCTCTTTGAATTTAGCAATATCGCGAGAATATCGGTTTTCTGGCTCGAAAGTAGTGATTAAGTTTTCCTGTAATTCACTCCATGATTTTGTTGTAACAAGCCACTTATCAGCCCAAAGCTTTGCGCGTCCTTTCAGTAGAGAGGTGGCTTTCATCCTGACTTCATAATCCTTCAGTTTGTAGTGGTCCATTGCAATAGTCACATGCTCCCACCATTCTCTGATGCCAACACTTCCATCTGGATCGTAATTTGGTAAAAAGACATCCGTAATTTTTACCTTTGTTTCTTGTGGTGCGGTGAGTCGTTTCGTCATTTGCTTCATCATTTTCATTACCTCCATAAGAAATTTAGGTGGAACGCTTCCAGAATCAGCAGATACAGCCGAAAGCACAGATGGCTCGGCAGTGTTAGTTGTGGGTACTGCGTGAGAAGTCCCTGCTTCTGATGTGAGAGCACTAGGCTCATCATCTTGTTCAGCCTCTGATCCTGGCCTCTTACCCGATCTTAGAGCCCCAGAAATGATGATAGGTGACGTTGGGCGTTTGTCCATTTTAATAAAAGTTGAATATTTCTATTGATTACACTTTTATTGCTAAAAGTAATTATTGACTGTAACTATGTAGCAGTAAGTACAATGTCCTAACACTTTGCGCGACGAAAGTAGAATGAATGCAAATAATCGACCGTCGTTCTTTTATAATGTGAACGAAGTGGGGACTGTACGCCCGCCGCACAGCTGCAAGTCTTTAAAATAATAACAAAGTTGTTTTTGTACTATCTAGATAAACACATTATCAAAATGAATCAACGCGTGCACGTGTATTAACACCTGCGCGGCGACATATAATAGATTTTCGCACGACGATTATCTCCTAAAGATATGGTATCACTAAGGCAATTTAGAGTAAAAGCGCATAATAGTGATGCACGCGGCACGCCCACTTTTCACTTCCACTTGTTTTCTTTGTTTCATGTGCCACATACATAAGCAATTATGTTATTTTAGTATTTTTATGGTTAAATTTGCTAATCAGTTTGCAGTATGTGTGCATGTACATAATTAAGGATTTGGTGTTGACATATTTTTAGCATTTTTGGTAAATTAATGTTGACCTTAGACAATTTATTCCTTTGTCAATTCAAAAATTACTTGATATTATCCGATCCTGATGGCCAAAGGTGACTCGGCCTACTGTCTCGGTCAACACTCGAGACGAAAGTCAAGAGTAATTAGCGAGTCTATATCCTGATTCCGCTTACGCTTCCATTCATCAGTATATCAGGAAATACCCTTAGGGCGGGCTTTTAACCCACCTAATTTAATTTGTATAAATTAATTTGTATAATAAATTGATCACCGGCGGGGTGATCACGTTTTTTTTTTATATCATAAGATAGCAAACAAGCAGATGGGTCTCCTGATCGAAAGAGTCAACCATCGCCTATAGACACCAAAGATGTTAATGGTGCGTTGCTATCTTGTGGCGAGATCTAATGCCACATGCATAAGTTTACCGGCTACCTTACCCTCCAAACCGGAACACGACAGCGACAAGCACTGACGCTATTGCGGCAGGAATAGGTAAGGCGGTGGTACCAGACCCGGGCGAGACAATGCAGAACTCTACCACCTAGTATCCACGATGGTAGTGACTCGATAGCCAATCGGTCGTCTTTTACGACCTGCCTGGCAGAACGGCAGTTGGCCTATTCTACAAAGATGTCAGGACCAACACGGCGGAAACGTAATCACGTAACTCGCAATGCGAAATTATCGTGATTGTTTAGTTACACATACACACACATAACAGCCTTGTTGTTATTAGTGGTAGTCGTTGCCGCTTGATTAGTTTTGATGCTGTGACATTGCAAAAAGTGCATCTAGTGACCAGCAAGCAATTGGCGACGTTTTTGATGATTTTTCATTACGTTTAAGAGTCATCGCTGATCGCTGCCGGTTTCGCAGTAACGGTCATTTTGACCTCCAACTTTAGTTCATTTTAAAAAATGTCTGTGGTCTCACTATATTTTGGCTATATCGCCATTCTTTCTGCCTAGGGTTTTCCGTTTGCAATAGTATAAGATCTCTCTATAGAACGATTTTCACCAAGCTGATTAATTGATGAAAAATATTTTATATCCAATTACATATGTCAATAAAATTGCAAATGGGTTGCCTAAAAATTCAATCATTCAGAGTCAAAAAATTGATTAATGATTAATTTTTTAAAACATTTTACTGGTTTGGTTAACAGACAAATTCATATCAATAGAAAGTATGAAGCCTATAGCATATGCAAACGTTAGGTTGACTATTTTTTTCTCATCACAACACAATTCATAAACCAGAGCGGTACAAGTTGCTAGTATCAATTTACCTATTTATATTTGCCTTCCCAATAGTTGTGACAGGAAAAAAATAGTTAACCTACATTTCGCATTTTCTATAGGCTTCATACTTTCGATTGGTACGGAATTTATCTATTAACCAAACCAGTTAAATAAAAAAAAACAATTGTTTATTAATCATTTTATCCTGGAATGTATTTTTTTAGTCAACTCATTTGCAATATATTTATTGACATATTTTAATTGGATATCAGCCCAGTGAAGGTTTTTTTTTATTATTTCAGGATCAGGCGAGATCGTGGTCGTAAGCTAAGATGAGGCCTTAGATGGAACACGCTTCCCTAGAAAGTACCTGCTCACTCTTCTCTTGAAGATCCCCAGATTGTACTCGTCGGGGAACACAGACTCAGGAAGCATGTTCCAGTCCCTTGCGGTTCGAATGGAGAATGTCGAGTCGAACCGCTTTGTCCGAATACGTGGAACGTCCACCATATAGCGCTGCCTAGAATCTGTGTCGTTCTGTAGTGAGATCTTAGACTTTAATATACATTCTGGTATCATCAAAAAAGTTGACGAGTTAAGAGTACTTTTTTTGATGCGATGTTTGAGTGTTGACTTGAGTTTTTGAGTTAAAGACTAAAGAAAAATATTAAAGCCTCATTTTGTTCGAGAAATGGTATCTGATATCGAAGATCAAGAAAACAGTTTCTTAATTGATAAGTCAACGGATATTTCTGTAACCAAATTGTCGGGTATTGTACAATTAAATCGGCTTCGAAAGAAAATAATTTCAATTTGTTTGGGTAAGTTGAATGGGAAAACGAACAGTATTGTAAGGACTGAAAACATTGGTGATTATACTCAATTTGGATGTGTAATAGTTAATTAGTACCGGCTCTTAAAATGCCAGAGTCTGACAGGAAATAATGATTCATTGCACTTAACAATATCGCATGTTTCCGAAGAATTTATTTCTCACATCACTAAATATTTCTTTCGGGAAACCGCAATAGCGTCAATGCTTGCCATTGACGTGTTCCGGCTTGGAGGGTAAGTTAGTCGGTAGACTTATATATGTTGCATTGCCTTTCCTCCACAAGGTTAGCAACGCACCTTAATATCTTGGGTGTATATAGGCGATGGTTTATTTTTCCATTAGGAGAGCCACCTGCTGATTTGCTATATAAATATATTTAAAAAAAATAATAGAAAGGTAGCGAGAATGTAGCGGCAAGATAGCGGGAAGGTAGCGAAAACGTAGAGGGAAGGTAATGGGAAAGTAGTGGGAAGGTAACGGAAAGGTATCGGGAAGATAGTGGGAAGGTAGTGAGAAGGCGGCATGGAGGTAACTGTAAAGTAACGGGAAGTTAGCGGGTATGATAAGGGAAAGTTGGTTAAAGGTTGTGGGAAGGTTTTTTTTTATAT
Organism: Apodemia mormo; assembly: GCA_036924255.1. Taxonomy (NCBI): domain Eukaryota; kingdom Metazoa; phylum Arthropoda; class Insecta; order Lepidoptera; family Riodinidae; genus Apodemia; species Apodemia mormo. The sequence continues at coordinate 39,891,503 of JAUPFN010000005.1, read as the reverse complement.
CAACGTAGCAGACAAGCAGATGGGTCTCCTGATGGAAATACGCCTATAGACACCAAAGATGTTAATGGTGCGTTGCTATCTTGTGGCGAGGTCTCATGCCACATTCATAAGTTTACCGGCTACCTTATCTTCTAAACCGAAACACGACAGCGATATACACTAACGCTATTGCGGCAGTAATAGGTAAGGTGGTAGCACCAGACCCCGGAAGAGAAAGGCAGAACTCCACCTAGTAGCTACGATGTTAGTAACTTGCTTAGCCAATCGGTCACCTTTTACGACGTGCCTGGTAGAAGGGCAGTTGGTCTATTCTTCAAAGGAGCCTGGGACCAACACGGGGAAAAGGCAGGGAGAAGGCAGCGGGAAGGTAGGGGTAAGATAGGCGGAAGGTAGCCGGAAGGTAAGAATAAGGTATAAATGTATGTATAAGTATATGTAAGGTATAAATCTGTGCTTGAAACGGTTTCAAGTTTTCACTTCCGTCGGTAGTCCTCATGACTGTCTCCAATTTTTTTTGTTACAATATGACATACTGAGATTAGTATGAGGGGTAATTAATCGTCTCCCAAATAATCAAGAAATTTTTAAAATCCTTTCTTGACACAATATTGTCTTAATATATTTTGATAACTCACTCATATAACAAGATTGTCTTTGTATATTAGCATTGACATCATGGTCAAAAACATAAAATTATGAAGAGACCGAATTGTTGAGTATTTAGTATTGATCAAATAACAAAAAAAATGAATAAATAAGAATGGCTTTTAACACGATTATATCACGTTAAGGGTAGTATAGAAATATTACGATTATATTATTTATTTATGTCCCATTATCTTTTATATTTTTTATTAGCCAGACTTATATGGCCACGCACACGCACACGCACAGGCACACGCACACGCACACGCACACGCACACGCACACGCACACGCACACGCACACGCACACGCACACGCACACGCACACGCACACGCACACGCACACGCACACGCACACGCACACGCACACGCACACACACACACACACATTCACCATACATACATACATAAGTATAATAAAGTTATCAGTTTAAAATAAGAATGTTATAAATTAAATATTAGTACACCTATTTAATCTCGGTGTATAGCTTACTTTACGTATTAATGCTATTATACTATGCTAAGTATTTTTTGTAACGTAAAGCCGCGTTTTCACAGGGTCAGTGCACAGATCAGTATCGGCGCCGACACTGCCGCTTCATTCGTTTACATGGAGACAGTAGTCGTGGTAAACTGAGTACGGTAGCTGCACGTTTGTGAAGTCAGTCGCTTAGTTTACGAGACATTTTAGCGTCTACGCAATGCGACGTCAACCTACAACACAGCGACAGTGACTGAACCAGCGCTGACTTCCCCATTTACACAGGGTTCTTACATGGTTTTTACCACTGGCGCGGGAGGGCACGGGTGGCGGGGGGCGCCAACTGACCTCAAAATATTTATCTGCGAATATTGAAGTCAGCGCTGACTTCCCGCCGCTGTATTCAAATCAGTTTAGATTGGGTATTTTTCAGACTTCAAATCAGTTTAGATTGGGTATTTTTCGGATCAGCGCTGACTTGTCTCGAAATCGAAGTCAGTTACTGACCCTGTCTAAACCCGCATTAAGAGCGGCGTATCCTAACACAAGTGCACATGCACTTACAAGGAAACGCCAATCGACTTGTGTTAATTGTTAAAAAGTTCCTAAATAAAAATATTTGCTATTTATTTTGCGTGTGAACATGACCATTTTTCTTAAATGAGCAAATATTTTTACAAACATAGTTACATAGCGATAAATGAAATACTGTTTGAAGTTGTCAGGCGAAAACAAAATTGTTGCACGGCCGAAACTTATACTGTACCAAATATATAGCAATACTGGGTCATGTATATTTGGTACAGTATAAGCTATTCGTACCGTATTTACTGTACAAAAAACCAGTGTTGTAAGAGGTTCAAGTAGTAATAAAAACACAGAAAACTTTACAAAGATTTGATTGGGTTTACTGAGGCAATAAGCAATCGAATCATAAATCCCCCACTGCCGCAGTAAATGTTTTAACCAAAAATATCGAAAGTTGTTTGGATCCGTCACCCTACACAGGTTATTGACTGGAATCAAGTTTACGAGAGTATACCAACCAGAAGTAATCAAACATCTAGACGCCAATACTGTGTATGTTTTACAAACTACATCTATGTTTTTTGTACAAAAGAACTTAAAATGTCCTTAATCCTAGATGGTATTTAAACATGTTTTACGCATTGGACAAACGATGTTTATATTTAATGATTAAAAACATTCACAGTTGTGTTATAGACAGAAGTATTTTATAACATGGATACAGCAGGAAATAATCTATTTAAGAAACAGCATGTATTTATATGATCGTTTTAATTTTGTAAAAAAATAAATGGTCATATATTTTAACGAATGATCTCTTTCTCAATTGTGAGGGAATCCATTTTAAAATTACCTTAATACTACTTATTCGATATTGGTAAAGTAAGTTTAAAATCTGGTAAGCGATAGGCATCCCTTGGCCAATATTCACACACCGTACTAGGTGCTGGAGTACACTCTTTGAGTCCGACAAAATTGATATATTCGTGGCTCGAAGAAGTCATTTTAAAATAGAAAATAATAAATTATGTTCGGGTTTGGATTTCCCCTTGGGTTTGGAGGGGATTTCACGGTATAATCACACATTACTTTTTATACAAATCTACAGTAATAATGTAAACGAAGATGGTCGTTTATTATCCTGCTTGCTTATTGGTCATACGCTGCTGGCCAACTCGGTAAACGACGAATGTACCTATAGGGCAGTTAATGGTCACCCTTTGTGGGTACAAAAAAAAATATCATTAAAAATATTTACAAATAAAAATTTTGATACACACAACTAATAGTTTAAAGTCAAGTTTTAATATGAAGTGTATTAATTGGGAGTTGAATTTTCAAAAAAATTCAAAAATTTCGGTTGACGTAGCGGAAAGTTCTGGTTGAAATTCGACCAAAATTCTACGACTTTTTTAAATCTGACAAATGAGTTAGCAACAGTTTGTATTAGTATATAGGCTACCTTAATATTTAAACTGGAACATAATAATGACTAGAATTAACTTTGTTGTGACAGAAATGTGTAAGACTGTGTTATCAAAGCCAGATGTGAATTTGCAGAACTCTACCACGAACTCGTTATGGTTACGCTATTATGTGATTATATCGTTTGGTCGTCACGTTTCACCTTTCTTCACCTTCAACGATATTTCGAAATCGGTACAAATAAAAACTTATTTTAGGAGATACATTATTTGTGGTCAGATTGGCAAATTTGAAATTTTTATTTCAATTTTAATAATGTGATAAAACTTTCGAGGATAAACTTAAAACGTAGCCCGAAAAATTAAAATTTCTGTCTGGGGTTGGTTTGAAAATCAGAACACACAAAATTTCGCCTAGGCTTGATATTTTGACTTTATATTTTCCTGCCGATATAGCGTAAATTCATGTCACTATTGAATCAAAATTAGCGGGCTAAGGTAGCCGCTAAATTTATGCATGTGGTATTGCCATGCCTGTGATCGGATGCATGGTAATGCACCATTAACATCTTTGGTGTCTATATATCATCTCTTTGGTGTCTATATAACATCTCTTATGTTTATCTCATTCCATTAGGAGATCTATCAGTTACTGTTTGCTGTCCTATGATATATTATATAAAAACATGTTTATATTCCATTTAATAATTATTTTTTCCTTTTTAAAACCTAAAGATTCCTCTATCTTTACCTATACTCTCTACCTAAAGAGAAATATAATATGTATAAAACACTAACGTAATATGACCTTAGACAAACAGATATGGTAACCAAACAAAATACAAATATCCGGAAAATTCCACTTTGATTTGCGAACGCGCGTATAATACGGTACAGAGTAAATTATCAGAGGTAAATATTAGTCTGTATAGAACATTAATGATCCTCTATATTTACAAATAGTAAAATATATAAGTGAGGCAAATATAAGCTTATTAATTAATCGACCATCATTATTAATGTAAACGTACAAAATGGATCAAATTAATCCAATATTCAGTATTTGGGTAACACATAATGAAATTTAAGTGAAAATTATGCAAATCCCCCATGTTGGTCTGAGCTTCTTTGAAGAATAGACCAACTGTCGTTCTACCAGGCAAGTCGTAAAAGGCGACGGATTGGCTAGACGTGTTACTATCTGTCATCGTGACTACTAGGTGGTAGAGTTCCGCAACGACTCGCCCGAGTATGGTAACACCGCCTCACCAATTCCTGTCGCAATAGTGTCAATGTTTTTCATTGTTGTGTTCCAGTTTGGAGGGTAAGGTAGCCGGTAGACTTATGCATGTGGCATTGCCATTCCTCCACACGGATAGCATAATTAACATCGTTGGTGTCTATATGTGATATAAAAAACATCCGAATTAAAAAATATAACTTAAAAACAAGCAAGCTTATCTTACTTTATTAAAAACAAATTGACTCGCGAAATTTCACCCGCGAAGAGTTTTACATGTCATCCATATTGCTTATCATAGAAACTATCATCCCCTATTTCAGCTCTTTTGGGGTTGATTTTCGAAAATCAACGTATGTTTGACCCCATATCTTCAACTATCATGCCAAATTTAATTGAAATTAGTTTAGCGAATTAGCCGTGAAAGCGTTTTCCCTTTCTCTTCGGGAGAAAGGGAAAAAATAAGAGGGAAAGAGGGAAAGCGGGAAATGACGGAACTGGAGGAAAAGGGGAAAAGGGGTAATAGGGAGGCATTGGGAAAAGGGGGAATGGGGTAAAGGGAAAGGAAAATGGGATAGAAACAGGGAAAGGGGTGAAAGCTGGCGTAAGGGAAGAAAGGTAACAAAGGTGGCGTGCGCATGCTGTGCATGTACGTGTGTGTACGTGCGAATGCGTGTGCATGTGAGTGTATGTACGTATGTAAATCTTTAATACGCCTAAATCAACCTTGATAGATTTTAACTTATGAGGTGTCACTAGATTCATCTCAATCGTGAGAGTGTCATATATATTTTTTATGTCACTGCTTTAGAAGGAGGGTTTTCTTTAGAAAAGGGCCTTAAAACTATGTTTGTTTATATAATAATCACTTCATATTTAACAGTATTAAATGAGTTATTAATTGAAAAATAAATCATATTTCTTACGTAAGGATAAAAGTACAACGATCGAACGACGCTGTTGACGTAGAGTAACGTTTAATCGACGTTTAATTAAAAACAAGAAGTTTACTACCGCTCACGAATTGAATAATTAAATTCAATCTGCACTGTGCACTACGGATTAAACCAGTTTATGTTGACCCTAGTTATTTACAAATTATTGTGTGGCCTTTATACAACTTTTTCAATAAATAAATAAGTAGCGACTTTTGCATGTCATTGGCATCCCGCCTTGGGATAGAAATGCACTAGTAACATCTACAGTGTTAATAGGCGATGGATTTTTTTTTTCATTAAAAGAGTCATCTGCTTATTTGCTATCTTGGAATATAAAAAACCGGCAAAGTGCGAGTCGGACTCGCGCACGAAGGATTCCGTACCATCATAGAAAAAAAAACACGTTTATTGTATGGGGTCTATTTTTACGTGTGCATATATATATATATATATATATATATATATATATATATATATATATATATATCGCTCCATTTTATTCATTCTTCGATAGAAATATGACAATAATTCACTAGTTATATATAACGTTTTATGCACAAATACTAATTAATTTCAGCTAAGATGCAAATGGATTAATAATTATTAGAATCGCGGCAAGTGTGACACGGACTGGGCATCAGATTACTTATATGACTGGTCTTGTTCCCTCTCGAATTCAGAATGACGACACTGCTCTCCCAGTCAGGTTAGGCAACCGTACATTCAATCAATCAAGCTAGGCCATAACACATATTGGCCAACATGACGAACTAAATAAGTTGACCAATCATTCAAATATTTTATCAACGTAACCAACCAATGAACTAGAATTTCATAGACTAGCTAGTCTATGACTGTGTTTCAGGAACAAAATTAATATCGATAATCTAAATTGTTGCCAACTTAAATTCGGTGTTCCTATCCGTATATATATATATATATATATATATATATATATATATATATATATATATATATATATATATATATATATATATACATATTTATGTCTATGTCTAAGCCACATCAACTTTTTACTGTCACAGTACCTATAATACCTTTTTACCTATAGCGGTAAATTATGGTAATTACATTATCAGAACCAGTTTCTCGTTTTATATACGTAACATTGTTCCATAACTTGATTATTTAATTGTATCGTGTTAGCAATGCCATTAGGACAATATTATATTTATTATATGAACATTATACTGCCATACGACAGGTAACTTGCTTTAGCGCGATCGTAAATATTATCCTTAGCGGTTATCGTATTATATGAAGGGTAATATAAATTACACAAGCTTCCCTTGGGACGTAGGTAGCTTCCAGTAATAAGCTGTTCTATTAACTGAAAATACTCTGGTAAACACCAATTTCCTCGAGGGTAATTAGAGCCAGATGGCAAAGTGTTTTGCTTAAAATTGTTTAGAATAAGCAAAACGTTATCATATTTTAAGTCACAAAATTTACTTATAATAAATGAATTATCAAACTCTTTGCATGAAGAGAGTAATGAATGTGAAACAAGTCAGATTGGATAGTAATGTGTTCCTATCCTCTGCTTGTTCGTTAGGAATTATTTTGACTTTGAAAAAAAAACTGAAATCTTTCTCTAACATATTATAAAACTTTTATATTATAATGTTGATAGTTTTTTATACGCAATGAAGATAATCTATTCAGCTGTTTTCTCAACTCTTTTGAAACCTTGTCCTCAATTGTTGCCTGTGCTGTACTCTGCACTATTCTATCCTGCCATATAACAGACCATAAATTGATTGAGATGTTTTATTTAATATATGAATGAAATAAATGAAATGAATGAGACGAATGAGATGAAAGAAATGAATGAAACGAATGAACGAATGAAACGAATGAACCAAATGAAACAAATGAAACGGATGGAACGGATGAGATGGGTGGGGCGGATGGGACGGATGGGACAAATGGGACGAATGAGACGAATGAGATGAATTAAATTAATGATATGAGTGAGTTACGCTCTGAAAGAAATGGAACGGAGCGGGATGGAACAGATTAAAACAGATATTATGCCGATATTAAAACAGCATTAAATCGGTATTGAACCGGTTTTAAACCGATATTAAACCGGTATTATACCGGTTTTAAACCGATATTAACCCGGTACTAAATCGGTTTCAAACTGGTTTTAACCGATAATAAACCTGTTATAAACCGATATCAAAACGGTTTTAAACCGGTTATGTCTGTGCAAATATTCAGTATTAGCAAGCAACGAATACTGGAGACAAAATGTGTGAGCGTTTCGCCGGAACACCCGCAAAGTCGACATATGTCCATCGTGCCATCCTTTAGAATGTATATTCTGTTTTTTTTTATATATCATAGCAAACAAGCAGATGGGTCTCCTGATGGAAAGAGTCAACCAACGCCTATAGACACCAAAGGTGTTAATGGTGCGTTGCTATCTTGTGGCGAGGTCTAATGCCACATGCATAAGTTTACCGATCACGATCTGCGTGGCAGAACGGCAGTTGGTCTATTCTTCAAAGGAGCCCGGAACCAACACGGGGTAAACGTCTTGATAATCTGATCTTGTATTGCTCAGACAAAACCCTCGGTATCTCGGAAAATGTCACCAAAATGCATCCATTGTACGGAAGATTTTATATCTACCTGAGGTTCATGCAAGGCTCTGAAAAATCTTCCGTATAGCTCTTTGTCCTTTCACACAGGCTCTTTGTCAGCGATAAAATATTTCTGGTTTTTGACAGAAAAAGACGGGTAAGTCCTTTGATTACGAGCTATTACTTCTTTATGCACAGCACTTTCCGTTTTAGATATAAAATAATCGCAAAAGCTGCACACTTTCCAATTGTGCATGATTTTAGTAAAGTAACCGTAATAAAGTAACATAGCAATACTTAATATTCGAGCTGCCCAAACGTTATACTGAGGGGTCATCGTATAGCAGCGTAGTAGAATATAATTTTTGGCTTATTAAATACTAGCTGACCCGCCCAGCTTCGCCCGTGAGTATATGTTAATATAAGTCATCCAAATAGCTTTTAATAAAAATTTCATCCCTTTTTTTTGAAAAATTTTTTTGATTTTTGAAAAAAGCCTATATTTGACCCCAGATCTTCAACTATACCCACGCCAAATTTCATGAAAATCGGTCCAGCGGTTTAGCCGTGAAAGCGTAACAGACAGAGAGACTTTCACATTTATAATATTAGTATGGATTTAATTAATTTTTAAGATCTTTTTATTTGAAGCATTTCAGTCTTAGCATTAATCTGGAAGTTATAATTTTAAAAAAATACTGTTTTACCAAAATTTTTTTGAGGCTTTTTCAAAATGTGCTAGACCGAAGTGGAATTTTCAGTTGCAATAACTGCGTTTCGATCGAGCAAGCCGTTCAAAAGTTATGTGATGTGACATACATACACACACACATACATATTCCTGCCCCAACAGCAAAGTACTTGTCATTGTGGTATTCCGATTTGGAGCGTAAGGTAGTCGGTATGCACGTGGCACAAGATCTCGCCACAAGATAGCAAACACACGATTATTAACATCTTTGGTGTCTATAGGCGATGATTGACTCTTTCCATCACGAGACCCATGATTGTTTGCTATCTTATGAATTAAAAACACGCACACATAAACACATACAAATATACTGAAGTCATCGTGAAATAGTCGGAAACATTCCTAGAACCTCAAAACGTGGAGATCTGGCGAAAACTCGATTTTCGAAAATCCGGGCAAAGTTAACTACATACGTAGCGGGAAGTTAAAAACTACAGACTAATGCTACAGTGTATAAACGTATGATTTGGATTTCTCTGAATGTCAAAAAATAAAGACTAAATAAGGATAAAACTGTATCTTAAGTACAGGGCGCTATCGAATAAAGCGGCATATCTTTACACTTTTTACGCACAAAGCATAAATTGATTGGAATTATATTGTTATGCCACAGACAGAAATAATTGCATATAAATGTACAGGTATAAAGCTGCAATAAAACCGCTATTACTACAAAATGAAATTCAAAACGTGTACAATTTTTGTATTCAGGAAAATACGTTCTTACTCTGATAAAAACGCTTCATATTGATTTTCAGGTTGAATATAATGCAGGCAAAAATATTCTTCTAAATTTAAAAAGACCAATGCGTAGAAAAAGTGTTTCTCTAGTCTTACCATGTACCTGTCATATGCTCTATATACCTTTTGTTACTATGCTTTAATTTGCTAATGTTCGATTTATTTCAAGTATATTTTCGGACTCCTTTTCAACCGATAAAAATCAGTTTGACATATACATATTATGCAATATTGTTAGAATTGGATATTATTTGAGAAAGATGATCTTACGGTATTCACATTTCACAATCTATAGATTGGCACGAATTTATAGACAGGAAACCTGAGTTTTGCCATATTTTATATCTTATGATTTGCTCGTAACTTCGCTTACGCTAACATTTATACCATTATGACTTCTGTTTTGACGCTTTCAATCTTCGTCAAAATACTGATTTATATACCTGATTTTTGCTAAATTAGTATAGTAGTTTTATTTGTTTAGTATTTAATACTTTATTTTACACTTTTTTAAAAAGTATCTTCACGCTCGTATCCCCGAAGGGGTAGGCAGAGGTACAAGTGCACCCACGATTAGCCGAAGATACTTGGTCCCATAAACGTGATAGGTGGCAAAAGCCTATCGCCAACCGGGCACTTTCCAATCCCGGGCAACTTTGTGTTTCTCAGAAAACTGAAAAAAAAAACACTTTTTTTATGTGCTCGACTCGGAAATCGAACCCGGGATCTCATGTGGTTAACGCCAACGCTGGACCACTAGACCACAGAGGCGATACTTTTTAAAATAATTATATTGAAAGAAAGTAATAAAATATTTACTATAAAACAAAGTTATGCAGTTTTTCTTAGTTTGGTTAGTTTTTGTGATTTGATCGGCCGTGTTTGGACTTTGTAATTTTTAAATAGAGGAATAATAAAGGAATAATGAACAATTTACAAAATCCCCGCCATATTTTGCATAATACGTACTTTTTGCATTACTCTAAATTTGTCGACGAGCTTATGTTATAATTATTGTACATTTTCTGTTAATAAGTTAATTCCGTATGTTTTCATAGTTCTAGGAATTTCAGATTAATCTGCATCTTATGGAAGCTAGCTTTTTAGCTCCCTACATATCCTATAAATACCCTGGTGATGCTTGTGTATGCGAAACCGGTTGGAAATAATATATAATAGAGCGTTGGTCCGCAACCCATCTAGGAGAGGGAAAACTCCGAAAGCAAACCATCTGTCCTGGGCTGGAGGATTCCTTATCCATTTAAGGCTAGGATAGATCGACAGCACGAGTGTAGGGTGTTTGTTGAGAGAAATGGCGCAAAAGTAGCTGAAATGTTAATACTTCGGCGGCATTTTACGGGCCTAGTTAGATGGTCTACTGCACATCCACCAACCCGCATTGGACAAGCGTGGTGGGTTGTAAGTTCAAACCCCTTCCCAGTAACATGAATCACAATTATATCATATAATGTGCGCACACTTCGCACCGAAGAAATGCTAACTGAACTAGAAAACGCACTAACAAATGTTAAGTGGGATATTGTTGGATTATCCGAAGTAAGGCGAGAGGGAGAAATCATCATCGAAAGAGATAATAACATCTTCTATCGTATTGGTGAAAGCTATAGTCGCTATGGCGTTGCTTTTCTGGTAAATAAAAAATGGAAAAATCACATTTAGGAATTCAAACCATACTCCGACAGAATCGCAACGCTTAAATTTCATATAAATAAAACCAAAACTCTCACCGTAATACAGGTTTACGCCCTCACGTCATCACATGCCGACAGTGAGGTCGAAAGTTTTTACGATCTTCTTAACCAGGTATGCGATGAACAAAAAGCTACATGAACCATAGTTATAGGCGACTTTAACGCTAAGTTAGATGTGAGAACCTCTACTAATGAATCTAGTATCCTTGGACCATATGGTCTCGGCCAACGAAACGAAAGGGGTACAAGGCTTATACAATTTGCATTTGGCCAAAACTTCAGTATTTCTAATAGTTTCTTTTATAAAAAAGCTCAACGTCGTTGGACGTGGCTATCTCCTGATGGGCACACCAAAAATGAAACAGATTTTTGCATTACTTCAAATAAAAACATAATTGCCAACATCGAAATCTTGAACACCGTAAAATTTCATTCTGATCATAGACCATTACGCATTACATTATAATTCAATTTTAAAATACATAGACATCGCATCATTAAATCCTCTATAAATAGGATAAACAAAACTAGCTTATTTGATAATAAAGACGCATTTACATTAGAGCTTTGTAATAGTTTTGCTTCCTTAACGATAGATAATGATGATGTCCAAAACCAGTATGACAACATAATAAATAGTATCAAAAAAGCCAGCAACTTCATAAATCCAACCCAAAAACGTACAAGTAAACTAAGCAGCATCACCAAATACCTCATTGAAGATAGACAAAAACTCGCATTATGTACAGCCGAATACAAGCTTAAAGATAAAGAAGTAAAACGCAGTATACGCAAAGACTTAAGAAACAGTAACGTCAACTTAGCTAAACGGGCTTTAGAAAACAACCAATCACTGAGGATTGCTATGAAAGGAAATGAGAGAGGACGCCATTGCATCGGAAACCTAAAAGACAAAGAAGGAGTTAAACAAGGTGATAGAGAAAAGACCCTTAACATATGTACCGACTTTTACAAACATCTATATAGTAGCAATAGAGACTTAGTCGTCAACATCATAGAAGACCCGTACAGATGCTCCGATGATATACCACCAATATCGGAAAATGAAGTGCACCGCGCATTAACTAGTATGAAATACGGTAGAAGTGCAGGTGAAGATGGTGTAAGTACTGAAATGTTAAAATTTGGTGAACAAATTCTGTTACCGAAACTAACCAACTTGTATAACACAATTTTGAATACTAGCAGCTTTCCAAATAAATTTTGTCATTCAAACATAATTTTACTCTACAAAAAGGATGACAAGTCAGATCTTTCAAATTACCGACCTGTTAGCCTCATATCACACATTTATAAAGGTTTTATTAAAGTAATAGAAGCCAGAATATCCGGAAATCTAGATTTACATCAGCCTGCAGAACAAGCCGGTTCCCGCCGTGGCCTCTCTACCTCCGACTATCTCCACACCCTAAACCGAATATTAGAAAAATACCACGAGTATAATCTTCCTTTGTACATAGCCTTCATCGACTATACAAAGGCCTTTGATAGCCTCAGCCATTCCTCAATATTTCAGGCACTTAAAAATCAGGGAATTTCAATATCGTATATCCATCTCCTACAAAACATATACTGCAATAGCACCGCATCCGTTAAACTTCATAAACTTGGGCCACCATTTTCGATACAAAACGGTGTGAAACAGGGCGATCCGCTATCTCCAAAACTCTTTACAGCCACATTAGAAGAAGTCTCCAGATCTTTAGCGGCGAGCTGGGAAGGTAGGGGCATAGTTGTTGACGAACATAGGTTAACAAACCTCCGTTTTGCTGACGACATTGTCCTATTTTCTTCTTCAGCATCAGAACTTGGCTCTATGATTCATGATCTTAATAAGGCAAGCCTCGAGGTCGGACTGCGGATGAATATGTCTAAGACCAAGCTGATGACTAATAACTTAAGACGTAGGATGGAAGTCGAAAGAGTGGAGATTATGTCCATGAGAACATCTACTTGGGCCAATTAGTTTCTTTTCAGGCAAGACAAGATAAAGCAGTTGCACGTCGCACCGAAAATGCCTGGAGGAGCTTTTGGTCCATGAAAGACCTTATGAAGGGCTTTTCCGCTCTTCCGGGGCCCTTCCGCTCAGCCTTAAGAAGAAACTCATGGACACATGTATTCTCCCCGTCTTCACCTACGGCGCGCAGATTTGGTCTTTGACTAAACAGCAGAAGTCCACGCTCGGGGTTTGCCAGCGTGGTATGGAGCGCAGCATCCTTGGTGTTAAGCTAACTGACCGCATCAAGAATAACACACTGCGCTCCAAAACACAGATCAAAGACGTGGGCCATAAAGCAGCCGAATTGAAGTGGAACTGGGCAGGCCACATCTGCCGCATGTCAGATGACCTATGAGACAAACGCACCACCAAATGGACCCCAAATAAAGTAACACGACGTCGCGGCAGGCCCAGACGAAGATGGCGGGACGAACTGGACTCACACTGCCCCAACTGGACCGAAAAAGGGTTAAATCGTGAGGAATGGAAGAAGGATAGGGAGGCCTTTGCCCTGCAGTGGGACAGACATGGCTAATAATAATAATTATTATTATTATGAAACAGTGCCATTGTATTAATAGATATCTAAATATTGTATTGATTGTGGTTATTCAGCGAGATATTAGAATTTATTCCCATAAGGTGTAATTTTATCTCCACTTCTTTTAAAAAAATCTTACACTTACTCAACGCGTTACCTGGTTACCCATATCAGAGGAAACTGCCTAATTTTGTATTAAGTTGGTTTTGCATAGTGCATCAATTGATATTTCTACATTAACTTTTATTAATTTCAATAAATACTTAAAACAAATTTTTCTTTTTCCTCCGATTTTTTTTCCCATATTTTTAAAGTTTCTACATTTATTACATAGAAATCAACACTATTTAAAATTACACAAAAAGATTTTGGCTAAGTCTATTTATCGATGCACGATTTTATAAAGCATAGAATAGTATGCAAAAGGCGAAATAAAAATTAACAAGTACTATAAAGTATAAACACAGAGACTTGGTTATGCAGAGTATCGTTCAACAATGTTTACAGCGTTCCTATTGCTGCCTCTCGAGCTGTTGTCGCTGTAGTTCTAGCTCTGATTATTTATTGAGTTCGCTGCAATGTAGCCAGTAAATTTAGGGTGATGGCTTTAGCTGAGCATGCACATGTTGTACATGTTCAGCGATGCATAATTAAAATATTTGATTTCTATAGAAGAAATTTGTCTGTTCCCAGCAAGAGAGTCTGGGTGGTTGTTAAAACTTAAAGAATATTACTAGAAAAAATGTACTAGATATTATTAAATAGAAGTCGAGAACGGCTGAATCGATTTGGCTAATTTTGGTTTTGAATTAATTCTTGAAGTCCAGGGAAGGTTTAAAAGGTGAGAAAATATAGAAAAAAATAAGAGTAGTTAAAAAGGCAGAACAACGTTTTCCGGGTATGTATATATATATATATATATATATATATATATATATATATATATATATATATATATATATATATATACATATATATATATATATATATATATATATATATATATATATATATATATATATATATATATATATATATATATATATATTTGGCAAGCCTTTCCGCTAGACAAAGAAAACAAACGTCATTGCCTCTATAAAAGGCGTTGCACCTGTGTGGGGCGCACAGGCGCATACATTAAATTAGGACAAAAGGAGTGTTAAATTGTTCTTTATTTAATTATTGAGTTCACACGTAGTTTATTCTATACACATAACTGATAAAATAATGTCGAATAATTTCACGGAAAATGTTTAATAGGTTGTTGATTATTATGATCCTTATCAAATATGTGTGATGGCTTGGGTCACGAAAACTACCTTATATGTTGGGGTCGGAGTTAATTAACGCAGGAAATTACGTTACTTTGTTATATTTCAAAGAATTTTATAGAGATAGCGTTATGTACAGTAATATAACATTTTTTCAATTAAGATGAACATGCTGGAATTAAACACCTTTCTCACTCAAATATCTTAAGTTAAGTCTGAATATGAAACTCCCAGCTAAACTTTAAGTGACGATGAAAATCAGCCTTGCTGGACACGTGTAACGAGGCTGCTCGCTTGTTACCATATATATTCTGTATTAAAAGTTCTTTTGTCAAATTAGCATACTTTACCAAAAAAATATTTTCTTTTTCTTAGTTGCACCAAATAGTACCTATCTATCTTATATTCCTCAGTGATAATGTAAATTTATATTGATGAAAGAATTTTTAAAATCGTCCAATAGTTTTTGTGTACCTTACAGAAAAACAACCAAATCTTACTTCTTTGTTATTAGTGAAGAAAAAAGCAGCGGTAAAAATATGTTTGAAATTTCGTGCCCAAATCTACCGTTTACTTTCAAGCCATTTCTAGATCGAGTTTTCCTTCAAATTGAATTTTCTATTGGTTTTGATTAAAAAGGACAGTTCTGGCTAAATTTCCTCGTTCGTTATAAAACCGGAAATTCGCTTACAATAACACAATAAATCAATTGAAATGAAACATCTGTCGACTGTTATTGTTTTTATTTCATTAAATGTCAGGAAAATAAACAGATTAACCAACCTTGTGTTGCTGCGGGACACTTTTTGAAAAATAATCTATTGCCGTTCTGCCAGGCAGGTCGTAAAAGGCGATCGATTGGCTATGCGTGTCACTATCATCGTGACTACTAGGTTGTAAGCTTCCACAACGTCTTGCTCGGTACATAGTATATGGTACCACCGCCGCATCTTTTCCTGCCGCAGTAATGCTTGTTATTGTTATTGTTATTGTCATGTTCCGGTTTGAAAGGTAGATAGCCGGTAGACTTACGGCCTGGCCACAGCTACCCGCGGCGCGAACTACGACTTGAATAGCGGCGCGGTGGGACGCGCGGTTTTCTGGGTATGCTTGAGTAGTTGCAGCATCGGCGGTGGAAATATTTAGAATGTTTAAAATGGCGCCATCTAAGGTGGCTCGTTATTGCGTTGATTTAAGTGCGTTATTGGCTCAAGAAATATATGAGTGTTAGATCAGGAGTGCATTTAGTCAACGAAAAAAGGAGAAAATGTGGCAAATTCCACACTCTTAATTTTGAATACAGACAATACTAGATACTGATGATGTTTTGACATCTATACAGCAAGTTTGCTGAGCACGTGACTGAGCATTTTTCTAATAAATTGTTTAATATCCATGATTAATTCCAAACTCTGCACGCGAAAAAAACTAAACGCTCATTAAACCGCACGTTACTGTCGCGTGTCGCTAGGTCGGTAGCTCTGACATACTTTGTACATTTATTTTTGTCGCTCGTCGCTCGCCGTACCGCAATTCGCGTAGCAGTTCGCGCCGCAGGTAGTTGTTGCCAGGCCGTTATGTATGTGGCATTGCCATCCAACTGAATGGGTAGCAACGCATCATTAACATCTTTGGTGTTTATAGGCAATGGCTTCTACTTTCATCAAGAGAGACATCTGCATTGCACTTGTACTATTTCACAATATATATATATATATATATATATATATATATATATATATATATATATATATATATATATATATATATATATATATATATACTAATAATTATGATAGAGTTTCACCAAGTGCCGACAATGGAAAGGATAAAATATGGACTTAATTTACAAATAAATGTAAGCATTTTTCACTCTCCCAATTTAATCTATATTTTTTTATATCATAAGATATAAAATAAGCAGATGGGTCTCCTAATGTAAAAAGAAGCCATCGCCGATAGACACGAAAGATGTTAATGGTGCGTTGCTATCCGTGTGGCGGGATTGAAATGCCACATTCATAAATCTACCGGCTACTTTACCAAGCCGGAACACAACAATGACAAGTATTGTCACTATTGCGGCAAGAATAGGTAAAGGCGGTTGGACCAAATATCCGGGCGAGACGATGCGGAACTTTACCACCCAGTAGTAACGATAACAGTGACACCCATAGCCAATCGGATATCTTTAACGACCTGCCTAGCAGAGCGGTAGTTGGTAAAATAGCCGCTTTTTAATAAATGCATATGGATGTATACACGGTACATATACCAAAATATATATTTTTTAAATTTTTGTCTGTCTCGGTCTGTCTGTTTGTTCTGGCTAATCTCTGGAACGGCTGGACCGATTTTGACGGGACTTTCACTGGAAGATAGCTGATGTGATAAGGATTAATTTAGGCTACTTTTTTTTTTCGAAATTTTCCCACGCAGACGAAGTCGCGGGCTCAGCTAGTATACAATAAAAACTAAGAGAACGAAAAAAGGGACTCAAAGTGAATGACAACATTATGCTATTTAATTTGTTTGGTCCGATCGAGCCTCTGTGGTCTAGTGGTCCGGTGTCGGTGTTGATCACATAAGATCCAGGGTCGGGGTCGGTCAATTCAAAAATATGTTTTTTTCAGTTTTCTAATAAAAACAACGTTGTCCTGGATTGCATAATTGCCCAACAGGCGATAATTTTGCCACCTATCACATTGTAGGACTTATGGCCAATTGCACCAACACTGTCTTAGCTTAGGAAAACCCTAAGAAACAAGCTGTCACTTTTTGTCTCAAATGAAAAGAATGTGACAGCATGTTACTAAAGACTGTCCTAAACTAAGAGGAGGTTGGTGCAATAAGCCCTAAGTATCTTCGGCTATTCATGGGTGCATTGATTGTACCTCTGCTTACCTCTTCGGATATACGGTAGTGAAGGTACTTTTTTGTTCTTGGTCAGATGAAATTTTATAACTTTATAACTTACCAGCTGACCCGGCAAACGTTGTTTTGCCATATAAATTATTGAATTAAAAAATAGGGGTTGAGCGTAGAGGGTTGAAAATTAAGGGTTGTATATATTTTTAATGCTATATCATAAAAAAATAAAAACAAAAAAAATATTTAAAAAATAAAATTTAGGGGTGGACTACCCTTAGCATTTAGGGGTATCAAAAATAGATGTTGGCCGATTCTCAGACCTACTCAATATGCTCACAAAATTTCATGAGAATGGGTCAAGCCGTTTCGGAGGAGTACGGGAACGAACATTGTGACTCGAAAATTTTATATATAAGATTAACAATTGGTAAGCGACCCTGAATACTCAATCGGCGACTGGAACAAACCTTTGTGTGATGTTTGTAATTCTGGATTTAAGTGTTTATTAAATATATTTATAGATTTATATCTACATTTTCGCCGTGTTGGTCCCGGCCTCCTTTGTAGAATAGGCCAACTGCCGTTCTGCCAGGCAGGTCGTAAAAGGCGACCGATTGGCTATCGAGTCACTACCATCGTGGCTACTAGGTGGTAGAGTTCTGCGTTGTCTCGCCCGGGTCTGGTACCACCGCCTTACCTATTCCTGCCGCAATAGCGTCAGTGCTTGTCGCTGTCGTGTTCCGGTTTGGAGGGTAAGGTAGCCGGTAAACTTATGCATGTGGCATTATACCTCGCCACAAGATAGCAACGCACCATTAACATCTTTGGTGTCTATAGGCGATGGTTGACTCTTTCCATCAGGAGACCCATCTGCTTGTTTGCTATCTTATGACATAAAATAAAAAAAAAAAAACATTGTATTTATTTATTTTATTTCTTTGTATAGAAAACTAATATAGTTCTTCTGGCGGAAAATATTTCCGTCAATTATAGACACTAAAGATTTTAATTGTGCGTTGTAATGCTGTAGTGGTGCGGTTGAAATGCCACATGGATAGATTTTCCGTCTACCTTACCTTCTAAGCCGGAATTAAAACTGTTTTAACATCGTTGATTATGTATATCACAAGCGAATATTTTGCTTGAAATTTAGGTTAGATCAGTATTATTGTAATCTGCGCACGGAATGTTTATTATTAAGGTTCATTCACACGCGGACGTCTTTTACTTTTTTTTCACGATCCTGTATAATTTTTTACATAATGCCATGCTTTTTAAATGCCCATGTCCACACAAAGTATTGTGAAATATTACTGACAAATTAATCACGTATCATCTATTATAGATCACGTTTGGCAAAAAATCACTTGTATTACATGCACTCAGTAGTATACTCTTTTTTTATTTATTTTCTTTTTAGATCGGCGACAATACCGATACAAATTAGTTCATCCAAGACTGAACTTTGAAACACGAAACGAATGTGAACATAAATTCGGATATTTTGTCGATTCGTGATAAAACACGATTCTGTACGTAATATAAGCGTTCATCCGTCATGACATATGTGTTTTTAACCGACTTTCCAAAAGGAGTTTCTTAATCCAGCTGTATGTTTTTTATGATTGTTATCTCAGAACTCAGACATTTATGAACTGAAAATTCTTTTTCTGTTTGAGAGAGTACTCTTACCGTGGGGTTCCATTTTAATTTGGTGAAGATACGATGTAGAGTTCCAGAAGAAATTCGGTTGCTGCAGTTTTACTGAGTTAAAAAATTATTTGACGAACTGTCAATGACGAAATCCATATAAATGAGTCCTAAGTGTCACTTAATACACTAACGGACTTTTTTCAAAAATATATTCAAACATACTTCTTAACGATAAGCTCGTAAATTTTCCTAATACTTGGTAAATATTTTAGCTGCTGTTCCGGCCTTCTGTGGCCATGATATATGGAAACTACAAGCAATAAATTAGTATTGGGGACTAGTGCGTAACAAAATAAACCCTTATGTATAACAGGAAAGCCTCTCAGTAAAGAAATCACGCATGTATTTGTAATCATATAAATCACACGTTTGACTCATTACATAATACTAGCGATTGGTCGAAATTCGACCAAAGACTAAACAATAAAATCTATCTTAAGTTTGACGACAGACTTTAGTTATAAAGAAAATAGTATATACATATTCGCTGGGTGCGTAAGGCATAGTGGGGGATACAAGAGTGATGTCAGCGCCCGTTACGAACAATATAGAACTACGGGTGGCTCTTTATTATCTATGACCATAAATAAACACGTGTGTTAGTTTAATTAAATAAATAAAATAAAATGGGTTATCAAAGTTGTTGTGTAGTCGATTGCAAACGTAGTACTAGTAGAAATAGTAATTGCAAATTTTATGTTTCCGGTTGCCAAGTGGAAATTAAATCAGCGAAAAAAAATGGATAACTGCTGTTAAAAGGCAAAAGTAAGTATTACTATAACCTACAACCGTATTCTATAGAATAATGTCATATCGTGTAAGAAAACGGAGTAATAATTTTTTTTTTTTTTTTTGTAAAGTATTGATGGATCGTTATGGTCACCAAAACCTATGGGTGTTATATGCAGTGAATACTTCATTGGCGGCAAAATCAGATGTTGAATTAAGTTCTAATTACACTCCAACTATTTTTCCATCTGTTATAGAAGACGTAAAGTTAACGAATCCGCAGTTTTGAGTAGGTACGTAATAAAATTTAGTTTCAGAGTTTTTATTCAATATTAATTTTACAATAAATATTTTGACAGATTTTAAAACTGCTTAACCTAATTCACTTATTGAGACTTGTTTTAGTTGTTGTAATTATTTTACTTGCTGTTTTTAGCTGACCCACGGAATTTTTTTAAATTTAATGTTCACTCTGTGTAATATATCATATTTTACATTGAAAAAAATTTTTTTTCAAGTTTATTTAATTTTTTCAATAGCTATTTGACATCCAATATATGTTTGTTTTCTCAAAAGAGCCACCGTAAGTTCTATCGTTAGATGGCGAATGTTGTGCGTGTAATGTTTTTATGGAGTACTGTTCTCATCTTTGGGCAGGGCTCCGCAGTACCAGCTCCTTCTTATTGACCGTGTACAACGTAGAGCATCTCGTATTGTCGATGACCGGGCTCTTTCCGATCGGCTTGATCCTTTGGCGTTGCGGAGAGATCTTGGTTCTCTCTGTATCTTCTATCGCTATTACCACGGGGAGTGTTCCGAGGAGTTGTTCGGCTTAATACCATCCGCTGATTTCCACCATTAAAACATTAAAGCAATTTGATATAAGCAGTTCGAATCATCATTACACTGTTATATTGACAGTCTTCAAAATATGTTACTAATATATTGTATACTTTTCATCATCAGCACTTGGTGAAATTCCATTATTATTACACGATTAAATTATCACTTGTAAATTTATTTTATAACCTTATTTTTAATATATCACTCAACCAGTTTACGGGCGTGAAGATACAGTTTCACTTTTTAAGCATCTTCAGGATGTTAATATACTTAATTGATTATTGATTGTTGTGAGATGTAAACTGATATAAATATTAATTGTTGGAGGGTAAACTTAAATTTCATTCAAAAGTATTGTTAGTCTTAACGATTTTCCCCTAAGATGTGGGAAATTTAAATTAACGATTATTTCACTAATTTAAGACTATATACTGTGGATTATTTCTAGTTATTGACATTTTTATATTTTACACATTTTACGTAAAATGTAAAAATTTCAATAACATAATTATGTCACAGGGATTATGTCAACTAAAATAAAATTGTATATAAAGAATAGCTCAACACACCAATTGTATATTACAACACTTATCAATGTCAAAATTGTTAGTTTAATAAATAAAATAAATTGTCAAAATAGTTTACATCAATAATCAATTAAGTATGAATATTAACATCCAGAAAATGCTTAAAAAACTGTAATCGGTTGAGTTGATGAATATAAGGTTATAAAGTGAAATTTATATACAAGTGATAATTTAATCGTGTAATAATATGTTAGTAATCATGGTTTTTACATTTATATTAGTTGTTACCAGTGACTTCGTCCGCGCGGACTTCGTTTACTCCGCACTGCTCCTCCCCCGTAGGTTATAGCGTGGTAATATGTAGTGTATATGTTGACCCGACTTGTTAGTAATATTCATGCAAAATTTGAAGTAAATCCATGCAGTACTTTTTGAGTTTACCTCGGACATACAAACAGACAAATAGACAAAAATTCTAAAAACTATATTTTTGGCTTCGATATCGATTGTAGATCACGCCCCAAGTATTCTTTTAAAAAAATATTCAATGTACAGTTTTGACTTTATATGTATAGATAGATAAACAGTCTGGGTAATTTAAAATTCACCATAAATACTCTTCCATACAATAGATACTTTTCCATACAAGCTAAGAATTTTCAAAACTGGTTCAAAAATTACCGAGTTCTTGGGTAATAAGCATTTAAAAACATATACAACCAATTGATAGCCTTCTTTTTTGGAAAGTTGTTTGAAAATTATGTTTAAGTACCTATTTCTGCAGTAACAGCCTCTGTGATCTAGTGGTCCAGCGTTGGCGTTGACCACATTAGGTCCCGAGTTCGATTCCCGGGTCGGGCACATAAAAAAAGTGTTTTTTCAGTTTTCTGATAAACAAAAAGTTGCCCGGGATTGGAAAGTGTCCGGCGATAGGCTTGCCACCTATCACATTTGTGGGACCAAGTATCTTCGGCTAATCGTGGGTGCACTTGTTGTACCTCTGCCTACCACTTTGGGGATATGGGTGTGAAGATACTTTTGTGCAATTTGTATTATAATTTGAAGGGTTAGGTAGCAATATACGAAAACATGTAACATTAAAATATCACAATCGTATAATGGCGACGCCCCATGCAATGGCAATGGCAGTCTCTCTCATTAACAATCTTTGGTATAGACACCAAAGCGAGGCGAGGCGATAGCTATCACTTTCTATAACTAAAATCACCTGCTTATTTGCTATAATATAACTTCTGAAATAAATAACGGTATATTATTTAAAATATTTCCCTTTATATCTTTGCATTAAAAATATGCATCAAAACATTTATTCAAAGCAATATTTAATTAAAAGATCAACTGTGCTCAGAATATTTTATTTAATCTCATTTCCAGACACGTTTAAAATGAGCAGCAAAAGGTGTTCCAATATCTTGAGGCAATCCACCTTTCCATCAGAAAAACAACTTGTAATTTAATTTCAAAGGCTTTACTGAGTGTTCGTTACTTCAATTTCATTGGCGAAAGGTTTTTATTGTTTTTTCTGTTACGGGATAAACAAAATTATTTATTTTACGAAAAACTGGGGAAAAATATGTTTGTACTTAAATTTTCGTAGATAACATTTGTATAGTGTAGTATTTTTGGATTGAAAAAAAATCCAAATCTTTAATAACCTGTTACATACTCAACCGTAACTTTGCTCGATAATTTTTCATTTTCTTGGGACTTTTGTCTGCGTATTTCTGAATAATAGATCAACGGTTTTACAGATAGAGATCTCGTAATAGGCGCTTAATATATTTTTGTAGAATATTTTCATAAAATTATATGATTTAAAACGATTAAGAAAATTAAAAGTTAATGAAGATTAGCCAAAATATTTATACAACTCCATCTTAAGTATCATTATAAATTTATCATCAGATACACAATGCGGCTTGTATGAACTGCCAATAATAAATTGCTTAAAATTAATACAAGAAATCTCAATAACTCATTGAAAAGAAAGATTCACTATATCTACGTTCTTTAAACTTTATTGTTTTACTAACTATAACAAACGAGCCACCATTATTATATTAGATCTACTGAACGAGCTGGCAACCTACCAACCGACACAAAACTAACAGTGTTCTACATAAACAATTTTCTTTATATTATTAGATAGCAAACAAGCAGATGGATCTCCTGATGGAAAGAGAAACCATCGCATATAGACACCGAAGATGTTAATGGGGTTTGCTATTCGTATGGCGGTATGGCAACACATTCATAAGTCTACCGGCTATCTTATCTTCCAAACCGGAACAGACCAAAGTCAAGCATTGACGCTATTGCGGCAGGAATAGGTACCAAATACTCGGGCGAGACGTTTCAGAAGTCTATTTAAGAATCATCTCGATATAGTCTTCAGTTCCCGATATATTCGTGTACACACATACATACGCTTACGAAAGTATTTACCAATAAAAATTAGGGTGGTCTAATTAACAGGTTTATTAAGGTCATAGTCGTTATTACCCGCGGACCCAAACGCCAGAGTACCCGTAATTCGCGTTATTAATGTTAAGCACAATAAAGAGTATATAGGTTAAGAAGTTCATTGACTATTTTGAGCAATCAACAAAATAAACTTTAAACCATTATGGACGTGTTCTTTGATACCACAGACCATTCCCCAGTGTTGGTAACTGTCTGTCTGTCTCTTCTTCACGCCTAAACCACTGAACCAATTTGGATGAAATTTGGCACAAAGATAGTTTGGGACTCGAGAAAGGATTTAGGCTAGTTTTTATAAATACCACGGAAACGGGAACTATGTGGGTTTTTATTTTAGTTTTTTTTCCACGTGGACGAAGTCACGGGCACAGCTAGTAATATATATTAAAAAATAATCGTCAGTGTCCATACTAATACTATAAATGCGAAAGTGTGTTTGTTTGTCCGTTTTCAAGGCAAAACGGAGCGACGAATTGACAGTGGAGATAGTTTAAGGAATGGAGAGTGACAGTCTCTTACTTTACGCGAGCAAAGTCGTGGGCAAAACCTGGTTTTTTATATAAAAATAATACATTTATTTCACCATAAAACCATTCAAGGGGCGATATAAGTAGATTGGTAACAATTCATGTGTTAAAAGGGGAGAATATCGGAACAAGCTTTATTACGAAGATCATGGCATATCCGAGATACTTCTGCACCATTACCTCCTCGAATTGTACGTTCACTGCCTTTTTACTTTCGCTTTTCGTTGATTATGTTATATTTTCAACTGACGAAAAAACAGAGACTATCAGTTTGATATGCATGTATGTAATATTGTTGGAATGAATAATATTTTTGTGTGATGATCTATTAGGCGTCAAAGCACGTGTATTACTTTCGCAAGTGTATGTATATTTTTCCACGAATTTATATATATAGAAAATTCTTTTTGCTTTAATTAGTTATATTCTAACCTAGGGAACACTCTAATTTTCATCAAAATCAGAGTGCTAAGTGTGAGTTTTTCTTTTCACATTCGATCGTGAGCGCGTTTGGAGTTTACTAGGAATTTGTATGCGATTTGTAGAGCGCCATCTAGTGGTAAACGTGAGAAACCAGTTTACCACTAGGTGGCGCTGTACAAATCACATACAAATTACTAGTAAACTCGAAACGCGCTCACGATCGAATGCGAAAAGAAAAACTCACACTTAGCACTCAGTTTTGTTAGTGTTTGAAATTTGAGTATAGTTGACAGATATTTGAAGTCAATTTACTCTTTTAAAAATATCATCAAGCCTTTATCCGCGGATTGGTAGCGAGAGGTACAACCAATGCACTCGCGATTAGCCGAAGATACTTAGTCCCACAGCGTGATAGGTAGTAAGCTTATCGCTAACCGAGCATTTATCCAATCCCTGACAACGTTGTTTTTATCAGAAAACTGAAAAAACTCATATGTATTCCCCGATCCGGGAATCAAATTTTGGACTTCATATAGTCAACATCGACACTGGACCACAGATACACTGGACTATAGAGGGAGACTTAATCTTTTATTTTTGGAATTACTTTTATTATCACGAGATGTAACATGTACTTTAACTGTTTCAGCATTAAAAATAAACAGAGTGTAAGGGACGGTCTATCGAAAATCGAAACCTCAGATTTAGAACATGATTCCGAGTTGGAAACTGTTAGAAAGGGAATTGATGATATCGGCCTTAAAGGGCTACAAAAATGTAGCTTTAGCAGAAATTATTACATTAATTTAATTTACAATAAGTCAATATAAGAATTCAACGGACACTTTTTAATAGCAAGTTAATTTTAAAAGGATTTTAGTTGGAAAGTCATGAAACTAATCAAACTTGTACGCCTTTTCTTATTTCCTAAATCAAGCAAAGAGTTCCTTTTCTGTCATATAAAATTAACTTTTTCTTTTCTTAATGACCAAACAAACAAATAATAAAAATGTGTGACAGATAAGTAGCAAAATTTTAAACAACCAATTATATAAAACGCAACAAATATTAAAATAGGTATTTATTACTATAGTCGAAACTTACAATATAGAAGGCGGTATAAACAAGTAATAACTCTTACTATCGTCTTAAAGAAACAAAAGAGTCATTGAAACTGTGAACAAGTAACAAATATTTTAAAGTAATTAAAAGTTTCTTTTAAGTGGTTTGATTTAACCACTTTTTAAGTGGTTAAATCAAACAATCTTCATGATGAGAGATACAAAAACGTATTATTTCTATTTTGACGTTATATTGCGGCGTAAGTTGCTTAAAATATAATGTAATAATGTGAATTCGAGTAATATTAATCTTTGAAGGATTTTCGTGAATTTTAGCATTGTAAAAAGTGTCCATGATACAATTTACATTTCATAAGAAATTAATAAAATATTACAATATGGTAAGCAGCTATCTATCATCTTGTGTTGCGTTTAAGACCAAATTTGTATGGACACTCATCATTCTCCTTTGTGTGGGTTTTTACTAAGGAAATATACAATATAAGCAATGTATTATGCTGCGCAACCTAAACAGCTGTACACTTTACATTGCGTGGTGTAAAAATTAAAAAAATATCATAAATCGCAAATTTTGCATTTCCCACAACAAAAGAATTACTATCATGACTAGCACGTAAAAATGACATGTTGGTCCAGGCTCCTTTGAAGGAGCCAATACAGGCTATCTGCCAATGTGACAGGCGAACGTTGGCTATGAGAGTCACTACGATCGTGGTTACTAGGTGATAGAGTTTTGCATTTTCTTGCGCGGGTCTAGTTCTACCGTACGATACGTAATCGATCATATAGCAAAGAAGAAATTCGCCACGACGAGCCTGTCGACACTAGCTCAGTGGGAGAGCGTCCCAGCTTTAGGGATCTCCCTAGCCAGTAACGTAAAATTGTAAGGTAGCTGGTAAACTTATGCATGTGGCATTAGACCTCGCCACAAGATAGCAACGCACCATTAATACCTGTGGTGTCTATAGGCTATGGTTTACTCTTTCCATCAAGATAACCATCTGCTTGTTTGCTATTTTATAAAAAAAGAAAGCGTCAGAAAAGGACTGTTCCTTTTCTGACGCTTTCTTTTTTTATAAAATTGGGCCGTAGGATTACGCGGTGAGGTACATCGCGCGATCCATCGTCCAAGCGCAGTGGTAAATTTAAAATCGAATGCGCGGTTTTCGCCTGTCTTTTTTTCACTACTGTTAAGCCCCGGTTACAGGTGTTTAGTATTAAGCAAAAAATTCGTTAAGACAGCCGTTGATAAGTGCGGTGGATTAGTAATCAGCCTCTCTTTACTTTACTACGCTGATTACTAATCACTCGCACTAATCAACGGTTATATTCTATACTTTCCATCGTCGGCACTTGGTGAAATTCCATTGTTACTAGAACTACTCCACTTGTACATAAATTTCACTTTTACACAATTTTTTTTAAATACACGTGATATATTACTACACCCCTCCCCCCTATTTCATGATTTTTTATGCCCCCCTCCCCCCATCAAGTTTCACGTGAAACTTGATGGGGGGGAGGGGGCCATCATTTGAAATTTATGTACAAGTGGAGTAGTAAAAGTGTCTAGTAATCAACGGTTGTCATCACGTATTTTTTGCTCAATACTATGCATCTGCATTAAACACTCGCACTATCAAAGTGTAACCGGAGCCATATGGGCAGATGGTACGCGAGTTGGTTAGTTGTTACTGTTACAATATACGCACCCAACGCAAAATCCACTCCGTAACCGTTCACTCGTCCTTCGTTACTGTTTACTTCGCAAAATTAAATACAATACATAGTGTCACTTCACTATGTATAACTTGCGTTGAGTGTGTATATTGTGTGCTTTTGTACTTAGGGGCCGTCCATTAATCACGTGAAACTTGATGAGGGGGAGGGGGCCATAAAAATCATGAAATGGGGAGGGTGTAGTAATATATCACGTGTATTTATTTGTAAAATACATATGCAGTTATTGGTGTTGAAGAAAGTCTTGCTAATCCGTGGTCCAAGGACACTGTACGTTAATAATAATTAATGTTCATGTATTAGACAAAAAACGTTTTTTTTTGTTTTTTTTTATATAGTAGAGGGAACAAACGAGCAGATGGTGCACCTGATGGTAAGTGATCACCGCCGCCCATGGACATCCGCAATACCGGGGGTATTGCAGCTGCGTTGCCGGCCTTTTAAGAATGAATAAGCTCGTTTCTTGAAGGTCCCTAAGTCGTATCCATTCGGAAACACCCCCGAGGGTAATACATTCCACAAAGGAGTAATGCGAGGCAAAAAGTGTCGACAAAAGCGCACGGTTGTGGATTTCCAGACATCGAGGTGGTGAGGATGAAACTTTAAATTTTGACGCGATGTCCGATGGTGGAATTTAGCGGCAGGCATTAGTCCGAACAACTCGTCGGAACACTCCCCATGATAAATACGGTAAAAGATGCAGAGCGAGCCTACATCTCTGCGTAACGCCAAAGAGTCAAGCCGATTAGAAATAGCCTGGTCGTCGACGATTCGAACCGCTTTACGTTGAATGCGATCAAGAGGAAGAAGCTGGTACTGAGGAGCTCCGGCCCAGAGGTGAGAACAGTACTCCATGTGAGGTCGAATTTGGGCCTTGTAAAGTTGGAGGCGATGGGCTGGCATGAAGTACTGCTTTGCTCTACTGAGTACACTAAGCTTTTTGGAGGCTAGTTTAGCCTTCCCTTCCAAATGACCGCGGAACTGAACGTTGTTCGATATGTCGACTCCCATAACTCCAATATTGGCTGAGGCTGTCAGGAGAGTGTTTTCGAACCGAGGTGATACGACAAAGGGTGTTTTTTTTGCGGCGAACGCACAGAGCTGCGTCTTTTTGGGGTTAAATGTAATAAGGTTTTGACGACCCCATTCTGAGACATCAGTTAGTTGATTCTCGAGTTCAGACACGGGCTTGATCCGGCCCTCTTCGACGTGTTCCCGAGAAATACCGCTACGGCCGGAGTATGTAGCATCAACAGTACTGTCGTCCGCATAGCAATGTATGTTACTAATTCGCAACATATCATTGATATGCAGAAGAAACTGTGTCGGTGATAGCACGCAGCCTTGGGGAACACCAGCATTGACAGGTTTAAGATCGGAGCATGCACCGTCGACTACGACCTTAATGCTCCGATCAGCCAAAAAACTGGTGATCCACTTGCATAGTTTCTCGGGAAGCCCATAGGAAGGCAGCTTTGTGAGAAGCGCTTTATGCCATACCCGATCGAAGGCCTTCGCTATGTCTAAACTAATGCCAATGCCTCCCCCTTGGACTCAACTGCCTCCGCCCAACGATGTGTCAGGTATACTAGAAGATCACCAACTGAGCGGCCACGACGGAAACCGTACTGACGGTCACTAATCAACTGGTGCTCTTCTAAATACTTCAGGAGCTGACAGTTTATAAGTGTCTCCATGACTTTGGAGAACAAGGAGGTTATGGCTATTGGCCGATAGTTTGACGGATTAGAGCGATCTCCTTTTTTAGGAATGGGATGCACTAAAGCTGTTTTCCATGAATTCAGTACCACGCCGAGTGAATAGGAGAGCCGGAATAGGTGCGTCAATACTGGCGCCAATTCTGGAGCACATACTTTAAGCACAACAGAAGAGATGCCATCAGGCCCACTCGACTTGTGGATGTCCAAAGAAAGAAGTGCTTTACGCACAGCTGACTGCCGAAACTGCGGTTCTGGCATGGAACTATCACACTGCGGGATGGTAGGCGGTGTGTTCCCTCGGTCATCCAGAGTCGAGTTGGCCGCAAA
Source organism: Apodemia mormo (assembly GCA_036924255.1). NCBI lineage: Eukaryota > Metazoa > Arthropoda > Insecta > Lepidoptera > Riodinidae > Apodemia > Apodemia mormo. Next base: position 39,861,595 of record JAUPFN010000005.1, on the reverse strand, counting down.
GAACGAGCCCAGAAGATCGGCTTTCTCCATTGCGGTATGGGCCAGAGAGTCATCGTCTCTGTGCAAGGATGGAAATGAAGGCTGGGAGAATTCCCTAAGACAGCCTTGGCGAGAGACCAGAACGCACGAGTGCCAGAAGGAAGGCGAACTAATTTCTCACCAATTCTGCCAATGTGTTCCGCTTTTGCCTTGGCGATAGCTCTTTTGAAGAATCTCGAGGAAGAGTTGTACTCCTTTCGTAATGCGCTAGTTTTTACATCACGAGATGCCGACGCAGCAGCCCAAGCTCGGTAGCAATCCTGCTTTCGGCGTAAAGCCGCTTTGCAGTGGCGACCAAACCAAGGCTGAGACTTGCCACCGATGGGCACCGCAGAAAACGGAATGAAAAGTTCCATGTCCTGCAGCACCACATCAGCGACAGAGTCAGCGACAGCATTCGGATCATCCAGCGAGAAGCACAACCGCCCCCATGGGTAGGATGCAAAGAAAGACCGCATCCCGTCCCAATCTGCTGACCTATAGTGCCAAACGCGACGACAGCCTGCAAAGGGAGACCGTGATGGGCGCGTGACCGGCACTTTGCTCCGGATCAGGCAGTGGTCCGACGCGCCAAGTGGAGCGTCCACCGATACCTGATAACGATCCGGGTCAGAGGTCAGCAGGAGATCCAACAGTGAAGGCGTATGGCCATCCACATCGGGAACACGCGTAGGCGAGGTTACCAATTGTGTTAGACCATACGCCAAGGCAAAATCGTGAACAGACCTCCCCGCATGATCGGTGGTGCGAGAACAAAGCCATTCGGCGTGGTGGGCATTAAAATCGCCCAAGATCACGATCTCTGTGGAGGGGGTCTGCTCTAACACGGAATCCACAGCCGTTTGTAAGCGCTCAATGAGCCGGTCAACTTCAGTATTCCCGCTATGGGACCTGTATAGGCACGCGTAGCTGCGTGGATGGTCGTCGGAAGCTACGCGTAACCAGAGGATGGATAGGTCCTGATATTGAAGTCTGCCGAGGCGCCGGTAACAGATATCTTCTCTGACGTATGCGCACACACCAGCCCGCGGTACAAAGGAATGTTCCAGTTTGTACCCTGGGTAGGAGAGGTAGGAAGTATCAGCCGGAGAAGATATCTGTGTCTCGGTCAAGAAGAGCAAAGCTGGCTTCGCCGTCTCGAGATGGTAGTGGACGGCGTTCAGATTAGAATGAAGGCCCCTGATATTGCAGAAATCCACAGTAAGCGTGGTAGGGGGTGCCATGGTCTTCTTGCTCTGTTTGCCTCGGACAGAATTGTCTATGAGCGCAATTTTGCCCCCCCAGAATACGCAGGGCAGCCTGAGCATCCATGATCTGGCTGGAATCCAGAGCACGGACGCTCAGGGGGGGGATTCTCCACTGCTGGTGCAAGTGGTACCCCCCTGGGGTAGTTTTTTTTTTAAATAGCGCATTCACAGTGTGCGAGGGGGGGGGTTAGGCCTCCGGGACTCTCACAAACCAGACTAAACGCAGCAGCGGAGCTGCTACTTTACGTCGATGTCAAGTGAGAGAGTGGTATCTCCCCGGGCGTGCTGGCCTATTCAGTTGCAAATGCAGTATGGCACTACCACTAATTTGGTTGACTGACTGCACCGGTGCTAGATAATTTTTGAACAAAAATTATCCCACCAGTGGGCGATGGGGTCGTCACATCCTTACGCCGTATCTTCACGCCGTATCTTCACGCCCGTATCCACGAAGAGGTGGGCAGAGGTACAACACGTGCACCCACGATTAGCTGAAGATACTTGGTCCCACAATGTGATAGGTGGCAAGCCTATCGCCAACCGGGCACTTTCCAATCCCGGCCAACGTTTTTTTATATCAAAAAACTGAAAAACACATTTTTGAATAGCCCGAACCAGAATCGAACCCGGGACCTCATGTGGTCAACTCCGACACCGGACCACTACACCACAGAGGCGATGTTATTCTTATGTCAGCCAAAAACAACCTGTAACCTTTTTGTCTACCTCTAGACGTTAGGTATTATTGTAGTCTTAATAAAATTAGATGATACTTTTATCTGTATTTCCTAAATGTTAAAAAAATAAGAGTCTTTGTAGGTACTAAAAATACACGTGATACAAGGGGTGTGGGGAAGGGTAGTCTTAAACATCACCATGTATCAAGGGGGTTAAAAATGCCAAAATAAATCACGTGATTAATGGACGGCCCCTTACTACTGTTACGGAGGAAACTGTGGTGACGAAAGGTGATAGTTGTGCCGCTGAGGTCTGCTTTATTTTTCAGGCCTACGGTGAGTTTGTTTTTCCCTTTTTTCCCCTTTCAGTCACATCGCAAAGGCACAAGTGAAAGTTCGAAAAATTTGCAAATCAAATAATGTTATTCGTTGAATACTAATATTTATGATCATTGAACAAATGTGTGTCTTTATTATTAAATATAAATAATAATAAAAAATTTAATAATTTTATATAAGCACTCACATCTAATAGAAATGTCCTCTTACAAGGTAGAATGCTATTTTTAACATAAAATAATTAAAGTATGAATGAATTTATTATTTTAAAGAAGTATCTTTTCGCCCGTATATATATATATATATATATATATATATATATATATATATATATATATATATATATATATATATATATATATATATATATATATATATATATAGGTAGGCAGGAAGTGGGCAAAGGTACAATATCTGCACCCACGATTAGATTAGAGAGACTGGACCACAGATACATTGGGCTATAGAGGGAGATTTAATCTTTTATTTTTGGAATTACTTTTTTTATCACGAGATGTAACTTGTACTTTAACTGTTTCAGCATTAAAAATAAACAGGGTGTAAGGGACGGTCTATCGAAAATTAAACTGTTTGGTACAGTAAGATGAAAAAGTTTTATGATACCATAATATTATGTTATTATAAGACTATAATATTTTCTTTTGCCACTATAAGCACGTATGCACTTTTGTAATGACCTTGAACAACTAATGGATGCTGTAAACTACACTACTCGCGAAGTTGATCGAAGTTTACCGAGTACGAGAGTGTAGAGACAAGAGAGGCACTTCGTACGATTTCGCTTCGCCTCGGGTGATTTCCGATCATTGGCGTTTTTTGCGCCCGATTCAGAGGACTCGAGGTGTGCAAACTCTTCCGACCTCGGCTAACTTCGATGAAGTAATGAAGTGAGACGGACGAGTAAGTCGGGGCGGTGTATTAGAGAAAAATTACTAAGAGGCCTATACGAATAAACGACATAGAGGTAGTAGAGTTTATGCATCCATTATAGAGCTTTTTTACTTGGTACCGCTCATAGGAGCAAAATCATTATCACCATGCTAACAAGGTGCGTATCTATATAATATTTGGATTTGTTAATACCTACTTTAACTTTATATTATTATGAGCTTAACTTTATCATACGTGTGAAATAATTTTTTAATTAGATCAAGATTAAGTAATTTTGATATACTAATTTATTTACTGTAAAATAATTAGATTTTATTTTATAATTTGAAAACATATAAATAGATCGCTTTATTTAGTTAAACTTTTGTATCTGACTGTATAAAACAACTTTTTTGATTGGTGGACGAATCGTAAGTGAAAAAAATAATTAAATGAAAAGGTGTCATTTCGTCCACTAAGAACGAAAATATTGTGGACGAAACGTCAGCAAGCCGTATGTACAATATTTGTTGCAATAAATGATCGATCGGTCGATCGATTTATAGATTGATAATCGAACCCAAGCCCCATAGGTTGTGTTTTCGACCAACGGACCGGTGTGTTTATAATAGACAAATCAAAATGGAAGCAGTTTATGATGAGTTACGATATTATCGCTACCACATGGCTGAAATATTTTATGGCCTCGTAAACCGCTAAGAGTTATGTTCACTCATATTCCTTTTATGAAGTAGTTAATGTGGTGGGCGAATAAACGTCCATAGTATTTGTGAAAATAAATTAAACACGGTACACAGACACATTAGAATAAATAACCAAAAGGGGTTATCAACGTGTCAATTTGGCCCTCCTTTTAAGATTAAACCGCCTGCCGTTCTGCCAGTTAGTTTGTAAGAGGCAAACAATTGGCTAAACCTGTTTACCACCGCGACAAGATAAGAATTCCGCAGTCTCGCCTGGGTTTGACAACATCACCTTATTTGTTCCTGCCGAAATAGCGTCAAGCTTTGTCACTTTTGTGTTCGAAGGAAGCCGGAAAATTTATGTTCTTACCACCTCACTATTCAACGATTTACATATACACGATTATAATTATAAATACCGAAATGTATTTAAAATACCTTTACAACTACATATCTTCACGCCAGATCCTTTACGGAGTAGGCAGAGAGAACCGAGAGCCATATATCACGACCCTTGCAAGCTTGCCTCGATATATTCGTTTAAAATACCTTTACCCCGGATATAAAACATCTATGCTGCTATAAGCATATAAATGCTAGTCTTCGACAGGAACCGAATCCAAGCCCCAATGATATCGTAGCCACTGTTGCTAATCACTTAACCAACTCGATCTTTGAAAAAACTTGATCAACAACAAAATAAATCAAACACATGCTCATCTGGTTAGATGAGTAATAATATCTGCCGACTTTTGCCAACCTTAATAGATATAGCTAATTCTTTTTATATCAGAAGATACAAGCAAGAAGATGGCTTTCCTGATGGAAAGGGACAACCATTGCCTATAGACATCAGAGATGGTAGTGGTGCGTTACTGTCCGTCTCGATGATAACGCCGTGTGCATAAATTTATCGGATCCCTTACCATCCTAACTGGAACATGACAATAATAAGCTCTGACCCTATTGCGGCAGGAATAGATAGGGTTCGGTAGCGGTGGTACTTGACATGGAGTTGTAGAATTCTACCACCTAGTTGTTACGATGGTAGTGACAGTAATGACAACGCACTACCGTTACTGTCCGTGTCGATGATAGTGCCGTGTCCATAAATTTATCGGGTCCCTTAGCATCGTAACTGGAACATGACAATGATAAGCCCTGATGCTATTGCGGAATATATAGGAATATATAGGGTTCGGTACCGGTGTTACCTGGCATGGAGTTGTAGAATTCTACCACCTAGTTGTTGCGATGGTAGTGACTGGTAAAGACAAAAGTTCGCTTTGTACGAACTGCCTGGCAGATGGTCTATTCTACTCAACTGATGAGATGAATTTGGTTACTTCCTCCGTGTTGGTCCCAGGCTCCTTTGAAGCTAACTGCCGTTCTGCCGGGCAGGTCGTAAAAGGGGACCGATTAGCTATTCGAATCATTACCGTTGTGGCTACTAGGTGGTAGAGTTCTGCATTCTCTGGTTCACCGCCTTACCTATTCCTGCCGTAATAGCGTCAGTGCTTGTAACTGTCGTGTTCCGGTTTGGAGGGTAAGGTAGCCGGTGAACTTATGCATGTGGCATTAGACGTCGCCACAAGATAGCAACTTTGGTGTCTATAAGCGATGGTTGACTCTTTTCATCTGGAGACCAATCTGCTCTTTTGCTATCTTATGATAAAAAAGATGAGTATTAATATCTACCAACTTTTGCTAACCTTAATGAACTGAGTTTTTTTTTTAAATCAAAAGATAACAAGCAATCAAATGGCTTTTTTCATGTAATTAGGAAGCAAACAAGCAGATGGCTCTCCTGATAGAAAGGGAAACATCGTCCATAGACACCAAAGATTTTAATGATACGTTGCTATCCCTGTAGTGGGATGGCAATGCCACATGCATACATTCATCGGCTGGCTACCTTACCCTCCAAACTAGAACATGGCAATGACAATATTTGATGCTATTGCGGCGGGAATAGTTAAGGCGGTAGTATTGTATAAATTTAAACGTATTCCGATTAATACTTTGCGGAAATTCATAATTTAAAGGCGAAGTTAAGGTATTTTGCAAAATTTCCGCGAAATTTTATATGAAACTGCTCTGATTCAACTGAAAAAAGGTAATAAGGAATGGGGCAAATTTATCCAAGGTCTGAAAAATAAAGAAGACCCCAGTGGCATAATGTTCCATAATGTTCCACTTTCTTCTCAATTCTCAATTCAATTCTCAACATCAATAGCAAGGGTAGTAAAACACAAATTATGTATTCAACGCACGTTTGACTTCGTAACCGAAGCATTTCGAAGAGAATCGTGTTAAAAACAATACTTTTTGTTTTAGTTGGATGATAGCAGTTTTATATGAGATTTTGCGGAAAATTTGCAAATTAACTACCTTAATATCGTTTTTAAAGTGGCGACATCCTATACCAGGCGAGACGTTGCGGAAGTCTACCACCTACTTGTCAAAAAGGTAGTGACAAGTATAGCCAATCCTTGACCTTTAATTAACTACCTGGCAGAAAGGCAAATCGATCATTTGCCATTCTTCAATAGGAATTCGGACCAACACGAGAAAAAAAAAGTTTTAAGTGTTCTATACAAACTATAAGTTACTATCAAAAGTATTCTGGGTAATAAAAATTTATCAATTTTTTTCGGTCTAATATTCTAATCCAGTATCTTATATTTTCAATTAGATAGGCTTAGCACTAGTTTAATTAGGCTGTTTCAAGTAATATGTCGTTATTTCTCGTTTAAAGGGATTTACAAGGGCTGTTTAAGTTGTTTCTAAGCCATCCTAATCCCACACGAACAGATCTTAATGTTTTGATAATAGTTTTGGAGAATCTTGCTTCTGGAATGTTTAATAATATTAGGCTCATTGTTTTTATTTTACATTTCGGTTGAAAAACTATTTCTTTAACTCAAAGAAGAAATCAAGGTAATGTAATTTGTAACTTTCCACAGATTCTGATATGTAATGCCGTTGAATCGGGAAAAGTAATAAAAATGATAAACTTACAGAAAAAAATAAAGACCTCAGCGACAAAATTACAAAAAATAAAGAGCACTTCACTCAAGATAAGATTTGTTTAGTATTTATCGCGAATTAAGCTGGATACGGATTTATACCAAGAAATACAGAATTAGTGTACGTATAATTGAAATAAAATCACTCCATGGGGTAGTTTTTAAGCTTTGGCTTCTTACTCGGTACGATAAAATAGCACAACGTGGTATATTTCTATTTTTCACGATATATATACAAAAGACTTCCACGTATTAAAGTAATAGACAGGGCATGCACCACGCCACTTATGTCTTTTTTATGTTATTAGATAACAAACAAGCAAATGGGTCTCCTGATGGAAAAATTCATCCGTCGCTTATAGACACCAAAAATGTTAAGGTGCGTTGCTATCTAGGTCTAATGCCACATGCATAAGTTTACCTTACCCTCCTAACCGGAATACGACAGCGACAAGCACTGACGCTGTTGCGCCAGGAATAAGTAAGGCGGTGGTACCAGATCCGGGCGAGACAACGCAGAACTTTACCAACTAGTAGCCACGATGGTAGTGTCTTGCATAGCCAATCGGTCGCCTATTACGACCTGCCTATTATTATTATAACGGCAGTTGGGCTATTCTTCAAAGGGGGAAAAATGTAATGTAATGTAAAAATGTAATGTAAAGTGCAGTCCGTGGACCGCACCGACGTTAGAGGTGTCTATTAGTATTTGCGTGGTCTGTGGTACTTATATTGTGTGTTTTTTTGCTTTTGAAAAATTATCACACAGTACACTCAAAAACTTCATTTTAATCCTAGTAATCACGCTTTTCATGACACATTTAATATAAATGCAGTGATGAGGATCACCACCAATCTGTCCAACTAACAAAACTGTAAATCATGGAGAATCGAAAAATTTTTCAATTTTTCCGTTCTATCTACATTCCGCAAGGGAAACAGTGTGATATTATAATGTACAGTTTCGGTGCTGACAGTTTTACTAAACAGCCGTAGTAAAATGTCACTTCGTAACAAAGTGACACTTTACAAAGCGTGCATTAGACCCATGACCACCCACCACCAGACCAAACTCACGTCAATCACAATAACTTACATCACTTACAAATAACTCAAAATAAGTTCATGCGCATGGCCACTGGTTACCCGTGATACGTGCGCATCATAGATCTCCACAGGGACCTAGAGTTCCCTACCATCATGCATCACATGAAAGAACTATCGACTCGTTACTTCGAAAAAGCAATAAATCACACTAACCCGTTAATCGCAGCCACGGCGGACTACGAAACCACAGCCGCCGCGAATGTGATACCCAGGCTCAGGAGGCCCCGCCATGTACTTTCCTATCCCGATGACGATCCTAACATATACTCACACACTACACTACACCGTCATCGCCGGTCTCGACGACGAAGACTTCTTTCGTTTTCGTCGTTTTTTGACTGCCGGATGTCGGGTATGTGCGCTCATGTTTGCGTGTTAGCATGTATATAAGTGTATATGCTGATCCGGTGAACGTTGTTTTACCATATAAAGTTTTGGTAGGTTATTTGAGAGTAGGGGTTTAATTGAGACAAAAACTATCTTTTTAGTTGGACCAAAACAGTATATATCTACAAAACTTCAATGAAAGCGGTTCAGTACTTTTGGAGTCACAGCAGTGCGTTGCTATCCTAAAGGCGCAGTTGAAATTTAGTTTACCTGTAACCTTATCCGTAAAGACGCAACACAACATCGATCAGTACTATCTTTTTAGTTGTATCGAAACAGTAAATATCTACAGAATTTCAGTGAAAGCGGTTCAGTACTTTGGAGTCAGAGCAGTGCGTTGCTATCCTAAAGGCGCAGTTGAAATTTAGTTTACCTGTAACTTTATCCCTAAAGACGCAACACAACATCGATCAGTACTATCTTTTTAGTTGGACCGAAGCAGTAAATATCTACAAAATTTCAGTGAAAGCGGTTCAGTACTTTTAGAGTCAGAGCAGTGCGTTGCTATCCTAAAGGCGCAGTTGAAATTTAGTTTACCTGTAACCTATCCGTAAAGACGCAACACAACATCGATCAGTACTTTCTTTTTAGTTGGATCGAAACAGTAAATATCTACAAAATTTCAGTGAAAGCGGTTCAGTACTTTTGGAGTCAGAGCAGTCCGTTGCTATCCTAAAGGCGCAGTTGAAATTTAGTTTACCTGTAACTTTAACCCTAAAAACGCAACACAACATCGATCAGTACTATCTTTTTAGTTGGACCGAAGCAGTAAATATCTACAAAATTTCAGTGAAAGCGGTTCAGTACTTTTGGAGTCAGAGCAGTGCGTTGCTATCCTAAAGGCGCAGTTGAAATTTAGTTTACCTGTAACCTATCCGTAAAGACGCAACACAACATCGATCAGTACTATCTTTTTAGTTGGATCGAAACAGTAAATATCTACAAAATTTCAGTGAAAGCGGTTCAGTACTTTTGGAGTCAAAGCAGTGCGTTGCTATCCTAAAGGCGCAGTTGAAATTTAGTTTACCTGTAACCTTATCCGTAAAGACGCAACACAACATCGATCAGTACTATCTTTTTAGTTGGACCGAAACAGTAAATATCTACAAAATTTCAGTAAATTTCAGTAAATATCTACAAACTTATTTTTCTGAGTGAAAAATTCCAGGTCATCATCTAGCTGTGTGCCAAATTTTATCCAAATCCGTTCAGTAGTTTTTGCGTGATTGAGTAACCAACATCTATCCATCCAAATTTTGTAACATTTATCCATCAAAACTTTCGCATTTATAATATTAGTATGGATATAGATATAGATTATATTTCATAACTTAGCATATAAATAACAAATCCCAGTAGTTGTCGCATAAATTGACATAATTTTGTTTCCTATAGAAAACTTGGGCAACACATAAATTACAAGTGATCATAGATAAATCTTTGCAGATATATTATGTAAATAAATCGTAGTGGGACGGTGCGTGAGTAAATTTTAAACGGTACGTCACGAATAACAAATGTTTAAGGTTGACGACGTCACACGAAGATTGAAAAGGGTAGATCTTCCCAGACAAACAACATGTAGGTACTACTTAGGACTGGAGTTCACCTAGAAACTGTTGAAACTTTTGTATAGTGTAAGGAGTATGCAAAATGCCGCTGACACTATCTGTTTAATTTTATACTTGGCTTTCATTAATCCATATAAATACTTCGTAATAGAAACTTGAAATAAAAAAATCTAATTTGAAACAAAGTAATTTGCTATAATATCTCATAAAACTTGAAACCACCGTTGCAATATTTGTTCACTAACATTAAGTGCAGGAGTCATTATGCACGATTCGTTATCATTTACGATACCATTTTCTGTGTCATGAATGTAAGTGAATTGATTAAATGAACGGCTTGTAGGCATATTACATTGCTATTAAATGAATTACAAGGTATTTCGTTGTAACGCAATGTTTAGTAATAGTAGCGGAGACCAAGAGGGGATTTTGGTATTTACTCGAGGGCGTCATGTTAACATAGGTGGGGGTGCCTTGCAACCTGTTAAGGCTCTCCAAAAAATATAAGCCCTTTCTATGAGGAGGGTAACTATGTCTGAAAAAAAAACAAAATTAAGATAACTTTGGTTTGTGAAAATTGTTAGATTATACTTTTTTCGTAATCCATACTAATATCATAAATTGCAAAAGTAACTCTGTCTGTCTGTCTGTCTGTCTGTTACGCTTTCAAGGCTAAACCACTGAAACGATTTGGATAAAATTTGGTACAAATATAGTTTGAGATCTAAGAAAGAATATAGGATAGTTTTCATCCCGGAAATCCCACGGGAACCGGAATTATGCGGGTTTTTATTTTAGAATTGTTTCCACGCGAAAGAAGTCGCGGGCACAGCTAGTTCTTACATAATTTCCTCCATAATAAAATAAAATGCAGTCGCGCTCGAGAATGTCAAGATAACATTTTCTTTGCATCTTTGTGACCCTCCCACATTTAGAAAATCTGATGATTGTAGCGTAAGGGAACGCTACACTTGAGTCATCAGATTTTCTAAATTTTAGCTGGCAATTAACCCACCATACCTTAATCTAACGCGCTTCAGTGTTTTCATGTCTCTGATTTTTTAAAACGTTTTTTTATCTTTAGATTATTTTCCCACCATTGAAATGAAAATCACTATATAACCTTTATTTTTCCTATAATTTAATCTACAAAATCCAATAGGTCCCTACGACGCTCGAGTAACTACCCATTTAGCATCTTGGGCTCCCCGTATATAGTAATATCCCGTTTATAGTAATAAACGGGATATAGATGATCTAATACTAATTCATTAAAAAACTATACCATCAAAGATGGCTCAGCGATTTTAGTTACTAATAACGATTACAATAAACGCTATCAAACGCTTTTTAGATTATTTGATCACTTTCATTCTTTTCATAGTTGATCTTAGGCTCAGATCACCCTACAGCGTGTATAAGATACTTTTAACAGGAATGATTACCATTTGATTGTACGAAATTGTAGTATTTTTTATTTCACAGCAAATTAAACAGTTGCTTGAAATGAATTTCAATGTATTTGAATTGAAAGTACGTGTATAAGAGTTTGTGCATAAGAATTGATGTTTTTTATTTGATGTTAAAAAAAATTAAATAGTATTTATTATGTATTTCTGTGTATCAGCGGATAACACCTATTTCACAGACAAAAACTTTGCTTACTTTAGGTCGATTAAGTCATAAATATACGACTTAATCGACCTAAAGTAAGCAAAGTTTTTTTAAAGGCATAAAGTTAGGAATTAATTGCATATTTTTAAAAACCTAGTTGGGAATCCACGTTTCGTATTTCATAGATCACGTATAGTTACGAATATTAAATATCTAATTTCAATTCACAAGATACTTATTTAAAAATATATTTAATGACACTACTATTAAGATATTATATTTTATGGTGAATTAGTAAATTGCTAGCTTCTTTGTATATTCGATGCACACTGCACCTGGCTTTCACTGTAGTCACAAGCTGATAGGTTGACTTTTGTCGATATTTCACTTTCTGTATTGTCAAGTTAGTGAAAATGATTCTTTCACCGGAACATTACTTGGAATTTCAACGCGTGCGTTCAGAACATAAAGTGGCATTTATTTGCCTTAGTCTTATCAGAAAACCAAAGCAAATGACAATTTGAAAATTATGCTCGTTGCAATATTCATCCGTACCAGTATTACATTGATATGTATAATGTGGTAATATTATACATGTCAATGCAGTATTATAACGTCTCCATCGCGACAAGTACCGGGAAATGTACGCTTTACATTTCGTGGCGCGAAAAAATCATAAAACGCAAATTTAGCATTTCACACAAGATAAAATTAAAAATTTCAAAAACCCCCGACACATCCTCAGACCGCCATTGCATATGCATCATTTTAATAGCAAAACGTGAAAGGGCCTAATGATCTTCAAAATGAGGTCTTGTAGTATCAGGTTAAGGTTAACATGGTTTCTTACTCAATGAGTTTGAGTTATTTTATTGCAAAGCTCCCATGGGCTCCAGCTCCACTATGTAGTCCTGGAAATCATTTTGATCCAGAGTGTATGTAAAATATAACAAATGAGACCACACTCAATGGACTTATTTTGTTTATATCAGGAGTTCCACGGCCACTTTATATTTATATTACCAACCCCTGCGAATCTCGTAGTAGTAAAAGCTAACGATATCAGCCCAATCTCCGATGGCCACCTTTCAGTTCCATCATTATTTTATCTTAAAAAACATACGGCACCTAAATATTTGCCAAAATATACCGAATTCGCCCCTACCTTCTCCTATTTATTTATTTATTTCAGGAAACTTACAGCTAGTTATACAAACATAATATATGATGATGTGATTGATTACAAAGGCCAATTAAAAGTTTTCACAATCACTATCACCCTATCGTTAAGCTATCTTATTGCTACTCTCCCGTTATTCCCTCTACATTTGCGATAATTTACTCCTACCTTCCCCTTACCTCCTCCTAACTTCGCCCTAACTTACTCAAACTTCCCCTACCTTTCTCCCACCTACCCACTTCCTTTTCCTTTCTTATCTCTACCCTCCCCCCTACCTTCCCGGTACCTTCTAACTTCCCCCTACCATCCCACTTTTTTCTGCTACATTCCTCTACCTCCCTCTACTAACTATAATTTATAATATTGAATATCATTAATAAAAATGGTGTTTGTAACAAATAAAACTTAAAAAGGTAAACAAATACTGAAAAACATAATAAATACTAAAATTATTCATCATAAAAATTCTTGCACCCGTTAGGAATTGATCCCTAGCCCCGATTATTTTATACGAAACTTTCCTAATTGCTCGACCTACGCAAAGCATGTTGCTGATGTAAAACCAAATGAATTTCGCCTGCCAGAAATCCTCTACCGCAGCTAAAGAAGTTTTCACTTCAAAAATTAAGCCAAATTCAAATATCAGTCCGAAAACCGATTTTAAAATTGGACTGTTCCCTAAGTTTGAATATAATTTATTTAAATCGAAAATGATTATCTCGATAAGACTTTCACGTCCTGATAAATTCGTATCAGGACAAAACACACGAATAAACGAACACACGAACATACCAACACGTAGTATACATGCTTGAATATCTAAATAGATCATCTTACTCACTGTCCAATTCCAACAATATTTCATACAACTGAAAACGTGTCAAACTGAAAACATGTGATTTTTTATCGGGTAAAACCAAGAACGAATTCTTGCGAATTAATCCAATTATTCTTTTAAACTTGGACCAAAACCGGATAAAAATAAAAATATACGGGAAATAAATCTTTATCTAAAGAGAAATTCTTGTTTATTACAACCGTCTCATAAAATTAATATTATATATTGAACCTCAAAAACTCCCGTTACAGAATTATTTACTGATGAAGATTGTATTGTTTTCTTTTTCAAAACTAAACCATAGATGAAATGGTTAGTAACTAATATAATTCTTTGTGTAAACATTGCATTTAAACAACACGTGATAATTGTTGTTTAAATGCAATGTACAAGTACATACAAAAACAAAATATATGCATCTAATACCTAAGAAAAATATGTGCAATGGAAACGTAAAGACGTCAACGCAACAAAAAAAAACGCTAGTATCAAATTGCAAAGAATCTGTAAACAGAATTTAATTTATACAACAAAGTCCCTCAGAGAACGCATCTAACCCTTCGAGGGGTAAAATATACTGATTAAAGGAATAAGTTACTTCTTGTTTTTTGTTTTCTTTTTTAATAAGCAGTTTTCTGACAAAAATAATAAGTACTTTTCTTGTTTCTTTATAATAGGGCTGTAAAAACCTTTGTTTATTACAACCCTCGTACAAAAAGAAAAATGAAGACATTAAAACCTTAACGACTTCAATTAAAAATGTACGGCGAGCCTCGTTAATTGTAGTCATGGCATATGAGAGCTGCCCCATTGATATCCCAGTATCAACTAGGCTTTGATGCTAAGCGCACGTGCTTCGCCTTATGTAGAGTCGCAAGTTAGCTTTACGAGTGTTTCGCGAACTTGTGTGTGTGTTCAGTGAGGGGATTGTTTTATTACAGAGGTAAGCGCGGTTATATTATTAAATAATTATTAAGCAATTTTCGTAGATGAAGTAGTATATCGATATGTCGTTATAATTTATAAAATAACTATGTGGGTTATAGTTTAATAAAAAATTACATGGGATTTTTTCTGTGTTAAGAAGTTTCTTAATTTTAAACGATTTTAACGTTTTCTTGCCAAAAAAGTTTACTAAGTTGACAGTTTATTGGAAAATATTGTTAAATAGAACTTCTATGAAATTTTAGATTAATGTGAACGAATGTGCAGGAAGTAGGAAACATCTGCAAGGACATATGACACTGGGTTCTCTCGGCGTACCTTATATAATCTTAGGTCAAGATATAATATAATAAATAAATAATAGATAAATAAATATACAAATTACATTTACTTATCTAGCCCAAAAGTAAGCAAATTATTTATTCGTGTTATGGGTGCTAGTCAATATATATATATATATATATATATATATATATATATATATATATATATATATATATATATATATATATATATATATATATATATTGACTAGCACCCATAACACGAATAAATAATTTGCTTACTTTTGGGCTAGATAAGTAAATGTAATTTGTATATTTATTTATCTATTATTTATTTATTATATTATATCTTGACCTAAGAATATATTTAATAAACACCCAAACCCGGAAATACAAACATTATGCTCATCACCCAAATGCTTGTCCCCGTTGAGGATCGAACTGGAGTCGATTGCGTAGTCAAGGTCGCTAACCACTCGACCAACGGGGCGGTCTATATATGTATATGTAAACCGAATTTAATATACCTACCTTAATCCAAAAGTAGTCTTTTTTACCAGCCTACCTAGTACTCCAAATAAATTGTTGTTATGTAATTACCTAAGTGTGAAAAATGCCCGGATTTTGTGTGAATCTTATTGATTTTAAGATAATAAGTAAGACACATTTTTAATATCTATAGTTACATAATAAACGAATATTATTGCAAAAATGCGATTTCAAATATCTTGTTCATTTGAAAGAGTTTATTACCAAGCAAATTAACATAGTACCTTAAATTTATGACTGTCAAAAAATATTTAAGTTGTTGATAAATGTGTTGTTACAGAAATCTTAAATTTCCAAAATAAAAAAAATATGTACGCTATAACATGCCATTTTTAATGTTATTTAACATGTTTATCAAAATTTCTACGCACAGGTGCTTGCTGCTTTTATACTAACTGTAATTTTACTGCATTACGTAAGAATATAATACAATCAATATGTTCGAAATATACATTTTTTTAAAATATTAAACTTACAGAACCGATAGAAATTGTTCTGTTTAAAAAACATATTGCAATGCCTTGTTGGTGGTTCAATAGTAAATTTAACTCATTCAGGGCACAAAATTGATTCAGTTGTTTTTTAGGAGTGCAGTAATATGCACATGTATAAAATAATCTATATTATATATAAATTCATATTTATATTTAAGTCCATTACGTTAATTCGATTAATTCTTTTGACCACAGACGCGATATATCGCCTAAAATGAGAAACATGTTTACAAATCATTTTGTAAAGATGTTTCTCAATGTAGAGCCCTAAGAAGTCAAGCAAGTTGACGAAACGTTGGTAATAAAATAAAAAAGTTTCACATAAGCTATTTGTCCATCTTTCCCTTTAAAATAATTAATTGGAATATATCGCCTCTGTGGTCTAGTGGTCCGGTATAGGAGTTGACCACATGAGGTCCCGGGTTCGACTCCTGGGTCAGGCAATTCAAAAATGTGTTTTTTCAGTTTTCTGATAAAAACAACATTGCCCGGGATTGGTAAGTGCCCGGTTGGCGATAGGCTGGCACCTATCACATTGTGGGACCCAAGTATCTTCGGTTAATCGTGGGTGCACTACTTGTACCTCTGCCTTCCCCTTTCGGGGATATGGGCGTGAATATACTTTAATTGGAATATAGGTATATAAAATGAATCGAAAAAATGTTTTTGTACAATATAACGCTAACGCGTAAATTCCTAAAAATGCATCAAGCTGGATATATTTTTTG
This sequence comes from Apodemia mormo, assembly GCA_036924255.1. Lineage (NCBI taxonomy): Eukaryota > Metazoa > Arthropoda > Insecta > Lepidoptera > Riodinidae > Apodemia > Apodemia mormo. Next base: position 39,844,972 of record JAUPFN010000005.1, on the reverse strand, counting down.
TTATGTTTGTTATTGTTAGGAAAAGATTGGTATGAAATAAAGTATTTAAATTTAAAAATCTTAATAATAAATCTTAATAAAATTATAAAAATCTTAATATTTGAAAAGTAACTGAGTAAGTGAGGCAAAAAGCTGATATTGAGGGAATATCTTTAATATATTGAAATAAACAATGGTGGAATTATTTAATTGTAATTCAATTGTTGATACCAGACCCGGGCGAGACAATGCAGAACTTTACCAACTTGTAGCCACGATGGTAGTGACTCGCATAGCCAATCGGTCACCTTTTAAAACCTGCATGGCAGAACGGCAGTTGGTCTATTCTTCAAAGGAGCCTGGAACCAACACGGGGAAGATAACAATAAATAAGAAAGAATATTTAGTACCAGACCATAGATCGAAGTATATTATAAATCCTACGGAAATAATTCATTTTCTGAGATGAAAATTTCGTATATGTTACTGATATAATGTGAATCCCCGAAAAGATAGGCAGAGGTATAACCAATATAGCAACGATTAGCCGAAGATACTTAGTCCCACAATGTGATAGATGGCGAGCCTGTCGCCAACCGGGAACTTACCCAATCCCGGACAATGTTGTTTTTATCAAAAAACTGAAAAAACACATTTTTTCTAATGCCTGACTCGGGAATCGAACCCGAGATCTCATGTGGTCAACATCTACCACCACTCCCCCCATACCACTAGACCCCAGAAGCCCCAGTGATTAAAACTACTTGAATAAAAAAAAGCAGATTTCGTTAAGTCGTTTTAATGTAATTAACAACTATTGTAGCATCCATAGATTATTCATACACACAAATTTTTCCATGTATAACATTCGTGAAATAACATTCAGACATTTTATTTACAGAATCAGGAATCAGTTTGCGGAAATTATTTTTTTTTTGCATAATTTAATAAAGCTGCAAACAAGCAGCCGACGTTCCTCATGGAGACAACCATCACCTATTAACACCAGAGATATCAAAAGTGCGTTGCTATCGGTGTGGCAGGGATGGAATGCCAAATGTATAGCTAACCTACCTTCCAAACCGGAACACGGCAGTGAAAGGCACCGCGCTATGGTGGCATTGTGGCAGGAATAGGTAAAGCTCCAGACCATAAGCTGTTTTAAAGTTAGGGTTAGGCAGCATTATTTGTCGCTTGATAGTGAATAATTTTAGTATTTCTGCACTTTGTATTTTTGTTTCATTCACTTTCTCACCTTTTAATTTTTTATTCTAGATTTGGTCTCATTGTCACTTTTATTGAAATTATCAAAAAAGCAATTTTACCTTGCATTTATCCTCGTTTGTTTTATTGAAATTTATTATTGTTAGCTTTTAATCTGATGTACATCATGCCTGCTATTATATTTTGTGATTTCTCCAAGAATCTATATAGCTGGTTTTGCTGAAAGAAATCTCTTGAAGAGATAAGCACGTCTTGTACGTATTTTCTTTTTAAACAAGTTTCTATGTGTATAAAAGAATAAATAAAAAATAAATAAAGCCGTGGTACCAAAATTAAACCGTGAAACAATAGTAGTCAAAATAGCTGCTGTTGCTACAGCAGTCTTTTTCGAAAAGCCAGATGAGAATTAAAATTTAGAGCTCCACCTCTGTGATCGAACCACCTCTCTGTATTGCCTTGAGCTGAAACTGAGAGCAACACAGAGCAGTGACACCGAAACCGAGACATTGTGACACTTTACTAGGTGGTGGAGATCCGCAACGTACGCCCGTGTTTCAGAACTACCACCTTACCTATTCCTGCCGCAGTAGCATCAATGGTTGTCACTGTCGTGTTTCGGTTTGGTAAGCCAGCCGGTAAACTTACGACATGTTGCATTAGACCTCGCCACAAGCAACGCATCGACCACGCAGCCCATAGACGCCTAATGTTCGATTTTCCGTATTGAATGCATTCTGGCAACTAGCTGAGGTAAGACGAAGCGGGATTGCAACATCGTGGTTGGCTTACTCAAGGCCACAGTGAAAGATAGGGATGTACAGAGGATCTGATTAGTCGACACTGCTTGGGTATTGGTGCATGGACATTTACATCGAAACTATAAGTCAGATGTGTTGACAGAAGCCATTCGCCTGTTATTAGGGGTCTATAGGTTATATGGTCGGTGAAGCAACGCCATTGCTATCCCGCCGCACGGATACACAATATTAACCTGTAGTATCTGTTAGGGATGGATGTCTGTTTCCATCAAGATACCTTGTTTGCTATCTTATGATATAAAAAAAATCTGAAAGATGGGTGTATTGATTCTGATCCCTCATAAAAATAAACAATGTGCCATCTTACTAGGCAATTTGTTAAATGCAAAAAATCGGCCAAACATCTCGCTACTGTCGTAACTTATACGTGATTTATTCATTCGCTGGTCGTTGTGTACAAGTTTGGCGGGTAACGTTATCGGCAAGTCAATGGATGTGACATTTTAGCTTATACGGATGACGGCGCAGAATTAACTTCTCTGAAGTCTATAGGCAATAAAAATTGACTGTCCATCAGCAGAGGCATTTGCTTGTTTGCTATGCTTTGATGTACAAAAAACCGGGCATGAGTCTCAAAGAAATGTAAAAATGAAAAACTTGCTTTTATCACCAACTAATAATTATTAATTGCCAACACGATTCAAACCTAGAACCTTTTGTGTCTACATCTAAGATGGTTAAGCTCATGGAACATAGAACAAGCGGAATTGGCAAGTATAAAAATTTGTATCAGGACCGCAATCGCCATACTCACACATAAAATAAGCATTATTGCATATAAACTACTAATGCAAACATTGTTTCATTGGTCGTTTTCATTTTAAACAACAATAATCCGAAACACAAAAACAGAACATTTAAAAATATACCAAACTGCGTTCAATAAATTTTATTTTGCTACAAAAAAAAGAGTATTCACGTCCATTTGTAGTCTATTGAAAATAGACTCATCTATTTGTACAATAGTGAAACTATAATCTTAATAGTGTCGCTATTCTACAATAGATGGCAGTATTGATTTTCCCGTAGTTTTCAGTTGGTCATATTTGAGTACAAAACTTTCTAGAACGATATACGCATGGAACATAGAACAAGGGGAAGTGAAAAGTGGGCGTGCCGCGTGCGTCACTATTATGCGCTTTTACTCTAAATTGCCTTAGTGATACTTACCATATCATTAGGAGATAGTCGTCGTGCGAAAATCTATTATACACTGACTTATGCCGTATTGTGCCATCCTTGAATGCAGAAATGATAGTAGAATACAGATGATTAAAAATGGAGATATTTCATATCATTCGAAAGTACAATTTTCATTTCATTTCAATTAAATTCCTGATTTAATATAATCTCTAATGATATAATAGAAAATCAAGCTAAAATCAGCCGTACACGTTACGTATAAAGTTCATTTTAGGTTGACCTAATTTTTCTAGAAAGATATACGTAATGACTGTCATTACGTATATCGTACTAGAAAGTTCTCTACTCAAATATGATCAACTGAAAACTACGGAAAAATCAATACTGCCATCTATTGTAGAATAGCGAAACTATTAAGATCTTAAGTTTCACTATTGTACAAATAGATGAGTCTATTTTGAATAGACTACAAAAGGACGTAAATACTCTTTTTTTGGTAGCAAAATAAAATTTATTGTAACGCAGTTTGGTATATTTTTAAATGTTCTGTTTGTGTGTTTCGGATTATTGTTGTTTAAAATGAAAACGACCAATGAAACAATGTTTGCAATAGTAGTTTATATGCAATAATGCTTATTTTATGTGTGAGTATGGCGATCGCGGTCCTGATACAAATGTTTGTACTTGCCAATTCCGCTTGTTCTATGTACCATGGATATACGTAATGACTGTCATTACGTATATCTTTCTAGAAAAATTAGTACAACCTAAAATGAACTTTATACGTAAGGTGTACGGCTGATTTTAGCTTGACTTTCTATTTTATCATTAGAGATTATATTAAATCAGGAATTTAATTAAAATGAAATGAAAATTGTACTTTCTGATGATATGAAATATCTCCATTTTTAATCATCTGTATTCTACTATCATTTCTGCATTCAAGGATGGCACAATACGGCATAATTCAGTGTATAATAGATTTTTGCACGGCGACTATCTCCTAAAGATATGGTAAGTATCACTAAGGCAATTTAGAGTAACTGCGCATAATAGTGATGCACGCGGCACGCCCACTCTTTACTTCCATTTGTTTTCTTTGTTTCATGGTTAAGCTAAACAACTATTTACTTAAATTTTATCATTTGTTATAGCGTTAAAATTTTCCTGACCACTGCACTAGGAAGTATTTTGAGAATATTATTCTTTTCATATAAAATGTGTTTATTTCATAAGAAGATTTGTTCTAACAAAACTTTATATGAATAGGTATTGTGAAAGGCTTAACAACTCACATTTTACTGCTTTCGCGCTTTGTTCATATTATTTTTATACATAAACTCGACCGCTCCGGCTTCTCACGGGTGCAACGCAAAAACATATGTTTCTACGACAAATCTTGGAAATTGTTGGTTTTTCTTCATTATATGTATTAGACCGTGGTCCCACGAACAAACTTTTTTTTTGATTAATAACAAGCTGAATTTTTGGGAACAGCTTCGTTTTAACGAGACAACCATCTTTTTTATCGATAGGGAAGCGCTTGACCACGATCTCGCGTGATGGTAAGCTAAGATGCGGCCTAAGATAGAACGCGCTTCCCTAGAAGGTACCTGTTCACTCTTCTCTTGAAGATCCCTAGATTGTACTCGTCGGGGAACACAGGAAGCATGTGTTAGTCTCTTGCGGTTCGAATGAAAAATGTGGTGTCGAACCTCTTTGTCCGGGTACGTGGAACGTCCACCATATAGCGATGCCTAGAATCTGTGCGCCTCGACGATCGATAGAAAAACTGGCGTAATTAAGTCGTGCAATTCTGCAGCGCACTCTCCAAAGTGTATCCGATAAAAAACCAATAAACTAGCCACTCTGCGGCGATGAGCGTGGCTCTAGAGTTTTTTTTGCCTGCCAGATGATCACAGCACATCACATAAACCATCTACTAAATAGTCCGAACAAAGCCTAAACATTTGGTTTGGTTAGGTGAGCCCGTTCTTGAGTTATAAAATTACAACGAAAAGTGGCATTGATTTTTATATATTATACAGATGAAGATGATATTTATACACTGATGCTGAAGTCATACTTGCGACTATCCTGAAGTTATATGCGCGCTAAGGCACATGCAGTCCAGAATGTATACGAAAATAGCCGATAATAGCCGGTCACATCTGCATTTATCGTATCATTGCACGAAGCTTTGTGACGATAGACACAAGTGTGGCTCCAGCATAATATACTGAAATAATATTAACGAGCTCGCTCACATGCTCCAGTCTGTACACGCATCAATAATCCTCATCTTGGTAAGGTCTTATTGTAATAATGTAAATTATGGCATGGTACGTCGTAATACGTCTCAATACATCTTGTTGTATCCATGTATCAAACTCCCGAAGTTTCCATGCGTATCCTTCCAACTAAATGAGAAATTTTAGGTTTCTTAACCGTCTTGTTATATCAAATATTCAAATAATAGCTGTTATCCACGGTTTCACTCGCGTATATTTACTTTAGAACTTATTTAAATTTTCTTCATCAGCTACTTTTTCCGCCGTGTTGGTCCCGGCCTCCTTTGAAGAATAGGCCAACTGCCGTTTTGCCAGGCAGGTCGTAAAAGGCGACCGATTGGCTATCGAGTCACTGCCATCATGGCTACTAGGTGGTAGAGTTCTGCATTGTCTCGCCCGGGTCTGATACCTCCGCCTTACCTATTCCTGCCGCAACAGCGTCAGTGTTTGTCGCTGTCGTGTTCCGGTTTGGAGGGTAAGGTAGCCGGTAAACTTATGCATGTGGCATTAGACCTCGCATCAAGATAGCAACGCACCATTAACATCTTTGGTGTCTATAGGCGATGGTTGACTCTTTCCATCAGGAGACCCATCTGCTTGTTTGCTATCTTATGATATATATAAAAAAAAAACTTTATTAAAATATTCTACCCTTTTCATTGTCGATTAAATATACCATATATATATATATATATATATATATATATATATATATATATATATATATATATATATATATATATATATATATATATATATATATGTAAGACTAACCTTAGCTACCTATGGCAATACCTAATATCGTAACTAACTGTACCTCAAAAAAAACATATTGGTAACACACCTATCGAACAAACTAACCTAATTACAAGTTACAAGTTTCATTTAGAAACTTGTAATTAACAGAAAATACCTAACCTAAAACTACCTATGACAATAAAATTATATATAACTATACTTCTCAATATTTATACTTATCTATTAGAATTGATGTGTATGTAACACACCTATCTAACCAACCAACGTAACTGTATTAAAAAAGTTGTAAGCCGGTTGACCTTGTAGGTCATCCCTGAAACTTTCCACTAAATTGAGGTATTCAAAGTTCAAAAATCTTAAGTTTACAAAAAATATATATTTAGTAATTCAATGTTCGAAAACATGTATATTTTTTTTTAAATGATGACCGACTTTGATCTTTCGAATGACATTCAACGCAATTTTCGAACGGGCTCCTTTGAAGAATAGACCAACTGCCGTTCTGCCAGGCAGGGAAAAGACGACCGATTAGCTAGTAAGATAACCGGTAGACATGCATAAGGCTTTGCCATCCCGTCACATGGATGGCAACGCACCATTACCAACTTTGGTGTCGATAGTCGGTGTTTATTCTTTCTATCAGATGAGCCATCTGCTTGTTTGCTGTCTCATGATATAAAAAATATACACTTTCTTTATTATTTAGTCTATAGTCAAATTTCGGCCTAAAATCGCTAGTGTATTTTAATATACATGTCAAAGACTTTTTATGACCAAAGATCTTTTCGTGTGTAAAAGCCATTACTTCTGTTTTTCCCTTATTTAAATAGAAATGTAGCCTCCTATACCAGTAATGACTCAGCGTAAGTATTCAGTTTATTACCTAACATTTTTCAAGTTTTATTCAATTTAATACTGAATTGGGTCAAGTCAACCTTGGCAACGAGCCTTTTATTTTTTTTTCTGTACTAGTCTAAGCTCCTTTGAAGAGTATACCATCTGCCACTTTGCCCGGCAGTTCATAATATGCAAATCGTTGGTCACATATGTCACTACCATTGTGACTTCCCCGTATTGGTTCCGGGCTCCTAAGAATAGACCAAATGCCGGTCTGCCAAATGCATGACAGAACGGCAGTTGGTCTATTCTTCAAAGGAGCCCGGAACCTGTATGTTCTCGGGAAAATGTATGTTCTCGTTTGTGTACAATACATTCATACAAAAAGATATAGACAATGTACTCGTTTAGAAGATAAGCGTTACAACAATTGATACAGAATGTTTCTTGTACAATAAAATATTTTTCAAATGCAGAATAGTTGGAGAGATTTTCTTCTATAAACAATGATTCCCAGGACTATTAGCTTGTGATTCTAGATAACCGAAACTTAACTAGAATTTAAGCCTGAAACCTTACAATCTACGGCTAAATAGCGGTAACTGTAAAACTGCGAGGCAGACACTGTTTTTTACTGAGGTATTTTATACATACAATGTCTCTGTCGGGAATCAAACCAGGGGCCTGTTTTGCATTGTCAAGCTCACTAATCACTCGACAAACCGGGCGGTCGATTCTATTTAGTTATCTGTTATAAACATAGCATCATTAAGGCTATTTGAAGTTACTTAGATCGAAAGTTTATGAAAGGCTAAAATATTTAATTAAATTTAATATTATTTAGTTAAATATTCATTTTGAAAGAACATTCACGAAATTAACATAAAATTGTAGCCTCTACGCTAACGAATGAACTGGAGCGCTTAACGACTTCAGAATTAGTTCTATTGTTATGGAACGAATGATGTTTTTTTTCTCTTCAAAACTTATGGCTGAAAAGATTGTTCTAGAAAATTTATTACTTACAATTTTTTATATTGTAGGATAACAAAGATGTAGATGATTCTTCTGGTGAAAAGAAATGACCATTGCCTATAAACACCGAAGATGTTAATGCTGTATTAACAATTGTATTATGGGCTGAAATTCCATACGAGCTTCAAACCGGATAATGGCAGTGCCAAGTACTACAAGTTACTATTGTAGCAGTAACTGGTAAAGCGGTTTTAACAAACCTGGCGAGATATTACAGAATTCTACTACAAGTAGTCATGGTAGTGACATGTTTAGCGAATTTTTACTGCCTGGCGAGAAGACTGTTCTTTGAGAATTCTCGAAACAATCGGGGGAAACACTAAACGTTTGAGAGATAGTCAAAAATGACGTTCTACTTCCACCATCTTGATGTCTGGGAAACCATAACCGCGGGTTTCTCTTTTTTTGCTTCGCATTACTCTGTTGTAGAATCAATTACCGGCAGGGGTGCTTCCGAACGGGTATGACTTGGGGGACATTAAAGAAAAGGGCTAACTTATTTTTAAAAGCATGGCAACGACCTCCCCCCCTTCTCTTATAAAATAAAACAAAGCTAGCAAGACTGTTATAGATGCAAAAAACCTTGATTAGAATTTGAGATCACTTGATTCGTCGTCGTTCGTGAGATCAATTGCCGTTCTGCCAGACAGGTGGTAAAAAGCGACCGATTGGCTATTACGAGTCACTACCATCGTGGCTACTAGGTTGTAGAATTCTGCATTGTCTCGCCCGGGTCTGGTACCACCGCCTCATCTATTCCTGCCGCAATAGCGTTAGTGCTTGTCACTGTCGTGTTCCGGTTTGGAGGGTAAGGTAGCAGGTAAACTTATGCATGTGGCATTAGACCTCTCCACAAGATAGCAACGCACCATTAACATCTTTGGTATCTATAGGCGATAGTTGACTCCCGTGGTTGACTCTTAACATCAGGAGACTCATGTGCTTGTTTGCTATGTTATAAAAAATGATTGTTACTTAATCACACAAAAACTACAGAATGGAATTGAATGAAATTTGGCACACAGGTAGATTTTCTAGGTGGTAGAGTTCTGCATTGTCTCGCCCGGGTCTGGTACCACCGCCTTACCTACTCCTGCCGCAATAGCGTCAGCGCTTGTCGCTGTCGTGTTCCGGTTTGGAGGGTAAGGTAGCCGGTAAACTTATACATGTGGCATTAGACCTCGCCACAAGATAGCAACGCACCATTAACATCTTTGGTGTCTATAGGCGATGGTTGACTCTTTCCATCAGGAGACCCATCTGCTTGTTTGCTATCTTATAATATTAAAAAAAAAATCCTTAAAAATTAGGTGATCCTTTGCGATTCGTCAAAAAATGTTATAATGCAGCCGGCTGCACGCTACAGCTGGTTTACGATAAATACTTGTGGAATAATTAATTAAACTTTTATTTATTAAGACCTAATTTTTTAGCAAAACAATTTTAAAATTCGTCGCTGTGCCTGACAAGTTCCATATGCGATATTTGTAAGGTTTTGGGAAACAAGAAAAAAACATACATATTTTGTTAATTTCTTATTTGTTATTAAATTAACAAATAGACTATTTGTTTATTTATAATTTGTTATTAAATAACAAATAGAATATTTGTTAATTTAATAAAACCTTTTTTTTATTTCCTGAAACCTTACAAATACCGCATAATTATGGAACTTGTCAGGCGCAGCGACGATATTAGTATTTCTTATTAGGATGTGGTGATTAATTAAAGTAATACATACATATCTTCACGCCAGATCCCTTACGGGGTAGGCAGAGAGTACCGAGTGCCATACATCACGATCCTTGCAGGCTTGTCTCGCTTCTTCCACATCCATCACTCTCTTCATACACACACGCCGGTTGCGAAAACTCTTGACACCACCTTCGGACAGTACTCGATCAATCTGATCGTGGTAATTAAAGTAATGATTTCAAAATATCAGTAATTTAATAGTATTATTGATTGGCATAAAATATCCTTTTTCAGTTTCAATTTGCACGTTAGAGAAACAAAGAAAACTGTAAATGTTTGTACTTTGTGATGCGTGTGGAAAGCGACACGAAATTTACAGCATGACGGTAATCGTAATTTCCGTTCATGTTCAACAAGAACAAAAAAGCAACACGCAATTTGCAGCATGGAAATAATCGATAAATCCGAAATAAGAATCTCCGTTTCTTTTATCTCCCTGAAGTGATATCAACGTTTAAAATATTTATTCCGTTATTACTATACATTATACAACACATTGTGTTTAAATCAGTTAGTATACACACATAAATATACACATATTTTTTTTAATACACATATATATATATATATATATATATATATATATATATATTTAGTTTAGCACATGCAATTTCTCAATGTTCCTAAAATATGACTTTACAATTAATTCACATATGAATTAATTGTAAAGTCATATTTATACTATATATATACTAACTGATATAAAACACATTGTGTTTTATATCAGTTAGTATACACACATACATACACACATATTTTTTTAATAAATATATATATTTAGTTTAGCACATGCAATTTCTCAATGTTCCTAAAATATGACTTTACAACTAATTCAAATATGAATTTACAATTTACCAATTAATTCAGTATTTGTTTAATTTTTAAACATTCGTTTCTTTTGTACATTACACATACATACATGGTATTTTTATACAAATACATCGTTAACGAAGACTTCATGATCTTTATAGGCAATATCTCATCAATTCAATGCCGTCTCTCACCAAATTGGTTCAACTCTCGTAGCCTTTACAATATTTCCATACATATTTCAACTTTTGTATTGTTTTCGTGTTCCATTTTTCATCAAAAATTAAAACTTTTAGTACCTGTAAAAGCATAAATTTAAATAAAGTGCTTTATTGATTCTGTAATATTGTATTTCAAAGAGGAAACCTTTTTACGTGTATAATCAAAAATATATCTCTTTCCTCAATTTCATTCAGTTAACGCCTCATAAAATATTATGATATGCGAAAAGGCAATAAACACACGAAGCTCACAATAAGAATTAAAATATTTTAGCATTATTTAAATGATAATTAAATATTTATGTTATCCTGTCCGGTTTGTACTAGAAATTTCTCATTTTAATTCAAATCAAATCATAACAGCCAAAGAATAGATAAGAATATATTTTAATAGCTGATCCGGCAAACCTTGTTTTTCCTTTTTAATTACTCATTTTTTTCTATATTTTCTCGCCTTTAAAACCTTCCCTGGGCTTCAACAATTAATTCAAAACCAAAATTAGCCAAATCTGTTCAGCCGTTCTCGAGTTTTAGCGAGACTAACGAATAGCAATTGATTTTTATATATAGATCATCTGTATTTCTTTGTTTCGTGATAGACAGTGGTTTATATATAGATAGAAGATTTGCATGACTATGGGTTACAATAAATAGGTCTTACGTATTTTTCAGATCGGCATAATCTACCAGCAATGCCGGTGTGCAAATACATATTTTAATCTACTTAATCATAATTAATAATCATATTTTAAAAATTTGAGCTCATAAATTATCTATAAAATTAATTAAACTCATGAATCAATCACAAAAAAGTGACTCCGACTCTCGATTCTTGAATTTCTCGACTTTTTACAATAGTATTAGTAGCTAACGAAGTTACTAATATTTCCCGATTTTCAAAAAATTTTTTACCAAACATTTTGTAATCTTTTGAAATATTTAAAACTACGTTAAATGCTGTTTTAAAAATTGAAATCGACTAAAATTTTCAAAAGTAAACAGCAAACTAACTTCATATTTTTAAATTAACTTTCAGACTAATATACCGATTTATTTAAAAATTTAGTCAGCTCTTGAAACTGCGTCATACAATACCGTAAATCGTAATACAATTCGTTTGTAATTAATGAATGAAGAAAATGATTGAAAATAGTTTTCTGACATTTTTCGTCATTTAACCTTTCGATTTTAAAGCGTTTAACGTAATTTTTGAGCTCTAAATAACTCAAAAATTACGTTAATTACGTTAAATGCTATTCGAAAAATCAAAATTGATCATCGTTTTTAAAATATACAACTTTTCGATACTTAAAATACTGTCATTTTTAAGAACTTTAGGTTTTCCTTTTAACAAGGAAAGAGGCCAAAAATCTATGCTAAGGCATAGTTTTCATTTCGTTGTATTAAAATACCTTAATTTAGCGATAAGTTTCAGGGATGGCCTGCAGGGTCAACCAGCTTATAGTTTTTTTTATATATCACAGGATCGCAAAGACACAGATGGCTTTTCTGATGTAAAGAGATAAGAAAATCATCGTCCATAAACACCAAAGATGAAAATGGTGCGTTGTTATCCAGATGGCGGGATGGTAATGCCACATGCATAAGAATACCTGATACCTTACCCTCCAAACTGTGATACGACAATGACAATGATAAGGCTATTGCGGTAGTAATAGGTAGAGCAGTAGTGCGAAAACCCGGTTGGGACACAGCAGTCCAGTAGTCACTATGGTAGTGTCACATATCTATATATCATAAGATAGCACACAAGTAAATCGTTCTTGTGATGGAAAGAGAAACCAGCACCTATAGACACTAAAGATGGTAATGGTGCGTTGCTACGGTAGTCAGTATGCATGTTGCCACATGCATACTGACTACCTTACTCTACACACCTGAAGAAAAGAGCATCTGTATTTCTTTTTTTTTATATGATAAGATAGCAAACAAGCAGATGGTCGTGGTCGTTCCCCGTGTTGATACCGAGCTCCTTTGAAGAATAGGCCAACTGCCGTTCTGCCAGGCAGGTCGTAAAAGGCGACTGAGTGGCTATTTGCGTCACTACCATCGTGACTATTCGGTGGTAGAGTTCTGCATCGGCTCGACCGGGTCTGGTACCACTGCCTTACCTATTCCTGCCGCAATAGCGTCCGTGCTGGTCACTGTCGTGTTGCGATTTGGAGAGTAAGGTAGCCGGTAAACTTATGCATGTGGCATTTCTAATGCCAAGTTTTCTCGCCACAAGATAGCAACGCACCATTAACATCTTTGGTGTCTATAGGCGTGGTTGACTCTTTCCATCAGGAGACCCATCTGCTTGTTTGCTTTCTTATGATATAAGAAAAAAGATGGGTCTCCTGATGGAAAGAGTCAACTATCGCCTATAGACACCAAATATGTTAAATGTGCGTTGCTATTCTGCCTTGCAGTTCGTAAAAGGAGAGCAATTGGCTATACATGTTACTACCATCGCACCTACTAGGTGGCAAAGTACTGCATCGCCGAGTCTAGGTTCTAATGTGAATTAACTTCACAATTAATTAGACTCATAAAATAATCACAAAAAAGAGTGACTTCGGCTCTCGATTCCCGAATTTCTTGACTTTATACAACAGTATTAGTAGTAGTAAACTTATTTTACATTCCCACTACTTATGTAGAGAGGAAGTTACTGATTTCGTCCCGATTTTCAAAAATGCCGCAATGGCGTTAACGTTTGTCAATGTCGTGTTCCGGTTTGGAGAGTGAGGTAACCGGTAACGTAATGTATGTGGCATTGCCATTACACGGTATAGTCACATGGATGGCAACGCACCTTTAACATCTTTAGTGTCTATAGGCGATGTTTTTCTCTTTCCAACGTTTCGTTATAATGCAGCGGGCTACACTGTGCAGCTAGTATATAAAAATATTCGTGATAGTGGTCCAAGGAACAAACTTTTTTTTGATTAACTAAAAGCTAAATTTTTGTGAACAAATTCATTTTGACGAGATGCCGATCTTTTCTATTATCGAAAAATTTCAAATCGGGTAACTAATAAAGATAGAATAAAAGAAAACTTTAGAGTGTCGGACATAAAAAAGTTTCCACTTTATATGTAGGACAGAGTAACCCTTGAATTATAATAATAATTAACAAGCTGTTGTGAGAAAATTAGATTGTTATTAAATTGATTGATTTCAATTTAAAAATCTCATGTTTCCGATTCTTTAGAGTGGACGACTTGTCAGAAAAAACATCAAATGTGTAGGACAAAAGTTTTTTCTTGTTTTTCATTAAATAATCAAACGCTCAAAGCAAAAAAAAATATATATATATATAAATCAACTTGTTATAAGTCAAAAAAAAGTTTGTTCTTGGAACCATGGTCTATAATGAATTTCTACCGGCATCGGTTGTATATTCTTATAAAAAAAATATTTATGAATCAACTTGTTATAAGTCAAAATAAAAGTTTGTTCTTTGAACCATGGTCTATAACGAATTTCTACCGGCATCGGTTGAATACGGTTCTCGGTTCGTCGGTTCTCGGTTGAATCGGTTATAAGATAACAAAGTATCTTCACGCCCGTATCCCCAAAAGGGTAGGCAGAGGTACAACAAGTGCACCCACGATTAGCCGAAGATTCTTGGTCCCACTATGTGATAGGTGGCAAGCCTATCGCCAACCGAGCACTTTCCAATCCCGGACAATGTTGTTTTTATCAGAAAACTGAAAAAAACACATTTCTGAATTGCCCGACCCAGGAATCGAACCCAGGACCTCTGTGATTAACTCCGACACCGGACCACTACACCACAGAGGCGACCTTATAACAAAACTAGTCTAATAACTAACTAGAACCATTAATTTCAATCCTTGTAAAGTGTCAATATATCAAATGACTAAATTGCTCATTTTGTAACGATATCAGGGTAATAAAAATATCAGTCGAGTAATAAAACAGACCACACACAAAAAGCCGCGACGACTTCGATAATTTATTACCTCTTATGGTATAAAAAATGAGATTATTTTTTTTCTCGGAAAATTATCTATATCCTCATATTCATATGATTATACTAGCTGTGCCCGCGACTTCGTCCGTGTGAAAAAAATTCTAAAATAAAAGTAGCCTAAGTTTTTCCTTAGTACCACGATTTAAAAGAGAGTCCCGGGGAATCACCTGCATAGTTTCCATTCCCGTGGGATTTCCGAGATAAAAACTATTCTATATCTTTTCTTGAGTCTCATAATATCTTTGTGCCAAATTTAATCGAAATTGGTTCAGTGGCTTAGGCGTGAAGAAGAGACAGAGAGTTATTTTCGCTTTTACAATATTAGTATGGATTAAACTATGAATTTTGACGATGACGATGGCCTTTGACGATCGGACAGAGTTTTTGTTACACAAGAATATGCAAGCTATTAAGCTATTAAATTAATTGCAATCAATGAAATGAAGATTGATCGAGCAATACTTTAAACTAATCTAATAATCAGAACTTTCCGCTAAGCATACTATAGCATATTTACCCTACACGTATGTATAGTCGAGTAAAAAGTAACCTATTTCACTTCTGGATAATGTAGCCTTTTAAAGGTAAAGGTACTTTTAAAATCGGTCGAGTAGTTTTTGAGTTAAGTCGTAACAAACAAACAAAAAATTATAATATTAGTTCCTTTTTTCTATATTTTTAGAAAAATTATAATCTTTGCTCTTTATAATATTAGTTTAGACGATATGTTCCCTACGACTCGTTTGTTTGACCCACACACGTTTCTCTCTTTCCCTCAATTGGGTAAAAAGTAGCCTATATTACTCAGTAATAATGTAGCTTTACGCTGATGAAAGAATTTTTAAACTTGGTCTAATAGTTTGAGTTTATCCATTACAAATTATACATTAGTATAGATAACGCTTTACGTTTACACCAAATATGCATCAGCTGCTACGTGTTGTTTGCGGTCGCAGGCAGTCGTCCACAATCGACTGTTTCTATTAGGATTTTTGGCCACCACCGGCCACTTCACCTTTTGGTAACTTCTGTGTGAATGGAGCCTTAGGTAGTAGAAAATTAAAATGCAAATGACCTCATGACTATTCAATAAATTTGGTCTACATTGAAGAGAGTACTTTTAAATGCAAATTATAGACGGGTTTACGAAATAGGATTTATTATCTTAATTTTAATGTACTTTCTCGAAAATGAATGTAAACACTCAACCTTTCTTTAGTGCTGAAATCCTTAGGATCAACTCACATTGACGCAAAGTCGGAGCGAAGCGATGTGTTATGTTTTTAAATTTTAAAGTATATATATCTCATTCCCATTACGTAATGAACAAATTTGTATTATAAAAATAGGAAGACACATAAAAGCGTGAGTAGACGAATCAATTCGGAGGTTAACGCTTTTTTTGTCAGAGAATTTCCTAATACAAAGAATATTGATGAAATTGGTCTCAAAGTCTTACAAGAACTTAATTTGAATTTATCATATTATATTAAGTACAATAAGTGCATATTAGAATTAAACGGACACTTTAGCATTTTAAAAATGAACACACTTGGAAGTCATGAAATTAATCTAACAATCAACTAAAAATCAAAAATCTAATAATCAACTTGTATGCTTATTTTTATTTTTAATGCTTTTTCTGCCATAAAGTTACCACTTTTTTTATTTATGACCAACCAAACAAGTTCGAATAATATTGGATAGGTAAGACGCAAAATTTAAATAAGCTATTGCATAAAATGCAACAAAAATTACAGTATTTATTACTATATTTGAATCGTACAAAACAAATGGCTGTATTCGCTTCGTATCTGATACAATATGAACTGAGCTTTAATGACATTAACATAATTAACTATTATAGCTTTATATTGTGATTACTTTGCATGAAAGTTAAAAAAGGGAGTAAGCTAAAGGCTAAATCGGGACTGAAGTTTATTTAAGAAGCGTAGTAATTTGCTTACGTATACTAAATAAATTCTTATAATATCTTCAAATTTGGATCACGATTAGAATTTTTTAGCGACTATTAATCCAAAATTTTGGACGACGTCGAGTATTGCTTGATTGTATAGCATTGATTTTTTTTTAATTATCATTTTTGAGGCTTTTTTTATAGAATAAAGGACAAACTAGCAAGAGGTGCACCTGATGGTAAGTTAACACCGCCACCACTGGACATCCACAATACCAGAGGTCTTGCATTCACGTTGCCGGCGTTATAAGTATGAGTACGCTCTTCTTTTGAAGGTCTCCAAGTTGTATCTGAAAACTTAGTGCAGTAGTGTGGTGCAACAATTGGCGAGCAAAATGTACGGTTGTGGATTGCCAGACATCAAAATTGTGAAGACGGAAATTTGAGTTTTTTTTTTGTTTGAGATTCCGAGCAATTTGTGGGAACTCTCCATAACAGAATATGTGATAGAAGATGCAGAGTGAACCTACATCTCTGTGCAATGCTACTGTAATGTTTAAAAGTCAACTTGATTATTATTTCTAAATTACAACGAATATCATGTCCAAAGTAACACTGTAACGTTCATGGATAAAATTACTTCTAATTGGTTTGAAACTTTCGCATTGTGTAAAGATGTTGTAATTATGTAAACACATTTGTACTGTTTCACAAGACACTTTTTATTTTACTTATATCGCAAACCGATTTCGCCCTTTTCGGCATTGCGTTGCTTTGCTTTGCATATAATATTGTCGCTGAATAACATATCTAAATTAAAAGATCTACTCCCAGCATCTCGATGTCTGGAAATACACAACATAATATGGGTTTTAGACTTCTGTTTTTCCTGTTCCTTTAGCTGTTACAGACACTACCCTTCTCTTGGAATCTATTGTCTACGGGGGTCAGGAAAATAATCTTCTATATAAATAGTAGCCAGGAAAATAGTCTTCTATATAAATAGTCTTCTATAGGAAAATAGAATTTCAAGAAAATAGTCTAAACCCATTTGTCGAGTTTGTTAGTGACCCTGATTACTGGGGCTCGTGTTCGATTGCCGAATTCTTTTCCTATTTGTGTGATAAACATAAATATTTTAACTTTGTATTTGTGATATAAATTAAATTGTATGTTGGGAGGTTTGGTTGTTTGTTTAATATGTTTTCGACGTATTTGTATTTTTGGTTTACATCCACATCACAAACTAATTTCCTTAGATGAAGAAATAAATGTTTCAAATTGTTCTTCGTCATATTTCTCGAGAAATAGTATTATTACTTAATTTTACTTATTAAGGAAAAAAATAGCCAGGAACATAGACATATATATTGTAGCTTTCTAATGATAATAAGTTTATGAAAATAATCTAATAGTTTATTTCACACAAAAAAATGAGAACAATTGAGACTACTATTTATCGTCTACTCAAAATAACTGAGTTTTTTTTAATTTAATTATCTGCATTTTAGACTTAGCATCGCTCAAATTAAATCAAATTATTTGATATTTGTTCAATGTATCTATTTAATTTACATTATTTTTTTTTGTTTTAAATAGTACGTACATTTTATATTATCTATTTGTTTTCTTTTAACACTGTATTTCTCTGTCTTGGTAAGCTGTAAGATATTTTTATTAGTGATAAGCTCGCCTTTTATTCTGTTTTTTTTTTGTTATTTTCTCTTATGTCAACTTTATTTTTGTTTGCAATAAAGTGTTAAATAAATAAATCTTTTCTTTTAATTGCACTACTGTAGATATGGCCAATGTATAGGCTAAAACTTCTTTGTTACGTAATTACATAACGGTTTGCAAATAAAAGTAAACTTGAGGTTATTGGAGTTTTAATGCATTTAATTACCATAAAGATGACATTACTGAAAACTGTTACTGTTCATTGATATTATTCCAGTCAGTTGCACAATGGTTTTAACAACGACTTTCAATTATCGATATATATTGAATTGAAAATGTTCCTTTTATTGTTTAATTTTGTACTGACGATAATGTGTTAATTAAAGTTGTAAATTAAGGTATCGAAATGATTCCTGAAATAAAATTTCATTTAAGTTTCATCCAAATTCCTAAGTGGACATGCCATATACATGTATAATGTGTGTATTTTTTTTAAATTATAAGAAAGCAAACAAGATGACGATGATGATTAAAATCCCGATGGAAAGAAACAATCATCGTTAGTAACTATCGTATATTGGTATTCAATTATGCCAATCGTTCATTATCGCCTACCGCTAACTTACAATGTGCACTACACAATCATCAGCATTAACGTTCTTATTCTATGATGCATTTAAAAACAGAAGTTTCCAAGTAGGCGGCAAAACTCATCCCTTTCTCTGTTAAAATTAAAAGGACGGCCAATCTCAACGGCTTCAACAAGAATGCGTAAAAATTCATTCACTTCATCAAACTTAAAAAATGATAAGTGTCCTAGTTTATGGCGTACTTTGTCTCCGCCGAGGTGTTGATGTCCATTTTGCGAACTCTACTTGTGTTCGCCCATCCTGGTATTGTTACGTTCCATCTCTCAACTACAGTTTTTGATGCAATTACATAAAACTCGGTGACGCCCGGACTATATACAAATGTACTAGAAGGTCTCAATGCTAAGTTGATCACAGAAACTTACTACTCAGTGGCACGGGATGAAAAAAATTGCTTTATGCTACATCTATTGCATATTTGCATTGCATTACATCTGTTATCCTCGCATGACTTTCCTCATATTAGTCTGGACTCCCTTTGAAGAATAAACCATCTGCCGTTATGCCAGGCGATTTGTAACGAACGATTGGCTATGTAAGTTACTACTATCGTCACGCGCTCGGGCCTGATATCGACACCTTACTAATTCCTTACTAATACCTTACTAATACCTTAAAGTCGCAACAGCGTCAGTGCTTGTTACTGTCGTGTGCCAAATTGGAGGGTAAGGTAGCCGGTAATTTTATGGGTGTGACATTAAGACCCCGCCATAAGGATAGCAATCCACCATTATAAATTATCGGCGGAGAATTATCGGCTTGTTTGCTATTTTATGATATTAAAAAATGTATGGTAACTCGGTCTACAATCTGCTGCCGTTACGGGCTGGTCGTGTCCGCTAAACGGTGTCAATGTCTTCATTTGAAACCATTGACTTTAACACCTCATGTAGGTAACCCTACGTGTGTCAAATTGGACTTTAGAATTTGAGAATCAATTAGGATTGCACGAATAATTAATATTAATATTTAATTAATGTTAATATTAATTAATTCATATTTTTTTATCAACAATATTTATTTAATTTTTAAAAATACATAAACTTTCTTATACGCTTTTCTTATACGCCTCGTTGGTCGAGTGGTTAGCGACTATGACGACGAGATCGACGGGGCTCGGGTTCGATACCCGACGGGGACAAGCATTTGTGTGATGAACATAAATGTTTGTATTTCCGGATTTGGGTGTTTGTTAAATATATTCTTGTATTTATATATGTTTTTCTATGTATTAGTATCGTTGACTAACACCCATAACACAAGCAAATAATTTGCTTACTTTTTGGGGTTAGATCAGTAAGTGTAATTATATATATCAATGGGATTTTCAGTTAAAATTTTCATCTACGATTACGCCAAGTTATTTTGTATCTAGATAAAGTTTCGCCACTACGCATATTATTTATACGAGCATCATACAAAACAATATAAAATTACTATCTCGCTTTATACATTAGTTTTGCTAAAGCAAATGTACATTGTTTTATTAAATGAAAGCAAATAATTGGACAACAAACCTGATAAATAAGTATATGAGAGTAGTTTTAGTATTGCGTCTAACTCCTTTCTAAGTTTTAGCATACATTAATAACAAAGCTTTATTAACTGGACACACGATTGTTCCAGTACAGTCCTAATTGTTCCAGTACTAAACCGTATTCGTCCGGGCCCCTTTGAATAATAGACCAACTGCCGTTCTGCTAGGCAGATCATAGAAGATGACCGATGGTCCATACGTGTCACTAACACCGTGACTACTAGGTGGTAGAATTCCTTATCTTGTCCTGCCTCAATATCCTTAATGCTTGTCTTTGTTGTGTTTCGGTTTGGAGCGTAAGATAGCCGGTTGAATTATCCATGTGACATTGCCATCCCACCACACGGATAGCAATGCACCATTAACATCTTTGGTGTCTATAGGCGATGGTTTATCTTTCCATCAAGAGAGTTATCTGATTATTTGCTATCTAATCTAATGATGTTATAAAAACAAACGTTTTTTATTATATCCACGTAATAATTAAATTACATAATTATTTCTCAATTTATATCAGTGTAAATAAGTGTGGATGAACGAGCGCGTGTGTGTACTTATATGTGTGCGATGTATAATTTTTGCTACCCTGTACAAACAATAGCAACGGGGAATGTATTAAGCCAAAATAATGATCTCAGCTAAATTTCTTTCTTGAGGTTTGAATATTAGTATTCAAACCTCGAGCCTTCAATGTTACACTACGTTTACTCTGAAAACAGAAGGTCTTTGCAAAGGGTACGTCGTTGGCGAAAGAATCGACCTGAATACTTATCGAAGCCTATCGGCCTGTCAATATTTTAAAAAGTCCCCGCGCAATTCCGACACATTCTTATTCATGGAGTGAATGAATATGTATAGAAAAATGTCAGTCTCTCAGATACTATTCGTAAAAATACATTTTTATAACCAATATCTAATATACGAAGAAATGAGGAAATTTTAGTCAAATACACTTTTGCCGACACTTTTGAAAAATCGACAATTTTATATCTACGCCTGGATCTAAAACGCTCAGTGTGAAGATAAGATGAAAAAAACAACGGACTTATCATCATGTGTATATTTTTGCTTAATAAGATTACAATATCGGCAATTTAGAATCATACTATACTAGCTAACCCGGCAAACGTTACTTTGCCACACAAATAACTTGTATTGAATATGTTTGTAGGGTATATGAAAGAGGGAGGGGTCAATTGAGATAAAAACTATCCTATCTTGTAAGTTGGATCAAACTGTAGATAGCTACAAAATTTCATTGAAATCGCTTCAGTGATTTAGGAATCCATAGCGGATAAACAACATGACAGGTAATTTATGTATATTAAAATTAAATGTACAATGTACCGCTGATACAATTAATTATTTAATTTGACATTTACATACGACATTCAATATTCTATATACCTAAACGCTTCGTAATGTATACATATCAATATAATTTACGTGTCTGTGATTTCAAAATTTCTAGGTCTTTTCAATGCAGTGTGTTATTTTTACTATCTCGCCAACCGATAAACCGGTGAATTAGAGGGTAAGGTTGCCGGTAGAATTTATGCATATGGAATTGCCTTCCCGCCACACCGATAGCAACGCTCCATTAACATCTTTGGTGTCTATAGGCGATGGTTGCTCTTTCCATCAAGAGAGTTATCTGATTATTTGCTATCTAATTTAATGATGTTATAAAAACAAACGTTTTTCATTATATCCACGTAATAATTAAATTACATAATTATTTCTCAATTTATAGTAAGAGTAGAGAGAGTTAGTAAGGCACACAGATATATATATATATATATATATATATATATATATATATAAATATATATATATATATATATATATATATATATATATATATATATATATATATATATATATATATATATATATATATATATATATATATATATATATATAATGAGTATGAAGGCATTTTTATTCTCTGGATAGTCAGTAGGGTAAATCTCGTAGATTTTGTAGAGACGACATTTATGCGCGGCAAGATTATTTTTACCTTGTACTTAAGAGGCTAGGCTAGAGAAATTGAACACCCACATTCATATATTTCACTAATCACAATAACATTAATTAATTAATTAATAGCAAAATTTCAATAATTCTCTTAGCCTATTAGGGAGCCTGATTATGACCTGATTTGAACAGTCTAATTAGTAGATTAATGCGGAACTCATGTTTTCATTATTTACCCTCTTTCGAATTCTTAATAACAACAATATTTTCAACAAATTTCTTCAAAAAATTGCTGTGGGTTCGTAAATTTATTAATTCTACTAACTCGGTTACCATTGCAATTTTTCCAAGTATTGGCGGATACATTTTGTAGTAGCATTATCAATCAATATTATGCTACTATTATGCTTATGGGAAAATTGGATGAAGTCATATAAGTGTAGAGACTGCATATTTGCGTCTGCACGCATTTATTGGTCCACTTTTTGAAGCAATTTTTAAAGTTTCTTATTTATATACAAGGGTATGAGAAGAAAATTAAAAAAAAATACTTTGCTAATATAAATACTCCGGTGACGTGGTTAAAAATATTTTTAACTTCCCATTACGTATGTAGGTAAAAGAATTACTTATTTTGCCCCGATTTTCGAAAATCAAGTTTTCTACAGATCTCCACGTTTTGAGGTTCAGGAACCTTTTCTGACTGTTTTGACGATGACGTTAGTATGGATGTATGTATGTATGTATGTATATATGTGTCTGTGTATGGGTGTGTGCGAAAACATCGCACTACTTTTGAACGGCTTGACTACTCGAAACGAGGTTGATGACATTCGATTAGAATCTACTCAACTAAGACTTCCTGCAGATTTAGACCAATTCGGTCTAGGAGAATTTGAGAAATTTGGAAAATCTGGTTATTTTCAAAATGATAAATGATTTTAATATTTATCATTTTGAAAATAACCAGCGTATAAAAAATTTAAATGTTTTCAATTTTAGTTGTTAATTTTTTTAATTCTTTAAGCTTAAAATCTACGCTCAGGTATTGTTTTTGCCCCTTTGAGTTTAAAAAGCTCAATTTAATGGGAAGTTTCAGGGATGGTCTGCAGGGTTAAACGATTTATAAATTTCTTTTAGACTAAACTTACCTTTATTATAAATATTACTTACGACTCTAACCTACTATAAATATTTTTGCACACCTCATAACTCAAAGCATTTAAAGTAGTGCGTCACTTCCGATTCGGCAAAATTAAGCACTTTAGTTAATTTATAATGTCTCTATAACAACCAACTTTCACTTATACTATAATATGAATCGACCTAAATAAATAAAAAACTCTATTTAATCTTCATAAATCCCTAAAAATTATTTTATGTAGTTATTTCCACAGAACATATTTCGAAATAAGAAAGTTTGAAGAAATCTTTACATAGACGTTATTATTTTTTGTATAGGCGTCACGATTACTTCCAAAATATTGACGGTCTCGAGACCAGCTTTTTCAATATCTCTAGAATTTTATACTCTCACTGATTTCGTATTTTATGTCTATTCAATAGTGTGTTTGTTTTTTTTTAATAAAACGACATATCATTTTTTTCTATTTCTCATTCGCAAAATAGCAGCAAGCTGATGGCTCTCCTGATGGGAAGAGAAAACATCGCCTATAGATACCAAAGATGTTAATGGTGCTATCCGTTGCTATTCCTATGGCGAGATGATAATGCCACATGCATAAGTCTACCGCATACCTTCCAAACAGGAACATAACAATGAGAAGCATTGACGCTGTTGCGGCAGTAATTGGTAAGACTGTGATACCAAACACCCGGGCGAGACGTTGCTGTTGCGGAACTCTACTAAGCTATAAAAGGTTTGTTGCAAAATTTCCTTAATTTTGTTAAAATAAAAAAACCTAACGTAAAATGTTACTTACTACAGGTTTAATCTTATAAATTATTTTCTAAATTTTTTCATAATATGTCAAAAATATTTTCATAATAACACTATTATGAGAGTTTTAGTAAGCATAAGCGATTGATTACACTCACAACCCAGCCTGATATCATATGAATATTTACGTCAGAAAATGAATTTCAAACTGACGTGCTCTCTTTTTCTTGCCTTTGATTCTGAGGGGATCAATGGGGGGATACTAAAATTTTTGATGGACGTTTTTAAAAATGTATGTTGAGATTTTAGCGATTAAATTCCCATATAAATTTGTACGTAAGATGGTGGACAAACATATTTAGCATGTTTGAATTAAAATTCCTTTTTATAAGGTCATTCAATAAAAAACTAAGACGGTGAAAGTATTCTATAGTTCTTTATTAAAAAATATATCTAATTTTTTTAAAATCATTAGACAAGGAATACTGTAATTATTGCAAACGGAAAAGGTCAATTTGAGGTTTTGGGCGAAGTTTACGATTTTTTTTCTAGAAAACTAAGAATTATTTTTAAAATATATTTCAGTGATACTGTTAATGAATTTATTAAGATTATCGTTGAATTTTTCTAGAAAACAATTCCATATATTCATTGAGGAATTTTGAAAACCGCAACACTCCTTTTAGCAGTTTTTAGGGAATGGGGCCTAACGAATGTAAACCACATTATTTTTAAATGAGCAAACTTTTTTGCGACACCACATCAAGATCTCCAGTAGGTATACATTACATATGTAGGATAAATACTTGACAACATAATTTACATATTTTTTTTTAAACATGATAATAGATTTTTGTGGTGGTGTATTTCATACCCAAGAAAAAACACGTAAGGCTGTCTATCGCGATTATTCCAAATAGGAAGCTATTCTTAGTAAAATTAAGGTATAAAATAGTTATTGAATTATCATATTTATGCGAGACTGGCTTGGTAAAACGGAACCCTACTACTAAGCCTCCGCTGTCTGTATGTCCGTCTGTCTGTCTGTCACCAGGCTGTATCTCATAAATCGTGATAGCTAGAAAGCTGAAAATTTCACAAATTATGTATTTCTGTTGCCACTATAACAACAAATACTAAAAATAAAAAATGAAAATATTAAGGGGGTATTTATTTGTTATGATGGTACGGAACACTTCTTCGGTTTTTTGGAACGAAGTTCCTTACGGCAGGCTTGGAGGGGATAGGGATTTTGCTGCGCGACCGAACTGAAAAAAATGTGATAGTAAAACCGTAAGAAAAATGCGTGGAATAAAAGCGTTAAATGAGACGTGCGCAGGCGCGACAGTCGCGTACACAAGCGAGTAGTGCCGTTTAGCCGAAGGAAGTTCGTTCCTACCTGGTGTCCCGCGACACCACATCATTTTTTAAGTTTGTAATGAATGAACCAAAAAACTACTGGACTGATCTTAAAAAATCTTTTGCCATCAGGAAGCTACACTATCTAGGATCAATATAGGCTACATTTTACTCGATTAAGTAGTCAATTAAGTTAAATTACCAAGTAATTTATTATTAAATGTAATTAAACAAATGTCTTATTGGCAACAAATTAAGTGTGAGACCCAAAAGTCTTTTATGACGAAGACTCAATAAACTTTGTCCTTTCGACGTTGTTAGCATGACTTAATCATGAAACTTTGTCCAATTAGCGGAATATTTGAGAAATATGGTGTAGTTATATGCGTTTAAATATCGTTTACAGTGATAAAGTTGTAGAGAAACTACTCCGACAAAATTTATTTGAGGCCTAAACAGTTCGTTAATTTAATTCGAATTAGTTTGTTCATTATTAATTTTTTCTACTAATAGTTCGATTACGACATTCGACTTTAAGAATTAAATTAAGTTAAATTTCACTTTATACTTTTCTCTGTATACCTAGACGAAAAACAAATCAAATAAATAAATATTAACAGGACAAATTACACTTATTAACCCCAAAGTAAGCAAATTATTTGCTTGTGTTAATGGTGTTAGTCAACGATACTAATACATAGAAATACATACATAAATAGTGTTACATACATAATAAACACCCAAGCCCAGAAATACAAACATCTATGCTCATGACACTAACGCTTGTCCCTGTCGGGTATCGGAAACGAGCCCTGTCGATTGCGTAGTCAGGGTTGCTATTCACTCGAATCAAATAGGTTTTATTAACTATGAAAATTACTAATAAATAAATATATAAAAACGCACTGTTATCGCACCTTCTTTCAGCATATTAATGCCTGAATGTATTTAATATTTGTATTTTTGGGTTTGTGTATATATATAGTATATATCACAAAAGCAAAGTATTTTACTTTCTTTAAACAATTCGTGTATTTTTAGCAAAGAGTTATGTATCCACTGTGCAAGAGATATGTGTCCAAGTGCCTTACTTTTATTCTTGTATGCCCGAGGTTTTCTTCAGAATATTCAAGGATTTCTTATTCTGGAGTAGAACTGTAGCCTTATGTATGCAGTGTGACCTTGTACCTACTCTTGCTTGTATTGTCTTCGGCCTAAGTACTTGAGAATTCACATTGTTAAATCTATCCTGGTATTATAAATGCTAAAGTCTGCCTATTTGTCTGTCTGTTTGTTTGTCTATCTGTTTATCAGTCTATTATGCTTTCGCAGTTAAACCGCTGAACCGATATGCTGCGGATTCTGGTGCAATTTGACATAAGCATCGTTGAAAGTTCAGAGTCAAAATAGGCAAATTTTTTTACAATCAACTTTTATGGAGCTGAAATAAAGTTTGTTTCTTCTCGCAGGTGAATCTGATATATAAAGAGAAAAACGAAAGTATAAATCCATTGATATAAAAAACACAAGACACAATCAAGTGTCTTAAAAACTGTCAATTATATTAATTTTTGTTCATTGCTTTGTAAAAATAACTCTAAATCTTTCGCTTAAAGTTGGATATACAAGGACATATGTTTTTGCCATATTTATAACAGTTTTGAGTGACAGTTTTTTCGGATTATTTCTAAAATGTGTTTTTCCTGGAAAGGCTCGATCTCTTTAAATACTTCACCAAAAAAAATAATACCCAGTTAAAGCTTTTGTTTTCTGCTTTGGGCGAAAAATATAAAAGATTCGAAAAAAGTCTTTTTGTTGATAAAAAAATTAATTAAATATAATTTTTATAACAATCGACCGAAACGCCATCTATGGGTGATAGATAAATTAAACATCTTAATAGAGTTTTTTTTATACTTGGCAAACGCTAGATGGGGTCGAGCGAAATCTTCGCATGGGGTCAGGTAGTAAATCAATATTATTAATGCGAATTTTATTTTTAACTCTGAACTCGTTAAACTCGTATAGTCTAAGTAATCAAAAGCTAAGGAGTATTTTGCCACATTATATTAGCAACACATAGCTCACTTGACCTGATGGTGAACTAGGGCACTGTTACAAATCCAATTAAGTAAAAATATATTTAGAAAGATTTCGAATTCAGGACTTTATCTACATCAAAGCTACTAAATTTATTATTATAGAAAATTAAAGGATTTATTTTAACTAAACAAATATTCTTTAATGACTTGATGAATGACTAATAAACAACTTTTAGCAATGCAATGAAATATAATATCCCTGGACAAAGTAAGCAAATTATTTGCAAATTAATTACACTAATAAATAGTAGTTAGTACATATTATATAAATACGCTACAAAATTATCGAGTTACCCACATAATCACATAATCATAGTCCTTTCATTTGTTTTTCAAATAGTATACCATTCTAAGGAGCAATTTATATAATACTAATCCTTTCTTTATTATCGTGACAACTAGTAATTCACCTGAATTCCCCTGAGTTGATACGATGGTATCAAACCATTGTCCGACTATTTTGTATCTGTATTTTCTTGTATGAAAGAGTAAGGTAGCCGTTAAATTGATTCATGCGAAATTCTATCCCTGGTAATGCGCTATTAAAACCTAGTACCCTCTTCTCACCATATACTTATGTTTAAGAACTTTAATTAAATTTAAAAAGTTTTAGTACAGTTCACAGACTAGTGATATTCGTGTTGTGAATCGTTGTTTGACGTGTTATCAGCTTGTCCATTGATGCTTGTAAAATTCTGCTTTGCAACGCTCGTATCTATATTAGAGATGTGAAATTTAGTCCAAACATCGATAATGTATCGACTCTAACTTTATTAATGACACCGATGATATTGATAACCTAATGATATCATTAGTACAGATTTATGGCTTATTATACGTTTAATTGTTGTGGTTTGTTGGATAGGCAAACTAGCAGATGTGCCACCTGATGGTAAGTGGTCGACGTCGTCAATGAACATAAGATAGCAAACAAGCAGATGGGTCTCCTGATGGAAAGAGTCAACTACTATAGACACCTAAGGTGTTAATGGTGCCTTGTTATCTTGTGGGGAGGTCTAATGCCACATTCATAAGTTTACCGGCTACCTTACCCACCAAACCGCAACACGACGGTGACAAGGACTGACACTATTGCGGCAGGAATAGGTAAGGCGGTGGTACCAGACCTGGGCGAGACAATGCAGGAATCTACCACCTACTAGCCACGATGGTAGTGACTCCAGATCATTTATGTGTTGCCTATCCTGAAATATAAAGTGTTAAGTCTCAGTGCCAGTAATTACACTGTCTGTCTTGCCCTTCTGTCCAAAACACAGTAAAGCTGTTTCATGTTGTTGTTGGTACCCATGCGCCGGCGCATTTCTCCCACCGGTAAGTAATTTGTATTAAAAAATTAGAAATGCTTAGCATTTGAAACATTTTTAATATTAAATAGAGGAAACAAAGGAGGAAAATTCTCAAAATATAATGTGAAACAATCGATAAAACAATTATGAAATATTTTCCTTTCCATTTTAATTAATAGCAGCAACCTACGAAGATATTTTTAAAACTAATCACGGTACTGGATTTCTGGTATGAGCTGGATTGACAGGAAAAGCCACTATACACTGCACATAGTAGCCTATAGTGTGGGTAAGTAGAGCTTAGCCCACTTTCATAGCAAAATTGATTTCATGAATCTTGTCCTATGATATAAAACAAGCTACATTTGAAATTTTCCATAATTTCGTGATTTTATATTCAGCTAGTATTTTGTTTTCGATTCAAAGTTAGTTGAGACTTAAAATCATGAACTTAACTTACAATTATTTGGCAATGTAAGTTTTTTGATGTGTTATAATTTTATTAAACAAATGTAATATTAATAATTATTCATTTAGATAAATTTCGTTTGTCAAGTTATCAACAATTTGGCTGTGTGCTTCTGGTGTAAAAAATTAATGTATTATTAAATCGTTTTTTTCACAAACTAGAATCGATGTTTGGCAAGCATCCCTAATCTCGACTGAAAATCAATATGCACAGTGTACACAATGCAGTTACGAGTAAACGGCTCTAGAATCGCGGAAAATGACTTTCAACAGCCAACCGTAGTATCTGTTTGAAAATTGGTACAAACATTGCAACGGACGCTATTGTTTTCTGATGTTTAGTTTCCAGATGAGATGTCATGTACTTAGACGTGTTTTTAAAGCGTCATAAAATATGGCGTAATATTTATCTCGTAACTAACAGTGAAAAAATACGTTTGCTGGTGAGCGCATCGTTTGAGAATGAAATGATTTGAGGAATAATTTTAAAACTACGAGTAAAAATCTCATGATGCTATTAGATCATGTGTGTAGGATAGATTTTATTTTATCGCAACAAATCTGACGTAGCAATACGTGATAATGAAGGAGACAGAATGAACAGTGACACACATAGTCAAATTTATCCCATACATGTTATAAATGTAAAGTTTGTACGTTTGGATGTTAGATGATTCGATGTTGGGATGTTTGAATGTGTGGATGTTTGGATGTTTGGATGTCTGAATGTTTGGATGTTTGAATGATTACTTATCATACAAAAATGTATAGACCGGTTTGAATGAAAATTAGCTCACAAGATAACCTTGAAATAATATAAAGGCTATTTTTATCTCAGAAAAATAAGTTGTTCTCTCGAGTTATTTAGCCCGCTGCATTATCAATTTTTTTAGTGAATCCCTAGGGATTCACCAAAAAAATTGATAATGTAGCGGGCTGAAAGGTGCAGCCAGTTTATTAATAATACCGTTAGGGAGAAAATATAAATTTCGGGAGTAAAAAGCTATTGCCATACCTCAGTGCTTTTAACAGCATAGGTAGCAAAAAAGTATATGTTCTTTTTGGAGGTATCCCTCGAAGCGCAACCATTTACAAGCGCACCTATTGAAGCGCAACTAAACTATTCCTCAAAACGCACCTTTCAGTACCGCTAACGAAATAAATTAAAAATATTATAATTTTATTCCTCGACGAAGCGCATGATGAAAAATAAGGAAGAGCATAAAGCAAATGGTGTAAATAATAAAAAACAGATTATCTAAATATTTATAAAGTGTCTTCACGCTCGAATCCCTGAAGAGGTAGGCAGAGGTACAACCAGTGCACCTACGATTAGCCGAAGATACTTGGTCCCTCAATGTGATAGGTGGCAAGCCTATCGCCAACTAGGCACTTATTCAATCTCGGGAAATGTTGTTTTCATCAGAAAATTCAGAGAAATAAACTTACGAAATTTAGTACACATGTTTGGAAGCCTAAGCCTTGTAGGCCTGTGTTATTAAACAATAGTTCTCGATATAACGAAATAGTCAGTGATTTTTGCAATTTAGATATTAATTACTTTTTAAATTATTTATTTACGTATATGTGAATATTTAGATAATAATTACTTCTTTTATTATTTATACCACTTGCTTTATGTTCCCTAGTTTTCATCATTGGTCCGCTTCGAGGAATAAAATTATAATATTTTTAATCTATTTTCTTAGCGTAACTAAAAGGTGCGCGCCGAGGAATACTTTGGTTGCGCTTCGTTAGGTGCGCTTGAAAATGGTTGCGCTTCGAGGAATACCACTATTTTTGATGGAAAGATGATAATATATCTCTATAGACACTAAAGAAATATCTACTAGGTAGAAAGGTTATGCCACACGTATACAACCTACTTTATCTTTTTTTAACGTAAACATGACCAAGACTGACTACATTATTTTTATCTTAAAGCGGGACGTAAGGTTTATATAAACTATACAAGCTATAATAGAAAAATGTCTGTTGGTATTACTTTTATAAGATCACTAACTGTTGCCAGCGACTTCGTCCGCGCGGACTTCGTTTACTCTGCACAGCACCTCCCCCGTAGGCGATAGTGTGTTAATAAGTAGGCTATATGTTGACCCGACCCTTTTCCCTTGGTAAAATTTCAAAATTTTCAAGAAAGTTTAATAAATAATGCGTTTGTATATTTATAAGTATTTCCAAACACATACTGCTAAATTAATCAATCGTTTTTTAAAGCATCTTCAGGATGCACTGAATTGTTCGACAAGTACGCGTTTTTAATCCTAAAAAAGTCTTAAAAACGAAATTGGTTAATTATTTCACAAAAATGTGCACATGTTTAAGTGAAATATAAGTACAAGTGCAATATTTATATTCCCATCCCATATCCCATACGTGATATTACAAATGTTAAAATTTGTATACTTACTATGCGTTCCAAATAAGAATAGGATCGCGTTTGCTGTTAACTTCATACCACAAGTATGAAATTAGTAATGTCAGCATAAAAATATTTGTGAAAAAAATATTTGTTTATTGCAAAACAAATAACGCTTTAATAATGTTATTTTCATCAATAAAAAATTATTAAATAACATTAGTCAAGCTGTTCATCTATATAAATATAAAAAAGTCGTGTTAGTTACACCACTTATAAGTCAAAAACGACGGGGACAATTTTGCAAAATGCGGAGCAATATGTCATCCTGACAGTCCTATTCTTAGTAGGAACGCATAGTAGATATTTGTTTCCCAATCACGCAGAAACGTTTGATCCCATTTGGATCAAATTTGGCTCACATGTAGATAATGATTTGGAATAACACATAAGATACTTTTTATCTCAGAAAAATTAGTTGTTCAAGTGGGATTCACCGGAAACTTTTAAATTGCAGCGGACTGCAGGATGCAGCTAGTAATTACAAAATGTATCAAATACTTACTCGTAATTATAGGTATATGACCACATTAAGCTAGCAGATAAGGACTTTATCGATCGGATACGTTCTCGTGTTACTAACCGTAGGTATAATAAAAGTAACTTTAATATATAAAAAAACGTAAAAAATCAATAAAAATAACCTTAACATTGCTTTTATGCAGTGGTCGATTAAAATCACCGAGTCACAATGCCCTAGGAGCACTTCAGTACGTATCGTATGTCGTTAAGATACACCCTAGGTGACAAATGACAAATAGTGTAACCGCAGCAGCTGTCTCGCGCCGAGTGTAATAGGACAATTTCTGAAATTGCTTGCGGTTTTGACAAATGCTTTTAGGAAGTTTCCTCTCATTCTAATTTAATATTTTGTCATGTTAATTTATTATAATTGTTCTTACAATAAGTTGGTGGATACCTCCCTTAGTTGAGATTTAGTTTTGCAGGAGACATTTCTAGGGGTATGTACCTAAGATTAACAATAAATTTGGTCTGGGCAATTTGCTTACCCACAAATTCGAAGATATTGAATAAGTAACAAAAACCAATTTTAAGTAATTTCTGTCTTCATCAAAACATAAAATATAGGCGTTTGAGAGTCTTTGGAAAATGGGTCTATCTACTTGGCGCATTTTTTTAATTTTGCAACCTCAAACTGCAACACCAACTTTTCAATCTTGAAATAACTCTTATCACTTTTATCAATTCGATAAGAGTTAGACAAAAGAAGAGAGATGATAAATCTGGGTGGTGGTGGTGGTGGTGGATAGGTGGCAAGCCTATCGCCAATCGCGCACTTTTCAATTTTTATCAGAAAACTGAAAAATCATAAATATTTTTTATAGTAAGTCTATATTACTCTATTATTAGTACCAGCACCTCTTAATTATTTTTTACTAGCTAACCCGGCAAACGTTGTTCTGCCTTTTTAACTACTCTTATTTTTTTGTATATTTTCTCACCTTTTAAACCTTCCCTGGACTTCCTTTTAAACCAAAATTAGCCAAATCGGTCCAGCCGTTCTCGAGTTTTAGCGAGAATAACGAACAGCAATTGATTTATATATATATATATATATATATATATATATATATATATATATATATATATATATATATATATATATAGATATAACATGCGGTTCGCTAGTGTAGAATGCCCCCAGACATCAAATCTAATAACATATTTTTTGAAAGTTATGCAAAAAAATCATTGTACATTTTTTGTGTATAAATATAAACATATTACGGCTGTTACGTTTTTGTACAAGAATTATGTTAGAAGTTATAAAAACATGTCAAGGGGAGAATAGAAGAAATTTATCACTGTCACTTTTGCCCAAACCCTGTCGCTCGAAAAATTTGCACCTCTTATTAATCAGTTTCTCTGATGTCTCGTGAACCATTCAAGATGTTTTTCCAGGAATGAACACTTTTGAAACAAATTAAAATTTCATTTGGACGTGAATTTTCATTATTCGTTCAGTATTATCATAACATTTGAATAAGTTTTTTCGGTCTTTCAATATTATAAATTCTGAGACCGTTTGAACCGTCAAGTTTATTGGAAATATTATTTATAGGAATGTTTTTACTACGTTTCAAGATATTATATAAATTCTTACGTTCACCGTTCACCGCCCCGTTGGTCGAGTGGTTAGAGACCCTGACTACGCAATCAACGAGGCTCGGGTTCGATTTGCTCTTTCTGCGTTGAACATTTATGCTCATCACACAAGCATTTGTGTGATGAGCATAAATGTTTGTATTTCCGGGTTTGGGTGTTTATTATATATATTCTAGTATTTATATATGTATTTCTATGTATTAGTATCGTTGACTAACATCCATAACACAAGCAAATAATTTGCTTACTTTGGGGTTAGATCAGTAAGTGTATTTTGTCCCGTGAATTATTATTATTATTATCTGAGACTTTGTTCGCTTCGCATTTTGAATAAACATTAAAATTGCGATTTTTGTTTTTAAATGTGATCTAAAAATTCTTTTCGTATACGAAAGTGCACAAGTGCGAGCTGGAATCGTACGACATGCCTTTTTTTATATTATATGATACGATGGTTTTACTGATTGAAAATAAAACGTAAAAAACATTATCGTGTGTTGCTCTCGTATTCCTGAACGACGCAACTTTCACCTACAGACACCAAAGATGCTAAGGGTAAGCTCTTATCCGTGTGGCGGGATGGTAATGTCACATGCACAAGTCTACCGGCTACTTTACCCTCTAAACCGGAATACGACGAGGACAAACTCTTTGCAGCAGAAATCGGTAAGGCCAGACCAGACCAAGGAAAGCCGTTGTAGAACTGTACCTAATCACGATGGAAGTGACAAGCTTGGCTAATTGTACGCTTTTTACGACAAATCCGTTGCTCGAGTGGGTAGCGAATATAACTATGAAACAATACGGTTTGGGTTCGATTCCCGAGAGGGACAAACATTTGTGTGATGAGCATGGATGTTTGTATATTTGGGTTTGGGTATTTATTATATACATGACAGTATTTATATATGTATTTCTTAGTATCGTTGACTAACACCCATCACACAAGCAAATAATTTGCTTACTTTGGAGTTAGATCAATTCGGTAATTTGGTTCAGCATTATTATTATTACTAGCTGTTGCCCACGACTTCGTTTACTCCGCACAGCTCCTCCCTCGTAGGTGATAGCGTGATAATATGTAGCCTATATGTTGACCCGACCTATTAGTAATATTCATACTTTTTGAGTTTACCCCGAACATACATACAGACAAACAAACAGACAAAAATTCTAAAACTAAATTTTTGACTTCGCTATCGATTGTAGATCACGCCCCAAGTGTTCTTTTAAAAAAATATTCAATGTACAGTTTTGACTTTCCTACGATTTTATTATATGTATATAGATTACGAACTGCCTGGCTTCTTGGCAAATCGTTTATCCTGCAAAGAAGCCCGGACCAACACGGGGTCTTAAATATACTTATAACATCTTGAATTTACTTACTTGTTTGTATATATCCACTTGTTGAGTAATGTAAACTAAACAAAATGTATTAGGGCCAAACAATAATTCGAATATAGTATGTTCAAAGAGAACATGGAGTAATAAATTGGAGCCGCTAAATTCTACTCGGTTGAGTAGTGAGTAATTTTATTACTTATCTCTGTCGTATTCCGTCTTAAAAGGTAGCTGATAAACTGGCGTATGTGGCTTTATTCGGTTACACGAATAGCAATACACCATAAACATCTTTAATGTCTATATGCAACGGTTGTCATCATTAAACTAACTGCTGGTTTTGCTATCTGCCACTATAAAACTGTTTCATGAGATTTTAATGTCTGGGAAGTAACAGTTATCTGACTTATGTTCAATTTCATTTATCATGACATGACATAAGGCAAACTTTGGGTATTAATTACGTTTTGTTGGTCGATGTAAATTCAATTCATTTGGCACGGTAGAGAAAAACTTGAAGGGTGAATATTTGCGTATGCACAGTTACTATATAAAAATTCATAAATATCTATTTAGTTTATTGT
The DNA here is from genome assembly GCA_036924255.1 of Apodemia mormo. Lineage (NCBI taxonomy): Eukaryota > Metazoa > Arthropoda > Insecta > Lepidoptera > Riodinidae > Apodemia > Apodemia mormo. The sequence goes on along the minus strand of JAUPFN010000005.1, from coordinate 39,808,707 downwards.
AAAGTGATATTAACGTGATTTGCTTAAACATTATTCTACACTTAACACAAATAGGTACAAAAAAACGGCCTTAACGCTAAGTGCTTTCTTTACCAGTCAACTACAGCAGGTTAGTGTAATATGTGGATATTTACATAAAAAATATAACATACTCGTATAATAATTCTAAAGCAATGTAAAATCGAATAGTCTAGTCGAAAAGATGAGTTCCTGCGAATAATAGTTACAAGTTTCCTAAAAATATGGTTGACGGCTTAAACGATCCAGAATGACATCTAGAAAAAGACGTATTTCGAATTTTTTTTGGAAAAAAAATGGCATTTTTATTAACAAAAAGCTGGAAAAAACAGCCGTCCAGTTTTTTGCCAAAATCTCAAAAAGTAATAGCTCAAATATTATAAAAGTTTCTGAAAGAGCAGGAAACTAGCTTGAATATTTATAATTTTAATTTAATGTTGACAACCGACTTAGGCGCGGCAGTTTCGGCATGCGCGCGCCGTCACCTTAATGAGCGTAGGTTTTAAATAATTTTTATGTTATAAATATTAATTCTAAAATTTGAAAAATTTTTGGCGTCATCTGGACACTCCAAAGAATATGATTCAGTGATAATAAAAGTTTTGTCACAATTTTTTAAAAAGTTATTCAATTGTTAATTACAGTTTTCCCACTGGTTTGTGTTGTCATAAATGGCAGTATAAAAGTTTAAATAATAATTAATGGTATGAGTTTTTTATGTTTTGCAGCCTTTTATACAAACACGCAACAAGATGATGTTTTAAAAGTTAATAAAATATTAAAATATTTTTATTTCATCAGTTATTAACTTGGGAATAAAAAAAAGTTAGTTAAATAGTTTTTTTTTTAATTTTAAGCTGTTACTGATTTTACATTCTTGTTAGGCATTATATAATTACTTTTCAAATTTTTTCATGTCATTTGTTTATATTTTTTTATGAACAAATGGATTAATTAAATATTTCATAAAAATTTGCATTGTCTATTCTTTATAATGCTTATATCACATAAACAAATAATATTATGACAAATATGCTTCAGGACTTTTTTGTTACTCAATTATTAAACTATTCAAACATATTTCTTTTATATTATTTTCAACCTTATTGGTTTATGAGATATTTTAAATTTATTTAAATTACTTTCTGTTTTTACTGTTATTTTCATTATGTCCAATGTAAATAGTGACTGAAACTATAAATTTCCATTGTTTAATGTATTGATAAAGTCAATCTTACTAATTTTATTTATTACTAACTGTGCCCGCGACTTCGTCCGCGAGGATTTTTTTTAAAAAGTAGTCTAAGTTACTCCTTATTACATCAGCTATCTACCGGTGGAAGTCCCGTCAAAATCGGTCCAGCCATTGCAGAGATTAGCTGGAACAAACAGACAGATAGACGGACAGACAGAGACACAGACAAAAATCGTAAAAACTGTTATTTTGATATGTGTAACCTGTATACATCCATAATATGCATTTAATTAAAACCGGCTATTTTAGTATTACAAACAGGCACTCCAATTTTATTTACTTATATAGATAGATTACTTATATAGAAGCTAAGAATTTACTGTTGGTTTGAAATTATTAACTATTTGATGTTTGCCGGAGAAGTCTGTCCCATACTCGACATCTGTCGATTCTTATCTTAATAACTAATGAAATAAAAATATTTTATATATTTTTGAAACGTCATCTTATTGAATGTGTTAATAAAAAGGGCTCCAAGAAACAAAAAACTTATAGATTAATTATTTAAACTTTTATACTGCTATTTATGACAACACAAACCAGTGGAAAAACTATAATTAACAATTGAATAACTTTTCGAAAATACGGATAAAACTTTTATTATTGCGGAATCATATTCTTTAAAGTGAAGATGACGCCAGAGTTTTTTGAAATTTTGGAATTAATATTTTTAATGCCATAAAAAAATTATTGAACAGTGAGCGTAGCTCACTACAGTGGCGGCGCGCGGATGCCGAAACTGCCGCGTGAAAGGTGATTTTCAACATTAAATTAAAATTATAAATATTGGAGCTACAATTCCCAGATTTGAGAACTTAGGTACTAACATTTCCTGCTCTTTTAGAAACTTTTATAATATTTGAGCTATGACTAATACTTTTTGAGATTTTGGCAAAAAAGCTGGACGGCTATTTTATTTTCCAGTTTTTGTTAATCACAATTGCATTTTTTTTCCAAAAAAATAAATTCGAAATACGTCTTTTTTTAGATATTATTCTGGACCGTTTAAGCCATCAGATATTTCATATTTTTGAGAAAACTAGTTGACCCGGCAAACTTTATTCTGCCTTTTTAACTACCCTTATTTTTTTCTATATTTTCTCACCTTTTAAACCTTCCCTAGACTTCAACAATTAATTCAAAACCAAAATTAGCCAAATCGGTTCAGCCGTTCTCGAGTTTTAGCGAGACTAACGAACAGCAATTGATTTTTATATATAAGAAGATGTTTATTTTTGGTGGACAATAAAGTTGTTTAAATAAATAAAACATACATAATTAATGAGTCACGTAATTATTAATTATCTATACACATAATAAAATCGTAGGAAAGTCAAAACTGTACATTGAATATTTTTTAAAAGAACTAGCTGACCCGGCAAACGTTGTTTTGCCATTCATATTAGAAATCCATAGTGGACAAACAACGTGACACGTAATTTATATAAGTCTACGCCCTGCGGGATTGTCCTTCGACGCAGCCAAAATGGCATTAAATTTCATATGGTGGTTAAGTATTCTTAAATTTTCTATTTTTCCCCGCAATTTTCTTAATATTTTCTTTTATTAAGTTATTAAGAACCTTCTCCTTACAATTACAAACACAACAAAAAAAATGCCAAAATTGGTCCAGCCATTCAGGCGTGATGTCGTGACCAAGGAAAATAGGGATTGATTTTTATATATATAGATTGTAACTATTATTCGCAGGAACTCAACTTCTCGACTAGACTAGAAGATAATTTAACAGCGTGAATGTAAACCTAGGGCTACCAAAATAAGTACCAAGTAAAATTAAATGACTAGCGTTTGCCTGGTGGAAATTCGATCATAAATCTATATTAAATAATTAGTATAACAAATGCGAAAGTTTGGATGTTTGGATGAATAGATGTTGAAAAATAAATCAAACACCTGGATAAGAGTACCAATAGCAGTTTTTGTGCATAAGCCAAAATAGGCGGCTGCGGAGCGTAGATATGAAAAGTGAGGTACATACCTGAGTTTGACTTCTATACATATTTTTTTGTGCTAAAGGTATTAATAATGATAAAAATTGCACATGCATAAGCCAACTGGCTACTTCATCCTACAAACCGCAGGCGTATCACCTAAAATGCAATCTGCCAGCGATCAGCGATGACTGAAACGTTTAGCTTAACTTTTATCCATAAACACCTTTAGTGTTTATAGATAAAAGTTAAGACTTTTTGTCAGGAGAGCAATTCTTTTGCTAGCGATATAAAAATATATTCAATAGCATATCCAAATTTTCTTATCTCGCTGAAATATTTTCTCATCTCGCTGAAAAATTAAATTAGTATTGCTACATAATATACGGCATTTATGTTATTTCTGTAAACATATCCACATACGTATATCCTTTGTTTACGTTCAAAACTTTACTTGTTACTGTAGACATGATTTCAGGTCATATTTATTATCAAAACAGAGGTTGTTGAAGCTGAATATTATGTTAATTAGTTTGAAACTAACCGTGTAAATAGAATACATGTGTATGTACATCTTCATGCTAATTCCTAACGGGTAGGGAAAGAGAACGGAGTACATGACATCAAGTAATAATGTTTGTTTGTTCGAAAATATAAATATGGAGGAATCATATTTATACTCCTTTCATAAGAATACGCCAGCATGAACAATCCCAGCCCAGACATCAGAAGAGCTGTACTTAGGATGGTAAATGTTACGTTCTATGTGACAGATTCCCCTGTTCGTCAGGTACAAAACTTAGAAACCCGTAGTTATTCGTAATATAATCAAATAAGGGATAAGTAGTGCTCCCGTATTTTTACGAGATTTAATTCCCTCTTGACTAGATTTTACTTTGAATTCGTTAGTTTGTGTGTTTGTATATCAAGTACGTCCCCGCCTGATATATTTGTATATCAAGCGGGGACGTACGCGCGGTGCGTGTTATTATAGATTTTATATAGTTTCACGAACGAAGAATTTTATTAGCTACACGAAGTAGAGATCTTTTAAATCTGATTCTTGTGACAAGAAATATAGATTAAAGGTTTTTTGATAAAAGAATGCATCTTTAAGTGTTTCCCGTATAAAGTCTAAGACCAACATATTTGATGATGTTAACCTCTATATAAGGAAGTAGCAGGTGGCAATCCTAGCTGTGCTCCACTTACGGATTAAATCGGATGCACCTTTCAAGCCAATTTCTTAGGATGTCAATGTCGCTAGCATTTACACAGAGAAATACAGCGTTATAATATTTACCGATGAAATAAAATCACTCCAGACGTTATTCCTTAAGCGATAAGTCGATAAAATAGCATAATATGGCATATTTCTACTTTTTTACGATATAATGTATCAACAAGCGTTTGACATTTTTACACATTTTTTCAAATGAACCGCTACGCATTTCACGCCCAACATCATGTCTATTAGTATTTCTGTGGTCTGTAGCTCCACTCGAGTCCAACTTTGTGCCTTGTACAGTTGCAGGCTGGCAAGAATAACTATTTTATGCTCTGAGCATACCGAGTTTTTAAAACCTAGTTAAATACATTCTACAGTCAGTAGACAATTTTCAAAATTAGGTGACATAACACAGGGTGACTTTTTCGCGGTAAACGCGCAAAGCTGTTGTTTCTTCTTAGAGTTAAATGAGTTTGCATGCTAATGTATAGCATAATAGGCGAATAAATAAACTAAATAAGATTTTTGTAATCCTGTTTCTTGCAAATAAATATGTTATAATTATTATTAAATTGGGCTAAATTTAGTCGACCCCGACTTATGTAAGTTGATTATCAACTTCACACACAAGTTGATTCGGCACTTATCGTGTTTCCGAGAAATACCGCTACGTCTTGAATATAAGGCACAACAGTCACTGTCACCTACATAGCAAAAAAAATTTCAATATTTCATTGGTATGCAAAAAAATAGTGTAGGTAAAAACAAACACAGCATCAAGCCCGTTCGTCAATCATAAATTTGATGCTCCGATTAGCCAGAAGGTAGTAATCCATTTTTTTAATATAATTAGATAAGAAAAAAGGAGATGGCTCTTCTGATGGAAAAAGAAACCATCATTATCAACTAAACCTGTTAATGATGCACCATTGACGATTTGATTGATGACGATATGGTAATGGCATATTAATAAATTTATCGGTTTACCTGCTACCTCTAGAGGATCATGATGAAAATCGTAAGTACTGACAGTCACTAATCAATATAATATGACCGCTATAACAAAAACGCGTAAAAGTAAAGTAAAATCAATATTTAAAGAAGAAATCAGAATTGATTTCATATTCATTGTGCCGCTGGGGTTTTCCTTATTTTCCGAATCTTAGGTGAGTTTAAAAACGTTTTGGACTACTTTTTACGTTTCAGTGGCATGGCAGTGGCAAAGAAAATAAATAAATAAATCGCAGAGGTCGCAATATGTAAGTTCGCGGAACATTGCGATTTTAGTTGATTTCTTTTTTTAGTTATGGATATTTGAAACTTTTGAAAAGAATTTCTTCGACTTTCAAACTCGTTTAAACAGAAATTCGCCATGACAGAGATAAAGTATAATAAATATATAAATGCAAAAGATTAAGCGGGCGAGGAAATAAAAATATATTACACAGCATTTTAGATTGAACTTATAATCATCTATTTAAAAACTTTGAAACCAGCGAGATCCAAACAGTACAATCAAAAAAGATTTTACTGCAACTTTAGTTTCATTATAACCACGAGTAAGCTCACACTTGATGTTTTTTTTTTAATATGTAGTGTCATGGAATTTTTTGCTTTAGTAGGAGAGAAAAAACACTGCCTTTAGGTACAACTTTATGTGCATATTATCATTTATGACTAGATCGTGTAATCTTGTAAAAAAATATTTCGAACGGACGGATAAGTCTCAAAAAAATAAATTATGTTTTTTTTGGTAATGCAAAAAAATCAACGGAAAATGTTCGATTCCGACGGTGCATGAGCTGGCAGGTGGTAGACTTAGCTGTGGTAGCGGCAATGACGTGGTGATGTATGATGGTAGGCTGGTCCGCTCGGAGGAAGTTTCACGGGTCCAAGCACCTCTTTTTGTGGCCTCATTTGCCACGCGGAGTAGTTAAAGTACCGCCACCGATTCCTGACCCGCGCAGCAATATCTTAAGCACCGTGGTTTTAGCCGTCTTCCCAGTAAGGAAAAATTGGTAAAGTGCGTGTGGGCCACGCGCAATTTAGGGTTCCAAAGTTGCCCATCACAATAAAGACAGCTTTTATTGTTTCGTATTTATTTTTTAATTAGTCTCGAACATGTTCATTCGCGGAAGAACATTTTAGATAGTTTAAATTATTGTATTAATTAATACGTATAAGAGATACAACATTTTGAGCGATTCTCTTGACATGTTTTTTTAACTTGTAACATAATTTTTGTACAAATTTTTGGCATGTTTTTTTAACTTGCAACATTTTTTTTTTAATTCATATTTATGCTCAAAACAATCTACAGCAGTTTATCTTTATGGGGGAATTTTAATGAATAAATGAGAATTTTTATTTTTACTATCCAAGTCCCATAGACTACAGAATAATATTATGGTAAAACAAAATTTTGTAGATTAAATTAAACTTAATTACAATTTCAAAATTTCAATTTCAAAAACATTAAATTATATGTGTAAATTATATTACTATATAATTGACGAATGAATTGCTGATTTAATTATTTAACTTATTAATATACTGAGAAAACCAAATTTAATACTACAACTACGTTCATAATTAGTACCATATGCATGCAGTTTCATATCCTAGATAGCAAACAAGCAAATAGCTCCTCTGATGGAAGAAAACACGCTTCACCGGTGGGAGGGATGTGCTGTGCCGCGCTCTCGGCTGCGTGGGTACCACCATTTTGCTTGTTTTTCCCGTGAAACAGCTTTGCTGTGTTTCGGAGAGAAGGGCAAGACAGGCAATGTAATTACTGGCACCGAGACTTAACATCTTACGTCTCAGGATAGGCAACACAAATGAGTTACCTGGCCTAGTTCCAGGTAAACCAGTTTATGTTCATATTGCACTCTATTCTTGTATTCTTATATTTTTTTAATTCAAATGCCAGTAACAGAGATGAGCGCTTAGTAAAAAGTAGATTTTTAATTGGAGTAGATTCCCTTTTTTTATATCATAACATAGCAAACAAGCTGATGGGTCTCCTGATGGAAAGAGTCGACCATCGCCTATAGACACCAAAGATGTTAATGTTGCGTTGCTATCTTGTGGCGAGGTCTAATGCCACATGCATAAATTTACCGGCTACCTTACCCTCCAAACCAGACCACGACAGTGACTGGCACTGACGCTATTGCGGCAGGAATAGGTAAGGCGGTGGTACCAGACCCGGTCGAGCTGATGCAGAACTCTACCACCTAGTAGTCACGATGGTAGTGACTCACATAGCCACTCGGTCGCCTTTTACGACCTGCCTGGCAGAACGGCAGTTGGTCTATTCTTCAAAGGAGCCCGGGACCAACACGGGGGAAAATCCCTGTATTGGTTCGGTCTCCCTTAAAAGAATAGACGATCTGCATCTGCATTCTACCAGACAGTTTGTTAAAGTTCGTCGGCAATTATAAAAAAAATAATTATGATACGTATCATATCATTATGACTACTAGGTGGAAAACTTTCGCAATGTTTCGCCCGGGTAATTGGTACAACTGCCTTATCTATTCCTGCCGCAATAGCATCAATGCCTTCCATGTCGTGTTCGGGTTAAGAGGATAAAGTAGCCGATGGACTTATATATATGGCATTGCCAACCGCCATACGGAGAGCAACGCCAGATTAAGATCTTTGGTGTCTAAAGATGATGGTCTTTTCATCAGGGGATCTATCTGCATATTTCTATCTAATGATATGAAAATATATATTTAAAATCTAAGCAAATTAATACATGTCTTATTAAATACTAGCTGTTGCCAGCGACTTCGTCCGCGCGGACTTCGTTTACTCCGCACTGCTCCTCCCCTGTAGGTGATAGCGTAATATGTAGCCTATATGTTGACCCGACCTGTTAGTAATATTCATGCAAAATTTGAAGTAAATCCATCCAGTACTTTTTGAGTTTACCCCGGACATACACACAGACAAACAGACAAACAGATAAACAGACAAACAGACAAATATTCTAAAAACTATATTTTTGGCTTCGATATCGATTGTAGATCACGCCCCAAGTATTCTTTTAAAAAAATATTCAATGTACAGTTTTGACTTACCAACGATTTTGTTATATGTATAGATTAGTTTAGCACTACCGGATCTTAAACAACGTTATACGAGCCGTGGAATTAACCGAGTTATCGTAGTGGTTGCATTTTCAGTTTGCATCTAATCCGGACTGCGGGTGTGCGGCTGCAACCGGCTGTTCTAGAACTTTCATAACACTGTATTGCAGTTTACTTATAGCATTGTGTGGTACTTTTATTTTCTTTTTGCAGTAACGAATGGCTGTGAAATTTTTAAATTAACTTTACTATCATTTCAAAACTGGAACACTTGGTCCGTTTTACGGTGTGGTTTTATAGCTTTAATTTTATATAGTGATAAGGGTGATTCGGTATACTTTAAAAAGATGACCGTGTTTTATAAATTACTAGTCACTTAATAACGACTTCGTTCGCGTGATTCAATATTAAGAGTGCTAAGTGTGAGTTTTTCTTTTCGCATTCGATCGTGAGCGCGTTTCGAGTTTACTAGGAATTTGTATGTGATTTGTATAGCGCCACCTAGTGGTAAACTGGTTTCTCACGTTTACCACTAGGTGGTGCTGTACAAATCACATACAAATTCCTAGTAAACTCGAAACGCGATCACGATCGAATGCGAAAAGAAAAACTCACACTTAGCAATCAGTATTCAAAATAAAAATTGAAAAGGAAACAATACTTTCTTAAAGAAGATGAAATTAGTTAAATTTGCTATGATCCACGAACTATTATATATGTTTTTCTTTTGTCGGTTTAATAAATGGATATAACTATGAGGCTATGAGGTATTTCGACGTGCGTCAATTCTATAGGAAAGGGTATGTTCTAAAACCGCTGGAAAACGTATTAATTTTCGGATAAATAAATATAGGACATCAGCTGCAAACTAAAATTTAGCACATTCTTTCTTATATCTACAACTAAATATCACCATATAAAAATCATGTGGAAGATTAAAAATATTATTAACAAATCATTTCTTTTAGAGATTTTTTTAGCCTGTTTTCGGAATTTTATAAGATCAAGTAAAGTACATTCTAATCATGCAATAAGTTAGCACATTCTTTACATAATATCTTCAGGTATATCGTGTAATTTTTGCAAAATTGTTATTTAACAATCAATACAAAAAAAAACGTGATTTAACAAACCAGTTTTTTCCCGTTTGTCGCGATGTCTCTCCTTAAACCGACGTCCTTTTTTTTGGTGCCATCGCAAAAAACACATAGAATTTCGCGGATCATAGCAAATTTAATTAATTTCATCTGTTTTAATAATGGATTTACGCAAAGTAACGCCTGAATCAGTAAACTATCAATACTTCCTTTTCATTTTTTTTTCAATTAGATCTATTTCTAGATTGAAAATTGTTAGACAACTATTTGAAGCATATAGTATAGCGTATACACATTTATTTGAATTGGAATGGACCTGAAAATAACTAGCTATATTCATTTTGTGATAAATGAATGAATGGTCACTTTTTTGCGCACAAAAAAAAATTAACAAATTATTATAACAATAGTATAAACTATGAGAGCAAGAACTTGTATCATTGGGTAAATAGCGAAAACCCACCAAAAACAATACTTCTTTTTCCTCAGCCTTTTTAAAATCTACTTTTTAAAAATTCAGAACTATTTCTAGATCGATAATCATTTAACTAGTTATACGTATGTATATCTAGCGATCAGTACAATCGACATAATCGATCATATAACAAAGAAGAATTTCGCAACTAGCTCAGTGGCAGAGCGCACCGGCTTGAGGGAGATGGTCGCTGGTTTGAGTACGCGTGTCGACATTTTTCTTTGTTGTTTTTAAAGTTTTTCAAGTTTCCCAAGCACAGGGTGAGTGCTATAACACAAAAATAATTCGAAAATTATTAGATAATTATTTTAAGTATATAGTATAGCGTATATACATTAATCGCACCTCCAATCAAATAGTGTCACAAGTCAAAAAAACGATTCTCGACTATATGGGGTTTAAAGTTGCTCATGTCTATTTTTTTCGATTTTCAGGCCAACGCCACTAACGTCACTAGCGCCGTAATAATATCAAATCGTTGAAAACAGTAGTAGATCACCATTCGTTGTAAAACTATGGCAAATACGATACGAATGGTACAAAAAAGTGATTTTTAGTTGAAACTAGTTTATCGCACACTTGTACTTTTATTTCACTATTATTATACACTAAATTATTTAATTTTATCGACCGGTTTCTCTTTTTAAAGCATCTTCAGGACGTAATATTCTTACTAAAGAATATTACGTCATAAAGATGCATTAAAAAGCGAAACCGGTCGATAAAATTAAATAATTTAGTGTATAATAATAGTGAAATAAAAGTACAAATGTGCGATAAACTAGTTTCAACTCAAAATAATGGAATTTCACCAAGTGCCGACTGATACTGATTGAAAGTATAAATTTTTTTGAATTGTTACACTATTAGAGCGGAGATGCGATTTATTTGAATTAGAATAGATCCGAAAGGAACCAGCCGTATCTTTTTATATCATTAGTTTGCAAACAAATATGTGGCTCTCCTGATGAACAGAGCAACAATCGCCTATGAACACCAAAGATTATTAATGGAGCACTGCTATCAGTGTGGAGGGATGTTTTTTTTTAATATAATTAGATAGCAGACAAGCAGATAGCTTCCATGTTGGAAAGATAAACCATCGCCTATAGCCACAAAAATGATAATAATAATAATAATAATTCACGGGACAAATTACACTTACTGATCTAACCCCAAAGTAAGCAAATTATTTGCTTGTGTTATGGGTGTTAGTCAACGATACTAATACATAGAAATACATATATAAATACTAGAATATATATAATAAACACCCAAACCCGGAAATACAAACATTTATTCTCATCACACAAATGCTTGTCCCCGTCGGGGATCGAACCCGAGCCTCGTTGATTGCGTAGTCAGGGTCTCTAACCACTCGACCAACGGGGCGGTAAAATTGTGTTTTACTATCCATATGACGGAATGGTAATGTCCTCCAAGCCGGAATACGACAATGAAAAGCATTGACGGTATTGCAGCAGCAATAGATAAGGTGGTGGTACCAAATATCCCGAGGAGACGTTACGAAATTTTACCACCAAGTAGTCACGATGGTAGTGACATTTATAGTCAATCGTTCGCCTTTTACGAATTGCCAGGCAGAATGTCCGATCTTTTCTTCGAAATGAGCATAGATCAACACATAGAAAAATTATGTTAATAAAATAATATAAAAGCATATAATGTAAACAAAACTAGCAAATACAGAACTAGTGAATAGTTCCAAATTCGCATAACATCTCAATTGTCATACTCCATTATGACGTTATCAAAATAAACGTAGGGTGAATATAAATTTGATACTAGACTAATGGGTTTCCTTGAGATACTCGAATGCTTTTATTAATACTGAAATATTAAGGAAATGTTCCCGCCATACGATGAATGAAAGCCAAGCTTAGGGAGTTGAATAAATAAAGATATTGTGAGTGAATGTTCGTGTTCGTTTTTTTAAAACAGAGTGAATTTTAAAGGAGGATTTTACTTTTCATACAAAACTGTTTTGTTTATGGTCTCACGTTTAGAGTCGCCTTGTTGCTTTTTATTTAAAAATTTGTACTTTTACGTCTCATCGCGACGCGTTTAGGCAGTGCTCTACGCTTGAATAATCGTAATCATGCATATTTATGAAGTAAAAATATCTCTATTTTATTCAATCGCACTTCTGGAGTTATCTATATTAATATTATAAATGCAAAAGTTTGGATGTTTGGATAGATGGATGGATGTTTGTTACTCAATAATGCAAAAACTTCTAAACGAAGTTGGATGACATTTGGCACGCAGGTAGGTAATGACTTAAAATTGCACATAATGTTTGCGCGGGAATCATAGTTCCGTTCCTCCGTCTCCTTCCTTCCTGCATCCATCATATGTTATGTTCCTCTCACTTGGAGAAAGATGGCGTCGCTAAATAGCCACATCGCACACGCTCATACGCCAGTTCGTTGGTCGACCGCATCACGAACGATCGCATACCAGTACGCTCGCAGCGTCTTGGCAAAGACTTAAACGAAACCGCTCGTGTCACACTGCGCCGCATATGACCCGTTCGCTCGCTCGTTTCAAGACGTAGCTGGAGCCAGCTAACCGCAAGCCGCGATAAGTGTAATCCACCAGTGCAATCCACCAGGTGAGTCCTTCATCATTCTTACCTTCCATCATACAGTCCATATCGCAACCCGCTAGTCCCGTCGCATTTTGGTATAACCTACCTCCGCATACGGCGGGACCAAATAAGCTATATGGGATGTTCCTGCGGGATCCAGCAAAAACTTTATTATGTAGCTTCCTATTTTGACATAAATTTACGTTTTGAGTATTTAAAAAGTATTCTAACATACTTGCCTCAATGCGAAACTTCTATGCCTAAAGTTCATATATCGAAGAAACAGTTCTTAAATATTATAATTGTCGTAAATTGGTATGTACAGCTTTAGAATGTAAACGTCCTATTTGCAATTTAACCAAATTTCACGTAAATACATGTTGCGGTACGAAAATGTAAATTACTTGGTAAACGAATGCAAAATTTACCGCGAAGACAATTACATATGACTAAGTAAATGTAAATTAAAGTGTAGATAGAAGCACTAGCTATTTCTTTTAAAATGACGTTAAGCATATGGTTGTGTTACTAGTCATTATAATTGAAGAGCTGAGCGGTAGAACCAGCATGCCAGCAACCCTCAGGACGACGGTGATGTAGGTGACTTCATTACTATAAGGTTCATAACGTCCATCGTAGATGATGATAACAAGAATGGAAAAGGGAAAGACCTTCCCAGCCAGGTAAGGCATACTGCCAGGGGTCCGAAATCGTTCTGAGAAACGTTGACACTTGTTAATATAGACAGTGATCATTTTTTTAATTAATAAATTGAATTTTTGTAAACAGCTTCGTTTGACGAAACGACGTCGTCGATAAGAGAGCTTTTGTATCTTTGAAAAATCTCAAATCGGGTAGCTAATAAAGGTTTTTATATCATAAGATAGCAAACAAGCAGATGGGTCTCTTGATGGAAAGAGTCAACCATCCCCTATAGACACCAAAGATGTTAATGGTGCGTTGCTATCTTGTGACGAGGTCTAATGCCACATGCATGAGTTTGCCGGCTACCTTACCCAGCAAACCAGAACACGACGGTGACTAGCACTGAAGTTATTGCGGCAGGAATAGTTAAGGCGGTGGTACCACACCCGGGCGAGACAATGCAGAACTCTACCACCTAGCAGCCACGATGTTAGTGACTCGCACAGTCAATTGGTCGTCTTTTACGAAGTGCCTGGTAGAACGGTAGTTGGCCTATGCTGAGCCCGGGACCAACTCGAAAGGTAGATACAAAAGAAGACTAGAGCAAAAGTTTCCACTTTACGTGTAGAACAAAGAAACCCTTGAATTATAATAATAATTAAAAAAGCTATTGTGAGAAAATTAGATGGTTATTAAATTGATTCATATCAATTTAAAAATCTCATAATTGACAATATTTCATTTTTTTAACACCCTTATGTTATATTTTTAACTTAAACTAGATTGAAAAACAGAATACCCGTATTTTTATTTTCTCAAAATTCATTCATTTTGATATTTATTTTAATTCTTAAAGTTCTTCTCATTCTAAATAGATGTAAGTGCCAAATGACGTCATTTATACGGCTGAATGATGATGCTACACCTTGGCTTTTTGTGACCCGCCAAAAAAGCATTATAATCTATGACATATATCAAATAAACATCGAGTATTCTAATTTGTAAATCATTAAACCGTTATTTACATTTGATCATATTTCTATAAAGCGTCCTAGTTTGCAGTAATATTATTGCGAAATATCAAATAAATCCAAGTGTTGATTACAAATAGAGCAGAGTGGAGTAGCTGAAGCAGGTCTTTGATAATTTTCTAATAAAATAAACAATATGGAGGGTGGTTAAGTGAAAGATTGACATACTTGACATTATCGTATGATGACATTCCTATTATACTTTTTAAACTATATGTTTTAGCAAAACAAAGGTATTATCTTATTCTGCCATATAAGTGACGTCACAGCATGTTTTTACATTATAATTTTTTTCTCCAGTATTGTGTAACGAAAAAATTAAAATATACATAATATTAATCGAGATTGAAAAATAAAGAAATGGTATTTTTATTTTGGCGACTTAATATTTTTGAAATGTTGTCAATTCCGAATCCTTAGAATGGATGACTCGTCATAATTATTTTTGTTATAAATATATAATATAATTATTTTTGTTATAACATACTTAAGAAAAGTATGTTTGTTTATAACAAAAATATACCTTATTTTGAAATTTTAGAAACCAGTTTATTAAATCCTTTATCAGTAAAAATATGAATTTTTAAAAAATCAGCAGTAACAAATGAGCATTAGTATTGATTGGAAAACAAAAAATTAAAAACGCGTTTTTCTCAAAAGTCGTTTTTATGTGTTATGACAGTTTTTCAGAGGATGTGCGATATGTCACATTTTTGCGATTTCAAATAGGAGTCAAAACCATGAAGCTGTATTATATCTGGAGGCAACACTTCTAATACCTGCTTGAAACCAAATTTGAAATACTGCTGTCATCTTCTGAGGTCTAACCCTCTCTTTCTAACACAGCTGTATAAAAAGAGATGGGGAGATCTCATAGACAGAGATGTAATGTAAATATTTGTTTCAATTGATTAATACGAGTGCTAGCTCCACCTATACCGAATATTTTATGGTCAAAACCTACAGGGTACTTCTCGTTAACCTAGAATTATGGAATTTAGCAAGCAACCATGTTTTATAGCACATGTAAAGGAAAGAATCTGAAGACCGTAATTTTTTAGTTACATCACAAAAAACGCGATCTAAAGATATGACCATTTTTGTCGCATATTTTGCGATTTCACAAGGAAAATAAAACTTTTAGAGTATTTCCCGCTGACCTAGAATAATTTAATTTATGTTTTTTTTTATATTATAAGATAGCAAACAAGCAGATGGGTCTCCTGATGGAAAGAGTCAACCATCGCCTATAGACACCAAAGATGTAAATGGTGCGTTGCTATCTTGTGGCGAGGTTTATGGCCACATGCATAAGTTTACCGGCTACTTTACACTCCAAACCTGAACCCGACAGCGACAAGCACTGACGCTATTGCGGCAGGAATAGGTAAGGCGGTGGTACCAGACCCGGTCGAGCCGATGCAGAACTCTACCGCCATGTGTTGATAAAGTTATCTACAAGTTTGTACGGAACCTATGGTATACGATCCAACTTTCACTTTACCGGTTTTTTTTATGTAGCATTGAATATTGCTTGACCACTATAATGTCTAGTGTCTTCCTAACCGTTATAGCTGAACTGATCTTACGAGCGAGCAGAGTGCTTTAAATTGGTGGGTTTCTGGTGAGCTCATGAAAAAACGTAATGCAAAATCTACCTTGCCTGCTAAGATCTTTTTTCCTTCGTTCTATAGTATCGTAGTAATTTCTACTTTATGAGTGCCCAAAATACAATTTTTTGAAGACAATAAAACGTTTCTACATCTCTGGTAACTGTTGAAATAGCAACCAAGTTTGATGTTAGCATTCATATGAAAGGCATATCGAGTTATACCAAGCTAAGTGTCGGTGAAAACTAGCTTTGCATATACATGAACCAAAGTCCTCGCAGAAGTCCGACCTAGTTTTAGCATAATGTGCTGTAGCACTACTTAATCAATGTAGTCGACGCTGTTTATGTTTGTTACACATACATCTGTACTATCCATAATTATAGTATTATTTAAATGCGAAAGTCTATCTATCTGTCTATATGCCTGTCAATGTGTCTGTCTGTCTATGTGTCTGTCTATATTCCTATCTGTCTATTTGTCTGTCTGTCTATTCATCTATCCGTCTATCCGTCTCTCTGTCTCTCTGTCTATCCGTCTATCCGTCTATCCGTCTATCCGTCTATCCGTCAATCCGTCAATCCGTCAATCCGTCAATCCGTCAATCCGTCAATCCGTCTATCTGTCTATCCGTATGCCCGTCTGTCCGTCTGTCCGTCTGGCCGTGTGTGCGTCTGTCCCTCTGTCCGTCTGTCCGTCTGTCCGTCTGTCCGTCTGTCCGTCTGTCCGTCTGTCCGTCTGTCCGTCTGTCCGTCTGTCCGTCTGTCCGTCTGTCCGTCTGTCCGTCTGTCCGTCTGTCCGTCTGTCCGTCTGTCCGTCTGTCCGTCTGTCCGTCTGTCCGTCTGTCCGTCTGTCCGTCTGTCCGTCTGTCCGTCTGTCCGTCTGTCCATCTGTCCGTCTGTCCGTCTACCCGTCTATCTGTCTATCTGTCTGTTACATTTTCCAGAAGTTTTGCCGTCCTATCAGTCAGATTGTAAAAGGCGACTGATTGGCTATACGTGTCACTACCACCGTGAAATAATGCACGCAGTAAAATAGATAGCAGATTACATAATCTAAGTAATTGAGCCTGAATATCTCTGAGGAAACGGAACATAATTGGGAACGCGGCGTGAAATAATTACGTTGAATTTCGGTAAATGTTTTATTCGTGATTTGGAGTGGGAAAACGTCGCATTCCTTTGTACACTTCCAAAGGTATCAGCTCTATAATATAAATAATATTAATTAAAATTTTAAGACCTTTCGTAAAAGGACGTTTTACTAGACTTACTAAGGTATTTACATGATATTTTTGCAAATTGTTAACCGATATTTTTGGTAATATTTTTGGTATTAGTGTATCTGGCTTAAATTTCCAAATAAGATCCTTATCTTCAAGACTTTACCTCTTTGGGAATACGGACGTGAAGATACTTCAAATTCTCATGAAAGACTTACCAAAGAACACCAATTTAAGATTTTGTACTGAATCCTGCTTGTACTTATAATTTATTTTTATTTCATTCTGTTAGGAACTTATAGCAGAAATTACTTCACATAGGAAACTAGTAAATTTGCAAACCGTGCATGTAGGTACCCCCCTTGCGATGTCACTAAAAGGAAAATAAAAAAGCGGTGTAAGAAATGGAACTAACTCAAAGTACCAGTAATAACACTGCTTGCCTTGACCTTCTCTCCGAAACAGAACAAAGCTGTTTCACGGGAGAAACAAGCAAGATGGTGGTACCCATGCAGCCGGGAGCGTGGCTCAGCGCATCCCTCCCACCGGTAAAGTGATATCCATCTCCTAAAAACAACAACAAAACAAATAGATGTACATGGTGTGTTCTCATTCCTGTACTCTGCCATAAGTTTACCGGCTACCATCTTCTTCGAAGCAAAACAAGACTGCGGCAAGCAACGACAATATTATGATAATTTTATCTTATTTAAGTACGGTGGTGTTACCAAACCCGGGCGAGTTAACAGTCACTTTGTTAATGTCACGTATAAGCCGTCTTAACCGTTTTACGAGAATCTGACAGTAGTTGATCTATTCTTTTGAAAGGGATCAACACGAAGATGAAATTAACTTTAAATTTATCATAACTAAAATTTACAGTATTTTATATCAGATAGTACAAACAGATAGTTTTACTGGGGTCACTTGCCACCGCTTATTTACACTAAAGATGTTAATGGTACGTTGCTTTCTGTGTGGACGTTATAGCCTACCACGTTACAAAAAAATATTGTATTGACGAAATATGTTGTTTACTACTCAAAGTAATGAAAGTATATGCTTACAGAGTCAACAAACTAATGCAAAATCGAATGAATTTCTGACCGGTATCAATATTAATCGATAACGCTAACGTAACTGTCGATTTTCTTGGATTTACCGAAAAAAAGCTGATTAGTTATGTTGTTGCTCCGAGTGAGAAAGATAGCCGGAATCATATAGAAAAAATCGTACTCCGTTTACTGTAAAAACGTATTTTTGTCAGGCTTCAAAAAAAAGAGAGAAAATAATTTCACAGTTATGCCATTATAGTATCGTATATTTCGTTTTGGTGACGTACGACAGTAATGGATTTCCTGTAAAATGATATTTTTGAGAAATGTCTACAATTAATATTGTCGCTAATGAGCGATATTATACACATATATATAACACTTCACACTAATCTGAACTAGTTTGATATAATCTATATTAATAATTTCGTCAAGGGCTACAGTACACTTAATCGTAACCTTATCCAAATTATAAAGCGTAAAAAAATAATAATTTTGAATCGACAACATATATCCGCAAAATTCGAATTGTCGAGTATTTTGTTAAAATAGTGATTAAAAATTCTAACGGTGCTGATAGACAAATCGGTTGTATTTCTTTAAAGGTTACAAATATGTGATGTAGATGGCGTGATTAAAGTATCGTAGAACGGAACGCAGATTATCGTGAAACTTATATTCTCTTCGTTCATAAAAGAGTAGAAATTAAAAAATAGCAACTCTATAGTGTTGTCTTTATTAAACCAACGTAATTGTTGAAAGAAGACGTCACTACAGTGTTGCTACTTTTTAATGTCTACTATTTAAGTTAGTATATAAGATTGCGTATTATATGACTTGCGAGCGAAGCCGGGTTTTCATCTAGTAATATATAATGTTGCTCTGCTTAATCAATGCAGTCGACGCGACGACGATTTGAGTTATGTGATTGTGAAGCATAAAGCTTGTTGTACAGATATCCGCATAATGTAACTGCATAACAGTCCTTACATTTCCAAGTATGCTCATCTTTGACGGATCATAGACTTGTTGCTTGTAAGAATATACGAAAAGACAAAATATAAATAACTAACTGTGCCCACAACTTCTTCCACGTGAAAAAATTCTAAAATAAAAGTCCCGGTGTTTTACCCACATAGTTCTTGTTCCCGTGGAATTTTTCGGATAAAAACTATCCTTGTCCTTTCTCGAGTCTCAAACTATCTTTGTACCAAATTTTATTCAAATCGGTTCAGTAGTTTAGGTGTGAAGAAGAGACAGACAGACAGAGTTACTTTCGCATTTATAATATTAGTATGGATTATAACAAAACCTATGAGTCTGTTTCTGTCATTGAAATTGGACAAATTTTAATTTAGGCAAAAAGTTTATACGTACGGAATCATTTTAAAAAAAGCTTTTTAAATGATTACGTAAAACTAAACCGGTGAATCTTGGTGAAGTGGAAAATCTACGGACGGACGCGTTGATGATCCTAAAAATCTTCAAATCAAAAATTAAAAAGACGTGCTCAGTTAGAAGATTTAAGTACAAATTCTAAATAATATAACGAGTAACGACTAATAAAGTAAGTTATTGAGAATCGCCTGATAACTCTTTACAACGAAAATTTTTATACGCAAGTTTAATCTATGAATAGACTTAAATTGTACTGAACATAATATAAATAATGTTAAAATTCTTTTTTTTGTAAATAGTGACTTAAGATAGTGTCAAATTCAGAAATTATACACCACCTTTTGTAGGTCAAAAATCCTGACTGATTGGATTATAAGTAAAGCGATAAAAATAAATTACAGACGATGCATTTTATGGCCAACATCAGTCTGAAATTGTTATTTTTAAATAAAGAATGCATCGGCTGCAAAAATGATAAATAGCAATTAATGTATTTTGACCATTGATATAAAAAACCCAAGATACACAATCAGTGTCTCAAAAACGTCCTCTAAAAATGAGCGCACAATTTTAAATTGTGCGCTCATTTCAAATAGAATCGCGTCTGTCGCGTCACTGTCAATTTTATTTATTTTTGTACATTGCTGTTTAAAATCAACTATAGAACTTGCGCTTAAGGTTGAATATGCAAAAACATATATTTTTGCCTTATCTATAACTACTTATGTGAAATTAGGGACAGTTTTGAGTGTCAGTTTTGTTGGAGACTACCCATCTTGGGTTTTTTATATCAATGATTTTGACGTAAACATATCCACCTTGGTTTGTTGCGTGGTTTGGTACATAATGTTAAGCTTTTAACTAGCTTATTATGTTGTTAGTATACATCGCCTCTGTGGTCTAGTGGTCCAACGTTGGCGTTGACCACATGAGGTCCCGGGTCAGGTAATTAAAAAAGTGTTTTTTCAGTTTTCTGTGAAACACAAAGTTGCCCGGGATTGAAAAGTGTCCGGTTGGCGATAGGCTTGCCACCTATCAAAGTATCTTCGGCTAATCGTGGGTGCACTTGTTGTACCTCTGCCTACTCCTTCGGGGATATGGGCGTGAAGATACTTTTTAGTATACATAGCTGGCTTATTAAGTAGCACTAGTCTAAATGTCGGTGGAAACTAGCTTTGCATTAACATGAACCAAGCTCTTGCATAATTCCGATATGGTTAAATACAACATGGTAGCTCTACTTAATCAACGGAGTGATCTTGTTTTCCTAAGTAAGTATTTATCATATACTAGCAATCGCTCTTATGCCGAAATTCGACTATATAGATAGACTAAACAAATAAAATCTCTTTTAGTTTGACAACAGACTACTCATAAACGTAATATTATGCATGTGAATAAAATAATACATAATGTTACATAAGTATATATTTTTAATTTTAAAGCTCCCATCAAGTAAAAAGAACGCTGACGATGTATCTGTGCGGTATGCGAACACTAGACGCTACTGGTGGTAAGAAAGGTTACGAGGGATGTCGCTCTGTCGTAGCAATTTGCGCGCAGGCTATTTGTTTAACTAACAAAACATCATCATTTTTGCATTGTGACTGGATATGATTGTACTAATGCGCAGAACTCGCTCACTTTCCACTCAGCCTTTTCTACCTGACGCGAGCTGTACCGTACAGCCTGCGCCGTCGGCTAGATAAAAAATTCTGTGTATATATATAAATATATATATATATATATATATATATATATAGCCGTGAGCTTGCAAATATAAAATAGATGGAAACAGTGAAAAAGTCTGATTTCAGTAATCATGATTGTGTTACTTATAGGATTTTACCGACTGAGTGCTGTTGAAAACAAACTCTACATATACTTGAACCTAACGGCAAGAACATTTATGCATGTATGACCTATTTTATTAGTTACTAGCCAAAATGAGTAATCTTTTGTTCTACTAATGCTGGGACTGCACTCGCGTTTATCGTCACAAAGCTATTACGGTCGCGGCTATCATCGCGAACATTCGAGATGCATGTGCATTATCGCGCGCACATCAAAGGATTCGTGCCAACATATCGCATGCATGTTCTTAATGGCGTTGTTCATTTCGGCCGATGTTATCAAACAGCTCAGACGTATGTTGTGTAAAAAATTAGATCAATCAAATAGTACTGGAATCCGTCCATAGTTTTGAACCGTTTCCTGTGTTTAAGTTTATGATTTTAACATTTTAATAAATGCATTATGTAATTATTATCACACATGTATAAGTAAATAAAGTTGTCGTCCAGAATTATTATAGTTCGAATATTGTTAATTGTATTAATCCAAGATCTTAGATTATTGCACGATAGTTAATGCAAAATACCGAAGCCATTAATATGACCACAGCTTTTATCGTGATATTTTTGTGTCAAAACGTACGAAGCATCGACATATACACTTCGGGACGATACTTGTAGGTGCAGCTAAAACATTAGACCATAAGATTGGTCATTGTGAACGTGAAAAGCATATTACTTGATGAAATGTGTGCGATGGCGTCGCGACGATTTTAGAAATCGACGGGGTTCGGGTTCGATCTCCGACGGGAAAAAGCATTTGTGTGATGAGCATAAATGTTTGTATTTCCGGGTTTGAGTGTTTATTAAACATATTCCAGTATTTATATAATATGTATTTCTATGTATTAGTATTGTTGACTAACACCCATAACACAGGCAAATAATTTGCTTTTTTGGTTAGATTAGTAAGTGTAATTTGTCCCGTGAATATTTATGTATAACTATTGTAACGTATTTTTTTCATTTTTTTTTAAATCTTTCGTATTTGGAATTAATAGAATAATACTTATACAGTTTAACTATTAAAATATTGTACATGTTAAATGTCACGATAGTTAATGGCCAATAAAAATATATTAAAAAGATAATATTGCTTAAATTCACAGTTAACCTCAACAAAAGTAGTGTAATAATATTCAAAAATTATGGTCACCATGCAGTCGACAGGCGTGTGTCTTGACTTACACGTACCACAGCAGCAAATTGCTATTTGTAAACAATGAACTTCGATATTTTTGTAAGAGTACTGACTGTGCTTAATATTTTTATTGGATAACTAGCTGACCCGCGCTGCTTCGCTCGCGAGTATGTTATCGAAATAGTTTTTAATACAAATTTCATTCCCTATTTCAGCCCTTCAGGGGCTGATTAAAAAAAAATAGCTATGTTTGACCTCAGATCTTCAACTATTTCCATGGCTTTCATGAAAATCGGTTCAGCGGTTTAGCCGTGAAAGCGTAACAGACAGACAGACAGACAGACAGACTTTCGCATTTATAATATTAGTATGGAAGTATGGATACGTGTGTCTGACGTTATCAATTTGATAATTGACAATTAATAAGATAATTGACAACTATGTTACAAGTGTCGTAGTTATACTATTTCTTGATTCGGATTCTGCCTTTCTCGAAAACAGCTATGCGATGGGAAAGGAGATTGATGAGGCCCCATACAAATTTGGCCTAAAACTCAACACATGATGATGGCTGCTTACCGTATTGTAATACATTATCAATTTCTTCTGAAATGTAAATTGTATTACGGACACTTTTTATAATACTAAAATTTACAAAACGCCTTCAAAGATTAATGTTACTTGAATTTACAACTGTTACATTCCATTTTAAGCCACTCACATCGCAATAGATCGACGACACAAATATAATTTATTTTTGTATTACTTATCATGAAAATTATTTGATTTTAACCACTTAAAAGTTAAAAAACGATATAACTTTTGTTTACATTAAAATATTTATCACTCGTTCACAGTATAAATAGATGACACTTGTTTTTTTTTTTGTTTCTTTCGGATGATACTAAGAGTAATTGTTTATACAGCCTTGTTTCGTCTATAATAATATTTTAATTTTTGTTGCATTTTATACAATAGTTTGTTTAAATATTTACGTCTTGCCTATCCGACATGTTTATAATTTATTTTGGTTGGTCAGAAATAAAAGAAAGTGTAAATTTTAAGGCAGAAAATAAAAATCTTTGCTTGAATTAGAAATAAGAAATAGCGTAGAAGTTTGATTAGTTTCATGAATTTCCAACTATAATCCTTTTAAAATTGACTTGCTATTAAAAAGTGTCCGTTGAATTCTAATACTGACTTATTGTAAATTAAATTAATTTAATAATTTTGGGTGACGCTATATTCTTGTAGTCCTTTTAGGCCGATTTTTCATTCCTTTGCAATATAAGGATTACTCGGGTGAAGTCTCATATCGGGAAAATACCGTTTTGACTGTAATGTAAAAGATTAACTGGCAAAATAGGATTCGTAAATTTGCCACGCCTGCCGTCACCTAAATAGTCTAATGCAGATGTAAGCTCCAGTTACGGGTAGTTTTTTTATATTTTACACTTTCCGTCATCGGTACTTGTTAGAATATAAAATGTAAAATGCGTCATACAATTAATTGATAAACCGGTGTACTGTGGTAAACCAGAACGTCTTTTGTCATTTGCTTTACTCTGCCAACTCCATAAGAGAAACACCGTACATTATATCAATTGGTATATCTAATAGTGCTATCATATACTCACATACATGTGATGAACCAATAAAATCTTTTGTGTCTAGAGGCGATGTTTATGTTTTTTACTTTATATATATATTTAATAAACACCCAAACAGGGAAAAACAACCGTTTATGTTCATCACACAAATGTTTGTCCCCATCGGGGATCGAACCCGAACCCCGTCAATCGCGTAGTCAGGGTCGCTAACCACTCG
The DNA here is from genome assembly GCA_036924255.1 of Apodemia mormo. Lineage (NCBI taxonomy): Eukaryota > Metazoa > Arthropoda > Insecta > Lepidoptera > Riodinidae > Apodemia > Apodemia mormo. Next base: position 39,784,189 of record JAUPFN010000005.1, on the reverse strand, counting down.
ACCGACGAGGCGGCTAAAATCTTCAGACTCCTCTAAGCCACTGAAATCATGTAGCGAATATGTCGTACAAATTGTTGATTACGTTCGTTGAGAAAATATGTTTCGAATCCCAAGCCTTGCGCAATATCTAGAAAATAAAAATATATGCCAGTTAAGTTATGTAGGCGAATCAGCTGACGCGTACACGTACATCTCTGCCAGCGATAATATTAGAACTAACTGTGCCATTTGCAAGAAACTCTAATACAATTCCTAAATGAAAAACAATAAATACTATCATAATACTATTAAATATTTTTTGTATAGTTTTCGTTTGTAAATACTGAGAATCATATAAGAAGCAAATAATATGTAATTTAAAACCTCTCTTCTAATTCTGCATCAAATGTTTATCTAATTTAAATGGCACTGAACGGAAAGCATAATTTAAACCCGAATAAAAATATAATTTTCAAAATCCGTTCATAAATGGCCGAGTTCTGTAGTAATATACATGAAAGCCGAGCCACACTTTTGGAAACAAGCCCTCCGCTTTACCCACTGGCTGTTTATAACAGTGTAAACACTTGTTTGCAACAAAAATTCATCTGAACTCCACAAGCCTCCCACCAAGGTCACCCGTGTTGGAAGCTTGTTCCCAACAGTGTGGCTCGGCTATTATAAAAACACATGTGTACTTGTACGAATGTAAGAAGTTATCCTTCTTTGGCGTAACAACATAGAAATTAGTCGCTGATCGCGTTCGTAATACCGAAGTAAGAGAGAGATTGGGATTAACAGACAGTAATGGTATAAAAATGGAAAAGGGTGTGCACCGTTGGTTCAGACCTTTTGTAAGAATTGTAGATGAACGGTTAACAAAACAAATATACAATGCTAATGTGGATGGATGCAGGTACCGGGCGAGACCAAGTCTGACGTACCATATTCAAATACGTCGGGTGCTATCTGAAGGTGGTGTCAAGAGTCTTCGCAACCGGCGTGTTTATATTAAGAGAGTTATGAATGTGCAGGAAGCAAGTCTGTCTGGACCGTGACATATGGCTCTCAATTCTCCCTGCCTACCCCGCAAGGCATTTGGAGCGAAGATATGTGTGTAAATTTCTGCTTTCAATTCAATATTCACAGGAATATTTAGCTATATTTGTCAGAGGAAAAATCTATTTGCACCAGTTTGCTGCTTCTCGCCATCTCGTGTATTTCCCGTGAGAAAACTTTAACTTTAGAACGACTTGATACGAGCACACACGGATTCCTTATGGAGGTACGTAATATTGGATTTTTAAGATAGATATTAACAATTTCCTTAAAAATTTAGAAAAGTTCGAAATAACCAATAAAATATAAATTTAACGAGATGTATAATTTCCATTTTACAATTAGTGCTCGCTTCTTTTCAATCGACTTTCTGAAAGGAGAAGGTTATTAACTAGGCTGTAGGTTTTTTTAATTATTATTATCGATAGGGAAGCGCTTGATCGAGATGGTGAGGATGAAATTTTGAATTTTCGCCTTTTAACTTTTTGACAACTCGAAAATTTTACTGCCCCTAGAATTATGCCGCCCTTGTCCCTGAGCTCACGGGCCTATCTTTATATATATGAGTAAATCCTTAGAGTAATAAATATTCTGGTAAATCCGACACTATCAGGAGAACTCTGCTTGCTTATCACATAAAAACAAACGTTTAAAATAAAAGGTACATAAAAATACACATTTTCAGATCCCGTTTAACGAAGCTATTCCGTTATCACGTGTTTAATACGATCCTAACTAGATTATATTACAAGACCAGCGTCAAATGATTATATTCTCCTTTAGTAATACATGCCTATCGCCTATAAAGGTGTGAACGTGTGGAAACGTACGTGGAATATCGAATTAGCAATAATAGACATAATATCTCAGGCAATATACGGGCACGTATTCCCAACGGTGTATGGGCCAAAGGCTTTGGTAATTTGGACTCGTTTTTACATAATCATTTGAAACGATGAATTTAGGCAATGTAATCGTTTCAGATTAAATAATAATTCATGAAATTGATATGTTAAATTGATTTATCGCGAGAAATTACCGTTATCAGCTAAAAAAGGTTCCGATAAAAAGGGCGATAGGTATCATCACGAATCTTAAACAGTTTTGGTCATGGTTGTTCAATGCGTAGGTGTTTGTTTTGTATATTATAAGTTTTTTTATGTCATAAGACAGCAAATAAGCAGATAGGTCTCCTGATGGAAAGAGTCAACCATCGCCTATAGACACCGAAAGTGTTAATGGTGCGTTCGTTCGTTACTGGAGAACAGCTGGACCGGTTCAGGTTAAGTTTAAAAGGTGAAAAATGTAGAAAAAAGAATGGAGAAGTAGATACAAAGCTTGCAGAACAACGTTTACCGGGTCAGCTAGTATATTTATAAAAAAATATTTGAAAAAAATTCTATAGCCATATATGTATATTTCTTAAAAAAACTATCAATTTGAAGAAAGGTTCTTTATTCATATATATTTATAAAAATTCTATTTGAAGATTCCTCTTTTTTATCTTCATTACAAACTCAAACGTCAATCCTGATTACGCACAAAAAACATTATTATAGCATTTCAAAGGTGGGCGCAATTTTAAGTGGATTACCGGATGAAAACGACTTAACGTAGTTTTATTTTTAACTTCAACGGCATGAAACGAAAAAGCAGGATATATTTAGTTCTCGAAACTAAATGTGAATATTATATAGACAAAAACGTTTAGTAGCCTATTTTAGTTTATATATCAGAATTAAACATTCGTTTTTATTGTTTTTTTTTATATCATAAGATAGCAAACAAGCAGGTGGCTCTCTTGATTGAAAGAGAAACCATCGCCTATGAACACCAAAAATGTTAACGGTGCGTTGCTATTCTTGTGGCGAGGTCGGATGCCACATACATATGTTTACCGGCTACCTTACCCTCCCAACCGGAACACGACAACGACATGCACTGACGTTATTGCGGGAATAGTAAGGCGGTGGTACCAGACCTTGCAAGAAATTGCAGAACTCTACCACCTAGTAGCTACGATGGCATTGACTCGCATAGCCTTCTTCCAAGGAGTCCGAAACCAACACGGGGCATATATATATATATATATATATATATATATATATATATATATATATATATATATATATATATATATATATATATATATATATATATATATATATATATATATATATATATATATATATACCATCCCTAAAAAAGATCGCTCTTATCCATCTTATTATCGGCCTATAGCCATAACCTCCTTGTTCTCCAAAATTATGGAGACAATCATCAGCTCTCAGCTCCTCAAGTACTTAGAAGAGCACCAGCTGATTAGCGATCGTCAGTACGGCTTCCGTCGCGGCCGCTCAGCTGGTGACCTTCTAGTATGCCTAACTCATCGATGAGCACAAGCAGTTAAGCAGTTGAGTCCAAGGGGGAGGCATTGGCAGTTAGTTTGGACATAGCCTTTGATCGGATGTGGCACAAAGCGCTTCTCGTGAAGCTGCCTTCCTATGGGCTTCCCGAAAAATTATGCAAGTGAATCACCAGTTTTTTGGCTCACCGGAGCATCAAGGTCGTTATCGACGGTGCGTGCTCCGACCTTAAATCTGTCAATGCTGGTGTTCCCAAGGCTGCGTGCTATCACCGACACTGTTCATTCTGCATATCAATGACATGATGCGAATTAGCAACATATATTGCTATGTGGATGACAGTACTGGTGATGCTACATACTCCGGCCGAAACGGCATTTCTCGGCAACACGTCGAAGAGTGCCGAAACTAGCTTGTGTCTGAAGTCGAGAATCGAGTTACATAATAAGGCACAGGTTCGGCTTCAAATGGAGTACTGTAATACCTTTATGGTGTTACATATACACTGGCAGCTTTGTCTACTTTCACACGTAGAACTGTCTAGTTTTTAGATGATAAATGTAATAGAATTAGAGTGTTCGAATTGATCTAGTCGGGAGAAGACATATCCCCGAAAAATAAATGAAGATATAAAACAATAGCGTATTATTGGAAGTCCTAAAAATCCCGTCGATCCTCGGGTCCTCAAGCGAGTTAAAGAAAAACCCCCGGGAAAAAGGCGGTACAATTGGTGGAGTAACACGGCCGGCCGATATATCGCCGGACGAGTGTTACAGTACTGTTCACATCTCTGGGCTGGAGCTCCCTTATACAAGCTTCTTCCTCTTGATCGTATTCAGCGTAGAGCGGTTCGAATCGTTGACGACCAGGCTATTTTGAAACTGCTTGATTCTTTGGCATTGCGCAGAGATGTAGGTTCTCCCTGCCTCTTCTATCGTATTTATCATGAAGAGTGTTCGGACGAGTTGTTTGGATTAATTCCTGCCGCTGAATTCCACCATCGGACAGGGCGTCAAAATTTGAATTTCCATCCTCACCATCTCGATGTCTGGAAATCCACAACTGTGCAATTCTCCCGACACTTTTTACCTCGCACTACTCCGTTGTAAAACCAATTACCGGCAGGGGTATTTCCGAACGGATATGACATAGGGACCTTCAAGAAAAGAGCTTACTCATTCTTAAAAGGCCGACAACGCAACTGCAAGTCCTCTGGTTTTGCGGATGTCCATGAGTGGCAATGAACACTTACCATCAGGTGCACCTCTTGTTATTTGCCCCCTCTCCTATAAAAAAAAGGATTGTCGGCCTTGTTTGATCCCGAAAAAACTGAAAAAATACATCGTATATTATCCGACCTAGGAATCGAAGCAGGGACCTCATACATACGATACGAACCTCATCTATTCTATTCATATAATAAAATCGTAGGAAAGTCAATGTATGTCCGGGGTAAACTCAAAAAGTACTGCATGGATTTACTTCAAATTTTGCATGAATATTACTAACAGGTCGGGTCAACATATAGGCTACATATTATCACGCTATCACCTACGGGAGAGGAGCTGTGCGAAGTAAACGAAGTGCTCGCGTACGAAGTCGCGGGCAACAGCTAGTACATAATAAAAAATATCCTAATGCTTTCACGTTTTCGTCGCACAAGCTTTTTTAATTGCGTTGCAACTTTGGTGTTTGTAGGCGATGGTTATTAGGTTCCATCAGAAAGATTGCGTATTTCCGTTCCGTTTGCGTTCCATATTTATTTGCGATTTTTTAAATTAAAAATCACAAATTTATTATATATATATATATATATATATATATATATATATATATATATATATATATATATATATATATATATATATATATATATATATATATATATTTATTTATTATATATATAGATAGGTACATGACATGAGGATTATTAATATGACAGTGAAATTCAAATTTGATTAATTGGCACATGTGGCTTTTCATCCCAACCACAGGGTTATTAATTAATATGAGATATTTCCTTTGAACGCTTAATAGGGGGAACTAAATACGTGACATCGAGATAGAGAACCTATGGGAAAATATACCCGAAAACTATATTGTACACTGAGCAACAGAAACTACGTTTGACCTAAAAGGAATTATAAGGATAACAACATTAACAAATAATGAAAGATTTTATTTAAGAAAATAAAAAAAATATAGTATTTTTAAAAGCTCGTATTTAGCCTTTAATTTCGCTAAAAATTGACAAATGTTTTAAACTGGTAATATTATCGTGTCGACGACCGCAGTCTCCTTGATATTGTTACGTACTCGGGTTCGTAATTGTAAGAAAACACCACTTATATTAAATCCGTGTATTTAGTATACAAATACTCAAAGACAACACAATGTAATACTAACATACACTTTACACACTTGTCACTCACTATACTATGACTGAACTACACAATAAAACACTTCTCGCTTTGCACTCTTCACTTTAAGTATCGCTCTCGATCGCTTGATAAAAACTTCCTTGTATTTGTTAACATATCTTTATTTATAGCCAGGGTAAAGTTCTACCTGGATCCAGAAAAATCTAAATGTATCGGGAAACAATGAATCACTTCTTATCGTAAACATGTTATGAGTCATAAATCCTAGTACACGCTACTTTCAACCTTATGCCATATCCCACAAAGTCCATTATGGCATAGCCCATGTCAACTATTTATTTGTCAATAGGAGTAGCTATCTCTTTCTTTTATTTCTAGATCTCTCCAGCGCTCCAACTCTACACATTTCTAGATTATTCGTAACAATATTGTAGTCATGTCTGTGTCTCTCGACTTCTATAACTTCCCGACTACCACGGGCAGCACAACATATCGTCTAAACGATACATCAATATTTGAAATATCATTTAATGTAAATTATTTGATCAGATTCACACATCTTGTTCTGGATTCCCATCGAAGAATAGACCATCTGCCATTTTTCTAAGCAGTTTGTAAAAGTCGAACGATTAGCTATACTTGTCACTACTATCGTGACTACTATGTGGTAGTGATCCGCAATGTTTCTCCCAAGTTTGAAAGCACCGCTTTACATATTCCTGTGCGTCATTTTGTCACACATTTTTAATTATTTCTAATGTTAATGTTAGGTACCTACGTATCGCTTCTATAGTGACTACTCAATGATGGAGTTCTGAACATTACGCCCCGGTTTAAACCAGCGCTTACTTTTTCATGTCCTAATAGTCAGTGCTTGTCAATTATGTGTTCCAGTTCGAAGGTGAAATTTGTGACACATATCCCCGCCACATGGATGCAACATTAACGTTCTGGGTACCACCGCCTTACTTATTATTGGCGCAATAGCGTCAATACTTGTCGCAGTCTTAATCCGGTTTAAAGGGTAAAGTTATGCTCATGCTCATGGCATTACAATTCCGCCACACGGACAGCAACGCACCATCACGAGAGTCATTTACTTGTTTGCCATACAAATTACTTGTATTGTATATTTTTGGGGGATACTTGAGAGGGGGGAGGAAGGAGTTAATTGAGATAAATCTATCCTATCTTTTACCAAACAGTAGACATCCAAAATTTTATTGAAATCGGTTCAGTAGTTTAGAAATCCATAGCGGTCAAACAACGTGACACGTAATTTATAAAATATAATATACTGGACAAATTACAGGAATTGACCTACCCCGTTCCCCGTGTTGGTCCCGGGATCCTTTGAAGATTAGGCCAACTGCCGTTCTGCCAGGCAGGTCGTAAAAGGCGACCGATTGGCTATACGAGTCACTAACATCGTGGCTACTAGGTGATAGTGTTCTGCATTATCTCGCCCGGGTCTGGTACCACCGCCTTACTTATTCTTGCGGCAATAGTGTCAGTGCTTGTCACTGTCGTGTTCCAGTTTGGAGGATAAGGCAGCCGGTAAACTTATGCATGTGGCATAAGACCTCGCTACAAGATAGCAACGCACCATTAACGCCTTTGGTGTCGATGCTTGACTCTTTCCATCAGGAGACCCATCTGCTTGTTTGCTGTCTTATAATATAAAAAAAACAAAGTAAGCAATTTATTTGCTTATGTTATAGGTACTACCGTCTTACCTATTCCTGCCGCAATATCGTCAATGCTTGTCATTCTTGTGTTCCGGTTTGGTGGGAAAGACCGGTGATGGGTAGACTTATGCACATGGCATTCCCATACCGCGATGCGGATAGCAACCATTAACAGCTTTGGTGTCTATAGGCGATAGTTTCTCTTTCCATCAGAAGAACCATTTAGAGGTTATTTCTCACACCTATAGGATTATATTATATGATATTTATTATAATCTTTGCGCTTATCTATATATTCATATTTTTTCATTATATATTATTATATATTATAGGTATCTTACATTTTAATTATCAGCTTGCACCCTAATTTTTTCGCTATTACTTGGGGTTGGCTGGTTGAGAATGCCAATAGGCATTAAGTCATCCATTTTACTGTAATTGTGCATAAATTTAAATAAATATATAAATAAACCATCTGCTTGTTTGCTATCTTAGGATATATATTAAAAAAATAGCTTGTTCCATCTGATAACTACTACTGTGAATAGAATGGATTAGAATATTTTTCAACTTTCCGATAAACCTTAAAACAAAATGGCGCAAATCACGCGCCGTGAATTTCAAATACCGCCAACGCTCTCACCAATTTTCGCAATATGAATATTATCGGAACATATGGATGTAGGTGAAATTTTAAGTGGATTACCGGATTAAAACTGCTTGACATTGTTTTTGTTTGGAGTTCTCTACTGCGTCAAGTTATTAATAAAATATACTTTTAATTTTTGCTTCAGTTTTTCTCTCTCGAATGAAAAAGTTGAATAAAACGCTCTAATCGATATTGCAGTATATTAAGTCAGTATTTGACTACTTCATGGTCTAGGGATTAACTGCTTGGACCTACGGATAACCTTATTCATAGCCTTTGTGGACTAATTGGGCTCAAATCCTGAGATCCCATGTTTGTTCTTGGGGTCGGATAATCGAAAGTGTTATTGAGGTTTTTCGAAAAATTGTTAACGCTGCAAGGAAACTGGTGTGATGGTACTTTTATGGTGGTAGTTTGTATGTTGTTGGTTTTTAATACACGAGCTGCTGGACAAGAAAAAAAAGCAAGCTGCTGCTGGACGAGCTGCTGGACAAGAAAAAAAGTGGTATAATTTTTATAAAGTTTCCAGGGTATGGGATACGATATCGCTATAGAAAATACATGGTGTAAAGATCGCAGTCTATGAAAGACTCGGACGCAGACGTCGAGATATATTGTGATTAATAGTAAGTATCAACGAAGATCGAGAGGACATGCTTCATTGACTCGAACATATAGGAAGAATAGAAGACGAAAGATTAACAAAATAAATATACAACGTAAATATAGAGGTTATCTATACATATAATAAAATCGTAGGAAAATCAACATGTACATTGAATATTTTTTTTAAAAGAATACTTGGGGCGTGATCTACAATCGATATCAAAGCCAAAAATATAGTTTTTAGAATTTTTGTCTGTTTGTCTGTTTGTCTGTTTATCTGTTTGTCTGTTTGTCTGTATGTATGTCCGGGGTAAACTCAAAAAGTACGTAAAGTAAGTACGTACGTACTGTTACATCCCTATTTTCCATGCAATAATGCTGAAATGCATATAAGCTGGATAGTCAGCAATATATGTGTATAAATACTCGCTGTTTCCCAAATATTCTTCAGTTAGATATTCTCTAGCCTAAACGCTGCCCAGCTACGGACCTGGTTTCTGCCCGCCGGCCTGGACACAGCGAATAGACTAGTGCTATATCCATACTCCGGGTCGCAATAACCCTTCACGAGGGAACCGCGAAAAAGTGTGATCCAAGTTAGAGTGTTTATAGTTAAAGTCCCATTAGTTAGTAATTGTAGAAAGTGAAATAAATAACTTGTGTTCCGAAAAAGTGCTTTTTTTTTATAAGTGCTCGGAGGCGCAACCTAACATTGGTGTCAGAAGTGGGATTGATATTCCCTTGGTCGCCTACTCCTGACGACGACCATCACCTCTACAACAAGGGCTAACTAAGCGTTTGGCCACCTGCTGTCTCCGCCGTCTCATTGACGCTCTAGAGATCGCCGCCGACGCCGTGGACTCTACGTTACCTGTCATCTAAGCCGCATAGTGCGTGAGGGTTATCTGCCCAGCACCAGGCTATACGCTGGCAAGGTTATAACGAAATATTTGAAAACACGTAAATAACTCGCACTTCGCATCGACCCGTAACTGCAACACTGCAAATTCCATCGCCGCATCACCTCACCAGTAATAAGACGCCGCTGACTCAATTCCATGTTCTACATACTACTGTTATCGTGAGTGTTTGCCTGTATTATAATAATTTATTATTTTTGCCATAATTTTGCGTTTGGATTATTTTTTCATTTCAAGTTTCAATTCCGTTCTATACAAATTCCAACCTAAATCTTATCAAATATATCTTCACGCCGTATCACTTATACCGTAGTTAGAGAGAGAAACCATTGTGTCTTATCGAATATATCTTCACGCCGTATCACTTATACTGTAGTTAGAGAGAGAAACCATTGTGTATTTCAATACTTCACTAATCCTATCGAATATATCTTCACGCCGTATCACTTATACCGTATTTAGAGAGAGAAACCATTGTGTATTTCAATACTTTACTAATCCTATCGAATATATCTTCACGCCGTATCACCTATACCGTAACTAGAGAGAGAGGATTAATTGTGTATTTTAATATTTTGCTATATAAACGGCTTAAAAATGGTAAATGAAAAGAAAAACGTCCAGTCGACATCTACTTTACAAAGCGTGGGTATGGAAGAGCTAAGTTTCTCTATTCTCACGAAATTTGTCAAGTCATTTGATGGGGATAAAACAAAATTGTCTCCTTTTCTAAGAAATTGCGAGAATGCATTAAATTTCGCCTCTACCTCACAACAAAACATTCTCTTTAAGTATATTTTGTCACAATTAGAGGGCAAAGCTGAAGCAGCTTGTTCTCTAAAAATATTTGATAATTGGCATGAATTTAAACAGTTTCTAAAATCAACATTTGGGGAAACCAAACATCGCGACCACCTATTACTAGATCTGCAAAATTGTAAAATAAAACCAGGCGAATCCGTTACCCAATATAGTTTACGTCTGGAAACTTACCTAACTCGATTACAAACAGACATAACACATTCGACTCAGGACGTTAGCGAAATAAAAGGCCGGATTGCCAGCACCGAAGACTTGGCACTCCACACATTTTTATTGGGGCTCCCTGGTGACATCTCTAATATTTTGAGATGTCGAAACCCATCAAACCTGCATGAGGCTATAAACCTTGCTTGCCAAGAGGAAAAGCTGCAAAATTATATAAAATCCTCGCGGCATGAAACAAAACCTAGATGCAGAATATGTCATAGGGTAGGACATTCAGACAAAAACTGTTATCAAAACAGACCACAACGTCCTATCCTTAATCTTTCCCAAGGCCGATCGCATAATCAACACCGTCCTTTTCCTAATGCATTAAATAATCCACCAGTTGTATGTCGATATTGCAAAAACCTAGGCCACGATATTAGTCAATGTAAGAAACGGCAATATAATAATTCGCGACAGAAACATATTCCTAATTCTCAACAACAAATTAATAACTTCACAGAATTAAGCAATAACGATAACGGAAACAATTTTACCTATAATCCTCCTGATCCTATTTATACAAATTCTCATTTAAATGACGCTGATCTAAATTTAAACTAAAGGTGATTCCGGTTCCGCGTCGTACGGAATCGCCTAAACAAACCGACGCTTTCGATGTATTACAAAAATCTAATAATTTTGTTAGGCCCACTGTGCCTGCTAATTATACTAATTATCCTAAATCTAATATTGTTACTACATCCGCTGTATCTTTTAATCCTACTATTTCTGAGAAACCTGAGGATTTTCCTAATGCTAATTCTACTAATTCTACTAAATCAACTATAACTACTAAATCTACTAATCCTACTAATTCCACTAAATCTACTAATTCTAATTCTTCTAAATCCACTGAATCCACTGTATCTCTTACATCTACTAAATCTACTAAACCTACTAAATCTACTGATTCTAATTCTTCTAAATCCACTGAATCCACTGTATCTCTTACATCTACTAAATCAACTAAACCTACTAAATCTATTGAATCTACTAATTCTAATTCTTCTAAATCCACTGAATCCACTGTATCTCTTACATCTACTATATCTAATAAACTCACCGACTCTACTATATCTGACATGTGTATCGAAATCCCTAAATCTTCTATATCTAACAATACTCAACTAATTATGAATAACCCAGACAGTTATTCTAATATTCATGAAATTCATTATAATAATAAAACACATTTGCCACATATATATGTTAAATCAAAATATTCAGATAAATTGTTAGTTTTATTAATCGATTCGGGTGCAGGTATATCACTAATAAAACGATCATCATTACAAATTCAACCAGAATTAATTCGCGAAACCATACAATTTAAAGGAATCGAAAAAGGTACTAAATATTTTAATAGTCTTGGTCATTTTAATTTAGATTTTATATTATCAAATAATAATACTGTTCTTAGTAAATTTCACCTAATACCTGATTGTGTTAACATAGAATTTGATGGTATTATTGGAAACGATTGCCTTAAGTTTCATAATTGTAACATAGATTATAAAAATAAAACCTTAGAGATAAACAATTATTTAATACGAATTCATTTTACTAAGCCTAAATATACTGTTCCAGCTCGATCCGAAATGGTCATTGAGTGTAATGTTTTAAATCCAGAAGTAATAACTGGTTACATAAATAAATGCGAAATTCAAAAAGGCGTATATTTATCTTGCTGTCTCGTAACTATTAAGGAAAATAATCACGTCAATGTTTCCATTCTAAATACTAATAATAATGATGTTTTAATTAAACCATTATGTTTAGAATTAATTCCTTGTGATTTATTAAATAACTCATCGGAACCTATTAATTCTGTAAACTTTACTAACCCAAATAATCACTGTTCACCTGCAGATAGGTGTTCAAATGTCTTGAAACAAATAAGAACTTCACATCTTAACCGTGAAGAATCGGAAGCTCTACTAAATCTGTGTTCAGAATATTCTGATTTATTTTACTTAGATGGAGATACTTTAACTTGTACAAATACTGTAGAACATGAAATTAAAACTACTAGCTCACAACCTATCCACGTTAAGACATATAGATACCCTGAGTGTCATAAAGAAGAAGTCAATAAACAAATACAAAAAATGTTAGATCAAAAAATAATTAAACCTTCTAACTCTCCTTGGTCTTCTCCAATCTGGGTCGTCCCAAAAAAGCAAGATGCTTCTGGCCAAAGGAAATGGCGCATAGTAGTTGATTATAGAAAACTCAACGACATCACTGTTGGAGACGCCTATCCTATTCCCAACATTACAGACATACTAGACCAGTTAGGACATAGTAAATACTTTACCACTCTCGACCTGGTGTCAGGTTTCCACCAAATTAAAATGAGTAAAGACGACTCCCCTAAGACAGCCTTCTCCGTTCCTAATGGTCATTTCGAGTATACAAGAATGCCATTTGGCTTAAAGAATGCACCTGCGACCTTTCAAAGACTTATGAATACTGTTCTCTCCGGTCTCCAAGGTCTGCACTGTTTTATTTACCTGGATGACGTCATAATCTATTCCCACTGTCTCATTTCTCATATTGATAAACTCAAGCTAGTATTCGAAGCACTCCGCAAACATAACCTCAAGTTGCAGCCTGACAAATGCGAGTTTCTACGACGAGAAGTCGCATATCTAGGCCATGTCATAACTGACAAGGGTGTGTCTCCTAACCCCGATAAAGTAAAAGCCGTGTCAGAATATCCTACACCAAGAACTCCAAAAGAGATAAAGTCTTTTCTTGGCTTAATAGGATATTATCGTAAATTTATAAAAGATTTTTCTAAGATTACTAAGCCCCTAACTTCATTATTAAAGAAAGATACGGAATTCAACTGGACAGACAAACAGGAAGACTCTTTTAACAAACTAAAACTAATGCTAACTAATGCCCCTATCTTACAATATCCAGATTTTTCAAAAGAATTCATACTCACAACTGACGCCTCTAACTATGCTTTAGGAGCTGTTTTGTCCCAAGGCGAAATCGGAAAGGATTTACCTATCGCATTCGCATCCCGAACTTTAAATCGTGCTGAAGGAAATTATAGCACAACAGGAAAAGAACTGCTCGCTATAATTTTTGGTACTAAAACTTTTAGACCGTATCTATACGGTAGGAAATTTAAAATAATAACGGATCATCGTCCCCTTATCTGGCTGTTTAACTGTAAGGACCCAAGCAGCAAATTAGTAAGGTGGCGCTTAAAGTTAGAAGAATACGACTACGAAATCGTATATAAAGCAGGAAAACTAAATAGTAATGCCGATGCTCTCTCCCGTCCTCCGATTCATGCAATTGACCTATTGATTGATGATATAGATACCATCACCTATGAGACCTTTATGCGTAAAAGATCGAGTCCAACGGTCTACGATACGATAATCACTGAAACAAATCAAAACCTTTTAAAAACACCGTGCAAGGCAATTGCTTATCCAACTTCTGTCGATCTCGATAATTCAAACCCCTATTGCGAAGACATACTTAATCTATTAGAAGACAAAGAATCATTCTTATCATCCGAAAAGGAATTATATACTGTCAAGTCTTCTACGATAAAAGACAAAACGTTTTTTCACATGTTCATAAAAGTCCATTTCTTTGATTCCGCTAGCTACAAGGACATATTTAAGGTCCTTAAGGACTTAAGAAATAACCTTATAATTTTTCATTCTGAAATAAACGAAATTGCCATCTCTGATTTTTCCAATCCCTTTGATAATTTAAGATTTATTTTAATTTATGATATGATATCTTTTATATTTCATAAGACTGGTATCAAGATTAATGTTTATCACAACAAATTGATTTATCCTAATCCAAGTGAAATACCCACCATACTTAAAGATAATCATGATTCACCTATTGGTGGTCATATGGGTTCTTCACGCCTATACAATAAATTAAAAGAATCCCATTACTGGAAAAATATGAAAAATGACATCGAGACATATGTAAAACATTGTCCCAAATGCCAACAAAATAAAGCATTACGCGCTTGCAACAAAGCCCCTATGCAAATCACTTCTACTTCCTCTGAACCTCTCCAAAGAATATCCACCGATATAGTCGGTCCCTTACCTGAATCCGGTCCTGAAAAATATAAATACATCGTTACCTTTCAAGATGACCTAACCAAATATTCAATGGCTTATCCTATTACTAATTCGACAGCTGAAAAGACAGCTGACTGTCTAATTCAATTCATTTGCCACTTCGGAATCCCTAAGACCCTTTTATCCGATCAAGGTGTTCATTTCATTGCTGATGTGTATAAACAAATAACATCTTTGTTTAGAATTAAACACCTTTTTTCTACTCCTTACCATCCCCAAACTAATGGTGCTCTCGAAAGAAGCCATGCTACTCTGAAAGAGTACTTGAAATCTTACGTTAATGAAAATCATAGTGACTGGCATAAATTCCTTCCAACTGCCATTGTCTCCTATAATACATCAGTACACTCATCCACAAATTTTACTCCCCATGAGTTACTGTTCGGCTGTAAGCCTCATATTCCTAGTTCCCTCTATGATATTGATCCAACAGTAACATATCTTGACTATGTCAAAATGCTAAAACAAAAACTAACTAATACTCGTAACATAGCCAGAGAAAATATACTTCGAAGTAAAGAGAAATCTAAAATCTCTTACGACAAAGACACGAGAAATGTCTCTTACAAAGTCGGAGATATGGTTTACTTAAAACAACATCACAGATTACGGAAAGCTCTATCCAGTATATGGAAAGGCCCATACAAGAAAATTAAGATTCACAATAACAATAACGTCACTTTACTTATAAATCGTAGACATGTAAGACATCATTTCGATGAAATCAAATTAGCCCATAACAAACCAATTTGCTCATCGTCAAATTCAAATACGGCTATGGCTCCCTTAGATATGCCTATCTTAGATTAATTAACCTTTTTTAGCGATTTTCTTTATATTTTAGATGTTATATTATTCTTAACTTTTTGTTTACTACATATTTACTATAAGCAACTCATTATATATTATTATAAGTTCTACTATTTCTTCTTTTAACAATACTATTTCCAAATTAAATTCAAATGAAAACATTCTTAATGATAATATTCAAAATCTAGGGAAAATTTTAGACACTGTTTCGACAAATGCCAATAAATTAGAGGTAGTTTCTCATCTATCAATGGTGTTCAGTGCCTTGGAAAGCTCTCTAATGATACTCAATTTTAGTTTACGAGATCTTATTGATGCTATTCTATTTGGGAAACAAAACATAGTTCATCCATCAATACTAAGTCCTATGCAACTATATAACGAATTAAATTCTAAAAACAATGATGTTATTCCAAACCTTCCGTTACACTTAAACCTTGATAATGTTCACAAAATCGTAGATATTTCTGAAATTTCTTCTTTCATTAGCGATAATAAACTAATTTTTGTTATTAAGATTCCTCTAGTTGCATCTTTTGTAGATTATACACTGTATCATATTTATTCGCTACCAACCCCACATGATATCCATAATCCTAATACTTTTGCTTTAATTAATCCATCCGCAAAGTTCTTGGCAATAACACAAGATAAATTATTATATTCCACGCTACAAGACCTAAGTGAGTGCAAAGTGATAAACGGCAATTACTATTTGTGCAAACTAGGAAATATACAATCTAGTGTCGGAAATCCAATTTGTGAAGTGATTATTCTAACCGAACACGTTAAAGGTATCCCAAACTCTTGTAACTATAAGACTATTGTTGGTGAAATAGATATATGGCAAAAACTTAATAATAATATGTGGATATATGTGCAATCAGATGTAACAAAATTGTCTATTAATTGTAATGGTAGTATTAATGATTATGATATAATTGGCACAGGCATTATGAAATTGCCAAAATATTGTAAGGCTTATCATAAGTTATTTCAGTTCATTCCATCCCAGGAGTTTGAAATTAAAGTCTATATTCCACATCCAAATTTTAACATAATAGAAGATGATTGTTGCTCAAAAACAAAGTTGAATCAAACTATACCATATCTGTCTCCTGTTAAATTATCAAATGTAAACTTAGATTATTTGCAATATGCTTCTCACAAATTAAATCAAGCCAATGACGACTTAACCAGGATCGAAACTCAACCATATCATATTAAATATAGCTATTATTTTAGTATAATAACTACTTTGTTATCCGTTTCTGTATTTTCATTTTGTTCATATAAACTTTATAAATTCTTTTGTTGTAACAAGAATAGAAATACTTCATGTTGTGTTAAGATTATCAACAATTGTATAACGAAACCAAAATCAAATGTTCATACCAGATCGAGTATCGAAATGTCTAATCGAGACTATGATACTGAAAGTACTGATTCAAGTACTACGCCCAAAAGGAATCTTGAATTGTTGTAAATTTTATTTTTTATTTTGCTCTGTCTATTACTATTTTGATGTGTTTAAATTAAGTTATTTTTAATTAAGGTTTATAAATGATTTTCTTTATTGTAATAAGTATTTGCTTACATTTAGTTACTATTTCTAGTTCTGTTGAAATAAAATTTACTAAATCATTGTTTTCTATTTCGTCTATTCAAATGCTATTTCCTATTTCATGTTTTTACTATATCGTTACATTTACCCTATAAGTTTAATAAATCTCAATTGTTATATTTCACTATTTCATTTCGATTTCGTGAATATTTATAATTTTATAATGATAACTAATTCCATTCAAATGTTATTTTCTATAGACTCTTTCCTGTTATTTACTATGTTGTTACATTTACATTTAAAGTTTGATAACTCTTAATTGCTATATTTTACTATTTCATTTCGATTTTGTGATTACTTTGAATTGTATAATAATTAATGATAATTAATCTACGCTGTAATTTTCTATGTCATTATTTTTTTATATTGTTATTTTAACTGTTTCTATTTCTTCTTAATTTGGATCATACTCACATTCTATTTCTATTTTCCGCATGTTCCGTTCTAAAGGGGGGAGGTGTTACATCCCTATTTTCCATGCAATAATGCTGAAATGCATATAAGCTGGATAGTCAGCAATATATGTGTATAAATACTCGCTGTTTCCCAAATATTCTTCAGTTAGATATTCTCTAGCCTAAACGCTGCCCAGCTACGGACCTGGTTTCTGCCCGCCGGCCTGGACACAGCGAATAGACTAGTGCTATATCCATACTCCGGGTCGCAATAACCCTTCACGAGGGAACCGCGAAAAAGTGTGATCCAAGTTAGAGTGTTTATAGTTAAAGTCCCATTAGTTAGTAATTGTAGAAAGTGAAATAAATAACTTGTGTTCCGAAAAAGTGCTTTTTTTTTATAAGTGCTCGGAGGCGCAACCTAACAGTACGTAAAGTAAGCAAAGTAAGTTCAAATTTTGCATGAATATTACTAACAGGTCGGGTCAACATATAGGCTACATATTATCACGCTATCACCTAGCGGCCAGGTGCTGTGCGGAGTAAAAGAAGTCCGCGCGGACGAAGTCGCTGGCAACAGCTAGTATACTATAATCAGATTGGTTCCGTCTTGTCTTAAAGTGGCGCCGCGAATCTACATGGGCATTTGTCTTTAAATGGGATCATGACTGTGGAGAAGCGAGACAGATCTGTTTGTATTGTGATATATGGCACTCGGTTCCCTTCACTTACCATCAAGAGACCTGGTGTAAAGATATGCAAATTTTAAGAATATTACTTTACTTATATTAAAAAGTAATGAAATATATACTTCTTCGGAAATACCAACCGGTGCGTATAGGCTATAGCTTATAGTAAGGGTCCCTTTACACACACATATATAGATACATACAGATATACTAACGTCATCGTGAAAATAGTTGGAAAATTTTGCTAGGACCTCACAAAGTGTAGATTTGGTGGAAACTCGATTTTCGACAATCGGGGTAAAATCAGTAACTTCCTTTAGCGGTAAGTTAAAATTTTATACATTTTAACTTGCCGCTAAAGGAAGTTAGCAGAAAATTAAAATGTTGACCGCCCCGTTGGTCGAGTGGTTAGCGACCCTGATTACGCAATCGATGGGTCTCAGTTTCGATCCTTGACGGGGACAAGCATTTTTGTGATGAGCATAAATGTTTTATTAAACATATTCTAGTATTTATAGAGACTGACTCGTGAGTTACCTTCAATATTTAAGGACGTGATAGTTGGCCATCATATATGATGAGAAAAAATAAGATTAAAAATTAATATTAAAATACTTCTTAGTAAACTTATTAAACAGTACAGCGAGAATCCTAAATTTACCTGCGCCATACTTGGACACCGCGCGAACGCACGTGTCGCGCAGAGCGCTATCACACGCAGAATGGGGTGGCGGCGGCTTATTCTTGATGTCGACTAGCGCGTTCTAGAGAGTATAATATTCACATTTCACTTATTTCTAGAGAAATATTGGTCAAAACTGAAGCCCCTAATTATATATATTTTTCGAGATATTATACATTTTAACGAGAATCGAATACCGAGTAATCTCCAGAAGTATCGAAGTTAACTCACCAGTTAGTCTGTATATGTATTTCTATGTATTAGTACTTATCGTTGGCTAACACCCGTAACACAAGCAAGTAATTTGCTTACTTTGGGATTAGATCAGTAAGTGTAATTTGTCCCGTATTAATATTCATTTATTATTCAACAATAATACATACAACAATAATAATAAATATTCATTTATTATTATTATTATTACGTTTATTATTATTATTATTATTACATAGCGCCAACCGGTAAAATTTTCCCCCAAGAAATAGTGAGGATAAAAAATCTAACCGGTTTAAATTAACCAGCATTTTCATGTACTTTATCTTAACATAGTATAAAACAAAGTCGCATCCGCTGTATTAATGCAGTTTTCATTAATATACATTAAGATTCAAGGGGTAGGCTTATACGTATAATACTTGCATATTATAATAGAGAAAAGCCGAGAATTTCCAATATTTTCCGTAAAAACATATTATCGTGCTTACTTGCTAGTTACGTATATAAAATTATGAGTCATATTATGTACAGAAATTGTAGATAAGTTGAAAAGGTTTTAATTACGTTGGCTGACTTTGTAATTAAACACCTTTCACAAAATCAAATTAAAATTTTACGATTTCAGACTTCACAAACATTATTCAAATTCCAGAAGAGACGTTCTTAAGATTATAGGTTCAAAAACAATTATGAAATGAATGTCATTAAATATCAAGATTATTACTTTTAGTATTGTATTATTATTAAATATTAGTGTTGTATTATTATTAAAAATGACATTTTGAATGTCGTAGGTGTGTTTTATTTACAAAATCTTATGAAAAGCTTGAAAACACAAAATCTTCCAAAAATACTCTTTAGAAATAAGTTTATATACAATTAAAGAAAACAATTTAAAAAAATGTCTTACAGACTTATAAGATTTTCGAATTGATTGATATAATTATTTTTTAGCTGCATATTTTTGCTAATTTCCACTTCTAGGCTCCTATTCACAACTAACTGTTGCCAGCGACTTCGTCCGCGTGGACTTTGTTTACTCCGCACAGCACCTCCCCCGTAGGTGATAGCGTGATAATATAATACCTCCAATAATGAATTAACCGGAATATTTTGACAGCATTTCACAATTATTATTACGCTCTTCTGACCTTACGTAAAACTATTCCAGCATTTAACCTATAAAGCTCCTCTTGCAGATAAAATACTTTTTAACACTGTTGCACGGCTCATAAGCGGAGCATGCTCTTCCAACATTTCAAGGTCAAGCATCTTTCTACACTTAAACATATCTATTGTTTTTATCATAAGATAGCAAGCAAGCAGATGGATCTCCCGATGGAAAGAGTCAAGTATCGCCTATAGACAACTAAGACGTTAATGGTGGGTTGCTATCCATGTGGCGGGATATTATTATCACGTCGTTATATTTACCGGATAACTTGCACTCCGAACCGGAACACGATAGTAAAATTGACGCTATTGCAGCAAGAATAGATAAGGCAGTGGTATCAGACCCGGGTGAGTCAAAGCAGAACTTTACCACCCAGTAGCCACGATGGTAATGACTCGCATAGCCAATCGGTCGCCTTTTACGACCTGCCTGATAGAATGGCAGTTGGTCTATTCTTTAAAGGAGCCTGGACCCCATAAAATAAGAGTGTTTTTTCATATTTTTTTTGCTCAATGTAATTTACTAATACGGTAACAATTAGACACTTATAATTTTCACAGAATATTTAGTTGTATATTACATTTCAAAATAAATAATTCCATCAAAATAAAGTAAATATTAAAGGGGGGGCTAAATATTAAATATTAAAGGGGGGGGCTAAACAACAAACGTAGTTTTTAAACAATTTTTTACTCGATCTTAATAAACTGGTATAAACTTAAATATTTTTTAAAAAAAAGTAAGAATTTGGAAATATATTAAGTATAAAAATAAATACCTAATACATAAAATAAGTATTTAAGTATACATACAATCGTGATTTTCTTTTATAAATGACTAGCTGTGCCCGCAACTTCGTTAGCGTGGAAAAAATTCTAAAATAAAAACCCGCATAGTTCCCGTTCCCGTGGGATATCCGGGATAACAACTATGTCCATTCTTGGGTCTCAAACTATATTTGTACCAAATTTTATCCAAATCGGTTCAGTGGTTTAGCCGTGAAAGCGTAACAGACAAACAGACAGACAGAGTTACTTTCGCATTTATAGTATTAGTATGGACTAGCTGCAGCGTGCAGCCCGCTGCATATAATTTTTTTTTTGCGAATCCCGCGGGATCACGAATTTTTTCCGGGATAAAAAGTAGCCTATGTGCTATTCCAGGTCATCATCTACCTGTGTGTCAAATTTCATTTAAATCCGTTCAGTAGTTTTTGCGTAATCACGCAGTAACAAACATCCATCCAAACATCCAAACTTTCGCATTTATAATATTAATTAATTAATATAGAAAATTAATACAGATATAGATGGTACGGAACTATCGTGCGCGATTTAAACTCGCACTTGACAAGTTTTTTTTAAATTAAACTAATTTTACATATCATGCACACTTAAATTTTCCCATTTTTTCATATGTCATAGAATAACAAACAAACTGATGATTCTTCTGATGCAAAGGAATAACCACCATCTATATACCCTGACGATAGATATTAACAGTGTATTTCTACACCTGTAGCAGTGATGGAATTCTAAAGTCATAAGCTTATCGGCTACCTTACCCTCCAAATCGGAACACGGCAGTGATAAAAACTGATGCTGTTGCGGCAGCAAGAGGTTCTACCAAAACCCGGATGAGACGCAGAATTTTAACCAAGGATTTAAAACGTTATAATTTCGATACATTTGCGCGTGTCATACTGTTTCGTGATTGGTTAATTCGTAGTGAATTAACGTTATGGTATATGATATGACGTTGTCTTCTAGCGCTAGTTGGCAAACTAATCACAAAACAGCATGAAACGCGGCGAACCAATCATGGAACAGCATGAAACGCGGCGAACCAATCACGAAACAACATGAATCGCGTCGAACCAATCATGAAACAGCATGAAACGCTCAAACATATCGATATTATTACGTTTTAAATAGCCTCTGTGGTCTAGTGGTCCAGCGTTGGCGTTAACCACATGAGGTCCCGGGTTCGATTCTGGGTCGGACACATAAAAAAAAGTGTTTTTCAGCGTTCTGAGAAACACAAAGTTGCCCGGGATTGGAAAGTGCCCGGTTGGCGATAGGTTTGCCACCTATCACATTTGTGGGACCAAGTATCTTCGGCTATTCATGGGGGCACTTGTTGTACTTCTGCCTACCACTTCGGGGATACGGGCGTGAACATACTTTTTATATCCTTGACTTTAACACCTAATTAGTAGTAATGATATTATTGACGTAAAGCCTCTTTTCACCTTGTACTAGATACTAGGTCGGTAAATTTAATATGGGAAATTAATCAGATTAATCTTAATGAAAGGTTATATTTATTAATTCTCTAGCTGCAGCATACAGCCCGCTACATTTTAATAGTTTTTGGCGAATCCCGTAGGATCGCCTAATTTGTCTATGTGCTATTCTAGATCATCGTCTACCTGTGTGCCAAACTTCATCCAAATCCGTTCAGAAGTTTTTGCGTGGCTGAGTAACAAACATACATCCATCTAAACATCTATCCATCCAAGCATCCAAATTTCGCATTTATAATATTATATATCCAGTTGTCACAAAAGAAAATAGAATCAAGTTATATAAATTTAAAAGGAAGTCTTTCAACGTCAAGAAACACTACTTTTATATGTCAACACTCAACGCATTAGGCTATGCTATGTTGGCTAAACATTTGGGATCCATTAAAAGAAACTTCTAAGAAATTCTTATTACAATAAACATTTACCTCTGCGCCTTTACGTGCTACGAATACGTAGTTCTTTTTTGTATTTTTCGTAGCTATCGTAGCTTACATTCGCTGACTATAATATTTGTTGTGTTTGCTTATGTAAATGTAAATACGTTGCTCACTTTATGCTATATAGAATGTAATATGTAAATAATTACTATCACTCTGGTTCTTTTGAAGAGTAGACAGAATGAACGCAACATTAATAAACATATCGGTGTATCACGGCTCATCGGTTTGTCAGTTGAATGTGTGTATTATTCACCAGCCGCCGTACTTTGCCGTTTTTACGGCCTAGCCACTGCCACCTGTGGCGTCCGACTTGCGATGCCGTGAGCGGTGAGCGACTAGAACAAAATATGTTGGAAATCATATGGCAGCTACCGATGCGAATTGCGACACGTCTTGCGGTGCGAAAAGAAACGTGCGATGTGCGTCCATGGCGCGTGGTGTGATGAAACAGTGAAACAAATTAATTAGTTAGTATCAAGTAGGCCACTACTAAGAGCGGCAGCACGGCGGCGCATTTGACATCGCATGATTAAATCAAGATATGTTGTTTTTATGATATTGAAAAAAAATATTGGAGAAGTGCTCAGCAAACCTGACGAATAGATGTCAAAACATCATCAGTCTCTAGTAGTCTCCGTATTCAAAATTAAGAGTGTGGAATCTTCTCCTCATTTTTGGTGACTGGATGCACTTCAATCTTATACTCATATATCTTGAGCCAAGAACGCACTTGATTCAACGCAATATCATGCCACTTAAGATAGCACCATTTAAACATTTCTAAATAAGTAGCATACCCATAAAATCACGCACACCACTGCGCCGCTATACGCGTTGCAGTTCGCGCCGCGGGAAGCTGTGGCCAGGAATGGCTGTTATAATGACTATTGGTTGTTTCTTACAATAACTATGATCAAAATTTTTATGTGTATATTCGAGGAACAAAAAAATAGTTTTTGAGGTCAAAATTAAAAAAAAACTTTATAATACATTAGTCCCAACCGATGATCGCAACCTGTAACTCATGCCGGAAATAATATAGACGGTGAGTTAGTCATACTTTCTTACTAATAACAGTATTTTTCTAGTCCGGACTCATTTCTAATAATAAACCATCTACCATTTTGCCAAACAGTTAAGGCTTAAGAGTGGCGTAAGAGGCGAAGTATTGGCTGTGCGGAACACAAACATCGTGGCTATAAGGTGGTAGAGTTCTGCATTGTCTCGCCCGGGTCTCGTACCACCGCTTTACCTATTTCTATTGCAATAGCGTCCGCTTTGGAGGGTAAGGTAGCCGGTAGACTTATGCATGTGGCATTAGGACCCCTTCACAAGTATAGTGACTCATCATTAACATATTTGGTGTCTATTAGCGATGGTTGTCTCTTTCAACTAGAGAGCCGCTGTTTGTTTAGCCACGATAGTAGTGACTCGCTTAGCGAATAGTTCACCTCTCTTTAACTACCTAGCGAAACAGCAGACAATAATAATATAATAATATCGCTGGACAAATCACACAAGTCGATCTAATCACAAAGTAAGCAAATTAATTATTTCCTTGTGTATGGGTGTTAGTTAACGATACCATTTCATAGAATTTCATATATAAATATTGTTATATATCATAAACATCCAAACCCAGAAATATAAGTATCGATGTTCATCAGACAAATGTATGTCCCTGTTGGGAATCGAACCAGAGCTCCACTGATTCGTAGGTAGTTTCGCTAACCATTCGACCAATGGGGCTGTCTATTTTTTAACCGGAGAAAGCTTAAGTAAATGAAGCCGCTTACATTAGATTTTTTGGGCTGCAGTCGGCTTTAAGGATTCTGAAGTAAACTAGGAACCGTTATAGTTTCGCTATGTCCGTCCTTCCGCAGCTCAGATATACTAGTAGTAGGATGCTGTAATTTGGCATGAATTTACATATTAATCACGGCAGAAAAGGAGTAACATAAAATCTTAAAAAATATATTTTTTCATATTCGGGAATATCGTTGGATAGGTTTTTAAAAATATTGTTCAAGTTCGAATTTTTGTTAGCGTCAAGTGTTTGCCAGCTAAATATTTGGTTTAGAGATGGGAAAAAATTCACGGTGGTAGTAAATATAATAAAATTAAAAGGAAAAAAACTATCATGGCTCAGAAGGCTTGACAAGTTTTTGAGTAATAGTTAAATCCACTGTGATGCAGATATATCCCTAATAGTCATTACATAGGTTAAATGTTCATAGTATGAAACATTAAAAGCCCTTTTCTTAGTTCGCATTATTGTGTAGGGCAACTTCAGAATTTTACATTGCGCATGGCCCGAGACGCACTTTACCAATTTATTTATTACTAACTAGCTGTTGCCAGCGACTTCGTCCGCGCGGACTTCGTTTACTCCGCACTGCTCCTCCCCCGTAGGTGATAGCGTGATAATATGAAGCCTATATGTTGACCCGACCGGTTAGTAATACTTATGCAAAATTTGAAGTAAATCCATGCAGTACTTTTTGAGTTTACTCCGGACATACATACAGAAAAACAGACCAAAATTCTAAAAACTATATTTTTGGCTTCGATATCGATTGTAGATCACGCCCCAAGTATTCTTTTAAAAAAATATTCAATTAACAGTTTTGACTTTCCTACTATTTTATTATATGTAATAATAATAGATAATTGAATATTATATTACTGTTGATTTTATTAATTTTAAAAATAATCATTACAAGTAATTATAGTCATTTATTTTGCGATGTATAGACTAAATTTATATTCTCCGGATAAACAAGTCTTAATTGTACTGTTGATATCATGAATCCAATAATTATAATTTCAGGATGACTGTTGAGCGAGTAACTCGGAGTGCTCAAGGGAATAGTTTAATTGGTTTAACAAATTCTGAGTTTATGATAATTTCACATATTACTCTTGTTAGCTTTGTTTGCATGGCTTTATCTATATGTATTATAAATGCAAAAATTATGGATGTTTAGATGAATGGATGTTTGTTACTCAATCACACAAAAGTTACTGAACCGATTGAGATAAAATTTGACATCACATAGGTAGATGATAACCTGCAATAGCGCATAGGTTTTTTTATCCCGAAAAAATTTGTTGTTCCCGCGGGACGTACCAAAAACGTTTAAAATGCAGTGGGTTGCACCGTGCAGTTACTATTATAAATGCGAAAGTTTGGATGTATGGATGTTTGTCACTCATGTTACGCATAAGTGCTTGAACCAATTTGGATGAAATTTGTCACATTTATAGATAATACCTGGAATACGACATAAGATATTTTTTATTCTGGAAAGATAAGGTGTTCCTTTGGGATTTTCCAAATTTTTTTATAAAGCAGGGGGCTGCAACGTTCTAATAGTTAGTCTATAACTTGTCTTGACTAATATTCACGATTTACTAAACGTTTAGCCAATTATTTGTATTAACGTAGTTTCTGGCAGAAATACAGATGATCTGCTTTTCAATGGAGACCCGAACCAACGCTGGTTACCTATTATTACTAATATCTGAGTGCTAAGTGTGAGTTTTTCTTTTCGCATTCGATCGTGAGCGCGTTTGGAGTTTACTAGGAATTTGTATGTGATTTGTACAACGCCACCTAGTGGTAAACGTGAGAAACCAGTTTACCACTAGGTGGCGCTGTACAAATAACATACAAATACCTAGTAAACTTGAAACGCGCTCACGATCGAATGCGAAAAGAAAAACTCACACTTAGCACTCTGGCTAATCCTTCAATCCTTACAATATGCTTAAAAATTCTAAGTTAATATTAAATCGAATTTATCATATATATTATTTCTAAAAGGTGTTTTTTCCTGAAGTGGCTCGATCTCTTTAGCTACTTCACCAAAAAAAAAAATACCAGTTAAAGCTAACGTTTTCTGCTTTGGGCAAAAAATACGAAACAATTCGAAAAAAATTTTTTGTTAATTAGAGTTTTAAGTTAGTATTAAATCTAAGTTATCATATATATTATTTCTAAAAGGTGTTTTTTTCCTGGAATGGCTCGATCTCTTTAACTACTTCACCAAAAAAAATAAATAAAAACAATACCCAGTTAAACCTTATGTTTTCTACTTTGGGCGAAAAATATGAAAAAATTCGAAAAAATTTTTTTGTTAATAAAAAAATTAATTAAATAAGCACTCGACTGGAGTGCCATCTGTGGGTGATAAACGCTACAAAAACGCTAGATGGCGTCGTGCGAAATCTTCGCACGGGTCAGCTAGTTATTTTAATAATGTGAAAGTTTGGCTGTTTGGGTGGATCGATTTGGACGAAATTTGGCACACAGTAGATGATGACCTGAATTAACACACAATCTACTTTTTTACCGGAAAACTTGTTCCTGCGGGAGTTACCAAAAATTTTTATAATGCAGGGGGCTACTCAGTGCAGCTAGTATTATAAATTCAAACGTTTTGGATGTATGGATGGATGAATGGATATGTGTTAAGTCTCCATTCATCCACCAATCACGTCAAAACTACAAAACGGATTTGGATGAAATTTGTTACATAGATAATTTCACTTATTACTGCTGTTAGTCTGTTTGCATGGTTTTATCTATATTTATATCATAAATGCGAAAGTTTGGATGTTTGTTACTCACTCACACAAAATCGCCTGAGCCGATTGGGATGAAATTTGACACATAGATGATGACCTACTACCGGCATATGAGCTACGTTTTATCCCGAAAAAATGATTCGTTCCTGCTCTGCAGTGGTCTGCAGCTGGTGCAGCTGTTTGTCTACAGAATTTCAGCGGCCCTACAGTAAGAAATAATGTATTATTATCCATACTTTCACTTTTTGAAAAATGTTTTGATTCCAAGAGTATTATAATCCTTTAACTTCACAAAGCCTTCATCCATTCTTGCATGAACTTACAATTTCCGGTACAGTGAATTTTCTAGTCATGTATTACATTGAAACGTGACTTACGTACGGGATCAAGGGGCTTAAGTCAAAAAGTTCTCTAGTAAAACGTAAATTTATGAGCTTTACGGATACCCTAAAAAATGGGGCACGAAATGTTGAGCGGCAAATATTGATACCCAAAGACTTGTATGTACAATAGACTTAAAATTATTTAAACTTTCGTGAGACATTATTTACTAAATAATTGATTACGGCTAAAACTCACGTATAAATCGGTATAGGTTCCGACTAGTTTCGGACCTATATGAGGTCCTTCATCAGGGCGATTGCGACGCTGTTGCCGCGACAGCGACTCGACGCGAACTGAGTTCTTTCGCGTCGAGTCGCTGTCGCGGCAACAGCGTCGCAATCGCCCTGATGAAGGACCTCATATAGGTCCGAAACTAGTCGGAACCTATACCGATTTATACGTGAGTTTTAGCCGTAATCAATTATTTACAATAGACTTTACTTTTACCCCGTATTGATACAGGTCTCTTTTAAAAATAGCCTAATTTCCTTACAGCTAAGCATAACGTCAAATAGGAGAAAGTCTTATAGGAGTCAATAATATCCTGACCAGTAACTAGGTGGTAAAGTTCTGCGACATGTCGACTGGATTTTAACACCATTTTATGTATTCCTGCATCAATCAATAGCAACGGTGTTGTCCCTGTCGTATTCCAGTTTGAAAAGTGTTTGGCATTCTATCCTTGTCACAAGGATACCCTTACCTACCTTACTCACCTTCAACAAATTTGGTGTCTATCCGTAAC
The DNA here is from genome assembly GCA_036924255.1 of Apodemia mormo. Classification (NCBI taxonomy): domain Eukaryota; kingdom Metazoa; phylum Arthropoda; class Insecta; order Lepidoptera; family Riodinidae; genus Apodemia; species Apodemia mormo. The sequence continues at coordinate 39,755,316 of JAUPFN010000005.1, read as the reverse complement.
GGTGACCGTTTTCATTAGGGGAACCATTTGGTTGTATGCTATTGTAACGATTCTGATGATCGTATTTGGGGTTTTCTCTGCTTCTAGCGAATTTGGTACCGGTGCTCGGTTTTACTTAGTTTAGTTGTAAGAAAAGAAACTATAAGTGACTTCATTTATTGGGACTCATGTCCGAGACAACTAACATACTAATACATTTTGTTTTAATAGACTACACATTCTATGATTTTAAATATTACTATTCAAAAGCTGACAAGTGGCCAGCACTATTAACTGTAATACCATGGAGGTATTATACTATCCTATATTATGAAAAAGTCTGGATATTGTGACGACTGAGACAGCACGAAAAAGGAGAAAGTTTTTAATCAATGTGACGTAGGCGAACAAGATATTCCATTGTGCCAACGTTTCAGAAACAGTACACAAATTAATCTAAATTCAACGTTTGTACGAATACTTACCCACGACTTTGTTTATATAGTGTGAGTATATATTGCTTCTAAACACCGTAGTCTTCTTGTGGTGAAAGAATTTTTAAAGTCATGTTAATCATTTTTGAGTTTATATATTTATTTACGAACCAACATATAAAAATACAAACCTTCTCTACAAAATAATTGTACATAAATTGACGTAAAGATCTACTTATACAACATATAAACCTGTATTTTCTTAACAACAATTATCTATGGAATATAAACTAGTCTAAGTATACTAAGTGGATCATGTCAGAGGAAATTTAGAAAAAAGCAGTGAAACATTGTAATAAAAAAATACCGTTCCTTTTGAGACTGTATTTTGTTAATACTAAGACCGCAAGAATATTAAAATAAAGTTCTTCATCCGGTTGCATATTGTGAGCTTTTGAGTTTCATTCTCCATCCGAACATTTTTTATATCATAAGATAGCAAACAAGCAGATGATCTCCTGATAGAAAGAGTCAATCATCGCTTATAGACGCCAAAGATGTTAATGATGCGTTGCTATCTTATGGCGAGGTCTAATGCCACATGCAAATTCCCTCTCATGAAAATTCCGTGTTTAATAAATTTGATTCCTTTTCGTAGGAAGAGATATAACGTAACCTTTATTTGACACATGCATGTAATTAAGATAGGAAAAACAAACATAAAACTAATACTTAATAGCATAAAATATTTGTTAACGAGAAAAATAACGATTACATTGACAACGTAGTGTGTTATATAAAGGTTACAAAGACATTAAAATCCGCAAGACACGGCAAATAATTTACGGTATAACAAGAATTATTTATTTTTTATATCGTATATATCATAAGATAGCAAACAGGCAGATGGGTCTCCTGATGGAAAGAGTCAATCAAAGTCTATAGACACCAAAGACGCTAATTATGCGTTGCTATCTTGTGGCGAGGTCTAAAAAGTTTACCGGCTAAATTACCCTCCAAACCGGTAAACGGAATAGTGTCAAGCGCCGATTCTTTTGCGTCAGTAATAGGTAAGTAGGTAGTATCAGACCCGGGCGGGACAATACAGAAGCTACTCTACCTCCTAGTAGCCACGATGGTAGTGACTCGCATAGGCAATCGGTCGCCTTTATGTCCTGCCTGGCAGAACGGCAGTTGGCCTATACTTCAAAGGAGCCCGGACCAACACGAGGAAGCGGAAATATCTTTAGGAGGAACGAACATCACTTAATAAGAGTGAAGTTAATTTTGGCTTGCACTGTGATTTTGATAGTAATTTTATATTGATTACAATATGTTAATCTATATTATCTATATTAATATTATAAAATGCGAAAGTTTGGGTGTTTAGATGGATGGATGGATGCTTGTTATTCAATCACACAAAAACTATTAAACAGATTTGAATGAAATTTAGCACAGAGGTAGATGATGATCTGAAATAGTACATAAGCTCCTTCTTATCCCGGAAAAATTAGATTGTCCCAAGGGATTCGCCAAAATCTTTTATAATGTAGCAGGCTGCACGCGGCAGCTAGTATTAAAATAAATTAAACGCGTTTCTTAATAATTATATCCTAATTTCTTTGTATAGGTCGATTTTAATCAAATATTAAATTTTTTATTATGTATGGTCTATAGTGTTAAAAATATATCTTTGGGCAAAGCGCTTATTTACAAGGTCAATAAATATTATTGCGAAAACCTTTTATAGAGACGGCTCATATATAAATGGTTAATTTACTGGCGATTGTTTCGTCGCTCAATTTAGAAGGGTCTTGTGTAAATAATTTGTAAACGACAGTATATTATTATAGAAACTTCGACTTAAATTAACTTTTTTATTTGAAGAACTAATAGCTGAAAGCTATCTAAGTTTTTTATAGTAATCAAATTTAATACCTTATGCATGTATCTACTCATAAATGGCTTAATAACAAAGTACAATAATTAGCGTTCCGTGATTGGTCCAGACTTTTTTGAAGAAAAGACTGTCGGCCATTTTGCCAGGCATTATGTAAAAGTCAAATAATTGACTATACCTATAATTATCATCGTGACTACTAGTTGGTAGAGTTCCTCTGTGGGTTTCGCTACAACCACTTTATTCATTCCTGTCACAAAAGCGTCAATACTTGTCACTGTAATGTTCCGGTTTAGAGGGTAAAGTACGTGCATAAGCTTACCGGCAGCTTATGCATGTGGTATTACCGTTCCGGCACACGGAGAGCAACGTACATTTTACATCTTACTGCCATTTTGTCCACATCATACCATCTTTATGCTGATGATTTGCAAATTTATTCTCAAGCAACGCTTTCTGAACTGCTAAATGCTGTCCTAGCAATTAACAGTAACCTGGCGAATATCGATACATAGTGCAAATCATTTGGTCTTAAGCTAAATCCAATTAAAACGCAGGCTATTATAATTGGTAGTCCCGGGCTAATTAAAAAAGTTAACTGGAGTAATTTGCCCGCAGTAGAGCTTGATGGCGTCAATATTCCCTACAGCGATTATGTCAAAAATCTTGGCATTGATACTACTTTATCGACATTGATAATACTTTATCGTGAACTAAGCAGATCCAGGAGCTTAGTAAAACATTTTCTGTGCCTGGAGTTCATTAAAACGTCTTAGGTATTTGCTTCCCATTCCTACCAAAATTTTGCTGGCAGATTCCTTACCACTTTTTATTTTAGATTATGCTGACGCTAGTTATGTAAATCTCTCCTTAGACCAGATCAATAAACTTGAGCGACTTCAAAATCTTTGTATAAGGTTCATATTTGGTCTGCGCAAATATGACCACGTTTCCGAATTACGTGCCAAGCTCAAGTGGTTGCCTATTCATCTTCGTCGGAATTCTCATATTCTCTCACAGCTATACTCCTCTCCTATGATCTGAAATCTCCATCTTATCTGAAAGAAAGATTCATTTTCCGTGACAACCAGCACAAATATCTTAGATCGGTAGATAATCGTTCCCTGTTAGTGCCAACGCAGAACACTATTTATTACAGTCGTTCCTTTACCTCACAAGCTGTTACGCTTTGGAACTCTCTTCCAGTAGATATCAGAAAGGCGCCAAGTTTAAACTCTTTCAAAAGTATGGTCAAACGTCACTTTCTATGTACCTAGTAATTTTGTTTAATTTTTCTTATTTAGGTTTATGTATTACCATTGGTTTATTTGCGATTTTTGTTTTGTTTTGCTTTTCTGTGTAACTGTAACCGGATGTTACTTTCATTATTATTATTATTATTGTTATTATTATTATTATTTAAGAGCATAAAAACTATAAATTATCTTGTGGTTAGCACCACTTTATCTAGTATATTGTTATCCTTATTATAAAAGTTGTCTGGAAGAGATTACTTTATTAGTGATAAAACCGCCTTTGTGTATCTTACTTGTATTATTTTTATGTTGTAACTTATAATGTTGTCATATATTTTGGTGCACAATAAAGAGTTATTGTATTGTATTGTATTATATTGTATCTTTGGTGTCTTGAGGTAATGGTAGTTTCGTTTGCTATTTTATCATAAAAAAATCTTATAATATTAAAAATATACTGTAAATTACAGAATATTTTTAACATTATAAGATTTTTTAAGATTTTTAGGATTTAAGATTATTTAGAACTATTTTATTTACAAATTCATAATAGTATCTCTATTATGAGATTGTAAATAAAATAGTTCATTGTTTCATATTAAAAAACAAACAGTAGGCACTAGGTACTACATTTTATCACAACCTTGTATTTTCAACCAAATTCTCAAGAGGAGGAGATTACTAATTCAGTTGTAACCATATTTTTTGATTTTTGTCTCTGAATTCATTCATTTCTTAAACAATTTGGATGTTTTTGTGGGCGTATGCTTCATTTAGTCCCATGTAAATGTGGTGATATCTGATCAAAGGTGGCGATAATCCACGATTCTAGCGGAACAGGATTATTAGAAATCAATTTCGGTAGTATTGAGTTTTTTAATTTTTAGCTCAAAACGCCACATAATATGTAGATCGTAAAAGCGACCAATTGGCTATACATGTCTCTACTATCTTGACTACTAGGTGGTAGAGTTCCGCAACGTCTCGCCCGGGTATATGGTACCACCGCATTACCTATCCCTGTCGCAATAGCGTCAATACTTGTGCAAATATTCAAAATACATTATATATTTTTATTTTATTTTGTATATTTATTTAATTTTTATTATAAACATAAGTAAGTATCTTCACGCCCGTATCCCCGAAAGGGTGGGCAGAGGTACAACAAGTGCACCCACGATTAGCCGAAGATACTTGGTCCAACAATGTGTTAGGTGGCCAGCCTATCGCCAACCGAGCACTTTCCAATCCCGGGCAATGTTGTTTTTTATCGGAAAACTGGAAAAACACATTTTATAATTGCCCGACCCAGGAATCGAACCCGGGACCTCATGCGGTCAACTCCGACACCGGACCACTAGACTACAGAGGCGACTATACACATAAGTTTTATTAAAAACAAATACCTAACAGAAAGGAAATAGAATAATTAATTCCTTCTGCTAGGTATTTGTTTTTTTTTGGTTTGTACTGTCAATACGCTCTTTAAAAGTTTCAGTAATGTAATGAAAATCCATAATTGGCTAATGTTTGGTTTGCTTACTTGGTGTATTTGTTGAATTGTATGCTGTGGATTTTATGTTTATAAGAAAAATAAAATAAAAATAAATAATTAAATAAGATATAATGTATTTTGAATATTTATGATTCCCAAGATATTTTAATTTTATTGAAACAACTTAGAAAACTTCGGTGTAGGAACTTCCTAACAAAGATAACTGGTAAGGCAAATGAAGGTAGTTTGTAAAATATTCAGCGTGGTAAATAGAAAGCGGTCGAGTGACATTATAACCTGATACCTGGGTTGGACATTTGAACAGATTACGCTGTTACGCTAAAAGTCCATCTAAAATATGTTGTTATTTTCATGAAATATTCGAGACAGACTTTTCAAGTGAAAGTAATTTTAAATTAAAAAACCTAAGAAAATTTGTTGTAAAAATGACATATTTCTTCATAATCCATCAAGCAATGTAAAAGCTAGTGGTATATTCGACGTAGCTTATCCTTATTATCTGAGACGAGGTCAGTAAAATAAAAGAGCTAATCCTCCAAATCCATTTTGATACCGAGGCCATTATTGTTTCTTGTGTATTTTGTCTCACAAAAAGCAATTTGCTTAAGGAAAATCATGAGCTGTGGATTTATCCGACGAAGTTCACACTTTCTTTTAGGTATTACTTTACGGGTGTTTCTTTACTCATTACAGTTTTACTATCATCATTATTTATTTATTTTTTACTATTTATTACCATTATTATTATTTACAGTTAAACAACGTACAATAACAGTTTAAATATTTTCATAGCTACGTTTTTAAGTTATTTGCGCTGTTAGGTGGTTAAGGAATATGTGTAGGAACAGAATCTCTGGAGCTCAGAATCTCTGGAGCTTATTTTTAGAAAGAAAATATTCCTTAGAAAGAGCATGCTCATATGAACATATTGAAAGAATGGCAGATAAATTATAAAACATATGAAATGTGAATATAGATAGAAGTAGTAACCAAGACTGACGTACCATGATAAAGTTAGCCAGAAGAGTCTCGGTGCCAAAATTGGCGTGTTTTCTTCAAAGTAAAACATGATAAAGGCTGGTGGCTTTAAATGTTCGCTATATCTATAACCTCATTACCCGTGTTGGTCGTGGTTCTGCCAGGCAAGGTGTAAAAGGCGCTTGATTGGCTATACGACTCACTACCATCGTGACTGCTAGGTGGTAGAGTTCTACATGGTCTCGCCTGGGACTGATACCACCACCTTGTATATTCCTGTCAGTGCTTGTCATTGTCGTATTCCGGTTTGGAGGGTAAGAGAGCCGGTAAACTTATGCATGTGGCATTAGACCTCGCCACAAGATAGCAACGCACCATTAACATCTTTGGTGTCTATAGGCGATAGTTGACTCTTACCATCAGAAGACCCATCTGCTTGTATGCTATTTTATGATACAAAAGAAGAGCACAAATAAATGGTAGAATAATAATAACTAACGAAAGGATTTAACAAGACCTAATTTCCGCTGCTATACGTGGGTTTCATATTTGATTTTGGCGGCTCAGTTAGTCAATGCAAATAGGCACCTATGTGGCCATGTATTCTTACCACACGATCAGCAACGTACCATTTAAATATTTTTGTCCTAAAGCTGATGGTTATCTCTTTCCATCAAAAGAACCGTCTATTAGTCCATGCTAATATTATTAATCTGTTTGTCTGTCTGTCTGGCATGATATCACGACTAAACCGTTGAATTGTTTTAAAAAAAAAAAAGATAATAGGTTGTTAAAGATTTTGGATCAAACATAAGTTACGTATTTTAAAACTTAACCTCTAAGGGGCTGAGACAGGGGATAAAAGTTTGTATGGAAAGTTACATTGATGCTATGTTGCTCGTGAAGCTATGCGGGTCAACTAGTATTACATAGTAAACCTACAAGAAAAATTGAAGTATATATTTATTATAAATAGTGTACTCTTACAAGGCTGTATCTATATTTTTCCATACTCTCAGTCTAATATACCCAAAGAATATGAATAGAACATGATTGCATATATCTATATATATAAAAAAAATCAATAGCTGTTCGTTAGTCTCGCTAAAACTCGAGAACGGCAAAAACGTCAAAAAGGCAGAAAACGTTTGCCGGGTCAGATAGTTATTAAATATTTCTGAGTGTTGGCAAGTTATTAGGTCGGATAAGTAAGTATGACATATTTTTAAAATATTCCTAAAGCTTTCAATAGTTCAGATATTTAATAAACTAGATTATCATTTGATCTAAACTAAACTCGTTGAGGCAGCAGAAACCTTTTTTACAAAAGAATAAAATAAAAAAATGAATAACAGAAATGAAATAAAAGTAAAAAGAAAAAGTCTGAGATGGTTCATGAAAGTTTATATCTATACATCTATACATCAATTGGAGTGTCTGTTTGTAATATTAAAATAACCGGTTTTAATTAAATGCATATTGGATGTATACACGATACACATACCAAAATAACACTTTTTACGATTTTTGTCTGTCTGTCTGTCTGTTTGTTTCCGGCTAATCTCTGTAACGTCTGGACCGATTTTGACGGGACTTTCACCTGGAAAATAGCTGATATAATAGGGAGTAACTTAGGCTACTTTAAAAAAAATCGACGCGGAGGAAGTCACGGGCATAGCTAGTAATATTAATTAAAAAAATATTAGACTCCGCATTACTTTTCACTACATAGTATAAAACAATGTCGCTTTCCGCTGTCCGTCCCTAATCCCTATGTATGCTTAGATCTTTAAAACTCCGTAACGGATTTTGATGTGGTTTTTTTAACTAGATAGAGTGATTCAAGAGGAAGGTTTATATGTATAATAACATCCATTATATAGTAGAGAAATACTGTCATAAATATATTTAGCAAAACTACGTTTGCCGGGTCAGCTCGAAAAACATAAAATAATGAAAAGCATCCTATTTAATGAGGATTATATTTTTTTTAATAATTATTTGTGTGCGTATATACATATAAGAAATTTAAATTATAAATAAATAATAAATTATAATAATAAATATCACTGGACAAATTACACAAATTGATCTGACTCCAAAATAAGCAAATTATATGCTTGTAGTATAGGTGTCAGTCAACGATACTAATACATAGAAATACATATATAAATACTCTCATATATATTCAATAAACACCCAAACCCCGAAATACATCTGTGCTCATCACACAAATGCCTGTCCCTGCCGGGAATCGAACCCGGACCCCATTGATTGCGTAGTCAGGGTCGCTAAACACTCGACCAATTTTATCTCTAAAGACCGATTTCTTCCAACTAACTCAGAAAGTGATACTAAGAAAAGAAAAAAGGCATCGCGCACAAGTATAAATGAAAAGTACAAAAAAGGCTGCTTTCCTGTAGGTTTCCCAAGAAATTGTGCAAATGGATCACCAGTTTTTGGCGGGGACATCAAGGCCGTAGTCGACGATGCATGCTCTGACATTAAACCTGTCAATACCCCAAGGCGTTGTATTATCACCAACACCTATTTCTTCAGCATATCAATGACATGTTGCGAACACGATGTTGCGAACGACATTGTTGTGGATAAACACATTTTCTCTGCAACAAAAACACATGTTTCAACAATTCAAACTCATATAAAAACAAGCGGCTTGGCGGCACAAATTTTCCAATTGTCTATAAAATAAGAGCGTACTAAAAATCAAGTCTAACAAAATAAAAGAGAAGCAATTGGGCAAATCCATTTTAATAACGAGTCCATTACTATTTATCGTGTGTTGTCTCACAAAAAACAATTTGCTTGAGGAAAATCATGAGCATTTATAAGCATTTATAAGACAAAATTCACACTTCTTTCCAAACAAATCATGTAACCAGCTTATATTTGATTTATTATACTAATATTTGGTTGACACAACTGTTATATTTAATAGTCAAGTAATATTCGCCAAATATATTTAATATCTAACAATTATTGGTTCTCGTCGTAATACTCATGTTTAATAATACTCATTTATCATTTAATAATAATGTTTAATAATAGTCATTAATACTCATTTAGTCTTTTGTACTGTATTTTGATTGTTCTACGCTTAATTACTAACACACCTCAAGGAATAATTTGAACTTCAGAATAATGGTTACAATTAACTAATTAGTTGTCAATTTATAAACAAAACAGTAATTATTTTCATTATCCTTTCATGGCCAATCTGTTAAGCTCTGAAATCAATTACTTTCGTATATCTAAGAACTAAGAGCTAGTTCTGAAATTAATTGTTGTTAGATATTTGAAAGTTATTGTGTTTTTAGATACTTGTCTTAAGAGAATAAATGTGTTTACTCTTTTGAAACACAATTTTACCGTGGATCAAAAGACAGACAGTCCCGAGGTTTTACTCGCATAGTTCCCGTTCCCGTGAAATTTTCGGGATAAAAACCATGCTATGTCCTTTCTCGGGTCTCAGACTATCTTTGTACCTAATTTCATCCAAATTGTTCAGTTCAGTTCAGGTTCAGTGGTTTAGGCGTGAAGAGACAGACGGACAGATAGACAGACTGACAGAGCTACTTTCGCATTTATAGCATAAGTATAAAAAGTATATTAGTATGACATATGTGGTCGTTTCTTTCATCCAGTTCTTTTTTAAATGAGTTATTTTTTATTCTTGGCATTATAATATACTAGCGACCTGACCGCGGTTTCACACGCGTAGATTTTTTTCCCGTGGGAATATCGGAAAGGTTTATATATTAAAATTCTCTCTTCTTGAAGAATCTATCTATTAAAAAAGCCGCATCAAAATCCGTTGCGTAGTTTAAAAGATTTAAGTATACATAGGGACAGACAGAGAAAGGGACTTCGTTTTTACTATGTAGTGATATCTTATATAATAATTATAATATGTGTTATTGTATTCGTTCTACATGATTACTATTATTAACAAAATAAAAATAAAATTTGCTTAAGGTAAATGTTCTATGGTAGCTTCGTGAACCAAAGCTTAGATATGAAGAGAATCTCCTTTGCTGAAGGGTTGTCTGCTGGAGATTACCTACCACTTAGTCCTCCAATATGCATAAGGTATTTATTATAAAACTATTTAGTAATGTTAATGTTGATGTGCAATAAAGTATATTCATTAATTCTCATATTTATTTAATATATTAGCTGATATATATATATATATATATATATATATATATATATATATATATATATATATATATATATATATATATATATATATATATATATATATATATATATATATATATATATATATCAGCTATATATATATCAGCTATATATATATATATATGTATGTATGTATGTATGTAACAGGTACAGCTTAGTGTAACTTTTTTTTAACTTACCCCGTCCCAGTAGTCGAGTGGTTAATGAACCTGACTACGCATCAATGAGTCTCAAGTTCAATTCCTAACGAAGACAAACATTTATGTGATGAGCACAGATGTTTGTATATCTGTGTTTGGGTGTTTATTAAAATATATTTTAGTATTTATTAATGTAACTCTATATATTAGTGTCGTTGACTGACACGAATATTACAAGCAAATAATTTGTTTACTAATTTGCGTATCACCCTACCTAAGTAGGTTTCCCCGTGTTGGTCCCGAGCTCCTTTGAAGAATAGGCCAACTGCCGTTCAGCCAGGCAGGTCGTAAAAGGCAATCGACTGGCTATACGTTATACGAGTCACTATCATCGTGGCTACTAGGTGGTAGAGTTTTGCATTGTCTCACCCGGGTCTGATACCACCGCCTTACCTATTCCTGCCGTAATAGCGTTAGTGCTTGACACTATCGTGTTCCGGTTTGGAGGGAAAGATAGCCGGTAAATTTATGCATGTGGCATAAGACCTCGCCACAAGATAGCAACGCACCATTAACACTTTTGGTGTCTATAGGCAATGGTTGACTCTTTCCATCAGGAAACCCATCTGCTTGTTTGCAATCTTATACTATAAAAAAGACTAATTCGTGTAATTTATTCAGTAATATTAAATATGTACCATGGAAGGTAACGATGTGACTAAGACAACTGATGGGTTGCAGTTATTTATTAATTAAACTTACAAACAGTATAGGTCTTAGTCTATACAAATACCTAGCTACGTATGTGCATACAATATCTTTCACTAACGTGAGCTTAAAGACGGACAGCATAGGCTTTTTCGTCTCGTACCCACTTCGGTATTCACTTGAGGATAGCATAGGCCGTCTCTCAAGCTAGACCGCTAGCTACGGAATGAAATGATTTTTTTTTTTTTTCGAAATGACTATTGCAGTTGACCTTAAGGGTCGTTACTGCGTAACCGGGCTTTTTGGGCGAGCAAAGTGCTCAGCCAGAGTTTAAGTTTAAATTTGGGCAATAAACACCCGCGCTAAGGGTTGTCTCCTGCGAGACCGGACCTCGGCTTAGTGCGTTGTTTGGACTAATAGTTGGGGGGGGAGGAGTAGTGGCATTTCGCTCTGCGCTAGGCGCGGGGCGGAATAGAAGTCTTCGTCGCCGTTGTGACCGGCGGCGGCGACGGTGTGTTTGTGTTGTGTGTGTGTTTTGTAAGGGATTTACGGCTATAGCCGTCGTTATGGGATCGTCAGGATCGGTTAGTACATTGCGGGGCCTCCTATACCTAGGGACGGGGTCGGAATCGGCTACGTAGTTTGCCGCAGCTACTACTAGTGGGTTTGGGTGGTCGGTTACTTTCGTAAAGTATGTTTTAGATAGTTCTTTGAAATGTTGCGCTAATGTCGGGAGTTCTAGCTCTCTATGTAGATCCATGTTGCGTATGTACCACGGGCAGCCCGTGGCAGTACGCATGAATCTGTTTTGAATGATTTGTAAATGATGTAGTATGTTAGGGGAAGCTTGGGCGAAGGCTACACTTGCGTAAGATAATATTGGTCTGATGCATGTTTTGTAAAGTGTCGTCTTATTTCTAAGTGACATTTTACTGCGCTTATTGATAAGGAAGTACAGTCGGCTAAGTACGAGTTTAGCCTTTTGTTTGACTTTAATAACATGAGGTTTGAAACTCATGTTATTATTTAGAGTGACCCCGAGGTACTAGTATTGTTTTTCCCATGGGATCGGTTTGTCAAACATGGTGTTGTTCCTATTGGGCGACGGGAGTTGGTGTTAGCCCCATACCGTGTCGGATGAAAGAACATCGCTGCACTTTTATCCGGGTTAACTTCAATGCGCCATTTCCTAAACCAATCGCCTAGGGCGGTGGCGGCTATCTGTAGTCTTTTAGCTATTAGGGCCCTATTGATACTGCTTGTGTATAAGGCAGTGTCATCCGCGTAGAGCGCTAGCTCTACGTGTTGCGTACGTGGGGCATCTCTGGTGTAGAGGTTGTATAATATAGGCGAGAGTACCGAACCCTGCGGTACTCCGGCCTCTATTGGTTTGGGGGAGGAGAGTGTACCTTCTACTCTGAACCTAAAGCGGCGGTTTGATAAATAGTCTCGTATGATGAGTACGAGTCTATCTGGCACCCCCATTTGGTATAGTTTGTATACCAAACCATTGTGCCAGACTTTATCAAACGCCTTTGCTACATCGAAAAATAGGGCCCCCGTGCCTAGAGGTTTGTGTCTATTAAATCCCGTCAGTATGTGTTCCGTGAGACGGTGCACTTGATGGGTACAAGAATGTGCAGATCTGAATCCAAACTGCTCGTTTGGAATCAGCTCTTTTTCCTGTATGATTGCCTTTAGTCGTACTAGGATAATTCTTTCATATATTTTGGCTATTGAGTTTATTAAGCTGATTGGACGATAGCTAGTGGGATTGTTGCTTGGTTTGCCTGGTTTGCGAATTCCTATGACGATGGCTTCTTTCCATTCGTCAGGGAACGCACAGCCAGCTAGTAATGCATTGAAGATGCTCACTAGTAGGTATATGAGTGCGGGGGGGAGGTATTTGATGACCTTATTTGTTATTTGGTCAGGCCCCGGTGCCTTTTTTGTATGTAGATCTTTGATGATGTTTTCAACCTCATCAGGATCTGTAGGTTGCAATGGGTCATCATGTGGTGGTTGTGAGGCCCTGCGCTGAACCTCCGTGTCCACGAGGGAGACGTGATCAGGATCAACAGGTTGGTGGGATAGGGAACATTGGGATTGGATACTGTCGGCCAGGCATTCGGCTTTGTCGGCATCCTCAAAGGCAGGTGTTTGGTTAGGTCTAATTAAAGGGGGGATGTCCGTTTTGGCATCATTTTTGAGGGCCCTCGCAAGTGGCCAGTAGGCATTATGCGACGGTGTGATTTCCCCTAGTAACTTATCCCACCGATTGTTACGATGTTCGGCTACGCGTTTTTTAACGTCCCTCTGTAACGCCCGTAACATACGTCTATTTTCTTCGGTCGGATAAGAATCATAGCGCCGCGTGGCGGCGTTTTTGAGTCTAATTGTTTCTCTGATGTCGGCCGGGAGTTCTCATCTGCCTTGGTAGGTGTCAGGGATCTCCCGGGAGAAACTATCGACAACATTTTGAATGTGGGAGGTTAATAGCCTTGCGGCGGATTTGGCTTCTCCGACTGACCCTATGGTTTCTGGGATTTGGTCGAGGTGCTCCGATTGTAGTGACTGAATTTTTGTGTTGAATTTTCTCCAGTCAACAATCTTTTTCATTTGGGTTAAGTTGGGTGGGAGATCTGGTCCTAGTTTGATAACTATCGGTCTGTGGTCTGAGTCGAGTTCGTGTAGTACTTCTACGGAGCGTAGTTGTAAACTAACGCCTCGTAGCAGTGCTATGTCTAAAGTATTCGGCCTATGGGAACTATTATCAGGAGGATATCTGGTGGGTTCGGGTGGAATTATCAATTCTAGGTTGAGTACGTCTGTTAGTCTTTCTAGTGTAGCTCCGTTCGCGTTTTGATTGTGCTGTCCGGAGCTACCCCAATGTCTGTTTTTGCTATTAAAGTCACCTACTGCTATTACTGCCCCGCTCATGTTGAAAACTGTCCGTAGATCATTTTCCAACATAAGTTTTGATGGGCTGAGATAAGCAGAGGTTAGTGTGATCGGTCTGTGACCTTCCATACCAACTATGCATGCTGACACCTCTAGATTTTCCAGCGGGGGAGAATCTAGGGGGGTCACCTGCAGTGACCTTTTATAATATATAAGGGTGCCACCTAACCTATTTGTGGTTCTATCGTTTCTAACGGTGTTGTAATTTGCAATTTTGGGATTGCGCTGACTAGGTTTGAGAAATGTTTCTTGGACAAGGAGTATGTCAATGTTATGAGTTTTGACAAACTCTCTTACTAATGCTATCTGCCTGACTAAGCCGGATGCGTTAAATGACGCGACAGTTAGGGCATAAGGTTTAATTCTTATATTTGAGTTAATCATTTTGGCTATTTTCCGCGAAGCGCCTGATGGTAGTCAACAGGGCTGCATAACGTGCTAATACGAACACGTGTTTACCGGGTTGGGCTTCTCTAAATTCGCGCGCGAAAGCCGCCAATTCGTTAAAGTCAATGACGCTAGCGAGATCTAACGCCATTTTTAAATCTGATTCCATGTCTGTAAACATCGAATCAGAAGAGTTATTTATTATGGGTAACGTTTTCTTAGTATTAGGGCGAGTGAGCGTAGCCGTCGCGGCCGCCGGTGAGACTCTCGCCGGCGGCGTAGGCGCGACTGGTCTAGCGGGAGCGGTTCGCGTAGCTGCCGTGTCTCGCGTAGCCGTCGGGGCACGCGTAGACGCTACGATGCTTGGCGGCTTGCACCAAGCATTTGTAGCGGGCGGTGGGGGCGGCGCTTCATAGCGCGGCGGCGCCGGTTTTTTATTTTTCGAACTAAAACTTTTATTATTCTGGGCTTGCGCCTTTTGTAATAAAAGCAAGTTGTCGCCGCTAGTTAAGCTAGCGGAGTTGGGAAGACGCCTGCGTCTTTTATTGTTCTGTGGGGCTTTGGGACAGCCTCTATAATTGGCGGGGTGACCCGGTTCGCCACAGTTAACGCAACTGGGCGGAGTTTCTGGGATAGTCTCTTCCAACTGTCCGCGCTTAGGGCGCGCACAGTCGGCCGTAGCGTGGTCTTCAAGACACTTAACGCATCTTGGTTTGGCAAAGCAGTTCCTTGCCAAGTGACCATAAAGTTGGCAATTATGGCACTGAGAAGGGGCTCCGCGGTGTCTTGGTTCTTCTATCGTGATAAAAGACAGATTAAATACTGTTTTAATATTGAAAATTGCCTTCCCGGCTGGCGTTAAATCTAGTATTACTAATACTAGATTATACGGTGTTCGCGTTGTCGGGTGATACATACGGTGTACATTTCTCACCGGGAGATTTTGATCTTTAAGATCTTTTTCAATGTCAGCGATGTCTATTTCGCTGGGAATACCACGGATAACTACGCGTAGGTGACGTTCATCATCTAGCGCGTAGGTGTGATACGCGATTTTGCGGGTCTGAAGGAAAGCCGATAAGCGGCGGTGGTCGGTACTCGTAGGTACCTGTACTTTGATGCCCTCTGCGATTGCGCGGGCGTGTACGAAGTTAATGTGTTGCTCTTTGAGAGCAGCGGACACTACATTCCACAAATGTTTGTCGCGAATAATAAGTGGGGGCGGCATTTTAGGGCGCGCGGGTTCAGTTACCGTTTCACCGTCGGACATCGGTTGTGCGACGGAGTCGGAGGTTGGTAATTGCGTTTGCGACGCAACGGGTTTTGGG
Source organism: Apodemia mormo (assembly GCA_036924255.1). Taxonomy (NCBI): domain Eukaryota; kingdom Metazoa; phylum Arthropoda; class Insecta; order Lepidoptera; family Riodinidae; genus Apodemia; species Apodemia mormo. The sequence goes on along the minus strand of JAUPFN010000005.1, from coordinate 39,739,502 downwards.
CTAGTGATGCCGGTTGCTTGCTTTTTAATAGCAGGCGATGGGCGAGACGGACTATTTGATTGAGGCGAGGCGCGCCCCTTTCGTTTTATTGGTTTACGCCGTTTAACTACTTTAAACTCTGATTCGGAGTTGGTGTTATCGGAATCAACTTCAGCGTCTGTCCCTGAATTGATTGAATATGCAGATTCAATCTCTTCTTCGGACATGGGTGAATTATTATTGTCAGTCGGTGGCGGTGCGGTGATCGGGCTAGCTGCTAAATGTGCGGCCAGTACAGGCGGCATTCGCGGCGTTAGCGGGGACAAGGCGCGGGTGGCGGGAGGCGCGTGTCCGGAAGACGCGGCATCGGAAGATGTGGGCGAGGGAGCGGGGGGCGCGGCGAGCGGGGCGCGGGGCGCGCGTGTTGCCGCCAAAACTGCGTTATACGCGTCGGGGTATTGAGTTTTAAGTAGATCGGCTATTTGTGGGTCCATGGTGGGACCCATGTTTAGGTAAAAAAGGGGGGGGAAGGACCCCCTGCACGCAGGGGGGTGTGTTATGCGTGTATCTAAAAGTGTGTGTACCTATATGTAAATAAGCCACTTACTGTACGGGAATCCAGTCACTTACACTGATTTGAGCGCGCCAAGTTTTTAATTACGTACGATTTCGAACGGTTAAACGAGTTCAAGACAAAATAAGATGTAGTTGGTCTAGGCAGCGTACGCATTACGAGACACGTCCGACTGCTTCTACAAACCACGGAAAGTGAACTACGACCGAATGAAATGATGGCTGCTCCGTCGGCTTTTATATGCTTCCGCGCGGCGCGTTCGGGCACGATCGGACATCTTCGGGCTGTCTCGGCTGCCACACGTTTGCTATGATGATTCACGTGATTTACTACGCCGCTTCAAATATTAATTATTTATATAATACTATGTCTGTTCTTACAATTATAATAGGAATATTTTAAAACACAGTCGAGATACGCCTCAAAAAATCCAACTCATACACTCATATAATAAAAATATCTCTCAATGTGTGGCGGAAATAAAGGATGTAAATTTTTTAATTAATATTCGCACCACATTGCGGTAAATTAAGAGGTGGAATATAATTTGGAATTTTCACAATGAAAGAAATTGAATTTCGTAATTTAATTTAAGCTGCCTTCAGGTTTTTCCGCATGTTCTAGTAAATTTTATTAATGTTTGAAAACATAATTATCGAAAAATTGATTATGCGGAGTATTAAAGGTTCTTTCTTGATTTTTACGATAAATTTATTATCCGAGTTAATAAGAAAGTAAATTTAGTACTTATGAAAATTTTCTAGTACCATCTCAGCCTACAGAATCTAATGTCCTTGCATTTTATGTAAATATAAGTCTCATTCGTCTTAATTATAGCTTTTATTTGTTTGCAAAATAATTATCAACATTTATTTTTACCTTACTAGCTGACCCGGCAAACGTTGTTCTGCCTTTTTAACTACTTTTATTTTTTTCTATATATTCTCACCTTTTAAACCTTTCCTGGACTTCAACAATTAATTCGAAACCAAAATTAGCCAAATCGGTTTAGTCGTTCTCGAGTTTGAGCGAGACTAACGAACAGTAATTGGTTTTTATATATATAGACTAGCTGACCCGGTAAACGTTGTTCTGCCTTTTTAACTACTTATTTTTTTTCTATATTTTCTCACCTTTTAAACCTTCCCTGGACTTCAACAATTAATTCGAAACCAAAATTAGCCAAATCGGTTTAGTCGTTCTCGAGTTTGAGCGAGACTAACGAACAGTAATTGATTTTTAGATATATAGATTAGCTGGCCCATGCAGCTTCGCCTGCGATATAGTTTTTTATACAAATTGTATCCTCTACTTCAGCCCCATAGGGGTTGATATTTGAAAAAAAAAATTACCTATGTTTGACCCCGGCACTTCAGCTATTTCTATACAAAATTGCATGAAAATCAATTCAGCGGTTTAACCGTGAAACAGACAGACAGACTTTCGCATTTATATTTGTATAAAAATGGACTAGTATGGAAAATATTAGTATGGAAATATGGATTAGAATAAACAATCAGATGGTATTTCTGATGGAAAGAGATAACCGTCGCGTATAGACACCAAACGTGCTATCCATGCGGCCGATACGGCGGCACTTGCATTTATCGCCACAAAACTTCGCGCAATGACGCGATACATGCAGATGTGTCCGGCTATTATCGGCTATCGTCACCAACATTTGGAATACGAGTATTTTATTACGCAGTTGTAGGTTCGTCAAAGGGTTTTAGCGCGCTGATATCTTCGGGACGATACACGCTGGTGCGGCCGAGGGTAAGTATAATGCAAAATGTATAACTTTACCGGTTACATTACCCTCCAAACCGGAACACGCCACCGACAGCTACGACGCTATTGAACACGGAAGGCAGCGGTACTAAAGTTAGTCGAGACGTTGCAGTAGTCACAATATTTTTGATAGGCATTAACCTTTTCTCGTATTTTACAAAATGCCTAGCATTAAAGCAGTTTATTTATTCTTTAAAAAGTAGCCCGAATCAATATGGGGAGTAAAACGTAATCATTGCGGCCTTATATGAGCATCTTCTAAAATTCGATTTGCACTGAAACGCCTAGATCAGAGATTACCGATTACGGAATACTTTACTCCACAATTTTGCCAGTCAGGTCGTAAAAGGCGATTGGCTTTAAGAGTCACTACCATCGTGGCTACTAGGTGGTAGAGTTCTACATTGACTCACCCGGGTCTGGCACCACCGCCTTACCTATTCCTGCCGCAGTAGCGTCAGTGGAGTACCGTCAGTGCAACACGACAGCGACTGTCGTGTTCCGGTTTGGGGGGTAAGTTAGCCGGTAAACTTATGCATGTGACATTAGACCTCGCCACAAGATAGCAACGCACCATTAACATATTTGGTGTCTATAGGCGATTGAAGACTCAAAAAGGTGAAATTAATTAAATTTGCTATTATCCGCGAACTGTTCTATGTATCCTCCGTGATGGTACCGAAAAGAGTGACGTCGGTCTAATAAATGCATAAGACTCACCGATGGTTCGGATCAAACGAGGACCCCAGCGGCACACTTATCCGCCCACATCCACCACACTTTCACTTCGAAACTGAAGCATCTTCAGGAGAAACGAACACTACCTCACTCTACGCGAGTGTAAGTAATACTGATTCGCGCCGGTTTTTGACACGCTTTTTATTCTATTCGCAATATGTGGCCAGCCAGCCAGCCAGTATGTAATACTTCAAAAGTATGATTCGCTGCGAATCATACTTTTGAAGTATTACATACGTGTGATAAGGGTTTAAAATTAAATATATTAGAGAAGTTAGAGATCATAAAACATAATAACGGTTTAATCAAATTGTTAAATGAACAAAAAAATCTTTCAAATTCACCCCTGTTACAAAAAAGCGTTTGGGCTGACCACACATTGCGAATAGAATAAAAAGCGTGTCAAACACCGGCGCGAATCAGTATAACTTACACTTGCGTAGAGTGAGGTAGTGTTCGTTTCTCCTGAAGATGCTTCGGTTTCGAAGTGAAACGTGCGTTGAGTACGTACATGAATTGTGTGCTTTTGTGATTGGTGCAGGCGTGGTCGTGGTTGTAAAAGTGTGGTGGATGTGGGCGGATAAGTGTGCCGCGGGGGTCCTCGTTTGATCCGAACCATCGGTGAGTCTTATCCATTTATTAGACCGACGTCTCTCTTGTTGGTACTATCACGGAGGATACATAGAACAGTTTGCGGATAATAGCAAATTTAATTAATTTCACCTTTTTAATAATGGATTTCCGCAAAGTAACTCCTGAATCAATAAAATAGATTGAAAACTCTTTCATTCAGGAGACCCGTCAGGTTGTATGCTATCTTATGATATAAAAAAACTATACCCCTGTATAAGACAGTTGCGCAAACGGTGGAGTATGAACATTAGCACATTTTTACAATGTGAAGGACTGCAAAAACCTAATATCCATACCAATATTATGAATGCGAAAGTAACTCTGTCTGTCTGTCTCTTCTTCAAACCTAAGCCACTAAACCGATTTGGATGATATTTAGTAAAAATAGTGTTTGAGGCTCAAGAAACTACTTTTGATAGTTGTTACGCCGAAAATCTCACGGGAACAGGAACTATGCGGATAAAACCTTGGAACTGTATTTAGAACTTTTTCCACACATTCCACACACACATATGGATAACCATAACTTTAAAAACAACAAAGAAAATATCGACACACTGGGATTGAATCTTAAAAAGAGATTTTATTGCTAGTATATGGTCGAATTTTGACCACAGGCGACCGCTAGTTAAATTTAAAAGCTTTTTTTATATCGTAAGATAGCAAATAAGCTGATGGGACTCCTGATGGAAAGATCCACTCATCGCCTATATAACACCACAAGTGTTAATGGTGCGTTGCTATCTTGTGGCGAGGTCTAATGCCACATGCATAAGTTTACCGGCTACCTTGCCCTCCAAACAGGAACACGACAGTGACAAGCACTGATGCTATGGCGGCAGGAATGTGGTACCAGACCCGGGCGAGACAATGTAGAACTCTACCACCTAGTAGCCACGATGGTAGTGACTCGAATAGCCGATAGGCTAAAGGGGCTTGTATGTAAATAAATTCAATGTGCTTAAGAAGTTAATTCAAATTTCCACCCTCACCACCTCGATATCTGGTAACCCAAAATTGTGCGTTTCTCTCGGCAGTTTTTGCGTTGTACTCCTTTGTCTATTACCGCCGGGGGTGTTTCCAAACGGGTATGACTTGGAGAATATCAAGAAAAGAGCTTGCATATTATTAAAAACCCGTGTTAAACTAGATAAAGTTGTTAAAAGCTATAGGTTGTAAATTCCACTTTAGTCTAGAACTAGTATTTACAAAATATAGCTTGTAACTGTATTTTTTATAGAAAAAGGGCAAACGGACAAGCGACTTACCTGATGGTAAGTGATTACCACCGTCCACGGATAATTATACTATTAGAAGACTTGCAGTTGCAGCTAAAAACCTTTACAATTACTTCTGATGAGCCAACATTTTTAGCATTACTACCGAATTTGAACACGGCAGCACACTGGTAAGTTCCGATAAGAGAAACTCAGCCGGCTTGTGCTTATATCTGTTTCTTCTTATTGATATCTGTTATACAAATAATCAGGCCACTTGATGGGGATGGGATCGGTCTCATGAGCTTCACAAAATATATTGATTTTTTCTTTAAATCTTTCAATTTTTTTTCCAGAAACGGCGAGAATGTAGAGACGATGTGTGCGCCGGCAGCCACGGCGCTTTTACTTGCCGCGCTTTCCGCCCTGCCATATAGAGGTAAAGGAAAAATATACTAATAAAAATATGTTAGGTTAGGGCTAAAAGAAAGTGTTGGTATAAAAATTAGAAAGGGCGTGCTCCGTTGGGTCGAAAATTTAGAAAGAATGTTAGATGGTTAACAAAACATATATAATGCTAATGTGGTAGGATTGTTGTCTTTTAGTCCAGAAAAACACATTAGTGTTGAATCATCATTTATTACATTGATTCTTATATATAATATCCTTCATTTACATGCAATTATTCTCAATTCTCATTTTAAGTAGTTTTAGTAGTATATTTTCAACATAATCACATATTCTTATCCATTGCATTACATTACATTCCACATAACGACTTACTTATTTCGATAAATATCAAATATAGAACCGCTCTCGTGGACTGTCCGATATAGAATGGTAAAATGAATGTCTTACCCCCGCCAACCGTTAGGTTAAGGCGGGATTCTAATTACGCCACCAACAGGTGACAATTGGCGCGGTTTAGTTTAAATTTTAACAGCTTTACCGTTAAAATTTAAACATCTGTTATTATTAAAATATTAGTTAATATATTTACGTAATAAATCATACGCATTTACACACAGTTATTACAAATATCCTAACAGGATATAGTTACTGGGAAAGACCAAGACTGGCATACCACGATCCACGTCCGAAAATGACATTAAGAGTCTTCATAACCAACTTGCTTGTGTGAATAGAGTAATGAATGTGGAGGATTCAAGAAAAATCTGCAAGATCGTCACTTATGGCACTCGGTTTTCTTTGCCTGCCCCGTCATGGATCTGCCGTGAACTTTTATAGGAATATAAAGACTAAATTATAAGAGATTGGCATTTAAGCAGAAAAAATTTTCCCCAACTATCAAACATTTTTTACTTACTTTTGAATTAGGTAAATATGGTACACTTGTGTAAAATAATATTCGTTAGATAAAACTTAGCAATATTTCTTTTTCAATGTTCGCATTCTTTTGGCGAAAATGAGATTTTTTATTTAAATTGTCCTTTATATGCACATTACGAGATAATAATTTAAACTAGTAGTTACTAATAAATAAAATCGAATACAAAGTAATTTTCTAATTATTTCTATAGTTTTTTATCTTTATAAATAATCTGCAAGGCCTAAAAGTTATCTTCACATCACTGTGATCTCGCGCATTGACCAAGGGACCAACTTTACGCCTGCTTGGTTATAACTGACCATAACTGATCGTCCTATCTAAATATTCTATTTCTGTGGTAAGAAATTAATTCTGCTTATAGTGTTTGCTAATCCATAAGACATCCTGTCTTATATATATTTTGTGATAGTAAATTTGTTAACAATATATTACATACTAGCTGAGCCCGCGACTTCGTCCGCGTGGAAAAATTTCGAAAAAAAAGTAGCCAAAGTTACTCCCTGTCACATCAGCTATCTGTCAGTGAAAGACCTGTCAAAATCGGTCCAACCGTTCTAGAGATTAGCCAGAACAAACAGACAGACAGACAACACAGTGTATACATCCATATGCATTTAGTAAAAAGCGGTTATTTTAATATTACAGACACTCCAATTTTATTTATTTGTATAGATGTATAGATATAGATTTAAAAGCATACTACATATCAAATAATCAAAAAAATTAAATAATATTTTACACACAGTTTTGCTTTAATATTTTTAGGTTTCCTTATCTCAAAAATAAAAAATGGAACCCTAGTAGGATCACTTTTTTGCCCGTCTGTGTTTTTTGTCAATCTTTCTGTTAAGACCCATCTCTCTGCCTGCATAATCTTCAAAGAGGAGCTCAGACCTACATGAGATATAAGTATAGGAGTTGAAATTAGAACATATTCCCTTGTCCTTTGAATCTGTGAAATAAATCGAACTTCTAAGGTAACGTAAAAAAAAGATATAGATTTCGACACTCTCAAAGGAATCAACATTTATGGGGTATTTGTCTTATTCTACGAGAACAGAGAAATTTTTTAAATCTAATTATTTTTTCATTAAATCGTAAAAAATATAGCCTGTATTTAAAGTACATAGGTTTTGGAAATTGAATTTTGGAAAAAGCTTAGAAAAAAATGCGAGATTAGATTTCTGAACTGTTTATAATATTTACCTACTAATTAATTGTACAAAGCTTTTGGGTGAGTCAGACTCGCACTTGTCCGTTTGTTTTATTTGATTTGATTCGATTCCTGGTTTTGTGAAGCTTGTAATATATTACACTACAAAAGAGTTTTTCATTCCCATACAGGCCGTACTAATAACTTTGTACATTATAACATAGTGTGGAAGCATATTTATGTCTAAAGTTGAGCAAATTTTGATCCTTGGAGAAAACTTTAGAATAGAGTATTAATAGTTATGTTTTAATAGTCAAAAAAATCCTATGTACCGAAAGATCTTCGAGATCTGAATTGGGAATCTATTATGGTTTTCAAATGAGCTCCGTAAAGCTAAGTTAACGTTAAAAAACAGGCGTGTTTAAACGCAGGAAACTATATTTTGAGATTAGAGTCCACAGCTATGTAAGACAAAAGTTTGACCTTATATTGAATACTATCTGGTCCATGCAGCTTCGCTCGCGTGTAGTTTAAAATGTTGTCTATATGTGTAGTTTTTATACCATTAATTTCATATTTTAAACAGCTCATTAGAGGTTGCTTTCTGAAAAAAATATTTGAAACTCCAACTCCTTTTCGTGTTTTAGTCATGACAACAAAATCAGTTTAGTGGTTAAGCCGTGAAAGCTTAACAGACAGATAGACTTTCGCATTTATAATATTATCTATTAATATGGACTGCTCACATTTTGGTGGGAACTCTGCAGTATTAAGACCTCCGATTCAACATAATAAAGAGTACGGCAGTTCTAATAGTCGAGAATTCCACATTCACACATATTCGCTCATTAGTTTTCAAAGAAACGAAGGTACCAATACGTTTTCTAGCGATTATCTTGGCAAAGATCCCGCAATGTTGCATCCACATTATATTTGTTCATTTCTGCCTTTCTCAATAAGCGTAACCATGATAGCATACAACAGAAATAGATTTAAGTTGTTGTGTTTAGATGAATTTGATTGAGTTAGATGAGGATAACATGTTATATACACGTCATTCTCTTCTCATTTATATTTAATGTATAAAACTTCAACAAAAATAAAGATTTAAAAATAAAACGCCTAGATGACTAGTCGTAATTTTCCTAAACGTTTCGTTCACAAATATTAATAATGGCTCAATATTGATATATAATGGACTCAATAGTGCTTAAATAGGATGGTGGATTCAGCTGGAATTAGTACTTAGGTAGATCGTGGCCAGTTTTATAAAATCGATGTCCGCTACAAGATAAAATTATATTTTATCTTCTGGAGCAGCTGTAACCTTTTATATGTAATATACTCCGTCGATCTTATTATTCGTACCCATTCCATTTAAGTAAAATGTAAAACGTAATTGAGTAATTGTTAAAGATTTCAACTCGATTATAAGTCATAACGGCGCAGTTTCAATTCCTGGGGTCAAATAAAAATTACAATTGTTCTATGAATAAAAATCTCAGTGATTTGAAGTTTGTTTGGAGACTCCAAATACTCCAATATACTTGTGATTCAGAGATAAACAAAATATTACGTTGAGATGGATGCCACTGTTCGTTTCCAAACATATAAACTTATGAAACTTGATAATTACACTCAAGCAATTGTTGATAATTTAACAAACTAGATAAGTTTATTGACAACAAACTCATCTCTCTATCTGAATACATGTGGATGAGGTACACCCACAAATTTAATTAAATTGTACATTAAGTCATAAACTATTATGTGTAAATGAGAGAGGAGTATGATGAGGGTCCATACAAAGTTGGCCTCAAAAGCAACGCATATTGATAGGAGTTAATCGTATTTTAATACAATATTAAATTCATGTGAAATGTAAACTGTATCGCGGTCACTTTTTATCACGATAAACCATAGCATAAATATTACTTGAATTAACAATTATGAAAAAGTATCTTCACGCCCCGAAGTGGTAGGAAGAAGTACAACAAGTGCACCCACGATTAGCCGAAGATACTTTGTCTCACAAATGTGATAGGTGGCAAGTCTATCGCCAACCGGCCACTTCCCAATCCCGGGCAAGTTTGTGTTTATCAGAAAACTAAAAAAGCACTTTTTTAATTACCTGACCCGAAACCTCATGTGGTCAACGCCAAAGCCGGACCACTAAACAAGAGAGGCTATAGAGGAGCAGAGGAGACCATAGAGGAGAGACTAATTTGTTTGGTTGGTCATAAATAAAAGAAATTGTTAACTTTATCGCAGAAAAGAAAAATCTTTGCTTGAATTAAAAATAAGACAAACCGCACAAGTTTGATTAGTTTCATGACTTTCCAGCTATATTCCTTTATAAAATTTACATGCTATTAAAACTTTGAATTCTAATATGGGCTCATTGTATATTTTTGCCCGTGTTGGTTCCGGGCTCTTTTCAAGAATAGACCACCTGCCGTCTGCCCGGCAGGTCGTAAAAGGCGACCGATTGGCTATGCGAGTCACTAACATCGTGGCTACTTACCTATTCCTGCCGCAATAGCATCAGTGTGTCATTGTCGTGTTCCGTTTTGGAGGGTAAGGTAGCCCGTAAACTTACGCATGTTGCATTACACCTCGCCATAAGATAGCGACGCACCATTACCATCTTTGGTGTCTATAGGCGATGGTTGACTTTCCATCAGGAGACCCATCTGCTTGTTTGCTATCTTATGTTATAAAAAAAAATGAATTTAATAATTTCGGCTGGTGCTATTTTCCTTAAGTCGTATCCATTCGGAAACACCCCCGAGGGTAATTGATTCCACAAAGGAGTAGTGCGAGGCAAAAAGTGTCGACAAAAGCGCACGGTTGTGGATTTCCAGACATCGAGGTGGTGAGGATGGAACTTTTAATTTTGACGCGATGTCCGATGGTGGAATTTAGCGGCAGGAATTAGTCCGAACAACTCGTCGGAACACTCCCCATGATAAATACGGTAAAAGATGCAGGTTTTGCAGTTTTACTGTTTTCAACCAACTTCCCGAAAATAAGAGGTAATCAATTCGGCTGTACGATTTTTTATGTTTTCCGTTTTTTATAAATATCTGTAGTATGGCCCCTGATATACAGAAAAGAAAAAAGAAGTCGTTTACTGCACTTTTACTGCTTTAAAAATAATATTTTTTTTTATAATTCCTACTATTGGTCGTGGAATTCGTTTCTCACAAGCTGTTTCAAATACAATTCAATTCTTCAGAAAAATCTTGGAGCAACATGAAAATAAAAATTGGCTACAGTCTATTGTTTCAACAAAATACATACTGTATTTTATGTAAACAAAGATGATGATAAGTGGCAAAGGCTTGTCATTCCTGTGTTTTAGTTGGAAGGATAAGTGATATGTCGGAAGCGTAACACAAAGACAGTGGTCCGTAAAGCAAGTTTAGTACCTACTGAAAAATGATGACAGCTCAGGTTTATGTATAACACACGTCAAGCGTACACATCATTCCTCTATTTAGCTTTGAAAGCTAATACTCGTAGAACTATAAAATTATTTATACTACACCTATTCGAAAAGCACATTAGTTCTTACTTGAACGAGAAGAAAGTACTTAATTCCAAGCGAACCAATATGCGGGCGGCAAAAATGTATGGGATTTGCTTTCTCCCCTTGGGGAGAAAGTAATTTTCTCCCCTCCTTTAACTTTTTAAAATTCATAAGTTTGTATCTCGAAGCACATCAAAATGTTACTGGCCACTAGCATTTACTAAGGAAACTTGGCAGTATGTGTTTTATTTCATTTTCCTCCTCAATATTAAAAAAAAAAACGATTGTACGCGCGAATTTTTTTTTATTGTATCTTCTTCTTACATTCTGTTCTGATGTCTATAAGCTGCTCAAACAGTCATTTTAAACCTTTTGTCAGAAAAGTCCAAGCACAAGTACAACAAAACATGAAGAATTTATGGAGTTTCAATAATTGTAATAATTTTAATATAAATTTTAACTAAAATGTTTTTATTTTCCTCATTGATGTAGTATAAAGCAGTATGTATCACTCGGGAGAAAAAGCGCAGCTGAGGGCCTCAAACTACACTCTCGTAAGGTATCGGTCATTTTCTCGCCTTGGTGAACAAACTACTATTATAATACTTACTATTTCCTTATATATAACAAAAATTTTATAACTAACTTTTTTATACTAGGTTTTAATTATAAACCATGAGTTATCTCAGACTACGGGGGTGAGTCGCTAGTAGTAACTCTATTACTATCGCTCATTCCTGTGGTTGTTGGGTCATGTAAAACATTAGCGGCACAAATAAACTACTGACTTCAATATAGACTAATACTGCTAATAACTTGTCTGTCTGTCTTGACTGCTTATTTCATCGACGGGTAACCTACCCGTGAATTACGCCATGAGACCTTACTCTAGTTATCATCTGTACACCAGTTACATGTATATTATAAGCCTATACCTTCGGGAACATGGGCGTAACGGTATTTTAATTATACTTTTTTGTATATTTTTTTTTACTACTTTATATTTACATCACTCTAGAGTTCTTTTTGTATATTACTGTACTTTAAGTTAATTTAAACAATTAATTCAAATAGTAATCAAAGTTTTCCTATTATAGGAACAGACGCTGACACCCCCTCCACATTCTTCAATGAAGTACGAGAACGAAGATCGGAGCCTACAATAAACAAATTTTATCAAATGTTGCACACCAACACAAACTTTAGCGATGATTCAAAACTTTACTCATTTAATTATTCTTCATTAAATCTTTCCGATAATTTAGAATTTACTGATAAAGTTACTTCAGTTTATGAAATGAAGTGTTGCCATAACAATGTGGATAATAAAACTTTAAGTGATGTAAATAAGGTCGGTGCTGTAGATAAATCTGAAAATATATTAGATAATTTCAAGAAAAAGAGAAAGAAAAGAATTGTATATATAAAGAAAATAGACGAAGATAATTCTAGTGAAGATGTAACTACTGCAGTTTATATGACAACTGTAATTTCTTATGACAAAAGAAGAAAAATTGGGGAAACGGGATCAAGCGCTCCATTGCTCAATTATATATTTGATACATATTCAAATACACATCAACACAGAAATGAAAGGTAACCAATTATCAAATAATTAAAAATTGCCCGCGTTTTAAAATTATTTTATCTCATTTCAAATATGTTGTTCAAATGTTGTTTTTAGAATTACTTAATTTTCTTATTTAGTAATTTATACATTTCCCTTTATTTTTTTTTACATTCCAGTCTTTTATATTGGTCTGGATCCCCTATGAATATAAGACCATCTGCCGTTCTGCCAGGCAGTATGTAAAAAACGAATGATTAAGTAAGCGAGTCACTAGCATCGTGGATACTAGGTGGCTTAGTTCTGCATTGTCTCGCCAGGGTCTAGTACCACCACCTTACCTACATAATATTTGGTGTCCATATGTGATGGCTATAATAAATAAAGATTAATTACAAGGTATAAAACTGTGGCTTAGTTTCTATAATCATTGTTGATAATATTTTAAACGTAAAAAGTAGTTGGATAATATATTATACTGCATTTTTTTAAATATCGATACGTATTTCGCCATCCCTATTTTTCTATCGCATGTCGAGGCGCACAAATACAAGGCATCGCCATATGGTGGACGTTCCACGTACCCGGACAAAGCGATTCGACTCGACATTCTTGATCCGAACCGCAAGGGACTGGAATATGCTTCCTGAGTCTGTGTTCCCGGGTACAATTTGGGGATTTATGAATTGAAACTTTCAATTTCAAGTTCAAGTAATGCCCTTCCTCAATTTGTCCTGCTTACTGGCTCGCCGACTAAACAAGCTTGAACCTCTCGTTTTAGTTGAATTTATTAGTTGATTTACTCCGTGCTATGCATGCGCTTGTCGTTTTATATGATGTTCAATTTGCGCAACACTACGTTTTTAACGATTTTTCCAAGTAGCGATTGTTTTAGCTACTAAATGACTCTCCAACCGACTAATATACTAGCAAAGTGGCAAATAGGGATTGATTTTTAGACAAACTATCTATGTACTAAATTTCATCAGAATCAGTTTAGAGGTTTAGCCCTGGGAGCATAAAAGACAAACAGGCAGACTTTTTTATTTACAATATTAGTATGGATTACATAAGTATTGCTCATAAACTATTCAAATATAATTCAAAATGTATTTATTTTGTGGGTATAATTTTACACTTACCTCTCAAAACTTTGACACGCAAGGGCGAATTTAAGCGCCAGGTCTCATCACTCGCCTTTTGGCGGGAATGCAGGTCAGGCGACTCGATGTGAAAAGTTTTTTGCTTTAAGTAAATTTATGTTAAATCTATGTCAAATCTACATCTACATCTATATAATAAAAAAGAACTTGACTTACTGATAGACATATCAACTGTGTCAACACCTAACCGAAGCCCTTGGATCAAGGAGGCTGACAGTTTTCACAGGGGTTGCTCTTACGATGCAAACGAGTAGAAAAAGAATTTTTCGGATTTCATCCCCTAAGATGATGAAATAGGGGGTGAAATGTATGAAATATATTTCATTGACAACATGTTAATTTACATGCGGGCTAAGTTACGCGGGTCAGTTACTGCCTGAATAAAACTACTGAATCATAAAAATTGTTTACAAACAGAAGTCATCGTTTAAGTAAATTTCATAAAGCTAAGGTATAGGCACTCTTCTATTTAACATATTTCTTGTACAGACAAGGGAATGGCAACAGCATCTACGTTGGACCTAACGGTCCTGAAATTGAAGCTTTGGTGGGATCAACTGCTCACCTTGACTGCAAGGTGGACGCCCTACACGATAAACTGGTAATAAGTATGTTCTTTAAATTAAGAAAAAAATCCTTTTTTATGTAAGTAAGCAGACGACTTTTGTAGTGGTATGACAGTCTATAGACATAATATGTGAATGATAGCACGTGTTCCTATGAAGAAGGGGACATTAAAATTTACTGCGCAGATACCAATGGATCATTACCCAAGTTCGTTTGCCTCTTACAAACTGCCTAGCATAATGGCAGATGGTTTGTTATTCAAAGGAGGCCCGGACCAACACGGCGAAGTACTTATCAGAGGTTCACTTCGCTGGTATCCAATGCTTATAATAAACACATGAGTTGAACAATCAAAATACTCAAGTGAGTTTAAGAGAAAGAGGATCAATTTGGTTATATTTCTTTAGGGTTCCGTACCTAAAAAGTAAAAACGGGACCCTATTAGCCTCTGTTGTCTGTCTGTCTATCACCAGGTTGTATCTCATATACCGCGATAGCTAGATAGCTGAAATTTTCACAAATTATGTGTTTTCGTTTTCGCTATAGAAATAAATACTAAAAACAAAAAAAATGAAAATATTAAGAGGGTCACCATACAATAAACGTGTTTTTTCGTATTTTTTGCTCAATATTAATAACGGTAACAGGCAGACGCTTAAAATTTTCACATAATATTTAGTTGTACAATAATTACCTTTTAAATAAATAATAAAATTAAAATAAAGTAAATATTAAAGGGGGGCTCCCATAAACAAACGTATTTTTAAGCAATTTTTTTACACACAGGTAGAAATCGATTTTAATAACTAGATATAAACTTGAATAGGGATGGTACGGGACCCTTTGTGCGCGAGACCGACTCACACTTGGCCGGTTTTACTTTAATTTAGAACGTATAGAAACGTTTAAAAACTTGGAAAAATATTTAGGTTGTTATTTAATTGAAAGAGTATCTCATTTGTCCTTCTTTCATTTGTGATTCTTTCTATAAATCTAAAGGAGAAGAAATAGTTATTGATAAATGAATTATTTCACAGGTGTCATGGGTTAGGCGAAAAAACGAAGAGGAACCTATGAAATTGCTTACTACTGGCACTCAGATATATACAGCTGACGACAGGTAAATTATATTTATATTTCACAATTTCTAAATTTAGTTATTTTCTTGGGGAGAGTTCCGACGAGTTGTTTGGATTAATTCCTGTCGCTAAATTCCATCATCGGACATCGCGTCAAAATTTAAAGTTCCGTCCTCACCACCTCGATGTCTGGAAATCCACAATCGTGCTTTTTTGTCGGCACTTTCTGCCTCGCACTACTCCTTTGTGGAATCAATTACCGACGGGGGTGTTACCGAACGAATACGACTTGGGGACCTTCAAGAAAAGAGCTTACTCATTTTTAAAAAGCCGGCAACGCAACTGCAAATCGTTTGCCCCCTCTGCTATAAAAAAACCCATTTTTTATTTCGCATAAATGGTTATCGATTCAGAGTGCTAAGTGTGAGTTTTTCTTTTCGCATTCAATCGTGAGCGCGTTTGGAGTTTACTAGGAATTTGTATGTTTCCTTATTTTTAAGATTCACATTTTTCGTATCCCGTATGTTGGGCTCAACTTACCATTTCATCGTGCCACTCCATTTTTACACAACCACCTATATACGTCTGAACTGATCGAAAACAACGGCTGAAATGAATAACGCTAGTCTAAGCACGCAGTACAATATGTTAGCGCGCTAAAACCCTTTTACGTAGCGCCAACCGTGCGGTAAGGCTCACGCAGTCCGATGTTTGCCACGATAGCCGACAGTAACCGGTCACATCAGTATTTGTCGTGTCACTGCGCAAAGCTTTTTGACGATAGACGCAAGTGTGGCCGCAGCATACTAATACAATCTCACTTTAGCGACAGCGACAGCATAACATACTCACTATATATAATAACAAATGCTGTTTTTCGCAATAATATTTATATATTTATATAACCCGGGACCTTATGATCTGAGCCGAATAGGCTACGCCTATACCGCAAGGCAGGCAGGCTTAAAAGTTAATATGTACCTATATCTCAAAAAAAGTTATCATTATATAAGTTTAGTATTCAATTTAGGCCAAAAAAGATACTTCAAAATTTTCTCTGTTTTAACTAAAATTTAAAAAATTTTGGTAGGCACTTTAATGTTTAAAACTTAAATGTCTTTTTAGATGTGTACTGGAAGTTTTATACGAATACTCTTTTACATAATATACATTTAGCCATAATTTTTCCTGGGATTTTTTCATAATGATTCCATATAAGTCCACGCATTGTATTTATTTTGGTCTTATTTATACTAACGCTATACATGTACCTACTCACTAAAAAACAATCTAAATACTTACTAAAAATATTAATATAAATAATTACTTTATATATAAATCGCAACAAATTGCAATTTACACAAATCGCAATACGTCGCAGTTCGAACGACATGCTCGAATCACTGACCTGTGACTTATCGTCAAAAATGATAATAAAAAAATAATAAAATTTGACTTAATTCATGTGCGTAAACAAACAAATGATATGTAGATCTGCAACAAATCATTCCAAGGAAATTAATATTTTAACGCACTTACAATAGTCTATTTTTAAAATACTCCATATTGAGCGGGTGTGGAGCGCTTCGCTCTTCGTAATCATAATACGGCATACTATACACAACACGCCAGATTTATCACTACTCTCTCGCTAACTACGTCGATGTCAATACGATGATACTCCGAATATTTACGAACGATGAGATTTCATCGAGTGCGACATATCACAAACCAAATGAAGAGACGTCGCATATGCGATTTGCGGCAAATCATATCATATGATATGTCGTAAGCTATTTATGAAATGTTCCATGCCTAATGGGGACACCCCTTAATATTCATTTTTTATTTTTATTATTTGTTATTATAGCGGCAATTTGTGAAAATTTCAGCTTTCTGGCTATCATTCTTTATGAGATACAGACAGACAGACGGACAGACAGACAGCGGAGGCTTAGTTATAGGCTCCCGTTTTACCGTTTAGATACGGAAACCTAAAAAGTGGTATAGTGGTATAGTGGCAATTAATAAAAATAAAGGTTTGTGACCTCATTAATTTTTTTAACATTAATTGGAATGGCTATTTTAATTAAAACCAATTAACCTACATCAATGTCCGCGTTACAGGGAGTGTCACTTAATAACGAAGAAGGAAATGCAGGATTTATATTGTGGATGATTTTCCTGACAGTTCATAATGATCTCCACTTACAGATACCAGAGATTTACTAAAACTAGTGATTTATGTATTTGTAAATCTGAAAAAAAAATCTAAACTTTTTCTCCATATAAAGGTTTATTATTATAAATCTCAGATCTTGTGTTCAGAAAAGATTTGTTACAAATCTCAGACCTCGTGTTTGAAAGATTTTGCTTCACGTCTTCACTACATAGTATAAAACAAAGTCGCTTTCTTTGTCTGACCCTATGTATGCTTTAATCGGATAAAACGGATTTTGATGCGGTTTTTTTAATGTATACATTAATTGTTGAGAAAGGTTTTAATATACAAACCTTTCATATATTTCCACGGGTACAAAAGCTACGCGGGTGAAACCGCGGGCAGGTCGCTAGTAACGTGTAAATTAATAATGATACACGAAAATTTATGTTCCGTAGATATTCAGCTCACTTCATCCCACCAGATATATGGAGGCTCTAGCCTTTTTAGGAGGTTTTAGTATACAAACCTTTCCGATATTCCTACGGGAACAAAAGCTACGCGGATGAAACCGCGGGCAGGTCGCTAGTAACATATACATTAATAATGACACATGAAAATTTATGTTCCGTAGATATTCAGCTCGCTTCATCCCACCAGATATATGGAGGCTAGAAATCCACGAAGTCAGGCCCTCGGATGCCGCGTTCTACGATTGTCAGCTCTCTGCCCATCCGCCACGTACTGCACGCGTCACGTTACGAGTACCTGGTATGTACTTACAAAAAATAATTACAATAAAATTTCAGAGGGAGTAGTATAAGATTCTTGAAATGTAACTAAATCTGCATAATTGGACCGTCGAAAGATCCAGGACCGGATTAAGACGAGGCCTCTGTAAGGATGGGGCCATCGCGATAGAGATAGATAGATGTCACTATGTACAGAGGTGAACAAAAATTGTTTTTTTTTTTATTTAGAAAGTAATCATTACATAGTATAAAACAAAGTCGCTTTCTCTGTCTGTCCCTATGTCCTCATGTCCCTATGTATGCTTAAATCTTTAAAACTACGCAACGGATTTTGATGCGGCCTTTTTTAATAGATAGATTGATTCCTGAGGAAGGTTTAAGTTTTTCCGATATTCCCACGGGAACAAAAGCTGCGCGGGTGAAACCGCAGGCAGGTCGCTAGTTATATATATTTTGTAGCTCCAGGGCCTATAAATCTTTAAATACGACACTGGAGGAGGTGTTTTTCGATTGTCAGCTGTGTGTCCATTTGCCATATATTGCACTTGTCACTTCACAAGTGCTGGATATTTCTTAAAACTAAAATAAAATGCCAACTAATCAATAAAACTGGAGTCTAACAAATATGAAATATAAATAAATGCGTAAAAAGAAGACACTGATTTATTTAGTGATCTTATATGGATTTTAAGAATATTGCAGTACTGTGGAACTTTTTAAAGTCCGCTTGCGTTTACTTGAGAAAGGTCTTGATATTTGCTATTTTTACAGACTTTAGACAAGGTTTTTATTCTAATCTCATCGCCAAGCTTTCCTCATTTCTTAATTCTCCCAACCTAAATCAAGCACGGGTTAGCATTTTGCTTGACTTGTATGTTAACGTTTGTGTTCTCAGAAGATAGGAAAAATCTTTTCTGGAACATTCTGTCTAGTTTCGTATTAATAATATTAGAGCACCTAATATCTGGATGATAACACTACACAAAAAGTTTGTCTAGCGCTAAATACTGACTGAGCAACTTTATTTTCATAAAAATAAATTTTTATAACTAGCAGATTAAAAACGCCGATGTAAATCGTTTTTTTTTTTTAATAAAAAACTTTTCTCTTTGTCCAAAGATAATTTTCAAAAAGATTCCCTAGATTTTTTAGATTATTTACAAATATTGTGTATAGTTCAAAAACTTTAAAAAAATTTACTCGATTATGTTTGAATCTTTGAAATTTTATTACCTTAAATGCAGTTTTAAGATTGAGTTTAATTCGACTTCTTACTTAATTTCGGATATTTATTAAAGACAAAAAAAGTAGCAGCAGGGAATTCGTCCTTCGAAAAACGTCCTTGCTAAGGCAACAAAATATTGCACATCACATAACTTTTAATTACAATCTCCGCGCTGGATCTGCTAATCGTCAACTGATTATTCTAATTAGAATAAGACTACACCTGAAAACAGGGGAAGCCCTCATGGCTACTTTTCCATGATGGAAATGTTTTGTCTCTTACCGGCTAAAATCGCATGTTGTCTTTCATTATGCCAAATGAAAACTACTTAATCTAGCTTCTCTACAAATCTTTCAAAAATCAAAAATCTACAAAAGATTTGTACTCATCAAAAATCTACAAAAGATTTGTAGATTTTTGATGAGTGTAAATAATACAGCCTGAGCCTAATAGTTTTGATCTTTGAGTCTTTAATCACGTCACTAGAGTTACCAATAGAATAGTTTTCTAAATGGTTTTATTTTATTCAAAATTAGGCAACTAGATAGATTGACAAATGAGGGTAAACAGCTGTTTTTTAGATACTTTTACACTTCTCGTCTATATAAAATAATATTGAACTAACACCAGTACGAACATACAATATTTTTTGTTATCGTATATGTAGATATACTAGCGAGTAGGTCATTTGAGTGGGCCAGTCCGGGGACATTTGCAACCCAAAAAGTTAGTATCCAATGCGATGCGGTCTTTTAGGTATTTTGTTTTCCTTCCTCTTAAAAAGGGCAATAGCAAAGCTATTTGGAAAAACAGTATGAATGAAAGCTGTTTCAGGGTTTAGCTGTTTTATAAAGAAGGAAAAAGTAATAAGAGATAATAAAAATAAGAAATACAAGTAAATCGAACAATATAAAACCCTGCAACTAATCCCTTAGGTCAATAAAATATCTCCAGCTAATCAAAAATTGTTCACCATATGTATAAAACTGATGGAACATTACAAAGAGTTTTACGCTCCACAGAAGTATCAGTTCGTATAGTCGACGGTGCTGGAGCAGAAGTTTCCGAACAAGTCTGTGAAATAGGCAGCACAGTGGCACTACGGTGTGAAGTGATGGGTCTGAAAATGGAAGGTGGCCCGTCTTTGCTTTGGTATCGGCGGGACTTTCTGTTGAACGATGACACAACTAGAGGTGGTATCAGGTAGGTTATTTCTTTTAATTTTAGAGTTTCATACCTGGAATCATCAAACAAATAGAGCCTTAATTACTTCGTTTATTTTATTTATAATTTCTTGCGTGTCACAGCTCCGTTACAAAAGAAAATATCCCTTATTGCTTTTTCTTGTTATTGATTTTTTTTTTAATGAAAAATTAAATGAAATATTTTTATAGGTCAGCACACAGCAGACGGTTTTCTTGATAATCAAAGATAAACAAAAAGATGCAAAATATGTTAATATATGGGATAAATTATATGTTTTCCGGCTACCTTACTCTCCAAGCTGGAATATCACAACATGGCGACGGCAATAAATAGGTGGCACGGTATTAAGGCAATTCATTCTTTTTTTTTAATTATTTTTTATTTAGAAATATACAGAGTACACAAGAAGTGAACGCCTTCTCTCCGTGTTGGATGCGGGCTCCTTTGAAGAATAGACCAACTGGCGTTCTGTCGGGCAGGTCGTAAAAAGCGACCGATTTTCTACGCGAGTCACTACCATCGTGGCTACTAGGTGGTGGAGTTCTGTATTGTCTCGCCCGGGTCTGGTACCACCGCCTTACATATTCCTGCCGCAATAGCGTCAGTGCTTGTCGCTGTCGTGTTCCGGTTTGGAAGGTAAGGTAGCCGGTAAACTTATGCATTTGGCATTAGAACTTGCCACAAAATAGCAACGCACTATTAACATATTTGGTGGAAAAATGCAGAAAGTATCATGCTATCACGGCATACGTGATTTACTGTCAAATGTGTAACAGATAATATAAATAATAAAATGTCGTCTCTACGTGTCTAGTGGTCCGGTGTTGGTGTTGACCACATGAGGTCCTCTGTTCGATTCCCGGACCGTATGTATATATATATATATATATATATATATATATATATATATATATATATATATTATCGTAAGATAGCAAACAAGCAGATGGGTCTCCTGGTGTAAAGAGACAACCATCGCCTATAGACATCAAAGATGTTAATGATGCGTTGCTATCTTATGGTGAGGTCTAATGCCACGTGCATAAGTTCACCGGTCTTATCCTCCAAACCGGAACACGACAGCACCCAGCACTGACGCTATTGTGGCAGGAACAGGTAAGGCGGTGGTACCGGACCCGGGCTAGACAATGCTCTACCACGTAGTAGCCACTATAGTAGTGACTCGCATAGCCAATCGGTCGCCTTTTAATTTATAAAATAGATGTATGGTATTAAATTATATTGTCATAAAATGATACATATTATGTACATGTTAGTTAACAAAAGGATAATGTAATGGACCGATGTTCACTGTAGATAGATATGAAAAATGTATGTAATCATGTGCTTCAAACTACAATGTAGGGAAGTGTTTCCAAGCAATGCAAGCTTTCCTTGACCCAATCTAGTGTTCTATATTCATTGCCTTTTCTCCCGGAAATTACAGCTTCAAATGCCTTCTTGCACTTTTGTTGAAGTTTCTGTGTCACAATCCAAGTGTAAAATGTTAACAGTTAGGTTCCGTTATTTTGTTGTTATTGAAATAATTCATTTTCATGTACAGCAGACATTATGAAAATTATTATTTGAGCTTTAGCAATACGTAATGTCTATACATATAAATAAAATATTAGTGTCTGTCTGTAATTTTAAAATATATAGGTTTTTTAAGCGCATTGTGTGCATAATACCTAAATAAACATTTTTAAAATTTGTGTTTGTCTGCAATTCTATTGTTTGTACGGGGTAATCTCTTGAACGACTGGACCGATTTTAATGGAGCTTCCATGAAAGATAGAGGAATTCAGAGGGCAGGACATAGGCTACAATGGTATCGTAAAAGATACCAAGTTATGCGTAACCACACTTGTACCTGATGTTAGTAAACCAATATTACATAGATATACTGTTATATATAATATATAACACTAACGGATCCCGGGGGGTTTTAAAACCAAATAATTTACTTACATTAGTCGAGTGTTAGCGACCCTGGCTCATTTTCGATCTCCGACAGGGACAAGCATTTGTGTTATTTACATAGATGTTCGTATCTCTGGGTTTGAGTGAGAGTGTATATAACAGTATTTATATATGTATTAGTATCGTTGACTAGCACCCATAACACAAGCAAATAATGGGATTAGATCAATAAGTGTAATTTGTCCCGTTAATATATATATATATATATATATATATATATATATATATATATATATATATATATAAATCAATTTCTGTTCGTTAGTCTCGCTAAAACTCGAGAACGGCTGAACCGATTTGGATAATTTTGATTTTGAATTAATTGTTGAAGTCCAGGGAAGGTTTAAAAGGTGATAAAGCGTAGTAGAAAAAAAATAAGAGTAGTTAAAAAGGCAGAACAACGTTTGCCGGGTCAGCTTGTATGAAATATAAACGAGTGCGTACAAGAAGACACTGATTTAATTGGTGATCTTATATGGATTTTGTTAATATTGCAGTACCTACTGTGGAACTTTTAAAACTCTGCTCGCGTTTACTCGAGATTCTTGATATTTGCTATTTTTACAGGCTTTAGACAAGGTTGTTTATCTAATCTCATCGTCAAGCTTTCTTCATTTCTCAATTCTCCCAACCTAAGATAGTATATATATATATATATATATATATATATATATATATATATATATATATATATATACAAATATATATATATAGATGGAATGGATGCCCGGTCGGAGTGGGGGGTGTTAGGTTTTTTCGTTACGGAATTTCTGGATTCGGTCTCCACGCTCAAGGCCTGCGATAGCAGCTATGCAATAGCTTAAAAGAAAAAAATATTTTAGTTTTTCCATCCATCGATAAATACCAGAACTTTTAATGACTTTTTGAAATATCACGCTTGTCTCTTTAGTTCAGCAACCCGCCTTTAGGTGACTTGGTTGTATTGGAAAATTACCGTAATCAGCTATTTGTGAGAAAGTATATAAGTATATAGGTGTATAGGTATTTATCATCTACGTACAACAGTGAATATCTCTACTCGTATAATTTGTGTACAAAGTGTTTTAAATATGAATAACAAAGAAAAAAAAATACTGCATAAATAAAATAAATTTATAATTGTAATTGCATAAGTTGATAAAAAATGCTATGCCATAGCTTTACCGCGGCAGTTTCTCCGAGATTCTCCGAGTGCCACACGTCTTTTTTATTAAAATACAGGATTACTTTTAAAGGTCCGGCCAAAGAAGCAATTAAAGAATGAACAATATGTTCGATTTATGTAATAAAAACATGATCGGATAAAAATTCTAGTTTTAATTTTTATCCGACACGAAAAACATAACGCGTGGATACAATTTCAATAACGCAAAATTCGAACTAAAATATTTTTTTTGTGCCTTCAATCAAATTAAAAGTAAAAGGGGAAAATGTACCTATCGCGAGATATTACATAATAGTTACTATTTTAACAATAGGTAAATGTAAAATAACACACTGCCGGATTTACAGAGATCATTTATAAGACTCTGTGCATGCAATTCATGAATTCAATGAGATATTTTTAAACGAATGTTTTATATTATCTTGTAATAATTTTATAATAAAATGCACTTTCAATTTAATATTTAGTTCCTATTTTTAAAATTTGGCCGGACCTTTAAAAGTAACCCGAATATTTTCTTTATAATTTAAAATGTAATATTGCCTTAAAAACACCGAAAAAGGCAAACTCGATTGGCAAATATAAAAATAAAAAATGTTTTGTGAAACAGTACAAGCGTATTTCAGTCTTAATCTATCGGCTGAACCGAATTGACACACTCAACGCCGAGCCGCGGTAATACTACCGCAGCTCCCATTGAGTGTAGTAGTGCTCGTGTCTCCTGAAGATGCTTCGGTTGCGAAGTGAAACGTGCGTTGAGTGCGTCAATTGTGTGCTTTTGTGTTTGGTGCTGTCGTGGTAAAAAGTGTGGTGTAAAGTATGGTGGATGAAGGTGGATAACTGTGCCGCTGGGGTCTTCATTATTTTCAGACCTACGTTAAGTTTGTTCCATTTCTTACACCGCTTTTATATGTTTTCCTTTTTAGTAACATCGCAAAGGTACACTTAAAAGTTCGCGGAAAATTGCAAAATAACTAGTTTTCTTCGTCTGAACAATGGATTTTTGCAAAGTAACGCCTGTATCTATAAAACACCAAATTTTTGTATGCAGTGTTCGTACCGAATTCGGACCGAGTGGTGCGCACTCGGTGCTTCGAGTAGCTCGCGTGCGGAGCGATGACGCGGGTCTGTACTCGTGTACTATCGCACGCGCGCCGCCCCCTACACCACCACCTGCTCAAGTCACCTTACACGTTATCAAAGGTATAGCTTTCTTTATTACTACGCAAATCATTGCATTTTTTTATAGTAGAGGGAGCAAACGAGCATATGGTGCACCTGATGTGAAGTGATCAGCGCCGCCCAAGGACATCCGCAATACCGGGGGTATTGCAGCTGCGTTGCCGGTCTTTTAAGAATGAATAAGCTCGTTTCTTGAAGGTCCCTAAGCAGCATTTCCCATATTTTTGGAATGGAATTCCTTATCACACGTTATCGTTTGCGTAGTGAGCTGCTAGAGAGAAAAGTAGCTGCAGCGCGCAGCCCGCTGCATTAAAACTGTTTTTGGCGATTCCCGCGGGATCACCTACTTTTTCCGGGGTAAAAATTAGCCTATGTGCTATTCCAGTTCAACATGTACTTGTGTGCTAAGTTTAATCCAAATCCGTTTAGTAGTTTTTTGCGTGATTGAGGAACAAACATCCGTCCAAACATCCATTCATCCAAACATCCAAACTTTGCATTTATAATATTAATAATATAGATAGAAATTACTCCGAAAACCGACCATTTAACAGTGATTTTAATGGCAATTTTCGGTTACCTTGGAAACTTTAACTTTCAATCAATTCAGCTAGCAATCAATTTTGAGAATATGCAAAAATCGAAATTTGTGTTTAATGTTATGAATTCGAAAATCTTGATTCTCTGTTTGTTACGCTTTCATGACTGAATGAACAAACGACGCTAAAAGAGATGATGAAAGTTTGTATAAAAAACTATATCGAAGACATGTTTATCTTCTTGCAGGTGAAGCTGCGAGGTGTAGTTAGTATTTTATAATTTTAATTTTTGAGTCACTCCTATCGAGCCAACTAGGTAGTAGAATCCTGCACTATCTCACCCGGGTTTGGTACCACCGGCTTATCAATTCCTGCCGCAATAGCGTCAGCGCTTGTCACTGTCGGGTTCGGAGTTGAGAGAGAGTAATGCAGCCGGTAAAATTGTGCATGTGGCATTAGACCTCGCCCAAGATAGCAACGCACCATTAACATCTTTGATGTCTATAGGCGATGGTTGACTTTTTTCATCAGGAGACTCATCTGCTTGCTTTCTATCCTATGATTTAAAAAAGATGTCTCTTAAAAAGTTATAACTTTTTTAGTTTATAAGATAGAAAACAAATAGATGGCTCTCTTGATGGAAAGAGACTATAATCGCCTATTAACACCAAAGATGTTAATGTTGCGTTGCAATCTTGTGGCGTGGTCTAATGCTACATGCACAAGTTTATCGGCTACCTTATCTTCCATATTTTAACATGGCAGTAACAAGC
Source organism: Apodemia mormo (assembly GCA_036924255.1). NCBI lineage: Eukaryota > Metazoa > Arthropoda > Insecta > Lepidoptera > Riodinidae > Apodemia > Apodemia mormo. Next base: position 39,713,172 of record JAUPFN010000005.1, on the reverse strand, counting down.
ACTGACGCTGATGGTGATGGTATCCGACCCGGGCGAGACAGAATTCTACCATTTAGTATCCACGATGGTAGTGACATGCACAGCCAATTGATTGCCCCTTACGAACTGCCTGGCAGAATGGCACATGGTCTATTATTCAAAGATGGTCCGGACTAACACGGGGGGATAATATTCAAAAATTTTCGAAAACAACAATAACCACATGAATGTAGCTGAACAAAAGGACATGATATTATGTCCGTTTCCTTTTTTAAAATAAATTTTGCAATTGCATCTTTACATGTCATCATTACTTTTGTAAAGCACATCGTTTTCTATACCCAACAAAGAGATGAAAGATTTGAAATACAAAACGTCATATTTCAGCAAGCACATTCACCAGATACAACAACTAATTTGAAACCCAATAACACTGAGCTTGCTTTGCATCCCATATTCGCATATTTCAGTTCTATTTGTAGGTGATCTCTTTGTGTAAGCCCCGTACGAAAATTATTGATGTAGATGTTAAAATCTTAACTTTATTCATTTTCTAATGTAATAAACTTGTATCCCACTAACGTAGTCGTCCTATTACTAGAAAATTTTCAAACTAAAATTATTATCTTATGGACTTGCTGAACCTTCTTAATCAGTCGAAACCTTTCTTAAGTGTGTTTAGTGTGAATTTTAAAGCGGTCGATAGTTTTGATGTTTCCTTTTTTTAACTTCCCGCTACGTGTGTAGATAAGGAAATTACTGCCTTGCCCCGAATTCCAAAAATCGAGTTTTTACCACTTTTGAGGTCCTAAGAATCTGTTCCTACTATTTTCACGATGACGTCAGTATGTCTGCCTGTATTTATGTGTATGTATGTGTTTATGTAAACATTTCATAACTTTGAATGGCTTAACCAATCGAAACACAGTTGATGGCATTCGATTGGATTCCTTTCAACTTAGACTTCTTGAAAATTTTAACCAATTCGGTTCAGATTTTGAGAAATTTTGAAAAAACCTCAAAAAAAATTTGGCGAAATACTACTTTTTAAATTTGACTTCAAGTTTATTGTACCGATTGAATACAAAATCTAATCAGCTCTTTTTTTAAATCTGCGTCCAAAGCATAAATTACATCAAAATCCATTTGGGAGTTATCGTGACAAAAAATATTGAAAAAAGTGTTTTTTCAACATAACTTCGAGATTTTTTTATCGGTCTTCTACGATATTTAAGTACTTAAAAAATTACGTCAAATGCAGTTTTAAAAATCAAAATCGAATCAAGTTTTCAAAAGTAACGGTTTTTCAAAAATTAATATTTTGTTATTTACAGCAGACTTACTTAATATTTTTAAAGTAATTATCAGGCTAATTTAACTTTTTCACTTAAAATCTAATCAGCTTTTTCTCTAAAAAACCTGCGTTCAATACAGTAAATTGTATAAAAATCGGTTTATTGTTTAGGATTTATCAATAATGACAATATATTAAAAAATAAAATATTTTTGATATTATTTCTACATTTTTTCCACCTATAGATTATGTAGGTATGAAAATATTTTAGGGCTCAAAAATTGAGTTAAATACTATTCGAGAGATCAAAATCGATCAAAGATTCCAAATATACAGCTTTTAAAAAAATGAAATTACTGTCATTTATAACAAAATTTAAATTTTTGAAGTCCGAAAAAAGATATGCTTAGATATAGTTTTTGTTTCTTAGAGCTTAAAATATTAAAGTTTCAGGGATGGCCTGCTCGTCAACCGGTTCACAGATTTTTTTAAATCAAGAGACACTGCAGAAGTGATTGTCTTTCAATCAGTTTTAAATGGGGGTTATAAGTTTAAGGCGTGTCTCTGTATGTATGTATGATTCATCGTAGCGAACGATTTAATTTAGTTGCGGCTTTTTTAATTGAAAACTCTATTTGGTAATCTTGCTATGATTCAATAAAATCTGTTCAGCCATTTCAATGTCATTACTTTTTTCAACTAGATGAAAGGAATTATGCAAGTAGGCTTGATCGATACAAAATTTCATATTTTGTTACCGCAATAATATTGCAATGTCATTGTAAACTTCACTTCATGTTGCAAGATAATTATTATCGCTTTTTACAAGCTTTTTTAACTGCAATGTTTCTATGTAAATAACAGATTTTTCATATACTGCAAACTTTTAATCAACTACTTCTCGATGTCTAATTAAACTGAAATTTTGCATACTTATTTTCACTTACTTGTGTAAGTTAGGTGACAATGAAATATCATGGTACTATCAAGCTGATCTCATGATGGAGCCTGGACGTAGATGCTAGAATTTACAGATACGGAATGCCGAGACAATTACAATTAAATACAAAATTATACCTAAAAAATATTATACTTTGTATGAACAATACGAAAATACTTTTGTCTCGACCTTATATTATAATGTTTTTGATATTTACACTCAAAATATATTAACGTAAGTCAATCAAATTAAAGTCTTAGGACTTTTTATAATTATTCCTCCCGATACGTTTTATTTTATTTATTTAAAAAACGTGTTTAAGTTTATTCCAATTAATCAAAAATCTGTCACTCCAAGAGCTACGGAAAAGCTGTTCAAACTCAAAATTGATTGTATTACCTATTTGTTACTTAGAGTCATGTTTATTGATTTTAGATTTTTTTATTATTATTGCCTCTATTTTTAGTCGGGTTCAATCAAATGTAATATGCAGTAACTTTATTAAATTCTGCGTTCAAACAGACAGACTTCTGTCTGTCTGTTTTTTTTTCTTCTGCCTTAATTTTACAAATACAGAATACAAAATAAAGTTTTTATTTTTGAGTGATACCAAATACATATTCTATCAGGGGCTTTAAAGCATAATAATGATTTTGTTACGATTCATCACTTTTACGATACAATGAAAGATAGTATAGATTTGTAACCCACTGGGAATAAATTACTATCAGCTTGTGCGAGGTATTACTTGTCTCAAAACTTTTACCGCCTGTCATTCGCTTATCACTGGGAATTCATAGTATTCTTCCAGTACATTATAATATTTGAAAATCTTCTAATGCATCTAAAATAAAAAGTAAGTTTTATTGTCTGTATTTTAGTAATCTTATTTATCTAGGAAAGCATTGTTTAATGGTGATAAAAATCAACAATACATTTTAAAAAAACCAGTTGAATAAGCCGGCTATCCCTGTAACTTCTCGTTAAGTTGAGGTATTTAAAGTTTAAAGTATATTCACGCCCTGTTTTCTTGCTTGTAGGCAGAGTAAACCGAACGTCTGCAGAATTTCTGATTTACCACGATTCACCGGTTTATCGGTTGGCGAGACGAGTGGTGATCCCCATCGCCGCATTTTACTGTTCTACTAACGATTATCGACTATTCTAGCGATAATGGGACCGACGGATTTTTGAGCTCATCCGAGACATGGGACTGGTAAAACACCACTCCGACTCCGAGCTGCTACTGAGAGGATTTTCGAGAAAAACCTCAATAAGACTCAAACCCCACCCTAGGTTCGAACCCGGAACCTTATGGACTGAGCTTAATAGGCTAACCCCTAGACCAAGACGCAGTCAGAGTCGAGGCGAAGAGTTAAGGTTAAGCATTCAAAAATATGCTTAAGATATTTTTTTGGAATTCCTTGAGCCCAAAAATCTATAAATTTTATGCGGGTCAATTTTAATCTTTTAAATGTCATTCAAAACACTTTTTTGAGATTAAGAAATGTTTTTTAGGTAAAAAATTGATTAGTTGAAAAAAATTCTAAGTTGTGACATTTTTTTTAAGTTTTTCGTCAACTATATCTTTTGAACGTACCTCACTCATTTTTGTCCTACTTTTTGGCATTTGATGCAGTTTTTTAAGATTGTATTTTGGTATCAATCGATACTTTTGGTCTGCAAATTATTTTAAAAATATATTGTTTTGGCAATTTTATTGCTTTAAGTTTCTCACAACTTCGCAACCTCGCAGAAGAGCGCAGTTAATTCAAAGAATTAACATATATAATTTTGATGGAAGCCAAAACGCCGCCAACGCGTTTCGATTGGTCAAATTGTCCAAATACAGACATGGCATTATAAAAATATTCAGAATAGCTTTCTAGGACTTTTAAAATGTTAAAATTCGATGAAAGCGAAAAGTTTAAAAATAAAAAAGTCTAGATACTTTATTCTTATATGAGATGCGTGATATATTAAAAACAAAAACATAACATTTTAATTTACCGAGAATGGAGTTACTGTCATCAAAGCAGTTTTGTTTTTTCTGCTCGCTCACCAAATTAAGTTACAGAGAAACACGTTTATTTAGCTCTTTTGTCCTTTATGTGAAATTTCATGTTTCCGGTTTTAGTAGCTAAAGTTAGAAGTCCACAAAATATTATCATTGGCTAACGCTTGCTGGTTAATTATATTACCCTTCTCAACACGAGTGATATCATATTTTTGTACTCAATATGACAATATCGACAGCTGGTTTTTGTCCTGCTTTATCGGACAAAATTACTGTAGTAAAGTAAAAATTTCAGTAAATTTTTACTTTACTACAGTAATTTTGCCCGATCATTTTTGCCCGTCATTAATAATGTTTTGTCAAACTATTCTATTTAATTTTGTAATACACTTCTTTTTAAACTAATGAATTCCTAAACTGCAATAGTCATTAACACGTTTTTTCTAATTTTATTCTGTCTTGTTGTACTTAATTACTATTAAAATAAAGTTTTTTACTTTATTCACTTCCCTCTTTTAAGACAATTTTTGTCAAACCATTCTATTTAATTCTATCATGCATAGAATTGATTTTTTAATTCTTAGTGAATTTATGAGTACCTAAACTTCAATTCTCATACGTTGTGTGACTTGGTTCTGCCTTTATTGTACGAAACTAGTGTATGGGTTGTTGTTGTCAGATGAGCTAAAATCACTAAACTCTTTTCTGTATCACTTTAAATAAAAAAAATATAACAGAGAATAGCAAACAAGTAAATGAATATTCTAAAATTGCAAGAAGTGTAAACAATAAAAACAAAATAACTTGAAATAAAATTTTTATCGTTTCACCGTTGATAATCATTTGGGTAAAAATAGGTAGATTATATTTCAGTAGTATACCCAGGAATATTTAATGCAGACATGATGCAATAGTGGGCATGACTATTGAAAAAAACCTTTCTTATTATGTCTAACTACGTCGGGGGCATTCTTCACATACATACACGTTTAGTAACCGCAAAGTGTGTTCAATAAAAATTAAAACTTTTTATCGACAGATTGACTTACTTATTTGTATTTTTCAAATGAAATAAATCTTTATAAAACTTATGTTAAAGTATTTCCTAACACATCAAGTTTGTGTGTACAGACGTCAATGTGATGCTTTTTGTCTTCTTTCTAGGTGAGAGCCTAGCAGAACTACATCAAGGAGCAAGTACCACTACCAAGACTACCAAGTATCTTTTAATACTAGTGTTTCAATTAATTTTTCAAACATTCATGTAAAATAAATTGTTCATTAAATTGGGTTTACTAATTTTTATCCTTTTCCGTTACTGCACGCTAAGAATAATAAGCAGAAAGCTGACACTGATAACCACCGCAATAATATATTGTGTATTATGTGGTGTATATATTTGCAGTCAAATATATACACCACATATTTTTTCAATGTGTTATCATAACGACACTTAATATTTTTGCTAATTTTATTATCTTTTTTATCAAAACCGTCTATCCGTATATTGAAAACATATTAAAGTTGTTTAATTTGCAATTTTTTGCTTACACAACTTTACATATTTTGCAATAATACGATTTAATTTGTGAAATTATTATATATTTTACAAATCATTAACATAATATACTTTTTTACTTAGTTTTTTTTATTGCGATGGTTATTCCAATGAATTCATAAATCTATGTTATATTAAAAGTGCGTTGTCGATGCAAGCGTCTATAAATCAACGTATGTTTCCAAAATCGGATTATGCATGTGAGATTATTTATAAATATGGACAAGGCAAGATAAATCTGCCATTACCACTTTGTACCACTGTCCTTTTAAGCACTCTTTGGATTCTTCAGTTCTTACAGGAGATATGGGACGAACCTATTTAGGTGGAAATGTTCATTTATATTTCTTTGTTCCACAGCCATTAAATTCCCTCTTACGAAATTTTCATGCTTAATGAATTTGATTCCTTTTCATAGGATGAGATATAACGTAATCTTTAGTAAAAATAAACATAAAACTTTAGGGGGTAAAAGATTAGGGATTGTATGCCTCAGGTGTAAGGGTTAGGCGCGTGTGAGTGGTCGGTTTGACTCCGATATTCCGTGCCGCAGTCAGGTAATTAATAGAGTTTATAGTAGTGCATATTCTATATTATGACACACACGTATTACAAGTTACATAGACTGGTATATATCGCGTGAGGGCGCGCGGACGACTGGCGTCCCATACTGCCGTCATATATAAAGTTGCGTCTGCGTCAGCAAATTCCAAATGTGTCTCCACAAAACTAATATTTAATAGCATGAAATATGTGTTAACGAGAAAAATAGCTATTACATTAACAATGTGGTGTGTTATATAAAAGTTACAAAGACATAAAATCCGCAAGACACGACAAATAATTTACGGTATAACAAGAAGAATTTATTTTTTTATATCATAACATAGCAAACAAGCAGTCTGATGGACAGAGTCAACCATCGCCTATAGACACAAAATAGAATAATGCATACAGAGGACTAAAGTTACCCCGTATATAATGCCCTCCAAATAACTGAGGGCGCCGAAAGACTGAACTGGATAAAAGTACGGGAAAATAGAACTTACGTGACAAGGAGCAGCAACAGGGACAGCGAACTTTATTTATTTATTTATTTACCATTTATTTCTGGCAATATGGCCTATATTATAAATACCTTATAGACTAATATACATATTCCTGATGATTTTTAATTTGCCCATACCGTCTTTGTTCAAACAGTGAAACTCTGAAATAGCTTACCTCACATCGTTTTCTGAGCGGCTTTCATATTAAGATTTTTAAGAGGAGGGTCATAAAATTTGGCAGAAACCGCCATCACCGGCGTATTGTATGGACGTCCATGGGCAAAAGTGTTTTCCATAACACAGTTAATAACTAGTACGGGAGGTAAAGGTTTTTGCATTGTACCTAAGACGCAAGAGAATAAATCTAAATTAAGTTTGTTAACTGTAGTGATTGTGTACAAATTCACAGTTCAATAAATTATCTATCCATCTATAAGATGGTCCACTGACTCGAGTGCCTGTAAATTTTAAGTTATAACGGCCGGAACAGGCAAAACATTTCCACCCATTTTCCACTAGAATCTAGCTGCCTTGTAAAAGAATTTTCTATTCTTTGTAAGAGGCTTGGACCAAGAACGAGTAAACGTTGTTATTTTGTTCAATTATACATATCCAGAACGAAATGCTCTTATCCCAAATTTATATATACACAAAAAGCCGGAAAATCCATGGACTAAAGACATATTTATCTCACATAGAGTGTCGCAGTAATTTTCACAGTTCTTGAGATTTACATATTTATGAGAATCACAGCTCCAGGCGTAAAATACTCTCACCGACTATAATGGATCTTTTCAGTAAACTAGCCATTTTTTTTGTCACAGCGAATGGAATTTAGAACGAAACCAATCGATAATATTTCTCGTACTCTGTTTAATATGTTTTATTTTGGTGTTTTTTGTTCAATTTTTATTTTTGTTTAACCTTTATCTTTACCTGTTTTAATTTCTTTAGCACTTATTGTATACGTATTGAATGAAATTGAAAAGAATGATTTCTTTTCTCTAAAAGCTATCCAAGCTAGTTATCTTTGCTTATTTTTTAATCACGATATTATGTCTGTCCGTCTGTTATGCTGTCGCGGTTTTATTAAAATCCCAATTGATTTTTGAAACCAATTAAAAAAAATAAGCAAGAAGATCGTTGAAGACCCGGGGTCAAATGAATTTAATTTTTTTTTTCTAAAATTGAAATAAAGGACCTAACATAAGAGATGAAAGTTTGTATGAAAGACTATATTCATGACCTAGTGCTCGTGTTTTTCGGTGCAGCCCAGCCACAGTTAATTTCGTAATTTATAAAAGTATCGTTTAAATTTTCTTTTATTGTTCTTGCAGTACCAATGAACAGATTAAATGTACCTCAATTAGATCTCGCTAAAAAAGCACTTGTTTGTGGCCGGGAAGTAACGTATACGTTGCATCCCGGTCACATAAATATTTTCTAGTAGGATGCTCAGGATTATCTATAAGTATATATAAAAATCAATTGCTGTTCGTTAGTCTCGCTAAAACTCGAGAACGGCTGAACTGATTTGGCTAATTTTGGTTTTGAATTAATTGTTGAAGTCCAGGGAGGGTTTAAAAGATGAGAAAATATAAAAAAATTAAGAATAGTTAAAAAGGCAGAACAACGTTTGCCGGGTCAGCTAGTCTTAAATATAAACCAAATAAATGTTCCATTTGTGTTCTTTAGTTATTTATTGTAATTTTCCAACAGAAACGATTATATAAAGAGAAAATTATTTCAAAATAAAGTGTTCACTAAGCCCCTGTAGAACTAAAATAGCAATATAAGCGTGTAAATAAGACCAAGTAAGATTAGTATTATGCAATTAATGAAAATCCGTAAATATAAATTATTTGCATTAAAAAAAAATCAAAATACATTGTAACTTTGGTCGGTACTGATTTAATCAAAGTAATTATTAGAACTCATTTCTTACAAAACTGTGTAGATAATATAGTAAATAGTATAGTGTATATGTATGTGTGTATGTGTAAGTATATTGCTTGGATTAATATTTGAATCAACTTTTTTAGTGTTTATACGTTAATTTGAAATAATAATAATTTGCTTACATGTCCTTCCTTCCTACAAATCCATCCTTGGTATTGTTTACACTCTTATATTGCTATTTTAATTCTAAAGGGGCTTAGCGAAAATTCTATTTTGAAATAATTTTCTCTTTATATAATCATTTCTGTTACTAAATTACATTAAATAACTAAAGAACACACATGGAACATTTATTTTGTTCATATTTAAGATCACTCTGAGCATCCTACCAGAAAATATTCATGTGGCCGGGCTGCAACGTATACGTTACATTCTGGTCACAAACAAGTGCTTTTTTAACGAGATCCACTTAAGGTGCATTTAATCTGTTCATTGATACTGCAAGGATAATAAAAGAACATTTAAATGTTACTTCTATAAATTACGAAATTGAATGTGGCCGGGCTGCACCGAAGCTCTAGTGCTCTACCAAGGGCGGATCTAGCCTTCGGTTCAGGGGGGTCACACATTTGTGGTTCATTCAATATAGGCTCTAATCTTTAGTTTGCAATAATAAATCCATACCTAGCTCTTACCTAGGGGGTTACCTCCATGACCTCTCCCCTGGACCCGCCCTTGTACCCTACTTGGGGGCAAAGCTGCCGGATCAGCTGGTATTTTATAAAATAACTTTTTTTCTGTAAGAATTTTGCTACATAATCCACTAGTCAACAATTTCACTGGTCACGTCTGAAATGACACGTTATCCATAACCGTTTATGTAATGCTAAAAATACCGAATAGTATTAGATGTTTCTATACATATATATAATACATATGTAGTTTTCTGTCGATCTGTTTGGGTATTTTTCATAATATATTTTACTATGATGAGATATGAATGAGATAATCCGAAAATACAAAATTTGATAGTAACATTAGTCAGACATACCATTTTTAAAACAAAAAAATAGATGAGGAGTGTTCCTGGAGAGTAGTGCAATAAAATAAATTTTATAAAAAGGTTGTGCTAATGAATACTATTTATATCAATAGATAAACAAGATCGATCTAAATTCTGCATAATACTAATTTAGAGGAAGATGACAGCAGAAAATACTGAAAATCCATAATTAGAATGAGCGAAGCGAGCCCTACACTAGGGCACTTTTTATGCCCTTTTTGGTATCTGTTACAGAAAAATTATCACATTTTGAGGTTTGAGCTTTGACGTGGTAGTTTAAATTCATGTGTAGATATGATCTACCATTAAAATACCATTTTATAAACATTAAAATAAATAGATTATACTCGTTGTATTAGAATTTTATTATACTACTATACTAACGCCTATACTATACTATACTATACTATACTATACTATACTAACGCCATCTATTATAATACTAAAGAGTTAAAATGCTGCTTTTGCGTGGTAGATTTTAATTCATTTTCATTCACTCCATTTTAATACAATATTAATCTATTAATACACTTGTACTTTTTAACTTCCCGCTACGTATAAGGAAGTTACTGATTTTATTCCGATTTTCAAAAATCGATGTCCATATTTTGAGGTCCTAAAAACTTTTTCGACTATTTTCACGATGACTTCAGTATGTCTGTATATGTGTGTGTGTGTGTGTGTGTGTGTGTGTGTGTGTGTGTGCGTGTGTGTGTGTATGTAAACATCTCACGACTTTTGAACGGCTTGATTGATCGAAACTAGGTTAATGGAATTGATCGGATTCCGCTCAACTTAGACGTCTTCAAAAATTTTGTTCAATTCGATCCAGGAGATTATGAGAAATTGGGAAAAAACCTCAAATAAATTATTTGGTAAAACAGTACTTTTTAAATATAACCTCCAGATTAATGTACCAATTATATACAAAATCTAATCAGCCCTATTCCTTAAAAAACTGCACTCAATACGTAAATTGTATCAGTTTATCCGTTCGGAAAAAATAGTTGAACACCAACTGGTTTCGCGTTTTAACGCATTATCAGGGCAACCACAGACCACATGAATACCAATAGATACGACGTTGGAAAGGAAACGTGTCGCCGCGCATATGAGCAAATGCTCCTATCACTCAATAATGTCCTACATTTGTAGATATATCGTGACAAAATAGTAATAAACCTGGTTTATAAATTCACGTTAACATGGAGTTTTAACTATTTCCGACTATATTCAATGTTGAAAGTATAAGGTATTGTTATTACCTTATAATTTTTTTTAAATTTACATATTTAAATTATTTGCACGAATTTTGTGTTAACGACGATTGCGCGGTATACGTATAAGTATACATACTACATTTACAAATTGACCCACGTTATGCTATTCGTTTCTAAAATTAATAAACACTATTGAATTTACAATGTAGGTAGTCTCATGCTAAAATATGATGCATGACAAAATCTACAGAATCCCACGCATTTTGTTTTTTTTTTTTTTTTTTTAATTCTGTTAAACATAAATGACTTCCTGATTGGCAGAAAAAATATTATTTATAAAAAATTCAAACGATAGCAAACAAGTAGATGGTTATTCTAATGGTTACGTCAACGCAAAATCGGAGCATAATAGCAAAGTTTATAAGAAGTTAGTTGAAATTCCTCTAGAAATTTGTGTTTCTTTGATCTCCCGTCAACATTGTTTATAGGAATTTCTGTTAGCCTACTTCTCCAACCTTGCACAGAGATGGCAACTCTCTGGCCCATGCCTTAAAGCTAAAGGATCTTCTCAGCTCATTTTCAGTGCCCACGTTGACTCTTGATAGCTTAAATGCCGCATTACCTGTTATCGCAGTAAAATATTCCATGCCGATAAGTTTTTTTTCAGTGTTCGGTGCACAAAGCACATTATTCACATAAGACAAGTCGACTAGTATCATGGTCAAATTGTATACTCCGATTCTGGTGAAGATTATATTACGGATTTTCTACTCAGTTGGCGTTGTTCTGAATTCATGGAAACAGTGTTAGTGTATCTTATCTTCAAAAAATAGAAAATACTCAAATTCCTCCAACTACCGTCTTATACAGTTTGACTGGTATAAGATTATACATACTGAAGGAGGATGTTCGCTAGAGGGGACTCCCGGTAATCCGACAAACGTTTTGCAAGGCAATGTCAGATTATGGAAATTGGAGCAAATGCTCCTATCACTCAATAATGTCCTACATTTGTAGATATATCGTGACAAAATAGTAATAAACCTGGTTTATAAATTCACGTTAACATGGAGTTTTAACTATTTCCGACTATATTCAATGTTGAAAGTATAAGGTATTGTTATTACCTTATAATTTTTTTTAAATTTACATATTTAAATTATTTGCACGAATTTTGTGTTAACGACGATTGCACGGTATACGTATAAGTATACATACTACATTTACAAATTGACCCGCGTTATGCTATTCGTTTCTAAAATTAATAAACACTATTGAATTTACAATGTAGGTAGTCTCATGCTAAAATATGATGCATGACAAAGTCTACAGAATCCCACGCATTTTGTTTTTTTTTTAAATTCTGTTAAATGTAAATGACTTCCTGATTGGCAGACAAAATATTATTTATAAAAAATTCAAACGATAGCAAACAAGCACATGGTTATTCTAATGGTTACGTCAACGCAAAATCGGAGCATAATAGCAGTTTATAAGAAGTTAGTTGAAATTCCTCTAGAAATTTGTGTTTCTTTGATCTCCCGTCAGCATTGTTTATAGGAATTTCTGTTAGCCTACTTCTCCAACCTTGCACAGAGATGGCAACTCTCTGGCCCATGCCTTAAAGCTAAAGGATCTTCTCAGCTCATTTTCAGTGCCCACGTTGACTCTTGATAGCTTAAATGCCGCATTGCCTGTTATCGCAGTAAAATATTCCATGCCGATAAGTTTTTTTTCAGTGTTCGGTGCACAAAGCACATTATTCATATAAGACAAGTCGACTAGTATCATGGTCAAATTGTATACTCCGATTCTGGTGAAGATTATATTTCGGATTTTCTACTCAGTTGGCGTTGTTCTGAATTCATGGAAACAGTGTTAGTGTATCTTATCTTCAAAAAATAGAAAATACTCAAATTCCTCCAACTACCGTCTTATACAGTTTGACTGGTATAAGATTATACATACTGAAGGAGGATGTTCGCTAGAGGGGACTCCCGGTTATCCGACAACGTTTTGCAAGGCAATGTCAGATTATGGAAATTGCCGGATTATAGAGTAGGTACTATCACAGTCCCCTTGTAGTCCGGAAGTTTTAAAAAAAGAGTTCTTTGTAAACAATTCCACTTTCAATCACACATTCAAGCTAAGACAATACACATTGAGTGAAAATCACACAAAAACCTCATACAATTATTAGTATCTTCACGCCCATATACCTGAAGAGGTAGGCAGAGGTACAACAAGTGCACCCACGATTAGCCGAAGATACTTGGTCCCACAAATGTGATAGGTGGCAAGCCTATCGCCAACCGGGCACTTTCCAATCCCGGGCAACTTTGTGTTTCTCAGAAAACTGTAAAAAACACTTTTTTTTTTAATGTGCCCGACCCGGGAATCGAACCCGGGACCTCATGTGGTCAACGCTAACGCTGGACCACTATACCACAGAAAGAGACTACAATTATTAGCTTACCAATAACAATATTCATTCGCTATACACTTTCAAGTAAAGAAAACATTCTTGTTATGCATGCATCTCGGCTCCACACAATAAATAACACTTTTGTGAGGAAACGCACGTGATTTTCAATACGCTGCTTGAAGCTGTTATAGATAATAATAACCCACCAGAGAACAAATACTAAAAACGTATTAAGACAAAACCGTATAAAAAAAGATAAAACTGAGATAGTTTTTTAAATTAGATGTTTTAGCGTATAAAACGTTGTGATGCGTTTCATGATTATGAACATTGTTTTTGTATGAAATCATTTATCCTCAGTACAGGCGAAATATATGGATACTGTGAAGTCACAGCTTACACAGACAGCTGTGAGGTCATGTGAGGTCATTATTCTTTTATAAGTTTTATAAGATTCGAATTATAATGTTTGTATTTGCTATTTATTTTTATATTTTATTTATTTTAAGGAAACGGAAATATTGTCTTAAATATTGACATCGAAAAATTACACGAATTGATTCAGTCCCAAAATAAGTATATTATTTGCTTGTGATGTGGTTGTTAGTCAACGATATTAATACCTAGAAATACGTATTTAGATACCGAAATATATATAATAAACACATAACCTCAGAAATAGAAACATCTATGCTCATGATATATGAGCATAGACGTTTGTCCCTGTTGGGAATCGAACCCGAGCCCCGTTTCTTCGTAGTCAGGGTCATTAACCACCCGACCAACGGGATGGTATTTTTTTAAAATTAAGTTCCCCGTGTTGGTTCCGGGCTCCTTTGAAGGATAGACCAACTGCCGTTCTGCCAGTCAGGTCGTAAAAGGCGACAGATTGGCTATGTGAGTCACTACCATCGTGGCTACTAGGTGGTAAAGTTCTGCATTGTCTCGCCCGGGTCTGGTATCACCGCCTTGCCTATTCCTGCCGCAATAGCGTCAGTGCCCTCACTGACCCATCTGCTTGTTTGCTATCTTATGATATAAAAAAAAGTTATTAAGGATTGACGATTAGAACGTAAATAAATGTCAGCGTATAAAAAATGTTTACAATAATTAAAAGCTATACTAAATTAACAAATTAATAAACAAAGATAGCGTGTTACAAGATGTTTAATATTTTCAATAGAATGTACATAATTACAAAATAGCAACATACACATATCTTAGGTTGTGATAGGTGGTATATTAAATGACCAGTAGTCTCACAGCTTCTACGGGTATTATATCTGTTAGTAATATCCTAGATATTCCGTTTCTAATACCGCCATAGCTGCACTGAACTAAAATTCTAATTGTGGATCGTATGTAGATATTCCAAGATATCTGGTATACGTAAACTAACCATATAGTTTTTATCTTAAAATAGGACACTAAGTTTATTTTAACTACACCAAAAATAAGTGATAGAAGTAATGTCTGTAAGATGTATTTTATTTACATAACAAGAAAGAAATTTAATGAGTATCGATGTTAAGTTAGATCTACCAAAAATTTTGAATATTTTGAAATAAATACTTTTCCTATTTGTAAGGGGTTCTCCCTACTAATGATATGACTGATATAACACTGATAAATGATAATCTGATAGGCGAGTGATTCTGCAGCTGATGATATATGATATACGGGAGGAAAATGAAACCCGATTGACTGCTTATTGATCACTGCGTTTATTCAATATTATAACAAGTTAATATAATATTAGGAAATGCATACTCAGGCAAATGTGACGTACGAGCGTAATGACGCATTGGCTCGTACATCTTGCCTGTCTAAAAAGGAGCAAACAAGAAGAATTAACAAAATGATACTTAAAATTAAACAATTAACAATAAAATGTAAAAGGTATAAAGTAGTATAAATGATTATCAATAATATAATATTTTGTTCCGGTATCCTGACGTCCAAGAATGTTAGGTGTCTCCTTACATCGTGTCTCAGTCCTGACCTAGTACAACAAACGTCGTGTATCCGGCGCTTGAGTGCAAGTCGATTCACATTTTCATTGTTTTATTTTATAAAGCGATTATGATTTCAATTTTATTGTTTTATTTATGTTGATATATAGGAGCTATTAAAGCACTTAGTCTGTTGATGTGATATTTGTGCATGATAGTATCTCAGACTGCGACATGCCACGAACTTCAGGATTGTATAATATGATGTACATATTATATTTTTCTGATATAGATAGGCTGATAACGTGAATCAACTCGTAGTTTTCACTCGTAGTCAGACGTATATTTATTTCCACAATAAAACTGAATAAAGCTTTTATTTGACTTTAGTTCGGACTGTAAGGATGGCGGCCTGTTAGTCCTTTTTAAAAAAAACACTTTAATTCGGCTGAAACTAATGTATATTCACACTGCTTGATATTTACAAAATTATGTGTTAACCGGACAAAATCTGGAGGAAGACTGTGGAAATTAACATAAAAATCAGTTTTATTGAAGTGACATAATGCTTGCATATGCGTTTACTTCATATAAGGTTTGCTCATAACATCTCCCCCCTTAAGACTGAGCTTTATTTTTTTTTAATAAAGCGAAGGATAATATAAGAAATCAGAGTGAGTTAAAATAACAATATGTAAAAAGATAAAACTCAGTGAATCAATAATTAGTCAATTTAAAAATAGCTATTTGCTATATAATTCAAATTAATACACTAAGTTATAATAAACAAATGTTTTCTAAAACTCAGTGAATCAAAAGTTAATCAATCTAAGAATAGCTATTTGCTATATAAATTCAAATTAATACAATAACTTATAATAAATGTCTCCATGTATAAAAGTAGAAGTTGATATCGTTTAATCTTAAAACAAAATTCTTTTCTAGAATTTATAAAAAAATATAAAACTTAGTAGTATTTGAAAATAAAATAGAAAGAAATGTATAAAAAATGTAAAAGAGACGTTAATACATTACTTACTTTTCTAATAGTTGGTAAAATTATGATTACAATAAAATGAAATGTATAAAGTACAAAAGAGATGTAAAATATTATTTACCTTTTCTAATTGTTGGTTAAACTATAAAGTACATAAAATAGATGTAAAACATTATTCACCTTTTATGATAGTTGGTTAACCTATAAAGTACATAAAATAGATGTAAAACATTATTCGCTTTTTCTAATGGTTGGTTAAGTTACGGTTAGATTTGCCTAAGTTTCTATATAGGACTTTATTCGAATTTTTATTAAATTCTATTTCTGCTGGGAGACTCTTAACAGGTCTCTGGTCGCATTCTGATTCATTAGAAATATCACTTAGCTCGATGGACGTATTCATAGTCCTGTCGTTGACTGTTCTATGCGAGTTATGACATTGATTATAGATTTGAATACAACATGAGGTGCTAGTAGACTTACAGAAACATTTTTTATAAATGTTATACAAAATATATAAAATAATTACAGTTAATATAAAATAAGTCATACCAGAATAATAGTGACCATATTTCATGATATGTGATTGATTAGATGCTTGGTTTATTTGGTCTTCTAGATGGTCTAACTTATGAGATGCAAATTTTAATGATTCTAAATCGATATTTGATAAAGTTATCGGAGATAAAGACTGATATGTCTCATTTACTAGATTATACTTACAACAATCATCTTCGATAATATTAAAATTAAGTAATAATTGAGCTGGTAAAATAGTCTTATAATTAGTAGAAGGAACAAATTGCAAAGTTTGAAAATAGGCAATACAATTTTTCTCTAATGATAAAATACCAGTGCCTTGCAAAGTAAAATCACTTATCTTATCGTCACATTTCAAAGTCAATTTGTTAGGCTTAGATTGAACAAAAATATATCTACCATCATTAAGTTTTTGCCATACGTTAATATTACCATAAATGACATTAGAATTACAAACTTCAGGAAGTGATAGAGTAACTTCAGTTAATAACTTAGTTTCACAAATAGGATTATTAATTGTAGACGATATCGAAGCCATGGGACATACCATGTATTCATCATTAACACGCTTACAATCACTTATGCTATCTAATAAAGCGTAGTTCAATCTGTCATCCGTTATGGCTAAATACAATTTAGAAGGGTGTATTAACACATAAGTTTTATAATTATTTGTTTCATGAGGAGTAGGTAAAGCCAAGTTCTTATAAAGACTAAATTTAACAGGATTTATTAAAGGAATTTGAATAACAAATACAATTTTTTCTTTATAATAATAAGATGTTAATTTCGCTAAGTCAATAATCGTGTGTATATTTTTTAAGGAAAGCGAAATAGGGAACTCAGAAGTTCGTTTCATTTTAATATTGTTAGATAACACATTATATAATTTAGTAGGTGTAATGACATAAGGGTGTAAAATATTTGCTTTTGCGAATAAAATTGAATTTAAAGTTGTATCTAGAATATTAGAAATTGATAATAAAGAACCTTCAATAATATTAAAAATAGAGTTAAATTTTTCTAAGTTCATTAATTCTATATTTGTCTTTGTACTGTTTAAAAATATGAAATTTAATTTTTCTATCTGGTTATTTAATTTAATTTCATTATTATTTAATTTTTCAATAGAAGTATTAAAATTATTAATCGTAGATTGGACAATATGGATGTTGTCTTTCATAAGGGAATAAATTTCATTTTCATTCTGCTGACACGACGAAATTGCTTCGTCATATTTTCGTGCATCATCTGCATCTAAAGTGCCAAAAAAGAATTTAAGGATTTCACCTCCAAATTCAAGAGCTCGTTTTGTTCTTTGATCAAAAATAAGGTGAGACATAGATTGGTACTTTAGTTCATTTGAATTTATTAATATTTCTAGAGGATTCAAAACGTCGTTACAATCAATTTTGAAATTAACTAAGTTTAATCTTTGTGCTTTATTGCATAGAAATAAAATATTTCGGATTGAAGTTTTGATTTTTTTCATGTAAGGAAAAATAGGCAAAATATCGATGTGGGTTACTACATTCCAGTTGTCATTTTGAAAGTACACAACAGAAGTAGGGTCGAAGTAAATACCTGGGCTATTTGTTACTAATTCAATCGGATTCGAAACGCAAGGATCGATTACATACCTGGAACAAATTATACAA
The DNA here is from genome assembly GCA_036924255.1 of Apodemia mormo. Lineage (NCBI taxonomy): Eukaryota > Metazoa > Arthropoda > Insecta > Lepidoptera > Riodinidae > Apodemia > Apodemia mormo. Next base: position 39,694,581 of record JAUPFN010000005.1, on the reverse strand, counting down.
GTTTACATCGGCTTTAGTTCGTTAACATGATATTTAACATGTTTTCTATTTATGCATATAGTAACATTATTTTTACCATGTGTTTTAATAACTTTAAAAGGGCCTTTCCACACTGGAGATAAGGCTTTGCGAAGTCTGTGGTGATGTTTGACATAAACCATATCACCTGTTTTATAACTCAGTTCTCTCGAAGAGACGTCATAATATTTTTTTGAGGCTTGTTTACTTTTAATTATATTTTCAATAGCTTTTTCACGAGAGTACTTCATTCTATATTGCCGTGCGCGAATGTACTCTTGGTAGGTAGTTCATTCGCGCTAGGTATGGACGGCTTATAACCGTATAATAATTCGAATGGTGTAAACTCCGTCGTGCAATGAGGAGTAGTATTATATGATAGAATAGCGGTTGCAAGGTAACAATGCCAATCGCTTTGATTTTCGTTAACGAAAGATCTTAGATATTCCTTTAGTGTAGCATGTGATCTTTCAAGGGAGCCATTAGTCTGAGGATGATACGGGCTAGAATAGAGACTTTTTATTTTAAGTATGTCTGTCAGTTGCCTAAATAATTCAGAGGTAAAAGTAGTGCCTTGATCAGTGAGTATCATTTTTGGAAACGAGAATAACGAAAAGAAATGAATAAGACTTCGTGCAACCTCGTCGGTTGTACACGTGATCATGGGATAAGCATTAGAAAATTTAGTTAAGTCGTCTTGTAATGTTAAGATATATTTAAATTTTTGAATACCGGCTTCAGGAAAGGGACCAACCATGTCGAGAGCTAATCTCTCAAATGGCCTAGTACTAGTGGAAGTAATTACCATAGGCGCTTTATTAGAGAGTCGTAATGGTTTATTAACTTGACACATTTTGCAGTCTTTTATAAAACGTTCAACATCAGATCGCATATTTTTCCAATAGTAGGAAGCTTTGATTCTACTTAGCATGCGTTTGATACCGGGGTGACCGACGATAGTAGTACCGTGATTTTCTTTTAAAATGTTCGGTATTTCGGCCGGAGTAGGATAAACTATTTGATTTTTGTATATATGAATCTTAATATTTGTGCCGTTAAAAATATAAGATATCATGTTATAAATTTTCACATACACAAATTTTGAAAACGGTTCTGAAAAATCGGAAATAGCTAATTCTTTATCATAGTCATTATTAGAAATAATTCGGTCTCTTAGTTTAATTAATAAATTGTAAATAGTTTTGTAACTAATTTCGTCATAATGATGAACCTTAGAATATAAGAAATAAAGCTTTAAATTGTTTTTACAATCGACAACCTGTATGGTATCAGGTGTCCGTTCCGACTCGCGGAATGAAATGGAATCATCTAACATTGATAAGAACTGTTCGCAATATGGCATAGAGTAATCAAGGTCTAGAGACATCGGGCAAACAATTGATTTTTGTTTGGCTAAATATAAACTTTGATTGTGTTCTTCAATTTGCGTATCACAATTAGGCGTAGTTTTAGTAAATTGCTTTTTAAAATATTGTTCATAAGTATCATTATTAATATTAGAATTAGTGATAGCATTTACTGGGTAACGAGATAAACAATCTGCATTACTATTTATTCTACCTGGTTTATATACAATTTCGTACTCGTATTCTTCGAGTTTTAACCTCCACCTAAGCAAGCGTCCACCTGGATCTTTAGCGTTAAACAACCATGTTAATGGACGGTGATCTGTCACAATTTTAAACTTATACCCATATAAATAAGGTCGAAATGTATTTACAGCGAACAAAATTGCTAAAAGTTCTTTTTCTGTCGTTGAATAATTGCCTTCTTGTTTATTCATAGTACGAGACGCGAATGCAATAGGTTTGTCTTTACCGATTTCACCTTGTGATAAAATAGCACCAATGGCATAATTTGAAGCGTCAGTTGTAACAATAAAGGGTTGCGAAAAATCTGGGTATTGTAACAAGGGAGCAGAAATAAGTTTTTGCTTTAAAGTGTTAAAAGATTGTTCCTGTTCAATTGACCAATGAAAATTTACATCCTTTTTTAATAACGAAGTTAGAGGCTTAGTTATATGAGAGAAATTTTCTATAAAACGACGATAGTAACCAGTTAACCCAAGAAAAGATTTGACATCTTTTGGAGTTTTCGGTGTAGGAAATTCGGAAATAGCCTTGACCTTGTCAGGGTTAGGCGAAACACCTTTATCTGTAATAACATGCCCAAGATACGCAACTTCACGTCGCAAAAACTCACATTTGTCGGGCTGGAGTTTAAGATTTGCCTCTCTAAGTTTAGAAAATACAGATTCTAGCTTTATTATGTGAGATTCAAGATCGTGAGAGTAGATAATGCAATCGTTTGAATAGATATAACAGTCTAAACCTTGTAGACCAGTAAGCACTAAATTCATCATTCTTTGAAAGGTACTAGGGGCATTTTTTAACCCAAATGGCATGCGCAAAAATTCAAATTGTCCAGAAATACCATTAGTAGAAACACTGAATGCGGTTTTCTCAATATCTTTAGGATTTAATAATAATTGGTGCAAACCAGATGCTAAATCTAGCGTGCTAAAATATTTCGAATGACCTAATTGGTCCAAAATATCCGTTATAAGTGGAAGAGGATAAACCTCAGAGACAGTAACGTCATTTAAACGACGATAATCAATAACGATACGCCATTTTTGTTTACCGGAAGCATCACGCTTCTTTGGTACTACCCAAACGGGAGCACACCAAGGTGACGTAGAAGGTCTGATTATATTTTCATCAAGCATTTTTCTAATTTGCTTTTCTACTTCATCTTTATGAACTTCAGGGAAACGGTATGATTTTACGTGAATCGGGGGCGCATCCCCAGTATTAATAGAATGTTTAATAACATCTGTATGTGTCAAAAATTCTCCGTCGAGATAAAATATGTCTGTATAATTAGAAATACAATTAATTAATAACTTTTTCTCTTGAGGATTTAAATGAGATATTCTAATTTGATCTAAAACCTTTTGAGATCTATTTATATTTAAAGAATTTAATTGATGAATAAGTTCTTGTTGAGAATCATCTAACTTTGAAGTTAGTAAATCGAACGGAGTTAACTGTACCTGAAAATTATCAACTTCGATTTCAGATTCGGTGGTATTTAAAACTGTAACATTAACTCTGTTGTTTGATTTTAAACTTACAATAGCGTTAGCTAAAAATACACCTTCACAAATTTTCTGATCTAATACTAGAGCTTCGCGTTTATTTACGAAATCACGTAGATTACTGACTGGACATTCGATTACCATTTCTGATCTCGCAGGTATAACGTATGATGATTTACTAAAACATATAGGTATTAAGTAACCTTCTAAGTTTAATGAATTATTAGTATATTGTATGTTGATTTTAAAATGTTGTATAAAGTCACTACCAATTATACCATCATAATTTAATTGAATAGCATCGTCAATAGCGTGAAACACAAAATCAAAAGCAATTTTACGTGTAGATGAGATTTGATATTCGAAATTAAGTTTAATAGAACCGAGTGATTCACACGTTGAGTCGTTATCACTTAATCCCTTGAGTGTAATGATATTATTTTTAAGTACTGGACCTTTTAATAAACTTGAGAGTTTCACGATTGAAACTGAGGAACCAGTATCAATTAATAAACATAGAGGCTTATCATTCATATTAGTTTTTAGATAAACATGAGGAAGAGAAACTTTGTTATTTACGTTATTTATAGAATACGTTTTATTATAAGAGCAATCCCTTGAAAAAGAACTCGATTTTTCACGAGATAAAGGGTTGCGTTGCGAAAGGTTCGAGAACCTTAATGATTTCTTAAGAGTGACGTCAGAGACATTAACATAATTATTTGACTTAGAATACTCTGTATTTTCATTAACCTGTGCAAGAAATAATTTAGGAACACAAGGTTGAGAAATCTCTGATCGTCCATTACGCTGTGTAGAAAATAACTTAGGAACACAGCTATTATGAGTCATTGTCTTTACTTTAGCCTGTGCGGAAAATAATTTAGGAACACAGGATTGAAGCCTATTAAAATTAGAGTTTATAGAATAAACAGAAGGTACATCTTGTGCAACCGTGAATTGACCACAAGAATGTCCTTTAGACCCCTTTAAAGACTCATTAGATTTAGGCTTTTTGCCGTAGTTTTTTGTTGTCTTAGAACTATTCGTGTCGTTACGAATTGCAAAAGGTTTCGGTAGACACGGCACCGAAACCGAATTTAGTTTAAATTATCTTCGTTAGAGATAACGTGTATATTAGAATTGTTATTGGTAACGTTATGATTAGACGAATTGCTCGTCGGCGACCGTGAACTTGAAGGTATCACGTTGCGTGGCGGATCGCGGTGCATATAATTATTGTTTTTATATTTAAGCTTCCGACAATCGCCTATTAAATGACCACGATTTTTACAATACGCGCATATTTGATTCGAGGCGTAATTATTTTTATTTGTAGAATTATTAGAGTAATTATTACGATGATTTAAATTCGAATTTACGTGGTAAGAGTTTGTAAAAGAATGTTTAGATTTATTTTTGAAACAATCGGAAGAGCTATGGCCAAACTTTCGACATATTGAACATTGTTTAGAGGAAGAAGAAGGTCGTTGAGATAGTTTAGATAGCTTAAACAGTTTTTCTTCTTCAATGGCATGAGTGATTGCTTCGGAAAGTCCTTTAGGATTCCGGCAGCGCACAATGTGTGAGAAGTTTGAGTTCATACCTAATAAAAACGTATTTAAAGCCAAATCTTCCATGGCAGCAAGTCTGCCCATAAGTTCCTTTTCATTTTCACAACTGTAATGAATATCGGACTGAAGCCGCGTAAGGCAGGATTCAATCCTTAAAGAATATTGTGTCACATCTTCGTTGGGTAATTGCTTGCAGTTTTGTAAATCTACTAAAAGGTGTGTTGAATGCTTTTTTTCTCCAAAAGTTACCTTTAAAAACTGTTTGATTTCAAGCCAATTATCGAATTTTTTCAAACAACAAGCTAACTGAGCCTTGCCCTCAAGTTGTGACACGATATATTTGACTAAAAAGTTCTGTTGGTCTGTACTCGCTAAAGAAATTGCACTTTCGCAATTGGTTAAAAACGCGGGAAGGGATTCCCGATCCCCGTTATATGGTTTAATGAATTTGGTAAGAACAGAGAGTGTAATTTTATCACTCATGTTTAATTTTTTCCTTTGAGATAATGGTTTCGATAGAGAACTGTCTGAGTCGGTATTAGTATCGACTTCAGTAGTCTGTTCTTTTTTATTAAATTTAAACATCAATAATTGTAGATTAAAAAGCTGTACAGAACATCAGAAAAATACACACAAAAACGTAAATAGAAAAATTATAGAAAATGTAAATTAATATCATATAAGTTAGCAATAAGATTGTATAAAATTGTATAAGTAGTAAATTATTTATATGACTTTAAAAGTTATTTAAAAACTCTGAAATAATGTTCTAATAAAAGTTCTGAATCTAGAAATATAAAATCTTGAAAAATAAAATCTTGATGTTTAAATGAAAATTCACTTTACACTTTAAATTGGGAAAAATAAAACTCACAGAAAAATAATCACGAACCGCAGGAACATCTTAACCTTGAAGGTATTGTGCATGGCAACGAAGAATGCAGAGCGCAGCGAATGTCCCTGGCGACAGCTTCGAGTAACCGGCACGGCGACTCACGGAGTCGTATTGCAGTTCCGTCGAAGTCACGTTGAAATGCTTTTCGTTTTATAGGTTCGGTGATGATGACGAGTCTTCTTGTCCGTCGATGATGAATTAAGCAGTACGAGGTGATGCGGGCTCACGCTATAGAGCGGAGACTTACACGTCGATCAAAGTTGACAGCGCGAAGTAGGTGATGTGGTGATGTAGCGCGGGCTTGGCTGATAATGCTCAAGACTTACTCGTCGACCACAGGGTGCAGTAGCGCGGGCTTAGGCATACGGTGCCAAGGCTTACCGTCGGCGAACTAGCACGTAGCTAAAGACTAAAGTCACAGGGCCACAAAATGGTTGTCAGGCGGAATTCGAAAATCGCGACGCCTAACACCTAAATTATCCTGGGAATTCGGAATCCAGGAAATCCCACTTCTGACACCAAAATTGTAAGGATGGCGGCCTGTTAGTCCTTTTTAAAAAAAACACTTTAATTCGGCTGAAACTAATGTATATTCACACTGCTTGATATTTACAAAATTATGTGTTAACCGGACAAAATCTGGAGGAAGACTGTGGAAATTAACATAAAAATCAGTTTTATTGAAGTGACATAATGCTTGCATATGCGTTTACTTCATATAAGGTTTGCTCATAACAGGACGTATAGAGTTTTGTATAGGTATTTTATATTTTTTTCCATTTAATTGACCAGAAAATTAATTTCAATGCTCCCATAATTGGCCAGGTGATTCTATGCGGATATCCAATTATCCTCGATATACATATATATCCATTAAGTTCGGTGAAGGCTTTCTTGCGCGCGATGGGTATTTGAAACCATGTTATCAATGTTTATAATATTCCAGTTCATTGTTATGTAAGCTGATATATGTTTATATTCGCCTCCTTTGTTGAGGTTCGTAATTGACTATTAATATTTTAAATTGTTATAAGTATATATTCTTGAACAGGTGATATAATTAAGTTGTCGTTTAATGATGCTACTTTATGTCTTTAATGTTACCACCCGGATATGTCTGTCCCTTCCGGGGGAGTTCGCATACACGTGCTAATGTCCACTTTCCAGAGGACATGTTTTCCTCCTTGATAATGACAAATGTAATTTGATTCAACGTCCTTGAAGGGTTGGTCCCTTCCAAATTTACTTTTTCGTAGCATGCAGTAGCTGCTATTTCGATGTTAAATATGTCATAGGTATCTGGGTCTGTTTGCGGTCTCGATAAGATAGGGCCACCGACAAGGAAGTATCCTGTAGTGAGACACATGTCGTCTGGATTTTCGATTAGAGCGCAGAGCGGACGAGCACGTATGAACTCATACACGCTTTAATTTGATGTAACAAGGTGGTGACCTCTTCGTATCCCAATTGTCTGCTGACCCATTCCTCCTAAGTTGTTGCTTGAGGCTCTTCACAGCGGCCTTTCAAAGATTTCTTACTGATGGCCAAGACGGGGCGTTGAAGTGCGTTGAAGAAGAATTTCACTGTATATGTTCTTCGTATTGATAATGAGAAGTTCCGTACACCCATCGGAGGAGGACAATATGATAGAGTGCTCATAGAATAACGTAAAACTCCGTTTTAATCCGTCCATCCACTTGCAAGGTTGCCATTTACAGCCAAATAGAGATTCAAATTCAAAATTTTGCAGTTAAATTTCAATACTCTTTTTTCCTTCAAAGATGATATTTCTTTGTGAAATTCAAAATATTGAACTGTTAATATAATTATGTAATTGAATTATATATTTCACTTGGTGATAGGTATTTGCTTTGTGCGTGTTCGGATTGTGAAACTTAACACCCAAGCATGTTCTCGTAATGCGGGTGACAGAACTCAGTTTAATAAACAATAAATGATAGAGTTGCATTTTAATTGTAAAACTGTGTGCACACTTTCCTGATATGTCTTATACTCTTTTTGTTGATGTTGGTTTAGTAACTTTCCATCATAAAAGTGATTGAAAATATTAGTGTTGCTTGTAGGTATTCCTTGTAGCGCAGTCGGCGGCGTTTTTTTTTTTTTGACTTTATATGATGCCAATTTTTGGCAGGAATGATATGCGTGATTCGTCGTATTCTGTTTGCGACGATTTCTTCCACTTTGAAATAACTCCATGTAACCCAAAAACTATAACGAAGTCCGTCCGTGCATGTAAACTGATTTTTCATGAAGAAGAAATGGTGCCTAAGACTTTCTTCCTGAATTGAAATGATAATAATAATTCGAACCTAGGTAATGATACTTGATAATGATATTCTATTTGATATTCTTCCTGCGAACGACTTTTATTTTTACTTTAGTGTGTCTCGGTATGCACACACCTTTATAGTCTGTTACAAAATAAATTGCACACGCGTAAGACTCTCTGATGCAGCACAAAATTCGTGTCTCTGAAGTGAATGACTTCTATGACCCAAATAACGTGAAATTTGAAAACTATTTATGTTCATAATTTTTTTTTTAAATTCATTCCATTAATTTTGGATTGATTTTGATAACTTGTCATTCCAGGATAATTTTGATAGATATGTTTGTTAAAATAATTTTTTCGTTTGATTGTGAGTGAGTCCACTCTCCATGTTATTTAGGCTGAGACCTGATGACGTCTTTGATGACGCGTTGCAATAACGCGTAGATTTGTAGTAGCGGATTGTGATTTCATGTGGTATGCTGTCTTGCTCACACATGGAGGGTTGTTCAGTTCTCGCATATTATGTCTTAATGACTCATATTCATACATAAGTGGTTTATAACCATCTGATAATGATTTATGTTTTGCAAATTTGGTCAAGTTGACTGATTTTGAGCGACCCAATATTTGTTCAAAATTTTGTTTCATAGGGATGGCTACTGCGTATCTACCATCTTCGAGGCGTCTTTTCGATTGGTATAAATCTTCATAATAGTGTTTCTGCTCTGATACTGCCAATTTTATGGGTGACTTCTGATTATCTTTGATTTCCCAATATTTAGGTAATTTTTGGACCTTTTTGACGACAACATTGCAACCGACGGTTTTCACGTTGCCTGATAGGATCCATCCGAGCTTTGTGAGTTGAGCAATGGGAGTTAGTGGTGGACCCCTTATGAGGCCATCCATGATAATGTCAGAGTATACACTGGCGTCTAGTAATAAATCGATTGGTTTCGAAATATTATATTCTGGATCGGCGAGTTTGATATTTTGAATATGAGGCCAGGTTTTATTTTTGAATGATGCATTAGGCAGGTTGTTGATTACGCGTGATATCACGAGTGCTTGAGTAGTAAACTCATAGTCCTCATATATTGATTTGCAGACCAGGGATACCATGCCTTTGCTCTGTTTTGAACTTGTTCCGATTCCGGACACCGATGCGGGATAATATTGGCGTTGTAATCCTAGTAACTGAGCTGCGTTTTCTGATATAAGGGTTGCTTGAGACCCTTGGTCTAGGAGCGCCCTTAGGGTGATGTAGGTACCGTCTGCCGACTGTACTTTAATTAATATTGTTGTAAGCAATATTTCTTCATCACTCATTGAGACATAGGGTGCATCATATCGTTTAGGTAGTAGGTTCGAATTCAGTTCGCTTAAAGCTGATAGCGATGTTTTCGAAGCGGGTTGCGACGGCACGTGCACGTGCGGGGAGGGCGGTGCGCGCACGTTTTGAATCGCTTGCAATTTGCTTATTGACTTTATTTTTTCTGCAATACTTGTCTCATGTATTTTTGTATTATGTGGTTCATTGCACTTTTTACAGCGCCGAGTTGATTTACATGGTTTGTCATAATGTGCGTAAAGACAATTAGGACAGATTTTATGCTTAAAAATAATTTCCATCTGCTCCTTGGCTGGTAAATTGAAAAATGTCTCACACGTGAATAAATCATGGAATGAACTACAAATAATACATGGTTTCCTTGTATAATATGCAAGTGTTGCTTGATAAAATCCTTTGCGAAAGGGTTGATTCTGATAAAGAGATGCTGGGATGGCCTTGTTTTTGTTGGAATATTTCTGTGCTTGATAGACTGGCTTGCTCGTGCTCTGATCATTCTCCCTTTCTTGACTTTGTATAGGTTCGAGCGCCATAAATTTATTTTCGATAAATGACATAAATTCTTCATATGTAGGCAGAGTGCGCGGCTCCTTGCGAGACGTCTTGTAGTCGCTGTAGGTATCCATGTCTAACTTTTTCGATAAAATATGCACTATTAATGGATCCCAGCTGTTGGTGTCCACCCCCAAATTATGTATGGCATGGATACATTCTGTGGTGGTGTCGTAGAGCCTTTTCAATTCATACGATGACTGTTTATGTATATTAGGCTGATTGAGGAAAATTTCAATTTGTCTAGTGAAAAGTAATTGTGGATTGCTGTAGCGATGATTTAAGATTTCCCAAGCAGTTTCATAGTTCTCTGCTGAGACGTGAAGATGCTGGATGATGCGCTCTGCTTCCCCTTTTACTTTGCACTTTAGATGTTGCATTTTTTGAGCGTTGCTTAAATATTTGTTATTATGTATGGCTTCGGTGTATAGATCGCAAAATGTAGGCCACTGAGTGAAATCGCCTGTAAATATAGGTATGTCTATTTGGGGTAGACACTGCTGTAAATGTGCACTCGAACATAATTTCTGATTTAAATTGCGTTTGATACTGATATATTGGCTCTCAATGTCACCGTATTTTTCTTCGTATTGTATGTCGGCTCCAGATAATAAAATGTCGATGCGTAAATGCAGTTCATCGATGTTACGCCAGCGATGCTGCAGGTTACGCAACTCGTCTTCAATCTCCCACTTTTCTTCAATGCTCTGGTCTTTAACGCGTTTCATCTGTCGTTCCAATGCTCGGAAATTGGCATACTGCTGAACCAAGAGATCTTGAATGTCCTTGCTTGGATTTTCGATGTGAATTTTTGGAACTTGAAACTGTGTTGTTCTAGACGTCGAAGGCGTTTGTTCCATGGGTGTGGTGTATCCGCCTTTTGATGTTGATGGTTGCGTTATTTTGGGAGTAGAAGATCGTTCGGAGTCCGACTTCAGTGTTGATCGCGCCGTAGTGTAAAAACTCATAACATCGATATAAATGTTCCTTTTAAAATAGTCAGAAGTCTTATCTTCAGATGATTCTAATATTTTGTTGTTGTGCTCAAACTCCCCCCACAGATTGTCAATAGTTTCGATGCGCCTCGCAAAGTATTCCGGTGTTTTTCGATCTGCGGAATCCTTTTTATAATTTCCGTAGATCCTCTCGATATCCTTCATGATAGCACTTTGCCTTTCTAGTAATTCTTGCATGATGATAAATGATGATATTTTCGGTGTATCTAAAATCCCTTTACAGCATGTGCGTACTGTCTCAACTTTCCCGGGGCGACCCGCTTCTGGGAGACCGGTTAAGCCGATTCGCTGCCGCAACGAGAAATCAAATACACGAAATCAATAATATGACTGTTCTTGATAAATAGGTATGTTTCTCCAAACACGTAGCTCGAAGAAAATTCACAATGCTTGATAAATATGTTGATAAATATTTTTCTGCAAATATCTTCTTAATTGTAGTGCAGATGATGAGGTCTTTTCTTCGATGATGATGTCGTCTTCTAATAATCCACAAGTCACTGATTTTGACGGTTAAAGGACCAAAAAAAATGTAAGGGGTTCTCCCTACTAATGATATGACTGATATAACACTGATAAATGATAATCTGATAGGCGAGTGATTCTGCAGCTGATGATATATGATATACGGGAGGAAAATGAAACCCGATTGACTGCTTATTGATCACTGCGTTTATTCAATATTATAACAAGTTAATATAATATTAGGAAATGCATACTCAGGCAAATGTGACGTACGAGCGTAATGACGCATTGGCTCGTACACTATTGAAATATAAACATTTTAAGCTTGATTTTTGTGTTCGGCTGATAAATTAGAGAATATCTGAGATTTCTGACGAATTGGTATACAACTTAAAACTTCTTGTGCCTTTATTGTGTAAATTTTTCACTAAATTGAGGTATTTTAAGCTCAAAGGAAAGAAAATAAATTACCCACATCAAATTATTCAAATTATTCATTATATGATTTCCCACTTTTCTCCGCTGTTTTCTCCCATTTACCCTCTCTTACCCCATCCTTCCATTTTTTTCTTTATCATAAGATAGCAAACTAGCAGATAGATCTCCTGATATAAAGAGTCAATTATCACCTAAAGCCACCGAAGACGTTAAAGGTGCGTTGTTATTTTGCGGCTAGTTCTAATGCCACATACATAAGTTTACCGGCTACCTTACCCCAAAACTCGGGTGAGACAATGCAGAACTCTACCATTCTCCCCGTTTTTCACCCTCTTTTGCCTTTGCTCATCTTTCCTCCTCATTTCACCTCTTCCCCGCACTTCCTTCTCCCGTCTAGAGAGAGGGAGTACCCTCTCCTTTTCACCACTCCACTCTCTTTTCTCTACCTCTCACACCTCTATCTTGCACTTCCCCCTTCTCTACTCTTTACCTCCCCTTCTCATCTTCTGCTCCTCTCTCACCCTCCTATCTCAAATAGATGACCCTTTTTAACGACTATTTAATTTTCCCGACAATTTTGTTGTTACGAGTTTTACGAGTTTTTTAAAATCGTCTACACTAAAGAAAGACTCGTGACGAAAGCTCGTGACAGAAAATTCTTACAAATTTTTCGCCTAACCCCCATCTGCCAAGTCTTTACCGTCCGATAAGGAACTTCGATCCATAAACTTTATCGAAATACAACAAAAATGTTTTTTTTTTTTTCTTAATGGAAACCTGTATGGAAATTCTGAATGAAATTTTATATGAATAGATTTTGTCGCAGCCAATAGTTTGCCAACCGCGAATTTCCAATGTTCAATTTTCAAAATCAAAATCCTTGGGGAGCGCGTCCAAAGTAAGAAATTTCCCTTGAGAATTCCTTGAACGATGAATGTATCAGGCGCAAAGCGAGAAAGTATCATCATCTTAAAAAGTTTTGCAATTAGTTTATTTTGCTAATATGGAGATACTTTTGACGTTAGCTATATATTTATATAATGTATTTAATCAAAATTTTATTGTTTTACTATACAGTGTGTAAAGGATGCTATACGAGAAAATTAAGAAAACATGCCATTTTTAGTCATGATGGTAATTTCTTTTTAACTTCCCGCTACGTATGTAGATACCAAAGAAGTTACTGATATTGCCCCGATTTTCAAAAATCGAGTTATCAGCAGATCTCCACGTTTTGAATACCAAGGAACCTTTTCCGACTATATTTTCACGATCACGTCAGTATGTTTGTATGTATGTAGGTACGTGTGTGTATATGTGTGTGTGTGTGTGTGTGTGTGTGTGTGTGTGTGTGAGTTTGTGTGTGTGTACGTGTGTGTAAAAACATTTTATAACTTGAAAGGGTTGACCGATCTAAAGGTGGTTGATTGCATTCGAGTAGATTCGGCTGATTAGACTTTCTGAAAATTTGAACCAATTCAGTTCAGCAGATTTTGAAAAATTTTGAAAAATCTGTAAACAAATTTTGGCTAAGCAGTATTTTTTAATATAACTTGAAGATCAATGTACCAACAGTACAAAATCTAATCAGCTCTTTTCCGTTTAGGAGTTATCGTTAATGAAAAATTTTGAAAAAAGTGTTTTTTGACAAAATTTCGAGGTTAATAATCAATCGTTTTTCAACTTTGGACAATATTTGACTACTTAAAAACTACATCAAATGCGGTTCCAAAAAATCAAAATCGAATCAAGTTTTCGAAAGTTACAGCTTTTCAAATATTAATATTATGTTGTTTACAGCAAAATTACTTAATATTTTTAAAATAATTTTCTCTCCAAAAAACTACGTCGAATACCGTTTATTGAATTAAACCGTCGATTTATTCGGGATTTATCAATAACGGAGATTTTTGAAAAAAAAGTCGTTTTTATATTACTTTGATATTTTTCAGCCGTTATATTATGTAGTTAAGAAAACATTTTAGAGATTAAAAAATGCATTTTAATGCCATTCGAAAGATCAAAATATCGCTCGTTGTTTTCAAAATGTTCAAAAATGAAATTATTGTCATTTATAACAAAATTTAGATTTTAGAACTCTGAAAAAAAAAATTTACTTAGGTATAGTTTTTTCCCTTTGAGCTTAAAATACCTCAATTTAGTGAAAAACTTCAGGGATAGCCTACAGGGTCAACCGGTTTACAGTTTTTTTTTTGAGGAATGCGAAATTTGCGTTTTAATATTTTTTCGTGCGTGTAGATTGAGTGAAAACCTTCTAAATTAAATTATAAATATGCCAGCTATTTAGTAAAAGCTCTTAAATAATAATCTAAAATTAATCTCCCAATTTGTAAAAAAAACTTAGAAGATATATCTTTAAATGTGTGCTCACTCAATCTTCACAGATGACCGCCCAAATCTATGAATGTAATGAGTACACACATAAAGATTTGTTAAATATTTTTTGTAAAAGTTGGGTTAAGATATATTTTTTTAATTACAGATGTCACGGTTGAGTAAGTACTTAAAATTTTAGAAATAATTTTATATGATCACTCGATCCTCGCACTCAAAAATCAGATATTCTATAAAACAGATGTAGAATGAAATTATACATTTTAAAACCACACAATTGGTTTTGTAAAAAGATATGTAAACATTTGTAAAATACTAAAAAAATCACTAAGGTGGCTGGTTTTTGAATAATTATTATTTATATAGGTATCCAAAGTTAAGGTAAAAAAATCGTTAAAAAGTATTTAAATTTACCTAGACCATTTTTTTTGCTCGGTTATCCAGGTACTTATAATAAAATATAGATTGCCTTCGCATTCAGTTGACCCTAAACTACATTCTGCTTAAACAATTTCCCATCACCATAGCGTACTACCGCGTTACATTAGCAGGGCAACAAGCAGTTTTGTACCAGTATGAGCTCGTCTAGTGTAAGTAGATGTTCATCATCACGAGTTCGACCCATAATCCAGTCCCTGGACTTGACAAGGAGAAGCTACTTTAAAAGGACTGCTTCAATTATTCCTAGGATTTAAATCTATCAGGTGAACGTTTCGTACAAAGGTACTTTGATAAAACCTGATGGTCAGCGAAGAAGCTGACTACGTTTAGCAAGTATAGCATTTGCCTCACAAAGGTACTAGAGCCTGTTATAGAAGATGAAGCTGACAAGTATTGATTAAGTTCTACTTAGAGATCGATGCATCACAGACATGCACAATAGTTAATTGAGACTCAATCAACATAACATGTCGCTTACACTCCATCGCGTAAATTGACATCAGAATAATACTTTCCACGTATTACGAAAGCTTTCTTCGTTAAATGCGAAAACATTTTTCAGGAAAGTGTATCGGTGACTAGAGTACACAGTCCATTTTGTTGATCATTGAGCCAATTTATAAGGACACGGATACACAAGTTACATTTACGCTGCCTGTATTCGCTAAAATGTTTTTCATCGAAATAAATTAGGAAATATAACGTTCGTGTATTTTCTATATTTTAACGAGTATTTCTTGGACTAGTTATGAACATAGGAAACAAGGATTAATTGGCACAGTAAAGAAAAGAATCCTCCTCCTCCTCCTTTGAATAATAGGCCAACTGCCGTTCTGCCAGGCAGGTCGTAAAATGCGACCGATTGACTATGCGAGTCACTACGAATGTAGCTACTAGGTGGTAGGGTTCTACAATGTCTCGCCCTGGTCTGGTACCACCGCCTTGCCTATTCCTGCCGCAATAGCGTCAGTGCTAGTCACTGTCACGTTCTGGTTTGGAGGGTAGCAGGTAAACTTATGCATGTGGCATAAGACCTCGCCACAAGATAGCAACGCACCATTAACATCTTTGGTGTCTATAGGCAATGGCTGACTCTTTCCATTCCAACCCATCTGCTTATTTGCTATCTTTTGATATATTATGTGGTTTAAGAAATTATAATATACTGATGGTCGCTAATAGGCGGAATATTGACGTAAATGAGGATACCACAAGCAGACCATGGCTTAAAAATGTAAATCTTATGCTAAATATTATCGCGGCAGGAGTGGATAAGATAACTTTCCGATACCTAGTCAAAATATAAGTGAGTCTTGTATCACACGTCTTTAAACGTGAAATAAAGGTAAGCATTTAAGAAAACAAAAGCAGATTTTTATGTGGATATATTTATATACTTATATATTACTTTCTTTCTACTTCCGCATTGTAATAAATCTTTTTCCTTTTTTCCTTTTAGCTCGCGTAGTTTTTGCACCTGCCGCCGACTATATTTAACGCAACCGTTTTTTATTTTTTTTTATTTTTACACAGATAACAACACAGATTTTTCTTTAGTGCAAACTTTCTACACATTCTTATAAGATATTAGGATTTTAAATCCTGTGATATAAAACCATTCTAATCATCTTTACAATCCTTTTATTTTCTTTCTAATCCAATTAATAAAATCCTAAGTATGCAAATTTAATACGTAAAAGAGTCATTACAAAACAACGTTTTTTTTACATGTTAGGATTATAAATTTACAGATGGTTTTCTTGACGGTAAGAGATAAATATGATTAGCATTTTATATTTTGCTCCTGATATTTGATTTCATATTACAGAGACTTATAAAGCCACTAGAAAGACTTTAAGGAGGAAAATTACGACAATCACGAGGTCTTAGAGATCCACGCACCATAAAAGTATTATATAGCACGCATGCACGAGGGAAATTTGAGTATAATAATGCAGTAGTCTAGTTACAATACGAAAGTACTTAAAAGGAACTATTTAATGCTGCTTTTAACAAAAAAATACTATTCACGTGTCTACTCTTCGATGTATTTTTTTTGGGTTTGTCAGGTTTTAACGCGCAATTTTTACGAAGAAACCAAATTAATTTTTCTTCTGCGCGTGACATGGCAAAATTGTCAGAGAATTTCAGTTTACCAGTAATCCTGGAGCGTTTACTTTTAATTTGCCTAATAAAGGTAATAACGTGCGTATAACTTGCCTGTTCACTTTGCCTTTAGCTAGGACAAACATTGAACGTGATTATGAAAACATTGAAGTGCGTCAGTTTCTCGTGTTTTACGAATGATCAACGAAATAGCTTGCTCAATTGAAAGTGAAATGAATATTTTTCCTCCACGTCAAATCTGAAAAAATGTGTCACCAGACACGTTAAACAGTTATCACAACAAAATAACAAACAAACCACCAAACGAACAAACAAACACACAAGCAATAAGTAAATATTATGTTAACAGGCTTGTACTCAACATGAATCGGGCATAATTATTCTGGTATAAAATAATTAGTTATGATTTAATGATTAATAATGATTATCTCCATGATAACAAAAACTAAATTATTTATTATAACAAAATTTCAGCAAAAATTCATTCAGCTATGTCAGCTATCGGCCCACAGCACTGTTGTCGTTTTTAGTGTTAAAAGTTAAAACAAAACAAGATTGACTTCATTTAAATATTTTTATAGTTATAGGTATTTTAATACAATGACGAATAAGTTTACACAACTTTAAAAACTTAACAAAGACAAATTTTTGACACGACATGATTTAAACCTGCAACCTTGCCTCTGGCTGTCACGCTGTCACCAACTAATCCACATGTCACTTGATTCATTATGGCGAAATTATTCTTTGATTTATGATCAATTTTGTTGATTGTACTGATCGCAACGACAAAAATATAAATTCATTGGACTTATGCACCTTTGCTGCGCACACTGTGCTGAGCATGTCATTGCAATTGCCCCGGTTCTTTCCATGACATTGAAATTGCGATCTTAACTACAATCCTGGATAGTCTTCAATAGACCCTTGAAAATAAATGCAAACCAGCGTTTTATTCGGAAATTAAAAAAGTATCTTCACGCCCATATCCCCGAAGGGGTAGGCAGAGTTACAACAACAAGTGCACCCACGATTAGTCGAAGATACTTGGTTCCACAAATGTAATAGGTAGCAAGCCTATTGCCAACCGGGCACTTTCCAATCCCAGGCAACTTTTTGTTTCTCAGAAAACTGAAAAAATACTTTTTTTTAATGTGCCCGACCTGGGAATCGAACCCGGGACCTCGGGTGGTCAACGCCAACACTGGATCACTAGACCACAGAGGCGACTGTTCGGAAATTATTATCAATTAAAGGGAGCCATTATTATAAAACCACAAAACCTAAGATCCCAATGAAGTTCAAAAGTTAATAATTCGCAGTTTAGCATAATTACTGACTTGCAAGCTACCTATTAATATTCACGAGCAAAACAAAAGTGATGAAAGTTGGCAAAGAATGTTAAATTATTTAATGCGGTTGTGCTGTTAATAACGACCTTATTTAATAATATAATGGTTTTCTTTTGAAGTAACCTTGTAAATTAACTCGCCTTCTTGCTTAGTTGGCCTTATTTCCTTAAACTCCCACGTAAATTCGCACAATAGTTATAACAGCTTTTTTCACTTTAAGATTTTTTTGTGTAGTAATAAAAATATGTGGCGTAATATTCGCAGATGAATCCGGTTCATAGTATTGAAGTGAAAGAGAAAGAGATGTTAGGCTTGAAAGAAAGTTGACACCGACGCGATGAGAAAGGGCTTGTTCCGTTGGTTCGAACATGCAGAAAGAATGGTAGATGAAAGGTTAACAACACAACAACAATGCGAATGTGGAAGAATAAAGTACCGGGGAAGTACAAGTCTGACGTACATTGATCAGATTTATAGAGTACTGTCCTAAGGTTGTGTCAAGAGTCTTCGTAACCGGCGTGTTTGTATAGTGTAGAGGAAGCGGACACGTCTCCAAGGACCGTGATGTATGCACTCGGTTCTCTCTGTCTACCCCGTAAGAGATCTGACGTGAAGATATGTATGTATATATGTAGGATTTTTTTGTAACTTATATTGTTGCATAAATTTTAAGAAACTTTTAAATATAGTAAAAATTTCGACATACCGAATGCCCAATTTAATCTATAGACCAAACAGCGCTCTTCGAATAATGCTACGTGTCGTTGATTTAATTCACATTTCAAATATTGATAAAAACTTAAGTATTTCCAACTGTACCTATATTTGCTTGGGCCAAGTATGACCCAGTAGCAGACAATTTAAAATAATATTAAAAATAAAAACAACACTAAGGACACGAAATAATTCTGAAACATAATTTTCTTAGAAAATTAAAAGAAATAAAAAATAAACGGACATTTTCTATGTACAGATAAATAAATGTATATTTTAGTACTGACCCCATCATGGAGAAAGTCTAAAAAATGTGTAAATCGATTAACCCTGTAGGCTATCCCTGAAATTTTCCGCTAATGTATGAAATGTATGAGATTAATGGAAATGGAATATACGAAAAAAATGAATTGAAATGATTTTTTTATATATCATAAGATAGCAAACAACCAAATGGGTCTTCTGATGGAAAGAGTCATCCATCGCCTATAGACCCAAAGATGTTAATGGTGCGTTGCTATCTTGTGGCGAGATCTAATGTCACATGCATAAGTTTACCGGCTACCTTAACCTCCAAACCGGAACACTAACACTGACACTATTACTGAAGTGAATGAGGTGAACTAAGTGAACGAAGCGAACGAAGTGAACGAAGTAATAATAAAATAATAATAATATATTTATTTATTTCTCTCACAGTCATTGGGTACAATAAGTTTTATTTTACTAGTATTATAGACGAAAACAACGAATTGTGAGAGACTGGTATCTGCACTAGGATACACTGTGATGACAGATACCCAGACCCTCACCTCAAGATGGAGTCATAAAACAAGAAGACCAGGCAGTGAAATGCGCTTTCGGAACTCACTTCAAATATTTTCGGAATACATAATCAAGTGAACACGTGTATACAGTATATCAATGAAAAAGGGTGTGAGTGCAACTTACAGACACACTGAGAAATTTGTTAATGTGAGTTCATGTATTACATACACATATACATGTATTACATACATATATTCATACATACATACACATACGTATATACTCTTACAATACATAATATATAAATTACATTCCACACATCATAAATGTAACAAAGTATATTAAGGCGATATAATTGTGTAAGATGGTACCAGAGATATGTTCATATTATTTTAACACTTTTATCAATTCTTCTGTTTCATCTGAAGATAAATTGAGGAGCCAAGGGGAAACGGGACACGAGAAGTGAATGAAGTGGATGAAGTGGACGAGGTGAATGAGGTGGAAGAAATGACAGAAGTGGAAGAAGTGAATGAAGTGGAAGAAGTGAATGAGGTGAATGCAGTGAATGAAGTAACTAAAGTGAATGGAGTGACTGTAGTGAATGAAATGAATGAAATAGATGTGAATGATATGTATGAAATGAATGGTTTGAATGGAATGAATAAAATGAATGAGTAACGTTCGGAACAGAACGGAAATACGGAACGAAACGTAGCGAAATGGATATTAATCTGGTATTAAGCCGATATTAAACGGGTATTAAACCGATACTACACCGACATTAAACCAGTTTTAAACCGATATTAAACTAGTATTCAACCGGCATGAACCTTGTATTTAACCTGTATTTAACCAATATTTAACTGATATCGTGACCGTGATTACAGACGGTTTAACGGGTCAGACTAGGGAGGAGGTGTATTAATTGACGTCTGCTGCGACTTAATTGTTACTCCCGAACCAGAACACAACTCCAGTGCGGAAGATCTGTGGATAACAATTACATTTAAATCTACTAACGCTTTTCGATATAATGTTCATATTTGTGTACTTTACCTGTGTAGTCAAAACCTAGGTTTGTCTTCAAAATTAGATAATTCAACCAGTTTTCTTTGAAAATGAATGAAATTTCTGGAAAGAGTAGACGTTGGAGAACCCAAACTACTTAGTATGCTCACTAAAGTCAGGCTAACAATATGGTGACCTTTTTAAAAATTGTTACATACAAAATAGAAACGTGTACATGTTCAGTTCAGAATAAAATCAACATCCAATAAAATAACATTACACAAAAAGTAATCGAAAAATACTTAACTTTATTTTCCGTTTGTCGTGATTGATTTTGCTTTTTCATTATTTTATTTCTTATTAATGTTTTATTTATTATATTTAACATGTTTGTTGTACTTCCCTGCCCCCATCTATAATCTATATCTATAATAATATTATAAAATTGTAGAGTTTGTTTGTTTGTACGCGTTAATCTTGAAAATTGCAGAACCGATTTCAATAATTCTT
Organism: Apodemia mormo; assembly: GCA_036924255.1. NCBI lineage: Eukaryota > Metazoa > Arthropoda > Insecta > Lepidoptera > Riodinidae > Apodemia > Apodemia mormo. Next base: position 39,673,580 of record JAUPFN010000005.1, on the reverse strand, counting down.
TTTTAGTTGGATAGCTTTTTTATCGAGGAAGGTTATAAGTTATATAGCATCACGCTACGACCAACAGGATCGGAGTATCAGCGAAAAATGTAATCTAAACGGAATTTTTTTTAACTTTCTATAGCTTACTTGGTGTGCGCTGCGCAAAAATCATGTATGATTTTTGCGCAGCGCAGCCCTTTTGTACTATTTTTTGTGCAATAAAGTATTTAAATAAATAAATAAATATGATCGAATTGTCAAATTCAAAATGATCAAATTGAAAAAAAATCCATAAGAGTGTACATCTATCTATTAAGGTTCACATTTTATGATCCTTTTTATGGTAATTAAAATTGTTCTAAAATAATGCATTATTTGCGACATTGTTTTAATAAACATGGTATTAATCTTTTTCTAAATAAATTAGTTATTCATCACAAGTATTTAATTTTGAATGAAATCGCCTTTTGCTTCATTTGATTTCAACCAATAACTTAGGAGATATCACAGTTTTAAGATATAATATTATTATTATCATGCACCGCGCAAGGCGTGGCTGCGTGGAGAGAATGCGGGGTAGCGAGGTCAGAGTGTAGCCTGCTCTGCGAGATAGCATGCCGCGTGTAGTTGAAGTAGAAAACAAAGACTACCAGTAAATATGACAAAGGGCAATATTGGCGGCTAGAAATAGTAGTGTTGACGAAATTAATGAAATAATACTAAGTAATCTACCAGAAGATAGCGTAAACTATACACCGATTGACACCCCAGTAGTATTCCCAACCCAATCCAACGTTCCTTTATTACTCATATTCGCGCGCCATCTTTTACTATAGTTTCAGTCTTACTGATCATAGTGGGATGACTATATAATGCACTTAACAGTTAGCATCTCTATAAACGGGGTCTTATCAAAATGTATGAATCAGGCAGGGGTGTGTAGAAACTCGGAATCAAAGCTTTGGATCTTCACCCAATTAAAATGAAACTACACGTGAAGTATACAATCGATTCAGCAGTTTTCAAGATGAGACCGTACAAGCAAATAAACAAGCAAACTCTACAACTTTATACCTAATAAATATCTACGGCAAGTGTATAACAAAGCCGATTATATAGACTATTATAATAAAGAATGGCACGGGCACATGAGTAATGAAGGAACGCTGGGTAACACTACCGAGTTACACTACCATCATGACTTTTATATGGTGGAGTTAAACCGCTAACTCTCTGGGACGCCATAACAACGTCGCTGGCTACCGTATCCAAACAGTTTATATTGATATATATATCACGGCTAACTCACTTGGCGACGTAGCAAATTCGTAAAATTCAATACAAAGTGTTTGGATATATGGCCGGCTTCTGTCTTTGTTGTCTATAGTCAATGATTGACTTTTTCTATCGGGAGTGCCATCTACTTGTATGATATGATATTAAAAATTATCGGGTTTCAAATTAAAAGCCAGAATAATCAGCAAACTGGCCCATATAGTAGTCGGATCACAATACACCATTAATATCTTCTATATATACATTTGTGATATCTTTGACCTTAAGGAAAGCTATCTTTGTATTTGATATCCTAAGTTTGATTTCAAACAGATTTTTATAAAGTTTTACGGGTTTTATAAAAGTTACAGGTTTTTATAAAATTATAAAGGAATTGCTCTAATATTCTAAAAACTTGATATCTTCATTGCACTATATTTGTTTTACTGCCAAATCAGCAGTAAAATTAAATACATAAATAATAATATTCACGGGACAAATTACACTTACTGATCTAACCCCAAAGTGAGCAACTTATTTGCTTGTGTTATGGGTGTTAGTCAACGATACTGATACATAGAAATACATATATAAATACTTTTACATACATAATAAACACCCAAACCCCGAAATACAAACATTTATGCTCATCACACAAATGCTTGTCCCCGTCGGAGATCGAACCCGAGCCCCATCGATTACGTAGTCAGGGTCGCTAACCACTCGACCAACGGGGCGGTCAAATTGTAACCAATATTAGAATCTTATCCTTGGCAACCAGCCAAAATCTATAACACGTTTCAATTCCATGCCTCCAAATTCGTCAGTTTTGTTTCCAGCGTCAACGGTCATAACCAATACAAAATGCTTTCGGTTTTGAGGATAAGCCACATGGCCGCAATTTTCAGCTATATCCCAAAAAGGAAGTGGTTCTCAATTTGGTTGAATTTTTTTACTCAGCCATTTAATATTCAATTTTAAAAATATTCTATTTGTTTGAGAAAATATACCTGCTTCACGTTCAGCGCCATATAAGTTTGGTGAATAAATTTTACGGTTTTAGAGATACGGAAAGGCGCAAAGTCAGTTGTTGCAATTTTATTTTGTGTTTGTATCTTCACGCCCGTATCCCCGAGGAGGTAGATAGAGGTACAACATGTGCACCCACGATTATCCGTAAATACTTAAAAGTCCCACAACGTGATAGGTGCCAATCAGGCATTTTTCCAATCCCGGGCAACGTTGTTTTTATAAGAAAACTAAAAAAATATTTTTTTTCCCGACTCGGGAATTGAACCTGGGACCTCGTGTGGTCCTGGGACACTAGATTACAAGACCACAGAAGCGATAAATTCAATTTTATTCAAATTCAATTAAAAACAAATTCATTCTAAATCAAAAAATTAAATTTAAAGAAATATAAAATTCAAATTACGTAAAACGAAACTTATTCTTAAATGCACGCACCTCATGAACTAATGGAATTCAGTTCATTGTTTTTACGAAAATATAATTTTTCTTTTTTAATTAGATCTTTTTTTAGAAATAATAACTTCCACGCGTACCCGTACCAATGCCACTAAAAAGAAAAAAAAAATTTTGAGGAGTTTTACGGACACTCAGTTCACTCTGAGTTCCTTTCGTTATATATTTTCTTTGTATATCATAAAATAGCGAATAAGCCCATTGCCCTTGTCCTGATGGAAAGATACGATTATCATCTATAGACACCAAACATGTTAGTTAATAGTGCATTGATATCCTTGTGGTAGGGTCTTAATATCACCTGCACAATCGTTTGCCTTTTACAAACTGCCTGGCAGGACTGGCAGACTAGACCAGATTCAGATATTTAAGAAATATCATGTTTTATCTTTAAATAAGAAGTTCGAAGCACTGTTCGTTCCTGTTAAAAAAGTTGACAAGTTCATAATTCGCTTGCCTTTATCAAGCCGCTTGGCGAGAAGAATACGACACTAAATATATCTACACAAATAAAATATAAAATTGGAGTGTCTGTAATATTAAAATGACCACTGTTTACTCAATACATATGGATGTACACACGGTACATATACCAAAACAATACTTTTCACCATTTTTGTATGCCTGTCTCTTTGTTTGTTCCGGCTAGACTGAAAAGGCTAGACTGATTTTGACGAGAATTTCAATGGCAAATAGCTATTTGTAATAATGAATAACTTAGAATAACTTTATTTTAGAAGCTGTCCCATGCGGGCAAAGTTGCGGGCACAGCTAGTTATTTAAATAAAATAAAAGATGAAAAGAAAACAAAAACTAGCAAAATTAGAATCGTTAATACAAACAAATTTATGAATAACATAGCCTCTATGTCTGTGACGTAATCAACATGATAATTAATCTCCTCAGTGACAAAGCTTATTATGAAAGCAAATTTACCGTCGGCCTCTAAAATATTTTAATAAACTATTCTACTGAGCTTTTACAAAACTATTTCTAGAAACTTTAGCTTCTTAACGACATCCAGGAGCCAGTTCTAATAAAACTTTTGAATTTATATCTCAAGTACTTTCTCTTCGTATTTTGTTGTTTTAAACTCCATTGGAACGGGAAGTTTAATTGTTTTTGTATATTTGTATGACAGGTAAATTCATGCTTGCGTCTATCAGATCATTGTCTATTATATTATGCAGTAAAATCATGCCATTATATCTCAAAATAGCTAATTGAAAAACTCGATGGTGAGCTGATGAGTTGATGATTCCAGTCTAATGCCATGTTGTATATTTCCAGATCTTCAGTGAGTTTATTATATTTCTTACAGTGTCTTTTGCTTTAAAAGGTATTGCAGAGATTGTGTGTCCGTAGGTTTTATATTAAATCGATTTTTTGACTAATTCAAGTTACGTATCATTTTTGTAACAAAAAAATGAAACGATTTCTGTTGCAAGCTAACTCTTATGCAAATATAAATCGTGTAGCTCTTCAGCTGGTGTTAATGATTGACTTTTTTACTATCGAAACCATCCTATTTCCAATCATATATGACTGGTATGAAAAATTATAGTATACTTCAAGTAAAGATAAATTAAAACACAAATCACATATTCTCTTATTTACGTGCTTGAGAAAATGAGCAGAAGGGGTTTATACTTCTACGAGATCTATAAAGTCTAACAATTTAGTAACACTAACATTACTCTAGTTTTGTGGAAGATTATAGCTTGTTAGTGAAGTTCGTATTGAGGTAAATATTGCTATTTTTTCTCTTCGTATTTACCCGTAAAAAGAGGATTCATCAATTTCTTCAGTAACTATATTTTGAACTAGTTGTTTGGTATTTGGAATTATAGTTTTGTCCGCAACTCTTAGTTTTCAGTAAATAAAGCCAATCGTTATTTCAAACGGAGTTTACTTAACCCGCCATTATTGACGTCATCTTGACTTACGACATTGGTGACCCTGCCTCACAGATCAGAGTTTTAAACGTAAGATTTTTATTACCATTTACTTTTAGTTTTGTTTAGTACTAACTGTGTAAATATATAAATATATTTATATCAACAAAAAACAACATGCAGTTAATTTTAGGTTGTTTATTACTTATTAAAAAATGTATTTACGATACTAAAAATATACCTAAATTTTGTGTAAATTTTTGTGAATATTTGTTACAAAAAATTTAAATTGGCAAAAATGTTTAACTTTTTTAACTAAAATCAGCATTGCTGATCTTAAGACATTGCAAAGTCATAGAAATGATGAGTTAATACTAATTTGCGATGGGACTTATATTAATTACATATATAAAAATTCGAACTTTTTATGTCAAAGACTTTTGTACTTTTGTACGTGACTTGTACATTACATACAAGTTCTAGATAAAGCTGAAACCTTTACTAATTTGTGCAGTAATGGGTGTATAGTCTTAAATTTGATATTTCTATTTTTACATTCATTTTTATGATCTCCGGGCCATTTTTTGTATTGCTTAGCTTTCGTTGGTATTGTTTGGTACGTTGATTAATTCACACAAAGTTTTGAGCATATGTATGAGCTACTTCACTCGCTATGCTATCTTCTCAAATCTCAAATACGTCTAAGCTAGTCTCAGTGGTATTAATTTTTATTTGTCTGTGAAATCTTTTGTGTTTATTCCCCTGAAGCATCGGTGATTTATTTTTGTGGTACTATCGGAACCAATAAGTTGTTTGACACTACCATTAAATCTAAATATATATTGGTGTTTTACGGTTTTATATTTTTAGAACTCCTAATTTTTTAAATGGGTGTTTATGGGATTGTATACCAAATTTTAAAAACAAGCAATATAACTATAACATAGCTCAGTTTAACTTAAAATATATTTGTAAAAAAATGAAAGGAAAGAGCAAGATGGACAGTACGATAAAATCGATGCGATATTGGATATCAATCCAAGGATGGAAAAGGAAAGATCGTCCCATGCCAGACATCGAGGCCAATGTCCGTTTGAAATGCATTAAATTTTATACATCTATATTACGAATATAACAAGAAATCGATGCTGTACTATAGCAGAATTTGGCATATTTTAATATCTAACCCATGGATCCAATAATTGTCTAATCGGATCTCATAATCGATGGAGTGAATTCGGAATTAAGCACAGACAATTATATTTCTGAGCCAGATGTTTTTTGAATATATTGCAATATATACACAATATATATTATCTATACATAAGTACCATTGACTAATACCAATATAACCCCGTGCTGTTGCGAGCTCCGTTTGAAGAATACACCATCTTTTCACCACTCTGCCTGACAGGTGGTAAAAAGCGAAAAATTTACGTGTCTTCTGTTTATTATAAGATAGAAAACAAGCAGATGGGTCTCCTGATGGAAAGAGTCAACCATCGCCTATAGACACCAAAGGTGTTAATGGTGCGTTGCTATCTTGTGTCTCTACCATAGTATACAAAAATGTACATTTGTTTGATGTGTTAAGGGCAGAAATACACATGCTACGTAGTAGCATGAAAGCATGCTGATTTCGAGCAAATGCTACTTAGTAGCATATAATAAGTAGCACGTGTATTGGAAAAGAGCATGCTTGTGAATAAGCACGCTACTTAATCGCAAGCCGGTCTATGTTTCGTGCTAATTAACACGGTGTAAGGTGCGGGGGCGAAGGGGGTGGATGCGAAGCAAGTCTGAACGTTTTCTATGCTACTTAGTTTACTTACTAGCACTAGTAGTAATTTATGGATGTTTGCGTGTAGGTATTTTACAATGGCTCAATAGGGCAATGAAAAAACTTTAAGTTCTACATTTGTTTACCAAAATTGTGAATGTTTGTGGAACGTACGTGCGCCACAATATAAAAACAAAATCTCAAGAGAAAACGCGAACCGTAGCATCACACTAAGTGTAACTGTTTCATATACGTAAATTAAATGGTTCAATTATTTTTCAAAAGATTATCAAATTATGCTGGTTCCAATCGCAAATGGTTCTTGAAACCACCAATATCTTCCTGCCATATTTTATTTACCACTAAAGTTGGTACCATTAGACACCAAAGATGTTGTTAATAGTGCGTTTCTCTCTTGTGGTGAGGTCTAATGCCACATGCATATGTTTACCAGCTACTTTATCCACTAAACCGGAACATGACAGTGACAACCACTGACGCTATTGCGGCAGAAATAGGTAAGGCGGTGGCATCATGTCCGGGCAAGGCAAAGCAGAACTTTACCACCTAGTAGCCACGATGGTAGTGACTCGCATAGGCAATCGATTGCCTTTTACGGCCTGCCTGGTCTAACGACAACTCTTCAAAGGACTCTCTACAAACGAATTCTTCAAAGGAGCCCAGACAAACACGGGAGATTTTCTTCGTCTATTGTTCCTTTTCATTAAAAGTTTGTTTATTAAATGTGTTAGAAGTGATAATATCCCTGAATTTAATTATTTCCGCATAGAAACGTCCATTTTGAATTCTCTAATTAGCACGTGTATTTCGCATGAGCTAAAAAGAAGTATGTTCCTAAGAAGTATGCTTCTGACTCTGAGGTCTGCGCTTTCATGAGCAAATGTACATACTTGCAGAGAATGCTATAAATGAGCGTACTATCTAGATGCAAACAAGCGTGCTTTTTTAGTAGCATGTGTATTCTAGGTTTAAGGTTCAAATGAAAACAAATTTGTGTCAAAGTCTTCCTTCGTATCGGTAAATATTAAATTCTGATCATTTAAAACTTTTTTATCGACGTTATAATTTTGCCTAACTAAAGTATCATTTGCTTATATTAAAAGACAACCTTAAATTATTTTACGTGAAATTTATTTAGAAAAGTATAATATATTACTTAAATTCATTTTAAAAGTATTCAAATAGACCCGCGAAACAAGCGGACTTTAATTCTTATATGCGTCCCAAATTTTAAAGTATTATAAATTTTAAAAACAAATACAACTGAAACTGGAACACAAAATATCAAATGAAACAAACAACGTGATGCCCAGCAATTCTAAGTATGAACTTTGTCTCCCTGATGTGAAATAAAACAAAAAGCCTGTTTTCCTTTAACAAATGTTGGAGCAAATCGTCAGCTCGAACAATGAATTCCTAATTTGTGTTCATTATCGCTCATTGTTGGTGATTCTGAATAATCCTCAAGGGTAATACCGGAACTGTGACAATAAAATGCGAATAATCTTGGGGAAGGACACTTTAGCGTCAATATTATTGTTAAAATTAAAGTTATAAAACAATGTACATCATTGTTTTCAGGACAGACAGAATTTTTTTTTTCGGAATGGCTCACCTCCACCCTAAAGGTGTCTCCTGCGAGACCGAACCTCGGCTTAGTGTGGGGTCGTGATTTGCGAGAGGGCTAGTGGCGTTGTTTTGTCCGTCCGCCGAACCTTGCCCTTGGGCTTGGTTCGCCGAAGGGTGAAACAGGGGTCCTCGTCGCCGCCGGTGGCGACGGTGTCGCGAATGTGTGTGTAGTGTTATCGTGTAAACCGTTGGCCGGAGTTATCGGGTCATTGGGATCGGTAAGAACATGACGGGGCCTACGTAATTTGGGATCGTGATTAGGGTCTGCGATGTAGTCAGCCGCGGCTACCACCAGTGGGTTCGGATGCAAGATGGCACGATCGAAGTATCTTTTAGAGATTTCTTTGAAATGCTTTGCTAAGCTCGGCAATTCAAGATCGCTATGGAGGTCTACGTTGCACATATACCACAGTGCTCCCGTGGCAATACGCAGGAATTTATTTTGTACCACTTGCAACGGATGCAAGTCCGTACGGGGGAGATGGGCAAACGCTACGCAAGCGTATGAAAGGATGGGGCGTACGCACGACTTGTAAAGTGTCACCTTGTGTTTAAGTAACATTTTACTGTGTTTATTGATAAGGTTATATAACCGACCTACAACGAACTTAGCCTTAACTTTCATTCTTTGTATGTGCGGTTTAAATGATATTTTACTGTCCAACGTTACCCCGAGGTACTTGACTTTCCTTTCCCACGGGATGACGTTTCCGAACAGGGTAATGTTGCCTAGCTTTCGCAGACCGCGCCTTTGCTGTCGCGGGTGTCTACCGCGGCGAAAATACACGGCTGCACTTTTTGTGGGGTTTATTTTGATACGCCATTTTCTGAACCAATCGCCAAGGGCGTTGGCCGCAGCCTGCAGCCGCTTGGTGATTGTTACCGTGTAGAGGGCGATGTCGTCGGCGAACAACACGAGCTCGACGTGCGGCTCGCGTGGTACGTCACACGTGTAAAGGGAGAATAATACGGGTGACAGTATGGAGCCCTGCGGGACACCTGCTGTGATCGACCTATGGGTGGAGAGGGCTCCCTCCACGCGGACTTGGAATCGACGGTTGGTGAGGTACTCTCGTATGATGAGTACGAGTCTGTCGGGCACGCCGATTTGGTATAGCTTGTATATTAAACCATTGTGCCAGACTTTGTCGAACTCCTTTGCGACGTCAAAGAATATGGCGCTTGTGGAAATTTGCAGCCCCGGGGCTGCGTTTTACCCGTTTAGGATATATTCAGTGAGACGGTGCACTTGATGAGTGCAAGAGTGAGCTGCTCGGAACCCGAACTGCTCATTTATTAAGAGGCCTTTCTCGTGAACAAATGTCTTAAGGCGAGCGAGAATGATTTTTTCATAGATTTTGCCTAACGGATTTATTAGGCTAATGGGGCGGTAACTACTGACTTTATTGCGGGGTTTATCCGGTTTGTGAATTCCTATGACGGTGGCTTCTTTCCACTCGTCTGGAAACGCGCAGCCAGCTAGTAGTGCATTGAAGATGCACACTAGTAGGCATATTAGGGAGGGGGGAGGTATTTAACTACCTTTAATTATGTCGCCTACTTCTTCAGGGTCGGTGGGTAAAAGCGGGTCACCCTCCGGTGGTAGCGCTGCCCTACGCTCTACTTCACTATCCACAAAATGGACGTGGTCTAGGTCCGTAGGCTAGTTTGATGGGGAACATTGTGTTTGGATACTGTCGGCCAGGCATTCGGCTTTGTCTGCATCATCAAAAGCGGGCGTTTGATTAGGTCGAATGAGTGGAGGCATCTCTACTGTTGGTTCGTTTTTAAAGGCCCTCGCCAACGGCCAGTAGGCCGTGTGCGATGGTGAGACCTTACTTAAAAAACTGTCCCACCGTTCGTTACGATACTCGGCGATGCGCCGCTTTACTTCTCTTTGTAAGGCTTGTAGCGGACGGCGATTTTCATCGGTCATGTATCGGTCGTAGAGCCGTGTAGCGGCATTTTTGCGTCTCAGTAGGTCTCGTAGCTCTTCCGGTAGTTTCTATCTGCCCCGAAAGACGTCCGGTATTTCCCGCGAGGAGCTACCGACTACCGATTCTATATGGCTAGTGAGTAACTTAATGGCGGATTTGGCTTCCTCTACCGTACTAATGTTGACAGGAATTTGGTCGAGGTGCTCTGATTGTATCGATTGAAAATTCTCATCGAGTTTTTTCCAATCGATTATCTTTTTGCGTACGGCGTCCACTTGGTAGGGGGATCCTAGTTTAAAAACTACCGGTCGGTGGTCCGAGTCGAGTTCGTGTAACACTGATACTGAACGCAGTTGTAAATCTACGTTCCTCATCAGCGCTATATCGAGTACGCTCGGTCTGTGTGTCACGTCGTTTGGCGGGTATCTAGTGGGTTCTGACGGGCCTACTGCTACGAAGTTGTTACTCTTTTACCGGGACAGACACAAAACAAACATACAATATTCTTAATAGTTAGACATAACTGTCGCCCGTCAACTCCAAAAATGTTAAGAATGCTATCACATACTACAATCTGTGTAGGAGAAATGTAACTACATACATACATACATACAGGATCCCTTACGGAGTAAGCAGAGAGAACCGAGTGCCATATATATCACGATCCTTGCAGGCTTGCCTCGCTTCCTCCACATTCATCACTCTATACACACACGCTGGTTGCGAAGACTCTTGACACCACCTTCGGATAGTACTCGATCTATCTGATCATGGTATGCCAGTCTTGATCTTCCCCGGTACCTACATTCTTAAAAAACTGAACAAAGGCAAAGGGTGTAGCAGGATAAGTATGATGATTTGGCCCCCAAAGACAACTCAAGTCCAAACTTATAATATAGCATGGCCTCGATGTACGTATGCAATTTATAAGAATTTTTCTGCCGTATTCCGCTTTATTCTAGAGATATGGGTGCATGTATGATTATCCTTCAAACAGCCATATCTCAAGAACTAATTAAGCTAAATATAAAAGACCAACGTGAGGTTGTAGGTAACGTTAAAGAGTATATTCTATATTTTTTTCAGATTATTTAAATAACTACGCGCATTTATAAATATTAAATAAATATTTTATCTTTCATTTTTTTAGTGTTATTGGTGACTTACAATCACCGAAAAATTATATGTTGTAGTACTTGATAAGCCCTACTTACTCATGAAAATTATATTGAAAAAAAGTTGGTGCAACATTTCGAAAAAAATAAAATTCGACATGCACCTGTGTTTGCCATAGAGGAATTTTGGAAGAAACGTTAGCTAATGCTATTCAAAAATATTTTGTAGTCTCGATATTAATCATTTACAGTTGAAATTAGTTCAATAATTCATAAATTGAATATATATATTCATGTTCTATATATTTTCTTAGTTATAATGTAGGACAAAGGTACATATAAGTATTGTATAATAATTTAAATTACTGCCATAGGAAATAACTCAAGTATTCAAGAGAGGAATCAAGTTCAAAGTGCTAAGTGTGAGTTTTTCTTTTCGCATTCGATCGTGAGCGCGTGTGGAGTTTACTAGAAAGTATGTGATTTGTATAGCGCCACCTAGTGGTAAACGTGAGAAACCAGTTTACCACTAGGTGGCGCTGTACAAATCACATACAAATTCCTAGTAAACTCGAAACGCGCTCACGATAGAATGCGAAAAGAAAAACTCACACTTAGCACTCTGACTTGTCATCACGTTGCTCGCTATTTCACAAATTGACGTACTCAAAACTAATTTCTTTAAATTATTATACAATACTTATATGTACCTTTTTCCTACATTATAACTAAGAATATATATAGAACATGAATATATATAAATATATTTAATTTATGAATTATTGAACTAATTTCAACCGTAAATGATTAATATCGAGACTAAAAAATATTTTTGAATAGCATTAACTAACGTTTCTTCCAAAATTCCTCCATGGCAAACACAGGTGCATGTCGAATTTTATTTTTTTCGAAATGTTGCACCAACTTTTTTTCAATATAATTTTCATGAGTAAGTAGGGCTTGTCAAGTACTACAACATATAATTTTTCGGTGATTGTAAGTCACCAATAACACTAAAAAAATGAAAGATAAAATATTTATTTAATATTTATAAATGCGCGTAGTTATTTAAATAATCTGAAAAAAATATAGAATATACTCTTTAACATTACCTACAACCTCACGTTAGTCTTTTGTATTTATCTTAATTAGTTTTTGAGATATGGCTGTTTGAAGGATAATCATACATGCACCCATATCTCTAGATTAAAGCGGAATACGGCAGAAAAATTCTTATAAATGGCATACGTACATCGAGGCCATGCTATATTATAAGTTTGGACATGAGTTGTCATTGGGGGCCAAATCATCATACTTATCCTGCTACACCCTTTGGACATGTTTGAATTTGAACCAGCGACCTTGCATTAAAACAAGCTGACGCTCTAACCATTGAGCTACGTGTCAGTGTTTAAACTTGGTGATATTTTTCTTTGCTTTGTGATCGATTTCGTCGATTTCACTTATCGCTAAATATACGCACGCGTATAATATACTAAATAAAAGATTTCATCGTTGAAGATATAAAATATAAAAAAAGTATCTTCACGCCCGTATCACCGAAGGGGTTGGCAGAGGTACAACAAGTGCACCCACGATTAGCCGAAGATACTTGGTCCCACAAATGTGATAGGTGGCAAGCCTATCGCCAACCGGGCACTTTCCAATCCCGGGCAACTTTGTGTTTCTCAGAAAACTGAAAAAACACTTTTTTTTGTGCCCGACCCAGGAATCGAACCCGGGACCTCGTGTGATCAACGCTAATGCTGGACCGCTAGACCACAGAGGCGATAATAATATAGTTTTAAAATATTGTTTAATACTGCCATGTTTTAACCTATTTTTTTTAATATAATCTATATTAATATTATAAATCGAAAGTTTGGATGTTTGTATGGATGGAGGGATGGCTGTTACTCAGTCACACCAAAACTACTAAATGGATTTGGATGAAATTTGGAACACAGATAGATGATGAACTGGAATAGTTTATAGGCTACTATTTATCCCAGAAAAATGAGTTGTTTTCGTGGGATTCATCAAAACTTTTATAATGCAGCGGCCTGCGCGCTTTAGCTAGATATTTTATAAATATATTATTAGACTGTACTCATGAATTATTTACTAACAATGTATTTTTCTGTAATGTTTGAAACTACGTTACTAATTGTTGAACAATGGGTTTCGTTCAAAAATATAGTTGAGGCTCGAATGTTTATTGAAATTCTGTTAACAGCCTGCAATCCGGTGACAGTATATTTAATCTCGTAACTCCAATGAGTATGTAAAACCATTCACAATTATCGAAAATTCGGTCACGAGAAAACCAGCAAAAGTAATTACAAATTTGGTAAAACCAACATGCAACCATTTTATATATCAATAGATACGTAGCAAAAAAGCAGACGGCATTCCTGACGGAATGAAAGAATTGTCTATAGTCACCAAAGATATTAATGGTGCTTTGCTATCCGTGTGTCGGGATGGTAATCTACGTTTTATTTTTATAGAAAAAAGAGGGCAAACGAGCAGGAGGCTCACCTGATAGTAAGTGGTTACAGCCGCCCATTGACAGCCATAGCACCATAGGTCAGACAGCTACGTTGCGGGCCTTTTAAGAATAAGTATGCTCTTTTGTTGAAGGTCCCTAAGTCGTTTCCGTTCGTTAACTCTCCCGCCGGTAATTGATTCCACAGAAGAGTAGTGCGTGTTAAAAAGTGCCTTAAGAATTGCACGGTTGTGGATTTTCAGAAATCTAGGTGATGAGGATGGAACTTTGAATTTTGCCGCGATGTCCGATGATAAAATTTAACGGCAGGGATCAATCCGAATAGCTTGTCGGAACACTCTCTATATATACGGTTAAAGATGCTAAGCGAACTTACATCTCTGTGTGAGCCAAGAAATCAAGCCGATTGGAGACAGCCTGGTCGTCAACGATTCGAACCGCTCTATGCTGAATGCGATCAAGAAGAAGAAGCTGATAGCTCCCGCCCAGAGATGAGAACAGTACTCCATGTGAGGGCGAATTTGCTCTTTGTAAAGTTGCAAGCGATGAGCCAGGCAAGAAGTATTGTCTCGCTCTACTGAGCACATCGGACTTTTTGAGGCCAGTTTAGCCTTTCTTTCCAAATGATCACAGAACTGAACGTTGTTCGATATGACAACGCCAAGAATTTCAATATTGGCTTAGGCTGTCGGGAGAATATTCTCGAAACAAGGTGATACAACAAGGGACGACTTTTTAGCGGTGAATGCACACAGCTGTCTTCCTAGGGTTAAATTGGACTAAGTTGAATCGACCCCATTCCGAGACTTTGTCGATCTAAGTCTCAATTTCAGACCTAGCTTGTCCCGGTTCTCGTTAACACGCTCCCGAGAAATACCGCTATGATTGGACTACGAACCATCACCAGTACTGTCATCTGTATAGTAATGAATGTAACTAATCCGCAATATGTCATTGTATGCAGAATAAATAATGTAGGCCATAGCATGCAGCGTTGCCGAACACCAGCATTGTCAAATTTAAAGTCGCAGCACGCATCGTCGACTATAGTAAGAAATCATATGTACCTAAACAAAAATTAAATATTTTTACAAAAAATGTGTATTGTATATCTATTATTATATACAATCATATTCCTGATAGTCTTAAATCATTGCCTATAAATAAATTTCGTAAAAAGTTGTTTGATTTGCTGTTAGATAAAACTTATTATGATATTAAAGAATTTTTAGCCAAAAATATAAGTTTGTTGAATTATCCTTAAAAAATTTCAATGAGAAAAATTTTGTAAATAGTGAAAATTTTGTATAAAAAAAATAATTACTCAAAATATGAAACTTGTAATTATTAAAAAAACTAATAAATTCATATCAAGAACATAAAATAGAGAAAATAAAAAAAATATTGAAAACAAAAAACCCGACTGCATTTAATCTTTAGAAAAGGTTTTTCCTGCCTATTTTCATTGCCTGAAATGAAAGCTAAAAAGAAAGAAACAAGCCCAGTAGTTTAGAATCATGTTAAGTAATAATGAATAACTTCACCACTGAAACAGTTCTATAAATAATCGATGTAGGTACATACATATAAAACAATTCATGAATATTAATTCATCACAGAACGATTAACAGTCGGGGCCCATTCAATTTTTAGCTATCAAATTTTCACAAAGGGACTGTTAATCGTTCTGTGATGAATTAAAATTCATGAATTGTTTTATATGTATGTACCTACATCGACTATAGAACTGTTTCAGTGGTGAAGTTATTCATTATTACTTAACATGATTCTAAACTACTGGGCTTGTTTCTTTCTTTTTAGCTTTCATTTCAGGCAATGAACCTTTTCTAAAGATTAAATGCAGTCGGGTTTTTTGTTTTCAATAATTTTTTTATTTAACACTTTTTAGTTAGGATTCATTAACTTCGACATTTTAAATTGTAAGATGGCAAATTACGCAATCTTGTCATTTCATTCAGAGAGTAAATATCGTAGGGATTAATAAGTAATTTATGGTGGTATAAACTATTTATTATTAGCCCCACTAGAGACCTAACCCGGCTCAAAGCAACGCATGCTTTGAGCCGGGTTAGGTCTCTAGTGGGGTTAGGTTCGATTCTGACTTTCACTCCAGGAACATTGTTTTTAATTGCTTTGTCGTCAAATTCTATATAGGTAAACAGCCTATGGCAATTTCACTCTATTGTCCTTATAACTCTCATTGCTCCCTTTCCATTGTATAATATTATATTCAATTTACCTCTTTTATTTATATTTTGCATTAATCCCCCCGTTGTAAAGGCAGAATAATGAAACACTAATTAAAGTATACGTATAAAGTAGGTACTTGTTATAAGTAGGAAAATGGTTTTAAACAAATTTAAATCGTTATACATAATATGTACCTATATCCTAAACTATTAGATACCTACCTCTGTTGTACCTACCTATTCAAAATAGAGCATCTTCTTATGATTTCAAAACTCGAGATCTGATAAATACTCTATTTTAGAAAATGGGGTGAAATCAAGGACATTCCGAATTTTGAAAATTTTCAGTTACCTAGTGGGAAGTTAAAAAAAGGGTAAAGTAAAAGTATTAACGCACTATTAAATAGGTAGGTACCTAATAAAACCAACTAACTAACGCCCTGACCGCCCCGTTTTTGCTTAAGTAGCGACCCTAACTACCAATCATCAGGGCTTGGAGACTGATTATAATAATATAATGGCTACTATCGTAACTTGGGTTTGATTCTAAGCAGGGACAAGTATTTGTTTGAAAAGCACGTATGTTTGTATTTCTGGTTTGAATGCTCATTAAATAACCAAGCGAAGCTTTGTGACGATAGACGCAAGTGCGGCCGCAGCATTAGAGATGCCACGAATATACGTCGCCAAATATTCACGTGATTTTGGTGAATATTTGGCGACGTATTTGTTTTCCCCGTGTTGGTTCCGGGCTCCTTTGAAGAATAGGCAAACTGCCGTTCTGCCAGGCAGGTCGTAAAAGGTGACCGATTGGCTATACGAGTCACTACCATCGTGGATACTAGGTGGTAGATTTATGCATTGTCTCGCCTAGGTCTGGACTCTGGTACCACCGCCTTACCTATTCCTGCCGTAATAGCGTCAGTGCTTGTCACTGTCGTGTTGCGGTTTGGATTTATTAGACCTCGCCACAAGATAGCAACGCACCATTAACGCCTTTGGTGTCTATAGGCGATGGTTGACTCTTTCCATCAGGAGACCCATCTGCTTGTTTGCTATCTTATGATCTAAAAAAAACATTAGCGAGTTCGGAGTAGATCGTATCACAAGGTACAGGTATTATTTGTTTATGAAGCTTGAGTGCTGTAAGCAGATGCTTCTCTTGATAGAAAGATGGAAAGATAAAACATCGCCTATAGACACCAAAGATGTTAATGGTGTGTTGCTATCCGTGTGACGGGATGGCAATGCGACATGCATAGGTGTAGCGGCTACCTTTCCCTCTTAACCGGAACACGACAATGATAATCATTGACGATATTGTGGCAGGAATAGGTAAGGCAGTGGTACTAAATATCCGGGCAAGACGTTGCAGATATCTAACACTTAATAGTCATGATGGTAGTGACGGAAATAGCCAATCAATCGCCACTTACGACCTGCCTGGTAGAACAACAATTGGCCTATTCTTCAAAGAAGCCCGGACCTGCACGGAGTAAGAACTACTGAACCGATTTTGATAAAACTTAGACAGTTCCCTAAGTTGTTATATAACTTATTTTAAATCAAATATAATTATCTCGATATTTCTTTTATTTCCCGAAAAATTCCTGGACAAATATACAAATATACATACACTTATGCAATTTTAGTACACGTGCTTGGACGCCTAAATACATCATCATACCTACTCAAATGTTATCCAATTCCAACAATATTACATACATACATGTCAAACTGATAACCTCTTTTTTTTCGTCGGTTGAAAATATTGTCTAATTGATGATAAATACTGATTAATGAAATTAATACCGAATAAGAAATACTGAAGTAGGTAAGTATATAGGTGTGTATAAAGTACGTGAATATAAAGGAAAATTAACTTTAAATCGTTATATATCTTAAACTATTATTTAAAAAGAAAAATGATGAATAAAACCCAAAATTATTTTTAAATACCTATTCAACGATACCCCACATGATATTGTTCATCAATATATTTTTTTTTTAATTTTGACAATATAGCGCCTGGTGGTTTCCATGGTGGGTTTTAATAAATGTCATGTCTATAGTGACACACGCAACGTTAAGACGAATCGATTGACATGCGAATCATCAAAATCAGCCTACGCGTTTGGCCTCTAGAATGCCACATAGGAACAAACATACATACATACATATATAGACTGATAAACCCAATACCCTCCTGCAGTCGGGTAAAAAAGACCAGCCCGCTGAGTTTCTTCCGCCGGATCTTCTCAGTGTGTGGCCGCGTTCCGGTCCGGTAGTAATTCTAAAAAAATTGATACAATTTATAGTTTTAAATGTAATATTGTATAATGATATTTTTTTAAATATTTGCACACCATATATTGGTAGAATATGTTGGTACCTTAATTTATTTTTAACAACTTGTAACACCCATATTCTTGCAAATATTTTTTTTCTTTCTTTCTTCCTTTCTTTCTTATGACCTTGATGGTCCAACCAGTTAAAAAACTGGTGACTAACTTTCATAATTTCTTGGGAAGCCCATATGAAGGAAGCTTCGAAAGAAGCGTTAAAAAACCTTCGCTTTGTTTAAACAAACAGTCATTGCCTCCCCCCTGGACTTGAATGCCGGCACCGAGCGATGTGTTAGGTATGCGAGAAGATCACTAGCTGACCGACCGCGATGCAAACCGTATTGGTGTCACTAATCGGCTGGTGCTCCTAAATACTTCAAAAACTGGCAGTTTATTATCTTCTTCATGATTTTGGAGAACAAGAAGATAATGGCTAGCAGCCGATAGTTTGATAAATTCGCGCGTTGGGCGAATCTATCAAACTATTTTTTAGGTACCGTGTGCCGGCTTCCACGATTGCGGTACTACGCCAAATGAGTAGGAGAGCTGGAACAGACGCGTTAATACCAGTATCAACTCCGAAGCACACATTTTAAGCACTATCGAAGAGATTTCATCCGGGCTAGACGACTTTTAGATGTCTGAGGAAAACCGTGTTTCACGCACTGATGAGTGGTGGAATTTTATTCCAGGAATATGGCTGCGGGATGGTAGGCGAGGTATTCCCTTGGTCATCTAGAGTCGAGTTGGTTGCAAAGAATGAGCCCAGGAGATCGGCTTTTTCCTTTGCAGTATGGGCCAGAGAATCATCTTCTCTGTGCAGGAATGGAAAGTATGGCCAACGAAAATTCTTCCTTGGCGAGAGACCAAAACGCACGGGTGCTTGAAGGAAGGTGAACTAATTTCTCGCCAATCTTGCCAATGTGTTTCACGTGCATAAATTTAAAGGCTACGTTATTCTTGAAATCGTAAAACGATAGTGACATACTCTGACACTATTGCGGCAGGAATAGGTAAGGTTGTGGTATCAGGCTCAGGTAGAACTCTACCATCTACTAGTCACGATAGTAGTGACTCATATAACTTATGGTTTTTTTATGGAAGAGGGGGCAAACGAGCAGGAGTTGCACCTGATGTGAATGATCACCACCGCCCATGGACATCTGCAATACCAGAGGCCCTGCAGTTGCGTTGACGCCCTTTTAAAAATGTGTACGCTCTTTTCTGGAAGGTCCCCAAGTCGTATTTTTTCGGAAAAACCCCTGCCGGTAATTGATTCCACAAAAGAGTAGTACGAGGCAAAAAGTGCCGGGAGAAACGCACGGTTGTGGATTTCCAGACATCAAGATGGTGTGGGTAGAACTCCAAATTTTGACGCGATGTCCGATGATGGAAGTTAGCAGCAGGAATTAATCCAAACAACTCGTCGGATATGATAGATACGATAAAAGACGCAGAGTGAGCTTACATCTCTGCGTAATGCCAAAGAATCAAGCCGTTATTGTTCACCTTTTATGAACTGCCTGGCAGACTGGAAGTTGGTCTAAACTTCAAAAGGTTCAGGACAGACACGGGGTAATCCCAAATTTCGGGAAAAATGCATTTTTACACGAAAAAATAAATCCTATGAGCATAGACTCTTTGTATCTAAAATTTTATATATCAACATTAATTTGTTTAAGCAAGGAGAAGTAAAACATGATATGCAAAGACACCCACATATTGTTTATTTATTTATTTAACACTTTTTTGAACACAAAAAAATTATAACAGAAAATAATACTAAAACACAATACAAAAGGCGAGCTTATTACTAATAAAAGATATCTTACAGCTAAACTAAGGCAATAAAATACAATGATAAAAGAGAAGATAGACATTGTACAATATTAATTAAACAAAAAAAACTAACTCTAAATTAAATGTATATACATACATACGGAAAAGAAATTAATAAATAGTTTAGTTTTATTGATTTTAATCCTAACTTGCAGATAATAAAATAAAGAACAAACTTTGTTATTTTAACCATAGGATAAATAATGAAGTCTCAATAGTTTCTTAAAAGAGCAGGGTAAAAGTACTGTTACAGTTAATGTGGGAGCGATTTCTAAAATCTTATAGCATTGACCGTAAAATTATGAGAAAAAATTCAGGAATTGTGCATGGGAATACGTAAAAGAGTAGAATAGACGGACGACATGGAGAATGAGTTGGATGAATAAACCCAATATATTAGTTAAAGGAGTAATCTGTGATTTACAGATACACACATATTTTTTGTATAATATTAAATGAATTCTTGAAATAAGACACACAAATTAATATAAAAATATTTTTTTCACCCCCATATCTCCGAAGAGGTAGGCAAAGGTACAAACAGTGAACCTACATTAGCCGAAAATAAGTCCCACAATTTAATAGGTGGCAAGCCTATCACCAACAGGGAACTTATCAACCAAGATGATATTCCTTCTAAAATAATAAATGAAACAAACATTTAAATTCCTCACCAAAACTTTTTCTGAGTAATACGAGTACCATCTACAAATCAAAACGTCATCTGTATGTAGGATTTTGTTTTGTTGATTTTTACAGAAAGCGCTACATCAATTTCAATAAAATTTATATGGGACCACTTCTAAAATATGACCTACCAAACATTAGAAAACCATGTAAATCAATTAGAAATCAACAGAGTATTCGCGTAATATACATATAAATAATAAAAGTAATTTAAAAAATAAGCCAACTTTAAATATCCGTCAATATTACCCATTTCTCAAAAACGACTGAACTGATTTAGATGAAAGTTTGACTGTTTCCTAAGTGTAAATGCTATGATTTAAATCAAGAAGAATTATCACAACATGGCCTTCAGTTCCTGAAAAATTCAAACATAATAACATATATACAAACACAAACGAAATTTAGTACACTTGCTTGGACGTTTAAATACATCATCATTTCACCATTCTTTCTTTGGTTAAAAAAATCCGAATTGAAAACCGCCTTCTTTTTTGAAGTCGTTTAAAAACTAAAATAAAACCTTACCGTGTCGTCTGCAAAATGTTATAACTCTGAATTTCTGAAGTACATTATATTGTAAATGTTTATAGCTCAGACTTCAAAGTACATTATAATACTTGGTCTTTAGCCTCTATTCTCCCGTTAATGTAATCTACAGGATTATTTTAAAACTCCCATTGGTGCTGTTAACCGCATTCAGAAACTTGGAACACCTTTTACAAAGATTTCCACGAATTGTTCGACGCTTCGTGCCTTTGAATACAAATGCTGTCGTGGTTGGGTTCGGCTCTTTGTTATTTCAAAATTAATTTTATGGGCACGTTTCAATTATAATTTCCGTAAGGTTCTTATGTACAGTTGCGCTCGTTGTTACAGGAGTTATCAAAAATATTTATTTTAAAATATATTAAATAATGTACTTTGTTATACTTTGTTTATAAAACTTAGAATTTTGCAGTTATCATAAAAAAATATTTTTGTTATTTATGGTCCTATAGTCCTCTTTTTTATGGTATCGTCCTCCATAGTCTGGTATCTTAAGATAACTTTGTGATTTCCAGAGAGTTTAATGTTCTACGTAGTGGAGAAGCTATGGTAAATAGAAGTCATGTTCCATTTCTGTATCACTCACAGCAGCGCTGGAATTATTATTCCAGCACTGCTGTGAGTGATATTGAAATGTAAAGATTTATTATTATAAATCACCAACCAAAGTCAAAATCAAGCAGTGCTGCAGCGTATAATAAAGTATAATATACATTCGCGACCAAAAGGTCGTAACCGCCTTGAATTTCATGACACTTACGCGTTTCATTTAACGAGCTCTGACATAGGTGCAGTCCACGGACTGCACTTTAGTGGAACACAAGTGTCATGACTTATGCCTTGTCTAGTACGCTAGCTAGTACATAAAAGTATTTGATAATATCATTAATTCGCTTCTTTCGAAATATGTTTCCCGAGAAATTATGCAACTGAATTAGCAGTTTCTTGGCTGCATAGGAGCATCAAAGTCGCAGTTAACGGTGTGTGTGCTGATCTTTAATTTGTCAATGTGGGGTTCCCCAAGGCTAAGTGTTTGTCACATACAAAGCTTTTTTTGCACATCAATGACATGTTTGAAATTAGTAACATTTATTGCTATGCAGATGGTAGTACTGGTAGTGCTTCATATTTTGGCCTCAGCAGCATTTCTCGGGCACACGTCATTGAGTACTGGAACCAGCTTATATCTGAAGTCAAGAATCTGCTTAGCAAAATCTCGACACGACTTCAAGAAAAGACCTCTAGTATTGCGGCTGTTTATAGACGGTGGTGATCATTGCTTCCAGGTGAATCTACTGCTCACTAGCCGCTTATTTCTATTAAAGGTCCTGTTATATTTATTTATGAAATCATTAACATTAGCGATGATAAAACGTGTATAATCAGTTCGACTTAGTAGAATCTGAAATTAGATCAAGGTAGTAAAAACTAAGAAGAAAAGAAGATAAGGTAAAATATTACGCCTTTACATTTGTTTTAACACAGCAATAATTTAAAAGTGTCTCGGCAGAGAAACATTACCAGAAAAACATGAAAATTGAATACTAACACCGATAACAATGACACTACTTCCAGCTCCACAGATATTATTGAAAATTGAAAATGCAAAGCCGGGCATAGAGCACATTATAAGTGCAAAAGAAGTAGATTGAATTGCACATTAGCTTAAAAAAAATTTAAGGAGAGAAAATTTTTCCAACGAATAGATTGAAACCAGCGACCATCTTAACTTAAAATTAGGCAATGCTGTATGTAACCTCCGAGCTACGAACCGGTGGTCTAATGTAGAAAAAAATCTCCTTTGCTTTATGATGAATTCTATCGATTGTACTTATCACTATGTATTTCAACTTAGCTTGAATTCATCGTTGCAGATGAAATTCACAATTATAATATTATCTTACTGGCAACAATAGCTTCAGAACACTAGAGCAACAGTTATAATAATCTATATCATATAATATCCATATTCATAAAGTTGACAATAAAGATTATAATCTTTATTGTCAACCTTATGAATTTGGATATAATTATTTATATTTGATATTGACCACACGACTAAAATTTTTTAATATTACATAATAACAATAAATTTTATTTTTTATTTTATTTTAGTTATTTATTTATTTATTAAGTACTTGCTGCGCGCTCCGACTTCACACAGCCTGTGAAAAGTCGAGGCGGATCGATGATGAGAAAGATGAGACTTAAATTACCATTTAGACCAAATACGACCATATAGACCATGGGTACTAGGTCTTGTTCGTTTATCATAACTTGTTTACAATAATTGTTATTGTGTACAAGATGATTGACGAACATTCGCGATTGTTGTCGAACTTTACCTCGGGAATAAATAGAGATGTGTTGACAAATACAGGGGAGTTTTTATAAAGCGATCGAAAGCGATACTTGAAGTGACTCGTGTGAAGCGAGAAGTGTTTTATTGTGTAGTGTTCTAAGTTTAGTGTTAGTACAGTGAGTGACTAGTGTTAATCAGATTATTTAGTATTACATTGCGTTGTTTTGTCTTGTGTGTACTTGTATTGTAAATACACGGATTTAATATAAGTAGTGTTTTCTTACAATTACGAACCCGAAGTACGTAACAACTGGTGTCGGAAGTGAAATTGTGTTAAAAAATGCCACTTATTCCGAAGGAAGGTGTTACCACCAGGTCCCAGGCGGAAGCACAGAGGCAGTCAGAGGACACCGAGATGCGTACAAGTGAGGAACCTGCAAATGTTGCGAGCACGTCGTTATCATCGGGCACAGCCTCTACTGATATTTCTGTTATACTGGCGGTTATACAACAACAGCTACAGGAACAACTTCAGCAACATCAACAGGAAACAGCAACAGCAACAACTAAAGCTACAGGAACAACAACAAGAAAAGCTACGGGAACAACTTCAGCAGCATCAACAGCTTCAGGAACAGAAACAACTAAAGCTACAGGAACAACAACAAGAAAAGCTACGGAACAACTACACTAAAACTAAACTAACTAAAACTAACTAAAAAAAAGACGAAGCTTGTTTGTCAGATGTTGTTTTCAAAATGTTGAAGATCCCTTTATTTTTTTCTGTTTTATTCATTCATTTACTTCACATGTTATGAGATTTGAAAAAAATATATTTTTTTAAGCATTTTCTATCACTCGAACCGTCTTCTGACAACAACGATCAAAACAAAAGATCAATCAGTTTGTTGTATTCATTTCAAAGGTATGCGTGTACAAACATTTCAAGGATTCATTTTTATTTATATAGATAAATAGATAACATTATGTTAACTATGTCAAGTGTTAAACAATGTTTATTATCAAAACCATGAATTCAAAAATACCCGCACTTATATGGTAAAACAAATACTTCAAATTTTATCACTGAATTCTTGACAATAAATGTTATAAGGATACATACCACTGTGTTACTAATACTATATTTTGATCGTAGGATAGCAAACAAGTTGGTGGCTGTCATGATGGTACGAAACAATCATCGCTTTACACGTATATGTTTATGGAGCGATCCGAGTAGTGGGTTCAAATGCCACATCCATAAATTTATCTTACCCGCAAACCTAGAACATTGCAGTGACAAGTATTGAGCGATCATCAAAGTTCGCTGTGTCTAGTTGCTAGCACTCTCACAAACAACATTCTGTGTGTGCCAGCCAGTCCATGGGATTTCCCGTTTCTAGGGTATTGGTTGTAGTAGCTTAATACCAATACTTAAAACCCTTAACTTTCACAATCACATCGGTTTCCAATAACCGCTCACTTCACTTTGTAACTAATGAGACCTCTGAGAAAATTCCGTCAATACACTATGGTCTCTATATGGACCAGCGCTAACTTCATCCAAATAAAACAATATGTTCACTATTTACCAGTTTTAATACAATATTCTATGATATTTTATCGTTTTCTAATAAAACATTGTACAAAATAACATCACATTGGCACTCTTTTTTCAAGTACGCTCTTGGGGAAAAATAAAAGAATTATTCCGCCATTTTGATTCGTGCTGTGTATTATGTGTTGGTTACAGTTTATGATACAGGTTAATTTAAAAGTGTTTTTTCGTATTAATCAACAAGTAAACGTTATTTATAATCAAGATTAGTTCAAGATCTAACAGGTTAGATAATAATTTTGTCAAAAAAACATAAATATCAATTAATAAAACACATTTTTCGTTAACGATCAACTTGACGATACCAGCGCTTTGGGTATGACGGTACCCATTTTTATTTATTGTCGTAAATTTTAGTGTTGATATCTATGATCTCAAAAAAATCATATGATGTGAATGTGAAATATCCTAAACAATGTTTAAAAAAAATAACATAGCTGTAAAATTAAAAAATAAATAAATAATTTAAAAATTACGAAAATAATTACGATTTAAATTATGAAAAAAAAATAAACATTTATGTAAATAAATATTTTTGTACTATAATATATGTTGTTTATTTTTTCCGTATGTATATATTTACCAATTATATAAAAAAAATATAAAAAGCATAGATCATCGATTTACTTTTTGAATTAAAAATCCTCGACAAACAAGTAGTCATATTTTTCTCAAAGTGTCGTGTTACACCTGAATTATTTTGTAGCTCAAGCCATTTAAATTAAACAATTCTAACACCAGTGTATTGCAGTGCTCAAAACCTCTTAAAATATACGCTTTACAGTATCGGATTCAATCCAAACAACACATAAACCATTTTCGTGACCACGGTCCACCGGAACGAAATCGGAACGTGTGCGCGTAACGGTCCGTGATTTCTTAGGGAAAAATGCGAAAATGGCTAATGGTATGAGCGGATAATTCTTTATGTTTTTAAATCCTTTTTTAGGCTTTCACTAACATTGGTATTAAGAATTGCTAACAATATTTGTTATTAATTTAAAAACATACAGATATTTAATCTGAAATTAAATAACATTAGGTATTATTGTTTTTATCATTGTTTTCATTTTCTTCTTTTTCTCTTTTTATAGTATTATTATTATTAATGACGCTATTGTCATAGGTTTGACTATTGGCGACTGTAGTGGCAGCAGCAGCAGCAGCAGTAGTAGCAGTAGCAGTGGCAGTGGCAAAGTTTTGTAAAAAGTGTATATTGACTTAACTAGTTGTATGCGATTCGAGTAGCATATTGTCATTTTTAACAAATTTTATATTTTTTGTCTCTGAAAAATCTATTCCTAAAAAGTTTTTACTGCTTTATTACCAATTTAAAGAGAAGTTTCAGGTAAAACCTTCAGTGTTAACCGGTTTATAGTTTTTTTGAATTATTTACCAAACCGTATATTTCTGTGAGGTAAATAAAATAAAAGTATCATTTAGTATATTTATCTATTACCACTTTACCAAGTTCAGACCTAAAAAGTGTAAAATACATTCAATACGTTCAATTGTGAGAGCACCATTTACATTTGAAGGTATATAACGACTAGTAGGTATTGCTCTCTAAACGCAGAATATAAAGTCGAGAGCCGTAACAAACATGAAAATAGAGGCAAATATAAAAAACTAAGTTTATACAGACCAGGTGCTACAATAGTAATGATTTTATAGTTGACCTGTATTTTATAAAGCGGCGAGTTTTCAGCCATATTGTACAATGTTGCTTGTAAAGTAATTTATTTGTTTTATTTTTTGGGGAAAGATTTTTTAGTAAATACGCTATTTAATTCATTATTAATAATAGCTTTTCCACTAGTCGAAACTCAACTTTTAATCCATATTTATGTTTAAGTTCACGGCCGGCAGAAAGTAGTGTATTTTCTGTTCTTTACTGTTTTTACTTTAGTTCTTTACTTCTCAGATTTATCCGCCAACACAGTGCTGTAAGAGCTACCAAAAGGTTGCTAGTAGAAATGAAAGACTGAGAAATGGAAAAATGGAAATCAACTGTGCTTACTTACTGGACCACCTCAAACAAAACAATGTAAGAGCACTATTGCATGCTTATGCTGGAGAGACCACTATACAGCCATATTACCCTAATCTATGCCAGTACCATACTGTAGTACTGCGCGAGCCCAGAAACTAATCTGGAGTACGTAATGCTCACTGGAGCATAATCTTCTCGAACTCAAAAGGAACTTTGGACGGAATTCATCTGAGGACGAAACTTAATGTATGGTTGTGCCCTACCATATTATATATCAAAGCCGCGGCGCCTGATTATCGTGGAAATTTATAAAATTCTCTTACCAATACACATAATCCCAGTTATTTTGTTACATACATCTCTATGTACATTTTATGAAGTAATTTGGCCTCTTTTGGTATACCACGATGATTTATTTACAGTAATCACAAACTTTATGCTATTGCCATTATTCTTATCTAGAAATTACGTTACATTACTCATTTATAGAGGGATATAATCTGTATAACAATTACACGTGTTTACAATAGTTATTTAAAGTTACATAAGCTTTCAGGACCTTATAATCTTTTAGGGTGTACTATTACAGTTTACGTTTTGCTGAAATTCCCTACATTCTTAGCTAAATATATGCCTGTTTATTTACTTTATATTTATACAGTTATAGCTTATGGTTGTACACAAGATTTCAGAACTTTTCAACGTGTCTTTGCCATCGTGTCTCGCCAGGGTCTGGTACCTTACCTATTCCTGCCGCAGTAGCGTCAGCGCTAGTCACTGTCGTGTTCCGGTTTGAAGTGTGAGGTAGCCGGTAAACTTGTGCATGTGGCATTAAATCTCGCCACAAGATAGCAACGTATCATTAACATATTTGGTGTCTACAGGCGATGGGTGACTCTTTCCATCAGGAGATCTATCTGCTTGTTTACTATGTTATGATATAAAAAAGAGTTATCTGCTTACTTGCTACCTTAGATATAAAAAATATCAATCCCGCAAATCTGGCCCGAGCGTATTTATATAAACTCACAAGAGCCGATTCATTCTTAATCGACCGTATAATGTATATTTACATATTTTTCTCTCTCTTTTACACACAAATCGGTGCATCCAACTGTATCTCTACAACTGTACAAACGTACGTAAGCTGTACGTAGGTACGTATATCTGGAAAAATTTTAGGAGTATCATTTAATACATACTTAAACTAACTTGTTCTAGTATATAATGTCTTACTTATCTTTATACAATATTCCATCTTATTTTACAAACAACATGCATGCAACATACAACATAAAAAATGTTTTCTAATTTGGCTTTATTGAAGTTTCTTACTAATAAAAGTCTGTTACTTTAATCATAAATAAATATATGTGACGTGAATATGTTTCAAATTCAAACGCATAGTAGGTAGTTATGTAATGTTTTATCAAAATATCTAATATCTAAAGCAAGAACCTGAACACTGAACATGATGATGAACATTCTCTATCTGCACTTCTCCATATAGACTTTAATCGTGCCAAATTTCATGTTCTATGCATGTCCACGCAGTTTTTATAAATAGGCATACATAGTTTACATTATATATATATATATATATATATATATATATATATATATATAGTGAAGCAAATATTTTTTATCCCTTTTTATGACAATAACGCAAACTAGGCACAATTAAAGTTTACATTGTGGAGAGTACAGAAACTGGTGTCTTCCCCCTTACCGAAAACATATGTATTCGCGGACTAGGTATATGCAACTGTATCCCAAATGGAATTTATGCATCAGTAAGAAGTTCGGAGTATAACTAGCTAATCTGTATAAATTTCGGAACCCTTGAACTCCTTGCACTGCCCACCCTCATAACAAAGTTATAGCAGGAACTAGGTAAGGTAATCTATCGTCTCGCTTATATTGGATTATAAACCTTTGTCCATTGGTTTATTTATATCTGTTAATATAATGATGAGCTCTGTAATTAAATTTGTTACTAATCAAGACACATAGAACGTATTAAGACATGGAGTACTCTAGAATAATTATATCAATATTTCTTATCAGCACATCACAGATAATTGTAGCATCGAAGTACAAAGACTACAGAAACTATCAGTTATTCAGTATTGAAGGTAGTAAAATAAGTATAGAAAAGTTGAATAATATTTTAGAAAATGACAATGTAAGTATCTAATTTATCATTACTAAAACTAAAAAATTAATTTTTTTGCCCAAGTTGCTAGGTATTCTTTTTCATAAGTGTAGTATGTAGTTTAATGTTTGGTTTTTTAATGTTCGACTTTTCTGTATTGAAATTATAATCGTTTTTAACAGCACTTAAATAATTTCATATATAACGTGGTTTTAAAAAACCAAAATCCTATAAAGCCCAGGTCAACAATTATTTTGTCGTTGTCTTACCCGTTGTCTTAAGTGTAACACAAACGTGGTAATGCGACACGATGCAAGGTATTGCGACGACACGAAAATATCATCTAGTCGTTGCATCTATTCATGTGCTATTTCATAGCTATTTGAAGCTTTCAGACTGCGACGAGATACGACGAAATGCGGATCTATTTAATGCGCGACGAGACGCGACGCAGTTTGAGCCACAGTGTATTTTGTGTTAAATCTAATGTCCTCGATATGTGATAGGTATTTTTTTAGGTAATTTGACCATTTGAAATTGATCATAGTTTCCAAAATTTACAGTTTTTCAAAAATCAATATACTGCCATTTTTATCAAAATAGACTGCATGTATGATTGTTTCGTTGGTTCATTCGTGTTTTCTTGCTGTTTTTTTGTGACTTAGCAATTGAGACATAATATTTCTAAGAACTGAAAAATTCTATGCTTATAGTTTTTACTCTTTTGACCTTAAAATACCTTAATTTAGCGGGAAGTTCCAGGAATGGTCTGCATGGTTTTACAGATTTACAGATTTTTCACAATATGATTATTGTGAAACAGTACAAGTATATTAATTGATTAATATTGTATTGAGATCAATTTTCAATCTTAGCCCGAGGGCAAAAAGCTAAAAAAAGGTATATTCATGCCCGTATCCCCGAAGAGGTAGGCAGAGAGAGGTGTGATAGGTAGGACTAAAAATTTAAAATAGAGACATTTTAACTTTAGAAATATGCTTGAATTCGATTAAGCGAGAATATATAGACGTGCTATATGAGGTAATAATGCAGTATATTTTGGCTTCAATTAAAACCATTAATGAATTGTTTCAAGTAACAATGCAGTACATTTTGCCTACAATTAAAACCAGTTATTGGTTGCAGCTACTGCAAAATAGGATATACGTCACGTTAAGTATTAGTCGAATAGTATCATGTCGCGTTGATAAAGGTCGCATTTCGTCGCTCACCCAGGACAACGGCCAACAGAATAGCCGTGACACAAAAATTGAATACTTATTTTGAATAAAATTCAATTGATTGATTGATAGTTTTCTCTTCCCACCAGGAGAGCCATACACTAGTTTGCTATCTCATGATATAAAAAAAACATCTCATAATATATTTGCTGATATTTGCAAAATATAAATTATTTAAATTTCTTTTTAAATTCCGTATTTGAATCTATTATAGCATGCAAATTTTCTAATTTAGAAACCGGTATTACTTATGTACGATGAAGCCTCGAAATCATCGACCATATCATCTGGCCAATTATTAGTGCCGCCTGAACTGGCTGGATTTATCAAAGAGTTGGTACAGAAGGGAAATCTGACTGCGACTCTTTTGTACAATGATGTTTCGGAGTAAGTAATATTCAGTTTGTTTTAATTACGCATACAATTTTGTGGTTTATTGTACATTTGTGTGGTCTATCTGTTAGTCTGTAATGTTTTGACGATTAAGCCGTAAAGACGTAACATACTAACAGTCACGTTCAGTTTTAATGAAATTTGGCAAGGAGGTAGTTAAAGACACGAGGTCAAACAAAGGGTACTATTTTATAAGTCGACCCCTCAGGGAATAAAAAACTGTATGAAAAATTGTATTGATGAAATGAAAATATTTGTTTGCAAGAATATCGGTGTTACAAGTTATTAAAAATTAATTAAAAGTAATGGTGTGACTGATATATTAGTATTCGCTAAGATATTAATAATATTGAAAGGATTCGTGGATTAGTAATCCGGCGAACTGTAATATGCTAATATTTCATATTCGCCTAATATCTGTAACGACTATCCAAAATAAATAGGATAATATCATTCGGTCTTCGGAATAGTTCGGATTCACTAGATTGGCGCCTGTCGGATTCGTGAAAATACTAAAATATTTTCACGATACGCCGCGTCGTACGTACGAATGAGACGGACGTATTTCCTGCAGTATCAGATCTTATAAATGTTGTTTTAAGGTCCAAATTACAGTGAAATATTAGTTAATACTGATATAATAGTTAAGATATTTTCCTGCCGTATCAGTATAAGATCTTATTTCTGTTACTTTAAGGTCCAAATTACAGGGAAATATTAGTTAAGATATTTTTCTGCCGTATCACTATCAGATCTTATTAGTGTTACTTTAAGGTCCAAATTACAGTGAAATATTAGTTAATACTGACATATTAGTTAAGACATTATAATATTTCAAAGTGAATATATTAGTATCACCTAATCTTGAGAAATATCGGTATTAACCCATCTCTAATTAAAAGTTACCAACATATTTTACCATTTAAAATGATGATAAAATATGTTGGTAACTTTAAAAATAATATAATTATGGTGTACAAATATATTTATAAATTATCATTCTATATTAAATAAAAACTTTTGAGTCGATTTTTTTAGAATTACTATCTGATCGGATCGCGGCCAAACTGTATGTTGCGAAGGCTAAGCTGCGCAAGTCAGCTTGCTCAAAATAAAATTTATTTTCTTCAAAATGTGAATATTAAATATTTAATATTTAAGGCGTTCAAAATGTGCATTTTAAATATTTAATATTTAAAATACACATTTTGAACGACGAAAATCATAGCAATTTGGGAATATAGAGTACCGCTAGCGATAGCTTTCTATACAACGAGTTTGTGTGGCACGCAAATATCACGCTTTTTATATGTCCAAACATTTTCATAAAGATTTAACAAAGATTTCTATGAACAAACATACTAGAGAAGGCATGCGCCACACCACTTACGTTCCACTTAAGTGCAGTCCATGGACTATACCTACGTCAAAACTCATTGAATGAAACGCGTAAGCGCTATGAAATTCACGGCGGTTACGACCTTTTGGTCGCAAAAATATATTACTAGCTACAGCGTGCAGCCCGCTGCATTATAAAAGTTTTCGATGAATCCCGCGAAATCACCTTATTTTTTTGGGATAAGAAGTAGCCTGTATACTATTCCAGGACAACATCTACCTGTATGCCATATTTCATTTAAATTCGTTTAGTAGTTTTTGCGTGATTGAGTAACAAACATCCATCCATCCATCCAAACATCCAAACTTTCGTATTAATAATATTAATATAGATATGGATACGCAATTATACGCTGTAACGTTGCCTAATCTCGACTTTGGTTTGACAACTTATTATTATTTCAGCGTAAGGGTCTGAAGGTTAAAGCTATTATAGGACCAATCCCTAGCTTGTCTGCGATTTTGTAACCAATAATATACCAATCTTGCTCCAGTTTTTCAAAAATGGCATTTACTTTGTCCGTATTAGATCAACCACAAAAAATGCTTCATGTTTGCATTAAATATTCCCGGACTCAAAACGAATTTTGTGCTACTCTTACTGACAATGTGTTAGGTCTATAAACCTAATAATTGTTCTCGCGGCTTGTGTCGCATTTTTCCCTTTTTGTAATGAAACTTCAAAATATATCAAATTTCTTTGTTAAATTTATTCATTTTGGCAGACAGCAAAACAAAATGCGGGAAAACATTTTTGCATTTTATTTTCGGTTTTTAAAATGGTTTCAAAACTACCCAATTACAAACAACAAAATCAAAGAGATTTTTACTGTAACTTTTTACATTGGAATACCAAAACGTAGAAAAATTATGTATTTAAGTACTGGATACTAATTACACAGGTCAACAAAAAAAATTTTTTTCTGAGTCTGTTATTTAGTGACCATTTTCTGATTATATACATCGAATAATAAACAGAAACGCTATTAACAATCAATAAACTATGCTTTCGTACTTTGGGGCCTCATACAAGAAAGTTTTGATTTTCACAAAGGAAATACCAATACTATTCATTTTCTAAAGCTTTTTTGTATTCTTTTTTGTATTTTTGTGTTTAGTTATGCCGTATTTTATAATTAAATTAATAAAAATGTATAATTGATAACTTGTTTTCCTTTTAAATATAATTGAAATTTAAAAATAGAGCTTTTCCATAAAATTTGAATTTTCGTGCTGGTAGCTACAAAAGCAAACTTTATTAGATTAAAATATTTTTTCATTCTTTAGTTAGGCATAAGTAATCAGAATCAGAGGTACAGAACTCAGACTCAAAATTCATGTTGACCTGTGTTATCTCTCATTTCTTACATATATTTCCTATTTTTTGTAAGTATTAACAAAATAGGAAATGTATGTAATCCTACATACATTTCCCATTTTAATTTATTTGACTGTATTGACCATGAAACAAAGAAAACAAGGGAAGTGAAGAGTGGGCGTGCCGCGTGCATCACTATTATGCGCTGTTACTCTAAATTGCCTTAGGGATACTTACCATATCTTTAGGAGATAGTCGTCGTGCGTAAATCTATTATACACTGAATTATGCCGTATTGTGCCATCCTTGAATGCAGAAATGATAGTAGAACACAGATGATTAAAAATGGAGATATTTCATATCATCCGAAAGTACAATTTTCATTTTATTTTAATTAAATTCCTGATTTAATATAATCTCTAATGATATAATAGAAAGTCAAGCTAAAATCAGCCGTACACCTTACATATAAAGTTCATTTTAGGTTGACCTAATTTTTCTTGAAAGATATATGTAATGACAGTCATTACGTATGTCGTCCTAGAAAGTTCTCTACTCAAATATGACCAACTGAAAACTACGGAAAAATCAATACTGCTATCTATTGTAGAATAGCGAAACTATTTAAGATCATAGTTTCACTATTGTACATTCACATTGTTGAATAGACTACAAAAGGACGTAAATACTCTTTTTTTTGTAGCAAAATAAAATTTATTGTAACGCAGTTTGGTATATTTTTAAATGTTCTGTTTGTGTGTTTCATATTATTGTTGTTTAAAATGATAACGATCAATGAAACAATGTTGGCATTAGTAGTTTATATGCATAATGCTTATTTTATGTGTGAGTATGGCAATCGCGGTCCTGATACAAATGTTTGTACTTGCCAATTTCGCTTGTTCTATGTTCCATGGTATTGACCAATACAGTCAAATAAATTAAAGTCCAATAAATAAACAAAAAATTAAATTTTTCCCTAGTTGTTCTTATTCTGTTATTTTGTAGTTTTTTTCATGCAAATCTTATTAACATTTTATTTATAAGTTGTGTTTTTAATTCTTCATGATGTCTTTAGTTTCCTAATGTTAGAATATAAAATATAATGTATTTTATAATGTTTTGATTGTTCGTTAAATAATTAATTGATTCCGTCTGTATTGAAAAAACTGTTCGGATAAAGTTTAGACGTTAGGCTTTTGTTTATTTCTTTTATGACATAGGATAAAAAAGCTCAAGGCTTTTCAGGTGAAGGTTGCACTATTTTATTCATCCATTCCATACAAACGCTATAAGATGAATACTTCATCGTTTGAATACATTCCCAACTGACAAGATTATGTTTTTCTAATCACAGAAAGTTTGCTTTAATATTATATTTGTAGATATTTTATGTTATAGTTTATCATACATTTATATTTTTTTACCATACATTTTATACGTTTTTTATTTATAAGCAAAAAAGCTGCTTATTTTCATGTTGAAAAAAGACAGCCATGATAACAACCAAATGTTAATAGTGCATTGCTATCTGTATAGCGAGCTTGGAATATCACATGCGTAAGTTTACAAGTAATAAGCACTGACGCTATTGCGGTAGGAAAATGTAAGACGGTAGCACCAGCCCCGAGCGAGACAATGCAGAAATCTGTCATCTAATAACCACAATGCTCACTGGTATACTGGTTCGCCTCTTACGAACTGCCTGGTAGAACGGCAGATGGTCTATTTTTCAAAGGGAGTCCGGGAAAACACGGGAAGCCCTGCGAGCGTTTTGTGGTGTTGTTAACACATTCGGATCTCTGATAACCGATCCCCGGTCATCGCAAGTAAGCCAAATTAGCCCCAAACATCGCAATAAGGAAGTGACACTCATTACATGTCGGTAAAAACCTTTGACAAGAGAAAGATATGGACTTGGCATTAATTTCCATAAACAATCAAAATTATAAAATTGCATGAATTCCAACCCTGAACTAATAAAAATGTTTTTATCTCTGTCTAACAAGTTAGAATTATCATAACGGACAAAGCTACAACAATTTTGTCAGTGTTCTAATTTCAAATCATTTAGAAAATTAACGTCACCTTAAACAGCTTGCGGCCAAATCGCCATTACTGAAATACGCTGTCAATGTAGGTAAGTTAAAATTAATGTCAAATAACCCTTTGATTACAAAATATTAAATTGATTTTAACGTTTATTTGTATTTTTCTATAATTTTAGTGTGTACCATAAATCTAAAATAAAAACTAATTGTTAAAATAACATGCCCAATTGCAATATAATATATCAATCGTGGTCTAGTGGTCCAGCGTTGGCGTTGACCACATGCGGTCCCGGGTTCGATTCCCGGGTCGGGCACATAAAAAAAAGTGTTTTTTCAGTTTTCTGAGAAACAAAAAGTTGCCCGGGATTGGAAATGCCCGGTTGGCGATAGGCTTGCCACCTATCACATTGTGGGACCAAGTATCTTCGGCTAATCGTGTGTGCCCTTGTTGTACCTCTGCCTACCCCTTCGAGGATATGGGTGTGAAGTTCCCTTTTTTTTGAATTGTTATGTAGATAGTAAACAGTTATTTTTTTAGTCCGCCATTGTTAGGGATGAATTGACAAGGTTTTCCCTTGGTTATTTCATATCTAGTATTTTCATTCCTTCATCTAAGGCAAAAACCCATAATCCGATAAATCGCTGTGACCCAGAACGTCTGTTAACGTTCGGTTACCTCTGCCTTTTTTTTCTTATTATATCATAACATAGCAAACAAGTATATGGGTCTCCTAATGGAAAGAGTCAACCATCGCCTATAGACACCAAAGACGTTAATGGTGCGTTGCTATCTTGCGGCGAGGTCTAATACACATGCATAAGTTTACTGGCTACCTTACCCTCCAAACCGGAACACGAGCGTGACAAGCACTGACGCTAATGCGGTAGGAATAGGTGAGGCGATGGTACTAGACGCTAGCGAGACAATGCAAAACTCTACCACCCAGTAGCCACGATGTTAGTGACTTGTATATTCAATCGGTCGTCTTTTACGACCTGCCTGGCAGAACGGCAGTTGGCCTATTCTTCAAAGGAGCCCGGGACCAACACGGGGGAAAAACACTGTCTACCTTGCAAGGGTAACGGCGTGGTAATATATTTTAATTTTTTCATTATTTTTCTTACTTTTTAGAGTAATACGACTGGAGAAAGGGTTTTCAAGAGCTACTTTTTCGTGGAACGCATATTATGATGTTAAACAAGTAAGAACATGTTTTATAGTTAATTTTATGCTAAAAATAATAATAGAGAAAAGAGTTTTCATATTTTATATATGAATTCAAAATATTTTTAAGCTTATGCATAGCTTCTATCGCAGGCCTTGAGCGTGGAGACCGAATCCAGAAATTCCGTAACGAAAAAACCTAATACCCCCACTCAGACCGGCACAGCGGTGATACTTTTTAGTTTTTCCATCTATCGATAAATACCAGAACTTTTAATGACTTATTGAAAAATCACGCTTGTCTCTTTAGTTCAGCAACCCGCCTTTAGGTGGCATTGGTTGTATTGGAAAACTAACGTAATCAGCTGTTTGTGAGAAAGTATATAGGTGTATAGGTATTTATCATCTACGTACAACAGTGAATATCTGTACTCGTATAATTTGTGTACAAAGTGTTTTAAATATGAATAAACAAAGAAAAAAAATACTGCATAAATAAAATAAATATATAATTGTAATTGCATAAGTTGATAAAAAATGCTATACAATAGCTTTACCGCGGCAGTCTCCGAGTGCCACACGTGTTTTTTTATTGTAATTTACTTACATTTGATTACAATATGTGCCATTTATACCATGTCTCATAAATTGACATTACATCGCTTTATAAATTTTGGGACTTCTGATTAAAAATTGTGACGAGTTGTTTTGTCAATCCTTTTTTAGGGTTCCGTAACTAAAACGTAAAACGAAACCCTATTACTAATCCTCCGCTGTCTGTCTGTCTGTCGTCAGGCTGTATCTCAAATTGTGAAAGCTAGAAAGCTGAAATTTTCGCAAGTTATATATTTCAGTTGCCGTTGTGACAACAAATACTAAAAATAAAAAATGAAAATATTAGGGGGTCCCAATACAATAAACGTGCTTTTTTCGTAGTTTTTGCTCAATATTAATAACGGTAACAGGTAGACGCTTAAAATTTTCACAGAGTATTCAGTTGTATATAACCTTTCAAATTAAATAATTAAATAAAAATAAAGTATGTAAATATTAAAGAGGAGCTCCCATACAACAAACATAAGTTTTGAGCAATTTTTTACTCGATCTTAATAAACAGGTAGAAACTTCAATATTTCAAAAAAGTAAGTATTTGGAAATATTTTAACTATAAAAATAAATACCTAATACATGAAATAAATATTTAAATATACATACAACAAACGTTACCTATTTTCTTTTATAGATGATGGTAAGGAACCCTTCGTGTGCGTCCGACTCGCACTTAGCCGGTTTATTTTATGTTAACATAATACTACCTAAAGAATGGGATTGTGTCCACTAAGAATGAATCGGCTTTATCGTAGTTTTTAATGATTAATTATGATATGGAGATAACAAAAACTAAAATATTTGCTATAAGAGACAATGATTAATAATATTTTTAGCATATAAATTGGGAAAAAATAGACATTAAATTACGTGGCAGTAGACGCAAATATGGGAGCGTTACGTCACGCCGTGGAAAAACTTTATCTTGATTGTTTGATTTTCATAGAAACCACAAAGTATGTAATGAAGATGTTACTACGGCGTGAGGTCACTATCGTCGCGGTAAATTTTAATTTCAATCCTAAAACCCGATTTTTTATTATAAACGTACTTTATTTAGCAAAAATAAATGTTTTTTATTAAAGCGCCTAATAAGGTCAATTACTAAACAGTTCTTCAAATTTAGTCAACTATTCTTTATAAAAATAGGAAACAGGTGAAAATTGAGGGCAGGTCAGGACTATACATACGATGGATGCAATAACACTTCCCTACCCAGCTCTCTCAATATTTACTAAGTGACTAAAATGGATTGGCGTTATTATATGTATACAGACAAAATTTTAAAATTAGGAACTAAATAATGAATCGAAAGTGCGTTTTAATTTAAAAAAAAAGTTGTCTGTGCACCGGGCGCCGCCTATCTACGGGCATGTTTTTCGACTCGCTGAACACGAATTTCAAGTCAGTTTAGGCCGTCCGGGTTTCAATTTCGAGTAAATTGCAAAAAACCCCAAAAAAATAGCGAAAATTCGATGTTTTGGCAAGAAAATTTTTTTGAAATCTAATGCAAGCATAATTTTCATGTATTTTGATCTGTTAAATACTAATTTCGATCGTATTTTAATCATAAACCGTTTTAAATCTAATATCTCTAATCTAAATAAAAATTGTAAAAAAACATCAAAAGTTACAAAAATCGAAGAAAATTGGGATTATCTTGGTATAAAAAATTTTGTGGATAAATTTGGCCCATAGTCCCCTCAAACATTCATGAAATTGCAAAAAACCGATTAAATAGCAGAAAACTGCTGCTGAAAAAATAGAAAAAAATCTTTTAAACACAATTCAATAAATTTCTTGTATTTTTTATTAACAAGAATCCTAAGTTTTTGTAATTTGTCACTAATTCTTCAACTATTGACCTGTAATTTTCACTTTTATTATTTCCTAAAATTCCTATTTTTTGGGGTTTTTTGCAATTTACTCAAAATTGAAGCCCGGACGGCCTAAACTGACTTGAAATTCGTGTTCAGCGGATTGAAAAACATGCCCGTAGATAGGTGGCACCCGGTGCACAGACAACTTTTTTTTTGTGTGCCGGTGTTATCATTGTAAAATTATTACAAGACTAGCTGTTGCCTGCGACTTCGTCCGCGCGAACTTCGTTTACTCCGCACTGCTCCTCCCCCGTAGGTGATAGCGTAATAATATGTAACCTATATGTTGACCCGACCTGTTAGTAATATTCATGTAAAATTTGAAGTAAATCCATGCAGTACTTTTTGAGTTTACCCCGGACATACATACAGACAAACAGACAAAAATTGTAAAAACTATATTTTTGGCTTCTATATCGATTGTACATTACGCCCCAAGTATTCTTTTAAAAAAATATTCAATGTACAGTTTTGACTTTCCTACGATTTTAGTATATGTATAGATAATATAAAAATATTCATTTAAAAATATCCCACTAAATTCGTGAATTGGATGTATCGAGTCTTGTGAATGAACTCTGTAATATTAGAAGTGTGCTACATTTACCTGTAATTAGAATAAACATTACCTATAAATAGAAACCATTATGTAATCTGTCGCTCTAAGTACATTTTTGCCGATAAATTTTAATTTGGTTAAAGGCACTAAATTATTTTAGTTCGAATTTCGTGTAATTGAAATTATATCCATGCGTTTAGTTTGTATTTTTGGGTTTGATATGTGTAACAATATTCATTTATGTAATTTTATGTATTAGTATCGTCGACTAGCAAACATAACATATTATACCCAACATTTAAACAATGTAGTTAAAGCGCACCACCTCTTTTTATATTTTTTAATATTAAAACAAAGTATCTGCACGCCCGTATCCCTGAAGAAGTAGGCAGAGGTATAACAAGTGCATCCACGATTAACCCGACCCGGGAATCGGACCCCGGACCTCATTTGATCAAACTGACACCGAACCACTACATAGATATAAATCTATATACTCGTATTAATACGTTAAAAAAACTTTGGAGTCTGTGCAGCACAGACATGTTTATTTGTAAATATTAAATGTAAATAGATAGTAAGGCAGGATAGAATGTATATTTCGTTTCGTTCGTAAGTTTTTTATAATAAATAATGTTCGTTTTCGTCTTTTATTCATCCTAAGACCTACATACAGCTTTGTTGTACAGAGATAATAAAGCTTTATGTAGTTAAGTTGTTTGCCTAAAGGCATATTACGAACAAAAGGGGTTCCACGCAGTCGACAAAATTACGAGTCGACTCTTGCGAGATTGTATTTATATGCGGGAATCCAGAATTACGAAAACCCCGAAAAGTGCAAAATTCTTTGTTAAAATGAATGTTTATTGATTGTAAATAGTATGTACAATGTAAGTATAAGCCTTAGGCATATGTTCACGCACTTTTCGGGGATATAAAAATAGATAACAGGATAGTACAACCTGAAAGGGCGTACAACTCTGTAATTGTAAGAG
Organism: Apodemia mormo; assembly: GCA_036924255.1. NCBI lineage: Eukaryota > Metazoa > Arthropoda > Insecta > Lepidoptera > Riodinidae > Apodemia > Apodemia mormo. Next base: position 39,632,645 of record JAUPFN010000005.1, on the reverse strand, counting down.
TTTTCGAGGTCCTGTAAGAACGTATAATGTATATAACACTCTTGTTTGTTATTATATAAGTTTATTTGTGTTAAATCTTTATATATAGATAAGAAATAACACTTTGTAATTAGTTTTCGGTAGGTCTTAGGGCATTATGTACTTTGTTTCGCTTATATTTGTAAAAAGGTAGTACCGTTGCACTCGCTAGAGAGTCACAATGGCTAATTAGAGATAGGAGAAGCTACCTAAGATAAAATAATAACGATTAGATTACGAAAAGTAGGATTTAACAAATGCCAGACATTGTGGCGCCACGCGCCGATGGGCTTTAATATACCTAAATGGTACCGGCTTTAGAGTAGGGCAGTGATAGGTATAGTACTGACTCTCTCTCCTCACTAAAATAGGAAAATTTGCAACGGTGCTAGCTTTATTGCTAATTTACGTTTCGTTACAATAAAGCACCTTTGCAACGAATAGTTGTGGTCTCGACTTATTCTTCCCGGTTCCCGGCTCACGACCAAAGGCACTGCGGCTGGTGGAGCGTCGAAGAACAAGAAGAACAGACCTACAGTCCGCTGGCTCCCCCGGCTGTAGTGCACAGAGCCCTTTTTAAGACAATAGCGCAAACGGTGGTGTGTGAAATGAGGCACAGTTAAAGCTAACATTGCGTTGAACTGTAGACAGTGGCGTAGCTAGGCGTGGGCGAAGTGGGCCTTCGTCCACGGCCTCGCATCTAAAGGGGCCTCGCACTACCTGATTTAAAATCTTTGTTTATTTTTAAATTAAATAAAAGTATGAAAAATATTGGCCTCACACTTCTGTATCTGAAACACAAACAAAACAACTCCTAGATTCTAAGTTAACGCGTTATAAAGACACAATAGCTTTTCACTTAGTTCAAACTTGGCGCGTGTTTTTGGGTAGCTTTTGGGAACGAACGGTAAGGGGCCTCGTTGATGCGACTTTGCCCACGTATATATTAGTCCACGCTACGCCACTGACTGCTGACTGACTGTTTTTAATTAAAATGCATTAGAAGTACATTAAATTAATAAAATTAAACATTAAACACACTAAATTCATGTGACATACTGATTACGTTATCCAAAAACTATGTACCTTTTTTAAGACAATTGCGCAAACGTACATTACATAGCGGAAAACTGCAGAAACATTTTTTTAATATGCAATAAAAATACATAAGTACAATAAATTAATAAAAATAAATATTACGCACAATACATTCATGTGACACACATAATAATATACACACATGTACAAATTATTTTCTTTACGGCCAAAGTCAGTTATCAAACTTGACAGAGATTTTATTGTTTAACTATCTGTTGCCAGTAACTTCGTCCGCACGGACTTCGGTTACTCTGCACAGCTTCTCCCCCGTAGGTGATAGCGTGATAATATGTAGCCTATATGTTGACCCGACCTGTTAGTAATATTCATGCAAAATTTGAAGTAAATCCATGCAGTACTTTTTAAGTTTACCCCAGACACACATACAGACAAACAGATAAACAGACAAACAGACAAAAATTCTAAAAACTATATTTTTGGCTTCGATATCGATTGAAGATCACGCCGCAAGTATTCTTTCAAAAAATATTCAATGTACAGTTTTGAGTTTCTTACGATTTTATTATATGTAATAGAAGATTTATGGTCGAATTTCTGCCACAGACGATCGCTGGTACAAATAAATAAATAAAATAAGACAAGGAAATAATTTGCTTACTTTGGGGCTAGATTGATTTGTGTAACTGACAGATGTGTATCCAGGGATATTAGGGATATTATTAATGACCCTTTGTTTACAGATATACCAATTCATTAAAGATATAAGTAAGGCGTACAGCAACTGGACAGAAGTAATTGAAGGCGGGAAAAGTTATGAAGGGCGTAAAATTATTGGTATTCGTATTAATACACCATATGGTAATGACAGAATGCCTTTAAAGCCAGTATTTTTTATTGAAACAGGTCTGTTGTCGTTTTTTTATATTTTATTAATTTCCAAACTCTTAACTTTTTTTGCATTTTTTATATTACTTGCAGCATCATCTACAGCATTGCAGTTTGTTGGCTGTAGTTTTTTCGTTGTTTTAATCCCTGGCTGATTGGCAGATGGCATGTTCTTTAAGTGAGGCCGCATAAACAATTTTAAGTTATGTTTGTCGTATGGATTATTGCTTTAATGCTCTGGACTTTCCAGTCCAGATGAGTGTTCCTTCCGCCGCTTATTATATTATAATAACCAGTTTTAACAATTTTGTGTGTTCATCCAGGGTACGGGGAAGCTAACTCACCATCACCAGTCTTCAAGTTGGTAGGGGTCCGGTCCGTTTTTATTTACCATGTTGGTCCGGGTAACCATTGAAAAATAACCAACCAACATCTCTCCCGGGTTTTGGTATCACCGTCTTACCTCTTGCAATATCATCAATGCTTGCCATTGTCGATTTACATTTGAAGAGTAAAGTTGCCGTTAAAGTTATGTAGCAATATACCGCTACTCGGATAGCAACGCATCATTAACATATTTGGTATTTTAATTACTGCAATTTAATGACTGCACACAGTCTTCGACTAATGTAATTATTAACGTTATGTTTTAATATTATACACTTTTGAAGGCATCAAATAAAGATTATTATTAAGATTATTATTATTATTATCTATAGGCAACGGCAGTCCTTTCCATCAAAAGAGCCATCTGCTTGTTTGCTATCTTATAATATATAAAATATTTGGAGTTTTGAGATAACCCTCGGAAAAACCTTAATAGCACTTTTCATGGACCCGGGGATCGAACCCGGGAACTTATGACCTAAATCAAATAGCCCCTAAATCAAACCCTAAAACCACGAGACAGTCAAGCTTAAGTAAATTAAAGCGTATTTACAAAAATCAATCTTACACGAGCAACCTTACAATTACTGAATCGGATTTTCTGATTGAACAAGGGCAATCATGAATATTCATACAACGTATTGATTACCAAAATGAAGCTTATACCAATATGGCGCACACGTTGAGAGCTTTCATTTAACCTGAGCCAATTTAAGGCGAGGCATCGCGACGAACGGGAAAAAACTGGTTCGTTAAATCACGTTTTTTTGTATTGATTGATAAATAACAATTTTACAAAAATTACACGATATACGTGAAGATATTATCTAAAGAATGTGCTAACTCATTACATGACAGAATGTCATGTAATCATCCATCATATAAAATCGATCATATAAAATTCCGAAAACAGGCTAAAAATCTCTAAAACAAATAATTTGTTAATAATATTTCTAATCTTCCACATTATTTTTATATGGATCACCATATAAAAATAATGTGGAAGATTAGAAATATTTAGTTGTAAATACAAAAAAGAATGTGCTAAATTTTGGTTTTCAGCTGAAGTCCTATATTTATTTATCCAAAAATTAACACGTTTCCCAGCGGTTTCAGAACATACCGCGCCACCCATTTTCTATAGAATACCTCGCCTTAATGAATATTTGCCAATGTTAATGTTTAACGTAACGGTTTTTCAACCTACGTTCCGAAACTAAGGAGGTGTTCAATTCGGCTGTATTTTTATTTTATTGTACACAACTTAGGAGATTTTACGGAGAAATGTATAATTGATAAAAACCGGCCAAGTGCAAGTCGGACTCGCGTACGAAGGGTTCCGTACCATTATCTTTAGAAATTACAAAAAAAAACGTTTATTTTATGGGGATATATTATTAATTTAATGTTTTTTTATTTTTTTATTTTTAGTATTTTTTGTTATAGCGACCACGGAAATATATAATTTGTGAAAATTTCAGCTTTCTAGCTATCGCGGTTTATGAGATACAGCCTGGTGACAGACAGACAGACGGCTAGACAGACAGCGGAGGCTTATTAATCGGGTCCCGTTTTACCTTTTAGATACGGAACCTTAAAGACGTACAAAAGTTTAGCTCTAGGGCTCTCCGTATTGGTCCCGGGCTCCCTTGAAGAATAGGACTGCTCCAGTTCTACCAGGCAGGTCGCAAAAGGCGACCGATTGGCTATACGAGTCACTAACATCGTGGTCGTTCCGTCGAGTTCCACAATGTCACGTGCAACTACATTGTCTCGCCCGAGTCTTTTACCACCGCCTAAGCTATTCCTGCCGCGATAGCGTCAGTGCTTGTCACTGTCGTGTTCCGGTTTGGAGGGCAGGGTAGTCAGTAAATTTATGCATGTGGCATAAGACCTCGCCACAAGATAGCAACGCACCATTAACACCTTTGGTATCTATAGGCGATCGTTGACTCTTTCCATCAGGAGACCCATCTGCTTGTTTGCTATCTTATAATATAAAAAAGGGTAAGAAAGATTTTTCCAGCCTACCCAACTTGTGAAGCAATTAAAAACAAATAACAGACATTTTGCACAATCAAACTTGAAAGTGTTTAATACTCATGAGACAGGCAAACAAATAAATAATTTTCGAAACTATGAACAACAGGAAACAAAAATACGATAAATATAAATAACTAAATGCTTAAGAGAATCACAAGCCAGTTTTTAAGCATTTTTTTTTATTTTTATCACCACAAAGTTCAGACATTTACGAATAGATTTGGAACATTTTTTTAACTACTCGTTGAAGGAGTTATTGTTTTCTGCCCGGATTTTTAATTTTTTTTAACTAAATTTTCACGTCAAATTTATATTATAAGCTGAAAAAATTGATATATTGATAGTTTTTCAAATATTTAACCACATCAATGGGACTCGGGTTTGACTCGGAGACAAACATTTATGTGATTAGTATGAGCAGGGGCTTCGACCAACATGTAGTAACCTTAACATGTAGTGGTAATTTATCTTATAGCATAGAACTGCCGCAATTGTTTGTTTAGTTAGCCCACTCAGCAGGAAGGCAGATAGTCTTACTGTCTTCCTGTTCAGCTTCTTGTAAAAGTTGATTGATTAACGAAATGTGTGATTACTAAGTACCTCTTGGTAATCATACATTTCGTGTGAAAAAAAAATTGTCTTGTCCGTTTTAGCATCCCCTTATTGATCCAGTCCCCTTTGGAAAAATCGACTACCTGTTACTCTGTCAGGAAGTTCGAAAATGCCACAATTATTTGTAAAAAAATAAATATTATTTATTTCGCAGGTAAAACTTAGACTTACCACGACTTATGTATATAAAAGTACGTCATTTATACGTTATCCATTATGTATACAAATCTGTACATCTATAAAAATAAATGAAATTGGAATGGATGTTTTCTATTCCCCGCACCTAACACGGGGCACACAGCCACGGTTCCTCCCTCCACTTTTAGTCCGAACGCCGCAATAAGCCGAGGTCCGGTCTCACAGGAGACAGCCCTTAGCGCGGGCTATGTTAGCCTAAATTTAAACTTAAACTCTGGCTGAACACTGCTTGCCCAAAAGTCCGGTGACACAGTAACTACCCGTAAGGTCAACTGTAATAGTCATTTCGGAAATAAAAAAAGAATGGCTGTTTGTAATATTAAAACAACCGCTTTTTATTAAATGCATCTAGATGTATACGCGGTACACGTACAAAAATAACATTTTTCACAATTTCTGTCTGTCGGTTTGTTTCGGCTAATCTCTGAAACGGCTAGACCGATTTCGACGGTAACTTATTTATTACTAGGTGGTAAAGTTCTGCATCAGCTCGACCGGGTCTGGGACCACCGCCTTACCTATTCCTGCCGCAATAGCGTCAGTGCTAGTCACTGTAGTGTTCCGGTTTGGAGGATAAGGTAGCCGGTAAACTTATGCATGTGGCATTAGACCTCGCCACAAGATAGCAACGCACCATTAACATCTTTGGTGTCTATAGATTCTACATAAATTTTGTTTATTATAAAATGCATTATATTTTTTGAAGTAAAAAAAAATATTTACGTGTCATTACCATCGTGGCTAATAGTGATATTCGTGTCGCAATAGCGTCAATGCTTGTCATTGTCATGTCCTGGTTTAAAAGGTAAAATAGCCAATAACTATTGCCATTGAATTTACTGTTTTGGAAATGTTTGTTTCTGTCATTTGTTAAAACTTAATTTGGTGAAAATTGTACGTACGCAAAAAGTACACGTTATTACGCAAACGCACGGCAATACGGATGGGTGTGAACAAATATAATTAAATCTTATTGTTTTTAAATAGTACATAAGCCTGACTTGTTTAAAAGTTCATTTCTAACCAAAACATTCTAGAATCTCCATTTCCAAGTCCCATCTATATCAGATTGTAATCTAATCTTAAATTGTAACAGGGATACATGCAAGGGAATGGATCGGCCCGGCCACTACGACGTACTTCATCAATCAACTGTTAACAAGCACTGATCCCAACATAAAATGGTTACGGGATCAATTCGACTGGCGTATTTTCCCCACCGTCAACCCAGATGGATATCATTACAGCTATGTCTATGTGAGTTACGAAATTGGAAACATTCACTTTAGTTTCAGGTCGAAATGAAATGAATTTATTTATTGAAAAAATATGGGTATTGGTACCCCGATGGATATCATTACAGCTATGTCTATGTGAGTAACGAATTTGGAAACATTCACTTTAGTTTCAGGTCGAAATTAAATGAATTTATTTATTAGAAAAAATATGGGTATTAGAAGTTATGAAAATTAATCGAAGCTATCAGCATATTCTACCCGTAATATAGTGTAGAAATATTTAAAATTGTTATATATTCTATTTGTATTTATTCTGTCACTAGCTGTTGCCCACGACTTCGTCCGCGCGGACTTCGTTTACTCCGCACAGCTCCTCCTCCGTAGGTGATAGCGTGATAACATGTAGCCTATATGTTAACCCGACCTGTTAGTAATATTCATGCAAAATTTGAAGTAAATCCATACAGTACTTTTTGAGTTTACCCCGGACATACATACACACAAACAGAGAAACAGATAAACAGACAAACAGACAAAAATCCTAAAAACTATATTTTTGGCTTCGATATCGATTGTAGATCACGCCCCAAGTACTCTTTTAAAAAATATACTCAATGTAGTCCGGGAGGAATCGGCGCATGAGTACCGAAAACTATTCCACCTCAATTTTTTTATGCGATCCTCTTCAAATTGCCCTACTGATGATATAAATGCATGTTGCCATGGGGCAACCCGGTGCCATATTGTTTAAACCGAAATTTTTTAAGCAATTGCAAGGAATTGTTATTTTTCAACCAAACAATTTTTTTTTTATATTCTTTATTGAAATACCAATAAAAAAGGTCCTATGACTTTTCACGATAAAGTTAATATTTTTAAAGATATGAATTTTTAAAGGTTCGAAAAATCTCAAATTTGGGTACTTTCGACCCATGAAAAATATATTTTAAAAAAAACATAATGTTTAAGTTATATTTTTTTTAAATTCTCTATACAGTAGTTAATAATATTGTTAATAGAGATTTAAAAAAATGTCAGTGTTTATATCTTTTTTTTAATTGTTAATTTCGCGCGCTCACAAGTATGCGTCGCTTACTGGAGTTCCTGAAGATTTTCATTTTGTTTGTGTAGTTGTATTTCTCTTTTTCGTCGATAAGTTGCACGTTGTAGTTATATATATATATATATATATATATATATATATATATATATATATATATATATATATATATATATGTATCAGGCTTCACTACATCGTTTTCATTTTCACAAAAAATACATGATGGGATATCATCAGAATATTTTCTTTTCTTGGGAACAACTAAAAACGACATGACACTTACATTTATTGTAACGAAAAATCAAAAACACTAAAAATATATCCATCTATATAATGTTAATAATACACAAAATCACTGAAATGGGTGCAACAACGTTTAACAATATTAAATCTTGAACGAAATAAAAAATACTGAAAAACTGTAAAATGATGAGTAAAAAACAAAGAATGATCAGTTGAGAATCAACATACACTAACTTGTATTTTTATTTTAAATGTTATATATAATCAATAATTTTGTCACAAGAACAAACAAAGATCTTAAGGTTTTATACAAAGAGGTTCAGTGATTTCATGTATTATTAACATTATTAGATGGATATATTTTTAGTTTTTGTGATTTTTCATTACAATAAATGGGAGTTTCATGTCGTTTTTAGTTGTTCCCAAGAAAAGAAAATATTCTGATGATATCCTACCATGTATTTTTTGTGAAAATGAAACCGATGTAGTGAAAAAAGTGAAGCCTGATACATATATAACTGTACAACGTGCAACTTATCGACGAAAAGATGAGGTTGCTATCCGATTTGAAAATTTGTTTAATTCTTCTCTTGACAAACAAACATTTTTGTGGCACAGAACATGTTATGCAAATTACACAAGTGAAGAAAAAATTAGGCTAAGATAAATACAACTACACAAACAAAATGAAAATCTTCAGGAAGTCCAGTAAGCGACGCACACTTGTGAGCGCGCGAAATTAACAATTAAAAAAAAGATATAAACACTGACATTTTTTTAAATCTCTATTAACAATATTATTAACTACTGTATAGAGAATTTAAAAAAAATATAACTTAAACATTATGTTTTTTTTTAAAATATATTTTTCATGGGTCGAAAGTACCCAAATTTGAGATTTTTCGAACCTTTAAAAATTCATATCTTTAAAAATATTAACTTTATCGTGAAAAGTCATAGGACCTTTTTTATTGGTATTTCAATAAAGAATATAAAAAAAAATGTCCGGTTGAAAAATAACAATTCCTTGCAATTGCTTAAAAAATTTCGGTTTAAACAATATGGCACCGGGTTGCCCCATGGCAACATGCATTTATATCATCAGTAGGGCAATTTGAAGAGGATCGCATAAAAAAATTGAGGTGGAATAGTTTTCGGTACTCATGCGCCGATTCCTCCCGGACTAATGTACAGTTTTGACTTTCCTACGATTTTATTATATGTATATATTAGATAGATAAGTATTATTGACGGAATCGATCCCAAAGCAAAAACAATTTTGCAATGTTAAACCAATGATACGTAGCTCAGTTAGTCAGAGTGTTGCCTAGCTTTAGGCAAGGTCGTTGATATGTTATGTTATGATATGAAAGTTTTTCCTACCACAGGATAAGTGTTAAAACTCATATTATAGTAGCGTGTAACAGTTTGATAACTATTAGAAGCAGTGTTGTAGGATATATCTTTATGTTATTTTAAGTTGAGTTGGAAACGCTGCAACGTAGCGGCGCCAGCTACGCCGTAGAGCTCCTAGCCCGATCATGACTTCTTTACTTACCATTCGTTGATATAATTAGTAATTATGTCAACAGATATTAAAAATTATGGTATGTTCGTTGTAGGACCGATATTGGCGAAAAACTCGTTCAAGGTCCAGTGCTTCCTGCTATGGAGCAGATCCAAATCGCAACTGGGACTATAATTGGGGACGTAAGTTATTTTTTTAACTAAATTTAAGATAACTTTGAGGTATAAAAAGTGCACTAGCGTCATGGTCTATACACAATTGGTATACAACAAGAATTTAATATATCCAATAAAATACTGACAAGGAAACAATCTGGTGAACGTTCGTGTCACTCAAATCACCCCACAAATAAACAAGGCCTTCGACGAAATGTTTATTCAAGAAAATCATTGATATTCATGTCATGTCTTACCATCGAAATAATTTTAAATGTACCTCTATCTAAGGAAGAAGTAATAAAAAGTATTATTTCCTTTATTAATATATGTATATCTCTGCAATCGCCTCTGTGACTGCGTGCACGTGAATATACTACTTTATATATATATATATATATATATATATATATATATATATATATATATATATATATATATATGTGTGTGTGTTGTTATTAAGACTAGACCCGTAACCAAAAATTAATAAAAGCTATTAATACCTTCGCAATTCCAGTTCTAAGTTATACGTTCGGCATAATAAACTGGTCACGTACTGATCTCCAGAAATTACAGGGTATCATAAACATATTACTAACGCAACATCGCAATCACAACCACCCCAAAACATGTAGACAAAGACTGACACTGTCAAGAGAATTAGGAAGAAGAGAAATAAACGACATTCAAAACTTACATATCAAACAAATAAAAAATCTCAGAAAATTTCTCTTTGAAAAATCCACCTTGTCAGATCTCCACTATGCTATAGTACAGTCCGATAACCACCTAACATCACTTAACCTCCAGAATAAAAACACCCAACTAAATGAAAACATAATAGATATGAACCAGAAACTTGCAGCATGGAAACAAAAATCACTGCATGGAAGTCATCTTAACGAAATACTTAAAGAACATATAGACAAAAAGGCATCCAACGTATGGCTACAAAAGGGTCAGCTTTTCCCGAGACAGAAGCTTTCATGCTTGCAATACAAGATCAAGTAATCAATACACTTAATTACCAAAAATATATAACACACATTACGGGTTACTACAGATTCATGCATGCGCTGTTATAGTGGATCAGGAACAGTTCAACATATAACAGGATCATGTAAAGCTATTGCTCAAACAGATTACAAACACCAACACGATCAAGTAGGAGCCATTATTCACCACCATCTAGCATACAAGTATAAACTTATACCAAATAAAATACGTTACTACAATTATAAACCCGAAGTTGTTTTATAAAATAAAGAATATAGATTATACTGGGATAGGACAACAGCAACTGATAAAACAATACATTATAATAGACCCGATATAACTATTTTTGCCAAAAGAGACCAAACTGTTTATTTCATAGATGTGTTAATATGCAATACTCACAACCTACAAATTAATTTCTCAGATAAAATCAATGAATACACTGATCTTGCCATAGAATTACAGACACAATGGGGCGTAAAAACTGTCAGAACTATTCCTGTCACCATCTCAACAACTGGTGTAAATCCTAAAAGTCTTTACTAGAGCTTTAAATATCTGAACATTCCACCAGAAATTTACATTCAACTTCAAAAAGCTGTTATTCTTAACACATGCAGAATTGTGAGGAAATTATTATCAGCTAGTTTTTTTCTAAAAACTTCAAATGTACCTCTTAGTAGAGTCGTTCAATCGATAGATATAAAAGTAATAATAATATTTATTTGCCAGTGTGGCCGCGTTCCGATCCGGTAGTAATTCTAAATATTCGATACAATCTTTTAAATGTAATATTTTATAATGATATTTTTTTTAAATATTTGCACACCATATAATGGTAGAATATGTTGGTAACTTAATTTATTTTTAACAACTTGTAACACCCATATTCTTGCAAATAAATATTTTCTTTCTTTCTTTCTTTCCAGAAATAACAAAGGTCTTGTGTTTAATTAAGTTATCCACCTATTCCCCTACACATTAGGATGCAAATTCATTACATTTATAGTATTTTGTATTGAAATTACACATTTTTTTATTTAAAACTTATTTTTGAAAATGTGATTCCATTTATTTATGTCAATTTATTTATTTATTTAGTAGTACCCGGACTAACACAGGATTCAACTAGTTTATCATTTTTTTATATTATTTCAGAATACTCAACATCATCAAACCCATGTGACTATCAACTATATGCAGGATCTCGTCCATTCTCTGAGGTGGAGACAAAGACTCTATCTTCTTACATATCCAGTATCGACCACCTGCTCTTCTATGTGGCTTTCCATTCATATGCCTCCTTATTGCTGATCCCGTACTCTGACTCCACTGATCACGTTGACAACTATGACGATTTAGTAAGTATATTATAATAAAAGAGAAGTAGAATTCCTGTTAAGTAAAACGAACGCGGACGATATACCTGCGCAGTATGCAAGTACTAGACGCAATTGGTGGTAAGAGTAATTTTGCTCTCGTGATATTGGTCCATTAGTCGTCATTTGCCTCACGTGCTGAATTATGATTGGACGTTATTGTACCCAAGCACTATACCCCTCCCCCTCGCACCCAGCGTTCTTTTTACCTGACTCGAGCTGTAATAAGAAAACAATTAAATTTGGAAACTATCAGTCGATTTTTACGTATTACCCTTTAGATCCTACTAGAAAGAAAATAAAACAAAACAGCATCAGAAATGGAATAAGCTTACCGAAATTTGGAAAAATAGAGAAGACGGTATGGCCAAAATGATAGCTATATTAGTAATTTTGGTGTCTATAGGCAAAGACTTCTACGTGCTGACGTACTAGATAAAACATGCGCCACGCAACTTGTGTTCCTTTAAAGTGCAGTCCATGGATGGCACTTACGTCAGAGCTTTTAAAATAAAACGCGTAAGTGCCATAAAATTTACGGCAGTCACGAATTTTTTGTTCGCGAATACATAAACTCTATATACGCAGCAGCGTGTCTCAATTTTGGCTTTGGTTGAATGATTTATTATTGTTTTAGCACTGCAGCGAGTGTTAACGAAATGAAACATGACTTTTATTTAGCATAGCTTCTCTAGTATGTAGTACATAAAACTCTGCTTATAGCAGATGCGGATCCACCGTTGTGGGCACGATGGGCATGCCTATAACCTTAGTAGACTTTGGATGTCGCACTTTTACGATATATGACATCTAAAGTCATTTAAATCTGTACAAATAAATAAAATTGGAGTGTCTGTTTGTAATAATAAAATAATCACTTTTTCTAAATACATATCGATGTATACATTGATATAAAAAGAGAAAATACGTTACCTAGTCACAGTGCCTGGTCCTACAAAACTAGGTCCGTGGACACAGTGGCAATTGATGACAATCAATCAAGCGCGGGACCTCATATCATACACTTATATTTTCCAACTGTTTTTACCATTAAATACACATCAAAATACCTTCTTGTATATTCAACCAGTGTTATAATCACTCAAGGAAAAAAAATAAGACACACGTGATTACTTTCCATTCGTTAGTACGGCTAAAACAATTTGTTTGAAAATAAAATTAAATTATTGTTTAGTTCGCCATGTTTGTGAGAGTGAGATAGTACAATACGAAAGAAAGCGATAGAAACGTAGTCTGCTACGTTGGTCGCATTACTTTACGTTCGACTGATCGAGCTTAAGTTTAGAAATTGCGATGTTAGAGCGTAACATATCTTTCCTTTTTATATCAATGGATGTATAGTTGGTACATGTACAAAAACATATTTTTTTTTACAATTTTGTCTGTCTGTCTGTCTGTTCTGCTAATCTCAGAAACGACTGAAGACAGAAACCCCGATTTTGACGGGACTTTCACTGGCATAGCTTATATATTAAGGAGTAACTTAAGCTACTTTTATTTTTGAAAATTTTCCACGCGGACGAAGTCTCGGGCACAGCTAGTCTATAATAACAATATAAGTATAGTTACAAAAACCCTGTGCGTTCGTTAAAAGTATTGTTATTAATTTGATTTTGATGATTTTTTTGTGTGTGTTCGAATGGATTGAAGAATCGTTTAGAATAATAATTTAATCCAGTCACAACGCCACCTGCGTTGTGATTGAGTTCAAATAGTATCCTATATAACGTTTTCACGGCTAAATTGCTGAGCCATTTTGATAAAAATTTGCAGCGTGATATTGAAAAGCCCCGAGTAAAATATAGGCTAACTGTTGCTGAAACCCAACCACGAAGGGGCTGAAACAGGGGATGAAAAATGGTTTGAAAAATATACCACATGTTAATCTAGTTGCGGGCGAATCTGTGCTGGTCAGCTAGTCTATATTAATATTATAAATGCCTAAGTTTGGATGTTTAGATGGATGTTTGCATATACTTTTGTTACACAATCACGCCGAAACTACTGAATGGACTTGAATGAAATTTGGCACACAGATAGGTAATGACCTAGAGTAGCACATAGGCTACTTTTTATCCCGGAAAAGTCAGTTGATTCCGCAGGATTCATCACAAAGCTTCGTGCAAAGACATGATAAATGCAGATGTGACCTCTATAGTGCGGTTGAGGCATTGAGGCACGCCGACTCGCACTTGGCCGATCTTCGGTTGGCTTTACCCAGAAACTGTTTTGAAAGATCCGCGACTGGCTTATAGGTCTGTCTCTGTTATTTAGGTATGGTTCTGTCTCTTTCTATCATGATACCCATCTGTTTGTTAGCTACCTATGCTACCCTATTATATATAAAGAATATTCAACGTTGCAAATTTTGAATCATTGATGACTTTTGATCATTTTTTGTCTACCTCAGAAAAATAAAAAAGGTTATAGACACATATCAACTGGGAAAGAAATCAGTTTCCTAGAAAAACCTCAAAAAACCTCAATAAAATTTTTGCTTGACCCGGGGATCGAACACGGAGCCTCATGATCTGAACCGAATAGGATATCCCCTAGACCACGAGGCGGTCTATATAGATGTAGAAAATGTTTATATTTCGTAGTAATAAAAACCGGCCAAGTGCGAGCCGGCCTCGCGCAAGAAGGATTCCGTACCCTCATCTATAAAAACGGTACAAATTAACATTTGTTGTATAGGAGCTCCCGTTAAGGCGAGGTATTTACCCATTTTCTATAGAATTGACGCGCGTCAATTCTATGGAAAATGGGTGGCACGGTATGTTCTGAAACCGCTGGGAAACGTGTTAATTTTCGGATAAATAAATATAGGACTTCAGCTGAAAACTAAAATTTAGCATATTCTTTTTTGTATTTACAGCTAAATATCACCATATAAAAATCATGTGGAAGATTAGAATTATTATTAACAAATTATTTGTTTTAGATATTTTTTAGCCTGTTTTCGAAATTTTATATGATCGAGTAAAGTACATTCTATCATGTAATGAGTTAGCACATTCTTTAGATAATATTTTCAGGTATATCGTGTAATTTTTGTAAAATTTTTATTTAACAATCAATACAAAAAAACGTGATTAAACAAACCAGTTTTTTCCCCGTTTTTCGCGATGCCTCGCCTTAAATATTTATTTTATTGTAACAGCTTTGCCCGCGTTTGGATTAACATGTCTTCGATATAGTTTTTCATACAAATTTCATCCCTAATCCCTAACCTTAACCTAAACTAATCCCTAAATTAGTCTATGTTTGACCCCGGATCTACAACTATTTCTATGCCAAATTGCATTAAAATCGGTCCACAGGCTAAGCCGTGCAAGCGTAACAAACAAACAGACAGACTTTCGCATTTATAATATTAGTGTGGATTTATTTTTAAGTGAATATATAACTAAATATTCTGTAAATATTTCAAGCGTATACCGGTTGTCATTATTAAGATCGAGGAAAAAATGCAAGAAAATCACGTTTGTTATATGAGAACCCCCCTTAAATATTTATTTTATTCTGTTTTTAGTATTTGTTGTTTTAACGGCAATAGAAATACATCATCTGTGAAAATTTCAACTTTCTAACTATCACGGTTCATGAGATACAGCCTGGTGAGAGACGGACAGACAGACACACAGGCAGACGGAAAGCGAAGTCTTAGTAATAGGATCACGTTTTACCCTGTGGGTACGGAACTATAAAAATTAATAAGTATCTTCACGCTCGTACCCCGAAGAGGTAGGCAGAGGTACAACCAGTGCACCCACGATTAGCCGAAGATACTTGGTCCCACAATGTGATAGGTGGCAAGCCTAACGCCAACCAAGCATTTTTTTTTACCGTCGATAGGGAAGAGCTTGACTATGATCTCGCCTGATGGTAAGCTAAGATGCGGCCTAAGATGGCACGCGGTTCCCTAGAAGGTACCTGTTCACTCTTCTCTTGAAGATCCCCAGGTTGTACCGGTCGGGGAACACAGACTCAGGAAGCATATTCCAGTCCCTTGCGGTTTGGATCAAGAATGTCGAGTCAAACCGCTGTGTCCGAGTACGTGGAACGTCCACCATATAACGATGCCTAGAATCTGTGCGCCTCGACGATCGATAGAAAAACGGGAATGGTGGAATTAAGTCGTGCAGTTCCGCAGCGCACTCTCCAAAATGTATCCGATAAAAGTTACTTACAACAAAACAAATATATTTAACTTGCCCGACCCAACCGACCGTCAACATCGATACAGAACTGCTAGACCATAGAGACCATCAAATATTTGTTATAGTAACACTAACTGTTGCCCGCGACTTAGTCCGCTCAGACTTCGTTTACTCCGCACAACTCCTCCCCCGTAGGTGCTAGCGTGATAATATGTAGCCTATACGTTGACCCGACCTGTTAGTAATATTCATGCAAAATTTGAAGTAAATCCATGCAGTACTTTTTGAGTTTACCCCGGACATACATGACTTTCCTACGATTTTATTATATGTATATAGATTATCCAATAAATATTTATATTTTTTAGGTTCAAATTGGAAAAACGTCAATAGAGTATGGATATCGAGTAAATAATGCCAAGTATGATGGCCCAGCTCCAGCCGCTGAAGTGTTATGTAAGTCCTTAATAATTTTTTACATTATTAAAAAAAGAGAAATATTCCCTATAATATAATAATTAAATAATCAATGTTTTATTATATTCCCCGTACTGATATATTTGCTTATTATTATGTAAGTAAAAGGTATCTTCACGCCCGACTCCACGAAGAGGTGCCCGAGTTTACAACCACGTGCATCCACGATTAGCCAAAGATACTTAATTTCCTCAATGTGATAGGTGGCAAGCCTATCGCCAACCGGGCTCTTATCCAATTCCAGACATTGTTTTTATCATAAAACTGAATAAACACATTTTTGGTATGAACCCGGGAGCTCATGTGGTCAGCACCATTACCTGAGCTCTAGACCATAGAGGAAACTTATGTAAGTAAATATAATAATTTTAAGAATACGAATAAGACCGTCATAAACAAATTTTCGAAAAAGATTTCAAATGGAGCAAGATTGAGTTTCATGACCTTTACAACAAAGAACCAAATTGGCCCTTATATAATATATAAAGAGCCTGTTATCTTCTTAAAGCCAATTTATGTAGTTCTGTGTAAGAGTTCATCGTTGAAAACAGTAATATCATGTTTTATTCGGATGTAGGTTTATAGGCTTTATACATAATCAAGAACCAAGAAACTTACTGATTTAGGCCAAAAAATCATTGCGGTAGTCGTAAGGTACCGTATTGTAATTCTCTATGCATGGGTCATCAATTATTCTTTTTCGTATACCACAAGATAATAAACAAACAAGTGCCTATCCTGATGGAAAGAGAAAACATCGCCTATAGATACTAAAGATGCTAATGGTGCGTTGCTATTCTTGTGGTGGTTTGGTAATGTCACATGCATAAGTATACCGGTTTACCTTACTCTCGAAACCGATGACAAACTATGATAGCAACAAGCAGTTACACTATTGCGGCTGGAATAAGTAAGGCGATGGTACCAGACCCAAGCAAGCTATTGCAGAACTCTACCAAGTAATCACGATAGTCGGACAAGTTTGGCCAATAGTTCGCATTTTACGAACTCATTTACTCCATAGATTATATATATTACGGTAATTCTGAACTAATAGAACAATGTCCGAATTACATTTGTGAACTACATCTTTTTGATCAGTGTAGTTAAACGGCTCTTCATTCATCGGTTATGTACTACTTAAGAATATCCATGTTTAGCCAGGATAAACGTAGTTAAATTTTACACTTTCAATCGTCGACACTTGGTGAAATTCCATTATTATTAGTTAAAACTAGCTTATGTCGCACATGAATTTTTATTTGACTATAGGTATAGACTAAATTATTTTTAATTACTCGACGGCTTCACTTTTTCAGGACGTAATATTCTTTACTGACAGTTTAGTTTTAAATACCACATAAACAAAGCGTTTACAAAAATACCTTTTTTATATGGTATCTAAAACTAAACTATCAGTAAAGATTATTACGTCCTGAAAAAGCGAAGCCGTCGATTAATTTAAAATAATTTAGTCTATTAAATTTAGTAAAATAAAAGTTTAAGTGCGTTATAAACTAATTTTAACTAAAAACGTAGTTATTACAACTAGTGAATGTCTACTTATCATTAATCTAAATCAACTTTCTTTAATAACAGACAAAGCATCAGGAGGCAGTATGGACTGGGTACGTTATGCGCTCAAAACCCCGCTAGTGTACACATACGAATTACGTGGCAATTCCTTCCACTGGCCACCCTCAAAGATACCGGAACAAGGAGAGGAAGTTACACAAATGATGCTCGGACTAGCTAAAGAAGCACGAAACTTAGGCTATTTTTAAGTTATTCTTTCAGAACCAATTTATTAGAGATGGTTTTATTATATGATTTATGATACATAAAATGATTACTTATTTTATTTTTCATGACACGTATTATTTTCCTATGTTAGTCTGGGCTATCTTTGAAGAATATATAATCGAAATTCTGCCAAGCCGTTCGCAAAATTACAATTATCTAGTGATCACCCGCTGGTCAAAACTCGACCGTAAATTTAATCGTAGATTTCTTTAAAATATCTTTTAAGTTTGACAAGAAACTTTTACGTAAACGTAAATGAGTAATACTTCTTTTTATTAATTTAGTATGTTTCTTGTAACACATTTTTTATAAAAATATTACATTTCTATACTTTTAACGCTATAAAAGGCGAACGGTTGGCTATTTAATGTAATTACCATCGGAACTAGGTACTAGGTGGTTAAGGGCGGATCCAGGGGTCATGTGGGTCATGACCTTACCCCCCCTCAGGCACCCCTGCCTGGGGGGGGTCTAGGTATGGATTTTTTAGAATGAGATAAGGATTAGAGCCTATCTTGACTTAACCTCAAATATGTGACCCCCACTGACCTGAAGGCTGGATACGTCCTTGTAGGTGGTAGATTACCACAGTCTGGCATGCATTTGATAGATACACGCTGGAATATACAGGTTGTTTTTTAGCCGTGGGACATACTGAACGAGTGTACTCAGTATTCGATTCTGAACTCAAATATCTATAAAACATATGACCTTAATTTTTGACCTAAATATCCCATAAAATAAATAAATCATATTCCAATCGATACATATATATGCGCGACGTGAATCAATAAACTACGCTAGGCTTACATAAAGATTACATTATAGTTACTGCGGTGAGAGCGCCGGCCGCGAAACCCCGCGCGCCCTTCAATTGTGCCAGTGCATAGTGATTTCCGGATGTGTTTCCGTGAATACAATAATATTTATGTGCGTATTTCTGTGATAGTGTTTGAGTTACAGCAACAATGTCATCTTATCAGTGTTCCAATGAAGAATATTTGGATATGGGACGTGCCTATGCGTTACGTAATGATTATGTGGCCCAAATTGCTAAATACAGAAGAATAATTCAACAATTGGTGTGATTGTAAAATGTTAATAATTAATTAAGTCCAGTTAAGTTCGGTCATTGTGAAGAGAATGTTTCTATTTACGCCAGAAATACCAGAAATACAAATACCAAATTAGCTGTGTTTTACACTTTTATTTGCGTCTATTTTATTTTTTAATTAAAACACACTCAAAACATTTCTTAGCATTTAGTGCCTAGGTATTTTTGCCTATACTTCCTAACTAAACCAGGAACAAAATATAAAGGGAAAATTAATCACAATTCACACTAGTTTAAAAAGGGGAGGTAGATTACATTTACATTATCTATCTACATACTACTGATATAATTGATACTATCTGATACTGATGATGATTCGTGAATCATAAAGACTAGCGTAACGACTATAATGACTAGAATAACCATGAGTCATAAGACTTTTGAAACATTTCAATTACTGTTTTCTTAATTAGTTAACACTATTTTTTAATGTCTATTCGATATGTATAAGCGTCAATTTCCACGGTTTCCATTCCGTCCTACGGCTAAGAAAACAACCTGTATAGTTACACTCCGTAAAGTTTACATATTATTTTGTTTATAGTAAAAGTATGTTGTCAAACTTAAAACAGATATTAATGTAGTCTATGACCAAACTTACGGTCGGATTTCGACCAGCGGGTGATTGATAGTTAACTGTATTGAATAAGTAATGAATAAACATTTCTTTGATGTGTAATTTATTTATGTTACCGTTTGACTTCTTATAATTTTGCAGTTTAATGATTTGTTATCCAATAAAACGAACGCCAAAATTAAGTTTAATCTACAAGTACATATTATTTGGACTAATTAGCAACTTTCTTAATTGCCTCTTCGTTATCTTTCCTAATAATTTACAGACGAGAAGATTAAGGCTAAGAACTAACGGGGCAATTTACACCCTAGCTGTCTAGCTAGCTCTCTAGCTGTTTTATTATAAAATTCACGAAAGCGCAATTACGTATGGTCTCGCCGCCGCGGCCGCCGCCGTTTTGAGCGGGAGAATATTAAACATCGGGCGGTTGCGTCCGCTGCTGGTGCGCTAGTTCAGTCAAGTTCCAGACAGACATGGACACATACTTCATACGAATTGTTGCGTTGTATTTACTTCACAGAATAATTACAAAGAGAAGGCCTTTTATAGGTTATTGAAACGTTTACTGATTCAGGAGAGATCTGTAAAGATTTGGTTCTTCTTCAGTATTTTTTTACAACTTTTGCATTTTTTGTTAGCGACTTAAATTTTTTCAAAAGTCATCTGCTATCTATTTCAAGTCGAAAGTCACCTCTTTCATATTTTTCGGAGGCAGCGAAAGACGTTTCACTCATAAGACATTTGTTTAGTACCTAGTCTGTAACAAGAAGAAATTGAGTTATTTGATACAGTAAAAAAATTGGCAGTAATATTTATGGTTTAAGAACCCACGACACCAAACCTAGTTCAATAAGACTACCGGATGGTATATACATAGTTAGATTCGTCGTTAATTAGATAATACTAAATGGCTATGCTGCAATGCGAAAACCAGGTGTTGCCATTAAAAAAAATATTGCCTCTGTGTTCTAGTGGTCCGGTGTCGGATTTGAACACATGAGGTCCTGGGTTCAACTCCCAGTTCGAGCAATTCGAAAAATGGGTTTTTTCAGTTTTCTGACAAAAAGTACTTTGCCCGGGATTAGAAAAAGTTCCCGGTTGGCGATAGGTTGGCTACCTATCACATTGTGGGACTAAGCATCTTCCGCTAATCGTGAGTGCACTGGTTGTACTTCTGCCTACCTCTTCGGGGATACGGGCGTAAAGATACCTTAAAAATGAAAAGAATTTCGTTTGTTCCTCGATATAGGGGAGGAGTAGGACTTTATGAGTGCTGCATGTCCCCATGACTGGCCTTATCAGTGGCAGCAGCATTATAAGTGACGCCTCGTACCTAAAACGATCGGTATCTAGTACGATCACCCTACCGAATGAACTAGAGCTCATCTGGAAGATCACCAATATCAATTCAAAAAACAACCTTATAAAAATTGTTGAAAATTCGAACAATATCAGACACTCCCTTACACGCGGTATAAATCTGTAGCTTCTGTCTGTACATTCAAGTTTTTTGTTAAATTTCGGGAACTACTACTCTGTCAAGAAAACTCCGAGAAACCGTCAATAATACACAAAATGTGAGTTATTCATTGGAATTTATTTTATCGTTTTTAGACTTACGCCAACAGTCCAGTGTGACGTCTCACTTATTCAAAATAGTACGTACGATCCGATTGGTAAACACCATGAAGTATTAAGTATAGGTGGGGCTAAGCGCTCGTGTTAATTAATTGAAAAAATATTTACGTTATATCTCTGTCTATGAGGTCTCCCTATCTCTTTTTATACAGCTGTGTTAGAAAGAGAGGGTAAGACCTTAGAAGACGACAGCAGTATGTAAAATTGTGTTTCAAGTAGATATTAGAAGTGCTGCCTCCAGATATAATACAGCTTCATGGTAAACACCAAGTATTTCACATTACACATGGTTACTTTTAATGATCCGGCGAAATTTTAAAATTAGAAACTAAATATTAATTTGAAAGTGTAATTAATTTAAAAGTAAAATTATTATAAAATAATATAAAAATATTCATTTGTCTTGTGAATGAACACTGTAAAGCTGGCAGTGTGTCATTTTATATTCACCTTTAATTAGGAATAAATAAATAAATATTCACGGGACAAATTACACTTACTGATCTAACCCCAAAGTAAGCAAATTATTTGCTTGTGTTATGGGTGTTAATCAACGATACGAATACATAGAAATACATATATATAAATACAGGAATATAATTAATAAACACCCAAACCCGGAAATACAAACATTTATGCTCATCACACAAAGGCTTGTCCCGTCGGGAATCGATACCCGAGCCCCGTCGATTGCGTAGTCAGGGTCGCCTAACCTAAATTATTAGGAAAGTATTATTAGGAAAGTAACTATTATGTAATTTGTCGCTCTAAATACATTTTTTCCGATTATTTTTAATTTGGTTGAAGGTACTAATATATTAAGTTCGAGTTACACGTAATTGAAATTATATCCATTCATTTTGTTTTTGTGTAGGATAAAAATGTAATTTTCAATTATTTAAATTATTTTTATAACATAAATCGAATATAATATTATCGATTCTGAACAGCCTCTGATAATTTAGCCGGACCTTTAAAAGTAACCCTCTATAAGATAGTGAACTAGCAGACGACTCTCCTGATGAAAACAGAAATCATCGCCTATAGACGTTAATGGTGCGTTGCTGTTCGTGTGGTGGGATGGTAATGCCACATACATAAGTCCACCGGCTACCTTACTCCACATACCGGGACACGACAAACATTAACGCTATTGCTACAATGCTTGTCATTGTCAAATTAATATATCCAAGAAAATGCTGACATGGAAATAATCTGGCGAACGTGCGCGTCACCCAAATCACCCCACGAATAAATGAGACCTTCGACGAAATGTTTATTTAAGAAAATCATTGATATTCATGCCATGTCGTACCATCGAAAGAACTTTATATGTGCTTCTATCTAAAGAAGAAGTAACAAAAACTATATTTCCTTTATTTTTAACCGATATAAAATAGTAGTTTCAAAATATATCGGACTGTTTTTTCTCCGATTTGATAATTATCAATGATGCCTGAACCGATTTAAAAAAATTATTTTTAGCACGATATAATTTCCATATAAATAAGGAGATGATTTGATCTACAGAAGAAGACAGCTTCAGAGTGCATGTATGCTAGTCGTATGCAAATCGCTCGGTATGCAAAAGAGGTGCAGCCGGGAAAAACGCGGATGCCCGCGCCAAGAGAATCACCACCTAAATATACAGCTTGTATAAAGAGCTCCCCGAGTTCGCAAAAGGCTATGACGACTTCCGGAAGATAATCATCTAGGATTGCGCAAGCTTCCAGTGAGCTGGCACAAGCTGGCCAACCGCACCGCCAGCCTCAGCTATGGTGGCGCAAACAAAAATGACACCACCGACAATGGCTGTATCCCGGAGCCCACCTAAAGACCCGCGCACACATCGCCGACCATTCGAGTCAACGTGCGTGCGAATACTCGTCACACCCATCGACATCGCGCGACTCCTCGTCGCACTGTGAGTCCTCTGCGAGCAGCGATACGTGCCGCGATACCTCTGCTCAGAGCGACCGACCCGTACCAAGATAGCGCGACTGCACCGCGCCGCGACAGTGCGGCCGACCCGCACCGCAACGACGCTGCTGATAGCGCGATCACGCCACCTACCCACGCCGCGTTAGCGCGACCGACCCGGGCAAGAATAGACTACCTATAGTTCTTCCAGGTAGTTCGTAGTTAGGAGTGAACGATTGCCTATGCGAGTCATCACCATCGAGGCTATTAGGTGATAGAGTTCTGCATTGTCTCGCCTGGGTCTGGTACCGTCGCCTTACATATTCCGACCGCAATAATAGTGCTTAATGGTTAGTGTTTAGTGTTTAGACCTTAGATAAGTTCATCTCATTCCTTAAATTTTTCATTAAATTTTGTTTCAGTCGCATCACAGCATTTATATATAAGATGTCGCGAAAATTTGCAAATTCAATACATTGACTTAGTTTCTGTATTGTGAATTCTTTTATTTAATTTTTTTTTAAACTTAAAGAATTTCATGGGTCGTAAAAGGTGACCAATTGGCTATACGAGTCACTACTATCGTGGCTACTAGGTGGTAGAGTCTACATTGTCTTGCCTGGGTCTAGTACCATCGTCTTAGATATTCCTACACAAATAGCATCAGTGCTTGTCACTGTCGTGTTCCGGTTTGGAGAGTAAGGTAGCCGGAAAAATTTACCAACTTCTTCAAATAGCATGAACACCCCGCCACATGGATAGCAACGCACCGTTAATGTCTTTGGTGTTTATAGGCGATGGTTATCTCTTTCCATCAGAAGAACCATCTGCTTGTTTGCTATCTCATAATATAAAAAAATACGAGGCATTGTGAGAACTAGGTCTATGGTAGATTAAAGTTTACGCTAATATTAAAATCAATTGTATATTATATTTCTTATATTTGTAATATAACAGTTAAATTTAAAATTAATGAATTAAAATCTCTCGACTCTCACTTATTGAAGTTTTAGAATTACGACTATTTTCTGCGTATTCCTCCATTTGAATTTCTGAAATTAAAAATATCAAATTTAGATTATACTACCAGCACCATACAGCCCGTGGCATAATAAAAGTTTTTATCGAATCCCATGGAAATAACTCATTTTTCTGGGATAAATAGTAGACTTTATGCTAATCCAGATCATCATCTACCTGTGTACAAATTTCATCCAAATCCGTTCTGTATTTTTTGTGTGATTGAGTAACAAACATCCATCTATCCATCCATGCATCCAAACTTTCGCATTTTCAGTATAAATTTAGATATACATCATTTAGTGAAGAAATAAAATTTGCAGAGAATCGCCCTATCGATGATACAATAAATTCTTATAATTTTTTTCATTGATCGCATGGCTCGACCATTCATTTTATTAAAAAAATTATTTCTACCTACTTTCCCAGATTTAAGTATATGTCTGCTGTTTAGACACATCTTAAGATATAATTTCTTTAGAATCGCAAGTGATTTAAATACACCTCAACTTAAAGTACGGTCAATTTTAACAAAAATGCAGTTTCAAAAAATAAAATAGAATCATGTTTCCAAAAGTAACGGCTTTTCAAATATCAAAATTACGTTATTTATAACGAACTTACAACAGATTTTTAAAACAACTTTTGCGCTAATATACCGATTAATTTAAAAGTTTAATCAGTTTTCCTCGTTAAAAAACTGCATCAAATTCCTTAAATTAGATCAAAATCGGTCAATTTATTCGGGATTTAGCAATAACGAAATTTATTAAAAAACTGTTTTTTGATATGTCTTCGACATTTTTTAACATATTTTTTATTGCACGGCTTGACAGGTCGCAAGGCGATTGATAATATTCGATTGTATTCCACTCAACTTAGACTTCCTGAAAATTTGCAATAATTAGGTCCAGGAGATTTTGAAAAAACTTCAAAAAAATCTTTGAAAAAATATTGTTTTTTTATAATATCTTCCAAATCAATGTACCGCTTGATTACAAAATCTAATCAACTCTACTGCTCAAAAAACTGTGTCCAATGTAAAAGACGGGTAAAAATCGGTTTATCCATCCGGGAGTTATCGTTGACAAAAAAATCTTGAAAAAAGTGTTTCTTTGACATAACTTCGATATTTTTCAACCAACCAATTTTTAAATTTTACAATATCTCAAAACTTGAAAAACTGCGTCAAATGCAGTTTCAAAAACAAAATCAAGTTTCCAAAAGTAACAGTTTTCAAATATCATTATTACGTTGTTAACAACGAACTTACTACAGACTTTTAAAATAACTTTTGGGCTAATATATTGATTGATTTAAAAGTCTAATCAGTTTTTCTTGTTAAAAAACTGCATCAAATACCTTAAATTAGATCAAAATCGATCAATTTATTCGGAATTTAGCAATGACGAAATTTTTTGGAAAAACTGTTTTTTGACATTTCTTCGACATTTTTTAACCTATCCTATTTTCTAGCCAATAAAACATTTAAAAGACAAAAAATCGCGTTTGCTTGCCATTCAAAATATCAAAATCAATCATTATTTAAAAATATACTGTTTTTCAAAGATTAGAATATTAACATTTTTACAAACTTGAGATTTTTTTATCTCTTTAAGCTCTAAAATCTATGTTTAGGTATAGATTTTGCTTCTTCGAACTTAGCATAGATACCTAAATTTAGCGGGAAGTTTCAAGGTGATGATTAATGACCGGTTTATAATTATAGTATAGTATAGTATAATTAATGTCCACCGGTTAAATATTTCTTTTTATGTTAGACCACGCATAATTTTTTACAGAGTAGTCCTATTTTGATCATTTCTTTTTTAATTACTCTCGGAATATACCGATTCCATTAAAAAATGTTCATTTTTTTCAAGTCTATACATAAGGGTTTATAAACAAGGGATGTTTCTTTGTTTACTCACTGATTTTTTGAGATACAGATGGTGTATCTTGTGTTTTTTATATCAATGATGACTATGCATAATTTTTCGTCGGTTTATATTTCTCTTGAAAATTATCTTTATGTCTATATCCTAGAGTTTATATATACGATGTAGTTTTGATCTTTTCATATGCAGATAATTTTTGCACATCCATTTTTGTTAGGAATTGGCATCTCGGATTTGGTCACCTTACATATTTCTGTCGCGATAGCGTCAATACTTGTCACTGTTGTGCTCCAGTTTGAAGAATACTGAACACCCCATTGGTCGAGTGTTTAGCAAACCTAACTACGAATCGATGGCATTGGGGTTCGATCCCCGACAGCGACAAACATTTGTGTGACAAGCATAATTGTTTGCATAAGGGTTTGTGTGTTTATTATGTATGTAACTATTCATATATGTGTTTCTAAGTATTAGTATCGTTGATAATGGTGTGACTAGACATATCGGTCTACAGCGAAAATTCACGATGTGATCAGGCATCGTGGACCTGCATTTCGAAATAGTTCGGCACGTCAATGCAGCAGGTCTAAAAAAAATGTCGATATAAAAATAGCAGAATTGAAAAAAAACCACCAAAATTTGTTGCTTTTTTTGCTAATTAGTTGCTAAAAATTTAATTTTTTTGCTCCAACCGATCGCAAAAAATCGGCAATAACGCTAACTTTACATTAAGATAGCGTGGAAATCACTGAATGTGGATTAATCGATTAAGCGAATAGGAATTGTGAACCGATCTCCAACTTCTCTTGACTTTCGGTTTTTATTTTGTTGCTGACCCTGTGTACTTAGACTACCTGCAATATGAGTAGCAACAAATTTTCAAGCGGCCAAGCGGTTTAAAAGATACGAGAGAGATACACACGCACGCATATATACCAGACATACTCACATTTTCACATAAAGTGAAAATAGTTGGAAAATGTTCCTAGAACCTCAAAACGTAGAGATCTGGTAAAAACTCGATTTTCGAAACTCGGGGCAAAATCAGTAACTTCCTTATCCTACATACGTAGTAGGAAGTTAAAAATTTCAAGATTAACCTAATTTAGCATCTACTAACTTGAAATAGCAATCGTTTAAAATTAAAATTGCTACTAAAAACGGGTCGCGACAGATGGCGGAAGATGTGCGCCCCTAACGTTACGACGCGACGGTATTTAAATTACAATTCGTTTTTTTTTTTAAAGTATTTATTTTTCACTTTATACGGATTCCTTGTCCGATACTGAACTCATCCTTAAGCTATAGCACGCAATTTTTTAACACTAATATAAGGGGTTGTTTATGGAACAATAATTACTAATATACTTCTGAATAGTTTGAATTTATACAATACCCGATTTTGCACAGTGTTGTTTTAACACGTTTTCAATTTGTTCACTGGTAGGTACTTTATAGCGAAGGAATTTAATTGTTAAAGCGTAGAGGTTGACCTTAAAGGCATATAACCACCACTAAGAAACGGAAGTTAGGGCAACTTGCACGAAAATGCTTAAATGCATTTAGTCCCTTAAACATGTTTAGCAAATGTCAAAACGCCTTAAAAGCTGTCACTTTAAACGTATTTAGTGACTTAAAATGATTTAAGCATTTTGGTGCAAACCGCCCTTATTCTATGAAGACGAGATGCGTGCACCGCACGATTCTTGTTTCTTTAAATACATTAGTGAGCGTACTTCACCAATATTTTAATGAGCAAATACATTAAGTTTTCAAATATATGTACACTGGGGTCCAAAATGAACAAATTAGAGATGCAGGCTCTAATTTATTTGTTACCTCTTTTATCACAATACTAATAAGGTAGATTATTAAAATTGAAATTCACTTAGATTTGAAAATTTTGAAGATTTTACTTCATTTTAATTAGTTACAAGAAAAATGTACGATACCAAAAGCCACGACAAAATATTCATATTAAAGGTTACAAGTTACTTGCAAGTCTATTGCTTGCAAGTAACTTGTAAGTTACTTGCAAGCAATCTTAATATCTGTTTATCTCAAGTAATATCTTACTTGCAAGCAATTTTTGTAGACAAATAAAATATTTTAAGCTAAATATAATTAAGAAGTCTGTAATTGTAAGAGAATGGCCATTTATCTTATATACATATATATCATATCTCTTATAGTTTAGGAAGTAAATGTTCATTAAGGTAACTGTATATTTACTTTGCTTCATCTATATAATGATTATGTTTAAATAGAAACAATGATTCTGGATACAGTTTGACAGCACAAACCGGCATACTTATTTGTTTTCTTTAAGCTCGTTCCCTTGTAATTATTCAAATTGCTCGTGGTACCGTAATTCACTGTAGCGCGATCTCAAAGTTTGATTGCGACGATCCACGAATATTTGCGCTATAATGTGGCCCTAGAGTTAGAAGTTAGATTGAGAAGGTGGGGCCGCATTCCTGATCAAATTAAATTTTGCCACGTCAAATGATTTGTGAAAATTTTAATTGAATAAAAAATTTCTGATTTCTGAACGTTTTTTGTCACGGTTTAATAAAATAATTGGTGTAAAAAGTCCTAATCGCCCTATTTTTAACTTTAAAGGATCAGGCGCCTTTCCTTTGAACAAGGCGCATCGGGCCGAGTCGAATCGTAAAAATCCACCTAGATCTCTTTCATACATTTTATATGAGCTATGAGTAAACTATAGCGAGGTGCAACGGAGCGGATTTTTGTGATGCATGCGATGAAACGCAGTCCGAATGGTGTGCCGCTTTGCCAGTGTGCTATGGTAAGCGGAATCGGAAAGAGGGAACTGGCATGTTTTGAGTATTAATTTATAAAATCACGTATTATGGATGAAGAACGATGAATAATGTTTTTCAGGCCTTCAAAGAGCTGTATAATTGGCTAGATTCACGTTATGATGATCAACGAACAAGAACAGCTTTTGAAAAATAATATGGAAATACACTTTCCGATGTAGCTCGCTCCGCCTCGCTGCGGCCCGTCCTAATATGCTATGCTAATTATTTTCGTTGCAATGCGGCTCGCCCCGATTCGTTGCGGCCTGTCTCAGTTTGCTTGATCCTTAACAGCTATTGCTTGTTTAATGAGGCATCCAGGACCAACGACTTGCTCTTCGCGATACTAAGTTGTGAAACACCGTCAGATTTTAGGTTTGGGACAGGTCCCGAAAGTTTTTTATATAAAACTTATATGCTAAACATTAATGTTTACCTATACAAATGAACACTTAATTAATGTAATAATGAGAGTAAAAAAGCTTATACCTTCAAATGCTTCTTCGCCTTGTTCATCAGGTTGTTGATCACGTGAGTCTAAAATACTCGTGAATACTTCTGGCCTAAACGCCTGTAGCAAAAAACACATGAAATTTAATATTTTAGTACACTTACATAGAAATTAACGTTTTGAGAGACTGGTCATTTGGATCTTAAATATCTGGTTTTTGGTTGGGTATTCCAAATGCAAATTATAAAGACAATAATATGCGCCATTGTTTTAATTGGCTTGCCTAAGTTCGAATAATTATGATAACAGAAAAAAATTAAGCTTAGCGTCTATTTTGCTGGTGCGACACGTGCGCCATTTTAATTGTCTGCAGGAGTGGGTAAAGTTAATAATTGACGAAATCGTGCGACACATAAAAATCAACAAAACAGACAAAGATAAAATTATCTTCACGCCCGTATCCCCGAAGAGGTAGGCAGAGATACAACCAGTGCACACACGATTAGATGAAATTACTTGGTCCTCAATGTAATAGGTGACAAGCCTATCGCCAACCGGGCTGTTGTCCAATCCCGGGCAACGTTGTTTTTAATTAATAAAACGTAAAAACACATTTTTTTATTGCCCGTTAGAGAATCGAATCGTCGACCCCGGATCATTAGACTACAGAGATGACCAACTCTAAGTAGCGAAAAAATTGTTTACAAAAATACAATTATTTTTTTTCACAAAAGATATTATAAATACCTTTTTTATATCATAAGATTGCAAACAAGCAGATGGGCCTCGTGATGGAAAGAGTCAACCATCGCCTATAGACACCAAAGATGTTAATGGTGCGTTATATATATAATATATATATATATATATATATATATATATATATATATATATATATATATATATATATATATATATATATATATATATATTCGCCAGCTCCTTAGTTATGTGGTTAATGATTTTCTTAATTGTTTATATTAATAACAAAGTGCGTGTCGGGCCACGCGCAATGTTGGGTTCCTTATTTCTAATCGAAATAATACGGATTAAGAACAGGTTTTTTTTGTTTCATACTATAAATATTTAAACTATTTAAAGTCAAATGACAGATATACCAAAGACTCACCACATCGAAACTCACCTCTAAACAAAAACTTTTCCAAGTATGTTTCATAAGTCAGTCGACTATTGCTCATAAATTTGTAAGGCCTACTTACTAAGCCGTGGTAGTTTACCTTTTAAGTTCATTATATTTATTACTGCCATTATAGAGCAAGAGCCCGTGAGTGCCAGACCTTCGGATTTTAATAAAAGCTGAAAATTTTTCTATGTGTGTCCCTAGTACAGGTAAGAATGATCCCCACTCATGAAGCTGAGGCAGCGGTGGCTTTGGCAGGTAACAGGTAACAAAGGTGTATAAAATTCTACCTCAAATTTATCATAAAATAAAACTGAATTTTTTTATATTTGATTCATCATAATATCAAAACTCGCATTGCTCATTGCCAGACAGTTAGTATGGTTGCAACCCTCTGCCGGACACCCTTAAACTATTATAATTTATAATTATACTTACGTTATATTATAAAACCTAAATTTTATATATAATTTTTTGGGGGCCTATTAATCTATGTTTACATAATAGCCGGACAGATTCGACGGTTCTATCATCTTGCCAGACGCATTCAAAAAGCAAGGAGCATATACAGCAATGACGTGTATAATATTACCACTGGACTTGCTGCTGTCAAAGAATTTTTGTGTTTGCCTATTTGAATATCGCCATTTTGGCGCTGTAGGCCGATGCGTGCGTCCATGGAACTAAAATTAGTGATTTCCACATGTCGACATCTCCGAGATAAGTTTATCGATCGTTTAATATTTACAGCTAGGTGGGCCGTGGGCCATTAAATACTAAAATGATTGTATTATATATATATATATATATATATATATATATATATATATATATATATATATATATATATATATATATATATATATATATATATATATATATATATATATATATATATATATATATATATATACTAAATAAGTATGAAGATTTCCCCGTGTTGTTCAGGACTCCATTGAAGAATATATCTATTGCTGTTCTTGCCAGGCAGGTCGTAAAAATTGACCGATTGGCTATTACATATCACTACCATCGTTACCACGAGGTGATTAGTGTTCCGCTACGTCTCACTTCAGGTATTTGGTAACATCGCCTTACCTATTCCTACCGCAATAACGTCGATTCCGTCATTATCGTGTTCCAGTTTGAAGGATAAGTACAAGTAGCAACGTGCCATTAACATCTTTTTGTCTATAGGCTATGGTTTCTCTATCAGGTGAGAAATATGCTTGTTTGGTTATGATATATGTTAAAGAAAAATTGTTAAAATATATTCTCATAATTCGTACAGTAGAGAAAATTGTGCAGGAAAGGGTCACTAGTAATATTATAACACCAATATTCGTTTGTCTTTCCTTCAAGCAATATCGGTTAAACAGATTTAGAAGAAATTTGGCATTGAGATAGCATATACTAATTAAATTGTAAAAAATAATAAAAACACCGATTATTTTATACATTTAATTTTATAATGTATAATTTCTTCTAGAATTTGATTGTGATAATATACACGAAAGTCCAAGAAATGACTCGTTTATCTTATTTTTGTTTGACAATCTTAGCCTAAGGTTGACCGGAGGTTGCATTAATTTGTTCTTATTTCTTGTATTGTACTACGATAGCGAAAATACTCCTTTAATGTTTCTTTAAAAAATAAAGTTGTTTTCAAATCTCTGTTTAATAAAAATAATACAGACGAGCAGAAAATATTTGCCATGTTAAGAAATGCCGTATACTTTCACCAGTTACAGAAAGGGAAATTGTTTTTGTTGCTGCGATTATTCTTATATCTGTACGTTTTGTCATAATTTGTTTAATCAAAATATCGAAATGATTCTTAAAAAATTCAATCATGATAGTTTCGATTGCAATATTTGATAAAACATTAACTATCAAAAATATTGTGAACAAGGAGAATCTGTTTTCTTTGGAGTTCAATTACCAGCTTTCATTGTTGTAGTCATTCATTTTTTTCTGAATGAAGAATGAAGAAGGCGATATTGAAGACGATCAATCCACAGAATGGAATAATAGTGTCGAGGAATATGGATGTATTGACGACGACGATGAAAATAATGAAAATGTTTAAAGATTTAATTGAAATAAATGTATTTCTCTGTAACTTTTTTATTAAAAAAAAAATGCCCTTTGATTAATAAACAATTAAATTTGATTTACTTTAATTCATTGGCTTTACAATTTTGATAGAATTGAAAATAATAAACTTCGTAAAAATGAAAAATAATATAAATTAAATTATTAGTTTCGATATGATTGAAGTTGTATTAGAACAATTTTACCGAGTATTGTTTTAAATATTTGTTATTCAAACTAAAAATTTATTTAGTGAAATTTCTTGATTAAGAAAAAAATAAACTGCACAATTTCAACTTAATAACAATGGATGCGTTGTGAAGGGCCGCAATAGACCAAGCGCTCTATCTCACTCGCACTAGTAACTGTATACGCTCCTTGCTCTCCGAACTACTGCTCACTTTGAATGCGTCTGGCAACATGATAGAACCGTCGAATCTGTCCGGCTATTATGTAAACATAGATTAATAGGGCCCCAAAAAATTATATATAAAATTTAGGTTTTATAATATAACGTAAGTATAATTATAAATTATAATAGTTTAAGGGTGTCCGGCAGAGGGTTGCAACCATACTAACTGTCTGGCAATGAGCAACGCGAGTTGTGATATTATTATGAATCAAATATAAAAAAATTCAGTTTTATTTTATGATAAATTTGAGATGGAATTTTATACACCTTTGTTACCTGTTACCTGCCAAAGCCACCGCTGCCTCAGCTTCATGGGTGGGGATCATTCTTACCTGTACTAGGGACACACATAGAAAAATTTTCAGCTTTTATTAAAATCCGAAGGTCTGGCACTCACGGGCTCTTGGACCATTATTTTTTCGCACCCCCAGAACTAATCTTTAAATGGTAAATGGGGGGGAGGTACACTTGACTCTAACAAAAATTAGCACTTTAAAGCTTCATATTTTACAATCGAATCCCTTGATCGAAAATTGTTTTCGCAAGCTTACAATACTTTTTAAAAACTTATCCAACTATACTCCACACTATGGGTTACGCGAGAAAAAAATTTAACACTCCCACTTTTTATGTAAATTTTGTTGCTACTCTGTTGCTGAGCTTCCTAGCTAGGATTTCTGGGGTAGGCTGCGGATGAACGGACGTGGTGAAACTACAGGGGTTCCTAGATTACTTCGTAACCCCAACAAGGATATTTAAATGGTAAAATTATAAAATACTTTGTATATTCGCAAACCCGTTAGTAAACTGAATCGTTTGAAAAAGTTTTAGTTTCCTAGGTAATCGCGAAGTACCTTAAAAATCAAGTAATTTAAAATAGTAGTATTTTTTGTGTACAAGTTTGTGTCAATTTTTTGAAAACTTTATATTTTAAATATGAAAATGATACCGTGCGATAAGAAAATTATGCTAACCTTCTTAAGTAGTGAAATTGAAGTGAAGTTTTATAACTGACAAAATTATGTAGTACATAATTATATTAAAAGAACACAGGCCATTTCGAGTTTAAACATTTTTTGCATGTCCTTAGGAGTGACAAATTATAAATGTAGGATAAATTAAAATAATTTGCTACTTTTTTTAAATTAATTAAATAAAATATAAGGTCATTCCAAAGTAGGTAAACATATTACCAAAGTTATCCACCCAAAAAATAATGCAATTCAAGGGACTAAAACATTTTGATTTTTACGAATAAAATAATCTTGTCTCAAAACATTTTACGCCTTTCCGCATAAAATACTCCGCGAGGTTATTTATCTTACTACACAGAACGTTCTTACGTTGTGAGTAGTAAGGTAAACAACCTCGAGCCATATCTGTGTGTGCGTCAAAGCCAGGCGCCATATGCTTATACGTCACATAAATACGTGCACGTTTATCAGCTGACAGGACTGGCTCGTTCAATTAACTGCAGACCACAACAGTTATTATAGACCGCCCCGTTGGTCGAGTGATTAGTGACCCTGACTACGCAATACGCCTGGACTCCGGTTCGATCCCCGACGGGGACAAGCATTTGCGTGATGAGCATAAATGTGTATATTTCCGTTTGGGTGCTTATTAAATATATTCTAGTATTTATATATGTATTTCTATGTATTAATATCATCGAATAACACCCATAACACAAGCAATTAATTTGCTTATTTTGGGGTTAGATCAGTACGTGTAATTTGTCCCGTGAATGTTTATTTATTTATTACTTACTCATGGATATTAAGCGGGAACATTAAGGGCGATAGAATTTAAAAATATATATATTCATTCTGCCAGGCAGGTCGTAAAGGGCGACTGAGTGGCTATTTGCGTCATTACCATCGTGACTACTAGGTAGTAGAGTTCTGCATCGGCTCGACCGGGTCTGGTACCAACGCCTTACCTATTCCTGCCGCAATAACGTTAGTGCTTGTCGCTGTCGTGTTCCGGTTTGGAAGGTAAGGTAGCCGGTAAACTTATGCATGTGGCATTAGACCTCGCCACAAGATAGCAACGCACCATTAACATCTTTGGTGTCTATAGGCGATGGTTGACTCTTTCCATCAGGAGACCCATCTGCTTTTTTGCTATCTTATAATATTAAAAAAAATGTAAAATCTAGCGATCTGTCGTCTTGCAGTTTTCTCTATTGTGTCCTACAATTATACCTTAGAGTGCAATAAAGACAATTGCAGCATGAATCGAGTGTATTTGTTATAATATTAATCGTTTCCAACGAAGCCAACGGGAATTGTCCAACTTCAAATGTTATTGTTATTATTATTACGCAGATTTGTAGCTAATTACTTTTTTTGGAATTTTCAGTTATAAACATTATGTTAAAATTAATTTTTAAAAGTTTAAGATATGTTGTCAACCATTGTAATAAGATATGTCTACGCACAACAAATAATAAGTGTAAATAAACTAAACGTGGAGTAAAAAAATATTTTATTCGTAAAAATCAAAATGTTATATAATCCGTTGAATCGCATTATTTTTTGGATGAATATGTTTGGTTAGACATACCGAACGCTGCATTGAATTATAATTCGCGACTTTTAAACGTTAAAAATATGTTCACCTATTTTGGAAATACCTTATATATGTCTAGAAATAATTATATAAAAATATTGAACTTTCACTTGATTGACTTCCGTCATCATATTTAAATGTTACCACTATACAAAACTTTAATTACTTACATTTACATCAAAATAGCAATAAATTTATCATAATTTTCATTATAAATATCAGATAAAAATTCTCCCTATTTTTGTACTAAAGGACAGTTTTAGGTTAATTTATTTTTTGTTATTATTCTTATCTATAAAGTGTCTTCGCAAAATCTTTGCTCAGAATTCCGTCAATCTAACTTCGATTTCTGAGATTATCAATTGTACTAAAGACACCCAACAACAAGATAAATATCTAAAAACATACAAGTAAAGAGAAAACTAAATTTTCTGTCACCTCACCCAAATTCCAATTTATTTAGCTACTATTGCCCAAGTTTAAAAATATTTATTAAATGCTCCTATAGAATTTTAAAATATATGTTTAAATGTTAAGGTAATAACTAAAGAAAATGATGTATAAAGTCTCGCCATTCTTGTGTTCTTTTATATATTATAGAGTGTTTATTTAAAATAGGTGATCTAATATTTTTGACTAAATTTGAAGATTTAAATATTAAAGACGAAATTTAAGGTTACTTATTTTTAAAAAATCACTCACAATACTTTGTTTTCGCCTTTCTTCTTTTAATGCCTCTAATTGTATCTTTGCATTACTTTTGTAAAGTCCAGTCTGAAATTAAAGAAAAACTAGTAGTTTATCTGTTAAAAAACAAACAAACAAGGAGTTATCCTTCATATTTCCGATGACTTTACAGTGACAAACACTGACACTATTGTGTCAGAAAAAGTTAAAGTTCAACGTGGAGTGGTTCGAATCGTTGACGATTCTAAACGGCTTGACTCTTTAGCATTACGCAGAGATGTAGATTCGCTCTCCATATTTTATCGTATCTATCATGGAGAGTGTTCCGACGAGTTGTTTGGATTGATTCCTGCTGCTGTCCATCATCGGACATCGCGTCAAAATTTAAAGTTCCACCCACACCATCTCGACGTTTAGAAATCCATAACCGTGCTGTTCTCCCGGCACTTTTTGCCTCGCACTACTTTTTTCTGGAATCAATTATCAATTACCGGCAGGGATTTTTCTGAACAGATACGACTTGGGGGCCTTCAAGAAGAGAGTTTATTCATTTTTAAAAGGTCTGCGACGAAACTGCAAGACTCCTATACCAGAGTCTTACAGTTGTGTGTGATATCCATGGGCGACGGTGATCCTCCTGGTCTAACGCTAACGCCGTAAAGGTGGCTACATCTATTAGACTTATGCATATCAAATATAATCATAATTAAAAAGATATATATATTTTCGTAGACCAAGGGCACAACTATCTTAAAAACAAAATTAATTAAAAAACGGTCAGTTTTTAATTCTTGTTAACCACGGGGCTGAAAAGAACATAGAATGTAGTTTACGTCATGCAAAGAAGAACGACATTAAAGCAATACGAACAGAGCTAGACCACATTTAATGCAATGAAATATCTTATAACAAATATCTTAAAATGGCTATCTTGTAAAATTGCAATTATGCTACACCCTTGTTCTACCAAAGATGCGATATAATGCCCAATAGTCATTAAAATAAATAAGTAAGTTTAAATAAATAAGTTTAAAGACTTAACATGGATATTCTCCCTAGATATATTATCATTTAATGTTATTTTGAGAAGACCATTTCAATACTTACCTTATAAAAAATGAAATGAACCAGCCCAATCACTATAATAGCTACAACTATAGAGATAATCATTACTAATTCCTTGTTACTACCGAAAGACCTGTCCGTTTTGAAGATAATCGTCGACACTAAACTGTAACAAAATAAAAGCATCTTAAAAAGTTAGCTTTAATCATAATTTTTAAATTTAAAGTTAAAGTTAATTTATTACTTTTTTTTAAAGTTCTGTCTAGTCTAGATTAGTCCACGGGACATTACACTATTTATTTAATGATAATTAAATTTAGTGATAATTGTTTTAATTTACTAAATTAATTTCGACCTTTAATACATATAATAAATAAATAATAATAAATAATAAATATTCACGGGACAAATTACACTTACTGATCTAAACCCAAAGTAAGCAAATATTTGCTTGTGTTATGGGTGTTAGTCAACGATACTAATACATATATAAATACCAGAATATATATAATAAACACCCAAACCCGGAAATACCAACATTTATGCTCATCACACAAATGCTTGTCCCCGTCGGGGATCGAACCCGAGCCCCGTTAATTGCGTAGTCAGGGTCGCTAAACACTCGACCAACGGGGCGGTTATATTATTTTTTTTACTCTTTCAATACCTATTAGATTTTTTAATTTTATTTTGATTTAACTGAATTTAACAATTCTCTATGTATATTGATTGTGATTAAAATTTTGTATCACTAAATTTTGTTTTAGTAATTTTAAAATTCAATTTATACAAATTATCAATTGTATTATATAATAATATTGGCTTCTACATTTACTTAATTTTTGTACGTTATTTTATGAAAGGTGTACCTGCGTTAAATAAAATTTTAGTTGATTGATCATTGTTTAAAACTTCGTGAATGGCTTTCCTCTTGCGTGTCTACCAAATTTTCTAAGACTTTTTTCGAAAGTGCTGTGTTTTTTCGAATAAGCATGGTCAACATATGTTGAATCCACAAGTTCTTCTTCATTTATGAATACACACTTTGTTTAAGTGCATTTAATAAGTTATTCGATTGATTCCTTTAATTTCACCTTTTAATTTAATAAGTTATTCGAAAAATGTTTTGTTTGACAAAAATACTGCATCTATCTTATGTATGCCCGCAAACATGCCGAATTTAAATATTTGTATTTGGGACAGGATAAATACATTCATAGTTTATTTTTGATAAGTTGGTCTAAACAATATTAAAGTTATCATATTATTCGACTAGCCGATAGGTAATTTGTGACGTTATTATTGGATTCCTGTTTCGCATCCCTTTTGAAAAAAGTTTTTTTTTATGTCATAAGATAGCAAACAAGCAGATAGGTCTCCTGATGGAAAAAGTCAACCATCGCCTATAGACACCAAAGATGTTAATGGTGCGTTGCTATCTTGTGGCGAGGTATAATGCCACATACATAAGTTTACCGGCTACCTTACCCTCCAAACCGGAACACGACAGCAACAAGCACCGACGCTATTGCGGCAGGAATAGGTAAGGCGGTGGTACCAGACCCGGGCGAGACAATGCAGAACTCTACCACCTAGTAGCCACGATGTTAGTGACTCGATAGCCAATCGGTCGCCTTTTACGACCTGCCTGGCAGAACGGCAGTTGGCCTATTCTACAAAGGAGGCCGGGACCAACACGGCGAAGTTATGAGAATGTTTATTAGACTCGTCTAAGGAAAACTCTTCGTCGTCGTCAAAAAACTCACGAAGTTACAAGTATGTATTCATCATTTAACAAACAACGTGGTGTCCGCGAAAATAACAGGAATGTAAATTAACTTATTCATCAGCAAAATATTACCTATGAATAGAATTAAGTCCAAATTACGCATAAAACACGCTTTAAAAACGGAGAGCTGGAAGAGGATTATCTTCCCAACCAGGCTAGGTATTCACTGCCTGGGGACGGAAGTCCATCTGAGAAGCGTTGAAACTTATAATAGCTATAGTGTTTACTAAATTAATAATTAAATATCGGGATTTAGGATTTTTACTTTGAATTTTAATATTATTATTTCTTGTAGCGCTTTTTTTTATATTATAAGATAGCAAACAAGCAGATGGGTCTCCTGATGGAAAGAGTCAACCATCGCCTATAGACACCAAAGATGTTAATGGTGCGTTGCTATCTTGTGGCGAGGTCTAATGCCACATGCATAAGTTTACCGGCTACCTTACCCTCCAAACCGGAACACGACAGCGACAAGCACTGACGCTATTGCGGCAGGAATAGGTAAGGCGGTGGTACCAGACCCGGGCGAGACAATGCAGAACTCTACCACCTAGTAGCCACGATGGTAGTGACTCGATAGCCAATCGGTCGCCTTTTACGACCTGCCTGGCAGAACGGCAGTTGGCCTATTCTACAATGGAGGCCGGGACCAACACGGCGTTTGTAGATTACTTAAATTGCTACAAATTTTTCCAAGTAATGTTGTAATGTATTCATAAAAGACTTACTGCTTGGTTTTTATGTCTGATGATGGCAGCAGATGCAAAACAACTTCACATTTTACCAGCAACTGATTACTATTCGTAGACTTGTTTTCACCTAAGGACACAAGTAAATTATTTAATAAAACAAGTAATTGTAATTTTGAAAATAATCTTTAAATATCAACCGTACTCATATCTCCAAAGTACTAAATAATACTGAATTAAATCAAAAAGAGTTATATCTAAATTGCTTTTAGTTCCTAAGAAATCTGTGGACAGTCATAAAAACATACAAATATACAAACACTCAAATATTATCCAATTCTTTCGTTTTTTTGTCAGTTGAAAAGTAATAAAAAATCTACTTCGTCATCTGTATATAAATATGCAGTCTGTTTAATATTTGTGGTGAATATTCGTTTATCACCCATTGACATCTATTTTACAAATTAGGAAAATGTCTATCTGGCTGTTTCTCCCATTATAACCTTAAACAGGCTTGAGCGATCTTGATGGACTTGGTATGCAATTTACAAAGTGTGTGAACCCATAACGCCAAGAAAATGTCGCTCGTCACGTCGTTTTTGTCTCAGCGTAGGAGTCAAATTTACTGCCAAGTCGCGGTAATTAGTAACCGATTACTTAGACTAGAATTAAAACTCTTCTTAATAAAAGCTCACCATTGCATTGATCTGAAAAATAAAGATGACCCTGGCGGCACAGTTATCCGACATCGTCCATCAGGCACCACTTCTTACTACTTCAGTAGCAAGAACACAGGCACACAGTATATGTACTCACATTTAACTTCGTAACCGAAGCATCTTCAGGAGAAATGAACACATCTTCACTTACACAAGGACCGAAGTAATAGTAGCATAATTCTGTTATTGGTAAGTATAATAGTGTTTTTTATATCATAATATAGCAAACAAGCAGATGGGTCTCCTGATAGAAAACCATCGTCCATTGACACCAAAGACGAAATTTGTATCATGAAATTTGTAAAAAAACAAATATTAAATGTACAGGTCAATGCTACAGATTGTTTATATGTAGTCTTAACAATATTATAAACTTACTTGTGACTTCGTTCACGTGACCAAGAATTAATACTTCCCTTAGTTCATTCGGGTAAAAATAGCCTATACCACTTCTGGATAACGTAGCCTTCTAAAGGTGAAAGAATTTTTAAAATCAGTCAAATGTTTTTTAAGTTAAATCGAAACAAACAAAAAATCAAATCTTTCCTCTTTATAATATTAGTTTAGATGTGAATTGTGTTGGATATTTGGATGTATGTCACTCAATCACATAAAAAGGGTTTGGCTGATCTAAATGAAATTTGGCACATAGGTAGAAAAATAAGTTATTATCGTAAGATTAAACAAAAACTTTTATAATGCAGCGGGCTGCAGGATTACATCTCGTAGGACATAAATTAACTTTGTTGTACATAAATTAACTTTTGAAGTACTCACGTAGTGTTTTCTTATCAAGATTAATTGTTAAGGGTATTTTCAGTGTGGACATGGGGTCTAAACCAAATATACACTTATATACAAGTTTCTTGTCGCTATTTAAGTTTTCAATACAGCTAACAGCATCATTATCAATAGTCTGTAAAACATTAAAATTAAATTAATAAAATAAACTAAAGAATGAAATTAAATATTTAAATAAAGGAAAGGCTAAACTAGCTTCTAAAAAGTTTGGTGTGCTTAGCAGAGCGAAGCAGTTCTTCGTGCCAGCCTATCGCCTCCAACTTTACAAGGCCCAAATTCAGCCTCACACGGAGTAGATACTGTTGTCTGTCCAAGACGGAGCTCCCCAGTTCCAGCTTCTTCCTCTTGATCGCATTCAACGTGTTCAACGTGGTCTGAATCGTCGACAACCAAGCTATTTCTAATCAGATTAACTCTTTGGTTTTACGCAGAGATGTAAGTTCGCTCTGTATCTTTTATCGCATATATCATGGGGAGTGTTTTAACGAGTTGCTCGGATTAATTTCTGCCGCTGAATTTCGTCATCGGACACCGCGTCAAAATTTAAAGTTCTATCCTCAACACCTCGATGTCTGAAATTCAACAACCGTGCGCTTTTCTCAGCACTTTCTGCCTTGCACTACTCCTTAGTGGTATCAATCACGGGCAGGGGTTTTTCCGAATATATAAAATTTGGGGATCTTCAAGAAAATAGCGTACTCGTTTTTAAAGGGCCAGCAACGCAACTGAAAAACCTCTGGGATTGCGGCTGTGATCACTTACCATCAGGTGCACCTCCTGCTCTTGCAATTTTAAATAATTTTATAGCAGGGGGAGCAGCTTCTATAAAAATATTTAAAATTAAGTTAAGGAAATTTGAATATCAATATTTTTTACGCAGTAAAACAGCTGCAACCATCATCTTCCCATTTCCTATATCCCCGGAACCCTGTATCAGATCTTCACCAATCATTAAAATGGGACCATACGAAGAGTATTCCCTCGCAAACAAAAAATCGATTAATAAATGACCAAGTTCTGAGGTAACAAACATAAAAAATGGATTTTACACTTTCAGCGACATTGTAATTATTTCCAAGTTTACCCACTACCATTTTTAAAAATACTTTGTTTATAAACAGTCAGTACACAATATTACGTCCTGAAGATGCTTTGAAAAGCGAAACCGGTCGATTAATTTAAATAATTTAGTGGATACTTATCTTCTATACATATAATAAAATCGTAGGAAAGTCAAAACTGTACATTGAATATTTTTTTAAAAGAATACTTGGTGTGTGATCTACAATCGATATCGAAGCCAAAAATATAGTTTTTAGAATTTTTGTCTGTTTGTCTGTACGTCTGTTTGTTTGTCTGTTTGTCTGTATGTCTGTTTGTTTGTCTGTTTGTCTGTATGTATGTCCGGGGTAAACTCAAAAAGTACTTGCATGGATTTACTTCAAAATTTTGCATGCATATTACTAACAGGTCGGGTCAACATATAGGCTACATATTATCACGCTATCACCTAAGGAGGAGGAGCTGTGCGGAGTAAACGTCGTAAAAGTGTGCGCGGACGAAGTCGCAACAGCTAGTAGTGGAATAAAGGTACAAGTGTATTGTAAAGTAGTTTCAACAAACAAACATAAAAAACATAAAGCTGAATGGAGAACCTCCTCCTTTTGGAAACTCTGTTAAAAAGTATATTTTATTTTTTATTTATTTATTCAGGAAACTTACAGCAATTTAACACAATATTGTTGTAAATCTATGTAACAAAATAAGCCAATTAACTTTTGAACAGACCTATTAACTTCCCACGATTTTCTATGATTTGTAATTCATATATTATTTCATCTCCTTTATGACAACGTAAATGAATTAA
The DNA here is from genome assembly GCA_036924255.1 of Apodemia mormo. Taxonomy (NCBI): domain Eukaryota; kingdom Metazoa; phylum Arthropoda; class Insecta; order Lepidoptera; family Riodinidae; genus Apodemia; species Apodemia mormo. The sequence continues at coordinate 39,589,099 of JAUPFN010000005.1, read as the reverse complement.
ATCCCACATAATATACTCGTTATGCAAAATATAATAAATGACGGAAAGCTAATACATAATTCAATTCAGTGTAAGCTCTATATAGCGACAATTTCCTTGAACTCTGCATTTTATGGCTTTATTGATATTTGTCGTTAAAAGGAGATTTTGAGATATATTTTTTCTTTAACTTTACAGGAGAAATTTCTTTAACTTTACAGGAGAGCCAAGTTAATTTTTTGAAAAAAAAACCATCACAACCTTTAAAATAATATAGATATTTAAAATTGTGTTGAAATTTTAAGTTTTAATTTTTTTTTTTTTTTTTATTTTTTTTTTTTTTATATCATAAGATAGCAAACAAGCAGATGGGTCTCCTGATGGGAAGAGTCAACCATCGCCTATAGACACCAAGGATGTTAATGGTGCGTTGCTATCTTGTGGCGAGGTCTAATGCCATATGCATAAGTTTACCGGCTACCTTACCCTCCAAACCGGAACACGACAGCGACAAGCACTGACGCTATTGCGGCAGGAATAGGTAAGGCGGTGGTACCAGACCCGGGCGAGACAATGCAGAACTCTACCACCTAGTAGCCACGATGGTAGTGACTCGATAGCCAATCAGTCGCCTTTTACGACCTGCCTGGCAGAACGGCAGTTGGCCTATTCTACAAAGGAGGCCGGGACCAACACGGCGTTAACAAGAAACATAATAATAATGAAGTTCTAACTAATAAAAACTAATCCATATTATGGATGTTTGTTACTAAATCACGAAAAAAAACGACTGAACCGATGTCGATGATATTTATCACACATCGTCCGGGTTTGATACACAGCCTTACCTATTCTCTGGCTGTCGACATAAAAAAACCAATGTGCCAGTACTAACAACGTGCAAAAGAAATAGACACGCCTGTATATGACAGACATCAATTAGTATTTTAAATTAAAACCATAAATTCGGCACCGAAAATCTTTTTTCATGATTTTAAACATTGTTTTTTTATGATTTCATTTATCCCAAGTGTAGGCGAAAGTATGTTTTTCTTAGATATTATTAAAGACCTATTTACATGACTTAAGTTTATTTTTTCTTTATGTCAAGTGTCAACTTTTTATGAAAGATGTCCATAATTTTTCTTTTTATTAACTAGCTGTTGCCCGCAACTTCGTCCGCGCGGACTTCGTTTACTCCGCACTGCTCCTCCCCTGTAGGTGATAGCGTGATAATATGTAGCCTATATGTTGACCCGACCTGTTAGTAATATTCATGCAAAATTTGAAGTAAATCCGTGCAGTACTTTTTGAGTTTACCCCAAACATACATACAGACAAACAGACATACAGGAAAAAATTCTAAAAACTATATTTTTGGCTTCGATATCGATTGTAGATCACGCCCCAAGTATTCTTTTAAAAAAATATTTAATGTATAGTTTTGACTTTCCTACGATTTTATTATATGTATTTTGTTTATAAAAAATATAGCATGTGTTGAAGGTAGTTGCAATGGATTCAGTAGCTGTTTCTCAACCAACAACTTTTCGCTCTAACATACATATAATTCTGTGAAAGGACATATAATTTCAAATTACTTACGATATTTATGATGTAAGGTTTCTTATCATTTATTATAATATCTGCTTCTACTTTTTCCCATTTTAGGGACCTGGTATTAAAAATCTGTAAAAACATAATCATGTCAAATAAAAAATAGAAATTAATTAATAAAGAGTAATACATAAAAGAGCTCGTTAGAAGAATCCTAAATATAAAAATTGACTGGTAAAAGCAAAGACCTGCAAAAAAAGATTGTACATATTAAAGGACCATTTAACCATTGACTATCGTATCCTTATACGATAGTCAATGGTCAAAGAAATTGTATGAAATAGTTTTGTTACAATAAAATTAAAATAAATAAATAAATATAATAAAAAGAGAATATTGTTTAACAACATAGGTAGTAAGCCTCAACAAAATTAGTATAGTAATATTAAATAAACCGGTCAAGTGCGAGTCGGGCCCGCGCACGAAAAGTTCCATACCATCATCTATAAAAGAAAATCACGTTTGTTGTATGTACATACTTAAATATGCATTTTATGTATTAGGTATTTATTTTTATAGTTCCAAATACTTACTTTTTTGAAAATATTCAAGTTTCTACCCGTTTATTAAGATCGAGTAAAAATTGCTTAAAAATTACGTTTGTTGTATGGGAGCCCCCCCCCTTAATATTTAATTTCATTTTTATTTAGTTATTTATTTTGAAAGATAATATACAACTAAATATTCTGTGAAAATTTAAGAGTCTACCTGTTACCATTATTAATATTGAGCAAAAAATATGAAGAAAACACGTTTATTGGTTGGGGAACCCCCCTAATATTTTAGAAAAAATACTTTGAAGTATAGGAATAAATTAAATTATTAAAAGTTATGGTAAAAAAATGGCAAAAAAACAAAACTTTCCCACACAAATTTCCATCGATTTTCATCTCAGAAACATGGTTCAAATCTACGGTTTCAATATTCGGTAGACCTTACATGCTGTAAATATTTCAGATGATATGTATTCAATACTAATTCTAAATAATATTAAATATAGATAGTGCAATCCACAAAGAAGCGCTTCACTATTCCTCCTAACCATTTATAGTTATATGTTTACAAGTTACCGCCAATGTTTGAGTGTTATTGGTACACACTAATTACGTATGAGTGCACGGGCACACCACTATTAATAGACTAATCAGAAGAGAGAGTCACGCTCAAAGAGAAAGATGCTCTACTTAATTTTTTTTATCTTTTATTTTTAGGTGTGGATATTTTATGTGATTATTAGATAATAATATTACCATTTTTATTATAGGTGGTAATTATACACATAAATGAAATACACGAAAAAGTTTTATTGAACTTTATTGAGAAATCAAAATAGTCAATCACTCGTTTCAGAAATATCTGATTCAGAGTCTGATGTATCACAGACATTTATAATAAAACTGAAATCAAGATCAAAGTATCTCATGTATTCGTTTTCTATTTTTTCCACGTGCTGACAAATATTGAAGCAGACATCTTTATTTTTTCTATCAAATGCTTCATTTAAGATGGGCTTAATTGAAGATGGGCCAAATCTGCATGTCTGTCTAGGTGGAGTTGGATCTTGATATTATTTCCAAACTAGTATTGTGATAGGCCGCATCCAAGACTACCACGGCATCATTTGGAGATTTGGTGTAAGTTTTTCCTTTAGCCATTTTAAGTAATTTTCTGTATTCAGGTTGTCGTGGTAGTCTCCGTATTTGATCTCTGCTCTATACATAAACAACACATTTGCTACAAAACCGCCATGTACTATAAATACGCGCACTCCTTTTGTTAAATTTTGTTTTATTGCTGTTTTAGAACCTTTTTCGGCCCAAGATTTTCTTTGCACATGGTTGGTATGAATATACGACTCATCTGTGTACACTATATGTCTACTTGCATTACGATAGGACTTTACCTGTTTTAAGTATTTCAATCTTAAGTTCATTTAATTTAAGTTCATTTAATCACGTTTTTCAGTTAACACATTCCTGTTATTCTCAGTTCTTCTCCATTTATAACCAAGTTTACGTAATAAAGTTCTTGGAGTTGTTATGTATCCATCAAATTATATACGGTCTTTCAAAACAATATCAAATCGTGATAATGTTGGAAATTGACGATGTTCTATAATATGATTTTGAATAGTTTTTCGGACTACATCAACATTAAATTCGTCTAAATTAATTTTTCGAGGTCGTACTCTTCTCTTCTTCATAGGTGATGTACAAATAGAAGCATTTCTGTTTAGTAAATTCGAATGTGACGTACTTGCTTCGTTTTTAGACTCAATATCTATTTCCGTAGGCAGCTCTGTTGCAACCTCCGTACTTGGGATTATAGGAACTATCGCATCCATCTCCATATTAATATTCGATTTCATATCAGGAACTGTAGTTTGCTTCATTGTATTAGAATATTCCTATCTTTCGCGTAGAATTCTAGTTATTGTACTTTTTGAATTCTAGTTACTGAACGAGAGATTTTCTCGACATTAAAAAATATATATAGTACAGCGAATTTCGTGACGTGCCTAAATTTTCGCGATATAGGTTGTACTACTTAATATGCACATCAAACTGCTGACAGTTTACGACTAACGTTCGGAATTCAAATCAAACTCCCTGCATCCCGCGACTCCTCAACCGAAAATTGGTGCGGCGCGTCTTCGTGGATTGTACTATCTATATCCACAGAATTAACTTACCGTATACGTTTGAATCAATCCTAGCAAGGAACTGGACGTATCGTTTTCTAATTCACGATCCGTGACCTCTCGAATAAGAGATTCTCTGTAAATAATATCACATCATCCATATATATCTACTACTAGCCGCATTATAAAAATGTTTGGCGAATCCCGCGGAATTACCTAATTTTTCCGGGATAAAAGTAGCCTTTGTACTATTCCAGGTCATCATCTACCTGTGTGCCAAATTTTATTCAAATCTGTTCAGTAGTTTTTGCGTGATTGAGTAACATCCATCCATCCATTCAAACATCCAAATTTTTGCATCTATAATGTTACCTAAATATAGAATATAGATTAAAACGTGAAGCAAGAACTTCATACTTTTTAAGACAATTACGCAAACGTTAGAGTATGAAATTTGGCACAATTAAACTTTAAACCGAATAAAAACCTAATATTTTAAATATTATGCATAAAAGTATCATATTCATCACGCCGGTTCCCTTTTGGAGTAGATTGCCTACCAAATAAACCGAATTTCTATAGAAGTCTATAGACTAGAAAATTCCAATTCACCACGATTTACCGGTTTTGTCGGATGGCGGGATGAAAGGTTTGCTTGCCGGATTTTGCTTAATAGGACGCGCCGAACAATGTTATATTATGTAATCAGTGTAAAATAAGTTAAGGAAATAAACATTTTGTATTTTGTATTTTTTTATTTTATCAACCTAACAACGATTATCGACTATTTCTAGCGATAACCTGAACTGACAGCTTTACGATTTCATCCGAGGTACGGGAGTGGTAATAAATACATCACTCACCAAACTCCGAGCTGCTACTGTGAATTTATATGTCGATCGATGGCGAGAAAAAACCTCGAAAAAATGTCAATTTTTGCCCAACCCGGTAATCTAATCCCCGGATCACGAAGCAGTCAAACACATTCATTCCTAAAAATAAATATTACGCACACTACCATTCATTTAATACTCACCTTATACACTCATGCATATTGTTTTGTTTATGGCAAAATTCTGCACTTAAACTTCGAAGAGATTTTATATTTTATAGATTCAGGCGTTACTTTGCGGAAATCCATAGTTCAGACGAAGAAAACTAGTTATTTTGCAATTTTCCGCGAACTTTTAAGTGTACCTTTGCGAAGTTACTGAAAAGGAAACACCGCTTTTATATGTTTTTCTTTTCAGTAACATCGCAAAGATACACTTAAAAGTTCGCGGAAAATTGCAAAATAACTAGTTTTCTTCGTCAGAGATTTTATAGATTTTTTTAAAATTATTATTGATAGGGAAGCGCTTGACCTGATGGTAAGCTAAGACGCGGCCTAAGATGGAACGCGCTTCCCTAGAAGGTACCTGTTCACTCTTCTCTTGAAGATCCCTAGATTGTACTCGTCGGGGAACACAGACTCAGGAAGCATGCGGTTCGAATAAACCCTTGCAGTTCGAATGAAGAACGTCGAGTAAAACCGCTTTGGCTGGTTACGTGGAATGTCCACCATATGGCGATGCTTACAAAGTTTTAAGTTTAGTTATGGTCAAACGGAGTCATAGAATTATACTCAAATTCCGACCGAAGGATGATTACAAGTTATTGTAAACTACGCAGGCGAACAATTAGCTAAATTAACCTTCAATACTATTGTGATTACTACGTGGTAAAATTCTGCAACATCTCAGCTGGACTTTTGTTTTATATCATAAAATAGTAAACAAGTAGATGAGTCTCCTGATGGTAAGAGTCAACCATCGTCTATAGACACTAAAGATGTTAATGGTGTGTTGTGATCTTGTGGCGAGGTCTAATGCTATATGCATAAGTTTATCGGCTACCTTACCTTAAAAACCGGAACACGACAGTGTCTAGCACTGACGCTATTGCATCAGGAATAGCGAAAGCGGTGGTACCAGACCCAGTCGAGCCGATTCAGAACTCTACCACCTAGTAGTCACGATGGTAGTGACCCACATAACCACTCGGTTGCCTTTTATGAACTGCCTGGCAGAACGGCAGTTGGCCTATTCTTCATAGGAGCCCGGGACCAACATAGAGGTTGATAGAATTGCCTTAAATTTTTCAGCCGCAACAGCGTCAGTGCTTGATACTGTCGTGTTCCGAATTTGAGGGTTAAATAGCTAGCTAATGCATGTGTCGTAATATCCCTGCCACCAGGACAGCGCCAAAAACATTTTAACATTTTATGGGCTATGGTTATTACTTTCCATTAAGAAAACTGATATTAAGAATAGATGGTAATCACCATCGAGCCATTTGTTAGTTGGGTCATTCCATGTCAAATCGACCAATAGTTGGAATCGACCCCTTTTGATTTGGATGAATTTTGGTCAGAAGTTTTCTTTTATCATAAAACGAAGTTCTGCCAAAGAAAAAAAAGAAAAAAATTTTTTTCGAAAGATATACAAATTCAAAATTTCGCGATTTTCCCAGTTTTTCAATTTTGTTTTTGCAATATCTCGAATGCTATTAAAGATACAGGAATGGGCTTTTGTTTGTTTACAAGGGGACACTTGGGGTTATAGAAAAAATATATTTTAGAAAAAAATTTTGAAAAATGTAAAATTTGTAAAATTTTGAATTTTTGAAAATCGTCAAAAATGAAGACCGCCATGAAATTAACTTGTATAAAAGTTGCAAAAAACAAAAATATTTTTTTTTCTGAAATTTTTTTTTTTTTTGAAATTCAAAATTCATATTTTTTAAATAAAAAAAAAACCCTATTCAAAAATTTCAGGATCTTTTAAGATCATTACAAGGTATCATACAAAAAAAATTGAGCCAAAATTTTCATGGCGGTCTTCATTTTTGACGATTTTAGAAAAATCAAAATTTTACAAATTTAGCATTTCTCAAAATTTTTTTCCAAAATATTTTTTTATCAATAGCCTCAAGTGTCCCCTTTTAAAAAAATGAAATCCTATTCCTGTATCTATAATAGCATTCGAGATATTGCAAAAACAAAATTGAAAAACCGGAAAAATCGCAATACTTTGAATTTGCATATCTTTCGAAAAATTTATTTTTATTTTTTTTCTTTGGCAGAACTTCGTTTTATGATAAAAGAAAACTTCTGACCAAAATTCATCCAAATCGAAAGGGGTCGATTCCAACTATTGGTCGATTTGACATGGAATGACCCAGTTCTAACAAGTAATGCTTCTTTCTTAGTATCATTTTTAGGGTTCCGTACCTAAAAGGAAAAACGGGATCCTATTATTAGGGTTCCATACCTAAAATATAAATAAGGGACCCTATTACTAAGCATCCGCTGTCTGTCTATCCATCTGTCTGTCTGTCACCAGGCTGTATCTCATGAACCGTGATAGAAAGCTGAAATTTTCACAAATTATGTATTTCCGTTGCCGCTATAACAATACTAAAAATAAAGAAATAAATGAAAATATTAAGGGGAGGTTTCCATACAATAAATTTATTTTTTCCGTATTTTTTTGCTTAATATTAATAACGATAACAGGTGGATGATTCAAATTTTCAAAGAATATTTAGTTGTATATTACCCTAACAAATATATAATTAAATAAAAATGAAGTAAATATTAAAAGGGGGCTCCCATACAACAAACGTAATTTTTGAGCAATTTTTTACTCGATCTTAATAAACAGGTACAAACTTGAATATTGATAGTACGGAACCCTTCTTGCGCGAGTCCGACTCGCACTTGTCCGGTTTTTATTTATCCTTTATATCATAAGATAGCAAAAAAGCAGATGGCTTTCCTGATAGAAAAAACCATCGCCTATAGACATCAGAGAGATTAATGGTGCATTGTTATCCTTGTGGCGAGGTCTTAATGTCACATGCATAAGTTTAACAGCTACCTTACTCTTCAAACCGGAATACAAAAGTAAGAAGCACTGACGCTATTGTAGCAGGAATGCGTAAGGCAGTACCAGAACCGGACGAACTATGCAGAATTCTACAACCTAGCAACCACAATGGCAATGACTCATATGGCGAATCGTTCGCAGATCGCAGAATTGGCCACGTCATGAAATGCTGGAGAATTTCATGAAATGGTGGCATTTCATGAAATTGTTTATTATCCATTGGCCATATCATGATGTTCCTTGATCAGATCAATGATCTTACGATATGGTTTACTAAACGCGCGTATACTTCATGAAAATATTCAAAGTAGGGACAAAATTAACTGATCATATCGTAAAATAGTTACATTATATACCGGTAGAGACGCTAGAGGCGCTTTGTTTAAGTGTCAACATATCGGCTTAACTAACTATGTTATTTAGCAATGACCTGAAAACTATGTTGAAAGGACCGCCACCGCCGCCGACGCCGCCGCCGGTTCGCGTGGCCGAGCGGTTAGGCGGACAACCGCCGCGGTTCTGGTACTAACAAAACCCGGGTGAGACAATGCAAAACTCTACCACCTAGTAGCCACGATGGTAGTGACTCGTACAGTCAATCAGTCGCCTTTTACGACCTGTTGATGTACCTACTTGTACGACGATGTTGCTAAAAAAACATATAATAGCTCAAAAATTGCTTTGGATGCATTGCTAAAGATCAAAATCGATCATCGTTTTCAAAAATTAAATTAAGTACTGTTATTTTTAACGAAATTTAGATTTTTACACTCTGAAACTCATCTATGCGTAGGTATAGTTTTTACTCCTTTGAGATGAAAATACCTCAATTTAGCAGGAATCTTCAAGGATAGTAGATAATGTAGAGTTAGAGTTAAGAACTGAACATCCTAGTTCAGAATGTGCAACTTTTTTAGCCGATTTGTATACATCATACCATTAAAATTCCATGAGACATATAGGTACTACGAGATGTAACTTACCCGTCGATATCAATAATGTTTGAAGAAACTAAATAATCTATTGTCTTCTTTTCATATGACGTAACCTTATTAAAAATACAACTGTTCAGCAGCTGCAGTTCTACTTGTAAGCTTTTATCAGTATTCTTATTTTTAGTCATATCTAACTTTATTTCCACAGACGTCTGAAAAATATGAACGTACATATTAAATTTTGAAAACTGAGTGATAGAATGGCCAGTAAATAGATTTAAAAAATATATCTTTAACAAAAATTACGTGAAAACGCTTTTACGAAGTGTCATATTATTTGGAGGTCAAAAGGCTTAGGATTGATTGAGCCTCATACCTCTACCAATTATTATTAAAAATGAAACACTTTGTTAATTTTACTCTAGCTGTTGCCCGCGGCTTCGTCCGCGCGGACTTCGTTTACTCCGCACAGCTCCTTCTCCGTAGGTAGGTGATAATATGTAGCATATATGTTGACCCAACCTGTTAGTAGTATTGATCCAAAATTTGAAGTAAATCAATGCAGAGTTTTTGAGTTTACCTTGGACATACATACATACAAACATACAAACAGACAAGAATTCTGAAAAAAGAAGAAGAATAAAAACTATATTTTGGCTTCGATTACGATTGTAGATCACGCCCCAAGTATTCTTTTAAAAAATATTCAATGTACAGTTTTGACTTTCCTACGATTTTATTTTATGTATAGATTAAGTTAAAAAAATACATTTTAAAAAAAGAGAACCCCTCTAAGTTTCTTCCGCTGGATCTACTCAGCATGCGGTCGCGTACGGACCTGTAGTTAGTATAAAATTGTCGACACATCAAAAGAGCCAGTGAAGATTCATTTGCGTTTTTTTTTCAATTTTGAACGAATTTTGAATGCCCACAGCTATACCGGCCAATCTAATTAAAAAAAAGGAGCATCACGCCAATTCCATTGCGGATAAGGCGGAGACACCGAACATCGATAGGCTTTTAGTTTCATGATTGAAACATTATAAACTGTAGTATTCTTACTCACAAGCCAAATACAATCTGCAGTTGAGAGCATTCTCAAGATTTACAATATTATTTTTTACTAGATTCTGACTTCGGTTGGGCGATACGAGTGCGGATTTTGATATTACCTTTTTGACATTAAAATTTGTACACATTTGAAAAATATAAAGTGTATAAGTTATAGAAAACATTTTGTTTTACTATTATTTAAAAACAGAGAACCTTTAAGTATTTAGGCCATACTTAGGGTTTTCTTTTTTGTTTAGAGGTAACTGATTTTTTTTTCTATCGAGGAAAATACAGGTTTTTTTATTAACCCCCGACGCAAAACCAGGGATGTTATAAGTTTCAGGTGTGTATCTGTGGATCTGTGTATCTGTGGATCTGTGTATCTGCGTATCTGTGTATGTGTGTAGCTGTGTGTCTGTCCGTGGCATCGTGGAGCCCTGGCGGAGGATCCGATTTGATTGCGGTTTTTTTTTAATTGAAAGGGTTGTTTTGCGAGATGGTCCTTAGCTAAGATTCAAAAGAATCTGTTCAGCCGTTTCAAAATAACCAGGTCTTTTCAAATTGATGAAAGGAATTAAGTAACTTGTAAATGCTTTATCAATACAAAATTTTGTGTTCTGCTACTTTATTGATATTGCAATTACATGGTATCGTTGAGCTAATACTTTGAGATTCTCATTCGAAGATCATCAGCGTCTATTTAACTGGCAATTTTCGTATTTAAATAACAGATTTTCTACATATTGCAAGCCACTATTTAACGGACTTTCTGATGTCCGTTAGTACAAAAACTTGACAGACTTGTGAAGGAAATGCAAATACTATATATATATATATATATATATATATATATATATATATATATATATATATATATATATATATATATATATATATATATAGGTAAATAAAAAATAAGACTGAGATCCAACTGATCTCGTGATGTAGCCTGGATGTAGGGACTGAAACTGTCTGATGCAGGGTTTTAACAAGATTGCTTAGACTAAGTCTGGTTGCTATAAATACTAAGTTTGATTAGTGCTCATGATGACGAGGATTTGAAGATGGAGCTGATAAAGTGCTACCGAAACTCACACGTAGAATGTAGAAAGAGATAAGATAGTCAAGTTCGGACTCGATGGATTTTTGGTGATGTTTACTTTCCATTACATATAATGTCGAAGAACTAAACATGGAGCCGTAAGAGTGTAATTGTAACTCACAGATAGAAATTGCTAATATAGTGGAATTTGGAGTCATTTCATTTGTTAAAGTAAGATCTTTCTCATGATGATATGGCTCTGAAGATTGAGCCGAAAAAGTGACTTACTATAATATAATAAGCTCTTACGATAAAGTGAGAGAAGGTCATGGAAACAAAACGAACGAACGAATGAAAATTGAGAAGCACCATCGATTTTGATCCCGTTTGAATCGTTCTTTTCTTTTTGGAACGAAGTTCCTTACGGCAGGCTTGGAGGGGATAAGGATTTTGCTGCGCGACCGAACTGAAAAAAATGTGATAGTAAAACCGTAAGAAAAATGCGTGGAATAAAAGCGTTAAATGAGACGTGCGCTGGCGCGACAGTCGCGTACACAAGCGAGTAGTGCCGTTTAGCCGAAGGAAGTTCGTTCCTACCTGGTGTCCCGCGACACCACATCATTTTTGTTTTCTAGTGTCTGATAATAAATCTGGAAGAGGTCCATTATAACTTTAAGCTAATCTAGATAAACCCATCGAATGTTGGCTAATTCGTTTTATTTTGGCAAATATTTAGGTGCCGGATGTTTTCTAAGATAAAATAATGATGGAACTGAAAGGTGGCCATCGGAGATTGGGCTAATATCGTTGGCTTTTATTACTAGGAGATTCGCAGGGTTTGATAATATAAATAGAAAGTGGCCGTGGAACTCCTGATATAAACAAAATAAGTCCATTGAGTGTGCTCTCATTTGTAATATTTTACATACACTCTGGATCAAAATGATTTCCAGGACTACATAGTGGAGCTGGAGGCCATGGGAGCGTTGCAATAAAATAACTCAAGCTCATTGAGTAAGAAACCATGGCAACCTTAACCTGATGCTGCAAGATGCCCTTTCGCAGATCATCAGATCTTTTCACGTTTTACTCTTAAAATAATGTGTATGTAGCGGAATGGCGGTCTGAGGATGTGTCGGGGGTTTTTGAAATTTTTAATTTTATCTTGTTAGCTTATTTACATATTGTATAATTTATGGTATGAATACTTTAGTTTCGTACTTATGAATTGCATAGCAAATTCTGTGGTAATAACGATAAAGCAAGGGATCTACAGAACGCAATTATTTCAAAATTAGCTAGGCGCAGACTTAAAGTATAAGGGTAATATAGGCTTGCCGGCAAAGGGTGAAAAGAAACAGTATAAGAAAAGGATAAGCGTTCATGCCATTTTGGCACCTCGTGATTTTTCGTGTCGCGCATCTTTGACTTTGTAGTCCAGTCCGGTACCGGTGTTAACCACTTGAGGTTCCGCGTCCACTTCCCGGGTTGGTCAAATCAACAATTTTTTTTCAGTTTTATGATAAAATAACGTTGCCCGGTATTGGCTAAGTGCCCGGTTGGCGATAGCTTTCCCACCTATCACATTGTAGGACTTAATATCTTCGACTAATCGTAGGTGCACTGGTTGTACCTCTGTCAACCTCTTCGGGTATACGTACGTTAAGATAGTATAGCTTTATAAAATGATAACGTTGATCTCAGTCATATTTTTTATTTACCTAAATATATAAATCCAAACGTTATGGAGTTTATACGTCTGTTGATTTCTAATTTTGTTACGCCGCGGAGACCAGAATTTTTCTATTTAAGAAGACTAAAATTAGGATCTATGAAAGAGGGTCTCTTACCATACCCGAAGCGCATTCGCGGGCATACGTATTCGCGGGCGTGAAGATACTTCTGCTACTATATCTTAGACTTGGCCGCACTACTGTCTAAATAACTCGCTTCAATCTTAGAGGATAATATTAAAACCTAGTTAAGTAAAAAGTACATTAAAAACTTACAGTCTTGTTGTATAAGATAGTGTCTATTACACATCTGTACCAGGAATCGCTCATCTTGCAAGGTAGAGATTTAACCTGCAAAATATAATATCGAATAATCTATACATATATTAATTAGGAAAGTAAAAAAATTGTACTCCTTTTTAAAATAAGTGCGTGAACAGTGGACCATTCGACATGTAGCTCAGTTGGCTAGAGCGTGCGGCCAGAGTTCAAATCCTGTCAAGATTTTTCTGTGTTAAGTTTTTACATAATATGTATATAATTTTACATTTTTTACGCTTTAATTTTTTCAAATAATAACGCTTATTTTATGTGATTAATTTAGTGAGTAGCAAAAATCCTGTCTTATTACCAAAAGCATTATTTGGTAGCCATCAACACCCAGCGCAAAACTTCAGACGCACCGATTTCGGGTGGAATTCAGTTGGTTTCACGACGCTTAAGCATCGCATTCCCACTTGGTTTTCTACCTTCCACTACTAAAAATACAGACTACTTTAGTACAGCGAAGTTTTGCGATTTACGCTCTTTGATAACAGATTTTTCATTACTGATTCAGAATGTTGAAACAATCTATGGTTTTTAGTCTGTAGTATAGTTTATAATTGTCAATCATTTTCGCGCCGCGCGTTTTAGTGTAGTGTGCGCGTTTATCTCATGAGAAGTACTGTTTTTTATTTAATTTAAAAGGTTTATTTAGCTTATAATGATTGTATTTAGATAATTAATTGTAAGAAATATATCGTAATAGTTAAAAATAAGGACCGGAAAAATAAGCTTTTCGATCTTCATGTCATCTAAAAGAAATAAAATATTTTATGATCACTTTATTTTGATGCCTAATAGATAGGAAATATATCCATTAGTACATAGCCATTTACAGAATAATGAAATATGCCTTAGTTCTAAAGTACTCTTTTTGTATAACGGCGCCGAAGTGACGCCATGTTCGTTGAAACGTGCGAGCGCGCTTTGTCCTGCAATTATTTTGATTGGGATTTTTACCACCGGGGCCGGGGTCTGGTACCACCGCCTTACGTCACCGCCTTACGTTAGCGCTAGTCACTGTTGTGCTCCGGTTTGGAGGGTAAGGTTAGCCGGTAAACTTATGCATATGGCATTAGACCTCGCTACAAGATAACAACGCACCATTCACATCTTTGGTGTCTATAGGCGATGGTTGACTCTTTCTATCAGCAGAACCATCTGCTTGTTTGCTATCTTATGATAAAAAAAACACATAAATGTTTGTCTCTTTCGGGAATCGAACCGAGTCCCATTCGATTTGCAGTTAGGTTTGCTAACCACTCGAACATCGGGATGGACAAATGAGCTCTTCCTTTTGATAAAGTTCTAAGAATTCTAAAATTAGTACTTCACTCCATTTTATCTACATGTCCTGTCGGGTCGGGCGCTAGCTGAACACTGAATACAGGTGAATATGTTAATAGTGAGTTCGTGTTTGCTATTCGTGCCCTTTGATTCGTGTCCGAAAAACCGCTACTGACGCGAGAGTGCGAGTCGCGAGGCGAGGCACGAGGCGAGGCACGAGGCGAATAGCAAGCGCACTGTTTACACATGCGCGGCGTGTTCATGGTTCGCCTCGCCATTCGCCTCGCTATTCGTACGAATGTGTAAATGCGGCTTTACATAAATTTTACAAGTAAATGATCTGTTCTTTGGTGGCGTCTTTGAAAAACTCTAACGGCTCTGTCTACATTTAAATATTTGCTAAATTTTAGAGAAATAGTATGCCTATTCATTCTTAACATGATGTAGTGTGCAAATATTTAACATTGAATATTTATGACCACTCCGTTAGCAGAGTGGATAATGACCCTGAGTACGCAATCGATAGGGCTCTGGTTCGAATCCCGACAGGGCCAAGCATCGTGTGATGATCATAAATTTTTGTATTTTTGGGTTTGGATGTTTATTATAACATATAATTTTCAGTATTAATTTATGAATTTGTAAGCATTAGTATCGTTGACTAGCACCTTAGATAAGACAAGCAAAATATTTTGCTGTAACCCCAAAGTAAGCAAATTATTTTGCTTACTTTGGGGCTAGATCGATTACTGTAATTTGTCCAGTCATGTTTATTCATTATTATTTATTAAAGCCCACAAAATTGTGCACCACACAACAGTACAAAATCTATATTAATATTACAAATGCGAAAGTTTGGATGTTTTGATGGATGGATGGATGGATGTTTGTTACTCAATTACGTAAAAACGACTAAACGGATTTGCATTAAATTTGGCACACAGGTAGATGACCTGGAATAGCACATGGGCTACTTTTTATCCCGGAAAAATTTGATGATCCCGCGGGATTCGCCAAAAACTTTTATAATGCAGCGGGCTGCACGCAGCAACTATTATAATATTCACAATTTACGATATAAAATTATTAAAACTTTTGTGAGACATTATAAACTAAATAATTAAAAACGGCTGCACACACGATTAATTGGTGTATATTCCGACTAGTTTCGGACTTATGTGAGTTTATAATGGATGAATGACCTAGAGAGTATGAGTGAGAGAGAGTGAAAACGATTCGTCTCGGACTGCGGGCCGATACGCCGCCCGCACGCGGTTCGATGGAATTGGGTGCGTGAGCAGCGCCGTCACCGACCACACAGCCCATAGACACCTAATAATAGGCGAATGACTTGTGTCAACACATCTGACTTATAGTTCCGATGTAAATGTCCACGCGCCAATGAGTAGTGATTGGGTAATCAGTGTCGACTAATCAGATGCTCTGTACATTACTATCTTTCACTGTGGCCTTGAGTTAGCCAATTACGGCGTTGCAGCCCCACTTCGTCTTACCTCAGCTAGTTGCCAGAATGCATTCAATACGGAAAATCAAACATTAGCCGTCTATAGGCTGTGTGGTCGGTGAGCGCCGTCGACGATGATGCCGTACACAGTGTGGAACCGTACCATTATTGGAACTTACTTTTACATTTTAAGTCACTACCGAGTGAACGTTGGACTCACCCTGATGAAATGCCTTATATAGATCCGAAACTACACCGATTTAAAAAAAAAAGATTAAATATTCACGGGACAAATTACACTTACTGATCTAACCCCAAAGTAATCGGCGCGCTTATACCATTATTGGAACTTACTTTTACATTTTAAGTCACTACCGAGTGAACGTTGGACTCACCCTGATGAAATGCCTCATATAGATCCGAAACTACACCGATTTAAAAAAAAAGATTAAATATTCCCGGGACAAATTACACTTACTGATCTAATCCCAAAGTAATCAAATTATTTGCTTGTATTATGGGTGTTAGTCAACGATACCAATACATAGAAATACACATATAAATACTAGAATATATATAATAAACACCCAAACCCGGAAATGCAAACATTTGTGCTCATCACACGAATGGTTGTCCCCGTCGAGTATCGAACCCAAGCCCCGTCGATCGCGTAGTCAGGGTCGCTAACCTTTCGACCAACGGGGCGGTCAAGTTTTTAATTGTTTAATTTACGATATTTTTACCATTAATAAGAATAGGCTTTACATACCTTCGCACCTGTTATTCTGATATTTGCGCAGGAGCCATATGCATCACTTCCATAGTTTTGCACTTTTATAATTAAAGTTTCCAATGTCGAAGATCCAAGTACATAATGTGTTTCATTACTGGAAAGACATTTTCTGATATGATCAAACGAATTCATTTATATTTTTAATAATATGGGTTTGACTTCACTAAGTCCTATGTAATCTCAAAAAGTCACAACTTAGTAGAGTAGTTACTACTAAAGAGTCTTCTATTGTCGTGACACCTCGTTTCAGGAATTTTACAAGAAATTAGAAATCAGGTGAAAAAAACGTTACGCCCATATCCCTAAGTAACTTACAATAACTGAGAATCAGAAGACAAGAAACATAGAAGACAAGAAACATAAAAGACAAGAAACAGAGAAGACAGTGTGTGGCCGCGTTCCGATCCGGTGGTAGTTTTGAAGAGTGTTGACGTGTCAAAATAACTTGTAAAAAGTTTTATTGAATAAACTTCTTCTGATTTCTGATTTCATATATTGCCTTCTTAAAATTCAAGTCCGAGACCACGCACTAAATTCATTTACATCACTAGATCAAAGTAAATTGGTACGGAACGCAACCCACACGAAACCAGGGGGCGCTTTAAGGTTCTCAGAGAGCTAATGACAGGTTGACATCAGTCGAGACGTTCTTAGTGGTATACATTTTTTTGTGTAGTTCAAATAAATATAAATTTTATAAGATAAAAACGCTTTTCTAATTGCTGGAGTCATTGATGTAAAAAACCCTAGATGCACAGTCGCGAACAAAACTGACACACAAATGTGTCCCTAATTTCATTTAAGTAGTTACAGATATGGCAAAAACATATGTATTTGCATATCCAACCTTAAGTGCACGACTTATAGTTGTTTTTACAAAGCAATGTACGAAAAGAAATAACATTGACAGTGTCGCGACCGACGCGATTCTATTTGAAATGAGCGCACAATTTAAATTGTGCGCTCATTTTTGGAGGACGTTTTGACACACTGATTGTATATCAATTTTTATATCAAGAGCTGGAGTGCTTAGTTTTTACAATTGTTCGACAAATAAGTAATACTTACGTTTGAGACCACAGGAATTGTGCTTTTAATTCTGGAGTACAATCATCTTTTTTGCACTTTTTGAACACATCTATTGATATTTTCGTAACACTGCTTCTGCTTATCGACACCAATGAGTTATCGAACTCTTATAAAAAGGAAGAAAAAAAAACAATTTTAAATGCGAAAGCAACATCTGCATATGCTAGTGACTACAGGTATGTGACTTAAGGATAATAGAACAAAAAACCAATTCCACTTACACTCAGTAAAAAAATTGTATTTAAAATTCGAGTACTAAATCTTGTATGCAATCTCTAAGCTGGGTGATCTAGAGGGCCATCTTTGAAACTTTCCGCTAAACTGAGGTATTTTAAGCTCAAAAAAACTATACCTTAGCATAGATTTTTGAGTTCAAAGAGATCAAAAACCTAAAATTTGTAAAAATGCCAGTCATTTAATTTTCGGAAAGAAGTATATTTTCAAAATAACGACTGACTATCTATTATATTTTCAAAATAGATCTTTTTGGCATTCAACGCAATTTATGAGATCTTAACAGCTTCAACGCAATTAATTAGCTACAAAATCGATAGGTTTAAAAAATGTCGAAGAATGTCAAAAAACTGTTCAAAATTTTTCATCAATGGTAACTCCTGAACGGATAAGCCGATCTTTATGTAATATACAGCATTGGACGCAGTTTTTTAAAGAATAGAATGGATTAGATTCTGTAATCAATTCGCACGTTAAACTAGACGTTATTTAAAACAATATATCGTTTTGCCGAAATTATTATTGAGGCTTTTTCAAAATTTCTCAAAATTTCCTGATCAGCCGAATCATCATCAGCGGAGACATCCAACCCAATCGAATACCATTAACTGTGCATCGGTTTGACCCGTGATCCGTCAATCTGTTCGTAAGTTATGACATGTTTACACATACACACACACACATATACAGACATACTTACGTCATTTTGAAAATGATCGGAAACGGTTCTTAGGACCTCAAAACTTGGAGATCTAGTGAAAACACGATTTTCTAAAATCTGGGCAAAATCAGTAACATCAAATCATCAAATCAATAAACACGCAGCGGGAACTTAAAAAACAAAATTTGGCTTACGACTATTAATGATATGAAATATTGTACAAAAATATAGAATTAAAAAGAGAACAAGCAGGTGGCTCTCCTTATGGGCGGAGACATCCATTCTCTAAAGACAGCAAAGAAGCTAACGGTACTTTGCTATCCATGTGTCGAGATGGTAACGTCAAATGCATAAGTTTATCGTCTACCTAGTCCTCTAAACGGAAAAACGGCAGTGACAAACACTGACGCCGTTACGGCAAGACTATGCAGATAAAACACTGGTACCAGATCAAAGCAAACATTGGGAAACTCTACCCACCTAAAAATCAGGTACCAGATCCAAACGAGACATTGGGAAACTCTACCCACCTAACAATCAGGTACCAGATCCAAGCGAGACATTGGGAAACTCTACCCACCTAACAATCAGGTACCAGATCGAAGCAATACATTGGGAAACTCTACCCACCTAATAATCACGTTCATAGTTCATACATGTTTAGTCAGCCGTTCGCTTTCACAAACTGTTTGACAGAATAATAGATGGTATTTTCTTCAAAGAGAGTATATATAGACCAACACGTAAGGCCAATACCACTTAATTACTCATGATAGTTGAGTGCCCCGTTGGTACCTAACTACGAATCGATTTCAGTCAGGGACAAATATTTGTGTGATGAACATAGACTATTGTATTTATGGGTCTAAGTGTGTATTATGTATGTAATAGTATTTATTTGTGCAATACATAGAATATTTGTGTCGTTGGCTAACATCCATAACATGAGCAAATAATTTGCTTACTTTGGGGTTAGATTAATATGTGTAATCTGTCCAGCGATATTATAATTACAATGGCATATTTCGTTCTCGCTCTCCTTTTGTCGAAAAAGGGGAAGAAAGATATATTTTCAATTAAAAGTAACCTAGGACTAAATGTGTAAAAAAATTTGTTTTCTTAATTTACTTACCTTTCACTGCTAACACATTCTGGTCATTCTTCACACTGGCTTCAAATTTATATTGATTGCCAGGTTCATTTACATCCTAAAACATCAATAAATGTTATAATATTATTATAACTAGCTGACCCGGCAAACGTTGTTTTGCCATACGAATTACTTGTATTGAATATATTGGTGGGGTGCTTGAGAGGGGGGGGGGGCTTAATTGAGACATATCATATCTTTAAATTGGACTAAACAGTAGTTGCCTACAAAAATTCATTGAAATCGATTCAGTAGTTTAGGAATCCATAGCGGACAAACAACGTGACACATAATTTATATTTATTAAAATCATATAGCTGTATATTATATATTATATACCTACAGCGAGTCGAATTTATAAGTGAATACAAATTATACAAATCCATGTCATAACCAAAACGGACATATTATGCGATAGTCGAGATGGATGTCATTAGTCACAAAAATAATGAAATAATTCTTTTCATAAAAATATAACATTATTTTAAAATGCTCGTATTCATTTTCTCTAAAATTTTGAAAATATTTTAAAGTGGACTATATACGTCACATCAGTAGGGTCTTCATCTTTTTTAAATCTTTTTTTTGTAATAGAGACATATAGCGCTATTGCAATCACGTTTGTCCCATTAGATTTAGCTGAACTTAAAATTACGGTGGAAGGCATCGCTGCTCTAGGCTGCTGTTGACAATTGTATACAAGTGAAATGTTGAACCCGATATTGGTCTACTCGAAATGCTTTGAATTGCTCTTACGTCAAGAATAAAAAGTGATCCCAGGAACAAACTTTTATTTTCATTAATAACAAGCTAAATTTTTGGGATGTTCCTCGAAGTGCAACCATTTTGAAGCGCACCTAATGAAGCGCAACTAAACTATTCCTCAAAGCGCACCTAGATGAGCACTGGTTGTACATCTGCCTACCTTATCGGGAATTCGGAGATGAAGATACTTCATAAATATCTAGATAATAAATATATTTCATATTATTTACACCACTTTCTTTATGCTCTTCCCTATTTCTCATCATTAGTGCACTTCAAGGAATAAAATTATAATATTTTTTAATTATTTCTTTAGCGCAATTAAAAGGTACGCTTTGCGCAACTAAACTATTCCTAATTTAGTTGCGCTTCATTAGGTGCGCTTCGAAATGGTTGCGCTTCGAGGAATACCCTAAATTTTTAAAAGCAGCTTTTGACAAGACACCCATGTTTTCTATCTTCGAAAAATCTTGAATCAGGTAACTAATAAAGATAGATAAAATAGAAAATTTTAATTGTAGATTTAATAAAGATAGATAAAATAGAAAATTTTAGAGAGAGATACGTGTTCGATCGCAACACGAAAAACTTTTGTCTTACAGCAAAAGTTTCTCCGTGTTTTTCATAAAATAATCAAACGATAAAAATAAAAAATAAATATTGTTATTAATCAATATTTTTCCTAATGTTAATTAAAATGTTATAAAAATCTTGAATTGGGTAAATAATAAAGTTAGAGGGCAACTTTATTAATTACCCGATTTAAGACTTTTCGAAGATAGAAAAGATGAGCTGTTCACAAAAATTTAGCTAGTCATTAATAAAAAAAAGTTTGTTCCTGGGACCACGGTCTAGAATCTTAATTTGTCTCCTGCCTCTCACCACGGAATAACTAGTTTCCATTATTCTGTGCCCTCGCTCTTCCTTGTTCTTGGTACATTTCTATACAAGATGATATCGTCTTCTACTTTGCTACTCATATCACAATTAGGTGGATTACTTTATTCCATCAGAAAAATGAAAAATAAATCAACTATTTGCCGGCCAAAATTACATTCTTTAACTTAACATCGGCCGATATCTTTCAACTCCTATAGAGGTCTCTTTTTCAACTCCTATAGACCGCCCCGATGGTTGAGTGGCTAGCGACCGTGACCACACAATCAATGGGGCTCGGGTCGATTCCCGACAGGGACAAACATTTGTGTGATAAGCTTACAAATATACATTTCTGGGTTTTGCTGTTAAAAAACATATTTGAGTAGGTACTAGCTGACCCGCGCAGATTAGCCCGCGAGTACTCTATTTCGTCGATATCGTTTTTTATACAAACTTTCACCCCCTTGGGGGTTATTTTTTTTTTAATTTTTAATTAGCCTATGTCGGATCCCGGATCTTCAAATATCTCCATGGCAAGTTTCATCCAAATCGGTCCTGATTCACCTGAGTGAAAGAGAAACAATCGCCGATAGACACCAAATTTGATGGCAGTGCCACATGCATGTCTACCAGCTACCCTACCTTCCAAACGGGAACACGACAATGACAAGCATTAACGCAATTGTGGATGGATTAGATAAAGCGATGGTACCAAATACCCGGGTGAAGCGTTGTAGAACTCTACCACCTATATTCTATTCTATGCCAATCGATCGCCTTTTACGACATGCCTGGCGGGACGGCAGTTAGTCCATTCTTCAAAGGAGCCCGAATCAACACGGGGAATATATAATACTAGCTGTGCCCGCGACTTCGTTCGCGTGGAAAAAATTCTAAAATAAAAACCTGCATAGTTCCCGTTCCTATGGGATTTCCGGGATAAGAACTATACTATGTCCTTTCTTGGGTCTCAAACTATATTTGTACCAAATTTTATCCAAATCGGTTCAGTGGTTTGGCCGTGAAAGCGTAACAGACAGACAGACAGACAGACAGACAGACAGAGTTACTTTCGCATTTATAATATTAGTATGGAAGTATGGATTACTATAGATTTTCATACGTATTTCTATTAATTAGTATCGTTGACTAACACCCATACATAACACAAGCAATTAATTTTTTATACATAAATAATCTGTGATTAATTTGCTTACTTTGGGTGCAGATCAATTAGTGTGATTTTTCCAGGAATATTTACTTACTTAATAATTTAAATTAAATGGGAGCAAGGTCCGCCATTAACGGCTAGTTCTTCATAAAATTGTGGTACTTACCAAATTAACTAAAATATTTTTTTCATATGATGGAACGCTGGATAAAATTGGAATTTTATGGGTACTGCCTTCTGGAATCGAGCTTCCATTGCCAAAAACATGAACAGTCAAGGACAATTCTGAAAAATTCACGGCGAATATTAAACTTAATACACTGGCAATACCTATATTAATGCAATATCTGAAATTTGGCTACGGAATCCTAAAAAGTTGATTTAAGAAAAGTGACTCGGCGCAAAAATTGCAAGCAACTTAGACTTTCTGAAATATTGAATAAATTCGATCTAGGAAATTTTGAAAAACCTCAAAAAAAGATTTGGTGAAACGGTATTTTTAAATATAAGTTCCAGAATAATTTACCAATTAAGTATAATATCTAAAAAGTTATTTTCCTTAGAAAAGCTAGTCTAATGAATAAATTGCATCAAGATCGGTTTATCCATTCGGGAGTAATCGTTGAGGAAGAATTTGAATAAGTAATTTTCGACATATTTTCGAACTTTTTCAACCAATCATTTTTTGACAATCTACGATATTTTAGTACTTAAAAAACTATGTCGAATGCCGTTTAAAAAATTGAAATCGAATCAAATTTTCAAAAGTTATGGCTTTTCAAATTTTAAATTACGTTGTTTAGAGCAATTTTGTTTTATATTTTAAAATTACTTTCTGGCTATTATACCGATTTACTTAAAAATCTAGTCAACTCTTCTAATTAAAAAACTACTCGTACGTCAAATACTGTAAATTGGATTCAAATCAGTTAATTCGTTCGGGAGTTATCAAAGACGAAAACTTTTGAAAAACGAATTATTGTTTTACATTTCTTCGCAATTTTTTAACCTATCGATTTGGTAGCTAGTAAAAGAATTTAGAGCTCAAAAATTGCCTTGAATGCCATTTGAAAGATCAAAATTTATCATTATTTTGAAAAAATTACATATTTTCAAACATTAAATTACCAAGTATAATTTTTAAAAAACTTTAGATTTTTGAACTCTTCGAACTCAAAAACATATGCTTAGGTATATATTATAGTATTTGCTTCTTTGAGCTTTAAATACTTCAATTTAGCGGGAAGTTTTAGAGTCAACCCGCTTTTTAAATCAAAATATACTGACCTCCTGATATTTGTATATTTGAAGGATATTTTATATCAATTGACACACATACTGTAAAGCTTACGTCCTGCTCACGAACCACCTGAAAATATAAATATTTTTGATATATGCATCGCTACTGCACTTTATTTTTGCAGTGTAGTTTAGTTGTAGTTTATAATTGTAAAGTTATAGAAGATTTAATAAAAAATTCCCTAAAGGTATTTATAGTCCTTTCCCTAATATTTCAACATTTGTTTTAAGCAAATGTTAATTATTGTTTTACAAAAATCCACACCGTCTACATGTAAATGTATTTACGAGTACAATTCCATATTGCACGTACCTATACATTTTTTGAATTAAGTATGAAAATTATAATAAAGTCAACTGAGTTCCCTCAATTGACTTTATATACTACTATAATACGTATGAAACATTATCCGTGATATGCTTATAACCCCTCGTTTACACCAAGGTATAATACATGTATTTGACAAGTTTTATGCAATGTTTTCGTTTCTTGTTCACATTGGAATACATTTACAAAACTTGTATAAAACTTGTTGTATACAAAACTTGTATGAAACTTATCGTATACAAAACTCGTATAAAACATGTAGACAAAACTTGTATTAAACTTGTTTTATACAAAACTTGTATAAAACATGTAGACAACATTTGTATGAAACTTGTTGTAGGTAATACAAAAATTGTTGGATAAATTATTTGTGAACTTCTAGTTGCCTGCCTCTTGTTCATGATCTCACATAATATACTTGTTTTAGTTATTTTAAAATAGGAACATATCAATCGGTCATTCTGTAGTTTTATTAAGTTATCTCCTGGGTGCCTAATTAACTGCTGTTTAACACAACAATCACAATTGAAAGTGAAAATACTGAGGAATTTTTTTTTTCATGGGTGCAGTGTACACTGTATTATACAATACAAGTACATGCTTATCTTTATGCCAGATGCCTTACAGGGTAGGCAAAGAGAACCGAGCGCCATTCATCACGATCCTTGCAGGCTAGTCTCGCTTCCTCCACATTCATTACTCTCTTTATATACACACGCCGGTTGTGAAGGCTCTTGACAACTTCAGACAGTACTAGAACAATCTGATCATGATAGGTCAACCTTGGCCCTACCCAGTACCTACATCCTTCCACATTCGCATTGTATACTATCTGCTTTGTTAACCTTCCGTCTACCATTATTTCTACATATCCGAACCAACGGAGAATCCCCTCTCTCATCTTTACACCGAGACTTTCTTTCAAGCCTAACCTCTCTCTCATTTCCACTTTACGAACCCGGTCCGCGAGGGTCACGGCACATATTTTTCGTAGCGATCTTACCTCGACCGCGTGATTCGACTTTTATGCCCTTTCTGACATACCCAACTCTCACACAACAATAGCGTTGGGATAAGCATATAATTATGCAGGGCTAGACGGACACTCTGACTTAAAACTGTGCTTTTAAGTAATCTCCCTTACGCTCCATTCGCTCTGTTCCCTGCACACACTTTTCTTTCAGCATCACCGATGTACCTTCCATCCCTGCTAAAAGCACATCCAAGATATACACAGTCATCTCCACTTGTAGTGTTGGACTACATCATCGACCTAAACTTTTACATCCGTTCTGGTTGCTCCTCTTTCAAATACTAGAACTTTAGTTTTCTTCGCATTCAAAAAATGAAATTCAAAAGAATATTACAATAATAAAAAGATTACAAAATAATTAACATAATATTACGAAATGATACAAATCTAGGAAAAAATGCAATTAGATACTAAAGGATAAAAAGAGCAGTATGCCTGGTAAAAGTATAAAACATTATAATCCATCAAGCATGGATAAAGTATAAAACATGTTTGCAACTAGTTATATACAGAAATTTCAATAAAATTAACAATACTTGTATAAAACACGACAGGTCTTCGTAGATGAAGAGGCTGTCAATGTATCCGACAAATCAAAAACATGTTTTAGACACAAGTGTAAACGCGAGTGTGTTTTATACTTGTATAAAGACTTGTCTTCACAGTGTGAACGAAAATATGTTTGAGACAGTTGCAATACATGTATAAAACAAATTATTATGTTTTGACAAGTATTCTACAAGTTGTGTATAAAACAAGTATAAAACATGTTTTTTTGGTGTAGACGAGGGGTAAGGCAGCTTTTAAGTTGGCTACCTCGTTTATTCTCCTCAAAACATAGACAAATCTATATTTTTTTACAAACAGAATCAGCGTGCGTTTTGCAATTGCAATGTTTTTCAATAAATACTCCTAGAAGCGTAGTATATTCAGAATTCTTACATATATTGCTACATATTTGACGTGAAACATGTTTAAAATTATTTTTTTTTGTTTTAGTCAAGTTAATATTCAGATTTTTACTTATAAGGCATTCTGGAACGTTTTAGATTGAAGTTGTTTCTTTTACTAAATGATTTTTATTTTTACATTTCATGATCATCTACAAATAATAGTAACTTATATTGGACAGTTTCCGAAAGAACATTGATATAAATTTGGAAAAGCAAGGGTCTTCAAACACTTCGCTGTGGTATTCC
This sequence comes from Apodemia mormo, assembly GCA_036924255.1. Classification (NCBI taxonomy): domain Eukaryota; kingdom Metazoa; phylum Arthropoda; class Insecta; order Lepidoptera; family Riodinidae; genus Apodemia; species Apodemia mormo. The sequence goes on along the minus strand of JAUPFN010000005.1, from coordinate 39,562,493 downwards.
ACATTCACTACAGCTATAATTTGAATTATATATTTTCTCACGATTCCCAGATTTTTTGAAATTTCAACACATTGTTTCCTATTATCTAAATGATGTGTATCCACTCTAATGATTATTCTCTAATACCGTAATTTTTAAGTTTTGTCAAAAAAATCAAAGGCCCTTTGTCTAAAAATAAACACCTTTTTATAGATATTCCGTATATTTTTTTACCAATTCAAATCTGGCCTATGTTGTGGACCTACTTTCCTAAATCCATATTGATTATTTTTAATAATACAATATTCTTTTTATTCAGAAGTCTGATGAATGGTGTGCTAGAAACGATAAAGACACGAAAAAGTTAATAGTGAACGGAAAACCACGGAAGTCAAATTTATGTGGGAGGGTGTTTCGTTCATCGATGAGTAATTTTAACTTAATCGAAAATAAATGTAACTAGATTTTGATAAATGTTGTATTCAAAACGTCAGATGAAGAACTACAAGATAAAGATTAGCTTCGCTGGTTAACAGAGCTTTTTGATCGTGATGATTTATGAATTATGATTCTTTCAAGTAGATGGTGCACAAGGTTCCAAAGTAAATATTTTTGTAAAATTTCTCTGTAATATCAATAAACTTGTTTGATAATAGTTTTCTTGTTTCTCTTCCTCTTATCTCCGTTGTGTAAGTGGTCCGGGACCCCTTTGAAAAATAATTTATCTGTCATCCTGCCAGGCAATTGGTAAAAGGCGAACAATTGGATATACGTGTCACATGTTTTCCCCGTGTTGGTCCCGGGCTCCTTTGAAGAATAGACCAACTGCCGTTCTGCCAGGCAGGTCGTAAAAGGCAACCGATTGGCTATACGAGTCACTAACATCGTGGCTAGTAGGTGGTAGAGTTCTGCATTGTCTCGCCCGGGCCTGGTACCACCGCCTTACCTATTCCTGCCGCATTAGCGTCAGTGCTTATCACTGTCGTTATCCGGTTTGGAGGGTAAGGTAGCCGGTAAACTTATGCATGTAGCATAAGACCTCGCCACAAGATAGCAACGCACCATTAACATCTTTGGTGTCTATAGGCGATGGTTGACTCTTTCCATCATTAGACCCATCTGCTTGTTTGCTATATTATAATATAAATAAAAAAAAAATGTGTGACATCACTTCCATCGCGACTGCTAGGTTTTTACCAAGGACTTTACCAAGTTCTGCAACTCTTGACTTTTTGGGACCACTACGTTACCTATTCCTACCACGATAGCATCAACGCTTGTCAATGTAGTTTACCGGTTTGGACGGTAAGATTATATGTTACTATACCGTCATACGGATAGCAACGCACCATCACCGTCGGGTTGCCTCTTTTCATCAGGAATGTCAGCTGCTCATTTGCTATCTTATAAAATAATAATAGTATATTTAAAAAATAGAACCAACTTAAAATATCTTTCAACTATATTTTAAAAACTACTGAACCGTTTTTGATGAAACCTAGACTGTTCCACAAGTCAAAATACATATGATTTTAATCAAAGTCAAATTTCTACCCCGTGTTGGTCCGGGCTCCTTCGAAGAATAGGCCAACTGTCGTTCTGACAGGCAGGTCTTAAGATGTGACCGCTTGTCTATGCAAGCCACTACTATCATGGCTACTAGGTCGTAGAGTTCTGCATGGTACGCCCGGGTCTGGTACCACCATATTACCAGTTCCTGCCGCAAAGCGTCAGTGTTTGTCACTGTCGTGTTCCGGTTTGGAGGGTAAGGTAGCCGGCAAACTTATGCATGCGGCATTCGACCTCGCCACGAGATAACAACGCACCATTAACACCTTTGATGTCTATAGACGAAGGTTGTCTCTTTTCATCAGGAGACCCATGTGCTTGCTTGCTATCTTATGAGATAAAAAGAATTGAGATAAAGGGAAAAGAAAAAAGAATTCTCGATATGCCTTTTAGACCATATTCAAATATGCAAACATGCAAGAATGCAAGCATGCAAGCATGCCAACATGCCAACATACTAACACGCCAATAAGGCAACACACCTACATGCTAACACGCAAACACGCAAACATGCAAATATATAAACATCCAAACATACATACACTTACAAAATGTAGTACACGTGCTTATATGCATAAATAGATCATCATCATCATACTTAAATATTGCCCAATTTCAACGATATTACATACATATATGTCAAACTATAACCTCCGTTTTGTCGGTTGAAAAAAATTGTAAATTAAAGATTACTGTGTTATTCATCCTAACAAAATTTGCAACAGTCATTTTTTAGTCAAATTTGCATGTCTGATTCTAATTCTCATAAATCATATTTAACTACAGCGATACACTCTTGTAATATTAGGAACAAATTAAAAACCTTATATTTCTGCAACAAAGGGAGGAAACTGGACTATTAGGAAGCTTTGGAAATTAATAGAATGAGGAATAGCCTCCTACTATTAAATGAAAAAACTGATTTAAATAATTCCCTTTTATTGAATATTAATATAAATTAACGTCTTCTTTCAAGAAAGTTATTATTATTTAATTACTTGGTTCTTAACATATTTATTTTATAAATTTTAATTTGACACTTGAAATCAATTAATTTAATTTGACATTTAATTCTGTAACAATTATTTTATTTTAGTTTAAAACTTAGATATTGACATAATATGTATCGGTTATTGACATTATTTTATTTGTCTAGTTAGATTTTAATATTATTTTACCCCATTTTTTGGAAAAAGTCTTCCCTTGGTAACATTTATTAATGATGGTACTTGCTAAATAATTATTGTTTATACACCTGTTGTACTTGTATTTACTTGTGTCTTTGCGTATGATTAGTAATGTTTAAATAACAGAAGCTTAAAGCTTGAAGAGAGAAGATGATGCTATAATAGGCAAAACCGGTTGGCTTTAAATAAATAAATGTTAGTTGTGAGATATTTATTTGTGAAATAATACAAGTGTTTGAAAAAAACAAATTTAATACCTTTCCACCCGCCAAGTGAGCCGACACAACTACAGTGATGAAAGGTATGCCACGATATAAGGCCACAGTATCACTAGCAGGCGACCCAACAGCTAAATAATTGGCTGGAATAAAACAAACATACTTTAAAAGTAATACTCTCGTGTATGTTTAAAACTCATAGAGGTATCTATGAGTTTTAAATATACCTATGACTAGATTAACTTGTAAGGCCATTATTACCCACCAGTAAATTACATTATAAGACAGGTCAAGCAAATTGTGCTTACTATCTTATACCTTATCTCAACGATTTAGTTTGTATGATTAAACATATGTGTAATAATAAACAAAACCAGATAGCTTTGGAGCAAATACATTGTGAAACAGAACAAAAGTTCAATCTCAGAAAATCTAATGAATTTAGAACTTATTGTGTTGAAGAGTTAAAGTTTACCTAATCGAGGCATATGGTAAGGCGCCGATAATTTTAAATCCGCTAGTCTGGGGCATCATAAAGGCTTGTTATCAACTTAAAATGGCTAACTATGTCAACTTTTTTCTTCACATGATAATGAAGAAAATAGTTGATATATGTACAATGATGTAAATAATATTTAAAATTTAAAAAAAAATGCTAAAATTTTATTTTGTTCTCTTCTTACTTCTTTATTTATATTTTATAAATTTTGTAAAACGAGTTTTAAATAAAGTAATTAAAATTAATAACTCTTTATTACCTAAAAATAACTTCCCCCTATTAAGTTTCAATGCTTTTTGCAGGTCATTACTAAAAAAAAGAGCATTTTACGTATTTATGGATACTAATCATCATAGCGAGAAATGTCGAAATAAGAAACTTTTCAACATTGATTATTTATTCTTAAGCAAAAGGAGATATTTTGGAAATAAAGAGTAAAATGTAAATAAATGCATAAATGTAAATAAGTATGTGAATATATTAAACAAATGAATATTATAGTCGATCATCACAATTTAATATTTTGTCTGCTGGCAGGACAATTCGTGCTCATTTTTTTTTTTTACGCAGGACTTACCAATTTTAACCACCATCGTTTGTTATTTTCAGTTTTGCAAAAAAAAAAACAAATTAGCTACAAAACATGAGAATATTCTCAAATCTACAAATATTGGTATTGGTAAGAATTTACCAAAAGCGCAATGCATATTGTGACCCTCGCAAGAACAATACATTTTTTTCCAGAATAAAAAAACCCTATGTTTTACACGTCATCCTTTTTTTCAGTTTCCACATAATTGAGCAACAGATATTCAAACGTCCAAAAATTCAAAGCTATAAACATTTATATTAGTAATAACTTATAATTATTTACTTACAAATTTCAATATTTGCCGTTTTATAGGACTACATATTACGCAAATTTACTTCCGACTTAAAATATTTTTCGTTTAATAGCATTACGACGAAAGTAAAAAGGTACATTTTACTTACGACTTAACATTTTTCATTAATGGCCGGTTTCTGAATCAGTAAAATGACTTATTTTAATTACGATTGGTAACATTTTCTATGAGACTTGATCCTATAATGGCCTGCGCAGACGAGGGACTATTCACGGGGTATATATTTGTCCACCAATATAGACCATTATAAACGGTATCGAATAACGCATACAGAGGACTTTTCAGTCCTTTTAGATATTGTAATGAACTAATTTGCACGGGGTACAAAAGTACACTGTGCAAACTAGTACATTCAGAGGACATTTTGTACGGGGTGTAAGAGTACCCCGACTTTTGTATCCCGTACAAAATGTCCATTGAATTAAGGAGGTCGCCGAAAATAGAACTAACGTGACAAAGAACAGCAGCGCACACAGCAAACTTTAGTCTGCTGTGTAGAGCGCTCGAGAGTGATTTACTTTAACGTTACAGAGAGTAATTTTTCAGGACCAATGCAATGCTTTTTTTTAAACTTGATTTAAATTAATGCACAACGTATTCTCAGAATATTTGCCTCCATAACTTAGCTTCACTAAATTTTCTGACAGCAAATGATCGCACACCGTATGCGTTGAGTGCGTGGCAACTTCTTGGCGGACATATTTTTACGATTCAGGGATATTTTTCCACTGCGAATAAAATTCCGTCGTTTGCCCAGACCATAAATGTCAAAATACCAAATTTCTAAACATCTTGCGGAACACCTCATTATTATTAAACTGATTGCCATTGGTTGCTACGAATTACGGATCATTGGTTGTGGGAACCCGGCATTAATAGGATTACTTTTGCATATTTATTTATGACTTAAAACATTTTCCATCTTGTAGAATTACTTACACTCTCGTCCATTTCTTAGTACAGGCTGAAGTCCATAACCAAACATGTTAAATTTTTTGTTTGAAATAGTTTGGCGTTCGCTAATCTGTGTTAATAATATTTCTTGAGAGTTTAGATTTTTAAGAAGATTTTTTATTTCAAATCCAGAGATAATATGTACAGCACCTGACCCATCTTCATTGAAAGCACTTACAATTATTTCTGAAAAAATATAAATATTAAATTTTCCCGTGTTGGTCCCGGGCTTTTTTGCCGAATAGGCCAACTGTCGTTTTACCAGGCAGATCGTAAAAGGCGGCTGATTGGCAATACGTCACTGCCATCATGGCTATTAGGTGGTAGAGTTCTGCATTGTCTCGCCCTGGTCTAATACCTGTTCATATTCTTGCAGCAACAGCTTCAGTGCTTGTCACTATCGTGTTCCGGTTGAGAGGATAAGGTAGCCGGTAAACTTATTCATGTGGCATTAGACCTCGCCACGAAATAGCAACGCCCCATTAACATCTTTGGTGTCTATTGGCGATGGTTGATTCTTTCCATCATAAAAAACCTAACTTCTTGTTTGCTATCTTATGATATATAAAAAAGTTACAAAAAATAAACGCATTTATATGTTACCCTCTTTAGTTATTTTTAATAGAACTTGATGATATAATATAAGTTTGTGTTAAATTTCCTATTTTGATTGACTATGCGAGTCACTACCATCGTGACTACTAGGTGGTAGAGTTCTGCATTGTCTCGCCCGGATCCGGTACCACCGCCTTACCTATTCCTGCCGCAATAGCGTCAGTGCTTGTCACTGTCGTGTTCCGGTTTACCTTACCCTTGGTAAGGTAGATGGTAAACTTCTACATCTACCTTACCCTTGGTAAGGTAGATGGTAAACTTATGCATCTGGCATTAGACCTCGCCACAAGATAGCAACGCACCATTAACATCTTTGGTTTCTATAGGCGATGGTTGACTCTTTCCATCAGGAGACCCATCTGCTTGTTTGCTATCTTATAATATTAAAAAAACTCTATCAAATAAATTAGTAAAAATTGATAACAAATTAAAAAAATAATTGTAAGTATATAAATTAGTCATAATTTCTTTTATTATGTAATGCACTTGTACAATTTCACATAACACTTTTTAAAAAGTATCTTCACGCCCATATCCCCGAAGAGGTAGGCAGAGGTACAACAAGTGCACTTACGATTAGCCGAAGATACTTGGTCCCACAAATGTGATAGGCTCCAAAAATGTGTATTTTGAACGATTTTCCCTTTTGTTTTTTTTTATATATATCATAAGATAGCAATCCCACACTTTTTATTTTGTTAATATATCACCAATCAGTTTCGCTTCTAATGGTATTTTCAGGGCTACGATACTTTCTTTCTCTACCTACGTAAAAAACGTGACGTTATATTTATACACATATAACTCTTTATTTTTTACAATTTTCAACGATTCGTTAAAACTTATAAAAATTTTAAAATTTTATTTTATTTTTCAAATTTCATTTTCATTTTTAGGGTTTTAAGGAACATTTGCCTATAGTTTTGTTATGTGTTGTCCGTAGCTTATCTCGAATACTCTTAGCACTAGTAATACAATTGTAATTTGTTATGAATGTACATATTAGTCACATTGACAAAGTGGTAAAATATTTTAAAAAAAATCTTAAGTTACCTCCTGACGGGTAAAGCGATTTTTAGTAGGGTGTCGTTGGGTAGGTGTTTAATAATGTTGTGGGTTTGTAACAACAATTTTTCGATTAGGAGATCCGTTACAGGGCGGATTTTTGGAAGTAACCTCCCTGACAGCGAAATGGTTGTTTCTGAATATGTAGGAAAATTCAAAGCAATATTACACACATTACGAGATGAAAACCAATATAGTAAGACTACGCTTTGCACGTTTACGAGTAACGGTCGTCAAATTTACAAAATGTACTTTTTTTTTATGTAATAAGATAGCAAACAAGCAGATGGGTCTCCTGATGGAAAGAGTCAACCATCGCCTATAGACACCAAAGATGTTAATGGTGCGTTGCTATCTTGTGGGGAGGTCTAATGCCACATGCATAAGTTTACCGGCTACCATACCCTCCAAACCGGAACACGACAGCGACAAGCACTGACGCTATTGCGGCAGGAATAGGTAAGGCGGTGGTACCAGACCCGGGCGAGACAATGCAGAACTCTACCACCTAGTAGCCACGATGGCAGTGACTCGATAGCCAATCGGTCGCCTTTTACGACCTACCTGGCAGAACGGCAGTTGGCCTATTCTATCTACAAAGGAGGCCGGGACCAACACGGCGAAAAAAATAAAACTAGTAGAAATAAAAGCCAATACATTAGTCATTGGCTTTGAAGAGGTTAAATGTTAAGTATAAAACAATAAAAAAGAAGGCCCTGTTTTAAATCTGCATTATTGTGATGGGAAACTACGAAACCCTACTGTGCCTGGTCCTAACAATCACTTGGTTAAGTTATTTGAATTCGAAGTAATTTAAAAACACCTTAATAGTTTACCTGGAAAATGATCTTCGTCGAGATCTATTGCAGCAATGCTGGAGCCAAAATATGATTCTTTAGAATTTCCAATTATACAAAGATTTGACATTAGCCGACTTATTCGCTGAAAACAAGATTTTATTACATATTTACGATATAGATAGTTTCAATAACGAGATGTGTTATTTTGAATTCTATGGCTTATTAAAAACTTACATACATATCTTTACGTCAGATCCCTTATGAGGTAGACAGAGAGAACTGAGTGTCATATGTCACGATCCGTGCATATTTGTCTTCCTCTCTCCACATTAATTACTCTCTTTATACAAATACGTCGGTTGCGAAAACTCTTGACACATTACCTTCGGACAGTACCCGATCAATCTAATTATGGTATGTCAGTCTTAGTCTTCCCCAATACCTACATCCACAAAAACCCAAACCAGTCATTTAGGTGGGCACTATAACTGGATGTTGTGTTTAAAAACTATAGTTCACTCAATTCGCAAGAGAAACATAACATTTGCATAATGAAAAGCCATACATATTTCAAATGATCTGCCAACCCTGGATGGCTTAAAACTGTATGTATGTTTTTTTATGAATTGTAGCGTTATAAAAAGTATCCGTGATAAAATTTAAATTTCAGAAGAAATTAATAATTTACTAGAATAAAATAAGCATTTATTAAGATGCGATGGTTTCTAGGCCAACTTTGTATGGAACTTCATCTTTCTCCTTTCAAATGCCGACAGTGCAACTGCAAGACCTCTGGCCGTGTAGTTCTCTATAGGCGGCGGGTAACCATCAGTTGAGCCGCCTGTCCGTTTGCCCCTGTTCCATAAAAAACGTTGTTTAAAATGTAATTTACAGCGCGGATCCATCTTAAAGCTACAATTTACAGTTTACCAACTACTGGGCTAAGCCGGAGTATCACAATAAAAAGACACTGTTGGTGATGTAACAGAAATAATTGATAACACAAAATATTATACTTACTTATTATTATAATTACTATACTTGTTTAATTTATTTAAACTTTATTGTACACCAAAAATATACATTTTCGCACAAAATGTGAACTTAAAGCCTGTTGGCATTATCCATCAGTCCACCTTTGGGTCAACAGATTGTAACTGTGAAGATTGATATTAATGTACAAGAAGAAATTACTCACGAGTCAGCAAATGAGCTTTTAGATGTTTAATATTTTATGTAAAATAATATATATATATATATTTTTATTATTATTATTCACTATCATTTTATTATTATTATTATTCAATATTATTATAATAATTGACAACTCAGCTTAACCCAAATCTTATTATATTTTTTACTACAACAGTAGATAGTTAGTAGGGAGGAAAAAAATTCCAGGGGTGAAGCTCCCCCCCGCGATACGCCCATGTGACAAGCACAATATACACACATAGCAGTGACAAGTTTAGCCTCCGGTCAAGTTTTGCAAGCTGTTTAGAAGGAAACAAGCTTCTTAGTATTTTTTGCAGCAGATGACATACCTCATGGAAAGAAAAACCATCGCCTATAGACACCTAAGATGGTAACGTTGCATTTCTTCCTGTGTGCTGGTATGGACATGCCACAAGCGTAAGTCTACCGGCTACCTTACCCTCCAAACTGGAACAAGACAATAAAAAGCATTGACGATACGATATTGCGGCAGGAATAGTTATGACGGTGGTAACAAATACCCGGGCGACTCGTTGCGGAACTCTACCACCTAGTAGTCACAATGGTAGTGTCACGTATAGGCAGAACGGCAGTTGATCTATTAGCTCAAAGGAGCCCCAACCAACACGGAGGAGAACTGCCACGATGTTTGTCCTAAGCACAATTAATATAAAAAAAAATATCACAGTTTAACTATACCTACCTTATAACCTCCCCTATAAATGTGTATAGCTCCAGTTTCAATTTTTTTATTGTTATCGAACTGTGTCGGTGCCCCGACAATAAGTTCTGAATACCCATCGTTAGTTACATCCACACCAAGAATAAAAGAGCCAAAAGAAGAACCTGGGTATTGCGTTTTAGGTGATTCGTGCCTAAAAAGCAACATTACATTTTCGCCATCCAAACTATTTACTACCTCAAACTTTGTAACGGGGTCGTATTTCAAAAATGCTATCTGAAATGAGAAAGATACACATTATACATAGCAAAGAATTCCAAATCTTTAAATATTAGACTTTCAAATAAACTTAATGACGAAAGAAACGAAAGCCTACTTTCATCATGCTTAGTCACAATTTCTTTTTTCATTTCATCAAATAAATACTTCATCTATAATACACATAATAAAATCGTAGGAAAGTCAAAACTGTACATTGATTTTTTTTAAAGAATACTCTTACGAACTGCCTGGCAGAACGCCAGATGGTATATTCTTTAAAGAGAGTCGCACCAACACGGAGTAAATAAAAAAAAAAGAAAACTTACAACCCCGACGTGTTTACTCTCCTCCATGCTAATAGCATAATTCACATGCTTTGAGTTTTTCCCGTCCTCGAAGAATATGCCAGTTGTCATCGAACGTCCTGTATAGAATACGTTACCTTTAATTATTATAGTAAGAGAGCCCTAGAGAGGATTCTGTGATTCGCTTGAGCGCGGCAGATTAACATAGATAACTCGCATATTGTTTAAGCTCTCCACCAAATATAAGCCTTATATGAAGGGCTTATAAATAAATAGATCTAGTGACTTCAAGCTCATAACTGACGAGATATGACAAAGGACCCAAATTAAAGGAGTACTCTCGTATCGGAGGCCAAAATCCACTTTGGATCGCTGAGATAACAGAGCAAGTGAGTAAATTAGGGTAGTAGAAAAAAATCCTATAACTTTCGTTGTTCTTTATTAAATTACTAGCTGATCCGGCAAACGTTGTTTTGCCTTACATATTAAGAATCCATAGAGGACAAACAACGTGACACGTAATTTATATAAGACTACGTGATTGTCCTTCCACGCAGCCAAAATCGCATTAAACTTTATATGGTGGTTAAGTATTGTTAAATTTTCTAATTTTCCGCGCAATTTTCTTAATATTTTCTTATATTAAGTTATTAAGAACCTTCTCCTTACAATTACAAACACGACAAAAAAAATTACCGAAATTGATCCAGCCATTCAGGCGTGATGTCGTGACCAAGGAAAATAGGGATTGATTTTTATATATATAGATATTTATTTCGCTATTCTTACATAACTTTCTTGAAAATAAAATGGAATTCAAACGCGCTCGAGAATGTCAATACAACGCTTTTTTGCAACGTTCTAACTTTGTGAACCTCCCACTCTCTAACGCTACATGTATCAATTAAAATATTTTTACATCATAAGATAGCAAATAAGCAGATGGCTCTTCTGGTGGAAAGAGAAACCATCGCTTATAGACACCAAAGATGTTAGTGGTGCGTTGATATCCGTGTGGCGGGATGGCAATGCCACATATATAAGTATACCGGCTACCTTACCCTGCAAACCGGAACACGACAATAACGAGCATTGACGTTATTGCGGAAAAATGTATTCTAAAATGTACTCATGTATCACAAAATGTAATGTGTCCATACCCAATTAGCTGATTGGCCACGCATTGCTGTAGCTTAATTATACCTTTGGACTATTAACAAACCGCCATGTATTGGATACTTACGCAACCGAAAATTCTCGTAAGCGGTAAATACCCGGGCAAAAATTTTCGTAATTCTACTACCTAATAGTAACCGTGAGTGACACGTATAAACAGACCAGACGTTCGGCAGACGGCAACAAAAAAAACTATCAATTATTTTCAAAATATGAGGTGCTAGATTCATTGTTAGATGGCTTAGTCTCGATTTTAGGACGTTTAAAACAAAAACGTTGCGTATGGCCGGCCAGAACACACGAAAAACATTTCATAATTGATTTAAACGGTTTCGAAATATTAAAATTACATTTACAGGTACACTATGAGTCAATAAATTTACGTCTCGACGAGCGTACAGAATCACGGCTGTTTGTGTCTTTATTCGTAGGTTTAATATAAATTGAAAGAATTTTTACAATATTACTTGGCATCAGTTTGGCATTCGTTGCAGCAGCTCGAATTTTTACATCTTTAATACCACGTAGTACAATAGCAACGACAAAGACAAGTACAAGACAACGACACTTAAACATTTGATGCCCCATCCAGGCTCACGGCGAGAAGTCTCATCGAAAACTTGCGCTGAGACTTCTCGCGAGAAGGAGCAATGTATCCACACTCATTTTTTCACTTAAACACGATACCCAAAGTGTAGTTGGCTACTAGTTTGGCTCTGTATGCATTTGCATATTACATATTTGTGACAGTTACAACTAAAACTAAAGTAATAGAAAAAATAGAAAAGCTTGGCGATGGTGGGTAACGCAAATTCATCGAAAAAGAACAAAGTTGGAATTTTTTTTTTTCATTTCATATCATTTTTTTTATTTCATATCTCATATACGGGTGACGGCTACTCCCCACCGCTCACTGATCGACACTGACTGAGACAAAACGTGAATGTGATAGTCTTCTCTCTTCTCGCCCGAGAAATCTTTTGGAGCTTAAAAGTTTATCGACACGATCGAAGAACAGGCGAGCGCAAGAACAAGAAGGCGAGAAACTCCTCACATTAACGCTTCTGGGTGTTCTCGGGGTTTCTTGCCGTGAGTCTGGATAGGACATAAAAGAATAATAAACTATATAAAAGGCGGTACCTCGCTTCGAAAAGGGCCAGTCGTTGTGTTCTCTTTGTGGTAGCTATGCCCGATTATGTTACGAAATAAATTTAAATAAGATATGATTCCTATATTATAAAATTGATTATATGAATATAAATGACGTTTTATTTAAAAAAAATATTGCACAAATTTGAAGAAGAATTATAAAACATAATATGTATATAATATGTAGTAACTTATGTTAGACCACCCCATTGGTCGAGTGGTTAGCGCCCCTGACTATGCAATCGACGGGCTTCGGGTTCGATCCCCGACGGGGACAAGCTTTTGTGTGATGAGCATAAATGTTTGTATTTCCGGGTTTGGGTATTTATTATATACGTAAAAGTATTTATATATGTATTTCTACGTATTAGTATCGTTGACTAACACCCATAACATAAGCAAATAATTTGCTTACTTTGGGGTTAGATCAGTAAGTGCAATTTGTCCCGTGAATATTTATTATTAATATATTTATGTTGTTAGATTATTGAAATTAAGCATTAATCTTACCAATATGCGCATAGTCTAAATTGGAGTTGAGATTATGAAAACTGATGGTTTCGACCGGCCTTAATGGATTGTGCCTTGATGTCCAATGAATGCTGCTTTTTAGTGTAGGTTTTGATATAATGATCACATCATTAGTGGTGTCATCTAAAATATTCCAACCAATTCCGCCATAGAATGTCTCTGTAATTAAAATAAATATCTTTAAGCATTATTTATTTAATACTGTATTGTGCACCTATTTATATAAGTCTACGCCCTACGGGATTGTCCTTCCACGCAGCCAAAATGGCATTAAACTTTATATGGCGGTTAAGTATTCTTAAATTTTCTATTTTTCCGCGCAATTTTCTTAATATTTTCTTTTATAAGAACCTTCTCCTTACAATTACAAACACAACAAAAAAAAAATACCGAAATTGGGCCAGTCATTCAGGCGTGATGACGTGACCAAGGAAAATAGGGATTGATTTTTATATAATATATAGATACTTAATTAACATGCAACTTCAGATATAATACTGCATCAGATGATATCAACATAAGGTAATAAGTGTATTTAACGTGTAAATAATATGTATACATATTTGTATGTACTTGTGTATGTGGGAGTATTAGTAAATATTATATGCATTAAAACATTTAATATTCTTACTTATTTAAATTTAATAGCATTGTCATTTATAAATTAAAATTATTTGCTATATATATTCGACTCCATATTCCTTACATCATATCATGTTATTATGTATGTTATATGCTATTATTAATAAACTATTAGGGGTGAATAGACGCTAAAACTATTGCTGCCTTTTTCAGGGAACTAGCTGCCACAGAAAATCGGCGTTGGGATTGCCATTATAATCCCACATGCTGAGTGGTAGGCCATTTTGAGACGTCGCACCACCATTATGTACTTCATATCTCTTTTGTTTTTTGTTTCTTTGTTTTTATAGCAAAAGTTTTGTATGTCTAAATTGTATATTGTTGTTGTAAAATGTATATGTTCTGTGGTGTGCGTCTCAAATAAATGTGTTCTTATTCTTATTCTTAAATCACGAAGTTAACGCTAAATGCATTTTCTACCAGTCAACTGTAAGTGGGTAGGGGTGGGTGTAACGTATATTAATTAATATTAAAAATATATACTAGTAAAATATATCTATATTAATATTATAAATGCGAAAATTTGGATGTTGATTAATATTATAAATGAAAACTACTAAACGGATTTCAATGAAATTTGGCCTACAGATAGATGATTACCCCGGATTACTTTTTATCCCGGAAAAATTTGTTGATCCCGCGGGATTCACCAAAAACTTTTATAATGCAGTGGGCTGCACGCTGCAGCTAGTAATATAATAAATTACAAAATTAAATAGATACTAAAATATTTTGTGTCTAAAATAATATCCAGACTAATTTTAAGACATACAAATGTACTTTTTCGGGTCTCAGACTATAGTCTGAGACCCGAAAAAGTACATAGGATAATTATTATCCCACATGGGAATGGAAACTGCGCGGGTATAACGTCGGGACTTTCTATATTTTAAACGGTAATAAGGAGCAACTTAGGCTACTTTTATTTTAGACTAGCTGTGCCCGCGACTTCGTCCGCATCGAAAAATTTTTAAAATAAAAGTAGCCTGACTAAAACATACATACATACTAGTACATCGTGACTACTAAGTGGTAGAGTTCTACATCGACTCGACCGGGGCTGGTACCACCGCCTTACCTGTTCCTGCCGCAATAGCGTCAGTGCTGGTCACTGTCGTGTTCGGGTTTAGAGGGTAAGGTAGCCGGTAAACTTATGCATGTGGCATTAGACCTCGCCACAAGATAGCAACGCACCATTAACATCTTTGGTGTCTATAGGCGATGGTTGACTCTTTCCATCAAGAGACCCATCTGCTTGTTTGCTATCTTATGATATAAAAAAGCCTAAGCTACTCTATATTACATCAGCTATCTGCTAGTAAAAGTCTCGTTGAAATCGGTCCAGCCGTTTCAGAGATTAGTCGGAACAAACAGACGGACAGACGACAGGCGGACAGACAGACAAAACTTGTAAAAAATGTTATTTTGGTATATGTACCGTATTATATATATACCGTATTAGCACTATTTACAATATTATTCATATTACAAATAAATATACCCAACACTATATATGTATTTCTGTGTATCAGTATCGTTGATTGGCACCCATAACACAAGCAAATAATTTGTTTGAGGTTAGATCAATTTATGTAGATAATTTATCCAGATATGTTTATTATTATTATTATTTTTATTTATTTAATACTTTATTGTACACTTAAAACTCATGTTATTACATTTTTATTTGTGAACATTTACAAAAGGCGAGCTTATCTCTGCAAGAGACTTCTTCCAGCAAACCCAAAAGAATGAGAATGCGTAAAAGAAATGTAGAATATACAGTGTACAAATTATTAATTTAGAAATATACAACTTAAAGAAAAAAGAAAACTACAAATTCTTATTTTAATTAATACTATGAATAATAAATAATTTTAGTTAGATTTTTTTTAAAAACTTGTTTTTTAAAAAAAAAATTGTAAAAACGTTACTTACCTTTTATTCAAAAATTATGCAGACAGGTAAAATTCTTTTTTTTTTTAAATTTGTTTTTTTAAAAAGGTTTTTTTAAAAATTGCTATTGACTGACTACTCCTGATATGAAAAGGAAGTGAATTCCAAAGTTTCACAGAGTTGATAGTGAAAGAATTACCATAAAATATGGAAGAATGTGATGGATATTGTTAAATTCCACGTAATTGTGAACGACAATTTGAGTCAAAATCGTATAGAAAATTAAAGCGTTCACGAAGATAGCAGAGTGGGTTTGTGTCAAATAAAATATTATATAGAAGACAAAGCGTATGATTATTATTATTAATTACACAATTCCTAACATATCGTTTTAGATTGCTTACCTAGAATCTCGTCCGTTTTATTGAAGTTTAATTCGCGTGTGTTCATACCATTATTGATAAAACATGTCCCAAATGCACCGAAATGTTCACCAATTTTTTTTGATTGAAACTTGTTAGTAATCAGTGGAGCGCAAGTCTGAAAAATTAAAAAAAATTTACTCGGCTAACATTATGTCCCGAGTTAAATCCATCTCCCTGTTGCTCCTGGTCTCCTTTGAAGAACAGATCATTGTGACGGCAGTGACGAGTACTGACGCCATTTCGGCAGAAATATGTAAGGCGGTGGTAATAGACCCGGGCGAGTCATTCCGGGCTTTTCCAGCTAAGTGTCACAAAACGTCTTGTTATTTCTCAATTAATATATTTTATACTATATGACAGAAAAAAAAACAAATAATTAAAGGTATATATCATAAAAATATACCGCATGTGAGCACGGAATGTTGTCTCTTAGTTTTTCATAAAGTAGTGACAGACATACATACTTTTTCATTTATAATCTATATTAATATTATAAATGCGAAAGTTTGGATGTTTGGATAGATGTTTGGATGGATGTTTGGATGGATGTTCGTTACTCAATCACTCTAAAACTACTGAACGGATTTGAATGAAATTTGGCACACAGGTAGATGATGACCTGGAATAGCACATAGGCTATTTTTTATCCCGGAAAAATTAGATGATCCCGCGGGATTCACCAAAAACTTATAATGCAGCGGGCTGCACGCTGCAGCTAGTATAAAATAAGTGTAGATTTTGAAGCTTAGCGGATTTTTTATATCAATGAGCTTAGCGAATTCATTCGCAAATTAAGTGGCTACCTTAAACTCGATTACACTTTGAGCGAGAGTGATTAGTATTCAGCGTAGTAAAAGTGTATAGACGATAATTACTAATCACTGGCACTGATCAACGGCTGTTTTCACGTATTTTTTAGATAATACTAAGCACCTGCAATAAACACTCGCACGCGCACTACTCAAAGTGAAGGTAATTTTGGCTTTATACTCCATGATGAATCCCCACAGTGAAAAGCACAGACCACACAATACAATCTGAAATGGAATTCGAGATCGAAAATGTAAACATGTCAATGTCACTTCCGTTTGCCACCAAATTGACCATTTTGGTATGCTTAACATTTTTCTAGACGGTCTTATTATCATCATGTTTTTATTTATAATAAAAATACAAGTTTTATTATTGGTTCATATTTTTGGTATTTTATATCAAAAACTACAAAACCATTAAATAAAAACACATTTAAGTAGAAAGGTAATAAAAAACTAAACCGATTGACCCTGCAGGAAAACCCTCAAACTTCCCGCTAAATTGAGGTATTTTAAGCTCAAAGGAATAAAAACTATAAGCATAGATTTTTTCAGTTCAAACATCTAGCTTGTTAAAAATGACAGTACCTATATTGATTTTTAAAAAACTGTAAATTTTAAAAACGATCGAAATTGATTTTTTGAATAGATGTTGATTTAGCTACATGATGGATAAGTTGAAAAATTACAAAGTAACCACAAAAATATTCGTCATTGATAAATCTCAAACGAATTGGCCGATTTTAATCCGATTTACGGTATTCAACGCAGTTTTTTAATGAAAATTTCTTAAAATTATATAAAAACACACATACATACATATTATTACCGGCCCATAGCCATAACCTCCTTGTTCTCCAAAACTATGGAAACCATCATCAACTGTGAGCTCCTGAAGTATTTAGAAGAGCACCAGCTGATTAGTGACCGTCAGTACGGTTTCCGTCGCGGCCGCTCAGCTGGTGATCTGCTAGTATATTTGACACATCGATGGGCGGAGGCAGTTGAGTCCGAGGGGGAGGCATTGGCTGTAAGTTTGGACATAGCTAAGGCCTTTGATCGGGTATGGCACAAAGCGCTTCTCGCAAAGCTGCCTTCCTACGGGCTTCCTGAGAAATTGTGCAAGTGGATAACCAATTTTTTGGCTGATCGGAGCATCAAGGTCGTAGTCGACGGTGCATGCTCCGACCTTAAACCCGTCAATGCTGGTGTTCCCCAAGGCTGCGTGCTATCACCGACCCTTTTTCTTCTGCATATCAATGATATGTTGCGAATTAGTAACATACATTGCTATGCAGATGATAGTACTGGTGATGCTACATACTCTGGTCATAGCGGTATTTCTCGGGAACACGTCGAAGAGAGCCGAAAGAAGCTTGCGTCTGAAGTCGAGAATCGACTTACTGATGTCTCGGAATGGGGTCGTCAAAACTTGGTCACATTTAACCCCAAAAAGATACAGCTTTGCGCGTTCACCGCAAAAAGGACACCCCTTGTCATATCACCTAGATTTGAGGATACTCTCCTAACAGCCTCAGCCAGTGTCGGAATCCTGGGAGTCGACATATCGAATACCATTCAATTTCGCGGTCATCTGGAAGGCAAGGCGAAACTAGCCTCCAAAAAGCTCGGTGTGCTCAGCAGAGCGAGGCAGTATTTCTTGCCGGCCCATCGTCTCCAACTTTATAATGCGCAAATTCGGCCTCACATGAAGTACTGCTCTCATCTCTGGGCCGGAGCTCCCCAGTACCAGCTTCTTCCACTTGACCGCATTCAACGTAGAGCGGTTCGAATAGTTGACGATCAGGCTATTACGAAACGGCTTGACTCTTTGGCATTACGCAGAGATGTAAGCTCACTCTGCGTCTTTTATCGTATCTATCATGGAGAGTGTTCCGACGAGTTGTTTGGATTAATTCCTGCTGCTAACTTCCACCATCGGACATCGCGTCAAAATTTGAAGTTCCACCCACACCATCTTGATGTCTGGAAATCCACAACCGTGCGGTTCGCCCGGCACTTTTTGCCTCGCACTACTCTTTTGTGGAATCAATTACCGGCGGGGGTTTTTCCGAACAAATACGACATGGGGACCTTCAAGAAAAGAGCGTACTCATTTTTAAAAGGGCGGCAACGCAACTGCAAGGCCTCTGGTATTGCAGATGTCCATGGGCGGCGGTGATCACTCAACATCAGGTGCACCTCCTGCTCGTTTGCCCCCTCTTCCATAAAAAAAAAAAAACATACTTATGCCATCGTGAAAATGATCGTAAAGGTCTAGGAATCTTTTAACCTCAAAACGAGCAAATTTAGTAAAATTTAGTAACTTCCTAATTTACATACATAGCGGGAAGTTAAAAATATATACGCAATAGTTAGTTTCATAAATATAAGGTATAATTATTCATCATATTTTATTACTTTTTGACAAAACACAAAAACACGGCTGTGACATTAAATTGGCTACACCATTGTTCATATTTTTGATCTCGAATTACATTTACGATATTAATAGACAAGGTATTGGGCGGGGAAAGTGTAGCCGCTCATGTTTGTAGGACTCAAAACGCTTGTAGATCTTAATATAAATAAATTACGTGTCACGTTGTTTGTCCGTTATGGATATCAAAACTACTGAACCGATTTTAATGAAACTTTGTTTGATTGATAAATATCTTCTGTTTGATTTTGAAACTTTCCACTTGTTGGTCCCGGGCTCCTTTAAAATAGGCCAACTGCCGTTCTGCCAGGCAGATCGTAAAAGGCGACCGAGTGGCTATGTGCGTCACTACCATCGTGACTACTAGTTGGTAGAGTTCTGCATCGGCTCGACCGGGTATGGTACCATCGCCTTACCTATTCCTGCCGCAATAGCGTCAGTGCTAGTCTCTGTCGTGTTCTGTTTTGGAGGGTAAGGTAACCGGTAAACTTATGCATGTGGCATTAGACCTCGTCACAAGATAGCAACGCACCATTAACATCTTTGGTGTCTATAGGCGATGCTTGACTCTTTCCATCAGGAGACCCATCTGCTTGTTTGCTATCTTATGATATAAAAAAAGATAGAAACTATCCTATCTTTTAAGTTGAACAATTTAAAAGATAGGATAGTATTTATCTCAATTACCCCCTCCCTCTCAAATACGGGGAGTATCTATCTATACATATAATAAAATCGTAGGAAAGTCAAAACTGTACATTGAGTATTTTTTAAAAGAATACTTAGGGCGTGATCTACAATCGATATCAAAGCCAAAAATATAGTTTTTAGAATTTTTGTCTGTTTATCTGTTTGTCTGTATGTATGTCCGGGGTAAACTCAAAAAGTACTGCATAGATTTACTTCAAATTTTGCATGAGTATTACTAACAGGTCGGGTCAACATATAGGCTACATATTATCACGCTATCACCTAGCGGCTAGGTGCTGTGCGGAGTAAACGAAGTCCGCGCGGACGAAGTCGCTGACAACAGCTAGTTTATATACATACAAGTAATTTGTATGGCAAAACAACGTTTGCCGGGCCAGCTAGAATATTATAAGTATTGTGAAAAAATAGACATATGCCATGTTTTGCTATTGTATCAAGAGCCAAGGTTTAAACTTTAAACAAATAGCCTCGGAGTAATTTTGTTTCATTTGTACTATTATAACTTTGTATTACAATGAAACTTCAAACGACACTGACAACATAAAAATGTTCTTAAAAGGTGTATCCAGTTAAATCCGTGGTTGTTGGTGGTGGTGGTGGTTATACTTACAATAACATTGTCATCGATGACTGCCACAGAAGCTCCAAGCCAAAATTGTTGGTTAGGACTTTTATCTAAAATTAAATAAGAATCTATGTTAATCTATATCTATATTATAAATGGGAAATTTTGGATGTTTAGATGTTTGGATGTTAGATGTTTGGATATTTGGATGTTTAGATGTTTGGATGATTGGATGTTTGGATGTTTTGTTTTTTGGATAATAATAATTAAAAAAAAATAATTATTTAATTACAAACCGATTTTAAAATTACACAGTAAATCACTTCAATTTCGATCAGTCTTGGTATCATTTACATTAGTTAGATGTAAGCTATGTTTGATTAATAACTATATGTTAGTAACAATATTGATTTACTGTAGGAATATATCAGAGATTCCCAAACTAGGCGTTGCCTGTATCTTGGGATAACCATATGGAACAATATGTATAGATTTTTATTCATAGCGCTTAAGTTTGATTTAAATATAATGTTTGGATGTTTGGATGTATGGATGGATGGATGTTTGTTACTCAATCACGCCAAAACTACTGAACGGATTTAGATGAAATTTAGCACACATGTAGATGATGACCCGAAATAGCATATAGACTACTTTTTATCCCGGAAAAATGAGCTGTTCCCGCGGGATTTACCAAAAACTTAGAAAGCAGCGGGTTGCATGGTGCAGCTAGTTTTATAAATGCGAAAGTTTGGATGTTTGAATGGATGGATGTTTGTTATTCAAACACGCAAATACTGCTGAACCTATGTAGACAAGTTTTCCCCGTGTTGGTCCCGGGCTCCTTTGAAGATTAGGCCAACTGCCGTTCTGCCAGGCAGGTCGTAAAAGGCGACCGATCGGCTATACGAGTCACTACCATCGTGGCTATTAGGCGGTAGAGTTCTGCATTGTCTCGCCCGGGTTCGGTACCACCGCCTTACCTATTCCTGCCGCAATAGCGTCAATGCTAGTCACTGACGTGTTCCGGTTTGGAGGGTAAGGTAACCAGTAAACTTATGCATGTGGCATTAGACCTCGCCACAAGATAGCAACGCACCATTACCACCTTTGGTGTCTATAGGCGATGGTTTTCCATAAAGACCCATCTGCTTGTTTGCTACCTTATAATATAAAAAAAAGAACAAAATTTGTTACGCGTATAGAAGATGACCTGGAATAGCACTAAGACAACTTTTTATTCCGAACCGTCAGTTGTTCCTGCGGGTTCATCAAAAACTGTTATAATGCGGGGTACAGCTAGTACAATAATAAAATTACATTAATTTAACTACTAACTAAATGATTAACCTATTCGTTAGTGAAACTGCCTCGTGGTCTAGAAAATAGTGTTAGCAATCGCGCTTAACGACAAGTACTAGCCGGTAAGATATGTGGCGCACCTGTTATGCACCTGTTATTATGAGATAATGACGTCATAACAACAATGGACAATATATATAACGAAGAATGGTATAAATAGGCGAGGCTAACATGTTTTCGACTTATTGCAATTCTATCGCTTGTTGAAGGCGTTACTTTGCCAAAAAATTATATAGTGCGTGTAAAAGTGATTCGGCCAAACTGCTTCTCGGTTATAATTAGCCTATAGGCTTAGGTCATGAGGTCCCGCGTTCGATCCTTGGGTTGAGCAAATGTGTTATTGAGGTTTTTCCAAGGATTTTGTCAAAAATCCAAAATATTAGTAACAGTCTGGAGTCTGGCAAGTAATGTGTTACCACTCCCGTGGCTTGGGAGAGCACGTAAAGCCGTCGGTCCCGATTATAACTATAAATAATCGATAATCGTTATCAGGTCACTAAAATGCAGCGATAAGCATCACCACTCATGTCGTCAACCACCAAATCGGTGAATCATATTGAACTGGAAAGTCTATAGACGTTCGGTTTACTCTTTTTACTCCGCAAAGGAACCGGGCGTGATTTTTTTATGTCATAAGATAACAAACAAGCATTTGTTTGACTCTTTCCATCAGGAAACCCATCTGGGTCTCCTGATGGAAAGAGTCAACGATCGCCTATAAACACCAAAGATGTTAATGGTGCGTTGCTATCTTGTGGCGAATTCTAATGCAACATGCATACGTTTGCCGACTACCTTACCCTCCAAACCGGAACACGACAATGACAAGCACTGAGGCTATTGCGGCAGGAATAGGTAAGGCGAGGTTATCAGACGCGGGCGAGACAATGCAGAACTCTACCGCCTATAAGCTACGATGGTAGTGACCCATATATCCAATCGTTCTTCTCTTACGAACTGCCTAACAAACCGGCAAATTGTCTATTCTTTAAATAGAGCCCGGACCAACACGGGGCATAGCAAGTTATATTTGCATACTAGCGACCTGCCCGCGGTTTCACCCGCGCAGCTTTTGTTCCCGTGGGAATATCGGAAAGGTTTATACACTTAAACCTTCCTCAAGTATCAATCTATCTATTAAAAAAACCGCATCAAAATCTGTTGCGTAGTTTTAAGGATTTAAGCATACATAGAGACATAAGGACATAGGGACAGACAGAGAAAGCGTTTTTGTTTTATACTATGTAATGATGGGTAATATACATACCTCTACTAAAATTGTCGGATTTCATTATTTTATTAATGTTGATATCTATTTCGCTACATGATTTTTTTTCTATTAGACATCGGTATATCTTGCCATCAAGATCACTGCGAGGAGCTCCAACCACTGAAAATTTAATTTTTTATTTTTTATAATCCATTTTTCTAACAATATAACCCTGATTTTATCCATTAATAACTTACTCCGGATCACATCACATATTTTTACGCCAGTTTTCTTACTGGTAGACACAGGGAACCAAGTGCCAGACATCATGATCCTTTCAATCTCTTCTCGCTTCCCCTACATTCATTATTCTCTTCATACACACACGCTTGTAACGAAGACTCCTGATCCCTAATGAGGTAGACAGAGAGAACCGAGTGTCAAATGTCACGATCCGTGCATATTTTGCTTTGCTTTCTCAACATTCATTACTCTTTATACAAACTCGTCGGTTGCGAAAACTCTTAAAACGTTACCTTCGGATAGTACTCGATCAATCTGATTATAGTATGTCAGTCTTGGACTTCACGGTACCTACATCCTTCCACATTCGCATTGTATATCTGTTTTGTCATCCTTTCATCATCTACCATTCTTTCTACACGTCCGAACCAACAGCATGCCCTTTCTCATCTTTACACCGACACTTTCTTTTAGGCCTAACCACCCTCTCACTTTAACATTGCGCCGGAATTTTGTTAAATTTATTTTCAAAACCATTTTTAAGACAGTATATTATATTAATAGTAATCCGACTTTAAATATTAACTGTGCACATATCTAAAAAACCGCTGAACTGATTTTGACAAAACTTTTTACCTAAGTTAAGAACTGTTAAGTTAAGAACCTTAAGAACTGTTTACCTATGTTTGAATATACCTGATTTAAATCAAAAAGAACTATCTTGATATGTGTTTAGTTACCGAGAAATTGGTGGACAAACATACACACACTTACGAAAGTCAGTAACATGATTGGGCGCCTAAATAAATGATCTTATTCAAGTATTATTTAATTCCAAGAATACTATAAAAAAGTATCTTCACACCCATATCCTCGAAGAGATAGGCAGAGGTAGGTACAACCAGTGCACTTACAATCAGCCGCAAGTACTCAGCTATCCCATAATGTTGGGGCAGCGTTGTTTTTTAATTTAATTAGAAACTGAAAAACACATTTTTGATTTGATCGACCTGGGAATCGAACCCGAGACCTCATATAATCAACATCGACATTACACCAATACGACACTAGACCACAGAGGTGACTTTTAAGCATGATAACAAATACTTATTCGCTCTCATGACTACCGTGTTACTGTATGAGTACCGTGGGTTTCCTTTTAAGAATTGGACAACTGCCTTACTGCTAGGCATGTTGCATAATATTAGAGAACACAATGTCTCATATACATCCTGTCTACTAATAAATGGATAGACTTTTGCAAGGTCTCGACGGAATTTGGTACCACCACCTTACTTACTTTTGCCATAATAGCGTCAGTGCTTGTTACTGTCGTATTCCGGTTTAAAGAGTTAGGTAGCCGGTAAACTTATGTTTGTAGTATTTCACTTAGCAATACAGATAACGGTACATCATTAATTTTCTTTGATGTCTAAATAGATGAGTTTTCTTATCCATCAGGAGAACCACCTACCTAATTGTTATCCTATGAATTAAAAAATGTAGAAGTTACAAGTTAATTTTATTCTACTAAAAATATAATTTTGATAAAAACAACGTTGCCCGGGATTGAGTGAGTGCCTAGTTGGCTAGGGTTCTCACCTCTCCCGAAATTCCGAAAGTTTCCAGGAATTCAGCAATGGTAATTTTATTCTGGCTCCCAGAAAGAAATACAAATAACCAAATTTCTCCCGTAATTTCAAATTTACGCACGCTGGCGGAATAATTTGAGAGAGCGACAACAAAAGAGCGCGCGGGCTAGCAATCTGCTTTGATCAATTTGGCCAAAAAAAAGATTTGGCCAAATATTTAAAGATTACATTAGACGAAGACAAACTTATGAAAAAGAAGAGTCAAATGAAAGAGTAGATTTAAGATGGGTAAATTTTTTTTAATAGTTGAAAACGGAGTTGGAGACGCATTGAAGAAAATAGTTTCACTTATTTTGTATATGACCGAAAAGCAGTATGACCGAATAAAACATTTGAATCACTTTTACACACACAGTGTAATTTTAGGCAGAGAAACGCCCTCAACAAACGATAGAATTACAATGACTCGAAAACATATTATCCCCACCTATTCATACCATTCTTCGTCATATATTTTGTCCAATGTTTTTTATTTAAAAATAACAGGTGCATAACACAGGTGCGTCACACCTGTATAAAAATACAAACGCAAAAAAAAGTAATTAAAGATCGCTGTTTTTTTTCTCCCGGATTTATCAGAGGTGGCCACCCAACTTGCACCTGTCACGTAGGACTAATTATCTTCGGCTGATCTTGAGGGCACTGCTAGTACTTCTTCCTACATTTTCAGGATTACGGTCGTGAAGATATTTTAAAGATGAAATAAGTTTTCATCACTTGATAATGACAAAAAATATAGAATGAACGTACCTAAACTGTTAGATTTTGAATCATATGCCATGGAGAATCCAAAATATGATGCTGTATTATCGTCTTTCTTACGTGAAGGGGAAAAAGAAATGTACGACGGCTCGTGGAAAAATACAGTAGCATCTCCGAAAGTAGTACACCATAAGATAAAACATAGGCACAGAAACATTTTCTGAAACAAAATATAAAACTTTAGTTTGGACATTAGAAGTTCCGTGTTGGTCCGGGCTCCTTTGAAGAATATACCAACTGCCGTTCTAGCAGGTCGTAAAAGGTGACCGATTGGCTATACGTGTCACTACTATCGTGACTACTAAGCGGTAGTTTTCCGAAACGTGTCACTCGGGTTTTTGTTACCACCGCCTATTAATGCTGCAATAGCGTCAATGCTTGTCGTTGTCGTGTTCCGGTTTGGCGGGAAAGATAGCCGGTGGACATGTGGGATTTCCATCCTGCTATATGGATAGCAACGCACCGTTTATGTATTTTATTCCATCAGAAGAGCCATCTGCCTGTTTGCTCTCTTATGATATAAAAAAACCACCATCTCGATGTCTGGAAATCCACAACCGTGCGTTTCTTTCAGCTTTTAACCTTACAGTACTTTTTTGTGAAATCAAGTACCAGTGGGTATTTTACCCCAGGGGGTACCACTTGCGGTAACGGTGGAGAATCCCCTGTATTACGGATGTTCAGACTGCCCTGTATATTCTGGAGTCGGTGGGGGGGGGGGGGAGTAATTGCGCTCATTCACAAAATTGCACGGGGCTATAAGAAAAAGAAACTCAGGACACCCGCTTCCACGCTCACTGTGGACCTTTGTAACATCAGGGAGCTTCACTCGTACCTCAACGCCGGCCACTACCATCTCGAGACTGCGAAGCCAGCCTTGCTCTTTCTAACCGAAACCCAGATATCTTCTCCGGTTGATACTTCCTACCTATCCTACCCGGGGTACAAATTGGAACATTCCTTTGTACAGCAGGCTGGTGTATGCATATACGTCAGAGAAGATGTCTGTTATCGACGCCTCGGCAAACTTCAAGGTCGACCGTTCCATCCTCTGGCTGCGCGTAGTTTGCGACGGCCATCCACGTATCTACGCGTGCCTATACAGGTTCTTTAGTGGGAATGCTGATGTTGACCGGCTTGTTGAGCATCTTCACACGGCTGTAGATTCCGTATTACAACAGATTCCCTCCGCTGAGATCGTGATCTTTGGTGATTTTAACGCCCGTTGCGCCAAATGACTATGTTCGCGCACCACCGATCATGCTGGGAGGTCTGTTCATGATTTTGCCTTAGCGTATGGTCTTGCACAATTGGTAACTTCGCCTACGCGAGTTCCCGATGTGGACGACCATACGCCTTCACTGTTGGACCTTCTGTTGACCTCTCTTCCAGACCATTACCAGGTATCTGTGGACGTTCCACTTGGTACGTCAGACCACTGCCTGATTCAGAGTAAAGTGCTACTTTCACGCCCTCCTTTAGCAGGCTGTCATCTCGTTTGGCACTATAGGTCAGCAGTTAGTTTGGGACGGGATGCGGTCTCATTTTGCATCTTACCCATGGGGGCGGTTGTGCTTCTCGCTGGATAATCCGAGTATCGTCGCCAACTCTATTGCTGATGTGGTGCTGCAGGGCATGGAAATTTTCATTCCATTTTCTGCAATACCAATTGGTGGTAAGTCTCAGCCTTGGTTTAGTCGCTCCTGCAAAATGGCTTCAAGCCAAAAGAAGGAGTGCTACCGGGCTTGAGCTGTAGCGACGGCATTTTGCGATGAAAAAACCAGCGCATTACGTAAGAAGTACAATTCCGCCTCGAGGTACTTCAAAAGAGCCATCACCAAAGCAAAGTCTGAACACATAGGCAGAATTGATGAGAAATTAGTTCGCCTTCCTTCAGGAACCCATGCGTTCTGTTCTCTCGCCAAGGCTGTCTTAGGGAATTTCTCACAGCCCTGTCTTCCATCCTTGCACGGAGACGATGACTTTCTAGCCCATACCACCAAGGAGAAGGCTGATCTTCTGGACTCGTTCTTTGCAGCCAACTTGACTCTGGAGTCTGGATGACCAAGGGAACGCACCACCTCCCGCATTGTGATAGTTCCTTGCCGGAACTAAAATTTCGGCAGTCTTCTGTGCGTAAAGCTCTTTTTTCTTTGGACGTCCATAAGTCAAGTGGGCCGGATGGCATCCCTCTGATTGTGCGAAAAGTGTGTGCTCCAGAGTTGGCGCTAGTATTAACATGCCTATTCTGACTCTCCTACTCACTCGGAGTGGTACCGAATTCATAGAAGACAGCTTTGGTGCATCTCATCCCTAAAAAGGAGATCGTTCTAATCCGTCTAACTATCGGCCCATAGCCATAACCTCCTTGTTCTCCAAAATTATAGGGACGATCATCAACTCTCAGCTCCTCAAGTATTTAGAAGAGCACCAGCTGATTAGTGACCGTCAGTACGTTTTCCGTCGTGGCGGCTCAGCTGGTGACCTTCTAGTATACCTAGTATCTTCTAGTACCGAATGAGACGACAAAGTTTAAAATTTACCCTTGAAATGATTTTGTTTCATTGGTAAGTAACATAACTCTGTATTTCTGTATGTAATTGCAGGCTACACTGACAAACTAAGAAATTGTCTTGAAAGGCGAATCAATTTAAATTGGATTAATCCGTTACCCAAGCCAAGCCGAAAGCGTGGGTCTACAATAGAGACGAGTTAAAATGACAATTCCACAAGTGCATCGAACGATAATTTTTAATACAATGCCAGGTGAAATATACCAACAAAAGGAAATCAATGTTCAATAAAAAATCCAGAAATGTCATTTCGCGGGAGTAAGTTCTTTAACAACAATTTATCTTAATTCATAATTATTTCCATTGCATTATTTAATTATATAGACACTAAACGATATATAAAAAAAATCATGTATTAATTTTTTTACGCTGTTAAATAGCCATTTGGAGGTTACATGCAGAAGGAAAATAAAAAACACTAATGCGAAAAAGAATAACTTTCCACACGCTACACAGACATGGAAATGTCTTCTTTTGAGCAAATGTATAAAAAGATATTATGTACTAGCTGTGCCCGCGACTTCGTCCGCATGGAAAAATTTCTAAAATAAAAGTAACCTAAGTTATATTCTATACTTTCCATCGTCGGCACTTGGTGAAATTCCATTGTTATTAAACACTTTTACTATTCCACTTGTGCATAAATTTCACTTTTACACAATTTTTTAATATATTACTCGACCTGTTTCACTTTTTATAGCATCTTCAGGATGTAATATACTTAATAGTCAATAATAATCAGTTAAGTATATTACATCCTGAAGATACTTTAAAAAGTGAAACCGGTCGAGTAATATATTAAAAAATTGTGTAAAAGTGAAATTTGTGTACAAGTGGAATAGTAAAAGTGTT
This sequence comes from Apodemia mormo, assembly GCA_036924255.1. NCBI lineage: Eukaryota > Metazoa > Arthropoda > Insecta > Lepidoptera > Riodinidae > Apodemia > Apodemia mormo. Next base: position 39,533,238 of record JAUPFN010000005.1, on the reverse strand, counting down.
TAATAACCTAAGTTACTCCTTACTATCGTGGTCTAAAAGACCGGGGTGTTACCCGTATAGTTCCTGTTCCCAAAGGATATCTGGGATAAACACTATCCTATGTCCTTTCTCGGGTCTCAAACCATCTTTGTACCAAATTTTATTCAAATCAGTTCAGTGGTTTAGGCGTGAAGAATAAACAGACAGACAGACTTGCTTTCGCATTTATAAGTGTGGATTCAGCAAAATATAAGAAAAATGTGTTCCATTTTTTAATTTACTTATATTTATTTAAACACGAACTAATTTGCTAATAAATGATTTTCAAGTCTCATTAAAACTTTCAAACAATGTAACCGATCTGTGAATATTATTCTACCAAAACATAAACTTCTCAGTATTCAAAAATAGCACACTACAACTACTACTTACTTTTATTAAAAATCAAATACACACACTACAAAACAGCAAATATATTCAACATTATACAATGTTATTCAAACTTAAACGTACCACAAATTACTTTTGAACACAAAGCAGGATAAGCATAAAATATAGTAAATTGATAAGTTATTTTATGCTAGTTTGTGGTTACAACGTCATTAACGTTAATATTTTCCCATTAAACGATAGATACGTGACAGTACATACGCTGTAGTCATAAATTAAATACTGGTAATTTAAAACTAAAAATGATTCATCTCTCCCCTGGTTTACATGCTGTAGTCATAAATTAAATAGTGGTAATTAAAACTAAAAATGATTGATCACTCATCTGGCTTACATGCTGCAGTCATATATTAAATACTGGTAATTTAAAACTAAAGATGATTGATCACGCCTCTGGCTTACATGCTGTAGTCATATATGAAATACTGGTAATTTAAAACTAAAAATGATTGATCACTCTCCTGGCTTACATGCTGTAGTCATAAATTATATACTGGTAAAAAACTAAAAACGATTAATCACCCCCTAGCTTACATGCTCTAGTCATTAATTACTGGTAATTTAAAACTAAAAATAATTGATCTCTCCTCTGGTTTACATGCTGTAGTCATAAATTAAATACCGGTAGTTTAAAACTAAAAATAATTAATCTCTCCCCTGGGTTACATGCTATAGTTATAAATTAAATACTGGTAATTTAAAACTAAAATGATAAATCTCTCCCCTAGTTTACATGCTGTAGTCATAAATTAAATACTGGTAATTAAAAACTAAAAATAATAAATCTCTCCCCTGGTGTTGCAGACCCATACCAGGAGATTGCCAGTCTGTTTTTAAAAGACAATTGGCTATAATACGTGTTACTACCATCGCAACTAATAAGTGGAGCTTTGCAACGTCTAAGCCGAGTCTGGTACCATCATCTTATTTATTTATTTTATTTTTACTTAACCATTTATTGAACAGGAACAACAAAAATTAATCATAATAACAAAATTAGGACAAAAGGCAAGCTTATCTCTTTTCTAGAAATTTCTTCCAGCAAGCCTAAAGTAAGAGAAAAAATAAAATAAGATAGAAAAAGCACGTGTACAAAAACAAAAAAACAAAAAACAAAAGAAGCTTAACTACTAAAATAATACAACATATCTTATAGCTACTTACTAAATCTATAAACAAAATAAACAATGCAATGGATAAGTAATGATGTTTAAGGCGATTCTTAAAGATCTAGTGATTCGCTTATCCTGATGGAATGAGGCAAAGAATTCCAAAGCCTAAGGGCACGGGTGGTAAAAGAAGAGGAGAAATAGGTTGTCTTATGCGTATCTTACCTTTTCCTGCTATAATACCGTTGGTGCTTGTCGCTGTAGTATTCCGGTACAGAGACTATGATCACGGTAATATTATCTATACAGTATTCCAACTTTATACAAACGGACGAAGCGCGAGCTATACTTACGCAACTCGATCTCGACATTACGCTCGGCATGCAGACAGTCGCGACTGTGCCGCAGTGACAAACACGACGGTGTATTGTTTTTTTAACAATAACCGCGCGATTTTTCACCAAAATAAGTTCAAGTTTAAGGTGTAAGGAAATCTATCGATCAAAAACAATACTCGTTTTAATTCAACACTTCTTATTCAATTTAAAAAAAATATTTGTTTATATAAAAAAGTATATTCACAATCACAAAACTAAATGGAAACACAAAGTAGACAAACGTAATTAAAATGCTGGAAGTGGGCAGCCCTATTGCATGTTTATGTACCACGTGGCTGTAGGTATTTATATCAAAAATACGGCCGAGTTACAATACTGTATAGATAATATTACCGTGTTATGGTAGCAGGTTAATCCCATAATATAGATAGCAACGCACATATACGACATAAACGATCATATCTTTTGATCGCGTTGACTGACAAGTTTGATTTTTTCACAGGTGTAAGAAACTATAGACCCGAATATTTGATATAAATTTCAACTTGTTACCTTTACGGGTTCCTGAAAAATAGGGTCTTGACAGACGGACAGACGGATAACGAAGTGATACTACAAGGATTCCGTTTTTTCCTTATGAGATTCCGTTACGTAAAGATAAAATGCGTTGAAATTCATTCAAAACAAACTAGTACTACACCAGGTCAGACACTGAAATTATAATCCAGCCAATTACAATCTAGCACTATGAGTTGACACCTGCACTTAATGTTTACAAAAATATAACAAAATATAGCAAAGATTGTTTTAAGTTTATTATGATCTAATAACGAATTAGTTTATTTGATATTTGTTTTTTTTAAGTGTAACTATTTCATTATATGAAGGATTTATATGGACTAGTGAAAAATTCATATAAAGTTAAATTGATTGTGTCGGCGGCAATTTGTATAAGAAAGATTCCGACGAATTATGAAACTCCTCCTTTTTAAGTTGGTTAAAATTAACATTTAATTTTACGGTAAATTTTCAATAAACTCATATCAATAAGGAAAATAGTAAATAACACATTAATTATATTTGCCTTTTGGACAGCTAAAATCCGAACTATGATTATAAATTGTTCGCGTTGTTCACAGTGTGTCTAAACTAAGTGGAAATTTTGTATTTATTATTTTCAATTAATTATGATCGTTAAAATTCTATTACGTAAGTATTAAACATATCTTACCTGCTATATAAATCTGTAGCCTATGTTTGTAAAACAAATCATGATCAATATTTATTGTATGACATGTTAGCATCAATTTTACGAGTATCTTTTTACTTTTTTTTTGAGATTTTCTTCAAATAAGACTATGTTGTCTGCAAATCGGAGGTGGTTCAATCTCTTTTCATCTATGATAAGTCCAAACTCATCCCAGTTTAGTTTTCGAAATATGTTTTCGAGCACCGCAGAGAATAGTTTAGGGGATAGTGGGTGACCTTGCCTGACCCCTCTCTTAATTCTGAAGGTTTCGCCTAGTGTTTTCATTTGTATTCTTGCTCTGCACTTAGCGTATATTTTTCGTGTGATGTATATATATGCCATGGGTACTCCTTGTTTTTCTAAGCTTTCCCATATTTCATCATGTTTGATACCCACTACACTATCGTGTTTGCCTTTATTGGGCCAACATAATCCAATGTAAAGAGGCAGCTTTAAATTCAATGCCACTGCAAAGCTGTGTCGTCCATTCTATCATGACTCAAATAGTATAAAAAATTTTTAGTTGAAACTAGTTTATCACTCACTTGTACTTTTATTTCACCATTATTATACACTAAATTATTTAATTTTATCGACCGGTTTCGCTTTTTAAAGCATCTTCAGGACGTAATATTCTTTAAAGTAAGAATATTACGTCCTGAAGATGCTTTAAAAAGCGAAACCGGTCGATAAAATTAAATAATTTAGTGTATAATAATAGTGAAATAAAAGTACAAGTGAGTGATAAACTAGTTTCAACTAAAAATAATGGAATTTCACCAAGTGCCGACGATTGAAAGTGTAAAATCTAGTATAAAATATAGAAATTAGTTAAGGCGGGGTATCGGGACGAACGGGAAAAAATTAGTTTGCTAAATAACGTTTTTTTTGTATTGATTAAATAACAATTTTACAAAAATTACACTATATACCTGAAGATATTATCTAAGGAATGTGCTAACTTATTACATGATAGCATGTACTTTACTTGATCATATAAAATTTTGAAAACAGGCTGAAAAAATCTCTATAACAAATAATTTGTTAATAATATTTCTAATCTTCCACATGATTTTTATATGGTGATATTTAGTTTCAAATACAAAAAAGGATGAATTAGATCTCTTGGAAAATAGATTTTGGATTAAAATAAATATTTAAAATCTATTTTCCAAAGGATATTTCTCACAATTTCACAAGTCAATATTGCGGCTCTACGCCAGGCTTCAAGGCAAAATCTGCATGAAGACGCAGGACATACTCAACTTGACGTCACACAGAGAGATTAGGCACAAATATTGACAAAATAGCACTTAACCTAAATCTGTGTCTTTATTTTTTATATTTATCTAATTAGTAATAACCTGGGATTTCACCAAGTACCGACGATTAAAAATGTATAATATATTCAATACCGATAAATAAATGTTTAAAATATCGATAATAATGTTTTTACTTTACAGGTTTTTCCTGGACATTACTACAAGTAACATTAATACGAGCCTTTTTTCATCTGCCCTCTATGAAGACGATCCAAGCGCCATCTTCATTACATCACGAATCATTATTTGGCTACAGTATGTCGTACCAATCAGCAAGCAATTCTTTGAAAAGTCGGTATGTACTTTCACTATAAATATGGGTAAGGAGTAAAAACCTTACTTCGTTGAACCAGAACCAGTAGACTAATAAGTTTGCTCTTATATTTGGTAGATGGCGTTTTGAAGAACCAAAACTATTCAAATTTCATATATTGGTGGGAAGATATATAGATCGTAGTCCCACAAGCAAACTTTTTTTTGAATAATAAGAAGCTGAATTTTCATTAACAGCTTCGTTTTGACGAGACAACCCACTTTTCTTTCTTCGAAAATTCAATCGGGTAACTAATAAGGATAGATAAAGAGAAGTTTAGCTTTGCAATGCCACACTTGAATTGTAATAATTAATAAGCTGATGTGAGAAAATTAGGTTGTTTTTAAGTTTATTAATATCAATTTAAAAATCTGATAATTCCGAAACTTTAGAGTAGAAGACTCGTCAGAAAATCCATCGAATGTGTACGACAAAAATTTCATCGCGTTTTTCATGATATAATCAAGCAATTAAAGTCGAAAAATAATTATTGTTATTAATATATTTTTCCTTCACCAAATCAAAATTTTCAAAGAACCATAACTTCATTAGTTACCCGATTCGAGATTTTTCGAAGTTAGAAAAGATGGTTTCCTCGTCAAAACGAAGCTGTTCATAAAAATTCAACTTAATATTAATAAAAAAAAAGTTCGTCCGTGGGACCACGGTCTAATATGTAAGTACCGTCAGAACTTACACGGTATCATTACAGTTTTATTACATGGTTAAACTGATAAATAATGCTTTATTTTGGTGACCCCATCCCACATTTTATTTGGTATTAGTATAGAGTTATTAAAACCCATTTTCAAAAAGAGCTGTATATACAAACAAATATATTATGTATGTCAGCCAGGTAATTTAACATTTTTAAGTTTCTGTTAAAGAAAATTACTAATTTTCCCTAGATTTTTGAAAATTTATTTTTCATCAAATCTCACGATTTCATCTCCTAGGAAGATTTTTTGGTCATTTATCATGATAACGTCAGTTTGTCTGTGTGTATAAATGTGTATGTGTATGTACTTGTATGTAAGCTTCTAAATTTTTAAATGGTGTGACCGATTGTGACTGGAAAGCTATTGAAAAATATTGTAATTGAAAAGCACACATTGAATCTCTGTGTAAAAAAAAATATAAATTTGTCTATGTTTGAAGCCAAATGCGAGAATCTGTAAACATAAATGCTACTTTATAGGCTTATGATGAAGTTGTTACATCTATTTTACAGTATGGAAACCCTATTTGAGGTAATTCAGTAGATATAATTAGAATTTGTAGTAAAAAAATGTATTTGAGCTATAAGCGATATCATGCTGTATTTGTAAAAAAGCACCAAAAGTTGTTTAAAACGATTCTGAAGTCACTGGTAGCTAATATTTTAGGAATAGTTTAAAATTATATGTGCCTAAACAAAAATTAAATATTTTTACAAAAAATATGTACTGTATGTCTATTAATAAATACAATTATATTCCTCATAGTCTTAAATCATTGCCTATAAATAAATTTCGCAAAAAGTTGTTTGATTTGCTGTTATACATATAAAACATATGATATTAAAGAATTTTTAGCCGATAAAATTAAATGTCAATAGATAGAATTATAAGTTTGTTAAATTCGCCTTGAAAAAAATTAAATGTTATAAAACTTTGTAAATGGTTAAATAACTTTGTAAATTATAAACAATTTAATTACATAAAAAATGGAACTTTGTTGTTATAAATATAACTTTTGTGATGTGAAATCATTCCTGTACATTGGTAGTAAATACATAAAATAGAGAAATAAAAGTAAAGCCCGCAAAGTTTCTTCCGCCGCCGGATCTTCTGAGTGTGTGGCCACGTTCCGATCCGACAGTAATTCTAAAAAATCGATACAAAGTTTTAAATGTAATATTAGAAGATTATATAATGATAATTTTTAAATATTTTCACACCATATTATGGTATAATATGTCGATAACTTAATTAATTTTTGACAACTTGTAACACCTATATTCTTGGAAATAAATATTTTCATTTAATTTCATATAAGTTAACTATATTTTTACAAACATTGTTAAATCACATGATCGAACTAGCCATTAAACAACTGAATCTCGTGAAATTATGCGACCGGGATATTTAGCTGCTGTAAATTCATTGTTTTGGTAGCTATGTTACTTGTAGCAGCTGCATCTTGTTGACACATTTTGATGGTAACCTCATTTCCACCCGACATTCGAACGTGGCTCACGGCTGTGGTGTTCTCACTTGAACAACCCGGTCGAACACGCGTTATAATATTAGTATGTTATGTCCTGTCATTTCGACTCAAATTTAGTGATCAAATTCTTAATAATGGTCTCAGAAGGACGATTATGTTGGCCAAAAAGATACGGAATTTTATGAAATGTAGCTTTTACAGATCCATCATCTTCATAATGAGTTTTTATTATTTTAATGTGATTTCGGGGTGAAATTGTACTATAGATGACAAACAACTAAATGTCAAATCTGTCATGTAATTCCGATGTGGCCATATTAAAAAACAAATTTCCTGTTTATTTTGACCTTACGCTCAGTACCACATTCTCCAGTCTAAATCGATTATTGCATTGAAATCATGTGCTTTAAATTTCATATGTATTGTTACGTACTTCGGGTTTGTAATTGTAAGAAAACACCACTTATATTAAATCCGTGTGTTTATAATACAGATACACAAAACAACACAACGTAATACTGAAATAGTCTGATTAACACTAGTCACTCACTGTACTACCACTGAACTTAACCAACTACAAAATAAAACACTTCTCGCTTTGCACGGGTAACTTTAATTAACGCTCTCGATCGCTTGATAAAAACTGCCCTGTATTTGTCAACACATCTCTATTTATACCCAGGGTAAAGTTCTACCTGGATCCAGAAATACACGCTACTTTCAACCTTATGCCATATACCACAAAGTCCATTATGGCATAGCTTAGGTCAACTATTTGTTTGTCAATAGGAGTAACTATCTCTTTTATTTCTAGATCTTTCCAGCGTTCCGACTCTACACGTTTTTAGATTATTCGTAACAGTTTTATGAGTGATTTTATATTAAAATGTTACTTATCAATAGTTTTAAATCGTATCACGCCAGTAGCATTATTACAAATTCCTCCCAAGGCACGCAATATACTATTTTGTCCAGTAAGATAATAGTTGTGTTATAATGATAATAAAATATTTTTCAGACTCATCGTATCTGCACCCAAGGCCGATACAATTGGTCAAGTGTTTTCAATCAATCTCTACACAAACGCTTTACAAGAAATTAAATTTCCTATTGGTAAAGTATCAACTTATTTACTTCTTCCTCCCTCAAATGGATCAGTATGATTTAGTCATGATTTTTGAGACTTCTATGAACAGACGACAACAGAAGTTCTCCCGATGTAGAGACAACCGTTGCCTGAAGATGCCAAAAATGTTAATGGTGAAAACGTAACAGACAGACTTTCACATTATAATATTAGTAATATAGTAACTAGTATGAATAGTACGAATAGACTTACGAGTAGTACAATTTTAAACAACATTTAATATTTTCAGATGATACATGTTCTAGTCCTAACAGCAGTTCTTATCATTGGTTGGGGGCAACAGTAAAGGCACATCAAGACTTTTTTGTGGTAAGTTCAAACATTATAAATCATTAAGTTTAACATATTCTATACTTTCCATCGTCGGCACTTGGTGAAATTCCATTGTTATTAAACACTTTTACTATTCCACTTGTACATAAATTTCACTTTTACACAATTTTTTATTATATTACTCGACCGGTTTCACTTTTTAAAGCATCTTCAGGATGTAAGATGCTTTATAAAGTGAAACCGGTGAATACGTAAGTATATTACATCCTGAAGATGCTTTAAAAAGTGAAACCGGTCGAGTGATATAATAAAAAATTTTGTAAAAGTGAAATTTAGGTACAAGTGGAATAGTAAAAGTGTCTAATATTAAATTTAACAACATAATGGTCCAGCTTACTCACATGATGAGGCTCATAAGTCTCTGGGTCGGGAAAAAGGTGCTATTGAGATTTTTTGAGGGCTATCGCAAAAATGAAATATGGACCACGCTAACTACAAATTGACTGAATCATGTTTAACCCAAAACTTCATTTTATTTTAAAAACATAAGTCGAAGTTCACACGCTTAAACGAATCTGGTGAGATAAATTAAAAAAAATACAATTGATCTTGACTTGATCTTGAATACAATCAAAATCGAATCAAATTTTCAAAAGAACAGCTTTTCAAATATTAAAATTACGTCATTTTTAGAAAATTTACTTTATATTTTTAAAATAATTTTCAGACTAATACACCGATGGACTTAAAAATCTTATCAGCTTTTCTCCTTTAAAAACTGCGTCAAATACCGTTAATTGGATCAAAATTGGTCAATTTGTTTAAGATTTATTAATGATGAAAGTATTTGAAAAATTTTTTTTGACATTGCTACGAAATTTTTCAACCTACCCATTATTTAGCTAAAGCAATATTTTAGATCTCAAAAATTGAGTTGAATGTCATTCAAAAGATCAAATTCAATCAGCGTTCCCAAAATATACAACTTTTCAAAAATTAATATACTACCATTTTATCAAAATAGATGTTTGAACTGAAAAAATACATGTTTATAGTGTTTACTCTTTTGAGCTTTAAATACCTTAATTTAGCGGGAAGTTTCAGTGATGGCCTGTGGGGTCAACCGCTTACACATTTTTTACGATATAATATATGTAAAAGCATACATTTGCTCATATGAGTGGCTACGCATTTTGCGCCCAACACCGTGTCTATTATTATTTGTGTGGTCTGTGTATCTCACAGGACAACAAATCAAAGGTAGGTCTGCACTGTACGATTACATAGTATATCATTATTTTTTTCTACCCGATTTAGATACCCTATACATATCTTTACGCCAGATCTCTAACCATGCTGAGTGCCATACATCACGACCGCTGCAGACTTGTCTCGTTTTCTCCACCTTTATTACTCTCTTCATACAATAACGCCGATTGCGAAGACTTAACATCACCTTCCGACAATACAGTATGGGATACAAAATTGTATAAGTAGCATTTATTACTAATTAATTAGTACTAATCTACTAATGTTGATATTTCAGACGTGCGCTCCTCGTCATTGTGCTGTTAATAACAAAGGTTTGTATAACAGGTCTAAGGGTCCATCCATAAATTACGTCACACGTTAAGGAGGAGGGAGGGGATCTACGCAGTGTGACATTATTTGGCAAGGAGTGGGGAGTTTTAAAAATATAATATTTTATATCTAATTATTACATACATAGCAAATTTGAAAAGCCACCTGTATAGATAAAAAATAATCGAATGAAATCGATGTTCCAACGTAAAACTGTAAAATTTGTGACATCACACTAGGTGGGGGGGAGGGGTCTCACAAATGTTACCAGCTGTGACAAGGACGGGGGAGGGGATAAATATTTTTAAATTCATGTGACGTAATTTATGGATGGCCCCTAATGAATACTTTTTTCGAAAGAAAGCAAGAAATTGTTATGGATACGTGAAATTTATTTATAAACTTAACACCATTTTTCTTTTGCAGGTTTTACAATAGGCGCTTGTTTTATAGCTTTCGGAAATAAACCCAAACAAATGCAAAAAATAAGCGATAAGTCTCGAATAATCCCGAATGCACCGAGATATTGTAAGTTTATCCTCATTAACTCATTATAAATATAATAGCCATACTCTGATGTATCCACGCAGAGGCCAAACAGCAGGTCCTACAGGGCATACCATGATTAATTCATTTCAGAAATAATTTCGAAATGAATTTGTTCAAAATTACATTTGGTATATTCACGGGACAAATTACACTTACTGATCTAACCCCATAGTAAGCAAATTATTTACTTGTGTTATGGGTGTTAGTCGACGATATTAATACATAGAAATACATATATAAAAACAAGAATATATTTAATAAACACCCAAACCCGGAAATACAAACATTTATGTTCATCACACAAATGCTTGTCCCCGTCGGGGATCGAACCCGAGCCCCGTCGATCGCGTAGTCAGGGTCGCTAACCACTCGACCAACGAGATTAAGTAGGAAACACTCTCGTCGGTAACTGGTTTTAGAGGGAGGTAGTGCGAGCCGAAACTCATTACAAAAATACAATGTGAGATTGAAACTTTAAATGTTGATGCTATAATTGTAACAAAATTATAACAACATTTTAACAAAATTGTAACAATAATTCTGTCCGATCTCTAAGGCATTATATTATAGCTTAACGTGATTATATGTGTGTCATTATTATTGGATATTGAAAGATAAGTGTTCCTGATTAAAATAATTAATCATAAATAATATTTTTAAATATTACTTATGGCAACATAAAATGTAACATAATATTAAGTAAATTTTAATGAAACGTGGCGTCTTTGAAGTCGTAACCGTCTTAGTATCAAGGCGGCTTTGACGACGTGTCTAATTTAAACATTTTTTAAATTTTAGGTAATTTTAAAGATAAATATGAAGATTTAAAAAAAAACATATTTTATTTATTTTCGCAAATGGGCATGTACATTTCGAATTGGGCTGGATTTCCGTTACTCACTTTACAAACACTTTTGCCTGAATATATAGTACTCGTAGCTATATTAGTAGCTAAATAATCGCTACACCCAAAAATCGTTAACATTTTAACTCAAATACAGTTTACACGTGAGTTGTTTATCACAAGATAAACATTCTACAACTTTATAGACGCAAGCAAAACACATTGTAATACTACTAATAAACTCGACTAAAGCGAAAAGTTCATAGACAGTTGCTTAGTCGGTGAACCAGTAAGCGAGGCGCATGGGAGCGCTACTCACTCGATAGAATAGAACTAAATGGATTGGCTTGACTAAATTATGCGTTAAGCTACTAAATTATTAGCTACTCGACTAAAAGAGCCTATTCAGTCTTTAAGCTTAGTTCACACTATGTGGTACGTAACTACTAGTAGTTTAGTCGAGTGGACAGTATTTTGATAGCTAAAGTATTAGCTACTGGTCAAAAATCGTTCGCACTTTGATCGATTAGAGTTCACAAGTGAGTTATGTTTCGCAAGATGAATATTCTATAATGCGATAGTCGCGTACAAAACACAGCGCAGTACAACTAATAAACTCGACTAAAATGAGAGGTCACACTTGCTTAGTCGGTGAGCTGCAAGCGGGACTCGCGATGGGGAGCGTTACTCGCCCGAATAAAATAAAACTAAAAGGTTCGGTTCGACTATTGACTAATATACTCAACTAAATTTTTGGTGTTCAGACTTGTTTATTTACTAAATTACTTGCTACTCGACTAAAATACTTGCCTTGTTTCTAACTACGAGGCTTTACCGACGAGCCATAAAAATGGTTTTACTCGATCGTCGATCAAGGCCTGTCCTACTACCCGCGGCGCGAACTGCGACGCGAATTGCAGCTTGGCGGCTCGCACTATTTCCAAGGTATGCCACAGCTCGACACGTTGACCGTCAACGTATTTAGAAATGTTAAATGGTAACCTATCTAACCTATGTCTATCCTATCCTATCTATAGGTATCTAAACCTATCTAAGATTGCACTTTATTGCGTTGGATCAAGTACGTTTTTGGCTCAAGATTTATACGAATATTAGACTACGAGTGCATCCAATCAACAAAAACAAGGTGAAAATGTGGTGAATTCTACATTCTTAATTTTAAATACAGAGACTACTTGACACTAATAATGTTTTGACATCTACACAGCGGTTTGCTAAACACTTTCTTAATAAATTGTTTAATATTCATGATTGATTTCAAATTCCACACGCGAAAAAAACAAAATATTTTGCTCTGGTCACGCGATATCCAACGCGTCCCCGATTTCGACGGTCGTGCTGCCCTGAGCTCTAGACACCTCGTGCGCAACGCGCGTCACAGTCTCGCGTCACTAGCATCTTTTCGCGCCGCAATTCCCGTCGCCAGTAGCTGTGGCATACTTTATTATTTCTTACATTAGTTTTCATCGCTCGTCGTTCGCCGCATCGCATTTCGCGCTGTAGGTGGCTGTGGCCAAGCCGATGTTATTTGAACCCCCTCCATTCATTCCGTAGTTGTGTGGTATGACTATAATAAGTTCTGATTTCAAATTGTGCAAAAATCCAATAATTTACCTTCACTTGATTTGTTTACAGACCAAATGGATTCTTTTGGATGGAGTATGGATATACCGGAAAATAGTGAATCTACGGTTCTAATTGGTGGACCCGTACCTTTGGGTAAGATTTCTTCTGGAGAAATCTATAACGGTTAGAGTACCTATAATGGATGTTCTGATGGAGAAGATATGACCACCGCCAACAGACAACAAAGATGTTAATGATGCGTGACTGTCATCAATGATGTATGACATTAATATTAATAAGAACTTCAATTTATGGACAAACTTAAAAACAATTAAAAAAAATTGACACGCCAGGAATTGAAAATGAGACCTTTCCTCTAGCCGGTACACTCTAACTAACTCAGCCAGTGTCGACTTCGTCGGAATCTTTCTTTTTTGTGCATTCAAAACCGTAAAACCTCGGATTAGAGTTATAGTGAATGAATTAATATGATCGATGTGGGATATTGTTTTTTAAACTATAAATGCAATGTTTACCCAAAATTTTTTGTGCACTCCATTGTTTCATTGTTTAAACAAATTATTATGAAAAATTATATTTGACCATATATTTTCACTTTAAACAGTAATTCTTTTTATTTTATGTTAAATCTTACCTGAGTAGACATATAGGAACATTTTTCAAAGACTCTATAGTGCATATTCGCCGCTTGACTTGTAAGGAACTTGGCCTGGAAATGCTTAAAGTTGCAGCTTTAAAATGACTAATTCCTGACACTGCTGTTGAGTTACATAGTAATATTTTCAAAAAAAAAACGTTTACGTTTACGTTACGTTTACGTTACGTTTACGTTACGTTTACGTTACGTTTACGTTACGTTTACGTTACGTTTACGTTACGTTTACGTTACGTTTACGTTACGTTTACGTTACGTTTACGTTACGTTTACGTTACGTTTACGTTACGTTTACGTTACGTTTACGTTACGTTTACGTTACGTTTACGTTACGTTTACGTTACGTTTACGTTACGTTTACGTTACGTTTACGTTACGTTTACGTTACGTTTACGTTACGTTTACGTTACGTTTACGTTACGTGTACGTTACGTTTACGTTACGTTTACGTTACGTTTACGTTACGTTTACGTTACGTTTACGTTACGTTTACGTTACGTTTACGTTACGTTTACGTTACGTTTACGTTACGTTTACGTTACGTTTACGTTACGTTTACGTTACGTTTACGTTACGTTTACGTTACGTTTACGTTACGTTTACGTTACGTTTACGTTACGTTTACGTTACGTTTACGTTACGTTTACGTTACGTTTTTGTTACGTTTACGTTACGTTTACGTTACGTTTACGTTACGTTTACGTTACGTTTACGTTACGTTTACGTTACGTTTACGTTACGTTTACGTTACGTTTACGTTACGTTTACGTTACGTTTACGTTACGTTTACGTTACGTTTACGTTACGTTTACGTTACGTTTACGTTACGTTTACGTTACCATTACGTTACGTTTACGTTACGTTTACGTTACGTTTACGTTACGTTTACGTTACGTTTACGTTACGTTTACGTTACGTTTACGTTACGTTTACGTTACTTTTACGTTACGTTTACGTTACTTTTACGTTACGTTTACGTTACGTTTACGTTACGTTTACGTTACGTTTACGTTACGTTTACGTTACGTTTACGTTACGTTTACGCTACGTTACGTTACGTTTACGTTTAGTTTACGTTGCGCTTACGTTACGCTTACGTTACGCTTACGTTACGCTTACGTTACGCTTACGTCACGCTTACGTCACGTTTACGTCACGTTTACGTCACGTTTACGTCACGTTTACGTCACGTTTACGTCAATTTTACGTCACGTTTACGTTACGTTTACGTTACGTTCACGTTAGCCAAATTAGCCAAATTTCAGGAAAATTGGTGCAGCGGTTTAGCCGTGAATGCGTAACAGACAGACAGACTTTCGTATTTATAATATTAATATGGATATGGATTTCTTACTATAAAAATTTTCCTTCATAAATTTCAGGTAGAGTGTCATTTTATACCAACCCATCAGCTGCGTCTGAACCACCTCTAATTGGGAAAAGTATTACAGAGTATAACTATGGTAAGTAAAAGTATAATAAATTTTACCACAAAAAGTTAAGATGAAATTTTGCGGAAACACGTAGTGAAGTCGGTTTTATAAACATGTGTGGGTGGGCTGGTGCTGCTGCTGTTTATTTTGGTTCATTCCATTCCATTCTGCTTTTTATCGCGTGTCACTTTTGCATTTTACTTGAATTTTATTATGTTTTTGATGATATTTTGATCGGCGTGTCTTGATAGCTCGACAGATAACCTGAAAGGCAAGGGGTAGTTACATTGTAATATAAGTGTGTGCATGTAATTGTATATACACACGGCAAGGCGTAGTTTTAACCGGCCTCATCTTTTCCTTCACAGAGTACTTTAGCTTTTTAACCGACATATACATATTTAAATTTTATATACATATTTATGAAACTAGCATGCAGGGAAATTAACAAAATAACAATATAAAAACATTGAAGGTAGAAAGGGATTAAAATGTATTTGATTGGCATAAGCCACGCTAAATCACGTGGTCAATCGTCATTGTTAACGCTATTGGTAAACAATGTTATAATTTATAACCAAACCATAATATAATGAATTGTTTGATACATATTATCAGTGTCTAGGTTTTGATTGGCAGCTCAGGCAACAGAAGTGATTGGCAGACACAGTGGTTTTATTTCTTTTTCTTAACGAAAAAATAATTCGACACAGCGATCGCGGAAATAGTGTTAATAGGAAATTGTTTTCGTAATAGCAGAGACAATGATGAATTTAGATATCGTTACGCTACGATTAAGAATCGATATTACGTTATTGTTCTATTTAGAGGTTTTGACTTTTTTATAAACTTTAATAAGTCTTATTCTATATAACTACATATCTAATAGCACATGGGGAGCACCACACTATTTGTCAAAATATGATAATTTACGAGTCTAACGAACTTTCTATCAATGACTTTTTTCGAAAGTGCTGCAAAACAAAAATCCCGTAATAAAGACGACGAAATTTGTCGGATACTATGAATACTTTATAACATTAATAATTACTTATTAAACAATTTAGCAAAAATGAACTACGTGTATCTTCTTGTCCCAAACGCAAACGCTTAAATGCGGCATTTTCGTGGTGTTAGACAAGCTCATCGGTAAAATTTTTTGTCGCACAAAATATATTTTAGAGTACTTAGTGACCCGGGCCGGATTTACACGGGTGTTTTATGATATGCTGTCTTTGTCTTTGAAATTCTCGGCTTTTCTTAACTATTTAAAGCGTGTATTATACATTAGCTATTGCCAGCGACTTCGTCCGCGCGGACTTCGTTTACTCCGCGCAGCACCTCCCCGCTAGTTGATAGCGTGATAATATGTAGTCTATATGTTGACCCGACCTGTTACTAATATTCATGAAAAATTTGAAGTAAATCCATGCGGTACTTTTTGAGTTTACCCCGGACAAAAAATTGCATAAAAATCTGTTGCCTTGTTTAAGAGATCTAAGAGAAGATACAGCGAAAGCGTCTTTGTTTTATACGATGTAAAGATACAAAAAATACATCAAAATTAACTATATATGCATCAAGGAAGAAAGTCTTATGAATTCGGCAAATTTTTATCATGCTATTTTGAAAAAACGCTGAGCTTTCGAAAAAATTCGTCAATAGAAAGTTTGTTAGGTTCGCCAAAAGGATATAGGATATAGGAGGCAGTATAGTGATATCCCACCGGCTACATAACATCCGATTATAACAAACGTATTTTTGCAGGGTACAGTATAGCAACTGGAAAATTTCTCTCAAATAATATATATTACGCCATAAGTACAACTTACGGAAGTATGATGCAAGGAAAGGTAAAGAAATTTCTTTGAATAACGAATGTTTGATAATTATTAATCCATCATTTCGATTTGAATCTTGCACAGCCGTATAAAAATTTTTTTTTCTTCCCTCATTGTTGGTTCGGGCCTAGTTCGAAAATAGACCATCTGCAATTCTATCAGGCAATTCGTAAAAATCTAACGACTATACGCGTCATTACTATCGTCACTACTATGTGGTAGAGATCTGCAATGTCCTAGGTATATGGTATCATCGCCTTTCCTGTTCCTGTCGCAGCAGTTGTCAGTGCTTGTCAATGTCGTGTACCGAGCATGTGGTATTCCCATTACGCCACATAGATAGCGGCTGTGCATCGCCTATAGATAGATAACATCATTGTTGTTGTCTATCTTTTTTTTTATATCATAAGATAGCAAACAAGCAGATGGGTCTCCTGATGGAAAGAGTTAACCATTGCCTATAGACACCAAAGATGTTAATGGTGCGTTGCTATCTTGTGGCGAGGTCTAATGCCACATGCATAAGTTTACCGGCTACCTTACCCTCCAAACCAGAACACGACAGCGACAAGAACTGACGCTATTGCGGCAGGAATAGGTAAGGCGGTGGTACCAGACCCGGGCGAGACAATGCAGAACTCTACCACCTAGTAGCCACGATGGTAGTGAATCGATAGCCAATCGGTCGCCTTCTACAAAGGAGGCCGGGACCAACACGGCAACACATATATATATATATATATATATATATATATATAGCGATATCTATAGGTGATGGTTTCTCTTTCCAACAAAAAATCATATATCTGCCATTTAAATCTTAATTTTATAATCTGTGAGTCGGTTGATGCTGCAAGCCATCCCTGAGACTTTCCAATAAATTGACGTATTATAATCTCAAAGAGGAAACTATGCTTAAGCATAAAATTTTGAGCTTAAATAGTTCAAAATCAAAAGTTTGTAAAATGACAGTATTTAATTTTTAAAAAATTGTATACTTTCAAAGCGATGATCAGTTTTGATTGTTAGAATGGCGTTAGAATGGCATTTGGCGGTAGTGTAAAGTGTGGTGGACGAGAGTGGATAACTGTGCCGCTGGGGTCTTCGTATCGCCTCTGTGGTCTAGGGGTCCGGCATTGGCGTTGACCACATGAGGTCAAGGGCTCAATTCCCGTATCGAGCAATTGAAAAAAGGTGTTTCTTTAGTTTTCTGATACAAACAATATTGCCTGGGAACAAAGTGACCCTTCGGGAATACGGCCGTGAAGATACTTTTCTGGGATCTTCGTTATTTTTCAGACTATGGTGAGTTTGTTTCATTCCTTAAACCGCATTTTTAGAGTTCCGAAGTAAACTAGTAATATCGTCCATCAGTTCATCGGTCCATCTGTCCATAACACGGTGCTACGCGAAAAGAAAGATGGTGGTTTAATAAACTGATAGTTATCAAAGGACCGGGCAACAAAGGAGACCCCAGCGGAACAATTCTCACCCCACATCCAGCACGTTTTTACCCACACACATACACAATTTACGCACTCATCACCTACACTCCGCAACTGAAGTATTCTCAGGAGGCAAAATACTACCTCATTCGATGAGAGTGTTATTAAGGAGACGGTAAAAGTATCATTGAGATTTTCACAAAAATTTAAAATCCCCGTAGCCCCTCTGTCAATATAATCTGAAATAGTCAATAAGCATTATCAAATGGATAAAATGCAGCGTTAAGAATCACCACCAGCGTCAAGAATCATGATGCTTAACTCATTTCTCATCTTTAATTCATTCATTCTCAGCTCATCTCACCAACCGACAGTTCGGTAAATCGTGGTGAACTAAAAATTCTATAGACGTTCAGTTTACTCTGCCTACCCCGCAAGAGAACTGGGTATGATATATGCATACTTAATTATTTTTAGAATAAAAGCAGCCCTTGTTTTATTTCAGGTGCACTTTTTTAACGCAAAACGGAAAAAGGTGACTGAAATCTCCACTAAGGATATTGGTACAATGTTTGGGGCAGTCCTATGTACCGCTCGTTTCAATACCACTCTTGATTTCTTGTTAATCGGTGCTCCAACATATACTGTTCCTGGTAGTCGCAATTACGATTTTGGAGCGGTGTATGTTTATCGACGAAAAAATATGGTACGCACAAGCTCTTTAACGGATTTCAAGTAACTTGGCAAAGAAAACTTGCATATTACGTAAATAATTAAAAACGGCTGCACTCACATTTAATCAAAGTAAGTTCTGATTAGTTCCGGGCCTATTATCGGGTCATTCATAAAGTGAATCGGACGTTCGCGCGGTTGCGTCTCGTCTCAAATTGCGAGCCGCTGTACGCCGCGTACAATTCGATGGAATCGAATCGGGTGTATGCGGAGCGCCGCTGACGATGATACGCACGGTTAGCAATGCACCATTAACATCTTTTCCGCCGTTGTCTCATTTCATTCAGAGAGTCATATGCTTAGTTGCAATCTAGTAATATATATATAGATATATATATATATATATATATATATATATATATATATATATATATATATATATATATATATATATATATATATATATATATATATATATATATATATATATATATATATAAATCAATTGCTGTTCGTTAGTCTCGCTAAAACTCGAGAGCGGCTGGGCCGATTTGACTAATTTTGCTTTTGAATTAATTGTTGACGTCCAGGGAAGGTTTAAAGGTGAGAAAATATAGAAAAAGAAGTAAGAGTAGTTAAAAAGGCGGAACAACGTTTGCCGGGTAAGCTAGTAAGATTATATAAATATTGGATTTAAGTATATCATATAGGATTTGTTTATATATCATAAGGTAGCAAACAAGCAGATGGCTTTCCTTATGGAAAGAGAAACCATCGCCTATAGACAACAAAGATGTCATTGGTGCGTTGTTATCCATGTGGCAGGCAGTGCCACATGCATAAGTCTACCGGCTACCTTATCCTCCACGAACAAGACAATGACAAGCATTGTGACAGGAAAATTGTAAACCGATGGTATCAAATACCCGGGCGAGTCATTGCGAAACTCTACCACCTAGTAGTCACGATGGTAGTGACAAGAATAGACAATTGCCCGTCTTTTACGACTTGCCTGGCAGTACCACTGTTGGTCCATTCTTGAAAGGAGTCTGAACAGCACGGGGGAAGACCTACAAAAATGGCAAAGGATGAATGTTGAGATCCAGACAAGAAAAGTGGAACTAAATTATAAGGAAATGGGGATAGCAAAATAGCAAAATGAAGGATGACGACCAATGAGCTGTGAGGATGACCTTAAACTTACTCCAAGATCCAAATAGTGATGAGTTGGTCAATCGCAAACAATGGAAGCTACTAGAGGAGATCTTTGCCAATAGGCACACTGAGCTGAGAGACATCCTGTAACTCAATATCAACCTAGAAACATTCAACAATGTCTAAAAGATTAGGATCACATCAAAGGGCTTAAAAAAAGAAGTTTGAAAAAGAATTTTCCAAATCGTTTGTTAAATAGACGAGTTCTGAAATAAACTCTATATTTCTATACTAATTTTATAAAGAGGTAAATTTTATAAGTTTGTGAGTTTGTTTGTAGGAAGGAATCTCTGGAATAATTTGACAGATTTTAAAAGAATTCTACAAGATTTCTGAGTGATAATAGCTACAATTTATTTCGAACTAGCTGTGCCTGCGACTTTGTCCGCGTAGAAAAATTTCTAAAAACAGTCCCGGGGTTTTACCTGCATATTTCCCGTTCCCGTGGGATGTCCGGGATAAAAACTATCGTGTATCCTTTCTCGGGCCTCAAACTAATTCTGTACCAAATTTCATCCAAATCAGTTCAGTGGGTTAGCCGTGAAGAAGAGACAGACAGATAGACAGAGTTACTTTCGCATTTATATTAGTATGGATTTCCTGCAAAATCGGAACTACGCCCGTTATACCATAGGACACGCCTAACAGATAAAAATACTTATAGGTAAACTCTGTTAGATTTTCATATTATTATTTCGATATCTGAGTGCTAAGTGTGAGTTTTTCTTTTCGCATTCGATGGTGAGCGCGTTTGGAGTTTACTAGGAATTT
This sequence comes from Apodemia mormo, assembly GCA_036924255.1. Taxonomy (NCBI): domain Eukaryota; kingdom Metazoa; phylum Arthropoda; class Insecta; order Lepidoptera; family Riodinidae; genus Apodemia; species Apodemia mormo. Next base: position 39,512,236 of record JAUPFN010000005.1, on the reverse strand, counting down.
ATATGTGATTTGTACAGCGCCACCTAGTGGTAAACGTGAGAAACCAGTTTACCACTAGGTGGCGCTGTACAAATCACATACAAATTCCTAGTAAACTCGAAACGCGCTCACGATAGAATGCGAAAAGAAAAACACACACTTAGCACTCAGATATCGAAATAATAATATGAAAATCTAATAGAGTTTACCTATAAATATTTTTATCTGTTAGGCGTGAGAAACCAGTTTACCACTAGGTGGCGCTGTACAAATCACATACAAATTCCTAGTAAACTCGAAACGCGCTCACGATCGAATGCGAAAAGAAAAACTCACACTTAGCACTCAGATATCCTTATGAAAATTATTTCTTTTTTTTAAAAAAATAAAGTTTATTTAAAAAAAGGATAAGTAGCCTTTAATATGATTGGTATTTTTTTCACAGAAAATGACTTCACAAAACATGCTTGTAGGAAAGTTCGATGGTGGATATTTTGGTCAAGCCATTGCGAGCCTTGGTGATATGAACGGAGATAATATAGATGGTAAGTAGTCGAATCATTTAAAAGTTAATGAATGCACTGAGTGCGTCATATCTATCTTAATATTTACGTTTAGTTACGTATATATATTTATGTCAGATTTTACTCTTTGTTTCATCCTTCGAACATTTGATCTATTTATATTTAGGCTAAGAATTCACGGAGTGGTTTCTACCGAGTCGAAATCGAGGTTGCGCAGTTGTGTGAGCAACTCGGTACAGTGACGGGCAACTAGTGGAATCTCGCGGGACGCGCGGTTACTTTCATAATAATCAACAGAAGTGGATGCTAGCGCCCGATATGCAATCTTCTCACGAAAAGCTTATGAACGTTTTCGTACCCGCGGCGGCGGCGGTGAAATCTCACAAAACTGCGTTTTCGTGAGTTATGAAATAAAACAGCTCTCCCTCTGCCGCGGCGAGGTGCGGATGAAAATCGCTCTGTGAGTTCTTAGCCTTGAGATAAAATAAACGAATGTAGCCACACCACAGGTTCTTCTTTCATAAAAACATCTGCAAGTACATTTTATAAATCGGTCGACCATTGCTCATTAACTTGTAAAGCCTACTTAAGAAAAGAGCTTACTCATTCTTAAGAGGCCGGCAACGCAGCTGCAAAACCTATGGTGGCTGTCCATTGGCGGTGGTAATCACTTACCATCAGGTGCGCCTCCTGCTCGTTTGCTCCTTTTTTTTATAAAAAAAACATGTAATTTTAATTGCGCTGTAACTCAACACGCCCTTTTCCATTTTTTTTTGTTTATAAACACAAACAAGATACCTAGCTCTTATCACTCGAGCTTCCATCAAGTACTGCAACGGTATTGCAGTTGTTTTTATATGCTTTATGCACCATTATGATGTGTTCATACATACACGTATTAATGTATATTTTGAAATTGTATGTAATAAGTGAAGTTGGATTTTTAAACAGCCAAAATTGTGGTCTAAGACTTGCCTGGCTACAAAAAGCGAGTTTAATGCCTAAATTTTACTGCCAGAAAGCTCTTCTGATGGAAAGAGACAATTTATTACCTATACACCAAAAGACACCAAAGATATTAATAATGGGTTGTTTTTAGTGTAACGGAATGGTAATGCCACATACTGTGAATGTTATCTCTAAATCAAAACACAACAGTGACAAACGTTGATGCTATTACGGAAGCATTAGTAAGGTGGTAAAACCTTACTTGAGCGAGACATTGCAGAACTCTCGAGCGTGACTGAATAGTCACGATGTTGTAACAAGTTTGTCTTATCGGTCACTTTTTATAAACTGCCTGGCAAAAAGACAGATGGTCTACGCTTGAAAGTTATCTTTCACATTTTACCCCGTGTTGGTCCCGGACTTTCTTTTGAAGAAAAGACTGTTATCTGTACATATCATAAAGTCGTAGGAAAGTCAATGTATGTCCGGGGTAAAATCAAAAAGTACTGCATGGATTTACTTCAAATTTTGTATGAATATTTCTAACAGGTCGGCTCAACATACAGGCTACATATTATCACGCTATCACCTACGGGGGAGGAGCTGCGCGGAGTAAACGAAGTCCGCACGAACGAAGTCGCGGGCAACAGCTAGTATTCTATAATTCTGTAGGAATGCGCCTAAACTTACTCCAAGATCCAAAAGGAGAAGAGCTGCTCAAGATCACAAACAATGGATGCTATAAGTGCAGGTCTTTGCCAATAGGCTTTTTTTATTTTATTTCAATTTAACCAATCGCCGTTCTACAAAGCAGGTCATATAAGGCAACCGATTGGATATACGTGTCCCTATCATAGTAACTACTAGTTAGTAGAGCTCTGCATCGTCTTGTCCAGACCTTTGGTACCACCGCCTTACCAATTCCTGTCATGTAACACTTGTCATTGTCGTGTTTAGTTTTGGAGAGTAAGGAAGCCGGTAAAGTTATGCACGCGGCATTACCATCCTGCCACATGGATAGCAACGCAGCATTAATATATTTGGTGTATATGACGATGGTTTGTTTCTCTTTGCATCAGAAGAGCTATCTGCTTATTTGTTATATAATGATACTAGCTGTGCCCGCGACTTCGTTCGCGTGGAAATAATTCTTAAATAAAAAGCCGCATAGTTCCCGTTCCCGTGGGATTTCCGGGATAAAAACTATCCTATGTCCTTTCTTGGGTCTCAAACTATATTTGTACCAAATTTTATCCAAATCAGTTTAGTGGTTTGGCCGTGAAAGCGTAACAGACAGACAGACAGACAGACAGACAGACAGACAGACAGAGTTACTTTCGCATTTATAATATTAGTATGGATTAGTATGGATAAAAGAATGTAAGTTTTAGTTTTACACGCTTTTTTTCATACAAACCTAAGAATGCCAAATCTCAAACACTTCTATACGCCTTAAAAGTGAATCAAAATTTTTACTTCACGTATTTAATCACTACGTAGTATAAAACAAAGTCGCTTTCTCTGTCTGTCCCTATGTCCCTATGTATGCTTAAAACTTTAAAACTACGCAACAGATTTTGATGTGGTTTTTTTTTAAATTCTGTATGCTTAAAACTAATGTATGCTTAAAACTTTAAAACTACGCAACATTTTGATGTGGTTTTTTTAATAGATAGATTGATTCTTGAGGAAGACTTTAGTATATAAACCTTACCGATATTCCTACGGGAACAAAAGCTAAGCGGGTGAAACCGCGGGCAGGTCGCTAGTTAATTTATATATTATTAATTTCAGATATTGCAATATCAGCTCCGTATGAGAATGATTTTCGAGGTGCTGTATACATTTACTCGGGCAATGATATTTTATCCCGTGGAAATAATAACCCGATACAAGTGATAAAAGGAAAGGAAGGAGACTTATCTCTTGGTTTAAGTCTGGCTGTGATAAAAAATTTTAATGAAAATGGACTTAACGGTAAGCTTAAAATTTACTGTATCTACGTATGTATAACATTGACATTGAAAATTGCCTGAGTTTACAGCGGGCCGTCTAAAGGTAATCAACCGACTTCGCAAAAGAAGTTTATCAATTCGGCTTAATGTTTTTAACTTCATGCTACGTATTTTCGGCAAATCTTTTCCAAAATTTTTGAGGTCCTAGAAACGTTTTCCCACTATTTTCACGATGACGATATGTCTGTATGTATGTGCGTATGTAAACATCTCATAACTTTTGAACAGCTTGACCGATCGAACCGCGGTTGATGACATTCAATTGGGTTCCGCTCAACTTAGACTTCCTAAAAATTTGAAGTGTTTTTTAATATAACTTTCAGATTAATGTAACGATTAGGTACAAAATCTAATCTGCTTTTTTTTCTTAAAAAACTGCATTCAATGCATGAATTGCATCAAAATCGGGAGTTATTTAATTAGGAAAATTTTAAAAAACCCAATCATTTTTTGATCTTCTACGATATTTTAGTACTAAAAAAATACATTGAATGCCGATTTAAAATTAAAATCGAATCAAATTTCCAAAAGTTACAACTTTTCAAATATTAAAATTACATTGTTGGCAAACTTACTTCATGTTTTTAAAATTACTTTCAGGCTAATATACCAATTATTTAAAAATCTAGCCAGCTTTTATAAATAAAAAAAAACTACATCAGATACCAAAGATCGAATTAAAGTTGATCAAATAGTTAGAGATTTATCGATTACGAAACTTTTAGAAAAAAATTAAAAAAAAAGTTTCCAACATTTTTTAACCTATCGATTTTGTAGCTAATAAAACAATTTAGAGCTCAAAAATAGCGTTGAATGGCATTTGAAAGATCAAAATTGATAATCATTTTGAAAAAATATACATCTTTTCGAATACTAAATTACTAAATATAATATTTACAAACTTTAGATTTTTGAACTCTTCGAACTCAAAAATCTACGCTTAGGTATAGTTTTCGCTATTTGGAGCTAAAAATATCTTAATTTCACAGGAAGTTTCAGTGATGGCCTGCAGGGTCAACCGGCTTACATTTTTTTTTATTGTATTGGGTAATCTGTTATTGTATAGGGTTGATTCACGCCGCCGTGCAGTGAATGGATATTTGGGACCTTTAAACTGATATAAGTAGAAATCGAACGAAGAAAAGAGCATATGATCGTTTCACCTCGTGGTCCGAATCGGCCCATTTCAAAAAATACCTTTGGCGATTCGCACCGATTCGCACTGCGGTGGGAAATGGCCCATGCCAAAAGAGCTCTTGGGCAATTCAAACCGGTCCGAACCGCTTGCGGTGCGAAACGACTAAGGACCCAAACTCGGTCAGTCAAGAACCGTTTTTGAAAATTTTTATTTAATTTAAGAAGGTATACTCCCTGTGTAGTTCCATTTTATTTTATTGAAGATCCGATGCAGGGTTTCGGAGATACAGGAAATGGGAAGTCAGTTGCTGCAGTTTTACTGCGTTAAAAATATTTTGTTTAGGAAATTAATTTATGGAATTAACGTAAATTAATTTTAAAAGCTAAAATGTATGATTTATAACATTTCAGCTGTTATTTTTTAATTATATTTTCACTTTTTGTTCGAAAATATATTTTAAAATGAGACTTATGTGTTTTTCAATTTCGATACTGTACGCAGGAACAGTCGAAATATTCCCAAATTATTTAAGGTTCTCAATTCGGTTGTTTATATTTTTATGCATATTCGCACATAACTTCATCATATATACAGAATATGATTGGTAAAAGGCTAAGGCCAATAAAAATATAAAATGATGTGGTGTCGCGGGACACCAGGTAGGAACGAACTTCCTTCGGCTAAACGGCACTACTCTCTTGTGTACGCGACTGTCGCGCCTGCGCACGTCTCATTTAACGCTTTTATTCCACGCATTTTTCTTACGGTTTTACTATCACATTTTTTTCAGTTCGGTCGCGCAGCAAAATCCCTATCCCCTCCAAGCCTGCCATAAGGAACTTCGTTCCAATAATAAAAAAATCTGTAAACTGGTTGGCCTGAAAGGTCAACCAGTATACATGAAACTTCCCGCTTCAGTACTGGGACTGTGTATGAGGTTGAGAGAAAATTAGAACGGTGTAAAGGGATGGACAGAGTGAGATTGTCAGATGATCGTACGATTTTATGTACTAAAGAATTAATTTTTACTTACAGATCTGGTAATAGGATCACCGTATGATAATAAAATAACTTTACTAAAATCAATAGCTTCAGTGAAAGCGGATTTAAGTATAATATCATCTAATAATAAAGTAAGTATTTTTTATTTGTATTAGATATGAAAAAGGCAGATGGAACGCCTAACGAGTTTTTGGCGAATACCGCCGTAATCACCTAATTTTTCAGAGATAAAAAGTAGCCTATGTGCTATTCCAGGTCATTATCTACCTGTGTGTCAAATTTCATACAAATCCGTTCAGTAGTTTTTGCGTGATTGAGTAACAAACATCCATCCAAACATCCAAACTGTCGTATTTATAATATTATACTAGCTGTGCCCGCGACTTCGTTCGCGTGGAAAAAAATCTAAAATAAAAACCCGCATAGTTCCCGTTCCCGTGGGATTTCCGGGATAAGAACTATCCTATGTCCTTTCTTGGGTCTCAAACTATATTTGTACCAATTTTTTTCCAAATCGGTTCAGTAGTTTGGCCGTGAAAGCGTAACAGACAGACAGACAGACAGACAGACAGAGTTACTTTCGCATTTATAATATTAGTCTGGACTAGTATGGATTATAATATATAATATAGATTAATTCTTGTTTTGTTTTAGAATGTAATATGTCTAAATATTGTTTATCCAGAAAAACCAAAGGAAATTAAGGCAGGCAAGTATTTTGTATTTTACTTATATTTTTTAACTTCTCGCTACGTAGATAAGGAAGCTATATGTATGTCTATATGTATATGTGTATGTGTATGTGTGTGTCTAAACATCAGATAACTTTTGAATGGAATGGCTTGACCGATCAAAACGCGTTGATAGTGTTCGATTACATTCTGTTTAACTTAGACTTCCTAAAAATTTAAACTAATGTGATCTAAGAGATTTTGCGAAATTTTGAAGAAACTTCAAAAAATTGCAAATTTGTACAAAATCTAATCAGCTCTTTTCTTCAAAAAACTGAGTCTAATGCATACATTTCAACAAAACCGGCTTATCCGTTAGGGAGTTATCGTTAACAAAAAAATTTGAAGAAAAATGTGTTTTTGACATAGCTTTGAGATTTTTTAATAAATCATTTTTCGACCTTCTACAATATTTTAGTACTTGTAAAACTACGTTAAAAATCAAAATCGAATAAAGTTTTCAAAAGTTACAGCTTTTCAAATATTAATATTTTTTTTGTTTACAGCAAACTTGCTTAATATTTTTAAAATAACTTTCAGTCTTATATACCGATGGATTCAAAAATCTGATTAGAATTTTGCTACAAAAACTCGGTCGATTGATTTGGGAAAGTTGAAAAAAAAAAAGGTTTTTTGACATTTCTTCAACATTTTTCAAACTATAGATTGCGTAGCTAGGAAAATATTTTGGAGCTTAAAAATTACTTTGAATGCCATTCTAAAGTTCAAAATCGATTATCTCTTTTAAAATATACTTTTCAAAATTCAAACTCTAGATTATAGATATTTTTAACAAAATTTAGATTTGTCAGAGCGCTAAATCGTGGCGCTCTCGCAGTCGCGCCCCAGATCGCTGACATCCATTTTGAGGCTTTAAACCAAAGGTTCCCAAACTTTGTTTTTCTCATAGACCACTTTCAAAGTTTTGCGGGTTCTGGTGGGCCCCTGAATCTAAATTTCTACCATACTCCCAAAACTTAAGAAAAAAATCTTCATATAACTATGGAAATTTACGTAGACGTAGACGTAACATTGATCCCCGTCGAGTCTCTTCAGGTGGATCACTTTGGGAATCAGTGCCTTAGACTATTTCTATCCAATCCCCCATCCGCCATGTCCATACCATCCAACAATGAACTTCGTACCAATAAGAAAATTTTTGGATATATTTTGTAATTTTCAGATATCGTTATTAATGCTGAAATAGACTATCCAGGAGACAAACCCATGCCCTACAAACTATCATTAGCTGATAAAAAGTCGACTTACTGTTATACAATAAACCTATCTACTACAATTACAGTGAGTAATGATTTCTTTTTTATTTCTGTCGTAAAAACTTTTTGATCAATAGACAAAGGTTTTGAAAATGGTAACTGCCAAGTTCTTTTCGGCTATGGAAAATTGTAGTAATAACACCCGTGTTGGTCCAGGCTCCATTTGAAGAATAGACCAATTGTCACTTTACCAGGAAATTCGTAAGAGGCAAATGATTGGCTATACGGGTCACTACTGTCGTGTCTACTAGATGGTGGAGTTCCGCATTGTCTCGTACTTGACTAGTACTACAGCCTTACTATTATATAGCTATTTCTGCCAAAATAGCGTCAGTGCTTGTCACTGTCGGTAAGGTAGCCGGTAAACGTATACATATGGCATTAGACCTCGTCACAAGATAGCAACGCACCATCAACATATTTGGTGTCTATAGGCGTTGGATGACTCTTTTTATCAGGATACCCATCTGCTTGTTTGCTATCTTATGAAATAAAAAAGTGTCATCTTTGGTATAGTGGGGAGATGAATACACTCCCTGGTATATGGCCAGTGGTGTGACAAGTTAAAATGATACATGCATAAGTTTGCCGGCTCAGAAACACTGACGGATTCACGTCAACCGTAAATTAGGTGGTGATACCAAATTCGGCAGACACTTACTGTACCTACCTTGTAATTTGCCGTGATAGAAAACATTAATTTCCAGACCAATGTTAACTGTAAAATAACAGCGCGATTGAAAGACGATCCAAAAGAAATGCCGTATGATCCTTCCCGGGTACTTCTCAATGGAAGAAACGTGGTAACGATGGAAAAAAAGTTAACAATAAATAATTGTGGCGACAGACGATGTAAGCCAATATTAAAAGGGAACCTTTCTACCACTATGTCGTAAGTAAATAACTACATATTTATAATTAAACCAATAATAATTTACCCTAACCCTTTATTATTTAATACTAGTTGTTGCCAGCGACTTCGTCCGCGCGGACTTCGTTTACTCCGCACTGCTTCTCCCCCGTAAGTGATAGCGTAATAATATGTAGTCTATATGTTGACCCGACCTGTTAGTAATATTCATGCAAAATTTGAAGTAAACTCATGCAGTACTTTTTGAGTTTACCATGGACATACATACAGACAAACAGACAAAAATTCTAAAAACTATATTTTTGGCTTCGATATCGATTGTAGATCACACCCCAAGTATTCTTTTAAAAAAATATTCACTGTACAGTTTTGACTTTCCTACGATTTTATTATATGTATAGATTTATTATTTTACCCTAACAGTCAGGCCGTTTTAGAAAAATAATCTGAGTCTGTGTTCCCTGACGAGTACAATCTAGGGATCTTCAAGAGAAGAGTGAACAGAGTGCTAAGTGTGAGTTTTTCTTTTCGCATTCGATCGTGAGCGCGTTTGGAGTTTACTAGGAATTTGTATGTGATTTGTACAGCGCCACCTAGTGGTAAACGTGAGAAACCAGTTTACCACTAGGTGGCGCTGTACAAATCACATACAAATTCCTAGTAAACTCGAAACGCGCTCACGATCGAATGCAAAAAGAAAAACTCACACTTAACACTCTGGTCTAGGGAAGCGCGTTACATCAGGCGAGATCGTGGTCAAGCGCTTCCCTACCGAAAATAAAAAATAAACTATCTGCCATTCTTCCTGGCAGTTTTTAAAAGGTAAACGATTGGCTATTAGTCAATAGCATCGTCAAGGGCGGATCCAGAGGAGGTTCATGGGGTCATGACACCCTTGGATAGGGGTCTAAGTAGGGGTCTAGGCATGGATTTATTAGGATTAGATAAGGATTTGAGCCTATCATGATTGAACCTTAAATATGTGCCCCCCCCCCCCCCTCCATGAACCGAAGACTGGATCGGCCCTTGTATATGTGACCCTCCCCTGAACTAAAGGCTGGATCCGCCATTGACCATCGTGGCTACTAGTGGTAGATTTCTGAAACGTCTAGCCCGCGTCTGGTGGTAACTGGCAATGTAGGCCAAAATTAAAAAGGAACCTTACGATGTCCATACCATAAGTGAATATATAAACTCTATATTAACACGCGAAAGAAAAACTTTGGACGCCTTTTTAAGACAATTTCACGAACGGTGTAGTATTCAATTCCGCACAATTAAAGTTTACATTTTTTTATATCATAAGATGGCAAACAAACAGATCGGTCTCCTGATGGAAAGAGTCAACCGTTGCATATAGACACCAAAGATGTTAATGATGCGTTGCTATCTTGTGGCGAGGTCTAATGCCATATGCATAAATTTACCGGCTACCTTACCCTCCAAACTGGAACACGACAGCGACAAGCACTGACACTGCGGCAGGAATAAGTAAGGCGGTGGTAGTACCAGACCCGGGCGAGACAATGCAGAACTCTATCAACTAGTAGCCACGATGGTAGTGACTCGGGTAGCCAATCGGTTGCCTTTTACGGCCTGCTTGGCAGAACGGTAGTTGATCTATTCTTCAAAGGAGTCCGGATCCAACACTGGCAATTTACATTGCGGAGGACTGAAGAATCCTGATATTCTTAAATAAAATTCACTCGAAATACATAAAATTAATAAAAATAAACAATACACACATTACATTTATGTGACATACATGATAGTTTACACCCATTGTACTACTTGCTTTACGGTTAAAGTGATTTGTCAAATTTTATAGAGATTTTATTGTTTAGTATGTGGTCCAATTTCGACCACAGGGCGATCACTATTATCTATACATATAATAAAATCGTAGGAAAGTCAAAACTGTACATTGAATATTGGAACGAAGTTCCTTACGGCAGGCTTGGGCATAGGGATTTTGCTGCGCGACCGAACTGAAAAAAATGTGATAGTAAAACCGTAAGAAAAATGCGTGGAATAAAAGCGTTAAATGAGACGTGCGCAGGCGCGACAGTCGCGTACACAAGCGAGTAGTGCCGTTTAGCCGAAGGAAGTTCGTTCCTACCTGGTGTCCCGCTACACCACATTTTTTTTTTTAAAGAATACTTGGGGCGTGATCTGCAATCGATATAGAAGCCAAAAATATAGTTTTTAGAATTTTTGTATGTTTGTCTGTTTGTCTGTTTGTCTGTTTGTCTGTTTGTCTGTTTGTCTGTTTGTCTGTTTGTCTGTTTGTCTGTTTGTCTGTTTGTCTGTTTGTCTGTTTGTCTGTTTGTCTGTTTGTCTGTTTGTCTGTTTGTCTGTTTGTCTGTTTGTCTGTTTGTCTGTTTGTCTGTTTGTCTGTTTGTCTGTTTGTCTGTTTGTCTGTTTGTCTGTTTGTCTGTTTGTCTGTTTGTCTGTTTGTCTGTTTGTCTGTTTGTCTGTTTGTCTGTTTGTCTGTTTGTCTGTTTGTCTGTTTGTCTGTTTGTCTGTTTGTCTGTTTGTCTGTTTGTCTGTTTGTCTGTTTGTCTGTTTGTCTGTTTGTCTGTTTGTCTGTTTGTCTGTTTGTCTGTTTGTCTGTTTGTCTGTTTGTCTGTTTGTCTGTTTGTCTGTTTGTCTGTTTGTCTGTTTGTCTGTTTGTCTGTTTGTCTGTTTGTCTGTTTGTCTGTTTGTCTGTTTGTCTGTTTGTCTGTTTGTCTGTTTGTCTGTTTGTCTGTTTGTCTGTTTGTCTGTTTGTTTGTCTGTTTGTCTGTTTGTCTGTTTGTCTGTTTGTCTGTTTGTCTGTTTGTCTGTTTGTCTGTTTGTCTGTTTGTCTGTTTGTCTGTTTGTCTGTTTGTCTGTTTGTCTGTTTGTCTGTTTGTCTGTTTGTCTGTTTGTCTGTTTGTCTGTATGTACGGGGTAAACTCAAAAAGTACTGCATGGATTTACTTCTGCATGAATATTACTAACAGGTCGGGTCAACATATAGGCTACATATTATCACGCTATCTCCTAGCGGCCAGGTGCTGCGCGGAGTAAACAAGGTCCGCGCGGACGAAGTCGCTGGCAACAGCTAGTAATATAATAAAACCAAAAAAAATTGCCAAATATTTAATACCAGCTGTATCCGCGACTTTGTCTGCGTGTAAAATTTCTAAAACAAGTTCCGAAGTTTTACCCACACAGTTCCCGTTCCAGTGGGATTTCCGGGATAAAAACTATCCTATGTCCTTTCTCGGGTCTCAAGCTATGTTTGTATTATATTTCATACAATTGGTTTAGTGGTTTAGACGTGAAGAAGAGACAGCCAAGTTTACTTTCGCATTTACAATATTAGTATGAATTTATTATTTTTTCCCGTAATGGTCCAGGCCCAATTTGAATAATAGACCGTCTGCCATTTTGCCTGGCAGTTTATAAAAGGCGAATGATAGGCTATTAGAGTCAAGAGCATCGTAACTACTAAGTTGTAGAGTTCTGCAACGTCTCACTCGGTCTGGTACCACCGTCATATGTATAGCCGCAATAGCATCAATGGTTTTCACTGTCGTGTGCTGGTTTGAAGGATATGGTAACCGTTAAAATTATACAAGTCGTATTAATATACAGTCTGTAATATAAACACCCTTATCACTAAAACCATGGGTAATTGACTTAATTATAAATATTTTTATGTGAATTTAAAAATATAAAAAAAACATTATTTTCTTTCAAAAATAAAAGAAAGTTTCTGTCCGACACCGTCCGTAAATTCATGCGTACTATGCGCAAAGGGCGCTGATCTGCCGCACTGGCTGTCCGTTTTAACTACCTACATAATATTCTACAATATTCCTGCGTTCCGTCCACTTTGCCGTGTATGGCTTATAGGATGATATAATTTTGAGGAAAAATGGAGCTTTACTTTAAAAAAAAAATTTTTTTCATTGTATTTACGTTCTATACGTGATACCAAACCACTGGTTTCAAGCATAACGGTTTTTACACTAACAGCCTGTATATGTGTGTGAATTATAATATGTGTGTGTATGTGTGATTTTAGTAGTAGTTTAGATATTCACGAATCCAGATACAACCAACATGGGAGTAAGATACTTGACGGTTTCTTACAATAATTAGCACACTAAAATTTAATTTTTCATAAAATATGGACTCATTATCGAAAATTGTATGCACAAATTTTTAAACCTTATCCAAAAACCTCCCATACAATGGGGTACGCGAGCAACAAAGACCACTTAACGTATAGACGAGGTAATATACAGGATACATCTACAATCTACATATAAGCTATGTAGGTATATCCTTTCCAAATTGCTTTGTCATGCTTACAATCTCTGAGCTAAGCTGCAAACAGAAGGACAGATATGATTTAACCATAAAGATAAAAAATAACCATAAACAACGGAACCTTAAAATTCACATGTAAAGTATATAAGGTATATTTTAATTTTTTTAAATTAAATTTTGAACATTTAAGGACACATTACATTATTGGGTCTTCAAAAATGGAAAATTTCACATTAGAAGTATTAAATACAGGAGATACTGCGTATGATACTTGCGCAGTAATACAGATATATGATGCACCAATTACAAGGCTGCCGCAAATGTGTACCCGGAAGGAAAACAATAAAATTATATGCTACCCAAATCGAGCAATTTTTAAGAATGATAAACAGGTAATTATACGTGTTAATATAGTTTTAACAAAAATTAAACCGACGCAAAGTTAGGCGTGGTCATACGATAGTACATAGAAGTCTTTGGCATGGTCATACATTAAAATCAGCAAATGAATAATCGATAATCCTCGGTTTTCGTGCCCATTTAGGTAGTTTTGTATTTCAAAAATTATATGAAACAACCCTCGAGGTATATTCTATCTAATAAAATAAGCGTTATCATTTTTTTGTATCATAAGATAGCAAACAAACAGATCGGCCTCCTGGTGGAAACAGTCAACCATCGCCTATAGACACCAAAGATGTTAATGGTGCGTTGCTATCTTGTGGCGAGGTCTAATGCAACATGTATAAGTTTACCGGCTACCTTATCCTCCAAACTGGAACACGACAGTGACAAGCACTAACGCTATTGCGACAGGAATAGGATCAATAAATTGGATCAATGTTTAAAAAGTTGTACGTGGTCATACATTAAAATCTGTGAATCACTCATCCCTTGTTTACGTATCCATATGGTGGGAATTAAAAAAATTAATTGGGACATCCATTGGGGTATATCCATTATAATAAAAACAGAATTATCAAAATCGGACTACTACAGTAAATAAATAATCAATAATCCTCGGTTTTCGTACCCATTTAGGTGGTTTTGTATTTCGAAAATTATATGAAATAATCCTTGAGGTATATTCTATCTAATAAAATAAGCGTTATCAAAACTGGATCAATGTTTGAAAAGTTGTGCGTGGTCAAACATTAAAATCTGTGAGTGAATAATCACTCATCCCTTGTTTACGTACTGTTAGGGTGTCCCGCGTTGTAGTCTTAAAAAAAAAACTATTTTACGAGACAACCACTTTATTTCGACTTTACTTTTTTACACGTCACTTTTATTAAGCACTCAGATCGCACTATTATTTGTGCACGCGGTTATAGGGGGTTACGACGCGGATGCTACTATCCCTAGTCTCCTCACTGAAGGCCAGCCGGCGGGCAGAAACCAGGTCCGTTGCTGGGCAGCGATTTGACTAGTTCAAGTACTGACTGCCCGTGCATTGGAAATGCACGGCTTATATAGTAAAATAAAAGTTTGACTCAGCGATTTAGTATACCAAGGAATTAAGGGTTGTAACACCTCCCCCCTTAAAAACGAAACATCCAGAAATGAAGGATGTGAGTATCATTATGAGATCTGAGAGCTTTAACAATACACAACAGATATAGAATACAAAAGAACATAGTATCAAAATGTTAAAATTGGTTGTGTATATTATATACAAAATTAAAATTGAATTTAGAAAACAAAAGTTTAACAATTGATTCAAAATTATTTATTATTATTATTATTTATTAATCAAATTATATTCGAAATATGCAAATTTAAAAACATGTTGTTATAAAACAATAGAAATTCAAATTTAATTTAAAAAAAATAACTTTTAGCATTTATATATTATGTACAACATAGCTATCTCTTATGTAACACAACTTTCAAAAACAAAATTAATCGTAACAAATTATTTAGACTCTTTATGATATTTAGAATTTGATAGAAATAGTAGATTTAGTTTATTATTACAAATTAAGAATTAGTAGATATAGTACATTTTTAGAAATAGTAGACTTAGTACATCTCTTTACATAGTAGATATAGTAGAACAATAGTAAAATTTTATAATTAGTAGGTATAGAACATTTATTAAGTAATTAAGAAATAGTAGGTAAATTAAGACAATAGTACAAAATCTTATAAATAATTCCTAACTAATCATCGTATATTTCTTTGCAAAAAATAGTATATAGAGTATTTATATATTATCGACATCAAATTGTCTAAAAATTAATCTAATTATACAACACAGAAATACGTTTTTAAATTAAATAATATGTATTTAGTTATAAAAATATTACGATAAATGTATATATTAATTCTGTTTAGATTTAGAAACATGATCTTACATTATAAATTTTACAAATCAAGCTGTCTCCTTGGGCTAGTCGGAGAGCTATTGGTGCTATTAGTGTCACTATTTATTTCTTTTAGTTCAAAGTCTGTCCTAGTACGGACAGTAGTTCTAGGAGTATTATAACATGAATTATAGATTTGAACACAACAGTTCCTACGAGGACACAAACATTTATATAACTTATATATTACAAAACATAAAACAGAGACAGATACTATAGTTGTAAAGATACTGAAATAATAATTATATTTAATATGGTAAGGTTGGTTTTCGATTTTAGTTAGTTCATCGTTAAATTGATTCAATTTATGCGAAGCATATTGCAATTGATCTAAATTTATATGAGATAATTTAATTGGTGATAAATGAGAATATGAGTTATTGAATTTTTTCTTTGTACAACAATCATCATCAATAATATTAAAAGTAGGGCTTGGAATATATATTTGAGTTATGACATCAGAGGATGGAATAAATTGTAGAAGTTTGTGATAAGCTTTGCAATTCTTGGGTAACGTTAAAATTCCCGTTCCTGTGATATCATAATCCTGAATTTCATTATTACAATTAATTGTTAGCTTAGTGATATCGGATTGTACATAAATCCATCTATTATTGGTTAGTTTTTGCCAGATGTCAACATCACCGATGACAATTTTATAATCACATGATTTAGGGATGTTATTGACATGTTCACTTAAAATAATAGTTTCACAAATAGGATTAGACGCACTGGAATGAATGTTTTCTAGTTTGCACAAATGTATATCACTTTTTAACACTTTGCACTCACTTAAGTCATCTAGTACTGAATATGTTAATTTGTCCTCCGTTATAGATAGGTATTTGGCCGTAGGATGTATCATGGCAAATGACTTTAAATTGGAAGCATCATGAAATGTAGGTAGAGCATATACGTGAAATAAATTATATTCAGTTAAAAGAGCTAGAGGAATTCTTATAACAAAAATTAGTTTAGAATCAACAAAGTAAGAGGATATTTCCGATATATCTAAAAGTAAATGAGCATTATCTAAAGTTACGGGTATAGGAAAGTTTTTTACAATATTATTGGACATAAATTCTTTATATAGCTGTCTAGGACTTAGAATAGAAGGGTGTACAATATTGAGTTTACCAAATAAAATAGCGTCAATAAGATTATTTAAATTAGTACTATGAATCATCAGGGAACTTTCTAAGGCACTGAAAGTCATAGCGAGATGTGAACTTACTTCTAACTTATTATTATTTTCTGAAATAGCATCTAATATTATATTTAACTTATTCATATTATTATTTAAAGTTTGCTCATTATCATTAAGTTTTGAGATAGAATTATTAAATGTGGAAATAGTAGAAGTAATAACGTGAATGTTATTTTTCATTAAAGATGCCAAGTGTCTTTGGTCATCTTGAACAGCATTTATAGCGTCAGTAAATGTCTTAGCATCATCTTCGTCTAGAGAACCGAATAATTGCTTAAGAATTGGGCCACCAATGCCGAACCAAGCTGATCTTTTGGATCTAGTTTTGTTATTAGTTATATGCGAAAGAGACATTAGTTGATTCTCAATGTTTATAAACATGTTATCTAGCTGATTTAAAATATTAAAACAATCAGTTTGTAATTTTGTAGATTTATGTTTACCGCAAATCTCTTTTGATGAATCTAGTATCTTCCTCAAGTTTGTTAAATGAGGTTCTATGTAAGAGGTTTCCGAAAAGGTTAAAATATTCCAGTAAGTATTGTAATACTTGATAATACCTAAAGGGTCAAAGTAGAGACCGGGACTATTTATGATTGGAGTAATCATAATGGCTACAATTCCTGGCGCAATCGCCCTGGAATAGAAATATTAGAACATGTTTTATAAAATAAAGACACTATAAAAATATCAACATAAATTAAAACATTATGAAAATGGTAATATCGGTAAATAGTAAATTATTAAAATTAGTTAATTAGCTATAATCGACTAAATCATAAAATTTAAGAAAATAGTAAAGTATATCCTAATTATAGAGGTAAGTAGAATTAAATGATTAAAATTATTTAACAATAATTATTAGAAATGGTAGAGTTGGCAAATTTGATTAGGGTAAGATTATTAGTATAAAGTAGACTATTTTCATTAGTCCAAGATTGGCATATCTAGAGGAGTAGGATAGGTTAGTTTGTTATGATAGATATTAATTTTTATACCAGTATTATGAAAAATAAATATAATGATATCATAAATTAAAACAAATTTAAGGTTATCAAACGGGTTATAAAGATCAGAAATAGCAATCTCCGTTACGTCGGGATGAAAAATTATGAGGTTGTTTCTTAAGTATTTTAAAACTTTAAACATTTCCTTATAAGAAGTAGATTCGAAGTGATGAACTTTAGTGAACATATGGAAATACAATTTATCGTTAACAATAGAAGTTTTGACGATATAGAGTTCTTTTTCAGATGATATAAACAGTTCTTTATTATCTAATAAATTAAGGATGTCTTCACAATAAGGGTTAGAATTATCCAAATCGATAGAGGTAGGATAGGCAATAGCTTTGCATGTTGATTTTAAAAGATTTTGATTAAACTCCGAGACTTGAGTATCATAAACTGTAGGACTAGATCTATTTTTCATAAAAGTTTCATAAGTGACAGTATCTACGTCATCTAAGTCATCAATGGCATAAATAGGAGGGCGAGACAAAGCATCTGCGTTGCTATTCATTTTACCCGCTTTATAAACAATTTCATAATCATACTCTTCCAATTTTAACCGCCATCTCACCAATTTACTGCTTGGGTCTTTGCAATTGAATAGCCATGTCAAAGGGCGGTGATCTGTAACGATTTTAAACTTCCTACCATAGAGATAAGGTCTAAAAGTTTTGGTACCAAAAATAATTGCTAGTAATTCCTTTTCCGTTGTGCTATAATTGCCTTCTGCTTTATTAAGGGTTCGCGACGCATATGCGATGGGAAGATCTTTGCCTATTTCTCCTTGTGAAAGAATAGCGCCTATTGCAAAGTTTGACGCATCAGTAGTAAGGATGAATTCTCTTGAAAAATCGGGATACTGTAAGATTGGAGCATTTGTTAACATGGTTTTTAGGGTATTGAATGATTTTTCTTGATTTTCGGTCCAATTGAATTCTACATCTTTTTTCAGTAACGAGGTTAAGGGTTTGGTAATTTTGGAAAAATCTTTAATAAATTTTCTATAGTAACCTACAAGACCTAGAAAGCTTTTTATATGTTTTGGAGTTTTAGGTGTCGGATACGATAAGACTGATTTTACTTTATCCGGATTAGGAGAGACGCCTTTATCTGTGATGATGTGACCTAAGTATGCCACTTCCCGTCTTAGGAATTCACACTTATCTGGTTGTAGTTTTAGGTTATGTGTTCTTAAGGCGTTGAATACAAGAGAAAGTTTTTCAATATGGGATTTTAGATCAAAGGAATAAATTATGACGTCATCTAAATATATGAAGCAGTGGAGGCCTTGCAAACCGGAAAGAACTGTATTCATTAATCTTTGAAACGTAGCTGGGGCATTTTTAAGTCCAAAGGGCATTCGAGTGTATTCGTAATGTCCGTTGGGAACTGAGAAAGCTGTCTTCGCAGCGTCGAGGTCGTTCATTTTTATTTGGTGGAAACCTGATGCCAAATCTAAAGTAGAGAAATATTTGCTGTGACCCAATTGGTCTAAAATATCGGTTATGTTGGGTATGGGATAGGCATCACCTATGGTTATGTCGTTAAGTTTTCTGTAATCAATAACAATACGCCATTTCTTTTGTCCTGAGGCGTCTTGCTTTTTGGGTACTACCCAAATTGGTGACGACCATGGTGACATGGAGGGTCTTATAATTTTTTGGTCTAACATTTTATTAATTTGTTTAGTGACCTCTTCTTTGTGACATTCCGGATATCGGTAAGTTTTGACGTGAATGGGTTGAGAAGAGGTAGTTTTGATGTCATGTTGAATGGTATTAGTAAAAGTGAGTATATCTCCTTCCAAATAAAATAAATCAGAGTATTCGGAACATAAATTTAAGAGAGCTGTGGCTTCTTCATGATTTAGATGTTCCGTTCTTATTTGTTTTCTAACATTATTTACTCTAGAATTATTAGAAAAATTGTTGGTTACGAGAGAATTAATTTGAGGTTCAGGATTTGAAAATATATCGCAAGGTTGAATCTCAACAAGCAAGGATTTAATTTTAACGTCGGAATTTGTAGTATTCAAGATAGAGACATTAGCTTGACGATTACGTTTAACATTCACTAGACAATTGGAAAGGTAGACCCCTTGTTGAATTTCAGCCTTTTCAATAATACCCGAGGCTATTTCTGGGTTTGACACGTTACACTCTATAATCATTTCCGAACGTGCTGGTATGATATATTCGGGTTTGGTAAAGTGTATGTTAATTTTATGATTACCGAGTAAAAGGCAGTTGTTGCGGTAATCGATGCTAGAGTTGTAGATTTTTAAAAGGTCGTTGCCTATTATACCATCAAAGTTAATGTCAATTGTTTCAGGTATCAAATGAAATTTACAAAAAATTGTTTCGTGTTTAGACACTTGTATGTCCAATTGAAAATGACCTAGACTAGAACAATGTTCAGAGTTTTTATCTATCCCTTTAAACTTAACTACGGGTGTATTTAGACTGGGTTGTTTGCTAAGAGAAGATTTTTTAACTAGAGAAATTGAAGAACCTGAATCTATTAGAAAAATCAAAAGTTTATCCGCGTACTGGGTTTTGATATAGACATGTGGTAAATGAGTTTTGTTATTTATATTAACCTCAAAAATTTGTTGATGGTCATCAGTAGATAACTTATTGTTGTATTCATTAAAATTGTTATTATCGTTTGATTGACATTCCGAAATTGATTTGGAAGATGCAGTAGAGTTGATAGACGTAGTAGATTTGGTAGATTTGGTAGATGTAGTAGGGTTGGTAGATATGGTAGATTTGGTAAAATTGGTAACCGTAGTAGATTTGGTAGAATTAGTAGGATTGGTACACATAGTATATTTGGCGGATTTGGTAGACTTGGTAGATTTAGTAGATTTTGTAGATATAGTAGATTTAGTATAATTTGTAGGATTAGTAGACGTAGTAGATTTGGTAGAATTAGTAGGTAGAGTATAATTATTCGATGTGGTAGATTTAGTATTATTAGTAGAATTAGTAGAACTAGTAGAAATGGTAGATTTAGTAGAATTAGTAGATTTGTTATGACACATTGGCTTAACAGGTATCGTAGGATAGATTTGATCCTGTGGAGTGCATGATTTAGTAGGAATTTCTTTTTTAAAATACGATTTATTTGAAGAAATGGTAGGCATAGTATCTCTATTTGTTTTGGCGCCGTTACCATTTACTGATTCCGTTAGGCACCGAAACGGAATCATTCCTCGTTTAAATCATTATTAGGACTCAAAAACTGACTGTTTATATTATAAGTATTTTTACAGTCGCCTTGCTCTTGGTCTATGAAATTGATATTTCGATGTAGCGAGTTCGTGGAAGTTGATCGTCGGTGCTTCATATTATTGTATTCCCTTTTACGACAATTAAATATATCATGACCAAGATTCTTACAATAATTACATATTTTAGTGTTAGAGTTTACGTTGTTGGAAAAAGGAGGTAATGTTTTGCGATGTATGTTATATATAGGCCGCTGATTCATAAAACATTTGTGTGTAGGGTGACCAACTTTGCCGCACTTGTTACAACTAATCACGGGTTTTTGGTCCCCGGCCTTGCTTTGAAATTTTCATGTAATTTTGAAGTTTTTCCTCCTGGGTGGCTAAATCTATAGCCTCATATAATGTTTGAGGATTTCGACATCTAACTATGGTTGAGATATTTGTAGGTAATCCTAATAAAAATGTGTGTAAAGCTAGGTCTTCTGTGCTGGCTATTCGCCCTTCTAGTTCAGATTTCCTAGTAGTAGAATGTGTAATGTCTGTCTGTAGTCGCGTCAGGCAGGATTCTAAGCGGAGACTAAATTGGCTAACATCTTCATTACTTTTCATTTTACAGGTTTGAAGATCAAGCAATAGGTGATCCCTGTGCTTAACTTCACCAAAGGTAGTTTTTAGAAAAGATTTTAATTCTGGCCAATCTCTGAAGCATTTAAGGGAGCAGACAGCTTCGGCTTTCCCTTCTAACTGAGATAGGATGAATTTAAAAAGAATATCCTGCTGCTCGGGCCTTGCCAATTGCATCGCATTGTTGCAGTTGGTAAGGAATGGCGCCAGCCTACTCCGGTCGCCATCATAAGGTTTAATAAATTTTGTCAACATATTAAAGTCAATGCACATAGATACGGCGGATACATCTGATTTCAACATTTTTAGATAATAGGAAAATAGATATAGACAGAGTCACGATATAGTACTAGATGCGTGAAATAAATTATTTATGCACTCACAGTAAATAGAGAATCGGCGTCATATGTCGTTTGAGTCAGGCCACGTCGTCGTCGGATTGCGTTGCGGTATGCGCGGTGATGCAACTCCGTTTGTCCCTGGTTTTTTCCACGTGCTGGGCAGAGAACCCTCGGGCACTGTGGTACCTTGTGCTTTGTGCTGGTGCTGGTGCTAAATGATGCGTGATGTATACTCGTATGACACTCAACAGACCCTTGTGGTTTCTTCTTTTGCTGGGCAGAGAACCTCAGCGCAGAACTCGGTGATACTGCTGTTGTCTTCTTGAGTTGGCAGCTCAATGCCGCCTTTAGGTTGCTACGTCAGGATGAGGGCAACCAACGAGAATTGAAAATCCCGCTTTTCTTCTGACACCAGAATGTTAGGGTGTCCCGCGTTGTAGTCTTAAAAAAAAAACTATTTTACGAGACAACCACTTTATTTCGACTTTACTTTTTTACACGTCACTTTTATTAAGCACTCAGATCGCACTATTATTTGTGCACGCGGTTATAGGGGGTTACGACGCGGATGCTACTATCCCTAGTCTCCTCACTGAAGGCCAGCCGGCGGGCAGAAACCAGGTCCGTTGCTGGGCAGCGATTTGACTAGTTCAAGTACTGACTGCCCGTGCATTGGAAATGCACGGCTTATATAGTAAAATAAAAGTTTGACTCAGCGATTTAGTATACCAAGGAATTAAGGGTTGTAACAGTACCCTTATTATTGGAATTAAAAAGAAATTATGTGGGCTCTCCCTTGGAGTATATCCATTACAATAAAAACATAATTATCAAAAATCGGACTACTCTGTAAAAAGTTATGCGTAGTCTAATATAAAATATACGTGTAAAATTGACTGCCCGAGCGTTATACAGGTTGACTGGCCAAAGACTGTACATATTGAAGGACACGATAGTTAATAGTCATAATATGTAGGTACCTGACTAATAAAAATGTAATAAAAAATATATCGCTTTACCACACACTCGTAGTAAACCTCAACGTTAGTGTAGTAATATTCAAAAAGTATTGTCACCGCGCCATGTACTAAGAAGTTAGTCGCGAGGTCAATAAATCGCTGTTTGTGAACAATGAACTTCCTT
This sequence comes from Apodemia mormo, assembly GCA_036924255.1. Classification (NCBI taxonomy): domain Eukaryota; kingdom Metazoa; phylum Arthropoda; class Insecta; order Lepidoptera; family Riodinidae; genus Apodemia; species Apodemia mormo. The sequence continues at coordinate 39,489,523 of JAUPFN010000005.1, read as the reverse complement.
GTTCATTGTTCCTTGTTCAAATGAATGAAGTGAAAATGAATGTGTCGTGCGCGGGGTGTACTTACTAAACATTTTTATTGGAAAATATTTTTTTTTACATGTTTGGTATTAGAATCGAGTACTCAACCCCTCCTTCAGTATGTATGTACAATCTTTCACCGGTCAGCTTGTATATAATGCATCTTTACGCTCTGTCCCTTACGAACGAGGTATATAGCGTGAATTAGGAACGATTCAGTATAATCCAAATCCAGATATTCCTAACTCCCTTCATGCACACACTACGATTTCGTAGACTCCTGACAGCACCTTCAGACAGCACTAGACTAATTAGGTCACGATACGTTTATCTTGGTCTCCCCTGTATAAAAACACATTGTACAAAGTAGATTAATTTATCAATATAATAAAGGTCAATATTACTGGCGCTTTTTATAAATATATTCTTTTTTATTTCTACATAAAAAAAAACTGTTTATTTTTCGGACAACAAAGTTTCATAATAATTGTTAGTTAAAATTATAGCTAATGTTTGTACTCGATAACCAAGAATGGCATTAATTATAATATAACATTAATTATACTAGCTGTTGCCAGCGACTTCGTCCGCGCGGACTTCGTTTACTCTGTGTGGAGCTCCTCCCCCGTAGGTGATAGCGTGATAATATATAGCCTATATGTTGATCCGACCTGTTAGTAATATTCATGCAAAACTTGAAATCCATGCAGTACTTTTTGAGTTTACAGTTTGTAAACAGACAAACAGACAAAAATTCTAAAAACTATATTTTTGGCTTCGATATCGATTGTTTATCACGCCCCAAGTATTCTTTAAAAAAAATATTCAATGAACAGTTTTGACTTTCCTACGATTTTATTATATGTATAGATATAGATATTTGACCAGCGGACAGTCCCCGCAGTCGACAATGACCTTCAAGACATTGTTGTGGCTACCGCGAACCCTCTGTAACAATGAGCCTGCGTTTTTTGCGCAATACAGCCGGGAAACTGTCGACTCCTGCGCACGCCAACATCGTGGAGGCACTGCAGTATCGTCTATCGTGGCAGCCCCAACAATGCCCTGAATGCATTATCATATTGTATTCACAATGCATTGCATTTTTTTAAGTATCGATAAAGGCGCGCGAGCGGGAAGCTAAGGTAAGCTAAGATACGGCCTAAGGCAGAACGTGCTTTCCTAGAAGGTACGGTCTGTTCGCTCTTCTCTTGAAGATCCCAATGAAATTTACTATAATATATCCCCATCAATCTAATCTAATCTAAATTATCTAATCTAAATCCCCAGAGATCATCTGTATGATGTCTGGATATAGTTACATTTTTTGTCTTGTGACTCTTTAGTGTAATTTTTTTTTATTTTATGACCTTATTTTTGTTTTTCTTTTCTTAATTTTTAATGATGTGTTTAATTGTTTAATTTCTGTAGTGCATCGGTACATGTCTTAAGTAAACAACTTCTATTTTTTTTTGTAACAATGCACTTTTTAAGGAAAACTAGTCTCACAAAAGTTAATAAATATTTTTTTGACAGGAAATAACATTTTCAGTTGATACAACGTCAATGACTAACTTAGCCGAGGTGCTAAAGATAAAATATGACTTGTATGGATACTGTAATGTCGAAGATGACTCGGAGAAATTAGTAACCGAAACCTCTATGTTTGAATTAATAACTGACATCGCTGGAATTTCAATCCAAGGGTAAGTGTACGTGTACGGATGTACTTATGTACATCGTCGTCGTGGTCCATCGCGGGAAAATTCAAAGTTCCATCCTCATCACCTCGATGTCTTAATATCTACAACTGTGCGATTTTCTATGCTTGACGCAAGACCTCATGCAAGACCTATGGTGCTGTGAATGTTCATGGGCGGTGGTAATCATTTACCAAAGGGATAACCTCCTGCTCGTTTGACCCTTTTTTCTATAAAAAAACTATAATATATATATATATATATATATATATATATATATATATATATATATATATATATATATATATACACAGTGTGTAAAAAAACCCTGTCCGAAAGGCATTATTTCCCTGTCGTCAAAGGCATTATTTGGTAGCTTACCTAATACAATCATATCTGTCATTATTTTGGGTTGTTAATTGTTAAATTTTCAATATATTTAATTACTAATATCACTAATAAAAATAGGGGTTGATGGTAATAGGATGAAAATTTAGGGTTATATGTATTTTTAATGCCATGAAAGAGAAAGTATCGCCTAAGATGTTAATAGTATGTTGCGGGATGGCAATGCCACATGCATAAGTCTGCTGACTACCCTACCCTACAAACCGGAACACGACAATGACAAACATTGACGCTATTGCGAATAGGTGAGGCGGTAGTACCAAATAAACCCAGGCGAGAAGTTGCAGAAATCTACCACCTAATAGTCACGAGCGTAGTGACACTTATAGCCAATCGGTCGCATTTTATGTACGACCTACCTGGCAGATCAGCAATTGGTCTATTCTTCAAAACAGCCCGAACAAAAACGGGAAGTAAACTCTAAATCTAACACCTCCGACACAATCTTTTATCGTAATACCACCTTCTATCTCATGTGAATTATTTGCAAAACAAAAGAGCCGATGATCTGTAAATATAAATCCTGTAACCTTAGATCAAATTTTGTATCGATCACGCCTGTACTAGTATCTTAATCGTCAAATAAAAAAAAAGCTGGTAGATCATGAGAAAACTTCTGAACTCCTTTTGATAAAACATATTATCTAATAATTACCTCTACAAAACCAGCTTTCAAATTAAAAAAAAACACAAACAAATCGGTTCACCCGTTTAAGAGCTACGGGGTCATAGTTAGACACATGTGTGTCTATCTGTGTCTATACATACGGGGTGCGCAAAAAATCGTGGATCAACCGAAACAGGGTGATAGTTGGGATTATTATAGACAAGTTTTTTTTAATTCACTTTTTGGTAGTACCTTTTTTTACAGTAAGGTTCTAAAGTTACAAATAATTTATAATGAGACTTAAAAGTAATTGAAAAAGGTACCAAATAAATCATGATATCCACTATCATAAAAGCACTTTGGTAGTGTTTGAAACATTCCCTAGAAGCAACTTAACACCATTTATTGTTGTCGTCAAAAACACTAAAATAGTCGTAACTTCTAAGAAGATCAAGATTGAGCTCTACCGCAGAAATATTTTTATTGCAAATAATCGCAACTATCAACCTGTTTCGTTTAATCCACGATTTTCTGCCCAGCCTGTATAGCGGTCATATTTGCGACGGGGAATTAAAGATATGAATCTTAACCAAAAAGAAAGACAAATAAAAAAGACAAACCCGCTGAGTTTCTTCCGCCACATCTTCTCATGGCACGGCTACATATATCGGCCTAAGGCGAAGTATCGCGCTATCAAGATATATCGGACTATCGCGGAACTGATTCGCGAAGAGGCTTGATGCGTAACTGCAGTGGGCGTCAAACTGCGATCCGCATGAGATATTTGTGACTTGTGTGGCGAAGAAACAATAATATAATTACGATAAACAATAATAATAAGAGCAAACTATAATTTACCATAAGTTTAGGTATAAGCAGTAAAATGTATTGACGTATGCTATTTTATTTTGTTCCATAATAGAAAAAAATGTGTAAACGGTTGATCCTACGTGCCATCCCTGAAACTTCCCACTAAATTAAGGTATTTTAAGCTCAAAAAAGTAAAAAATATAAGCGTAGATTTTTCAGTTTAAACATCTATTTTGTTAAAAATGGCAGTATATTAATTTTTGAAAAGCTGTATGTTTTGAAAACGGTGATGGAATTCAACTCAATTTTTGAGATCTAAAATATTGCTTCAGCTAAATAATCGATAGGTTGAAGAATTTCGATGCAATGTCAAAAAACATTTTATTTTTAATTTTTTTTTATTAAATAGCCCAAACAAATTGACCGATTTTGATTAAATTAACAGTATTTGATGCAGTTTTTAAAAGAAAAAAGCTGATAAGATTTTTAAGCAAATCGGTGAATCAACTTGAAAGTTATTTAAAAAAAATAAGTAAGTTTGCGAAAAACAACGTAATGCTAATGTTTGAAAAGCTATAAGTTTTGAGAACTAGATTCGATTTTTTTAAATTTTCAGGAAGTCTAAGTTGAGTGGAATCCAATCGAATGCTATCAACCGCGTTTCGATCGGTCCAGCATGTGTGTGTGTGTATGTGTGTTTACATACACACATACACACACACACACACATACAGACATACTGACGTCATCGTGAAAATAGTCGGAAAAGTTTCCTAGGATCTCAAAACGTGGACATCTGGTGAAAACTTGATTTTCGAAAATCGGGGCAAAATCAGTAACTTCCTTATCTAGGTACATACGTAGTGGGAAGTTAATAACATGTGACGATACCTTTCATGTTTATGAAGGAGTATCATATGTTCGTAATCTTTAGGCGAATGAAATACAGTAAACAATAGCATAAATTAAAGAAATGTATGCACTTGTAGTACTACCTCCTTCTTACCTAACCTAACCCCTTCGAAGATACGGGCGTGAAGATACCATTTTATAAAAAAACGAATGATGATGAATTAAGAATTTAAGAAGAAAAGAAGTTAAGGACATTCTTTTTTGCTTTGTCGTGGGCCGCACAAATATCAACAAGCCGCACATATATCACCTGCGGGCCGCGGTATGATGACCAGTGATATTATGACAAGTAGTTATCGCTACTTAGTTCGTGATAGTATCGTGCTAGCGAGATATTTCGTCATAGGCCGACATATGGAGCCGCGCCATCAGTGTGTGGCCGCGTTTCCGAATTTTCGTTTCTATGAAAATACAAAGAAACGACAATTCAAGTTCACTTATATCGGTTCCTCAATTATATCCTTTTATTTATCTCTATACAAACCACAAGTTTTATGACAATAAATTGCACAAAATAATCTGAACTTCATACGCGATTGAATCACCCGTCACTTTGACCGATGTGCCCTCTATTTATATAATGAAATCAAGGAACTTATATACGATAACTGGAATTATTACGAAGCAATATTTGAAAAATAAAAATGTACTTTGTTTCGTTTCTAATAAAGTTGACATTTGTTTCTTACTTAACAGAGGGGAAAAACGTTCTGAGCAAGACAACGACAAGAGTGGATGTTGTCCCTTTCTTGCAATTGCCAGTGTAAATAAAATTATCTGTTGGTAGATTTTTATATATTCGGTAATCGTTAAATCCCTTTTATTCATACACGTCGATAAAACATTAGCATGAAATGTATTGTAATTAACACAGTGAGTTCTGAAATGTGCTTACTTATTATTATTTCTTTGTTTACTTATGCAATGCAAAAACTGTTTCTCAAATTAGTAGAATTACTTAGTAGTAATTTGCAAACTACACATGGCCGCACTTATATATGGCGATTGGTACTTTATCAAGGAAGTTACATTCTACCCGGAATATTCACACGCGCTTCAAAATCGTTCCGAAGAGTACCACGACATGGGTGGAGTGTGTCTCTTTCTATTAAATAAAGCCGCCAATCGCCATATATAATTGCGGCCATTCGTAGTTTGGAAATTATTACTAAGTTATTCAACTAATTTGAGAAACAGTTTTGGCATTGCATAAGTAATTACGTAATAATTAAAATAAGCACATTTTAGAACTCACTGTGTTAATTACAATACATTTTATGCAAATTGTATGTATTTATGGACGTGTATGAATAAAAAGGAATTTAACGATTACCGAATTTATAAAAATCTACCATTACATAGTTTTATTTACAGTGGCAATTGCAAGAAAGGGACAACATCCACTCTTGTCGTTGTCTTGCTCAGAACGTTTTTCCCCTCTGTTAAGTAAGAAACAAATGTCAACTTTATGAGTAAGGGAATAAAGTACATTTTTATTTTTCAAATATTGTTCGTAGTAATTAAGTATATAAGTTCCTTGCGCTTTATTTAGTAGAAAAAGACACACTCCACCCATGTCGTGGTACTCTTCGGAGCAATTTTGAAGCGCGTGTAAACATTCCGGGTAGAATGTAACTTCCTTGAATGAAATATCATTTCGTTACATGTATAATATGTTATCACTATTCTTGCAGATTTGTCTTGCTTCCACCACATTCGTTACTCTCGTCATACATGAGATATTATTAATAACATTTATACATTTTTTAGACTATCCGATCCTGATGAAATTACGCAAATCCGTGCCAGTTCAAACATGATTGAACATATTTATACGGTAAGTTTTTTTATATAATTATATATCTAACAAGCAGATAGCTCCCCTGATAGTAAGAAAGAGAGACAATCATCGACTATGGACAAAAAAGATGTTAATGGTGTGTTGCTATCATTGTGGCTACCCTACCTTCCAAGCCAGAACAACACAGTGACAAGCACTGCCGCTATTGCGGCAAGAATTTGTAAGGTGGTGGTCCCGAAAGCTCGAATAAAACTTTGCAGAACTTAACCACCTAGTAGTCACGATTGTAGTGACATGTATAGTCAATCTGTCGCGTTTTATGACCTGCTTGGCAGAACGGTAGTTAGTCGATTCTTCAAAGTAGTCTGGATTGACACGAGCGAAATTTATTAAGCCAATCGTTTGGCTTTACAAACTGCCTGGCAGAATGGCAGATGGTGTATTCAGAGCGAGCCAGGAACAATACGAAAAAAAAATATATCTCACTCTCAGTTTTCCTTATCTAGATATTGTTGGGATTTTCCACGATCCTAAAGCATACATTCGGCCACTAGTTTACATTCTAGGATAACAAGAAAAATGTTTTCATATAATACCATAAGCAAACTTCACTTTTGATGGAAAGAGATAATCATCAAAGATGCCAAAAGTTTGTAAGGATCTGTGTTTTAGCCGGAATTTATTGCGTAAGTTTATCAGCTATTTTGCTCTTCAAACCAAAACAAGTACCAAACATGGGCCAGACGTTACAGCATTACCACCTAATAATCACTGTAAAAATTTGCTGACAGTTTTAACAAACAATTCGCAAAACAGAAATGTAACTAAACTAAAATTATGATATTTAGTTTGCAAAATTTCGCGCAAATTTTACAAATTAAATACCATAATTTCTTTTTTAAATTATGGATTTCCGCAAAGTAACGTCTGAATCTATTAAATAAAGAATTTTAACAGTTCTATCAATTAATAATAATTTATCAATATTTTTTTAGATTGAAAATAAAGGTTTAACAAATTTTGAGGAAGTTCAATTCGAAATTCAATTAAAAGAAGTCCAGAATCTCGAATTATCAATAGAAAACATAATTGTAAGTAGCACTTTCATATATTTTGTAGAAATTCAAATCAATTTATTTATTTAAACAACTTATTATATAATATAAATACAAAAGTTGTAACATAATACTATTAAGCATTTTCTAACAGATTACCTTGGGAGATGCTAAAACAAGAATACTTGTGTTGCATAAAAAACACTAACTGGACGACCGTCCTTCAATTGGATGATATAATACGAAACCTACCTATATCAATTTTAAAACTAAAAGATTGAAAACTAACTAAATAAAAAATATCGTCAAAATCGTTAGAATTGTTTGATGGTCGATATTGGAGCTTATTGACGATAAACCAACAAACCAAACCTCTCAATAGTAATATGTCTTTCTAATAATATATTACTGATTTTATCTGATAGATATAGGCTTCTTAATTTCCAAGTTAATATCCCAGCTGTGAGAATATATTATATTATATTATATATATATATATATATATATATATATATATATATATATATATATATATATATATATATATATATATATATATATATATATATATATATATATATATATATATATATATATTGCATAGTGAGCAATTTTTTGTAATCTATAGGTATTTCAAGAAAATTATTGATGTTTACTGTACTTTAAAAACAAGTGGAAACTGAAATTTTATATTATCTTGCAGATTACAAACGCTGAGTCAATAAACACTTGTCCATCTTTGCACTGTGATATTGGAGAATTGTCAACAAATCAACAAGTCAAAGTGGCAGTCACTTTAAAGATCAAAACAAATACAGGTATATATTAATTTTATAGTGCGTAATTATTAGCAAGGATTTAAAACGTTATCAAATAACAAAACTTACTTTACGATACTTAACGTTATTACTGTATCGATACCTCAGTAACAACATTATTTTCAAACGCTATATGTATCGCTAATCAAATAACAGAACGAAATTATTAACACTAAAAACGTTAAAGCGTTTCGCGCTGTTTTGGGATTGGACTAATCACGAAACAATATGAAACGCGGCGAGTTTCATATTGTTTCGTGATTGGTTCGATAACTAGCGTTAGAAGACAACGTCATAATACCATATATCATAACGTTAATTCGTAGTGTATAACACAACGTAATGAATATCGATATTAAATAATAACAAATTCTGTATCGTTTTCGGATAACGTTATGCTTGAAAGTAACGTTATGTCATGCCGCGAGCAATAATGTTATAACATATTTTGTTATAACATTTTTGCTCGCGGCATATATTTAAATCCTTGATTATTAGAAAACAAAGCTTTTACAAACAACAATTGAAATAATAAATTAACCGGTAATTAAAGTAGTAACCAAAAAATTAGGAAGAGTGTACCCGTGTTGGTCCCGGGCTCCTTTGAAGAATAGGTCAACTGCCGTTCTGCCAGTCAGTTCGTAAAGGCGACCGATTGGCTGTACGAGTCACTAACATCGTGGCTACTAGGTGGTAGAGTTCTGCATTATCTCGCCCGGGCCTGGTACCTCCGCCTTACCTATTCCTGCCGCAATAGCGTCAATGCTTGTCGCTGTCGTGTTCCGGTTTGGAGGATAAGGTAAGGTAAACTTATGCATGTAGCATTAGACCTCGCCACAAGATAGCAACGCACCATTAACACCTTTGGTCTCTATAGGCGATGATTGACTCTTTCCATCAGGAGACCCATCTGCTTGTTTGCTATCTTATGATATAGAATAAAAAATAAAATACCAGCTCTATTTAATTCCAATTATACCTGTTTGTAAATCAAATCCCACAGACCTTTAATCTTTTGCGATTTTGTCTACTTTAAATTTCTTGCCATAAAAGGCGAATGATAGGCCAAGCACACTGGTAAATTTTTGACTAATTAATGAAATTATTATTTTAGTGAGGATATTTAAAAAGTATATAAAGTAGTTGGGAATTTTAAAAGTGCATGACTCATAACGCTCATTCAAGGTTGAAAAAATATACATTATAAGAAAAGAAAAACTATGTTACAAACAACACTGGTATTGACCACAAACTACGTGAATACTAATAGACACGCCATTGCGAAGGATACCTACATGTCGCCGCGCAGTTGAGCAAACACTCCTATTATTAATGATATTTATTTGCAATACTAGAGGGCTTGTTATTCACACATAAATATATTAATATCTGGTTGACCAAGCTTTGCTCGGTTTGTCAAATACCCAAATACTGGGAACCGAGCTTTTCTTGGACCTGGAACCTTGATAAATCGATTCCTTGACCCGAAAAACCCCTAATTTGTGACTTTCATGAAAATCGTTGCAGCCGATTCCGAGATTCCAATTATATATATATATTATATATATATATATATATATATATATATATATATATATATATATATATATATATATATATATATATATATATATATATATATATATTGGAAAGTGCCCGGTTGGCGATAGTCTTGCCACCTATCATATTTGTGGGACCAAGTATCTTCGGGTAATCGTGGGTGCACTTGTTGTACCTCTGCCTACCCCTTCGGGGATATGGGCGTGAAGATACTTAACTTAGTATTTATATAAGTACAGGTATCTATCTTAAATATTCTTTGTGTTTAATTTGTACATCGCCAAATCACTATGTTAATGTTTTATTTAATTCCAATATTGATTAAGAAAATGATTATAACAATTTTTCTGTGCACGCCATCCTAAATGTGGAGAAATAGATAATTCCATGCACACATTTTTCAATTGACAAATTACAATACAATACATATTTATTTAAGTTTTTCTTTGTGTTACTATCGTCGTCTGAAACCCACATCACAACCAAATAATTTGCTTATTTAAGTGTTTTTGTGTCATTTGTGTCACAAAAACACTTAAATAAGTGTTTTTGTGAAGTGAATAAGTAATTAACAACTTTAATAAGTTAATAATGTGTTTGTGTCAACTATTAACTAATTAATCAAATTTTATTTTTAGATTCATATGAAAAAGAAAATATGGTTATTACATCAGATTTCTTTCTACTAATCAAGAACGAAGGCAAAATATCGTCAAGGTAATTTTTTTATATATCATACGATTGTTTTTCTGAATGAAAGAAATAACCATCGCCTATAGATAACAAAGAAGCTAATGTTGCGTTGCTATTCATATAGTTGCAATCTAGAACCACATTATGCACACGTTAATTGACTACGTTAACTTTCTAATAGAAATCAAAAGTAATTCTTCAATAAAACTTTTTACAATTTACATTGACGCGTCAGTTTTTTTAAGCTACTACCGGATCGGAAACGTCGGTCACACGCGGACACATAGAACACGACAGACCCTTTTTCTGCTGTAAAATCAATAGTGCTGTTGCAGCACAAATAAGTATCGTTTGACCGAAATGAAGCAAAAAAGAAAGTCGTCACCCATCATATCAATTCCAAAACTGATGAATCTTAATAAAACCGAATAACCAACAAATTCCATGTCGAGCCTTAAACTCTTTTCAAGTTTTCGTAGTCAAACAAATTCTTTGAAGAAATGTAATTAACAGTTGGTCTATTTTTCAAAGGGGTTCGGACTAACACGGGGGAAAATTTTTGGTGTAATAATAAAATTTGTCTACCTTTTAAGACGAATACGAGAAATTACAAACATGAATGTTACTTTATTGGCTTGTAACGGATATATTACATCTATTTTACATTATAGAAAATTTAAAATGAGTTTACATTTCAATTATTTATTTTAGTACAATTATATTATAAGTTAAATTAATTAAAAATGGAAATGACATTTTTATGCACCTAATACAAAAATATTTTATTTATTGTTACTATTACTACGGTATCGTATTAAAATTTAAGCTTGACATGAATATAATTTTTTGTCGAATTCTGTCATTTTATCACTTTATTGCCAAGTATGAAATCCATAAATTGGTACAAAATCACAGTGCGAAATAATAAAAAGCATCGTCACGTATGATAGCTGTTTTTTGTACACACCAATAGTACATCACTTCTCAATATTACACTTTTAAGCGAGTAACTTTATCATAGATTATTATTAATGTATAAACTTTAACTTTAATTATCATATAACAAATTTATTAAAAAATATATTAAATAAATGTTATTAATAATGAATAAGATTGGGAATATTATGTTTTTTAAATAGGTATCAAATTTATGTATATTTTTGCATGTCACTTTTGACGAAATGTAAATGGAAACAATGTTTAAAAATGTCACATCTTATGTAACCACATTCCTGCAAATAAATGAATTATTATATAGAATCCCTATTTAGGGAAATTAGATAAACCGGAACATGAAAATGAAATGCATTTATGCTATTACGATAAGAATAGTTAAGCCAAATACTTTTTTTTTGGTAGATTGGCCATTCTGCCTGATCTATTCTTCATATGGGGAACGGATGAACACGGCGGATTGTACAAGATAGGATGAAATATTTAATGACTAGATCTTTTAAAAATTAATTTATTAATTTTATTTCAGCGTCAATTCTACAGTTACTATCACATCAACAAAAATCCCTCTGTGGATATTTATTGCTGCCACACTTGTAGGACTTACGGCTGTAGGCAGCATAGCCTTTGCATTATATCAAGTAAGAACTATCTCCAATATAGATTTTAAAAAATAGTTAATTCATAAGCTTTTATTAAACTTGCAATGTACATATGTGTGTTGGAATCAAATCTTGACAGTAAATTCTAAAGCAGTTATCCTAAACCAATTATAATGAAATTTGGCAGTATAGTCTTACTTAAGACTAAAATGCATGGTAAGCTAAGTAACGTCATTCTAAATCCAATACGGCAGACGGCCCTGGATAGTGGACTAGTTATTTTTACGTTGTCACGAAATAATCTATATATATATATATAAAAATCAATTGCTGTTCGTTAGTCTCGCTAAAACTCGAGAACGGCTGAACCGATTTGGCTAATTTTGGTTTTGAATTAATTGTTGAAGTCCAGGGAAGGTTTAAAAGGTGAAAAAATATAGAAAAAAAATAAGAGTAGTTAAAAAGACAGAACAACGTTTGCCGGGTCAGCTAGTACAAAATATAAAATGCGTTAATTCTAAATCCAACATGACGGACCAAAATGGCGGACCAGTTACATAATTTAAGCACTCGAATAATATTAGTAGCACATGGAATATTTTTATTTTATTTATTTATTTATTACACCGTACATGAAAAAATTACTCTAGAGCTCTAATCTCTATACTAGGATAACCTGTGTTATAGAGGTTAGATCCTTCCCTAAAGTTCAACAGTTTTAATAGTTGAGAAGATTACGGGAAACAATTAGACTTCATTTTGAATATAATATGGTTTCACTTTTTATCTAGTAGTAAGTAGCTGGTATTAAACTAAACAAAAAGCTGTTGCCTTTAGGTACCAACCATGATGATGGGGCATTGCCATATGCGTAGGAAAAAAAGCATACGTATCTTAATACCTTATCCTTCAATCAAGAACGTGCCAATAACAAAGACGTCAGTGTGTCAAAAAAATGCAAAGTAATGGGACCAAATCTAGACGAAATTTTGATGTCGTTCGCTGTTAACGACTGTTGTATATAAAGATGGATAGTTTATTCTGCAAAAGGTGCTCGGACTAACATGTTCCATACATATAATCTAATTATGACTATCTCGATATCAAATATATTTGCCAACTTTATTCAGGTAAAGAGGTACTGGGTTTTGTTCCCAGGTCGGTATTAATTAAATGATGTTTTAATAAAAAAAATCAGTCTGAAATCTAATGAAGTTAGTAACGATATGCACCACGGAATTAACTGGATAGGTATGTCTTTTAAGGCAATATCTTACGTTGCCAGTAAAGCTTAGGCTTACACCCAGAACCCACTTACCAATTAAATAAAATCACTCCAGGGGTATTTTTAAAGCCTTGGCTTCTTATTCGGCACGATAAACTAGCACAACATGACATATTTTTGTTTTCTCACAAGTTAATTTGGCACTTATAAGCATTTGCTCATATGAGCGGCTATACGTTTCCTACCCGACACCGTGTCTATTTGTATTTGTAGGGTCTGTGAAATCGACAATAGCTGTCGGTTATTGCAAGAAATAAGTTATTGTTGTCAAGTTTAGTAAAACACGCCGATGGATATCACGTCCCCTTCACCAAGGAACATGAGTGAATCATAGTTACTATTGTGTCTAGATGTTTAGTTTTATTTGTTTAACCTTTGTTTGTGTCTTTGTTTGTGTCTAGATGTTTAATTTTGTTTTGTTTTGTTGTGTTTGTGTAATGTTTCAACCATAAACTTTATCAAAATTTGACAATTCACGTTAATATGTTTTGTTTCTAGTGCGGATTTCTAAAACGAAAAAATAAAGAAAAGCTTGAAGACCTTAAAAAAAATGTCGATGGTCAAAGAAGAGTAAGTTTATAATTATTTAATCACATTAAGTATAGATCTTTTATAAGGAAGGACCTTTAGAGTCCAAAAAAAATGTATGAGCAATTTGTGGTGTCAAACAGTTACATTCATGTTTTTCATCAAACAGTTACAACCACTTTTCAAGTTATTTAAAATATTACACTAAGCATGGCACATTTCACGCATCACTGGTTATTTAACTCGTTATAAAATAATTCACATAATTCACGTGTCACACCAGTTTTATGCATCGAAACCGTCCGTTATATATAACGCGAGTGTGATTTAATTTCACGCGGGCGAAGCTACTACTTGCGCTTATAATCCGCAGAAATCCATCGTGCAAAAGAGACAAAACAACAACATTTGAGCAACACCGTGCCACCAGCTAGAAGAGAGAACATGTTTAATATCTTATTTAACTTTACTATTCACTTATAAACAGTAATCACTGTGCGGTGATATAACACACGGAATAAAATGCAACCACTTGCGACAATAATCGTCACTAATAAAATATAACGCTCGTGATTTATCACCAGTGATATAACGGTGATAAAAAACAAATAACTTCACGACGTGATAGTGAAATAAAAATAGCTATAATTCCCATCGCTATACTACATACACTTAACATTTTTGTTCATTGTAATATGTGTATTTGTAAAGAAACCCCTAACTTAACTTAAAATAAAGGCCGAAGTAACAGGTTATGGTGATTATAAGTAATATTTCAATCAGAAATTACATGTATCTAAACAGAAAATAGTCTTAAATCATTATCTTTAAATGAGCTTTCGCAAAAAATTGTTTAACTTGCTTTTAGATAATACATTTTATGATGTTAGATATTTGTTTCTTGATAAAATCAAATATTGATGATAATGATGATGATGATGAATATGAATAAAAATTTTTTTAATAAATCTACAAATTCTCGCAAAATTTTAACTCATAAAATAGAAAAAAAGACAAGAAACTCACTGGTTTCTTTACTAGATCTTTTCAGTGTGCGGTCGCTTTCCGATCCGGTAGCAATCCATACTAATATTATAAATACGAAAGTCACTCAGTCTATCTGTCTGTCTCTTCTTCATGCCTGAACCACTAGTAATTTGGTACAAAGATATTTGGAGACCCGAGAAAGGACATAGAATAGTTATTATCCTGAAAATCCCACGGGAACGAAAACTCAGTGGGTAAAACCCCGAAACTCTTTTAAACCACGTTAATGAGGAATAACTTAGACTACTTTTATTTTAGAAATTTTTCTATCTAGTTCTAAATAAACAAGTCGCTCCGGCAGTCCATAAATGTAAATAATAAAATGTTTTTTTTTTTTATATCATAAGATAGCAAACAAGCAAATGGGTCTCCTGATGGAAAGAGTCAACCATCGCCTATAGACACCAAATATGTTAATGGTGCGTTGCTATCTTGTGGCGAGGTCTAATGCCACATGCATAAGTTTACCGGCTACCTTACCCTCCAAACCGGAACACGACAGCGACAAGCACTGACGCTATTGCGGCAGGAATAGGTAAGGCGGTGGTACCAGACCCGGGCGAGACAATGCAGAACTCTACCACCTAGTAGCCACGATGGTAGTGACTCGATAGCCAATCGGTCGCCTTTTACGACCTGCCTGGCAGAACGACAGTTGGCCTATTCTACAAAGGAGGCCGGGACCAACACGGCGAGAATTGATTAATGTTTGAGTGTAAATAAAAATTAATTAACAAAATTTCAATCTTATGAAATTAATGTAAATAATATGTATAAATGTGTAAATATACCCACATTTTTAAACCACTTCGATCACCTCTGTGGTCTAGTGCTCCGGTGTCGATGTTGACTACATGAGATCCCGGGTTCAATTCCCGGATCGGGCAAATCAAACCTGTGTTTTTTCAGTTCTTAGTTCCGAGTTGCTTATTATCAGTTTTCTGATATTAACAAACTGCCTGGGATTTGATAAATGCCCATTTAGCGATAGGCTTGCTACCTATCACATTGACTAAGTATCTTCGGCTTGCTTATCGCGGGAACACTGGCTGTACCCTTGGCTACTTCTTCGGGGATACGAATGGAACGATTATTTTATTTTTTTACTTTTTTAGAATTAATTATAATAGTTGTTGAAAAGGTAAAATTTTTGCTAGGTAGGTAAAAATTTGCTATTATCCGCGAACTATGTATCTTCCGCGATAGCTCCAAAACGAAAGACGTCGGTTCAATAAATGGATAAGACTCACCGATGGTCCGGACAAAAAGAAGACCAGCGGCACAATTATCCACCCACATCCACTGTACTTTTACACCCACGTCCAACGCCGGCATCAAACACAAAAGCATTCAATTCATGTACTCAATGCACGTTTCACTTCAGCATCTTCAGGAGAAACAAATACTACTTCACTCTACGCAAGTGTAAGTAATACTTACATTGTCCATACAATCGGTGAGTCTTACCCATGTCTTTCGTTTTGTTGCCATCACGGAAGATACATAGAATTCGCAGATAATAGCAAATTTAATTAATGTGACCTTTTTAATCATGGATTTCCGCAAAGCAACGCCTGCGTCAATAAAAAATGATATTAATAGTTGTTACATATACACCATGTCATGTTAGATTATGTTGATATGTTTGATTAATTTTAATAACTTGCAACAACATTATTCTTGCAAAAAAATATTGTTTATTTCAATTCATTTCAAAAAACAAACACATACTTTACCATTTATGAAAGCGATTGGAATAATATTACATTTTACATTTGCAGCGACGCTCCACGATGCGTGAAAGTATACGACATGCCTTACAAAGAAATGAAGACCAGGAAAATCTCACATTCAATGATGATGATGATGCAGTAACATGCGATTATGTGAATCAAAACAGGCTTTACGACGAAAATTACACAAATCTAAACTAAGCAATAGTAGAAGTAAAAACTTTACACCAGAAAAAGATTTTTACTATCTTTTACTTAGTCCCGCTGTCAGCCTAGAGTCTAGACCAATGTTTCTTAAGCTTTTGGTAGACATGCACCTTCTCCAGAACTTCAAAATTACCACGGACCCCCGTTCAAAAAATATTGTGCAATAATTAATTAAACAACGTATAAAAGATATTCACCATAACTATTCTACTTTAATAGTAAATAAAATTTTATCTAATAATATGAATTATGTCGTTGTTTTAATTTTGTGCAATGCGCAAATACCAGTACATGGGGCACACTAAAAGTTTTGCACTTCTAGCTAATCTGAAATATTTGAATTTCGAATGTTATATTTTTAAAACGTTACAACCTTCTTAGTAATAAAAAAGAACAATTGGCGGGAAATGATTTGTCAATTGTTTTTTTATCACACATCAAAGTTCTAGGTACGCAACGAAAATGGAATTAAGTCGAAAAGATTTTAGAGCGATGATTTTTTATCATTTTAAAAGTTCTCTTTCTCCGTAAGACTGTGCCGCTCGTCTTCAAAATACTTTTGGGAGAGATGGACCTTGTTTGAGCACCGTGAGGCGATGGTTTGCTGAATTTGAGAGAGGTTAAGTTTCTTTACACGCCGAATTTCGTGAAGGGTGGCCTTCAACTGCCGTCAACGAAAATAATGTGGCTACTGTTAAGCGGTTAATTGAAGAAAACCCCCGAATTACCTATTAGACAATTCGAAGACTATTAGGGATTGGTATGAGCCAAATTCAGAAAATTTTACACGAAGAATTGAAAGTTCGGAAACTTTGTTGTCGTTGGATCCCTCATGAACTGACAGCGGAGCAGAAGCGGGCTCGCGTGGAATGGTGCTCACAGATGCTACTGAAGTACGACCACGGACCTTCTAATGCTGTTTACCACATTGTCACAGGATACGAATCGTGGATTTATTGTTTTGAACCCGAAATAAAACAGCAATCTTGTGAATGGGTGTTTGAAAATGAGAACAGGCCAATAAAAGTGAAACAAGCGAGAAACGTTGGTAAAAAATGATTTTTTTCTCAGCTACGGGTCCCATCTATACAATCCCACTTGAAGATCAAAAGAGTGGTAATGCCGAGTGGTATTCTACCATTTGTTTACCCAGGGTGTTAGAAAAGTTCGCGAAAGACGACCCAAAAGCCGCTGAGCCGCACCATGATATCGCTTCTTCACTCACGGCCAACAAAACAAAGTCAAATGATTTGATTGATAAATTGAGTAACGAGATGTACTTTTTCGGAAGCTAAAAATTTAGCTTCCGAAAAAGTACATCTCGTCACTCATCCTGCGCATAGCCCCGACCTAGCACCCTGTGATTTCTGTATTTTCCCCAAAATCAAAGGTTTTACTTTTACCAACTCCGAAGAAGCAGTGATAGCGTTCAATTAGCACGTAGAAAACATGGCTTCAGATCTGTGGTCCTCCTGTTTTAAAAATGGTTCGATCGCATGAAAAAAATATGTTTGAAATGTAAAAGAAATTATTTTGAAAAGCAATAGAATAATATTTTGGTTATAACATGGTTTTTTTAAGTTACGCAAAACTTATAGTGGGACCTACGTATGTAAAGGAATTCCTGATTCCTTTAGGATATTTTGTATATCGCGCGTTTAACATCGGCGACTATACCTTGGCCTAAGATGGTGCCACCGTATGAACATTAACAATAGAGTGTCTACAAACTGGCTGGCAATAATCTACGTAGTAATGGTATTTTGACATTAAAAAGTGGCTAAGTCAGAAGATAAATACTTAATTTAACAATTAAGTATTTATCTTCTAACAGTTTAATTATAATTGTTTAATTATTTAGTAAGAGCGACAAATAAACTTTAAATGTCGTTTCTTTGTGTTACAGAGCAACATATGTTTATTTTGTCGTAGATTCTAAAAAATCTAGAATAGAGACGCATATTCTTATAAGTATAATAATTAAATATAGAAAGTGAACTGAGTAGCTGTGGATTTGATGAAATTTTATCAAAAATTCCTGGGATTATTGCAAATAGCCGTTGACATTTAAGCAACGTCAGAAATTATATTAAAAAACTTATTATTTTTTTATATAGAAGAGGAGTCAAATGAAAGAAGGCTCACCTGATGATAAGTGATCACCGCCACCCATCGACAATACACTACCGGAAGTTTTACAGCAGCGTTGCCGGCTTTTGGCGGATCAAATCGCCTATTTAATAGAAAAACAAATATCAGCTGCCCGTATTACAAATTTCAAAGAATAAATACTCAAAGCCATTATTCCTTTTTCCATTTCATTCAAGGGCTTGTAATCAACTTAAAAAGTTTTAGAAATAGTAATCGTTATATAAACATTTTGTGCATTATTTTAAGTATCGTTTATTTTTTTTTTCGTTAAATAATTGTACAATAAATAAAGTATTAAATAAATAAATAAACCTACATTTTGACATGTTACATGTTAAGTGATTAAAATCAAAATCACTACAGACTATGAAAAAATTGATTAATAACTGCGACATTCCAATTTTACGGTACAATAATACACCTATAATTTTTTCCTCTTCCGCTACTAATTTGGATGTAACTTTTAATCCTGATTTTTCTTGGGACACTCATGTTAATAACTTAAGCCGAAAAGTGCATCATGCTTTTCACTCTCTTAAATCGCTTCAAATTTTTTTACCTATCAAAACAAAAATATTTTTAATGCATACTCTTATTCTACCAATAATAGATTACGCCGATTCTTGCTACCTAGATATTACAAAGATCTATTAAACAAGCTTGAAAGACTGCAGAACCTCTGTATTCGTTTTATTTATGGCATAAGAAAATATGACCACGTTTCTGATTTTCGAGCTGAACTTCGGTGGCTTCCTATTAGACAGCGGAGAAATGCGCACATCCTTTGCCTACTATATAAGATTCTCTTCAATCCTGTAGCTCCTAAATATCTCCGTAACTCTTTTAGTTTTTTGCACACTCCTGATTCCCCGTGTCGCTCTAACGTTAGAAGCTTGTTGCGTTTTCCTCCTAGTATCTTTGCTGCCTCCTCGTACTCTTTTACGGTACATGGAGTAAATTTGTGGAACTCTCTGCCTAGTGAGATTCGCCTCTGCCAGACTTTTGATTTCTTTAAAAAACGCGTTAAAGAACATTTATTTACTAACTTGTAAGATTCCTTTATATGGTATGTGTCTTTTTTTATTTTTCTTTTTTTCATTATTACCTATATATATATATATATATATATATATATATATATATATATATATATATATATATATATATATATATATATATATATATATATATATATATATATATATATATATATATATATATATACACAAGCTAACTCATTTGATTTTTTTTAATCTCCTTTCACGGGTTGGCTGGAAGAAATCTCCTTAAGTAGAGTTAAGCTCGCCCATTGTACTAATGTTACGTTTATTTTTTCCCGTAATTGTGCTGTTCTCTGTGTACAATAAAGTATTAAATAAATAAATAAATAAGAGACCTGCGGTTTTTTCGAGGTGCTACCTAAAAATCCAAAATCTTAGTAGCAACTTGGAGTCTGGTGGATGGTGTCCTACCAATCCTATGCCTCGAATGAGCACGTAAAGCTGTCCGTCGCGGTTATCGCTAAAAATAGTCGATATTTGTTGAAGATCACCACTTATCTCGCAAAAGGGTAAATTGGTGAATCGTGGTGAACCGAAAAGTCTATAGACGTTCGTTTCAATCTGCCTACCCCGCAAGAGAGCCAAGCGTGATAATGGTACTGAAACGCCTCTAGAGTGATAATTAATTACTCGATATAGAATGTCCCCATATAAAGTCTAGTAAAGGAGACTGATACTGTTGCATACAAACTTGGGCCCCCTTGTAATAAGTTGAATATTATGTTAATTAATAGCTAGTTTAACGTTATATAAATACTGAACATTTTACAAATTTTAGCAATCTGAGAACTGAGATATAAGATATTCACTAGAAGTAAGGTTACGGTACTATGGTATAATTTAACTCACTGTAACCGTTTACTATTATATAAGCAACTGATACTTGTAATACAGGCAACTATGATTCATGTTTATTAATTGACACAATACTAAAACACAGATTTTTGGAAAACACAAATTAAAGGATGTCTCTCTGTAGGTAGGTACGTAAAATAGCGAAGAGTGAAATCCGCGACTTGCGAGTGCGACTCTTGCGAGCCGTCAGTGATGTCAGTTGTAATTGTCAATTTTAGCTGTATTAAATCCACAGACACTAAATCGTATTACGTTTGAAGTAACGTGATCAATCGATTATATAAATTGTATCGATTATATATTTTCTTTTTATATTATAAATGGTTTGTAAAATAATAATGTTACTTATTGCTGATTATACTAAATATAAATCAAAAATACACTTTTACATATACTTACGAGCTTATATTTCGATTAAAATTATTTACATAAATCGATTATAATTTTGTCGATTATACAATTATAGTACCACAAACTTATTTTCGTGATTTCTCTTTTCTCAGAAAGCGGATTAAGCTTATATTTTGAACTTTGAAATAGAAAAATAGTATCATTTTTTTGAACCATACTTCAACCCTTTACATTTGGGCCCAAAAATCCCCTTCTCCTTTAGTAGACTTAAATGACACTTAAGATGATAGTGTTATATGAACAATCAGATAAGAATGAGCTGAAAGAAAATTAAATAACTAAATATGGCGGTTTGTAATGAAACAATTTTTTCGCAACTATGTGGGAAAATCTTTTTATCTATATTAAATATATTTATTATAAGTAGGTAATGTAGATAATAACTACATTATAATATAATTTCTTTATATTAATAATACCAAGATCACATTTTATCGACAACTTTTATCATTTTATTACCATGATGTATGACAAATATATGTAAACCGGTTGACCTTGCAGGCCATCCCTGAAACTTTCCGTTAAATTGATGTATTTTTAAAAGAATAAAAACTATAACTAAACATAGATTTTGAGCATAAGGTATTCCAAATCTAATGTTTGTTACTACAATATTTTTAATTAAATATTTTCAAAATAATTATCAATTTTTATCTTTCTAATATTCATGTTAAAAATTTAGTTCATTTCAATGGATTTTTTGAGCTTTTTTATTAATTACAACATCGATAGGTTAAAAAATGTATTTTTCGAACATTTTTGCCATTTCTAAATTCCGAATGAATCGACCGATTTTGATCTGATTCTCGGTATCAGACGCATTTTTTTAAGAAAAGATGTTACGCGCCGCTGTTGTAGGTAGTCTATGACATCGAGCGCTATAAAAAACAATACTTGTGACAGCGAGGCGACGATAAGAAAATATCTGTCGATCGGATGGATTGGTTGTCATTCTGTCATTTGGTTTACTGTAAAATTAATACAAAATTATAGTGATTGAAAAACTATTGGCTGTAATTAACAAAGAGTTGATTAGATTTTGAAATCAATAAAGTGGTAGTCTCTAAAGTTATTTTAAATATATAAATAAGTAAAATTTTAATGTTTGTAAAGCTATTATTTTTATTTTTTGCCGATTTTGATATCCCAAACAGTATTCGACGCAATTTTTCAAGTACTAAAATACTGTAGAAGGTCAAAAAATGATTAGTTGAAAAATCTCGAACTTATATAAAAAAAAAACATTTTTTAAAGTTTTTCATCAACGCGACATAACTTCCGAACAGATAAATCGATTTTGCAATTTACGGTATTACGTCGACTAAATGACAGTCACACATCGGTTAAAAAATGTGTTTATCAAACTGTAATGTAACTGGGTTTACATTAAACTTAAATACTAGAGATGCTGCGTGATAAAATCTGATAACGATGTTGCGATAAGATACCGATGGTTCTGTGCGCGATAAGTGTGAGCGTAGTTTATCGCGCCCTCGTTACATCACTCCCCCTTCGAAAAAAGGTGTTATCCCTGATGCATCTGGTTGCGCCAGTGAAGCGTATGTGCCTTGAGTGCTCAGGTCTGCGGTGAGTCGAGACGAGCAGAATATCCGCGGACCTCGTGAGTTGGGACGAGCAGAATATGCACGATCCTCGGTGACTCGGGACGAGTGGCGCCGCTGTTGTTCGCAATGAGTCGGAACGAGCGGAATATGTGCGGTCCTCGGTGGGTTGGGACGAGCAGAATATGCGCGGTCCTCGGTGAGTCGGGACGAGTGCAAATGTGGAAGGATATAGGTACCGGGGAAGGCCAAGACTGACATACCACGATCAGATTGATTTTGATCGATTGATCGGTACTGTCCGAAGTTGGTGTCAAACGAAGACGCAACCGGCGTGTTTGTACGAAGAGAGTAATGAATGTGGAGGAAGCGAAACGCGTCTGCGAGGATTGCGATATATTGCACTTGGTTTTCTCCGCCTACCGCGTAAACAATCTGATGTGAAAATATGTACATAACTTCGGGCTGTTCGACTTCAAGACTTTAGAACGTGGTGGTGACGGTCTCTTCGCCCGTATTAAATATTTACCCGAGTTTCTAGAGTAACTTTAGGTTAACTTGTCAATGTGATTTCTCGTTCACTATGAAGAATGATTTAGCCTGACTGTTAAAGTTATAATGTTGATGCATAAATAATGGATTTTTACTTCAAATGGGGTAAATTTTATCCTCAAGATATTTGAATTTGAAACAGTGCTTCAAATAAAAACTGCAATGCTAATAAGCGGTTACCATATTTAAATTACATCTATTACACAAATGAATGTGTTATATTATAGAGATATTACTTATTTCGGAAAAAAAGTTTTTTTTATATATTAAGATAGCAAACAAGCAGATGGGTCTCCTGATGGAAAGAGTCAACCATCGCCTATAGACAACAAAGATGTTAATGGTGCGAAATTTTTGACATTTTTTAAATTTCTCAAAATTGTTGCTGGGCCGTTCAGTTAAGATTTTCAAGAAGGCCAAGTTTGATGTAAGCCAATCAAATGCAATTAACCGCATTTCAATGGGTCAAGGCCATCAAAAGTAATGAGAGTTTTACACACACAGACATACCTACTGATGTCATCGGGAAAATAGTCGGAAAAGGTTCAAAGGTAAAATAGGGGCAAAACCAGTAATATTCTTATATTACTGACGCGGCAGGAAGTTAAATAGGATTACTTAATCCGATTAGACAGTACTGTCAATTTATTATTGGAATAATTTTCCGTAATATAGAGAAAAATATTTTATATGCCATTAGGTACAACTGCGTTTTTTTATATCATAAGATAGCAAACAAGCAGATGGGTCTTCTGATGGAAAGAGTCAACCATCGCCTATAGACACCGAAGGCATTAATGGTGCGTTGCTATCTTGTGGTGAGGTCTTATGCCACATGCATAAGTTTACCGGCTACCTTACCCTCCAAACCGGAACACGACAGCGACATGCACTGACGCTATTGCGGCAGGAAAAGGCAAGGCGGTGGTACCAGATTCGGGCGAGACAATGCAGAACTCTACCACCTAGTAGCTACGGTGGTAGTGACTTACATAGCCAATCGCCTTTTACGACCTGCCTGGCAGAACAGCAGTTGGGCTTCAAAGGAGCCCGGAACCAACACGGAGGTAATTTTGATGTCTCTCTTTCGCCCGTCAACTTTACCGCTATCATTCTCTAACAACTAACATAATTCTTTCGTACTCTACAACATTAAATCGATCAGGTTGTTGAATGAATAACCAAACTATTGTCTGGCAAATTTATTCCTTTATTTATAATGAAAGTAATTTTAAAATTACAGTCATTCTAGAATGGTTTAAAATGTATTTATTTTTATTTATAAAAAATAGCATTTGGCACTCAGTTGGCAATCACAAAAATGTGCCAGACATTTATTGTAGAAATTAATGTTCCTAATACTAAATTAATAAACTGGCAGCCAGATAGCATGCACTCAACCTGAGGGAGCATTGCAAATTACATATTAAAGAATTAGCTTTTTCTAAAATTCTTTTTCTTCGACATTGCTAGTTTTTGTACTATGTATGTACTTGTTTTTGTACTATGTATGTACTTGTGTGATTTGCTGGCTGGAAAAGGCGACCGATTTGCTATACGTGTCACTACCATCATGACTACTAGGTGGTAGAGTTACGCAAAGTGTCTCCCGGGTATTTGGTACCACCGCCTTACCTATTTCAACCGCAATAGCGTTAATGCTTGTCATTGTCGTACTTCGGTTTGTCGTCAACTTGACCGCTTACATTCTCTAACGCCTAACATAATACTAACATACTTTACAATATTAAATCGAACAGGTCGATGACTAAACCACCGAATTAATGTCTGGCTAACTAAGTTTGCATTCATTTATTTATACTTAAGGTAATGTTAAAAACAGTCAATCTTAATTGGTTAAAAATATATTTATTTTCATATATAAAAATAGCATCTGGCATACAATTGGCAATTACAAAAATGTTCCTAATACTTTGTAAAAGTTAATTTTAAAGAAAAAATCTTTCTAAAATGATTTAAAATTTAAATTTTTTACCGCCAGTCAAGGTGTGCTGCGCGGTAATGAACACAACGTTTACCGACAGCCAGATAAGCTGCGCCCTATTTGAGGCAGCATTGCATGTGGCATATTAAAGAATCAGCTTTTCTAAAATTCTTCTTTTTCAACGTTGCTATTTCTCTAGCGGCAGAAATAAGCATTCAGATTGGCTATGTCACTATCAGCCAAATATCAAAGTCTCGGTTCAAGCAATGTGAATCACAAAGTTTGTATTTAGGCTAGTTAAACAAAATCACCCAGGAGCGAGTCGGATTCGTTTAAGTAGAATTCCGCAGCAGCAGAAAGACATATGTTTATACTTACCTATATTGTTAGAAACTTGGTTTATATTTCTCTAAGACACTATAAAAACAAATTTATTTTATATAGCTAAGGAAATATTTTATGCAACTATCGAAATTATCCTTATGAACTACATGGTCGGTTTTGTTCAAATCAATTTTGGTTTGAAGTTTTGGTTAAATTTTATTTCCCAATTTTTTATAAAATTTTTCTCCGGAGAACTAAAAGAATAGAGGGGTACACACTTGTTACTACTTTAGAAGCGAATGACTCACGAAATTAAAAAACTTTCGTATAATTTACAAAAACCTATCCAGTGATACCCCACACGGCTGTCTTGATTTGCTCTCTTGATTTTTTTCCTCCTTCAATTACAGGTATGGAAAGCTACCCTTAATTTCATTTTTAAAATCGTATTGCATCATTTTGTAGCCGTTCGTAAAATACTATAGAGTATACAGTACCGTATAGTATTTTATCCTATTCAACTATACTGTATACAGTACCCATAGTCTCCGAATAAAAAAAAAAATTGAAAAGTTTCGTTTTTTGCCATTTGGCTACGGAACCCTAACAATGTATATTCTTCATACTTCAAATCCTGTCGTTAGGATATTTATCACCCGACAAAAGTTCCGAATATATCATACAAATGTTTTTAGGGTTCCGTACCGAAAGGGTAAAACGGGATCCTATTTGTATAGCCGTTTTCAGGCCACAAATTAAAAAAAAAACTTGTTGTGAACAGACACATATACTAGAATAAAAGCCGGTGTTGGCTAGACCTTCGTCATTTTATAAAACCTGAAAGTTTCTTTGCACACGTCCCCAATCCATGTAAAAATGATCAGACTAGGATGATGGTTACTTTGGCAGGTAACAGGTAACAAAAGTTGAAGGAGTGTATAGTCATTTTTCCTCATCTTTAAGTTTTCTACTGCTTTCTTTCACTTGGTACATATATATATCTGTATTTTTACCAGCCACACTATAATTATTTCTCCAACCCGTTGAATGAGGGCTGGTAAAATTACATCTGGTCTAGTAGATGTTAAAAAGGAACCTGTAATAAAATTTTCACCTATAATAGATTTAAAAATGATATTGAGTTACTTGTTTCAATTATGCAGAATTATTACATCATATTAATGTATTGATAACAGTTGTACGACTCTATGATAAAAAGCTGACTTGATCGAGTTTACTAGCTATTATTACGATAACTAATGTCACGCATGGTATTTGGACATAGAACGATTTGTAGCGACTAACTAAACTGTAAGGTGCAAACATTTTTTTTAAAAGCATAAAATAAGAACAGGCAGATCTCTTTCTTGGTGGTAAGAGAAACAATCGCCTACTGCTGTCAATAGATGTTAATAGCGCGTTGCTATCCGTGTAGCGAGATGGTAATGCCACATGCATATGTCTACCAGCTACTTACTCACACCTTACTTGAAATCGGAACACGGCAATGACACTATTGCGGCAGGAATATGTTAGGCGGTGGTATCATAAGCACAGGCGAGACGTTGCGAACGTGACACGTATAGAAAATTGGTCACTGTGGTGAGTTACCCACATCATGTAGGGTGTTATGTGACTATAATATGTAATTATAGATATTAATAGTTTACATATACATTATATAATAACTATTCAATTCAATTCAATGCTTTTCCATGGCAATGCCCATCTTTTCTACTGAAGATGATTCTGCCAAGTAATTATATATGTGGTGAGTTACCCACAGTCACCTTTAACGACGTACCTGTCAGAAGAGCAGTTGATCTATTCTTCAAAAGGAGCCTGGAACAACACGGGTAAAAATTGGATATGTTTTAGTACTCTACATTGTTTTTTAATATTTTTGATAGGTCATTTAATTCTGCTACATTTCTATGTGTTTGGAAAAGAAGTAAGTGATATTTTTACATCGCCCCTTAAACAAACTCACTGCGAATTTCGATTTTAAATTATAAATACCGTAGAACCGTAGAAGGCATTCCGTGTAGATTCTTATCGATTAAGCCAAATAATGAAGATTACAACCCTAGGGATTATATTACTAAACATTTCGCACTAATAAACGTACTTTTGGGGTGTCTTGCTGATCTCAAATGCCTATTTGAGATCAGCAAGACACCCCATTGCAATATGCATTTATATGCTTATATCAAAATTCGTGACAAAGTTAGACCAATACTGTTCTGATGTAGCTTGTAAAAGAGGGCTTATGCGGTATCATATTTTTTGGATTCAAAGAAATAGAAAAACTTCTAATTTAAAGTCAGTTGGATACATGCGCAAAAGAAATAGGTACCAGAAGAAAAACTCATGTATGTACTTCACTTTTCATTCCTACGCTCGGTGGTCGCGTTAGGGCTATCAACTTTAGCTTATGCAAAAAAAACTGATAGTGGAACTCGTATCTACTTGTTAGGTTTATTGCTGAGAATGAAACAGAAGGAACGTAAATGAAAAAAAAAGTATCTTCACGACCGTATCCTCGAAGTGGTAGGCAGAAATACACAAGTGCACTCACGATTAGCCGAAGATACTTGGTCCCACAAATGTAATAGGTGGCAAGCCTATCGCCAACCGGGCACTTTCCAATCCCGGGCAACTTTGTATTTATCAGAAAACTTAAAAAAACACTTTTTTTAGTGCCTGACCTGGGTATCGAACCCTGGACCTCATGTGGGCAACGCCAACGTTGGACCACTAGACCACAGAGGTGATTATAAATGTAAACCAATAATAATTAAAATAGTTAAATGTTATTGTTATAACTATTACAAATTTTCTGCCCAAAAAAAAATCACTGACGGGTGTCTCAAGCGGGTGGCACTTGCGCTTGCGCTTTTCCCAACCATTCCGAGTTACCGTGTCGTGAAGGATGTCTATGTGTGCGTTGCTGGAGCGCTCTTTATATATAGATTGACTTCTGTACATATTTGTATTGCGG
The DNA here is from genome assembly GCA_036924255.1 of Apodemia mormo. Classification (NCBI taxonomy): domain Eukaryota; kingdom Metazoa; phylum Arthropoda; class Insecta; order Lepidoptera; family Riodinidae; genus Apodemia; species Apodemia mormo. Next base: position 39,460,922 of record JAUPFN010000005.1, on the reverse strand, counting down.
TACATGTGTTTGCGTGTATATGTGCGCGCGTGGATATAATTGTTACTTAATAATAGTAGACCACAATCTGGATTATATCGTTCCGAACTATATCGTTACGAAAGTATCTTCACACCCGTATCCCCGAAGGAGTAGGCAGAGGTACAACAAGTGCACCCACGATTAGCCGAAGATACTTAGTCCCACAAATAAAATAGGTGGCAAGCCTTTCACCAACCGGGCACTTTCCAATCCCGGGCAACTTTGTGTTTATCAGAAAACCGAAAAAACATTTTTTTAAATGCCCGACTCGGGAATCGAACCCGTGACCTCATGTGGTCAACGCCTATGCTGGACCACTAGACCACAGAGGTGACAGCTTACGAAAATAACATATTACGAATTATATTATTTTCATAAGCTATGAATCACGTCCTGCGATTTATCCTCAATCCTCATGACATACACAGTGTCATTATTTTATTGCTACAACTTAGTGAGAAATAAACATAAAACTGGTGCGTCTTAAAATACAAAACAGGAAATTTTAAAATTAATCAACTAGGACACATGGAAAATAAATAATTTAGCATACTTTTTTTAATTTGAGAAGCTTCAAAAATGACTTTATTAGGTACGTATAAATTACTTCAGTGATATTTAACAAATCTTTCTATACTAATATTATGAAAAAAATTATGTTAATTTTTATGTAGTGAGCAATCTTCCTAACTCTACTTCGACGATTTTTAAGCAATAAGTATTTAGGATGCTAGATAACATTGACCGCCTCGTTGGTCGAGTGGTTAGTGAGCCTAACTACGAATCAATGGGCCTCGGGCAATATATATATATATATATATATATATATATATATATATATATATATATATATATATATATATATATATATATATATAGGTAATAATGAAAAAAAGAAAAATAAAAAAAGACACCATATAAAGGAATCTTACAATTCAGCTAGTAAATAAATGTTCTTTAACGCGTTTTTTAAAGAAATCAAAAGTCTGGCAGAGGCGAATCTCACTAGACAGAGAGTTATACCTCTCCAGAGGGTAACCTCTAAAACACCAGCAACCTCACAGGACTAGGTAGCTAACATCATATATAACATTTAATAAACTACCAGTCACAATTAAAACGTTAACTTTAAATAAATTTAAAAAAGAACTACATCAGTGGCTTTTAATAAATGTTTTTACTCGATGCAAGAATATTTTACTGATAATGATAATGCATGAACAGGGAAGAAGAAATAATGTTATGTATCAAAATAATTTAATTGAATTTGAATTTATCTCAATTTAATGGTTGTTATTTAAGTGTAATGAAATTAATTTTAGTTATTAATTTGTAGACATTTATTGATATTGACATTTTGTAATTTTAATGTATTAACTACAGATATTTTTATTACTATGATTACAAAAAAGGTGAAATTAATTAAATTTGCTATTATCCGCGAATAATATCAAATTTAATTAATTTCACCTTAATTAGTTCGCGGATAATAGCAAATTTAATTAATTTCACCTTTTAATAATGGATTTCCGCAAAGTAACGCCTGAATCAATAAAATACTATGATTGCAATTTTTGATACTATTTGAAATACTTAATTAATATTTTTAACTTCTAATTTTAGCTAGGATAAATATAATAATTGTTAATGTAAATTTTAGACATCTATTTGCACACTCAATGAGTAGAAAAATTTGATCCTGTTGAAATTGTATTTGACAAATATATTTGATTTTAACTATTCCGGCAAATAAATGATATCTTATAAACTCATTTAACTTTGTATAATTTTATTATTATAATACTCTAGGGTGATTTTTGTAGCAATCAAGCAGATTATCACATCTGTGGTCTAGTGTTCCAGCGTTTTGAGTTGACCACATGAGGTCCTGGGTCGGGCACTTTAAAAAAAAGTGTTTTTTCAGTTTTCTGAGAAACACAAAGTTGCCCGGGATTGGAAAGTGCCCGGTTGGCGATAGGCTTGCCACCTATCACAATAATTGTGGGACCAACTATCTTCGGCTAATCGTAGGTGGACTTGTTGTACCTCTGCCTACCCCTTCGGGGATATGGGCGTGAATATATTTACTTACTTACAAGCAGATGGGTCTCCGGAAGCAGATGGGTAAGGCGGTGGTACCAGACCCGGGCGAGACAATGCAGAACTCTACCACCTGCCGCAGACGCAAACAGCAAATGTCTCTACTGATGGAAAGTAAAACTATCGCCTATTGTGTGGAAGGACGTCAATGCCATATCTATAAGTCCCGACCGACTACCTTACCCTCGAAACAGGAAAACGACAATGACAAGCACTGACGTTATTGCGGTAGGAATAGATAATGTTGTAGTACCATATACTCGGGCGAAACGTTGCGGAACTCTACTACCTAGTATGGACGATGGTAGTGACACGCATAGCCAATCCGTCGCCTTTTATGACCTTTCTGACAGAATGGCTATTGGTTCTTTTTCTATTCTTTAAAGGAATCGGGAATCGGGACCAACACGGGGGATACTCGTGCTTCAGGTTTTGGTCTCATTTAAAATTGGTAAAAATCTGATTCAGTATTTTACAGACACAGGAGACTTGAAACCAGCTATTGCAATTTTACTAATAAATGATTTCCAATATCAAAAATATTATAGTCCAATGTCACAGTGATTGAAAATGAAGCTAATAGTCATTGTTATTTCGTATTAATGATTCACTCATGAGTCATTTGTATTATTTTATTATCTAAATACTATGACGGTCATTTTGACAGCATGAATGTATATATATTTATACTTTTCCTTCTTGATTTGTATTCAAATGGAAATAGACCAATCCATCACCAATATGCTAGTTGACTAAATTTGAAAAACTGTTTAATAATTTACTTTATTAGGTATCTTCACCAAAAAACTGTTTATTTTTGTTAAATAACGTGCATTTACAATAAATTTGGAATTCTTCTCTGGCCGCTTCCGCTGAAATAAATACAATATTTGTATTACAAAACAGGGCTATAAGGGCAATTTACAATCTCAGGCCAAGGATCTTCCTGAGAGAAAAATTCAAATAAATCAATATTTCAACTGTAAGTTCGCAGTATACATGTATTTGAAAATTTGATGTATGCGCATTAAATACACCACTAAATACAAGGCACAAAAACAATCTTGCTGTGCTACATGCATGCATACAATCTTGCTGTGCAACATGCATGTGTATATTATATATGCATGCATGTAGCACAGCAAGATTGTTTTTGTGTCTTGTATACAATTTCAGTATGCCAGCCACTCTCGGCATCTTCGATCAGCCTATACTCTCACATTACATGTGCCTTTATGTCGCACTAATTTTCTCTCCCAATCTTTCTCATCCCAAGCAGTCAGGTATTGGAATACTCTCCCAACATATATTAGAAAAATTAATTCTAAATATTCTTTCAAGCGTCGTGTCAAAGAATTATTAATTTAGAAATAAATATTTCTTATACATATTATATATGTACTTAACAAGAATGTATATCTATTTTATGTATGTATGCATGTATATATGTTTTTGTATATATGTCTTATCTGTAGTTTATTTCAGTTATATTCAAATTTGAATATCTATTTTTTACTTCGATAACCATTTAGTTTAGCTTGTGTTAATGTTAATCGAACAATTCGATGCACCTACTTATATTGTTATCTGATTAAGTTAGGGTGTCTGGTAGAGACCGCCATTTAGCATTAAGTCCAGCTTTGTACATTGTTGTGCATAAATTTAAATAAATAAATAATAAAGAAACAACCACCGAAGATGTTAGTGGTGCGTTGCTATCCATGTGGTGGAATGGTATAAGTATAACTTGCATAAATTTACTAACTACGTTAACTAGAACACGAAGGTGACGAGCACTGGCGCTATTGTGTCAGGAATAGATAAGGCGGGGGTGCAATACCCGGGCGAGACTCTACCACCTAGCAGTCTTGAATCTCGATGGTAGTGACACGTATAGCCAATCGCTTGCCTTTTACGAACTGCCTGGCGGAACGGCGGTTTTTTTATAGCAGAGGGGGCAAAGGAGCAGGTGGTGCACCTGATGGTAAGTGATCACCGCCGCCCATGGACAACTGCAATACCGGGGGTCTTGCAGCTGCGTTGCCGGCCTTTTAAGAATGAATAAGCTTGTCTTATTATCTTATCTTATTACAGATTATATTCTTTAAAGAAGGTCCAAACCAATAACAACATGGGATTAAAAAAATGTTGTCAGAATTTACTGTGTTTCTTTGATTCCTTCTTTATTAATTATAATCTAATAATATATCTGTTTCAGGAACAATCTGCTTATTTTGGATCTTTTCTCATCAACCTATCAATGCATATTACCATACTCAACCAGAAATATTTAGTATAGAGAAAAAAAATTCGAAATTTGGCTTCAGCGTCGCCTACGTTCCGTTTATAAACGAGTAAGTTAAATTGGAAAATTTAATATAATTTTGAACATAATTTAAACATGCTTTCTGTTTGTAAATTGTTTTAAAAATGAAGAATAAACTTATATACACACAGACCCACAGACATCGTAGATGACGCAGTATATGCACTTCACATGTCTGAAAGAAGTAAAAATGCCTATAGACACCAAAGATATTAATTTTGCGTTGCTAACCATGTACCTGGATGGCTATGCCGTACATAAGTGCTACCTTACCTTTCAAACCGGACCAGTAATAGGTAAGGCGGTGGTACCAAATACCCAGGCAAAACGTTGCGGAGCTCTTCGGACTTGTTACATAAATATAAAGCATCCCAAACCTAGAAGGAGCTTCACGATCTTACCTCACTTATAACATAAATATGAAGGATCCTATACCTAGAAGGAGCCCAACGATCTTATCTGACTTGTTACATAAATGTGAAGTATCCTAACACCTACAAGGAGCCCCACGATCTTACCTGACTTGTTACATAAATATTAAGTAAGTTTGTTAGGATGCCTTCAGATCCCACCCTTATCCCACATTATCTGACTTGTTACATAAATACGGTCCGATTCCTGGGTCGGGCAATTCAGAAATGTGTTTTTTCAGTTTTTTGATAAAAACAATATTGTCCGGGATTGGAAAGTGCCCGGTTGGCGATAGGCTTGCCACCTATCACATTGTGGGACCAAGTATCTTCAGCTAATCGTGGGTGCACTTGTTGTACCTCTGCCTACCCTTTCAGGGATACGGGCGTGAAGATACTTTTTTTTACATAAATATGAAGTATCCCACACCTACCCCACAATCTTACCTAACTTGTTACATAAATATGAAGTAAGTTTATAAGGATGCCTTCAGATCCCACACCTAGAAGGAGCCCAACGATCTTATCTGACTTGTTACATAAATATGAAGTATCCCACACCTGTAAGGGGCCCCACGACCTTGCCTAACTTGTTACGTAAATATGAAGAGCCCAACGATCTTATCTGACTTGTTACATAAATATGAAGTATCCCACACCTGTAAGGGGCCCCACGACCTTGCCTGACTTGTTACTTAAATATGAAGAGCCCAACGATCTTATCTGACTTGTTACATAAATATGAAGTATCCCACACCTGTAAGGGGCCCCACGACCTTGCCTAACTTGTTACTTAAATATGAAGAGCCCAACGATCTTATCTGACTTGTTACATAAATATGAAGTATCCCTCACCTGTAAGGGGCCCCATGACCTTGCCTAACTTGTTACTTAAATATGAAGAGCCCAACGATCTTATCTGACTTGTTACATAAATATGAAGTATCCCACACCTATAAGGAGCCCCACGATCTTACCTAACTTGTTACATAAATATGAAGTAAGTTTGCTAAAGTGCCTTCAGATCCCACACCTAGAAGAAGCCCCACGATCATACCTAGCTGGTAACATAAATATGAAGTAGGTTTGTTAGGGTGCCTTTCGATCCCACACGTAGAAGGAGTGCAACGGTCTTACCTTGTTACATAAATTAGTAATTGATTTAACCCTACCAACCTAACTTGTTACACAAACATGCAGTAGCCAGTAGTAAACCCGACCCAGAAATCGAACCTGGGAACTTATGTGGTCAAAACCGACACCGGACCACTAGACTACACAGGTGACTCAGTGCCCAAAATTTTCGCAAACAAGGGTGCAAAGCTTTCGCTATACATAAATAGGTTTATAAATACATGAAGGGGAAAACAAAGTGGCGCCGCTGGTCTGTACCGCTGAAGGGTCATAGTGATCAAACCAGCAAACCAACTATAGTCAGGATGACGTCATAAGTGTGGAGGTTGATGACGTAACACAAGGACAATGAAAGGGAAAAGGAAGATCATCCCAGCCAGGCAAGGTGTACTGCCTGGGGACCGAAGTCCATTTGAGAAGCGTTGAAACTTGTATATAGTGTGTACAAGATAAATAATTGTGATATCGCGATTCAGGATTTTATTTTTGAATTTTATTTTTTTCCATTTTTTATTATTTTACTGGTAGCGTTTGTAGATTGCTTGAACCGCTACAACAGTGTACCTTTTAAGGACAATTACACGAAAGGTGGACTGTGAATTTTGGCGCAGTTAAAGTTTAGGAGTGCAGAAACCAATATTTTTAAATAATATGCATTAAAAATATATTAAATTAATAAAAATAAACATTACAGACTCTTACATACACATAACATATATGATAATATACACACATAGTGTATATTATTTTCTTTAAGGCTAAAGTCTGTCATCAAATTTAAAAGAAATTTTATTTCGACCACTGGGTAATCTATGCTAAAACTATAAAATATATGCATACTTAAAATCACAATATTTTTTTTAGGATTATTATAGGAGACCCAGAAAATTCAAACATTTACTTTGCAAAACCAAAAGCAAATCCTCATCTATCTGCTCCAGTAGAAGGTAAGTAGGAAATATAAACAAAATGTCGAAAGTGTGTGTCTATGTGTGAGCTGTGTATGTTTTTAATACAGCTGGACGAATTAGATAAACGGATTTAATTTGGGTCCTATTTTAAAGAATTGACCTGCCTTACTTTAAGTAGTAAGGCAGGCAGGCGCGTGCGCTCCTTGTAGGCAGAAAAGCAGTGCTTTACTTGCCATTCACAGATATTTTAATAAAACGTTCGTACGTTTGATGATTTTAATTAATAGTAAGTAAATGAATAAAATGTGTCATAATCATGTGCACGCCGCTAAAATCTATAAAAGAAAAAGTTTTTGTGTCCGAGTACTCCGTCGCATACTCAGTATCATAATCCTGTGCACGCCGCTGAAGGCAGGTCAATTCTTTAAAATGGGAATGGGAATTCAGGTGTTTTGAGAGTATGGTAGAAATTTAGACTCAGGGGGTCCACCGGAACCAGCAAAATTTTTAAAGTGGTCTAGGAGAAAAAAAGTCAGGTAACCTTTTGTCTAGGTCTTCCAAGATCTTAGCCATGATAACGATATTAACAACGAAACGAAGTTTTATGGCAGACTTGTCGTCGATATTAACACTGAGTCTGCTCTAGTCCAGAAATTTACCAATGAAGTAGAATAGTTTTTATTTATATCCTTCTATCTTATTCTTTGCTAATGGTTTCAAATTCTGATTCTGGAAATGTATGCGAGCTCTTGCGATGCGCTCTCAAAAATAAACATCCCGATAAGTTTCATTTTGCAAATACCTGCTCGCAAAGCTAGCAAATATACCTAGCAAAATAGCTGCGAACGCTCTGCCAGACTCGCAGATCTGATATCGCCAATTGACGAAATTATATTCTTTCGCATACCAATCTACCACAAGGACCTTTCCAAAATTCGTCTCCAGCACCTTTAACAGCAAATTAAATAATAAAAAAATAAATTAAAAAAAAAATAAAAAAGTTTTTATTGATTCCTTACTTCTAACTTAGTACACAATTACAAAACATATATATATATATATATATATATATATATATATATATATATATATATATATATATATATATATATATATATATATATATATATATATTTATATATATATATATATACATATATATACATATACACACACATATATATACACACACATACACATACATATATACATATTTACTCTATGTAAGGACCGCCTAGTGCGGTAAAAGCCTCCTCCAAATTGTTCCATTTGTCTCGCTGTTGGGCTATTCTGGTCCATAGGTTTCCTGCTATTTTCACGATATCATCTTTCCGTCGCTTGAACGGCCGCCCTCGTTTTCTTTTTGCGTTACGAGGTGTCCAGTTTGTTACAATCTGAGCCCATCTTTGTGGTTCTAATCTTTGAATGTGACCAGTCCATTTCCATTTAAGTTTTAGTACCTGCTTAATTACATCTTTGGATTTCGTTTTTTTTCTAATTTGAATAGTATTTACTCTACTAACTTTATGTTCATGAAGCTACGTTCTAGTCCTTTTTGGCAAATTTTTATTTTTTCTTGTTGTCGTTTAGTTAGTGACCAAGTTTGGCATGCATAAATGAGACAAGGTATTAAGCAGGTATTCATTGCTCTTGATTTTATGATGGGTGGAAAAGAGCTCTTGAAAATTTCTTTCATAGCCCAGTATTTATTCCATGTACATTTTATTCTTGTATTAATCTCTTTTTCACTACAGTCCTTAAACGATATGACATGGCCAAGGTAGGTATAGTCTTCTACATATTGTAGAGGTGATGAGTTGATACTTACAGGTATTTGTTTTTTATTTGTCATAACTTTAGTTTTTCCTTCATTTATTTCCAGTCCTATGTTCTTACTTTGTTTGTTTAATGACTTTACCATAAATTGTAGTTCCCCTGGGTCTTCCGCCATTATCACAATATCATCTGCAAATCTGAGGTGTGTTAGATGTTTTCCGTCTATTTTAAGTCCTTTATTTTCCCAGTTTAATTTTCTGAAGATGTTTTCCAAAACTGCAATAAAAAGCGTCGGAGAGAGGGGGTCTCCCTGTTTTACCCCTCTTTTGAAATTAAATTTTGGCCCTGCTACTTCAATTTTTACTCGTGCTTTGCTATTACTATAAATTTCTTTTATAAGCTCTATATAGTCACTATTTATTCCCTGCTCTATTAATGACTGCCATATAGCGGTATGTGAAATTGAGTCGAATGCTTTTGAGTAGTCTATGAAGGCGATGTATAGGCTTTGGTCGTACTCTATATATTTTTCTATAACTTGTTTCAAAGTGTGAATATGATCGATTGTAGAGTAGTTTTTACGGAACCCGGCTTGTTCGACTGGCTGGTTTTCATGAATAATTTTTATTATTCTTCGAAGTAGAGTCAATGAAAAGACTTTATATAAACAGGATATTAAGCTGATGGGTCTATAATTAGACATACATTTCGGATCTCCTTTTTTGTATATAAGCGATATATCTGAACAATTCCACTGAGTTGGTATTTTCTTTTGAATCAATATTAAATTAAAAAGCTTACTAAGTAGAGGGACTAAACATTTTTTTCCAACTAAGATTATTTCATTTGTCACGCCATCTGGTCCAGGACTTTTTTCAGTTTTTAGCTGTTTAATTGACTGTTCCACCTCACTTTCTAAGAAAAATGGCACCGGTTCGCTGTTCTCTACCCAACAAAGTGATTGTGTCTCTATATCTTGACATGCCTTGCTGTAAAGTTTACTATAGAAATTTGTAGCCACTTCCATGATGTCGTTTCTATTTGTTACCAGTAACTCCAGCATCATTACATAATTGAGGCATTAAATGTTTTGTGTTATTTATTTTCTTGTAAGTTTTCCTGACGCTTCCCGATTTTTTAAATTGACTGTAGAGTATGTGGCTTCTATATTTTGTTAAATTTGATTTTATTTTCTTGTTAATTTCTCTGTAGAGTAAACTTAACCTTAGTTTTTCTTGTTTTGTTTTATTTTTTTTATTTTTCAGTTCTTGTCTTAGATTTTGTAACTCTATAATTTCATATGTCATTATTGAATGTATCTTTTGGTGTTTGTTTAAGTTGTTTGTGTTTGTAGAACAATTTTTTAAAGTTTTTTCTAATCTGTCGTACATTGTTTGTACTGTTTCATCTCTAAGGTTGATTAATTTTGAGATTTCCTCTTCAAATTTTTTGAGATCTAGAGATTTTATGATACATTTTTTGTATTGTGATCTTGATTTTTTAGTATTTGCTATTGAAAGTGTCATTCTAACTAATCTGTGATCGCTAGAGTGATGGAATTTATTCAGTACTTCGATATTCTCTACATTTTTGGTTAAGTTTGTGGCTATAAAGTCGATTTCATTTTTACTTTTTCCGTTAGGTGAAAGCCATGTCCATCTTAGTTTAGCCGGTTTTGCGAATATAGTGTTAGTTATTTTTAATTTATATTGGTGGCAGAAGTTTACAAACATTTGCCCTCGTTTATTTCTTTTCCCATACCCGTTGTTACCCATTGTTAAATGTTCTCCGTGTTCAGGTTGGCCTATTTTTGCATTCATATCTCCCATAAAGATAATGTATTTTTTACATTTTTCCATAGCTAATTCTAGATCAGAGTAAAATTTTTTAATTTCCAGATCGTCAGCTGTTTCTGTAGGTGCGTAGGATTGTAGTAGTGAGTACACAGTATTATAAATTTTTACTTGTAAAGTTGCTACTCTTTCTGATATAGGAATAAAATCTATTACTTCTGTATTCATTTGTTTCTTTACTAGGAATCCAATCCCTTTTGCACCCTTTGTCTGACCATAGTAGTATAAAATATAGCTTCCTCTGTCTTCTATAGCAAATCCTTCTCTTCTTACTTCAGAGATTCCTAAAATATCCCATTTTATAAGGGAAATGGCATACTCCAGCTCTATAATTTTTGTTTCGCTCGCTAGAGATCTGACATTGTAAGTGGCTATGTAATATTTTACGTGTTTTGGCGATTTTTTGTAGTTTGGAGGGTTATGGTCTACTGCCCCCGCGGTGACCAGCCGTTTTGGGCTGAACAGCAAATTATTCATTAGTAAATATGTATATACATATACCCTCGTGATGCTTTTGTAGCGAAACCGGTTGGATATTAATTTTTAATTATCCTATTGTGAAACAGTATAAGTGTATTATTTAATAAATATTGCAATGAGATTTTTTTTCATACATTTAGGAAAGGAGAATTTCGGAAAATCATGGTTTGGTGCAACGATTACAAGTGGAAAAAATTTCTATGCGGTAAGTCTTCAATTGATTAGAATAGGTTTATTTATTACATACAAATTTGACTCACCACACACACAGCACGCACCATTAACATGTTCATTATCTAAAGGCTAAGGTTGTCACTTGCCACCAAAGAGCTATTTGCCTGTTTGCTTTCTTATGTATAAAATGTGCGACATCATCAACCTACTCAGAAATGAAATGACTACACTTCGATTACCATAACTTATACTTACAACTCATAATTAAATTATCATATTGACTTAAACTAATTTGCCGTTGAACGTTTTTATTCAACATACAAATGGCAGTATACAATTGAAAAAACAGTTTATATTATTAATTTTTAATCATAGGGTTGTAAAAAAGCTAATGGTTCTCCTTAAAAAGAAAACCATTGCCTATAGATACCGGAAATTTTAATGGTGCGCTGTTGCTATGACTCAACCACGATGAAATTATCACAGCATTCTATTACCGATTTAACAAATTCGAAATAGCGAACTAACGAAAAATAATTTTGAAATATCCTTGGACCTTATGATTGTACTGCAGAAACAGCAACCTGAAGAACAATAACTAAAGTGTAGAAAATATCAACAAACAAAGATCTACAAGCCAGTTAATCATGCAGGCCATCCCTTAATCTTCCTGCTATTTTAAGCTCAAAGGAGCAAAAACATTATACCAACGCACAGACTTCAGCTCAAAGAGTTCAGAAATCTAAAATTTGTTAAAACTGTGTTACAATATTTAAAAAGCTGTATATTTTCAAAATAATGATCGGTTTTGATCTTTCGAATGGCATTAAACGCAATTTTTGAGCTCTAAAATGCTCTAAAAGCTACAGAATCGATATGCAGGAAATGTCAAAAAAAGTATTTAAAAAAAAATTCGTCATCGATAAATCCCGAACGAATTAACTTATTTTGATTCCATTAAATATATTTGATGCAGTTTTCTAAATAGAAGTGTTGATTCGATTTTGAAATCAATCGGTATCATAGTCGGAAAGTTATTTTAAAAATATGAAGTAAGTTTGTTGTTAACATAACTTTTAATTTTTGACAAGCATTCATTTTTAACCGACTTCAAAAAAGGAGGAGGTTCTGAAATATTTTTTTATGTATGTACACCGATTACGCCGAGGTTTCTGAACCGATTTACGTGATTCTTTTTTTGTTTGATGCGGAATAGTTTCGAATTGGTCCTATAAAAATTTGATTCAGGTAGGCCTAGCAGCTTTTATTTTATGAGCATTTTTTTATTTATTTTACCTATGTCGATGTCTGAAATGAAATCTCGTAAGTAAATTTGATCCATTTCCCGGTTACTGACTGAGCTACAATTTTGTATACATATGCAAATTGGATGACAATGAAAACTTATTATGAGATAGACCTGATCTGATGATGGAATCGGAAGGTGACCACAGGAACTCGGTAATTAAATGGTTAAAAATCGTTTAATCACAAGACTCTATCGAGTTTGTGCTCATTTTATTCGTGTTGACGAGCACTTTGGTATTTGGTGGTAACTAGGATCCTCCAGGGTCCGATGATGAAGCCAGAAGTTGGCCATAGGAGCTCAGTAATTAAATGACAGAACTCTATCGAATTTGGGCTCGTTTGATCGGTATTGACGAGCACTTTGGTGCTTAGTGGTAACTAGGATCCTCCAGGGTCTGATGATGGAGCCAGAAGGTGGCCATAGGAGCTCAGTACTTAAATGACACAACTCTATCGAGTTGGGCTCGTTTGATTCGTGTTGACGAGCATTATGGTGCTTTAAAAACAGCAAAGTAAAACATCGACACGCGGGATTTGAACCTGCGACCATTTCCCTAAAGCCGGGACGCTCTTCCGCTGAGCTAGTGTCGACAGGCTCGAGGCGGCGAAATTCTTCTTTGCTATATGATCGATTACGTCGATTGTACTGATCGCTAGCTATACATACGTATAACTAGTTAAATGAGTTCATCGTTACAGATGAAATTCACATTTATAATTTTGATCAGTACTTTCGTATTTCTAATTAATCCCTTATAGCCCTTTTTTGTAATACAAATATAGTATTTATTTCAGCGGAATTCCCCCAAAGAAGAATTCCATATGATATAACACTATGAAAGTAACTAAAGTAAACAAGTCGTGCAGTATCAACATCAGTAAGCTGTCTCATTTTTTTACTGCGAATGCTGCTGAACTTAGTCTACTGGCCAATTTCTCGATATGTGGTCCCCAATGCAATTTTTTATCTACAGTAACCCCTAAAAATGTAGTAGAATCCACAAGGTCCATTATTTTACCATAAGGTATATAATAAACCATAATAAGGATAACGCGAAGGATAAAATGTTAAGAAAGATATTTATCTTGTTACGCCAAAGAAGTGTAACTTATTACAGGCATAAATAGATATTATACACTCACAAGTTTTTTATTTTTCTAAATAGAATAATTTCATTATTTTCCAGCGTATATCATATCCTATATGATATGATATACGCAAGCACTAAAATCTTCGATGAAAAATAACCAGATTTAAGATCGCGGCCCTAAGTGGCTAAAAAAAAATAAGTGCACATACAAATATGTGATCTTGTGTCATCCAATCACAGCTACCTAACGCGCAGACCCATTACGTCTTGTGAGTTACATGTGACTTGTAATTTTAAAAGTTTAAGCTATGAACTAAACTGAATTTTGTAAGAGGCTAATAAAATTTCACGAACTTTACGGAGCTATCCGGCTTCTTACATAAAAAAGTACCTAGTTTTGTTAGGTGGCCTTTTGGTCCCACATCCGGAAAAGGATCCCTGCCGAGCGGGTCTCCTTCGACTATCGGCGAAATCTGAGTTTATAGTAAACATCGATGCAATTTATGATATCAACAATTTGCCATCGGCAATTTGTATTGTACGTTTACGTTTATAAAATGACGACGCAGTTTCTATAACGATGAAACATAAAAATTGCCTGCGATATATATAACATTCTCAAGCAATTTTTTGGGCTGAGGTTGTAGGCAACGCTGAATCTTGTTATTTTTTATCGAAGCAAAAAATGAGATGTTTTGTACTAAAATAAATGGTTTTTAGGTGTGCGGCCCAAAACAAGTCCTTGAAAGGAAACCATGTAAGTATCTAAATAATTATAAACAGACCTTATACAAATTGACGACGACACTTATCTATTTATTTCATACCAATTTTCACTAGTCTATATAAATACTTCGTAATAACAAAATAATTGTTTTTACTTTTACCCATTATTTCATATCATCGTTATATAATTAAAAACTAAAAACACCCTTAGCAATACTTATTGAATAATCTTAAGTTTCATTACGTCATTTATTTATTTATTCAGCCATTTTAACGGCTTGCTGACGTTTCGTCGACAAAACTCCACATGATACCATAATATTACGTATATGTTATTATAAGACATTATAATTACAACTATTTGACGGCGGTTTGGTTAAAAATTGCTTTATGACGTCCCCACAAAGCAATTTGTATCACTGTTAGTCACATAAGACTATTATGCAAAAAAAAACAAAAACCAATCATAACGTATATTTAGTATAAAAATCAACATCTTAAAAATACTATAATATAATATTTAATTTAAAAATCAACATCTTAAACGAAACATCAGCAAGTCGAGAGACCTATACGAATAAACGACATAGAGGTAGTGATATATTTATACATCCATTATAGAGCTGTTTTACTTGGTACCGCCCATAGGAGCAAAATCATTATCACCATGCTAACAAGGTGCGTATCCATATAATATTTGGATTTGTAATACCTACTTTAACTTTATATTATTATGTGCTTAACTTTATCATGCAAGTGAAATATTTTTTAATTAAATTTAGAGTAATGAGATGATTTTGATGTATTAATTTAGTTACTGTAAAATAAATAGATTTTATCTTACAAGTTAAAAACATATAAATTTGGGGGCTGAATCACCTTCGTCCGTGGGAGAACACCCGGAATAAGGACCACCCATCAGCTGAAGTCGTGGCGCCAAGCGTCCGTTTTCCGTCACGTGTAGCTTTATGAAGACGGGTCGAATCAGTTGCGCCTATACAATCTAGACGATCTGATACACACTGACGTTGATGCATCTGGAGACTAGTCATGGAGGGTAGCGGGATCCGAGGCACGGTGCACCGCTGGCCGACCGCTAGTCAGTAGGGGGCCCAAGTAACGTGCTAGCCATATGTGAAAGGCTGCCCCGCCAACTAGCGAAAAATCACAAAATGCGCCATAGTGCCGGTTGGCGACCGGATGAGAGGGCCCTATGGACATTCTTGGGGGGGCTCGGGCATCCCCGCAGTCTCCAGACTAGTCCCCAATAGTGTAACTTCGAGGTGTGTATCTCAGGTCCGGAAGTATAGCGCCTCGATTCACTGCCGTCTTCACACCTACTTCACTCACTCTATTAAATGAAAAGGACAAGGTACAGGAATAACGTTGTACAGCGGCAGCACTCCCTCTCGATGAAAGTAGATCTCACCAACATCAGAGGTGTACATTCTAATCTCGCTGCAGTCCATTTCCACCTGGAGACTTATAAACCATGTATCTTGTTCCTGACGGAGACGCAGATAAGGTGCCCGTCTGATTTGGCGTACTTAACCTAAACCTATCCTGGCTACACCCTGGAGCATAATTTTAAAGCTCGGTCAGGTATGTGCGCGTACGTCCGTGACGACATCTGCTTTCGGCGTCTCCGGTATCTAGAAGACCCCCGCTACTCCGTACTATGGACACTGGTGGACACAGGACTAGAGAAGCTTCTCTATGCCTGTGTCTACCGAGCGCACAGCGGAGACCAGGAGACGATCGGTCTTACAGAGTACCTAAGAGAGGCGGCGGATGCTGCTCAACACAAATACCCTTCCGCTCAGCTAATGCTTCTGGGGGATTTCAATGCCCACCATCAGGAATGGCTATACCCATACCAGTGCACTGATCTCGCTGGGAGAGAAATGCGTAAACTCGCTGTAGCATTAAATCTCACCCAGCTGGTTCAAGGAGCGACGCGATTTCCTGACGTTGAGAGCCATACAGCTAATTGCTTGGATCTTCTGCTGACTACGGATCCAGACCGTTACTCGGTGGCGATTTCCTCGCCCTTTGGCAGCTCCGATCACTGTCTGGTGAAATCTGTATCCGTCTACTCACCGCCCGATCCCAGTCCCAGGGGCTCTCGGCGCGTGTGGCGATACAAGTCAGCAGACTGGGACGAGATGCGTTCCTCCTTTGCGTCTTATCCCTGGCGGCCTGTCTGCTTTTCTTCTGAAGACTCCTCGGCCTGCGCGGATGCTGTGACAGATGTGCTGCGGCAAGGAATGGAGTATTTTATTCCTTTCTCCGACGTAGCCATGTCCAGTAAAGCTCATCCCTGGTTCAGAGCCAATTGCAGACGCGCTGAGGCGCTAAAGCAAGAGGCATATCTGGCTTGGGTAGATGCTCGACACCGCAAGGCCAAGGACGTGTCGGAGAAGAAGAAAGCCTTCAACCGGGCCGCCAAGTCCTGCAAAAAGGCTCAACCTTAAGAACAAACTGGCTTCATACCCCTCAGGTAGTAAAGCCTTTTGGTCCCTGGCAAAGTCGGTTGAATCGAATTTCTGCCGCCCCTCACTCCCTCCACTGCTGAAACCGGATGGGACGCTGGCTCACACCGCCGTAGAGAAAGCGAACCTGTTCGCTACTCTATTCGCGGAAAACTCACGTCTGGATCCCGCCAACGCGAAACCACCCAGTATTCCTGGATGCGAGGTGAACATGCCGGAAATTCACATCCGTCACACTGAGGTTCTTAAAACGCTGCGGAATCTGGACGTGAACAAAGCCAGTGGCTCTGATGGGATTCCAGCCATAGTACTGAAAACCTGTGCGCCTGAACTCGCTCCTGTTTTGACACGCCTCTTTCGCCTTTCGATGGCTACTGGAAAAGTGCCTAAATCATGGAAGCTTGCCAACGTGCAGCCTGTGCCCAAAAAAGGCAGTCGTGCCGACGCCTCCAACTATAGGCCAATTTCAGTCACGTCCATACTCTGCAAGACTATGGAGCGTGTACTGAACAGCAGGCTAATGGCACACCTAGAAGCGAACGAACTACTGAGTGACCGCCAATACGGGTTTCGCCGAAATCGGTCTACTGGGGATCTTCTAGCGTATGCCACTTACATTTTGAGCTCGGCCATCGAGAAGCATGGTGAGGCACTAGCTGTCTCCCTTGATATCTCGAAGGCCTTTGACAGGGTCTGGCATGATAGTCTTATTGGTAAGCTTCCATCGTATGGTCTGCCAACTGGTCTCTGCACCTGGATCTCAGATTTTCTGAGTGGCCGGTCGATCAGAGTAGTCGTCGACGGCTGCTCATCCGACCAAATGGCTATAAATGCCGGAGTCCCTCAGGGATCAGTTCTCTCCGCAACTCTATTCCTGCTACACATTAACAATCTGCTGAAGCCCGGTATCTATGGGTACGCAGATGATAGCACTGTTGTGGAGAGTTACGTATCCAATGCGCGGGCCAGTACGGCACAGATCCGGTCTCTCAGAGAGGCAATGGTCGATCGTATGAACTTGTCCTTACAGGCAGTCTCCGATTGGGGCGATGCTAATCTGGTCAGGTTTAATGCAACTAAGACCCAGGCGTGTCTATTCTCCGCAAAACGGAGTCCGTTCCATCTGTCTCCGTCTTTCCAGGGTGTGGCCGTGCCGATAAATGACCACCTCGAGATCCTTGGTATCACGTTATCGCCTACTCTCAACTTTGGTTCGTACATCGAATCTAAAGCCCAAGTTGCCTCAAAAAAGCTTAGTATTCTGGCAAAGGTGAGACAGTATTTCAGTCCAGGACAGTTGCTCAACCTTTATAAAGCACAAGTCCGTTCGTGCATGGAATACTGCTCTCACCTCTGGGGCCACTAAATACCAGCTGGAGACACTTGAGGCCATCGAGAGGCGTGCCAAGAGGCTCATAAACGACGATGATCTGGTAGGCAAAAAACTCCAGAGCCTCGCTCATCGCCGCAGAGTGGCTAGTTTATCGGTTTTTTATCGACGTCTAACGATCGTCGCGGTGCACAAAATCTGAGCATCGTTATATGGTGGACGTTCCACGTACCCGGACAAAGCGAATCGACTCAACATTCTTCATTCGAACCGCAAAAGACTGGAGCATGCTTCTTGAGTCTGTGTTCCCGGACGAGTACAATCTGGAGATCTTCAAGAGAAGAATGAACAGGTACCTTCTAGGGAAGCGCGTTCCATCTTAGGCCTCATCTTAGCTTACCATCAGGCGAGATCGAGGTCAAGCGCTTACCTATCGATAATAATAAAAAAAATAGATCGCTTTATTTTGTTAAATTGTTAATTTTTTGTATCTGACTGTACGAAACATTTTTTTGATTGGTGGACGAAACGTCAGCAAGCTGTTTTAACTTTATAGTACAACAAAAATATACATTTTTGTACAAAAGGCGAACTTAATGCCTGTTGATATTATCCACAGTCATTCACGATACGTTATCATTTACGATATCATTTTTTGGGCCAAAGTAGAACTAAATTGTAAAGCTGGGTCTCCTGTGACACTGTTTTTTTTTTGTTTTCTAACACCCGACATCAAACTTCTAACAAAATATGGGCGTGTCCTGTTTTGTTAGCTCAAACGTGCAAACTTGTTATCCGAGGGGAACGCGGGGATATTTTCCGAATGGAAAATATCCCCGCGTGTGGGGGAGGGGTAATTTCATATAATCGTTACTTGTGAACATTGAGGTTGTGCGTTTCGTATTTACTGATGTATAATCCTATTGTAATTTCCCACCGTTTATTGTGTTTGTTAATATGAATTGGAACAAAGACAATACGTTGTTTTTCATTAATTTAATACGCGAGCGCGAGAATTGTGATCCGACAGTGAAGCATCCCAAATCAGAGGGATGATTTGGGATGCTTCACTGTCGGATCACAAGAACAAAAAAAAATGAAGCTATTGAGTAGGTGTCCAAGGTGTAGGTATGTCAGAATTGAAAACAAATGCTTAAACCATTTTCAGTATGTGATAGAAACGTTAAATGTGACTAGCAAACAGGCTGGTCTGGAAATAAACATGTCATAAACGATGATTATGACAAATAGCATAGTCAAAGAATAACCACTGAAAACGAGCCTCTAAAAATACACTGACCAATACATTTATCTCGGAAAGCGAATCAACTTTGACAAAAGAAACAACGAATAAGAAATTGAACGAAGAATACCTGGAATAAATACCTACTGGAGCAAATAGGAAATATAGCCTCTTAAACAATAAATATGTAATCTGGTTGACTCTACTAGCCATCCCGGTAAAATGAGGTATTTTAGGCTCAAATGGAGGAAAAACTATACCAAGACCATAGACTTTTTAACTAAAATACTTTAAAAATATAAAGTTTGTTAAAAATGACAGTGTTTTAATTTTTGAAGTTTTTTACAAAACTGTAATCGATTTTGACCTTTTGAATAACATTAAACGCAATTTTTGAACTCTAAACTATTGTCTCAACTATAAAATCGATTGGTTGTAAAATGACAAAGTAATATCAAAACTTAATTTAAAAAAATGTTTTATGGATAAATCCTAAATGAATCGAGTGATTTTGCTCACATTATTTGATGATACATTATTTGACACACTTTTTAAGCGTGCTTTTTAAATTTAAGAGCTGATTACATTTTGAAATCAAGTGGTATATTAATAGTGGTATAATAATTAATATAGTGGTAAAATATTATTTATAAAAAACTGTAGAAAGTTTATTTAAAACAACATCATTTTAATATTTGAAAAGCTGTTATTTTTGAACACTTGAATCGATTTTAATTTTTAGGCAACATTTGACGTAGTTTTCTAAGTGCTAAAATATTGCACAAGGCCGAAAATCGATTAGTTGAAACATGTCGAAGTGCGTAACATGTAGGTTTCATGATTTCTCGAGTTTATCAATTTCTCGGGTCTCGAGAATTCTCGAGGCTAATTTCTCGAGTACTTTTCGGGTTGTCGAGAAACTTACATTTACTTTTACGATTTTGCATATTTTTTCGGTTCCAATAATGTTATTAATCAACAAATTCAGTGGTTTTCCTCTGAAATAAAGGTATCAAAATAATTATAAAACTTTTACTATGAGTTTTTAACAAAATTAGCTCATCTTTTTCTTTAAGATAACAAGAAAAACAAACTATTCTGTCTGATTTCTAATTACAATCACACCACCATTTTTAACTGATTAAACAGAAAAAAATCAACTTAAAACTTATCAACAATATTCGTATTCGTAATCGTAGTCGTAAATCGAAAAATAGTACGAAAATCGCGATACGGGTTAATATCTTTGGTGTCTGTAGGTGATGGTTGACTCTTTCAATCAGGAGACCCATCTGCTTGTTTGCTACTTATAATAAATAAAAAAAAAACCTTTTTATTTTTATTTTTCGTCTTACTCCCAATCAAATAGCCAATTTTGATGCAATTTCCAATCGAACGCATTTTTCAAAGAAAAGAGCTCATTAATATTTTAATCTATCGTTTATAAATCTGTAAGTTATTTTAAAAAAGAACAATGTTTCTTCGACATTTTTTCGAGGTTATTACAAAGTTTCTAACGATCTCCTGAGTTGAATTAGTTTAGATTTTCACGAAGAATAAGTTTAGCATAGGCGAAACCCATTCGAATGCTGTCAACCACATTTCGGTCAACGGCATTCGATCAGGCCAAGACAAATGCATTGCAAGGCAAGGGAAATCTGTAAAGATTGTGACATAAGGCACTCGGTTTTCTCTTCTACTTCGTAAGGGATTGGGCGTGAAAATATGTTTGTATAAAAACTATTATTTTGACATTTTAGACAGAATCATTTTTATGTGTATAATTTTTTTATCCTAATCCATCGTTTATTTTTTTAGTTGCAACAACCAAAGGATATTGCCTCGTCAAATCGTTGAATTCACCGGTCGTCAAAAGCTCACAAGTGATTCCTTACGGTAAGTTGAAAGCACATAAATATATCATTGCACATAATAAGAAATAAATTGGTAAGGTGTTTGTCAGGCCACACGCAATATAGAGTTCCGAAGTTGCGTATCACTATAATGCGGACTAAGTAGAGGACCGTTATGGTTTTATACTATGAACATTTAAGCTATTCAACTTCAGACAAATATATATATATATATATATATATATATATATATATATATATATATATATATATATATATATATATATATATATATATATATATATATATATATATATATATATATATATATATATATATATATATATCCACACCACAAGCACAGTAGAATAATAAGGCAGTAGATCAACTCCATTCACGGCGCCCGAATCGCCGCACGCACACAGACGTGTCGATTACACGGCCGCTAACCTATCTTGTCCGGCCAAGATTGGTTAGCGGCCGTGTAAACGACACGTCTGTGTGCGTGCGGCGATTCGGGCGCCATGAATGGAGTTGTTCTACTGCGTTATTATTCTATTGTGCCACAGGTACACCGCCTATAAAAACTTCTCTAAGTACATTTTATAAGTTAGTCAACTGTTACTCAAAAACTTGTGCAGCCTTCTAAGCGGTGATGGTTTTCCTTTCACAGCTTAGAAGGTTGTACAAGCTTTTGAGTAACAGTCATTATATTTACTACCAATTTCATGAATTCAAATTTGCAAATTTGAAAATCAAAAGTGCACTCCTCAAAAAATTTGTTTTTGTATTTAGGTTTATTGTGGAATCCAATTTTTTTTTTCGAAGTAAGAAACGAATAAACCAATAGGTATATTAGTATAGTATAGTAGGGCAAAAGTATTTTCGTATTGTTCATACAAAGGAAAATTTTTTTGATCGATGACTTGTTGCCATCTTGTGGGTAGTGCCATTATCCCATTCCTGTAGAAATTTTGAGATTTTTGATTAAAATAATCTGACAGGTAGTGTTCACAGTGCTCTTTTGAGGTTAGCTTTATGCTTCCTAAAGAGTTCTGCAATGACCGAAACAGGTGAAAATCTGATGGAGCAAGGTCAGGGCTATACGGAGGATGCATCAACACATCCCAGCCAAGCTCTCTTAATTTTTGCTGCGTGGCTATAGATGAGTGTGATCTAGCGTTGTCATGGTGGAGCACCACGCCCTTCCTATGTACCAGCTCCGGCCAGTTTTTCTCAATAGCTTTTTTTAACCTCATTAGTTGCTGACAGTAAAGGTCAGAATCGATAGTTTTACCCGGTGGCAAAAGCTCATAGTGGGCGATTCCTTTCCAATCCCACCATACACATATAGCATTACTTTGTCCCGAATCAGGCCGGGATTTGCCACGGTCTGTGGGGCTTGTTCATGCTTCTACCATGATCTTTTTCGCATATTCATATCGCAAAAAATACATTGCATTAGGTTTCTCTCAGTGAGATCATGTGGTACCCAAATGTCAAGTTTTTTCTTGTACCCAGACTTTCGTAAATGACGTTAAACTGTTTTAAGATCAACATCCAGTTCTTCAGTAATGTCATAGCTACTAATATGTCGATCTTGCTCCACTTTCTCAAAGATAACACCGATTTTATCTGTGACAGCCATGGAGAGCGAACCTCATCTTTCACACTAAAATTTCCAGACTTGAAACGCTTGAACCACATTGGTGCTACTCTTATTGATTCCGCATTAGGTCCGTTAACCGCACAAATTTTATTCGGGGTGTTCATCGCATTTTTAACTTTTTTGTATTAAAACTAATTTCTTCGTCACATACGTTCATTTTGCTTGCTTGAAAAACAATTGAAAAATGGGGGAACTACTTTTTTTTATTTATTGCATCTTCAGAATGTCACATTTAAAATGGTATTAAAACCATCCAGTTACAATATGTACAGCCAAAGAGGTTTGATTACTAATAATACATTCAAAATACGAAAATACTTTTGCCCCGACCTATTATATTATTTAAGTATTTTAAGATCAAAATATTGCTTTGATCATAAAATATTTGAATAATATAATAGTATATTATTAAAGTATTTTATGATCAAAGCAATATTTTATGTACATATTTAAATGTTACAGATTATAAAGATGGTGCAACAATTTTAACACTTAGATCGTCTTCATTTGGTAAGTAACAATCTATATATTAATATTATAAATGCGAAAGTTTGGATGTTTGGATTGATGGAAGTTTGTTACTCAATCGCGCAAAAATTACTAATTGGATTTAAATGAAGTTTAACTTGAAGGTAGATGACGACCTGCAATAGCATATAGGCTACTTTTTATCACGGAAAAATTAGGTGATCCCGCGGGATGCGCCAAAAAAATTATAATGCAGCAGGCTGCACGCTGCAGCTAGTATAAAATAATTCTGCTAACCGTACCTATATGTAATTATAATTACAATAATAATAAAATAGCTTTGTTTAATTAAATTTATATATTAAATTTATTAAAAAAATAAATAAATTGTATGATGAAATTTGCTTAAATATTTACAATAGAGATTTACTGTGAAAATAATTGATTGTGAAAATATGAAAATTGAGAATTAAAATTATATTAATATTTTATATGTATGCTTATTTTGTGGACCCCTCAGGATAAAAGCCTCCTCCAAAAAACTTCACTCCTTTGTTCTGTCTTTCGCAGTGGTCATCCAGTTTCTTCCTGCGTTGGCCACAATCTCATCCTGCTACCGTGCGCACAGGCGACCTTTCTCGCTCACGCCAAGCAGTGCTTTCCATTTTGTGATGTTGATTGTCATCGTATCTCGCAACATGACCAACCCACATCCATTTTAAGCTTTGAAAGAAATGTAAAGCGTCCTTTCCCTTTTTCAATGTTTTTTAATCTATCTCTCAGTGTTATATTTATACACCTCTTTTCTATTGCCCTCTGAGTGGTCAATCACATGTCATTACGATATTTGAAAAGTAAATGTGTTTTATTTAAATGGTGGGGAAGAAATCTGCAGATAAGTAAATGTAAAAAAAGACAGTGACATGGAAACACTGAAGCGCGTCAGATTAAGGTTAACTGCGTGCTAACATTTTATAAAATCTGTAGCGTAAGTACTGGGAGGATCTTGAAAACCTCGAAAGCGTTTAAATTTTCTTTTAATTTAAAGGAAATTGTATAAGAATAATGTAAAAAAAATATAATTTTACAATTTCCACAAGCCGAAATTATTGATTTTTTTTTTGCTCTAGATGCCCGACTTAATTTTATTTTAAATAAAGGGCTTGTATTTGGTGGAGAGCCCCAAAAGTATGCGAGGTTCCCTCTATGTTAATTTGCCGCGCTCAAAATCACCTTTTGGGCTCCCCAACTATAAAGTAATATACAAAATATCTTACTACAATGTATACAGGATCACTGTTAAAACTACATATTTAAGGACACGATAATTAAGGGTCATATTTAACTGACAAAATATAAAAAACGGAATATAGTTAAACGACATAGAAAGCCTCAACTAAATTTGTGTTGTAATATTCAAAATAAATGGCTCGGAGAGAGCCGAGAGTTAGGTCATTTAGGTCACGTGCCATTGAAACAAATCGGTGTATGTAAACAATGAACTTCTATATCTATGAACGAGTGTCCGTACTTAAAACTTTTATTGGATAATTAGGTCAAAATTTATGTACCTATTTTTTACACATTTGGTATCTATTTTTTTACACATTTGGTATCCGTACCGTACATCCTCCTTCAGTAATACTGAAGGTTAATATGGAAAAGATTAAACACACTGAATCATGTGCTATATATTTTACCAGTCAACCTATATATCCATGTCAACCTATATATAAATGTATTAATACAATATTTCAGATGCAATGGGATGGAGTATGGATGTCGATGACAACGGTGAACTGTTGGTAGGAAATCCACTTAAACTGGGTAAGTATCAAATGAAAAATATTTTAATCGGTCGACTTTCCTTTTCTGTAACTTCCCGTTAAGTTAATTTAAGCTCAAAGCAGGAAAAAATATTAGTTGAAAACGACACCATTTTAGTTTTTTAAAACGCTGTAAATTCTTTGACGCGATAATCGATTTTGGTATTTGAACGGTATTCAACGCAGTATTTAAGAGCAAAAGACAATGATGACGGTCCATACAAAATTCGCCTAAAACCATCGCATTTATTTCTATCATCATCATCACATTGATAGATGCTTATTTTATTGTAATATATTATTAATTTGTTCTGAAATATAAATTGTATGACGGCCACTTTTTTAATCCTACAATTCACGAAAAACTTATAAGGATTATGATTACTTGAATTCACAATTATTACATACTATTTTAAGCCATTCACGTCGCAATATATTGGCAGCTTAGATATAATACGTTTTTGTATCTCTTATTATTCTGATTATTTGTCACTTAAAAGTTAAAAGATGAACAACCTTTGTTTACAGTAACAAAGCAAAATATTTATTGTTACTCGATCACCGATTAAATAGATAAAACTTGTTTTTTTTTCCTTTTTTAGGAAGCTACTAAGATAATCTGGTTTATACAGCCTTCTTTGTTGTAAGTTTCGAATATAGTAAAAAATACTTTTTGTTGCATTTTACACAATAATTTATTTTATATTTTGCGTCTTACCTATCCGACATTTTTCGAACTTGTTTGGTTGGTCATAAATAAAAGAAAGTATAAACTTTATCGCAAAAACGAAAAATCTTAGCTTGATTAAGAAATAAGTACGAGTTCAGAGGTCTAAATCATGACGTCCTGTTAACTAATTAAAACGGCTATCGTTTGATAGTAGTGGCAGAAATGAAATTCAGAATTTCAACATTATCAAACTGTAACGTTTAATATTGATTGAACTTTTAGATCTCTTTTTCCAAACACCCAAAGCTTGCCAAACATTCTAATGATATTTATCGCTACGTCTGGCCATGGGGAATCCTGCATTATGTTTACAGGGTTTTCACTCAAGCATACATTTAATTTGACGACGTTCTTCACTCAAGCATACCTAGATTTAGTCTCCTAGTTGTTAGTCTTTCTTGCCTTATTACCTTTGATTATATTACCTTTGATATTACTTTGGACCAATCTTGCAGAGAGACTTTAAACATTATTCGCTAGGCAACTTTATACTTGTGGTCAAGTTCTGTAATGAGAGTTTTAGTTGCAAGTCAATTTATTATCATAGATACGATGCAAAAACTTAAAATTTCATCTTAAGTCTTTGTACGGTGTAATGATTATTTACTTTTGTCTTTTGTAATTTTACGATCGGTAAGTTTACGTAAGGCAAAGGGTAAACATAGAACTATAAATACGCAAAATAACTTCAAAATGACAATTACAAAAGACAAAAGTTAAAGATCATTACAACGGATAATGTTAAATCCGTACAAAAATCATATCTGATGAATATTTTTCATAAGCATTTGGATGCATTACAATCATGGTCTTTCTAAGGTCTTGATAAGCCATCGATCCCGATTATTACTTGCCCTTTAATGCGAACTATAATCATTGAATCGGTAAATTAATAGTCACCGATGAAAAACGTGTACTTATTTTTCTTCGTATAGGTTGCAAAGTAATTGCCGTCTGTTCTTTTCTTCTATAACAAATTTAAAGACTATTTTAGTGATAGACTTTTTTAAATTTACACCTAATTAAATTTAGCATGTGCTGCAAAATCACAGGGGAATGAGTTAATATATTAATTAAGTAAGGACTTAATATATTAATTAATAGGGATCGATTTTTAGCCCTCGCCAACCTCCAAAATCAGTTTTCGTTAATGACCCGGGAAACCGATTACAATCCCAAGAGCTATCGACCACTTTGGAATTCCCTGGTTTAGACTGTAGAGTTTAGTAAACAAATATCGTCCACATAAACTAGTACCTATACTCGTAATGAAATGTTACTAAAACAGACCCAACACTACACTACAAAATAAATACTACAAAATACAATAGCCGGCTTTGTCAATTTCAAAAATATATCTTATGTCAACGTTATGCGTCCAAGCTTAATTAGACCGTAACGGAATGTGCATTAGGATTAACACGAATGAATTAACAATCAATATCTTTGCAACACACCTATTAATTTAATAATACCTACTTATCACAAAGTGTTACTTAGACCATTTTGCACTCATCGTGTGCGTCATGCGATTGGTATTTATTTGAATTAATACAGGGAGTGACGAAAGTTTGCCCTTTACACCCTGTTTGCCATACAATACGGTCATTTGTGGCTGATGGAATATTTACTGTACGATGGCCGCATTTTCAAAACTAAATATTATAATTTTAATAAATTATTGCATTATTGGCAAACATTAAATTAAAAAATTATAAATTATTTTTCACAGGCGACCTTAATAGTTCCTTCTTTAAATATAAGAATCCAGAAAAAGACAATTACAATTATATCACAACAAGTGATACGGATTGCAAGTTCAATTTTGGTGAGTAGACGATTTTTTTGTAATCTTTTTTACATGAGAGTGTAGAGTATATAAGGCAAATCAAATTACCATGAATCTTGCAATTTACTCTTTTGACTAACTATGCGTAAATGTCAAAGATGGCCCTCCACAAATGATGAGGATATTGATATTTTTAACGGATTCAGGCGTTACTTTGCGGAAATCCATAATTTAAAGAAGAAATTATGGTATACTAGCTGTGCCCGCGACTTCGTTCGCGTGGAAAAAAATCTAAAATAAAAACCCGCATAGTTCCCGTTCCCGTGGGATTTCCGGGATAAGAACTATCCTATGTCCTTTCTTGGGTCTCAAACTATATTTGTACCAAATTTTATCCAAATCGGTTCAGTGGTTTGGCCGTGAAAGCGTAACAGACAGACAGACAGACAGACAGACAGAGTTACTTTCGCATTTATAATATTAGTATGGATAATTTGCAAAATTTCCGCGATATCTTATATTGAACTGCTGCGATGCAACGGAAATGAAAGATAGTGTAAGAAATGGCGCTTTATCCAAAGCCTGAAAATTATTATTGCGTCTCCCTTCATAGAGTGAAGTACTATTGAAAGAACTGAAGCGTGCGTTGAGTATATAGTTTTCGGCGTGTTGGTCCCGGCCTCCTTTGAAGAATAGGCCAACTGCAGTTTTGCCAGGCAGGTCGTAAAAGACAACCGATTGGCTATATGAGTCACTCCCATCGTGGCTACTAGGTGGTAGAGTTCTGCATTGTCTCGCCCGGGTCTGGTACCACCGCCTTACCTATTCCTGCTGCAATAGCGTCAGTGCTTGCCGCTGTCGTGTTCCGGTTTGGAGGGTAAGGTAGCTGGTAAACTTATGCATGTGGCATTAGACCTCGCCACAAGATAGCAACGCACCATTAACATCTTTGGTGTCTATAGGCGATGGTTGACTCTTCCCATTAGGAGACCCATCTGCTTGTTTGCTATCTTATGATATAAAAAAATGTATTACTGCCTTTGCTCCTGAAAAAATTGCTTGTTTTGGGGTTAGATCAATGCGTGTAGAAAAGGTAGCGTGAATTGCACTCCAAACTCCTGAGGATACTTCAATCATGGAATCCCAATATCTCCCTACTTTAATGTTACGAATGCAGGGCGTGAATGCCACCTCATATTTTATCCGTAATCTAGGATATCATTTTTAAAAATATATAAAAAACGCGTACATATATAGAACTTACTTGTAAAGCTCGATGTTTCGGCCAAGTTACATTGACCGTGGTCACGAGCGGATTCAAGTAACAAGTAAGTTCTATATATGTACGCGTTTTTGACCCGTTTATATATTTTTAAAATTGATAGTAGAAGGCGTTAGTTTAAAAGTTCATATCTAGGATATCCCCTTATTAGAAGGATACTCCCCTTAGAAGTATTCCGCTATGGTAAGCTTACGCTTTAAAGGCAGCTTATATGGCTTGCCTTCTTAAAATAGCAGTACATGGGTAGAGGCGTTACCTACGAATCCATATCCATAGTATCCATACTTTTCATACTAATATTATAAATGCGAAAATCTGTCTGTCTGTCTGTTATGCTTTCACGGCTAAACCGCTGGACCGATTTTCATGCAATTTGGCATGGAAATAGTTGAATATATAGGGTTAAACATAGGCTATTTTTTTTAAAAAAGAAACCCCTAAGGGGCTGAAATAGGGGATGAAGTTTGTATGAAAAATTATATCGACATGTTAATCTACTTGTGGGCGAAGCTGCGGTCGGTTTGTTAAATATTCACACTACGTTATGAATCGGGTAAACAGATCTCAGATTAATTGCGGAGAAGATGAAAATTTACATTAACCTTAAGAACAACATTTTAATGAAATTGAGAAAAGTCCCTATTTATCCCATGTATGTAAAAAGTTTTTTTATGTCGTAAGATAGCAAACAAGCCCATTTTAACCCATGTTGGTCCGGGTCTCCTTTTCAGAATAGACCAACTGCCATTCTGCCAGGCACGTCTTAAAAGGCGATCGTTGGCCATAATTGTCACAACCATCGTGACTACTAGGAAGTAAAGATCCGCAACGTCTCGCGCGCGTATGTGGTATCACCGCCTTACTTATTCCTGCCGCAATAGGGTCAATGCTTGTCATTATGTCATCCGGTTTTGAGGGTAAGGTAGACTTATGCATATAGCATTACCATCCCGCCACACGGATAGCAACGCACCATTAATATCTTTGGCGTCTATTGGAGATGGATTCTCTTTCCATCAGGAGATCTGCTTGTTCGCTGTCTAATGATATTAAAAAAAGAAGATGGCTCCCCTGATGGAAAGAGACAACCCTCGCCTGCAAACACCACAGATGGTAATAGTACGTTGCTATCCGTTCGGCGGGATTTTTATGCCCCATATACACTTACTTACTAACTTACTACATAAGGTTTCCAGCTACATTGACCTCAAAAACGGAACACGACAATGTTTGGTTTTGAAGTACCAAAACCTGAATCAGACGTTTGCGGAACTCATCTAATGGTCACGATGGTAGTGACACGTAGAGCCAATCTTTTGCCTTTTACAAACTGCCTGGCAAATTTACAAATGGTCTATTCTTCAAAGGGGATCAAGATCAGAGAAATTATGCCAGCTCCAAATTCGCGAAAATGATTTTTGGATTTTTAGCGAATTCATGATGTTTGTTTCATGATGTTTCATAATGAAAAACGCGTAGAAAAAATTGTGTTATAGATTGCCCTAAGCGCCCGCATAGAAGTTCACCAATATCACAAATAGCAAATAATCAGTAAGGAACTATGAAAAGTAATCTTTATTAAATTATATATATATATATATATATATATATATATATATATATATATATATATATATATATATATATACGTCATCAACACGTACACAAATAAATAAATAAAATTGAAGTGTGTAATATTTAAATAACCGGTTTTTAATAAATGCATATATATAGATATATGCATTTATTAAAAATAACATTTTTTTTTTACAATTTTTGTCTGTCTGTCTGTTTGTTCCGGCTAATCTCTGGAACGGTTGGACTGATTTTGACGGGACTTTCACTGATAGATAGCTGATGCAATAAGGAGTAACTAAGACTACTTTTTTTAGAATTTTACTTACGCAGACGAAGTCGCGGGGCACAGTTATTTATCTATATTCTATATCAATTAATTATAATATTATAAATGCGAAAGTTTGGATGTTTGGATGGATGTATGTTACTCAATTACGCGAAAACAACTGAACGGATTTGGGTGCAATTTGGAACACAGAAAGATGATGACCTGGAATAGCACGTATGCTACCCTGCTTTTTATCCCGGAAAAATAAGTTGTTCCTGCGGGAAACAACAAAAACTTTTTTAATGCAGCGGGCTGCAAACTGCAGCTAGTGGAACAATAAATATTATCACGGTGATTTATAAAAAGTCAAAATCCCATGATTATGATTCGATTCATCAAGGAACAATGTAAGAAATGGAATTCATGTTTACAGGTTACAGTATGGCCAGTGGGAATTTTTTATCGAAGGATAAAATCTATCATGCTATCAGTTCAACATTTGGAGAGTACGGTGAAGGCAAGGTAAAAACAATATTTTTCTTAATTTTACTTCATAATTTATATACCATCTTCTGAGGTGCACGCGATCTTTTTTGCATTAATATATAATCGAGCTTCCCAGCAAAGAGCACATAATTAACAAACGAAATCTGTATACCACTAACTTTATGACTACAAAGTAGCAGAATTCTGCAATCTCTTCCAGGATGGAACAAAAAACATTTTTGTTTAATATTTCCTGGATTCCAATAAAAATGTCATCAGTCTGGTTCCCCTACAATCGCAAGTGCCTACTTAGGCAGAGTGAATTGGACACCTAGAGCCGTTCTGGATCACCACGATTCACCTTTTTATCGATTGGTGAGATTGGTGGCCCCATCGCCGCATTATACTCACCTGATATAACATCGTCATACTTTAAAGAATCTTTAAGAATTATCGCTTTTTTTTGCAAAAACTAATATCGAAAGTCTAGCAAAAAAATCTAATTATCTCAATTGCAATACAAATTACTCGTATTGAATATGTTGGTTCTTATCCTTGGAAGCAGGTCTACTTTGCTTCTAAAGATCCGTCGTACTGCGCTGATGCTGTTTTAAGTGTGATATATCAAGCTATGGAGTATTTTATTCCGTTTGCGGACATATCCCTTGAAATCAAAGCTCACCCGTGGTTCAATGCTGACTGCCTCTTAGCTGAAAAGCGTAGCGGAATGCATATTTGGATTGGGCTGATGCTCGGAAAAGCAAAACTGTGGATCTTCAATCTAAGAAGCAAACATATAACGCAGTCGCTAAAGCCCGTAAGCAAGCGATCTCCAAGCGATTGGTTTAACCACATTGGTCGTATAGGGAACGGGACGAGGACGCTTCCTGTCCCTCAGGAAGTAAGGCTTTTTGGTCACTCGCCAAGTTAGCTGAAAAGAACTTCTGCCGCTCTTCGCTGCGACCCCTACCTAAACCTGAGGGCTCTCTGGCCCACAGCGGCAAAGAGAAAGCAAATTTATTTGCCAACCTTTTTACCGAATATTCGCATCTAAACAGAAAAGGTAAATATCTACCTTCGTTACCTCCGCTCGGCCCTAAAATCAGCGCCTTTAAAATCCACCAAAAAGAAGTCCTAAAATTTTTGAATTTAGACGTTACCAAGGCCAGTGATCCTGATAGCATTCCTGCAGTAGTGCTGAAGCGTTGCGCACCCGAGTTGTCTCCTATTTTGACACACCTCTATTGACTCTCTTTGGAAACTAGCAAGATCCCGAGATCCTGGAAGCTTGCTAACATTCAATCTATACCCAAAAATGGAAGCCGTGCACACCCAGCTAATTATAGACCTGTCGCACTCACCTCCATAATTTCCAAGATAATGGAACGTATCTCAAATAACCGTTTTCTGGCACATTTTGAAGCCAACGAGCTCCTCAGTGACAACCAGTATGGTTTTCCCATTTATGGAGCGTCCCCTACGCTCGACTGGTGACATGTTAATTTACGCTGCTCACCTATGGAACGAAGCCTTGGAGCCAATGGCAGTAATGGAAGACATAACTGAGGGAGAGATATAAGATATAGGTAGGACAGTCTGTCATAACATTTATCTAATATAGACTTGGTGAAAACTGGAGTTAAAAAAAGTCTTGTAGGATCTTGAATGAGTGAGGTCTTTAATGAGTGAGGAGATTAAATAGAGCCTGAGAACTAGAATTTCTAGATCAAAAATACAAGTGGCAGAGTGTCAACATCATAACTACCACCAGCGTGATTTTGGGTGCAACAGTAGCACCGAAGCATCGATCTACACTGAGTCTTGATAAGCACAAATTGGCAACGGTTGTGGCATTGGATTGTTAGTAGCAAATATGTCTTTACTGGAAAGGAAGTATAATGGCAGTATACAGCGCGTAAGGGACTGTGTACCGAAAAATTAAGAAAACATGCCATTTTTACGTACTAATTATGATAGCAATTTCTTTTTTTATGCAAATGCAAAATCTGTCCGTCTGTCCGTCTGACTCAGACGTCTGACTCAGACAGACAGACGGACAGACGGATAGACGGACAGACGGACAGACGGACAGACGGACAGACGGACAGACGGACAGAAGGACAGAAGGACAGACGGACAGACGGACAGACGGACAGACGGACAGACGGACAGACGGACAGACGGACAGACGGACAGACGGACAGAAGGACAGAAGGACAGACGGACAGACGGACAGACGGACAGACGGACAGACGGACTAACGGACAGACGGACAGACAGACAGACGGACCGACGGACAGACGGACAGACGGACTGACGGACAGACGGACAGACGGACTGACGGACAGACGGACAGACAGACAGTCGGACAGACGGACAGACGGACAGACGTGCAGACGGACAGACATGAAATTTACCATGTATTAAGCCTGTTTCAAAGAAGATTTTTAGATAAAAATTATCATCATTTTGATGATTAAACATTTTATTTTTCTAAGCTTTTCTCGCGAGGCGACCTATTGGCTATACGAGTCACTAACATCGTGGCTACTAGGTGGTAGAGTTCTGCATTGTCTCGCCCGGGCCTGGTATCACCGCCTTACCTATTCCCGCCGCAAAAGCATCAGTGCTTGTCACTGTCGTGTTCCGGTTTGGAGGGTAAGGTAGCCGGTAAACTCATGCATGTGGCATTAGTTCTCGCCACTAGATAGCAACGCACCATTAACACCTTTGGTGTCTATAGGCGATGGTTGACTCTTTCCATCAGGAGACCCATCTGCTTGTTTGCTATCTTATGACATAAAAAAGAGCTTTTATTTTTTCAAACAAAATAAAAGCTCGCGGCCGAAGCTACACGGTTCACCTTGCTATTCAACAATTTTTCTATAAATATGTACTAGAGTTTAATTTTTGTTTAGGTAATGATATTTGATGAAACTAATCAAAAATTGAAGATACTTTCCGGGGACATAGGCTCTATGTACGGAGCATCTTTGTGTCCTGTTCAGTTGGGTGAAGAAAAGAAGTCATTACTGATTGGCGCACCGACTTATTCAGATGACAATAACGGAAACGGAGCATATGATAGAGGCCGCGTATATTTGTACACAAGTGGAGGAAATTCTGAGGCAAGTATTTGCTATATTTCTACTATTTCCACTTTCTATTCACCTTTATTGTTCAAGGTACCTCATGCTTCACGCTTATGTTATTAAAAAACGGTATATTAATTTAATAAATTGGCATTATAATTATTTTACCTAATGTCATATATGATAATGTAATAAATAATATCGCTGGACCATATATGGAATCTGTGTTCAAATGTCAAAAGCTGACAACACTATATTACTTTATTTTCTTGGTTGGCTACAATAACATCAGTAATTTTAATCATATTTAATGCTTCTGTGGTGGTGCTTTATCTCCTCTGTGGTCTAGTAGTCCAGCGTTGGCGTTGACCACATGAGGTCCCGGGTTCGATTCCCGGGTCAGGCACACAAAAAAGTGTTTTTTCAGTTTTCTGAGAAACACAAAGTTGCCCGGGATTGGAAAGTGCCCGGTTGGCGATAGGCTTGCCACCTATCACATTTGTAGGACCAAGTATCTTCGGCTAGTCGTGGGTGCACTTGTTGTACCTCTGCCTACTCCTTCGGGGATATGTGCGTGAAGATACTTTTTTAAGGCTTATGGTTCACGTATAGACCTATGATAATTAATAAAGTCAATTGGGTGTCATGATAACAATGAATTTTGTTAAAATAAAAATAATTTGCCATGAATTGCTTTATCGACAAGCTCGGAGGCCTACTTTGAAACAAACCACTAACGCTTTTAACAATTCTTTAGTAAGTTTTAGTCAACGCACATAACAAATTTATTATAGATATATGATCCCCGTGATTTTTCGGGCTCCTTTGAAGAATAGACCAACAGCCGTTCTGCCAGACAGTTCGTAAAAGACGACCGATTGGCTATGCAAGTCACTACCATCGTGGCTACTAGGTGGAAGAGTTCTGCATTGCCTCGCCCGGGTCTGGTACCACCGCCTTACTTATTTCTGCAGTAATAGCGTCAGTGCTGGGCACTGTCGTGTTCCGGTTTGAAGAGTAAGGTGGCCAGGAAACTTATGCATGTGGCATTAGACCTCGCCGCAAAATAGCAACACACTATTAACATATTTGGTGTCAATAGGTGATGGTTGATTTTTTCCAACAGGAGAGCCATCTGCTTGTTTGTTATCTTATGATATAAAAAATATATTGATGTTCATTTGTCTATATGCTTTTTCGTAAGACAATGCGCGACGCGCTTTGTCTTACTTGCACTTGTTGTCCGTCACCTCCGGTAAAAAAATCACTTTTTTCACATTGATCCGGGGCCATTTCGAAGAATAGATCAACTGCCTTGCCTTAAGGCATCTCATAAGAGGCAAGAAAATGCTAATACGTGTCATTAACATAGAGATTTGCAATGTCTCACCCAGATTTTAGTACTACCGCCTTATTCCTGCCGCAATAGCGTTGGTGCTTACCGCTGTCATATTCTGGTTTGAAGGATAAGGTATCCTGTAAACGTATGCATTTAGCATTTATCGTTGCCACACGAATGCACCATTAACATCTATGGTGTCTCTAGGCGATGGAAGGGACTGTAGCCGACTTTAATTTTTATATTAAGTATAATTATTGATATAAAAATCCAAGATATAGATCTTGGATTTTCATCTGGATATTGGAGATACTGATATCTCAAAAACGTTCTCTTGAAATGAATTGTGCGCTCATTTTAAATAGCATCGCGTCGGTCGCAATACTGTCCATTTCATTACTTTTTGTATTCATATTTATGAAAAATTTTAAAATAAAGAATAAACTAGGATAGTTTAATTTCCTGAGAATACAAAAGTGTCATTAAGTTAATAGAAGAATCAGCGCTCCAAATAAACAAATATAGCAAATTCTCAGACTTTTGAACATTGATCATTAATTTCTCTGGTCATAAACTGCGTCCGCGACTTCATCCGCGTGGAAAAATTCTAAAATAAAGTTAGCCTAAGTTACTCCTTATTATAGTGGTTTAAAATATAGACAATCCAGAGGTTTTACCCGCGTAGTTCCCGTTAGCGTGGGATTTCTGGAATAAAAACTATTCTGTGTCATTTCACAGGTCTCAAACTATCTTTGTACCAAATTTCATTTAAATCAGTTTAGTGGTTTAGGCGTGAAGGAGAGACATATATACAGACAGGCAGACAGAGTTACTTTCACATTTACAATATTTATAGTATGGATAGATGGTTGCTAAACACACGTGTTAACATAATGGGGCTAGTGAAGCTATTTGATTGGAGGTTCCTCACAGCAAGAGAAACTTATAATATTTAAAAAGTAGACTAGGAAGTTAAACTCAAGCATATCTAGCTGTTCAAAGAGACTGTAGGAATTTATAAAACTTAATGAAAATATTAGTTATATTATTAGTCGAAATCATTATAAAAATAAACGAAGCATCATCACAGTAGATAGTTTCAGATCGAAGTAATATTTGGAAAAGATTTAGACAGTACTTCTCTAAATAATAAGATAGAACTAGGAAATACGAGTATTATTCGCGAACTGTTCGCGGATAATAGCAAATTTAATTTATTTCACCTTTTTAATAAAGGTTTTCCGCAAAGTAACGCCTGAATCAATAAAATACGAGTATGTTTATAGTATAGTTAATAGTCGACTGCGGTCCAGTTTGTCTAAGCTATTTGATACAACATTTCTAAATAATATTTCGCAGGTGAAATCATGTCATTGTAATTTTCTTACATTCATCCCGCTTGAAACTTTTGGCGTTATGACGTCTTTTATTTTAACGTCGAGTCGAATTGTATCGTATGTATTGCGATAATATCTTCGGTAGATAGATAACGAATTATCACACGACAAAATTAATATGTGTGATTACAAAATGTGTGTTTGTGTGTGTCGAATTTCACATTCGACACTCATAAACACACATAATCATCAAATACACATCTTTCCTATAAATTTTAATTTCTTTAATTAATTCTATTATTTATCTATTTAAATATTAGATACAATGCTAGAATAATCGATAAGCTTAGCACTTACATCTTAGATGTAATACTGTTAGCTGATAAGTGGATGTGATCCATAAACCACCTTTGTCTCTATTAATTATTAACTATTAACGATCTTTGAGAGGTGTTCAGTGTACATGCTCTTTTGCTATCCATGCTATACATTTCTTTCTTAACAGCGTACAAATTGTTAGTTTGTTTGTTACAAGTAAAAGTCTTTTCCTATTGGACTGTATAAATAATGGCCTCCCCAAATTTAAGAATTATTACTATTTCACAGCACGAGCCGATAATCACAGGATCCCTAAATGGAGGATATTTTGGGTTTTCCATAACCAACGTTGGAGATTTAGATGGAGATAACATGGATGGTAAGTGAACTTTTTACTCGTCAGCGTATTCCATCCGGTCCTTATACAATAAGAGACACATTTTTTAATTATTGCAATTAAAGTTTAAATAAATAAATAATAAATAAATAAATAAATAATTTAGCAATTAAAGTTTGACTTAATTTTATTAAATTAAAGTTTGAATTAATTTTAGCAATTAAAGTTTGACTTAACTATCTCGATATTTAGATCATGGTTAGCTTCTTCAGCTGTATGTAGATCATGAGGTCAAAATTTCAAATCCCAAATGAGGTAAAAATATCCTTACTATCTAGATTAAGTTGAAAGCAGCTCAAAGTTTGCTAACGTCTCTTGAATGTCCTCATATTTAGAAGACGTCATTAACCTGTTGATCCCAATTGTTGCCAAATTCGCCAATGAGGATCACCACCCATCACTTTTGCTGAAATAAAATGCCTTTTTATTTTTGTGTTATAGCACTCGACCCGTGCTTGGGAAAACTGAGAAAACTTTAAAAACAACAAAGAAAAATATCGACACGCAGGGATTGAACCTGCGACCGTCTCCCTAAAGCCGGGACGCTCTTCCACTGAGCTAGTGTCGACAGGTTTGACGTGGCGAAATTCTTCTTTGTTATATGATCGATTACGTCGATTGTACTGATCGCTAGGTATATATATATATATATATATATATATATGACTAATTAAATGAGTTCATCGTTACAAATGAAATTCACATTTATAATTTTGATCAGTACTTTCGTATTTCTTATTATTTTTGTGTTATAGCACTCACCCCGTGTTTTAAAATATCTTAGAACCCGGTTACTAAAATATCTCAATTTTAGTTTTTTTTTTTTATTTACTTAAAATGTCAGGTTAGCAATAGAAACTTCTAAAAGTCATAAAAAATCGATGAAATTGCAACGTCATCCAGTAGACTTAAAATACATAAAGCGACCCAATCAATTGTATATGACTCGTGTGGTAGTTGTTACATCAAACACAAACGATACACAAACGTAAACGAAACGCAATAAAATTAATGCGTGTGGAGATTATCTAAAGACGATGGTTGACTCTTTCCATCAGAAGAGCCATCTTCTTTTAAGTAATTCTAATATAAAAAAAATCAAAGCGATATAAAAACGGTTGATCATGTTTATTTATAATTGTAGCCCACGGAACACAGAGGTAATTTCTTTCAAGATTATGACCCACTGGTTTGATTAGACATGCGTAAATCTTTATTGGTTCAATCATAGCTTCATTGACTTGCTCTGTACTGTGCCTTGGCTATAACATAGTGACGTGGGAAAGCAGAAAGAACCTTTGCAATTCCAATGTATAATTCCGCCATTAACAGCCGCCATGTAAGCAGTTACTTTGTGCCCTTTGTGTGAGAGCGCTTTTTCATATCAAAAGATAACAAACAGGCAGATGACTCTCCTGATGTAATTAGATGAGGGTATAATATACCGACGATATATGTGCGATGCCATTTATTTGGTTAGGTTGAAATACCGTATGCAAACTTTATTGATTATTTTGCTATCCAAATACAATACAATATCAATCGCTGACGCAGTTGTAGTATAAAATAGACACATCGACAATGGCGCCATAATCCGCAATTACTTTCTTTGTAAATGCACTGCCAACACTTATCTTTTTTTTAAATATATCATAAGATAGCTAACAAGCAGATGGGTCTCCCGATGGAAAGAGTCAACCATCGCCTTCGCCATCAACCATTCCATCGCCGATGGAAAGAGACACCAAAGCTGTTAATGGAGTGTTGCTATCTTGTGGTGAGGTCTAATGCTACATGCGTAAGTTTAGCGGTGAATAATGTCATTAATTACTTAAAACGAGAGAGCCGAACTTCTGACATTCAAGAGAATAAGTTGGTACAATCTGATGGCCAACTCTACTAACTTCTACAACTTCATTAACGAATAGGGTGACAATAGTTGAGCGAGATAATTGATACAAGAAGTCTCCATGTTTCATCCATCCTAGGGTTATCTGAGATTGGAACGCTCACCATCCATTGCACTCAGGTTTCCGAGAGTCAGTGATGTGCCGTAATGTTCCAGTACATCGCTCAGTTTCAAGTTTCAACTCACGATTCGACGCTGTGTTTTGAAGAGTCTGTAAGAGGAGACAACTGTCAGGAGGGCTGTGGTAGAATGGTAACGCCGATCCACGAGCTCTCTTACCAAGACAGACCAGAGAACACCATGGGGTTTTAGTTGATAGGCCCCGCCTTTTGAAAGCAGTCCAACATAACCCTCTCGTCATACCTCCGAGAGGTTACCCATATTATAGGTTTTCCCCATGAAAAAAAAAGATGATTGATACAAATAAATCTACTGGTTATACTAAGTATTTGTTATTTCTGTTTATTTTATGTTATATTAACGCTTTAAATATTTCGTCTCTTATATTAAATACTAGCTGTACCCTGCGCGTTGCTACATCACCAACTAAAATATCTGTCGAAAGTCGGTAGTATCAACTCAGAAATCTTTGTGGGCTCATGCACAACAACTATTCTAAAGATCATTACAAGATTAAATGCATAGTTTACATACAGACATACAGACAAATATTATTTTTTATATAAAAATCTATATGGTAAAATAATAAATACGTATATGCATTAAATAGATTACGAAAAAAAGCAGGAAAACATGCAGCGCTAATGGCGTATCATGGTTATGTTGGATCTATTATAGGGTCTGGTGTCTTACTTTGCGGTAATTCAACGTATGTTAATAGGGTTTTTTAGCGCAAAAAATGTATACGTCAGATTTGTGGAGTTAGCTCCTTGACTTCTTGTAGACCATTATTTAGAAGACTAAAAATAATAACATTAACGTCACGGTATATTTATGAAGCTAGCTATTTTGTTACAAAATATCCAGAATTATATGAACAAGATAATAAAATTGACAAATATAAATCGCGAGAGACCCAAACAAGATTAAATTTCCTAGATATCATACTTAATTATTCCAAAAAAAAAATTATACAGACTGATTAGTGAGCTATCTTCGATACTTTAGAGTGCTAAGTGTACGTTTTTCTTTTAGCATTCGATCGTGAGCGCGTTCGGAGTTTACTAGG
Source organism: Apodemia mormo (assembly GCA_036924255.1). Classification (NCBI taxonomy): domain Eukaryota; kingdom Metazoa; phylum Arthropoda; class Insecta; order Lepidoptera; family Riodinidae; genus Apodemia; species Apodemia mormo. The sequence continues at coordinate 39,420,017 of JAUPFN010000005.1, read as the reverse complement.
AATTTGTATGTGATTTGTACAGCGCCACCTAGTGGTAAACGTGAGAACCCAGTTTACCACTAGGTGGCGCTGTACAAATCACATACAAATTTCTAGTAAACTCGAAACGCGCTCACGATCGAATGCAAAAAGAAAAACTCACACTTAGCACTATGGAGAGTACTCTGTAGGTACTCGGTTCTCGTTGAAATGAAATAATAAAATTAGGGGCTTATTTTTGACCAATATTTCTTAAAAAATAAGTGTCATGTGGATATTATACTCTCTATGCACCTTTTTTTGTACCTACCTATGTATTCTGTGTTTATAGCGCCCTGCGCGACACGTGCTTCCGCGCGGTGTCCAAGTATAGCGCAGGTAAATATAGGATTCTCGGTGTACTGTTTACTAAGAAGTATTTTAATATTTATTTTTAATGCTATTTTTTCTCATCACATATGATCGCCAACTATCACGTCCTTAAATATTGAAGGTAACTCACCAGTCAGTCTGTATAATGATTAATGACAATAAAAATTTATAATGCTCTTCCCAAAAGCATATTGGCTTGCTGAAAAGCAAATTGGCTTGTTGAAAATAATTGTTTTTATACATTGGAAAAATATTTTTCTTATAAACATATTAAATAATTTGTTTCAAACATTAATTTTAATACAATATAAAAGAGAGATTTAATTTTTTTAAATTATGCAATGTGTAATGTGATGTTTATCATAATAATGTAATAATTCATGCATAATGCAATTTGTTAAAAATAAATAATTAACTATGAAATATGTAAATAAATTTCAGAGAATAATAATAATAGTAATTATTAGTTCATGGTAGTTATTAGTAATAATTTGATATATTAATTAATTAAAATTAGTGTTAAATTTTCTGAAAGTTTATTTAATGTAAAGTAGAAATTATTATAGTTATCTAACTAAAAACGTCTTGCATGCTATTGAGAAATGGCAGAACATTGTACTACAAATAAATATTAACATCTTTATATCATGTTTCAAGCAATGTACGAATAAATCTATATAAATATTATAAATACGAAAGTTTGGATGTTTGGATGGATGTTTGTTACTCAATCACGCAAAAACTACTGAACGGATTTGAGTGAAATTTGGCACACAGGTAGATGATGACCCGGAATAGCATATAGGCTACTTTTTATCCCGGAAAAATTAGGTGATCCCGCGGGATTCGCCAAAAACTTTTATAATGCAGCGGGCTGCACGCAGCAGCTAATAAATAAATAAATGGAAGAAGCAACTTGTGTAACTTTGATTACGTTTCAGAGGTCGCCATTGGTGCTCCATATGAGAATGACATACGTGGTGCGGTATACATTTACTCCATAGCCGGACGAAGCTTCGGCAAACTTTTGCAGAAAATTGAGGGTCCAGAACATATCCTATCTTTTGGTTACTCCCTTGCAACAATGAGCAGTAATGATAAAGACTGCAGAGGTATTTATATCACATTTTTAAAACATTGTGATTAGTAGTTAATAGGCTCTTAATCTGTCCATTTGCTGTCCTTTATACCCAAATTACCAGTTGATTTCCTCGAGATACCTAAAGTGGTTGCAGAAATCAGAGTGCTAATTGTTAGTTTTTCTTTTCGCATTCGATCGTGAGCGCGTTTGGAGTTTACTAGGAATTTGTATGTGATTTGTACAGCGCCACCTAGTGGTAAACGTGAGAAACCAGTTTACTACTAGGTGGCGCTGTACAAATCACATACAAATTCCTAGTAAACTCGAAACGCGCTCACGATCGAATGCGAAAAGAAAAACTCACACTTAGCACTCAGAAATACTTTATTCAATTAAACATTTTACAAGTTACTCTGACGAGTCAACAATTTTATAGCTAGTAGCGGATCGGACACGCGGTCACACTGAGAAGATCCGGCGGAAGAAACTTAGCGGACTTGTCTTTTATCTATACATATAATAAAATCGTAGGAAAGTCAAAACTGTACATTGATATTTTTTTTAAAAAATACTTGGGGCGTGTAGATCACGCCCCAAGTATTCTTTAAAAAAATATTCAATGTACAGTTTTGACTTTCCCACGATTTTATTATATGTATAGATACTAGCGATCCTCTGTGGACGAATTTTGACCATAGACTAGAAAATAAAATCTCTTTTAAGTTTGACAACTGACTAAACGTAAAGAAAGTTGCATACATGTGTGTATATATAATGTATGTCACATGAATGTAGTGTGTGTAATGTTTATTTTTATTAATTTAATATATTTCTAATGCATTTTCTTTAAAAATGTTAGATTTCTGCACTCCTCCGCAATTTCGCAAATTTCATACTCGACCGTTTGCGCAATTGTCTTAAAAAGGGATTCAAAGTTTTTCCTTCACGTGTTAAGATATAAATAAAATATTGTTTAATTTGTAAATATGAATATTATTTGACTCATGTCTTATTTTATATTATTAGTTAGAAAACAAGTAGATGTCTCTCGTGATGGAAAAATAATCTATTGAATTTAAAAAAATAATATAAATGAATTTGAAAAAATAAAAATTATATATATAAAAATTGTATATGAATTTAAAAAAAAAAAAATAGATATTCGTGCTTTGCGATCGGTGTGGCGGGATGCCAATGTGGCGTACATAAGGCTATCGGCATCCATTGTCCTCAAAAATTCCATTCCAAACCAAAATAAATGACAAACATTGACACTATGGAGGCAGGCACAGGTAAAACGGTGGTATCATATCTAGACGAGACGAGCGGAACTCTACCACCTCATGACGCTTTCAACCGACTTTCCGAAAAAGGAGTATGTTCTCAATTTAGCTATATTTTTTATTTATTACCTTAGATCACATATATCAGCAAATTTTGAATATTCTTTTTTAAGTAGAGAGCTATTTGTTTGGCCGCTCCGTTGGTCCAGTGGTTAGCGAATTTACTACTAATCGATGGGGCTCGGGTTCGATTTCCGACAGGGACAAACATCTTTGTGATGAGCATAGATGTTTGTATTTCTGAATTTGAGTGATTATTATGTATGTAACAGAGTTTATGTATTATGTATTTCTATGTATTAGTATCTTTGACTTACACCCATATCATAGCAAATAATTTGCTTGCTTTAGGGGTTAGATCAATTCGTGTAATTTGTCCAGCAATATTTTTATTATCGTATGGTCCTACAGAAATTTGATGAAGATCAGATTCAGTGTTGCGGCGAGCTTCAGAAATTTGAAAGTCGGTCGTTGCAGTTCCAAAAAGTTAAATTATGTAAAAAATTGCTTTTTTGAAATTAGTAATTACGTGTCTAGTGTCTAGGAATGCATTAATTACATTGCTAACCTTACAATAACCCAATTATTCTAGGTTTCATCTGCGATAAAACATTCTAGTGAACTGAATTTTGGTACACGTCTTTATTAAGGTGTTTTAATGACCATTCGAAAAATCGATATTAATATCGTGCCAGCTAAAAAAGTTATTAAAGTTCAAAAGCCAGTTGATCTTAGTATCAAGATAGTCAATGCGCATGCTGGCAACAATTGACTAATTTACATACGCAAACATTAGAAACATTTACAAAATGGCAAAATATAAAATTAATAACATGAGAGCGGGCAGTTATAAAAAAGTTTTTTTTGTTACAATTTACAAGAATATATATAAGTGAAGTCAAAACTAAAACCTACACTGTTTTATGAATAAATAGTCAACACAAAATTTCCGCCAAATGTGAGTCGTTTCCAAAATACGAGAATAAAATAAGGAAATAAGAATTCAGAAGGAAAAGAAAACGTTACTTTACAATAGAATACAATAACTCTTTATTGCGCACCAAAATATATGACAACATTATGAGTTACTACATAAAAATTATACAAGATACACAAAGGCGGTCTTATCACTAATAAAGTGATCTCTTCCAAACAACCTTTATAATAAGGATAACAATATACTAGGAAAAGTGGTGTTAACCACAAGATAATATATAGTTTTTATGCTCTTAAATAAAAGACAAAAAATCTTTTCTATATTTCCACACACACAATATACGAGTCATCATTTTTTCTATATCAAAAGAAAGCAAACAAGCGAATATTTTTTTTTGTGGACATTCTACTCTTGTCTACAAATGAAACACATACCCTAATCGCCTAAGAAATTACCTTGAAAGGCATGTCCAGTATAATCCGTGGGAATACCAATCCGGAACCCTGCCGCCTAACAGATCATAATGATTCATGATGATAGTAAAACGTATACCCAGTTGTTTTCCTTTTAGGAAAACCTTGTTTCACCTTTGGGAGGGATGCGCTGTGCCGCGCTCCCGGCTGCGTGGGTACCACCATCTTGCCCATTTCTCCCGTGAAACAGCAACTTTGTTTCGGAGAGAAGGGCAAGACAGGCAGTGTAATTACTGGCACCGAGACTTAACATCTTATGTCTCAGGATAGGCAACACATGAATGGAATACCTGGGCTAGTTCCAGCCCAGGTATCCCATTTTTGTTCATTGGCGACGTCGACCACTTACCGTCAGGTGGCACGTCTGTCAGTTTGCCTATCTCAATAACATAAAAAAGAACTGCTTGATAGAATGACAGATGATCTATTCTTCAAAGGGGGCCCGTACCAACGAAATCCTACGATATAATGAAATTTATTATTACATTTTACAATTCGCAGATTTGATTGTTGGAGCTCCGTTCAGCAAGACAGTATTAGTATACAGCTGTTTAGCATCCGTCACTGTTACGCTAGATGCAGTCATTCCTAATTTACAGGTAAGATAAAATACAATAAGCCGATATAAATATAAGCTAAAGACATAAAAACCCGATAAATATATAAGCTGAAGACATAAAAACCCGATAAAAATATAAGCTGAAGACATAAAAACCCGATAAAAATATAAACGGAAAATATGAAAAGCCGATAAAATTATTACAAAAAATCCGTCTAGAACACAAATTATAAATACATATTTCGCGAATACATATTTTCGCACAGGAAGGGAGGAAAAGCAGTCCCCCTAAACATCCCGCTAATAAATTGTATTGTACGTCTATGTATTGTACTATCATGGAGAGTTGTCCGATGAACTTAAATTCGGACTAATTCTGTCATTCAATTTCATCATCGGACGTGTCAAAATTCAAAGTCCACTCGATCTCGATGTTTGTAAATTTAAAACTATGACTTAAAAGAGCTCGAGGTCTAAACATCCACAACCATCAATATAAATACTTCGATATTTGAAAATCCACAACCATGACTGTAAACATATAGATGTCTGGTAATCCAGAACCGTCACTTCAAAGACCTCCATGTCTGGATATCCACAACCGTCCCTTCAAAGACCTCAATATCTGGAAATTCACAAGTATGACTTTAAAGATCTCGATGTCTGGTAATCCACAACCGTGTGATTTCTAGCCATTTTGCCTCGCTTTCCTTTGTGGAATCAGGTACTGGCGAAGATTCTACTGAATAAATACGACTTGGGGTTCTTTAAGAAAAGTATTTACTTATTTTTAAAAGTCCGACAACGCAACTGCAAGACTTCTGATATTGCAGATGTCCATGGGAAATAATCATTTACCATCAGGTGTGCTTCCTGCTAGTTTTCTCCCCAAAAGAATGAATTAAAAATGCACTAGATTGATCCATCAGAACAAGAGTCACTTCAGACCGCTTTATTATTCGGAATTTCGGGCGATGGTTTGGAAAAGAAGTTTATTTTATTCTTTATAACTTGTCACCTCTGTAGTCTAGTGGTCCGGTGTCGATTTTGACCACATGATGTCCCGAGTTTGATTCCCGGGTCAGGCAAATCAAAAATGTCTTTTTTCAGTTTTCTGATAAAAATAGCGTTGTCCGGGATAAGCGTCCGGTTGGCGAAAAGCTTGCCACCTATCTCATCGTGAGACAGAGCATCTTCGCCTAATCGTGGGTGCACTAGTTATACACCCACCATTTCGGGGATACGAGCGTGAAGATACTTGATAACTGAAAAACAAAACGAGATAACCGATCGAGATTATATTATATGATGTCAACAGAATTATAATCGTCTCGACTCTAGACTGGTTATCTAAATTTTCACTATATTACGTACCAGCTCAACCGTACCGTTTTGCCCGCGAGTAGATTATCACGCTGTCGACATAGTTTTTATACGAATTTCATCCCCTATTTCAGCCCCTTAGGGATTAATTTTTTTTTAAATTGGCCTAAGTTTGATACCAGATCTTCAATTCAATGCCAAACTTCAAAACCGGTTCAGTGGTTTAGCCGTGAAAGCGTGACAGACAGACAGACTTTCTTATTTATTATATTAGTATGGAAGTATAGCGAGGTTTTTGAAGTGAAAACTTCTTTAGGCGCGTTGAGCGTTTTGGTAGAGGGTAAAATCCTCGGTTCGCGTCACCGACATGCTAATGATAATAGTATATCTATAACTATGTTTTGCATATAGTTTTAATTACTCTCAACTTAATAGTTCCGTTTTCACTTCTATCGGCAGTCCCACGACTGCTACTGTTTTTTTTGTTTTAATTATTTATAACGATGTGGTTTTTTTACAGAATCGTGTAGATAAGACCTATTTTGATTTCGAGTCAAAAGTGTTAGTAAAATACCCTTCGAGGCCGAAGAACATTAAAGGAGGTAACTATAGCAAATTCAAACATTTTTGGGGTGGATTACTTCGTGATCTAAATGGGTAAGGCTATTTATATTCGGCTTATGAGGTTCTGAGTTGGATCCCCGGGCCGGACAAAAGTTTTAATATTATTTTTAACTACAGTTACTAATATTATTATTATTTTTTTAACAGCCACCTGTCACATTGCGGGACTAAGTATTATTAATGTAAAAGTAATAATAATAATTAATATAAAAGTTGCCACAAAATATGAGTAGGGACTCACTGTAACCTCAGCTCCTGAAACGTCCACAGCGCTAATATAGTTTTGCTGTAAGTGTTACCATTCAATTGGTTTTAATGATAACTCACATTTATAAGGTAGTGTATGCCACCCAAGCAGTCTGCAGTTAGGTCAGTCTGTCAGTCTACACTGAAGAGACCAAGACGCACATCAAACTGCTAATTTTATACTCGGATAGATACCTACTTACAAATTCTACTACAAGTATTCAAGTGTGGATGCTAAGGTATATTTCAGTATCTATATATATATATATGTATATGTATTTCTATGTATTAATATCGTTGGCTACACCCATATCACAAGCGCTTACTTTTGGGGTTAGATCAATTTGTGTAATATATAATATAATATATAAAGTATCTTCATGCCCGTATCCCCGAAGAGGTAGGCAGAGGTACAACCAGTGCACCTACGATTAGCTGAAGATACTTAGTCCCGCAATGTGGCAGGGTGGCAAACCTATCGCCAACCGGATATTTATCCAATCCCGTGCAACGTTGTTTCTATCAGGAAACTGAAAAAATATATTTTTTTTAATTAACCAACTCAGGAATCGAACCTGGGACCTCATGTGGTCAACAACGACACCGGGCCACTAGACCACAAAGGCGACAAACATAGTTATCCAGTGAAGAAATAGTTAGGTATACACTGATTTTCATGATCAGACTAAAGCCAATGCATGACTTACCCTTTTCAGAATCCAGATCTAAGGAGTTAGCCGTGTTTTTTATACCATAAGATAGCAAACAAGTAGATGTTGCCTGGTAAAAGATAAACGCCGGTTTAACAAATGGATAAAACTCACCGATGGTCCGGACAAAAGATCAAAAGGACAAAAAAGAAGATCCCAGTGGAACAACTATCATATTAGAGGATGCCGTTTTATCATTAGGCGGCCGTCCTCTTAAAGAGTATGGATTACCTCAGCCAATAACACAAATTCAATTTGGAAATAAAGAGTACGTGAAGGAGACCAGTTACGATACAGTGGCCTTAGAAGACGCAGTAAAAATGAAGTATCGTCGAATGACGAGCAACAGGAAGTTTACAATAAAATTATCACAAGTGTAGATAAATATAAATATATATTCACGGGACAAATTACACTGAATGATCTAACCTCAAAGTAAGCAAATTATATGCTTGTGTTATGGGTGTTAGTCAACGATATTAATACATAGAAAGTAGAAAGTATCTTCACGCCCGTATCCCCGAAACGGTAGGCAGAGGTACAACAAGTGCACCCACGATTAGCCGAAGATACTTGGTCCCAGAATGTGATAGGTGGCCAACCTATCGCCAACCGGGCACTTTCCAATCCCGGGCAATGTTGTTTTTATCGAAAAACTGAAAAAACACATTTTATAATTGCCCGACCCAGGAATCGAACCCGGGACCTCATGCGGTCAACTCCGACACCGGACCACTAGACCACAGAGGCGATAATACATAGAAATACTTTAATAAACACCCAAACCCGGAAATACAAACATTTGTGCTCATCACACAAATGCTTGTCCCCGTCGGGGATCAAACCCGAGCCCCGTCTATTGTGTAGTCAGGGTCGTTCACCACTATTCTTCTTAGACGCTCCAGGTGAAACTGGTAAAACTTTCCTTATTAATTTACTTTTGGCGAAAGTAAGAAGTGCTCACGGCATTGCCCTAGCTGTGGCGTCGTCCGGCGTAGCTGCTACATTACCCGAAGGTGGTCGAACTGGTCATGCTACTTTTAAGTTACCACTCAATCACTGCCGAGACTCCCATTTGCAACATCTCCGAACAAAGTAATTTTGCTAAAGTCTTAAAGAGTACAAAAATAATCGTGTGGGACGAAATAACGATGGTGGATGGACCCACATCCACCATACTTTCACCCACGTCAGCAACAAGCACGAAAACACACAATTTACGCACTTAACACACGTTTCACTTCGAAACCGAATCATCTTCAGGAAATATGAACACTACCTTACTCAAAGCGAGTGTTTTTTACACTTAACGCGTGCATGAGTAAAATATTTGTCTAACAATTCACTAAATTCAAAACTTGTATTTCTAGAAATCCAGATTACAGTCGAGATAATACATGGAAATGCCAAGCTTGCTAATCTGACAGCAGATATTGAAAATAAAGTAACATACATTGTTTCTTTGGAAGAAAAAAAAGCAGTTTTCCCTAGAAATATCAAAGTTTTGACACCAGAAGTAAGTATGCAAATAAATGAAATCTCTTATCTATCTATATCTATATACATATAATAAAATCGTAGGAAAGTCAAAACTGTACATTGAATATTTTTTAAAAGAATACTTGGAGGTGATCTACAATCGATATCAAAGCCAAAAATATAGTTTTTAGAATTTTTGTCTATTTATCTGTTTGTCTGTATGTATATCCGGGGTAAACTCAAAAAGTACTCCATGGATTTACTTCAAATTTTGAATGAATATTATTTATTAATTATGATTGAATGATATGATTTATTACTAACAGGTCGGGTCAACATATAGGCTACATATTATCACGCTATCACGTAGCGGCCAGCTGCTGTGCGGAGTAAACGAAGTCCGCGCGGACGAAGTCGCTGGCAACAGCTACTTTAAAAAAAACTTGTGATGAGGGGTTAGCCTATTCAGCTCAGAAGTCCCCGGTTCGATCCCTGGATTAAATAAAATTATTATTGAGATATTTTCGAAAAATCCAAAATCTCAATACTCAGCAGCTTGGAGTCCGGCGGGTGGTATGTAACCGTGCCTCGGATGAGCACGTGACTTTGTAATGCTGTGAGGGTATCATTTTACATTTACCTATAATTACAATACTATTATATAATCTGTCGCTCTAAGTACATTTTTCCCGATCACTTTTAATTTGGTAGAAGGAGCAGCACAGTCTTGCGGAGAAAGAGAACTTTTTAAAATTATAAAAAATCATCGTTCTAAAATCTTTTCGACTTAATTCAATTTTCGTTGCGTACGTAGAACTTTGATGTGTGATAAACTATTGACAAATAATTTCCCTCCAATTGTTTTTTTTTATTACTAAGAAGAAAAGGTTGCAACGTTTTAAAAATATAACATTCGAAATTCAAATAGTTCCGATTATCTAGAAGTGCAAAACTTTTAGTTTGCCAAGTATTTCCAGATCGATTCCTCTCGTTTATAGTAGTATATCTAAACAACTACTACTTTAATAGAAACCAAGCATTTTAGGAAATTAAATATTTCTGAACGGATAATTTAGTTATGACGATTAATTTTATTAAGGACCTAAGATTTTTCTTTTTAATTGTGTGTGAAATAAATAAAAAAATGTGATCATGAAGGAGCATGAGTTGACAAACAGACAAAAATTCTAAAAACTATATTTTTGGCTTCAATGTCGATTGTAGATCACGCCCCAAGTATTCTTTTTAAAAAATGTTCAATGTACAGTTTCGACTTTCCTGCGATTTTATTATATCTATACATATACGACGACGAAGTCGTGGGCAACAGCTAGTGACGAATAAAACAACTAGATGTATTATGTTAATATTTCATTTTATAAATCGTCGCCGTCATCGCTATCGCTATCGCTGTCACTTTCTGTAACATCCATACTAATATTATAAATGCGAAAGTAACTCTGTCTGTCTGTCTGTCTGTCTGTTACGCTTTCACGGCCAAACCACTGAACCGATTTGGATAAAATTTGGTACAAATATAGTTTGAGACCCAAGAAAGGACATAGGATAGTTCTTATCCCGGAAATCCCACGGGAGCGGGAACTCTGCGGGTTTTTATTTTAGAATTTTTTCCACGCGAACGAAGTCGCGGGCACAGCTAGTTTATTATAAATGTGTCTGTGATGTTGTCAACTACCATATCTAGCCTACTCATTCTTTCCTCTTCTTTGTCAACATAGGATACGCATTTAGACTATTCGGTAGCCGTAATTTTTTGAATGCCTTCCTCAAATAAATTGCTCACGTCTGTCATTTTGAAGGTTTTATTATTATGAGTTACATGCCCCTTTACCTGCGCCCATATCAATTCGATAGGGTTCAGCTCGCAATGGTAAGGGGGCAGTCTTAAAACCGTGATCCCATGTTGTGGTGCCGTTTCGTCTACAGCATACTTATTAAAAGACTCGTTATGTGGAATCAGTTCGAAAAGCGTAGCTTTAACTATATCTGGTTCGTAATGAATATTTCTTTTAAAAGCCAGTCTTGAATGGCAGCTTTTTTCCAGCTTTTTTGGTGCCGTTTCCAATTTTCGGGAGTGGTAAGGTGCATTATCCATCACCACAATTAAAACTTAATTCTTAATTTTGGTAAGACTCCAGCGAACCACTCCTCAAAACAAACTGCATTCATCTCATCATGGTAATCGTCACAATTTTTCTTTGCTTCAAAAATCATGAGACCCTCTTCCAGGAAGCCTTCTTCACTACCTATATGGCTAATTATGAGACGCTTGCCTTTTCCAGATGGATTTTTTAATCCAGTGGTCAGTCCCTCCAAAAACGCTTGCCGAGATGATGTGACTTTCTTGTGCACCCAAGTTTTTGGGGAATCCCATGAGAACAGTTAATTTTTTCGGGATAAAAAGTAGCCTATATGCTATTCCAGGTCATTATCTACATGCGTGCCAAAATTATTTTTTTACCGTTACCGTTACCGTTACCGTTACCGTTTTTGCGTGATTGAGTAACAAACGTCCATCTATCCAAACACAAAATTTCGTATTTATAATGCTAACTGCGCTGTACAGCTAGCATTATAAAAGTTGTTGGTGAATCCCCCAGCAAGAACTCATTTTTGTGGGATTGAAAAGCAGCCTATGTTATATTCAGGCCATCTTTGGTTGAGTTTGGTCGAGTGGTTAGCGAACCTAATCACGAATCAATGGGGCCCGGGTTCGATGCCCGACATGGACAAATATATGTGTGATGAGCATAGATGTGTGTATTTCTGTGTTTGGGTGTTTATTATCTATGTTACAGTATTTATATATGAGTTTTATGCAATTTTTTGTATAATTGAATAAAACTCATAACAGAAGCAAATAATTTGTTTACTTTGTGGTTACATCAATTCGTGTAATTGGTCCACCGATATTATTATTATTATACATTCCCATGCAGCTGTCTTCGATATGCCATCGAGAAATCACAAACATACGTTCATACACAAATATATACACTTACTTTTCCATTTATAACTTTAGTAAAATAATTTATTTTCCACTTTTACAGACTGGAAATTACGATATTCCGATTAGATATAAAATACAGGCGAAACTACGCGATGATCCATTAGTCGGAGAGTACGCGACTTCCAAGGTTGTTTTAAGCGGAAACAGCGTGTTGGAGAAGAAGGACCAAATTTGGGCAGCGGATTGCGATAATGTCGGCGGTGGTTGTAAACCTATACTTTCTGTACAACTAAAATCCACATTACCGTAAGATATATATTATAATTATAATATTAATTAGATTTTTTCGTTATTATTACACAGGTCTACAAAAAAATGTTTTGTTTTGGTGTTGACAATTCTATGTATATAATTTGGTTTACTACGAAAACACTAAACCTACGTACAGTTTTATAACTATAGGTATTTAGCAAAATAACGCATTTTATTATACTTCATATCATCGTATCCGATTAATTCTGTTATAATTTCGATATGTTGTCATTTAGAGGTGTTGCTTAAATGATCCGAATACAATTTTTTATATTTGTAGTAAACATATAGTGACAAAAATTATAAAATATTTACTTAACAGACTTTATGAAAAAGTCAAAGGCATTTTGATTACTTTAAGATGGAGATTAAGGCCTTAACAAGCCGTATTTTTCAAAGATTATGTGCAAATTATGTAGTGAGCATTTAAGATAGTAAGCAAGACAGCGGTAAACGTAGCCATTTCAAGTTTAGTTAGTTAGTTTTGTGTGGGTATGGTTTGTATTATGGATTTGAAAAGGACCGAAAAAACACATTGATGATCGTTATTTTTTGTATTTTTCAATGATATGTTATAACTAAAAGGAAAATTTATCGTATCTTGATTTATCGTATTTTTGATGGCTCAGGAATAAGATTTCTAATGAAAGATAATGATTTCATACATTCAATTAATGGATGGCTTGGAAATCTTCTGTTGCTGTTGTAAAAAATTCTTAGGAAACCAGGGGCAGAACAAATTAGTTTTCATTTTAAACATTTTGATTAGCTTTAAAATTTTTGAGTCTAATGTGAGTGTTAAAGAAAATTATATGAATTATCATTTAAGCAAGTTTACAGAAAATCTTCGGTCGAATTAGCGAAGAACAAGGAGAATGTTTCCATCAAGATTTAAAAGTGATTGAAAATTCATACCAAAATTGATGGGATGAACATATTATGATGGCAGATTACTGGTGTAGTAGTACACAGGAATGTCTTAAGGACCTCCATCATATAGTATCTTTAAAATAAACTTTTAATATGTAGAACAATCTAATAACATATTTGGAAAATTGTTTATATTCGGTATTTTACACCTCCAATTTCCCGAAAACTACACGTAGCATTGAAAAAGTAGAATACTGTATGAATGAGAGTATTGGGTATACTTCAAATCAGTTTTAGTTTTGGCAACACTGAAATAATTTTAGACCTGTGATATCATAATTATTTATCTATATATTTATTAATACGTGAAGGAAAAACTTGGACCTATTTTTAAGACAATTGCGCTAACGGTGAAGCATGAAATTTGGTACAGTTAATGTTTACAATGCGGAGGACTGCAGAAAATTATTATTTTTTAAATAAAATACATTAAATTAGTATGAATAAAGATTACGCACATTACATTCATGTGACATACATGATACTATACACACTCCATTAATACAAACTCTGAAATGATAACGCTAACTTATAATGAGCCGTGCGTTCAAAGGTTGTGTATATATTCCCAGTGTCACGTTCAACTGGACTTACCACCCGAAACCGTTGAAACTTGTAATGTCTGTAACTTCTAAATTATAAAACTCATGACCTTGAAGTTTTTAAGGGATAATCTTTATAGTATTTACTTTTAAACAAAAAAATAATAAAGGATTTCGGACTACAGGTTAATGAATTAAAGCTTAATATACGTTTTTGTTTTCATCCCCTATCCCACGGGAACCGTACTGAATTTTGGGATAAAAAATATCCTATAACCTTCTTCGGAGTATGAACTCTAATCATGCTAAATTTCATTTGAATCCGTTCAGTAGATTCGGCGTGATGCGCGGCCTTGATACAGACAGAAAAACAGACAGACATATAGACAGACAGACAGACAAAAATTAAAAAAAATACATTTTTCGCTTCAGTATCGATTAAAGAGTATATTCCAAAAAAAAATTTTAAAATATCTTCAATGTACAGAAATCGACCTCTTACAGTTTTATTATATGTATATAGATGGCTGTCCGGTTTTGATGTTGATCATAAACACGCACACACACAAACAATATATCTAATCAAATGAAATTTATAGCAAGGATTTAAAATGTTATTAGATAACAGAACTTATTTTAAAATACTCATCGTTATTACTGTAGCAATGCCTTAGTTTCAAACACTATATGTATCGCTACTCAAATACCAGTACGAAATTGTTAACGCTTAATCTATATACATATAATAAAATCGTAGGAAAGTCAATGTATGTCCGGGGTAAACTCAAAAAGTACTGCATGGACTTACTTAAAATTTTGCATGAATATTACTAACAGGTCGGGTCAACATATAGGCTACATATTATCACGCTATCACCTACGGGGGAGGTGCTGTGCGGAGTAAACGAAGTCCGCGCGGACGAAGTTGCGGGCAACAGCTAGTAACGTTATAATATCGATATGTATGCAGGTTTCATGCTGTCTCGTGGTTGGTTCTCCGCATTTCCTGCTGTTTCGTGATTGGTTTGCCAACTAGCGCTAAAAGACAACGCCATAATACCATATACCATAAAGTTAATTTGTAGTGTATAACAGAACGTTATGAATAACGTTATTGAACAGCATCAAATTCTATATCATTTTTGGATAACACTATGCTTGAAAATAACGTTATGTCAGTCCGCGAGCAATAACGTTACCACCAAATACCGATATTTATATCCTGTGTGTAACTGTGTTTTAGTATCCATACCATGTGTTTGTGTCAGTGTATGCCAGACGTGAGCCTGGCGCTGGTTCTTAGTTAAGCCCGTAATGAGACACGGACATGAAAGCTGCGTGTATACATTTCAGAGATTCATATGTATTCGGATCTTCGGAGAGAGAGAATATCACCCTTAGCATCAACAATGAAGGAGACACGGCGTACAGCGCCTGTGTCGAGTTGCAAGTGGATAATGTCAATATTATTCCTGTGTCGTCTACCTGTAACTTTATTACTCCTCCAAAAAACTTGGTCTGCTCTCCGGCTAGCCCATTACATAAGAAAGATACGATGGTAAGGCTAAATTTTACATATTATTCATATTTATGTACCTCGCAATTCGAGTTTTCACTGAATCTCCGCGTTTTGGGGTCCTAGGAACCGTTTCCGACTATTTTCACGATGACATCAGTGTATTTGTATGTGTGTGTATATGTGTGAGTGTGTGTAAACTAATGTAATATAATGTAAACATCTTATAACTTTTGAACGGTTTGACTGATTAAAACCCATTGGCCATCAATGGCAATCAATCAATTTGATTGGATTCCACTCAACTTAGACTTCCTAAAATTTCAACCAAATCAATCCAGTAGATATTGAGAAATTTTAAAAAAAGCCTCAAAAAAATATAATTGACACAGTATTTTTTTATAAAACTACCAGATTAATATACCTATGAAAAACAAAATCTTATCAGCTCTATTTCTATAAGAACTGGGTTCATTACATAAATATATAAAAATCGATGTTTCCGTTCGGTAGTAATCGTTGACGAAAAATTTTGAAAAAACTGTTTTTTTTAAATTATGTTTCCTGTCCAGACTCCTTTGAAGAATAAACCATCTGCCGTTTTGCCAGGCACGTCGTAAGAGGTCAACGATTGGATATGTGAGTCTCTACTATCACCGAGGTGAGGCACACTCTCCAAACCGGACACGACATTTACTCTATTCCGGCAGGAATAGGCAAGGCGGTGGTACTAAATACCCGGACGAGATGTTGCGGAACGGACAAGATGTTGTCTGCCGTCGGTATTGCCACGTATTGCCAATCGGTCGCCTTTAGCAACCTGCCTGACAGAACGACATTTGGTCTACACTTCAAAGAAGCCTAGACTAACACGTGGCAAAATAATATATATTATAATTTATAATTTCATTACGTGATAGATTTATGCCACGGCTTGCCCCGGTTAGGTACCACTGTGACCATCTTACCTATACCTGCCTCATCAGTGTCATTACATGATTTCTATTCGCATATACAGATACATTTTAAAGTTTGTATTTTACATCCTAATTAACAATTTATGAATTACCCACAGACATCGTACATCCTGTTGAACATGAATTCACTAACCAGCAAAGCGGAAGGGATTAATATCAAATACGACGTATACAACCACTGTGACGATAAAACGGACAAACAATCCTACTCTAAATTTTACAATTTTGAATGGAATGTAAGAAATTTCGAAATCAAAGGGTCAGTTTTTTAGATATACTCGTATTTATAACGATAACATTTGACAACATACATCAGACGTAGTTGTAATAATGTCTATTTTATTATTTTTTAATTTTTAATTGGCCAGTAAAAAAACCTAAGCAAAAATAACTCTCTATTATTTTATTCAACGTCAGAACTAGTTCCCATGTATGTCATGTTAAAAATTAAAAAATATACAACTTCAAACTTCAATATTTCTAAACTGATTTTGTGTGGATTGGATCCTTTTCGTGTCACTACGTCTAATTGTCGACGCTAAATGCTTTTTATTTATGTACGACGGCATAATGTGTAAAAAATATGTAAGGGCTCAAACTGAATGTCAGCGATTTACGGTGCGGCGGCGAGAGCGGTGCGATCTAATGGTGCAGCTACACACGTCCGGCTACGGCGAAGGTCCGCGCTAGCCCGAACTACATTGCGATACCTTCTTACGTCATAATGGCGTCGTATTATCACCAGTCATTAAACCGCGGTCGGCAGGTTATATTTGTGCGTCCCGCGACAAAGCAAACGAATTACAAGAGGCCGTTCATTAAACTCTTTAATTTTATGTAACTACTAGCTGACCCGCGCAGCTTCGCCCGCGAGTAGATTAATATGTCGTTGACATAGCTTTTAATATAAATTTCATCCCCTATTTCAGCACTTCAGAGGTTGATTTTTGAAAAAAAATTAGCTTATTTTGACCCCGGATCTTCACCTATTTTCATGCCAAATTGCATGACTGATTTTGACGGGACTTTCACTGGTAGATAGCTGATGTGATAGGGAGTAACTTAGGCTATTTTTTTTAGATTTTTTCCACGCAGACGAAATCTTGGGCTCAGCTAGTGTAGGTATTATAAATACCTGGCAGAAAGACAGGGGCAGGTTGGTCATCATAATCGTAATGCAAGCAAACGGGTTACACGAGGAAATTTATATAGGTATATCTAAGTATTTATTTTTAGTTAACTTCATGTGTAAATTACAGTTTGCTATTATTATTATTGTTTATCATAATTATATTATCGATTGTGTTAGCCGCGCTAAATATATTACCCGCGGACTGCAGTTTGATGCCCACTACAGTGACGCGTCAAGGCCCTTCGCGAAGCAGTTCAGGATGTCACGATAGCACAACCTTCGCCGTAGCCCGATATATGTAGCTGCACCCTAAGGACTCAAACTGGATGTCGGCGATTTGCGGTGCGGTGGCGAGAGCGGCGCGATCTAAGGGTTGAAACTGGATGTCGGCGATTTGCGGTGCGGTGGCGAGAGCGGCGCGATCTAAGGGTTCAAACTGGATGTCGGCGATTTGCGGTGCGGTGGCGAGAGCGGCGCGATCTAAGGGTTGAGCCCTTAGATCGCGCCGACTTAGACTGGATGTCGGCGATTTTAAAATGCAAAGTATTTCAGCTACCTAAATAAGTGTATACCATAATAAGTACGTTTTTTTTAATTTTTTTTTTCTATTTACCAGTCGGTAGATAAAAAGCTAATGGTTTTCCTGGCTGTAAGAAATAACTGCTAATACCGGTCTTGGCTCATATCCATAGACGATATAGACGCTAGTCTTGTTTTTATTTACGTAAAAAATAAGAATTTGGAAACTCAACAAAATAATCAATACTATCTAATAGGTATCGATTATTTTATCTCGATACCCAATGGGTATAGATAATTTTCTCCCGATATCGCTTGCCCAAGTTTTCAAGCTTGCCTTAAAGACAAGTCGTGCCTACATTGCGGCAAATACTTTGCGTCGGAGAAACACACACTGAAATGCTCAATTCTGCTAAAGGTTTGAGAAATAACTTAGACACGGTAAAGCCTTTCAGCATGTTTGTTCGAGAATAACATTATTATCATGCAAAGGCAGTAACTCTGAGTTCCTTAAACAAGTTAAGTGGGTTGAAAATATTCAAACACAGATTTCATCGAATTCAACTCTTATCGATAGAAAAAGCCGATAAATAGTCATCGCATGTATGGATAAATGATTTAAAAAAATATTACTTAATATATAATTTCCATAAAATCGTAAAAACAAATTACCAAAAAATTTAATAAAATATCTAATAAAAGTCTTAAAAATAGAAAATTTTGTATAATCCAAAAATTCAAAAATTTTGGAGGTAAATGTAGCCGCTGAACTTATGCATGTGGCATTAAATCTCGCCACAAGAAAGCAACGCACCATTAACATCTTTAGTGTCTATAGGCGATGGTTGACTCTTTCCATCAGGAGATCCATCTGCTTGTTTGCTATCTTATGATATAACATAATTGGAGGAACATTAACAAAATATAAAAAAATGTTACGTGGTTTATGGACCCTTATTGCTGTTATATAAATATTGGACTTCACGAAAATCTCTCTTTTACTTACAGAAACTCATTCCCAGAGGACGTAGTGAACATAACAACCTCGGACGCAACAAAAGGAAAACAGTGGGAGCATTTGTACACAGTAAGTTTACAAAAATACTACCTGGAACTTATGTTGCTTTAGCCTTTTTTATGTCAGTCAGGAGGATCAAGTATCTTCACGCCCATATCCCCGAGGAGGTAGGCAAAGGTACAGTGCATCCGCGATTAACTGAAGATAATTCCGCAATCCTATCGCCACCCGGGAACTTATCCAATCGCGGGCAACGTTTTTTATTACAAATCTGAAAAAACATATTTTTGACCAAACCCGGGAATCGATCCCGGGACCTCATGTAGCGGACAACCTGACCAAACAGGTGACCAGAGAGGCCACGAAGGGACAACAGGAGGATCAAAATAAACATGGCCGTAGACCATAATTAATATTAAAAAATATAAATATTCACGGGACAATTTACACTTACTGAAAATTTATAATTATTGTCCTCGTCGGGAATCGAGCTCCGTCGATTGCGTAGTCAGGGTCGCTAACCACTCGACCAACGGGGCGGAGGGGTAAAAAATCATACTTTTCCATACTTTTTGTCATTGATACCAGAAGCCGGCACTTGGCACTTTAAAAGCAATTATTCGGTTTTGCAAGTCTCTCTTATTATGTATTGCCAACCGGTGACATCTCTCACGGCATCTTCAGAGCCCTTTGGCTTTCCCAGTTTTTGATGTTATTTGTCATAATCGAATGTGTATCATAATGAAAACTAACTCTGTCTATCTCTTCTTTACGCCTAAACAACTGAACCAATTTGAATGAAATTTTGTATAAAGATAGTTTAAGACCCGAGAAAGTACATAAGATAGTTTTTATCCCTGAAATACCACGGAAACATGAACTATGCGGCTAAAACCCCGGGACTGACCACGGTAATAAGGAATATATTTTAGATATTTTTCCACGCGAACTGAGTCGCGGGCACAGGTAACATGATTGATTATAAAAAAAGTAATTTAAAAAATTAGACCAACTTGAAACATTTGTTAACTATAACTATATTCCAAATTCCACTAACCGATTTCGTTGAAACATGAACTGTTTCCTAAGTTGACCTGAATTAAATCAAAAAGTGTTACCGACCGACCGTGATTTACACCGTGTTGGTCCCGGCCTCCTTTGAAGAATAGGCCATCTGCCGTTCTGCCAGGCAGGTCGTAAAAGGCGACCGATTGGCTATCGAGTCACTACCATCGTGGCTACTAGGTGGTAGAGTTCTGTATTGTCTCGCCCGGGTGTGGTACCACCGCCTTACCTATTGCTGCCGCAATAGCGTCAGTGCTTGTCGCTGTCGTGTTCCGTTTTGGAGGGTAAGGTAGCCGGTAAACTTATGCATGTGGCATTAGACCTCGCCACAAGGTAGCAACGCACCATTAACATGTTTGGTGTCTGTAGGCGATGGTTGACTCTTTCCATCAGGAGACCCATCTGCTTGTTTCCTATCTTATGATATAAAAAAAATTAGTTTTAGTTCCCGAGAAATTCGTGGGCAAACATTTATACACTTACAAAATTTAGTGCACGTGCTTGGACGCCTGAATAGATTATCATGCTCAAATATTATCCAGTTCCAACAATATTAGATACATATATGTCAAAGTGACAACCTCCGATTTTTCGTCTTTGATAATATAATATCGACGACAATATTACGGAACTATACCACCTAGTAGCCACAATAGTAGTAGCACGTATAAAATCGGCAAATCGCTCACCTTTTACGAATTGCCTGACAGAATGGCATAGAATTTTTCGTATTGGGTTGTAGTCGGGTTTTATTTTTATTATAATTACTTTTTTATTTATTTTTAGGTAACCTACACGGGATATTCGACTTGGGTTGATGTGGAGTGTCATGTTTTGATACCAAAAGCCAAATATTTAGAATCTAAAATTGTAAGTATACAATTATTACAAAGTAAACAATATACACACAATAATTTTCTGGAAGATCTTAAGCGGCCTACTGACGCTCAGTTTTAAGTGCTTAGTTTTAACTAAACAGGCTGACTATACAGTTACAACTGACGGCCCTATTATCTATACATGTTCAGTTTTTTCAGTTGTTCATTTCATTTGCTTGAAGAAACAATATTGTTTTATTTTTTATTGGATTATATTGCGCATTTTGAAAAAATAGTAAGAAAATGAAAAAAAATGTGGTTTAAACATTGGCTATTGCAAAAAAAACTTTATACACACATTCATTTACTAAAATACTAGAATTACTTCGACCTTTGGTACACATCTTCAGTTTTAACTGCACAGTTTTATCTAATGAAATTTCGATTCCATGCTCAGTTCAGCTGTACAATTCTCAGTTTTGCCTGCATACCAAATAAAACTGTGCAGTTTGAAATGTCATTAGATCACTTAATGTAACAAAAATCAATAATAGTCTCAGTTTTCTTTTCTTACTAACAATTTATAAAAATAAAAAACTTTTTAGATATCCGAATCTACCAATATTAAATACTTTGACATGCCAGAGAACATTCGCGCTGTAGTCAATATTGGTGACATTAGCATAGGCAGAGACAAAAATGTACGGATCCAATTTAAGCTGCTACCAGACAAACTTGGTAAGTATCAGTTTTGTTTTTTTATAAAAATGAGGTCCCTTTTACTATTAATTTCTTTGTCATCAATCACTGTCTGTCTGTCATACTAATGACACGGCTAATTATCTACAATATTCTCGCGTAGCATGATTCGCATTCTGACTATTGTGTAATGGTTGTTCGGTATATTCGGTAGTCGGTGTATACCGACTGTTCGTCACTGATGTATATATACAGTGACGAACAAACGGTGTTATGATGATGAGGCAGTATTTATAAATTTTTACTGAACACAAAGAATTTCATTTTTTAGACATAAAATAACACAATCACATACTAGATTTCTTTCTAGCATGTGATTGTATTATACTCAAGTGAAATTAAAATGCTATAGGCCAGCAGCCCTATTATTTCAAGAAGGGCCGAGTCACAATACTGGACAGATAACATTACCGTGCTAATAACGTGTTTTGCGCATCACTGCGCAAAAAAAATTGTGTTTTACTTTTCTACATAAACAAGCGTCTGTCTAATATGGGTTCATCTGCTTTGTTTGTAATTCGTCTGCGGTAACACGATGAAAACTAACTGACAAATATAAAAGAAGTTAGCATTATGTTCTTTAGAACATTCAAGTCGTTAACATTCTTTAGAACATTATGTTCTAAAGAACATAATGTTAACGACTTCATCAGGAGACCCATCTGCTTGTTTCTATCTTATGATATAAAAAACTTCTAATTTCCTGTATCTCTGGAATCGAATCCTGCATCAGATCTTCACCAAATTATATTTGGGACCACCTGAGAAGTGTGGCTTTTGAAAAAAAAACAGAATCTCCCAAATTAGTTCGGGTGTCCTCGAGTAATCAATGAACATACAAAATAATAGATTCCGACGAATAGTTAACCAGTACTTCCTTTTTGGAAAGTCTGTTGAAAATTTAATATCCCTTATTAAAATTGAAACACGTATATTCACGGGACAAATTACACTTACTGATCTAACCCCAAAGTAAGCAAATTATTTGCTTGTGTTATGGATGCTAGTCAACGATAGTAATACATAGAAATACATATATAAATACTGGAATATATTTAATAAACACCCAAACCCAGAAATACAAACATTTATGCTCATCACACAAATGTTTGTCTCCGTCGAATCGAACCCGAACCCCGTCGATTGCGTAGTCAAGGTCGCTAACCTCGACCAATGAGCGGTCAAAGTCAAAGATTATCATTAGATTTACCCATGTGCGTACCCAGGTTCTGGGCCAGGAGGGGCAACCGTAACATTTTAAGACTATTTCTTTATCTTATTATATTTTTATCTACAACAGTAGAAAGGTTAAGAAATCCAGGGGGGGCAGCTGCCCCTCCCTGCCCCCCTCGGTACGCCCATAGATTAATCTGTTATACCACATTAATTTTAAGATAACATCATGCAATTTCACAAACTTGCACTACCTATTTCAATCACTGGTATACATATGATAACATACAAGATCGCTCTTCTGATAAAAGAGACATGTAAAAGTAAAAAGACGTGTAAATGTAAATTTAAAAGAGCATATAAATGAAGTCGCGGGTTCTTACTAGTTTATTATAAAATACAATATTGTCATATAGCTTTATGTGGCTCCCCGCCCGAAATTGCAGCAAAGAAATTAATATATTTAAATATATTCCAGATAACATATTTGGACAACAAAATACTGTCTCAGTTGATTCAGAGATTCAGCTGATTTTAAGAACTGATACAATGAAACAACGGTAAGTTATTAATAAAATTAATGCAAAGAAATTGTCAGCCCTCTTAGGATTAACAGCGTGTGATAACTGATATGTCAAAAAGAGAGGTTTAACAAACTCACACAGAGGGACGCTGGGTTTTGAAAATTCCAGTGGGTGCTCCAGCTTTTTAATGACATAGATACTTATATTTTTACTAGTTCTAGCTGACCCGACGAACTTCGTACCGCCACCGCACCGTCGCGCTGTACTAAATGATGCGCTGTGCATGGGCTGCTTACCATCCTCATGAGTCGTTCCGTCTATTGGGGCATACCGCATTAAAATCCGTTCAGTTATTTAAATGATCTAAGAGTATATACATACATGCACATACAGATCCAGACAGCGGGAAACGACTTTATTTTATACTAGCTAGTTCATTTAAGGCTAATATTTATTAGCCTGTAATTTTAGAGGTACTTTATGTAAAATTATTGATTATATATCAATGTCTAAGATGGATACAATTTGACACAGAAATTGGATATGTCATAGGATAGTTGTTATTCTGAAAAAAATAGTACGAGAAATCAAATTAATCTTCAAAAGCTGTTCATGAAGCGAATTTGTTCTCTTGGTGACGCCATTTTTATGACGATCAATCTATACAGAAGTAGTTACAATGGAAGACGAAATCTATGAAATCATAGTCGTGGGTGATCGGCACCCACTATTTACTTCTCTTGGGTGCTGGAGCACCCGAGCACCCACGGAGTCGGCGCCCCTGAGTCACACATATAACATAACTTAGCTAATCTCTTTATCGCGCGCTAATGTATAAAATAGCGTTAAAACCGCTGCGCGAACCAGTATTACTTCAATACGTCAAATGAGATAGTGTTCGTTTCTCCTGAGGATATTTCGGTTGCGGATTGAAATGTGTGTTGAGTGCGTAAATTGTGTGCTTTTCGTTTGCCGCTGAAGTAGCTTTTCAGCTACTGTGGTGGATGTGAGTGCTGAAATCTCATCCA
This sequence comes from Apodemia mormo, assembly GCA_036924255.1. Taxonomy (NCBI): domain Eukaryota; kingdom Metazoa; phylum Arthropoda; class Insecta; order Lepidoptera; family Riodinidae; genus Apodemia; species Apodemia mormo. The sequence continues at coordinate 39,395,607 of JAUPFN010000005.1, read as the reverse complement.
AGATATACATACTCATCCATTGGCTCCAACACTACATCATCAACTGCTAATCTCGGTTACCCTCTGTACCCACATCCATCTTTGTATATTTCTTTGTAATACCGATTGCCGAAGATCTACATCCACATTCCACAATGTGATGGTGACAAGGTAACAAGTTTGTCGCCACCAAGGAACTTTGCAATCCCAGTAATATTGTTTTTATCAGAAAACAAAAAAACGCATTTTTTTATTTGCCAGACCCGGGAATCGAACCCATTTGGTCAACGCGTAATTTGTATAACACTATCTTTAAATTCGTTGCTACTCTAAGTTGGATGTTACCCGAATCGAACTGTTAAAATAAATAATACAGGTTGAATTTTCTTTCAGAACGACAACTGTGCTCCAGCAACAAACTGCCGTTGTTCCAGTATGGATGATAATAGTGGCCGTTTTAATAGGTCTGCTGATACTGCTGCTGATTGGGTTTATATTGTATAAGGTTAGTAGGAATTTACATCATCCTAGGCTCACATTACGAATGGACCATTCTACCAGGCAATTCGTAAAACACGAACTGTTATAACCCTACCATTTTAAGATTTTGGCTTACGCACATCCCTAGTTAGGAAAGCATCCAAAAGTGCTATCCTAGCACTTTTCACTCCTCATCAATCTCAGTCCTAACCACCTCAGTCAACATCCATCAGTAGAGAGCAGAAGTCTCCAAATACTTATTTATATATTTTTTATTTATTTGAATTTCGCACACATACATTTGCACAGGTTACACAGACTTAACGCCCTAGAGCAGAACTCACCAATTAGTTTCGCTCGGGGTCCATTTTAAGAATGAAATGAAATGAAATGACCATTGTGGTACCCACATTTTATTTATAAGAAAAAATATTTATTAAACAAATGTAAATAAGGAAATAACAAAGGTCTTTTGTTGCATAGGTATCAAAACGAAAAATGTCATTTTTTGTTGTGAATTATCCGTCTGAAGTTTGGAGTAAAATTGATGCAAGCTATTGACATTAAATCCTGGAGATGTTTAGTAGTACTTTACTCTTAATTAACTTCATCTTCGAAAATGCAGCTTCACAAATATATGTCGATCCGAACAACGTAAGAAGTTTCAAAGCTAATTTTTGTAACTCTGGATATTTATTACCACACACAAATTTTATCCAGAACCCTTCTCTGGAAACTTCCGCATGTTGTGTTTTAAAACTGTGTTTTCTTGGAAATCGATCATTTCCATCTGCTATATCACTTCCGAAAACAATTATGTACAGGTCGCGTGAATCTTTTTGGCGCCACGGTAGTTATTTATATCGGAAATAGCCTATAATGCAAGTTGCTGTGTTTTTGCAGTCCGCACAAAATGAGTCGGCGGTCCGGATGCGGGCTGCAGTTCGCCATTCAGCGACCTCTGCCCTAGAGCATTCTGTTATTTTTTTAGAGCATTTTCTTATTATACATATATATCCGTGTTCCATTGTGTAAAAGTGTAAATGTGTTTTCTACTATTTCTAACTATAATAAACTAACTTGTGTAAATAAAATCTTTTTTTAAAAAGCCTAGCGCGCTGCCTCGTGTAACAGAACGATTGCCAATTCGTGTCACTACCATCGTGACTTTTTTTAATTTTTTTTTATCTTATAAGATAGTAAAGAAGCAGATGGGTCTCCTGATGGAAAGAGTCACCTATCGCCTATAGACACCAAAGGTGTTAATGGTGCGTTGCTATCTTGTGGCATGGTCTAATACCACATGCATAAGTTTACCGGCTACCTTACCCTCCAAACCGGAACAAGACAGTGACAAGCACTGACGCTATTGCGGCACCGGCACCGCACCGCCTTACATAGGAATAGGTAAGGCGGTGGTACCATACCCGGGCTAGATAATGCAGAACTCTACCACCTAGTAGCCACGATGGTAGTGACTCGAATAGCCAATCGGTCGCCTTTTAAGCCCTGCCCGGCAGAACGGCAGTTAGCCTTTTCTGCAAAGAATAATCCTATCACCTAGTTAGTATTCACGATGATCGTTGATGAACCCTTTTCTCGCCTTTTGCGAGATATCTAGCAGGAAGGTAATTGGTGTATTCTTCAAGAGGCCCGAATAAATATGGGCCAACAACAATTAACAAAAATAACGTAGGTCATTTTGTTAACACCGTGTTGGTCGGGGCTCCTTTGAAGAATAGACCAACTGCCGTTCTACCAGGCAAGTCGTAAAGGCGGCCGATTCACTATACGTGTCACTACAATCGTGACTACTAGGTGGTAGAGTTGTACAACGTCTCCCCGGAAATTTGGTACCACCACCTTAATTATTCCTGCTGCAATAGCGTTAATACTTGTCATTGTCGTGCTACGGTTTGGAGGGTCACGTAGCCAGTAGAGTTATGTATGTGGCATTGCCACCCCGCCACACGGATAGCAACGCACCATTAACATCTTTGATTTCTACAGGCGATGATTTCTCTTTCCATCAGGGGAACCATCTGGTTGTTTGCTATATTATGATAAGTTCATACTTCATTTTGTTAATGTCAGTAGTATCTCGACTTTTCACTTAATAAGTTAAATTATGAGTTTAGTCATATTAGCTACTAGCTGTGCCCGCGATTTCGTCTGCGTGGAAAAAAATCTAAAATAAAAGTAGCATAAGTTACTCCTTATTACATCAGCTATCTGCCAGGGAAGTCCCGTCAAAATCGGTACCGCTGTTTTAGAGATTTAAGCCGAAAAAACAGACAGACAGACAACAGCCAAAAATAGTGAAAAATTTTGTTTTGGCATATGTACCGTGTAAAAAATAAACATTATTTTAATATTACAGACACTCCAATTTTATTTATTTGTATAGATTAGCTAAAACTAAGTTTTAACCTAAATATCTAAAGAAATAGAACATGGTCCAAAACTATTATGACCTTATATACCATAGGATAACAAATAAACAAAGGACTCTTCTGATGGAAAAAGACAGCCATCGGCTGTAGACATTAAGGGTGGTAGCGTTGCGTTACAATTCGTATGACAGGAATCTAATGCCACGTTTATCAGCTACCTTGCACTTGAAACTAGATCAAAAAGTGCAGCAGATATAGAATAGTGATGGTGAGACCAGGAAGCGATGGTGGGAAACACTGGCGATACTTGTAGTATATTATAAAAGTAAATAAATCTTTAGGCTCGCTTTTAATATGTATGCTAATGTTATAAGTTTTTTGCTTCCAGAAAGGATGTTTTGAAAGGAAAAACAAGAAAAAGTTGGATGAACTGAAGGACTCGCTCGTACATAATAATGCGGTGAGTGGTATTACCTCAAATATGTTTTTGAAGTTATACTTCGTTGGGCGCATTTGGGAAAAAGAAAAGGGAGGAATTAATTTACTAGCTACCCACACCCACGTGTGTCCTCTGAATAGTGACTATTTTGATCGGGTGAGAAGCGTGATGGGGGGGAAGTTCGAAAATCTGGGGTTATAGGTAGATGCCAATTCGAAAAGAAAACAAAAAAATAACATACAATATATAAAATAATAAGAAACACAGAGTTTTCAAGTATGCGAGTATTAATATTTCACAATTCTCGATTTCAGGAAGCAAGAGCCAGTATTCGTAGAAGTATGCGCAACAGTCAACGAAAATCTAATCCGCGACTTACTTCTAGTCAACAAGGATCAGACGCGGCTGGACAAAGTGGAACAAACACTTCCGCAGTTGATCAATGTAGACAAAACACTTCCGTGACTAAACAAAGTGGGCAAAACACTTCTGCGGCTGAACAAATGAAACTAGATACGGTTGCCGAACATGGTGAACAAGGCAACTATAGCTTTCACCAATAAAAATATAAATAACTAGCTGTTGCCTGCGACTTCGTTCGCGCGGACTTCGTTTACTCCGCACTGCTCCTCCCCTGTAGGTGATAGCGTGATAATATGTAGCCTATATGTTGACCCGATCTGTTAGTAATATTCATGCAAAATTTGAAGTAAATCCATGCAGTACTTTTTGAATTTACCCCGGACATACAAACAGACAAACAGATAAACAGACAAACAGATAAACAGACAAACAGATAAACAGACAACCAGACAAAAATTCTAAAAACTATATTTTTGACTTCGGTATTGATTGTAGATCACGCCCCAAGTATTATTTAAAAAAAATATTCAATGTACAGTTTTGACCTTCCTACGATTTTATTATATGTATAGATATTGAGTATATAAGGCATCGTTACGCTAACAGTAGGTGTAAGGAATTAAAATATTTAAAAGGAAACATCTCTTTCTATCAGGAAATCTTTTGCATATTTTCTATCCTATGCAATAAAAAAATTTTTTTTTTTTTTTAAGAAAATATATATATGTTTCGATGTATTGTTAATACATCTTTTTGTTTTTTATCCATGTCGGTTAATAATAAAACTTAATTAACGATTCCAAATTGTTGCATTTATATATGTTTATATTTATATATTTTAAATGTCATAGGACTAGGGTGCTAGGGACACTAGGGGGTTAGGACAGTAGGGTCTTAGATTTTGTAGAGTCTGTAAGCTACCAAAACTAATCCTGCCATATTCATGTGCACTGAAGTAGCACGTGTCATCCAAGGGTACATTTAGGAACAAACTACTAATATTTTAACTAATAAAAAAAGCTTAATTTAGAAAGAGAAACGCTACGCGCTGCACTCAAATAATTCAAATACATTGGATTCATGTAAAAAGGTTTATTACGCTATTATTTAATTTTAAAATTTTATCAAGACGAGATTTTATACTCTGCGACTATTTTTTTGCATATTCGTTGCCCTCATTGACGTGTATAATATTACCACAATGGTTGCCCTTCTTCCTGCTTCATCAGCGATACAGAACAAACAGCATGCATTTATATGTATGAGATATTTGATAGGAAATTTAAAATGGCACTTAAAAATTGCAAATCCAATACTTATTAAATAAAAAATACTGTTCTAATTTTTATCATAGAATCAAGCACATTTTTCTTGGACGTACTTTTTCATACTAACCCACAAATTTCCAAGACCTTTGTGCAAAATCCGACCGACTTGATAATGCAAGTTTTATATATTTTTTATATTAAATTATTTACATCGTCAAAGTTTTTCTTTTTGTTTGCCTATTTTAAAAATCAGTGAAGTGGTGTGTGTGTGAAGGCATAAAATATTATCTTGAGATTTCAAGATAATATTTTATGCCTTTTCTCAACTAGAAAATCGTTAAATACAAATGACACAAGGATAGCTCCTTGCAAGACGTTAATGAGTATGTAGACTGGGTACGGCCGAAATATTTCAGCGTTTGTCGTCCATAGCATGGGAATTTACTAAGCGAATGATACCGAAAATATATTAAATAAAACACCGCATATTTGTCTACTAATTGGAAATCTATACATATAATAAAATCGTAGGAAAGTCAAAACTGTACATTGAATATTTTTTAAAAAGAATACTTGGGGCGTGATCTACAATCGATACCGAAGCCAAAAATATAGTTTTTAGAATTTTTGTCTGTTTGTCTGTTTGTGTGTTTGTCTGTCTGTTTATCTGTTTGTTTGTATGTATGTCCGGGGTAAACTCAAAAAGTACTGCATGGATTTACTTCAAATTTTGCATGAATATTACTTACAGGTCGGGTCAACATATAGGCTACGTATTATCACGCTATCACCTACAGGGGAGGAGCAGTGCGAAGTAAACGAAGTCCGCGCGGGCGAAGTCGCAGGCAACAGCTAGTGCTATTATATATATAATAACTTAAATCAAATTTTTAAAAAGTTGCAATTTGTTTCAATTTGTCCCCATGCCAGGGTCGATTTAAACAATGTCTGAGGTCAATTGAAACACATGCCAATAATTCAAAATATAACAATTGAACATGTTATAGTAATAATCTTTCAGCAATTCACGACTTGTGATGGCATAGATGAACATGGCAGATATTTAAGAAGCACTAGTAAGTGTCTGGAAATGTTCCAGAAAATGAATAACTATTTCATTCTGTATCCAGACAGAAGGATTTGTACCTACTTCCAGTAGATCCTATTGGTCCATTCCTGATGAAGTGATCTTGATATCGTACTCGCGAAAAGACGAAGTCACTGAATGAACTTGATCAATATAACGACTAGCAAATATTCAGTTGGGTTTTTACACAGTAGTTATGCCGATTTATCAACACTAAAGTATATTTTGAGGTTCAATTTTGTAACGGTCTATGATAGTAGCCAAATGTAGTAGAAAGCATCTATGTTATTTTCTATTAAAGCTAGCCATCGTAGAAAAACTTGTTTGTCCATTCTTTTTGCCGCTGTTCTTAACAAAAATCTTGCTTTTACATCTTCTTAAAGTTCTTTGTACGATGATAAGTAAGCCCAACCTCTCGTCATCTTTCTTGGCGTGCCCACAAACCACACAAATACTTAATAATAGACCCAGTGTAGGGCGCAAAATGCGTAGCTGCTAATATGAACAAATGTTATAAATTTTAAACGCTTGTACAATGTGTGCTATTTTATCATGTCGAATAAAAAGTTAAAGCTTGAGGAATACCCCTGGAGTGATTTAATTTCATCAGTATATATAATATACTGTGTATTTTTGTGTAAATGCAAGCGAAGTTAAAAAACTTGAAAATTTTCCATGAAAGGCGTATCCAGTTTAATCTGTGGGGTTTTAAGGTACCTTTGGCGTCTTAAAAACAAAAAATGCCACTGCTGAGTCAGGACTTTTCGTTTTTTATACAGATGAAATAATAAAGCAAATTGTAATTCAAATGTTTACTAAGTACTAACTTCTTTTTCACAAATAAATCCGAGTGAAGATTTGCAGTCGATATCATTGTATTTGCCATTATTTTTGAAGATACATCCACAGAATTCATTTCCAAAGGCGTTATTTGGTTCTCCGTCAGACCACTCGCTGAATCCTGCTTCTTCTAGAGTTTGATCTGAAGTAAGGAAAATCATTTGAGTATTTATTCTAATCTTTATTATTTTTTTCAATTATAACCCTAAAAAATCAGAACTTTTGCTCGATCGATCGTTTTTTATATAGATAAAGATATTACCTTTTATATTTATTTTATTTAAGAATAAAAGTGATTATTACTAATTCCGTTTCTTTTTTACCTTTTACTGTTATTAAAAATCTATCTTAACTATAATTCTTATTGAAATAATACTTTTGACAAATAAGTGGTCAAAAGAGCATGCTAGCCAGGTAAAAGGCTCGAATTCTGGGAAGGAAGGGAGAAAGTCTGTGTTTTTATACACAGACTTTCTCACAGAAAATAATCAAGTAATTGGAACTAAACGTCTTCTACCTTACCCTAGCCTACCATACCATACTAAAACCTTACCCTACCCTGTCATAACATACCATACCAAACCAAACTCCACTCTTTCCTACCATACCATACCTAACCGCGTCCTACCACTTTATACTATACTTACATGAGTAGCTGTGAGTGTCCCACAGAGCTGTAGTTTTAGCCCATTTTTGTTTCTCATATACATTAATGACTATGAAGAAAAACACGGACTTCACCTCGCCCCGTTGGTCGAGTGGTTACCGAACCTAACTACGAATCGAGGGATTCGGGTTCGATTACCGACAGGGACGTATTCCTGTGATAAGCATAACACTCATAACACGAGAAAAATAATTTGCTTACTTTGGGGTTAGATCAATCCATGTAATTTGTCCCGTGAATATTTATATCTTTATTTATTCGTCTTTTCTGTGGATAAAACTTCATTTTTGGTAAAAAGACAAGTTTTTTTATACAATTAGAGAGCAATCAATCAGCTGACTCTCTTGATGGAAAGAGAAACCATCGCCTATAGACACCAAAAATGTTAATGGTGCGTTGCTATCCGTGTGGCGGGATAGCAATGCTACATGCATAAATCTACCGGACCATCACGGGACCTGGACGTAGTAGTAGACTTCACAGCGCTTTTGAGAATAACACTGAAAAAACCCTTTGTAATCGACCCCGTGTGGGTCCCGGGCTCCTTTGAAGAATAGGCCAACTGCCGTTCTGCCAGGCATGTCGTAAAAGGCGACCGATTGACTATATGAGTCACTACCATCATGGCTACTAGATGGTAGAGTTTTACATTGTCTCACCCGGGTCTGATACCACCGCCTTTACACAGGAATAGGTAATTCCTGCCGCATATGCTCCGGCTTGGAGGGTAAGGTAGCCGGTAAACTTATGCATGTGGCATTAGACCTCGCCACAAGATAGCAATGCACCATTAACACCTTTGGTGCCTATAGGCGATGGTTGACTCTTACCATCAGGAGAACCATCTGCCTGTTTGCTATCTTATGATATTAAAAAAAATATTTATAACCGCCGAATAATAAGATGACAAGAAGACTCTGTTCAAATCACAGACCACACAAATACTCATAGATACGGTGTTGTGCGCAAAATGCGTAACCGCTCATATGAGCAAATGTATGTAAATATCAAACGCTTGTAGATATATTATATCGTAAAAAAATAGAAATATTTTTTTTATTATCGATAGGGAAGCGCTTGAACACGATCTCGTCTGATGGTAAGCTAAGATGTGGCCTAAGATGGAACGCGCTTCCCTAGAAGGTACCTGCTCACTCTTCTCTTAAAGATCCCCAGATTCTAATCGTCGGGAACACAGATTATGCCATAGATATGCCATATTGTGCTATTTTATCGTGTCGAATAAAAAGCTACGGCTTAAGGAATACCTCTGGAGTGAATTTACTTCATCGGTAAGTATTATAACTCTGTATTTTTGGATGTAAATGCAAGCGACATTGTCAACCTAAGAAACGTTCTTGAAAGACTTATCCAGTTTAATCCGTGGTTCAGATACATATGCGAATAAAAATGTTTCGATTAACGGATGTGGATACTGATGTGTATATTTTAACTGATAAAAACTAAAGTTTATTTTCCATCGGTACCATAAACTTTTTCACCCCTTATGCTATTTGTTGTTTTTTAATATTACGCTATATAAGAGGCGAAGGGGTTAGGAATTCTGGAACTCCCCCTTAGCAAAAGAATATGGGATATCCGTGTTTATATATAAAAATTAAATTAAATTATTTATTAGTCCATTTAGGAGTTCGGGGTACAACTTGTAAACTTTTGTATATTTTGGAGCCCTTGGACACCCTCCATAACAAAGTTGCAGTTTGTACAGTTTAGAACTCCCTAACACCCCCTATAACGCAGCTATAGCTACGCCCATGTGCTACTTGGACATTGTTTTTTGAAGCAACCTGTACATTATATTTTGTCATCCTACGGTTTTAATAAAACAATGAGTTAAATATTCAAATGTAATAAAAATTAAATAGTAGATAAATTTTGTAAATGGTAATAAAATATCTTTGTAAATTGTAAACATTTTGATTGAACAAAAGATGAAATTTTGTAATTGAAAAAATAACTTTTGTGATGTAAAGTAATTGTAATACGTAATATAATAATTGTAATACATAAAATAGAAAAAAGACAAACTCGCTGAGTTTCTTCCGCCGGATCTTATCAGTGTGAGGCCGCGTTCCGATCTGCAGGCCTACTCTTGAAAACAATATAAATCTTTAACTAATATTGATAAAAACAATAAATTACGAATATCGTAAAAAAACGGTACTCTTGAAACCAATATTGCCCATATTGATTCGGTATAGTAACGACCTAATTATTAGAAATAGATATCATCGTTACACGTCAAGCTAGTGTTACAAGTGGAAATTTTAAGTGTCGTTTTAAACAAAATAACGAATAAAAGCAATAATGAGTAGTTTCAAAAAAATTCAAAATCCGTGTGGAGCTGTCCCCGAATCCAATAATTGAATATAGTTGTCCAGAGTACGAAATACATCAAAACTCATTAAATATTTTTTTAAATTGAAATCGGTTTTCAAGAGTAGCCCTACTGGTCGTAATTTTAAAGAAATGGAGTCGCAAAATATTTAATTTCATAGAATACAATAAAATAATGTTAAAATATTTGCACGCCATAGCATGATAAGATATGTTGGTAATTTTTAATTAATTTTTAATAACTTGTGGCGCCCATATTCTTGCAAATAAATATATTTTTTTTATATCAATACTTACTGAAAATGGTTTTAAAGACGCCAACCGTGCCATCACTTTTCCTTGGTGCCCTTAAACCAGCGAAGAAGAAATATGTGAATTGCGCGAATTGTATTAATTCAGTTTGATTGTGAATTAAATTTCGAACCACATCACGTTCCAGTTGCGAATTCAGAACTACCAAGTGTGCTCCTTCATTCTGGCACTCATCATACGCTTGATTCCAAGAGTAAGCTTTCTTAGAGATTTTGTAACAACTACCCACATTTTCAAAATACTGATAACCTGGAGGAATCGAAAAACGTTCACGCATTAATAAATTTTAGGATTTTAAAGCTACAGGGTTTCTGCCTCGAATTCTTTGGTATTCTGCTACCCTTCCATAATTTAAACGCAGTAAATGTAGTTACTGCAACCATAGATTTCACATTTCCTATATATCTGGTATTTATTATCTGGTATTTATATTATCTGGTATTTGGCTATATCAGGTATTAACCAAATTCAAATTGGATTACACGGGCTACAGCCTCTCAAACAAACAAATTGATGATCTCAAACAAACAAAAGAATTAAATAACTGATGTAAAACATGCGCTGAATGCTAGTAACCTTATGAAACTAGCTTTTATAAAACATGCTATATTTTTTCAAAGATATTAAGAACCCCTGGGACCCCCCGGTAGCCTCGAGATCCTTGATGTCTGTCGTCATGGCCAACCAAAATTATAATCATTATTTCACTTAACCATTGCGTTCGAAACACAAAAAAAAACAGTTTGTCCGAATTAAGGCACGCCAATAGCAAAATTACAGTTTAAATGTAGTTTCTGTCCAATAATTTTTTTTTAAACCATAAGCAAATGGGTCTCCTGATGGAAAGAGTCAACCATCGCTTATAGACACCAAAGACAATAATGGTGCGTTGATATCTTGTCTGTCTAATGCCACATGCATAAGTTTACTGGCTATCTTACTCTCTAAACCGGAACAGACAGTGACAAGCACTGACGCTATTGCGGCAGGAATAGGTAAGGCGGTGGTACCGGACACAGGCGAGACAATGCAGAACTCTACCAACTATTAGTAGCAATAGTAGTGACTCGCATAGCCAATCGGTCACCTTTTACGACCTGCCTGATAAAACGGCAGCTGGCCTATTCTTCAAAGAAGCCCGGGACCAATACGGGGGCAACCGCCTACCAACTTCGCAGTCTGCTTGCAATACTAATGACTTTTTTATGAGTATCATCTTGCTGTACGATTGTAATATAATTCTGTTGCAGTTTCTGTTTGTAATACAGTTATGAATAACATATTGCGAAGCGGAAAGTCCGAGGTACATCAAACTATTAAATTATGAATAGATACTTGAAACTTTGTGAGTAGCTTCCTTTTGGCGAGTTTACCAACTTCCTCTCCAAGGCTTTTTTCAAAAGCGCTGCGTTTTTTTTTTTTTTTTTTTTTTTTTTATCATAAGATAGCAAACAAGCAGATGGGTCTCCTGATGGAAAGAGTCAACCATCGCCTATAGACACCAAAGATGTTAATGGTGCGTTGCTATCTTGTGGCGAGATCTAATGCCACATGCATACGTTTACCGGCTACCTTACCCTCCAAACCGGAACACGACAGCGACAAGCACTGACGCTATTGCGGCAGGAATAGGTAAGGCGGTGGTACCAGACCCGGGCGAGACAATGCAGAACTCTACCACCTAGTAGCCACGATGGTAGTGACTCGATAGCCAATCGGTCGCCTTTTACGACCTGCCTGGCAGAACGGCAGTTGGCCTATTCTACAAAGGAGGCCGGGACCAACACGGCGGAAAAACATGATTAGAATATGCCGAATTCATATTTTTTTTCTTGCTTAAGGAATACATACTTAGTTGTAATGTATTTACAAGGTAATTTAATAAGTAATTTGAATAATAGTAATTTATTTTAAAAATTAAATCGACTTTACATGTTGTCAACTCCCGTATCGCAAAACCCATTATACCGAATTTGCTGAAAGTTGAAACTTAGACTATTCAATATAAAGCGCCGAATCCCAAATTATTAAGGTAAAGGCACACTCACTAAATCCCCATAATGTTATTAAAACTCACATTGAATGATAAATCAAAATTATCTTTTTAAATATCTTATAACTTTTGTTTATATTTAAATTTTTCTGATTTATCATTCGATGTGATATCGATTTAATCAATTTCATTTTTAACATTAAAATTTAAAATAAACAATGTTATGTTAACGTCAAAAATTAAATTGTTCACTTTTCACACAAGTTTTGTAATACCTGCTTCGGTATTACGTCTACGCATAATCTCGCCTTGTACCTCTGCCTACCACTTCGGGGATACGGGCGTGAATATACATTTTTTTTAATAATCTCGCTAACAACTTACGAGTAAGTTGATCAATAAACGATACTCTTTTTTTCAGAATAATTGTACTGGTCCCCTTGAACATTAGATCATCTGTCGTTCTGCCATGTAATAAAAGGCGAATGTTGGCGAAACACGTTACCATCTTGACTACTATGTCTCACCTAAGTTTGGTATCAAAGTTAATCCATTCCTTATTATTGTACTGTGAATAGAATGCTTATTATTCTACTGTGTCCCTACTACAATAACGTCAGTTAAGTGTTAGTTTTCACTGTAGTATTCCAGTTTATTACCGCCCTACCACACAGATAGCAACGCAACATTAAAATCACTGGTATCTGTAAGCGATGATTGTATTTCCATTAATTTGTTACCTTACCTACTAATTTTTTCAAGGAAATCTTAGATTCTTCAGAACTAAATTTAGGAAAATATAATAAAGTAAATTATTCGAATAAAGACTATTTTTAATACATACCTCGCCCATAAACATCACATTTGGTGTCATAATATATGTCCTTCGCACTCACTTTACAAGCGAACGGCAGACTTCTAGCGCATTCCGTGGTCTTTAGATCTCCATGCCGCGTCATAACCTCACAAAAAGTTGTGGCGGCTGCAAATCTGCTTAATTCGCGGTACATTTCTACGAGTGGAAATTTTATTTATACGCTCGTATTATTTTTGTCATTTATTTGCACTAAATACAAGTGGGAAGTTGTTATATAATACAATATATATTAAGTGTTTCTTTTATATACGTTTTTAAAATGCACCAAAAACCCTCATTGAAACTGTCAGAATTTTTCCAACAGAAAGACTAGTGACAGCTTGCAACACCACCATGACGGCATAGAAAGTAATAAAAGTAAGTAATTAAGTAACGTAAAAGTCACAAAAGTAAAAAGAAATAATTTGTGTAGATCACGCAAACGAAACAAAAAAATAAAGCTGTATGATCATAATTCACTAACCTGAACTTAATGTATGACCATAAACAAGGCTGTATGATCACAAATCACTAACCTGAGTGTAAAGGAAAACGTGCACCACTGAAACCTAATCTTTGCTTGCGATATAACGCTGGCAAATCTGCTCTCTCGTGGTTTTTACCGTCGTTTCCGCTCCACATATAGTTTTCGATATCTGGATAATTCTTGAACATTTTACTAACTTGCTCTACATCTGCGTCTGATGAAGGAGCTATCAATGCTGCTCCTTCAATATCACACGTGGCTTTGGCATCAAGGAATGTAACTGCCTCTATATGAAACTTATAAAACCCATCTGTTTTTCGGTTGTATTCGTAATCGCTGCGGTAATTTTTTCCACGTACAGAAGAAGCTAAAACAAAATTATTTATATACTTATTTTCAACTGACTTTCGAAAAGGAGGAGTTTTTATGTCTGTTGCCTCCGAACTCGGGTATGAACCGAATTCAAAAATCATTTTCTTTGGGAGGGCATACATCTCGTGTGGTCCCATTTTTATTTGGTGAAGAGCTAATGAAGGGTTCCGAAAATACAGAAAATAGGATGGAAAGGATGTAATTAGATGACAAACAAACAGGTTTTGATGAATAGAAATAAACACCGTCTAAATATACCAATGGTCTTAATGGTGCGTTGCTATCCATGTGATGGGATGGTAATGTTACTAAGTAACTCGGCTACCTTACCCTCCAAACTAGAACGCGTCAATCACACAATTGCGATAGGAATAGGTAAGGCGCTACTATCAAAGTAGACGTTAACCGATGAATACTAAAATAGACAATTGTGTAATTATACTACTGAGTATATTTTTTAATATGTATAACCCATTTTCACGTATTGCACGCCTTATAAGCGGAGCTTTCATGTAGTGCTCTACTTTAAACATGTCAAGGTCAAGCATTTTTCTTGACTTAAAATGTATTTATTATATTTATATTTCACTAATACAATAATATAAATACACAAATATAATGAATAACCCTTTTGTAAGCACGTTTAATAATTTTAAAAAATATTTGTCATGTATCTATAATATATAAAAAACTAGTTTAATTTATTTCGTAGATGGCTGTATATATATGGATGTACCACGATTACGTTCAAAATATTTATCTTTTTTTACAAGCTTCAGTATTTTAAGGGAATTGTTTCCTGTTTAAAATTGCTGTCTAATTTAGTGTCGTTCGATTATTTTTTAAATTAAACAAGCGTTATGAGTCGCGCACTTTTGCATTTTCCAATTTTATTGTCCTATATTCATTGCCAGCCTGTAGACGATAATAGGTACAGTAATAGACAAATTCAAGATGGTATTAGGCCGCGGTCATAACTTATATGTTATGCGGCAGGAAAAGTAAGGCGGTGGTACCGAAATCGGTCGAAAATTTGTAAATCTCAATTCTTTTGGCACATTCGCTGCATGTTAGACCAAAAAAAATCATGAAATAAATTACACGAATTAATCAAGTTTTTTTTTTATAGAAAAAAGGGACAAACGAGCAGGAGGTTCACCTGATGGTAAGTGATTTCCACCGTTCATGAACAGCCACAGTACCATAAGTCTTGCATCTGCGTTGCCGGCCTTTAAAGAAGGATTATGCTCTTTTCTTGAAGGTCCCTAAGTCATAACCTTTCGGAAACACCCCCGCCGGTAACTGATTCAAAGATTTAAATTATTATTATTACTAGCAAAAAGCAGAGCTTTGTAAAGGCTCGCAAAGTTGTACTATCTAGTAATATTCTTAGAAAAGTATTTTTATGAGAATTACATCTTTTAATTTATGGACTTTATTTATAATTATCTAACCTAAAAAACAGCGTATTTTCACCTAAACATTAGTTACATTCGCATCAAAGGCCCGCGTCGACAGGCTTTGGACTAGGAATATTTGGTTTTTATTTGTTGGTATTTTCAAGGAAAAATGGGTATTAAAAATGAAGGTTGATTTAAAAAAAAACACATTTTTAACATTTTGCTGAAATAATTGTTTTTTTTTTCTAAAATCAGGAAGTTCCTGGTTTTACGTCGATTTACGAAATCAAAATCAAAAAATGTTTTATTTAAATAAACCTTCAACATTTTTGGACTTAACGCAGGCACGAAGAATTGACGGTAGACACTCAGCGAATACATTTTTCGAATTTTGCTCTCAGAGAAACCCTCGGAGTTCGATTCCAGAGTCAGGCAAATGAAAAATGTGTTTTTTCAGTTTTCTGATAAAAACAACTTTGCCCGGGATTGGAAAAGTGCCCTACTGGCGATAGGCTGGCCACCTATCACATTGTGAGACTTAAGTATCTTTGGCTAACCGTGGATGCACACGTTGTACCTCTGCCTACTTCTTCGGGGATACGGGCATGAATATACTTTTTTTAGCTTTTTACCCTCGGGCTAAAATTGGGAATTGATCTCAATACAATATAAATCAATTAATACATCTGTACTGTTTCTCAATAAGCATATTGTGAAACTCTAACGCTCTATTTACTCTGTTCCCCGCAAACATCCCTGCTCTAGACCTAAATTCCCCTTGTGCCTGCCACAACATTTCTTCGAACTTCCCTTGCATTCTTCTTTCAATGATTTTATCATACACCTTCGATGCCAAACTGATCAAACTGATGGCCCTATAGCTATTGCAGTTTATATTTGAACTTCGCCTTTATACGAGGGCACGATGACCGCGCGCCGCCAGTCTAATATGAAAAAACAATTCATGAAGTAGTCTCTTAATAAGTTCAAAAATTCTAATACAAAATGTATCTTCTATCAATTTAAACTCGTTAATTTAATAAGAGATGGCGTTAGTAGTAATAAGATTCTAATACAAATTGTATCTGCTATTTTTTTATTTTTATAAATTGGTATTTTTATGGTAAATAACAAATCTAGACATGTGAATATAAACTACCACTTCGAAGCTCAAACCTAAAAAATGCGATACTTTTCAATAAAATGTACCACAAAAGTGCATAGATCGTGGCCTAGTGTAGGGCTCGCTGAGCTCGCCCTAATTATTGACTATTAAGATTCAAAGTAAGCAAATTATTTACTTGTAATCTTGGTTTTAGTCCACGATACTAATATACAGGAAACATAATGCTGAAATATCTATACATATAATAAAATCGTAGGAAAGTCAAAACTGTACATTGAATATTTTTTTAAAAGAATACTTGGGGCGTGATCTACAATCGATATCGAAGCCAAAAATATAGTTTTTAAAATTTTTGTCTGTTTGTCTGTATGTATGTCCGGAGTAAACTCAAAAAGTACTGCATAGATTTACTTCAAATTTTGCATGAATATTACTAACAGGTCGGGTCAACTTATAGGCTACATATTATCACGCTATTACCTACGGGAGAGGAGCAGTGCGGAGTAAACGAAGTCCGCGGGGATAAAGTCGCTAGCAACAGCTAGTATTTAATAAGCTTGAAACTTTTTTGTATCATTAGATAGCAAGGAAACAAATGACTTTCCTGATGAAAAGGATAACTATTGCCTGGAATGGCAATTTGCCATATGCATAATTTTACCGGCTACCTTAAGTCTTAACCTCTAACCAGAACACGACAGTAAGAAGTACTAACGCTATTGCGGCAAGAATAAGTAAGACTGTAGTACCAGACGTGGGCGAACCGTTGCAGAACTCTATCACCTATTAGTCATGTTGGTAGTGCTAAGTTTGGCAATTTTTCACCTTTTGCGAAGTGCCTGGCAAAATGACAGATGATCTATTCTTCAAAGGGCTCGGATCAACGCGGGATAAACTTTTTTAACGCCTGTCCCTGTAGAAGATTTAATTTGAATCTCCTCTCGATCGATCACTCTTCTCTCCCGTTGTTTTTCGTTCATTTCTTTCGTTCGCATATACGAGAACCACCACCCTGATAACCTAATAACGGACTCCATTTTTGAATCCTGGATTTCATGATAATTATTCGTACAAACATACAGTTGACAATTAAGAAATTCACCAATTAATATTTTTCGCCTGAGTTGCTTCACGCCCCTAATTGAAGAATGAATCAACCGCCTATTTCTTTCTTCTGCTAGGTTATCGAAGAAGGTGACAGAAAACTAATGCGTGTCACTTACAACGTGACTATTAAGTAGGCGGTAGAATTCTACAGGTGTTATAGTAGCCTCACCTATTCTTGCCTCAAAAGCGTGGGGCTTGGAGCAGGTCGTTAGTTTTGCTTTTTATATCACAAGATAGCAAACAAGCAGACATCTCTTTTGATGGAAAGAGACAATCAATGCCTATAGACACCAAAGATGTTAATGGTGGGTTTCTTTTTTGTGGCGGGGCCTTAGTGCCACTTGCATAAGTTTACCGGCTATTACATTTCAAACCGGAACATGACAGTGACAAGCACTGCCGCTGTTGCGGCAGATATTCCTGCTTACCTACTGGTACCAGACCCGGGCGACCCTAGTAGCCACGATGATAAAACTCGTACAGCCTTCGCCTCTTACGAACTGCCTGGCAAAAAGGCGGATGCTCTATTCTTCAACGGAGCCCAAACCAACATGAGCGGGGACGAAACGTCGTGTTTCAGTTTACAGGGTATTAGTAGCCGATAAACTTATGCACGTGGCATTCTAATCTCGAAACACAGAAGACAACGCACTATTAACATCTAGGTGTTTATAGGATGGTTAACTATTTATACCAGAAGAGATAACTACTTACTTGTTAGCCTATGAAATAAAACAAATAAATAAAAATGTCAGCAGTGCCGTCTTACCATAGAGGAGTATTAAAATAAGACACTTTAAAATTGGTACACAAAATTTAGATTCGGTAATCAAAAACATATTTTAAATATAACACTTTAACTAATTTGTATTTTATTGATAATATTTTAATGCACGTCGTTATATGCTAGCTGTTATTTATATACTGAAGACTAATATTTCTCATATAATTTGAACTAATAATACAGTATTACTAGTCTGCGGGACAGCACCCTTTTTGTTGAATGATCTATAAATATTTGAAACTTCGTGAGTAGCTTCCTTTATTTGGCGAGTCTACAAATCTTTCCCTCTACGACTATTTTCAGAAGTGGTGTGAAACAACGTCCCGTAATAACGTCATAATATACAGGTGACTGTTAAAATATTGTACGTACTGATGGTATAGTAGGAGGGTATTAGTACTCGATTCTGACACCAGATATGAAAAAAACAGATACTCAAATTTTAACCTAATTATCTAACGAACACAATAAGTAAGTTCCCCCGTGTTGATCCCGGCTCCTTTGAAGAAAAGACCAACTGCCTTTCTGCCAGGCAGATCGTAAAAGGCGACCTTTTGGCTATACGTGTCACTGCCATGACTACTAGGTGGTAGAGTTCTGCAACGTCTCGCCCGGGTATTTGGTACCACTGCCCTATTCCTGCCGCAATAGTATCAAAACTCGTCATTGCTGTGTTCCAGTTTAAAGGATAAGGTAGCCGGTAGACTTATGCTTTTGGCATTGCCATCCCGCCACACGGATAATAACGCAACATCTTTAGTGATAATAGGCAACGGTTTCCTTTTCCATCAGCAGCGTTATCTGCTTGTTTACTATCTTATACCTAATATAAATTAAGTAGTATGGGTACCCACGCATATCGAAATTCCTTTTTGTCCGCGGCACATGTAAGTCAAGGCACGCATCTGTCACCCGCTCGGTGATCATACTTTCGGAATATTCCAACACTATTTTTTGTTTAAATTAACGTTGAGGTTTACAATGTATTTAAGCGATATTCTCTTTTTGTTATATATTTTTATTGGTTACATAATTATTACAATACATTTGACCATTAAAAATACCTAGTGTTAGTCTTTTTTACCAGGCAACCTTTAAGTCTGAAACAACGCCACAAGGAATTTGTTAGAAACTGACCAATTGATAACATTAATAAGTATTAGGCAACACAGCAAAAATGAAGTATGTATGACAGAAATCAGTACATACATTGTTTGATGTATGTATTTATCAAAAATGTTTATGTTGGAGCCACATAACGGCTGAAGATTCGTGGTGAGTTGTCACGATAAAATTTCGTGGTTGTGCCACGGTAAAGTAGACACATATAGTTACTGTCTGCTTCGCTTCAAGTTACGATGCGTGCTGATGCAAAAGCGACATGTACTATTCGCGACAGAAAACTGACAAAATCTTGAAGATCCGCGAAGTGGTTAATCGCACACATCGCGACAACGTAAAACTTTGCGATAAAGCGATAATGTAGCCAGAGTATAAAACGGCCAGTTCGCGATCGATGCATATTTTATTCAAGCAAAACTAAGTAGATATCAAGTTTTTTTGGACAAATTATACGAATCGATGTGACTCCAATGTCAGCAAAATATATGCTCATGAAATGGGTGTTAGTCAACGGTACTAATCTATATCTTAATATGTGAATAAAAAACTTTTACTCCTTTTAAAGACAATCACGCAAACGATGAAATATAAAATTTGTCACGGTTAAAGATTACATTACGGAGGACTACAGAAACCCAATATTTTGAAATAATATGCATAAGGAATTTATTTACATTGAAATAATAAAAATAAACATTTCGCACACCACATAATAATATATTTGATATACAACAGGATAGTCTTGGATGAATTAAATAGTTGACATATTATCATTGTCAGTGATGACAATATTTTGTATATTTGATACATGTATGCTATTTTCTTTACGGCTACAGTCTGTTATCAAACTTAAAAGAGATTACGGTCGGAGACTATAATCGAAGATCACTCGTACATAGAGACACATATATAAATACTGAAAATGTATTTAAGGTGCATGGTTTCAAATATAATTCATCATTTAACAAATAGTATGATGTGTCATGGACTATACTCTGTGTATACAAACACAAGTGCGCTTATCGGTACTCCTCATTCTCACAACCAGCATCAAACGGACTTCGTGAAAAAATATTACTTTATCTTCAAAGGTTGGGGCCATGTAATTAACTTATCTTTAAAACGTTGTCGGTTATACCCATTTTACGTCAACTACGCGTACGGAGGAGGATTTAGCACATTTTTAAGTTTACATTGGAGAAGGAGTTAAAAAGCTAATATTTGAAGCAGCTTTTTTATATCATAAGTTAGCGAACAAGCAGATAGGTATCCTGATGGAAAGACTCAACCGTCGCCTATACATACCAAAGATGTTAATGGTGTAATTAATAATCAGCGTAGTTAAAGTGAATAGACGCTGATTACTAATCATTCACACTATCAACTGCTGCCTACACGTATTTTTTGCTTAATTATTTTGCTGTATTAAACACTCGCACTAACACTAATCAAAATGTAAACGGGGCCTTTGAGCTGGTTAACCATAATGAATTTACCGTATTTACCGTATTTAATGCTTTGGCTACGTTGTTCTATCGCAAAATTTTGCGTTGTCGCGATGTGTGTGATTAGTGTTCGTTACTGCTGCATTTTTTTTAATGGAGTTATCGAAATTCTAATAATATAAATCATTAGGGCATTATCTGGTTTCAATGTGACGTTAGCAAAAAATTGTGAATTATCCACGAAAAACAATTTTTTTGGGTGACGTCTTTAAATGTTACAGCAGCAAAAAATGAAATTCGAGTCTAGCTGTATAAAAACTAGCTTAATTTTTAAGCTTAACTAGCTTAACTTTTAAGCTAGCTTTTATATAGATAGACTCGTATTGAAATATTTTTTCTTACGCATTTTATGTGTTCAGTTGAATGTGACGGGAAGGAAAATACAAATATTATTTGTTTCTGATTGCTTTTTAACATTTTAGACAGGTATTTCTTATAGTTAGACATACATTTACATTATAAAAGACTAGCTGTGCCCGCTACTTCGTTCGCGTGGAAAAAATTCTAAATTCTTTCAATTTGGCAGGGCAAAGGCAATGAAATCCAATTCTATGCAATAGTTTTGACAGCGAGATTCGACCGCCGTCATATAAATCAGCTCCTCTTAGTGTCACCAGCAACTTGTCAAGTGTGGGCAATTTTTTCTTGAATAATAACCATAAATGTGGTTCCGTATGACTGCACATTGAAAATTGTCAATATTGATGGTAGGTTAGATACACCTACGTTTTTTTATTAGGAGACGACAGTTTATTCTCCTCATCACCATATTTTTCCGTAGAGATTCGTGTCACAGTAGCTAATCCAATCCCCAAAACGTCAGCTACACGTTGCCGCACTTGAGACAATGGCAATAATGGTCCACCATTTTATGACTCACGTTTAAAATAATTGCGTAAGCGAATCACAAACTCACGCATGTCACTGCTGAGCACAGTTTATTTTTTTTAGGCATGTTTAACAAAAATTCAAAACATAAATTTAAAGTCAACTATAATAATGTTACGGGCAGGTAGTCTTGCTTCCTCCTAACTTCTTTCTTTAACCTCTTCTTTCCTCTTGACTTTACTCCACACCACTGACCCCGAGTGGCCGCGACGTTCGACTTATACGTAGGTCACACTATAAGTTTTGCGTAACTTAAAAAAGCAACGTTATAACCAAAATATTATGTTTATTTCTTTTCAAAATAATCTCCTTTACATTTTAAACATTTTTTATGCGATCGAACCATTTTTTTAAAAACAGGAGGACTACAGATCTGAAGCCATGTTTTCTACGTGCTAATTGAACGCTATCACTGCCTCTTCGGAGTTGGTAAAAATAAAACCTCTCATCAATTCTTTGATTTTGGGCAAAATACAGAAATCACAGGGTGCTAGGTCGGGGCTATGTGCAGGATGAGTGACGAGATGTACTTTTTCGGAAGCTAAAAATGACTTTGTTTTGTTGGCCGTGTGTGAAGAAGCGTTATCATGGTGTAGGAGAATGCGGGTTTTGGGTCGTCTTTCGCGAACTTTTTCTAACACCCTGGGTAAACAAATGGTAGAATACCACTCGGCATTAACACACTTTTGATCTTCAAGTGGAATTGTACAAATGGGACCCGTAGCTAAGAAAAAAAACGCGATCATTTTTTTTACCAACGTTCCTCGCCTGTCTCACTTTTGTTGGCCTGTTCTCATTTTCAAACACCCATTCACAAGATTGCTGTTTTTTTGGGTACAAAACAATAAATCCACATTTCGTCTCCTGTGACAATGTCATAAACAGCATTAGAATGTCCGTGGTCGTACTTCAGTAGCATCAGTGAGCACCATTCCACGCGAGCCCGCTTCTGCTCTTCTGTCAGTTCATGAGGGATCCAACGACAACAAAGTTTCCGAATTTTCAATCTTCGTGTAAAATTTTCTGAATTTGGCTCATACCAATCCCCAGTTGTCCTCGAATTGTCTCATAGGTAATCCGGGAGTTATCTTCAATTAACCGCTTAACAGTAGCCACATTATTTTCGTTGACGGCAGTTGAAGGCCGCCCTTCACGAAATTCGTCATGTAAAGAAACTCGACCTCTTTCAAATTCAGCAAACCATCGCCTCACGGTGCTCAAACAAGGTGCTTCTCTCCCAAAAGCATTTTGAAGACGAGCGGCACAATCTTGCGGAGAAAGAGAACTTTTAAAATCATAAAAAATCATCGCTCTAAAATCTTTTCGACTTAATTCCATTTTCGTTGCGTACGTAGAATTTTGTGTGATAAAAAAACAATTGGCAAATCTTTTCCCGCCAATTGCTTTTTCTTTATTACTAAGAAGGTTGCAACGTTTTAAAAATATAACATTTGAAATTCAAATAGTTCCGATTAGCTAGAAGTGCAAAACTTTTAGTGTGCCCTATATATGGTCAATCGATGGAACGATGGAAAGCGTAAGAATTATTTTTTTTTACCCTATTTTTCTAAAAAGTGTTATACCAGCTAAAGAGACCCCAACTACAAGCCAAAGAGACCCCAACTAAAAGGACCCCCGTTCGTAACAATGACTTAATGATTCTAAAAATGATTACTAGGTGGTAGAGTTCTGCATTGTCCCGCCCGGGTCTGGTACTACCGCCTTACCTATTCCTGACGCAATAGCGGCAGCGCTTGTCACTGTCGTGTTCCGGTTTGGAGGGTAAGGTAGCCGGTAAACTTATGCACGTGGCATAAGACCTCGCCACAAGACAGCAACGCACCATTAACACATTTGGTGTCTATAGGCGATGGTTGACTCTTTCCATCAGGAGACCCATCTGCTTGTTTGCTATCTTATGCTATAAAAAAAATTTTGTAATCGATATTTGTAACAGTTACTGCCTGTTATTCGTATCCAATGACGTGTATAATAGTGGTAATATTATACACGTCATTTTTCGTGTCCCATCTATCCGACCGATGTAACATTGTACAAGCGTCTTTTATTTTCAGTGTTCATATTTAAATTTTACTTTGAAGCAATAAAAAATCTTAAAATTTTCGGATAACTCTTGAATCTTTAGGAACATTTGTGTTATATATATTTTTTTAATATTTTTACAATTTTTAAAATCATTAAATTAAGAAAATAATATGTTCGTTATTGCAAAGTTATCTCGATCAGAAAAATTTTTATCTGTCAAAAAGTTCAAGATAGCTTGTACAAGGTATAGGTTAATACCATGTTAATACTGTGTCAATGTTTGTCATTGTCATATTTCAGTTTGTAGCTTAAGGTACTCACCAGAAAAAAGTAATAATAAAAAATATAACTCTGAATTTGATTGTAAGAACATTTTCAATAATCAAATACTATATCGCAAAGGCACTAAGAAATTCTGGCTTAATTAAGATTCGTACGCGTATTTATCATTATGTTGATACCCCAGTGCAATCACTCGGTAATGTACATTTACAGTCTTTATATCGATCTATCAAGTTTTTTCTAGAATTATACACTTGGTACTTGAACCACCTAGAGTGGTAGAGTTTTGCATTGGCTCTCCCAGGTCTGGTACCACCGTCTCACCTATTCCTGCAGCAATAACATCAGTGCTTATCACTGTCGTGTTCCGAGTTAGAGGATAAGGTGAACGTATGTATCTGGAATTAAAACCTCGCCACAATGATAGCAACGCACCATTAACATCTTTGGTGTCTTTAGGCGATGATTTTCTCTTTTCATCAAGAGAGCCATCAGCTTGTGTGTTACGTACGTTATGATATAAAAAAAATCCTAGGGCGATACAAAAATATATTAGGAACGACGTTCTTAAAGCACGACAAACTCAAAAATACTAAAAAATTATTACACTTAAATATAAAGCGTTAATTACTTTGCTATTTGGTAAGTGGCTGTTATCGGTTTGATGACAAAACCATTTTTACATTCATTCGAAATAAGATCCCTATAGCCCACACATTTTCACCAACAAGAAACTCGACTCAATCTCAATGCGGGAGATTCCCTGCATGTAAATATTGAAAGAAAGAAACAAAATATTTAACTTTACCATTTTGATTTTATTTTTGACGTTAAACTTTGGTCCAGGTTTCTTTTGAATAATCTATGTGCTTTCCTGACAGATAACTTCTAAAAAGAGAGTGAAGACTAAATATCTCAATGTCATCGTAAATACGAGGTAGAGTTTAATTTGATAACCACATCAGAGTTAACAACAGACTTTGATGTGAGTTGCAATACAATTTTAATTTACTTTAATCGATTTATAAAAAAGCTGATTTGACTGAAACACCCCAACAAAAACTCGTCGAGTGCTACGTTTTTTTACTCAACCGTTACATTAATAAATTTTGAAAGGTATTGATACTTATGATGAAAAATAAATCATTTAAGATAATCAGAAATGCTCATCACCATGGTTAAACCCAGGAGAGCCAGCCATAACCTACCCCAAGCGAAAGTTGACACATAAAAACTACTGGTGAGTGCGTGGTGGACAAGTGTTGACGTCATTCATTACAGCTTCCTAAGAAAAATAAATCTATATATATATATATATATATATATATATATATATATATATATATATATATATATATATATATATATATATATATATACATATATACATATAGATACTAAAGATGTAAATGGTGTGTTGATATCCGCGTAGCGTGATAGCAATGTGACATGCATAAGTCTACCATCAACATTACCCTCTAAACAGGAACACGACAATAACAAGCATTGACGTTATTGCGGCAAGAATAGGTAAGGCGGTAGTACCATATATCCGGGCGAAACGTTGCGGAACTCTACCACCTAGTAATAATGATAGCAGAGACAAGTATAGCCAATCGTTCGCCTCTTACGAACTGGGTGGCAGAATAATATATGGTTTATTCTTCAAAGGGGAACCGGATCGACACGGTGCTTAAGGACAATAGACCAAACACTGTTTAACCGACAGCCATTTAAGTAGAAGAGCTGTGAATATTCAAATCTCCTCAGAATTCCACCATTCTCTGGACCTTGCATCATCAACAGATTACCACTTTTTGGAAGGGAAAAAATTCAATTCCACTGAGACATCGTAGACCACCTTCACAGATTTTATTGATTTTTGTTTCTAGATTCTTTTAGCAAAAGAATCAGTAAACTGCCAGCAAACAGGCGGTAGTGTAAAGATAACAATGTTTTACACTTTGAATAATTAAATACTATATAATTATTATATATTGTTGTATCGTTTTGTTTTTTTCGTGTAAAATGTGCCAAATTTATAATGGATTACAGACGTAATATAATTCAATCATTTGGCATGATAAAGGTTTCTAAAAGGAATTAACATTTAAACAACAATAAACTGTATTTTTAAACACAATTTCGAAGTATATATATGTTGATTGACAATTTATCTTACCAAAGTATATTAAGGGAAAGAAAATAACAAAAATAATGTATCATGTACCCAGATAATATTAACTAGCAACAAGTACACTAAGACCTAATTTGTATCATAAAACCTTTGCGTGTAGATTTATTGAACTTTACCAATGGTGAAAGCGTTTCGTGATTTTTTATCTATTTGCAAATACCGAGTTTTTGCAGCGGAACGTAAATATTTTAGGTGTAGTGTTTACGCACTGGGGAAATACAATATGTATTTCCATTATCAATTCATTATCATTTTGAACAAAGGTTAGCAGAGCGGTTTATATCTATAATATATCAATATTTATAAAATACACATTGTATTACTCACGGATTGAATGGACACGCCTTTCAAGACAATTTCTTAGTTTGTCACAGTAACTTGCAATTACACACAGAAACAGAGTTACTTACCGATTAAATAAAATCACTTCAAAGGTAATTTTTACGCCTTGTTGGTACGATAAAATAATACAACATAGTTTATTTCTATTTTTCCACGATATAAGGGGCCATCCATAAATTACGTCACACGTTAAGGGGAGGGAGGGGTTCGATGAAATGTGATATTGTGTGACAAAGGGTAGGGAATGGTTCCAAATTTAGACATTTTTCCAAAATTTGTTTTATATCTATGTACTGCAACAGTAAATTTAAAAAGCCTAGAAAGTATAGATAAAAACCAACCTAATGAGATCATTATTACAATGTAAAATATGTGACATCACACTAGGTTGGGTGACATCTCAAAAATGTGACCAGCTGTGACAAGGACGGGGGAGGGGTCAAAAATTTCGTGTGACGTAATTTATGGGCGGCGCCTAATATACCTAAATATGTATGACATTTTTGACAGTGATTGCCTATATTTGCAGCGACAGTTTCCTTCCCAATGGCGTATCTATTATCTAATTCATGTGAGCTGTGGTATTACTAAAACCCTGTCAATAACGTTATCAAAAAATAATGAAATTATTATAAAAGTAAAAATTTTATAGTTATTTAAAATTGTTGTATTTAGCCTCTAATTTTCCTAAAATTGAGCGGCATCTGCATCTTTGACTTCATAGCCGCCTCTGTGTTAGCCTTTTTACAACAAACTAATGCCCGGTACCTATATCAGTAAAACGACTCGTCATAGTTAAAAGTACGTGACATCTTCTACGAGGCGTAAGCTAAAACTATTGTTTGTTACTAGATTTTTAGTACCCACTTAAATATCGTAGAATACCAGAAATGATTAGTTGAAAAATTTCGAAGTTATGTCGAAAAAACACTTTTTTCTAAGTTTTTCGTCAATGATTACTCCCGAACGTATAAACCAGTTTTGATAAAATTTGTACATTAGACGTAGTTTATTGAAGAATAGAGCTAATTAGATTTTGTACTTAGTCGATACATTAATCTGAAAGTTACGAATATATTAAAGAACTAGCTGCTGTCCGCGACTTCGTTCGCGCGGATTTCGTTTACTCCGCACAGCTCCTCCCCCGTAGGTGATAGCGTGATAATATGTAGCCTATATGTTGACCCGACCTATTAGTAATATTCATGCAAAATTTGAAGTAAATCCATGCAGTACTTTTTGAATTTACCCCGGACATACATTGACTTTTCTATGATTTTATTATAAGTATAAGTAATCTATACAAGATTACTGTTGTTTGTTTTCTCCTAGATTGTTTAGTACTTCCACATGCAAATGCTGACTGCGAACGAATATTCAGTAAAGTGAACCTTGCCAAGACAAAAATACGAAAAAACTGACAACACAATCCATAGACGCCATATTATCGTCTTGTGACGCTATCAAAAGCGGTAGCAAAAGTGGGAATTGTACTGATTTTATTCCCACTGAGGATATGCTGATGAAATTAAATGCCAAGGATGAAGATCTAGCTAATAGTAATATTCAAGAACTGATAAACTTAGAAGAGGAGTAAATTTTGCCACATCTGGTGCTGACTTTAATGACTACATATTAAGTTAAATTAAAAATAATGAAAGATAATAAAAATATTTTTTTTTATAAATACTGTCCTTTTCATTTTTTTGTGCTATATTTTTCAACGTACCTAAATCCAACCCTGGTACGTCCATCAATTACAGAAAGAGATGAATCATGTGCGATGAATTAGGTTTTTAATGGAAAAGATGAGCGGGCATGACATGCTGAGGGTTATCTGCAACAAGTACATTATATGTAAAACCCACATGTTTTGTATGTGTTATCTGGGGATCATGCAGTTCGTTATCTGTATTGTGCGTGCGAGTAGGTGGGGGCACGCGCTATTTAATTTTCATCAAATAATTCATAATTTTCATCAAAAGCTCTGTGGTCTAGTGGTCCAGTGTTGGCGTTGACCACATGAGGTCCCGGGTTCGATTCCCGGGTCGGGCACTTAAAAAAAAGTGTTTTTTCAGTTTTCTGAGAAACACAAAGTTGCCCGGGATTGGAAAGTGCCCGGTTGGCGATAGGCTTGCCACCTATCACATTTGTGGGACCAAGTATCTTCGGCTAATCGTGGGTGCACTTGTTGTACCTCTGCCTACCCCTTCGGGGATATGGGCGTGAAGATACTTTTTTTTTTTTTTTCATCAAAAGCTCGGTGTGCTCAGCAGAGCGAAGCAGTACTTCTTGCCGGCCCATCGTCTCCAACTTTATAAGTCGCAAATTCGGCCTCACATGGAGTACTGCTCTCATCTCTGGGCCGGAGCTCCCCAGTACCAGCTTCTTCCACTTGACCGCATTCAACGTAGAGCGGTTCGAATCGTTGACGATCAGGCTATTTCGAAACGGCTTGACTCCTTGGCATTACGCAGAGATGTAAGCTCACTCTGTGTCTTTTATCGTGTCTATCATGGAGAGTGTTCCGACGAGTTGTTTGGATTAATTCCTGCTGCTAACTTCCATCATCGTACATCGCGTCAAAATTTGAAGTTCCACCTACACCATCTTGATGTCTGGAAATCCACAACCGTGCGGTTCTCCCGGCACTTTTTGCCTTGCACTACTCTTTTGTGGAATCAATTACCGGCAGGGGTTTTTCCAAACGGATACGACATAGGGACCTTCAAGAAGAGAGCTTACTCATTTTTAAAAGGCGGCAACGCAACTGCAACGCCTATGGTATTGCAGATGTCCATGGGCGGCGGTGATCACTCAATATCAGGTGCACCTGCTGCTCGTTTGCCCCTCTTCCATAAAAAAAAATCAACTCTGCTACACGGTTCATTAAAGGTTTTTGGTTTAGGGAATTTTTATTTCTTTCGTGGATATTGGCACGTAGCTCATATTTCAGAACAGGTTATAAATTCGCGATATAATATGGGGCGTTGTTTCGCAGCTATAGCACGTAGCTTTATTTCCCCCGTGTCGGTCTTGGGCTCCTTTAAAGAATAGGCCAACTGCCGTTCTGCCAGGCAGGTCGTAAAGAGCGACCTAATGGCTATACGAGTCACTACCATCGTGGCTACTAGGTGGTAGTGTTTGCATTGTCTCGCCCGGGTCTGGTACCACCGCCTTAACTATTCCTGCCGCAATAGCGTCAGTGCTTGTCGCTGTCGTTCCGGTTTGGAGAGTAAGGTAGCCGATAAACTTATGCATGTTACCATTAACACCTTTGGTGTCTATAGGCGATGGTTGACTCTTTCCATCAGGAGACCCATTTGCTCGTTTGCTATCTTCTTATGAAATAAAAAAAAGCTTATATACTTAGAATACGTAATAAATTTGTGAAAGTATTGAATTAAATTATACCTACCTATAAATGTATATTTGGTTGTACGGGTGTGATGATTTGTATTTGTTGTATAGTTGTATTTGGGTTTTAAGGGTAAGGCAGCCGGTAGACTTATGCATGTGGCATTGCCATCCCACTACACGGATAGCAACGCACCATTAACATCTTTGATGTTTATAGGCGATGGTTTCCCTTTTCATCAGCGAGCCTATTTGCTATCTAATGATATAAAAAGAACTTTTTTCTATGGCTCGTATTCATTGTAATTTTGTGGATATATTACTAGCGACCTGCCCGCGTAGCTTTTGTTCCCGTTGAACTATCGGAAAGGTTTATAAACTAAAACCTTCCTCAAGAATCAATCTATTAAAAAAACGGGTTGTGCATGACACAGCCGTGCATCTTTTACGTGAATACGTCTACTTCATGCTTAACATCTTGCGATGGTAACATTTTTGATTTGTCGTTCAAATCACAATGTTCCCAGTCAAACCAGCCTACGGACCTGGATGGTTGTGGATAGTGAAGTAGCGCGTAGGGCGGCGCTATAACCAGATAGTGACTCGCTATTACCCTCCGATACCGAAGAAGTAGGTGAAATAATCAAAAACCTACTCAATAAAAAGCCTCGAGGTCTGATAGATTCACAAATAAGGTACTTAAATACCTCCCTCCCTCCCTTATATATCTACTAGTGTGCATCTTCAATGCACTCCTAGCCGGTTGTACGTTTTCAGACGAGTGTAAAGAAGCCTCCATCATAGGAATACACAAACCAAGAAAACCCCGAAATATTGACAGAAGTTACCGTCTCACTAGCCCAATCAATACGTTAGGCAAAATCTACGAAAAAATATCTCTCATACTATCTCGTCTTGCGGCATTTGTTCAAGCAGTTCGGTTTCCAAGCAGCTCACTCTTTTGCACTCATTAAGTGCATTCTCCAGTTACACAGATTTGCATGCGTTGCAAGTAGTACAGAACAAATACCAGCGTATTGTCACGGATGCATTGTGGTATACATTGACCTTCATAAAAATCTTGAATTGCTTAGCTAGGCATTTCAAGATATTTCCAAAAGATATTTCAATAGCACCAACTCACACGCTAACCCACTGCGGTAGACTACATCCCAGATCCTAATCCCGATCCCATCTACCCCCGCCACGTTCCCACCGATTCCGACGACTTGATAACTGTGGCCAACGAAACATACCAAAACACTACACACCTACACACGGGACAATGACCATAACCCTCTTATCACAAATCACGACACCACCCCTAAGCCGAGGATCAGTCTCACAGGAGTCCCTTAGGATGGAAGGCGTACGCCCCACATCTTTAAGCTCTGGCTGAGCACATTGCTCACCCCACAACTGGTGAAGCCGTAAAGGTCGTTAAAGCCAGTAGTGTACAGGCGTTGATCGGTTTGGTCGCCTTCATCTTTTTGCGTTCTCGACACTTCTTCACTTTTTCATATGAGATTTCATGGGTACCATTAGATTGCTACTTAAAATCTCTTTCATACATTATACATTCCTTGAATTTTATATGGCTTCTAAAAGATTTTTTTGTGGCAGATTACTATTTTGCACTGAATTTTTTAATTAAGTGCCTTATATATTTACTAATGCGTTGAAAACTATTTTTTGAAATTATGTAATCAGTAAATATTTACAAGAGCTTTCGAATAAAACTTAATCGAATTTTATAGTTGCTCTGAGTCTAAAGATATACCAATCTGAGTCTAAAATATGTAACGCAGTAAAATTTACTAAAAATGGCGGCACTTCCTACTCCACTATTCGCGAAGCATCGTAATCCGCATTTAGCTTATCAAATTCTTTGATTCTTTAGCTATCCAGTGGTATAATTAGATTTTGGATGTTAGTGATAGTTATGTAGCTATAACACCAAACTGTATCCCCCAATTTTGTTATCATCCATTTTTTGAACTGACCCCCCTATGTAGGCAATTTTAAAGACGTATTCACGTCAAAAACCGCATCAAAATCTGTTGCGTAGTTTTAAAGACTTAAGCATACATGTAGTGATTAATAATTCATAAATATGAATTAATAAATATTATTTCGCCTGGAACGATAAGATAAAAATAAAACTACGTTCATCATTATGCAGTTTATTGTTACAGAGACGGACCCGGATGTTACAGCTCCTACGCTAGGGCCCTTTCTACGCACTACCGACTACACAGATATCTACAAACTGTCACTTGTCTGGCTGTCTATACCAGGAGTTCAGTTACGATAATCAAATATACATATAGTTTCTGTTAGCTTAACACGACAACCACACAACTCGTTTATTGGAATTTCTGCAAATAAATGGAATTCTAATCTAAATATTATGTAGGTACTAATATTAAAAACGTAGTCTTTCTTTTTTAAATGATGGCCAAATTATTATGCTTTATACAGATTTTTTGATGATGGTTGTTACATATATGGCTCTTATTGTGGCTAGTAGAATAATTCTGCCAATGTCGAGAAAGACAAAGTTATGATTAGAACATACTTTACTTTTAAATTTCTCAAATGGTACATGCCTACTTGAATTTTAAAGATTTTTAAAGAAAGACGAACTCTTTCCTAATTGGCTTTTTATAGGTACAATAACATGAAAAGATCATTGGCCTCTTACAAAAACACAAGAAAAACATTTCCAGCAAAATTTTAAGTTGACATTCGTGTTATTACAAAAGATCTACATCCACTATCAATTCAGTCGGTCAACTTAATGGATAATTAATCGATTTTTTTTTAAATTTTGTTGTTCAACAATCCAACCATCCGTATCCAAAAATCAGGTCCTTACTAAGAATATATAATATATATATATAAACCCTATTATTTTTGCGTTATATTAATTTGCTAAGCTGAACTTGACTACTGGACCCCTGGTACACCAGTTACAGAAATCAAGTTATAATATATTGGACAGCAATACTTAACCTAGTCCGTAATTATATCCAACAGTCACAATATATGCTCGCTATAAGATAAAAACTTAAAGCATTAAACTGACAAAACTCAAAGTATAAAATAGTCCATGTTGGCCAATTCTATACAATTAATTTTTCTTTATTAGGTTTTCTTTATTAAGTTTAGAATAATGATTGACGAAATGTTACTGCTTTTTTAGTTATCTATTCCGCAATATATTAAACTTAAGTAGTATAATATATAGACGATGATGAAGCTATTTTAAACCTAAAAAGAAAGAAAGATTTTGTCGCGTCGCGTTGTAACTTGATATTAGGAAACAGAAAAATTTAGCCTCCAAACGAAAACACTTATTTAATTTTTTCCCTCTCTAACGGACAACTTGATTTTGTCTTGTAGTTCCATCATTTTAGGGTATAAGTATTTTTTCAACTAAAATCGGATGAATGTATTTGAGATGAACTTAAAAAATTTAAATAAATATTGCTTACGAATCTTTCTTTTTCTGACAAAAACTCCATTCGGTTGAACATTCGTTTTTTTATATATTAAAATGTAAGTACCTTTGCTATTTTAAGCTTACAATATCATCTCATTGAAATAATTAAATTGAATTTAAATA
Organism: Apodemia mormo; assembly: GCA_036924255.1. Lineage (NCBI taxonomy): Eukaryota > Metazoa > Arthropoda > Insecta > Lepidoptera > Riodinidae > Apodemia > Apodemia mormo. Next base: position 39,361,929 of record JAUPFN010000005.1, on the reverse strand, counting down.
AAAAAATAATTATTAAAGATTACTTAGAAATCTTTTTAACCAATTTTTGATAAAGTTATTGTTCCTACCATTCTCGTGCCTCAACTTTTCAAAAATTGTTTTATTTTCTACTAGCTGACCTGGCAAACGTTGTTTTGCCATTCATATTAGGAATCCATAGCGGACAAACAATGTGACAAGTAATTTATATAAGACTACGGGATTGTCCTTCCACGCAGCCACAATGGCATTAAACTTTATATGGTGGTTAAGTATTCTTAAATTTTCTATTTTTTCGCGCAATTTTCCTAATATTTTCCTTTATAAGAACCTTCTCCTTACAATTACAAACACAACAAAAAAAATTACTGAAATTGGTCCAGCCATTCAGGCGTGATGTCGTGACCAAGGAAGAGGAGTAGAGGAGTACGTCCAAAAACAAAAAAACTATTCCCGTAAATCTCGTTACGTTGTAAAGATATATAAAAATTAAAATTCAATACACCCACAAGATATGATAAACCGCATAACAATTGGTCTTTGACGCACTTACAAAACCGCTTTTTCTGAAAGTCTTAAAAAATTTCTAGCATTTGTAATCTAAAAATAAACGTTCTTAGAATAAATCAGATTTTAATGACAATTCTATGCAACAAATTCTTTATTGTTGTATTCAATAACAATTTGAATCTGGATCAGTTATATGTATCAGTTTAATGCTTTACAGTTGAATTTTACATGAAACGTCTGCATTATCTGTGTGGTCGTGCCCAATGCTACAAATAATTACATTAGATTTGGCAGTTCGCAACAATGGTAAAATGCAAGAGACACCGCAACCAGAAACATTTATCAAATATATTTACAGTGCACTGTTTCTGACCGGCACACTTTACGGAATTAACTAAATCAAACTATATATAGGAAATGTATCGCAAAGCAAGCAAACATTTCTAAGTCTTATAGTGAACATTGTCTTGGGCGATTACATTATAATCAATACAGCCATTTCAATTTAATACTAAGAGTAAAATTAAAAACACTATCAGTGCACATATTATTTACAAGTACTAGTAAAATTATTATAGAATAAATGTAGGGCGCGTACACACCAAGCGTTTTAATGCAACTGTACCAATATTATATTTTAGGTAACAATATTGCCTCCCATAATGCTCTGTAATGCTAAAAACCCTATTACTCAGGTATATACTGAATTAACCGTCATGTAATTCAGTGTAGATATCAACACAGTTTACTAATTCGAAAACAAGTTCTTAATGTCATAGTTACATAACATATTAAAATTATGCAGCTAAATTTCAATTACAAAATTAAATAAAATAGAAGAAAGAAACCGAGGTTTCAAGTTTTGCTATACCAACTAAAGCTTTGAGATTCAAATAAACTACGCTTAATGTGTAGGTACCCTTATTAAAATAATATTTTCACATTTTGCGTTTTTTTTTGTCGTTTTATTTATAAGAATATTTAAAAATTAAGGATGGTTAAAGAACACAAAGATTAAAATTAGAAATATCTTATTACATAGTCTAATATTTACAAACGAATTCAAAAAAATGTGCTTTAATAATTCGAGTGCGACTTACGTCTAAGGAGCCGTTGACTGACCTTATAATTTAACCCGAAATAAACCTTACTACAATCATGTGCTAAAAAGACGTAAATTAACTTAAAATACGAGATCTCTGAAAGTCTGGAAACGCATTTATATTAAAAAGCAGTGTATTTTAAGGACACTGAAATATAAACCCACACATATATGTACAAGATTTTCATCCTCTATATTAAGTTCAAATAATATACGAATCTTCAACGTTGAAAGGACAACAAGACTTGAATCAAAACCAAAAATGTCTTATGAACCATGTAGACTATAAAAAATGAGTCCAATAATTACGCCTAACGGATCACAGTGACAGTTATCTGAGTTAAGGCAAGGTGGGATCTGTCGTCACCCTAACGTTATTTTTCACAAAAATATACAAAAAATGAACGTCTTTACACGGTACAATTTAAAAATAAACATATTTTAATTTAGACTGTAACAAAATTACCATTGCCAAAATATATGAGTGTATAATTAGGGACTATAAAGAATATAGAACGTAAAGAAAACACTGTCCGATCGTCAAAGGCATTATTTAGTAGCAGAGTACAATCATATCTGTGTCATTATTTTAAGGATATTGATTGATAAATTTCCAAAATATTTGCTTGATTTAAGCAGAAGTTGCTCAATTTTAGCACTAAAACTGTGTTGCAACTGTATTGAAAATGCAATTTTTTTTTTTATTTTAATAAAAAGATTTTTTTGATAATGTCATTGACCTACCTATATACCTCTTTCGGATCAGACACTTTTTTACACACTGTATATATATAAATAAATAATTTTAAGTTGGATTCAACTTTAAAGGCAGTTTATTTTATGAATAGATTATACTGAATTCTGTGTCAAATAACGTTGCGGGTGAACATTCTTTGTACCATCGAAATGTGTCTGACATACTATTCACGATTAACCACAACATTTTGAGTCTTACGACATTGTGTTACAGTTCATTCTTTTATAAATCGTGAAATAGTTTAACAAACAGCAGGCCTATTCGTGCGGGCTTTTAAAAAACGGCTTATATCCCATACTATATAACCTAAGTATTAATACTACATTTTTTATTTACAAATTTTTATTTTTTTATATTTTAATATAGCTTTGAACTAGTTTTAAGGCTACGTCTGTTGACACTCACACAGTTTCCCTATGCTATATGTTAGCAGCGTGCTACAGAATACTACAAACACAAAGAAACATCAATTTTGAATATTAGTTATATGGGTCATAATCCTGACCAATTATATAACATAGTCACGCACACTAACAAATCCCTTTATATTTATCTCGTTACAATAAATGCTCAAATAACACGTTAAAGGTCTTCTATACACCATACTACATATTATAGTATGTACATATCCTTTAATATTTGTTGTGTAATAGGTTAATTAGTATTTCTAATTCCTATCTAACTTACTACGTAAAAATGTTCAGTCGATGTAACATACAATGGTGTTTAGGAATAAGCTTACTATACAAATGTAAGGCTGCGTACAGAATTACTTTCTCGTTTTAAGTTGGCACACAACTTTAATTACATCTTAAGTACGCAATAGTCTGTACGCAACCTATTAAAATACAGAACACAAGAATTAATAATAATTGAATAAATTTATTACGCGTATATACTTATATTGCAACATTTATTGCTAGCAATGTTCATACAAAACAATCAGGCACACTCCAAAACCTATCACACGCAAACTACACTGAAACGCAAACATTGATTCAGCAATACCTACGAAGCAAACCATATTTATTCACGTCGAATGAATGAATGACTAATTTCGTTACAAAATGTCTTAATCTAACCAATGTTGGCGATTCTCTTCGTTGTATTGAGGATCTGCGCATAATGTTTCTACTTCCCATGTTTTTGCTAACACACAGTTTCGACAGTGAATACTAATGTTTTACTTTTCCGCGCAGTAGTAGTTACAATCCATTTAACGCTTCATGTTCGACCCTTTATATTTAATCTTAGCCTATATACACATCAAAACAATACTACATTTTAATTTCTAAAACTTAACTAATAGGTAATGAGAAAAATGGAAAAAATATTTGGTAGTGACGTCACCATACAATTCTTGTTCAAACACACAAAATTACATATATTACTGAAAGATCAGTCGGCTTGAGCGTTCGGTATCCTAAATAAAAAAGACAGTCAACAACACTAGTGTATTTTAAACAAAACCACGCGTTAATATGGAAGTCATTTTATCAGTATAATAAATTTTGTTGACTATCAGTATATCTATCTACACATGGAGACCGTCTAATACACGACACACAGTTTAAACATGCTAATTTATAGTCATACGTCAATAAAATGTTATTATAAGTGTGTGGTTTTAATCACATATATACACATTAAAATATACATAAAAAGCAAACACTAATAAATATTCAATAATTGTATTGAATATGTGAAGCAGAATGTTTTTGAAATGGAAACATTACCGCAATAGATTTTCTTTTAATAAGTAATCAGAAACTATTAAAATAAATAGTAATGTTTAGCTTAAATATTTGTAATTAATTTATGAAATTGTTTTACAATTCAGAATTACGTTTTTAATAAATAAAAAAGATCAGTTCTTATTAGTTTAGCGTCGAACAAAACAATGTTGTACTCGCTTTTATATCTCTTAAATAAACACACATCACATCACTGTTACAGAATATTAAAGACTCACAGAAGTCAATGTTTCATACAAGCAATGTTCGAGCACAGCACACATAGACACCTCTCACGGACGTGATAATTTATCGCAGACTGGTGCCGAACAAACTGTCCCGAGACATTCCGATATATCGCGTCTCGAATGTTACTGCTATGTAGATTAACTGCTGTTAGTCTCCAGTATTCTGTGACTGATATCAACGTGTTTAAAAAGTGTATTATTTAAATAATTCTAACAATAAGTATTGCTGATAAAGAAAACATATGTATTGATTAGGGGTTCATAATTAATTTGAATCACATTACTAGCACAAACAAATACAATAAAATTTTTGTATTTATCTTGTCTATCAACGTTAATATGAATTGACCTTTATAATTTTGACAGAATTTTAATATGGGGTACATATTTTGGCGGAACTTAAAATACGAAATACTTCAAGGGAATAGTCGTAGAAAGTGACCGAGTCGCGCTCTCGATTCGCTTACGCAGCTTTAATGCTCTAGCTTCTTTACGCAGCTTTAATGCTCTAGCTTTAATGCAGATAAGACGTTCGTTCGACGAGCTTTCGACGAACGTTCAACGTATATATTATTGGTTATCGTAACATTTTGTTGGTTATCGTCAAAATGATCATTGAGATTGTGATCCTATACCACAAGCATCGCCAGCGCAGATAGTTAAAATTATGCGCTACGAGCGCACTTGTAGGTTTTTTTTGGATTGTGAAAAATTGTATTGTGAAAAAATATAAATAAACCATGTGGTACTGTTTTATCGTACCGAATGAAATAACAAGGTTCAAAAATTACCCTTAAAATGATTTTATTTTATTGCTAAGTAGTGTAACTATGTATTTCTGTATGTAATTGCAAACTACGCTATCAAACTAAATAATTGTCTTGAAAGGCGTATCCACTTAATCCGTAGTCCGGACGCTTAGTGTGATGCATTGCACAGATTATAGTTGCATCGCGGACGCTGCGGATCGAACGCGCGCCTCGAGCGCTTTCTATGACTAGACCCTAAGAGGGTGAAATTATCGTGTGTCGGTGTAGACAGCGCGCCGCTTGTCGAAGCCACGCTTGGTCTCGCGTCATTCCCACTGGTGCGGCGAGGGCGGCAGCTCGGACGGGTGCGCCACGGTGGAGCTGCAACGCGTGTGCTTGTCCGTTAGTCGCCGCTCTGTTTCGTGCTTACCCAGTACCCACACCCACGCCACTAGCTGTATGTTGGATTTGGTTATTCACTTATTTTACACATCAACAACTAAAAAATACTAAATTGAGAATTTGCCACTAAATTCGATTATAAAAAGCATATATTACCCAAGGATAGGTTCAAATGTTTAGAACCTATAGCGTCCGGAATGGACACTGTAATAACTAAAAATTAAAAATCCAAATCCATCATACGAACTAATAGTTTTTGACCATGCATCAATTTGAATAATATTTAATAAAGAAATCAATGATAATAAAAGACCATAGTAGCAAAAACCGCATCACAAATCTACATAAATGTCTACTGTAATACAAAATATCACCACAACCTGCTTGGAACTGACTACACATGCACTACTCGATTCCTAATACTTTTGAGACTGTTAAAAAGTTTTAGGTGGAATTCACGGGCAATATTGATTAAATTGATTGTATAATTTTGGTTTTGTTTTTTCTGAAGACTATGTTGTGTAAATTAAAGTAATCAAATAGATCATATAATTTAAGTATCAATAAACTCTAACTAGCTTAAATTATTGCAAAGCTATTTAAAATAAATATATTTCTTACTTCCGTATTTATTTTATAAAAAGAACAGATATAAAAAGAATTGCATAACATTATTATTTTTAAATTAAAAGTTCTTCTAGAAGGTCTGCATTTTTTTTAATATTAAAACATTTTTCAAATAAATAACTAGAATTCTCACCTCGTTTTCATATTTTTAATTGAATCCACGTCACATATTACATTCCAATAACCCAATAACACAGTCTAAAAACATACAGACATTTTATTTAGTGATAAATTCCAAGTTAACTACGTGCCAGTAAAAAATTTATGTTAGGATATTGGTAACCCACTTCAAAAATGTTCATTTTTTAAAATCTAATCGCAAGCCGGGCTGCGAGGCTTTTCAAAGTAATGAAATTTACCAAGCTTCAACGAAATTTACAAACTTATTTCTAATAACAAATAATTTTGTAATTTTGATTAATTTATAGACTTCTATAAAAGCTATGTTGCCCATTTGATGTAAAATTCACAAGTATATAATTGAAAAGATTGTAAAAAAACCTATACGGATTTTGAAATTATTACGCATGCATTGCAACCGAACCGAATGAGAACGGACTATCCATCGATCAACCCTTTTGAAATTACGAATGACATCCGTCCGAGAAGGCAGCACTTACTACTAATTAAAAGAAAATAATCTAATATATCCGAATTTTAAAATTTTGAGTACATTCAAATTTGATCGAAAAGTGGGTAGTCGTAAATTAAGTGCCTAATCGAACGGTGTCCGCGCATACAATAATTTGTTGGACAACACAAGAATGACGTGCGGAATGCGCTTACTGAATTGACGCGTCTCTAGGCGGCGCACAGAAATATCACGGGCGTTAGCAGAAGTATTTTTGCCGCAGTCTTGAAAGGGGAACATACTTTTGCTTTCGGACTGGGTCTAGGGCTGCCGCAAACACACAAAAAAATCATATTAGTCGTCGATAACCACCATTTCAAGAGGGTTGATATAGCTTGAACTGCGGTGGTATAGCGTACGCTCAGAAGCGTGGAAGAGGTAAATAAAACCATGCACAAACGGGCTAGCAAAATGGACCCGAAGGCACGTAAAAAAAAATACTTGAGGCCTACGCTTCAAATACTACTAAGGCTTGTTAAGGATGATAAGGCGGGATAGGGAACTCGACATAGGCTAACTTTTGCGACCACCATGTTTCTATCGAGTACTAGAAACGATTCAGAGACGCGTTCATCTTGTGGGACTCATTAGTGACACTCGCGTGCATAAACTAAAACACCGTGCCAACTGTGATGCCTATTTGCTTTCGTCTTATTTATTATCGTTTTAAAACGCGTAGACAACACATACAAGCTTAGTCACCGCAAAAGTCTTTATTTTTAAAAAATTAAAATAAATATTAGCATGTGCATAACCAACTACTAAATACATTACAAACTAAATTAAAAAACGCATTAAAGATGTGGTGTTTGAAAGCTGTGTTGTCAACACGTTGCCAAGAGCGTGGTCGAATGGGTGCGGGTGGTCGCCACATAATTTTATTACGATGCCTACAGAAATGATCGAATTGCTTTTTTACACCTACTGAACATATTGTTTTAAAAAGTATTTCAGTCTATTGTAAATAAAACATTAGAAAAAGAGCTCATAAAATTTAATCATAATGTATAATAATAAGATATGATGAAGAAATTCATACTTAAAATGTGATATAATTATGAGATTTTTTTTATATCATAAGATAGCAAACAAGCAGATGGGTCTCCTGATGGAAAGAGTCAACCATCGCCTATAGACACCAAAGATGTTAATGGTGCGTTGCTATCTTGACGTGGCGGTCTAATGCCACATGCAGAAGTTTACCGGCTACCTTACCCTCCAAACCGGAACACGACAGTGACCAGCACGGACGCTATTGCGGCAGGAATAAGTAAGGCGGTGGTACCAAACCCGGTCGAGCCGATGCAGAACTTTACCACATAGTAGTCACGATGGTAGTGACGCAAAAAGCCACTCAGTCGCCTTTTACGACCTGCCTGGCAGAACAACAGTTGGCCTATTCTTCAAAGAAGCCCGGGACCAATACGGGGTTTTCGACGATTAATTTTTTTCAAATGTTTATTTTGGATTTTACCTTAAAATAAATTATATCCATGCATCTATATAAATAGAAATTAACTATCAAATGTTTGTCCACAAATTACTTCAAAGCAACACAGCACTTATTTAGTAATACTTTTCTTTGTTGTATCTGTCAGGATAGTATAAAAAAATATATTGAAATCTTTTCTTCTGAAAAAGTCTTTTGAAAAAGTGCCAAATTAAGTTTAAAGTTAATTAAAGCCGGGCGAAAGACTGGGCAGTAAGTCAAATATAAAACAATGAAGTGATATAATACCATAACCTTTCTGCTTGGTTTAGAAATATAATAATGCACAAACACGAACGAGTCGATGTATAACTTCACCACAGTAGTCACGAAAGTAACTACAACACATTTAAGCATTGTTGTCTCTCACGAAATGGCAGGCAGAATGGGAAATAGTTGATTATTATAAGTAATTCATACTAACATGTTAATGTTATGCAAAAGAAATTGATTCATAAGAAAATAAAAGTTCTAATTACTTCGAGGGTAGCATATTAGACTAGAAAAAGGCATTTGATGAATTAGGAACAGAAAATCAACTAAAACATTAGGTTTTCTCCTAAACGTGAATTTTAAAGTTAAAAGTGAATTTAAAGTCGTAACTTGAGCACTTAATTAGCTACTAGTGATCTAAACATGTTCTAGGTCTCATTATTATAACATTATCGAAAAATTTAAAAATTGCTCTCAAAAAATTGATACGGATTTCATAATAAACTGAAATATACGAACTTCAACTAATTATTTTAAAATTTAAATAAAAAAATGTACTAGTGATGTAATCAAACATTTTCTAGGCCTTGTTATTATAACATTATCTAAAAAATTAAAAATTACTCTCACAAAATTGTTACGGATGTTATAATAAACTGAGATATACGAACTTCAATTATTTTAAAATTTAAATAAAAAATATTGAATCGTAGAAATTGTACTAAAACATAATTTTATCAAAGTTTCATAATTCGGATTTTTTAGCTTACTATATCCAATGTTATGATAACATCCATTAATATAAAGAAATGTTTTTATTAAATTCGACCTAGTTCTGTAAGCACCGTGGTATTACGTATCGCAAAGAAATCACCTAGTGTCGGTTGGTTTCGGTTGGTGGTGGTTGGTTGCGGTTGGTTGCGGTTGGCGGCGCCTTACCTTGCGAAGCTCTTGAACGCTGCGGACTGCGGGTTGATGCACAGCGGCACCCGAGACGTCTGCAGCTGCTCCGCTATGAACTTGTGAATCTCCTCTGCGAATTTCATTTCCAATGTTTGTAACATCACATCACCGACATTTACCAAGACCCCTGGTGATGCAGATCTCTATGCAACTAAATGTACTTTTACATCAGTTTCGTCTGAATTTCCGCGTGTTTTGGCGGGCCGCCTTTAAAGAATAACCATCTGCCATTCTGATAGGCAGGTTGTAAAAGGAGAACGATTAGCTTTAGCTATAAGTATCACTACTATAATTATAATTTATACTATTCTGCAACGTCTCGCCCGCTCATATCAGCGCCTTTTTTTATATATCATAAGATAGCAAACAAACAGATGGGTCTCCTGATGGAAAGAGTCAACCATCGCCTATAGACACCAAAGGTGTTAATGGTGCGTTGCTATCTTGTGGCGAGGTCTAATGCCACATGCATAAGTTTACCGGCTGCCTTATCCTCAAACCGGAACACGGCAGTGTCTAGCACTGACGCTATAGCGGCAGGAATAGGTAAGGCGGTGGTGCCAGACCCGGGCGAGACAATGCAGAACTCTACCACCTAGTAGCCACGATGTTAGTGACTCGATAGCCAATCGGTCGCCTTTTACGACCTGCTTGGTAGAACGGCAGTTGGCCTATTCTTCAAAGGAGGCCGGCCTATTCCTGCCGCAATAACGATAATGCTTGTTATTGTCGTTATTGTCGTGTTCCTGTTTGCAGGGTAAGGTAGCCAGGAGACTTATACATGTGGCATTATCATTCAGCGACACGGATAGTAACGCACATTAACATCTATGGTATTTTATGGGGATTGTATCTCTTTCCATCAAGAGAGTCATCTAATGATATACAAAACATACCTTCTATATAAACAAAGCAAATCAACATAGACAAACCATAACATCCTCTAACTGCAGGGGGTGATTGGTACGAATTAATTATTCGGCAAACTCACAATCACTTTCAATTAAACACTAATGAGTTCTGGAACGACTTTTTTATAAGATTCGAGCAGGCAAGCTATCTGGATGTTAAATAGAGGCCAGTGTTGGCAGACTCGTGAAAAATTATTATTGAACCAGAGCCGTAAAATGATTGTACTTTTAACAAAATTATTGTACATCATAAAATTATATTTAATTTCTATTGCAAAATCTTACTTTATTGAAAGTGTAGTTTAAATATGGTCATATTATTTAAAATTAGCTATAAGGTTATAATAAAAATCTGTCATCACTTATAAACGACTAAGTTTTAACCTGTAATTGCATTTTTCTAAGGATTGTATACTAAGGATTGAAGATAGAAAAGATCCAAAAAGATCATGAAATTATGGTAAAGGTACAAACATTATTGTACGTCTGGCAACACTGGTAGAGGCCTATGGACATTGCAACATAAGAAATTGTTGCCAATGCAATACCGGCTTCGGAAGTGTCTGTTTATCCACCTCTTAAACTCACCTAAGTCATAGCTCCCTTGGAAGCCGAGCTAGGAAGGTTATTCCATAATTAACAGTGCATTTTTTTTATGTCATAAGATAGCAAACAAGCAGATGGGTCTCCTGATGGAAAGAGTCAACCATCGCCTATAGACACCAAAGATGTTAATGGTGCGTTGCTATCTTGTGGCGAGGTATAATGCCACATGCATAAGTTTACCGGCTACCTTACCCTCCAAACCGGAACACGACAGCAACAAGCACTGACGCTATTGCGGCAGGAATAGGAAAGGCGGTGGTACTAGACCCGGGCGAGACAATGCAGAACTCTACCACCTAGTAGCCACGATGGTAGTGACTCGATAGCCAATCGGTCGCCTTTTACGACCTGCCTGGCAGAACGGCAGTTGGCCTATTCTACAAAGGATTCTTCTTCTATCACAATACCATCAGCACCAGGTCGTGTTCCGGTCAACACTGTTCAGGTATTCGGCAAACTTACACATGTAGCCATGGGCATACCGAGGGGGGTTAGGGAGGGGCAGCTGCCCCCCCTGAAATTTTTTCACCTCTCTTCTCTCTCTAGTCTTAAAATGTTACGGGCTTCCCTTAGCTTGCCCCGTTAATAATATAAGTGTCATTATGGCCATGGTCAGCATTTTTGTTACCGATACGCGTGTAGACAATTTGGTTAGTTTTCTGTTATTGTTATATTGTTTTTGGACATTATTGTTACGTTTTGCACCAAATGACGTCATCAACGGCATTCGTCAAGTTAATCTGAGTGCTAAGTGTGAGTTTTTCTTTTCGCATTCGATCGTGAGCGCGTTTGGAGTTTACTAGGAATTTGTATGTGATTTGTACAGCGCCACCTAGTGGTAAACGTGAGAAACCAGTTTACCACTAGGTGACGCTGTACAAATCACATACAAATTCCTAGTAAACTCGAAACGCGCTCACGATCGAATGCGAAAAGAAAAACTCACACTTAGCACTCTGACCGCGATGTAAGTTTGGCAACTGACTTTAGCTACTAAAATAGTATACATGTGTATATATATATATATATATATATATATATATATATATATATATATATATATATATTATCATTTATGTCACATGAACGTATGAGTAATGTTTATTTTTATTAATATAGTGTATTTTTAATACACTTTATTTAAAAACTAGCTGTTGCCCGCGACTTCGTTCGCGCAGACTTCGTTTACTCCGCACAGCTCCTCCCCCGTAGGTGATAGCGTAATAATATGTAGCCTATATGTTGACCCGACCTGTTAGTATAATATTCATGCAAAATTTGAAGTAAATCCATGGAGTACTTTTTGAGTTTAGCCCGGATACATTGACTTTCCTACGATTTTATTATATGTAATATGTATAGATACTAGGTTTCTGCAATCATCAGGAGTGTAAACTTTAACGGTACCAAATTTCATACTCATTCGTTGGCGCAATTGTCTTAAAAAGGGTCCAAAGTTTTTTCTTTAAGTATTAATATATAGATTACGCTTGGCAAGTAAGATGTAAGGCAGGCTAAGAGGGATACTGCCGGCGGCGTGTGGTCTCGCCACAGACCAAATGAATGCTAATAGACACGCCATTAGGAAGAAACGTGTCGCCGGTCATATGAGCAAACGGTCCTTAACTGTCAAAAATTTCAAAGATTTGTAGGTAAGTATATTGTGAAAAATAGAAACAAGCCATGTACTGTTTTGTCGTACCGAATGAGAAGACAAGGTTTAAAAATTACCCTAGAAATGATTTTATTTCAGTGGTAAGCATTGTATTTCTGTATGTTATGGAAAGCTATGCTGCCAAACTAAGAAATGGTGTTGAAAGGCGTATCCATTGAATCCGTGGGTCTCACCTTTGACCTGGTGCACGGAGGTGAGCTTGCGCTCCCAGCCGTCGTGGAAGGGCTGCGGCGCGGCGGGCTCGAGGTCCGGCGAGTAGTGGCGCGCGGCGGGCGCGGGCGCGCTGTAGCAGCACTTGCACATGCACGAGTGGTAGCGCAGCCGCCCCTCCTCCAGGTACGGGTGCGCCAGCGCGTCCGCCACGCTGATGCGCTTCAGCGGGTCGAACACCAGCATCTGCACCACACAAACCATCTTCAACTTTTAAAGAGTTTCATTTAAAACACTCATAATAAAGAAGCTCTGGGTTCAAATTTCGAATCAGACAAAAATTGCATCCACCATTAACACATCGACGGGTCCCACGTAAGTTGTCGTAACTAAAAAAATGCGATTTTTGTTTTATTTATGAAAATTACTCCAATTTTATAGATCTTTTAATAACACGAAGAATAAACGTAAAAATTCTATTAGAAGTTGGATTTATCTAACAGAAATTTAAAGTTAAATATTCTTCGTGTTATTAAAAGATCTACAAAAGTGAAGTCATTTTCATGAATAAAACAATAATCGCATTTTTTAAGTTACCATAACTTACGTAGAACCCTTCAATATTTTATGTCTATTAGTGATGGTTATCTTTCTATCAGGAAAAGTCTCTGAACTATAGATTCTATCCTATAAATAAAAAAACCCGTGTGGTGTCGTGGGACACGAGATAGAAACGAAGTTCTTTATTATAAAAAAATCTCACGGTTTTTTTAACGTTACGGACGTTTCTTGCCCGCTAGGGCACCTCTCCACAACGCCCTATAAGGAATCAATCTTCAGGACTGTTTTCGATTTTTTTTGCAACGGAGTGCAAAAAAAATCGAAAACAGTCCTGAAGATTACCAACAAAAGTGACAACTTTAAACTGTATTTCTAATTTTCAAACTGATTGCAATTTGTAACATTAAAATATAAAATTTCATAATTTTACTTCATTACATTAGCATGATGCTAACGCGAACCCATAAGAATTTCCCCTAAAAAAAGGTTTAATACGCCTACAGAAGTTTTACTTCAATAAAACCCTTTCTTTTGCCTAGCAAGCTCAAAAAAAATATAATAAATATATGATAAAATGTTCAGCTTACTGCCCGCGGTTGTATTACAAATAAAGCCTTATTTTTGGTTGCTTATCAAAATAAAGTACTATAGTCTACCTTGTTTTTTTAATTAGAAGTGTATATGCTATAGTCTACCTTATACATTAACATGTTGCTGACGCGAACCCATAAGATTAATAATACATATTTACCTGAGCCAGCAGATGTACGGCCTCGTGCGTGGCCTGCACGGAGAGCGTGTAGAGCGCGGCGAGCGCGGGCGGGCGCGGCGCTCGACGCAACATGTGCGCGCGCGCGCCCGCGCACGCGTACCGCATGTCCTCCAGCGACGGCGTGCCGAGCAGCTCCGTTATTAGCTCCAACTGGAATTTTACATGCAAACATATTTGAACACTGATCCTAAAATTTATTGACCGACGACCGTCCCTTTGGTCGAGTTGATAGCCGTGGACAAACATTTGTGTAAAGACAAAGAGCATAGATGTACTCGTATATGTTTCTGGGTTTAGCTGTTAATTACATATACTTATTTATATATTTATTTCTACTAGCGATCGCCTGTGGCCGAAATTCGACCATAGACTATACTGTAAAATCTCCTTTAAGTTTGACATCCGTAAAGAAAATAGTATCTTTGCATGTGTGTATAATGTAATGAATACCACATGAATGTGTTATGTGTAATGTTTATTTTTGTTATTTTAATGTATTTTCAATGTTAATTATTAAAAAATATTAAGTTTCTGCAGTCTTCTGTTTTTATCTTATGAAGTAAGAATGCCTATCTATTTTTAAAACTGTCAACCTTTGCAGTACGAATAGCAGACCAAGAGACGAAGTTTTTGAAAAAGGAAAACATAAACTCAGTACATAATTGCAAAACTATTTCCTCAGTAAATAAAAAATCCCACAAATAGCTAAAAGTAGAGTTTACCAATTGAAATGCAGAGACTGTGAGGCCACTAACATAGCACAAACAGGCAGATCTTTTGTAGCCAGAATTAAGAAACATGACAGGTGCGTGCGCTTGAAAAAAGAGGTTCTAAAAGGAGGTTCTGCATTCGCATAATACCTTATTACTGAAGGCCATGTCTTTGATGTTACTAGGGACATAAAAACTATACATCTATGTCATAAAGGGAAGAAACTTGACGCTTTAGAGGCAGTAAAAATAAACAAACTAAACCAACAGACCCACCTATTAAATGACCGCAGAGACCTTAACGTATCTGTTTTTTATTATTATTATGATTTTATTTCTATTATTATTATTATTTTATTCTTTATATGATTTTTATTAACAAATACATATAGTTGATATTTAATAATGATAATTCAATTATAGTTTGTTTAAATAAGTATTTTATATTAATCTTACACGTGAAATGTATCACGACATTTAAATATTTTAATTGTTTTGCATTTATATGACATTTTTACATAATCATTGTACTATTGACATTTATATTGGCATACTATTGAATTATTAAATTACTATACAAAATTCTCCCTGCTCAAAAGGGTAATGCTAATGTGCGGGTAGCACAGATACTGTCAAAGACAATTTCAAATTTAATATTTTCACACTACCTTCAATATACAATGTTAATTATCAAATTGTCAACTGTAGTAAACAATATTGTTGATTTTTGCCCTGATGCGTTACAACGCGAAACCGGTTGGTGTTAATAAATAAAAATCAGTGTAATTACTGACACCGAGATTTAACATCTTATGTCTCAGGATGAGCAACACATGAATGGAATACATAGGCTAGTTAAAGCCCAGGTATCCCATTTTTGTTCATTGGCGACGTCGACCACTTACCATCAGGTGGCACGTCTGCCAGTTTGCCTATCTCAATAACATAAAAAAAAAACCAACTTAACATGGAGTTTTACCAAGTGCCGACAAAATTCAGTGTTCAAACTATTTCCTTTCTCTCCGCGCATAGGTACCTACTTAGGAGCGTTTTTTCGATTGGCAACACAAACTTCATGTCTTCGAGTTTTTTCTGGAGCAATATTGTAATAATCAATAATGTGAGCAGATTATTCGAAGGTCATTACAGTTTTTGCAAAATTAAGTCTTGATATTCGATTTACCGCAACTGATTGCGCGTGAGCATTTAGTGTTTTTAAAATAATTCGTGTAAATAAATGAGTTCATAACGCGGACGAAAAAAATAATCAGTACATCGAGCATTACTTTAATTCACATATAATAAATATTTTTTGGTTTCTATTGAAATACTTACTGGTGAAAAAATGTTAAAGTGAACTGATTTCGTAGTTTTTTAATATTATTTTTTAATATCTAACAACAATATTTCATCATTTCATCATCATCACAGTCATTTTGGCTGTGTTGCACTTTAGGACCATATATCTTGTTGGAAAAATGCATAAAATAAACTATTTTGGCACATTACAATGGTTGTATTCATCCTGAAAGGTAACTCTGACGCCTATTTTCGTAAAACGCTATGAAGGGATTGTCTTCGATTAAAAAACCATTATCAAAAATTATATTCTTGCTCTGTAGTGCACTGAATAAAGACTTAATCTTGGAAAAACTGTAATATGCTTCGAATAATCTATTCACATTATTACGCTATTGCTCTGGAAAAACTTGAAAACATGAAGTTTTCGTTGCGAATCGAATACATGCTCTTAACATAAAAATAAAAAAGTCCGTCTGTTATTTTTTCACGCGTTAACCGCTACACTGATTTTGCTGTAATTTGGCAAGGAGATTGAAGATCCCGGTGTTTCAAAAGTCAACCCCTAAGGGGCGGAACTTGGGGATAAAAGTTTGTACGAAAGATTACATGATGATGTGTTACGCTATTCCCGTGAAAAGCTGCGCGGACCAGCTAGTGTCGACAATCGACATATTTTGAAAATGAGTTTGATAAATTAGAGTCAAGAGAAATCCTTTAAAATATTATTTAATGTTCACAGAGACGTTATGTATCTTAGAGGCTCCTAGTGTAATTAGGCTAATAACGCCAGCTTAAAGGCTTAACACTAAAACGGTAAGCATGTAGTGCATTAACATTCACGTTAATATAATATGTGTCTAGTCCAGGGTGGCCAAATACTCCGTATTTTACGGGTTACCCTCTTTTCTGCGGTACCAAAATTTAGAAACCCGTAATTAGCAAAATTAAATACAGAGGAAATAAAGCTCCCGTATTTTTACAAATTATGACATGCTCATGCCCAACATAACCTGCCGCGCTTGTTTGAATTCTTTTGTTCAGATGTTCATGTATTTAATTAACATGTTAAAGGAGATGTTTGTTTTTGGGTCAGCTCTATGTACATCACATAAGTAAATAGGGAAAAAATGGGAATTTCATAAAAAAATACAAAAAATAATAATTTGAAGAAAATGCGTATAAAAATGATTATTTGAAAAGTTTTTTTAATCCGATAACCCTATATTTAGGGCGGGCATGACAGGTGTTTTGACATGATTTGACGTAGTTGACAGTTTTACGATTACATTACAATATCGTCGATCAAATGTCACTGGCCAAATATGAATATTTATTTATTTATTTAATCCTGTATAGATATATGCGCAACGCCGAGATCGAAGCGCGTAGGCATAGGCTTCATCCGTTTGTATGAAGTTGGAATACTGTATAGATAATATTACCGTGGCGCGGGTGTCCGAACATGAAACGCAACTCCACCCATGGGCGGGGGTTTCCCCGCGGCACACTTCATACCGCACCTCAGTTGTTGCTATTCGCCTCGCTTGCCTTGCTTCGTACGAATGTGTAAACAGGACTCAAGCGCGCGAGTCGCGAATCGAGGCACGAGGCGAATAGCGAGATGTCTACACATTTGTGTAAACCGCTCGAGAGAAATGTTTACACATTCTTGTTGCTATTCACCTCGCCACTCGCCTCGCTATTCGTGCGAATGTGTAAACGCGACATAACACCGTACCTGTTGCACAGGACTCTGCGCTTGGAACAGAATGCGTCGTCCCAATAGCTCCCCGAATATACAGCCGACCGACCAAACGTCCACTGCAGCCGTGTAATGATTGGCACCCATTAGGATTTCTGGAGCCCTGAAAACGGAAAAAACACGCGTGTTAGACAACCAAAAAATTTGCTTTTCAACTGACTTAAAAAATGTTTGCATAATATCTTCTTTATATGTTTTTTTTATATCATAAGAAAGCAACCAAGCAGATTGGTCTCCTGATGGAGTCAATCATCGCCTATAGACACCAAAGGTGTTAATGTTGCGTTGCTATCTTGTGGCCAGGTCTGGGTAAGGCGGGGGTACCAAACCCAGGCGAGACAATTGATCTCTACCACCTATAGTAGCCACGATGGTAGTGACTCGTATAGCTAATTGGTCGCCTTTTACGTTGCTATCTGCGTGCGTTGCTATCTTATGGCTAGGTCTAATGCCACATGCATAAGTTCACCGGATACCTTACTCTCCAAACCCGAACACGACAGTGACAAGCGCTGACGCTATTGCGGCAGGAATGGGTAAGACGGTGGTACCAAACCCGGGCGAGACAATGCGGATCTGTACCCTCTATAGTAGCCACGATGGTAGTGACTCGTATAGCTAATCGGTCACCTTTTACGACCTGCCCGGCAGAACGGCAGTTGGCCTATTCTCCAAAGGAGCTTGGGACCAACGCTGGGAAAAGATTGTTTGGGCATGATTCCGACATTTTATAGACGAGAGTATGAGTATCATCACGCCTGGTCCCCCTGCAGGGTAAGCGGAGTAAACCGAACGTCTGTAGACTTTCCAGTTTACCACGATCGACCAGTTTGTCGGTTGGCAAAATTAGTGGTGATAAGTATCAACTATTTCTAGTGATAACCAAGACCGACAACTTTACATGCGCATCCGAGGCACGGGAGTGGTTAAACACACCGCCCGCCAGACTTCGAGCTGCTGCTGAGGTATTAGATTTTCGAGAAAAACCTTGAAAAACCTCAATAACACTTTTCCCGAACCGGGGATCGAACCCGAGACCTCTTGATCTGAGCCAAATAGGTTAATCCCTAGACCATGAGGCAATCTATTTTATAGATAAACTAGCACCACCGTGCAGTCTGCTGAATTATAAAAGTTTTTAGTAAATCCCGCGGGAACAACTCATTTTCCGGGATCAAATGTAACCTATGTGCTATTCCCGATCATCATGTACCTGTGTGCCAAATTTCATCAAAATCCGTACAGTATCTTTTGTGTGATTGAGTAACAATCATACCTTCATCCATTCAAACTTTCGCATTTTTATAATATAAATGTAGATTAAATATTAATATAGAATTGAAAAATAAATATATTCTTTTGGTTGGTAAAGTCGACTTCCTGTTTGGTAAAAATATTATATACATGGTTGGGAGTCGGTTGTTGCAGTTTTAACGCATTTAAATGCAATTAATATTATAGAATAGCAGACCAAAAAAGGCTGACCTAATTTACAAATTGTAATCATCACGATTAAACATGTTGTAAACATTCGCATATCTAAAAACCGTCACCTAAATACTACTGACTAATTTACAAAAAAAAAAAACATATTGAACTGAAAAGAGGATCCACAATTTCTTCAGAGCTTTAAACTTCTTAAAATATTATTATATTTTGATGTCTCACGTAATTTACATAGAATATGGAAATCATCTTTTCTTATTAGGTTAGAAATCAGAAACCAGAAGAACTTTATTTAATAAAACTTTTTACAAGTTATTTTGACACCTAACATTTTTTTAAAACTGCTACCGGATCGGAAAGGCGGAAAAGATCCGGCGGAAGAAACTCAGGCAGCGTGTCTTTTTTTTCATACAATTTTTTTTATATCACAAAATTTTATAAAATATATATGATATTTATATGAGGAGCAATTAATCCTATGCTTGTTTGTCTTCTAAATAATCTGAGATTTTATAATACCCTTTTTTACAGTTTTGTTCATTTTTTTTAATTTATTGACTGGTAGATCTCTTATAGTTTCGGGAAGTTTATTGTAAAAGCGTATACACTGCCCATAAAAGAGTTACTTATTCTGTAGAGACGAGATGCATGCACAACAAGATTATTTTGTTCCTTGTGTTTAGTGAGTGTACGTCAACATTTTTTAAACAAGCAAATATTTTTACGAACGTACATCAAGTTCTCAAATATATACTGGGATTTAACAGTTAGGTTATTGATTTCCTTGAATTTTTCTCTCAGGGAAACCATCGGGCTAAGATTGTAAATTGCCCTAATAGCTCTTTTCGGCAATACAAACATAGTATTTATTTCAGGAGAATTTCCCCAGAGAAAAATCCCTTATGACATAATGTTGTGGAAGTAACTAAAGTATACAATTCTTGCTATGTCGACATCTGTTAACTGTCTCATTTTTTAACTATTATTTGCTAAATTATTAATGTGCGGTCCCCATTGTAATTTCTTATCTAAAGTAATACCTAAAAACGCAGTGGAATTCACCAGATCTAGTTTGTTTCCATCCAGTTGCACACTGGTATCTACATGCCTTACATTAAAGCAATGAAAATTTAACACACTTGGTTTTGTTACTATTTAATAAAAGATTGTTTCTACTGAACCAGTGTACAAATTTTGAAATCGCATTATTTATTTCGTCATACTTACCAACGCGTCTTTTCACTCTGAATAAAAGTGAAGTGTCATCCGCAAATAGTACGATTCCATGTGTATTCCCTACGTAGTAAGGCGTCAATTATGTTTTATATATATATATATATATATATATATATATATATATATATATATATATATATATATATATATATATATATATACATCTAATGACACCAAAGACGTCAATAAATCTTCCTTAGAACTACAAGTGCCCAGCGCAGTTTAGTTGCATTTATAATGAAATTATTCATTTAATAGACGATTATTTTTTCCAAAAAACGTTTTTTTTTTCGAAATTTCTAATACAGTTGACCTTATGGGTCGTTATTGCGTCGCCGGACTTTTGGGGCGAGCAAAGTGCTCAGCCAGAGTTTAAATTATTAATATAGGCCTATAAACGCCCGCGCTAAGGGCTTCTCCTGTGAGACCGGACCTCGGAGACGTTCGACGTTAGTGCGACGTTCGGGCTAGTAGTGGTGGTTGGAGTCGTGACATTGCGCCCCGCGTAATAAAGAATTCGTCGTCGTCGAGACAGGCGACGACGGTGTCGTGTTGTGTGTGAGTATATGTCGGGATCGTCGTCGGGATAGGAAATAACGTGGCAAGGCCTCCTGAACCTGTCTATCGCATCCGCACCGGCTACGATTTCGTAGTCCGCCGTGGCTTCTGATATCTATAACATACCTTATATACGTATCGTGTAGACTCTATCCATTAAGACTATTAAGTGTAATTAAAGCATATCAATACTGATCAAAACGCACGTTTCGCTCTACACAAAAACGTAGCCGCATCGAATAAGACGAACCAACCGTGACCCACTTTCGAATGGTTGCGGTCAATGGTGCAAAGGCCACTTCACCGCCTCTGCCTAACGTTTACCGTGACAATTCTTTACCTCGCGTCTACACTTATCGGTCTACGGCGAAGATTCGTGCTAGCGCGATGTGTGTCACAAACTACATCGCAACAACTGCCTACGTTATAATATCAGTGTTCACTAAACTGCGGTCAGCAGGTAATGTTTATATGACCCGCGAAAAAGCAATGGAGAATATTGTTACATTCCTTAAATTCTTTTCTTCATAAATTCTTAATTAATTATCATGTCTTTCCATAATTCTTTAATTTTATCCTACTGTATATTTATTCGCCAAAAGATTACGAAGCTTCAATGCTCCTACATAACCATGGAGGTTCATATCATCGTGTTTTTGTCATTCTCAAACAAAATACAGTAACATATTATGTAAGTCAATATCAAAATGTGACGCACACATGAAGTTATTAAACATATTATGTACTCGGATAAAATATAGCTTGCTATTATTATTATCGTTTATCATAATTATTATTGTTTCTTTGTCGTAAGCGATACATTAATATCACCTGCGGGCCACAGTTTGACGACAACTGCAGTGACGGGTGGAACCTCTTCCCGATGCAGTTCCGAATAGCTCGATCACAACCCGACACGAATCTTCACTGTAGCACGATATGTCTAGCCACACCATTACTGACTCACTCATTGGGCGTGATTTGGGACGTTTTATATTACCTGATAATCGATATACTACTTATACTGCAGTTTTTAATGTGTAAAACCTTTCCGTACGCTTTCTCGCAATCTATGGGAGTGATTTCGTGAAATGCCACTAAGTATGTTACAGGAGGCCGGGGAAGCACGGGTTGTTTTTAAGAAAGCGAGCACACGGTGTTTTTTTTTTATAGAAAAGGCAAGCGGACAGGGGGCTCACCTGATGGTAAGTGATTAACGCCGCCCATAGACATCTACACTGCCAGCGGTCTTGCAGTTGCGTTGCCGGTCTTTTAAAAAGCTTTCTTCTAGAAGGCCCGTAAGTCTCGTATCCGTTTGGAAAAATCCTTGGCGAGTTCGCGGTCTAAAGTACTTCAGAATCAAGTCGTAGATTAACAAAGTTGGCCATCAAATTGTAGCAACTTAATCACTTAGTATATAGAAATAATGCTTTTTTTATAAGATCCGTAAAATATGTCAACAAACTGGACGATTTCCCCGAATTTGATCTTTTCAACACGTCCCCCGGTCAACTAAAACATAAAATCACCAATAACTGGTTCTGTGTGGCACCGCGACTGTGATCCACGTGCTTTTCTGTTCGTAAATGGATTTAGTTATAGATATTTTATTGTTGTACTATCTTTCTAGTATTTAAACTAAGGGGCCATCCATAAATTACGTCACACGAATTTCATGATTTTTTGACCCCTCCCCCTCCTTGTCACAGCTGGTCGCATTTGTGAGCCTCCCCCCCCCCCCACCTAGTGTGATGTCACATATTTTACAATTTTACATTAGAATAATGATTAAATTATTTTTTATCTAAACAGGTGCCTTTTTAATTTTACTGTTGCAATACTTCGATATAAAATATTATATTTTGAAAAAATGTGATATCACAAAATTTGAGACTCCTCCCTACCCCTTGTCACTCAATGTCACATTTCGTCAACCCCGTCCCTCCCCCTAAATGTGTGACATGATTTATGGATAGCCCCTAACATACTCGTAATTATAATATGCGACAGCAAATAAATGGTGCCTAGTTACTCACATTGTAATATAATTAAGTATGAACAGTGTATGCTTTCCAAATAAAATAAAATAAATAAAATAAAATAAATAAAATGGCAGATGTTACACATAATATGCGACTACTGTAAGGCTCCCTCGATTTTTTATACCATAGGATAACAAATAAATAGATGTCTATCCAAGCAAAAGTGTTAATAGTGCGTCGTCATCTTTACGGCAAGGTAAACATTTCACAATATCTTACCGTTACTCCATCCATTAGTTCTCCTCACGGATTAAATGCCTTTCAAGACAATTTCTTAGTTTGTCAGCGTAGCTTGCATTTACAGACAGAAAAACAAAGTTATCCTACTTACCCATGAAATAAAATAATTTCAAGGGTAATTTTTAAATCTTGTCATCTTATACGGTACGATAAAACAGTACAACATGGTTTATTTCGGTTTTTCTACAATAATATATAATAAAAAAAAAATGATGTGGTGTCGTGGGACACCAGGTAGGAACGAAGTTCCTTCGGCTAAACGGCACTACTCGCTTGTGTATGCGACTGTCGCGCCTGCGCACGTCTCATTTAACGATTTTAATCCACCCACTTTTTTCCACGGATTTTTTCTAACGGTTTTACTATCATATTTTTTTCAGTTCGGTCGCGCAGCAAAATCCCTATCCCCTCCAAGCCTGCCGTAAGGAACTTCGTTCCATCATACAAATATACGACATGACAGTAATAGGAGCGTTTGTTCATATGCGCGGCGACACGTTCCTTTCCTAGTGGCGTGTCTATTAGTGTTCATGTAGTCAAACGTTGCAGGCAAACATTGATCTGCCTTTTTAACTACTTTTATTTTTTCCCCTATATTTTTTACCTTTTAAACCTTCCCTGGACTTCAACGACGAACGACGAACATCAATTGATTTATATATATATATATATATATATATATATATATATATATATATATATATATAGGTATAGCTGGACAAATTACACGAACTGTTCTAACCCCAAAGTAAGCAAATTGTTTGCTAAAATATGAGTGTTAGTCAACGATACTGTTATTAATGTTAGTCAACGATACTAATACATACAAATACATAATATATAAATAACATACATAATAAACACCCAAACCCAGAAAAACAAACATCTCGGGAATCGAACCCGAGCCCCATCAAGTCTCAGATAAGTGCTAACCACTTGACCAACAAGGCGGACACAGAAAAGGCAAATAACTAGCTATACCATCGTGACTAATGATTTATGTAACGTCTCGTTCGGGTTTGGTATCATTGCATCGCCTTGCGTATTCCTACTACCGCAATAGCATTAATTCTTATCGTTGTCGTGTTGCGGTTTAGTGGGTAAGGTAGCCGGTGAACTTCTATAAATGGTATTACATCTCCACCATAAGAATGGCAACCACTAACATATTATTTGTTGTCTTTTTATAAGCAATGATTATTTCTTTCCGTCAGTATCCATCAGCCATCTTCTTTTCTTATTAGAAGGATTCTTATTAGATAGCAAACAAGGCACTGGTTCTTCTGATGGAAATCAGAAATACTTTATGCCATAAAACCTTTTACAAGTTATTTTGACGCGTCAAAATTTTTTTTAAACTACTACCGGATCGGAAACGCGACCACACACTGAGAAGATCCGGCGGAAGAAACTCAGCGGGCTTGTCTTTTTTCATATCATTTGTCATGGAAAAAGTCAATCGCCGCCTATAGAAAAACACCAAAGACATTAATGGCGCGATACTATCCACGTGACGGGAAGGCAATACCGCTTGCATAAATTTACCTGCACCTTACCCCCTAAACAGGAACACGCCAGTGACAAGCACTGACGCTATTATTAGAGTACCAGACCCGAGCGAAACGTTGCGAGTCTACGATAGTACTGTAAGGTATTCTATGCCTCCGCCAATCTTCGCCCTTTACGAACTGTACAGCAGAATAGCAGACCTTCAAAGGGGACCAGGATAAATGCGGGATAAATCTGTTTCTTTGATATAGTATAAAAAATGGCCAAGTGCGAGTCGGACTCGCGCACCTAGGGTTCCGTACAAACCTGTATACACGATAACAATATATCAACCGCAAAATAACCAAAATATTTTATTGTATGTAATTAAAAATTTACGGTTATCGCAATTTTTCATTTATCTGTGCTAAAACACGGCGCTTCGTACCTACCAAATTTCAAGATTTTGAGTTCACAGGAGAGTTCTCACAACCCTGTGGGTTTTGATTCCCTTGCGAGTTTCGAAAATATGTCGAAATTGCGGCATAAACGGCTGTATCTTTTGATTGTGTTGGCTTAGAAGTTTCATTTTTTCACAGCTGCATGGGAAAATAGACCTGAGTATTTGTTAAAAATTTCAGCTTAATACCTTCACGCGTTCCTCAGAAAAAGGGTCTTGACAGACGGACGGACAACTAAGTGATCCTATAAGGGTTCCGTTTTTTTACCTCACCTCTATTAGATTAAAGTATTACAAAAAAACGCTATTACATTCGTTTATATAGAGCTACGAGTATGTAGGAGAACATACTGAAATAAATCCTTTTATTTTTCAGATTGTATAATAAAATGTAATGTGGTTGGTTTATAGGGAATAATAATTCGCCAAAAAACTATTAAAACAGTTGAACAAGATGGTTATTTTATCTAATATGGTCATAAAACTGGCATTTGAATAAAAAAAACATTAAACGCGGATAAAACTCGGGCGTTATCTTAGTTGAATAAAGTTATAGAGTTTCATTGAACTAAAATACGATCGCACGTAATATTTTAAAGAGAAATGATTTGATTATTTGTAATAGATAAACTCAAAACTACTAGATTGATCTTAAAAATCTTTTAGGTTTTTTACCCGACTGCGCATAAAGAAGTATGTTTTGGTAACGCGAACAAAATCGCTGGTAACAGCTAGTTTTAAATAAAACAATTATAATAATTAATGTATGTCTAAGTTAAGAATATCGCTGGAAATATCGTGTGATATTTTGATCTATCCCCAAAGTAAGCAAATCATTTACTTATAGCAGAGCTGTCCAACGCGCGGCCCGCGAGCCGCATGCGGCCTGCGGCTAGTAATTGTGCGGCCCGCGAAGTATTTTTAATCCACCGCAACATACTTAAAGAAATTTTGTCTTCTTCGTGCGCATAAAATGTAAGAAATCTCACTACTAGATAATATATACTAAGATATATAGCTTACCTTTTACAGTATTATGCTTTATTTAATTAGTTATATAATAATTTTCATGACAGTAAATTATTTACTTATCAATTTTTATTTGAAAAGTGAGTTGCCTTTGCAGCCCTCCCTCTACCCTCCAATCTCTTTGGTAATTCATATTAGCCCAGGATCGTGTCTGGCTTGGACAGCCCTGGCCTATAGCATGGGTGATAGACAACTAATACTAATACATACAAATACATATATAACCTGAAATATATGTAACTATTGAATGAATATTTTGGAGAACCTGAGAGTGGATTAATTCAGACAAAAACTATCATATATTTTAAGTTGGACCAAACAGTAGATATCTACAAAATGTCATTGAAATTTCAAGTTACATTAAGGTTTTCAGGAGATTTATTTTGATATGTAGCATTCGGCCTATTTGAATAAATCTGATCGTCCACTACTAGCAGATCAAGCATTCATTTCATCTAACTTTTCACAATGTAGAGCTTTAATTTGCACTTGTAAACATAAATGAGTATTACACGTGGGCTTATCCAATCGAACTCGGCCAAAATTCGATAAGATTGAATCAAAAAAACATTGGCTAAATGGTTAAGAGTTAAACCAAGTAGCATGTTATTAAATTTCGATGCATTGGTGTGTGTATTGATGATGATGATGACGGTTTATTAATGTTAACATATCTTTACTACAATCATTATTTTTAACAGATTGCGCCAGAAGGAGAGTTATGTTTGTCAATGTATGTACTATCTTATGTATGTTCGTTAGTCCACTTCGTAGCAACGCCCTACACTCCAAACGGTTTTACGGATTTTCACCCTCATTTGTGAAATCCGTCAAACCGTTTGGCCTTTGTTTGATTCTTGTCTTAGTATATCACAAAAATAATTAGAAACACGAAACTATCAAAATTATAAATATGAACTTCATCTGTAACGATGAACTCATTTAACTGGTTATACGTATGTATACCTAGCGATCAGTACAATCGACGGAATCAATCATATAGCAAAGAATTTCGCCACGTCGAGCCTGTTGACACTAGCTCAGTGGTAGAGCGTCCCGGCTTAGGGAGAGGGTCACAGGTTCAAATCCTGCGTGTCGATATTTTCTTTGTTGTATTTAAAGTTTTCAAGTTTTCCCAAGCATGGGTCGAGTGTTATAACACAAAAATAATATGAAAGATAATACTTATCTCAAGTTATTTGATTTAATTAAGCCTACCATTTACCATAGTAGTTTTGCCATTTTAGTCGAATATTGGCATTCTTAAACCCATACAAAGCTCATCGCCATTAAATATCTATAAAGATACATATAAAGAAACTGACAAAAACCAGTTATAGATAACACTTAAGTGAAATACAAAAAAGGAACATTGTAATAGCACTTAAAACGAATAAAACAGTTACACCGGAAAGAGCATAAGAACATATCATATAAAAACAATAAATATTAATCTAAAGTCCCATTAAATATACCGAGCGAAAATGTTATACAACTAATTTACGGTGGGAAAATGCGCAGAGAGAATAAAGTCGAAGAGTCAATTAACTATTGAAATACCGTTACTAAAGAAAATATTTTCAATGCCATTAGAAAAGGTTATTATTACATATGCTTCCTTATTAGTCATAAATATTTTTTCCTGTGTAAGTACGGGACCCTTTGGAGAATCGACCGAAATCGATCTTTCATTTTGCCATGCAATTACAGAGTTTAATGTACTACGTGCTAGAGAAGCTATGTATGCTACGTAAAAGTTGCGTTCCATTTCGTTAACACTCGTTGCAGCGCTGAAATAATAATAAATAGTCCAACCAAAGCTGAAATTAAGCAGCGCTGCAGTGTATAATAGAGTATGATATATATTCGTGACCAAAAGGTGGCAACCGCCGTGAATTTCTTGGCGCTTACGCGTTTCTTCGACGAGCTCTGACGTAGTACAGTCCATTGATTGCAGTTTAGTAGAACATAAATAGTACTTTAGTATATAGGAAGAAGTCTTTGCATGCAGTTCGTAAAATGCGGACTATTTAATATATGACTAAACCCCGTTATCTATGTAGCATATTGGTGGCAATTGATTTTAGGGATGGGGTATTCATCTATACATATAATAAATCGTAGGAAAGTCAAAACTGTACTTTGAATATTTTTTTAAAAGAATACTTGGGGCGTGATCTACAATCGATATCGAAGCAAAAAATATAGTTTTTAGAATTTTTGTCTGTTTATCTGTATGTCTGTATGTATGTTTGTCTGTATGTCTGTTTGTCTGTTTGTCTATGTATGTCCGGGGTAAACTCAAAAAGTACTGCATGGATTTACTTCAAATTTTGTATGAATATTACTAATAGCCGACCTACGATTTTATTATATGTATAGATTTTACAGGTTTTTTGAAAATAAATGAACATGTTTATACAAATTTTAAAAAATCATTTAAATTTAAACTTTAACATTATTACTTTCAAAATAATTAAAATAAATACAATATTTCCACATAACGAAATTTTTAGTAACTGAATACTGATATGAGCTCCAGGGATCAAAAGGTAACCAACACGGGAATAGAAAAACAATTGTAATGAAGTTACAAAGGTTTTGTGTATGCCATATAGGTTGCCGAACTCTAAAAAGTCAAACACTAGCATCTCAATCGCAAGACAGCTTACGTTAACAGTAAAAACAGCAATAAAATAAATTTTAAGTAAAAGGAGGCTTTAAAATTAACGCACAAAGGTATTTGAATTTTATTGGCTGTAAGATTTCTAAAGTTAATGCCCAATTAAAAGCTGTATTAAATTTCTTTAAAATAAAACAATACACGAACAAGGTTTACAGCAAAATAAATCCTGCTCGCTTAGAAATAGGATAAACATCATGTGATATGTCGCACGCGATAGAAGATACATTTGACGAATAAGAAGAACGAATTGAATGAATGAACGAAGGGAATGAATGATTGCTCCTCAAAAATAATTATCAATCTCTTATAATTAATGTAATTGATTAATTTATATTGTCAATGAAAAAAAAGACAAAGACGCTCTTGTCTTACTTCCACCGGATCTTCTCAGTGTGAGGCCGCGTTTCGATCCGATAGTCGCTATAAAATTTTCGACCCGTCAAAAGAGCATGTAAAGGCTAATTTGAATAATAAAAGTTTATTTTTTTTTTATATCATAAGATAGCAAACAAGCTGATGGGTCTCCTGACGGAGAGTCGACCATCGCCTATGGACACCAAAGATGTTAATGGTGCGTTGCTATCTGGTGGCGCGGTCTAATGCCATATGCATAAGTTTACCGGCTACCTTACCCTCCAAACCTAACCACAACAGTGACTAGCACTGACGCTATTGCGGCAGGTTGGCGTTTTTTTTTAATTTTTTTTTTTACTATGGCGTTGTGGTGTTGATCCACACCAACACCAACCAACACAACAACAAAGTTACTGACTTTGAATATCTCGCTTATCGGGTGCACTTTTTAAAAACTATCTTACTATGGGTGCACTTACAAAAACTTTATTAAAAAATTATCGTGGGCGCCCTTATTAAAACTAGCTAACCGTGGGTGCACTTTTCCAATTCTGGGTGCACTTATCAAAAACTCATTAATTGTGTGTGCACTTATTAATAACTATCTAATCGTGAGTTCACTAGTCGCACTTTTACTTAACTCTTTCGTGACAGCATTTATTTATTTCGTGAACTAGTAGGACAATAAGACATTAAAATATATATAACAGCTCACCTGTAATACTGCGTGACGACCTCCTGTGTCATATTCTTTGTAGCATCAGGCTCCTCAACCCTCGCAAGCCCAAAGTCGCAAATCTTGAGCACGCAGTTGCTGTTTACTAACAAATTCCCAGGTTTGATGTCGCGATGTAAGATACGAGCTGAATGTAAGTACTTCAACCCTAGAAAAAATTAACTTTGCATTATTTTTTATTGTATAATTCAAATTTAAAGTGGTAAAAAACAATTTGGAATGTGAAAACCGTAATCTTTTTATCATAGGCTAGCAAAGTAGCAGTTTTGTCAGGCCCCGGTCTGGTATCACCGCCTTACATACCTGCCGCAGTGTCTACTACCTCAATACCATATCCAAAACCTTACCCTCTAACCAGAAACGACAATGACAATCAGTAACGCTTTTGACATTTTATTTTTATATCATTAGATAGCAAACAAGCAGGTGGCTCTGGGAAGAGAAATCAACGCGTATAGAAACCATAGATGTTAATGGTGCGTGCTATTTGTGTGGCAGATTTAGAATGCCACATAAATGTTTCCCCTTTTCCCTTCAAACCGGAACGCGACAACGAAAAGAACCAACGCTATGGCGGTAGAAATAGGTAAGGCCAAAATTTGGTTAAGACAAGGCACCGGAGACAAACGGAAAAAAAACTGATTTGCTTAATCACATTTTTACGTATTGATTGTTAAATAACGGTTTTACAATTTTTTTTTACAAAATACACGATATACCTGAAGATATTATCTAAGAAATGTACTAACTCATTACATGATAGAATGTACTTTATTCGATCATATAAAATTCCGAAAACAGACTAGAAAAACTCTAATACAAGTAATTTGTTCATAATATTTCTAATTTTCCACTTTATTTTTATATATCGATATTTAGTTTTAAATACAAAAAAGAGTGTACTACATTTTGGTTGTCAGCTGAAGTCTTATATTTATTTATCCGAAAACTAAACCTTTTCCAGCGGCGTATTGGCGCGCGTCAAAATTGTAGTTCTAGTTAGTATTTAGTTACCTATCTACCTAGTTAGTAGTAGTAGTTAGTAAGAGTCCTAGACAGTAATCACGGACCACGATGTTAGTGATACAATAAGCCTCATCTTTTACGAGATGACTTAAGGTGGACTTTCGAAATAAGCGTCAGTAGCGTCAGTAACACTACGTTAGTAGTGCCGCGACAGAGCTTCAGATAAATATACTACAGTAGAAATCACATATAACGACGCCGATTATAACGAGTAGCCGGTTTTAGCGACAATATTGTTTACTGAAGTTAGGTTTCGTAGATAGGTACTAAGAAAATATAAGCGTTTAGTGCGACTCCGCTTTAAGCGACCCACTGCTTATACCATTATTTACGATAGTACGTCCGGTTAAAACGACACATGCGCAATGATTTGTTTACCAACGCACTCGCACCCACGCCCCGCGCACTTCATCCCTCCTTATGCGCGCTTATATCACAATTAGTGTTTGTCACCTGTAACGACAAGTTCAAAAAGTTCGAAGAAATGAGTTCAGTGAAGCAAAAGTCTTTTACAATTGAAGAAAAAAGTACAATATTACATCGATTGGAAGCCGGTGAATCAAATGTAACAATCGCAAAGAAATTTGGCGTATCTCATTCTACAATTTCACTAAATAGGAAAACCAACTTAAGAAATAATCCTGCCGTTTTGTGCGTCATCCGGTTAGTACGATGTAGTATCGACAGTCCCTTGAAGGCCATTATATACGGATTAAACTGTACGTAAATGTAGGCAACAGGATTCGCGCATGGCGTCAGTGCCATTGCAAATTTGGCGCCACAATCGCAGTGTTACTGACGCTACTGACGCTTGGCTCTAGAGTCCAACTTTACAGTGAGACAAAATAATATGATCTATTCTTTAATAAATTAAATTAGCTTGAAATATCTATCAACTATTCTTTTGGAAAAGTATATATCAGAAAAGATGAAGGCTCACCTGTTATTCGTATAAATAATGAAACTCAGGTGCACAAGTTGATGCAAGAGACCTGACTAGATACGTATATTTGTTTTGGAACATGCTTTATTTTTTGTTCTGGGATGTTTTTGCGTAGTTATACTGTAAGTTTAGTTTACTTTTTTATAATTTCCTCACATTTTAATTTTCTTATTCTACATTATGTGACTTGCTTTGTAATTTTTTATACATATTATACAGGAAAACACTATTCGGTAATAAACTATAAATACCACTCACAATTAGACAATAAAATTATAATAGCACTACTTTTACTTTACTATAAATTACATATCCGCACACAAGTTAACAATGGCATTTCTACAGACTTACGCATATACCCACATACACACACAAATGTTATGTATATCTATATTTACACACTTACACTTATTTTTAGCCTATATGTATTTATATTACACACATATACACAAATAAATAATATTACCTCTATAGACCCAAGTCTGCCAATAAAAATCGTTAAAACATATACTCACAAACATACAAATACGCTTATTTCTAGTTTATATGTGCTTAGATCTGAAATAACATATAGTAAGATTTGCTGCCTTTTAAAATTTGTTAAATTATATAAACACAATATCACCCGTATTCACATTACACACCCAGACATTCCTATAAATTATGCATACTATTTTCAGCATATAAATATAAAATATAAAATATATAACACTTGCTACTTACCTTGTCTTTTGAATACTAAATTAGTTCTTATTATAACAACATGGATAATAATACACTAAATACCATACAAGAATTGGACAACTTAGAGTTTACTCGAGCCGTAGAATGTGCAATAACTGACTTACCTAAGTACCAGCATAATAATTGCACTAAATTAAACATTATATCTCAAAATATCCGTAGTATTTATGCTAATATTGAAGACGTAAAAATTACCTTATCTCAATTTCAGACACCTGTTGATATTATAATATTGACAGAGTGTCGTTTAAATTTGAATAAAATAACTCCCAGCATTGATAATTATATCTCATTTCAAACAAATGTTTCTTTAAACCAAAATGATGGGGTGGTGGTCTATGTGCTCAAAAAACATATGGTTAAATTTAAAGAGATATTTTTGGTAAATGCATCATGCATTGAAATTATGATAAATGACTTTACTATACTAGGAATTTATCGATCTCCTTCAATAAGTAACGCAGAACCTTTCATAGATTCGTTAGATTTATATTTACAAACAAACAATAATAATAAAAACATTATAATTACTGGAGATATTAACATAAATTTAATAACCAAACAAATA
The DNA here is from genome assembly GCA_036924255.1 of Apodemia mormo. Classification (NCBI taxonomy): domain Eukaryota; kingdom Metazoa; phylum Arthropoda; class Insecta; order Lepidoptera; family Riodinidae; genus Apodemia; species Apodemia mormo. Next base: position 39,328,521 of record JAUPFN010000005.1, on the reverse strand, counting down.
GAAACATCCCATGAACGTAACAATAGACTAACTTATCTTTCTGTTCTTTCATCTCATGGCCTTTTTCCTGGCCATTGCCTTCCTACAAGAGAACAAAGTTGCTTAGATCATTTTATGATAAAATATAATAAACAAAAAACAACAGCATTGATAGCTATACTAAATACATCAATAACCGACCACCTAATGATTTTTTTAAGTTTATCGGATAACCCCAAAAGTAATTCAAACTGTCCCAAAAGTAGGATTGTAACTGATTTTGAAAATGCATGTAAAGATTTATCCCATAGTAATCTCTCGGAACTATTAAATTATACTGACCCAAATTTAGTTGCTAACCTACTCATTACAAAAATAAAGACCTGTTTGGAAAAAAACACTGAAGTTATAAATATTTCTAGATCGAAACAAACAATTAAACCATGGATAACTGAGGGATTATTGCGCTGTATTAATAATAGAAATTCTATGCAAAGGAAGTTAAGATTAGATCCCGGTAATGATACTTTGCGTATAACCTATCGTAGATACAGAAATCATTGCAATAACTTAATAAAGAAACTTAAACGTAAGTACGAAAGTGAAAAATTAGAAAACTCTACACACAATAGTAAACAACTGTGGAAATCAATTAATGAAATAGCACAATATAAAACTTCTAAGACTACAAATAAAAATCTTTTAAATTACACTAACTCACCACTAGAATCAGTCAATAAAATTAATAATTATTTTGCAAATATAGGTAAATTACTGGCAGAAGATGTAATTTCAAATAATATGCAGCGCAGTGATCCTTCTTTATTCATGCCTCAACCTAATGTATCGTCTTTTGTGCTGTTGGATACTGATCATGTGGAAGTTGAACAAACCATTATGGATCTAAAATCTAACAGTGCTACTGGCTGTGATAATATTCCCACTATATTTTTAAAAATTGCAAAACCTATTCTGATTCCTGCCATAGTCCACTTGGTAAATATATCTTTTAATTGTGGTATATTTCCCAACTCGCTTAAGCAATCTTTAATTACACCCGTATACAAGGGCGGAGACGGAAACGATGTCAATAATTATCGGCCAATCTCAGTACTGCCTTCTTTATCTAAAATTCTGGAAAAACTGATAAATAAGAGACTCTTGTCATATCTTGAGAAAAACCATATTCTGTCTGATAAACAGTATGGTTTTAGAAGAAACCTGTCGACCGAAGATGCCATTTTAGCCTTAAGCTCACAAATAGCTAAAACTATGGATAAAGGTAGGAGATGTTTAGCGGCTTTCCTGGATTTAAAAAAAGCCTTTGACACTGTCTCAGTGCCAACCCTAATCAAGAAACTTGAAAATATCGGTGTCAGGAACACTCCACTCGTTCTTTTGAAAAGTTATATGTCAAATCGTACACAACGCGTAAAGATAGGAGAATATATCAGTCAGGTAGAAGACGTTTCCTATGGAGTTCCGCAGGGAAGTGTCCTTGGCCCTACGCTCTTTCTAATCTACATTAACGACCTTTGTAATATGAAAATCAGTGCTGGAAACATGTTTTCATACGCCGATGATACTGCCGTTGTTTTCTATGGAGATTCGTGGAAGGAAGTTTTTGAGCAATCGGAAAAGGGATTGGCAAAGATTTTTTCGTGGTTGAATACTAATCTTCTTACCTTAAATATAACTAAAACTAATTACATCTGTTTCTCCATATATAATTCTTCTCAACCTAACTTAGACTTACAACTTAAGATTCATAATTGTTACAACCCCTTAAATACCCAATGTTACTGTCCCGTTATTAATAAAGTTACTGAAGTAAAATATCTTGGTGTCTGTGTGGATCAAAGATTAACATGGCATGCTCATTTAGAATTAATCAACAATAGAATTAGAAAATTAATCTACATATTTAAAGTTTTGAGACATATCACAAACAATGAGTTAAGGAGAAGAATCTATATAGCTTTAGTACAGTCGGTTCTAACGTACTGTATTACTGTATGGGGTGCTGCATCAAAGACCAAATTATTGGAATTAGAAAGAGCACAAAGAGCTCTACTAAAAGTAATGCTGTTTAAACCATATAGATTTCCAACGACAGAACTTTATAAATTCAGTAATATTTTGTCAGTTAGAAAACTATATATCTTAAATGTTATTTTAAAATTTCATAGTAGCTTTACATTTGATCCAAAATTACTACAAAAAAGAAGATCTGATATTGTTGCCTCTACTCCTCAAACTAAAACTTATTTTGCCTCTAAGCAGTACTACAAAAAATCTGCTGTTCTTTACAATAAATTAAATAGGCTTTTAAATATATATTCTTTGACAAAATATAAATGCAAAACAAAATTAATAAAAATGTTAAATACTTTAAGCTATGACCAGACTGAAGCTTTAATCTAAAATATAAGCGTATACATACATACACACACACACATACACACACACACACACACACACACACACACTAGTTAGAACTTAATATACATACCTATAATATAAAATATACTTTGTTAACTTAATATAAAATGCAGTATCACATATTACATACAACATATTATCTATATTATAGATTAATAGTTATATTGAATTAAATTTGGCATTAGAAGTGTTTGTAATGATAGTGTTTGTTATCATAATACTATCTAACGCTATATATATATATTATAGGGTTAATAGTAATTGTATTGATGTTTATGTTTCTAAATGGAATAAATATTTATATTATTTAATTTCATGTTATATATAATATACTAATATCTATTATGTACTTGTTAATTTAATATATTGTATGGAAGAGTGAGGCCTCCTAATACAGGTATTTTTTTACTTAAAAGGAGGTCCTCAACCACTGCCAAAAGGTAATAATGTTTTCTAATATTTCATGTATAATGTATTAAATATAATAATTGTAAACATAATAATTGTACTAAATAAATTTTATTATTTATTATTATTATTATTAAAAAGTGTATGTACTTAATAAAAAAAAAAAAAAAAAAACTATTCAAAAACTATCGAACTATTTCTCTAAGTTGAAATATACCTAATTTACTCAAAAAGAAATATCTCCATATGGCTCTTAGCTCCCGAGAAATTTGTGGACAAACATATAAACATAAAGATAGAGCTCGGTAACACACAATCAAACAGGAAACGGACTCATATTAATAGGGTTCCGTTTTCAACCGTTTAGGCACGGAACCCTAAAACGATGCTGCATATTTAGCAAAACTATGCATAATCTTAAAGCAAAAGTATATAATAAATAGTATCTTACAAATTAGTGAGTGTCCCGTGGCCTAAACGCTTAAATACAAAGGTTTCTTTGTATTTTGAATACACCAAAACAAACTTAAAATATACAAAGCGTCGAAGCAGAAAATTAATTTTCTTATTTATTTAGTTCACAAAAACTTGCCTCGCTAAGCATTATAATTTCGGCAATGCAAATTATTTAAAACATAAAATGCCATCTTTGTGAATGTTATTTTAGTTATTTCTCTACGAGCGAATACAACGCTGAGTAAAGCCACGTAAGACCCCGAATTCCCGCCAGGAACGCGAAACACGTCAGCCACTTCATAGTGCTGAAGTTAGCTCGCGCACTTCACGCCACAACAAATTAACGACACCTCGCCGTTCGCGACGAGTTTAATTTCCCCGTGGATGTGCAAAAGTTTCCAACTACCGACAACAACAACCTTATTTCGTTGATTGTTATAGAACTTTTAGAATTTAGAATACTTTTTTTAATTTTGTTTAACATTATAATGACAGTTCGTTAATAAAATCAAATATATATATATATATATATATATATATATATATATATATATATATATATATATATATATATATATATATATATATATATATATATATATATATATATATATATATATATATATATATATATATATATCATTACTTATGTGTTAATATAAATGAAACCGACTTCAAAAAAATTCTTTCTATGAATAAAGCGAAGTGAAAATGCCCGACGTGTAAACAATCTAAAAAATGTAATAACAGCCCGAGATTAACTTCTAGCTCAGGCCATACCAATGTCGACTCATCTCAGTTTCAGTCACATATTCAGACCGACGCCAAGTCATTGATTTCCTATTTTGATGATCGTTTCAATGGTTTACAATCTACAATAGAATCATTTAAATCTCTAAGTACTGATGAGCTTAAGAAACTTTCAGACTCTGTAAATTTTTGGTCAACAAAAATAAAATCAGTGGAATCTTCTATAACTTCTGTTACTGAGAGGTTAAATGAATTAGATAAGGACGTCAGCAAGTTGGATAACATAAAAATGGAACTCGAAGAATATAAATCTAAAATGAAGGAATTTACAGAGAATAGTAATAGGAATGATCAATGGGTCCGCCGTTCGAATATCCAAATTAATGGTATCCCTCAAAAAAAAGGAGAAAATCTGAATCAAATAATCAAAAATTTAGCTTCTAAATGTGGTTATACCTTAAATTTTGATACTGACGTCGACTTTGTAACGAGAGTAGCTGTCAAAAATGATACTTCTGACCATTATATTAGGCCCATTATTCTAAAAATGCAGTCAAGGTACAAGAAAGATGATTTTTTGTCATTACTACGTAAGCTCAAAAATTGTACTGGGAATGACATCGGTATTACGGGTGTTCAGAGTAATAATAGAATTTATTTTAATGATCATCTTTCCCCGGAAAATAAAATTCTCCTTAAAAAGGCGAAAATAATTGCTAAAGAAAAAGGATATACCTTTTGCTGGGTTCGAAACTGCACCATAATGGTAAGGCGTAACGAACAATCGCCTATCATTCATATAACTTCAGTTGAATCTTTAAACAAAATTATATAAGTAATATTTTTTTTGTGAGCTTGTAAAACATATAATAAATATTATTCTCACATTGATAAATTTTATTATAAACTAAAAATGTATGTATCTCTTGTTAAAAAAGTAGTACATGGATCATAAACTTTGTTAAATAAAATAACGAAAGTATTAATATTTTATACATAACATTATTCTTTAACGTATCAAAATTATTAGTAGTTTTCTTAGTAATTATTGTGTTTTTTTTTTCCATTTTCGATTTTGTATTCTTTTTATTTCTATAGCACACACGCTGTATTAACTAGTGGTGAAAACTGTTTTGGCTTAAGAACTAACCTAAAAATGATTGTAATCACATGTGTTATAGTAAGCTGTATGTTTTCCTTAATAAATAAATAAATAAATAAATAAATAAATAAATAAATAAATAAATAAATATATATATATATATATATATATATATATATATATATATATATATATATATATATATATATTTATAATCAAACAACATTTTATTCGACGTAATGAACCTTTAAAGTATTTGTTGTCGAATTGTCGAATAATCCTTATATTTTATTTATAGAACTTTTTCATTCAGACTGTTCGTAAATATAATTGTAATCCACACTAATTTTATAAATGGGAATTTTCAGTAAGTCTAAGTTGAGTGGGATCCAATCGATTGCCATCAACTGCGTTTCGATCGGTCCCGCCGTTCAAAAGTTATAAGATGTGTACATACACACACATACATAAATACATACAGACATACTGACGTCATCACGAAAATAGAAATGGTTCGTAGAAGCTCAAAACTTGGACATCTGGTGAAAACTCAGGTTCGAAAATCGGGGCAAAATCAGTAACTTACTTATCTACACACGTAGGGAAATTAAAAATACGCACCTGCATAAATGCCAAATAATCGGTCAATTAATGTTTGATTTTAGCTACTTCAGATTATATGCAAACATCCATTTTACATCTATACATATGATAAAATCGTAGGAAAGTCAAAACTGTACATTCAATATTTATTCAAAAGAATACTTGGGGCGTGATCTACAATCGATATCGAAGAAAAAAATATATTTCTTAGAATTTTTGTCTGTTTGTCTGTATGTATGTCCGGGGTAAACTAAAAATTAGTGCATGGATTTACTTCAAATTTTGCATGAATATTACTAATAGGACGGATCAACATATAGGCTATATATTATCACGCTATCACCTACGGGGGAGGAGCTGTACGGAGTAAAGGAAGTTTGCGCAGACGAAGTCGCGGGCAACAGCTAGTATTTAGATAAAAACCCAGTAGTAGCCAGAATAAAAAAAATCAGTACTAATTTCAGTATCATTCTCTGATAGTATAATACCACCTCCGTACCATACTTAAGGTATAAAACTGCCGGTCGATTGATTATATGGGTATTATAGGTGACCCGCTGACCTGCCCATGTTCGCCGTACATCACTCACGAGTAGTGTTTCATCCTCTTTCCATCTTTCCAAGAAACATTCATCTTCGATTTCAGCCTCTTAGGAGATAATTTTTTGATATAAAATTTAAAAAAAAGGTTACTTTTTCAATGCCGAATTTCATTAAAATCGGTACAGCGGTTTAGCCGTGAAAGCATAACAGACAGACAGACAGAAAGTACACAGTATGAATTTGGTAATATCTGAAAGGCCTTGAACTAAATATGTGCATTTGTGTGGTTTCTAATGTTTTTTAAAATGACCCCGTGTTAGGCTCCTTTGAAGAATAGACCAACTGCCGTTCTGCCAGTCAGGTCGTAAAAGGCGGCCGATTCGCTTCGCGAGTCACTACCGTCGTGGCTACTAAGTGGTAGAGTTCTGCATTGTCTCGCCCGGGTCTGATACCACCGCCTTACCTATTCGTACCGTAATAGCGTCAGTGCTTGTCGCTGTCGTGTTCCGGTTTGGAGCGTAAGGTAGCCGGTAAACATATGCATGTGGCATTAGAGCTCGTCACAAGATAGCAATGTACCATTAGCCCCTTGGGTGTCTATAGGCGATGGTAGACTCTTTCCATCAGGAAACCCATCTGCTCGTTTGCTATCTTGTGATATAAAAAAAATAGCTTTATTTCGTTCAAATACTCGGTGGTTACATTTTGACTGTAGGTTGCTAATATTTGGTTATTATACGCGACATGACCTGATTTTGCTGCCTGCGTCGCCTGCCCATTGGGGCTTTTATGTCGCATAAATATCATTCATATTCGCATTTTCTCACACAAGGTAAATTCTCAACTCGACTGTATATTTTTTGTTAGTTACCTAAAAACTCGAATTCTTCTTGAAGTTATACTTCTTTTGGCACGTTAGGGAAAAAATGGTGAGAGTAAAGGAAATTGATGAGATCGGTCCAAAAGGACTACAAGAATATAGTGTCAGCCGAAATTACTAAATTAATTTAATTTACATTAAGTCAATATTAGAATTCAACGGACACTTTTTAATAACAAGTTAATTTTAAAAGAATATTAGTTGGGAAGTCATGAAACTAAACAAACTTGTACGCTTTTCCTTATTTCTAAATTAAGCAAAGATTTTTCTTTTATGCCATCAAGTCTTTTATATCTGAACAACTAAACAAATCAAAAAAATGCCGGATCGGTAACATGCAACATTTTAAACAAACTGTTGTATAAAATGCAACAAAAATGAAAATATTTATTGCTATAGTCGAAGGTTACAATATAGAAGGCTGTATAGATAAGTACTCTTAGTATCATCCTAAAGAAACAAAAAAAACAAGTGTCATCTGTTTACACTGTGAAGGATCAACAAATATTTTAATGTAAACAAAAGTTTTTTTTCGTTTTTTAACTTTTAAGTGGTTGAAATCAAATAATCTTTATGATGAGAGATACAAAAATTAATTATATTTATGTTGACGATATATTGCAATGTGAATGGCCTTAAAATGGAATGTAACAATTGAAAATTCAAGTAATATTAATCTTTGAAGGAGTTTCGTGAATTTTAGTGTTACAAAAAGTGTCCGTAATACAATTTACATTTCAGAAGAAATGATTAATGTATTACAATACGGTAAGCTATCATCATGTGTTGCGTTTTAGGCCAAATTTGTATGAGCCTCATCATTCTCCTTTTGCGACACCATGAAATTAGCAACTCAATATTTTAGTATTTCATAAACGTAAAAGTATGTAAAATTAAACTTATTTTATTTCATTTTTGAATAACTCTTAAATAATTTGAATGATATTTATTAACAATTTATTGATTTCAATATAATTTACTGTGATAGTCATAGAAATGTTAAAGTTGTCTTTATAATATAAAGACAACTTTTAACACTTCTATCACTATTATTATTTTTTATATTATTATTATATATTTTATATATTATACTTCTATCACTATCACAGTAAATTATATTAAAATCAATAAATTGTGTGGAATATATTATATTACTTTGAGTGTGTTTGTAGAATTTGAGGTTAATTGTGACGGTATATATTTTTTATATGTCATAATCTAAAATAAATTGTTATTATTTAATATGTAATAAGTGTACAAGTACATTAATAAATTTAAAAAAAAGGTGTGTGTGCGATTCACACACGATAGAAGTGAAACTTCAGTAAATCGAGAAAAGAATGAGATGACATCTTACTAAAAAGCTGCAATACGCAGCCGCATACAGTGTAAAGTAGTATTAGCTCACGTACTTTTCACATATACTAACACACGTTAAATGCTCAAATACAAGCAAGTATTAAACAGTGTGCAATATACATACACACCGACATTTGCTCTCTCGCTTTGGCTCACTAATTACAGGCGACTATGCTTAGAAGACGGGAGTGGGGACGCTACGAAGTATGGAACAAAGAGGAGAGACCGATAATATAAAATAGTATGTATATTTCTGTCTCATTCTTTACCGGCTTCATTCTACACATTTTTGTATTTGTGTCTCTTACCTGTCGACTGTCGTTTTTTCCGTTTCATCAGGTTTGAAATCACAACGATTCTAAAGAAGTTTCACTTCAATTAACAAGAAGTATAACTTCTTACGTACGCACATAAGTACACACACACGTCTTTTTTATTTGGGCGAGTGTGTGTTTACATTTGGTTCCATATAAATTGGTGGTGAAGATCTGATTCAGAGTTCCAGGGTTACAGGACATTAGAAGTCAGTTGTATCAGTTTTAAAAAATAACTCTTTTATAAACACATTTAATACTTGTAAATAAATGTAAGTGCCTGTCTTTATATTGCTGAAGTACTTTAGGTTTCATTAATAGATGTGTTTAAATATTTTTAGTATATTGTACACTTCGACTTATATTTATAGTCAAGTATTTCACTTTACCGGGTTGGCTGTAAGAAATCTCTTTTTAGAGATAAGCTCGCCTTTTGTGCCTTTTTAAAAATACTGCTTTCTGTAATTTTGTTTGTTGTTCCGTTGTGTACAATAAAGTATTAAATAAATAAATAAATAAATAAACATTTGCCAAGTGTAATATATAAATAAAAATCGGTCAAGTGCGAGTCGGAGTCTCGCACGAAGGATTCTATAATATCATCTATAAAAACGGCAAAAATCATGTTTGTTGTATGGGAGCCCCCTTAAATATTTATTTTATTTTTTATTTATTTCTTAAGTAAATATACAACTAAATATTCTGTGAATATTTCAAGCGCCTTCCAGTTGTCGTTGTTATTCGAGTAAAAATGCAAAAAAATAAACACACGTTTGTTATATATGGGAGCCGCCTCATATTTATTTTATTCTGTTTTTCGTATTTGTTGTTATAGCGGCAACAGAAATAAATCATCTGTGAAAATTTTCAACAGCCTAACTATCACGGTTAATGAGACACAGCCTGGTGACTGACGGACATGCATACAGACAGACAGGTCCGCCTGTCAGACGGACCGACGGACGGACCCTATTACTAAGATAGTAATAGGGTCCCATTTTACCCTTTGGGCACAAAAGCCTAAAAATGATTTACAAAAATGTTTCGTGGACGTCCGGATGTCTGTCTGTATATATGTATGTACCACGAATACGTTCAAAATACTTATATTATGAACCTTCTTTAAAATCAGATGAAAATTTTGTTGGAGTTGCGTCTTAACGTATAAAATCAAGATTGATGTTCCAAAACAAAATTAATTTATAAGATTAAAACGTCTCCGGGGATGCCTTAATTAAGGCGATGCGAGAAGCTTGATGCCGTGCCTCGCGCTTCAGGACTTGACGATATATCATTTTGACCATTGCCTCACTACGCTTTAGACGCTCCGTAAAATGTCGGGATAATAACCTTGAAAAATGGATTTACGTAATGTTTTTGCTACATAGATTGAAGTTACAGAATAACATCTTAAAATAATGAAAAAATTGAGAGGCGTCTTATGGACACACGGTTGGAACGGAGTTTCATTCAGTATAACTGAGACTATGACTATGAGTTAAAGGTGTTGTCAAGTTAACTGAACGTACGTGTCATATGTATGAAAATGTCGATATCCGACCAGGGGGCAAGCCCCCCCTCTGACAAACAATACGAATTAATCTAACCTCCAATTAAGCAAATTTATTGTTTTTGATATGGTTATTAGACAACGAACACAGGAAAATACACAATATATTAGCAAGAAAAGTATTTGCTCATGATACAGGTGATAGTAAAACCTTGGTTTTAACAAGACTCACCTGTTTGTAGGCGAGTGAAACGAGTGGTGGTCCACATTGACATTAACGATTGTTTACTATTTTTTGCTATTATCAGGGATCAACAGCTCTAGGCATGGAACTGTTATAGATTACAAACAACGGAATCCAGTCTGGCTCTGATATAATAATATCAAATTCACAAATAAAAAAATTACTCAACCGGAAAATCTAATACCTCATGATCTAAACCGAATAGGCCCACCACCATACCAAGTTAGGCAGACAGGCTAACGTACATATACAGGCTAAATACATGAGCTAATCGGCTAGATCACATATCGCTGTATTAGTTCATGGTCATAGTGATTCGTTCGTACTGCGGGTCGACGTCCGTGGGTGCGTCCGACCGCGACCGCAACCGACCAGTGTTCCTTACTCCTGCCGAGGCACAATGCTCCCACCCAGGGCTTGTTAACCGGTTAATTTTCAAACCTAAAATCAATGCAAGTACTTATGGAGCGTTTTGTGAAGGTTCGGCTTTTAGGTTTTTAGGTTAACCTCAATAGTACCAGTTTCGTTATGGACCAAAATAGTAAGGGTTTAAATCAATAATCCGTTTTCATAGATTTTTTTTTCAATCTTACTTTAATGTTCGCCACTTAATTTTGGTGAGCACTCATTGTGACGTACCATTAGTAGATGTTGGCTTAAGCCGATTTGTTTAAGTTTATGAAGCGCTCTCAACTCAGTTCCGTTCCGAGCTAAACATTTTATACGAGTAAAAACCGTTAAAAACCTATATCTAACATTTTTTGCATCTGGTTTTAAGCCCTGCTCCCTACATACTACACATGGCTTAGCCGCACTTGCTTTTATCGTCACAAAGCTACGTGCAATGACAGGATAAACGCAGATGGGACCGACTATTATCGGCTATTTTCCAAGGATATAAATATCGGTATTTTATGGTAACGTTATTACTCGCGGCATGACATAACGTTATTTTCAAGTACAGCGTTATCCGAAAACGATACAGAATTTGTTACTGTTTAATAACATTATTCATTTCGTTCTGTTATACACTACGAATTAACGTTCTAGTATATGGTATTATAACGTTGTTTTCTAGCTCTAATTGGCGAATCAATCACGAAACAGCATGAAACGCGGCAACGTAGCATACATATCGATAATATAACAATATTTAGCGTTAACAATTTCGTTCTGTTATTTGAGTAGCGATACAAATAGTGTTTGAAAATAATTTTGTTACTGCGATATCGCTACAGTAATAACGTTAAGTATCGTAAAATAAGTTCTGTTATCTGATAACGTTTTAAATCCTTGCTATTTTCGCATACATTCTGGACTGCGTGTGCCTTAGCGCGCATATAACTTCGGAACAATAGACGCAAGTGCGGCCCCAGCAACATAGAAATATAAAAATATATGGGTGTCTTTCTCTGTCGGTGTATGTCAATGTTAGGCTCTCAAAATTTTTGACCGGCTTGACCGATCGAAACGGGGTTAACGGCATTCGATTAGGTTTATGCAGGCCATATAGATTATTTATGAATGCTATCCCGCACGTTTGTGTCTATATGTATGTTTGTTACGCCTTCACTCAACGGTTATCTGTCACCATCAGGATAACCATCAGCTTGGACGCTAAAAATAAACAAAATATTTACCTACGACATAAATTTTGCAAGCACATCCAAATTACGAGGAATGTTACATCCAGCATGAAATTGTTGATAAAAGCATTAAAGGCATGTTAACAGAAATCTTCCAGATTAGACAATACAATTTGAACAATTAGAAATCTACCTTTACTATCGAGAATTTGTATGGCAATTTAGTCAACAATGTATACGGAGTGATCTGCAGCTCGAGGCGCTCTAAAACGTATGTCTTCAATTAGCACCTTAGTTCACACCTTAAAAAATGTCCATGAACGAAAGAACTAGCAGAATAAGACGACAAATAAAACCATATATTATGTATTTCTCGGACTCACCATGTACCGAAAACTAAAGCTATACATGAATTTCTCGGACTCGTCGCATGCAGTTACGATAGCCAAATTTTCAATGGGTGTGTGTTTTTTTACAGCAAATGATAGTAAACTAGTACCGATAGTATTTATTTTTTACACAGTTAGTGTAAAAATGGCAAAGGACATAGGCTCCATTGCCTCGGGCATGTTAAAAAGTAACAGAAATGGAGAAAGGTTAACAAAACAGAGAGAGGTTAAGAGGGTCTCAAATCTCAAATCTCAATAAACTTGAACGTTTACAAAATGATTGCATACGCTTCATATTCGGTCTTAGGAAATATGATCATGTCTCTGCTTTCAGAAGTAAACTTTAGGGGCTTCCAATTCGAGCGCGCAGGAACTTACATTCACTTAGTATTTTGTTTAATAATTTTTCACCTGAATATCTCCGAGAGCGCTTTAATTTTCTATATCCCTTTGACTCTGATCGTAGATCTCAAGTCAGGGATATATTAAAATTCTCTTCGGAGACATTCCTTCTCTTTCAAAAGTGTTAATGTGGAAGTGGAGTGGAATATCCTCCCTTCCAATATTTACAATAGCAAATCGCTTCATACATTTCAGAAAGCAGAAAAGAGCATTACTTTTCATGATAATTTGAAAGGCATTAGGTATAAGGTATAGACTAATATCATTTTTTTTAGTTTTTTGCATTATAATATAATCCCAGTTGTAAGTTATGCACTTTTACACTGTGTTCTACCTTTATTTGTGCATTCTCGCTTCTCCGGTCTGCTGGTAGACATCTCTTACAGAGATAAGTTCGTCCTATGTACATGTTTTATATTAATTTTTCAAAAATATGTATTTTGTGTACAATAAAGTGTGAAATAAATAAATAAACATGTTTTTACTACATTTTGATTTAATCCACTTTATTGTTGAATATTATAGTAGCTAATTAATTATTTATTAATTATTTTTTTTATTACTGATAGGGAAGCGCTTGACCACGATCTCGCCTGATTATAAGTTGCGGCCTAAGATGGAACGCGCTTCCCTAGAAGCTACCTGTTCACTCTTCTCTTGAAGATCCCCAGATTGTACTCGTCGGGGAACACACTCAGGAAGCATGTTCCAGTCCCTTGCGATTCGAATGAAGAATGTCGAGTCGAACCACTTTGTCCGAGTACGGGAATCGGCCACCATATGGCGTTGCCTAGAATCTGTGCGTTTCGGCGATCGATAGAAAAACGGTGTTGGCGGAATTAAGACGTACAATTCCGCAGCGCACTCTCCAAATTGTATCCGATAAAAACCGATAAACTAGCTACTATGCGACGATGAGCGAGGCTCTGAAGTTTTTGTCTACTATTTATACTTGTTTTACAGTTTTAAATTTTTATATCATAAGATAGCAACCAAGTAGTCTGTTCTCCTGATGGAAAAAGACAAATATCATTAGATAGCAAACAAGCGGATGGCTTTCCTGATGGAAAGAGGAATTGTCGCCTATAGACACTAAAGATGTTACTGGTTCGTTGCTATACGTGTGACGGGACGGTAATGTCACACGCATGAGTTTACGAGCTACTTTACCCTTAACACCGAAAAACGACAGTGACAAGTAATGACGCTGCTGCGGCAGAGAAAGGCAGGGATAATTAAACCCGGGCGAGCCGTTGCGGAATTCTACCTCCTATTAGTCACAATGGTAGCGACACAGTAGTACTGACGACTGCAACTATTCACCAAAGCGCGATAGTGAAAGTAAGGTGAACTTATATTTATATCGTATTAAAAGCACTTGTACTGTTTTACTTGACTTGAGTCAAGTAAAACAGTACAAGTGCTTTTAATACGATATAAATATAAGTTAACATGGAGTTTTACCAAGTGCCGACGATATTCAGTGTTCAAAGTATAAGGTGAACTTACATCTTCGCTACACAGCAACGCACCAATAACATCTTTGGTATCTTTTTCCATCCGCATATTTGATCGTTTGCGTATAATATTTGTATATAAATAGCTTATTTCATTTTAGGATATTCTTAGTGTCTTCCTGGAGAGGCAGAACGTGTTAGTCCCTTTGAGGCCATCTGACATTCTGCCAGGCAATTTGCAAAAACCATCGTGATTACTAGGTAGTAAAGATCCGCTACGTCTCGCTCATGTATACCGTTACTGCGCCTGACAAATTCCATAATATGTGATATTTGTAAGGTTTTGGGAAGCAACAAAAAACGTATTATTAAATTAAGAAAAATTCTATTTGTTATTTAATAACAAATGATACATTGACCACCCCGTTGGTCGAGTGGTTAGCGAATCTGACTACACAATCGACGGGGCTCGGGTTCGATCTCCACCGGGGACAAGTGTTTGTGTGATGAGCATAAATGTTTGTATTTCCGGGTTTGGGTGTTTATTAAATCTATTCCAGTATTTATATACGTGTTTCTATGTATTAGTATCATTGACTAACACCCATAACACAAGCAAATAATTTGCTTACTTTGGGGTTAGATCAGTAGGTGTAATTTGTCCCGTCAATTTTTATTTATTCATTTATTAATTTCTTTTATTGTTCTGTTCCGGTTTGAAGCTTAAGGTTGTCTGTAAACTTGTGCATGTGGCATTATCATCCCGTCATACGGATAGCAACACACCATTAACATATTTGGTGTCAATAGGCGATGGCTTCTCTTTTCATGGGGAGAACCATCCGCTTGTTCCTGTCTAATGATATAAAATAAGAAATAGATGACTGTTATTGAAGCAATTTCTCAGGTAAAATTGAAGACGTGCTGCATTTGCTTTCACAATTAACACCTTGCCTCGTTTGTGCTTTGCGCCGTTAAAGGTAAGCTCTAAATGGGTTACCGTTGTTTTACAACCAACTTCCGAAAACGGAGGAGTTTCTCAATTTGGTTGTGTCTTTCATGTTGTTACCTCAGAACTCTGTCATGTATTAACCGATCTAGAAACTCAGTCAAAAGTTTAAGCACTACCGATTATTTAAAAAAAAATTAAGATAGAAAAGTTTCAAAGAAAATGTTTCGTCTTTTCCTGCTATATCTCCATTATTTTTTAAATTAATTGACGCTTAAAAAAGGGGTCCGATTGACCAGTGAAGTGTATGCGTTTTGCTTCAAAACGATTACATGATAAATAATTTTCTATTATCTATATGTATAAATAAAATTGAAGTATCTCTCTGTGCTTGCAAAATAACTAGGTTTTTTAAATGCATTGTTTTTTTACGTGCTTTGTGTTTTTTTACGATACTCATACCTAAACAACCATTTTTTAAATTTATGTATATCATTCTGTTTGTACGAGGTAATATCGGGATGAGTAAAAAAGGAGTATATAGGCCAAGATTTAATTAATTAGGTTATTTTTTACCCAA
The DNA here is from genome assembly GCA_036924255.1 of Apodemia mormo. Taxonomy (NCBI): domain Eukaryota; kingdom Metazoa; phylum Arthropoda; class Insecta; order Lepidoptera; family Riodinidae; genus Apodemia; species Apodemia mormo. The sequence continues at coordinate 39,312,568 of JAUPFN010000005.1, read as the reverse complement.
AGGAGCCTAAAGAACTCATGATTTTAGATCACGCGAACGAAGCCGCCTGTAATAGCTAATATGAAATATAAATACGGTGTATTTTAAACACAACTACATAAATTTATGTACGCTTTACATTGGGTGTCGTGAAAATGAAAAAAAATCATAAAACGCAATGTTTCCTTTCTCACAAAAAAAGGAATAGCTATCATATCATAACTAGGTCGAAAAAATGGCTCGTTTTCTTAATTTTTCAGTACACCGTCCCTTACATTCTGTATATATATAAAATACCATAATGTATCGTATCAGAAGGGCACTTAAATAATCGATCTGGCGGTAAGTTTCCATCCTGTTGCTTACCGCATCAGTAACTACAAAGGAATTGATGTTCCCCTTCGACGGTAACGTGTCACGCTTTGTTTAATAGTTTAAAACTGGTTTTTGATAGCCGTTATCAATTTCACACTGACTTTAATACATCCACTATGAATAAAGTATTGAGTGATATTCCAATTTATATACTACTAGCTGACCCGCGCAGCTTCGCCCGAGTCGAGTATATTAGTAAGTCATCCAGATAGCTTTTAATAAAAATTTCATCCCCTATTTCAGCCCTCCAGGGACTGATTTTTGAAAAAAAATTAGCCTATGTTTGACCCCGGATCTTCAACTATATCCATGCCAAATTTCATGAAAATCGGTCCAGCGGTTTAGCCGTGAGAGCGTAACAGACAGACAGACAGACTTTCGCATTTATAATATTAGTATGGATAGTATGGACTAGCTACAGCGTACATCCCGCTGCATTATAAAAGTTTTTGGAGAATCCCGCGGGATCAACTAATTTTTTCGGGATAAAAAGTAGCCTATGCGCTATTCCTGGTCATCCGTGTGCCAAATTTCATTCAAATCCGTTCAGTAGTTTTTGCGTGATTGAGTAACAACCACCATCCATCCAAACATCCAAACATTCGGATTTATAATACGAGTATTAATATAGATAGCTGCTTCGCCCGCGCAGTTCCGTCCGTGAATAGAGTAATATAACATCAATATAATCTATCAATAAATATTTCATCAAAATCGGTTAAGTGGTTTGCCCGTAAAAGCGTAACAGATATATTAGATATATAAAGACGTAATATTTGTATGGAAGTATGGATTTTGTATATGATAAAATTGCAAACAAGCAGTTGGCGCTCCCGATAATGACATTACCTACAGATAAATCAAAGAGAAGATGCGAGGATGTCATGCATCCACTACAGCACTTAGAAATACTTTAATTTATGTATCATCACGCCCGGTTCCCTTGCGGGGTAGGCAGAGTAAACCGAACGTCTATACACTTGCCGGTTCACCGCAATTCACCGGTTTGTCGGTTGGCGAGATAAGTGATGATCCTGGAATGGTAATACACCACTCCTTCAGACTCCGAACTGCTACTAAGATTTTAGATTATCGACAAAATCCTCGAAAAATCTAATAATACCTTATTTAATAACATAAATGTATTATTATATCATGGATAACCAGCTTATTCAGTTTATGGATAAGTCATATAGCTTATGGATAACCACTATGGTATTTTTTTCTAATTGAACTTAAAAGCAATTGGTCCAAATGACCACTACTGCGAAACCAGGCGTTACAAAATAATCATAAATTTTATTATTATTACTTCTTAGTTCAAAAGTACAAACAAACAGTACAATAGCTTACATTTCTATACGATACCTTGCAGTGATTTCCGTAGATACAATTAACAAAAATTGCACGGGAAGTAATAAAATCTGTACATATAATAAAGTCGTAGGAAAGTCAATGTATGTCCGGGGTAAAATCAAAAAGAACTGCACGGATTTACTTCGAATTTTGCATGAATATTACTAACAGGTCGGCTCAACATATAGGCTACATATTGTTACGTACTCGGGTTCGCAATTGTAGGAAAACACCACTTATATTAAATCCGTGTATTTACACAATACAACACAACGTAATACTAAAATACACTTTACACAAGTCACTTGCTGTACTATCACTGAACTTAGAACACTACACAATTAAACACTTCTCGCTTCGCACTAGTCACTTGATGTATCGTTCTCGATCGCTTGATAAAAACTGCCTTGTTGTTGTTGTTGTTGTTTGTCAACATCTCTGTATTTATAGGCAGGGGAAAGTCCTAGCTGGATCCAGAAAAATCTAAATGTATCGGGAAACAATGAATCACTTCTTATCGTAAACATGTTATGAGTCATAAATCCTAGTACACGTTACTTTCAACCTTATGCCATATCCCACAAAGTCCATTATGGCATAGCCCCGGTCAACTATTTGTTTGTCAACGGGAGTTTTCTAGATAGTTAGCGCGCCCGCGCTCCAACTCTACACGCTTCTAGATTATTCGTAACAATATTATCACGCTATCACCTAAGGGGGAGGAGCTGTGCGGAGTAAACGAAGTCCACGCGAACGAAGTCGCGGGCAACAGCTAGTTATACAATAAAAACAAGAAAAATTCAAAAATAAAATTATTAAAAAAATGATAACATCAGGCACAATAAATTTAGTTTGTTGACTGCTCTGCGTGTCTTACGTATGAGTTCACGTTCGTGCGTGAGTTTTTGTATGTATGTAGTTATGATGTGACCACGACTTTAGGGCGAAGTTTAGTTTCGCGAGCAATACTAGAGCCAACTATAATCCGGAAAAATAAAAAATTTGACGGAATCGCCGTTGCGTTGGATACGGCATTGAGGACTACATAGTATAAAGCAAGGAAAAGACCCTCTTCTTAGTTTAATATGCATATTTAACCTCTTAAACGCCAATACATCATTGGCGTTTAAGAGGTAAGAGTATATCAGCTATTTTTTCTTCAAGTTCATATTATATGTCTGTTTAACTTATAACCTACGCGTAAACTTGTAAAGCCCACTGCTGAATTGAGTTTCTTCCGCAGGATCTTCTCAGTGTGTGACGGCTTTCCGATCCGGTAGTAATTCTAAAGAAACCGACACACAAAAGTTTATGTAACGAATATTTTTTGATTTGCTAAATAAAATAATTTAATATAACATCAAATTATTACTTTAATTTAAATATTGTTTAAATAAATAGTGTATTTACTTTTTTAATTTCATCGATTTTGAACTTTTTTGACCGTTAATTTGAACGACTATTTTATTTTCTTTAATATTTGCACACAGTATCATGGTAGAATATGTTAATTAATTTTTAAATAACTTGTAACACACATATTTTCGCAAATAAATATTTTTCATTTCATGTCCTAAGCTGTGTTAGTTTTTATTTTAACTTCGTTTATACACTTCTACTGTGAATTACTAGAGACATCAAGAATCCTACTAGACATCGAGAATTTACCTGCCAGGAAGGTGGCTCGAGTCTAAAAAAAATTGGCACTTTAAAACTTAATATCACAAGCAGATCCCCCAATCAAAAAATTCCTTTCAAAAACCTGTAATATTATGTAAAGGCCTATCCAACGACACCTTCAACCAGAAAAAAATATATCCCTATTTTACCTGTAGATACCCTAAAACAATTTTATTCCATATTTTATTTTAGCATTTTGTCGGCGTGACTAATCAGTTTATTTATGCCAAATTACAGGTTTCTAACTAACACTAATGGCCAATTGCACTAACATTGCCTTAGCTTAAGAAAATCCTAAGTTACCACATTTGAGACAAGAAGTGACAGCATACTTGCTGTCACTTCTTGACCTAAATGAAAAGAATGTGACAACATGACACTAAATGACTGTCCTAAACTAAGACAAGATTAGTGCAATTAGCCATAAGAGTCTCTGAGTTAAGCTTTGAATGGACGATCATGGCGAAACAATAAGTATTCCTTGTACTACAACGGAACCCTAAAAACCATCACTCTCAGCATGGAAATCAAATAACATAACAAAGACCTCCAGTAATTGCAATCTAAGGGCTCCCAACTAATTACCGTACGCCGAAGTAAATCTATCACTGTTTAGTATTCCGGTGCGCGTCTGCCTCGTACGTAATTGAATTTTTTATTTCCTATAAAGAAAAGCGCTGGGAACGGAACAATACGGCAATCATTCATCTCGATAAGTTTCAAATTATATGAAGGAAAGCTTTTATAGCGCCATATATTTATCGACCAAATGAGAAATGGACTGCTCATATAGCAACGCTTGATTAACGTTAAACTTATTGGACCGAAATTCCTGATCATGCGTTTGGCGGATAGGAGCTTCACAGGAAAAAGTATCTGAGAGCTAAGTGTGAGTTTTTCTTTTCGCATTCGATTTGTACAGCGCCACCTAGTGGTAAACTGGTTTCTCACGTTTACCACTACGTAGGTGGCGTTGTACAAATCACATACAAATTCCTCGTAAACTCCAAACGCGCTCACGATCAATTGCGAAAAGAAAAACTCACACATAGCACTCTGAACGAAACATTTGCTATTTCTTTAAAGAATAATTACACGAAGTCATCTAACTCCAAAATTATCAAATTATTTGCTTGTGATAAAGGTGTTAGTCAACAATATTTGTACAAAGAAATCCATAGATCAATGCTCAAATACATTAAAATGTAAACACTCAAATCCTGACATATAACCATCTAAGCCCGTCACACAAATGTTTGTCCCTATGGGTAATCGAACCTAATCAAAGAAAAGTATATTAGGTCACGGGTTACTCAACGGGTTTTCCCCGTGTTGGTCTCGGGCTACTTTGAAAAATAGGCCAACTGCCGTTCTGCCAGCCAGGTCGTAAAAGGTGATCGATTGGCTATACGAGTCACTAACATTGAGACTACTAGGTAGTAGAGGTCTGTATTGTCTCGCCCGGGTCTGGTACCACCGCCTTACCTATTCCTGCTGCAATAGCGTCAGTGTTTGTCATTGTCGTGTTCCGGTTTGGAGGGTATGGTAACCTGCAAACTTATGCATGTGGCATTAAACCTCGTCACAAGATAACAACGCACCAGTTACACCTTTGGTATCTATAGGCGATGGTTGACTCTTTTCATCAGGAGACCCAGCTGCTTGTTTGCTATCTTATAATATAAAAAACTAAAAGAAGAAATACCCCGTGTTGATCTGGGCGTTCTTTAAAGAATAAACCATCTACTGTTTTGCCAGGCAGTTCGCTAGAAGCGAACGATTGACTATGCGAGTTACTACCATTGTGGCTTCTGGGTCGATTTCTTTTTCATGTCATAAGATAGAAAACAAGCAGATTGGTATTCTGATGGAAAGAGACAATTTGCTATCCTTGTGGCAGTGTCTTAATGCCAAATCCATAAGTTTACCGGCTACCTTGCCCTTCAAACCGAAACACGACGGTAACAAGAACTGACGCTATTACGGCAGGAATAGGTAAGGCGGTAGTACCAGAACCGGCGAGATAATGCAGAACTGTACCTCCTAATAGACACGATGGTAGTGACACGTATAAGCCTTTATATCAGTCGCCTTTTACGACATGCCTGGTAGAACGGCAGTTGGTCTATTCTTCAAAGGAGCCCGCGACCAACACGGGGGAAAAGCCTAAGAAGCGAGTATTTTCTTTGCCATATACTATTATAGTCCCAATGCTGTATAACGCAACGGCGCCTCCGTCAATTTTTGCATTTTTCCGGATTATGGTTAGCTCTAGTATGGCTCGCGAAACCAAACTTGGTATTAAAGACGCGGTCACATACAGTGGAGCTGTCCAGCTGCGTTGAAAGTATAGTTGTAGGAGGGTTTTAGACGGATCCTTCTCAAGTGGGGTTTAGTGTCGAGGTCTTCTAGATGGAGTAGCAGGAATGCTATTGCCTCGAGGATTTTGCCGCGTGATATCACATTTCCGCTATATTTCACGCTCGAGCGAATGGCGGTTCTAAAAGTATAGGGCGACGGGAAAAGGCGATATCGTGCTTACAAGTGTAGCTCAACCCTAATATAATTTTATTACAATTTCTTTGTTTTGTTAGTTATTGAATAATACATATAAAACGAGCTATCTTCTTATCGGGTGTCCCACGACACCTCCCGTCTTTTTGTTAGTGTCGGATTAGACGTGTCAGGAATTACACGGCTCTGAGGAAACAAATATCTGCCTAAGCCGGCAGATGTACATTTGTTTCCTCAGATAGCCATCGCCAACCACGTCAAAACAATAGCGCATAAGCGCTGTTTTTCCAACGTGGTTTCGTGATAGGATTGAATCTCTCATTTTTTTACATCAAAATAACAAACAAGCAATGGCTCCCTTGATGGAAAGAGAACCTACGTCTTTAGGCACCAAAGATGTCAATGGTTTCTTGGCATCTTGGTGCTACATAACCTCATGCAGTTTATCGGCTACCTTACCCTCCAAACCGAAACACGTAGTGACAAGTATAGACTCTATTGCGGCAGGATTAGCCAAGGCGGTAGTACCAGACCTGGGTGAGACAAAGCAGAATTCTACCACCTAGTAACCACGATAGTAGTGACTCGCATAGCCAATCGTTCGCCTCTTACGGAATGCCTGGCAGATCGGCAGATGGTCTATTATTCAAAGGAGCTCGTACCAACAAGGGGGCCTCATTAGGGATTTATCACTAATGAACCTTTTAGAGCAATTCAAGCTAATAGTTAGTCATTTCGAAAAAAACATACGCTTGTTTGCTCTCGTTTAACATTTAAAAAATATAGGTACGTGAAGCAAAAACTTTGTACCTCTTTTTACGAAAATTACACGGACGGAAGAATATGAAATTTGGCGCATTAAAGTTTACATGGTGAAAAAGGGCAGAGAGTTAATATTTTTTAATTAGTTTAAGGCGAGGTATTTCGAGGCGCGTCAATTCTATAGAAAATGGGTGGCGCGGTATGTTCTGAAACCGCTGGGAAACGTGTTAATTTTTGGATAAATAAATATAGGACATCAACTAAAAAACTAAAATTTAGCACATTCTTTTTTGTATTTACAACTAAATATCACCATATAAAAATCATGTATAAGATCAGAAATATTATTAACAAATTATTTGTTTTAGAATTTTTTTTAGCCTGTTTTCGGAATTTTATATGATCGAGTAAAGTACATTCTATTATGTAATGAGTTAGCACATTCTTTAGATAATATCTTCAGGTATATCGTGTAATTTTTGTAAAATTGTTATTTAACAATTTATACAAAAAAACGTGATGAAACAAACCAGTTTTTTCCTGTTTGTCGCGATGCCTCGCCTTAAGAAACACATTAAAAACAGAAAAAAAAGTACCATCACGCCTGAATGCCCGAAGGGGTCGGCAGAGGTACAACAAGTACACCCACGATTAGCCGAAGATACTTGGTTCCATGTCAAATGTGATAAGTGGCTAGCCCATCGCCAACCGGGCACTTTCCAATCCAGGGCAACATTGTTTTTATTAGGAAAGTGAAAAACACATTTTTTAATTGCCCGACGCGAGAATCGAATTCGGGATCTGATGTGGTCAGCGCCAACGCCGGCCTACTAGACTACAGAGGCGATTAGAAACACATTACATTATTAAAAATAAACATTACACACTACATTTAATTTGACACATTATAATACTAGCTGTAGCGCGCAGTCCGTTGCATTATATAAGGTTTTGGCGAATCCCACGGGATCACATAAATTTTCCTAGACAAAAGCCTACGTGCGTACCTGCGTACGTATTCCAGGTCATCATCTATCTGTGTTCCAAATTTAATTTAAATCCGTTCAGGAGTTTTTACGTATCTTCACGCCCATATCCCCGAAGGGGTAGGCAGAGGTACAACAAGTGCACCCACGATTAGCCGAAGATACTTGGTCCCACAAATGTGATAGGTGGCAAGCCTATCGCCAACCGGGCACTTTCCAAACCCGGGCAACTTTATGTTTCTCAGAAAACTGAAAAAACACTTTTTTTTTAATGTGCCCATCCGGGAATCGAACCCGGGACCTCATGTGGTCAACGCCAACGCTGGACCACTAGACCACAGAGGCGATAGAGTTTTTACGTGATTGAGCAACAAACATCCATCCATCCAAACATCCAAACATTCGCATTTATAATATTTACATAGATACACACACACACGTACGTATACTATTTTGTTTACTGAAAACTGTTGTCAAATATTAAGAGATTTTAATATAGTCTATGATCAAACTTACGGTAGAATTTCGACAACCGGGTGATCACTACTCACTAGTATGATGGAACACACCCCGATCGTATAGACTCGTGTATCATATACGAATTGGATAGCTCATAGCTGTCGCTGCCTCTCCACATACACGTCTCTCATACATATCAACATATTCTAACTTATACAGCGTTAGAAATTATAATAAATATAAAGCGCTATAACATCAATATAATGCTTGTGTACAGGGAAAAATCCATCACATAAATAACATTAACGCCAACATATCGCCGCCGCCGCTCAACACGATTTTTTCATAAATTGACTCGTTACCGACAAGGGTGAGCTTGCGATCCTATCTTTACATTTCGACGGTTAAATGCAAAACACATTTTCTGTTACCTTTTAAACTGTAAATAGTCTAAGATCCCACTATAGAACGACTTTCACCGAGCTGGTTAATGGATGAAAAGTATTTTATATCCAACTAGTTGTGCCCGCGACTTCGTCCGCGTGGGAAAATTCTAAAACAAAAGTCCTTATTACCGTGGTTTAAAAGATGTCTGTCCTGGGGTTTTACCCGCATAATTTCATTTCCCGTGGAATTCCGGGATAAAAATTATCCTATGTCTTTTCTCGGGTCTCAAACGATTTTTGTACCAAATTTCATTCAAATCAGTAGAGCAGTTTGCTACGTCACCAAATAAAATAAATTTGAAGGAACGTCATTACCAACTCGGAAACCTTTGTGGGCTATACATACATACATACATACATACATACATATATATATATATATATATATATATATATATATATATATTTCGCAGAAGAGAATAAATTATTATAATATACCACCATATAGTCGTCTTATCACTGAATCAGTGCGCACGTTAGGCACGGTCGGTTCTCTAGCTGTGAGTCCTCTTATAAACCGATCTACTGTCTCGGATTTCGTTACGACAGGCGATAGTTGATAGATGCTGGCCGATGGATGACTGTTACGATATAAAATAAACCTTCCCAGGACTTCAACAATTAATTCAAAACCAAAATTAGCCAAATCGGTTCAGCCGTTCTCGAGTTTTAGCAAGACTAACGAACAGCAATTGATTTATATATATATATATATATATGTATATATATATATATATATATATATATATATATATATATATATATATATATATATATATCTGTATGTAGGTGTGTGTGTATGTAAATATCCCATAACTTTTGAACGGCTTGATCGATCGAAACGTGGTTGATGAGATTAGATTGGGTTCCGCCACATTCAGATTCTCTGGAAATCTGAATTGATTTGGTTCCAGCAATTGAAAAATTGTACCGGAACAAACAAACAGACAGACAGACAAAAATGGTAAAAAATGTTATTTTAGTATATGTACCGTGTATATATATCCATATGCATTTAGTAAAAAGCGGTTATTTTAATATTACAGACACTTCAATTTTATCTATTTGTATAGATATTTCAGTATTTATCCATATATCTATTAAAATCGTTGACACCCATATCACAAGTATATAATTTCCTTACTTTGGGGTTTGTCAATTCGTGTCATGTTTCTGCTAATATTATTATTATAAAAAAAAATCTCAATATATTTTTGAATGGATAACCAATCCTACCAACTATGTACTTACTCGCTTTAGATGCCGCGTCCGCATCCTGAAATCGACCCGCGGAAGCCTATTTTCGGGGTTCAATTAAAAGTATGTACTAGCGATGGCCTGTGTCCGATATCAATAAAATATCTTAAGTTTGATAACAAACTTTATCCGTAAAGATAACAGGAATACATGTATGTATAATATCATATATGTCACATGAACTTAGCGTGTGTAATGTTTATTTTTCTTATTTTATGTATTTCTAATGCATTTTATTTGAAAACTAGCTGTTGCCCACGACTTAATCCGCGCGGACTTCGTTTACTTCGCACAGCTCCTCCCCCGAAGATAGCAATGGAGATCTAGATATCCATTGCTTCCATGTCATGTCAATCAAGGACATTCGTATAAAAAAATTGAAATAGCATTCCAACTCTTCAAAAACAAACTTGATAAATAAATTATATGGAAGCACCTTAGTGAAGTGTAGCAAAACAAATATTTATGAGATTTGTATGAAATTTACAGCGTTATCTGCAAACTGTATGAAGATCCGAGCAGCCGTGTAGTTCGCCAGTCGGCACGACCGCATACATTATTAATATTGGGCGCACAGCGAGCTTTGATCAACAAACACTAGGTAGATTTAACTAGAACGCTTTCAAAACGATTACACGAGAACATATTTTTGAAGTAAAATCTTCTTTAGCCGCGTTAGACGATTTCTGGTAGGCGAAATTGGATTGATTCGCGTCAGCAACATGCTAGCGTTGGACGTTTAAAATTTATTTTTAAAAATTTGTAACAAAAATGAAGTAAAATGAAACAATCATCAAAAAGAGCCCATTTCTTTGGAAAGAAAGGGGAGGATGGGGATAGAGTATCATAAACCCAGTAGATGTGACAATAATAAATCTGAGCTTTAATATAACAGTTTTAAGTTTTCACTTCTGCCGGCAGTCCTCATGACTGCCCCAGACTTTTTTGCTTCAACTTTACTTGTGACTATGGTAGAAAAAAAAACAGAAAAATATATTTCACTCATCATTAAACACTAGGTAGATTTAAAGAGAGCGTTTTAAAACAATCATACACATGCACATATTTTTTGCTCACGGCTTACTTGTGGCAAGGGTAAAAATAATACGCAAGAAAAAAATAAGCTCTTCTATAAGTCCTTTTGTTCAGAACATGGTCTAAAACAATATATTGCTGTGATTTTTTTTTATTCAGCGTAACAGTTTAATTTATTAGACTATGATGTATTCATTTGGAAATTAGCTCTTTTTGTCTTTCTTGATTTGTACAAGTCAATTGTTTTATTATTTTATTTTAATATTAGTTTTTTTTTTGTTAGTTGCATGAACCTATATGTTGTATGAGTTAAGCTCTAATGTACGCTTAACTGCTGTGTTATAATTTTGCTTCAACACCTGTTCTTGTACAGGTTATGCTGGAAGAGATCCTTTAAAGAGATAAGCATACCTATATACATAGTTTATTTAATGTTTGATTATATATGTTTATTATACATGAAGAGTTAAATAAATAAATAAATCAAACCGATCAGAAGGCACTGGTAAGTGGCAAACTTAACAGTTTTTATATATAAAAAAAATGTATTATAGTTGTAATAGACTAATTAGCATACCGTATCTATTTTCAATAATTTGTCCAGCGTCCCGACTTGACGTAGGTAACCGTGTGAAAGCCGCTAGAGTATTGCACTTTACCTTATAGTTTGTTATACATTATTTAGTCAAATTGTGGGTAACAATAATTAGCATAGTTAGTGTTGTAATTCATTCGAACAGTATGCCGGCATGACCGAAACCGAGCGACCGACACTAGCACGAGCACCTATGGAACGATTTAATGATGAATAATGTAGTGACAAATTTAAAGCAGACTACATTACCGTACTTAGTACTATAATTCTTTCATTCAGTGCCCTAACATAATCAAAACCGAGTAGAAGCATGCACTATCTAGCTATTTCATGAAATATAACCTAGTGGCAAATTGAAAAAATACTACTTTAGCGTTTTTGTTTGTCAAACGACCTGACGTAACGTTAAGCTTAAGTGAAGCCACCAGTCAGGGCGTTTAACGATTTTGCGATGCATAATCTAGTTGCAAATTGCAGGAAAACTACATTAGAATAAATATTGCTTCAATAGTCGGTTCGTCCGGTGCCCCGACATGACCTAAACTGAGCGGAAGTCACTGGTGCGTGCATCAAAGGCTTTCCATCTAGCCAACCTGTGTAATTGTTATAGAATATCGGCATGAATAGTTAATAGCGCATATTTAACGTGTCTCGAAGCAGGGATGTACCCAGTTGATGAGCAAATAGACCGCGAATTAGCATATTTTTTGTTAAATGGTCAAACGTCATGATTCGCGAGTTTACCAAACATTCTATCTCCGACTATTTTCGGAAATGCTGCGTTTTTTTCAAATAAGAATGATCAAAATATGCCGAATACGCGATTTTTTTTCTTGATATCCATCAATACATACTTAGTTTCAATACATTCAGGAGACAATTTAATTATAGCATTTCGAAAAATGTTCAGTCCGACAAAAATACTGCAATAATGAGCCTATCTCACACAGCGACGTGCTGTATTTAACAATTTTTGTTTTGGACAGGACTCAATACATACATAGCTCAATTACTGCATCAATGAGCTTGTCTAAAACCGCGAACATGGCATATTAAATAATTTTTGTTTTGAATAGGAATCAATTGATTGGGTTAATTGTGTCGAAAGGTCTGAAAAATTCCCTGCTGAGTTGTTTCAGACCGACAAGTCAAATAAGACGTTAGCACGAGACTATGTTTTGCAGCACAGCGACCTAAAAATTCGTTGAAAAAGAGTTTGGCAGACTCGCCAAAAGGAAGGCATCTCACGAAATTTCAAGTAAGTACTCTGTAGTTTTAGTACATTCAAAATATGCCGAATGCATGATTTTTGACGTGACAACGTCTTATAATTCGATAGAGCTGGCTGCACGCACGAAAAAACATGACTCATGCGGCGTTACCTCGCTCTGAGGCGTTCCGTTTAAGGCTTGGAGTACAAGCGAGAGCTTAAGACGTTGTCACGTTCAACTATCGTCTGTAAACCAACTTTACAGACAACCGATTTTTTTAATACATTCACAAGATAAGTACTTGTTTTGATACATTCAAAAGACAATTTATTAAGAAATTCGAAAACTGTTATGTCTGACAAACATAATTTTTATAATTTATACTTTCCATCGTCGGCACCTGGTGAAACTGCATCATTGATTCTTTGATATAAACACTTGTATTGTTTCACAAATATAATTCAAATGAATTACATTTGTGAAACAGTACAAGTGTTTATATCAAAGAATCAATAATTTTTATGTCATAAGATAACAAACAAGCAAATGCATCTCTTGATGAAAAGAGAAAACCATCGCTAATAGACACCAAAGATGTACATAGCGCGTTCTTATTATTGTGGGGGGTCTTAATGTCACATGCATGTTAGTGAAAAACGATAACGCTATTGTATAACGTTATTTATATATAAATTTTATATATAATATATATTTATATATATTATATATAAATATATATTATATATAATTTTATATATAATATATATTTATATATAAATATAAATGCAATTTTCGATGTCAATTCGAGTTTCTTAGATTTATATTTGCTCGGATTCGGATTGAATGCAGTGGGTTAACACTCAAAAATTATACTAAGCAAGTAGTAAAAATTCAAAGCATTCTCAGTCGACCGACATCGGAGTCAGCACTTGATGTGTATAAGTTCGTTAAAAGAAGCCTAGAACAGCGCTGCCTCCCACCATCTCTTTATCCTAAGATTTGCTTAATCCGATGGGACCGACATAATCGCCATAGCGACACAAGTCCCTAATAAAAAAAAGAATTTAAAAAAAAAGTAGTAAAAATTATGGTCACCTCTGTGGAGAGGCGACCATGGAGGACGGAAAATTTTCTAGTGGTACGGTGTCGGTGTTGACCGTATGTGGTCCCGAGTTCGATTCCCAGGTCAGGTAATTCAAAAATATGTTTTTTTTTTTCAGTTTATGATAAAAACAACGTTGCCCTTGATTGGATAAGTGTCCGGTTGGCGATATGCTTACCATTTATCACATCATGGGACTCTCTATTGACTTATCGTGGGTTTCACTTGTTGTACCTCTGGCTACTTCTTAAGGGATTAGGGCGTGAAAATACATTAAAACTTAGACTCAAAGTAGAATGCTTATATTTAATAAGTTACAATATAATTTCCTACGACCCAAAATATCTGTTTCAATCTAAAGCTCGCTCAGAAATTTACGACATCTAAGATTACTTCCTAATTCCTCCATACAAATGAAACAAAAGCTTCTTGTCTTAACTCATGTAGATTTATGTACAACGTCTTTCTTTCGAACTTTGTACGACTTTCATCTTACAGTGTGTGATTAGTTAGAGTGTAAGACTAACATTCTAACCGTTTGTTCAAAGTTCAAAACACTGTAATACACAAAGATATATGCTTTTTTAAACATTACCGTCTCGTAGTCTATAATAATATTAAGAAGTGAAAACTGTTTGTATTGGAATGAATTGAGAATGAGAAAATGTTTGATAAAATAAATATTTTACAAGTATGTACTATTGACGGATTAATTTTTTTGCTAAAAATGTTTTTTAAACAAAAAAGGAATTTTGACACTATTGGATTTAAACTCGCTAAACTACGTGTCAATGCTTCAATGTTGCAACATTCTCCTTTGCATTGTGATCGATTCCGTCAATTGTTTTATGGTAAGATGGTTCGCTGATTCAAATCCAAACTTATGCATGTGGCATTAGACCTCGCCACAAGATAGCAACGCACCATTAACACCTCTGGTGTTTATAGGTGATGGTTGACTCTTTCCATCAGGAGACCCATCTGCTTGTTTGTTATGATATAAAAAAAATCCAGTCGTGTCATTTTTTTTAAAAAAGCTTATAAGTTTTCCTTAAACTTCCTAAACATGTAAACACTACCTACTCATAAATGTATTTGTGAAATTTTTAAAGCTTAGTTTAATATGTAACAGTGCGATTATTCTTATGTAAAATAAAAGATTATTATTAACATATTATTATAACACAAACTACACACTGAAATGTCTGGCGGAAAAAATCTTGGCATGACATTCTATTTATTTTAAACATATAACAATATTTACAATTACCATTGATATATAAAACCCTTGATGCACAGTCCCGAACAAAACTGACACTCAAAAGTGTCCCTAATTTCATTTAAGTAGTTATAGACATGGCAAAAACATATGTCTTTGCATATCCAACCGTAAGTGCAAGACTTATAGTTGTTTTTACAAAGCAATGTACGAACAGAAATAAAATTGACAGTGTCGCGACCGACGCGATTCTATTTGAAATGAGCGCACAATTTAAAATTGTGCGCTCATTTTCGGAGGACGTTTTTGACACACTGATTGTCTATCTTGAGTTTTTTATATCAATGACAATTACTGTAAAATTATGCTGCAATAAATATTTTGGTATAAGGAGTATTTAATCCCTGAAAATCTCTGAATTAATATTTAAAAAATTGTTACCTATTACAACACATTTTTTTTTCTGATAACTCTTTAACGGCGTCGGAAGCTTAATAAAAGCGTGTTCTTTACCTAACCCAAGTATAAGGTGAAACTAACCTCCTTTTCGCTTCACCACTAATGTTCAAGCTCAAACATTTCAGTTTTTCCTACGAATTATCAAAAAAATTTATACAGACAACAATTACAAATACGTACAGAGAAGAGTGAAATGGTACCTTCTAGGGAAGCGCGTACCATCTTAGGCCGCATCTTAGCTTACCATCAGGCGAGATCGTGGTCAAGCGCTTCCCTATCGATAATAAAAAAACCGTACAACAAAAATTTTTATTCACACTAATTTTATGAATGCGAACGTCTGTCTGTTACGCTTTCATAGCTAAACCGCTGTGTGATGTTAAACAATTTGGTAAGAAGTAACTATAAGACCCGGGGACAAACATAGACTACATTTTTTTCAAAAGGCAACCCCTAAGGGGCTGAAATAGAGGATCAAAATTTGCATAAAATATTATATTGACAAGTTACTCTATACGCGGGCGGAGCTGTGTGGGTAAGCTAGTATCCAAATAAGTGCAGCCATTAAAGTGACGTGTGGACAAACACTTTTTCGTACAAGCAGATTGGTCTTCTGATGGAAAGAAAAACCATTGCATGTAGACATCAAAGATGTTAATGGTGCGTTGCTATCCGTGTATTGTAAATGATTTTTATATTTTTTATTTATATAAAGTTGATGTCTGTATGATAAGTTCCCGGTTTTGCAGACAACAGATCGACTCTGGACTATCAAAACTAGCGGTAAAAGATAAAAGGCGTCCCACCGCTGAACGCTCTCAAAAGATAACAAGAACTTGATAACTTTAATTCAATAGGACGACTAATCCATTTTCAGTTTTTGCAGTGACGCATACTGGATGCGTCACTGCAAACTTTTTAATTAAACTGGAAACGCTTGAAGCTAGAGAAGGATTTTTTCTAGATTCCCCTGATTTATTCTAGTGGGTTTCCTTTGGTATGAATAGAACGTTTGTTTTAATTAATTTAAATGACGATGCTAAAAGCTAGAAGCAATCATTTTGTTACTTGCTTTATTAGTTTTTATCACAGAACACATGAATACTAATAGACACGCCATTGGTAAGGAAACGTGTCGCCGCGCATATGAGCAAACGCTCCTATCACGGTTAAAAATGTCATGCATTTGTAAATATTTTATATCGTGATCGTGACAAATAGAATTAACCATGTTGTACGGTTTTTTACGTACCAAATGAGATGACAAGGTTTAAAAATTACCCTTAAAGCGATTTTATTTCACCAATAAGTATAAGACAAGTTATAACTCTAAATTTCTGAGTGGAATTGCTAGCTACACTGACAAACTAGACAAGCGGTTCGACTCGACATTCTTGATCCGAACCGCAAGGGACTGGAATATGCTTCCTGAGTCTGCGTTCCCCGACGGGTACAACCTGGGGATCTTCAAGAGAAGAGTGAAAATGTACCTTCTAGGGAAGCGTATTCCATCTTAGGCCGCATCTTAGCTTACCATCAGGCGAGAGATCGTGGTCAAGCGCTTCCCTATCGACAGTAAAAATAAACTAACAAATTGTCTTGAAAGGCCATCCATTTAATCCGTGGTTTTTATACTAGTGTAGAACAGCATACGAGCTTTACTTATTAAAAACACCGAAGTTGTTAAAGGTGCATCGCGATATGTGTGGAAGGGTAATTGTCATATGCATAAATTTTCAAACTAAACGAAAAATTCATTTATTAATAACTAGCGTGTAGCCCACTGCATTATGAAAGTTTTCGGATTCACTTAATTTTGCCGATATAAAAATAGCCTTTGTGCTATTCCAGGTCATTACCTATCTGTGTGCCAAATATAATTCAAATCCGTTGAGCAGTTTTTGTGTGACTGTGTAACAAACATCTGTCCATCCAAACCACCAAACTTTCGCATTTATAATATTAATATAGATTGCATTTCTAAAAACGCCCTATTTGTCGAATGGTTAGCGACCCTAACTACGCAATCAAGGGGTTCGGGTTCGATTTCAGTAAAGGACCGACATTTGTGTGATGAGCAAAGATGTTTGTATTTCTGGGTCTGGGGTGTTTATCAAATAAATTTCAGTATATATTTATTTCTATGTATTTAAATATCGTTCATTTAAACTAGAGATGGGCCGAATGTGGTTTGAACCGAATTCGAACTTCGGCCGAACATTCGGTGTAAATAAAAAATTCGGCCGAATTTCGGCCGAACTTCGGTTAAATTTTGGCACGCTTTCCAATCGCTATTATCGGCAAAGTTTTGATAGGTTGGGTTATATTGTTCCAATTTAGGTAGGAATCTCTAATTTTTTTAAATATATATTTAAAAAAATATAGCCTGTGTTATTTTGGAATGATTTTATCTTTCTAATAATGAAAGAAATTTCTACAATCGGTCCAGGAGTTTTTGAGTTTACTCAATACATATAAAAATACAAATCTTTCCTATTTGTGTAGATATAATATTAGTGTAGATTTAGTCAAAATATGCAAGTAGGTACTTTTTTCTACTGCCGAATGTTCGGCATTACAACCGAATTTCGGCCGAATGTCGAAGTTCGGCTCAAGTTGCCGAAATTCGGTTAAACCGAATGTAAAACGAATTTCGGCCCAACTCTAATTTAAACCCATATAGCGAGGATAGTTAAATTCGTGGAATTTGTCAAAAAAACCATTTATTTGTGTTTTAATAACAAAATTACTTGCGATGCGGTCAAATCTACTGTCATAAGAATGAATGTGACAAGACGAGTTAAAATGTTCTAACATTCAAAGTTCTAATATATACAAATACTAGCTGTTACCCGCGGCTTCGCTCGTGCATATTTACTTTAAAATTTATTTAACCTTTCTTTATAAGCTACTTCCCTTATTTTGCCCCCTTAGGGCTGAATTTTGAAAAACGCTTAAACACGTAATTCATTATTTTTTTTGTACTTAATTCATTCGAAAATTTATGCAAATATGTGCAGGGAATAAAAAGTTTCATACAAAATTTTATCCCTTATTTCGCCCCCTTCGGGGTTGAACTGGATACTTTCCATCGTCGACACTTGGCGAACAATCCTTCCTTAGTGGATGCCTACAGTATAAGAGAAATACGTGTGCAAAATTTCAAGTTTCTAGCCCTAAGGGTTTGGCCTGTACGTTGATACATCAGTCAGTCACTTTTGCCTTTTATATATACAAAGATATACATTAAAACCCCATAATTCATTATTATTTGCGTTTTATGATAATACATTATTATAAATAGTTTTTCTTTCTTTCTACAACATATGTAAAATAAATATTTGCCTATTACATTCAGCCAGCCTGCTAGATAGATGATCGATTTTTCATAAGGGAAACTTCCCAGTTCAGGAAATAAGTAGCTTTTCAATAAGTAATAAAACCTTATAAGTCTTCTTCAGTATAACTTTACTGAACTCGTACAAGTAAAATCAAAACAAACTTATGAGCGCTTAAACTTGATTCGAGGTCAGAAAGTTCCTTGTTTTACATTTTTAAAGATGATTTATCGGGAGCTGGATATCGTTAATTTTTATTATGATAGTAGCTACTAACCAACAACAACAGGCTTGCCAATGAGCAGAATGTTCTTCCAGAAATTACAATGACGATTTGGATGACTAATGTTGCATTAAGCCAAGGTTATGTGAGACTGAACGTCAGTTTAGTGTGGCGTTAAGACAATATTGAAATAAACACATAAGATTAACCCAGATCTCAACTCGTAGGCGAATCAGTTGCAAATCTCCTATCTCTGGACTACTAAAGCCCACCCTAAGCCATGACTAGGTCATATGAGACCGAACCTCGACTTAGTGCGAGCTTAAGCTAATATAGAAGGAAGTACATAATATGATAATATTGACAGTTGACACAAGTGGACGAATTAGTAACGAATCTCCTAATATTTGGACTACTAAAGGCCACATTAAACCAAGGCTAGGAAAAATAAAACAAAACCTCGGCTTAATATGGCGTTAGCTAATATCGAAGGAAGCACATACGAATTGACACAGGTCACTTATGGATGAATTAGTTGCTTAACCCCTAATCATTATTTTAATTATCAGCGTAACACTAAGGCATTATTTAACAGTTCAATTAGAACACGTTTACAAAACCAATTAATCAACAGCAACAAGAGCAAATTGCAACAAGAAATCCAAGAAAGTCAAGAGCGTTGCAACTCGCTGCGAGCATAGTTTGAAAAGTTTCGGCTCTTAGCAGTTTTAATTGATTTACCGAAGGTAGAAATAGGAAGAACCGGTATAAAGGCGTTGCTTTTACTTTGAGCTAACCGTATCCTACAAAGTCTTTGGTTTAAGTACAATTTCATTTCGTTTTATTTATCTTTGTGAAACAGGACCCGTTTGTAGCAAGTTTTTAACTCTGCAAAACACTTGTTCATAAAACGTGAAAAGAAGTTGTGAAGTTATATAACGCATATTGTTATTAACTTTTAACAACTTATTTTAATATTATATTTCATGTCTGTTTATATATTATAAATATTATTCTCATAGTATGAGCCAAAAATCTAGCCCAAAGCTGCAGGGATAATAAAAATGCGTCAGATTTTTGACGTGACAACGTCTTATAATTCGGTAGAGCTGGCTGCACGCACGAAAAAACATGACTCATGCGGCGTTACCTCGCTCTGAGGCGTTCCGTAAATGCTACCATTCCATTAGTATTTTCTTAAGACGTTGTCGCGTTCAACTATCGTCTGTAAACCAACTTTACAGACAACCGATTTTTTTTAAATAACGTCAGATTTCAAATAAAACTTGTTTTTACTTAAATATCCATCGAATATAAACAACATATGCTAGGGTGAAAAATTTGAATGTCTCCTAATCGAGATTTATTAACTTTGAATTACCATATTTTTAATTAGAAATATTTTTCATTGGTAGTCTCTCTAAAACTGTGTATGCGTTTTTTTAAAGTCTTTCCTTCTAATTCTTGTATGCTTACTATATATATTCAGTTCAAACTTCTGATTCCGAAATTATTTCAGAATCACCATTTCCTTTTCATCTAATGCAAGGAAACTCATAACTTGTCAGAAATCAAATATATTAACAACCTTTAAAATGAATCCTTGATCAGGCTTGTCTTATAACGCTCATTTTGTCCAATTTATGCAGAGATAACATCACGTTTGAATAAAAGACAAGACATAATGAGCGTTAGTTTACAACCAAGATCAAACAAACTTCTTAACAAACCTCAGTTGTGTTTAAAAAGATTCTTGTGAAATAATTATCTTCCTAAACTAGAGACACTAAAAGTCATTGAGATATTAAAACCGTGAATGCAAGGTGGAAGTCCGTCGCTTCCGCTTTATAGACGCGTGGCCGCGCCATTTTGGCTGAAGCTCTTTGAAAACGGTTGGTTCAAAGTAACGCCTTTACTGTTGAATTTACATTGCCAACTGCGTCTGGCCAACGAAGTCTTCTGTCCGTTTTCTTTACATTGTATTCATCTATATTTATTATTGTGAAAAAGAACACGATAGAAAAAGTTGTGAATTCCACCACCACCAAAGTACCACCGATTCACTATTTCCTGCTGAAATAGCATTAGTGCATGATACTGTCGCATTCCAGTTTGTACTTTGAAGGATATAAGTACTGGCTAAAAAAGCTGGTGATATTTCAACTTGCAGCACGTATGGAAACGTCATATTTATAGCGACCATAGACGATGATTGTCTCTTTCATAAGAAAAACCACCTCTTAGTTTGCTATCCTATAATATGAAAAAAGATTTATTAACAAGGTAGTCCATAGTCACACAAGTTACTATTAAACAGTCCTATCGCATAGTTTCATTACAACATATATTACATGACTCTCCTGAATAACATGATCAGTGCCTGTATACAACAAAGTTGTTAATGAGCATTACTCTCCATATGGCAGGGATGTAATAACTAATGCCACGTGCATAAATTTAATTGCTATTTTACTGCCAAAATTTGCTAGGACGGAACATTTACTGACGTTATTGTAGCAGGCAGAACACAGTCGTAGAAGTTCACTGTTCAGTAGTCACGATGTACACGCATCGTCGGGCCTTCGCTCTCCCTGCTACAAATTATCTGGCAGAAAGGCAGATGTTGCAAAAAAATAGGCACGAACTAATACATGGAACATTATCATTGAAATCGAAGAGACATGCATAACGCCAACCTATTGTAGATACTACTTTGTAAAGTGTATGGGCTATTTGTATGTGTTGGTCTGGGCTCCTTTGAAAAAGGAGGCCAACTGCCGTTCTGCCAGGCAGGTCATAAAAGGCTACCGTGGCTATAAATATCACTACTATCGCGACTACTAACTAGGTAGTAGTCTCTCGCCTGGGTATTTGGTACCACCGCCTTATCTATTCCTGCCACAACAGCGTCAATGCTTGTCATTATATCGTTCAGGTTTATAGGGTAAGGTAGCCGGTAGTCTTATGCACGTGGCATTGTCATCTCACCACACGGATAGCAACAAACCATTCCGGATGAAAGAGATACCATCTGCTTGTTTGCTATCTTAGGATATAAAAAATGTGTGTGTGTGTGTGCGTGTGTGAAAGAGAAAGAGAGAGAGAGAGAGAGAGAGAGAGAGAGTTTGCTACATTCACACCTCAACACTTAAACGAATTTACATGAAATCTGTTCTGATAGGTCAACAAAGCAACAGTATCCTAAAAATGCTCTCTTCATAGAATGAATATAAATATATTATATAGACTCTGTACATGAGCTAATTAAAACAGTTTGGTCATGTACAGATTGTAACTAGCAGTTAATAAATATTAGAACATAAAACATGCGAACGAATAAATCTAAATAAAATCCTGCACAAAAATAAGTAAGCAACCATTCGGCCACATCAAGTCCCTTTCATCTTTCACATCGCCTAAAATGCACTTACTTTGAGCGAGTCATTAGGTTTCAAATCCGGCATCCTACTCAAAAAACCGGCCAAGTGCGAGTCGGATTCACACACATAGATTCCGTACCACCCAGCGATATTAAATTTAATTTCGCCGTATTGGTCCCGGCTTCCTTCGCCGTGTTGGTCCCGGCCTCCTTTGCAGAATAGGCCAACTGCCGTTCTGCCAGGCAGGTCGTAAAAGGCGACCGATTGGCTATGCGAGTCACTACCATCATGGCTACTAGGTGGTAGAGTTCTGCATTGTCTCGCCCGGGTCTGGTACCACCGCCTTGCCTATTTCTGCCGCAATATCGTCAGTGCTTGTCACTTTCGTGTTCCGGTTTGGAGGGTGAGGTAGCCGGTAAACATATGCATGTGGCATTAGACCTCGCCACAAGATAGCAACGCACCATTAACACCTTTGGTGTCTATAGGCGATGGTTGACTCTTTCCATCAGGAGACCCATCTGCTTGTTTGCTATCTTATGATAAAAAAAATAAGACCAAGACCGACATACCATGATCAGACTGATCAGAGGGTGTTGTCCGAAGGTCGTATAAAGAGTCGTCGCTACCAGCGAGTTGCTGCTTGACAAATCTGCAAGCATTGTGACATAGTCTTTTGACAGTAAAGTCAAAGATGATTATTATTATTATATGGTACTTGTTTATCTCTGCCTATCCCGTAACGGATTTGACGTGAAGACATGTATAATAATAATAATAATATCACTGGACTAATTACTCAAATCAATCTAACTCCAAAGTAAGCAAATTATTTGCTTGTGTTATGTGTGTTAGTCAACAATACTAATATATAGAAATACATATTTAAATACTGTTACATACATATTAAACACCCAAATCAAGAAATACAAACGTCTATGCTTATCACATAAATGTCTGTCCCTGTGGGGAATCGAAGCCGAGCCCCATCGATTCATAGTTAGATTCGCTAACCACTCGACCACCGGGGCTGTCATGTATGTTATGACAGTGTCCATTGTAACACCTATTCTGTGTTAATTTCAGTTGTCTACTTTTTGCGCTAGAGGGACCGATCCCTGCGACAGTCCGAGAGCGGAGGCTTATTTATAAGGTTCCGTTTGACAGTCTTTGGATACGAAACCCTAAAACCTAATACTTATATCAGATGACGCTTCACGAAACTAAAACACGTGCAATTAAAATTCTAACATTTCGTGAAACGCTCAAAGTGCATGAGCACAAAGAGACATGAGGACCATTTGCACGAGCGTTGACCGGGATGCACAACAAAGCCGCATTTTGTATGCAAACGCGTAAAAATAGAACGATAGTACAGTCTAATGAGAATACAATTTTTACCCGACTGTACAAACCAAATGGGTAATTTATTAATAAGTACTTTGCTATTTTCGTTATTACAGTTGTTGAAATTCAAAGAATTCTATGTACTAACGTACTAGACATGGCATACGCCACGCCAAATGTGTTTCACTAAAGTACGGCCAGTATAACTCGTTCAATGAAACGTTGGTTTATTTAAATTATGACCCTTACATGAATAGGCTTAATAAAAACACTTACCTCTTAGAATCTGGTAGAGGAAGACTTTGATGTGGTCGGCGGAGAGATGTTGAGGCGACACGATGATCTTGTGCAGGTCACTTTGTAATAGCTCCGTGATCACATAACTGATGTGCGTTGGTTAAAGAAATCGTCAAAGATAAAGATATATATTCTATACTTTCCATCGTCGGCACTTGGTGAAATTCCATTGTTATTAAACACTTTTACTATTCCACTTGTACATAAATAAAATTGTAAATAAATAGTAAAAGTGTCTAATATATATTCTACACTTAGATAAATAATATGTCTCGCTGAGCGCCGCGAGACCAATTATTTATCTATGATTCTACATTAATATAAAAAAAAAATTAGTAAAGAAATAAAAAACACTGATCAAGGGCAAGTCGAAATCACACACGTAGGGCTCCGTACCAAAGAGCGATATTATTTGAGAGATTAAATAGAGGTAACTGCTACCCGGCTTCACATTTTACAGCATTTTCAGCGTTTGACAAACTAAGTTATACGGACACAGTAAAATATTGACAATTTAATCATTCCATATACTTTTTAAAACTTTTTCAACTACAAAATACGTCTAAAAACACAGAGTAAATAATGTGTAAATACATAATGTATACATCTTAAAGTACATAGAACAATTTTATATCATATATGTTTTTAATATATGCATACCATATCGTGCTAGTAGGTATAATATGCTGGTATCTTTGATTAGTTTTAATAATTCGTAACATTCATAATTCTTGCAAATATATATTATTCACTAGCTGCATATGTAGCCCCCCGCTGCATTATAAAAATTTTTGGTGAATCCCTCGAGAACAACAAATTTTTCCGGGATAAAAAGTAGCCTATTTTCCCGGTCATGATCTACATGTGTACCAAATTTCATTCAAATCTATTCATTCGTTTTTGCGTGACTAAGTAACAAACATCCATCCATATATTCAAACTCTTGCATTTATTATATTGATATAGATTCCAATACAAAAGAAGGTCGGTCGCACAAGTAATCAATTAGAAAAAATGCTATAAATTTTATAAAATCGTTTTTTTCTGGTATGAATGCGTTTCCCGACACCATAATTTTGGCGTACTCCACCAGCGTGAAGGTCACTGGAACTCATGAGTTATCCTTACTAAAAAAAAGTTGAGCGACCCCTCAACACGACAAGTTTTCTCTTAAAAAACTATTCCCGTGAAGCACCTGATAATTTTTCGTGACCCTATAATTTTTAAACTGAAATGTCAGGACGTGAAACGAACCATAGTATGACAGAGACCCGAGATGGCTCAACATCGCACATAGGGTGGATCCGATTCCCCCTACCCCGGGTCCCATAATCCTGGAATGCCGAGGACCGGGCGGCTGTTATCTCGCTTATCTCGTACGTTAGCACCCCTCGCTATTACCGAAATTACAGGATACGGGCACTGCATCGCACTTGTTGTGAATTGACGAGGTAACGGTGTTGTAAACAATTTTGTCGTGCAATTTTAAAATTAACTGTATAGACATATATAGATTTGTTTTTAGACTATAGACACTACTATAGACTGTAGACTATAGACACCAAAGATGTAAATGGTGCGTTGCTATTAGTTTGGTGAAATGGTAGTGCCAATGCATAAGTCTACCGACTACCTTGAACAGAACAATGATAAGCGTTGACACTTGGATTTATATTGTACTAGCACACCCGCGAGGCTTCGCCCGCGAGTAGATTAACATGTCGATATAGTTTTTCATACAAATTTCATCCTTATTTCAGCCAGTTAGTGGTTGATTTTTGAACAAAAAATTACCCTATGTTTGACCCCGGATATTCAAATATTTCCATGCCAAATTGCATGAAAATCGGTCCAGCGGTTTAGCCGTGAAAACGTAAGGCAGGACAGACAGACTTCCGTATTTATAATATACTAGCTGTGCCCGCGACTTCGTTCGCGTGGAAAAAATTCTAAAATAAAAACACGCATAGTTCCCGTTCCCGTGGGATTTCCGGGATAAGAACTATCCTATGTCCTTTCTTGGATCTCAAACTATATTTGTATAAAATTTTATCCAAATCGGTTTAGTGGTTTGGCCGTGAAAGCGTAACAGACAGACAGACAGACAGACAGAGTTACTTTCGCATTTATAATATTAGTATGGATAGTATGGATGTATGGATATGGAAGTATGGATTAAAAGCACTTGTACTGCTTTACTTGATTTTTATTTATTAAAACCAACCGGTTTTGCGTTTTAACGCTTCATCAGGGCTTTTAATACATAATATAAGTCCAAGTTAACATGGAGTTTTACCAAATGCCGACGACATTCAGTGTTCAAAGCGTTCACATTGCGGCAAGAAATACCCGGCTGAGTCGTTGTGGAAATCTACCACCTGGTTGGCACGATGGTAGTGATTCGTAGCCAATCGTTGGTCTTTTACAAAGTGCCTGGAATAATGACTGATCTATTTCTTCAGAGGTATCCCCGATGTACACGGGGCAACAATTTTCAGCTTAACACAGTCAAAATATGCTTAAGCATAGATTTGATAAATACTGATTATTATGATTTATTGATCATGCTCAAAAATCTAGCAATTTAACATCTGGAAATCTGAAAATGTTAAATAAGTTAACAAATATTTATGTTATGTCCGATCTGATAACCAAATCTGGTATCGATTACCGGATCGAAATTATAATCTAAGCTAAGGAAGTTTACAAAGCACTTGAATCATCACTACATAGTATAAAACAAAGTCGCTTTCTCTGTCTGTCTGTCTCTATGTCCCTGTGTATGCTTAAATGTTTAAAATTACGCAACGGATTTTGATGCGGTTTTTTAATAGATAGATTGATTCTTAAGGAAGGTTTTAGTATATACCTATCCGATATTCCCACGGGAACAAAAGCTACGCGGGTGAAACCGCGGGCAGGTCGCTAATTAAAATAATAAACGCGAAATTACCTTTAGAGCTTATTTGTTACGTTTTCACATAATTACTTAAACGACAGAAAAAAAGAGAGGGGTGTTTCTCTTTTTCTTGGAGATAAATTTCCGGTGTTGGTCCGTGATCCTTTGAATAATAGACCAACAGCCGTTCTGCTAGATACTTCGTAAAAAGCGACTAATTGGTTATACGTGTCACTACAATCGTAACTACTAGGTGGTAGCGTTCTGCACTGTCTCGACCGATTTTAATATGGTAGCACCGCCAGACCTATTACTGCCGCAATAGCGTCAATGCTTGTCATTGTCATATTCCGGTTTAGAGGGTAAGGTAGCCGATAAACTTATGCATGTGGTATTACCATCCCACCACGCGTTAAGGCGCCATTAACATCTTTGGTGTCTATAGGCGATGGTTTCTCTTTCCATTAGTAGAGCCATCTGCTTATTTGCTATGTTATACGTAAAAAAACTTTTATTTCAAGCAAATCCGGGGGCAAAAGCAAGCCAAATATTTGTTATTAAACTGAAACGCATACAGTATTGAAGTAGACTTCCGCTCATTTTTCACATGCAAACTAAAACAGGTCAAATGGTATTTGAGATTATGAATTATATAAATGTTAAATGAAAAGGTACGCGAGTAAAGCTAAGTAGACTTTGAAAAAAATTTTAGTTCGACTAAACATCTTGTTGTCGCCTCAGTGGTCTAGCGGTACGGTATAGACGTATGAGGTCTAGGGTTCGAATCCTTCAGTTAGGTGAAGTACTTTATATAAATTGGTAGCTTTATCTACTTATACGCGCGTTCGTCTGTGGCCGAAATTCGACCATAGACTAAACAATAAAATCTCTTTTAAATTTAACAAGCGATTTTAGCCACAAATATACATGTATGTATATATATATATATATATATATATATATATATATATATATATATATATATATATATATATATATATATATATATATATATATATAAGTTGCAATGGCATCAACTAGTTACCCGCCACA
Organism: Apodemia mormo; assembly: GCA_036924255.1. NCBI lineage: Eukaryota > Metazoa > Arthropoda > Insecta > Lepidoptera > Riodinidae > Apodemia > Apodemia mormo. Next base: position 39,284,596 of record JAUPFN010000005.1, on the reverse strand, counting down.
GTAATATGGATGAGGTCAAGTAATATTCAATGCTACAATACATAACGATGAAGCAAATCTTGTAATACTATACGTAACGCTTGTGACGCATCAGCGACTTCGGATCGTAGACAGTATACTCAGCCAGGCTGGTAAGATCTTTCCTTTTCCATCTTTGCGTGACGTCATCTATCTCCACAGTATTGACTCAAATCGACGCGTCCCAAGAACAAAATCGTATGGAGAGATCAGACGAAATTGGTTTTATAATAAAAAAATTCGCAATAACACGCATAAAGCTAAAAGACAATATATTTTCTATAGTTATTGGTCTTTTTTTTTGGAAATACTCAAGTGAACATCATCTTATCTACAATGTACTCCCACAAACAAATATATTTTAATTTGGTGATTTTGCAGATACGATTTTGTCCTTGGGACGTGTCGAAATATGATATATTTAAGCGTTCTTCGACATACCGAGATACTGCTATACTGCATTTTGCTAACTACATGACATTATATTCTATTACTGAGATTTTATTTTCAGCCGACGAAAAAAGGAGATTTATCAGTTTGACATATGCGTGTATGTAATATTGTTGGAATTGGATAATAGTTTAATGTGTGATGATCTATTATGGCGTCCAAGTAAGTATCCTAAATCTCATAAGTGTTTGTATATTTGTTTGTTTATATGTTTGTCCACAAATTTCTCAAGAACTTTTTGATTTAAATCAATTATATTCTAATTTATAGATTTTAAAATCGTTTAATGTTTGACAGCTAGGAACTGTTTCTATAGGAAAATTAAATTGTTTTTTTTTTTCATTATTTTTCTTGATTTTAAAAAAAATAAAAACAGTAAGTATCTTCACGCCCGTATCCCCGAAAAGGTATGAAGAGGAACAACAAGTGCACCAACGATTAGCCGAAGATACTTGGTTCCACAATGTAACTAGGTGGCAAGCCTATCGCCAACCGGCATTTCTAATCCCGGGCAACGTTGTTTTTATCAGAAAACCACTTGAACCGCTAGACCACAGAGACGATTTTTTTTCTCTCTTTAAAAACTGTCTTCGGACTTCAACGAACATTGCAAAAAAGAAATTAGCCGAATCGGTCCAGCCGTTCTAGAATTTTGCGCTCTGCAACACATTTATGTAGTGATTCATTTTAATTTATAAGTATAGAAGATAAATAGATAACATAAATAAATGCAACGTCACCTCTATAAGTTTATGGATTTATAACTAGTTTTTTCAAGAAAATATAAATGTATATTTTATATATTTGATTGAGCTGAATATTGGAATAAAAATATACTTTACTAGCTGCATTTCATTCAAAACCGTTTAGTAATTTTTGAGTGATTGAGTAACAAACAATCTCTCAAAAATTCAGATCTTTTGGCGTCCATCCATCCATTCATCCATCCAAACATCCAAACTTTCACATTTATAATATTAATATAGGTTTGCACACAAAACTACTCACAATAAGACAAATTCATACATGAAAGAAACACTATGAGGTCTACTTTATCCCAGACAAGCGTAACGAAAAAAGCCGCTTAAAATTTCGTAAGTTCGCCACAAGACTCCTGAAATGTAGGAAAAAAAGAGACAAAAATTGAAAGGGTGTTGTCGGAGCGGACCGGGGATGCACCCTCATGGCGTCGTGGCGGGCAGACGTAATTATTTACAAAGGGGCCGAGATTCCACCCCTGCCCCTTCGCCGTAAGCCCGTAGAGCTCTCGTAGACCATCATATCTAGACATTCCGGATTTAACGGCTTTTACACACATAAATGCCAAAAACAGATAAGCTAACTACCACAATAGGGATATTAAAAATTATCTATTCGTTTTCTACGTCTCAACCGGCGTGTAAAAAGGTACTTATTCTATAAAGGTAGGAATAGGTAAAGCGGTGGTACCAGACCCGGGCGAGACAATGCAGAACTCTACCACCCATTAGCCACGATGTTAGTAACTCGTATAGCCAATCGGTCGCCTTTTACGACCTGCCTGGTAGAACGGCAGTTGGACTATTCTTCAAAGGAGCCCGGGACCAACACGGGGAAAAGCCCGAGACCAACATGGGGATTTTTTTTCCATAAACACCAAAGATGTTAATAGTGCGTTGGTAGGGCGGTGCGAGCGATGGCAATGCCACACACATTAGTTTATCGGCTATTCTTAATCTTCAAACAGGATATTTACATATTTTATCACGAAATTTAACAAAACCCTCTGCGGTCTAGTGGCCCAGCGTTGGCGTTGACTACGTGAGGTCTCGAATTCGATTCCTGGGTCGGGCACATAAAAAAAAAGTGTTTCTTCAGTTTTCTGATAACCACAAAGTTGCCCGGGATTAGAAAGTGTCCGGTTGGCGATAGGCTGGCCACCTATCACATTTGTGGACTAAGTATCTTCGGCTAAACGTAGGTGCACTTGTTGTACCTTTGTCTACCCCTTTGGGGATACGGGCGTGAAGATACTTCCTTACTTTCTTTCATTTAGCAAAACAATTCAACTGACAAACAGACACTACAGATTTATACAGAACTAGCCTACTAGGCGAAGTTCTCTTAAAATTGATAAATACTGTAATTAACTGAGTTGGGTTGTAGTAAACTCGCCACAATAATAAATTTGCCACACAAAAATGACACAAAAAATTGTGTAAATTCTCCACAATCCTTACATGTAATCTATATACAATAACTATCATAAAAAAAATTATATATTTTTTATAACAATTTTTATATAACAATTTATCACGAGTGGTCTAGTGGTCAGGTGTCGGTGTTGACCATATAAAGTCCCGGATTCGATTCCCGGGTCGGGCAATCATCAATCAATTTAAAAATATATATTTTTTTTCAATTACCTGATATAATAAAGCGTTGTCCGGTATTGGATACGTGGCCGATTGTCGATATGGTTACCACTTAACACATTGTAGGATTAAGTATCTTCGGCTAATCGTGAGTCATGGGTGCAGTGTATAATGGTTTTACCTCTTCGGGGATACAGGCGTGAAGATTAAGCTATTGCATAGCTTCTATCGCGGGCCTTGAGCGTGGAGACCGAATCCAGAAATTCCGTAACGAAAAAACCTAACACCCCCCACTCCAACCGGCACAGCGGTGATACTTTTTAGTTTTTCCATCTATCGATAAATACCAGAACTTTTAATGACCTTTTGAAATATCACGCTTGTCTCTTTAGTTCAGCAATCCGCCTTTAGGTGGCATTGGTTGTATTGGAAAACTACCGTAATCAGCTATTTGTGAGAAAGTGTATAGGTGTATAGGTATTTATCATTTACGTACAACAGTGAATATCTGTACTCGTATAATTTGTGTACAAAGTGTTTTAAATATAAATAAACAAAGAAAAAAAATACTGCATAAATAAAATAAATATATAATTGTAATTGCATAAGTTGATAAAAAATGCTATGCAATAGCTTTACCGCGGAAGTCTCCGAGTGCCACACGTCTTTTTTATTTATTCATACATCTATTTTAATACTATTAATGCGGAAGTTTGGATGTTTGGATGGATGGATGCATGTTTATTACTCAATCACGCAAAAACTACTAAATGGGTTTGAATGAAATTTGGTACACAGGTAGATGATGACCTGGAATAGCACAAAGGTTACTTTTTATCCCGGAAAAATTAAGTGATCCCGCGGGATTCGCCAAAAACTTTTATAATGCAGCGGGCTGCACGCTGCAACTAGTATTATAAGAGAACATAATATTACATGACATGTTAATATTTAAAAATAAGTAGTAAGTACAATTAGGTACTTGCATTTATATTGTATTAAAGCACTTATACATTTTCTTGGAACCAAGTAAAACAGTACAAGTACTTTAATCCATACTAATATTATAAATGCGAAAGTAACTCTGTCTGTCTGTCTGTTACGCTTTCACGGCCAAACCACTGAACCGATTTGGATAAAATTTGGTACAAATATAGTTTGAGACTCAAGAAAGGACATAGGATAGTTTTTATCCCAGAAATCCCACGGGAACGGGAACTATGCGGGTTTTTATTTTAGAACTTTTTCCACGTGAACAAAGTCGCGGGCACAACTAGTACAATATAAATCTAAATTAACATGGAGTTTTACCAAGTGCCGACGATATTCAATGTTCAAAAACAATTCTCCACCATTCCACAATAGAATCCAAGGTTTTTATGTTAGATTTTGAATAAGGCGTTTTTTAATAGATAGACAGATATTCTGTTATTTGGAGGTGAGACAAATTCAATAAATTAAAACGTATAAAAATTAATCGAGCCGTTAGCCATGGAAGTTACTGCTACTTTTAATACATTTTAATTGGATGAAATGAAATAAAAAATCACAATGATTTCACGTGCGAAATTTCACTGGCAATGATTTTACTCATGAAATTACCCGAACGTCAAACGACCGCAAGTCGTTTAGTAATTAAAATGAAGTATAAATTATAACTAAACTAACGGCTATTAAAAATGAAGTATAAATTATAACCACTGCCGCTCATATATGAATAGGAAGATTACATTCAGTGTAACATTTCACTGACCAAATGAAGGGAGGTAAAAATGCATTTCTTATGAATTTTCACATGCTACTTGTGAAATATTCTATGCCTAGTAGCCGTTTTTGAAGTATAAAAGTCTTCTAAACAAACCAACTTTATTTTATATAAATAGATATTCAATACATAACGTAACGAATTTCCGAATGATGGCGGCGGAAAAAACAAATGTACCCACATGTGTACGTAACATCGACATGCACTTGTGTTTACTGAACAGCGCCATGAGCCAACGCCCGGATGTAGCGCAGCTGTGCATCTAAACGATGGTCAACAAAAAACTACCAACTACATTGTTGCTGCCAGAGCGAACGTATTAACCAGACTTTGTCCATTTATAATACTGGATGGATTATGTCACGTACCTACATTATTTCCCGCAACATACAGTATAAAATTGAGAGGAAACGGTCAAATTAAATAAAACATGTATCTACACTAAAATACGGTTAAATCGTATTTTTCTAGCAATTTTAGTAGTTCTTTATGAAGTACTTTCAGTAAGTGTATTTCAGGAAGTGAGTCGAACTAGCACTCACGATATCTCACCAAGGGCAGCTAAATCGTAATATACTAGCAATTCAGGAGTTATTTATGAAGAAAGTACTCTCAGGAAGAGTATTTGAGGGAGTGAGTCGAATTAGCACTCACAATATCTCACCAAGAACATTTGAGGGAGTGAGTCGAACTAGCACTCACGATATCTCACCAAGGAGGATAGGGAGTGGAAAAATCGCCTCACGTGATTTTTGGACATATCACAATTTTGCTGCTTTTTATCTTCTCTTCAATATTTCGCCGGGATTTGGTTCCACCACGCTGAAAATGTAAGGCAGTGGTTCCAAGCCCCTTGGAAAGACTGGTGGTGAAGAACTCTACCGTCTAGTGGTCACTATAGTATTGGCGCGCTTCTTGAAAAACCAAAAAGCAAGCGTAATCAGAGTATAGTAGCAAGAAGGAAACACTACTTAGCATTAAATACAAAGAGAAATTCTGTAAGGTCGGATGTGGTTAAGAATTCACTTCCGCCATTTGTGTGGTTCCTATTATACGCCGGGCTGGTTCCTTTTAAACGTGCCATAAGTCTTATCTACGAGCCGATTAAAGAGAAAAACGTATGTTGTTATCGGGCATCTATTTTGTAACCGATAACTCTTTGTGCTATTTGACTTTTAAACGTTTGTATTATAAAATTTGTATTGCAGTGTTTTTATTTCGCAAAACCATTTGATAACTGACAGAGAAGATTCTGAATCTACTACAACACTTCGGCGTTTATATGTATGTTGTATTTGATGGTAACTTGTGATTTACTAGGTAGTAGCGTTCTGAAAAGCATCGTCCGGGTTAGTGGTTAGGTACCACCGGCTCGCAATAGCGTTGGTGCTAGTCATTATCGTGATCCAGTTTGAAGGGTAAGGTAGCTGGTAAATTGATGCACGTGGTATTTCAACCCCTCCACACGGATAACAACGCACCATTAACATATTTGGTGTCTATAGTCGATGGTTGTTTGTTTCCATCAGGAAACCCATCTACTTGTTTCCTGTTTATAAAAAAAATTGCTTGTATGGTATTTTCTGAAATAACATATGAAAAAATCCCTTTGCAGCACGAATAGGTAGGGCTGTTGTAAAACCAGACAAACGAAAGATTACTGAAATCTAGTAGTAATTGTAAGATAAGAGAGAAACATTTAGCAAACCATTTGCCTTTCACAACCCGCCTGCAAGTACAGATAATGATCCGTATTGGTCCGGGTCAATGTGTTCAGGCAGACAGGCAACACGTACCAGGCAGTTCGTAAAGGGGCGAAAAATTGGCTTAAAGAGTTTTCTCCCCGTGTTGGTCCCGGGCTCCTTTGAAGAATAGGCCAACTGCCGTTCTGCCAGGCAGGTCGTAAAAGGCGACCGATTGGGTATACGAGTTACTAAAATCGTGTCTACTATGTGGTAGAGTTCTGCGTTGTCTCGCCCGGGTGTGGTACCACCGCCTTACCTATTGCCTGCCGCAATAGCGTCAGTGCTTGTCACTGTCGTGTTCCGTTTTGGAGGGTAAGGTAGCCGGTAAACTTATGCATGTGGCATAAGACCTCGTCACAAGATAGCAACGCGCCACTAACATCTTTGGTGTCTATAGGCGATGGTTGACTTTTTCCATCAGGAGACCCATCTGCTTGTTTGTTATCTTATACTATAAAAAAAATATCGTTGTCTCTTTCTATCAAGGATGCTATCTGTTGTGAGTGGAACTTTTATAACCCTAAAACATGCATGTGCTACCTTGTTTGTCTGTCTGTCATAACGCCATAACTCTTGAACGGTTATAAACACACAACTGAATTTTTCACAGAATACATTACACTTTTTTACATCCTAAGGTCGCAAATAAGCAGATGGCTCTCCTAATAAAATGAAATAACCATCACCTACACCAAAGATGTTAATGTTACGTTGCTACGCTAGTTGGATGGTAATGCGACATGCAAAAATTTACCACCTTATCTTTTAAATCGGAGCACGACTATATATAACAAGCATTAGACCGGGATCCCAGGAACAAACTTTTTTTTTTGATAAATAACAAGATGATTTTTTGTGAACAACTTCATTTTGACGAGATAACCATCTTTTTCTATCTTCGAAAAATTTCAAATTGGGTGCTTACCCAATATAATAAAGTTAAGAAGTATGGGGCTTTGAAAATTTTGATTCGGTGAAGGGAAAATATTTATTAATAACAATAATTATTTTTCGACTTTAATCGCTTGATTTATATTATGAAAAACACGATTAAACTTTTGTCCTACACATTCAATGGTTTTTCTGACGAGTCCTCCACTCTAAAGTTTCGAAGTTATGAGGTGTTAAAAATTGATATTAATCAATTTAATAACAACCTAATTTTCTCACAACAGCTTGTTAATTATTATTGTTATTCAAGGGTAACATTGTCCTACACGTGAAGTAGAAACTTTTCTTAGTCTAACACTCTAAAGTTTTCTTTTTTATCTATCTTTATTAGTTATCCGATTCAAGATATTTCGAAAATAGAAAAGATGGTAGTCTTTACAAAACGAAGCTGTTCACAAAAAATCAGCTTGGTATTAATCAAAATAAAGTTTGTTCCTGGTATCCCGGTCTACATTGAATCTATTGCGACAGGAAAAGGTAAGCGGGTGGTACCATACCCTTGAGGAAACTTTACGGAGCAATTACGTTATTTAAATTAAGTATGCCTTCGTACAATACTGCAGATTATAGAGGGTAATTTTCGTTTCAATGCTACCAAATGTTGGAATGACCTCCCTCCACCTTTTCGTAATCTACAACTGTCGCTATCTTTCAAGTTTAAGTTAATATAATTTTTATTAAATCTTCAAAAGCAAAACTTATTTGGTATAATATTTTGGTTCTTTTAAGTTATATTTTAATTCCAAATATTTGGAATTAATGCGGTCCCTGCTTTACGAGTATATTATGCCGTGAATAATTTATTAACATTAATATTTATTAATTGACCGGTGGGAGGGATGCGCTGTGCCGCGCCCCCGGCTGCATGGGTACCACCATCTTGCCTATTTATCCCGTGAAACAGCTTTGCTGTGTTTTGGAGAGAAGGGCAAGACCATGCAGTGTAATTATTGGCACCGAGATTTAACATCTTATGTCTCAGGATAGGCAACACATGAATGGAGGAGTACCTGGGCTAGTTCCAGCCCAGGGATCCCATTTTTGTTCATTGGCGACGTCGACCACTTACCATCAGGTGGCACGTCTGCCAGTTTGCCTATCTCAATAACATAAAATAATAATAATAAAGCAGTTTTATTCTGTTATCTCAAATACATTATTTTTGTTTTTTTCCCGTTAAGTGATTTTGATCTTTGGACATTACGTGTTATTTATTTATTTAATTAATTCTTTATTCTAATTCTAAACCCTACTAATCCAGTTATTTTCTATGTATATCATTTTATTAATTGTAAGTAGTTTTATTTTTTATCGTTATCAGTTTCTGCATAACCGTTTCAAGTGACAGACAAAGTTAGCCCAGAAAATCAGCTGTAAGGTTGATAATACTTGTCCCTTATGTGTTTGTTGAGTGGCTTAGCATTTTACCATCATGTCGCTATAGATAAACGCATGCACGCACGTTAATATGTTGTATAAACTGTAATTATCTATAATGTCTTTTAAAAAGTGTTGTTTTTTTTGTTGGCAGTTGTTTGTTTACAGTATTTGTTGGCTTTTTTTTTTTGAAGTGAAAACTTCTTTAGGCGCGTTGAGCGTTTTGGTAGAGGGTAAAATCCTCGGTTCGCGTCACCGACATGCTAATGATAATAGTATATCTATAGCTATGTTTTGCATATAGTTTTAATTACTCTCAACTTAATAGTTCCGTTTTCACTTCTATCGGCAGTCCCACGACTGCTACTGTTTTTTTTTAACTTATTTGTATGCTTGCTCTCCTTTTTATTGTACATGTATAGGATTGTGTGGTGAACAAACAATTCTTATCCTTATTCAATGGTATGGTGGTATAGACATGTAAAGCCAATCGCCTTTTACGAACTGCCGAGTAGATGACAGATGATCTAATCTTCAAAGGACACCAACACGCTTTCACAGCACAATATTAAAGTGATAGATCTTTAATGGGGTCCCCATGCATGTAACCTCAGTTAACATCGCTCGGAGATACGGAATCCTACGTGTCCGAGCCACCTCGCACTTAACCGGTTATTTCTTGCCACTGAAATGTACTGGCTAGTAGCTATTATTACTGATAGCCGTAGCCTCGATGCAAATGTGAAAACTATTCTCCAAGCAGGTTTAACGTCCATAACTATCGTCGACGATCGATCAATGTCATCTCAACCATCTTGGTTTTACGGACATTCTTAGGAGTACAAATCGAGCATGACAATAAACCATCTCGTAAGGGTATTATTTGTGGTATTCATAAATCTGTGACGGTTATTAGTAATGGATAGGCTTATTTGAAATTTTATTGTTTGAGCTTTGAGGTAAGTTTTTTATATATCATTAGATAGCAAAAAAAGCAGATGGCTCTCATGATGCCAATGATGCCAAAGAAAGATGTCAATGATGCGTTGATATCCATGTGGCGGGATGGTAATGCCACATGCATAAGTCTACCGGCTACTACCGGAACATGACAATGACTAACATTGACGCTATTCCGGGACGAATAGCATATACACGGGCAAGACGTTGCGAGGTCCGCATCAATCAATCAATCAATTTACTTTGCAACTTTCTACTCACAAAAGATAGCATACTTAATAGAAAGACACAGCCATGTATTAGACAATCTTTCGCCTTTTGGCAGAATGGGCTGGACCAATACTGAAAAGAGGGGGTTAGTATTATCTTAAACTGTGAAGTAATAAAGGATTGCAAACAAACCCTCATAAATTATCTATTTGTATGGAAAAATTTAACAACGCCATTAATGGTAGTTATTTTTTTTAGTAAGGATAGCTTCGCGTAATGATCCTTGATAGAAAGCGTAAAAGGAAGCGTTTTGGTGTTTCATGAAACTAGAAAAAGCCAATTAGCTTTTCCTTTAAAACTGCCAGATTGTATAGCTCGGGGAAAATTAACGAGGAGAATTCCAAACCTTTGCGTACCGTTTTTATATAGACAAGCGATCGCCCTGTGGTCGAAATTCGACCACAGACTAAACAATAAATTTCTTTCAAGTTTGATCATAACAAACTTAAGCCGTAAAGTAAATAGTATATGTCGTGGCCAGATCGCAGAATTGGCCACATCATGAAATGTTCGAGAATTATTTTATTTTTCATTGGCCACATAATGATGTTCCTTGATTAGATCAATGATAAAAAAACGTTTGTCGATATGGCTAACTAAACGCGCGTATACTTCATGGAATGGTCAAAGTAGGGACAAAATTAAATAATCATATCGTAAAATAGTTACATTATCTACCGGTAGAGGCGCTAGAAGCACTTTGTTTAAGTGTCATTTGTTTAGTATTTCCTAGCTTTAATAGTTTTCATAAATGTCTGTCGTACTCAAAAACAATAAACAAGTTACTAATAATATATTCTGGATTTTTATGAAATATATTACGAACATCCAATTTTCACGATATGGCCAATCGTGGACGATAAAATCATAAAACGTTAACGATCTAGTCGATTTTAGTTGCCCACATCATGAAATGCCACCATTTCATGAAATTGTCGAGCATTTCACGATGTGGTCAATTCTGCGATCAGGCCACGACATATACATTGTGTGTACATTATGGTATATGTCACGTCATTGGGGTGTGTGTTATGTTTGTTTTGATTCATTTTTATTTATTTATCCATATAATATTATAAATGCGAAATTCTGTCTGTCTGTCTGTTACACTTTCACGGCTGAACTGGTGGACCGATTTTCATGAAATTTGACATGGATGTAGTTGAAGATCCGGGGTCAAATATAGGCTTTTTTTTTTCAAAAATCAATCCCTGGAGGGCTGAAATAGAGGATGATTTTTTTATTAAAAGCTATTTGGACGACTTATTAATTAATATACTCGCGGGCGAAGCTGCGCGGGTCAGCTAGTTTAAAATAAATAAAAAATAAATAAATAAATATTTTTTTATTAAATTAATATATTTCTAATGCATATCGTTTGGAAATATTGGGTTTCTACAGTCCTCCGCAATGTGAACTTTAACTGTGGCAAATTTCATACTTCTCAATTCGCGCAATTGTCTTAAAAAGGGGTCCAAAGATTTTCCTTCACGTATTAATATATAGATATATAAAACAGAGTCATGTTAGTTACACTGTTAATAATTCAAGAACGGCTGGACCAATTTTTATGATTTGTGTTATTTTTTTGGGATTTGTCTTCGTCCGGATAAGGATAATATGTATTAAAATATGATAGGGATTAATAAAAAAATATCAATAAAAATGCTGCACGCTGATGACACGTGATTAAATAACCTGATTCTTTTAACTTATATTTGTTATCAATTAAACTGAATAGTTTTATATTAATTTTAAAATCCTAAATCTGCTCATTCGTTACGTAAAAATTTAAAATTATGCAAAAGTCTAAATATTATTTCTAAAAAGTCTAAATAAAAATTCGTCTTAGAAAGAAAGAATAACAATGTTGAAGAATATATCAACTGTCACTGCTAGGCATATCGTAAAGGCGAGAGAAATCTACTACTTCGTGACCACTAATTACGTTGCATAGTTCGGCTCTTCTGCAACGTCTCGACCACCGCCTTACATATTCCTGCCGCAACAGCGTCGCTTCTTGACGCCGTCGTCGTGTTCCGATTTGGAGGGTAAGGAGGCGTTCATAAATTACATGAGGGATTTAAGGGGAGAGAGGGGGTGGAGCAAACTCTTACCAAATCTCACGTAAAGGAGGGCGGGTGATTCGGCTAATATCACGTAATTTTTTCCTTAAAAACAGTATATAAAATTGATGAAAAACTTAGTTAAATTAAGTAAAACATGTTTGTACACTAAAATAATACCTAATAAAATACTGCTACTACTACTAAAATAATAATATTTAACTAACTTCAGTTCTAATTAAAGATGATATACTAGTCTCAATTGGTTTTAAGGCATGTAAGCAAATTATATTTGTCAAATTAACGTACGAAGACTAAAAATACGCTTTTTGAAAAATTCACGTGATAGCAGAGGGGGAAGAGGTTAATGATAAATCTCACGATATCTCACCAAGGCGGGGGGTCAATAAACGCCGCGTCACGTCATTCATGGACGCCCTCTCAGGTTGCCCGTAAAATTATGCGTATGACATTCCAATCACGGCACACGAGTAGCAAAGAACTATTAACATCTTCTGTGCACATTGGCGATGGATATCTCTTTCTGTCAGGTAAACCATAAATATATATATATTAGGGATGGGCCGAAATTCGTTTTACATTCGGTTTAACCGAATTTCGGCAGCTTGAACCGAACTTCGACATTCGGCCGAAATTCGGTTTAAATGCCGAACATTCGGCACTAGAAAAAAGTATCTTGCACTATTTTGATTGAAATCTACGCTAATGTTATAAAGAGGAAAGATTTGTATTCTATATTTTTATATATTGCATCATCAAAACTCAAAAACTACTAAACCGATTTGAAAAAATCTTTCACTATTACTTTCGAAAATAATCCGTAAAACGGTTGATCCCCCAAGGCCATCCCTGAAACATCCTGCTAAATAAAAAACATAAAAACAAAAATGAAAAAACTTCAGCATAGATTTTTGAGTTCGAAGAGTTCAAAAAATATGTAAAACGGTTGACCCGGCAGGTCATCCCTGAAACTTCCCGCTAGATTTTTATCTATATCTTAGCATATCACACATTTTTTCAGAGTTCGAAAATCTTAAATTTGTTACAAATATTCGTTAGTATATAGAAGTCGTTGTAAATGACAGTAATTTCAAAATTTTTGAAATGCTATATATTTTAAAAACAATTATTGATTTTAGTCTTTCGAATGGCATTCAACGCAATTTTTGACCTCTAAAATGTTTTTATAGCTACGTAATCTACAGACTCAGAAATGTCGAAGCAATATCAAAAAAAAATTTTTTTCGAATTTTCGATATTACTAAATCCCAAATAAATCGACCGATTTCGATGCAATTTGCTTATTTGACGCAATTTATAGAAAGAAAAGCTGATTAGACTTTTAAGTCAATCGGTATATTAGTCTGAAAGTCATTTTAAAAATGCTAAGTTTGCTGTAAACAACAAAATATTAATATTTGAAAAGCCGTAATTTTTGAAAACTTGATTTAATTTTGATTTTTGAAACTATTTGAAAAAATTTCGAATTTATGTCGAAAAAACACTTCCAAATTTTTTTGTCAACGATAACTTCCGAGCGGATTAACCGATCATGATACAATTTATGAATTAGATGCAGTTTTTTAAGAAAAAGAGCTGCTAAAATTTTATACTCAATCGATACATTAATCTGGAAGTTATATTATAAAAATATGTTTCGTCAATTTTTTTGCGATTTTTTCAAAATTTCTCAAAATATTCTAGTCCGAATTGGATAAAATTTTTGGAAGTCTAAGTTGAGCAGAATCTAATTCAATGCCATTAACCGCGTTTCGATCGGTCAAGCCGTTCAAAAGTTATGAAATGTTTACATACACACATACATACAACCATACACTCTCTCTCTCTCACACACACATACATACATACATACATACTGACGTCATCGCGAAAATAGTCAGAAAATGTTCCATACGTAGCGGGAAGTTAAAAATTTAAAGTTTGATATAGATGAAGATGCATATATTTTAAAACATGATGATTTAGATCTTTTTAATTGCATTCAACGTAATTTTTACCTTTAAATGGTTTTATTAGCTCCATAATCAGTAGGTTAAAAAATGACGAAAAAAAGGTAAAAAAATAGCTGAATCAGTTGACCCTGCAGGCTATCCATGAAACTTCCCGCTAAATTGAGGTATTTTAAGCTCAAAGGAATAAAAACTATACCTAAGCATTTTTTTTTCAAAATTCTGACTTTTGACTTCTGACTTCTGAAAATGACAGCAATTTAATTTTTAAAAAGCTGTATATTTTGAAAACGATTATCGATTTTCATCCTTCAAATGGCATTCAACGAAATTTTTGAGCTCTAAAATGTTTTTGAGCTACATAGTCTATAGGCTAAAATATGTCGAAGTAATATCAAAATTTGTTTTCAAAATTTTCGTTATAATAAATCCTAATAAACTGATTTTGACACAATTGACGGTGTTTAACGCAATTTTTAAAGAGAAAAGTTGATTAGATTTTTTAAGTGAATCGGTGTATAAGCCTAAGAGTTATTTTAAAAATATTAAGTAAGTTTTCTGTAAACAGCAAAATTTTATTGTTCAAAAGTTATAACTTTTGAAAACTTGATTCGATTTTGATTCTTGAAACTACATTTGACGTAATTGTTTTATGTACCACAATATTGTAGAAAGTTTGACATTCAAACAAGTTTTGGTCCAAAAGACTCTTATTTTATATAAATAATACACTTTTTTCTAAATTTTCGTCAACGATAACTCCCAAACGGATAAACCGGTTTTGATACAATTTACGATATTTGACAAAGATTTTTAGAAAGAAATGCTGGTTAGATTTTTAAATCAAGCCGTGTATTAGCCGGAAAGTTATTTTAAAAATATTAAGAAGTTTTCTGTAAACAACAAATTTATGTATGTTATTTATGTACAAAGTTATGAGATGATGTGCTTCGCCGTGTTGGTTCCGGCCTCCTTTGTAGAATAGGCCAACTGCCGTTCTGCCAGGCAGGTCATAAAAGGCGACCGATTGGCTATCGAGTCACTACCATCGTGGCTACTAGGTGGTAGAGTTCTGCATTGTCTCGCCCGGGTCTGGTACCACCGCCTTACCTATTCCTACCGCAATAGCGTCAGTGCTTGTCGCTGTCGTGTTCCGGTTTGGAGGGTAAGGTAGCCGGTAAATTCGCCACAAGATAGCAACGCACCATTAACATCTTTGGTGTCTATAGGCGATGGTTGACTCTTTCCATCAGGAGACCCATCTGCTTGTTTGCTATCTTATGACATAAAAAAAATATGTTTACATATACACATACACATATATACAGACATGCTGACCTCATAGTGAAAATAGTCGGAAAAGATTTCTAGGACCTCAAAACGTGGAGATCTGGTGAGAACTCGATTTTCAAAAATCGGGACAAAATCAGTAACTTCCTTATCTATATACCTACATAGCAGAAAGTTAAAAATAAAAATCCATGCCTAAATTGGAACAATATAACTCAATGTATTAAAATTTTGCTTTTACGTCATTAATTCACGTGCGTTGCGAAACCCATTAACGATATCCTATATATCTATACTAATATTATAAAATTGTAGTTTGTTTGTTTGTTTGGTTGTACGCGGTAATCTCGAAAATTGCTGAACCGATTTGAATAATTCTTTGTGCGTTGGATAGCCTGTTTATCGAGGAAGGTTATAGGTTATATAACATCTTGCTACGACCAGTAGAAGCGGAGTAAATAAAGTCCGCGCGGACGAAGTCGCGGGCAACAGCTAGTCCATACTAAAATTATAAATGGGAAAGTGTATCTGTTTGTTTGTCCGTCTTTCACGGCAAAACGGAGCGACGAATTGACGTGATTTTTTAAGTGGAGATAGTTGAAGGGATGGAGAGTGACATAGGTTACTTTTTTCTCTTACTTTACGCGAGCGAAGCCGCGGACAATATAATAGCTAGTAGTAAATAGTAAAATAGGTAAATAGCTAGTATAAAATAATTAAATTTTAAGCAAATTCGTAAAAAAGTCACGACATATCGTTTTTAAGAAAGCTCCCCAAAATTAAACCGAAGTTCGGCCGAAATTCGGCCGAATTTCTTATTTTCACCGAATGTTCGGCCGAAGTTCGAATTCGGTTCAAACCACATTCGGCCCATCACTAATATATATATATATATATATATATATATATATATATATATATATATATATATATATATATATATATATATATATATATAAATCTGTGTTATGTAATTTTATAACCTGAAGAATGAAAAATTATATTTTTTTAGGGTTCTTTAGAAAACTAGGAATCTTTATAGTTTCGCTATGTCCTTACATCCGTCCGTCCGTCCGTCCGCAGTCTAGCTCAGATCCTTAGTACCACAAACCTGAAATTCGGCATGAATATTATGTATATTCATACCATTCATATTAGTCATGGCAACAGAGTGGTAACAGTAAATCTTGAAAAATATTTTTGGGGTAAAATTTAAAGTGCTAATGTTTTTTAGATTCAAGTTTCCCATCACTGAACAGATTAGGCTAAATTTGCCATATATAGCCTCTACTAAGAAATGTTAATTATAACATAAGCCTTTACTAAAATAAGGTTTTTGAATATTCAACTCCTACGGGACTTTCTAAAACAAAGTTCCCGCAAATTAAGCTGTGAATATAAGGTACTGTTAATTTAATACATAAAGGTTATGTAACAATGTATTGTATGTGCAAGGAATATTCTATGTGAGTAAATTAAGGATATTATTTCAAAGCAATATCTTAAGGTAGGATCGCCGTCTTACTCGACATAATTCTATGCTTATCCCAAACGCTAAATTATTTCAAACACACTGACACCTACGAAATACATTTTCTATGTTAATTACACGAATGTAACTTGGAAATCGAACTCTTGATTGTATAGTCAATTTCGTCAACGACTCAATCATCTGCATACTCCACCTAGAAATCACTAACATAGTATAAAACAAAGTCGCTTTCTCTGTCTGTTGTTTTAAAGATTTAAGCATACATATGCTTAAATCTTTAAAACAACGCAATGGATTTTGATGCGGCTTTTTTAATAGATAGCTTGATTCTTGACGAAGGTTTTAGTATATAATCCTTTCCGATATTCCCAGGGGAAAAAAACTACGCGGGTGAAACCGCGGGCAGGTCGCTAGTATATAAAGAATATTAATTAAATGGAACAAGTTAAACTTTATCAAACCTTCAGCATTTATTTTATTCCATATGATAGCAAAAAGAAGATGATTGTTTTGATAGAGAGAAATAACCATGGCCTATAACCAAATATGTTAATGATACGTTGCTATCTGTGTGGCGTGGTTAGAATGCCACATGCCAAACTTAACTAGCTACCTTACACTCCACACTGGAGCACAATAGCAACTAACAGCGACGCTATTAAGAATTGATTCCTCACTAATATTATAAATGCGAACGTGTGTTTGTTTATTTTTGGCTTAAACGTCTTAACTACTCATGTCGTGAAATTTTGGATACACATTATCAATGCTACAGAAAAGACCATAACATTATTATCCCAGGACATGGTAGATACCATGAAACAAAAAAAAACAAGTGGAAGTGAAGAGTTGGCGTGCCGCGTGCATCACTATTATGCGCTGTTACTCTAAATTGCCTTAGTGATGCTTACCATATCTTTAGGAGATAGTCGTTATGCGAAAATCTATTATACACTGAATTATGCCGTATTGTGCCATCCTTGAATGCAGAAATGATAGTAGAATACAGATGATTAAAAATGGAGATATTTCATATCATCCGAAAGTACAATTTTCATTTTATTTTAATAAAATTCCTGATTTAATATAATCTCTAATGATATAATAGAAAGTCAAGCTACAATCAGCCGTACAACTTACATATAAAGTTCATTATAGATATACGTAATGACACAAATCACAAAGATATACGTAATGACAGTCATTACGTATATCGTTCTAGAAAGTTCTCTATTCAAATATGACCAACTGAAAACTACGGAAAAATCAATACTGCCATATATTGTAGAATAGCGAAACTATTTAAGATTATAGTTTCACTATTATACAAATAGATGAGTCTATTTTGAATAGACTACAAAAGAACGTAAATACTCTTTTTTTTAGCAAAATAAAATTTATTGTAACGCAGTTTGGTATATTTTTAAATGTTCTGTTTGTGTGTTTCGGATTATTGTTGTTTAAAATGAAAACGACCAATGAAACAATGTTTGCATTAGTAGTTTATATGCAATAATGCTTATTTTATGTGTGAGTATGGCGATCGCGGTCCTGATACAAATGTTTGTACTTGCCAATTCCGCTTGTTTTCTGTTCCATGGTAGATACTATTTCCGTGCGATAAAAAAATGAAACAAGCAGATGGCTAAGTAGAAATCAATTTACTTTGCAACCTGCTACTTACAGCAGATGGCACTCCTGATGGAAAGAGAACCATTTTTCAGCCAATCTTGACTTTTACTGTGCCAAATTTTACTACTCCTCATTTCCCGCAATTAAAACAGGAGTACAAAGTTTACGCTTCATGCATAAATATAGGTACAATTACTTTTAAAGGTTTGGCCAAATTTTAAAATTAGGAACTAAATATTGAATTGAAAGTGCGTTTTAATTTATATTGTAAAATTATTATAAGATTGACGCCTCTGTGGTCTAGTAGTCCAGCGTTGGCGTTTACCACATGAGGTCCCGGGTTCGATTGTCGGGTTGGGCACATAAAAAGTGAGTTTTCAGTTTTTCTGAGAAATACAAAATTGCCCGGGATTGGAAAGTGCCCGGTTGGCGATAGGTTTGCCACCTATCACATTTGTGGGACCAAGTATCTTCGGCTAATCGTGGGTGCACTCGTTGCACCTCTGCCTACCCCTTCGGGGATATGGGCGTGAAGATACTAATATAACATAACATAAAAATATCCCACTAAATTCATGAATGCACCGAGTCTTGTGAATGAACTGTGTAATGCTGGCAGTGTATCATTTTACATTTACCTATAATTTACGCAAGGAAGTTAAATTCTACCCGGAATATTCACACGCGCTTCAAAATCGTTCCGAAGAGTACCACGACATGAGTGGAGTGTGTCTCTTTCTAACAAATAAAGCGCCAATCGCCATATGTAAGTGCGGCCATGCGTAGTTTGAAAATGACTACTAAGTAATTCTATTAATTTGAGAAACAGTTTTTGCATTGCATAAGTAATTGCGTAATAATTAAAATAAACAAATTTTAGAACTCACTATGTTAATTACAATACATTTTATGCTAATGTGTTTATCGTCGTGTATGAATAAAAGGGATTTAACGATTACCGAATACATAAAATCTACCATCAGATAGTTTTATTTACACTGGCAATTCTAAGAAAGGGACAACATCCACTCTTGTCGTTGTCTTGCTCAGAACGTTTTCCCCCTCTGTTAAGGAAGAAACAAATGTCAACTTTATGAGTAACGAAATAAAGTACATTTTTATTTTTCAAATATTGCTTAGTAATAATTCCAGTTATTGTATATAAGTTCCTATAATTTACGATAGTTACTCTATTATGTAATCTGTCGCTCTAAGTACATTTACCCCGATCACTTTTAATTTGGTTGAAGGCACTAAAATATTTTAGTTGGAATTTTGGGTTATTGAAATTATATCCATGTGTTGTGTTTTTTGTGTCGGATAAAAATTAAATGTTGACTTTTTAAATTATTTTTTTATTGGGTACATAATTCGAACATATTGTTACGATAATCTAGAAACGTGTAGAGTTGGAACGCTGGAGAGATCTAGAAATAAAAGAAAGAGATAGCTACTCCTATTGACAAACAAATAGTTGATCTAAGCTATACCATAATGAACTTTGTGGTATAGGGCATAAGGTTGAAAGTAGCGTGTACTAGGATCGATGAATCATTGATGAGTCAACTTGTTTGTTAAGTTGATTACAATAAGAAATGATTCATCGTTTCCCGATACATTTAGATTTTTCTGGATCCAGGTAGAACCCTCGCTATAAATAGAGATGTGTTGACAAATACAGGGCAGTTTTTATCAAGCGATCGAGAGCGATACTTAAAGCGACCCGTGCGAAGCGAGAAGTGTTTTATTGTGTAGTTCAGTGATAGTACAGTGAGTGACTAGTGTTAATCAGAGTATTTAGTATTACGTTGTGTTGTGTATTTATATTTTAAATACACGGATTTAATATAAGTGGTGTTTTCTTACAATTACGAACCCGTAGTACGTAACAATATTATCGATTCTGAACAACATCTGAAAATTTGGCCGGACTTTTAAAGTAACCCTGCATAGATGTGTTAAACATTAGTACAAAGTACTTCTATATAAATATACATCTATACAAATAAATAAAATTAGAGTGTCTGTTTGTAATATTGAAATAACCGCTTTTTATTAAATGCATATGGATGTATACACGGTACATATACGAAAATATTTTTTACAATTTTTGTCTCTTCGGCTAATCTATAGAATGCCTGGACCGATTTTGACGGGACTTTCACTGGCAGATAGCTGATGTGATAGAGAGTAACTTAGGCTACTTTGTTTTCGAAATTTTTCACGCGGACGAAGTCGCGGGCTCAGCTAGTTGATTAATATTACAGCTATATTCATTTGCCAAAATGCAGACCGTATATAAACAATTTTCATTGGACCACGGTATGAATTAATACGAAATCAAAATAGCACCTACAAATATTTTACATTAAAAGCGAGTGAAGGTTGGACTTTGATGAATAGCACAGAGCAAAAACTACGCAGACTACAGAAGTAGCTGCAGCCAGTAACCCGGAGCTAATGCTCCGGGTTGCAAGCTTATGTTTATACAAGTTTTTGGTTAAACCCACAGAATCACTCGCAAATTATTTTCCCAGGATAAAAAGTCTGAGTGATTATATTTGTCCTTTATCGACTGCAATTATATTTTTCTATAGATTAATAATTTCCAGGCATGGATCATTTAACAGTTAACATATCGTACTAATTTTTTTAACAATTAACAACTGTTATTTATATTAGCAAATACTGTTAAAAGTTATTTTTATGCATTACTAAAATTACCAATAACGTGATATATGATAATAATGTTATTAAAAATATTTAAGAGAGCGTTTTTTTTTGCTCGCTAACTTGATTTATAATAATACTGTTATTAAAAATATTTCGAGAGACCGTGATAATAATAACTGTTAAAAGTTATCAAAACCGCTCTAGAGGACCTTTTTTTGGTAGCTTCGTGTTTTTACTGCTTTTAATACTTATTATATATAGGCTACTGATATAACATAAATAAATAACTGTAAAATATTAATTAACTTTAACAACATAACAGTTAATCTAATTTAACCATTATTTCCATGCACAGTGATTTCACTGTTACATTTCATAACTTTTGTACATATGTGTTTTGTGCAAATATAACTTATGAGAATAACGAATAGAACCAGCTTCATAAATAGCTTGTAATAAAAATAGTAACACACAAAAAAGTTTTTAATTAAAGAGTTATTGGAACGCCGGAAGTTAGCGTCCGCAACGAAAGTCTACAAATTTCCGTCAGCCTCTGTCTTCCACTAGTCTGAATTATCAGCAGGATGTTAATCTAGACAAAGGAATTCGCTTACCATTGCGAAAATCGAAAGATAACTAACTTAGATTTGTTGGAAAAGAATTTCTACGGATCTTTAGATAATATTCTGTAAGTTTACACTAAACAAAGTCACAGCTCTTAATCTGTTCTGAATTACTACTTGCTAAAATTATTTAACCGTCCCGTTGGTGAAGTCATTAGCGTACTAATCTACGAGTCATTGGGGCTCAGGTTCGATTCCTGACAGGGACGAACATTTGTGTGATGAGCATAGATGTTTGTATTTCTGGGTTTGGGTGTTTATTATGTAACAGCATTTATATATGTACTCCCATGTATTAGTATCGTTGACTAACACACATTACCATAACACAAGCAGATAATTTGCTTACTTTTAGCGATATTTATTTATTTATATCTTCCCCGTGTTGGTTCTGGGCTCCTTTTAAGAATAGGCCAACTGCCGTTCTGCCAGGCAGGTCGTAAAAGACGTCCGATTGGCTCTGCAAGTCACTACCATCGTGATTACTAGGTGGTAGAGTTCTGCATTGTCTCGCCCGGGTCTGGTACCACCGCCTTACCTATTCCTGCCGTTAGAGCGTCAGTGTTTGTCATTGTCGTCGTGTTTCGGTTTGGAGGGTAAGGTAGCCGGTAAACTTATGCACGTGGCTTTAGACCTCGCCACAAGATAGCAACGCACCATAATCATCTTTGGTATCTATAGGCGATGGTTGACTCTTACCATCAGGAGACCCATCTGCTTGTTTGCTATCTTATGATATAAAAAAAATATTTATCTAATAGCCAATTACGGACTTACATTTTTTAACGAAATAGTTGTTAGACATTCTGATTTACTACGTTTCTCCTTACCTTACTCTCACTGGTGAGATTGGTGTTGATTTTTTATGTCATAAGATTTATTTATTTATTTATTTATAGGAGAACCAACAGCTAATACATTAAAAATAATAGCAATTTGTACACAGCAATATTAAGCCCACAGGTACAAACGTTTAACAGTAATATAAACCTATTGATTGTGAGCTTATATGTGTAATAACAATATCCATATCCATACTAATATTATAAATGCGAAAGTCTGTCTGTCTGTCTGTTACGCTTTCACGGCTAAACCGCTGGACCGCTTTTCATGAAATTTGGCATGGAAGTAGTTGAAGAGCCAGGGTCAAACACAGGCTAATTTTTTTTTCAAAAATTAATCTCTAAAGGGTTGAAATAGGGGATGAAATTTGTATGAAAAGCTATCTAGACGACATGTTAATCTACTCGCGGGCGAAGCAGCGCGGGTTAGCTAGTAGGAATATAAAGCTAAAAACCTTACTACAAAAGAATTCTGCACTTAATCGGCGTCCTCCCTAAGCACAACTAGTTTTAAATAAATCTATGTCATGGTCTTTGCATCCGGCAAGATAACAAACTAGCAGCTCTCTTGGTGGAAAGACCAAGAGACAACCCATCGCCTATAGGCACCAAATATATTAATGGTACGATCTGTGTGGTGGGTTCTTAATGCCACATGTATAATTTATGTTTTTTTATGTATAATTGTATAATGTAAGGTAGCCGGTAAACTTATGCATGTGGCATTAGACCTCGCCACAAGATAGCACTTAAGCCTCCTTAAATATTTACTTTATTCAGTTTTTTAGTATTTGTTGTTATGGCGGCAACGGTTACATCATCCGTGAAAATTTTAGATGTCAATCACTGTACATAAGATACAGCCTGGCGACAGACAGACAGATAGACAGACAGACGACTGACAGACGGACGGAAGGACAGGGGAGCCTTACTAATTGAGTCGCGTTTTACCCTTTGGGTGCGTTTCCTAAAAATGGGTGGCGTTTCCTAAAAAACTAAAAAACCGTCAAATTAAATAGGTACGTCAATATGTAAACCTCATTGAATTTAGTAATGAAATCTCTGACAATTGTATAAAGAAGGTAGTTTAACCAAAGCCGCCTTTATCGCTTCTGTCAGTTTGCCCAAAGAAATTAGCTCAGGCTCCGAGAGCCAAAACCTAACTTTATTAGAGCTTTTTACAGGGAATTGAATTAAGTGAGTGAATTGAAAATTATATTTGATGTCGACGCGACCTAGGACTAATTTCTCCAACACACAGCCCATTAAATTTGGAGAGAATAAAAATATTAATAAATATTGACACGTCGAAAGCACGGAGGTCGAAAGCTTCATTCAAATAGACACATATTAAGTAGGCTAGTACCTGGATGACCGAACTTTGCTAGGTATTTTTTTAAATAAAACCTAGTTGGACCGATTTATCGCCCCCAAAACCCCCTGCATACTTAAATTTCATGAAAATCGTTGAAGCCGTTTCTGAGATCTCGCCTTCGGCTTGGGTGATAATATCACGCGAGTTGCAATGTCATGTTTTCCTCCTGTGGTGCCGAAACAATTTATATTATATGCCATAAATTATTGAAAAATATTAAGCTAAAATACATTTAACTGTTGACATAACTATATTCAACATTTTAAAAAGCTTTTGTACCTCTGCCTACCTCTTCGGGAATACGGGCGTGAAGATACTACTACTACCACATAAGTTTAATGAAAATAAAAATATAGGTATAAGATTAAACATCTTACAAATATAAAAATTTGATTATTATATTTTAAGAAGATGTAGACACCACGTAAAATATGCAAAAAGAAGCAAACAGAATCCCTAAAGATCTACAAAAAACATAGCCTTCGGTTCTCAGTCGCAATACGGTGGCGTTTATCTAAAGCCCATCGGGCAAGTTTCCAAGGCGGTGCGGGGCTGGGGGACGGCGATCTCTAAAGCCGAGCCAAGAAGCCTCTTCGGTCATCTCATGCCAAGTGCCGACGGCGTCTCCGCCGCCTTGTGAGGCTCAAAATCGTGTCAAACTTTGGAATTTTATTTTCATGTATCTTTTACACAATATGGTTCACACCACAAGATACATTTTTACTTTGTAACTTTAATAAATACTAAAAATTTATAACCATGTACTAATACGTGAAACGAAAACTTTACGATAACACGCGAATGGAGGAGTATGAAATTTCGCACAGCTAGTATATATGGGGAAGAAATGCAGAAAGCTAGTAATGTTTTTATATAATAAGCATTAAAAACACATTAAATTAATAAAAATAAATATTACACACAATACACATTACCATTAATTTGACACACATCATAATATTAACACAATATGTAGGAGTATATTATTTTGTTTACACCCAAAAGAAAGCTGGCCACAATAAATTTTGTCTTGTCTGAGATTTTAATATATCTAAAAAAATCTTAAAAAGAGGTATTTCTTCAATATAAACTAGCTATATAGAAATTCTCGAAAGATGTATTAAAAAATGCATTTTTTTGTAAATATCCATAGTGAGCAGTTTCGACGTACTTAAAAACAATTCCGCCAAGTCGAATATTCTTGTTTCTTACATGGAGTATAGAGGAAGGAGGACCACCTTTGTGGAAAAAAGTGTCCACGAAAAAATAATCAAACAGTGGTCTTGTTACCGTTGCAGAAACATTTTTAGAAAGAAAGTGGTAAAAGTAATTATAGTAGTTATTTAATTTTATTCATCAAACTATAAAATATTTTGGCTCATTTGTCCATTAAAATGCAGCGAGTAGTGTGACAGAACAAGTTTTCCCTACATTATTTAATACTTGAATTTTTGTGTGAAAACTATAAACAATCTATTTTACGCTTTAAAACGTAGTGACTAGGTATATTATATTCTTTGATACGCTCATGAAAACAACTTTGGAAAGAGATGATTTGATTTTATGTTTTATCATAAGTATGTTCATTGTTTTTCATCAGAATTCATTATTTCAAACCTAAAATTCTGACAAACCGGTAATACTTTTTTGTTCAATAAAATTAATAAAAGATATTCATAATATCCATCCGCTTACAATGTTGTGATAAGTATTATTGTTTATAATCTAAATACGAAAAAACTGACAACTCGTATTGCAGGAGGTCAGTAATTTATAAAAGTCAAAATATTATTTAATTAATACTTCTTTACAGGCTTTTATAAATGAATCCTCTCCTGCGGCCTGTCCAAATATGCTAAGCTTAAAGCTATCATTTTTCGTTACGACGTTGCACCCCAGTCCGTTGTGGCCCGTACCAGGGTGCTCAATCCTTAAGCCAATTATTCCAAGCAAATTATTCCGGTGTTACATTTTAACCGACTATTTAAAAAGAAATAATTTCTTGGGTCACATGAACGTAGTTGCGGGCAACAGCTAGTGTATGTATTTAGAATACCGAGTAAAGGTAATAACCGCAGGACATTATAGAATTAAAAAAGAATATCTAAATAGCCAAGGTATGTCTATAATGTTTGTTCAGCGAATGCGTGCCTCACACATGCGTCATGTGAACACGTTCCCGCCGTAAACTGAATCGTCAGATAACTGTATGCACATATAATAAAATTGTACAGCCGTGTCTGTTCATATTTTAATCATTTTCATGGCGTTAAAACTACAAAATATATACAGGTTTACTGGTAAAGTCTGTAAATATTGAAAGAGGTTGTCCAGTACCCGATTCTGATATAACATATTATCTACATATAATAAAATCGTAGGAAAGTCAAAACTGTACATTGAATATTTTTTTAAAAGAATACTTGGGGCGTGATCTACAATCGATATCGAAGCCAAAAATATAGTTTTAAGAATTTTTGTCTGTTTGTCTGTATGTATGTCCGGGGTAAACTCAAAAAGTACTGTATGGATTTACTTCAAATTTTGCATGTATATTAATACAGGTCGGGTCAACATATAGGCTACATATTATCACGCTATCACCTACGGGAGAGTAGCAGTGCTGAGTAAACGAAGTCCGCGCGGACGAAATCGCTGGCAACAGCTAGTTATGTACATATAAAAATAGGTGAGTACTTAAATTGCTACTTAATTATCCAATAAAAATATTAAGTATACTCGCTTATAGATATTTAAGTTCATTGTTTCCAAACAGCGATTTACTATCTCGGTAAGTGTCAGTCAAAGCACGCGTCCAAAACCTGCGCTGTGGCCATATTTTTTGAACATTACTATGTAAGTTTTTCATTTTATTATGTTTTTATTGGTTATACCATTTACTATCGTGTCCTTCAATATGTCTTTTAGTTAACCTGTATAAGAGGTAAGATTTGTAAGTTTTTGAGTTTGTTCGTAGGCAAAAATCTCTAGAACTGCTGAACCAATTTTGAAAATGCTTTTACCGGTAGAAAGATACATTATTCCTGAGTGGCATAAACTATATTTAATCCCATTTTTTTCGAAATATCGGAACCTACGCGGGTTATACTGCGTGCTACGACTCTTTTACTGCAGAATCTTTGATGGCCGGTTTCTGAGGTACTTTTAACAGTAGTTTATCCTTCCGTTAACACTATCGGTCCGATAACTACAGGAATTGCGTTTCTGTGCTACGCATTGTAACACAAACTCCGTTTAAACTTAGGTTAATGTAACCGGCCAAATTTGGCGGTTTATCGATTCCATAACTTTATGTAACGCTTTTTGCTCTTGTAGGTAGCTTCTTTTTAATGCACATAATTATTTTAATAGTTTTGTTTGTCTGTCTGTATGTTTGTACTTACATTAAAAAAAGTTGTGTTTGTTGGTTAAGGCAATTCAAGCTTATTTCTAAGCTTCTACAGAATTCCTACCTATATTTTTATATACACAAATTCGTTTACCACTTAAAAAAAGCGTCTTCGCAAATAAAATAATTACTTTTTGTTTTCTCTCTTTCTGTAAAATTCTTACTGCGCTTTCGAGTCACCATTATAATGATTTTATATTAACTTAAACATACCACAAGTCGATCAGGTAAATGCAAGTAACAACTAACAATATCTAAAAGAGAAATTAACACAAAAAGAAATATTCTTAATTCAAAGCAAACGACAATCATTCTTTAGATAGGTACTCAAAATAACTACATTACAAAATATTTGGTGACTACTCATTACTGAGTACTGACTAGTGACTAGTGTAAAGCTCTCTCATTTCTCTTTAATACAATGATAGTTCCCTCTCTTTCTGCTACCTGATTCGAAATCATTCTTTTCATTCAATTCCACTTATACCAAATTCATACGAAAACCTTCTTTCACGCTAGGGTATAAAGATTTAGTTTGAATGCTTTAGCGTAACTGGTATACAGACATAGTAATCGTCGTGAATTACATAGTTTCAACTAAAACCTTCTTTAAATACTTATTTATGTTAGATGAAATATTACCACAAATAAAAATAATCATACAGGGGAGTAAAATTACCAAAATAGCATTTTATTTTCTGCAGTATAAACAGACCCATCTAGTGGTGGACTTAAAAATGACCTATCGGTTCAATAGCTATTGAACCGTTCGTCGTGCCTTCAGAAACCATCTACGAGATAAACGAAGTTTATCTTCTTGCTAACTTTAAACGATCAATAGTTGTTAATAGTTTAACTGACGACTTCAGAAACCGGGCATGAATCATTTTTTTCATAAATAAATAAATATTCATGGGACAAATTACACTTACTGATCTAACCCCAAAGTAAGCAAATTATTTGCTTGTGTTATGGGTGTTAGTCAATGATACTAACACATAGAAATACATATATAAATACTGGAATATATTTAATAAACACCCAAACCCGGAAATACAAATATTTACGCCCATATTTAGATTTATTAGATTACTAGCTGTTGCCCGCGACTTCGTCCGCGCGGACTGCGTTTACTCCGCACAGCTCCTCCAACGTAGGTGATAGCGTGATAATATCTAGCCTATATGTTGACCCGACCTGTTAGTAATATTCATGCAAAATTTGAAGTAAATCCATGCAGTACTTTTTGAGTTTACCCCGGACATACATACAGACAAAAAGACAAAAATTCTAAAAACTATATTTTTGGCTTCGATATCGATTGTAGATCACGCCCCAAGTATTTTTTAAAAAAAATATTCAATGTACAGTTTTGACTTTCCTACGATTTTATTATATGTATATATAAACATCTGTGGCGTCTATATGCGATGATATTTTTTGGTGATACCACGAATATTTGGTTAGTATTCGGTTTTCGGCCTATTCGGCCACTTTCTTTGGTTTTCGGCATTCGGCCGAATATTGTGAACTACTCGACCGAATACCTAATAACTAATGGTGACGGAAAGATTGTAAACTATCCAATTAACACTCAAATTGTTATCAGAACGAATTTGTTACGAATGAAAACATTTTTTTCAGCATTTCTTGCGTAAATCATATCATATTATTGCGTAATCATAAATTCGCGCGCCGCTCTGGACTTTTTTTTTACTTCTTCTTTCTTCTTCTTTACTTCTTCAGTGTCATTATAGCAATGACACTGAAGAAGTAAACGTTACGCTTAGGTGACTAGTCCATGGTGACTAGACAAATCGGTACCGAATATTCGGCGCTTCGGCCAAAACGTCCAAAGCGATATTCGGTAATTTGTATTTTCTATCAGATTTATCGCCTCTGTGGTCTAGTGGTCCGGTCGGTGTTGACCACATGAGATCCCGGGTTCAATTCCCGGGTCTGGCAAATCATATATGTATTTTTTTTTCAGTTTTCTGATAAAAACAACGTTGCCTAGGATTGGAAAATGCCCGGTTGGCGATAGATAGGCTTGCCACCTATCACATTATGAGACTAATGACTAATTGCACCATCCTTGTCTTAACTTAGGGCCGTCATTAGTGACATACTGTCACATTATTTTCATTTAAGACAAAAAGTGACAGCATACTCTGTTTCTTCTGCATATCAATGACATGATGCGAATTCGCAACATACATTGCTATGCGGATGACAGTACTGGTGACGCTACATACTCCGGCCGAAGCGGTATTTCTCGGGAACACGTCGAAGAGTGCCGGAACAAGGTTGCGTCTGAAGTCGAGAATCGACTTACCGATGTCTCTGAATGGGGTCGTCAAAACCTGGTCACTTTTAACCCCAAGTAGACACAGCTTTGCGTGTTCACCGCAAAAAAGACACCCTTTGTCGTATCACCTCGATTTGGGGATACTCTCCTGACAGCCTCAGCTAGTGTTGGAATCCTGGGAGTCGACATATCGAATTACGTTCAGTTTCGCGGTCATTTGGAAGGCAAGGCTAAATTAGCCTCTAAAAAACTCGGTGTGCTCAGCAGAGCGAGACAGTACTTTTTGCCGACCCATCGCCTTCAACTTTATAAGGCACAGATTCGGCCTCACATGGAGTACTGTTCTCCTCTCTGGGCCGGAGCTCCCCAATACCAGCTTCTTCCTCTTGATCGCATACAGCGTAAAGCGGTTCGAATCGTTGACGACCAGGCTATTTCGGAACAGCTCGACTCTTGGCATTACGCAGAGATGTAGGTTCACTCTGCGTCTTCTATCGTCTTTATCATGGGGAGTGTTCCGACGAGTTGTTTGGAATAATACCTGCCGCCGAATTCCACCATCAGACATCGCGTCAAAATTTAAAGTTCCATCCTCACCATCTCGATGTCTGGAAATCCACAACTGTGCGTTTCTCCCGACACTTTTTGCCTCGCACTACTCTTTTGTGGAATCAATTACCGGCAGGGGTATTTCCGAACGGATACGACATAGGGACCTTCAAGAAAAGAGCTTACTCATACTTAAAAGGCCGGCAACGCAACTGCAAGACCTTTGGTATTGCAGATGTCCATGGGCGGCGGTGATCACTTACCATCAGGTGTACCTCTTGCTCGTTTGCCCCCTCTTCTATAAAAAAAAAAATACTATTTAGGATTTTCCGAAGCTAAGATAATGTTGGTGCAATTGGCCGTAAGTATCTTGCACTTGTTGTACCTCTGCCTACCTCTTCGAGAATACGGGCGTGAAGACACTTTTTCTTTTTTTATTTTCTACCGGAACAGTTTAGATAACTTACATAGTAAAAATACGTATATTTTATCCCTTTCCCTTGACTCAAAACTAATATATTCCAAGCACACGCACTGTACGAAAATAAAATCATTACGTATTGTATAACTGAGCATTTATAAATTCTGCCTACGACCAGACTAATATTTCAAGCTCCCCAAATCAGCGCCCAGGGGGACCTGCGGTAATTAAAGGGTTCGTACCTACTACCTAGGGTCTGCGCTTTAGGCGTAGGGCGTCGCGATGTTGCAATGATATCACCCACGTAATTATGTTTCAAAATAAATTAGGAAATACTTTGAACATTTTCGCAATAGGACTAAGCTTTAATTACTGCGACTTTAATACGCAAAAATTAAACTGAAAATATCAATTTTTTTTTTGTGTTACAGTATTACAAACAGCGAAGTCAAAGCATATAAACATTTCTAGCGCTCAAAAGTGACTTAATTTTTGATTGTGCTGCGAATTGCGAAAACACAAGTGTCTCTAAAGGAATGGTATTATGCTCGATGAAATAAGTTAATTATTATTAATTTTAACAGCTTGAAGTAGGCATGGAAATGATTGCTATTTTTAAATCATTATCATTCGATAAAATTAAGAAATGAAATCGCAATGATTTCGCATTCGAAATGTCGCTAACGATGATTTTCAGGTTCTATAAAAATCTCAATAACATTTTTGCCCCACCCGATCGAACCCAGACCTCATGATCTGAGCCGAATAGGCTACTCCTAGTTAATACGTAAATTAAAAAAAAGTTATCATGATATTAGTTTAGTAATCAATTTAGGCCAAAAAAGGTACTTCAAAATTTTCTCGGTTTTGATTGGAATTTAAAAAAATTTGGTAGGCACTTAAATGTTTAAAACTCAAATGTCTTTTTAGATAGAAATGTATATTATATAAGTGTACTGGAAGTTATATATATATATATATATATATATATATATATATATATATATATATATATATATATATATATAATATTTGCTCACATTTTAAACCTTCCCTGGACTTAAACAATTAATTCTTAATTCAAAACCAATTTATTAACGAAAAGCGAGATGAACAGCAATTGATTTATATTTATATATAGATGATTCGATTTTTTTTAGAATTTTCAAATTACATAATAAGAAATTCTTGATTTGACATTTAAAAGTATTCATACAAAACTTTCAGTACACTTATATAATATACATTAAGCCATTTAGGGATTTTTTCATAATGATTTTATATCCATTTATTGTATTTACTTTGGTCTTATTTATACTAACGCTATACACCTACCTACTCACTAAAGAACAATCTAAATACTTACTGAAAGTTATTACGATAAATAATTACTTTCTATATAAATCGCAACAAATCGCAAAGTACACAAATCACAATACGTCGCAGTTCGAACGCCATGCTCGAATCACTGACCTGTGACTTGTCAAAAATCATTATAATGAAATAATGAAATTTGGCTTAATTCATCTACGTAAACAAACAAGTGTTTTTTGGATCTGCCACAAATCATTCCAAGGAAATTAATACTTTTACGCACTTACTTTAGTCTTTTTTAAAATTTACCCCGAAAAAGTCTGTACTTTTATGGTGTCTAAATGACATTAAGCCACTGCTCATACATACATTAATTAATACTCTGACATTTCTATGAAAATGTCAAAAACATATGACGTTTGACCACGGTGTGACGTAACACTTCCAGATTTGCGTTTACTATCACGTGACTTAATGTCTACTTTTGTCGAAATTATAACCTAAAAATATTTTTAATCCTTATCTTTTAAAATAAATATTTTAGTTTTTTTATCTTCATATCATGTAAGAATGAATCGAATATGTACAATATATTCGATTCATTCTTAGTGGAATCAAGCCTATTTTAGTCGATTCTAACAATTTTTGTGCGTTTCACAGTTCTTTTTCTGATTGGCTTTCACGATCTCGGTATTTACGACCGCTTTAATGGAGGTTTGTTTAGACACATTGAACTGTGATTCACGTGCCTGGCGCGCGTCGTTTTATGAGGAGACTGACATCCCGTAGAGCAAGAGCCCATACATGTAAGGTACTGGTACCTAAGACACCTCCTTGGTAAGTTTTAAGTTAAAGTTACAAACCAGATATTATATTCAGCACTTGAAATATAAAACATCGCGGTTATATCAATACTATATAAATCTGTAGCGTCTGTCTGTACATTCAAATTTTATGTCAAATATTCTTGATAAATATTCACTTTATTGCTTACTAAAAGCAATTTCAATATTTTGTAATTTTTCTGTATGTCTGTCCCAAAAGAACTATCGACACGTTATTTCGAAAAAACTATAAATCATCTTAACCCAAAAATTGCAGCTGCGGCGGACTACGAGGCCGCAGCCGGCTAGGATGTGATACATAGGTTCAGGAGGCCCCGCCATGTACTTTCCTATACCGATATTATGATCCCGACATATACACATAGACACCATGACACCATCGTTGCCGGTCCCGACGACTAAGACTTCCCTATCGTACCGCAGCCGCGGTGAACTACGAGGCTGCAGCCAGCGCGGATGTGATACGCAGGCTCAGAAGACCCCGTCACGTACTTTCCTATCCCGATGACGATCCCAATATATACACACATAACACAACACCGTTGTCGTCGCCGGTCTCGATAACAAAGACATCTCTATCGTCCTAACGCGGGGCGCAAGCCACGGCTCTGCCCACCACATTTATTTCAAACGCCGCAATAAGCCGAGGTCCGGTCTCACAGAAGACAGTCCTTAGTGCGGACGTTTATAGATCCAATTTTAATTTAAACTCTGGCTGAGCACTCTGCTCGCCTCTAAAGTCCCGTGACGCAATAACCTTATGAGGTTAACTGTAAAAGCAATTTCGAAAAAAAAATGGCTGTCTCTTTTAATTCAAAAATGCATGAACG
Source organism: Apodemia mormo (assembly GCA_036924255.1). NCBI lineage: Eukaryota > Metazoa > Arthropoda > Insecta > Lepidoptera > Riodinidae > Apodemia > Apodemia mormo. The sequence goes on along the minus strand of JAUPFN010000005.1, from coordinate 39,251,046 downwards.
ATCTTGATTTGTATTTTTATCGTAGTCAATACGTATAATTCATCTTTTTACTAACGGCGTCATCATTTTTAATTTTTTGACATGACATGAATTGATTGTTGGTGACATAAATTGCGTCAATGTAAATTGTAAGCTCCAATGTTGCCGGGGTCGACGGAGCCCTTTTTCCTGGTGTGGGACCTAAAGCCAACCAAACAAAACTACTTATTTTTAATGTTAGGAGCCGAATTGGATTCTAGTTCTTAATACTCATTTAAATAACAAGCAATTTAAACAATATGCCGCTGCAACTTATTAACGGCGCGGCGGCGACAAATGTCATGCATGTGATATAATGACATTTTACGTTCGGCGTTAAAGGTGTTCTCTAAAAAGTATTTCTCTTTGTATTCTGACGACGCAATTTGTATAATGTTTTATTTTTTTATTTTACGGACGAATTATAGCATTTGCCGATATTTATATTTTGTAGTTTCTTACTATATGCGCATGAAATCGGCTAGTTGCTAGCAGATTCCTGGGCTAGCCAAAAAAGTCATAGGAATGTTTTTTCTATCAATGTCCGGTAATATGTTACACCAAATTAAGTCTTTCACCACTTTATGTAACTTTAAGCTAATTTGCTACCAAAATACATTTCGCTCCCCCTTATCAAACGTTTTCAATAAGCCTAACTCGGAGCTCGGATATCGTCCCATAAGCTTCTCCATTGCATTAACGAGGCTTGCACCTTTTTTGGCCTTTTGTAATCGTCTCATGCGACCTAGTTTATCGATAGCTACATATGCTTTATAGGGTATATGCTTTGCAACGCTGTAATAATTCTCTATACGCCTTACTAAGTCCCAACGGGATAATCGGGCCTAAAGAGGTTTTATGATAAGTACCTATTAATTTATTTTTATGTTATTTTATAGGATAACAAACAAGCAGATGACTCTCCTGATTGAAAGAAATAACCATCGCCTATTGTATTGTAAGACACCAAACATATTAATTAATTTTTAATGTTAGTTTGCTATATATGTAGCGGGGTCGGAATGCACTTGAATAAGATTACCAGCAACTCTCCAGACCGGAACACGATAGTGACAAGTACCAACGCTACTGCGGTAGCAAAGCAATGCGGTGGTACCAAATCCGGTCAAGACGTGGCAGAACTGTACCACCACATAGTTCGTAGACACGATTTTATTGACAAGTACTAGCTGTCTCTCGCCTATGAAGGATGTTGATTTTTTAAATATTTTTTTTAATAAATTATAAAAAAAATCAACCCAAAGTAAGCAAATTATTTGCGTGTAATATGGGTATTAGACAACGACATTAATACATAGTATAATAATAATAATACATATATATGGATACCGAAATGGATAAAATAAACACCCAAACCCAGAAATACAAATATCTTTGCTCATCACACAAAATATGTTTGTCTCTGTTGGGAATCGAACCCGAGCCTCGTCGATTGCGTAGTCCGGGTCACTAACCACTCGATCAACGGGACGATCGTATGTATTGTTACTTGAAATTGGTATATCGTTTATTTATACTATAGGACCGAAAACATTCAGATGGCTCTCCCGATGGAAAAGGACAACCATCGCCTATAAACACCAAAGATGTTAATGGTGCGATGCCATCCGTGTGACGGAATAGGAATGCCTAAGTATGTATAAGTCCACCGGTTATCATGCCCTCCAAACTGGAACACGCAAGACAAGCATTGATGCTATTGTGAAAAGAACAGGTATTGGCAGTGATAAGAAGCCGAGCGAGACATTGCGGATTTCTATTATAGCGTCCAAACTTGTTGCTGTCGTGTTCTGGTTTGGAGGGTAAGGTAGCCAATAAACTTATGCATGTGGCGTTTTAACTCACTACACAGATAGTGTAGCTAACAAGCTATCAAAATCTTTGGTGTCTATAGGCGATGTTTTATGTGTATTTGTGTGTGTTTTATGTGTACTCCCATCGGGAGAGTCTTCAGCTAAATTGCTAACCTTTGAAAAAACATCTAGTTAGGCGCACCATAGACCTACAATTATATCGCGCAATACTTTAATTGTGCAACTAGCTGTTGGCAGCGACTTCGTCCGCGCGGACTTCGTTTACTCCGCACAGCCCCTTTCCCGTAGGTATCACCTACGGGAAAGGGGCGTGATAATATGTAGCCTATATGTTGACCCAACATATTAGTAATATTCATGCAAAATTTGAAGTAAATCCATGCAGTACTTTTAGAGTTTACCCCGGACAACAAACAGACAAAAATTCTAATAACTATATTTTTGGCTTCGATAGCGATTGTAGATCACGCCCCAAGTATTCTTTTAAAAAAATATTCAATGTACAGTTTTGACTTTCTTACGATTTTATTATATGTTCCTATAGATAATATTGAATATACTCTTTAATTCTCAACGTTCAATAAATTCACTCAATAAAATTGACAAACCAGTCTGATCAATATTTTCGTGCGAACAACATGTCTGACAACGAAGTTTTGGCGGCAACCATGCTGATGATTTTGTTAAATAAATCTCTTTACAATTCTATACATTCAAGTGAAAACTCCCGTTCTTTATCTTTTATAGCATTCTTGCGCGCCATTTTGCTTAAATTTACGACACGACCATACATTAAACACCGTGACTGACCGAACGCGACCGCTCCAAACTCTAAAGTGAAAAATATTGTGCAACATTAAGCCGACACAGTGCAAAAAATAATTGCACAATAAAAATTAAACCTGCTGAAAATTTCTTTCAATCTTTGTGCAATCTTCAATATTAACCCCAAATGGTCAATAATACTGCACAATACGTAATATTATGCAACATAATTGTAGGTATATAGGGCGCCTTAGTCCTAGTCCTACTAACTAGACTTAGCTATTCTCCTCGCAATGCACCGCATGATCACAGAATTCTGTCGTAAAATTCTGAATCAGAAAACAGATTCTTAGGGAGTTTTCATTACGAAAGGACTAACTATCCTTAATTTCGAGTCATTTCGACGGACAGTACATATATTATGTACATATACATATACACTAAAAAAAGAGTTTACTCATTCTTAAAAGGCCGGCAACGCAACTGCAAGACCTCTGGTATTGGAGATGTCCATGGGCGGCGGTGATGACTTACCATCAGGTGCACCTCTTGCTCGTTTGCCCCCTATTCTATAATTAAAAAAAAACACTAAATTTGTAGTGTCTGCACCGTATTTATGTACATTCAATTTTTAACTAATTTTATGACTTACTGACATTAATTATCCTATTTTGAATATTTGCCAGTCTGTCGTATATCCTATTATAACTTATAACTCAAGAATGGTTCGACCAAACTCGATAGAAACTGGTATACAGCGAGAACACGCAATTGTGCAAATGATGAATCGATATTTTTTATCATCGTGTATGTTATGTAAATTGAGACAAAGAAAGTAACGCACGTCGTAAATGTTACTCATAATTTGCAACATGAAAATAAAATCAATGGATGGTCGGGTCGGGTGAGCGTGACGGCTGGAGGTTAAACGAGGCCAGCCAGCCCACGCCGGCCACTAATTAGGAAGCGCACGCGCAAGGGCACTGCATTGCTCACGGGGCGCGACACCAAGCCCTGACAAAGACACATCCGTAAAACAATATCTATTTTTATATATTTAATAGCTGATCCACGCATCTTCGCCCGCGAGTAGTGTAACCGCCTGGCCACGGAAAATTCGCACCAGCGAATTCAAACAGCGAAGCGTCAAGTGACTAGTATGCGTAGTTCATTCCTTTACAGTTGTTTTAGTAACGGCTAGATGCATCGCAGTCTGCATCGCGCGAAAATTTGCGGGCGCGAATTTCCCGTTATCCGGCGGTAAGAGTTATACTACACTTGTCAGCACTGAATCGCTTTTTTTCGACGTCCTATCATTTACTGTCACTCAGAATTGCCGTTTGCTAGAGCAAGAAAGGTAGCGGGAATGCCATCGCCTCGAAGATTCCGCAGCACGCTATCGCATTTCCGCTGTCGTTCTCGCTCTAGAAAATGGCAGATTTGAGCGAAAGAAAAGGTTAGGGCGACGAAAAAAAGTCGATTTCATGCTGACAGATGTAGCTCAACCCTAATAAGATCACGATAAGAAATTTTACACAAACTTTAATCCCCTATTTCAGGCCCTTGGGCTTGAATTTTTTTTAAAAAGTTGATCAGGTAAGCTATCGCGGCTAAACTAGCTAAACTAAGCTAGAACAAATATGATGATTTTAAATATAAAACAATGAAAATTGAAGATTCGGTGTCAAATGGTTTTTTTTTCAAAAATAAAACGCTAAAAGGCTGATCTGTTGTTAATTTCAGGATATAAATACAAAACGTAAAGCATAATTCACCACACTCGTAACAAAGAACCGTAACACAAAGACATTGCTTGTTCCAAAAACTACTCATTTACGAACTTAAAGAACAGGAAGAAGATATCATAGCAGAAACAAAAGAATACGTACTTGCATTTTATTACCGAATCTAGCAAACAAAGATACACGACTACTGGAATTCAGCCAAAGCATCGTCGAAAATCAGGATAAATCCGAACAAGGGCACTACGATATTGAACACGAAGCGAGACTCATTTGCCCTCTTCTACATAAACAAAAGTACAATTTGACAATGTGACAAAGAAAACATCGATATTATTTATATATTAAAACATGAAGGAAAAACTGGGCCCCTTTTTAAGACAAGTGAGCGAACAGTGGAATATGAAATTTGGCACAGTAGAGTTTACATTTCGGAGGACTGCAGAAACCTAACATTTTTAAATAGAATGCGCTAAAAATACATTAAATTAATTAAAATAAATATTACACACACTACATTCATGTGAAATACATGATAATATTTCTTTACTGTTAAAGTCAATTGTCAAACTAAAAAAAAATATTGTTTAATCTATGGTCTAATTTCCGCCACAGCCGATCGCTAAAGATTAATAAAACGCTTACGCTGACTAAACACGGCCAAAACCAGAAGCTTAGAAACCTCTACAAAGGTTAGCTTGTGTAGTGTAAGGATTTTTGAAAATGTATCCCCTAAAAGGGCGAAATGGGTCGGAAAGTTCTTAAAGGAACAAACCAGTACCTATGCGAAGTTTGTTTAATATAATACTAACTCTGATTGACTAACAGACAAATATAGCCAAAACCAGTAAACCTGAAAAGCTAAGCCTTTGTACAGGGGTAGCTTGAAAACTACACTTTAACGTGAAAACTAAAAAAGGATTTTTGAACGGAAGGAAACTTTATGGGAACATAAATAAATTTCGTCTTATTATAAGCTTCGAATTTTACGCCGTTTTGATACTGTCTCCTTTGAAAACTAGACAATCATTCTGTCAGACAGGTCGTAAAAGATGACCGATTGACTATACGTGTCACTACCATCGTGACTACTAGGTGGTAGAGTTCCGGAACGTCTCGTCCGAGTACGCGGTACAACCGCACTACCTATTCCTGCCGTAATGGCGTCAATGCTTGTCATTGTCGTCTTACGGTTTGAAGGGTAGGGTGGCCGGTAGACTCATGCATGTGGTACTGCCATATATATATATATAGTAATTTATATGTTTACTTGTATTGTATACAACCTCCGTGCAACAATTTATACTTGCGTGCAAATCCTCTCATAATAACGTAAGAGGCGATTTGTACATATTATAAATAAGTATTTAATGAAGAAAATTAATTAACCCAATAAAATTGTTCCCGTGTTGGTCCCGGGCTCCATTGAATAATAGGCCAACTGCCGTTCTGCAGGCAGGTCGTAAAAGGCGACCGATTGGCTATGCGAGCCAAAACCACCGTGGCTACTAGGTGGTGGGGTTCTGCATTGTCTTGCCCGGGTCTGGTACCACCACCTTTACTATTCGTGCCGCAATAGCGTCAGTGATTGTCACTGTCGTGTTCCTGTTTGGAGGGTAAGGTAGCCGGTAAACTTATGCATGTAGCATTAGATCTTGCCACAAAATAGCAATGCACCATTAATACCTTTGGTGTCTATAGGCCATGGTTGATTCTTTCAATCAGGAGACCCATCTGCTTGTTTGACATCTTATGATATACAAAAAAAAACATTTGATACATGAATGGACGTAAACCCAAAGAACCGAAGTCGCTGTTCCAAATTCCAACAAATAAAATTAATATCACGCGTCTATTTTAGGACGGTATCTTTTAGACAAAGAAGGATAAAAATATTTGGCCTTGAAAAATGGGCAAGCGAGATCTACAACTCGGAATCCTTAACGGCATATTTCTTTAACAAAGACGCGACATTTTCAGTTATTTTAAGTGGAATCATAACTCAGGCGTACTTTTCAAGTGCCAATTTTCTTTCTTTGTTTTTAGACGGAGCATTCACAAAGGGAATTTAACTTTAAAAGCCAATTATTTGGAATTCCTTGACGTTATTGGAGTTGACGATGGATATACAAACTTAGTCACTGGAAACTGAAAAACCTTTGAACCATTATGTCTATAATATTTGATAGCCAGTAATTTTCAGATAATAATGAGTTCAAATTATTTTCAACCGACTTCTCATAAAGAGGAGGTACTCAAATCGAATGTTTATAGATTTTTTGTGTATGTTCCAATATAAAGACGTCATATATAGACGGATTTGTCATTTTTATTTTTGGGAGAAAATACCAAATTTATAGGACCCTAGAAATAGAAATTTGGTGAGAATATGTGAACAATTTGCTTTTACAACCTGCCTGATAGAAGGACAGATGGTTTAGGTTTCCAACAGGGACCCGGACCAACCAGAAAACAAGTTTCATTAAGTGCCGTAGTACGAATATATCAAGGGAGGAGGAGGAGGGAAGAAGGGATATTGAGGGTAATATCAAGGGAGTATAAAAATTATTCTTATAGTAACCGGTACAGCATTTTACATCAGGCTATGAAAATAAACAACAATACGTATATATTGCCTTACTTTAAAGGTCGTCCGTCGTCTAAATACGCTTATCTATATCAGATCAGAATTGTTAGGATCGAAGAAGGGCAGAGTTTTGAAGTTTTGAAAAGTTGTCTCTCATTTGTCTAACAGTGAACTTCAATAGGCAATAATTTATTTCATACTAGCTGTGCCCGCGATTTCGTCCTCGTGGAAAAATTTTGAAAATAAAAGTTCCGGGATTTTACCCGTATGGTTCCCGTTTTTGTAGGATTTCCGGGATAAAACTAACATATGCCCTTTTTCGGTCTCAAGCTATTTTTGTACTAAATTTCATCCAAATCGGATCGGTGGTTTAGGCGTGAAGAAGAGACAGACAGACAGGGTTACTTTCGCATTTATATAATTAGTATGGATGAACTTAAATAAGATACAAAGTACTATTAAATTACACAAATTAATATTATCTATCTATACATATTATAAAACAAAGTCCCCCGCTGCGCCTGTCTGTCTGTTCGCGATAAACTCAAAAACCACTGAATGTATTTTCATGCAGTTTTTATTAATGGATAGAAGAATTCATGAGGAAGGATTAGGTGTTTAATTTGTCAATTTTTTGAGCGGATCGCTAGTATGATAAAAAATAATTGTATATGATTATTAATATATATAGTATGACCAGTATTAAAAACTTTAACTAATGAACGTAAAAACATCTTACCCGATCCTGAAGATCCTATAATAATTAACATTTATTATACCTATTACAATCCTGATGCCACTTACTTTACCACTCCTCCTGATGATATTGCCCTAAGCCGAAATTAAGCCATGATTTTAGTCCAACAAACTCATGACTCTGCCTTAGCACTCTGCTCACCCAAATAGCTCGGTTTCACAGTAACGATCATACAGGTCGATCGACTAAGTTTATATCCAAAATACCTTACTACCTATTTAGCTATAATCTAGGGCCTATCTATCTATCCTTATCTATCTTTTAATAGAAATTTATTTATTGCCTTAAATATTTGTGACAAAACATAAATATTTTTCTATTTAAAACTACAACCTGACCCGCGCAACGTCGCCCTTTTAAATTAACATATCGTAGTTAGTATACAAAGTTTCACCCCCTTAGGGGTTGATTTTTTTAATCAGTCTGTATTTGATCCCGTATCTTCAACTATCTCGATACCGGATTCCATCGTAATCGGTTCAGCAGTTGAACCCTGACGACGTAACGACAGACAGACATTCGCATTTTTAATATTAGTATGGATGGATTCCCAATCAGACTTGCTATAAAATGTCATTGATGCGTTAAACGGAAGCTCCGCACGATTCTATTTCGGTCATTCCTGCGTCAAAAGTTAAAGCGAGGCATCGGGACAAACGGGAAAAAACTGGTTTACTAAACCACGTTTTCTTGTATTGATTGTTAAATCATAATTTTACAAAAATTACACTATGTACCTGAATATATTATCTAAGGAATGTGCTAACTTATTACATGATAGAATGTACTTTACTCGATCATATAAAATTCCGAAAACAGGCTAAAAAAAATCTCTAAAACAAATAACTTGTTAATAATATTTCTAATCTTCCAAATGATTTTTATATGGTGATATTTAGTTTTAAATACAAATAAGACTGTGCTAAATTTTGGTTTTCAGCTAAAGTCCTATATTTATTTATCCGAAAATTAACACGTTTCCCAGCGGTTTCAGAACATACCGAGCCACCCATTTCCTATAAAATTGACTCGCGTCGAAATACCTCGCCTTAACGTACTGCGAATAATAAATAAGTCATCGACACAATTCGGAGTAACGTGCGACCTCTTATAGTACCATCCCAAATGTCAAACACATCAGCTCGCAATCCATCCCACTTCTGCTGAAGTTATGGTGATCAATTAACGGCGGCATATACAACACATACGTCACGGGGTTTTCCGATTGATTTTGCTTTTGTTGTATGATCACGACTTTCCATTATTTGCTTCTGTCTCCATTAATATTATTAAGAAAACATATGTAGCGTATGTCTCCACTAATATGATTAAAAGAAAATATGTGTAGCTTATGTTTCCACTAATATTATTAAGAGAAAACATGTGTATTTTCAATCGACTAAAACGTGAAGATTATCAGTTTAAGATATGTATATATATAATATTGTAGGAATTGGATAATATTTGTCTATGGATCTATTTAGATCAAGCACGTGTACTAAATTTTGTAAGTGTATATATGTTTATATGTTTGTATTTTTGTCACCGAATTTCTAGGGAACTAAAAGCCATATCAAGATAATCATTTTTGATTAATTTAGGCATATTCCAGTTTAGAGAAAAGTCCAGGCTTCATCAAAATCGGTTCGGTAGTATTTGATATATATATAATCCTATTAATTTAAGTTCTGGCTGAGCACTCCGCTCGCCCAAAAAGCCCGGTGACGCAGTAACGACCCCTAATAACTGCAATTTCGAAAAAAAAGATTTTAATATTTCCTTATGAAATACACAAAAATATTTTGTGTATGACACACAAATTTATTCGGATTTCTCTTTAAAGTTTCTACTTGAATGTTTGTTTTTTGAGCTAGCTTTAAGGGGTACTCTTGAGGATTTTGTGGAAAGCTTTCTTGAGGCGTATATGTTTGAAACTTTGTCTTTTACTAGTTTAAAGATGTTTTTATAGAACCATATTTTTTATATTTTATATCCATATATATATATATATATATATATATATATATATATATATATATATATATATATATATATATATATATATATATATATATATATATATATATATATATAATTTATTTATATATAATTATGTAATGTAATTATTTTTTTTATATCATAAGATAGCAAACAAGCAGATGGGTCTCCTGATGGAAAGAGTCAACCATCGCCTATAGACACCAAAGGTGTTAATGGTGCGTTGCTATCTAAATGTGATATTTGAGTATGATCATGCAGGCGGCTATTGTATATTGGTATGTTTGTCCACGAATTTCTCGGAAACTAAAAGCTAAATCAAGATAATTCCATAAGATTTGAAACGAGTATATTCTAACATTTTACGCCGTGTTGGTCCCGGCCTACGCTAAATACTAGCTGTTCCCTGCAGCCCGCTGCATTTTAAAAGTTTTTGGTGAATCCCACGGGAATAACATTTTTTTCCGGGATAGCAAATTTTATATGTGCTATTTCAGATCATCATCTACATATATGTCAAATTCACCCAAATTGGTTTTGCCATTTTTGCGTGAAAGAGCAACAAACAATAAACACCCATCCATAAATAAATAAATAAATCCATCCGTCTTCACAAACTTTCACATTTATAACATTAGTAGAATTATATAAATTATTATGTTTGTTATTTATCTATTAGAGAAATACTGATTGAAGCCGAGACTACTTTTTAGCTACAGTGAAGGTTAAAGGGAGTAAATTGTTAACGTGAGGGTCTCGAAGTACTTTTATTTATTTTGTAGGGTTACTTTTGCCCTTTGCGTGCCCTACGCCGAGTGTGGAAAGCGAAAAATAATAAGGGAAATTGTATTTATCGCACCCCTTTCTTATACCCGGCGAGTATCGGAGGGGTTAACGGTTTGCATCGTAATAATTTTATTGATTGCTTTGATAGATTCCTACGTGTTAGAATCTGTAATTTTGATTAATTAGGGCGGTTCATTATTTAATTATACGACTTATTTTCAAATTCATCATAGAAGGTTTTAGCTTTAAGTGTTTTAGTGTTGAAAGGTTTTAATGTTTAGTGTTAAGTTCTGTACAGGTACATTTGTTTGTTGCTTCGTGGTATAGTGGTGAGCCTGTCCGGTTCATATCATGAAGACACGGGTTCAACCCGCGGGACAGGCAAACTAGTATGTTGAGGCTTTTCGAGTATTTCCTCAAAAATATATAGTTCAGTAACAGCTCAGTGTTGTTATGTGTTAACACCCCCATACCTGTGTTGGTCACATATACTACTGTTGCAACATAAAATAATAATGTGTGGTCATACATACTATTGTTGCAACATAAAATAATAATAATAATATTAATAAATATTAAATATCTCTGCACAAAATACACGAATTTATACACGACCTTATATATTTAATACGAAAACATATTTTAATAACGATCTAATCCCAAGGCAGGTAAATTATTTTCTTCTAATATTTCTCACGTCAACGGCACTGATACATAGAAATGCATATAAAAGTACACAAATATATTAATTAAACAGGCAAATTCAGAAATACAAACGTCTATGCTCATCACATAAATGTTGTTCCTATCCTAAATAGAACTCAAGCCCCATTGATGCGTAGTCACTTTCGTTAACCACTTGACTAAGGGGCGGTTATGAGATAGGGCAATAGTAATGTTATATATATGCTAACGTACATGCATACATTAGTTAACACATCTTTAAGTAAATAGACAACCTATCTACTTATAGTATAGTACAGCTTTATAGATTTTATAAATTTTTTTATAGAAGAGGGGCCAAGCGGACAGGAGGCTCACCTGATGGTAAGTGATTACCGCCGCCCATAGACAACTACACTACCAGGGGTCTTGTAGTTGCATTCCGGCCTTTTAAGAAAGAATAGGCTCTTTTCTTGAAGGTCCCTAAGTCGTATCCGTTCGGAAAAAATTCTGCCGATAGCTGGTTCCACATAGGTGTAGTGCGTCGCAAAAAGTGCCTTAGGAATCGCACGGTTGTAGACTTTCAGACATCGAGATGGTGATGATGAAACTTTGAATTTTGTCGCGATGTCCAAATGTGAAATAAATTATAGCTATTATTTTTTTTTTATTTCGCAATTAACTGGCTACGCATTGACTTTTGATAAAATTTTATTAATAGGTTTAAAAGAAATTGTCTTGGACGGGTCTTAAATCTTGGCATCATCAACACTGTAACTAAAATGCGGAGGGCACTTTGTAATTCTGGCATTGACACATCTTGTCATTGCACCCTACAACAAAATGCCGACGACTCATTAACAAAATTTATTAAGAATCTTGGCACTAACATCAAAAGTAATTTATTAAAACTTCAAAAATAATATGGATTAAATAATGCGTGTAATCTTTTCAAATTGTGGCGTCTATTCTACCTAATATATTATATTCTTGCCGTAACAGTGTCGGTGCTTGTTGTCGTGTTCCGGTTTTAAAAAAGACAAGGTAAGGAAGCTAATAATTGGTATTCCATCCCTGGCACTTAAATAGCAACAGACTATTCGCCGTGTTGGTCCCGGCCTCCTTTGTAGAATAGGCCAACTGCCGTTCTGCCAGGCAGGTCGTAAAAGGCGACCGATTGGCTATCGAGTCACTACCATCGTGGCTACTAGGTGGTAGAGTTCTGCATTGTCTCGCCCGGGTCTGGTACCACCTTGGCCTTACATATTCCTGCCGCAATAGCGTCAGTGCTTGTCGCCGTCATGTTCCGGTTTGGAGGGTAAGGTAGCCGGTAAACTTATGCATGTGGCATTAGACCTCGCCACAAGATAGCAAAGCACCATTAACATCTTTGGTGTCTATAGGCGATGGTTGACTCTTTCCATCAGGAGATCCATCTGCTTGTTTGCTATCTTATGATATAAAAAAAAAGACTAATATTTCTTATTTCTATAGGCAATTGTCTCTGGTGATCATATGCCTTCTAATTCACGTAATGGAGTCGATGCGCTTTGGGGTCTCATCTCACACATAAACACGCGATAGAACGACGCGTCGTGGCATCATGCTACGACGCGGCATAATATGTAAGAACGTTACATGATAGAGAAAAAAAATAACATACGAATATATTATGACCTTTCATGTTGATGAAGCTGTATCATAAGTTCATAATCTTTGGGCAAATGAAATACAGTACACAGTAGCATAAAATTAAAGAATTTAGGGGAACGAATGTTAATGAATCAAGAATTTGAAAAGAAAAGATTTTACGGAATGTTACAATATTCTTGTTTCCTTTGTCGTAGTCAGCACAAATATCATCAACAAATATAACCTGCCGACCGCCGTTTGATGACCAGTGATAGTAATGTTCTCTGAAATACGCTGAATATAATGGAACGAATTTCATGTTGACACATTCAGTGGTGATGCACGTTAAAAAAGCTATACTTATATGGACGATAAAAAAATAGATGAATAAAAATGTACCTACTTACCAAGTGTTTACTTCCGAGATTCTTCTTCAATTAAAAATGGCACTAATTACTAAAAACAAACAAATTACGAAAGTTACCTTCCTTATGACACGTTGAATTTTAATTGAAAAGGATACATTTCTTGGAAGAAATCGAGGCTAGGTGGCTGAAGGATGTCTAATGCTGATAACACCTGCAACAAAAAACATATTATTGAAGCAATGGAACAGAAACATACCGCGAATACCATTCAGATAAGGTATAATGGAGCATGCGACGGATGCCATCACTTGGAATGCAATACTATTGAATAATACGTAAATCAACAAAGCCTATTATAACCGCGTCGGGTTAGATATGCGTCACGACATATCTGAAGCACGAATAACGAGACTTAGCTGAGCTGTGCCCGCGACTTCGACCGCGTGACAAAGACTTAAAATAAAAGTAGCCTAAGTTACTCTTTATTAGCGTGGTTTAAAGATAGAAGTCCCGGGGTTTTTACCTGCATAGTTCCCGTTCTCGTTGGATTTGCGTGATAAAAAAATAAAAATCATAATATGTCCTTTTTCGGGTCTCAAATTATCTTTGTACTTACCAAATTTCATTCAAATCGGTTCAGTGGTTTAGGCGTAAAGAATAGACAGACAGACTGATATATAGAACTACTCCTTTTTCCCCGTGTTGGTCCCGGGCTCCTTTGAAGAATAGACCAACTGCCGTTCTGTCAGGCAGGTCGTAAAAGGCGATCAATTGGCTATGCGAGTCACTACCATCATGGCTACTAGGTGGTAGAGATCTGCATTGTCTCGCCCGGGTCTGGTACCACCGCCTTACCTATTCCTACCGCAATAGCGTCAGTGCTTGTCGCCGTCATGTTCCGGTTTGGAGGGTAAGGTTAGCCGGTAAACTTATGCATGTGGCATTAGACCTCGCCACGAGATAGCAACGCACCATTAACACCTTTGGTGTCTATAGACAATGGTTGACTCTTCCCATCAGGAGACCCATCTGCTTGTTTGCTATCTTATGATATAAAAGAAAACTACTTTCGAATTTATAATATTAGTATGGATTATATTCTTTTTTTGCATTAAACAATGATTATAAGATATTTAATTAATTGGGTGTATATTTGATCTTAGGAAGTCTGTCACAGTCTGGCATAGTAAACAAGAAAGCATCATACTTTTGCTGTTCGTTAATCTCGCTAAAACTCGAGAACGGCTGAACCGATTTGGCTAATTTTGGTTTTGAAATAATTGTTGAAGTCCGGAGAAGGTTTAAAAGGTGAGAAAATATAAAAAAAAAATTAAGAGTAGTTAAAAAGGCAGAACGTTTGCCGGGTCGGTAATAATAATGATAATAGACCAAATATTTTAAATATGAATAACTAATATTAATAAACTGATAGAAAATTACACAATTAACATTTCAAATCATAAGCTAATTAGAACAATCGTTGAAACCGACTGCACTGATTGAGCGCTAATGTTTTTGGGGCATAAATAGGTAAGGTACCAAACCCATACAAGAAGTTGCAGAACTCTGTCACCTAGTTAATAATAATAACAATATTGTTATAATTAATAATAAAAAAAATTAATAATAACAATATCGCTGGACAACCACGAATCGGTCTAACCCCAAAGTAATCAAATATTTGCTTGTTATATGGGTGGTTAGTCAACTATAATAATGCAAAGAAACATACAGTGTATAAAAAAACCTGTCCGATCGTCAAAGGCATTATTTGGTAGCTTAATACAATCAATATCTGGTTGAACGAGCTTTGCTCGGTTTTTCACATACCCATATCTTGGGAACCGAGCTTTTCTTGGACCTGGAACCTTGGTAAATCGATTCCTTGACCCGAAAAACTCCTAATTTGTGACTTTCATGAAAATCGTTGGAGCCGATTCTGAGATTCCAATTATATATATATATATATATATATATATATATATATATATATATATATATATATATATATATATATATATATATATCCCCGAAGGAGTAGGCAGAGGTACAACAAGTGCACCCACGATTAGCCGAAGATACTTGGTCCCACAAATGTGATAGGTGGCAAGCCTATCGCCAACCGGGCACTTTCCAATTCCGGGCAACTTTGTGTTTCTCAGAAAACTGAAAAAACACTTTTTTTTTAAAGTGCCCGACCCGGGAATCGAACCTGGGACCTCATGTGGTCAACGCCAACACTGGACCACTAGACCACAGAGGCGATATATATATATATATATATATATATATATATATATATATATATATATATATATATATATATATATATATATATATATATATATATATATATACAAGAATTGCTCGTTTAAAGGTATTAGATTAGATATCTGTCTTATTATTTCATGGATATTGATAGATACATTTTTAAAACATTTGATTGATTTAAGAGCGTGTGACGGTTTGCAACGAAAACTTCATGTTTTCAAGTTTTTTCAAGAGCAATATCGTAATATACTTTGAATAATCTGCTCACATAACAGATTATTCAAATTTTTTTAAAACTACGACAATCTCTGCATAGTGTTACGAAAATAGGCGTCAGAGTTATATTTCGGGACGAATATAACCATTGTAATATGCCATAATATTTTATTTTATGCATTATTCCAACAGGATATATCGTCTTAAAGTGCAACACAGAGCCAAAATGACAAAAATATTATTGTTAGACATTAAAAAAATATTTAAAAAATACAAAATTAGTTCACTTTAACATTTTTTCACTAGTAAGTATTTCAATAGAAACCTATTATATGTAAATTAAGATAACGTTCAATATACTGATTTTTTTCAGTCCGTTATATGAACTCATTTATTTTGAAGAATTATTTTAAAAACACTATAAATTCTCGCGCGTAATCGTTTGCCGATGGAATTTTGAGTCTGCGGTAAATCGAATAATCAAGACTTAATCGTGCAAAAACCGTAATATCCTTCGAATAATCTGCTCACATCATTACGATATAGCTCTGATAAAAACTTAAAAACTGAAGTTTCCTTTACGAATCGAATACGCGCCCGTAAGGGGAAGTTCCTCAAGTTTAATACTAAAACGAGGCACTTTAAAATACGATTTTTTTTTTGTTTTATTAAAAAGATTTTTTTTGACACTGTCATATATATACCTCTTTCGGATCGGATAGGGTTTTTTTAACACCTTGTATATCTGTCTCGTATTAATATACAAATCTATTTGAATACTAGTTGACCCGGCAAACGTTGTTTTGCCTTACAAATTACTGTATTGAATATTTTGGTGGGGTACTTGAGAAGGGAGCGGGGGTTAATTGAGATAAAATCCATCTTTTAAGTTGGACCAGACAGTAGATATCTACAAAATTTCGTTGAAATCTTCAGTAGTTTAGGAATCCATAGCGGACAACGTGGCACATAATTTATTCATATAATATATTAAGGCGAGGCATCGCGACAAACGGGAAAAAACTGGTTTGCTTAATCACGTTTTTTTTGTATTGATTGTTAAATAACAATTTAACAAAAAATACACGATATACCTGAAGATATTATCTAAGGAAAGTGCTAATTTGTTACATGATAGAATGTACTTTAGTCGATCATATAAAATTCCAAAAACAGGCTAAAAAAAATCTCTAAAACAAATAATCTTCCACATGATTTTTATATAGTGATATTTAGTTGTAAATACAAAAAAGAATGTGCTAAATTTTGGTTTTCAGGTGATATCCTATATTTATTTATCCGAAAATTAACACGTTTCTCAGCGGTTTCAGAACGTACCGTGCCACCCATTTCCTATAGAATTGACGCGCGTCGAAATACCTCGCCTTAAGATTATAAATGCGAAAGTTTGGATGTTTGGATGGATGGATGGATGGATGGATGGATGAATGGATGGATGGATGGATGGATGGATGTTTGTTACTCAATCACGCAAAAACTACTAAACTGATTTGGATGAAATTTGGCACACAGATAAATGATAACCTGGAATATAGGCTACTTTTTATCCCGGAAAAATGAGTCCCGCGAGATTCACCAAAAAAAATTAAAATGCAGCGGGCTTGCACGATGCAGAGAGTACTATAAAAATTAGGAGCGGCAAACAAACATTTTTAATTAATTAACAAAATTAAGAAGAAATATTTTTAAAAAACCTCTATAAACCGATTTATTTATTCAAAACCCTTATAATTTTGGTCCATTAGGAAACCAGTAATTTTGGGGTAAGGTAGAAACAAACAAACCTTTACAAAACGCTCCTTATATACGTAATCTGATGTGTAACATCTTTCCTCTCGGTTGCTGGAGATTTTTTGTGGAAGTGTTTTCGGAAAACGGACGAAAATGTGTACCTACAGGAAAGCAGTGAAGCGCGTGCTGTTTCAGTTTACCAATATTGTATTCATTGGCGCGCCAAAACATAAATTTTGATATATATGTTCATGCTTAGAATATATTTGACCAATAATATGACGAATAAATTGATTTCATATTTCATCTCAGTTTCATAAGTAGAATAACATGTCAGATGTTACACATCATATGCGACTACTGTAAAGACTCGCTCGTTTTTTTATACAATGCCTAACCTGAAAATCTAGCTCAGACCTCAGCTCACCATAAGCAATAAAACCGCAAATTATATTAAATCCTTCACAATCACACTACAATTGCGCTGCGTTTGTTTTGTCCATAATTTATTCATTTGAGTGTTTTATCGAGCGACGCATTGTTAGTGGTTTGTTAGCGTTTGTCGCCATGTTTAAACTGGATTTGCATTGAAACGAGTAAATTGAAACTATGGTGTTCGCTATCACTGTCCACATATTGCATATATACATGCTGACGCTCGCAGCTTTGCTCGCGAACAGATATGTCGATATCGTCGATGTCGAGCAATCGATTACAACAACCTTTGAGATTCAAGCTTCGCTTGCTTTTTTTACATTTCACCATAACGTCGGTTCCCTTGCGAGGTAAGCAGAGAGAACCGAATGTCTATAGACGTTCCTCACACAACACAATTCACTTCATCGGGTTTTTCAGTTAAGGAGGTAGGTGACGATCCCCATAGTCGTATGTTACCGACCTGATAGCACTTATTTCTTGTGATAACCGAGACTGACAGCCTTACGCGCTCATCTGAGGTACAATCCATTGACCCTCTCTTTACTACCACCACCATAATTTTTTTTTTATATCATAAGATAGCAAACAAGCAGATGGGTCTCCTGATGGAAAGAGCAACCATTCGCCTATAGAACCCAAAGTTGTTAATGGTGCGTTGCTATCTTGTGGCGAGGTCTAATGCCACATGCATAAGTTTACCGGCTACCTTACCCTCCAAATCGGAACACGACAATGACAAGCACTGACGCTATTGCGGCAGGAATAGGTAAGGCGGTGGTACCAGACCTGGGCGAGACAATGCAGAACTCTACCATCAATCATTAAATGCTTTTAAAACTTTAGTTAAAACATATTATTTGAAGTTAAATTTAATAGATTAGACAATATTATTTAAGATTTTTCTGTTGTGTATTTTTGTTATTTGTGCACTTTCTTAGCGTATATTTACTGTGTGTCAATGTGTTTTTATGTTCTAATTTTTGATTTCCGAATGTATAATATATGTATAGATATAAAATAGGTAAATAGTCATAAGGTAATATAATAGTATTTATATCTGTTTGGCTAGCCTACTGTACCTTAAAATTTTATCCTTACCAACAAAAGGTTGTCTGGAAGAGATCGCTCTTTTGGCGATAAGACCGCCTTTGTGTACTACTATTATATAGAAATTAATTTTACTGAACATGTATTTTTAAATTGTAAGTTTGTGCACAATAAAGAGTTTCATTCATTCATTCATTCAAGTAGCCACGATCGTAGTGACTCACTCCTATAGCCAATCGGTCGCCTTTTACGACCTGCCTGGCAGAACGGCAGTTGGCCTATTCTTCAAAGGAGCCCGGAACCAACACGGGGAAAAATCTCAAAAAACTTTAAATAACAAGGCCCCGACTAAGGGATTGAACCCGGGATCACATCCACTCACATCTGAGCCTAATAGGTACTCACACAGACACACATATGAACGCAATTACGTGCGCACTCACGCACTAATAAGTACACGTACACGCACGCACATACAGAAGTTAGTGATGGGATAATTTAAGCGACAGGAAATAATGTAATAAATAAATAAATTATTATAAAATAATCTATATTAATAGTATAAATGCGAAAGTTTGGATGTTTGGATGGATGGATGTTTGTTACTCAATCACGCAAAAACTACAAAATGGATTTGAATGAAATTTGGCACATAGGTAGATGATGACTTGGAATGGTTCATAGGCTTCTTTTTATCCCGAAAAAATTAGGTAATCCCGCGGGATTCACCAAAAACTTTTGTAATGCAGCGGGCTGCACGCTGCAGCTAGTAATAAATAAACGTAAATGCAAGAAACGGAATAAATACTAGCTGTTGCTTGCGACTTCGTCCGCGCGGACTTTGTTTACTCCGCACTGCTCCTCCCCGCTAGGTGATAGCGTGATAAGATGCAGCCTATATGTTGACCCGACCTGTTAGTAATATTCATGCAAAATTTGAAGTAAATCCATGCAGTACTTTTTGAGTTTACCCCGCACATACACACAAACAGACATACAGACAAACAGACAAAAATTCTAAAAACTATATTTTTGGCTTCGATATCGATTGTAGATCACGCCCCAAGTATTCTTTTAAAAAAATATTCAATGCACAGTTTTGACTTTCCTACGATTTTATTATATGTATAGATGTGTGAACCACGTTTACACAGGAATAATGTAGGTGGTGGAAGGTGGAATATTTTTTAAAATAGGTAAAGTTGTTTTTGAGTTTATCCAATATCTACTCACAAGAAATTAAATCACATCAAAAACATTTTCGTGTAAAATGTTGCCAAAACGAAAACATTTTCACTCTATGCCAATGTGACGGTAGCGAAATCAGAAATCATAAGTACTTTTTTCAATAAAACTGAAAAACGCGTCAAAAAGTAAGTGATTTTGACGCGTCAACTTTTTTAAAACTGCTACCGGATCGGAAACGCGGTCAGACATCTGAGAAGATCCGGCGAAAGAAACTCAGCGGGCTTGTCTTTTTTTCATATCATTTTTTTCACAATATGACAATATTACAAGATGACAAAAAATATATATGATATGGATATGAAGAGCAATTATTAAGCAGGTTTTTTTGTCTCCTAAATAATCTGAGATTTTATAATACCCTTTTTTACACAGTTTTGTATTAATACATTTTTTAAATTTAATTACTGCTAGATCTCTTATAGTTTCGGGAAGTTTATTGTAAAAGCGTAAAAAAAGCCCAATTAAAGAGTTACTTATTCCGTGGAGAAGAGACGCAGCGCAACAAGATTGTTTTTGTTACTTGTATTTAGTGAGAGTACATCACCATTTTTTTAATCAAGCAAGTGTATTATATATATATATATATATATATATATATATATATATATATATATATATATATATATATATATTAGGGATGGGCCGAAATTCGTTTTACATTCGGTTTAACCGAATTTCGGCAGCTTGAACCGAACTTCGACATTCGGCCGAAATTCGGTTTAAATGCCGAACATTCGGCACTAGAAAAAAGTATCTTCTTGCACTATTTTGCTTGAAATCTACGCTAATGTTATAAAGAGGAAAGATTTGTATTCTATATTTTTATATATTGTATCATCTAAACTCAAAAACTACTAAACCGATCTTTCCCCATTAGAAAGATATTAAAATCATTCCCGAGTAACATAGGCTATACTATACTTTCGAAAAAAATCCGTAAAACGGTTGACCCAGCAGGCCATCCCTGAAACATCCCGCTAAATAAAAAAACATAAAAACAAAAATGAAAAAACTTCAGCATAGATTTTTGAGTTCGAAGAGTTCAAAATATATGTGAAACGGTTGACCCGGCAGGTCATCCCTGAAACTTTCCGCTAGATTTTTATCTATATCTTAGCATATCACTGATTTTTTCAGAGTTCAAAAATCTTAAATTTGTTACAAATATTCGTTAGTACATAGAAGTCGTTGTAAATGACAGTAATTTCAAAATTTTTGAAATGCTATATATTTTGAAAACGATGATTGATTTTGGTCTTTCGAATGGCATTCAACGCAATTTTCGACCCCTAAAATGTTTTTATAGCTACGTAATCTACAGACTCAGAAATGTCGAAGCAATATCAACAATTTTTTTTTTCGAATTTTCGATATTACTAAATCCCAAATAAATCGACCGATTTTGATGCAATTTGCTTATTTGACGCAATTTATAGAAAGAAAAGCTGATTAGACTTTTAAGTCAATCGGTATATTAGTCTGAAAGTGATAATCGCCTCTGTGGTCTATAGATCCAGCGTTGGCGTTTACCACATGAGGTCCCGGGTTCGATTCCCGGGTCGGGCACATAAAAAAAGTGTTTTTTCAGTTTTCTGATAAACACAAAGTTGCCCGGGATTGGAAAGTGCCCGGTTGGCGATAGGCTTGCCACCTATCACATTTGTGGGACCAAGTATCTTCGACTAATCGTGGGTGCATTTGTTGTACCTCTGCCTACCCCTTCGGGGATATGGGCGTGAAGATACTGTATATTAGTCTGAAAGTCATTTTAAAAATGATAAGTTTGGTGTAAACAAGAAAATATTAATATTTGAAGAGCCGTAACTTTTGAAAACTTGATTTAATTTTGATTTTTGAAACTGTATTTGAAAAAAATTTGAATTAATGTCGAAAAAACACTTCCAAACATTTTCGTCAACGATAACTTCCGAGCGGATTAACCGATCATGACACAATTTATGAATTAGACGCAGTTTTTTAAGAAAAAGAGCTGATAAAATTTTATACTCAATCGATACATTAATCTGGAAGTTATATTAAAAAAATATGTTTCGTCAATTTTTCTGCGATTTTTTTAAAATTTCTCAAAATATTCTAGTCCGAATTGGATAAAATTTTTGAAAGTCTAAGTTGAACAGAATCTAATTTAATGCCATTAACCGCGTTTCGATCGGTCAAGCCGTTCAAAAGTTATGAAATGTTTACATACACACATTCGTACAACCAAACACTCTCTCTCTCTCTCTCTCTCACACACACACACACACACACACACACATACATACATACATACATTTGACGTCATCGCGAAAACAGTCAGAAAATGTTGCATACGTAGCGGGAAATTAAAAATATAAAGTTTGATATAGATGAAGATGCATATATTTTAAAACATGATGATTTAGATCTTTTTTATTGCATTCAACGTAATTTTTACCTTTAAATGATTTTATTAGCTCCAAAATTGGTAGGTTAAAAAATGTCGAAAAAATGGTAAAAAATAGGTAAGTCAGCAGACCCTGCAGGCTATCCTTGAAACTTCCCGCTAAATTGAGGTATTTTAGGCTCAAAGGAACAAAAACTATACCTAATCATTTTCTTTCAAGGTTCAAAATTCTGACTTTTGACTTCTGACTTCTGAAAATGACAGTAATTTAATTTTTAAATAGCTGTATATTTTGAAAACGATGATCGATTTTCATCCTTCAAATGGCATTCAACGAAATTTTTGAGCTCTAAAATGTTTTTGAGCTACATTGTCTATAGGCTAAATATGTCGAAGTAATAATATCAAAATTTGTTCTCAAAAATTTTCGTTATAATAAATCATAATAAACCGATTTTGACCCAATTGACGGTATTTGACGCAATTTTTAAAGAGAAAAGTTGATTAGATTTTTAAGTGAATCGGTGTATAAGCCTAAGAGTTATTTTAAAAATATTAAGTAAGTTTTCTGTAAACAGCAAAATTTTATTATTCAAAAGTTATAACTTTTGAAAACTTGATTTTGATTCTTGAAACTTCATTTGACGTAATTGTTTGAAGTACCACAATATTGTAGAAGGTTTAACCTTCAAACAAGTTTTGGCCAAAAAGTCTCTTATTTTATATAAATAATACACTTTTTTCTAAATTTTCGTCAACGATAACTCCCAAACGGATAAAAAGGTTTTGATACAATTTGCGATATTTGACGCAGATTTTTAGAAAGAAATGCTGGTTACATTTTTAAATCAAGCCTTGTATTAGCCGGAAAGTTATTTTAAAAATATTAAGAAGTTTTCTGTAAACAACAAAATATTAATATTAAAAAAGTTGTAACTTTTGAAAACTTGATTTGAAACTAAATTTGACGTAGTTTTTTAAGCACTAAACTATTGTGGAAGGTCAAAAAAAATTAGTTAGAGAAATTACTAAGTTATGTCAAAAATCACTTTTCTAAAGTTTTTCGTCAACGATAGCTCTTGAGCGGAAAAACCGATTTTGATGCAATTAATGCATTGAACGCAGTTTTTGTAGGAATAGAGCTGATTAGATCCTGTACCTAATCTATACATTTATGTACTTAGATTATACAAAGTTATTTATTTATGTATGTTATTTATGTACAAAGTTATGAGATGTTTACATATACACATACACATATATACAGACATGCTGACCTCATTGTGAAAATAGTCGGAAAAGATTTCTAGGACCTCAAAACGTGCAGATCTGGTGAAAACTCGATTTTCAAAAATCAGGCAAAATCAGTAACTTCCTTATCTATATACCTACATAGCAGAAAGTATAAAACTAATATTATAAAATTGTAGAGTTTGTTTGTTTGGTTGGTTGTACGCAGTAATCTCGAAAACTGCTGAACCGATTTTAATAATTCTTTTTGCCTTGGATAGCCTGTTTATCGACGAAGGTTATAGGCTATATAACATCTTGCTACGACTAGTAAGAGCGGAGTAAACAAAGTCACGGGCAACAGCTAGTCCATACTAAAATTATAAATGGGAAAGTGTATCTGTTTGTTTCTCCGTCTTTCACGGCAAAACGGAGCGACGAATTGACGTGATTTTTTAAGTGGAGATAGTTGAAGGGATGGAGAGTGACATAGGTTACTTTTTTCTCTTATTTAATGCGAGCGAAGCCGCGGACAATAGCTAGTAGTAAATAGTAAAATAGGTAAATAGCTAGTATAAAATAATTAAATTTTAAGCAAATTCGTAAAAAAGTCACGACGTGTCGCTTTTAAGAAAGCTCCCCAAAATTAAACCGAAGTTCGGCCGAAATTCGGCCGAATTTTTTATTTTCACCGAATGTTCGGCCGAAGTTCGAATTCGGTTCAAACCACATTCGGCCCATCACTAATATATATATATATATATATATATATATATATATATATATATATATATATATATAACTTTCGATAAGTTAGCAGATCGATGGAGTCACCTATATTGACTTACCTGTTCACACCTGCTTGCCAGGTAGCCATACACAGAAATGAGTAGGCAAGCCTACCTAAGCATATTCTGTGTGTTAAAAACCATCAGTGAAATAAATTTCATTTGGTTATCAAAAGTATGAAAAAAAATCGATTAAAGTTAATTGAATTAAAAATAGCCATGAGCACATTTGGATAGGCAAGTAGTTATAGGCATATTTGTTTATAAATTATATTTGATAAAATATACGTCTCATCTGGTTTAATCAGATCGGTGAAGGACGATCTCCCACTGTCTCCTCTACTATTGGCTTGGCGTGACTTGACTCGTCGCGTCGTGACGGATATTTTTATTCTTACATATTACCTACACAAACTTTTGCATTTATTATATAAATAGAAATTTTACGAAATACTTGTCACTCGAGCAGCAGCACAATATCGTTGAAGACGAAACAATTATCTGGATACACTAATCACAATGTTATCCTTCAATGTTCGCCAAAGCCATAAATTACGGTCCAACACATTGTACCGTGATGGGTTACTCGTGTAAGGTAAATACGTGTCTGTATAACAAAGACGACGTATAATGCACATTAATATTAGTACTCAGTACCTACACACATTACTGCAAATTGGACCGTGAATTGCTTAGTGTCTGTTGCCATCGTCCAGTATCGTAGTAAAACAATCTTATGATTATTGTAAATAGGTATTTAGCATTTAAATGTACGCAAATTATCTATATATATAAAAATCAATTGCTGTTCGTTAGTCTCGCTAAAACTCGAGAACGGCTGAACCGATTTGGCTAATTTTGGTTTTGAAATAATTGTTGAAGTCCAGGGAAGGTTTAAAAGGTGAGAAAATATAGAAAAAAAATAAGAGTAGTGAAAAATGCAGAACAGCGTTTGCCGGGTCAGCTAGTCTACAATATATTTATATGTGGAGCGAAAATTGATTTTTTTTATATTGTAAAGGGAGGAACGGGCAGAGGGTGCACCTGATGGTAAGTGATCACCGCCGCTCATGAACATCTGCAATACCAGAGGTCTTGAAGTTGCGTTGCCGGTCTTTTAAAATTAGTAAACTCTTTTTTTGAAGGTCCCCAAGTCCTAAGTATCCTTTCGGAAACCCTCCCGCCGGCAATTAATTTCACCGAGCCGTGCCGAGAAAAGCGCGCGGTTGTGGATTTCCAGACATCGAGGTGGGGAAGATGGAATTTTAAATTTTGACGCGATGTTCGGTGATTGAATTTAGCGACATGAATTAATCCGAATAACTTGTTGGAACACTCCCCATGATAAACATCTCTGCGTAACGTCAAAGAGTCAAGCTGATTAGAAATAGGCACGTCGTCGACGATTCTACATTGAATGCGATTAAGAG
Organism: Apodemia mormo; assembly: GCA_036924255.1. Lineage (NCBI taxonomy): Eukaryota > Metazoa > Arthropoda > Insecta > Lepidoptera > Riodinidae > Apodemia > Apodemia mormo. Next base: position 39,225,089 of record JAUPFN010000005.1, on the reverse strand, counting down.
GAAGAAGCTGGTACTGAGAATGCCCAGAGATAAGAACAGTACTCCATGTGCTATCGAATTTGGGCCTTGTAAAGTTGAACGGGATGGGCTGGCACGAAGTATTGCTTCGCTCTGCTGAGCACACCAAGCTTTTTGGAGGCTAAATTAGCCTCTCCTTTCAAATGACCGCGGAACTGAACATTGTTTGATATGTCGACTCCCAGAATTGTGTTTTTTATAACACTTACGCAAATGGGATAGTTTGAAATTTGGCAAAGTTAAAGTTTATATTGTGAAGGAGTGCAGACAGCTAATATTTTTATATAATATGCATTAGAAACACATAAAATAATAAAAAATAATAAACATTAAACACACTACAATTCGACACATATGATAACACCGACATACATAGAAGGATACACACACATTTTTGACATCATAAAATCGCAAATCAGCAGTTAGTTCTCCTGATGGATAAATACATATTATGTATAGCCCTCGCCTATAATCACCATAGATGTAAATAGTTCGTAGTTGTTCGTACAGCAGGGATGTAATGTCACAATTAGATACGGCTACCGTTTCCCTCTACAAAACGGTACCACAGAATACTTAAAGACTACCAGGGGTCAATGTTACATACAAGCATTATTCGAGCATAGCACATATAGATATATACCTCTCACGGACGCGATATCTCCGACTGGTGCGGTACAAACTGTACCGAACCATTCCGAGATATCGCGTCCGTGAAAGGTGTCTATGTGTGCGTTGCTCGAATATCACATGTACGTAGATTGACTACTGAGTCTCCAGTATACTGTGCCGGTACGCAACAGTGAACAACACTGACGCTATTGTGGTATTAAGTTAGCAATACTCTACTACTTTTTAGTCATAGTGGTAGTAACACTTTTGGTCAATCGTTTACATTTTACGAACTGCTAACCGGAGTCAGACGGTCTGTTCTCCAAACGCGGCCCGTAACAAATTCGGAGGAAAATCCAATAGAAGCGTAAGTGACTGTAATTGTTATTCAGTCTATTTATTTTTACATAAGTCAATGATGGAAATCTTGCAATGTTAGTTAAAAATGACAAAAATGTAACAAAAGTAGTATGCGTAAAAAATTTTCATATTCCATTCTGCCAGGTAGTTCGTCAATGGCGAACTATTGGCTAAACGTGTTGTTCATCTGCCGCAACCATCTGCCGTTCTCTACCAGACAAATCTAAGAGGCAAATGACTGATTATGCAAGTCACTAACATCGTGGCTATTGTTGTGGTTTTGCATTGTCGCGCCCGGGTCTGGTACCACAGCTTTACCTATTCCTGCCGCAATACAACAGTGCCTGTCACTGTCGTGTTCCGTTTTGATAGGTAAGTTAGCCGGTTTTATGAATGTGGCATTAAGAGTTAAGACCCCAGCAACGCATCATTAACATCTTTGGTGTCTAAAGACGATGGTTGTTTCTTTTCACCAGGAGAACCATCTTATGAAACAAAAAAAGAGAATTATTTTACGAACTTCAAAGGTGTAGAAAAATAATCTTTACAAAGAAACAAAGGGTCGAAAGGTTACAAAGAACAGGCAAAGTCAGTGCGTAATTAAATTTGTTGTGGAATGTAATAATTTTGGCATACTTCCGAAAGATAAACATTAGTAGATAATATCTGATTACGCCGGTGAGAATATGTGTGAGTGAACCCGTGTGGTTATTTCAGGGTAAAAAACTTGCGTTTAACACACACACGCACACGCTCATGCTCACGCACACGCACTCACACACAAACATACACACACACCAAGTTTGTTTATAAGTGGGATTAAGCTAAGCGATGTAAAATTACTTCTCGTATGACAGTCCAATTGAAAATAAATTTCAGAAATAGGAAATATTAACACAAACATTATAAAGAATGGAGATTTGTATTTTTGTGTTACTTTATAAGGATCGTCTCTGTAGTATAGCGGTCCAGCGTTGGCGTTGACCGTATGAGGTCCCAGATTCGATTCCTCGGGTCGGGCATATAAAAAACGAGTTCTTTCAGATTTCTGATAAAAATAATAAGAATAAGTGCCTAGTGGGGATAGGCTTGCCAACTATAACATTTGTGGTACCAAGTATCTTCGGTTAATCGTAGGTGCACTTGTCTGCTTGTTGCCTACCTCTTAGGGGATACGGGCGTGAAGATACTCACTTATTTATATATGCATTTATATATTTTAACTTTATTGTATACTAAAAATACACATTTTCGTAACAGTAACATTGTTTTGTGATATTCAACAACTATACTCTAAACGCGTTGATGTATCATAGAACCTTACAAATGCTCTGACATTGGTAAATCTGCACATATTTCAAGCAACACCAGTAGGCCTACTCTTGAAAACAATATAAATCTTAAACCAATATTGATAAATACAAATACTTTATTTGCACAAAATAGGGTTGGAAAAGATTTTGAACATACATCGATGTGCTTAAACCTACATAATAAAAACAATAAGTTTCGAATATCGTCAAAAAACGGTACTCTTGAAACCAATATTGCCCACATTGATTCAGTATAGTAACGACCTCATTATTGGAAATAGATGTTATCGTTACACGTCAAGCTAGTGTTACAAGTGGAAATTTTAAGTACCGTTTTAAACAATATAACGAATAAAAGCCATAATGAACAATATAACGAATAAAAGCCATAATGAGTAGTTCCAAAAAATTTGGCGCAATGCATGTGGCGCTGTCGCCGAATCCAATAATTGAATATAGTTGTCCAGAGTACGAAATACTTAAAAATTCATTAAATGTTCATTTAAAATTGAAATCGGTTTTCAAGAGTATCCCTACAGGTCGATTTATATAGCACTTTTCCATAATATTGTAAAATAACATTTACTAACAATTGCATTCAAAAAATGTATTACTAAGACGAGCATAGACATATTCTGAATTTAAATATTATTATTATAACCGGTCCTAACATTCTTTAGTTCTCTTGGCACATTTTCCAATACTCACGTCACAATTAAAATCGTTTTATTCGTTAATTTAGTAAATATTTTAAGTCCCGTGAATTTATTATGTCCATAAATTATTATCAACCAAGTAACGTGAAATTTATATGCTGGGTAGTGAACAAATTTATTGAGCAAATTCGATAAATAGTGGCTATATAATTATGCGTCCCGTAAGATAAGAGGGCCTTGAATTATTTAAATGTGTTTCATTTTCATACCAATTGATGCTTTTATAGGGTTCAGCAAACTCCTTATGAAGTTGTAAGGGCAGTTATAGCTTTTCATTTATTAGGTAGTTGATAAACTAAACTCTATTAACAAACTAGCTGACCCGCCAAACATTGTTCTAGCTTGCTTTTTAACTACTCTTACTTTTTTTTCTATATTTTCTCACCTTTTAAACCTTCCCTGGACTTCAACAATTAATTCACAACCAAAATTAGTTGTAGTTTTAGCGAGACTAACGAACAGCAATTGATTTATATATATATATATATATATATATATATATATATATATATATATATATATATATATATATATATATATATATATATATATATATATATTAGGGTGGATCGAAAAAAATTTTTTTTTTCTTAGCATGGGGGTAGAATTTGTAGCTTATAAAAAAAATTATTTTTTTTGAAAAATTTTCTTTTTTTATAAGCTACAAATTCTACCCCCATGCTAAGAAAAAAAAAATTTTTTTTTTTTCGATCCACCCTAATACATATATATATATATATATATATATATATATATATATATATATATATATATATATATATATATATATATATATATATATATATATATATAGCGGCACTAGTAACATTTAACCTTTTTATTTATCAATTTATTCATCAATTATAATCATATCCATTACTTATTCATTAGTTTTGCCTCTTTGATGGCATTCCTTCATCATTAGAGTCAACTATTGTTTTTGAATGTAGTAGATCTTCGAAATCTACAAGACTATCACCTTCGTCTCTTGGGGCCTTGCAGTTGAGTTGCCGGCCTCATTAAGATGAGTAGGCTCTTTTCTAGAATATATTTAATAAAATCCCCTTAAAATCTTATGTTTGATCCTTAAAAAAATTAACTATTTTCGCATGTATTTCGCGATTTCTATGTTTCATGGATTTCATTTTTTTAATTTGTCAATATAAAATTAGAACTTACAAGTTTCGAGTAATTAAAGTGAAATTATTAAAATAATAAATAGCTTAAAATTTTACATTATTCTTCTATAGTTCTTTCATTATTTTCCATTTTCTGCGAAAATTTTGCTCAGGGTTGTTTATTTTTTTGATATCATTAGAAAGTAGAGATTCTAAAGAAAAAAACTAATAGCGATTTTTTAAAAACATCATATTTTGACGCGTGAATTTTCGATTGAAAATTATGATGTTTTCCTAATATTAAGTTAAAATAAGAAGAAAAAAATAATATTTTAATTAAAAAAAATTAAAGTGTATTCGGGATATAAAAAAGCAACTTTCTACAAAGTTTCGTGAAAAAAAAATATTTTTGTAGGAGACAAAAATAAAAAACCAAAAAGTCAGTTTTTCAAATTTTTCGCGTAATTTTGAGATTATATGAAAAAAGTGTAAATACAAAAGTTGTAGATCTTCTTATTGCCGATAACTTTGCTATTCAACGTTTTTCAATAGGACTCGTAGTTTTGCCGAAAATCGTGATAAACCGTTTTCCCCCTTAATCCCCCCTCCTCTCTCACACTTCCCGAACTCAAATCGCCCGTAATTTATTTTTCCTCTTATTTTCACTTTATTTTCTTCCATTTGCAATGGGTTTCATCCTACTGTAATTTTCTTTTGTTTTTGATTAATTTCAGAGGGATCGGCCCCGGTCTACAATAGAAACATTTTCTACTGGGCGAATATGACAAAATTACAGCGGCAATAGTAACATTTTCTGCTAGACGAATTTGACGAATTTACAGTGACAATAGTAACATTTTCTCCCAGTATTAGTCGGGGTTCCTTTTGAAGAATAGCCATTCTGCCAGTAAAAAGCGAACGATTGGTTATACATGTTAATTCCGTCATGACCCCTAGGTGACAGATTTCTGCAAAGTCTCACCCGGGTATTGGTAAAATGGTATAAATTATTTTTAAATGGCATTTACTAGGATTAAATTTATTTAAAAAGTATTTAAGTAATTTGGTGCCAAAGGACCTTAATAACAGTATTTTAATACATTACGTTGTATTTTACAACACTAGTCAATCAATTAATAAAGGACTTAAATTAACTGTGTATATACTTACGTTTTCATGTTTGAAGAAGCACAGCATCTTGAGCTCACGGAAGACGCGTTTGGAGGAGACTAGCGACTGGAACACGTTGGGCAGCTTCTTGAGAGCCACGCGGCGGCCATCGCGCGGATCTGTCACTGCCCTGTGAACAACGAGAAACTTGTTAAATTCTTCTTTATAAGAAATATCGATTTATACATATACTAGCTGACCCGGCAAACGTTGTTTTGCCATATAAATTATTTTTAAGTAAAAAACGTTAAGGGTGGCAACCCTTATCACTAGATGTTTGCCGATTCTCAGAACTACTCAATATGCTCACAAAATTTCATGAGAATCAGTCAAGCCGTTTCGGAGGAGTACGGGAACAAACATTGTGACAGGCGAAATTTATATATAAGACTTCTTATTTGATTGAAAAATAAGATCAAAAAAAAAGGAAAAATCGACAACCTGCAACATGTAGATTGTAAGAGACGAGCGAAAGCTCAATGTGTCACTACTATTGTGACTACCAAGTGCTACAGCTCTGTAACGTTCTGGCAGAATCATGGTATCAACACTTTTTTATATCGTAAGATAGCAAACAAACCGATAGCTCTTTTCAACCAACGTTAACCGTCGTCAGAGGCAACCATCGCCTATAGATAGGGTTACCATCTCAAAAATCTGTCAACCAGGATTAGAAACGTAGAAACCCCGAATTTCGGGCTTTCAATCCGGACATTTAAACAGAGTATTTTTTATGTTACTCAGTAGAATAAAATATAGTTTTATTGCTTTTAAACTAACTTTTATTAATTTTTATTCAATTAATTTTTTAAACAAAATTTTTATGTTAGTTGAATAAAATATAGTTTTAATGCTATTAAATTAACTTTTATTAATTTTTATTTTATTGATTTTTTAAACAAATAACGCCTTAAATAAACAAAAACCAAACAGAACCTTCTTAAATTAAGGAATGATTATTATCACGAGTCGCACGCATGATTTTATTTAAAACCCGGACTACAAATAAAACCCCGCCCGGACGCCTCCGGACGCCTTCTTAGCTAGGACAAATCCAGGGAAATCCGGACGGGTAGCAACTCTACCTGTAGACATCGCGTTCAATCGTTTATTTTTTTTTTGCACAGTGACGTGCGATTACCTCACCATGTCTATCATAACGTGCCAACAACATCTTCAAGTGTATTTAGGCAACGATAATTTCTTACTAAAAGATATGTCTGTCTGCTTGCTTTATTTATTTATATTTATTGTACACAATTAAAAGAGAAGTAATACATAGAGACTTATTAAAAACAGACTGTACAATGACAATGGCATGACTGTACAAACTATACAAATGCAGTTTCTTATGTTATTTAAACAAATCTCACGTTAGACTGGAGAATAGGCCATGTACCTTCCTTCTAGGCAGTTTGATAAACCGAACAAATAGTCAAACATATCACTAACATCGTTGCTACTAGATAGTAGAGTTCTGCAACGTCTCGCTCTCATTTGTTACGACTGCTTTAGCTATTCCTGTCGCAATTGTGTCAGTGCCGTGTTGCGGTTTGGAGGATTAAGTTCAGAGGCTTTAAATATTTCGAATACACGTTCTATTACCCACATTCAATATAATTATTGAAATGATTATACCAGAGTGTTATCAACACCACTCAACTCGCAGTGACACTGCAAAGGGGTTTGAATATTAACAGATTTTATATATGCTCCGAACTTGATAACTAATATCGGTTGACCTAATTTCTATACGCCTAGCACAAGAAAAACGAAGGGTTACACTTAACAGAGCCGCCATATCGCTTTGCTATCGTTTATAACGTCATAACACACAATAAAAACCTTACAACCAAAGCTTATTAACCGGCATATTCCAAACATAAATCAGTGCAAGTACATGAGGAACGTTTTGCAACGATTTGGCTCTACCTTGACCTCAAAAATACCGGTTTCTATAGGGACCAAAATTATAAGGGTTTATAATCAATAAACCGGTTTATAAAGGTTTTTTGAAAATATTTCTTTGATGTCCATCGCTCCCAATTTTTGACCGCATTGTACGTGTCGTACAATTCCAAGGTTTTGGCTTAAACCGGTTTATATAAGTTTATGAAGCGCTCTCATTCCAGCTACGCTTCGAGCTATACCTTTTATAAAAACCGCTAAATACCTCTATTAACCGATATTTTTCAAACCGGTTTCATGCCCTGCTTATGACACCTACACGGTAGGTACTGAACCGGTTTTTTTCATATGACAGGATAGCAAACAATCAGATGGCTCTCCTGGTGTAAAGAGACAAACATCGCCTATCGATACCAAAGATGATAATGTTTCGTTACTATCCATGTGCCGATATAGTAATGCCACGTGCAAAGACCTACAAAAAATATTTTTTTGTAGGTCTTTGGTTGGCCACGTGCATAAATTTACCGGCTACCTTACACACCAATCCTGTACACGACGTGGGCGATAACATGCATTGACGGGTACTAAATCCGGGCAAAACGTTGCAGAAATTAATCACCTTTTAGGGGCCATCCATAAATTACGTCACACTTTTTGACTCGTCCCCCGTCCTTGTCACAGCTGGTCACACTTGTGAGACCCCCCACCCCACCTAGTGTGATGTCACATATTTTACAATTTTGCATAGAAATTATTATTCGATTATTATTTATCTATACAGATTGATTTTTAAATTTAGTGTTGATTACAACACTTAGATATAAAGTATTATATTATTAAAAATTGTGATGTCACAAAATTTTGAACCCCTTCCCACCGTTTGTCACACTTCGTCGACCCTCTACCTCTCCCTTAAGGTGTGACGTAATTTACGGATGGCCCCTTATTCACAATGGTAGTTACATGTTCACTCAATGTTTCAACATGTTTAGTCAATAATTTGCGTTTTACGAACTGCCGGGACTAAGACGGATAATATTAGTTCGAGTCCCAGGTAAAGGAAAAACGACACGAGTCTTCCTACCAAGCAGGTCATGGAAGGAGAGTAAACGAGGAAATCATTAAGTATTTCCAATAAATTTAAAAATAAGTGCTTGTTTAAGGCAAATGCAGACTTAAAATTCCACTATAAAGTTATTGACCTTACGGCTAATAAGTGTTTGACCTCACGCGATTGAAACATTTCCTGTCATTGTTTCAAATTGAAACACGAGCCAAATGTGCACGGGCCCACTGAAATAATGGCGTGAAATATCAATTAGATGTAGGCTCACGAGTATTTTGCTAATAAGTCGCGTTAAAATAAATCCGACAGCAATATTAGATCGCAGCATTTATTGCAGTTGGTTGTAAATAGCAGTGATGTAATTATTTAAATGTATGCTAATAAACTCTTTTGATTATTGTAACTGTTTTTCTTATTGAAGTGAAAACTTCTTTGGGCTCGTCAGCGATTTTGTTTGGGGAAAGTTTTATGGGTTCGCGTCAGCAACATGCTAAGGTTTGGTAAAATTATGTAATTTTAATTTTACAATCAGTTTGAAAATAATTCGAAATACAGTTTTAAGTTTTTCATTTCTGTCGGCAGTCCTCAAGACTGCCTAGTTTTTTTACATGCTATTACCGCGTTTTCATACCGATGAGGGAGAGGGTGAGCATAATGCTCACCCTCTCCCTCATATTTTAGGTAGTAAAAAAGTAATTATTAATAACTACTTTGGGAACTTTGTTTTAATGTCAGTAGTCTATGGATACAAGGAACGTAGTTGAAACAAATTTCTCGCTTCAAATTTTAAAACAGCATATTCCGATGAAGTTTATAATGAAATTAAAAATTAAACTGCAATTACCGCGAACAAACACCATTGTTGTGACGTGGACTGTGGACGGCAAACACCTGCCGTTGTGTTTTCCGAACTTGTTTACATTATTTGTACGAGTCCATCATTTACTATGTATTAGAGTTTATGTTATTTTATACAGTGTTTAGTCTAATGCCTAGTGTTTTAACTGATTAGGTTATTTCTTCTTAACTTCTCCCATGATAACGAAACTAATATTTAAAAACGAGATCTATAGAAATACCAAAGAAAACAAGTCTTCTAAACGTTGTATTAATTAATAATAATTATCGTAGGACCAATTACACAAATTGATCTAATCTAACCACAAACTAAGCAAATTATTTGCTTGCGATTCGGTTGTTAGTCAATGATATTAATATATGTATAGAAATATATATTATGTAAATACTGAAATATATTTCCGAAACACATAAGCCCCGATAAACAAACATCTATGTTTACTTATAACATAAAAGTTTGCCCCTGTCGGGAATCGAATCCCAGCCCGTTGATTTTAATAAAGATGAACAGGTTTTGTGATTGTTTTGACGTACCAATCTCGTGACAAACCAGTCGGGTTAAAGTAATATTTTCATATTATTATATGACTAACCACATTCATGAGAAAATTCATAGGCTATTATTTACTTTTCTACACGATTGAGCAAATTGATTTAAAGTATTTGGGTTACCAAGGAACGTCATATGGAGGTAAGCTACATGCATAATAAATTTACCGCTTTACCGGAACCTTATCTTTCGAATCAAAACACGACAGTGATAAGCACTGACTTTATTGTGGTAGTAACAGGTGAGTGGAGCTATCAAACACGGCACAAAACATTACTACGTAATAGCTACGATTGAAATGACATTATGCTAATCGTTTGTTTTTGAGTCGTTCGTTTCAATAACCTGACAGAAAGACTATTCAAGGGTGTATAGACCTTGGAAGGGTTGAACCAACTCTGACAATATTGGTCCGAGTTGGTCCAACTTTCACTTGCTTTCCGAGTGATCACACGGAAAGCAAGTGTAGGTTGGACCAACTCAGACCAGCTCGAAGGTTAAACGAAGAAAGCATGAAATATTTCATATTAATTCAAAAAGAAGTGCTTTTTAGGGCAAGTGTAGACTTGAAATACTTGAAGTTATTGACCTTACATCTAGTATGGTCTATTCTTCAAAAGAGGCCGGGACCAACTCGGACACGCTAATTTCTTTTACAACACGCAAATAAATTGCCTCAAAAAATACATAAATAATGCTATTAGCCAACAGGAAAGCCTAGTAACTGTGTCAATGCCGGCCATCACGGACTTGGCATTTTTAACACCTTCAACGAATTTTTTCGCTCAATGTTACTACGATTTCGTAACTGATACTCATTAAGTTGGCAGAGAGTTGCTATTTAATTATAGTAAAACTAAAAATACGCTCGTTCCGAAGAATACTGTAGCGTAAATTACTACGAATTACGATGTTATAAGAAAGAGAGGTGTGCCACAGATGTATCTCCATTTGAAAATCTTTAAACACTGTCGACTGACTGTGTGTCGGCACTAGCGCAGTGTTAGAGCGTCCCGGCTTTATGGAAAGGGTCGCAGGTTAAATACCTGCGTGTAGATATTTTCATTGTTGTTTTCAAGTTTTCCCAAGCACGGGGTGAGTGCTGTAACACAAAAATAATTAATATCTCCCATTTTCCAAACGGATGAACAAAAATTTTAAAACGTTAAAGAAGCATCATGTTATGGATAGATTTACTTTGGCAGGTATATTGAACAAAAATATTAATCATGTACTGTTTTTTAAGTGAAAGAAACATAAATATCTAATTGGTAACAAAATTTATTAATATGACTATAATATTTGTTATATGCATTACAAGCTTTTATCAAGAACCAATTATGGAGCATACACTCAGACGAGAACAATAAGAGAATAGTGAGAGAAGAAAAGGAGTCTATTAATAATAAATAATTAATTGATAGATACAATATCTACATCTATATATATATATATATATATATATATATATATATATATATATATATATATATATATATATATATATATATATACAATCACACAATCAAAATCAATGCCACTTTTTGTTGTAATTTTATAACTCAAGAACGGGCTCACCTATCCAAACCAAATGTTTAGGCTTCGTTCGGACTATTTAGTAGATGGTTTATGTGAAGTTTGCACACGATTGGTAGAGCGGTTCTTAATTTATCACATTTTTTATTACAAATGAATTCAATAAATGGCGATATCTGTATTCCTCCGCAATGTAAACTCTGTGCCAAAATTCATACTCTACTGTTAGCGTAATTGTCCTAAAATGGGATACAAAGTTTTTGCTTCACGCATTAATATATAGATTATTTTTACTGCCGGACGGGAAAATGTTTGAGCTTATTTTAATTATTTTCTCGTTTCTGTGACACTAAAATCATTTTTGAGAATGTCAGAATTAATCTTGATTAAATATTCTGTAAGTGGTATATAAATTAAATATATACCACTTACAGAATATTAATAGTTATAATAATAATAGTTGCGGAATTGAGACGTGAAAATTTTTTCAATCGTAGAGCTCTTTCTAACGAATCGTATAATGAATTGTGTAAAAGTACTGAGCGATTACAAAAACAAACGACGAATAGCCTGAACGAGGTATTTTTTTCTATTAATATCACCTACAAACCTATGTCACTGCAAATAGGTCTAGCCGTCCAACGCATGGCCTCATTTTGTCACTACGTGGGGCTTCGCTACGGGCGCTGTCATTTTAAATGCACTTTAACGACTTATATAATAGAGTTCTATATTCCTCGAATTAGCCACCAAATTTTTACAAGTAGGGTGTACTTATTAAAATTTCGCATATTGTTCAAAAATTTAGGGTTGTCATATCTTGTGTAATACCAGGACAAAATCTTAAACGTTTTGTCTTAGTCATATTATACTATTTGTATTATTAATTAACTGATTCTCTGATATCCTGTGTCTATTAAACATATCGTCAGCATTTAAGCTTTTTAGGTTGCCTAGCAGAAACAATTATGTTAATAAGTTGCATTCCCACATAAATTTTTCCTAACTACATTAATAACGAATATAATATTCAGTACATACCAAAGTCTATCTGCCCATCTGTCTGTTTTTTATAATTTCACAGCCAAACCTGTGAACCGATTTCGACGAAATTCGGAAAGGAGACAGTTGAAGTTCCGGGTTCAAAACTTTAAAATAAAGACCTTTAAGGGAATCAAATAGGGGATGAAAGTTCGTATGAATGATTAAATTCATGACATGTTGCTCCATACGCAGAGAAGTTGCACGGTTACCAGCTAGGACATAATAATACAAAACATATACATTTACATGCTACTCTTGTTTATATAGTTGTAATTAAATTACTAGATATATATAATAAGGAAGGAGATGTTAAGCCTGTAATTGGACACGCAACAATCCGAGGAACGGTTGGGATCAATTCCTGCGTGAATGAGTAACAAACATCCATTCATCCCTAGAAACATACTTTCGTATTAATAATATTAGTAGGATAGGATAAGATTAGTAGGATAGTCTCACACCTATAAGACTAATCAGAGTAATAAGAAACGCTGACTTCCGCACTTTATGATATATCATATACTTATAGCTATCATATACCGTAAATGCAATGATGCACAATTCGCGTCCTTCGCTAGCTATTGTGTGATTGTGCAGTAAGATCTCGGTTGGGATTAATTCCTGCGTGAATGAGTAACAAACATCCATCCATCCATAGAAACATCCTCTCGTATTTATATAAGTAGGATAGGATAAGATTAGTAGGATAGTCTCGCACTTATAGGGCCGATCAGAGTAATACGAAACGCTGACTTCCACGCTTTATGGTATACCATATACTTATAGCTATCATAATACCTATGGCTATCATATGCACAATTCGCGTCCTTCGCTAGCTATTGTGTAATTTTGCCGAAAGATCTCTGGCAAAGCCCTTTTCTAACAGTTTCCACCCATTTATTACCCACTTATAATTAAAAACCCCACGCATGGCTCATTCTCAAACAAATTATGGCTTTGCAGGTAGTTACAGTTGAGACCAATTAAAACGGAAAACTAATTTCCAAACACGAGTTCAAAGCTAATTTGTGTGAGGTGAACATGATTGAAATGCGTTCCAAGTATTTCTAAATCTCCAAATGCGAACATCATAAGTTTTGTTAATAGGTGTAGACGAAAATGAGATTGTCTATTTAGTGATGGTACACGCAAAGGCAGAATTTAAGGTTTAATTTCGGTTATATTTTAAATTTTATTCATTTTGTTCCAAGTCAAGTCCCTTAGGATCTCTGATTTAAGAAGCTAACGTTAAAGCTTAGTACACACGCGTAAGGAGAATTTAAGGTTCAATTTCACTTATAATTTTAATTTTATTCATATTGGTCTAGACTCTAGGTCTTTTAGGAAGAACAGACTTTCTACCTTTCTAATAACTGGTTCGTAATAGGCGATCTAAGGTCAAATGTACTATCGTTATGTCTACTCGGTGTTGGAGTACTGCGACAATTTTGACCGTGTGCGGTACCAACGAATAATCTATATTTGTCGCTATATTGTCAACTAGCTGTTGCTCGCAACTTCGTCCGCGCGGACTACGTTTACTCCGCACAGCTCCTCCCCCGTAGGTGGTAGCGTGATAATATGTATCCTATATGTTGACCCGACCTGTTAGTAATATTCATGCAAAATTTGAAGTAAATCCATGCAGTACTTTTTGAGTTTACCCTATACATAATACAGACAAACAGACAAAAATTCTAAAAACTATATTTTTGGCTTCGATATCGATTGTGGATCACGCCCCAAGTATTCTTAAAAAAATATTCAATGTACAGTTTTGACTTTCCTACGATTTTATTGTATGAATAGATAGATACTTGTCACTAAACTGGTCTAAATTGGAAAGTCGGAATATATATAGTACTAAAAAAATTTACATAAATAAATTTTTTTAGTAGTTTTACAATTTACAGGCATGCTGATAGCAACGACGTTTTAATTTTGTTAAAAAAAATTCATGTCAACAGGAAGTATTTGTTTTTTTTTATATCGTAAGATAGCAAACAAGCAGATGGGTCTCCTGATGGAAAGAGTCAACCATCGCCTATAGAGACCAAAGGTGTTAATGGTGCGTTGCTATCTTGTGGCGAGGTCTAATGCCACATGCCGGCTACCTTACCCTCCAAACCGGAACACGTCAGTGATTAGCACTGACGCTATAACGCTATGAATGAATAAATAAGGCGGTGGTACCAGACCCGGGCGAGGCAATTCAGAACTCTGCCACCTAAAATGTCTCTTATAGATTATGATAAATATGAAACTGTATTGTACGTAAAGAGAAATAACCAAACCAAACATATTATAGACGTTTTGAAAACCTCAAGCCTGAGCTGACTAATATAATAAAGACAAGGCATTTGTATTTCTGTATGTTTTTACCGAATAAACACAAAAACATATCTAAAAATTATTTTTAGAAAGCTACACTATCCAGAAGTTTACTACCCGTACGTTAGCACAGTCGGGTAATAAGTACTTTATTACCCGACTGTGCTAAAATTGGCGTAAAGATCCAAACAGTAAACTCATAAGTCTATAAAGTAATAAATTAGCCCGGCTAAGTGGAGACAATAGTGACTGGTGAGTGACGACGTAGGCGGGCCGAACGTCACACAGACGCGACGACACGTCATCTCAGCTGATCGGCGATCGCGGTCCGCGGCCACGGTAAACACACGATACTAGAGCTCCCACGCTCGCGACTTACTACGATAGATCGCATTCATATTTATCAGCATAAATGACGTGTTAATCTTGTAGAGGAGTCTTCATGCGTTGGTGTAGCGTACGTATCGGTGTAAAAATAAAAGGCAGGATGCCTCTGCCGTATATGCCATATTAGTCACAAACGATTTTGGAATAGGAAAACGGTTGGCTAAGTAAGTCTTTCTTTTTTTATATATCACAAACAAGCAGATCGCTCTCCTGATAGGAAGAGAAACCATCCCTATAGACACTAAAGATGTTAATGGTGCGTTGCTATGCGTGTGATGGGATGGCAATGTCACATCTTACCCTCCAAAGTGGAATACGACAAACATAAGCATTGACACTATTGCGGCATACAGGAATAGGTAAGGCGATGTTACCAAATACCCGGGTGAGACGTTGCAGAACTCTACCACCTAGTATTCACGATGGTAGTGACACTTATAGCCAATCGGTCGCCTTTTACGACTTGCATGGCAGAAGGGCAGTTGGTCTACAATTCTTCAAAGGAGTCCTGACCAACACGGAGGGTTTTAACTATATATGTGTTGTTACACTTATCCCGTGTTTAAGAAACATTTCTACACGACAGGATTTGAACCAGGGACCTCGTCTCTTGCCAGAGGCAATGTCACAGGTTCAAATCCTATCGTGTCGAGATTTTTCTTGGTAAGTTTATAAAACAATATATAAATAAGTGTTCTTTGTAAAGTTAAAACCATGCTTCTTTGTTCGCACCACGGATTAAACTGGATACACCTTTCAAGGCAATTTCTACGGCTTTTAGTCTGTCGCTTGCATTTACACCCAAAAATACAGTTATAATAACCGATGAAATAAAATCACTCCAGATGTATACCTGAAGCCTTAGCTTTTTATTCGACACTATAAAATAGCACAATATGGCATATTTCTATTTTTTTTTTACGATATAATGTAACTAATAGCTTTGACATTTACATACATTTGCTCATATGAGCGGCTACGCATGTTGCAACCAATACCGTGTCTATTAGTATTTGTGTGGTCTGTAGTTCAGACATAGTTATAGACATAAAAACATTAATGTGAGCCTATGTGAAAAATATAGGCCTAGGGAAAACCAAAACTCGCTTAACGTGATTATATAAAATGGCTAATGAAAGATTGATAATCGAATATCAGGAATATCGACAGATCTGTCCCTGACCATAATATAACGACTAACTTGCGCTACATAACCCACCCGCACAATTTTATTGACTCATGAGCAAAATTGTATCCGCTAAGCTCGCTATTGAGGTCAATTCGGAGAATGTACAACGTATGGTTTTGCTCACAAATTCAATTTTACCCTCTTAGAAGTTAAAATCCCAAAGTTTTTGCTATCAGCTAAGTAAGTGCTCCTAATTATAACTTTATAAAGTTATAATTAATTGGAACGCCGTCGAGCCCATATCCCCGAAAAAATAGGTGGAGACGCAATACACTCAAGATTAGCGAACCGTATTAGACTCAATGGTTGGTCTCTTGACAAATCAATTTTTACAGAAAAAATCAATACGAGCCAAGTATATAACGGATGCGTTTATACCACAGCGGATGCCGCGGCCGCTCGGATAATTAAAGCTATTCTTTGATATCAAGATCAAGTAAAATTAAACTCGTTTATTTTAATATCTTTTATATATATATATATATATATATATATATATATATATATATATATATATATATATATATATATATATATATATATACATATATACATATATACATATATATATATATATATATATATATATATATATATATATATTTATATATATATATATATATATATATATATATATATATATATATATATATTTAAACCACTTGTTCCGACTGTTCTGCTGTCAATATTCTCACACATTGCTCTCACATTCTCTTATACTAACTAGTAACTAGCGATCGTCCTCCGGTAAAGCTGAAACTCAACATTTAGTTTGGTAACAAACATCCATCCATTCATCCAAGCATAGTTTCGCATTTATAATATTAGGCAGATATTAGTAGTATGCATGCATATTACATTTTTTTATATATCAAAAGATAGTAAACAAGCAGATGGGTCTCTTAATGGAGAGTTAAATATCGCCTATAGACACCAGAAATTTTAATGGTGTATTGCTATATTATGGCGAGATCTAATGCCACTTACATAAGTCCCACCAAACCGGAACACGACAGTGGCAAGCACTGACGCTATTGCGGCAGGAACAGGTTAAGGCGATGGTACCAGACCCGGGCGAGACAATGTAGAACTCTACCACCTGGCAGCCACGATGGTAGTAACTCGAACAGCCAATCGGTTGCCTTTTACGACCTGCCTCGCAGAACGGTATTTGGCCTATTCTTCACGAAGCCCGGGACTAACACGGGGGGATGAAAAATTCTAGCTTTCTACACTTCTCATTTTAAACTTTCAGTGTGCTAATATAATTTCATACTTTTCAATCCGCGCCAATTTTGTAAAAAGTGGAACAAAATGTTTGCCTTACGCATTTATTTTATATATAAAAAATACATTATAAAATTCTATTAACAGACTACATTACATTTCATTTGAATTAATAGGTTAATTTCAATAATCTCAATGTTATATTTTTATAACAGAGAATCATTGACGAGTTTTTGATCGTTTATCAAACTGTTACTAGCCGACGCGCGGAACTACAAAACCGGTACAGTTTAATTGACTCGCGGGCAAAAATGGTATAGTCGTCAATCGAGGTCAACTCGAATATGCAACGTATAGCATTGTATGTGGGTTGAACAGCTGTTTTTGCGTTTGACAGCTATATGAAGTAGGTCTACCGTAACACGTTACATGCTGTTATCGACCCCGTATGTATAATGCAGCTTTTGTTATGTTCTACGAGTGTAGCTAGTCGGCTATGGCCTGCAGCAAGCTGCGTGATCAAAAGATTTTTTTGTGAATCATACAGCAACGATGCATTTCCTACAGACTTCCTAAAAAAAGAGGTTTTTCAATTCGGTTGTAATTTTTATGTTTTGTAGGTCAAGCAATCTACAACGCTACAATACACACATATTCTGGTAAATCTTAAAGCACACTACAACAATATTTTTGTAGCAACATGATATACAAGTTTCAACGCCGCGCTGCTCAGACGGAGCGGTCCCTAGTCCCTACAGAATAAACTTTACAGCAGCGTAGCTAGTGGAGTGCGGCGGGAGCGGTCCGCACCAAACTCTACAAAATGTAATTTAAGTATCTTCACGCCCGTATCTCCGAAAAGGTAGCAAAGATACTATCAGGGCATCCACGAATAGCCAAAGGTACTAACGGCCGGTTTCCGAAATGCAAATTAATTTTAACAAGCAATTAATCTGTGTTTAACAGATTGATTGTTTAATTTAATTTGAATTTCGGAAACCGGACGTTAGTCCCACAATGTGATACGTGGCAAGCCTAACGACAACCGGGCACTTAGCCAATCACGGACAACGTTGTTTTTATCAGAAAACTGGAAAATCATTCATTCAGTTTTTGATTTGGCCGACCCAGGAATCGAACCCGGGACCTTATGTGGTCAAAACCGACATCGGACTAATAAACCACTGAAGCGACAAAGTAAAAACCTTATTATAAAAAAGTGCCTAGAAAAAACTCTTTAACGTGCTTTCTAAAGTTTGAATAGCATGCGGTGATTAGTTACATTAATCAACACACGAGAAAATACAAATTTGAACCTTGGACGCTTTTACCACCCGGCCACCGTGCGGCCGGCCAACGCCTTACCACCATACACAGCTTTCTGTGACACAATATCGACCGCACGAGATAACACCCATGCTAGCTACGCCACTGAAACTTTGCTTGGCTGGAAAGATCAATAACTGTCGTCTCACACTCCGTTTTTATGATTTAAGAGGCCATGTGATTATCAATGTAATTTGAGCCCGCTTTCACTTTCTCTCAACCAAGTGTTGCCACCAATCTACTTGTAGGCAATGTAACGCGTTGAAACATTTGCTGGTTACCTTGACTGGGAGAAACTGAACTTTGAAAACGTCAAACAAAGTTGATGCATACCTCCTACCGATTAGGTACCCCATATTGTATGGGGTCCGATCTCTTAACCCTTCAAACCAAAACTTGACAGCAGCAGTACCATGAAGTAGGTATACATCATTAAGGATGAGGCTTTTTTGTAGATCTGTAAGTACGTACAAAAGAACGTCGTTTTAATGAGCTAATAGAGTCCAAGTTATTTCTGATATTTTTGTGTTTACAACAACTATTAAAAATTTTACATTTGTTATTCGACCCCGAATTCGAACTTGAGAACCTCATACCAAACAAGCTTACAACTAGACCAACAAGGACATCAAAAACCAGACTACACGCATATTATACAACCAACATTTACCTTACGCATAAACGGTACAATTTAAATTCACATGGGATTTTACGTCGGCTTAATTGGACATTTTATGTGAAACCAGCTCTTTTATACAAAACACAAAAGGTCCGCCGGATGAAACAGTAATGACTATCAAAAATATACTATTTTTAACTTTACCGCCCTCGTAAAACATCCTATTTTGGACGCCGTCTGTCAAATTTACAAAGGTACAATTCATGACCGTATAAAAAAGATTATTAAAACCGTATCAATTTAAAACCTAATTTGAAATACACAAGTCATTCTTTTTATTTCTATCAAAAAAAATAGCAAACAAGTAGATAGCTTTTCTGGTGTAAATAGACACCAAAGATGTTAATGGTGTGTTGATATCTGTGTAAAGATTTAAAATTGTCACATGCCTAAGTATACCGGCGAACTTACCCTCTAAACACGACAGGACAGGCGATGACGCTATTGCGACAAGACTAGGGAAGACAGTGGTAAGCTTAAATTCGAAATTCTTTCACGGCTAAATGGCTGAACTGATTTTGACGAAACTTGGCACAGAGATAGTTTAGGACTCGGAAATTCGTATGAGATATTACGTTGATGACGTGGTAAACTCCGAAAGCGTTTACCCCGTATTGGACGGGCTTTTTTTGAAGAATAGACCATCTGCCGTTCTGCCAGGCTGTTCGTACGAGGCGAACGATTAGCTTTACTGGCCGAGTCGGTACCACCACCTTACCTATTCCTGCCGCAAAAACGTCAGCGAATGTCACTGTCGTGTTCTGGTTTCGAGGGTAAGGTAGCCGTAGCCGGTAAACTTATGCATGTTGCATATAAACCTCGCCACAAGGATAGTAACGCATCTTTGGTGTCTATAGGCCATGATTTTCTCTTTCCATCAGCAGAGCCATCTGCTTTTTTGCTATCTTATGAAATAAAAAAAATATTGCACCAATATAAAGCTACATTATCACTGTTACTTTTGTAGCCGACTGAGTAAAAAAAGAAGTAATGTGTATGGGACACGCGAAGGAAGTCGCGGGGAATAATTATAAAAATATTTCATTTATACCCAGGACCCAGAAATAAAAACATATCTGCTCATCAAGAGCTTTAATCGATCAAAAGTTTAAACGAAGGCGTTGTTAGAATCACTAATTCCCTGACCATAACGTTCGAATATAAAGAAAATCTTATCAAGAGCGATTTGCAACCTGTATTATTGCGTACATTTCTTTGTGTCAACAAAGAAAAGTGGTGAAGCAAGTGGCTTTTACTGCACGAAGAGAGAGATGAGAACGGCACGGTGCGGCGTTGGCGTCAGTCGTCACCGTGAAAATTATTGTGCTGTCACATACAAAGTACGATGTACACATAAATCCCGACCTATTGATGACTTTAAAGAAGGATGTTATCAATTCGACACGTATGTATGTAATAATTATCTATTCAAATTTCCAAGCAAATATACAAAATTTTATCAGTATGTATATTTGTATATACAAAATTGTATCGATAAAGATTCACGCATTTCTGTGAAATTATTAATCGGATTATAGTTATTCATTTTTATTGGCTTAAGTTTACTCAGACTTAGGAAACAGTGGAAGTGTTATCAAAATCAGTTCAGTAGGTAGTTTTTATGATACATATAGATTTATATGTGAAAATGTGACACCCTGAATTTTCTAAGTTTAAAAACAACGTGGAACGTTTAAAATTAGATGCAGGGTTCAGGGGAGACAGCTCTTTCTTTTTGTGAATTTGGTTGAAAATAAGACGGCCGCGGATTAGGACAGTTTGGTCGGACCTTGAATATAGGCCGAATAGTAATATTGCGGTCTAAGCTGTGTAAACGCATTTATTATTGTTGTAGGTGTTTTTATTTCCATTGGAGCGTGACACGAAATGGGCGAAATAGTTTTTAGTGTAACGAGATTAAGGTCAGTCTGTCATGAAACTAAGAACTTGTGTTAAGTACCCCACTGTACCGGATTAACATAAAAACTTAAAAAAATATGCTATTGCATGCCTTAGTACCTATACCGAGTGTGCTAATTTTGAGAGCCAGGATTATACAAGACCTATTTAATTTACAATATCATTCAATCCTACCCTCCCGTTTCTGTTTGCTTTTTTTTATAAAACAGTACACAATCAAACTGCTCGGGTCATGTTCTGGTTTGGAGGGTAAGGTAGCCCACCTTACCCAATAGCTTATGAAAATAGCATAACTATCCCGCTACACGGATTACCTACCATCTTTAGTGTCACACACTATTTACTTTGGTTTCTGTAGGCGATAGTTATTTCTTTCCATCAGGGGAGCCACCTTCTTGTTTGCTAACCTATGATATTAAAAAAACACCTACAAGATAATCTAGGCCGATATCTATAAGTGCTAATCCGAGATATTCCCGGGTATTAATATATCACCACTAGTTTTAGACCTGGTAATATGATCCTGATTTTTTTCAACCTGGTAGTATGATCCTGATTTTTTTTATATATCATAAATAGCAAAGAAGCAGATGGGTCTCCTGATGGAAAGAGTCTATCTTGTGGCGAGGTCTAATAATAACCTAACCTAATAATAACCAATTTTCGATAAAAACCCCGAAAAAACGTCACCGAAACTTCCATGTCCAACTGAATCGAATTTGGACCTTATTGATTTCAATAGATAAGATTAATCACGAGATTACGAGTTAGTCCAAATTAACATATCAATAGTGACATGTTAGTAAATGGGTGCTAAGTCAATAAAACAATAACAGCCACACCAGTGAGTGACACCTCACACATACGTCGTCGTTTCCCAGTTCAATCAAGATAAATGGGTGGCCAATTACAAGCGTGTAACGCGAGTGCAGGTCACAGGACACAGGTCGATTCACATTGATACCGGTCGGTATATAATATACAATGACACATAAAGTGTTACTATCATCAACATCGTAACCATGAAGTATTAGGTATAGGTGGAGCTAGCACTCGCATTAATCATTTAAAACACATATTTACGTTATATCTGTGGCTATGAGGTCTCTTCATCTCTTTTTATATAGCTGTGTTAGAAAAAGAGGGAAAGACCTCAGAAGATGACAGCTATATTTAAAATTATGTTTCAAGTAGGTATTAGAAGTGCTGCCTCCAGATATATTACAGCTTTATGATCGTAATTGCCGTGTGATCGAGATTTTAAAGAGTTCTCAAATACGTCTATCTACGTACGTGAAGGAAAATGTTTGCACACCTTTTAAAGACAATTACGCGAACGGTAAGTATGAAATTTGGCATAGTTAGTTTACATTTTGGACTGCAGAAATCTTATAATTTTTACATAATATGCATTAAAATTAATATATATTTTTTTTAATTTTCACCAAATTAATAAAAATACTCACTTGTATTATATTTTTTACGACGAACCTCTGTCGTCAAATATAAAAGAGATTTTATTGTTTAGACTATGGTCGATTTGGTCGACACAAGGTGATCGTTAGTATTTTTAAAAACTCATACTATAGAAGTATAGTAATTGGTTCGGGTCTCCTTTGAATAATAAATCTTCTGCCCCTTTCGAACCAGGCAGTTCGTTAGGAGAAAACGATTGGCTATATCACTACCATTGTGACTACTAGGTGGTAGAGTTTGGTAACACTGCCTTACCTATTCCTGGCGCGATAGAATCAGTAATTGACATAATTTAATTTGGAGGGCAATGCAGAGAAATGTACCATTACATCCTTGCCATAGGGATGACAATGCACCATTAACGTCTTCAGTGTTTATATGCGAAGGTTATTCCCATAAGAAAGGTCATTTAATTATTTACTATTTCATGATATAAAAACTCAAATCAGGTTTCATGAAAATAAAAGTCAATTAAAACAATGACTATGGCAAGAACAGCTGCGTTAATTTTACACCATCGCACCTGCCGTCTCGCTTGACTATCCGACTGTGAAAAATAATAATTACATGAATTTGAAGAACAATATTTTTCACTACTCCCAGGTGTTCTGGGCCAAAACAGATAATGTAAAAAAATAGACGAAGAATTATGGAATCACACAAATTACATATACATAGTGTATGAATGTGAGTGGACACTCACGTACACCCATGTCACATGTCGAATGCATATTTTATAAAAAAAAAAAAAACAGTAGCAGTCGTGGGACTGCCGATAGAAGTGAAAACGGAACTATTAAGTTGAGAGTAATTAAAACTATATGCAAAACATAGCTATAGATATACTATTATCATTAGCATGTCGGTGACGCGAACCGAGGATTTTACCCTCTACCAAAACGCTCAACGCGCCTAAAGAAGTTTTCACTTCAAAAATTTGCACTTTACCCCGTTGAATTACCTCCCCGTTGGTCGAGTGGTTAGCGACCCTGACTACGCTATCGACGGGGATCGGGTTCGATCCCCGACGGAGACAAGCATTTGTGTGATGAGCATTAATGTTTGTATGTCCGAGTTTGGGTGTTTATTAAATATATTCCAGTATTTATATATGTATTTCTATGTATTAGTATCGTTGACTAACACCCGTAACACAAGTAAATAATTTGCTTACTTTGGTGTTAGATCCGGGTTAGATCAATAAGTGTAATTTGTCCCGTGGATATTTATTTTATTTATATATTTTATTATTTTCCTCTTACCTTCGGCCGCACCTGCGTGTATTGTTCCGAGGAAATTAGCGCGCTAAGACACACGCAGACGGCATGTTTGCGACAGTAGCCGATAATAACCGGTCACATCTGCATGTATCGCTATGTATTAAATGTGTATTTTTAATGCTAAAATTCACGAAAAACCTACAAGAAATATAAGTACTTGCAATCAGTCGAATGATTAATTATTACATGTAATATTTTTTTTGTATCTCTGATTGTGGAATTTATTTGACTTTAAACATTTAAAAGTTAACCATTTAAACAACTTTATTTATGAATACAAAGCAAAATATTTTGTCACTCCCTCACAGATTAAATAGTTGACACTTGTTTTTTTCTTGTTATAGGAAGATACTAAGTTTATCTTGTTTATACAGCCTTGTGTGTTATAAATTTCGAATGTAGTAAATAATATTTCCCTTTTTGTAGTATTTTGTGTAATAGTTTATTAAATATGCTGCATCTTACACATACGATATTTTTCTAAAAAGAAAGCGCTAACTTTATATAGCAGAAAAAAAAACATATTTGCTTGTTCTAAATGTAAGAAAAATTACACAAGTTTGAGGAGTTCCATGACTTTCCAAGTGTTTCTTTGTAAAATGTACTTGCTATTAAAAAGTACTGGTTAATTCTAGTATCGATTTATTGTTGTATTATATACTAGCTGTTGCCCACGACTTCGTACGCGCGGACTTTGTTTGCTCCGCACTGCTCCTTCCCCGTAGATGACAGCGTGATATGTAGCCTATATGTTGACCCGACCTATTAGTAATATTCATGCAAAATTTGAAGTAAATCCATGCAGTACTTTTTGAGTTTACCCCGGACATACGTACAGACAAACAGACAAAAATTCTAAAAACTATGTTTTTGGCTTCGGTATCGATTGTAGATCACGCCCCAAGTATTCTTTTTAAAAAAATATTCAATGTACAGTTTTAACTTTCATACGATTTTATTAATACGTATAGATATTAGTTTTTATTCTTGTTAGGTTGTATACCAATTTCATCAAGCTGCTCCCAGTCCCCCATACGCATGTTTTTTTAAAAGTGGTCACAAACTTTAACTTCTCGTGTTAACACATAGATAAAACACACGCTATAATATATACATATAGCAATACTAGTATTAATATCTCGAATATACATATTAAAACACAGTAAAAGTAGATTTGCGACTAACTTTTTAAAGTTTCCTCTCATCGTTAATTCCCTACTGCGCCTTGAGAATTAACTTCAAAAACATTACATTATTTTTAAAATATCATCGTTTTTTATAGTCTGAACCACACTTTGACATTCAAATGTAAAAAGGACCTTTTCACAAGGTCAAGTTAATATTTTACGCAAGCTAACAATTATATTAAGCGGCGAATGAATCGGAAAACAATTTCACAACGCCGAGTTACATAATTAAGGTCAAAATAAAAATTGCTAAAGTAAAATTAACAAAAATGAGTTGTAAGTTTTACGTAGCATTTACTAGGTTTTGTGAAGTAATTAATTGGAAATTAGCTTGCACTTAAAACATGTAGCTTACAGCGCCACTTGCAGCTAATTCTAAGTCACTGATTCCCAAAGTGGTGCAGGTGGACCCCCAGGGATCTACGGGAGACTTGACGGTGGTCTACGTTGGCTTCATATTTTTTCTTAAGTTTTGGGAGTATGGTAGAAATTAGATTCAAGGGGTCCACGGAAACCTGCAAAATTTTGAAAGTGGTGTATGAGAAATAAAAGTTTGGGAACCTTTGTTCTAAGTATAAATATTAGTATCGTAATATAAGCACCCGTAATACTCAAGCCAAACTCACACGATCACGAATCTTTAAAGCGAACGTAGGATGTAAAATATACATTAAGCGCAAACACATAGTTATGTGGCTTGACCCTTACGTTTATAAGCAAAGCCTGTTTTGCGGTGATACCAATTTGTATATTTATGTGAATGTGAGTAATACATTTATTTAATTTTTATACATTCGCACTTAAATGAATCAAATTTATAATGGTATTTTTAACAATAATAATTCTTTATTTACTGCTCACGTGGAAAATATACAATCAGAAGTATGACAATTTTTGATAACAAATAAATCAAAGTGTAGTGACTACACATTACACACTTAAAAAATGAAAAGTTTTCTTGTGAGCGTCTGAAGTCCGAACTAGGTCGAAAACTATACTACAGAGCTCCAGGCACTCTCTTGGACCTTATAAATAATATGCAGATGATATGACATTTTTTAGTACAAAACTGTTGCTAATGTTTCGACGACTTTAAATAACAATGCACATTAATTTATGTAAGCCATAGTGTTCCACCTTAGTTTTTACTCGAACTCGCTTACACCAGAAGTCAGGAATTATACGTTCTCCAACGGTTGATTCAGATTCCACGACCCTTTTCAAGAAAAAACTATGTCCTTTCCTGTTAGACAGTTTGAAAAGGCAATGAACAGATTTTTTTTAAAAAGATTCCCAAGCGAACCGGAATTCAAAATATATTTCGGCGATTATTGTTGGTGTAGATATTTTTTGCTGATTAAATAAACTATCTAACTATAGTGTTAGTGCTTGTCCCTGTCGTGTTCCGGTTTGGAGGATTAGGTAGCCGGTAAACTTATGCACGTGCCATTAGACTTCGCCACAAGATAGCAACGCACCATTAACATATTAGGTTTTTATAGGCGATGGTTGACTCTTTCCATCAGGAGACCCATTAGTTTGCTATCTTATGATATAAAAAACGTCATTATTATACCACCACGTGTACATAACTATGAAATGGTGTACGCCTTGTCATGAACCCTAATGGGTACGCGTACCATCAATAGAAAAACGTTGATCTAAGGAGTTGTCAATTTATCTAAGCAAGTGTACACTAGTGACACCTCTGCCTACTGCTTCGTGGATCTAAATGTGACGGTATTCATTTATTTGATGCATTCAATTATATCAATTTGCTTATTTAATTATTCAAACACATTTGGATTACACGATCAAATAATTACAAACGGATGACAATAAACCGTTTCCGCGAATTTGGAAGGATACATAAGTATTGGTCGTGAAACGCGTCAATTAATTTGTCATTCAATAATTAAATTATCCTTTAACTACGAAATGTCCGCGGTCAGATAATCGGATGCCGCTTGTCCGAATTTATCGATCAGAGTCGGTTACTGACACGTTAGTGAATAACATTATTGGTTCAAGGCTTATAAAATCTAGAAATAAAAATTCTATCAGATGTTTTTGATTTTTTATATAAAGTATTGCCAAGATGAAACCATAGGGTTCGCATTGCCAAGAAGTTATCAGATCTCATGTAGAGCTTAACTTCTAACCCTAAAAGCCCTAATCAACTTACTACTACTTCGCAAATTCTACCCCTTAGTCAAAATATGTGGCTCGGCTGTTTCGTTACTGCAAGAAATATTGCTCAGGAAAGTAATTTAACAGTGAATACATTTTTCACCGTACGCACATGACGTGTAGTGAAACATCGTAAAACTGTGTTAAACAACTTCTAATTTTTTTTTATCTCTCGTACCCTGAATCCTGACAGCATTTATACTGAAACCAACACCACGAAACCACGGAAACGATGAGCTTTGATAAAACATATTTATTTTTATATTGGCGTTGCTAAGGCCTACTATAGTCAGTCACCTACGTGGAATCAACGTTTTTGGATTTGAAGAATGGTATTAGAAATTATAGTAAAAGAAAGCACATTAACCCTGTGCATTCTATTTTTGTCAAATTTCGTGATAAATTATCTTATTTCCGTCTGTCTGTATGTCCTGTAATAACCCAAAAACGACTTGGTCGATCTGAATGAAAATTGATATACAGTAAGAACATGTGATTGTGCAAAATGATAGACGATATAACTTTTTGTCGTCAATGAATTTGCGCCCACGGGACGTATTTGCTGCGCGTGGGCAGTTGTTAGCTAGTAGTTATTATACAAATAAATCAGCAATACTAGTGGTAAATTGTTAGTCCACCCGTTGGTCGAATGTTTGGAGAAACACTACGCATCAATGGGGCTCGGATTCGATTCCCGACAAGGAAAAAGATTTGTGTGATGAGCATAGATGTTTGTATTTCTGGGTTCGAGTGTTTATTAAATAAATTTAAGTATTTATATATGTACTAGCTGACCCGGTAAACGTTGTCTTGCCATACAAATTATTGAAATACTAATATCGCTATTAAATAATAGGGGCTGGTGATAGAAGGATGAATTTAAGGGTTGTATGTATTTTTTAATGCCACCTTACAAAAAAATAAAAAATAAAATTTTGTCAAAAAAAATTTAAGAAAAAATTTAAAAAAGGGGGTAGACAACCCTAATCACTTAGGGGTATAAAAATAGACAGTAGCCGATTCTCAGACCTACAGAATATACATATAAAATTTCAATAAAAATCTATCGAGCCGTTTTGGAGGAGTATGGTAACTAACATTGTGACACGAGAATTTTATTAAAGCTGAAGAGTTTGTTTGTTTGTTTGGTTGAACGCACTAATTTCTGGATGTACCAGTCAGATTTAAGAAAATCTTTTTGTGTATGATCGCCACATTCACGAGGAAGATTATAGGCTTGTTTTGTAACCGACTGCACAAAAGTAATATTCTTGGGTCACGCGAACGAAGTCGCGGGTAACAGCTAGTTTTATGTATAAGATTTCTATGTATTAGTATGATTGACTGTCACCCATATTACAAGCAAATAATTTGCTTACTTTGAGGTTAGTTCAATTCGTGTAATTGATATTTATTGTTATTTACTTACTAGCTGACCCGGCAAACGTTGTTCTGCTTTTTTAACTAATCTTATTTTTTTCTATATTTTTTCACCTTTTAAACTTTCCCTGGACTTCAACAATTAATTCAAAACCAAAATTAGTCAAATCGGTTCAGCCATTCTCGAGTTTTAGCGAGAGCAATTGATTTTTTTATATATAGATTTATTTTGCGCGCCAAAACATTAAAACACAAAAATTCAATTACAAAACAAAGTATATGTAACACTATTCATAAAAAACGGCTTTTATTATGTTATTTAGCCCGAAGTTACGGTACGCTAAGCAGTGAGATATTTGTCAACTCCAAAAAAGACTGAACCACAGAGGGTTTATATCAGACGCTTTTTAGGAAATTGCGTACTTCGCAGACAAAGAAATTGCAAGCCAAGATAAACCAGGCGTCGTCACGGTCTGCGAACGTCTCTAAAGAACAAAATAATACCATAATAAAGAATTGTAGTCCTAACTTTCACAGAATATATTGTACCTATTAAAAACCGACGAGAGACAAATGGCTACTTTTTATTTTAATGCTTTTACTTACAACTAGCGCATTTCCGTGACTATGTTCGCTATGACTTGCTTACGACTGGAAGTGTGCTCATTTGGCTTTATTGACCATCTATCCCACCATGAAATTTTTTTATCTAAGTTTTATGTAAGTTGAGATGCTACGAATATTCGGTTTCTTTTCGACATTCAGACCATTTCGTTAGTTTTCAGCCGAATTTACTGCAGTACTACATTACTGTAATATCGAGTCCATTGTAATATTATAAATGTGAAAGTAACTTTGTATGTCTGTCTGTCCGTAAACCTGTGTAAACAAGACTATAAGTTATCTGTTATACAATCTAAAGTAATAATGCACGTCGTGACACGATGAACTAGCAAATAAAATAAATATACTCAACTCTTATAGTTATTAA
Source organism: Apodemia mormo (assembly GCA_036924255.1). Classification (NCBI taxonomy): domain Eukaryota; kingdom Metazoa; phylum Arthropoda; class Insecta; order Lepidoptera; family Riodinidae; genus Apodemia; species Apodemia mormo. The sequence continues at coordinate 39,195,254 of JAUPFN010000005.1, read as the reverse complement.
GCGACTAAATTACAAAATCGGCGCCGAATATTCGGTGCAGCGGCCAGAGGGCTAGATTCTACCCGCATTTTGGTTTTAGCGCATCTTCCGCGTATCTTCGGCCGCGAGTAGAGTGACATGTCATCAATGTAATTTTTCATACATTCATCCACAATATTATGTTTATTTTATAAAGTCGCTAAACTGTTAATGCTAGGCAACAAGCTATGATTTGATACAATGTATATTATATTATTTTTATCTTAATGTCGATGATCGTACGTCGAGTACGTACCTAGATCGAATAAATGACTTAAAATTTGAAACTAAAGGTTCTCTATTGTATTTCTTTCTATGGCAGAAAATACACACAGTCTTTTAATAACATTAGACTAACGTCTCCAATGGTAACTAATGGATGTAACCAGGGATGTAATGTCCCAATTTTCAAACCGGAATACGCTATCAAAAAACTAATATAACATTATGACGACAAAGAATAGAAGACCGATAGTTCTTGCAGGTCTCTGCCACCAAGTCAAGATTTTACGGACACGTTCCCAAGCCCAAGCTGAGGATCGAGCCCAGTCTTCGTGATCTAAGCCGAACAGGCTAACTCCTACACGACGAGACAGTCTATGCGATAATTTATAAATAATCTTAAGGAAAGTCATAGAAATGTTCGGGCACAAGCTTATAATGTGAGCACACATATTGAGCTGGCTTTGCCCAGGCATGCGCAGGTTGGCTACGGCCACTCGATACGACGGACCGTCCGATAATATTTCATCGTTTGCATACGCAACGTGTCCGCTGCTGCCATTGTGTGTAAATCTGGAAAGCTCGTCGACCTTACGGATATAATTATTTGGCTGAATTAAATTATTAAATTTAGATAAGTCTATATATAAAAATATATAGTATTTATTATGTAGGTGTGATGGACACAACTATTCGTATGTGGTTGTGCCAATAGCACATTATAACATAATAAATAAGAGCAAAATATCACAATAGCACATAATCAACATCTGGCGCATCCTCTAGTATAATAATGGAATTTGGCACCATTATAGTTTACACGTAGGGGTACGGAAACCTACAATTATTTTTATAATACGCATTAAAAGCATTTAATTAATATAAACAAATATTACACACAATTATTTCTTTGTAGAATAGGCTCCTTTGTAGAATAGACCAACTGCCGTTCTGCCAGGCAGGTCGTAAAAGGCGACCGATTGGCTATGCATGTCACTAACATCGTAGCTACTAAGTGGTAGGGTTCTGCATAGTGCATTGTCTCGCCGGGGTCTGGTACCACCGCCTTACCTATTCCTGCCGCAATAGCGTCAGTGCTAGTCACTGCCGTGTTCCGGTTTGAGGGTAAGGCAGCCGGTAAACTTATGCATGTGGCATTAGACCTCGCCACAAGATAGTAACGCACCATTAACATCTTTGGTGTCTATAGGCGAAGGTTAACTCTTTCCATCAGGAGACCCATCTGCTTCTTCTTATCTTATAATATAAAAAAAGCAATTCCATTTATTTGGATAAACACTTAATATACTAAGAAAAGATTTTATTGTTTAGTCTATGGTAGTATATGTAAATATTTAAAAGTTCAAAGTAATTAAAATGTTCATTTATCTCTTTAATTTATTGTACTTTTTAAGGAGAATTTATAAATCACCGAATAATGTAGTTATTACAGATCACATGAATACCAATAGACACGGCATTGGGAAGGAAACATGTCGCCGCGTATATGAGCAAGAAAGTGTCAAGTGTCATACATTTATAGATATATAATGGAAAGAAAAACCATCGTCTATATACACCAACGATGTTAATAGTGCGTTGCTATCCGTGTGACGGGATGGCAATTCCACATGCATAAGTCTACCGCCTACTTTACCCTCCAGCCGGGACACAACAATGACAAGCATTGACGCTATCGCCACACGAATAAGTGGAGCTGTGGTTCAATAATATGGTATGGCCGTTTCGCCCAAGTATATTGTACTCGGGCAGAACGCTAGCCCTATCAGGCTAGCATGGTGAAATCAGCAAAATTGCAAAAAAAAATACATCAATTTGTAGCTAAATAGTTGCTAATTAGTTGCCAAAACGACGATTTTGTTGCTCGTGCCAATCCCTAGAAATCGCGAATTATGCTATCGTGATATCAAGGTAGCAAGGTAACTTAATGAATTATATTCTTTTCCGTTCATCTTTATAGAAGATTTAGTTACTATTTTGTTGCTATATCTTAGATATCGCAAAAAATTTTTTAATAATTGTTTTTTTTAATTTTTCTGTTCTTGCTATCTTGAAACTGGTTTTTCCTGGCATTAAAGAGTCTTTGAATTTTGTTGCTCATCAGGAGGCTACTCAAATACACTCAAACAACTAGCAACAAAATAGTTGAAACCGGTCAGCCGATTTTTGAATTTTTTTTTCATCTTCCTCATTCTTGCTATCTTGAAACTGATTTTTGTCGGCATAGAAAGTGTATTAAATTTGTTGCTCATCAGGAGGCTACTCAAATACACTCTAAGATCCAGCAACAAAATAGTTAAAACCGGTTGGGTGATTTTTGAATTTTTTTTTCATCTTCCTCATTCTTGCTATCTTGAAAGTGGGTTTTCCTGGTAATAAAGAGTCTTTGAAATTTGTTGCTCATCAGGAGGCTACTCAAATACACTCAAACAACTAGCAACAAAATAGTTGAAACCGGTCAGCCGATTTTTGAATTTTTTTTTCATCTTCCTCATTCTTGCTATCTTGAAACTTGTTTTCCCTGATAATGAAGAGTCTTTGAAATTTGTTGCTCATCAGGAGGCTACTCAAATACACTCAAACAACTAGCAACAAAATAGTTGAAACCGGTCAGCCGATTTTTGAATTTTTTTTCCATTTTCCTCACTCTTGCTATCTTGAAACTGATTTTTGTCGGCATAGAAAGTGTATTAAATTTGTTGCTCATCAGGAGGCTACTCAAATACACTCTAAGAACCAGCAACAAAATAGTTAAAACCGGTTGGGTGATTTTTGAATTTTTTTTTCATCTTCCTCATTCTTGCTATCTTGAAACTGATTTTTGTCGGCATAGAAAGTGTATTAAATTAGTTGCTCATCAGGAGAATACTCAAATACACTTCAAGTATCAGCAACAAAATAGTTGAAACCGGTAGGCTGATTTTTGAATTTTTTTTTCATCTTCCTCATTCTTGCTATCTTGAAACTTGTTTTCCCTGATAATGAAGAGTCTTTGAAATTTGTTGCTCATCAGGAGGCTACTCAAATACACTCTAAGAACAAGCAACAAAATAGTTGGAACCGGTCGGCCAATTTTTGAATTTTTTTTTTTCATCTTCCTCATTCTTGCTATCTTGAAACTGATTTTTGTCGGCATAGAAAGTGTATTAAATTAGTTGCTCATCAGAAAAATACTCAAATACACTCCAAGTATCAGCAACAAAATAGATGAAACCGGTCGGCCGATTTTTGAATTTTTTTTTCATCTTCCTCATTCTTGCTATCTTGAAAGTGGGTTTTCCTGGTAATAAAGTGTCTTTGAAATTTGTTGCTCATCAGGAGGCTACTCAAATACACTCAAACAACTAGCAACAAAATAGTTGAAACCGGTCAGCCGATTTTTGAATTTTTTTTTTCATCTTCCTCATTCTTGCTATCTTGAAACTTGTTTTCCCTGATAATGAAGAGTCTTTGAAATTTGTTGCTCATCAGGAGGCTACTCAAATACACTCAAACAACTAGCAACAAAATAGTTGAAACCGGTCAGCCGATTTTTGAATTCTTTTTTCATCTTCCTCATTCTTGCTATCTTGAAACTTGTTTTCCCTGATAATGAAGAGTCTTTGAAATTTGTTGCTCATCAGGATGCTACTCAAATACACTCTAAGAACGAGCAACAAAATAGTTGGAACCGGTCGGCCGATTTTTGAATTTTTTTTTTCATCTTCCTCATTCTTGCTATCTTGAAACTGATTTTTGTCGGCATAGAAAGTGTATTAAATTAGTTGCTCATCAGAAAAATACTCAAATACACTCCAAGTATCAGCAACAAAATAGTTGAAACCGGTCGGCCGATTTTTGAATTTTTTTTTTCATCTTCCTCATTCTTGCTATCTTGAAAGTGGGTTTTCCTGGTAATAAAGAGTCTTTGAAATTTGTTGCTCATCAGGAGGCTACTCAAATACACTCAAACAACTAGCAACAAAACTAGTTGAAACCGGTCAGCCGATTTTTGATTTTTTTTTCCATTTTCCTCACTCTTGCTATCTTGAAACTGATTTTTGTCGGCATAGAAAGTATATTAAATTTGTTGCTCATCAGGAGGCTACTCAAATACACTCTAAGAACCAGCAACAAAATAGTTAAAACCGGTTGGGTGATTTTTGAATTTTTTTTTCATCTTCCTCATTCTTGCTATCTTGAAACTGATTTTTGTCGGCATAGAAAGTGTATTAAATTAGTTGCTCATCAGGAGAATACTCAAATACACTTCAAGTATCAACAACAAAATAGTTGAAACCGGTAGGCTGATTTTTGAATTTTTTTTTCATCTTCCTCATTCTTGCTATCTTGAAACTTGTTTTCCCTGATAATGAAGAGTCTTTGAAATTTGTTGCTCATCAGGAGGCTACTCAAATACACTCTAAGAACAAGCAACAAAATAGTTGGAACCGGTCGGCCAATTTTTGAATTTTTTTTTTTCATCTTCCTCATTCTTGCTATCTTGAAACTGATTTTTGTCGGCATAGAAAGTGTATTAAATTAGTTGCTCATCAGAAAAATACTCAAATACACTCCAAGTATCAGCAACAAAATAGATGAAACCGGTCGGCCGATTTTTGAATTTTTTTTTCATCTTCCTCATTCTTGCTATCTTGAAAGTGGGTTTTCCTGGTAATAAAGAGTCTTTGAAATTTGTTGCTCATCAGGAGGCTACTCAAATACACTCAAACAACTAGCAACAAAATAGTTGAAACCGGTCAGCCGATTTTTGAATTTTTTTTTCATCTTCCTCATTCTTGCTATCTTGAAAGTGGGTTTTCCTGGTAATAAAGAGTCTTTGAAATTTGTTGCTCATCAGGAGGCTACTCAAATACACTCAAACAACTAGCAACAAAATAGTTGAAACCGGTCAGCCGATTTTTGAATTTTTTTTTCATCTTCCTCATTCTTGCTATCTTGAAACTTGTTTTCCCTGATAATGAAGAGTCTTTGAAATTTGTTGCTCATCAGGAGGCTACTCAAATACACTCTAAGAACAAGCAACAAAATAGTTGGAACCGGTCGGCCGATTTTTGAATTTTTTTTTTCATCTTCCTCATTCTTGCTATCTTGAAACTGATTTTTGTCGGCATAGAAAGTGTATTAAATTAGTTGCTCATCAGAAAAATACTCAAATACACTCCAAGTATCAGCAACAAAATAGTTGAAACCGGTCGGCCGATTTTTGAATTCTTTTTTCATCTTCCTCATTCTTGCTATCTTGAAAGTGGGTTTTTCTGGTAATAAAGAGTCTTTGAAATTTGTTGCTCATCAGGAGGCTACTCAAATACACTCAAACAACTAGCAACAAAATAGTTGAAACCGGTCAGCCGATTTTTGAATTTTTTTTTTCATCTTCCTCATTCTTGCTATCTTGAAACTTGTTTTCCCTGATAATGAAGAGTCTTTGAAATTTGTTGCTCATCAGGAGGCTACTCAAATACACTCAAACAACTAGCAACAAAATAGTTGAAACCGGTCAGCCGATTTTTGAATTTTTTTTTTCATCTTCCTCATTCTTGCTATCTTGAAACTTGTTTTCCCTGATAATGAAGAGTCTTTGAAATTTGTTGCTCATCAGGAGGCTACTCAAATACACTCAAACAACTAGCAACAAAATAGTTGAAACCGGTCAGCCGATTTTTGAATTTTTTTTCCATTTTCCTCACTCTTGCTATCTTGAAACTGATTTTTGTCGGCATAGAAAGTGTATTAAATTTGTTTCTCATCAGGAGGCTACTCAAATACACTCTAAGAACCAGCAACAAAATAGTTAAAACCGGTTGGGTGATTTTTGAATTTTTTTTTCATCTTCCTCATTCTTGCTATCTTGAAACTGATTTTTGTCGGCATAGAAAGTGTATTAAATTAGTTGCTCATCAGGAGGCTACTCAAATACACTCAAACAACTAGCAACAAAATAGTTGAAACCGGTCAGCCGATTTTTGAATTTTTTTTCCATTTTCCTCACTCTTGCTATCTTGAAACTGATTTTTGTCGGCATAGAAAGTGTATTAAATTAGTTGCTCATCAGAAAAATACTCAAATACACTCCAAGTATCAGCAACAAAATAGTTGAAACCGGTCGGCCGATTTTTGAATTTTTTTTTCATCTTCCTCATTCTTGCTATCTTGAAAGTGGGTTTTCCTGGTAATAAAGTCTTTGAAATTTGTTGCTCATCAGGAGGCTACTCAAATACACTCAAACAACTAGCAACAAAATAGTTGAAACCGATCAGCCGATTTTTGAATTTTTTTTCCATTTTCCTCACTCTTGCTATCTTGAAACTGATTTTTGTCGGCATAGAAAGTGTTATTAAAAATGTTGCTCATCAGGAGGCTACTCAAATACACTCTAAGAACCAGCAACAAAATAGTTAAAACCGGTTGGGTGATTTTTGAATTTTTTTTTCATCTTCCTCATTCTTGCTATCTTGAAACTGATTTTTGTCGGCATAGAAAGTGTATTAAATTAGTTGCTCATCAGGAGAATACTCAAATACACTTCAAGTATCAGCAACAAAATAGTTGAAACCGGTAGGCTGATTTTTGAATTTTTTTTTTTCATCTTCCTTATTCTCGCTATCTTGAGATAGGTTTTTCTGGTGATAATGAATCTTTGAAATTTGCTGCTTATCAGGAGGCTACTCGAAAACACTCTAAGAACCAGCAACAAAATAGTTCACCTTCATCGGCCGATTTTTATTATTTTTTCAAATTCTCAAAGAACTTCGCAAAGATCATCAATTAAGGTATTATTATTATTCAAAAAATTAATATAACTCAAAAAATTAATTTTTGTGTTATTTTGAGCTCTTCGACCTCAAAAGCCTCATAAAAGTTCGATGTAACAGAAATTATTAAATATTCCATCTGACATAACTTTTGAATGACTCAAACGAATCTCACGCGGTTTTTAGCCATCGATGCAGTTTTTTTAATTTTACAAACAATTTGTAAACACATATCGATCTTGAAAAAATTCAATTTTTTCGATTCTTTTCGTCAACGATATCTCACGAACGACTCAACCGATTTTGACTTACCCAACGGCAATCGACGTGTTTTTTCAATGTTAAGAGCTGCTTAGTTTTTGGGATCGATCGGTAAAGCCATTTAAAAGTTATTCTAGAAAAACCGCTTTTGAAAAATTTTTTAACTTCAAGTTTCAAGATAGCAAGAATGAGGAGGATGGAAAAAAAATTCAAAAATCAGCCGACCGGTTTCAACTATTTTGTTGCTGATACTTGGAGTGTATTTGAGTAGCCTCCTGATGAGCAACAAATTTAATACACTTTCTATGCCGACAAAAATCAGTTTCAAGATAGCAAGAATGAGGAAGATGAAAAAAAAATTCAAAAATCGGCTGACCGGTTTCAACTATTTTGTTGCTAGTTGTTTGAGTGTATTTGAGTAGCCTCCTGATGAGCAACAAAATTCAAAGACTCTTTAATGCCAGGAAAAACCAGTTTCAAGATAGCAAGAACAGAAAAATTAAAAAAAACAATTATTAAAAAATTTTTTGCGATATCTAAGATATAGCAAAAAAATAGTAACTAAATCTTCTATAAAGATGAACGGAAAAGAATATAATTCATTAAGTTACCTTGCTACCTTGATATCACGATAGCATAATTCGCGATTTCTAGGGATTGGCACGAGCAACAAAATCGTCGTTTTGGCAACTAATTAGCAACTATTTAGCTACAAATTGATGTATTTTTTTTTTGCAATTTTGCTGATTTCACCATGCTAGCCTGATAGGGCTCAGAACGCTGTGAAACTCTACCTAGTAAGTGATTATATTTAACTATGTTAAATTTATTTGATTACAAATAAATGTATTACATTGTGTTACATTGTATTTGATTTTAACTGTAGTACAATTTGGTACAAACTTCTTATGAAATTAACGATTATGTACTTACTAAAAAGGCTAAAGTTGAAATATCGATAATTTTGAAAACGTGAAGCAGTTATTTCTTAGTTAACCTGGATACCTAATGATATAACAGTTCAGAGTAAACCTATTCCACAAGATGCCGGCGTAATGATGGTCACTAGTTAAGTTAAGTAAATCAAAAAAAAAAATCTATATCTTGAAGTGTCTCATAAAAGTCCTGGAAATCCGAAAAAATCTTCTTTTCCTTCTACTCAGTCACCTGGGTACGATTAACATCATAATACATTCTACCATCGAATAGTCTCACGTAACGACTCAGGTTCAACTAAAACAACTTTGTATCAGGACTAAGATTACACAAAAAGTATAAAACTTTTTACGGCCCCTTTCCCTAGGTGGGAGTGCCACCTTAGATCTCAGTTCTCACCCCACTTCACGCCCGCCGCGCCGCCTGCGAATATCTCTACTAGAAACATGCGGAAGCGGCTCTCTAGCAACATGATGGTGAGATGCGTTTAAGTGAAGTCTGTGATTGTGATTATTGTACTGTAATTTTACACTTATCCTAACTTAATATTACAAATACGAAATAAGTATTTGTTACCTTTTGTCACAACTTCTTAGCCGATCGTCATAATGTTTTTTTAGACATAGAGGAAAGAAAAGAACATGGTACCACGGAAAAAATCTGTTCCCGAGAAATAGAAAAATGACTTTTTGCTCGCGGAAATCTACAGACAGAAACTGGTTGTAAATATTATATACAATTCATTATTATAAGAATAAACCTGACTACGACCTGCAGGCCTACTCTTGAAAACAATATAAATCTTAAACCAATATTGATAAAAACAATAAGTTTCGGATATCCTCAAAAAACGGTACTCTTGAAACCAATATTGCCCATTGCCCTAATTATTGGAAATAGATGTCATCGTTACACGTCAATCTAATGTTACAAGTGGAAATTTTAAGAACCGTTTTAAACAAAATAACGAATAAAAGCAATAATGAGTAGTTCCAAAAAATTTCGAAATCCGTGTGGCGCTGTCGCCGAATCCAATAATTGAATATAGTTGTCCAGAGTACGAAATACTTCAAAATTCATTAACTATTCATTTAAAATTGAAATCGGTTTTCAAGAGTAGCCCTACTGATCCGAAAAAAATAACCTGATTATTTTCCAGTGCAGTGAGAAAAAAACTTTTTTCTCTTTAATAGGTAGGTCTACAGAAAAGTCCACGATGGCATATCTCTTAAGGAAGGCTTACTAATTACTATACCTATAGTATCTTCTAAAAAATGGTCATTTGTACTGCGGGAATTTTATAGCTATTTATACGGATAAAGCATTAATCCTCGACAAATTAAATACATACATGTCACGAATAAATAATTTGTCTGCTTTGTGTTATGTAACACATGACTTGTCCAGCGATATTTATAATAAAAACCCACGCCTACACATATCAAAGATGTTAACAAGTAGGCATGGAAATTATTGTTAAATCAGATTAACTACTATGTTGTTAAAGTTAATTAATATTTAACAGTTATTTATTTATTTTATATTATATCAGTAGCCTATATACATATAATAAGTTTTAGAAGCAGTAAAAACACGAAGCTACCAAAAAAAGGTCCTCTAGAATGGTTTGGATAACTTTTAACAGTTATTATTATCACGGTCTCTCGAAATATTTTTAATAACAGTATTATCATAAATCAAGTTAGCGAGCAAAAACAACGCTCTCTTAAATATTTTTAATAACATTATTAACATATATCAAGTTATTGGTAATTTTAGTGATGCATAAAAATAACTTTTAACAGTATTTGCTAATATAAATAACAGTTGTTAATTGTTAAAAAATTTAGTACGAAATTTAATATGTTATCTGTTAAATGATCCATGCCTATTAACAAGGCGTTGCCATTCGCGTGTCAAAGATATTCAGTTTCGCACAAGAAAAGAGATCGCAGTCGCTATCCATTTAACGAAAGAATATTGAAATTCTCGTGTCAGGGTACCGTTAAATCTGATGTTGAAGTGACGACTCGCCGGAATTTTGCAAATCGAAGTGACTGAAATTTCAATGACGTTGAACTGAATCGGCGTCTGATATATCGCCTTAAATTCTTCATGACTTCATTCTTAAACTATGAAACGAGAAACTATTCCGCTTTAAAGTTAAATTTTCTCATACCGTTTCAGTGTAGTCAGTAGTGGATTCATTGGTCTAGCGTTATTGCTGGGTTCGAACCCCAGATTAGGCGATTCGTTCTCAGTGAGATTCAGTTTTTATTAACAAGCATATGTAGCCCGATACAGAATATATGCCTGATTTTTCGATTTAACTTACTTGACTTAATATCCTATGATCCCACTCTTGTCGCGGGCGATCCTAGTAGAGAAAAAATCCTAGTAGAGGCACGTTATCTGGTGGTATATTGATAACCTCGTGCCTATGATAAGCAAGTTAAGTTGTCGTTCTCGGTTATCTTAAGCAACTATTATTATTGGTATTATTTTATTATTATTGGTATTCTGAGATGTATGTTACTGTATTTATATATGTATTACTATGAATTAGTATCGTTGACTAACACCCATAACACAAGCAAATAGTTTGCTTAATTTGGGGTTAGAACGATTTGTGTAAAATGTACAGTGATATTTACTTATTTATTTAACTAAAACACCCACAACATCCATACACAGTTGAAAGGAAGTCTTAAGAAAAAAGTTTTTAAGAGATCCTTATCCTTCAAAAACTTATCTCTAAAGTCTAATGACCTGATCATCGATACTAATGATGTTAGCTCCAACAAGTACAATAAACCGGGATACATCTGGTAACTGGGGACACGTGGAGGTGACAGCGGATGAATCGGGTTCAGATTTAGATGGGAATGTCTGAGGTAACCGCACATTGATTTATAATTGCTATGAAGTCTTAATTTTAATACAAAATCGTTTTGGGCAGATCTGTGTCTACAATGTTTGACCGTCTTAATGATCGAGTCGATCGTGACCTAAAAAACATCGACTGACCGACTAGTCGAGGTGACACAGGTTTGAATTCCCTCAAGAACAACGTCTTTTTGGGTATCTGGTATTTATAAGATTAAAAAAACTGTAACCTTTTATTATGATAAAGTAATTGATATAAAGTATACATATGATTGTGCAATTTATCTAAGGCCACATAATTTTTGTTTAGTGGTAATTTATTTGAAACTCTACGCCAAGCGGACAAGGGGCGATATCAGAGGCTTTACAAGTTCTGGTGAAAATAAGAAAAAATCTAGATCACTAGGTTCAGAAATAATAGGAATATTTATGAAAATACTTGAAATCGGCACCCTAAACGACAACTTTGGATGCTATGCTCAAAAATCCTTAATTTTAGAGTATTCTTTTTTCTAACTTAGTAATCCTTAGTAGCTACGCTATTGGTTGCAGATATAAATCCAATCAATGACATTTTACTAATAGACAGGTCATACGCCAACATTACTGCGATTTAAAGGAGCGCGGGTGTAAATGTTACTACAGCTACTTGGACACGTGATGTGCGAGACTAAATAAAAGTCAGGCAATTCCTTGCTTTCATGATGCCATTTTGAAATGCGAACAATGCATCTATACTTTTTCACATCATAGAATTTGAACAACACTTGCTACTTTTATTTCCAAAAAATGTTTGTTAATTTGCAAATGGTCCTCCTTTAAAAATAGGCTATTCAAAATGCGTAGGTAATTGTAGCAGCGACTACTATTCAGGGATGTATTAGCAAACAAGCAAAGCTTAGTGGGTCTGAGGTGAGATAATTTGCAAAGTCGGCGCCACTCGCTTTGTTCAACTGAAAGGGGCTACGAATTTATAAAAATCCATGAATAAATTCAAGGTAAGCTACTCGTACCACAACTGAATGAGGTTAATAGCAATAAATGCTATAACTACCAACTGCAGTTTTATTTGCTTTTCGAAATACTAGGCTGTTGTTATCTACGTGAAATCCCCTATTCGGCTTTTCGCAATTTATATCTGGTTTGGGGAGCGGTTTCTCAATATCAGACAAACTTGTTTGATATCTTGAAAAATGTAAACATAAAAACTTGAAAGGTGTCAAGGGACACCCGGATGGAACGAAATTCCTTTTAAAGAGAGAGAGAGAGAGAGAGAGAAACATCCGCACGCCGCACAGCTTACAATAAATACTTTAGCAAAAAGTGTCGTGACAACTTTTCGTAAGAATTTTTTCCTTTCACAACGCGCGATAAGGAACTTCGTTCCAATAAATTTGTTATCGTATATATCGTAAATAAATAACCGCTATAACCAGTACTTATTACGTTACGAGCTTTCGTAATCGTTATCGAGATTCAAATCAAAGGTTTTCTAAAATAGAAAATGATGTGGTGTCGCGGGACACCAGGTAGGAACGAACTTCCTTCGGCTAAACGGCACTACTCGCTTGTGTACGCGACTGTCGCGCCTGCGCACGTCTCATTTAACGCTTTTATTCCACGCATTTTTCTTACGGTTTTACTATCACATTTTTTTCAGTTCGGTCGCGCAGCAAAATCCCTATCCCCTACAAGCCTGCCGTAAGGAACTTCGTTCCAAAAAATATATAAGCCGGTTGACCTTACAGGCCATCCCTGAAATTTCCCGCTGAATTGGGTCATTTAAAGCTTAAAGGAGTAAAAAATATAATAATTCCCCGTGTTGTTTCCGGGCTCCTTTGAAGAATAGACCAACTAACGTTCTGCCAGGCAGGTCGTAAAAGGCGACCGATTGACTATGCGAGTCACTACCATCGTGGCTACTAGGTGATAGAGTTCTGCATTGTCTCGGCCGGGTCAGGTACCACCGCCTTACCTATTCCTGCCGGTATAGCGTCAGTGCTTATCGCTGTCGTGTTCCGATTTGGAGGGTACGGTAGCCGGTAAACTAATGCATGTGGCATTAGACCTCGCCACAAGATAGCAACGCACCATTAACACCTTTGGTGTCTATAGGCGATGGTTGACTCTTTCCATCAGGAGATATTCTGCTTGTTTGCTGTCTTATGATATAAAAAAAATTTGGTTACAACCGGTCTAGTGGCAACGGTTTAACTGCAAGTAAAATAATGGTGTCAGAACTACGTTTAAGAACCCTCACCAATCATTGTCGTTTTCATTTTAGCGTTAAATGATTCGGATTTCATTTTAGGCAGCGGTACCTGGCACCGGCCGGGGATTGCATTTCATGGTGGAGACCCCGCTCCGAACCTAATCGATGGAATGTCTGCCTCGCCCGACCCATTCCCATCGTTAGTGGCAGTAGTTTGAGGTTATCGAAATATTTTAACGCGAACTCGCTTCATTGGAAATGTTAACTGGATTCGTATGGATTAGTTAGAGGTATTATATCCATTACAAAAAATGTATAATTATTTTCTTCCCAGTACATTTTAGTAGATCGCCTCTGCCATCTAGTGGTCCAGAGTCTGTGTTGACCACATGAATTCTCGAGCTTGATTCCTAGATCGAGCAATTCGAAATGTGTTTTTTTTTTTCAGTTTTCTGACACAAGCAACGTTGCCCAGAATTGGATAAGTACGTTGGCGATTAAATTAATGCTTGCCATCTCATATCTATCACATTGTGGGACTAAGTATCTTCAGTTATTCATGGGCGCACATGTCGTAGCTGCCTACCTCTGCGGGGATACGGGGTGAAGATACTTTTTTAGTTAGAGGTATTCAGTTACAAAAAATGTATAATTATTTTCTTCATAGTATGTTTCACTAGTAGATATATCCGCCAATTGTGAAATGATCTTTCTCTAGCATGCAATATTTCATAAAAATGGTTCTAGCGTAAGAGATACCTTTTTTAAAAAGTATCTTCACGCCCGTATCCCCGAAGTAGTAGGCAGAGGTATAACAATTACCCACGATTAGCCGAAGATACTTAGTCTCACAAATGTGATAGGTGGCAAGCCTTTCGCCAACCGGACACTTTTCAATCCCGGGCAACATTGTTTTTATCAGAAAACTGAAAAAGCACATTTTTTAAATCGCCCGGCCCAGAAATCGAATCCGGGACCTCATGTGGTCAATGCCAACGCCGGACCACTAGACCACAGAGGCGATACCTTTTTTAAAAAGAGTAAAAGCCTGTGACCTGTGTAACTAATTTATAAACTAGCTTTCTATCGATGAGATCGTTTAAGTTTTAATAGATTAAATTGGTTAAGTATTAATCTTTATTCGTTATAAAAATAAATCTACTTATATTATGATTATTATGAATTTGAAAGTTTGTATGTTTTTATGTTGGTTAATCAAACACGCATATACACCCAAACGCACTGAAGGAAATTGGGCACGCAGCAATCATATAAATAAAGAATAATTGTTTTACAATGTGATTAGGAGGACCACGCAATGTGACCACGCATCAATGACATATTAACAGACAATGAATAAAATGAAAAATAAATTGTCCAATTAGCAAAATAATCGCTACGTTGGGACAAGAAAAAATTTAACTCCCGCATTATATAATGCTATATCTACAGATTTCACGCGTGTTCGGAAAAATGGCTGTTATCTAAAAAATGTGCTGGATTGGCTTGATAGATAATATGACTACAACACACAGAAAAATTATTGTTTGGTACAAAATGTTGAATACCTAAACTCACAGACAAAAATCTTTAGTCTCTTTATTAGACTACAAGGACCTTTCCGTAAAATGAAAGAGTTGAGATAAAAACTAATAAAAATATCCTTCTATCTATCTTTTAAGCTGTACCAAATAGTACATATCTACAAAATTTCACTGAAATCGGTTCACTAGTTTCGGAATCCATAGCGGACAAACAACGCGACACGTAATTTATATAGAAGTAATTTGTTTTGTACGGTAAAAGTTGTCCATTAATAAATAATTTCTTATTGTTACAAGCACAGATAACATAATTGTAATATTATTTTGACTTTTTTTTCGTACAGATAAAGGCGTTGCTTATAATAATACATCTTGCTAATGACACTCTTCTGGGTGTATACCATGGTATACACCAAAAATATTTGATGAAATAGGGGTCGTTGAATGAATCCTAATGGGAGCAGTACATGTAGTTCACATCGTATTCACTGTGAAAGGCATCAAAAGTCGGTCAGACTATTGAAAAGATTCAAGTCGAAATGACTGCGCAGACCAGGTGACTGAGGTCTAGTAAATTGGAACGTCTGAAGTATCTTGCTTAGCTTAGATGTTGTACTCATGAAATAGTAACAGCCTGCGGCTTCGTATGCGTTTGCCCCCCCCCCCCCCCCCCCCGAAGAAATTAAGGAGCGTTTTTATATGATTAGATGAAAATTAAATATATAAATAAATATATTTAACCGCCTCACTGGTCAAGTGTTTAGCGGACCTGACAACGCATCAATGGTGCTCGGGTTTGATTCCCGACGAGGACAAACAATTGCGTGATGAGCATAGATGTTTGTATTTCTAGGTTTGTGTGTTATATTTGAGTATTTATATATGTATTTCTATGCATTAGTATCTTTGGCTAACACCCAAATCACAAGCAAATAATTTGCTTACCTTGGGGTTAGATCAATATTTATATTTATATAGCTGGATAAATTACACAAACTTATCTAACCCTAACGTGAAAAGTTATTAGCTTCATATATGCATTGAATAATAGAATAATTAGACGACACGAATACATAGAAATATATAATATTAATTATACATGGTTTTGCGATTGGACCATTGGTATCTTAATATAGGTGCATGACAAATCGAGTTCTAATTTTAAATCGTACCATAATTCGTTCTTGATGAGTTATTTTTAAAAAAGAAAATTATGCCTAAAAAGTGAGAACACGATATAAAATGCTCGGTTGATATATTTTATTAGATTTTTTTTTGTTTAGATTATAATAGTAATAATAAATATCGATGGAAAAAGTACATAGTTGATCTATAAAATAAGCAAATTCTCGAAGTAAGAAAATTATTTTCTTCTTACATGGGTGTTTGTCAACGATATTAACATGTAGAAATACATAAATAATAATTGGAATATACATATAAGCACCAGAAACAAAAACATCTAGTATCATCACACCAATGTTTGCCCGTGTCGGGAATTGAACCGGGGCCCTATCGATTGAATAGTCAGAGTCGTTAACCTCACGACAACGGTTTAGACAAATACACTACACAATATCATTGATTATGTTTAAAAAATCAGCGAGAATGAGAAACATCAAGAAGTTCAAACACAATAAACTTTGTTAGCGCTTAATTCTCGTTTCTCATCGAAATTTCATATCGGAATGATAACACAAAACGAATGTCATGTTACCCAAGGCGAACGGCCGGTTTGCGGATTTTGAAACGGTTTATTTCGCAATGTTATTCGACATCACCCGAACACAGTTCTCACGGGTAACAGTTGATATGATATTCGTACTTTCATATAATATTTAAGTAAATAAGGCAGTATGTAACCAAGACGGCGCAACTATATAAACATTTTATAGTTTACTAGTTGATTCGGCAAACGTTGTTTTTGCCATATTAATTACTAAATGTTACGCGCGGCTTCGCTCGCGCATATTTACTTTAGAATTTATTCAACCTTTCTTTATAAGCTTACCTAACCTTTCTACTTCCCTTATTTTACCCCCTTTGGGATCGTATTTTGAAAAACGCTTAAAAACGTAATTTTTTTTTGTACTCAATTTACACGAAATTTCATGCAAATATATCCAAGGAATAAAAAGTTTCATACAAACTTTTATCCAATATTTCACCCCTTTCAGGGTTAAATTTTGAATAATCCTTCCTTAGAAGATGCCTACATCATAAGATAGTACGTGTGTGAAATTTCAAGTTTCTAGTCCTAAGGGTATGTGGCCTGTGCGTTGGATACATCAGTCAGTCACTTTTACCTTTTATATATTAAGATTGAATTAAAAATAGAGGTTGGTGATAGAAGGGTGAAAATTTAGGATTGTTTGTATTTTTAATGCCACATAATAAAAAAAATATAATGTTGTCCAAAAAACAAAAAAAAATTGTTAGAGGTGGAAACAAAAAAATGGTAAAAAATGGTAGGAACAACCCTTATTACAGGGGTAAGAAGAATGAATAGATAGTAGCCGATTCTCAGACCTACTCAATATGCATATAAAATTTCATAAAAATCGGTCTACCCTTTTCGGTGGAGTATGGTAACTAACATTGTGGACACGAGAATTTTATTTATGGAAGATATAGCGTAAAATATAGCTTCATTCCTATGACAGATGAAAAATTGTCTTGCCTAGAGCTGGGGCAATTTAGAAAATCTATGATATTAATGTATATTAATATTATGAATGCGAAAGTTTAGATGTTTGGATGGATGTTTGTTGATCAATCACGCAAAACTACTGAACGGATTTGAATTAAATTTGGCACACAGGTAGATTATGACCTGGCATAGCATACAGGCTACTTTTTATCCGGGAAAAATTAGATGATCAGCGGGATTCGCCGAAAACATTTGTAATGCAGCGGGCTGTACGCTGCAGCTAGTAGATTATAAATTGCAATTTGAATGAATTTCGGCTGACAAGTTAAAATGTCAAATCAAGAATTTCTTATTATGTTATTTGAAAATTGTGTAAATGTACATTTTGATTGAATAAACACATGAGATATTGTAAATTATAGGAAAAACAAGACAAGCCCGCTGAGTTACTTCCGCAGAATCTTCTCAGTGTCTGGCCGCATTGTGATCCGGTTGAAATTCTAAAGAAATCGAATCATCTATATATAAATTAAAATCTACTAATCTAATTGCTGTTCGCTAATCTCGCTAAAACTCAAAAACGGCTGAACCGATTTGGCTAATTTTGGTTTTGAATTAATTGTTTAAGTCCAGGGAAGGTTTAAAATGTGAGAAAATATAGAAAGAAGAGTAGTTAAAATAATGCATATAAAAATTCTTAAAATAGAATAAGTATATGAAAGTATTTATTTGCAAAAATATGGGTGTTACAAGTTATTAAAATTAATCAAAGATACCAGCATGTTCTACTATTATATGGTGTGCAAATATTTAAAAATTTACCATGATATGGTAATTTTTTATAATATGGTAAATTTTTAAATATTTGCACACCATATAATAGTAGAACATGCTGGTATCTTGGATAAATTTTAATAACTTGTAACACCCATATTCTTGCAAATAAATACTTTTCATTTTCATTTTCGTACCGTAGGACGAGTAGTTAGCAACCCTGACTGTGCTTTTGTAATACAAAAATCTTTTGTAATACAAAAATCTTTTGTAATACAAAAAGCACTTATTTTACAATGAGTTACCTGGGAAGACTCGTATAAGACATAATGCTGTAGAACTAACTAAAATTCTAACAGTATCGAATTACCATTAGGAAATCAATTTGTAACATATAACATAAGTACTTTAGTGATCAATTTATAATGCATATAATGCACTTTTTATAAACTATTAGCGTGTGAATAATAAACTACTTAAACGTAAACTAGCCATGTTGTATGCGGCACAAAATTCCAATGCATTTAAAACCAATGCTTATATAGGTTGTTATTATTATTTATTCTTTTAATAACAAAGAATGCGCAATGCGCAGTCTTTACCTATATTCTCAAATGTCATTCAATAACGTGATCCATATTAAAATTAAAAAAAAATACAAATTAAAAATAAAAATTTGTATTTAATTTGTTGTATTTCTTCATTTATATTTTATTTATTTATTTTATTTATTTATTCTTTTGTACACATAGAAATATAAAACAATACTCATTTAAAAAGAAAATATGTGTACAATGGCGTGTTTATATCAAGATATAAGAGATTTCTTCCAGCAAAACCATTAATACAGATTGTTGAAGAAATCACAAGTTATAAACAACATCAGGCATAGTGTACATCGGAGATTAAAAACTAACTAAAAGAAACTTTAACAAAACAAATCAGGATGAATGCAGGGTAAAATTGCTTCTTTAATGATTTATATAAAAAGTTACAGTGAGACAGAATCTATACATATAATAAAATCGTAGGAAAGTCAAAACTGTACATTTAATATTTTTTTTAAAAGAATACTTGGGGCGTGATCTACAGTCGATATCGAAGCTAAAAATATAGTTTATAGAATTTTCGTCTGTTTGTCTGTAAGTATGTCTCTGTAAGTATGTATTTGAAGTAAATCCATGCAGTACTTTTTGAGTTTACCCCGGGGTAAACTCAAAAAGTACTGCATGGATTTACTTCAAATTTTGCATGAATATTACTAACAGGTCGAGTCAACATATAGGCTACATATTATCATGCTATCACCTAGCGTGGAGGAGCAGTGCGGAGTAAACGAAGTCCGCGCGGACGAAGTCGCAGGCAACAGGTAGTCTACAATAAAAATTAAAAGTGAGAAAGTGAAAGAAAAGAAAATACAGTCACATCTATGCTTTGAAATTGCGTAAGTACAGGAATATTAAAACTATTAACCATCAAGTGACAAATAATGCTGCCTGACCCTAACTTTAAAACAGCTGAAAATATCGTGGGAGATCATTCCATAAATTAGCTGCATGAACGTTAAAGGACTTGCTGAATTTTTTTTTACTGCGGTATAGAGAAATTCATTGATACACCCTTAGCCTAAACGGCTTGATAATTTTAAGCTTGAAAGGTGTTAGGTTAGATGCATCGTAATTAAGAGAGTGACATAAGCTACATTATATATCATATCTGCCCGACTTCACAAGAAGAAGGGTTACTACTACTTTTTTTTACTACTATTTTTTCGGATTGGGTCGCAGTCGAGTTTTATTGTTCGTGTAATTATCGCTAACTAGCTGTTACCCGCGGCTTGGTTCGCGCATATTTACTTTAGAACTTATTTAACTTTTCTTTATACGCTACTTGCCTTATTTTACCCCCTTAGGGATCGAATTCTGAAAAACGCTTAAAGACGTAATTCATTATTTTTTTGTACTCAATTCATATGAAATTTCATACAAATATGTCCAGGGAATAAAAAGTTTCATACAAACTTTTATCCCCTATTTAATCCCCTTCGGGGTTGAATTTTTAAAAATCCTTCCTCAGTGGATGCCCTAGCCCTAAGGGTTTGGCCTGTGCGTTGATACATCAGTCACTTTTGCCCTTTTAATTAGGTCAAACCTGAAGTACCTATTTTTTACATATTCAATATCAGAATCAAGCGCTGAACACCCTAATTCAGTCTGTACGATCTTTTACAAGTCAACTTGTGTAACTTATTGTCTTAAGTAGTTTTTGGAGCTTAAGAGCTGGATGTCTCGGCTGATTCTCACGGGATCTAACTATCAGGACACGTGTGGCATGTGCCATTTATAGTAGTTTAATACTAATTCCAAGTTTAATATCCATTTATTCTGTATATGTAAATAATATACTTTATTTTAATATTTATTTATTGTGTAGAACTTTAGATATACTACTATCTAAAGTTATTCACAATTATATTCTTACATGAGTCTAAAGTTGTAAGCGTTTTTTTGCAAGTATCTTCAAACCCGTATCCCCGAAGGGGTAGGTACAACAAGTGCACCCACGATTAGCCGAAGATACTTGGTCCCACAAATGTGATAGGTGGCAAGCCTATCGCCAACTGGGCACTTTTCCAATCCCGGGCAACTTTGTGTTTATCAAAAAACTGAAAAAACATTTTTTTTAAGTGCCCGACCCGGGAATCGAACCCGGGACCTCATGTGGTCGACGCCAACGCTGGACCACTAGACCACAGAGGCGATCAAGCAAGGAAAAAAACAAAAACAGTAAAACTGTGATAATTTTAAGTAATGAAGACTAGAAACATGTAAGCAATCAAAACCCTGCTATGGATCCGAAACTACCCTTTTGCTACCCTACAATTCGTCATTACACCAAAAAATCTGAAAAAAGTAGATTGTTGAGGCATCCGCATATGTACCTAGTTTTCGTTGGCCTAAAGGCAACTTGTTGAAGAATGTCGATAGGTATAAAGTTCGTCCTTTGTACAAATTTATAAAATTATTATATACTAGTTTACCCGGCTAACGTTGTTCTGCCTTTTTAACTACTTTTATTTTTTTCTATATCTTCTCACCTTTTAAACCTTCCCTGGACTTCAACCATTAATTCACAACCAAAATTAGCTACATCGGTTCAGCCGTTCTCGAGTTTTAGCGAGACTAACGAATAGCAACTGATTTTATATATATATATATATATATATATATATATATATATATATATATATATATATATATATATTTGATTAATATATTGTAGGGAGAATCACGTGTATTTATTTTTTCGTGGAATACCCGATTCCAACCGAAAAACACAGCGTGACTAATTCGCCATCAACGATTCTTTGCTCGTCTCAATAAAAAAAACTATGTTCTAAATTAAATTTAATTGTACTTGATTGTATTTAAAGATACGATTGTAAAAACAATATGATTTCTAAGTAAGTAATTTTTTCACTATTTCCCTATACGTGTTTTAAGTTTTAACTAACCTTAACCACGACTAAGATTTAACTTCACCACGACTTCTTTTAAAGCTACCCTTATCGCATTTCTATATAAAAAAATTAAAGATTTAATAAAAGATAAAATATCTACTCACCGCCTATGATTTTGTTGAATACCATTGAATATGATGTTAGGGATTAAATAGTTAGCAAATCGGTGACTATCGGTAAAAGTGCTTAACGACGGATAACTCTTGTTTAACCCAGAATAAGCTCCCCACATTATTTTTTGATTTCAGAAATGAACCATATAATATGATATATGACTTTTTCAATCGATTTATGCAGAAATTGAACTTTTGAGACACATTTCAACAAGTTTAAAATTCTTGGTTGTCTAACCAAGAATTTTGAACTTCATATTAGCTAATTCCTTGCGAGGAGCTTTCACATTGCGTAAAATTAATCGTGGCTTGTATTTCTATAAATAATATCCTAGTCTCTTTGCCCTTTCCATTCATTATTGACTCGAGTTCCGAAGATTGAATAAAACTTTAATATATTATATTCATGAAGATCAGTCCCAACAAAACACCTTCCTTTAGCTTATGACGAATGAGGAAAACTACATAAAGATTTGAAAGTTGTTTTTGTTCACTATCTTTGAGTCTTTACCTTTTGTTACATTAATCCCAGTTTAATATAAAGTGATAGCAATAAAATGTAAGAAATTATTAGATGATATGATTTTTTCAATCGACTTCCCAAAAACGAAGAGATTCTCAATTCTGTTCAGTTCTATGTGCTATTCCAAATTTTATCCTAATCGGTCAAGTTTCAACATCTTTGGTGTCTATAGGCGATGGTTGTCTCTTTCTTTCATCTGACCCATCTGCATATTTGCTATCTTATGATATAAAAAAGTAGTTTTTTTCGCGATTGAGTAGCAAACATCCATATATAAGGTCATTCCATAATAGGTGAAAATATTTTAACACAGCATTCGGTACGTCTAACCAAAGATATCCAGCTAAAAACAAACGTCATTCACGGGTGTAAAACTTTTTGATTTGTATGAAATTTTATTCGTATACGAAATTTTATTCATACAAATCAAAATTATATGACATGGCCTTATATACAAACTTTTAATACAAACTAATACAATCACGCTGTATACAAATGCAAGAGAGCAGGGTGTTCTGTATATGGTAGGTTAATCGAAGGTGATTTAATATATACTTGATTAAATGCCCATACCTATTAACTAATACAATCACGCTGTATACAAAAGCAAGAGTCAGAGCAGGGTGTTCTGTATATGGTAGGTTAATCGAGGTGATTTAATATACACTTAATTAAATGCCCATATAGTCGCACACATAGCTTTACCTTCCTTAAGGTGAAGCTCACCAACCGGTTTAGTGTAGGATTCCTTACCTGCAACAAACAATAAATAAAATAAGTCGTGTTATAAAGTTAAACCAAACCGAGTTCCTTATCTAAATACAAAGATCGTTTTAATAATATGCTAATCACTGAATCATGAGATTTTCCGAGTTTGACAGTATATACTTATATTGGGAACAGAATAATTAATTCTATACTTTCCATCGTAGGCACTTCGTGAAACTCCATTGTTATTAGAAACTACTCTTTATTTACATTTTTCTTCTTATTTTATATACATTTATATTTATAATATTAAAAAAATACAATATTATAAAAATAAATATATAAAAATAGGTTTCCCGCCAACGGGAGCCTTGCAGCTAAGCCGCCGGTGGTCAGGGTGACAGAAAAAAACCTCCTCACAATACGTGCCGTTCCTAACACTGCAACCTTCTGTATCTGGCCCTTGATCCAGAACTGTAGGGAGAGCTTTCGTAGGTGTTGGTCGAGACTCTTCGCTACTAAACCGTTGACAGAAACAACTATCGGGACAATTATTGTTGAGTCCACGCCCCACATGTCGGTAATCTCGTGAGCTAAGTCCAAATACTTAGACACTATTATTATTACACATGTAATAAATTGGACTTCAAAATATATATCTTTTTAATAGATCACTCAAGCGGTTTCACCGTTTAAAACATCATTAAAAGTAACATTTTGAAGTGAAATTAAAGTATAAGTGAAATAAAGATTAATCTTCTTTTACCTTCAAAATAATTTCCAAATTCGGGGTCAAATTTATAAAACTTTTTATATTCCATCAGCAGAGTCATCTGCTTGTTTGCTATTCTATGATATAAGCAAATATATAACATGTTTACTTGAAGTTAATGGTAATTGGTAAATTGCTGATTGGATTATAACAATAAATGGGTTTAATTGAGCTTATTCACTGGAAAACAAATCCTTGCAATAAACGAAATTTCGATATCACAAGAGATAATCCTTACCTTCCACCTAATAAACTAATATAATAATAAATAATAAATAAATATTCCCGGGACAAATTACACTTACTGATCTAACCCCAAAGTAAGCAAATTATTTGCTTGTGTTATGGGTGTTAGTCAACGATACTAATACATAGAAATACATATATAAATACAAGAATATATTTAATAAACACCCAAACCCGGAAATACAAACATATATGCTCATCACATAAATGCTTGTCCCCGTCGGGGATCGAACCCGAGCCCTAACCATCGCATAGCAGAGTCGCTAACCACTCGACCAAAAGGGCGGTCTATGTTTATTTGTAACTGTTTAAAATCTCTACTCCGTTTAGACTTCTCTCTCTCTGGCCTTTTAGACTAATACTTTACGACATTTCAAAAAAATAAAGCCCAATTGTTCCATATTATATAATACAATAAACATTATATACAGGCTGTTTGTTAATTATGTAATTAATGAAGTGTGAGTTGGTGCGTCTGTTTGGGAGCCAGGTCATTGCCCTTGTAGAACTACGGGTAAAGAACGAGTCGTATGTAGATAGATGGCCAGGTAGAGACCTTATGCGATAGCGCTCTACATATGTAAAAGGATTTTAGTACTCTTATTATTGCAGTTCTAGCGGCCTTCTTTTATCTGATTATACATAACGACAGTTTCCTATTAAGCTGACATCACAAAATTTTAAGACATTCATATCACAAACAAATTATTTGTTTGAACCTACTTTGGGCCTTTAAATTCGTGGTTTCGTCCAATGTCTTCCTTTTCGTGGTTTTATTCTTCCCCGTGTTGGTTCCGGGCTCCTTTTCCTGCCAGGCAGGTCGTAAAAGGCGACCGATTGGCTATGCAAGTCACTACTATCGTGACTACTAGGTGGTAGAGATCTGCATTGTCTCGCCCGGGTCTGGTACCACCGCCTTATCTATTCCTGCCGCAATAGCAACAGTGCTTGTCACTGTCATGTTCCGGTTTGGAGGATAAGGTAGCTGGTAAACTTATGCATGCGGCATTAGACCTTGCCACAAGATGGCAACGCACCATTAACATCTTTGGTGTCTATAGGCGATGGTTGACTCTTACCATCAGGAGACCCATCTGCTTGTTTGCTATCTTATAATATAAAAAAAATATTTATTTTTGTATTAGCAGCTGTTTAATCCGGCTTCGCACGTCTATACTTATAAAGTAAAATGAGACCAAATATCCCCTTTATAGCACTAACGTTAATGCTTAAATTTTTAAATTCTCTGAACGATTTTTCAAATATTTTAAAATATATCTTAATTTGTGAAACTGTGGCATTTTATCATCAGAACACCAACATGCTTCATGTTCATCATTTTCAGGGCAAATCATAAAAGGAGCTGACGATCTTTGAATGGGAAACCTGCAGCATCAATGCAGTATCATTAACGTAACAGATTACCAAACTCCGTACCGATCAGATCAGCTTTATTCTTTTCATAAAGTAGAAAAGATTCGATGATCTTGAAACCGCAAAACAAATTTTATTGAATTATAGGAAGGAACCATTTCGGCAGACAAGGATGTCGTTCAAAAAATTGGACTGAAATCGGTTCATCCGTTTGAGAGCTGAGCTATAATGACGCAGTTAGAGACATAAAACACATACGTTAATTTATAACACCCCTTGTTTTTCGGGCGGGACCTTAATATGACGTGCGAATAAACATTTGTGGGAAATTATTTCTATTTATACAGATTTATTTAAATCGATAAATTGAATTTACTTTTAGAGATTTATTCATAAGCAATTTTACCATTCTTGAACGTTCATTAAATATGATCGAAGCGAAACCCGTCGACTTTAAACGTATGTATATAATGAGCATCGTAATATGACAAGTTAATTTTAAATTACCTGATATAATGAGTAAGTGTCAATAAAGCGTCAGAGTCAAGTGTCAGAAAACACAACATTTAAGTTTTTTTTGTGTGTGTACAAGTATGCATTGCATGTACAGACATGCAGGTACGTTTTGTATATGCCTGCAGAGTGTGAGTTTTTCTTTTCGCATTCGATCGTGAGCGCGTTTCGAGTTTACTAGGAATTTGTATGTGATTTGTACAGCGCCACCTAGTGGTAAACTGGTTTCTCACGTTTACCACTAGGTGGCGCTCACGATCGAATGCGAAAAGAAAAACTCACACTTAGCACTCAGAATTCATGTTACCTAATCGTTTCGATCAATTACAGTAGTAGTTTAGTTATAACAGCAGTAGTAGCGTTTCTGTTACTAACTGTACATAACAGTTAGTAACAAAATCACTACACACATTTATTTAAAAAATATAGATATACATATTTTTTGAATACTTTATTAAATTAATGGCACATTAGTTAATTTTAGAACTGAAGAATTGTAAAATATTATAAATATACCTATTTATTTAAATTATTTAAATATACCTATGCTTTTATCGGTCCGAACAGGGTTTTGGTTACTGAGTGTATATCCTTCGTTATTGTTTCTGTTATTCTATTATTTTATTGAAAAATATTTTAGTTTGCCATATGTGACGTTACCCGCCAAATTAGAACTCGATAGTGCCAAGCGCTGACGCTATTGCGGCATAAGGCTCAATAGCAATAGTGAGTAGTGGTACCAAAAGCGTAATGGTACCAAACCCAGGCGAGACATTGCAGAATTCTTTCACTTGGTAATCACGATATCGATATGTTTAACCATCATGTCCTGCACATAAAAGGCAATTTTACGTGCCATTGGTCTATTCTTTAAAAGTGGCAATCAACATCGGGAATGGTCTAATTGGTTCTCAGTTTTTCAAGTTCACAGCTTACTAGGGAACATTCATAAATTACGTCACACGAATTTTATGATTTTTGACCCCTCCCCCGTCCTTGTCACATTTGTGTGATCCCCACCCCCTCACTACCTAGTGCGACGTCACATATTTTACATTAGAATAATGATTTCATTCGATTATTATTTATCTATACAGGGGGCTTTTTAAATTCACTGTTGTAATAATCAGACATAAAATATTATAATTTGAAAAAATGTGATGTCACAAAATTTGGGACCCCTCCCTACCCGTTGTCACACAATGTCACACTTCGGCGACCCCCTCCCGGCCCTTAATGTGTGACGTAATTTATGGATGGCCCCTTATATAACTCAGCAATCATGCATCCGAACCGTAATTTATCAAAGTGTAATATGTATTTTAATAATATGTTAAAACCGGAAGGAATCAATAAATACTTCACAAGGGAAATGGCTATCGAACTTCATAAGCCACGCATATTAACCATACCTCGCATACACATGGTGTGCAACATTTTAATAAAATAAACTTTAAATTCAAATCGATAAGAACTAAAGTCGAGTAAAATACACAATTTACACCGTATTTCCTGATAAAACTGGGGCCTATAAAGTATGGTCGAACTTGTTTATGTCTAAATTCGATACAGTTGAAATATCGAAGTGAGTTCGGGATTTTTAATCTATACATATGATAAAATCGTAGAAAAGTCAAAACTGTACATTGAATATTTTTTTAAAAGAATACTTGGGGCGTGATCTACAATCGATATCGATGCCAAAAATATAGTTTTTAGAACTTTTGTCTGTTTGTCTGTATGTATGTCCGGGGTAAACTCAAAAAGTATTGCATGGTTTTACTTCAAATTTTGCATGAATATTACTAATAGGTCGGGTCAACGTATAGGCTACATATTATCACGCTATCACTTACAGGGGAGGAGCAGTGCGGAGTAAACGAAGTCCGCGCGGACGAAGTCGCAGGCAACAGCTAGTTGTTGTTATAAAATAATTGGAATAGTAAGATAATAAAGAGTTTATATAACCAATTAATTTTGTGTTTTTTTTAAATTTCCTTAAGACAGTAAAATAATTAATGAAGTTAGTTAAATACAAATAATAGAAGCTTAGTGATCATATTATCTTATCGCAGGCATTGACCACACTTCGATTAAATTTGGGCTACAGGTGGACAGGTTAGTTTTTCCACAAAGTTCCTTTT
The DNA here is from genome assembly GCA_036924255.1 of Apodemia mormo. NCBI lineage: Eukaryota > Metazoa > Arthropoda > Insecta > Lepidoptera > Riodinidae > Apodemia > Apodemia mormo. Next base: position 39,167,062 of record JAUPFN010000005.1, on the reverse strand, counting down.
TTGAGGTTTTTTGAATTTGTTTTCTTTTCGCCAGTAACAGTAATACATATACGATTTGTTTATGATTTCTTTATTATAATTTAAACTTTTTTTATATTTTTATTCATTAGATAGCAAACAAGAATCATCTCTTCTGTTGGAAAGAGAAACCGTCCGCCTATAGACACCAAAGATGTTAATGGTGCGGTATATTATCCTCAAAACCGGAACACGACAGTGACAAGCAATGACGTTGTGGTGAACAGGTAAGGCGGTGGTACCAAATACCCGGGCGAGATGTTGCGGAACTCTACCAAATATTAATCACGATGGTAGTGGCTAGTATAGCAAACTGTTATTTTTTGTAAAAGTTGACATTTCAGGCATCTTGGACATATATCTCTTTACTGTATCCATACTAATATTATAAATGCGAGTCTGTCTGTCTGTCTGTCTGTTACGCTTTTACGGCTAAACAGCTGAATTTTTTTATGAAATTTAGCATGGATATAGTTGAAGATCCGGGGTCAAACTTAGGCTATTTTTTTTTTCAAAAATCAGTCTTAGGAGGGCTGAAATAGGGGATGAAATTTTTATTAAAAGACATTGATATAAAAAAACCCAAGATGCACAGTATCAACGTTAAAAGCTATTTGGATGACTTATTAACATTCTCGCGGACGAAGCTGCGCGGATCAGCTGTATAATAAACCTACTCGCAATGTAATGTTACGAGTGGGTATTAATTCACTTAAATAAAACTCCATTAACTCTTTAAAAATAACTAAACATATAATTGTGAAACTTTACACGAGCAATCGTCGTTTATCACGCATGCACGACACGAAGATGGCTTCGTACGGCTTATGAACAAAAGCAAAAGTGTTGTAGCAAAATAACGGTTATTTTAATTAACGAGTTACTGAAATGGCCTTATGGGTCCTACATTGTAATCCGCTTTAATGAACTTTATCAGTCGAATAATGAGACCTTGAATAACGGAGTGAAATATAACATTGCATGTACAAGGCAACCATAAATAAAGAAATATGTGAACATATAGTGGTAATTTAATTTGGTCGATTAATGAGCAGGGGGCCAAGTCTGCTATTTAAGTAAAATTACGATTCAACTGCCAGGCTATTACGACGCGATTATGATTGTGACAAATTTGGTATTCTGCTAAATGTTAACCATAATCGTAATAGTATCACAATTGGATTGTAATAGCATCTCAATGACACTATTCTAAGTGTTGCTTACTAAAATCTACCATTACATTGAATTAATACATGAATGATTATTTTATTTTAAAACGACGACTTTTTTATTTTCTATGATCAAAATCGAAGTAATTATTATTATATTGAATGTCTAGTCAATAGAACATAACTATGAGTTATTTAAAAACACTTTATTTATAATACGTTGGCTGTATATAGTGATTATCCATGCCAAATCGAAAAATTGAAAAGTAAAAAGCCAATCGATCATCTGTTTTGGAAAGGTCAACCTAAGTAAATATTTAAAAACAATAAACTTAAATCATAGATTAAGATGTGTATTGCCTTAAAAGAAATATATTACAGCGTAATAATATATACTGCGTATATTTCCGTGACTGTAATCATATAATGTACTTATACAAAATAGGCCTGCCAAGAATGAAACTGCACCGAAGAAAGATTACTAGAAATCGAATATAAAGTAATCTGCCTTTCATGATCTTCAAAAAGAAAAGCTCATAAGAATCGACGTAAGAATTCTCGAATGACGATACCAACCAAAAACTAAAACGATTTCAAACGAACTTACTTAAACTTAAATATGTATTATAGTATTGTTACGTACTCGGGTTCGCAATTGTAGGAAAACACCACTTATATTAAATCCGTGTATTTACACAATACAACACAACGTAATACTAAATACACTCTACACAATAGAACACTTGCTGTACTATCACTGAACTTAGAACACTACACAAACAAACACTTCTCGCTTCGCGCTAGTCACTTGATGTATCGTTCTCGATCGCTTGATAAAAACTGCCCTGTGTTTGTCAACATCTCTGTATTTATAGGCAGGGGAAAGACCTAGCTGAATCCAGAAAAATCTAAATGTATCGGGAAACAATGAATCACTTCTTATCGTAAACATGTTATGAGTCATAAATCCTAGTACACGCTATTTTCAACCTTATGCCACATCCCACAAAGTCCAATATGGCATAGCCCAGGTGAACTATTTGTTTGTCAATAGGAGTAGCTATCTCTTTCCTTTATTTCTAGAATGTTAGCGCGCGCGCGCTCCAATTCTACACGCTTCTAGATTATTCGTAACAGTATTATGCATACGATTCAAGTCAAATCACAGATACAGGGCTGCCTTCATCTTGAAAACAGAAAAAAATATTTAAAAAACCCATTCAAGTTACTCCACAAACAGACGAAGAAATTTCAAGATATCTAGAAATATCGTATGGCACAATCGCCAAAATACGGTTATCCACCAACACGATCAAGTTTCAGTCCAAATTTATTATAATTATGTAGTTTTGTTCTATCGAAAATAGCTTAAAGTATAGCTGTAATACATAGGTAGATACTATAAAGGCAGCAAAGGAAATGCTACACTATTTCATAATGTGTGAAAAAATAACATGAATAAGACACAAATGATGAAGTCCAATCTAGAGTAATGAAGAATGAATTTATTTTGTTGTACACATGAAATTGCATTTTAGTGAATTAAGTCTTGCTGAACGATGATTTGTGTATTTAATATATAGACATAAATGATTTAAAATTTATTAAATAATGTTTGAGTGAAAAATATTATATTTTTTAAGTGGAAGTGTTTTCTTACTTTAAAATAAAAAAAGCTTTATTTATTTGTTTTTATGACTACTTCTTTAGGCATATTATAGTGAATCATTTTCTGCAATAGAAATGAGTTTACTCTGACTATTTGGGAGGACAGTTGAAGCTATTTATCAGTTTGTGCATGCGCATAAGTCATGCAATAAAATAAAATGTATTCAATACCCAAAATTAGTAAACAATCACCAAATAATAAGCAAATTTTTGTGTTATTACTACCGGTACCCAAATATATCACAACTTTTCATGATTTTTGAAGAATTTTCTTAAGATCTTCATTGTGATTTTAAAATAATTATAATTAAACAAAGAGGACTGAGTATTAAAGTTTTTGAAGATTGATCCTTCATTAAGATTTTAAAATTACAAGGAAAGACTTCCTTATTAAGTTTTAGGTTCATTTTTAAGTAACATGTTGACTGTTGAATTTATTAATAATTTGAAAAAGATTTAATAAATACTTGAATAATAATATTGTTTTAGTAGCCATTATTTTATTTAAAGCTCTAAGGTGGTGCGTGGTGCTCTAAGGTGCGCACTTAAGTAGAAACTTGAACTCCCTTGAAACTTGGTTTGAGATACATTATGAAATGCACTCTTGCCAACGGACATTTAGCAAGTGCCAGTTACTTAAAATGTTAACATAATTGCTTAGCATAGTAGTAATAGGCTTATGTTTAAACAATCACTTATATAATTAAATAAAATGCCAAAAAAATCACTATAAACTACTAAAAATAGTAATTACAAGAATTTAATCCTCCTTTTAGTATGAAATTGTAACCAATAAATTTAAAGCCTGCTAACTTATATCCAAAATAATTCTGTATCTCCAAAGTAATTGCTGAACAACTCAGATATAGTAAACAATCACCAAAATATTACCGCATTATAATTTGAAAGTTTATCCAAGTATGTGACATATTTTTTATCCTACAAAAGAAAACAAAATCTACATTTAATGTAGATAAATAATTGTTTTCTCAAAAATTATAAATGATTTTCTAAAGTTTAACTTATGGTACCGAAAATGTCTATTAAAGTCTGACCTTAGAGCTTTAAATAAAATAATGGCTACTAAAACAATATTATTATTCAAGTATTTATTAAATCTTTTTCAAATTGTTAATAAATACAACAGTCAACATGTTATTTAAAAATGAACCTAAAACTTAATAAGGAAGTCTTTTCTTGTAATTTTAAAATCCTAATGAAGGATCAATCTTCAAAAACTTTAATACTCAGTCCTCTTTGTTTAATTATAATTATTTTAAAATCATAATGAAGAATCAGTCTTCAAAAATCATGAAATCACATTTTAAACAGACAGGTAGTACATTTTAAAGCAAAAGTAGTGATATATTTGGGTACCGGGTAGTAATAACACAAAAATTTGCTTATTATTTGGTGATTGTTTACTAATTTTGGGTATTGAATACATTTTGAAGCGCAGGCATGACTTAAATAGCTAGATAGATGTTATTTAAGGTATCTTATTTTTGGTACAGATTTAATTTTTTTGGTGAGACATTTTATGCTTACAATTTTTTTTTAATGGTCATTATATTTCATCTTAAGTAATAAGTATAATATTAGGTATCTGAAACGGAAAATCAACACAACAAAATCTGTTCAGAGTATCTTCTGAGTGGCAAAGATTATCAGAACAGATAGGGTATGATTTTGTCTTTTGATCCGAGTATAAATACTAACCTACTGATATTCACAACATTGTGCAAGATTTTAATTGAATTTTGGAATTGTTTGCTCTGGAAGTTCTTTTCCAAGTGGGAAACTTTACCAAAATGCTACTACAAGATTGTGAAAAGCATTTACATAAATTCACAATTTAACAATTACACCGTGGTTTTGGGATTAACCTATTTAGCTTATATCTTGGGTCCTTTTCTCGGGTCGGGCAAAATTAGTGTAAATGAGATATTTTTGGTAGATCGGAGTCTGTTGGTGATGTGGTAGCACCACCGTGTTTTGGATGAGGCGATACTCCGTTATTACGTTTATAAAAAAACAGCAATGAGGATCACCATTTATCTTGCTAGTTGCTAACAGGCGAACTGGTGAATCGTGGTGAACCAAAAATTTTATCGACCTTCTCTTTGCTTTCCACATTAGGGATCTTGCATGAATATGTGTGTGTGTGAATTATTCTGCAGTCTGCAAAGGAACTAGCGTGATAATACTTAATCCGACGGAAGATTTACCTATCATGCTATTGAGCTAAAATCTACACCAGAGACCAGAATAAACCAACATAGGCTTGGTATTAATGGACTCCTATAAGAATAATAACAATAATAATAAAAAGCCATTTTTAATTCCTTAACACTAATAGAGTACATTTTTTTATAGGAAGATACATTATTGTTTATTTATGTTACTGCATTTTAAAGAATTTATTTTTCGCTAGTTTTTAAAATTCTTCTAATTATTTAGGACCTCTAGATGAATATAGACCTTCTCCATCTCTCTCCACTTTACTCTGTCTTGAACAGGGGGGGGGGGGCAGCCCATGTAATGATTTTTCTACATTATTATACATTCACATTTGGCTTGCATTAGACAGGCAAGGTAAGATACACAAGTCAGACTTTCTTTTTTTTTGTTAAGGGTAAATCATATTTCAAGACCTCTTTGTTATGCCAAGACAAGAACTTATCTCCTCTTCAATTCGTCTGTGTCTGGATTTTGAAAAAGATTTTGTTTACCTAAGTTGCTAAGGTAGCTTCCTTTAATATTTATGCCTTTATTTGACCACTTAAGTTGTTTCATGGTGATTTGCAGCACAGTTATAAATAATGTGGGCGATAACGGGTCTCCTTGTCTTATACCTCTAGAAATGTTTATTTCGGGGCCGGTTTTGTCTAATTTCACTTGGCTGACGTTTTTTTGTATATATCTTATGTTAATTCAATTGTTTCTAATTGCACATTACATTCTCTCATGTATTTTGCTAACAATTTCAAGAAAATTCAAAGAAACAATTCTAAAAAAGCTATTGTTGTTGAATTGTACTTCAATAGTAAGATTGTCACTGAGAGGCAATTGAAATAAATGTCAAACATACGTCAAATACAGAGCAGACTACCGTTTAGTGCGCGATCGAGGGACAACTGTAACGCGATTGAAAGGTAGAAATGGAGCAGAATAGCGAATTTTTCAATAGCGATTGAATCGTATTTGGATGGTGTGTCAATGAAACGCAATTGGTCTTAAATAATTAACAGAATACGAAATGTGTCAAATTATTCAAACACGACCCAATCGAGATGCTATTGATCCAATTTTTAATTAGCAGACTTGGGGCCCAGGTCGTTCAGGTTCGATTCCATACAGGGACACCGGACAAGTATTTGTGGGATGAGCACAAATGTTTTTATTTTTGGATTTGGGTGTTTATTAAATATATTTCAGTATTCATAATATGTATTCCTATGTAATAGTTTTATTGAGTTGTTGTAAACTCGCCACAGTTGTAAATTCGCCACACAAAACTGACATAACAAATATGTGTAAACTCGCCACAACTCTAATTTCGTATTGTAAACTCGCCACACATCTTTCTTTACTATTGTAAATAATTCGCGCACTGATTTTTTACGGTACGCATGAAAATGACAAATATATATATATATATATATATATATATATATATATATATATATATATATATATATATATATATATATATAGTTATATTTTAAGTTACTTATATATAAATACATAAATAACTTAAAATATAACTTATATACATGGTACTATCATTCCGCCATGATCTAATAACATCTTTGATATCTATAGGTGATGGTTGCTTCTTTAAATTAGGAGAGCCATCTGCTTATTTGTTATATTTTGATATAGAAAAAAATTAACTTTCGAAAAAGACCCAACCAATAACATATGAATAGATATGGAGCATAAGTAGGTTAGCGAAATATGATAAAAAAGTGAGGCGCTAAAACTTAGAATTTTGCTTGCTAACAACACTACAAAATTTATGCAAAATTAAAACATGTGGCGAATTTACAATAGCTAGTATTAGAGCAAGATCCCAGAGCCACCAGACGTCACGTATTTTCTGATGGATGAAATGTGGACGATAGAGTAGTGTTAGTATGTACTATGATCGTATGCCTACCTGCTAGCTTGGTCAAACGGCCAATTTCCAGGTATCAGGTAATCAAGGTACATAAAAACATTACTTACTTCACGTAAATTCTCCTGGCTGATTTTCATATATGTTTTCGAGTGTATAGTTAAAAATAAATTGTCAATACTCCCAGACACTTTCCGTCGGCCATATTGCTTGACAGACGCTTTAAGGGTCTCAAAATAATTAGTTAACTTCACGTAAATTCTGACGCTCCATTTTTATATATGTTCATCCGACAACAATTTTAAAACATTTGACAAGAAGACAGACCGATCCAAGGGGCCAATCATCCCCTAAACTAAATTTTAATATCTGTGAGTGGGAGCGCGAGAGCATTATCTAGTTTACCGGCTAACCGGAGTACGACAGTGACAAGCATTGACGCTATTGCGGCAGGAGTAGGTAAGACGGTGGTACCAGACCCAGCCAAAATAATGGAAAACTCTACCACCTAGTAGCCACGATGGTAATGACTCGCATAGCCAATCGATCACCGATCGATGAGACTGAGTGAGACCGACTGCGCTGTTAAGTAGAGATGAGATGTATTTACGGGAACAGGTTTCTATACTAGGTTTCAACTAAGAAGTCTCCAAACTAAGCATTCAGTCATAGAATATATGAGTATCGAATATTTAGAAGTACTGTAAGCGTACGCGTCCCCGATTACACATACGACTTAGTAATGTCAAAGAGGCAAAAGCGTATCGAGTATTTAAAAGTATCACGCGTACGCGTCCGTGAATACGTATACAATGTACTAATCCTTTGAGATTTGGGACAAGTACGCTGCGAAGGGCGACTGCTAAATATGCCAGCATTAAGGTCATATTATAATACATACATTAAAAATTCCAAAAAGCTGTCAGTCATAAGCCTGTGAACGTATTAAGGGAATATTTTAATTTTTTTACATTTTCTTACACTAAGCTATTCAATATTCAATCAATTCTCCTAAAGTCGTATATTTGACCGTCTTGTTGGTCGGGTGGTTAGCGAACCAGACTACGCAATCAACAAGGCCCGGGTTCGAATCCCGTTGGTATTTTTGATGTGGTTGTTCATTAAATAAATTATTGTATTAATTACCTTTGTTGTCTATTGTATATCAGTCTATCTGTAGGCTCGGTGTTGCCATTGACTATATAAAGTCCCTGGTTGGTTTCCCGGATCAGGCAATCCAAAAATATTTTTTATCAATTTTCTGATAAAAACGAATTGCCTGGGATTGGATTAGTGCTCGTTTGGCAACAGGATTGCCACATATCACATAGTCACAGCTGCACTCAACAGACACGGCAGCACAGAACAATATTACTCAAGGGAGCACGGCAGAATACTGAATACTTATTTGGCACTCCCAAATTTTAAAAAATTTAGTTGTTGGCCTCAAGAGGGCCTTTAAATTACAATAAAGTTAGCTGTCACCTGACCATTTTTTTATTTTATTTAAAAATCATATTAATTAAATATAATTAGTAAAAAAATGAAAGTAAATTAGCCGACATCTAAAAATTTTTAGAATTTTTTTAATTAAAAAAATAATTTAAAAAAAATTCATTTGTAAAAAATTTGAAAAACCTTGTGTTATTTTTAAAAAAATATTTTTTAGTTCTAATTAATAAATTGAAAAAAAAAATTAAAAATGTCGGCTAACTTTAGTATTATTTATTATAGGTCAATTTTTTTCTTATTTTTGTTGCCATAATTTACTTGTCATCAAAAGTTCTAAAAATTATAAAATATCTGTTCAAGTAATTTTCATGGCCTTAACAGCGCAGTCGGGCTAACTCAGTCTCATGCGCGTAGATAATGCTCTCGCGCTCCCACTCACAGAGATATTATAATTTAGTTTAGGGGATGATTGGCCCCTTGGATCGGTCTGTCTTCTTGTCAAAGGTTTTAAAATTCTTGTCGGATGAATATATGGGTCATTCTTCGATCGTAATATATTTTCAATGATTTGGTGAAAAAAATAAAAACCTCGTGGCACAACAAGTGATCAGTACTAGAACTGTTACTTGATTCAAATCCTTGATATCGGTGTAAGAGGCATCTTTGTATTATTAATATTTAGGGAGATATTCGAAAATTTTAAATATGCTTGCTGAGGACAATGACAACTTTTTGATGATAATGACAATTTAATTAGGATAAATGACTTTTGTTGAGGATAATGATTTTACACCTGTTTTATTGCACTTATCATTGAAATAAAACAAAATATTAAGAATCAACATAATTATATTTAGTCGTAAAATCACGCATTGATAAACACAAACATAAATTCTTGTGTAATTAATATAATTTAACAATATAATGTTAATCAAAAAATTACATATTGATGAACAGAAATATAACTTCTTGTATATAATTAAAATATAACAATATTTTTATTATGTTTCAATTGTTATATCCTGCATCACATTATATTAACTAATAACTATCAGCTCAAAGAAATAAAATCGAAATAGATAACACTTAACATTGTTAAGAGTATAACACTGGTTAAATAGGAAGAAAGGATATTTGTTTTTCAGAGATTGGATCGCGGCTCTCTTCTTTATGTGTACTAGATAATGAAACGACAGGATTTGGATTAATATTCTCAGTGTACTTACAGTTATTATTTGGGATATGGTTTCTATTATACCTATGGATATACTTTTCATCGATATTACAATCAAAACAACTAGATTTGATTGTAATATCGATGAAAAGCTCGTCTGCGTTCCTGCGGAGCGTTCCTGCTGAGCGTTTCTGCGCTCCCGAATAGGAAGCTACATGAGTTATGTTCTGAAATTGGAAATCTGGTCAAATCTTCTAAAACCAAAAACAAAGCGAATTCCTACATTCTGTAAACGCTCGAGTTTATTCAGGCCTTCTTCTGTGATATCAAGATAGCAAATATCAGCATAATCTAATAAAGGAAAGATTTATGTTTGCACTAAAATAACTCTAGTCTTAAAAGGAAGAAATCTTTGCAAACGTTTGATAGCATGAAAGGTGGAATGAACTTTTTTGCATACTTCTGATATATAAGCATTCCAAGGGAAATCTTCACTTATAATTTGACCTAAATTTTTAGCTGATTTGCTATACAGTATAACACTGCTGCTATATACGAGATCAGGAACATTAGCATTTGCACTACCTATAATTAAAAACTGTAACTTTTGGGATTTACTAATAAACCAGATGACTCCGCTCATGAGTGAATACGCGACAGATCCTCATATATAGCGCTGATTGCCTCAAGAACATCCGGAGCAGAGAAAGGACGATACGATTGCAGATCATCCGCATATGATCCGCATCCGCATATGATGATGACGAATGAAAACTGGAGGACATGGCATTTAATGTTATGTTGATAAACACGAAAAATAGGAGTGGAGCTAGAACACCCCCCTGTGAAATACCAACTGTTAATTTACTAAAACCTGAGAAAGAATCCTCGAAATGAACACATTGAGAACGATCTCGGAGATATGAGTCAAACCAGGATACAGACTGAGGGGAAAGATTCAGCGAACGAAGAGTACCAAGCAGCACATCAAAGTCCACAGAGATAAAATCGTTACTGAAGTCAAAGAAAACCAATAAAGTAGGTTGTTTATTACCAATAGCATGTCTTATGTCATCAGTGACTTTAACAATAGCAGTAACAGTACTGTGCCCCGAACGGAAATCAGATTGATACGGATTGAACAAATTACTATCCTGCAGGTAAAGACTAAACTGCGTGTCCAAAATCTTGGACAAATATGGAAGAATTGGTATAGGGCGATATTTAGAGAAATTAGTAGGAGCTGAGACTTTAGAAAAAGGAATGACGTGAGCTGTCTTCTAGGCTTAAGGAAAAGTGCCAGAAAAAAAGGAAAAATTGATAATATATGTTAAGACGGGGAACAGTGAAGCCACCATGCGCTAACTGATATTGTCGTTGCCGATGGCATAGGAAAAGATACATTTAATGTGTTTGGCAAGGGCAATTACTCCTAAAGGGTTGGCAATTCTGAAAGATTCGCTTCGGCTGGTCTTTTAGTTTCTTAATTAATCTTTCCATTGTTTTATTTTATAGTAGAGGGGGCCAATGAGCAAAGGTACTGCACCTGATGGTAAAAGCAGTACCTTTGTACATCTGCAATACCAGGGGTCTTGCAGATGCGTTGTCGGCTTTTTAAAAATGAGTAAGCTCGTTTCTTGAAGGTCCCCAAGTCGTAATTGATTCCATAAAGGAGTAGTGCGAGGCAAACAGTGCCGACAAAGGCGCACTGTTGTGGTTTTCCAGGCATCGAGGTGGTGAGGATGGAACTTTAAATTTTGACGCGATGTCCGATGGTGGAATTTAACGGCAGGAATTAATCCGAACAATTCGTCGGAACACTCCCCATTATGATTGCGGTAAAAGATTCAGAGTGAACCTACATCTCTGCGCAACGCCAGAGTCAAGCCAATTAGAAATAGCCTGGTCGTCGACGATTCGAACCGCTCTACGTTGAATGCAATCAAGAGGAAGAAGCTAGTACTGAGGAGCTCCGGCCCAAAGGTGGGAGCAGTACTCCATGTGAGGTCGAATTTGGGTCTTGTAAAGTTGGAGGCGATGGACTGGGATAAAGCTTTACTCTGCTGAGTACACCAAGCTTATTGGGGGCTAAGTTAGCCTCTCCTCCCAAATGACCGCTGAAATGAACGTTGTTCGATATGAGCGAGTCTTATTTTATATATGTTCTTATATAACTAGACGTAACCTAGCAAGCGAAAATCGCGCGGTGCAGCAATACTCGTCAGATTACGCTTTTCTTTCTTTTTTTATATTCTGTCACCTTCTCACTTGTTCTAAGGCTAGCAGTTCTAGATCAATAATCATTTGTTGATACCTCCGTTTCTGACACATTTTATATTGGACTTTACGATTCTCATAGGATTCCTTACTTCTAGGCATGCTGATTTTTTTCCCAAAACAACTGCAGAGACATTACGAAAAAAATTAATCAATTGATGTACCAGCTTACTTTATTTTAATGGTTATATATGCTAATAATTGTATTGACGTCATTATTCTCAACGTTTGTCATTGTTCAAAATCCGCAAATCATTATTCTAACCCATACATCATTATTCTCAACAGTCATTTTCAGGATAATGATGTCAGCAATAATGACGAATTCCAGAAAACATCTCGAAATTTGTCTTAAAAGATTAGATACAGCTAATAAATATCTATGGGGAGTTATTTGCAGTTCGATACATAAATAAAGCCATGAATAAAATCAATGAACATATTATTTACCACGATAAAGTGAATAAGGATAATGATTATAAAGATGACAAATTTCGAAGAACCATATTCAAGCTTACCTTGAGAGAAATATGACCTGTCCAATCCGTTCAAAGTATGTGGCCTAACCGAAGAGTACCGAGGGGCATCCGGTAGGCACGAAATATGCCCCAAAATTGCAATCATCGTGGAAAAAATTTGAAAACTATTCCTGTTTTTACAATGACGCTTTTTTTGTGACAAACTTTTGAAAGAGTGTTTTACTATTTTCGAATTAAGTTAATACTTTAAATTGTTAAGAAACAGAAACAATAGACCTTTAAATACAATTTTTTACTATACATAATTTTATTAAGTGGTATTTGAATATTTTAGAAGACCAAATAGCCAAGAACAGGTGATCTGGACACGCGAAATAATGACGTTTTCAGTAGATTTTTGCGTTTTTTTGTTAATTAATTATAAGAAATGTTTTTCTTTTACTTGTTGATAGTTAAAAAAGTAATAATGGAATAGGAAAACATTGTTTTTCTTCATCGTAGTTATAACAGTAAAGAGAAAACTGCCTGGAACCGTATTATCCTCAACATTGAAGAATCACCCATATATAAAAATGGATCGTCAGAATTTACGTGAAGTTAACTAATTATTTTGAGACCTTTAAAGCGTCTGTCAAGCAATATGGCCGACGGAAAGTGTCTGGGAGTATTGACAATTTATTTTTTACTATACACTCGAAAACATATATGAAAATCAGCCAGGAGAATTTACGTGAAGTAAGTAATGTTTTTATGTACCTTGATTACCTGATACCTGAAAATTGGCCGTTTGACCAAGCTAGCAGGTAGGCATACGACCATAGTACATACTAACACTACTCTATCGTCCACATTTCATCCGTCAGAAAATACGTGACGTCTGGCAGCACTGGGATCTTGGACTATATGTAACTGTGGCGAATTTACACATAATTTTTAACATTTTTTAATACCCGTGGCGAGTTTACTTTGAATGTATGGAAAATCTAAAACGGTGGCGAATTTACAACTTTGGCGAGTTTACAACAACCCGTTTTATTTGATTAAAACCCATATTACAAAGAAATAATTAACTTAATTTGGGGTTGAATCGACTCGTGTAATTTTCCCAGCGATATTTATTTATTACGGGCATTTTTATAACTTCTGCAATAACAAATAAATAAGAAAAATAATTTAAGAAACGGAATAAAATAACCGAAGGTTTGGAATAAAGAAGACATCAGTAGTAACACTGTCTTCCCACGTCCACCACATTTTCAACCAAGAAAGCAACACAAATAACAATACATATTGTATTATATATATGTATTTCTATGTATTAGTTTCGTTGATTAACACCCATATTACAAGCAAATAATTAATTTGGGGTTGGATCGATTCGTGTGATTTGTCCAGCGATATTTTATATTTATTTATTTCGGGCATGTTTATAACTTCTGCAATAACAAAAAAATAAGAAAATAATTAAAGAAACGGAATAAAATTACCGAAGGTTTGGAATAAAGAAGACGTCAGTGGCAACACTCTGACGTTCACCACATTTTCAACAAAGAAAGCAACACAAACAACAATACAGTATAAACGTACTCAACTTCGTAATTTTTTTTATATCTTAAGATTGCAAAGAAGCAGATGGGTCTCTTGATGGAAAGAGTCAACCATCGCCTATAGACACTAAAGATGTTAATGGTGCGATGCTATCTTGTGGCGAGGTCTAATGCCACATGCATAAGTTTACCGACTAACTTACCCTCAAAAACGGAAAACGACAGCGACAAGCACTGACGCTATTGCGGCAGGAATAGGTAAGGCGGTGGTACCAAACCCGGGCGAGACAATGCAGAACTCTAGCACCTAGTAGCCACGATGGTAGTGACTCGATATCCAATCGGTCGCCTTTTACGACCTACCTGGCAGAACGGCAGTTGGCCTATTCTTCAAAGGAGGCCGGGACCAACACGGCGGTTAAAATATCGATATTATCGACCGAAAGATAGAAAAGTTTAGAGTGTCGGACTAAGAAATGTTTCACGTGTGGGACAATCTAACCCTTGAATTTCAATAATAATTAACAAGCTGTTGTGAAAAATTAGGTTGTTTTTAAAATGATTAATATCAATTTAAGAATCTCATAATTCCGAAACTTTAGAGTGGAGGACTAGTTATTACTTCGGAACCCTTAAAAAGCAATTGACATTAACGACATGCTTTTATTTAAACGTGAAATATCTCGTATTGCTATCTCAATCTAAATCGGTGTCATTCCAAAATAAAATAATTCTATGAGTTTGTCAATTTTCTACACAATATAACTCGGCCTTTAACTTGCTATATAAAATACAATAGCTATTGGTGTATTAGTTGCTCCTCTACCTGCTACTGTAAGAATGTCACGCGCAAAAGTATTACATAAGTATTTGTCAGAAATACAACTAAATAAAGTTTACCGTATGTCGATGAGAAATGCAAGATCATGTCATTTGAAACTGCAGTTTAATACATCAGGGATTAAACGAAGCCATTTAACGATGCTAACGGCTAAGATAGCTGTCGATATATCTTTAAAGACGAATAAAACTTCCTGAATATAGAGGAAATTCCACCCTCGAGAATTGGTGTCGTGTCGTTCTGAGAAAAAAAGGTTCCATAATAGGTTCTGACAGCGGAAATTTTCGTGGTAATACTTAGTTGCCTGAGCTTATTTTTAGATGATATATTTTTTCTCATTAATAATAATTAGATTAGATTTTTAATTAGATTGCTGCAATTAAAAGGGCTTTTATATTATGTAGACATTAAATTATAAATGTCAAAGTTTGGATGGATGGATGTTTGTTACAGAATCACGCAAAAATTACTGGACGGATTTGGATGACATTTGGCACACAAGTAGATAGCATATAGGCACCCGGAAAAATTAGTTGTCCGCAGGATTTACTCAAAACTTTAATAATACAGCGGTCTGCACGGTGCAGTTAGTATTAAAAAGCAAAATTTTGCCCGACATTATTATAATTAAGCAAAATAATTGTTTTA
Organism: Apodemia mormo; assembly: GCA_036924255.1. NCBI lineage: Eukaryota > Metazoa > Arthropoda > Insecta > Lepidoptera > Riodinidae > Apodemia > Apodemia mormo. The sequence goes on along the minus strand of JAUPFN010000005.1, from coordinate 39,151,669 downwards.
AACTGGTATCCCCAAGCGTGGGGATGACGGAACTTGTTAGAGGTGTGGATGGCATTTTGACGACGAGACTCGTCAAGTCGTACCGAACCAGTTCGCCTCTAGTAAACTGTAACAGTAACAGTATTGAGATCATTACGTTAAGTTATATTTCATTATGAGAATAAATAAAATGTAGAATATTAGAAAGAATAAAACAAAATTGTGTAAGAATAATTGAACAATGTGAAAAGAAATACAAATGTAATATAAATTGATTACGTAGTTTTAATTAGTAAAGGCAGTTCTGTTCTCTCATGTGTGGCAGAGCATATTTAATTGCTAATTGTAGGGTATTCCCTACACTGGTTAGACAAAAAGAATCCAATGTGGTATTCTAAGTCATCCTTTACATGTGTGCCAAATTTAATCGGTTTTAATACAGAAACAAGTTAAATTAAAAAAAAATACAGTCATGCGTTTGACGCAAACACACACACACACACACACACATATATATATATATATATATATATATATATATATATATATATATATATATATATATATATATATATATATATATATATATATATATATAACAAAATTGACAAACTATTCATAATAAACACCCAAACGCGGAAATAGAAACATTTATGCTCAACACACAAATGCTTGTCCCCGTCGGGGATCGAACCCGAGCCCCGTCAATTGCGTTGTCAGGGTATGCCCTTGCGATTGCACTGAAAAGGAAAAATAAAAAAGCGGTGTAAGATAACAAACAACCTCACCATAGGCTTAACAAAATAAAGAAAACCACACTTTCAATCCTCGTTGTGAAAAATGCGTATAAGCACTCAACGCACGTTTCCCTTCGCAACCGAAGCATCTTTAGGAGAAACAAACGCTACTTCACTCAACATGATCCGAAGTAATACTTATTGGTATGCAGCCATTTACAATTTAGGTGAAAGTTTTCAATAATATGGCTATATTAAATCCGTTTAGTAAACAATTAGTGAAAAAGTACAAAGATCGATCCATCCAATGCTAGAAGTTGTCGTATTTGATTTAGTAAACGAGGTTCATATCCAGGGATCAAGGAAATATTATATTATTCTTATTAAATCGTTACAAAATTGGAATATCGGACGTATGATAATAACCTCGATAAGTCGCTTGTGGTTATGACGGCTGGCTGCCCCAGACGGAAAAGCGTAAAGATAAAAGTAATAAAAATGGCGCGTTGCTACAGGAACAGCTATCAATCATTGTTTCCCTCCCTCGACCCTCAATCTAGCCTGGCAAAAGTGTAAGTACGTAATATTGTAATGCAAATAAACTTTTTTTATAAATTAAAATCAGTCAGTAATTAAAATCAATCGCCTCTGTAGTCTAGTGGTCCGGCGTTAGCATTGACCGAGGTCCCGGGTTCGATTCCCGGGTCGGGCAATAAAAAAATGTTTTTTTTTTCAGTTTTCTGGTAAAAACAATGTTGCCGGGGATTGAAAAGTGCCCGGTTAGCGATAGGCTTGTTATATTATATAACTGTGGGACAGAGTATCTTCGGCTAACTCTCTAAGCCTCTGCCTACCTATTCAAGGGTACAGGCGTGAAGATACTTTTTAAAATAAGTTTATCGGCTACCTTACACACGAAAATGTCAAGTACTGGCGTTATTGCAGCAGGAATGTATGTAATATTGTTGTTTTTTTTTATAAGATAGCAATAAAGCGTATGGCTCTCCTGATAGAGACAACCATCATCTATAGACACCAAAGATATTAATGGTGCGTAGCTATCTTGTGGCGAGTTCTAATGCTACATGCATAAGTTTACCGGCTACCTTACCCTCCGAACCGGAGCACGGCAGTGACAAGCATTGACGTTAGGTAGTGCGGTAAGAAGAGGTAAGGCGGTGGTACCAGGCCCAGGCGAGACAATTCAGAACTCCACCACCTAGTAGCGACGATTAGTAACTCGCATATCTAATTATTCGCCTCTAACGAAGTGCTTGGCAGAACAGGAGATGGTCTATTCTTCAATAGTAGCCCGGACCAACACGGGGAGAATTTCTGCAATTCTTCTCCATATAAACTTCTGTGCTAAATTCAAACTCCTCGTTTTATTTTATTTTTTTATTTTATTTCATAAGATAGCAAACAAGCAGATGGGTCTCCTGATGGAAAGAGTCAACCATCTCCTATAGACACCAAAGATGTTAATGGTGCGTTGCTATCTTGTGGCGAGGTCTAATGCCACATGCATAAGTTTACCGGCTACCTTACCCTCCAAACCGGAACACGACAGTGACCAGCACGGACGTATGCACCAGTAAGCACCAGTCAGCACCAGTCACGATGGTAGTGACGCAAATAGCCACTCAGTCGCCTTTTACGACCTGCCTGGCAGAACGGCAGTTGGCCTATTCTTCAAAGGAGCCCGGGACCAACACGGGGAAAATTTTTGAAAAAAGGTGTACAAAATTTTCACATCACATATTATCTAGCTTATTACCTTGACTATTCTTAACTAAGACTACTCTTTAGTTAAAATTAATAGTTCTTGTGAAATCGCAGCTGAAGGCTAGTCGAAAAATAAATTAAATACCGCCCCGCCTGTTTGTCGACGACCTGATTACAAAACAACTGACAGACAATTTCTTTGGCATGACAGTGAAACCCAAATCATAAGCCATTGTGTAGTTTAGAAAAAAGCAAGCAGAGAAACCGCACGGATGTCGAATTTGTTTTATTATATTTACAGACTACTTTCCCTGTAAAAAAATTGTACAATGGTCCTATGTCACAATCCATCAAAACAAAACAGTTTCAGAGTTTTTATATCACATAAGTCATAGCACATGTAGTAAAAAACGAAGAGGTACAGAAGACAAACTTATCTATGTACTTTTCTTTTCATACCTACACTGAGAGGTCGCGCTAGGGTTATCAACTTTGACTTATCTATACATATAACAAAATCGTAGGAAAGTCAAAACTGTACATTGAATATTTTTTTTTAAAGAATACTTGGGGCGTGATCTACAATCGATATCAAAGCTAAAAATACAGTTTTTAGAATTTTTGTCTGTTTGTCTGTATGTATGTCCGGGGTAAACTCAAAAAGTTCTGTATGGATTTACTTTAAATTTTGCACGAATATTATTAATAGGTCAGGTCAACATACAGGCTATATATTATCACGCTATCACCTACGGGGGAGGAGCAGTGTGCAGTAAACGAAGTCCGCGCGGACAAAGTCGCTGGCAAGAGCTAGTGTACAATTAACTGGTAGTAGTAGCACTCGTATTTAGGTGTTGATTATTTTAGTTTAATAAACAGGAAGAACGGAAATCTTACCCCGTGTTGGTACGGACTCCTTTGAAGAAGAAACTAACTGCAATTATGCCAGGCAGGTCGTAAAAAGCGACCGATTGGCTACACGTGTCACTACCATGGTGACTGCTAGGTAGTTGAGCTCTGCATTGTCTCGGTAGGGTCTGACACCACAACCTTACCTATTCCTACCGCCTGCCGAAAATTTTCTATTAACTACTGTTAGGTATATTTATTGTTATATGAATAATATTGTTAATAATGAAATATTACATTCAATATTAATATTCGTTTATCTCACATAATAGATATTAGAATAGAAAACTTCCGCAACATCGTGGAATCGTTTATATCAAATTATAAACTTGGAAGTGGTGCCATCTGAACTACTCTGTTTGAAGTTGACACTTTTCAATCTACCCTACTTTTAATTATTGTAAAACTGTGTGATACTATAAAATACCTTGTACTGGCCTACTCGGGTCAGTCTCAGTAAGTCTTGAAAGAATAAACATCTATGTACGTCAAACTATTATTAAAAACAAACTTGACACTACATATAATGTAATTCATTTTCCCATTGACTTTTCAATTCGTGGGTGCAATGTTATTATTTTGATAAATCAATTATAGTCTTTATCAAATAATGTTATTAAAAAGAAATAGTCGAATTAATAAGCTTCTTTGAAAAATACTAAATACCTTTTTACTTTTGTATCTTTGATGAGAGAACGGATAAACCGATTTTGATATAATTTATGCATTTGAGGCAGTTTTTAGATTGTGTATTCAATTTACTATTCAAAAATTCTAAAAACTATATTTTTGGCTTTGATATCGATTGTAGATCACGCTCCAAGTATTCTTTTAAAGAATATTCAATGTACAGTTTTGACTTTCCTACGATTTTATTATATGTATAGATTTGAGGGTATGCAAGAATCTTTATCACCCAGATGGAGTCACTGGAACTTGTAAGATTTAAAAAATGGTGTACTGCTTCAATAAAACAGTAAAAGAATTCAGTACGTGGTTATAAAAACATGTATCGTGCCGCTAACCCAGAGACCTTTGAGGCATCGATCAGCTGAGCGCTCTTGGCGACCGCGGCTCTTATTGGCAGCTACTTCTCGACCCAATTACTAATTGTTCACTATTAATGTCGACAGCTCGATACTTAAATACGTTCTCATCATATATGGACCTGCTAAAATGATAACGTCGTGTTGCACGTTAAAAAAATTATATCGAGGAATATTGGTGATCTAAAGCGTCTTTAGAAGCTCGGCTCACTCACTTTCACTGCACAAGAAAATATAATAATATTTGTTTTAGAATTTCATTTTGTAAATAACTATGATTTAATTTTTAGTTTTGATTTATTAGGGCCAATTTTTTATTTGTAGCTTACATATTTTTCTCTATGATTCTGTAACATTTGGAATCCCAGTATTCGTCCCAGTAATCCCAGTATTTATATAAGTATTTTTATGTGTGAGCATCGTTGACTAACACCAATAACACAAGCAAATAATTTACTTACTTTGGTGTTAGATCAGTCAGTGTAATTTGCCCCTTGAATATTTATTATTATTACTATATATATACAATGTGTATACACATGAACCTACATTCTTAAAGTTGGTTGTCAAACTTAGTAGAGATATTATTGTTTAGTCTATGGTCAAATGGAATCTTAGAGCTATGGTCGAATTTCGACCAGAGGGCGAACACTAGTAATATTTAGATTCCTGACAAATGTACATTCTATAACATGTTTTCACAATAATTAATTTATAGGTCTTTGGTGTTGATGAACCTACAAAAAAATTTTTTGTAGGTCTTTGATCAATACGATGTAAATGCCAAACTTAAATTTTTGATTACAATATGTTACATAATATAGGCACTACTATGGTTTGATATTACTGACCTAGAACGTAATATATAAATTTGTTATATGTTCGCTTTTAGTACATTTTTAATAAAAACTACTTGGTATCTGAATGAAGGCCAAAGCAAATATATTCTTGCCTCGTGTCACATGCGTTTCATATAATATGACACGCACGCCCTAGAGGTTTGCCATCCCTGACCCAAAATAATTTATTTATACGTGTATTTTTAAGCAAATGCACATATAGCTCAACGTTTTTATTTATTTATTTATTTTATGCTTTATTGTACACAAATTAAAAGAGAAGTAGTACATAGAGACTTATTTAAAACAGACTGTACAATGGGCGAACTTATCCCCAATAAAAGAGATTTCTTCCAGCTGACCCGAATAAGAGTAATCACAATAATTACTGAAATGTTAAAATAGTGTACAATAATCATAAAACTAGATACATATGAATATAACAGTCTGGATACATTAAATTTAGCCACATCATATTTAAAAAAGAACAACAATCGATGAGAATGAAAAAAAAAATACTATGTAGACCCAGTAAGAAAAAGTTCTCTTAGACTCATTTTGTTCATTGCTCAGTAATTAGTAACGCTTGTGTCTCACAACCATATTTATCTTAAGTAATGGAAATTTTAGTTCACTTTTTTTAACAATACCACCGTTATTTTAGGTTGCCCCGATAAAGCAAAAAAAAATTCCAGTGGGCCCACCACTGGAACTTTTTTGAAGAAGTTAACCAAGTGTTTTACTAGGTGGTAGAGTTCTGCATTGTCTCGCCCGGGTCGGTGGTACCAGACCCGGGCGAGACAATGCAGAACTCTACCATCGTGGCTACTAGGTGATAGAGTTCTGCATTGTCTCGCCCGGGTCAGGTACCACCGCCTTACCTATTCCTGCCGCAATAGCGTCAGTGCTTGTCGCTGTCGTGTTCCGGTTTGGAGGGTAAGGTAGCCGGTAAACTTATGCATATGGCATTAGACCTCGCCACAAGATAGCAACGCACCATTAACATCTTTGATGTCTATAGGCGATGGTTGACTCTTTCCATCAGGAGACCCATCTGCTTGTTTGCTATCTTATGATATAGAAAAAAAAAGTGCGTGTCGGACATGTGCAATGTAGGGTTCCGTAATTGCCCATCACAACGATGCAATTAAAAAGATTTTTTTTATTGTATTATACATAACATTTAACGTTATCAAAGCCAATGACGGATATAAGTATTTGCCTTTACTTCTCCATGTACATTTTGAAGGTTTGTGGTCGACAAACCTTCAAAATGTACATGGAGACTTTATTTACTCGATTACTCGTAAATTACTAAGCTGTATTAGTTTTCTTTATAGGTTCGTTATATATACGGGGACTTTTTTTTTTCAAATAGCCAGAATCATCCATTTGGCTTGGTAGAGGAGAACACTTGAATCTAAAATAAATAAGCACATTAAGCTTAATATTTCAAAAACGGATACCATAATTGAAAAATTGTTTTCACAAACCCGCAATCTTTTTTATCTAACGGCAGCCCACGTGACTAAGTATTTATTTTATTTTTATTAAATGTCAAAGATAAAAGTCATTTGATATAATCAAATTAAAAAAGAAGCATTTTATGCATATTAACCTTTACAGGCACTTATTACGATTTACGAGTCTACGTCTATATTAATATTATAAATGCGAAAGTAACTCTGTCTGTCTCTTCTTCACACCTAAAGCACTGAACCGATTGGATGAAATTTTGAGTAACGACATAGGATAGTTTGTATCCCGGAAATCCCACGGCAAATTTTAGATTTTTTCCAAGCGGACGAAGTCGCGGGTACAGCTAATTTTTTTATAACTACTACCGGATTTGAACGCGTCCAATATACACATGCTTTTATTTTCTCACTCAAATGTTCTGTAGTACCAATAAATTCAAATCTCAATGAAAACCGAAACTAAAAATTCGTGTCACATAATATTATACATGACGGGCGCCGAAGTTTTTCTAACCTTGACCTAGAACACGTATCTCTTTTGATGAGCAAAATGTTTATTTCACCATTCATGTCTTCGAGCTCATATCCTACTTATATAAGATGTGCTAGATATGGCGCTTGGACGTGTCTATATTTTATTAAAATGCCGCAATGTTTATGGGCGTGTACACAGCCCGCATGGTACTAAAGTAGAAAGCGTTATAATGTAAAGGCGCTACCGATGTCATGGCAAGTAACCAAAGAAGCAACCCGGCCTCTCTATTTCACTCCGATATTATTACGCAAGAAATAGAGTATTTCGATAAACTTTTTACCTGGTCCCTATATCAATAAAACGATTCGTTTTTGTTACAAGTAGTAACATTTTCTATGAGGCGTAAACTAAAAGTGTTTCTATAAATGTCAAAATACCAAATGTCCAAACAAATTGTGGAATATCTCGTTACTATCAAACTGGTTGCCAATAATTACTGATACGAATAATAGGAGCCCGGCATTAATTTTTTTTTGTTTTATTGTCAACCGACCTTCCAAAACGGAGGAGAGGTCACTCCAGATGTTTATATTTTTTAATTCGGGAACAATTCCGTAATATATTGGCGAAAATGATAAAGTATTTTTTTTAAATTTAAATTCCAGATTAATGTACCGATTGAGTACGAAAACTAATCAGCTCTATTCCTAAAAGAACTACGTCTAATGCACAAATTGCATCAAAATCTGTTTATCCGTTTGAGAGAAAAAGTTTACAAAAAATTTAAAAAAAAAAAAATTTTAGACATAACTTCGAAGTTTTTCAACCAGCCATTTTTTGGTGTTCTACGATATTTTAGTCAAAAAAACTACGTCAAATGCCGTTTCTATAATTAAAATCGAATTTAATTTTCAAAAGTTACAGCTTCTCAAATATTAAAATTACGCTGTTTTTAGTAAATAGATAATATTATTGAAATAACTTTCAGGCTAATACACATATTAGATATTTTTGAAATAACTTCCAGGCTAATACACCGATTGACTTAAAAATCTTATAAGCTTTTTTTCTTTTAAAACTACGTCAAATACCGTTAATTGAATCAAAATTGGTCAATTTATTTGTGATTTATCAATGACGAAATTTTTTTGAAAAAAACGTTTTTTTTGACATGACTTCGAAATTTTTCAACCTAACGATTATTTAGATAAATTTTAGATCTCAAAAATTGAGTTGAATGTCACTCGAAAGATCAAATTCAATCAGCGTTTCCAAATATTGCCATTTTAACAAAATACACGTTTGAACTGAAAAAATCTATGCTTATATTTTTTATCCTTTTGAGCTAAAATACCTTAATTTAGCGGGAAGTTTGTGACCGTTTACACAATTTTTTATTTATGACAAACCAAACAAGTTGGAAACATATCGGATAGGTAAAACGCAAAATGTACTTATTTTTCCAGGATAAAAAGTAGCCTATGAGATATTTTAGGTTATCATCTATTTGTGTGCCTAATTTCATCCAAATCCATATTAATAAATCACGCAAAAATTTAGTACTTTTTGCGTGATTTATTAATAAACCTCCATCCATTCATCCAAAAATCCAAACTTTCGCATTTATAATATTAATATAGATTTTTGGAACTTTTCTCACAAATCAACAACTTACTATACCAATAAAATACCAAGAAATATTTCGGTTTTAGAAAAAATCAATTTGAACTGTGACTTCAATCAATATTTCAAAAGAAGTTTTGAAACATTAAGTCACTTATGTATAATTTCATTCTAAAATGAAGTTTATAATATAGTTTTAAAATACGTAGGTTTTAACTTCAAATACCAGTCAATACATTGAAAACAATATTTTAAATACTTTTACATTATTTTAAAATATAAAGAGTATTAAAGGAAAAAAGTATGTTAACCATATTGGTAAAAACTTTACCAATATTGTTGACAACCCGCTACTCGTAACCTATTTGATATATTTAAATTTAAATTGTATTTCCTGGTTAATCCTATTTGGCAACTGTTATAAAATTAAACATTATTGTATTATCTTTTTTCCACAGTACGAAGGGGGAAAACAATTGCGTCATCTGCACGATATCAATAACGACCCATTATAATAGCTGTCATAGAATCGATATCAACACCACATTTCCCCAGAAAGCGTCTATTAAAAGCTTCTTCTAGTGACCCATCCCAAAATATCACATTGTATTGACATATTTTGTTATAGAACGTCCGCGTCGACGCCATATTACAATCGGAAAACAACAACGTAAAACTAATCTGCGCTGATGCCAGCTCGTTGCTGTTAACCTATATTACAGTGCCAGCACTTATCCCGGAAGGGATTGGGATAAAACCAATCATTGAGTTGATAGTAGTCATATTGTCAATCGATTAGTAGATACAACTTTTTTGTATCTTTCCAAGTTGCCCTACACAGAAACGTTTTTCTATTTTGTTGATCATATTCTTAAATTCATCGACATAGAATAGCTCTTAAATTATATCATATTAAATCCATTTTTAACTCTCTAATATTTAATCATATTAAATCCATTTTTAAATCTCTTAAAATAGCAAACAAGCAGGAGACTTCCATGATAGTGAGACACAACTAACGCCTATAGACACCAAAGATGTTTATGGTATGGTGGATGCAAAGGCATTACATAAAATTACTCGCTATAGTGAAAAGCACTGACACTATTAAGGGAATAGGTAAGGCGGTAATACCAAATCTGGGTGAATCGTAGCAAAACTAGTGTCAATAGCAGTGATACGTTTGGCCAACTTTTTTTTAACGAAGCGCCTGTTAGAATGACAGCTGATTTATCCTTTAAAAGGAGCCCGGAAAACACGGGAGAACAAAATACACATACAACACGAAACCATCTCCAGCGGTGTTCTCGAAGACCTTTTTTACCTCGCACCTGACTCTAGCGACGAGCTGCATACACGAATTTCGTTCTCACAGGAGCCGTTACAAACATTTAGGGCTGCGTTAGGAGCTCAAACTCCACTTTTATAAAATTCTTTTTACTTTAAATAATAAACCGTTATCAGTTCAAAAGCACGTAGAGTTAACAATAAAATAGTCATTTCGAAAAATGTTTTTCTCTGCTTGATGTTCAAAAATCCAGGGGTTTCCACTTTCCATCCCGGTCCCGGTCACCATCAGACTGATTTTTTATACTATTACGTGGCAAACAAGCACACGGTTCTCTTAATGGATAAACCATCGCCTACAGACACCAAGGATGTTAATGGTAGTGCCACATGCACAAGTTTACAGGCTACCACAACCTCCAAACCGGAACATAATGACAAGCATTGACGTTATTGCGTAAGGAATAATATCCGGGCAAGACTTTGCGGATCTCTACCATCTTTACTGGAAGACACGATGGTAGTGATACGTATGGCTAATCTTAGCTCTTTACTATCAGTCAGAATGGCACAGAATGTCTACTCTGCAAAGAGGGACCGGACCATCACATTCAAATTCAACAAGCTTGAAAAAGCGATCAATACGGCCAATATGGTGAAATTATATTCTGCTACATTGTATGAAACGGTTACTTTTTTTTTTATATCATAAGATAGCAAACATATTTATAACAACAATAAGATAAGCAGATGGGTCTCCTGATGGAAAGAGTCAACCATCGCCTATAGACACCAAAGATGTTAATGGTGCGTTGCTATCTTGTGGCGAGGTCTAATGCCACATGCATAAGTTTACCGGCTACCTTACCCTCCAAACCGGAACACGACAGCGACAAGCACTGATGCTATTGCGGCAGGAATAGGTAAGGCGGTGGTACCAGACCCGGGCGAGACAATGCAGAACTCTACCACCTAGTAGCCACGATGGTAGTGACTCGATAGCCAATCGGTCGCCTTTTACGACCTGCCTGGCAGAACGGCAGTTGGCCTATTGTACAAAGGAGGCCGGGACCAACACGGCGAAATACACATGCTTTATAAGTTAATAAGAACACAATAAATTATGAAGAGCTATTTCAAAATCTTTCAGCAAGATACTGTACATACAAAGTATACTGTAAGTCGCAACTTTATAAGTAGTAAAGAATAAAGATATTATGATGTTTTTGTTTTTTAATATCGATAGGGAAGCGCTTGACCACGGTCTCGCCTGATGGTAAGCTAAAATGCGGCCTAAGATGGAACGCGCTGCCCTAGAAGGTACCTGTTCACTCTTATCTTGAAGATCCCTAGATTTTACTCGTCGGGGAACAAATACTCAGAAAGCATGATCCACTCCCTTGCGGTTCGAATGAAGAATGTCGAGTCGAATCGCTTAGTCCGGGTACGTAGAACGTCCACCATATGGCGATGATGTTTATTGATATTTTTACAATTACGTGCAATTGCATGTTAAAACAAATTCGACATTTCATTGTTAGATTAATAATTGCCGGAATTGGGGTAATCAATTCGTGTTATTTGCCCATTTAATGTATTCTACGAGGGATCCACCACGTATCCCGCTGCGTGAATAGTTTATATTTTATATATTTCTAGATAAAAGGTCTAAAGCCTACCTACATGTAACGTTTAGGTAAAACTATGACACAAACAAACATGCGTACGTAAGTCTCAACATAGACGTCAAGACATTTGTTTGTGCATGAGCGTGCGTGTGTGTTTTTGTTACTTGTTCACATTACTTTTGTTAGTTTTTACTCCGAGCCCCCTTTGAAGAAAACGCCATTCTGGCAGTTCTTTCGTTCGTAATGACAATCGAAGATTACTATTAATGGTAATCGCGGCTGTATCAGAAGTACTTGCAGTCAGATCAGCATCCAATTCCAAATGAGGCGTTCTCCTTATAATTGACACGATTAAACAAGTGTTGGTCCGGGCTCCTTTAAAGAAATAGACCAACTATCGTTCGGACAGACAGCTTGTAAGAGGGGACCGATTGGCTTAAGTTGTCAGTTCCATCTTGACTACTAAGTACTATATTCCCGCAACGTCTTCCCCGGGTATTTGGTACCACAGCTTTACATATTCCTGTCGTAATAGCGTTCACACCTGACATGGTCATGGTTCCGGTTTAGAGGGCAAGGTACTCATACATATGACATTGCCATTCCACACGGATAGCAATGCAACATTAGTGTCTATAGGCGATGGTTTCCCTTGCCATTAAGAGAGCCATCTGCTTTTTTGTTACTAATGATATATAAAAGGAAAACGGCTGGTCAGATTTAGATAAAATTCGGCTTATATAAAATACACACACGTATGCTTACCCACAACACAGAACAAATAGATACAGAAGGCAATCTACATACAAAGAGCGCTCGAGCAACGCACACATTCACAGACTCCTTTCATGGATACGATATCTCGGAATAGTTGAGAATAATTCGAGCGCGAGTGCCACCCGCTTGAGACACGCGTCAGTGAATTTTTTCGCGTAACAAACATCGAAACTTTCGCATTTTATAATATTAATATAGTTTTGTATGTGAATATATTAGCATATGGAAGATGTCATGCAAAATTCTTAGATAAGGGCATATCAAGGGCACCAGTATATGTAAGAAGTAAAAATAAAACATATACTAACTTATTAAAACTTGCGGACCCGCGCAGCTTCGCCCCCAAGTCCTCGATATAGTTTTTCATACAAACTTTCACCTCCTCAGGGGTTGATATTTTTTTAAACTTAGCCTTTGTTTGACTCAGTATGTTTAAATATCGCCATGCCAAGTTTCATCAAAATCGGTTCGGTGATTAAATCATAAAGGATAGACAGATTCGCATTATAATATTAGTATGGAAGTATGGACAAAATGAGTAAAAACATGAATTAAAAGTAATGTTCATCCCAAGAATTTAAAAAAACACTATATGAAGTTTCATCACAATCGGCCTAGCGGTTTAGCCGTGATAACGTTACACAGACAGAGTTACTCTCATATTTATTGTTAGGTTTTCATTTAATAAAGTAATATTTTGCCCGATATTATAAATGTGCGAACTTGTTTTCTTGCACTGGCATCCCTAAATTTCAAAAACGTCTGTTAAATATTTTTAACAGACGTTCACTTTGGAAGAGATACTCGAAGAAGCATGACGTCCTCAACAGTTGGCCTCCATTGATATCATTCTTGAACGTGCATAAATAATTTAAGGTAATGTATTTGATAAATTATATTTCATTATATATGTTATAAGTATAAGGATAAATAGAATGTAGAATTAAAGAATAAAATAACGTTATTAGAATTATGAACAATGTGAACAGAAAATACAAATGTAATATAAATTGATTACGTAGTTTCAATTAGTTAAGGCAGCTCTTAATATTTAATACAAGGGCGGAACCTGGCCGTTGCCATAGCTACTAAATTATATTCTCTCATGCATCACTTTAATTGCCAAATATAGGGTTCTGCCTACAATTCAGAAGTGTCATACCCCACGCTTATAAATGAATTAATTGTAAATATTAATAATTGGTAATAATACTAATTATATATAATGTGACATTCTCTCGTATGTAGTGAGTCTTATTTTTAAACATTTTTTCTTGGTTAGTAAAAAGTAGACTTATTATAACTTTGCACACGCGTGCATTACCGGTAGACTATGGCGATTTAGAAATCTGTAAAACTTTTGTTTTATAATATTTTGCACACGAGCATTACCGGTGAAGTATGCTGATTTAGAAATATGTAACACCTTTGTAAATATTATAATATTTTTGCGCCGTAACCGTTTTATATGAAAAATATTTTATTTTTCTATATTCTGTTAAAGCACTAAATATTATTTTTAAAACGATATAATTCACTATTTTTTTTTCTTATAAGTCAATAACAGTTAATTTATTTTCTCCCCTTTTTCTACTGGTCCCAAAAAAAAAACGGACGCTGATAGGACGGAGGTACGAAGAATATACTATGCTTTGTCGCTTTAAGTTTCAGATAATGCGACGTCGTTGAAGATCGATGAGTTCTCTGAAATGAATCACTCATAACAGTGGAGTGGTCACAAGAACATGAAGGTGTTGAATAAGAAATAGTTGCAGTCCTAATAAGTGCTGTTGCTGTCACCAGAGTCCGTTTTCCTCGTGTAAGCAGAACATCTTTTGCTACGGATATGAAGTAGAGCATGAGTGGAGAGGTAACTTACTTTGATAATTTAACAAGGAGGATCATTAAGAAACAGTCAGAATTCTCAATAAGGTGGTTGTGAAGCTGCGAACTGCGAATAGAGGTGACATGTAGGAACACTAATTAGATAGATATTTTACTTCCATATCCTTTAGATATTCTACTTTCATAAATTAAAACTCCAATCGGTGTCAGTAGGCAATTCGTCACCGCCCAGTATCTGTTTATCCAACCGCCGCCTTTATTACGTTCAAATTAGGATATTAAATAAATGTTTTGTTTAAAATTAAGACTTTCCGTAGATTGGCATAATTTGATACAAAAGACAGAATTCTTTTAAATTTAGTTAGAGGGTAAAGTAACTATAAAGATCTCGTGTAACATGTTAGTGTCGTTTTTCTCAGACAGAGTACTTATAGACGATGATTCTGGTTATATCAGGAAATCAATATGTTTAATTGCTGTCTTATGATAATTAGAAAAAAAATAGGAAACGGAAACAAATAATATATTTTTAGTAACTATTCCACTAGAAAATCCCTTGATTGAACCCAGAATAATCAGATTTATTGTTTTTCCCGTTTAACCTTGTTATAGAGCAATAGTTATAGTTAGTCATAAATTTAAAATGTGCTGCTAAAAGATGATTTTCAAAACAGACATAACGGGTGCTTTTTTTTTTTTGTTTGCGAATAAAAATAATATCATAAAAGAAAAAAAACTTACAATTCCGCCGAACCGTTAGCAGTTTATCGGCAGACATATTGCTCTCTTATATATGACATTATTTTAGTTTTATAATATAATTTAACACTTCACTTTTCACTTCTACTTAATTTGGTTTTCTCTATTTAAATAAAAAACTTATAACATGGTAGTTACAATATTCCATACGCAATAACTTCTAGCAACTACCTTCACACAACAAAAATATTATGTAAACAATGTGAGTTACGATAGCTGGACCATATTTCGGTTTCTATATCGAATTTTGTTTATATTGGAATATCGGTCTACAGCTTTGACGCATATTACAGTGAGGGTATAGTTAGGCAAAAAAAAAAACTAATATTTTTCTTAATACTGCAACTCTGACTGAAGCACACCTGTGGGTTTTTAGATTTTTTTATCTGTCCTAAAGACTTGCGTGCACTCTATACTAGCCACATTTTACTGCATAGGTGCTCAGTGGTATATAAGTGATTAACAATGTCAAGTACCTACATTTTTGGATCTATGAGTTCTAATGTATCATGTAGTCCGGGGCTTGACATGGTATTATTACAGCCAAGACTGATTTTAGGTCAGAGTATGAAAGTTCAGTTTACTAATTAAATTACTTGTAAATCTTCTACAATATCTACGTCAGGGTAGCTATGTTTACGAATCAGATTCCAAATTTGATAAAATTGGTGATAGTTAAAAAGAATAGACAAAATTTTAAAATAATAGACATATTGGCAAATTTTTACTTTTGATTCATCAAAGTATTGAAATTATAGTTACAGAGTATATATTTCTGGTGAGATTGAACAGTTGAGGGATAATTCTAATATGTAGGAATGAAATTCGTTTACTGTCAGCGATAAGTACTCTGTGCACCCCATTTTAAATATTTGTCTTAAAAGCAACTTCAACCGTGATTCAACTATTATGAAATTAAATTACAATGCATACAATGTTTGTATTTATAGGTCTATTTATAGGTCTCGTTATCTTGTCTCCTTAATAATTATGGAAAGGGATGCCATAAATAGATAGTGTAACGAGCATGAATAGCCATTTAGGTATTTGAAAAACAATTTAGCTACGCTACCACTATTGCCTTGTGACCCGACGGTACAAATTGAACTGCTTTTGGATGGGAGAAAACTAAACAACGATGGTGTATTGCTACAGAGATTGCGTGAATTTAAAGCCATACCATACCATACCATACCATCTAGTAGTTTTCTTTAGTGTTCAATATATCGTAAGAATAAAATATATATAGATACGTTTTTATTTGTAAGGTTGGCAGATGTTTGTTTTACTAAGCCCACAAATATATAATAGTATACTATGTGAGTTCAACATTTATCAAATATGAATTTGTCTCTCGTATAACAAGATGGTATGGAAGCTTGTTACAAATGTCTGTATGTGGTATATCAACCGGAAGTAAAAATGTCTCGCGTGAACTCCTAGACACCCAGTATACTAACTGTAGCATAGGTAATCGTTGTAGTTTGGACAATTTTCACCACTTATGTCATTAAAAGTTGAAAATTGGCTATTGGCCCCATTTCGAATTGCATAGGATTTATGAAACCTCACTTTCTTTAGATTTGACAGACAATAATAAGAATAGATAGAAATAATAAATAATAGCCTATTATATAATAGACGATAGCACAATAAATAAGTTAATTATATTAGATATAACGATTGCATTAAAGAGATATAGCTATATAGGAAGAGAAAATTTCATTGGATGAAATAAGGAATAATATTAAATTTAAAATATTAAGAACATAAAAATTTTCTGCAGTACAATGGAGCCTATATTTTAGGTTAAATCCTTAGTAGTATATCGATGGAAACTCCTCGACGTACAATAGAGGACAAAACAAAAATGAAATATGCTTCTCAAGTAATGACTTTTCATTTGTTTTTAATTAAAATCTGCAACGCGTATTGACCAGTTACAAATTTGTTACTGTGGCTAGTCAACGATTTAATCTCTCGCTATCCCACTACTTAAAATTTGGTTTGGTGCAAAGCCAAAGTAATGATGAAAGGCATTCGGATTCTTCGAATGCGTTATTCTATTAATTAATGCAATTTTTGTACGAGATGTCGTTTTTTTAATTTTCTTCAGATATGAAGAAAATTAGAGAATAGCTAGATTTTATAAGTCACCCACTATTATTACGTAAGAGGTCTGAGACAATAGCGTTCGATACATCAGATTAAACACACGGGGCTTTACAATTGAAATAGGGGCCTTTCTCCTCGTTATAGCGAAAGAAGTCAAAATAATCATGAAAACTATTTTCAACTACAACGGCTAAAAAGGGGGAGTTCTGTATACTTTGCATAGATCTCTTTCAAGTATTACAGAATGATGCCAAGTTAAAGCTTAATATTATGTTATGATAAATTTAGTGAAAACGATTGTTTATTTCAATAGTAAAATAAATGAAAGTTAGTATTTAATAAAATACCCTGAGGATGCTTGTGTAAGCGAAACCGGTATGAAATTAAATATAATATTATATTGTGAAACAGTACAAGTGTGATCAGCTAGCAAATATTGTGTTAAAATGGAGTTTCACCAAGTGCCGACGATAAAAAGTGTAGAAGTATTTAATAACTTTCCTTGAATTCATATCAGTAAATAATTAATATAAGAATTAATCGATTTTAATGAGGAAAGGTGAACATAAAAATATTTGAATGTGATACATGGTCGTGATTCGGGAGGATTACGATTAATATGATAAAACTGGTGTAAGACCCGGTGGTTACTGGTGTAAGACTCGGGTGTCGCAACAGTATTATGGGGGATGGTTTATTTAATGTACCTATGTAATTGATATGTATGATACTATGGTTCTGGTTGTGAGATAGGAAAACTCGCTCCACTAACATAGACGGAGGATTACGTAATATACTTTGTAGTTCGGGAGAGTCACAACAGTATATTATGATGAATGGTTATGAAAAAAAATGATCATTAAAATGTATGATTATTTAATTTATTTGGGAAAAATAAGTTAATGTTGTAAAGTAGATACATCTATTTGATAGCTATGAGGCCCTCAGCCTCAGCCGGGAGGACTTAAATATTGTGATCGTATAACATGAGAATAAGAGACACGGGTGAAATAATTTGTAGAGTATTGAATAGACTCGTATTAAAAATAAATATATGATAGAATCTATATATTTATTTTTATTATAATATTAATCTTGACAGTTATGTATATTCTAGAATCTGCCAAATGTATCAAAAGAGTTTCTGATATATGTAGTATAAAAAAAAAAAAACTTTCTGGATTGTTTATTGAGTTGCTTATTTGATGAGCATTAAAGTTTATTTTAAAATTTTTTTTACATCGAAAAATACCAATAAAATGCCAGAACAATTTAAAAAAGGAGGTTGTTTAAAGCCACTTTTGTAATTTAGTGATTGAAAGTACTATGTTTCTTTATAACTTTGAACTCTATTACCCTCACATGGTTTATCGAGTCTATTGTGACATAAAATTGTTACTAGAGAATAGGAGAACCTTGAATTATATAAAAAATACTATTTCTTTTATTAATAAATTAAAATATTTGACATAATATAGATTTTTATTGGCTTTATTTCCACATTTTATCACATTGTTAAATGATTTTTTGTACGAGTATATGTAATAAAAATTATTTTTAATTTAATTAACGATTAATATTGTATTACAACTATAAATCATATTGATATAAGCATAAGTTTTGAAAGATCTGAAATTAAATTAAAATATGTTTGGTTATAAAATTATATACTTGTTAAATTAAATACATGAAAGAAAAAAAAAATTGAAATTGTTTTAAAATTTAACATCTATTTTAATTCTATGTTGATTTAATTATTAAATGTACAGCTGCTGCATGTAGATTTCCATGAGGCAATATTTGTAAACAAATATAATATATAATATATATTAATCGAATGAATTGTTATGGAAATGGGTATGAATAGGAAATGTGGTACATTCTACAAACAAGATTGTAACATAAAGACATACAGCAACGCTCTACCTAAAAGTAAACCTTTAGAGATAATTTATTTAATCAAGTGTTGGTTTTATTCATTAAAAGAATATTTCTCATTTGGAAAGGGAAATAAAAGGAATTGTGAAAAAAAAAATTATAAGTATATAAAATTTATAGTATTAAAACGTTATAATTCATAATAGCACTGTTAAATGGATATCGATTGTATTGTATTAAAGTAAACATTGTAAGCAAATATAAAAATGTAAGTGTAGACATATTTTAGATATTTTTCGCATAACATTATATTTTAATTGTAATTATTGATCAATCGTAATTATTGATTATTTAACTGCTATAATTTATTAGGTTTGCATGTATGGTTTTAGTCGCTAGTAATTATTAGTATACAAATATGTATCAAATTAGTGCATTAAATCATTGTAATTAGCTTTCTTGTAAATAGCTCCGCTAAGTAGATACTTGTTATTCATTGTATTGTATTAAAGTCGTAAGCAAATATGAAAAAATGTTGATCTTAGTGTAGACATACTCAGATATTTTTCACTTAAAGTTATTATAGTTCAATTCTTATTACTGATTATTTAATTGTTTTAAAATATCAGGTTTATATGTATGGTTTTAGGGTTTAGTGGCTAATAATTATTGGTACCTATATAAATATGGATAAAAATTATTGCATTGCAAATTTTGTAAATTCTTGTAAATTCTTGTAAATTTTTGTAAATTTTGTAAATCTTGTAAATTCTTGAAAAAATTCTTGTAAATAACTCCGCTAACTGGATATCCATTGTATTGTATTAAAGTGTGAAAAAAATGTTGAGTAAGTATATTTAAAGATATTTTTCGCTTTGCAATATAGTACAATCGCAATTATGGACCAAT
Source organism: Apodemia mormo (assembly GCA_036924255.1). Lineage (NCBI taxonomy): Eukaryota > Metazoa > Arthropoda > Insecta > Lepidoptera > Riodinidae > Apodemia > Apodemia mormo. The sequence continues at coordinate 39,131,660 of JAUPFN010000005.1, read as the reverse complement.
TATTTGTTATAATATATTAAAATTATGTGTGGATTCAGTTGCTAGCAATTATTTATTTACAAATATGTATAAAAATGTATTAAACATTGTAATTAATATTCTTGCAAATAGCTCTGCTAGGTAGATAAGCAAATAATAAAGAGGCCAAGTGTTAGGTTTTGGAAAAGAGCGTGCATGAGGACATGCACGAGGTCAGGATGGTCGAGTGTTAGGTTTTCATTTAATAAAGTAATATTTTGCCCGATATTATAAATGTGCGAACTTGTTTTCTTGCACTGGCATCCCTAAATTTCAAAAACGTCTGTTAAATATTTTTAACAGACGTTCACTTTGGAAGAGATACTCGAAGAAGCATGACGTCCTCAACAGTTGGCCTCCATTGATATCATTCTTGAACGTGCATAAATAATTTAAGGTAATGTATTTGATAAATTATATTTCATTATATATGTTATAAGTATAAGGATAAATAGAATGTAGAATTAAAGAATAAAATAACGTTATTAGAATTATGAACAATGTGAACAGAAAATACAAATGTAATATAAATTGATTACGTAGTTTCAATTAGTTAAGGCAGCTCTTAATATTTAATACAAGGGCGGAACCTGGCCGTTGCCATAGCTACTAAATTATATTCTCTCATGCATCACTTTAATTGCCAAATATAGGGTTCTGCCTACATTATAATTAGCTGTTTCCCGCCACTTCACGCGAACTTCGTTTACTCCGCACAGCTCCTCCCCGTAGGTGATAACGTGATAATATGTAGCCTATATGTTGACCCGACCTGTTAGTAATATTCATACAAAATTTGAAGTAAATCCATACAGCACTTTTGAGTTTACCCCGGACATACATACAGACAAACGGACAAAAATTCTAAAAACAATATTTTTGTTTTCGATATCGATTATAGATCACGCCCCAAGTATTTTAAAAAAAAATTCAATGTACAGTTTTGACTTTCCTACGAATTTATTGTATGTATAGATTTAAATTTTTCACACATACATTTGCGCAGGTGGACTTAACGCCCAAAAGCATTTTCTTCCAGTCAACCTCAAGAGAGCACGCACAAGAGGTGCACACAGAAAGTGAATAATCAATAACTCGCTTTATTAAGCAAATTAACAATTTTTTTTATAAAACGCAAGAGCTAAAAGTAATTGGGCCACTTGAACAACATTTAAACCTTATGTATCTGTACTGCACGGAATTATTTGCTAATGCGATGCCGAATTAAGAAAAAACAATTCATCCTCTAATTGCTCTTATGTCAAATCTTGGAAGCAAAAAAAGGTTGAAATGTATGCATTGTGTATGCGTGCAAACGACGTATGGTATTCACTAGACGCAACATAAATTATGGACAGTAACACCCCGAGGCTTCTGTAATCGGAACCATATGCTCCGAGAACAGGTGCAAGACTTCATTAACATAATATCATCCGCCATCACGATATTAGCGAGGTTATATTTAAAACAATTTATTAAAATGTAAAGTATATTTGTTGATATTAGCTTGGATACGTTATTTTTTATTTAAAAAATGGTGTTTCCAATCTAAAATTTATTGCTTTTATTTATCCAACACAGGTAGAAAGTAATTTTAGAATTATTGATCACATACCGAAAAAATATATTTCGTTGGAAATCGTGTTTTTTAGGAATATCTGGGCCAGTCAGTCAAAAATATTTATTCTACGATTGGCCGTTACTCGAGGTAAAAACCACGTAGCTCCTTATTCCGAAGTATTTTATTGGTTAGGGCCACTTTTGAAAGATATCTGCAATTATGCCAGGCAATTCTTAAAAGGCAAACGATTGGCTATTCGAGTCACTATCATCGTGACTATTGGGTGGTAGAGTTCCACAACCTGGTGTATCGTCCACAAACTTGCTATTTTTATATTCCTGCCGCAATATTGTAAGTGGTTATCACTGGCGTTCCGTTTTGGAGGATAAGGTAGCTGGCAGATTTACGCGTGTGGCATTATACCCCGCTACATGAATAGCAACCATTAACAGCTTTGGCACAAAATAAATCTCTATATTCTGTGGCTTTGGTGTCTAAAGCGATGGTTGTCTCTTTCCATAAGAAGAGCCTTCTACTTGCTATAAAAGTGATACTTTAAAAGTAGTTTTTGAAATATATTTTTTTAATGAAATCGGTTGTGTTTTTTACTGCGTTTAATTATATAATATCACAACGTAACGTATAATTTTATTTCTTCAAGTTTTAACAATTTCTAAAGAGCTTCCCCACACAGACTTATACAAACGAGTCAATTCCAGTAAGTTAATTAAAAATAGGAACAAGCTAGCTTGCTCCTCGTAATTTTTATTAGAGTTTCGTTTGCCGACTTTTTGAAAGCTTTCATTAAACGTTTATTTATGGTACAACTGTACAACCTTCCATTTGTTTAGAATGTCAGCTTCAGCGAAACATAGTGGGATCTGAATGATTCTGAATGAACACACGAAGTTAGGGATGCGACTAATGAGTCTCCCCATGTTGTTCCGGGTGGCAGGTCGTAAAAGGCGACCGATTGACTATGGCAGTCACTACCGTCGTAGCTACTAGGTGATAAGAGTTCTGCATTTGGCATTCCGTATAAACTAATACATATGGCATTAGACCTTACGCACGCAACATTAACATCTTTGGTGGCTATAGGTGATGGTTAACTCTTTCTGTCACGAGACCTATCTGTTTGTTTGCTATTTTATGATATAAAAAAATACCTACATATATACTGCCAACTCTAAATAATCCCAAAATTTATACAATCATGTCCAATTATAAGGAAAACGCCTCATTTGGAATTGGAAACCGATTTGACTGCAAGTTACTTCTGAAAGCGATAACGATTATTCGTAATCTTCAATTGTCATTGCGAATACTTCCGACTTTTATTTCAAAGGAATTTATGCCTACTGTTAATGTAACATACTTTCTAAATACGCAAAATGTAAATCTTTTGTATATGCGTGTATTGAGTATTCGAAAAGTATTTATGTGGTCTGTGATTCGAACGCTTGCACGCGTTGACGGCTTGACGCGTTGAGGACTTTAATTAAATCGTCCATTTTCTCTGCTGGATTAAAACTGAATAAACTGAACAAATGATAGTCATATTCACGTTCACGAAGTGTTCCGTATCGCTATTTATTTCTATTATCCTATAATAATTTATATAATAATTTAAATGCGAAAGTCATTTTGTTTGTCACGCTTTCACGGCTATACCGCTGAACCGATTTTCATGAAAGGAGATTGATGAGATCGGTCTAAACTTTAGACTCTAAAGTACTACAAGACATAGCGTCAGCCGAAATTATCAAGTTAATTTAATGTACAAAAAGCTGATATTGAAATACAACGGACACTTTTCACTTTCTTTTATTTATGACCAATCAAACAAATTAGATAAATGTCGGATAGGCAAATTTAAACAAACTATTGTATAAAATGCAACAAAAATTATAGTATCTATCAGTATAGTCGAAACACATATATAAACAAGATACTCAATCTGTGAAAGAGGAACAAATATTTTGCTATGAAATTGTGAATTTAAGTAATATTAATATTTGCAGGCTTTTCCTGAATTTTAGCATTATAAAAAACGGTCCGTGATACAACTTATATTTTAGGAGAAATTAATAATGTTTTACAATACGATAAGCATCTATTAACATGCGTTGCGTTCTAGGCCAACTTTGTGTAGACCCTCATAATTCTCCTTTGGCATGGACATAGTTGAGATCCGGGGTAAAACATGAACTAACTTTATTTTTTTAAATCAGACCCTAACGAACTGAAATAGGGGGTGAAAGTTTACTGACGAACTGCGCGGCTTAGGTAACACTATTATAAACCAACATATTTATTTATTATATATCTTTTAATTCTTTTCTCAATACATGAGGATGACCAATATAGAATACCCTTAGGCGTTAAGTTAAATCCACAGACCACATGAATACTATTAAACACGCGTTTGGGTAGGAAACGTGTCACTGCGCATATGACCAAACGCTCCTATCACTGTCAAAAATATCATACATTTGTAGATATATTATATCTTGAAAAATAGAAATAAACCATGTCGCACTGTTTTATCGTACCGAATGAGACGTCAAGGTTTGAAAAATTACCCTTGAAGTAATTTTATTTCATCGGTAAGTAGTATAACTCCATATTTCTGTGTGTAAAGGCAAACTACACTGACAAATTAAGAAATTGTCTTGAAAGGCGTATCCATTTAATCCGTGGTTTATCCTATGTATTTTCGTTTGTGCATAATTAAAAATATATAAATTTATTATCCATATCGCACGTTTATCGCTAAAACCCAGAGGATCTCCTCATAAAAGCGTTACTAATTTTTTGACAGGATAAGTGCCTTCCAAATTTTTTTTCTTTACATTGCAAAAATTTTTTCTGCCAATAAAACTTGTATCCCACTGGCCATTTTAGCAAGCGTCCATCATTTGTCATTAATTCAGTTTGATGCACTTAGATATAGATATATAAATATACTAGCTGTTGCCCACGACTTCGTCCGCGCGGACTTCGTTTACTCCACACAGCTCCTCCCCCGTAGGTAATAGCGTGATAATATGCAGCCTACATGTTGACCCGACCTGTTAGTAATATTCATGCAAAGAAGTAAATCCATGCTGTACTTTTTGAGTTTACCCCAGACATATATACAGACAAACAGACAAATATTCTAAAAACTATATTTTTAGCTTTGATATCGATTGTAGATCACGCCTCAAGTATTTATTCTTTTAAAAAAAAATCAATGTACAGTTTTGACTTTCCTACAATTTTATTATATGTATAGATAACAGATTTTTTTCGAGTAATCATCGATGGCAGTCAAACTAGCATACTCAATAGCAATTCAATGCAATAGCAAGTTCTTAAAAGACCAGTAGGGCTACTCTTGAAAATCGATTTCAATTTTAAATGAATATTTAATGAATTTTGAAGTATTTCGTACTCTGGACAGCGCCACACGGATTTCGAAATTTTTGGAACTACTCATTATTGCTTTTATTCGTTATTTTGTTTAAAATGGTACTTAAAATTTCCACTTATAACACTAGCTTGACGTGTAACGTGACATTTATTTCTAATAATTAGGTCGTTACTATACTGTATCAATGTGGGCAATATTGGTTTCAAGAGTAACGTTTTTGACGATATTTGAAACTTATTGTTGTTATCAATATTGGTTTAAGATTTATATTGTTTTCAAGAGTAGGCCTGCAGTTCTTAGCTAGCCCTTGTCAAGATCATCTCTACTTGCCAAGCAGTTCGTAAAAAGCGAATGATAGGTCAAACGATCACAACCATCACGAATAATGTTTAACAGCGTCTCGACGGGTTTCTCACTACATTACTTTTTGGTGTTTTGTTATACGTAGTATTTTGGATTGGCACACAGACCACATGAATACTGATTGGAAAGTAAGGCCACTAAACTTTTTTTTTTATATAAGGGAGGCAAATGAGCTGGAGGTGCACCCGATGGTAAGTGATCATCGCCGCCTTTGGAAATCTGCAATACCTAAAGGTCTGGCAGTTACGTGTCGGTATTTTAACGAATGTTTTAGTATGTCACTGCTACATAGATTGCAATGCATCGTTAACATCTTTGGTGTCGATGGTAAAACGATCTTTAAGCATATCTTTCAGTCGAAAATCTTCTGCTTGTTTGCTATCTTCTTTACTAATATAACAAATAGGCAGTTTGTTTGATATTTCTGGAAATACTAAACTGATTTTAACAATTCTTTCACTTGTAGAAAGTTATGCCATAGACTACATTTTAAACAAATTTTCCCGTGGGATCGGAGCCTACGCGAGTAACGCGGGAGACTGCTTGTCTAAACTAATATTATATAGAGTAAAGATTTTATTTTTTGTTTGTTGTTACGATTTAACTCAAAAACTACTCGACCGATTTTAAAAATTCCTTCACCTTTAGAAAGCTACACTTTCCAAGAGTTACATCGGCTGCTTTTTCACCCGACTGAGCAAAGGGAAGTGATGACTTTGTCACGCGAAGGAAGTCGCGAATAAATGATACAAAGAAAGGTTGTTAATTATGACACCACTTGTCTCATCAATCGGCGGTGTTCGTAGTAAATCAGCCCGCTAAGGGTAAACAGCGTATAATTTGTCGCGATAGAAGAGAATTATCTCGTTTATTTGACGCGAAACAAAGAGACGTTTATAAAGGCACTAAACGAGATACAAGCTTATCCTACACGGGCTGGACGACTATCGACGTTCAATTCACTCTCTGCCAAGGGAATCGTAGTAATATCACAGAATACTAGAGACTAACAGAAGTCAATCTACATACAAGTAATATTCGAGCAACGCACACATAGACACCTCTTACGGACGCAATATCTCGGAATGGCTCGAGACAGTTTGTTCCGAACCAGTCCGAGATATCGCGTGCGTAAGAGGTGTCTATGTGTGCTATGTTCGAATATTGCTTGTATGGAACATGGACTTCTGTTAGTCTCCAGTATTCTGTGGTAATATGTACTTATAATACTGCCGTCGACATTTTACTTTGTCCTTAAACAAAATGTCACGCTGCCGTAATGACTCAACAGTACACCACTAAAATAATTACGAAACAAACCTCTTAGTATAATATTATTAACAAACACAGATGACTCACTGAAATAGCCAACATAAATCAAAAGCCGCAATGTCCAATATTGTGATATCAACTAATCTACAGCTATAGAGGAACTGTTGCTGAAACTTCCTAACGCTCTCAACACCGATAGTTAACAAACTAACTATAACTTTTAGAACATTATTAATTGTGATGTAGTTTATACACATTTAACAATAGATACTAGGTGGTAGAGTTCTACATTGTCTCGTCCGGGTCTGGTACCACCGCCTTATCTATTCCTGATGCAATAGCGTCAGTGCTTGTCACTGTCGTGTTCCGGTTTGGGGGGTAAGGTAGCCGGTAAACTTATGCATATGTCATTAGACCTCGCTACAAGATAACAACGCACCATTAACACCTTTGATGTCTATAGGATGGTTGACTCTTTCTATTAGGAGACCTGCTTGTTTGCTATCTTATGACATAAAAAAAAGATAGATATGTTTAAACCAAACCGCAACTAGCTGTGTGTTCTATTCGTTTACTATTGGAATCGTTGGTCGAATGATTATCATGTTCGGCTCATCATAAGGTGTTTGATTTAGGGTGGGGCAAAATTATTAGATTTTTCTGTCTAGAACAATTTTCAGTAGCAATGGAATCTAGAGGCGGTGTACTAACCGATAAACTTATGCATATAACATTACTATCCTGCCACCCGTTAACAATGCACCATTAACATCTTTGGTGTCTATAGGCGATGGTTATCTCTTTTCATCAACAAAGTCATGTGCTTGTTTTTTATCCCATGGTTAAAAAATACTGCGCCAGTTTCTCGATAAATGCACATTCAACACTATACCGTTGAAAAAAAAGACCTCTTTTCACGAAAGCTTTTCGCAAAGCGTAATCGTTCCTCCATAATTAGTCAAAACGCCGCCCTAATCCAAAGTTCGGAGAAAGCGCTTTGAGCGAGCATTAACAGCCCAAATTTAAATTCTTGCCGCTTTGTCCACTGCGATCGAATAATTTAAAGCACGAGACCCATCTTATTGAGTTCTGTAGCCTTATCACTAGCTTGGTGACGCCATTATAAGTTTATCAACTTTTAAATCAAAATATAAATGTTATTTAATGAACTTGCAAAAAATAATCAAAGTTTAATATAAAGATCAGGATTATTTATATATAACACACACACATATTTGTATATAACTATATACAAATATGTGTGTGTGTGTATTATATATATATATATATATATATATATATATATATATATATATATATATATATATATATATATATATATATATATATATATATATATATATATATATCCAGACATCAAGATGGTGTGGGTGGAACTTCAAATTTTGACGCGATGTCCGATGGTGGAAGTTAGCAGCAGGAATTAATCCAAACAACTCGGCGGAACACTCTCCATGATAGATACGATAAAAGACGCAGAGTGAGCTTACATCTCTGCGTAATGCCAAAGAATCAAGCCGTTTCGTAATAGCCTGATCGTCAACGATTCGAACCGCTCTACGTTGAATGCGGTCAAGTGGAAGAAGCTGGTACTGGGGAGCTCCGGCCCAGAGATGAGAGCAGTACTCCATGTGAGGCCGAATTTGCGCCTTATAAAGTTGGAGACGATGGGCCGGCAAGAAATACTGCCTCGCTCTGCTGAGCACACCGAGCTTTTTCGATATATCATTGATATGCAGAAGAAAAAGGGTCGGTGATAGCACGCAGCCTTGGGGAACACCAGCATTGACGGGTTTAAGGTCGGAGCATGCACCGTCGACTACGACCTTGATGCTCCGATCAGCCAAAAAACTGGTTATCCACTTACACAATTTCTCAGAAAGCCCGTAGGAAGGCAGCTTTGCGAGAAGCGCTTTGTGCCATACCCGATCAAAGGCCTTAGCTATGTCCAAACTTACAGCCAATGCCTCCCCCTTGGACTCAACTGCCTCCGCCCATCGATGTGTCAAATATACCAGCAGATCACCAGCTGAGCGGCCGCGATGGAAACCGTACTGACGGTCACTAATCAGCTGGTGCTCTTCTAAATACTTCAGGAGCTCACAGTTGATGATGGTTTCCATAGTTTTGGAGAACAAGGAGGTTATGGTTATGGGCCGGTAATTGGACGGGCTAGAGCTATCTCCTTTTTTGGGAATGGGATGCACTAGAGCTGTCTTCCACGATTTTGGTACCACGCCGAGTGAGTAGGAGAGTCGAAACAGGCGCGTTAATACTGGCGCCAACTCCGAAGCGCATACTTTAAGCACAATAGAAGGGATGCCATCCGGCCCACTAGACTTGTGGACGTCCAAGGAAAAAAGTGCTTTACGTACAGAAGATTGCAGGAATCTTAGTTCCGGCATAGAACTATCGCACCGCGGGATGGTAGGCAGTGCATTCCCTTGGTCGTCCAGAGTCGAGTTGGCCGCAAAGAACGAGCCCAGAAGATCGGCCTTCTCCTTTGCGGTATGGGCCAGAGAGTCATCGTCTCTGTGCAAAGATGGAAGAGAGGGCTGTGAGAAATTCCCTATGACAGCCTTGGCGAGAGACCAGAACGCACGAGTTCCTGAAGGAAGGCGAACTAATTTCTCACCAATTCTGCTAATGTGTTCCGATTTTGCCTTGGCGATAGCTCTTTTGAAGAACCTAGAGGCAAAATTGTACTCTTTTCGTAAAGTGCTGGTTTTTACATCACGAGATGCCGACGCAGCAGCCCAAGCCCGGTAGCACTCCCGCTTTCGACGTGAAGCCGTTTTGCAGGAGCGACCAAACCAAGGCTAAGACCCACCACCAACTGGCACCGTAGAAAATGGAATGAAAAGTTCCATGCCCTGCAGCACAACATCAGCGATAGAGTCAGCAACGACACTCAGATCATCCAGCTTGAAGCACATCCGCCCCCATGGGTAGGACGCAAAAAAAGTTCGCATCCCAATACAATACAATACAATACATGACTCTTTATTGTGCACCAAAAGTAAATGACAAATTATACAACACACATGACTATTTCTACATATATTAGATACACAAAGGCGGTCTTATCACTAAAAAAGCGATCTCTTCCAGACAACCTTAAGGATAGGATAATAATATATTCTAAAAGTGGTGCTAACCACGAGTACATTTATAGTTTTTGCTTCTAAAATAAATAAAGACAACATTCCAATAATATAAAATAACAAAAAAATAAAAATAAGCAAACAGATTACTGGTAATTACGTAAGTAAGAGATTACGTAAACTACTTACATTACATAAAATGGATAAATTACAATTAGGTGTATAGAAAGTGACGTTTAATCATATTCTTGAAAATGTTTAGACTCGGCGCTTTCCTAATATCCTCAGGAAGAGAATTCCAGAGTGTCACAGCTTGAGAAGTGAATGAACGGCTGTAATAATTAGTATTTTGAATTGGCATTAAAAGAGAACGATTGTTAGCCGATCTCAGATATTTGCCTTGGTTGATACGGAAAGTGAATCTTTCCTTCAAATATACAGGAGAATTTGGATCATAAAGAATGCAGTAAAGCTGTGAGAGAATATGTGTATTCCGACGAAGATGAATTGGTAACCATTTGAGCATGATGCGAAATTCGGAAATGTGATCATATTTGCGCAGACCAAATATGAATCGTATACATAGATTTTGGAGTCGCTCAAGTTTATTAATCTGTTCTAAGGAGAGATTTACAAAACTAGCGTCCGCGTAATCTAAAATAGACAGAAGTAACGAATCAGCCAGCATAATCTTGGTAGGAATCGGAAGGAAATACCTGAGACGCTTTAGAGAACTCCAACTACAAAAAAATTTTTTACTAATCTCTTGAATCTGCTTGGTCCAAGAAAGAGTATTATCCCGTCCCAATCTGCTGACCTATAGTGCCAAACGCGACGACGGCCTGCTAAAGGAGGCCGTGATAGGCGCGTAACCGGCACTTTGCTCCGGATCAGGCAGTGGTCTGACGTACCAAGTGGGACGTCCACAGATACCTGGTAGTCATCCGGATGAGAGGTCAGCAGAAGGTCCAACAGTGAAGGCGTATGGTCGTCCACATCTGGAACACGCGTAGGCGAAGTTACTAGTTGTGTTAGACCATACGCCAAGGCGAAATCATGAACAGACCTCCCCGCATGATCTGTAGTACGAGAGCATAGCCATTCGGCGTGGTGGGCATTAAAATCGCCCAAGATCACGATCTCAGCGGAGGGGGTCCGTTGTAACACGGAATCTACAGCCGTTTGTATGCGCTCAACGAGCCTGTCGACTTCAGCATTCCCGCTATGGGACCTGTAAAGGCACGCGTAGATGCGGGGATGGTCGTCGCAATCTACACGTAGCCAGAGGATGGATAGGTCCCGACCTTCAAGTTTACCGAGGCGCCAGTAACAGATATCTTCTCTGACGTAGGCGCACACACCAGCCCGCGGTACAAAGGCATGTTCCAATTTGTACCCCGGGTAGGAGAGGTAAGAAGTATCAGCCGGAGAAGATATCTGAGTCTCGGTCAAAATGAGCAAGGCTGGCTTCGCCGTCTCCAGATTGTAGTGGACGGCGTTCAGGTTGGAACCCCCTCCCCCCCCCCCCAGAATACGCGGAGCAGCCTGAGCTTCCGTGATCTGGCTGCTTAAGGAATCCAGAGCACGGATGCCCAGAGGGGGATTCTCCACCGCTAGCGCAAGTGGTACCCCCCTGGGATAAAATTCCTTTAAATCGCGCTTTCATGACTGCTTGGGGGGGGGGGGGGGGGGGGGGGGTTGGCCTCCGGGACTCTCACAAACCGAACGAAACACAACAGCAAAGCTGTTGCTTCACGTCGGTGTTAAGTGAGAGAGTGGTATCTCCCCGGGCGTGCCGGCCTATTCAGCTGCTATTGCAAGATGACACTACCACTAATTGACTGACTGCATCGGTGGAGTAACTTTGTAACAAAATTACCCTCCCCGGTGGGCGATGGGGTCGTCACGTCCCTATATATATATATATATATATATATATATATATATATATATATATATATATATATATATATATATATATATATATATATATATATATATATAGGTATATATTATTTATTTCATGGTATAGCGGCAACGGAAATACATAATTTGTGAACATTTACACGGTTCATGAGATACAGCCTGGTGACAGACTGACAGACAGACAGACAGACAGCGGAGGCTTAGTAATAGGGCTCCATTTTACCTTTTAGTTACGGAACCCTAAAAACAGTCGAATTAAGAGTTTCCTTCTTGAAAAGACGTTTGAAAATGGAGCTAGAACTAACGAAAACTCATGTGTTGTATCATCAAGCTCTCTTTCCTTGCGGGGAAAACAGAATAAACCGAACGTCTATAGACTTTTCTGTTCACGACGAATCACCGGTTTGTCAGTAGGCGAGATGAGTGGTGATCCCCATCGCCTGATAACAATAATTGACTATTTCCAGCTATAGCCAATGCCTCACCAGACTCTGAGCTGCTACAGAGATTTTGGGTTTTCGAGAAAAACTTTAACAATTTTGCCTGACCCGGGAATCAAACTCGGGACGTCATGATCTAAGCCGAATAGGCTTCCTACACCACGAGGCAGTCAATATATATAGTATATTATATGTATCAGATTATTACATTACATTTTAGTTTTTTTTTTTATTACAATAATGAATACTGATCAAATAAATAAATACAGCCACATTTTATGCGAATAAAAATGCGAAAAATTCGCTCAGCGCAGTAATTATAAAACACTCAATTGTAACAAATCATGACCGACATAAGTCTGTCTCACGGTAGAAATAGACGCACAGCAAATCGATTATCTCTTCTCAATTACATGTCGACTTTTACTGCTTCCCAGACCGTTTACAATTTCGAATCGTGTTTGGAATATCGAGAAACGAGAATGCGATAATACATTTAGACGTGTGTTATCGCTGCAGCCGTACAGTAACAATCGATTACGTCATAAAATGTGTAGTACTTTGCTAAATTGGTTAATCACCTTCCATTTTTTATATATATCTTTATTAGGGTTTCGTACCTCATAAAGAAAAAAATGGAGCCCTTATAGACAGATGGATGGACGGATAGACGGACGGACAGACAGACGAACAATGAAGTGATAATTTCGTTCTCCGCCTGTTCGTCACGTCAAGACCCTTTATAAAGGTAGTATAAAGTTGAAATTTATATCAAATACTCAGGTGTACGGTCCCTCTCAACTGTGAAAATTCAAATGTTGAGTCAATGCGATCAAAAAATATGACCATTTATGTCATATTTTTTGATCGCATTGTGTATTTATATTTTGCGATTTTGTACGATTTCAAAAGGGAATCAAAACCTATATGGCACTTCCCGGTGATCTAGAATTATGAATTTTAGCAAGAAGCAATACCTTACAGCATATGTAAAGGAAAGAATCCGTAAATTTTTAGTTAGTACAACACAAAAAAAACGCTATCAAAAGACCATTTATGTCGCATATTTTGCGATTTTTTACGATTTCAAAAGGGAATCAAAACCTACAGGGCACTTCTCGGTGATCTAGAATTATGAATTTTAGCAGAAAGCAATACCTTACAGCATGTGTAAAGGAAAGAATCCGTAAATTTCTAGTAAGTACAACACAAAAAAAAAACGCTATCAAAAGACCATTTATATCGCATATTTTGCGATTTTTTACGATTTCAAAAGGGAATCAAAACCTATAGGGCACTTCTCGGTGATCTAGAATTATGAATTTTAGCAGGAAGCAATACTTTACAGTATATGTAAAAGAAAGAATCCGTATATTTTTAGTTAGTACATCACAAAAAAAACGTTATCAAAAGATGTGACCGTTAATGCCGTATATTTTGCGATTTCCCAAGGAAATCGAAACCTATAGAGTACTTCCCGTTGACTTAGAATGTGTAGCTAAGGTTACCCACAAATATGTACGGAACCCTCGGGTATGCGAGTCCAACTCGCACTTAACCGACCTAATATGTCATTAGGTAGCTAGCAAATGGCTCGCCTGATGGAAACAGAAACAAACCAACGCCTATAGACAAAAAACACGAAAGTAAACAAATTATTGTTTTTGTTATGTGTTAGTCAACGATACTAATCCATAGAAATACATAAATAAATACTGTGACATATATAAACACTGAAACCCAGGAACACAAACATCGAAGCACATCACACAAATATTTGCCCACAGTTGAATCGAACCTGAGTCCTATCGATTCATAGTTAAGTTCGATAACCTTGAAGAAAACCTCGAAAAAAACCTGAATTACACTTTTGCCAGAATCTGGAATCGAACGTCACGGGACCTCATGATCTGAGCCAAATACGCTAACCCAGTATCTTCTGTAAAGTTGAATGCCAAACCTTTTCCAGGAGTTTGCAAAAACCATTAGGGAAAATCGGTTCGTTACATTTATTTGTAAGGCTACTAGAGTAGTTAGTATAACTAGTCGAAACCGGTTTGCTAGATTATATAATTAGCCAACCGGTTTCGTCTTTCAGCTTTCGTAATACCATTTTCACTAATATTTTCTGTCTCTTATAAAGCCATTAACAATAATGTTTTACCAAGCGCTGACAATTTAACGTCAACAAGCATTCTCTTTATTACAGAACATTATGAAGACTGTTATAATTTATAAATAAACAAAGAAATATTGAGTTTTATTTGTAAGATTGAGATGAAATTTATGACGAACTGTCAACATCGCCTTCCGTCTGGAAGATTTTTTTAATAAACCAGGAGACGAACCAGCAGAAAAACACTAACACCCTCAATATGTGAGAAAGAAGGAAATTGTCTCTATTTGCAAGAATATAGGCATTATAATAATTGTTATTCAAAAAAATTCAACTAAAATTTCGAAAATTTTAAATTCAAAAAATGTATAATATTCCAAGATACTACTAGCACATTCTACCATAATATTGTGTGCTAATATATATAAAATATACATTAATGTACATAATATTCAAACAATATTTATTGCGTTACGTAATCGAGCACTGAAGATTTTAAACACAATATTGATCTGAACAACAGCGATGTTTTTTCAGGTTCGTTTTATACACACACGACGGCTCGATTAGCATTTGACGGGTCTGAACGTTTCCGGGCCCTAAAACCGATATTAAAAATAAAAACCAGCCACTAAAACCCCATTACTTTCTCTTTTTACGTCACACTTCTCTATTTTGTGGTGTGTCGAAAATATTCAATGGAGCTAAAATTCATTCCACATTTTTCGCAACATAACACCTGTATTTCACAATATTCATTTTGTTCGGCATTTCGTTTAACAAAATTGTGTTTTCTTAGTAAATAAATGGCACAAGGTAAAATAATTTATATATATTAAAGTATAACACAAACTTATGTTTAAAACAAAAGCTGTATGTCATATTAGAAATTTATTTTAGGAATAGTAAGAAGTTGCATTTGCCTAACCAAGAAAATATTTCATGGAAGTCATTTAAAATTTACCACAATATTTATGATAGCTTTAAATACTGCCATTAAAAACACAATTTGCCGGATTAATTTGCATTTAGATAGAATCAAATTAAATTAATTTTATATTTCATCCGTTTATTATTTATAAAATATTGTATGGTTTCAAGTATACTCGAATATTATCATTGTCTTAAGGTGTTGGTCCCCCTTTGAGGAAAATACCGTATGTCCTTAAACGAGACAATTCGCAAAAGGCGAAGATTTGTCGAACGTGTCATTCCCATCGTATTTTAAGGTGGTAGAATTTCGCAAGGTCTCATGTGGATTAGGTTTTACTACTTTTCTTTTTCCTTATATTTATTATTCCGTAAATTTATTACGCCCCAGTATTGCAACTTGACATGCGCCACAAATTATATTTTAACATTAATTAATTATTAACAAAATTCATTTTCCCCGTGTTGGTTAGGGTTTCTGTGAAGAATAGAGTAACTGCCGCTATGCCAGGCAATTTGCAAAAGGCGACCGATTGGCTATACGTGTCACTACCACCGTGACTACTATGTGGTAGAGTTCCGCATCGTCTCACCCGGGTATACGGTTAACGGTACCACTGCTTTACCTATTCCTGCTGCGATAGCGTCAATGCTTGTCATTGTCGTGTTCCCTTTCGGGGGTTAAAGTTGGGCGGCAGACTTTTGTATATAGCATTGCCATCCCGCTGCACAGATAGCAACGCATCATTTACATCTTTGGTGTCTATAGGCGATAGAGATATTTGAGACAACTCTGATTTCATTAGAAAGAATAAGAGTTACGCGATAGAAAGAGATGCAACGTTTAAGACTAACTTATTACGTCGGTAAAATTGGATGATGGGGATCACCACCCATATTGACGACTGGCGAACTGATAAATCGCTATGAAACTATACGTGTATTGACGTTCGCTTTACTATGACTACCGACAGAAACCGACGTACTGATACATATTTTTTAATTTTTAAATTACGGAACTGTTATTGTAAACTGTACTATGTCTGTCATATTGGTTTGTTGGCGTCATAAACCTAAAGATGCTCGACTTTTTGTAGCATAGGTTATCAAACTCTCCTATCGCTCTCCCTATAATTAGAAAGACCGCCGCCTAAAACTAACAAATAATGCCTTCGTATTTATTAAAATCAACCCCATAGACTCGAGGCTAGGATAAAACGTGTTACCCGTATTGGGTTGGCGTTTATACACATGGGTTATTTAAAATATAACTCTTCCCCTGCATTACGCAGTCGAGTAATAAGCAGGACGCCGACACGAGTGGCCGTTAGGGCCCGCGTTCAATACCCGTTTGTCCCTCAGTGCTTGGTAAAGGTCGCGAACTTGGGAAGGGCGCGATTGGCGATGAATGGGGCTTGCGGGCCTGGCCGGGGACTGGGTGGGGGCACGCCACACCCCTTAGAGCATGTATTGTAGAGCGCGTTCATTCGCGTATCGCATTACAACTTGAAAGAAGGGAATATTATATTTAATTAATAGCACCACTAAAAACAAAGATAAAAAAAATCAATTTAAATTGTCCATACAATACGTAATTCGAAAAAACTATGTAACACTGTCACAGCTAACCGACTAAACTGATTTTAATGAAATTTGGTAACTTTTTTCAAAATCAACCCCTAAGGGGCTGAAATAGGGGATAAAAGTTTGTATGAAAGATTACTTTCTCTTTATGTATGAATGAGATATAAGGAGAAATAACGTTTTACGATGATTTTAAAATTTCTTGTGGAAACAGTACATGCGACTTCTTTAAAAATGCATCAGGAAATTTAAAGCCTTACCGATGTCACTAGCGTATCAACAGCGCATCTTACTAAAAAGTTCGAAATAAGTGGAAGATAAATAAATATGTATTTTATAAAAAGTTACGGTACCCACAATTAAATATATATATAAAAAAAAGTATCTTCACGCCCGTATCCCCAAAGAGGTAGGCAGAGATAGAACAAGTGCATCCACGATTAGCCGAATTATAATAAATAATAAGTATATGTATGTGTGATGTTATTAAATATATATTTAATAACATCACATATACATATTATAAATTAAGTTTATATATTTGGACGTTTAATGATTAGATTTTTGTTACTCAATCACGCAAAAATAACTACCAATTTGGAAGAAATTTGGCACAAAGGTAGACGATGTTCTGCAATAGCACATAAGAAAAAAATGAGTTATTCCTGTGCACCAAAACCTTCTTTAATGCAGGACTAAGGGGGGTGTAGTTAGTGTTTAATAATTTTCCAAGTCTCAAATGCTCACGTCAGAATATTTCGAACTTTTAATGATGCTCTATAAAAAGTAATTTACGTTTCTGAGATTTTTACATTTTTCATATAGACATCTATACTAATGTTATAGAAGGCTACGTTTGTGAGTTTGTTTGTAGGAAATAATATTTGGAACTACTGAACCCATTACGAAAACACTTTCATTGAAAATATATTTTTGTCGTTATTTTTTGTTACAGCCACTTTTATCTCTATCTCAAGTGGTTTCGTGATGATTGAGCAAAAAATGTTAAGAGGTTTTTCCAAGAAAACACTCTGTAGCAGCTTGAAGTTAACAACCTCATGACTCAAATAAGCACTTAAAGCCGTCGGACTAGATTATTGCAAGAATAAGTGAATGTCGTTAAAAGTTTGTAATATGCAGAGATAGGCATAATTATTCACATCATATTACAAATCGGTAGATCGTGGAGAAAGGGCCGCTGCATTGGAAGTTTGGTTCACTCTATCTACCATACACAGGAACTGGCGTGACGATCTTTTCTTATCTCCACCAAAGAAAAACTGATAACTTGCAATTTGTGATTTAACAAAATTGTATTGAACCAAGTTTAGAATTTTAATCTCTTCACGTCTGCGTAACAAGTTTGATGCGCGCGTTCTATACTATAATTGGTTCCTGGCCACACCCCCACCAAGATCAACAACCCCGAAACCTTGTTTGAGATAAGCTAGCCGGGGATCACGAGGCAGATTTCAAGAAAATACTTATTTTCGATACGATGTTACTACTATAGATTGCCCAACGTCATGAAGTCTGGAGACAAATAGTCACACATGTAAATCGGAACCTGGCTAAAGAACCATAATTGTATCGCTGGACAAACTACACAAACCTACCTAATCCCAAAATAAGCAAATTATTGACTTGTTTTATGGATATTAGTCAACGATACTAATACATACAAATACATCACAACAGGTCGAGTCAACATATATCCCCCGGGATCACCAAATTTATCCGGGATAAAAAGTAGCCTATGTGCTATTCCAGGTCATCATCAATCTGTGTGCCAAATTTCATTCAAATCCGTTCAGTAGTTTATGCGTGATTGAGTAACAAACATCCATCCAAACATCCAAACTTTCGCATTTATAATATTATAAATATCTGGCTGACCGAGCTTTGCTCGGTTTTTCACATACCCATATCTTGGGAACCGAGCTTTTTTTTGACCTGGAACCTTGATAAATCGATTCCTTGACCCGAAAAGCCAATAATTTGTGACTTTCATGAAAATCGTTGGAGCCGATTCCGAGATTCCAATTATATATATATATCCCATCCCATATAGATCCCATTTTTTATATATACATATATATATATATATATATATATATATATATATATATATATATATATATATATATAATTTACTTCATATTTCTATTTTATAGAAACAAAGTCATTTATTACCTTGAGCGGTTTCCGGTTCACATTCCAACTACCTGCTCCTCGAGCTTACGGAAATGCGAAAGCATAGAATTCCGTCCACACAAATTAAATTCTACAACGCATATTTATAATATATTCACGTTCACATCACCTAAGAGAAGGCAGAGGCGCAAGCATAGTTAAGTCCCATGATGTGATAAGCTGCAATCCGAGAATCGAACTCGGGACTTCACGTTGTTAAAATCGACACCGGACTATTAGTTCACAGAGGCCATCTACAAATGTCATTGAAATCGGTTTAGTAGTTTCGGAGTGCATTGCGGACAAACAACGTGACACATATTTTATATATATTAAGACGTGTACCATCCAACTCGGTTTTATTCGATTATGATATAACGGGAATGTAGACGGTTCTTTTAAAAGTATTTATTATTAAGGCGAGGTATTTCGACGCGCGTCAATTCTATAGAAAATTTGTGGCGCGGTATGTTCTGAAACCGCTGCGAAACGTGTTAATTTTCTGGTAAATAAATGTAGGACTTCAGCTGAAAACTAAAATTAGAACATTCTTTTTTGTATTTACAACTAAATATCACCATATAAAAATCATGTGGAAGATTAGAAATATTATTAACAAATTATTTGTTCTAGAGATTTTTTTAGCCTGTTTTCGGAATTTTATATGATCGTGCAAAGTACTTTCTATCATGTAATAAGTTAGCACATTCTTTAGATAATATCTTCAGGTATATCCTGTAATTTTTGTGAAATTGTTATTTACCAATCAATACAAAAAAAAAACGTGATTTAACAAACCAGTTTTTTTCCATTTGTCGCGATGCCTCGCCTTAATACATGATTATTTCTGTGAGGTTTCGGCTCGAAATTGAGCTTTCATCAGGCATCTAAAAGTTCACTTCTCCTTCTTTGCAAGGGAACACGAATGTGCTTTTTAAGGTTCCGTACCTAAAAGGTAAAACGGAACCCTATTGCTATGCCTCTGCTATCTGTCTGTTCGTCTTTCTGTCTGTCACCAGGCTGTACCTCATAAACCGTTATATCTAGACAGCTGAAATTTTCACAAATTATGTATTTCCATTGCCACTATAACAACAAATACTAAAAACAAAAAAAATAATGAAAATATTAAGGGGGTCCCTATACAATAATCGTGTTTATTCGCATTTTTTTGCTATGATGGTATGGAACCGTTAGTGCGCGAGTCCGACTAGCACTTGGCCGGTTATTTATTAATTCTATTAAAAAACACTATGGTGTGATACCTATAGTGTTTTTTTACATGATTTAGCAGCTTGAAGCATAAATCGTTTAAAGAAAGGTTTGAATTTTGTTTGTTTGATACGATTTAAATCAAAAACTACTCGACCTATTTGAAAAATTATTTTACTTAGCCTATGTCACGCCTGGGTAGTGTAGCTTTCTACATAGGCTCCTTCTTAGCTGACTGAGCAAAGGCAAGTAATGATTTTAGTCATGCGTACGTAGTAATGCTAGAATAATATCATAAAGACAAAACATTTGTATTTTGTATGGTTGTAAAGACAAAACTCCAAAAATATTGACCTAAAAAAATTAACATTGAAAGCTTTATTATCCAAAAGCGACCTTGGCTCCCTTTTTCTCGGCTGAACAAAAGATTGTCAGATTTCGGTTCACGCGAACGAAGTCGCGAGTCATAGCGAGTAAAACATAATATATCGGTATTTTTGACACTAGCTGATTTTTAAGCAGCAGCATTAGCCTTAAGCGCTGGCAATATCATACTAATTCACCAAGTAACTGCACTGGTTTAAAAGGTCTAGTTTTACTTAGGCATGGCTTTAGTATCTATACATATAATTAAATCGTAGGAAAGTCAAAACTGTACATTAATTCATAAATTAATACAAATTAATATTTTTTTTAAAGAATACTTTGGGCGTGATCTACAATTGATATAGAAGCCAAAAATATAGTTTTTAGAATTTTTGTCTGTTTGTCTGTTCGTCTGTATGTCTGTTTGTCTGTATGTATGTCCGGGGTAAACTCAAAAACTACTGCATGGATTTACTTCAAATTTTGCATGAATATTGCTAACAGGTCGGGTCAACATATAGGCTACATATTATCACGCTATCACCTAAGGGGGAGGAGCTGTGCGGAGTAAACGAAGTCCGCGCGGACGAAATCGCTGGCAACGGCTAATTTTTAAATAAAATGCATTAGAAATACATTAAATTAATAGAAATAAACTTTACACACACTACATTCATGTGACATACATGATACAAACATGTATATTGTACACTAAACTATATTCATTACGGCTAAAGTTAGTTGTCAAAATTAAAAGAGATTTTATTGGCTATCTATGTCTATGGTCGAATTTCGGCCACAGGCGATCGCTAGTGATATAAATTTACTTACAAAATTACACTGTGTTGCTTAATAATTTTAGCAAAAATAATTTATCCGTGCCATTGGAATAGGTCTTTTATTATATATAATTATAATTTACCTATATTATCATCGCCTCTGCGGTCTAGTGGTCCAGCGTTAGCGTCTTTTCTTTAGGTTTCTACAGTCCTCCGCAATGTAAAACTTTAACTGTGCCAAATTTCATACTCCACTGTTCGCGCAATTGTCTTGAAAAGGGGTCCAAAGCTTTGCCTTCGCGTATTAATATATATATAATTAATCTAGCCCCATATATATATATATATATATATATATATATATATATATATATATATATATATATATATATATATATATATATATATATATATCGGTCAAGGAATCGATTTATCAAGGTTCCAACCAGATATTACATAATAAACATATCTGTCCAAAAGTATTAACACCTATTCTATTAACACAAACATTCGTCGCTCTCTGGAATCGAACCTAAGCATCATCGATTGCGTAGTCAGTATCACTAACCACTCGACAAACGAGGTTGAAATCACGATATTAAATACGACGGTAAAAATCTCTCATATATAAAAATCAATTGCTGTTCGTTAGTCTCGCTAAAACTCGAGAATGGCTGAACCAATTTGCTAATTTTGGTTTTGAATTAATTGTTGAAGTCCAGGGAAGGTAAAAGGTGAGAAAATATAGAAAAAAATAAGAGTAGTTAAAAAGCCAGAACAACGTTTGCCGGGTCAGCTAGTATTATAGTAAAAGGAAACTAAACATAACGAATGGCCCATTCATTCCATTTTTTATTTTTTTATGGAATAGGGGGCAAACGGGCAAGAGGCTCACCTGATGGTAAGTGATCACCGTCGCCCATGAACAGCTGCAACACCGGAGGTACTGCAGGTGCGTTGCCGGCCTTTAAGGAATGAATACGCTCTTTTCTTGAAGGCCCCTAAGTCGTATCGGTTCGGAAACACATCCGCTGGTAATTGATTCCACAGAGCAGTCGTGCGGGGCAAAAAATGCCTCGAAAATCGCACTGTAGTGGAGTTGCAGACATCCAAATGGTGAGGGTGGAATTTAGAATTATTGGCGTGATGTCCGATGGTGGAAATCAGCGGGTGGTATTAAGCCGAACAACTCCTCGGAACACTCCCCGTGGTAGTAGCGATAGAAGATGCAGAGACCAACATCTCTTCGCAACGCCAAAGGATCAAGCCGATTGGAAAGAGCCCGGTCATCGATAATTCATTCCATAAAATGTCATCATCGTGAAATGAAGAAGAAGTACCTAAATCTCAATATTATACTTGTTATTATTTTTTTCGCGTTTTAGCATAGACTCAAAAATAATATAACACGAAATGAAAGGAAGCGTTAGATGAAAACCAATAAAAGACACTCGTAACGACGATTTATTTCCAACAATAACATCGCTCAATTTTACTAAGGACCGTGAAATAGATGGCGAGTAACCCGTGAGAATTACGAAGTGACGCCAATGAAAGTATTGGAAAAAGTATATTACATCTTCTTACATTTATGATTTTTATTTATTTCATAAGATAGCAAACAAGCAGATGACTCTCCCAATGAAGACAATCATCGCCCATAGCCATTAAAGATGTTAATACCATTACATTGCTATTCTTCTGGTGGGGTCTTCATGCCACATGCATAAGTTTACTGGCATGCATAAGTTTAATGGTATGGTATACCATCCAAATTGGAACACGACATTGACAAGCACTGTCGCTATTGGGGCAGTAATAAGTAAGGCGGTTATACCAGAACCGGGCGAAACAATGCAGAACTCTACCACCTAGTAACCTTGATAGTAATGACTCGCATATACAACTGTTGGCCTCTTACGAACTGCCTGGCATAACGGGGTAAAGGGTGGGTGTGGGTGATGGTTCCCTATTATTTTAAAAAGCAAAAAACTAATATATTATTATTATAATATTAGTTTAGATGATGTAGAATTTATTCAAGTTACAAACACAAGTTATAAAAGGATCACGTTCAAGTTTCCCTGGTGTTACTAACAATATTCAATACAGTTAACTGTAGCACCCACAGAACTGTACATTGGGTATACGACAAACTAAACCACAATTATCAACTTGATTGGTTTCGGGGAAACTAATTTTCAAGTAATCTGGGTTTTGTATCTTTCGTAAGTTTTGTTATCACGATCAACGCTGTACCAACTGGTGTTTATCAAGTAAAAACTATTAAATGTTTTTACTATATAGGAAATAAGCCAACCGTTCACTTGAGACAGGCCGGCACCGCCAAATAATTTAAATATATTTATTTATTGTGGTTCCCCGGGTTTACTCCCCTCATATGCTCATACTATGTATACTTATATATATAAAAAAAGAAAAAATAAAAAAGTATCTTCACGCCCGTGTCCCCGAATACAAGTAGGCAGAGGTACAAGTGCACCCACGATTAGCCGAAGATACTTGGTCCCACAAATGTGATAGATGGCAAGCCTATCGCCAACCGGGCACTTTCCAATCCCGGGCAACTTTGTGTTTATTAGTAAAAAAAGTATCTTCACGCCCATATCCCCGAAGTGGTAGGCAGAGGTACAACAAGTGCACCCACGATTAGCCGAAGATACTTGGTCCCACAAATGTGATAGGTTGCAAGCCTATCGCCAACCGGGCACTTTCCAATCCCGGGCAACTTTGTGTTTCTCAGAAAACTGAAAAAACACTTTTTTTTTGTGCCCGACCCGGGAATCGAACCCGGGACCTCATGTGGTCAACGTCAACGATGGACCGCTAGACCACAGAGGCGATTATATAGGTGATAGATATTGTTTCTGAAGAAAATCGAAATTATAATGACAGTTCGGAATCTGGTGGTGGTTAATGTCTATTATCTTCTATTTCGGATAACAATAAGAGCTATCGGTCCCGGTTATCGCAAGGGACAAACGATAGTCATTTCAAATCGATTAAATACAGTAATGGCGATCACCAGCAATATCACCAGTCATCATATCGGTGAAGCATACTACCCTGAAACGTCTATTGACGTTTAGTTCACTCTGTCTACACCAGAGAACCGGAGTGAAGATATATATTTATTTATATACATATATAGCGATTAAATTAATTAAATTAAATTAATTTATTTTTAAATTAAATTAAATAGTCGAAAGTTAATTAGTCGATGATATAGTGATGGAACAAATGGATGAGTTTGCATATCTTGGATGTGCTTTTAGCAGGAATGGAAGGTACACCGCTGATGTCGAAAGGAAAGTTAAAAGAAAGTGTCGAAGTAAAGATGAGAAACGGTATGCTCCGTTGGTTCCGATAATGTAGAAACAATGGTAGATGAAAGATTAACAAAACAGATATACAATGCGAATGAGGAAGGATATAGATACCGGGGGAGACCAAGACTGACATACTATGATCAGATTGATCGGGTACTCCAAAGGTCGTAAAAGGCGACCGATTGGCTATGCGAGTCACTACTATCGTGGCTACTAGGTGGTAGAGTTCTGCATTTTCTCACCCGGGTCTGGTACCACCGCCTCACCTATTCCTGCCCCAATTGCGTCAGTGTTTGTCACTGTCGTGTTCCGGTTTGGAGGGTAATGTAGCCGTTAAACTTATGCATATGGCATTAGATCTCGCCACAAGATAACAACGCACCATTAACATCTTTGGTGTTATACATATAGGCTAAGGTTGACTCTTTCCATCAGGAGACCTATCTGCTTGTTTGCTGTCTTATATTATAAAAGAATATCACTATCGCCCCACTTTACAGATGGCATATATTTGATTATACTAGTAAACAAAGAGAAAAAGTAATTTTTGTCCTACAAGACTTTACAATTTCAATCGTCAGCACTTGGTGAAATTCCGTTATTATTATTGAAACTAGTTTATAACGCACTTGTACTTTTATTTCACTATAGGTATAGACTAAATTACATTAAATCAATCGACAGCTTCGCTTTTTAAAGCATCTTCATCAGGACGTAATATTATTTAAAGTAGTAACGAATAATACGTCCCGTAGATGCTTTAAAAAGCGAAACCGTTGATTGATTTAATATTAAATGTTGTTTATACCTATGGTTAAAACAGAAGAATAGTAATTCTTGTTGATTCGTCCTTGTAGTAAATTTAGAAGAAACAGAAGTTTTACATATTTAACTTAGCAAAATTGTCGTCTCAGTGATCAAGTAGTATCTAACGGGCTTCGCTATATCGTGTAAGGTCATGGGTTCAAATTTCAGATCCGTAATTCGAACTCTTTTTGACTGTCTGGAAAAAATAACACGCTACTAGGTGTTTATCTAGGCGATGATTATCTCTTTTTCTATAAGTAGATTAATCTGTTAGCTAAATACATAAATTCACGTCATATCCCTTAGGGGGAGGCAGAGAGAATTGAGTGTCAACATCACGATCCAGACAATCTTGTCCTGCGTCCTCCACATTCATAAATCTCTTCATGCAAACACTTTCGTTTCGGACACTCTTAACACCACCTTCGGAGAACAAATCTTGGGATCCCCTGACATCTACATCTATCCACATTTGGAATATATATCTGTTTTGGTAAAGCAAATGATATAAAAAGTTGGTAAAACGTTATTTTTCTCCTGTACCAATATACCTACTGGCTAGTTTTAAGTCAAGTTATTTTGACCGTATTTCGCTTGTTTTTGATGTGTTAAGTTTTTTTTTTAATTCATAAAAACACTAATATCTACTTTTAGAAATAATTGTATTTAATGATATAATAACATTTTTATTTGTTTCAATATTTAACTATAGACTTCTAAGACAATTTATATTATAAATACATCATCGTAAGACTAATGTAATATTTTGTTTTGACTCATAAGTTGACCATGTATTAATTCTACATTTAATTTAAACGTTTGACTTTAACTTTGCAACAATCATTATTATTTCTTTTCCTTATAGATTAAAACCTAAGCCCAACCATTACTAATCCACTAGTTTAGATGAAAATTTGCTCGTCTCAAAAGTACGGAGACGCCGCGCCGTAACAGAGAATAAAACAGTTGTTATTTTGATTTTCGACAAAGAGTTATCTCTGACAGCCCTGACACTAAAACAAACTCAATAAGTTCAGTGGCAACCCTTATATAACACTGAAGCACGTTAAATGCCCGTAGAAATACGGCTTAAACGTCCGCCGGACCGTTGTCTATGAATAATTTTTGGTCGTTTACCTGCTACAAACCTGTTTTATCAGATTTATTCTTAGAATTTCACAGCAGTCCTCCCTTTATCTCGGGTCTTTTGTACATAAGATTACCTTACTTATGAATTTCATTATCTAAAAGTGTATATTAATATTCGTTGTCCGTTGATTAAGAACTTATTATCTATCGATAAAATTGTCTTTACATATTGTTAATGTCAATCATAACTAAACTATCATTAATTTATATGAACTGCGCCATAGAGAAGTTTTTAATCTTTTTCTGATGCGTCTACTATATATCTGATACCTAAGATACCTACTGTGAGTTTGGTCGGTGTTAATAGACAAATAAAACATTTTTGTTTATTTTTAGAACGAGTAACGGTTTTAATTTTCCATCAGTATTTTTTTATAATGATAAGCAACTCTTACATCTCAGATTGGATGGGTAGGGTAGTGGTATCTCAGTATTGTATAAAAAATACACTTGTGAATATTATAATAAGCTGGCCAACGAGTAGATTAACATGTCGTCGATATAGTTTTTCATAAGAACTTTCATCCTCTATTTCAATCAGTTAGGGGTTGAATTTTGTAAAGAAAGTCAGCCTATGTTTGACACCGGCTCTTCAACTATAACCATACCAAATTTCATTGAAATCGCATGTGCGGCTTAGCCATGAAACCGTAACAGACAGACAGATTTTTGCATTTATAATATTATATAGTGAGGATGAGGATCATAATATTGGTATGGATTCGTTTAACAAATATGGACAAACTAAAAAATATAACAACATATCACCAATTATAATTTCATAATTAACTAGCTGTTACCTCAGATTTTTAAGATTGGTTATTTGTAAGATTGGAAGTTTTGAGTTTATACGTTGCGAACATTTTCACAGTCTTCCTCTTTAGTGTAGAATAGCTGCCCCTCTCGGCCTGCTGCATTATAAATTTTTTTTTTTTTTTAAATCCGTAATCTCCATGGGATTCAACCCATGGAGATTGACCCATAAACTTATTTGGAGAAAAAAATCCTAGATATATCCTATTCCGAGGCATAATTTATCTGTGTTCTTTTACATTTGTGTAACACACATCACACATTACACAAGATATCAAAAGCATTCATATTATTATTTATAGTAATAATATAAAAATGCATAACGAAACATTTAATTTTTACTCATTTTTTAATACATTATGCGTTATGTCTTATGATGATATATACGCGCTACCGGTCTGCTCAAATTTAATAAAAAAAGTGAGAAAATTGTTTAGTTTTTAACTACGATGAGCTCTGATGATGCGTTAACAGGCGATATTATTAAAGTCGCTGATCGACGGGCTAGCCTATACCGCGGCCTTTATGGTCTAAAAGCCCTCATTATACCCTCATACTTATGGTCAGTAGATCAGGACCTTTAAGATCCTGATCTATCGGCCGTAAGTTTTGTGCCGAGGGCTCTTAGACCATAAAGGCCGCGGTATAGACTCGCCCGTCGATCAGCATCTTTAGGCTCAAATTTAATGAAAATAATGAAACATTTGAATTGATTAATTTTTAACTACAATGCGTTTGTATGCAAAACAGGTAGGCACAAATTTAATGCAAATAGCAAAATACATTTAAATTGTTAAGTTTGATGTGCTGTGATGATGCTTTAATACTAATAGAAAATAATAATAGATTTAAAATAATAATAAATAATAGATCAGCTTTTAAATAAGAAATG
Source organism: Apodemia mormo (assembly GCA_036924255.1). Taxonomy (NCBI): domain Eukaryota; kingdom Metazoa; phylum Arthropoda; class Insecta; order Lepidoptera; family Riodinidae; genus Apodemia; species Apodemia mormo. The sequence goes on along the minus strand of JAUPFN010000005.1, from coordinate 39,103,346 downwards.
TTTAAAAGCGAAACCGAAAGGTTCAAATTGATTTACAAGAGTAAAACATTTTAATTGTGTAATTTTTCACCGTTATGCGTTAATAAATTATTGTGTTGAAAAGGGAGAAACAAGTAAAATTGTATTTTTAATATATTTAAAAGGCAAAAAACTACTTTTGATCAGGATTTTCCAAACCAAAACTTCAGGCAACATTTAGTTCAAAATACAATTCAAATGGTTCAAAGTACAACTCGAAAACGTATTGAACATAAAGAACATTAACAATGTCTTTGTATCAGGGAACTTGGCATCGATCGTTATGGTGAGCGCGCCCCTAAGCGGCACACCCGATTCCCGGCGAGGGTTCGCTTCGATCCCACTTTCAAATCTCCTTTCAACTTCAATGATAAAGCATCCGTCCCCAAAACAAGGCTTAATTATACAGAGTTCGTATAGACATTTCATATTCGCAACAGTTTTCGGTGGTCGTAATTTACAATTTGAATCTTAATGTGGTACAATTGTACTATAGGCGTATCATAACATTGGTCTGGGCCGGTATTGCGACCCAACTATATATTGTTACGGGAAAATGTGTGTTCGTAAGTATGTGTGTTAGGAGCAAACATATCCACCTAAACATTCGTATTTTTTAAATCATAATAAGCAGATAGCCCCTAACGAAATATGACAACTACCGCTTATAGACACCAAACATGGCAATGTTTCGTTGTCATCTGTGAAGCTAAATGTAATGCCACATGCATAAGTTTATCAACTACCTTACCGTCTAAGCCGAAATACGACAGTGACAAGCACTAACGCTATTGCAGGAAGAATATTATGGTGGTGGTAATAAACCCAAGCAAGACATTGCAAGGTGTGTCCCTCAGGGATAGAATCCGAAACGAAGAAATTCGTATGAGGACCAAGGTCACTGACATAGCTCAGAAGGTTAGCAAGCTGAAGTGGCAATGGGCCAGTCACATCTGCCGTAGATCTGACCACCGATGGAGTAAACGGTTCTTAGAGTGGAGACCGCGTCTTTGCAAACGTAGCGTGGGACGCCCCCTTACGCGGTGGCGCGACGATCTGCGCAGGGCGACGGGAAGTAACTGGATGAGGAGAGCCGAAGACCGGGCTCAGTGGCGCGCCTTGGGAGAGGCCTATGTCCAGCAGTGGACGAATGCCGGCTGATGATGATGATGATGATGATGATGAAGACATTGCAAAATTCTATCACCTAGTAATCACGGTGTTATTGAGACATTTAGAAATATTTGGGGTATTCCTCGAAGCGCAGCCATTTTGAAGCGCAACGAAATAAATTAAAAATATTATAATTTTATTCCTCGAAGCGCACCAATGATGAAAAATAGGGAAGAGCATAAAGAAAGTGGTGTAAATAATAAGAAAAATAATTATTATCTAAATATTAATGAAGTATCTTTATCTTCGAATTCCGAAAAGGTAGGCAGAGGAACAACCAGTGCACTCACGAAAAGCCGAAAATACTTGGTCCCACAATATGAGAGGTAGCAAGCCTATCGCCATTTATCCAATCCAGGGAAATGTTGTTTTTATCAGAAAATAGAAAAAACACATATTTGGTTTGCCCGGAAATCGGACCCACGCAGGACTATTAGACCGCAGAGGTACTAGACAGCTTCTGAAAATTTGGCGGACCTTTAAAAGTAACCCTGTACAGATAATTACTTCTTTTTTATTATTCACACTACTTGTTTTATGCTTTTCCCTATATTTCATCATTGGTGCGCTTTGAGGAATAAAATTATAAGTTTCTTCACGCCCATACCCCCGAAGGGGTAGGCAAAGGTACAACAAGTGCACCCACAATCAGCCGAAGATACTTGGTCCCATAAATGTGATACGTGTCAAGCCTATCGCCAACCGGACACTTTTCAATCCCGGCAACTCTGTGTTTCTCAGAAAACTGAAAAAACACTTTTTTATGTGCCCAACCCGGGAATCGAACTCGGGACCTCATGTGGTCAACGCCAACGCTGGACCACAAGACCACAGAGGCGATAGGAATAAAATTATAACATTTTTTAATTATTTCTTTAGCGCAACTAAAAGGCGCGCTATTCAAGGAATAGTTTAGTTGCGCTTCATTAGGTGCGCTTCAAAATGGTTGCGCTTCAAGGAATACCCCAAATATTTCACCTTTTTCAATCTGCCTGGTATAAAGGCAGATAATCTATTCTTTGGGAGCCGAATGGGACCCAAAACAACACGGGTTTCCCGCTCGAATTCAGAAAATACATTTTAAGCATATTGGTGAGATTAGAATTTCACATTATAAGACGTATACTAAACACTATAGTTTGGAACGACGCCGCCTGAATGTAGGTAGTAATAAACAGTTAATGGGCATGCGACAAACAAAGTCCCTGTTCCTTCGAGTTAATGACCACTCGAAACGAGAAAATTACGCCACGCGGTAGACCGAATAGATGGGCCAAGTCACGAAGCGGCGTTCCAAGGCAGATAACACTAAAGACATGCGTTCTGGGTATAACAGATGGTAAATTACATCCAACATTATGTGGTTATGGGAAAAAACTTTCAAAACGTTTTATTTGGTGTAATGTAACAACTTTATCTTGTACTAGCTGAGCTCGCGACTACGTCCGTGTGGAAAATTTCGAAATTAAAAGTAGCCTAAGTTACTCCTTTCACATCAGCTATCTGCCAGTGATAGTCCCGTCAAAATCGGTTCAACAGTTCGAGAGATTAGCCGGAACAAACAGACAGACAGACAGACAAAAATTGTAAAAAATGTTATTTTGGTAGATATATCGTGTATACATCCATATGTATTTAGTAAAAATTTTAATATTACAAACAGACACTCCAATTTTATTTATTTGTATAGATATGCATGATTACATGAATAGTAAACACGCAAACCTAAATATACATCATCTATGCTCACCACACAAATGTTTGTCCCTGTCGGGAATCAAACCCGAGCCCCATTGATCAATAGTTAGGTTCGCCAATCACGCGACAAACGGGGAGGTTGTTGTTGTCGTAAATGTCGTAATGATATTTATTTCCTTTCAATATAAAATTAAGTACATAGACATTTCCAACAACACTTTCTGTTCGAAATGGGCTGGATCCCTGTGCCTACATCGTTGCTTCTCGCATTCAATTTAAAATAATCGATTGTCCATATCCATCAAATAGATCCTCACAACATTACCGAGCTATAAACAGGTAGATTAAACTACACAGAAAAAGTCCGGGGTTCAATTTCCAGCTGCGCCGGGCCGGGTGCGGTGACCTCGGCCGCATCTGCCGCGCAGGCAGGCTTCCCTTCATGCGTAACGATATTTCCACTAAAATGCTAGCTTTAATGTGTTATACACGTACTATAGATTTAGCCTATGTACCAATATAACTATAACAGACTATGTATGTAAAATATATCTACAAACAATGTGCCGTGTCTAACGCAATTCGGTGCGTATTTTCATCCGACGAAATCAGTTATCAGACGTCATTTTGAGATGTATGTATGTGCTATTGTTGGAATTGGAAAATATTTGAGTATGATGATCTGTTCAGGCGTCCAAGCACGAATTTCTCGGGAAATAAAAGCTGTATCGGATAGTTCTTTTTGATTTAAATAAGGTATATTCCAACTTAGGAAACAGTCAAGTTTTATTAAAATTGGTTCGGTAGTTTTTGAGATATCACTATCATTGATATTTGTTAGTTAAATTTTTTAAATTACTATTACTTAGTACTGTTTTTTTAAATATTTTTTAACCTAAGGCTATGGTGTCATAAACAAGTCACTTCGTCACTTATTCGGTAAGTCTTAATTAACTTTTTAATTTCTAGCGAGACATAATTTTTAGGGTTTGCCGAAAGGGTAAAACCACCAAATTTAAGAATTTCCAAATCTAATAATTAATTAGCGGTCAATTCCCTAGGCTACGGAAATAAGTTCTATATAATAAGATGGATAGATCTTTTGATGAAAAGAGATAACCATCGTCATTAGACATTAAGAGGCTGACAAGACCAATATGTTGAAATTGATGTTATTTAAACAGTTTTTTAAGTTAAACTATTTGTTATAGCACATCAAAAAAATATATGTTAATATTCATCATGTCAAAGACCGTGGCCGGACTCGATATATAATTGAACAAAATTTGGTCGATAGAAAATAATTGCGAAGACTGGTCTAAAATCATCATTCAATGGTTCTATACCTTTATTTTTTACCCGACTTTTTACCCGACCCGACCACCATAAATTACTTAATAATCCCCACGATATTTACTCTCTGAATGAAATGACAAGATTGCGTAATTTACCATCTTATAATTTTAATATCGAAGTTAATGAATCCTAACTAAAAAGGGTTAAATAAAAAAATTATCGAAAACAAAAAACCCGACTGCATTTAATCTTTAGAAAATGTTCATTGCCTGAAATAAAAGCTAAAAAGAAAGAAACAAGCCCAGTAGTTTAGAATCATGTTAAGTAATAAAAAATAACTTCACCATTGAAATAGTTCTATAATCGATATAGGTACATACATTTAAAACAATTCATGAATTTTAATTCATCACAGAACGATTAACAGTCGGGCCCATTCAATTTTTAGCTATCAAATTATCACAAAGGGCGCGACTGTTAATCGTTCTGTGATGAATTAAAATTCATGAATTGTTTTATATGTATGTACCTACATCGATTATAGAACTATTTCAATGGTGAAGTTATTCATTATTACTTAACATGATTTTAAACTACTGGGCTTGTTTCTTTCTTTTTAGCTTTTATTTCAGGCAATGAATCTTTTCTAAAGATTAAATGCAGTCGGGTTTTTTGTTTTCGATAATTTTTTTTATTTGACGTATGGGTCTGCAATTAAAAACATGAAGTCATCATATTCATATCTAAACCGCTAGCGAATCATATTTGACAAACAATCTACACTTTTTTATTTCAATATTTATTTATTATTAGTAAGACATGGCGGCCCAGTTACACTGATAGTGGGCTCTCATTTACACTGATAGAAATAGAGTGCGCGTTTTTGGTGTTGACAGCGTCTTAATGACCGGAGACGTTAATCGTGCGAAAGTCAAACGTGAATCGTGTGGCGAGTTCAATTGTCACATGCATGCACAAGTTTACTGACGATACGCATGTGGCATTGCCATCCCACCACACGGATTGCAACGCAGAATTGACATCTATAGTGTCTATAGGCGTAGTTTTCCCGTTAGATTCGGACAACCAATGCTATATAATAAAAACAAAATGTATGTTAAACGGTTGACCCTGCAAGCCGTCCCTGAAACTTTCCGCTAATCTGAAGTATTTTACCTAATACCTTAACCTATACCTAAGATTAGATTTTTGAAGAGTTCAAAAATATTAATTTGTAAAGATGATAGAATTTTAATTTTCAAATATTTCTATTTTAAAAATGATGATCGATTTTGATCTTTTGAGCGAAATTAAACGCTATTTTTGAGTTCCAAATTGTTCTATTAGTTGCAAAGTAGATAGGTTAAAAAATGTCCAAAAAACATTTTTTGGGAAAAAAGATATATATATATATATATATATATATATATATATCCCAGGCCTAAGATTAGTACATAGAAATAGAAATCATTAAATACGTACATGTCAATCCTATTAACTAATGCAACAAATTTTGTCTAGCCCTGCTTAATTTACCTTTTTAAAAAGTTCAACAATCCACCGAAAAAACTTGCTTCGTTCAGATTTATAGTAAACTCCTTGATTGCTTACCTGAAAAAAAGAAATAAAATGCACATAAAATAATGTCCCAAAGCACATCATATTTAAATCATTAGTAAATAGTAGTAATAGTCGTATGGAGAAATTATCCTTTTTTTGTACTTTCAATTAACATCTCTATTATTATATTATGTATGTAAGTTAAATTCCAGTTTGACTATATGTCTTTGACATAGGGTTTTTACGTTCTTTGTTGATTTGTTTTAAAATTTTTGATGAAGTTTAATTTAAACAATCATGAATCTTCTTGTTGTCTTTAATTTCAATTTTACTACAGTAATTCTAGATGTGTAGTAAATCAGGATTTTGTAGTGCAAAAAGATCCCTTCGATTTTACCTATCAACATATGCCTTCCCATTACTAGACGGGTTATATTATGGAATGTAAATTATGAATTCTTCATTATCACTTTCGGTATAGATATTTACTACCTACTAGCCCGCGAGCAAATTAACATGTCGTTGATATTGTATTTCATACAAACATTCATCTCCTATTTCAGACCCTTAAGGGTTGATTTTTGAAAAATAATGTTTGCCTAGGTTCGACCCCGGATCTTCAACTATTATTAAAATCGTTGAAAGCGTAACAAGCTGTTAGCATCGGTTATGGCAAATCATCAGTTTTTTTACATCATACGATATCAAACAAGCAGATGGCTCTCTTGGTGGAAAGAGATAACCATCGCTAATAGGCACCAAGGATGTCAATGGTGCGTCACAAATCCGTTTAGCGGGATTATAATTCCACACGTATAACTTTACCTACTAACCTTAGCCACACCTTAGCCTCCAAACCGACCCGTTGGTCGAGTGGTTAGCGACCCTGACTACGCAATCGACGGGGTTCGGGTTTATTCCCGGACGGAGACAAGTATTCGTGTGGTGAGCATAAATGTTTGTATTTCCGGGTTTGGGTGTTTAAATTTCATTATGTTTATATGTAAAATATCTAACACCCATAACAATCAAATAATTTGCTTACTTTGGAGCTAGATCAGTAAGTGTAATTTGTCCCGTGAATATATATATATATATATATATATATATATATATATATATATATACATATATATATATATATATATATATATATATATATATATATATATATATATATATATATATATATATATATATATACATATATATATATATATATATCGCACGCTTAAAATAAAAGAGACCTAATTCAAAAAATCTCAAATATGAGTTTGATACGCTGTTGACCTCATTTTAACGCCCTCTATGACGTTACATCAAGAAACATTTCAAAAAGTAATGTTTTACTGCTTCTACAGTTTTCGGTCTCTTTTACACTCGCGGTTAACGGTGATATTTTTTGGTATAACACAGACGCATCTATTATTCGCAACATCGTTATACTGTAAACAACGGTTCGTTTGACTTTAAGTGACCTATTAGTGAATCACTCTGTTTATCACTAAAAATAGGGTAAGTCATTATATTGTCGATCAGACTTAAACCTTAATAGACTTTACGAACAGGCTTTAAATTTTTAAATAAAAAGACTTAAAACAAATTTGGTCTTTTTGCTTTTGAAAATTTTAAGCATAATTTTGTATTGAATAGACCTAAAACATCAATAACAACTTTGATATTTTTTTATATAAAAAATCGAAAGTGTTTGGACAAATTTTTAATTTTATTCAAGCCTTCAATTCATATCCTAACTTTAAAAAAATCTGTGCGCTGCTATTTGCATCTGTCAAAATTTTATTCTTCAAAGGAGCCCGGGACCCACACGGGGATATTTATATTTTAAAAATTTATATATGCCTCCAAATTGAAACTCAACTTTATTACAACAAGAATCGGTAAAGCGATGGTATCAAACCTGGGCAAGACGTTGTAAAACTCTACCACCTAATAGTAAATGGTAGCGACACGTACCTATAACTAAAAGTTCGATTTTATGAACGGCCCGGCAGAGTAGGAGATACCATTTTTCAAAAGAAGTCTGAACCAATATGGGTTTCAAAGAAAACCCAAAAAACTTTGTAAAACGAGTTATCGAAAAGAAATTTTAATCCAGAACTAAAAGTTCGATTTTATGAACGGCCCGGCAGAGTAGGAGATACCATTTTTCAAAAGAAGTCTGGACCAATATGGGTTTCAAAGAAAACCCAAAAAACTTTGTAAAACGAGTTATCGAAAAGAAATTTTAATCCAGAACATGTCTATGCCGAAGCAGGTACCATAAACTATTGAGCCATGTAATTGAACCTTTTAAATTCGAGACAAATATAACAAATACATGTATTTTTTGTGTACAATAAGAAATGGTCATAGCATTCAATGACTATTTCAATGATGTATCTATTGATACGGGCTTTACCGCACTTACCGCACAATGAACCAATGGTGGCTATTTATGCCACCAGATCACTTCAGATTTTCAAAATGAATTTATTGATTAATCATGCCGTTTCCATTTAAGTGAACTTAACGTTTAAAGATGATTCCGAATTCCCCATATCTTTTTTCGTAATAAAATTAGACATTGGTATATATATGACCGTTACTGCGAAACCAGGCTTTTTAGGCGCGTAGAGTGCTAAAAAAATTTAATTTAGTAGGTGTAGAGCCCATTGTTATGTATTTATGATTCTAAACAATGGGCCTTGTCATCGGCTACGCTGACGTACATGTGTGTGTGTGTGTTTGTGTGTGTGTGTGTTTGTGTGTGTATGCGTGTGTGAGTGCGAGTGCGCGTGTGTGTGTGCGTGTGTGTGTGTGCGCGCACACGCGTGCATGCGTAAAAGCGTGTGTGTATGTGAACTGTGATCAGCCTATCCGATGGATAGGGTCATCACCAAAACCCCCATGGTTAATGGTCTAAACTCATCTCCTTAACCAGTTCATCGGTTAAAAAGAGATTGCTTTAGATCTTCATCGCCGTATTTATCAAGTTTCACGATATTAGCCGGTAGCAATTCCGTAGCGTTTCGCTTGAGCTTGGAACCCTTGGAACTGAATCGCCTCTGTGGTCTAGTGGTCCGCTGTCAGTTTGACCACATGAGGTCCCGGATTCGATTCCTGGGTCGGGCAATTCTAAAATGTGTTTTTCCAGTTTTCTGATAAAAACAACGTTGCCCGAGATTAGAAAGTGCCCAGTAGGCGATAGGCTTGCCACGTATCACATCGTGGGACCAAGTATCTTCGGCTAATCGTGTTGGTACACTTGTAACTTTGCCTACCTCTTCAGGGATACGGGCGTGAAGATACTTTTTTGGAACCCTCTTAACTATTCCTGCCGAAATGGCGTTGATGCCAGTCGCTATCATGTTCCAGTATAACAAGATAACCGATAAACTTTTAGATACTGCATTAAATGTCATACGTATAGCAACGCATTAACATTTTTGGTTTCTATACGCGATGGTTACCTCTTTCCATTAAAAATACCATCTGCTTGTTTGCTGTTTTACGATGTAAGAAAAACTCATGTCATTTGCGATAACCGATATTGTAATATAATAACGGTTATCGCAAATATAATAGCTTAACGAGATTTTCCAAATTCGGAAATATTACATACTAGCTGCAGCGTACAGCCCGCTGCATTATAAATTTTTGGCGAATCCCGTGGGATCACCTTTTTTTCCGGGATATAAAGTAGGCTATGTTTGTTGCTAATTTCATTCTAATCCGTTCAGTAGCTTTTGCGTGATTTGCTTTGCGTGATATGAGTAAAAAACATCCATTCATCCAAACATCCATCCATCAAAACATCCACACTTTCGTTCATTTATAATATTAATATAGATAAATCAGCAGCTTAATAAAACCTAAGAGTAAACCAAAGATTGTGATATTGAAAGAAAAATTTAACCCCATTAATTACTAGATCGATAGGCAACAACAAAACAAATGAATCTTTTTTTACTGCAAATCCAGACTTACAACAAATCTAGAATTACTATAATGAAACTGAAATACTACAAGAAGAATCTTCTTCAGTTCAGTTCAGAATAAACTTCGTCAGTCTTAAACAATTTAATAAGAAACGTCGTTTACACCAAGTATAAATAACAAACTAACTCGGCCGACTGCTTTTGCTAATTGATAATAGCTTTTTAGTTATTTATTCTATCCGAACTAGTATTATAGCAGCGAAAGTTAGTTTGTACGCTTTCACATTTTAACTATACGCCGATCAGAATAAAATTTTGCATACACGTTTTCAGGAGTACAGAAAAGTATATACCTTCATTTCTAGTGAAGGATAATAATACCTCGAGAAAACGATACTATCCTCGAGGTATAGAATAATAACTTATAAAGTGAGAAAAATCACGCGCCCAATCTACTGTTTAAACATTTTTGCTAAGATCACAATGCTAGTAACATATTTGGTTAATCGGTCGGACAGATTTATTCTTCAAAAGGGTCCCATATAACACGTATTACTTATTTTGAAAATAATAATTTTAAAATTAAATCTATATTTATTTTAATGTAATTTTTAATACAAATTTGCAAAATAACATAATGAGAAGAAAAATAATGAAAATAGTGGGATGTTTTTGTACGTCATTTACTTAACAAAAGAGGATTAAAGTCTGAAAGCTCTAATTATAAATAAAACTTTATATAACTGTCCTGTGAAATATATATATATATATATATATATATATATATATATATATATATATATATATATATATATATATATATATATATATATATATATATATATATATATATATATATATATATATATATATATATATATATATATATATATGTAAATATTCAAGGGACAAATCACACTTACTGATCTAACCCCAAAGTAAGAAAATTATTTAATAAACATCCAAACCCGGAAATACAAACATTTATGCTCATCACACAAATGCTTGTCCCCGTCGCAGATCGAACCCGAGCCCCGTCGATTGCGCAGTCAGGGTCGCTAACCACTCGATCAACGTGTCGGTCAATAGTTCAAGTTAAAAAAAAGTCGTTGAAATCAAAATGCGACAGTATCGCCCTTAATGTTCTTGTGTTTAACTTTCAACATTCTTTGTTTTATTTCAATACCCTTTGTTTTATTTCAAAGAGCAGCTTTTCCGAGCACACGGCAGTATACATTACATGTCGGAGACAAGACTGTGAGAGCAAGTTTCCTTTATACAAGGAGTGCGCCGGTCCGACGCCGAAACCCAACACCATAGTAACTAAATAGCATAACTAGGTACGGAACTGATCGGATCAGAACCGGTTCTGAATACTCTGAGACAAATCTTAGCTACAAGAGAAATAAATCAATTCTGAATAACTCATGTATAAAATTAATATCTGATTTTATTATGAGAAAATTTTACACGAAGAATTGAAAGTTCGGAAACTTTGTTGTCGTTGCATCCCTCATGAACTGACAGCGGAGCAGAAGCGGGCTCGCGTGGAATGGTGCTCACAGATGCTACTGAAGTACGACCACGGACATTCTAATGCTGTTTATGACATTGTCACAGAAGACGAAACGTGGATTTATTGTTTTGAACCCGAAAAAAAAACAGCAATCTTGTAAATGGGTGTTTAAAAATGAGAACAGGCCAACAAAAGTGAGACAGGAGAGAAACGTTGGTAAAAAAATGATCGCGTTTTTTTTTCTCAGCTACGGGTCCCATCTGTACAACTCCACTTGAAGATCAAAAGAGTGTTAATGCCGAGTGGTATTTTAGTATTTGGTTACCCAGGGTGTTAGAAAAAGTTCGCGAAAGACGACCCAAAAGCCGCATTCTCCTATACCATGATAACGCTTCTTCACACACGGCCAACAAAACAAAGTCATTTTTAGCTTACGAAAAAGTACATCTCGTCACTCATCCTGCGCATAGCCCCGACGTAGCACCCTGCGATTTCTGTATTTTCCCCAAAATCAAAGATTTGATGAGAGGTTTTACTTTTACCAACTTTTCGCCGTGTTGGTCCCGGCCTCCTTTGTAGAATAGGCCAACTGCCGTTCTGCCAGGCAGGTCGTAAAAGGCGACCGATTGGCTATCGAGTCACTACCATCGTGGCTACTAGGTGGTAGAGTTCTGCATTGTCTCGCCCGGGTCTGGTACCACCGCCTTACCTATTCCTTCCGCAATAGCGTCAGTGCTTGTCGCTGTCGTGTTCCGGTATGGAGGGTAAGGTAGCCGGTAAACTTATGCATGTGGCATTATACCTCGCCACAAGATAGCAACGCACCATTAACATCTTTGGTGTCTATAGGCGATGGTTGACTCTTTCCATCAGGAGACCCATTTGCTGCTGCTTGTTTGCTATCTTATGACATAAAATAAAAATAAAAAAATCCGAAGAGGCAGTGATAGCGTTCAATCAGCACGTAGAAAACATGCCTTCAGATCTGTGGTCCTCCTGTTTTAAAAATGGTTCGATCGCATGAAAAAATGTTTAAAATGTAAAGAAGATTATTTTGAAAAGCAATAAACATAATATTTTAGTTATAACATGTTGTTTTTTTAAGTTACGCAAAACCTACGTATAATCAATAAAGCATTTTTTGGCTAGTCCTTCAATATTCGCGCAGCTAATTTATGGAATTATATCAAGTTACATTCAGAATATCCAGACCATAAGTTGTTTCAAAGTTAGAGTCAAGCAGCATTATTTGTCGCTTGAAGATCAACAAGTTTATAATTCTAACTAGCTTTTGCCTGTGGCTTCGCTCACGATAAATAGGAAGTACGGGGTTAGAAAGAGACAAAAAGTAGCCTATGTCACTCTCCATCACGTCAGCTATCTTCACTTAAAAAAAATCACGTAAATTCGTCGCTCCGTTTTACCGTGAAAGACGGACAAACAAACACACACATTAACTTTCCTATTTATAATATTAGTATGGATAATTCCACAACTTAAAAAATATTTGTGTTAATTAATTTTTGTACTTTCTTTTAATTTTGATCCTGTTTTCAATGTCATTGTCTCTATTATAAAAATTGGTAATAATTTCATTTATTTTTTCTGTCTTGGTAATTTTTTTTATTATCAATCTTTAATTTCAGGTGTACATCATGCTTGCTGTTTATATTATGTCTTCAACAACCTGTATTGCTGCTTTGGCTGGAAGAAAACTCTTAAAAAGATAAACACACTTTTGTACACGTATCTTCTTTAAATAAGTGTTTTTTTTTTTATTTCTATGTGTACAAAAAGGACAACTAAATGAGCAAACATATTTAACTATGTGTGGGAACCATACTATGAAGAAGATATTATGTATTTGATGCATACAGTATTTTTAACTCCGAGGCTATATGTTCGGTCGAACATTCGTGGAGCGTTGTCGCAATAAGACTTTGTGTTCGTGCTACGGTCAAACGAGATGACCACATGTACTCAGTCGATAATACCTCGGACCATAGATATAAAAAACCCAAGATACACACTCAGTGTCTCAAAAACGTCCTCCAAAAATGAGCGCACAATTTTAAATTGAGCGCTTATTTCAAATAGAATTGCGTCGGCCGCGACACTCAATTTTATTTATTTTTGTACATTGCTTTGTAAAAACAACTGTAAATCTCACGCTTAAGATTGGATATGCAAAAACATATGTTTTTGGCTTATCTATAACAATTTAAATGAAATAAGGGCCATTTTAATGGCAGTTTTGTTCGAGACTATGCATCTTGGGTTTTTTATATCAATGCCTCGGACGAATATTGTGTGTAAAATACTTGGTTTATCTCGCTTCGGCTTCCGATGCAGCAAAAGCGAGAACGAACTTAATATGTTTTGATGTCGCAGTGGAAATCTGATAGAAGCTCAAAGCCTTTCTTGTTAGCCAGAATGATTGGCAATTCAGAAAACTGATTGGCCACATACATCGACACACGGCGAGTATTCGCTGTATCCCGACAATGCTGTATCCCGCTACGATATAACAAATAAGCAAACAGTTACTGATGTAAATAGATTATGATCGCCTGTAAACACCAAAAATTAATATCGCGATGTTATCTGTGTGGGAGTATAATCATGTCACATGAATGAATTTATTGCAAACGACAGTGATAAAACTGATGACGTTTTTTTTCATCTTTCATATCTGTATGTGACGACTGTCTTCTACCTCTGAGTCCTCTGAGAGTCCTCTGCTTGTTTACTAAGGGTACTGAATGCAGCTAAACATAGCATGACCTATAAAATGTAAAGCCAACCATGCTTAAACTATCACTCAACTATATCAGCAAAATAAATTATCCGGAAAATGGTAGTAGCAGGTACTGATGTATGTGTCGCAGTGAAATTATCAATAGCCATTAGATTATAATCTACCTAGGGAGTTTATAATTTGGGTAGGTTAGGAGTTAAATTATAATATCACTTAGGTAGATTATAATCTAACGGTATTGACAATTTCACTGCGACATATATAATAAAGTAATGCGCCGTAGAGCGAAACTTTTCGGCCGATGTTTTAAAAGCACAATCAACTTACGCAAATTTTTCATTTTAATGAGTCTAAAATTAGACTTGAGAAACATTAACCATACTTAACGCAATCCGATTTTAATTACTAGGGTAATATTGCCATACCGTTGCGAATGAGCGTAAGCTATTTATACAAATTAATCATTTTGAAATTAGAGAAATTAATCAAGCCCGCAAATACCTAGTTTGCAAATCGAGTTTTAAATAGAAACATTATAATCAGGGGATTTTAAACGAACGAAGTCGTTTCACCATAGCATTACTGTTATGTTTCAATTTGAATATGCCTTTAAGCATGTGGCATTATATCCCCGTCAAACGGATAGTTGTCTCTGGTATTTAAAGATATTAACGGTTCGTTAATATTGATAAAGCACCTATGTATATTTAGAAAGGCAATGATATAAATATAAATAATATAAATATAAATATTCACAGGAAAAATTACACTTACTGATCTAAACCCAAAATAAGCAAATTATTTGCGTGTGTCATGGGTGTTATTCAACGATATTAATCAAAAAAAAAATCAAAATATCTTTATTTCCATATCGTTGTTTAACATAGCTTGCTATGCAAGTGTTAGAATCGACCTACTAAGTATTTTACAAAATACTTGTGTCAGGTCATTCTGCTCTTCCATTGCTAATTTTGAAATTCATATATTATTATGTTATTATTATATTTATTATTATTACCGGATTTTTATTATTATAATATTAGATTAAGTGGTACAACAATATAAAAGGAAGTTATTTATAAACAAACATTTTTTAATTTTTTGTACAACATGCAATGAAAACATGCAAACCTGATGTGTGTATGTATCGGTGCAAATGTACGTGTTTATTGGAGCATCCATGTGCATGTGTATGTGTGTGTGTTCGTGCATGCGTGGTGTGTAAGTTTGTGTGTGTGTGTGTGTTTGTGTGTGAGTTGTTAATTGTATATATATGCATGTGTGCGTAAGTATGTGTATCTATGCAAATGTTTGTGCATTTTTATATATGCAATTTATATATATATATATATATATATATATATATATATATATATATATATATATATATATATATATATATATATATATATATATATATATTCTTTTTAATTTATTTATTTAGTTAATGTTTCAAAAGTGATTCAGTATCATTATATGATTTTGTTATGAGCCATTTTAAAGTTGTTTCTTTGCATTTATAGTTATTTAATGGATATATATGTAAGTGCTTATTTAATATATTATAAAGATGAGCTGATTGTGAAAAGTATTGACGTTGTGCAAATACTGTTTTAGTTTTAGGTGTTTCAGCAACCTTAAAGCTTCTACGTTTGCTATACGTGTAGATATTGTATGGTAAATGCTTATGTTTCCTTAAAGTAACACATAATATATAAAGTTTTCTTACAGAAAGAACTTTACAAAAATTATACAGTTGCTCTGTCGGAAATGTGTAAGGTTTGAAGTGCATTACCTTTAGCAAACATCGTTGACATCTCTCGACTTCTAAAAATTTTGTTTTGGTGGCTCCACCCCATACAGCTATGCAATACCCGATTACCGATTGGGCTAAGGCAATATAAATTTGCTTAATTAAAATAGTGTTCGTGACATACCGTAGTTTTCTAAATACCCAAATTAATTTTCTTATTCTATCACAGGTAAAATCGATATGAGAATGCCATTTAAGCTGCCGATCTACAATGACCCCTAAGTATTTTGTTGATGGGACTCTATCAATGACATCGCACATACAGCTATCATGACTTCCGTTACAGTGTTCGTTATGTATTTTTAAGCAATAATTATTACCTGGTTGTGTTTTACCATTAATTGTAAAACATATATAATTTGTTTTTGAAGCGTTTAGCGTAAGAAAATTTTGTTGTAACCAATTTGATACAATAGCTAGACCTGATATTAATACATAGAAATACATATATAAATACTAGAATATATTTAATAAACACCCAAACCCGGAAATACAAACATTTATGCTCATCACACAAATGCTGGTCCCCGTCGGGGATCGAACCCGAGCCCCGTCGATTGCGTAGTCAGGGTCGCTAACCACTCGACCAACGTGGCTGTCTGATATGATAAAGGCACTGATGAAAAGGAACGAACATTGCCTACAGGCATCATAGGTGTTAAAATATAAAACACGCGTTAAGTGACAGGCTACCTTACCCACCAAACAGAAACATGACAATGATAACCACTAACGCTATTACGACAGGAATAGTAAAGATTATGGTACCAAACTTGGGCAAGACGTTAGAAAATAGACTACAACGCTGTATCCTCTTGGTTGACTATCTATTATTAAGAGTGTATCCCAGTAATGGGATCATTAGGAATTAAATTAATTTTTATTTGCAACGAAGGCAGTCCGTAATAAAAGCAGTCTATCGAAAGTAATTACAGACGGTCCCAGCCGGGAGGTGGGAAATAATTCAACACCTGCCACGCTATTACATTATCTCGTAAAATACAGGGCGCATTTTGTTTACTGCGAATATCCTGATTTGTATTTTTACTAGCCTTTTTATTATTGCCAACATAAAACAGTGTTATGTACATAAAAATCTAAATATTATTATAATTATTAATATTTTTAGTGCAGAATTCTGTCTGACTGTTACGCTTTTACAGCTAAAAAAAGAACCGATTATGATGAAATTTGCCATAGAGATAATTGAAGATCCAAGGTCAAACATAGGTTATTTTTTTAAAATAAATAGACCCCCAAGGGGCTGCAATAGGTGATGAATGTTTCTATGAAAAATTATATCAACATGTTAATCTAATATCTAATAAATAAATAATTAAATATCACTGGACAAATTACTCGAATTGATCTAACCCTAAAGTAAGCATACTACTACATAAAGACACAAACACCCAGATCCAGAAATACAAACATCTATGCTCATCACATATAAATGTCCTTGTCAGGAATCGAGTCGGTGCCCCATCGATGCGTAGTTAGATTCGCTAACCACTCGACCAACGGAGCGGGTAATCACTCCACCGACAAATGTACTTATTCTGTGTCCTTAAAGGAAAGATTATTTGTCTCTATTTGTTTTCAAGCTTCAGTGTTTATTCAAATTAAGCGAGATGAAAAACGCCAGGTCTTAAAGAAGAAAGATTATATCATAATATTTAGTGTCAAAAGACGTAACGTTTAATTTGGAGTAGCGATGCTGCGAATGCAATCACAGGCGGGAAGCTCATTCCGACTGCATCTCCGGGAGCACGGGCTGCTGTTAAATTAAGTACTCTGAACGTAGGGACGTTTTATGAGACGAAGGATATTATTCATCCGGCGAAGGACGTAAGTTTGATAAGGTGCATTTTGTTTTTCTAAGCCCAACAAATATTTTTATGTTAGAACAAATTTTACAACTTTTGTACATACTTGACTGACTCGTTCGTTTATTGGTTAGCATGTTCAGGTGCTCAGGTCAGATAGATTCTCGTTTTGAGAAAAAGCAGCTACTAGATGCCTAAGTACGTAACGTCTGCGTGTCTTGGAAAAACACTTACGCCGAGCTATAATAGTAAAAGGAAATCTATATTAATCTTATTATTAATATATTAATATTAAAAATGCGAAATTGGATGTTTGGATGGATGGATGTTTGTTACTCAATCACGCAAAAACTACTAAACGGATTTGAATGAAATTTGGCACACAGGTAGACGATGACCTGGAATAGCACATAGGCTACTTTTTATTCTGGAAGAATTGGAAGGTGATCCCGCGGGATTTTTGCCCAAAACTTTCATAATGCAGCGGGCTGCACACTGCAGCTAGTAATAAATAAAATAAATGCGGCGAAGAATATAACCCCCATTCCCATTTCCCCTGTATCGACAGCTGGCTAACCGATGAATTCTGGTAAATCTGAGTTTTTTATATCTTACTAGCTGACCCGGCAAACGCTGTTCTGCCTTTTTAACTACTCTTAATTTTTTTCCTATATTTTCTCACCTTTTAAACCTTCCCTGGACTTCAACAATTAATTCAAAACCAAAATTATCCAAATCGGTTCAGCCGTTCTCGAGTTTTAGCGAGACTAACGAGCAGCAATTGATATTTACATATAGACTAGCAGACCCGGCAAACGTTGTTCTGCCTTTTTAACTACTGTAATTTTTTCTGTTTTCTCACCTTTTAAACCTTCCCTGGACTTCAACAAATAATTTAAAACCAAAATTAGCCAAATTGGTTCAGCCGTTCTCGAGATTTAGCGAGACTAACGAACAGCAATGGATTTTTATAGATATAGATAACATATTAAACTGTTTTTTATATACGTATATCTTATAAAAAAACTGCAGCAAACAAGCAGAGGGCTCTCCTGATAGAAAGAGACACCCATCGCCTTTAGACACCAAAGGCGTCTATGGTGCGTTGCTATATATGTAGCGAGATGATAATGCCACATGCATAAGCCTTCCATTATCTTCCGAACCGGAACACGACAATGACAAGCATTGACGCTATTGCGCCAGGAACAGGTAATATGGTGCTATCATACACCTGAGCGAGACGTTGTAGAACCACCTAGTAGTCATTAGTGATAATGATATGTATAGCCGATCGGTCGCTTTTTCATAAATTGTCTGAAAGAACGGCAGTTGGTGTATTCTTCAAAGGAATGAATGAATGAATACTCTTTATTGCGCAACAAATTTAACAAAATAGATTATGTAAAATACTTATAGCTAATAATTATGTATATAGTGGGTACACAAAGGCGGTCTTATCGCTAAAGAGCGATCTCTGCCAGACAACCTTTAGGTAGAGGAGATCTTATAATTAATATATTTAAGGTGGTGGTGCCATTAAATTCAGTGACGTAATTTCCTAATACAATCTATATTATGAAATTTTTTAATAATAACTAAATAAATATATAAATAATATAAATACATACGACGAATTATATATATAAATATATATACACATACACATACATATTATATACATAATAAACATATTTGTATATCCATAAATACAATACATTACATATACACCATATTAAAATTACATATATAAAACTGTACTAGATATGTACTAGACATATATTCATATACATATACTACACACATACACATGCAAACTTACATATTACAATTCAAACTAAACTAGAAAACTCTGTAATGATTTATTTATAGATTAAGATAATGATTTTTAAGAGCTGACTTAAAGGAGTGTAAACTAGGAGCTGTTTTGATGTTAGTTGGAAGGGAGTTCCATAACCGAATAGCTTGACAAGTAAAAGACTGGTGATAATAATTAAGATTTTGAGAGGGGACCCGCAAAAGTAGGTTATCCGCCGATCTTAACTGTCTTAATTCACCTCCCAAAAACTCAAACCTCTTTTTTAAGTAGTTAGGGGTGCGAAAATCAAAAAGAATACAGTACAGAAGAGAAAGAATGTGGACATTACGGCGGAGACGGACTGGCAACCACTTGAGTTTTGTTCGGTATTCAGTGACATGATCATATTTACGTAGACCAAATATGAACCTTATACATAAATTTTGGAGTCGCTCAAGCTTATTGAACTGCTCACTAGTAAGGTCAACGTAACAGGCATCCGCGTAATCTAAAATAGGTATAAAAATAGCTTCTGCAATCGCAATTTTAGTAGGAACTGGAAGTAAGTTACGCAATCGTTTTAGCGAATTCCAAGTGGCAAAAACTTTTTTGCTTAACTCCTGAATTTGTTGCGTCCATGATAAAGTTTCGTCTAACTGTATTCCTAAATTTCTAACAGACTTGCTGTAGGGTATAGTTACACCATCAATTTCAAGTTGTGGCAAAACAGTCCAGTCTATTTTTGCAATTTGTTTTTTCCCCCCAATAATAATAGCCTGAGATTTTTTAGGATTTATAGCTAACCCATAGTTTCTACTCCAGCCCGAAATAGTTGCCAGATCATTATTAATCTGCGAAATAGCTGAATGAAGATCATCAAAGGCCGATTGGGTATAAATTTGGAGATCGTCTGCATACATGTGGTAGACCGAAGATAAATGATTGGTTATAGAGTTAACAAAAACAGCAAAGAGAAGAGGAGACAGAACGCCACCTTGGGGAACGCCAACAGTGTTACAGGACCAGTCCGAGGACAACTCCCCTTCCTGAACACGTTGTCGTCGTTCCTTTAAATAGCTTCGAAACCATTCAACCACCGATGGAGATATGTTAATAGACCTCAAGAGACTTAACAGTATATCGTGGTCGACCGTATTAAATGCATTGCTAAAATCAATTAAGGAAAGTACGGTAAGTCGTTTGTTATCCATACCATGACGTATATCATCAGTTACCTTTACGAGGACAGTGGTCGTGCTGTGGCCAGGTCGGAAGCCAGATTGGGAACAATTAAGTAAATTATTTTCAGAGAGGTAATGATGAATTTGTTTATGAACTAATTCTTCCATAACTTTTGATAGAAATGGAAGCACTGATATCGGTCGAAAATCAGAAGGGGCTACAGGATTTGATGTTTTAGGTAGCGGAATTACTTTAGCTTCTTTCCATACGTCTGGATAAACACTAGTATTTAGGGATTGATTAAAAATATGTGTAATAAAAGGAGAAATAATTTTCAGAATTGGTAAAATCATATTTCGGCTTACATTATCTATGCCAACAGCATTTGACGATATGGATAAAATGGTCTTCTCAACATCACATACGGTTAGTTGATCGAAATTAAACGGATGAAAATTAGGAGTTGGGAGATGTGAAAGAAATTTTAAAGTCAAGGCTTTTTGCTTATCATCAAGTGTGCAGGGTGGATTGGAAAAAAAATTGTTTAATAAATTGACGTTTGTATTAGATGGTGTACAAGTTTGGTGTTGCCTCCCAACCCCAAGTGATTTGAGAAATTTCCAGACTTTTGGAGGGTCGCCGTTTTCGACAGACGAATGAATATGGCGTCTCTGTGCATCTCGACACATTGTATTGCAGCAATTTCGTAGTCGAATATATTTTTCCCGGTCCTCGTTAGTATTAGTACGTTTATACTTTGCCTTAGCTATATTTTTTTTATTAATTAGGGACTTTATTTCATCCGATAGCCAAGGTGCTGGTAGATGTTTTAATCTGACCGGCCTTATAGGTGCATGTCTATCGAAAAGCTGAGTGAGCAAAGTGGTAAAAGTACTAAGTTTTTCAGTAATTGTGGAAGCATCAAGAATGGAGGACCAGTTGATTTTTTGTGCATCCTCGCAAAGGAGATTAATATCTAACCTACTGAAATTGCGTTGCAGTAAAATCTTAGGTTTAGGCTTGGGATGTCGAATTTTATACGATAGGTATAATAGATCGTGGTAAGAAAAAGCAGCCGCATCACATTGACCATACTTGGTAATTAGTTCAGGCGAGGAAACAATGATAAGGTCTAATAAGGACGGGTTGCAATTAGGGAAATGATGAGTAGGGCTTAGAAGAAGAAGATGCAGATTACACTCTTCTACTATAGATTTGAGCTTTGCACCCCTGCTGTCAGCTTTTAATAAGCAGGTATTGAAGTCACCCATAAATATAACGTGAGTATACTCAGGGACAACTTTATGAATTAAATTTTCGAAAGAAGAGAAATAATTAACTTTAAAAAAAAGAGATGGGCTATAAAATACTCCAAGAAGAAGTTTAACATGGGATGTATTAACTTCAATAAGAAGGTGCTCAGCCTCATCGTCAGATGGAGGTTGATTTGAAGTACTAACTATGTTATACGAAATATTGGCACGTAAATAGATTGCCACTCCACCACCACCTTTACCAGTTCGATCATTTCGAATCAATTGAAAGCCAGGCAATGAGTAACAGTTAGACGGTAAGCAAGGTTTCAACCAAAGGAGCCCGGATTAACACGGGAAAATTACCGTTACAGATAATCGATTCGTTCTGTCTACTCCAAAAGAGGGCCGGTGTGATTATATTTAATTTATGATTCATATAAAACTGTAAAACTTTTAGATGCCAAAATAATCCTCTTGTAATGAATTCAATACCCAATTAAATCTTGTAAATGTTTTTTCACTTTATAGGTATACTTCGCACAATTTCACTATTGCGTTTCTAAAGAATATATATTCACTACTCAGTCTCACAAAATATTGTATTCAAAAATACTAAAGGTATATAGATAAAAGGATTTTTTTATACGAACTTTAGTTCTTACCTGCTCCCAAATTCTTTTTATTGAATTTGTTGCGAGGCCCAAGTTTAACCGAGACGAAACGAACGAGATTACGTTAACACGAAAGAAAGGGTTACTTGTATTTGGTAGATAGGTAGTAGAGGGCAGAATATTTTTGAGTCTCTATTGTATTCTGTATAATATGTACACGATTTTTTTATATTATAAGATAGAAAACAATCAAGATAGCTTTCCTGGTGGAAAGAAAAACCATTGCATGTAGACACAAAAGATATTAATGGTGCGTTGCTATCCGTGTGACAATGTGGTAATGCCACATGTATAAGTCTACCTTAGCCTCCAAACCGAAACACGACAGTGACAAGCATCGAGTCTATTACGGTAGGAATAGGTAATATAAAGGCAAGACTGCGGAAATCTACCGCCTCGTAGTCGGGATGGCAGTGACACGTAAAGCCAATCGTTCGCCTCTTACGGACTGCCTGGCAGAATGACAGGTGGTGATTTATCCTAATAACTAATAAATAATCTCAAGAACGATTTGACCATTTCTTTTTTTCAAAAGTAGAATTTTATATTATCACTAGCTGTTGCCAGCGACTTCGTCAGCGTGGACTTCGTTTACTCCGCAGTGCTCCTCCCCTGTAGGTGATAGCGTGATAATATGTAGCCTATATGTTGACCCGACCTATTAGTAATATTCGTGCAAAATTTGAAGTAAATCCATGCAGTACTTTTTGAATTTACCCCGGACATACATACAGACAAACAGACAAACAGAGAAAAATTCTAAAAACTATATTTTTGGCTTTGATATCGATTATAGATCACGCCCCAAGCATTCTTTAAAAAAAATATTCAATGTACAGTTTTGACTTTCCTACGATTTTATTATATGTATAGATTTTATCAATGAGTAACAAAAAGTATATATACGGTTACGTACATTGGTAATATAAAAAGGGCCGACAAGGCATTAGGAAACAGAGGCGATTCAGTCACAATAAACATCGCGTATCAACCAACTTCACTCACTTCATTTATCGGCTTCTCAAACTACAACTCCGTGTACAGGTTACCACGAAATAAAGAAAACAAGGGGAAGTGAAGAGTGGGCGTGCCGCGTGCGTCACTATTATGCGCTTTTACTCTAAATTGCCTTAGTGATACTTACCATATCATTAGGAGATAGTCGTCGTGCGAAAATCTATTATACACTGAATTATGCCGTATTGTGCCATCCTTGAATGCAGAAATGATAGTAGAATACAGATGATTAAAAATGGAGATATTTCATATCATTCGAAAGTACAATTTTCATTTTATTTTAATTAAATTCCTGATTTAATATAATCTCTAATGATATAATAGAAAGTCAAGCTAAAATCTGCCGTACACCTTACATATAAAGTTCATTTTAGGTTGACCTAATTTTTCTAGAAAGATATACGTAATGACAGTCATTACGTATATCGTTCTAGAAAGTTCTCTACTCAAATATGATCAACTAAAAACTACGGAAAAATCAATGCTGCCATCTATTGTAGAATAGCGAAACTATTACGATCTTAAGTTTCACTATTGTACAAATAGATGAGTCTATTTTGAATAGACTACAAAAGGACGTAAATACTCTTTTTTTTTGTAGCAAAATAAAATTTATTGTAACGCAGTTTGGTATATTTTTAAATGTTCTGTTTGTGTGTTTCGGATTATTGTTGCTTAAAATGAAAACGACCAATGAAACAATGTTTGCATTAGTAGTTTATATGCAATAATGCTTATTTTATGTGTGAATGTGGCGATCGCGGTCCTGATACAAATGTTTGTACTTGCCAATTCCGTTGTTTTCTTTATTTCGTGCAGGTTACTAACTAGTAGCCTGTACATTTTGGTCCTTCGAGCCGGATCCATTCTCTCCAGGCTTCTGGATCAAAATGTACGGGCTACCTGTTAAAAACCTATACACGGAGTTAGTTGTAGTTTGAGACAAATGAAGTGTGTAAAGTTGGTTGATACGCGATGTTTATTATTATCGTTAAGTTAAATGACTCGCGCTCGCAGTGACTGTATCACCTCTGTTTCCTAATGCCTTGTCGGCCCTTTTTATATTACCAACTAGCTGCAGCGTGCAGCCCGCTGCATTATTAAAGTTTTTGGTGTGTCCCGCGGGATCACCTAATTTTTCCGGGATAAAAGGTAGCCTATGTGCTATTCCAAGTCATTATCTACCTGTGTGCCAAATTTTATTTAAATCCATTCAGTAGTTTTTGCGTGATTGAGTAACAAACATCCATCCAAACATCTATCCAAACATCCATCCAAACATCCAAACTTTCGCATTTATAATATTAATATAGATATTAATATAGATTAATATAGATGTATGTATTCGTACAGTACTTATACAAGTTTTTTGTAAAGTTAGAGCATTCTACGAAAATTCCAATAATTCTATTCCAGGTGTAAACAAACCGTTACATCGCGCGCGCTGTAAAAGCTATAAATTTTAATAGAACAACTACTTCATTAATACATATTTATAAAGTAATACAAAGTAAATATGTATTAATGAAATCTTTAAATGAAGAGATTTAATTTGTAAATATTAATGAGGTCTTTACACAAAATAATCATACTATAGGCAAATCCGCCACAACATTAGACAGAAAGAACCAAAAGCGAAACTTTACGATTTTTGCTTTGTTTCCTATAAAATAAAAAAAGGAGAGATAGTTATAGCTCTTCTGATCAAAAGAGCTATATCATTCTGTTAGCTCTTTAGCTCATTTAGCTCATCTAGAGAACTAGTGTCTTCATGTCTTTGGAATCGTTCAATGTCTGGACTATGCGTGTCGCGTACGCGTCGCTAAGCCGTAAGCGACTAGTTCATTATATGCGACACTCGTAGTCTAGGCGCGTAGTATTTTACCTAGTGCTAATTTCAATTAGTAGGGGAGCCCAAGAGGGGATTTTATGTTTACTCGGGCGCGTCATATTAACATAGGAGGGGATACTGTTATTCGCATACAAGACTCTCCACCAAATATTAGCCCTTTCTATAGAGGGGTTAACTATGGAAGAAAAAAACAAAATTAAGATAACTTCGGTTTGTGGAAATTGTCAGATTTTTCGTAATTCTTACATCATTTCCTCCATGATAAAAGAAAATTCAGACGCGCTCGAGAATGTCAAAACAACATTTTCTTTGCAACTTTGTGACCCTCCCACTTCCTTTCGCTACACTTGAATCGTCAGATTTTCTAAATTTTAACTGGCAATAAACCCACCATACCCTAATCTAACGCGCTTCAGTGTTTCCATGTCACTGATTTTTTTAAACATTTTTTTATCTGTAGATTTTTTTTCCGCCATTGAAATGATGATTATATTATAACATTTTATTTTTCCTATAATTAAGTCTACAAAATCCAATAGATCCCTACCACGCTTGAGTATAAAACCATATATAGTACCCATTTAGGATCTTGGGCTCCCATACTATATAGTTCTCTATTCGTCGATGATCGGGGAAAACTCGTGCCCTTGCTCGTGCCTACTAACGGTGCGCTGTCGGCTGCGCTCGGCCGGCTAACGATTCAAAGCCGATTGAGCCGTTGGACTAGTAACTAAGCGACTGAGCTAATTGGGAGCTAGATTGAAATCGAGAGCTAGTTCATTTGTATCTCTCATTCAGGAGCTACCCAAGTCTAAAGTAAATTCGATTAAAGCTTACGCTTTTCAAAAGATGTTCGTTACTTACGGTACTTACGTTTTACAAGACCTTGTTCTTATCAAAATGTTCTTACAATATTTTTTCGCGATGGAAATAGCCTGTGCGTCAAGTCTGGGTATAAACTATCTGCGTACCAAAAATTTTATCAATTCATCTGGTAATATCTACGTGAAAGAGTAACTAACAAACGACTTAAGCAATTTGGTATCTATACGCGACGATTATATCTTGTCACCAGGGGAATCATCTGCTTGTATGTTATTCTATGAAATAAAAAAGATATGGAGAACCTACCTAATATTGCCGAACAATTTAAAGCATCGAATTTATAAGGGACATGATACGCCTTCTCTCGCCTTTTACAAGATGCCTACAAGTAAGGGCAGTTCTGTTCTTCACAAAGGGGCCTGGCAATCAATTTACCCTATTACCACGAAATAAAAGCAATTTATACCTAAGCTAAGCATATGGGGATCGATTCTGTACCAGTACAGACAGCAACAATCTTACCTTCCCCTTTTTATAGATATTTTGTTTTACAGTAAGGTAAGTCGTACTCGGCAAATATTACAGACGTATCCCATAAACACAACATAACATAAACTCGACTTTCAAACTCGAGAACACCCGACCTGGAGAACGGCAGCATTTTGCAACGCAGGTAGATTTTCCGTGTATTGTTAAGTGTCTTGTGCCGATTAAATGCATTCTAAGAAATCAAAGTATTCTGAGAGGAAATATTATAAAGAGACTCATCGATACCCTTTTTAACCGATTTCCAAAATAGAGGTTCTCAATTTCGCGGTATTTTTTATGTTTGCTACCTTAAATCTTGGTCATTTATTTGAACGAATTGAGATTTTTTTTCTTTTAAAGAGAGAGAGAGAGAAAGAGAGAGATATACTTCCCATTTTGTCTCATGTACTGGTGACGGTCTAAAGCTCACATAGACTTATTAGTATCGGCATTGCTGTTTTGTTGTAAAGGTTAGATAAGTCTGGTGCTGTCTGTACATAATACGAAAGTGGGTCGTACTCGTGTATTACAGTCGTGTCCCGCAAACTCGATAAAACTGGTCGGGAACACTCGGCCCTAAGGAAGGCCGTATTTTGCAACGCAGGTAGATTCCACATTGTGTAAATCGTTTTCACATTGGAGCTAAAAACGGAAACTTGAACACGCACCTTGCATACGAAATGGTGATAGAATATGGCCGAGCTAAATGTAGCATTTTAAATTGTATTTGCTCAGGAATAAAATATTGGTGTCATAGTCGGCACTTGGTGGCATTTCATTATCCATTTTGTTTGTAAAAAAAATGATTGTTTGTAAAAAAAATGATTGTTCTAAAAAAAATGAAGCGCAGGTACGCAAGCACTTTGTTTTCTTTATAATGTACTAGTGACTCGCCCGGCTTTGAACGAGTGTTTATTAATATGATGTAAAATCTTTCGAGATTCTCAGCCGTTCTCTACTAGTTTAGGTATGTATTGTGCATGGTCTCTGGATCTATTGGTGAAAACTGCATTCAAAGATTTATATATATATATATATATATATATATATATATATATATATATATATATATATATATATATATATATATATATATATATATATATATATATAAATC
This sequence comes from Apodemia mormo, assembly GCA_036924255.1. Lineage (NCBI taxonomy): Eukaryota > Metazoa > Arthropoda > Insecta > Lepidoptera > Riodinidae > Apodemia > Apodemia mormo. Next base: position 39,075,504 of record JAUPFN010000005.1, on the reverse strand, counting down.
AATGCCACTTTTCGTTGTAATTTTATAACTCCAGAACGGGCTCATCTATCCAAACCAAATATTTAGGCTTTCTTCGGACTATTTAGTATATGGCTTATGTGAAGTTTGCACAAAATAGCGGTAGAGCGGTTCTTCATTTATTAAATTTTTTCGTTAATTTGATGTTCTAAATGTATGATGATACTATAGCGCTTGTTGTAAAGGACACAATAGAAATACTTGTTTCGCAAACAAATAAAATGCTTGTTACATACGTGTGTAATAGGATGCACGAACCTAAAACACGCTTTCTTTACGTACACATGTTCCACCGAAATGTAATGCTCGCAGACGAATGTTATTGTATTACATATTAATATTTTTAAGAGGTTGCAAGATATATTGTGAAAAATAAAAGGTGTCTTTTGGTACAGCAAAAAGTAAATAATTACCGGTCTTAAGGATTTCCTGCTATTAGTATTCGTACCAAAATTATGGAACAAGTTTGAACGCCACAGAAACTTAAATGTCCATGTTTCGAAGAGATCTTTTCAATTAATTTTAATGAAATTGTGAAACTGTTTCAAAATTATATTCTATTTTTTTACTCAATTACCCTAAGATATTATCAGATTCGGGTTTAAGAAGAATTATTTTTATCATTAGATATCAAACAAGCAGATAAATCTCCTGATAGTAAGAGAAACCATCGCCTATAGACATCAAAAATATTAATAGTGTGGTGGGATGACAACGCCACATGCATAAGTCTACCGGCTACCTTTCCCTCCAAACCGGAACACGACAACGGCAAGCATTGGTGCTAATGCGGCGGGAATATGTATAGCGATGGTACCATATACTCATGCGAGACCATACGGAACACTATTACGATGATTGTGGAACGTATAGCAAATAATTTGTCTTACGTATCGCTTGGCATGATGGCAGATTGTCTATTCTTCAAAGGGAACCTCGACCAACATAGCGAAGAATCAAAGAAAAAATCAGACAAAAAAATTAATCCAATACCAAAACTATCTCTACTTTTTTTAAAATCGAATGAAAAAATAAATATAACAAGTAATTTTCTCATAAACTACTTTTTACTATTAAGATTAACGAAAACATCAGTTCGACGCCATAAAACAGTGGCATTTTAAATCTAGATGAAACTCGAATCCGGAGTGGAAAACATGAGAAAGCACTCAAATGAACAAAATGTTGATAAGATGAAGGTATTTTATTACAACTTACCTAAAATTTATGACCAATCTGAATACGAAATAAGTTCGATTTCGCGCCCTAGCCTACGTTCAATTTTGTTAGCCTTCACACAAGATAAAGCGACTTTATATTCAAACAATAAAAACACTTACACAATGAAATATAACTACAAATTGATTAATAGCATAATTGAACCGACACATTCGTATGGTCCCAAGTGAACGCTTTCCGTATAGATTGGCTTATCTTGTCTGACTGCCTGCCAGAAAATAGTTTTCATTTTTTATTTATTTAATACTTTATTGTACACGATCAAAAAATAATACATAAATTTAAATTAAAAAAAAATTGTACAATGGGCGAGCTTATCTCCAATAAAAGAGATTTCGTATTATCGACAATAGGAGACAGTTATAAATTATTTTCGAAAAGTGAAGAAAAATCTTATTTTTAGTTGTATATAAAATTCTCATGTCACAATATTACCATACTCCTCCGAAACGGCTCGACCGATTTTTATATTCAGTAGGTCTGAGAATCGGCTAATATCTATTTTTCATACCCCTAAGAGATAAAAGTTGTCCACCCCTGATACTTATTTTTATTTCTTGGACTTTTTTTATAATGTGGCATTAAAAATACATATAAACCTAAATTTTCACCCTTCTATCACCACGTTTGCAGGGTCTGTTAGTATCCTTATAATATTGTGAAATAGTATAAGTGTATTAATTAATATATATTTTTTGGAATGGAGCTGCACAAGTGCCGACGATGAAAAGTGTAAAATACAAATATACACAAGTATTATAAAGAGAATTGATTTGATTCTTTGAACGGACTTACTCTAAAACTACTATAATAAACCGCTTTATTAAAAAAACACCTATGAAGAGCTACACATATTACTCCGGTGAAACATAGGTATACCTGACGAAGCAAATGGAAGTCATGTTTTTGAGTCATTATAACAATAAAGTTGCGGCAAATCCTTAATCACTCAATATTCAACTCTCGACCTAGCATCAACCGATAGCTTTAATCACGCGTATCGCCGTATCTAAATCTGCACACGACATCTACACTACACTTCAGTTTCTTTCAATTCTTCGAATCACAACTGTTAATTCGAAACCAAAGACTATCCCTACTTCTAATCACCAGTCAATTTTACTACAGATACTTCTCATACAGAGCTTATGTCAAGAAAATGTTGAAGAATTCAGCATTCTGCACATTTTAGCACAATAAGCAATAACACTACAGTAGCAGATGCGCTACAAAATATTAGACAAGTATAAAATGATTTGTGAAATTAAAAAAATAATTTGTGAAATTGAAAAAACGATTTGTGAAATTGAAAAAAGAAGGCCAATTTTGGAACACAACTACAGCAATAAAGAGCGAGAATTAAGCTTTATGCAGCGAAGGTACAAACAAGTATAGCGCACATATTTACGATAACTGTATATTTATGTAGGTTATTTACGTAATTGTCTCATGAACAATAACAGTTCCGCGCCGCAAACACGAAAACTCAGCAAAATGAGAAAACAAGGGCAATCATGGTTCGATATTACATCTTACTTTCACTCCGGTAATGATCAAGTTCAGCTAGTGAAACAGACCCTTAATTCTGTAAGTCGTTTCACTTTATATTATCTTGTTTCGGAGTTTGGGATTATTTTGCGTCCAACTCTTTGGTGTGTATATATGTCGCAGTGAAATTGTCAGTACCGTTAGATTATAATTTACCTAAGTGATATTATAATTTAACTGCTAATTTAACCTAACCAAATTATAAAATCCCTAGGTAGATTATAATCTAACGGCTATTGACAATTTCACTGCGACATATACACAGTTATATGAAGGAAACAAAAAAGAACATAACGATTAATAAATAATAATATTCGACATTAGAACTTATAATCTACACGTAATAATAATTAGGTTCCACTTGTGAAACATATCCTTAATTCCGTAAATGTCGCTTATTAGTTTGTTTGTTGAGGATACTAAAGTAGTTCTAAAATAAACAAATACACATATATAACGTCCAACCATAGGCTAGTTTCTAAATTTGATAACACAAATACACGAAAGTAAATTTTTAATATCTATATATATATAAAAATCAATTGCTGTTCGTTAGTCTCGCTAAAACTCGAGAACGGGTGAACCGACTTGGATAATTTTGGTTTTGGATTAATTGTTGAAGTCCAGGGTAAGTTTAAAAGGTGAGAAAATAGAAAAAAAGAGTAGTTGAAAAGGCAGAACAGCGTTTGTCGGGTCAGCTAGTAATAAATAAATAAAAATTACTTTTTAGTGGCAGTTGTATTGATTTAGCGGTAACGGCACAGCTATACACGTATTAATTAGGTTTTTGGTTTGAATAGCTTGAAATTTATTTTGAATATTTTTCTTCTTCAAGTTTTTCTATATAGCTTGCCCGTTGTTGGACATATCTGATTTGTTAATGAGTTACATTTCAGTACGTGAAACGAATTACGGGCAAGCTAGAAGAACCTCTTCAGACTTCTGTGAGGAGATAGGAATGACTGTACTCTCCCAAATTTCAACAGATAAAATTCGACGAAGTGACGGCAACCGCTAGAACATAACTTCTTTATATATATAATGTGATAGCAAAAAGCTCCAGGTGGAAAAAGGCAATCGCTGCCAATCAAAGATATTAATATGTTAAAGACACCGTGTCCATGGTGTTTTGCTATTTTTTTATGACATAAAATAGCAAAAAAAGCTGATGGTTCTCCTGATGGAAAGACCATGTCTTGGACCATCGTCTATAGACAACAAAGATGTTAATGGTGCGTTTTCCTTTTTAAGTGCCACATGCATAAATATACTGGCTATTAGCACCCAACCCTCAAATCGGAACACGACAGTAGTTACGATTGTAGTGATACGTATAGCCAATCGGTCGTCTTTTACGACCTGCCTGGCAGAACGGCAGTTGGCCTATTTTTCAAAGGAGGCCCTGAGCGACACGTTTTAGAACTCTACCGCCTAGTGGTGACGCTAGCAGATACACGTTGGCTAATCGTTGATAATATAATAGCCGCTCATTCATAATACATCAAAAACCTTATCGTAATAATTAATTTGTCTGATAACGGTCCGCAACTGCCAGTTTTCGGCGCCTGATTTATCGCGTCGGCCCTGATTCTAAATTACATAGATTCAACTGTTTAACAATGACACGAGGTTTATTCTGACTTACCAATTTTAGGTCATTTTAATTAAGTCACTATTTCAATCAGTATAAATAAAAAGTACAATTCTCCCCGTGTTGGTTCCGGGCTCCTTTGAAGAATAGACCAACTGCCGTTCTGCCAGGCAGGTCGTAAAAGGCGACCGATTGGTTTTGCAAGTCACTACCATTGTGACTACTAGGTGGTAGAGTTCTGCATTGTCTCGCCCGGGTCTGGTACCACCGCCTTACCTATTCCTGCCGCAATAACGTCAGAGCTTGTCACTGTCGTGTTCCGGTTTGAAGGGTTAGGTAGCCGGTAAACTTATGCATGTGGCATTAGACCTCGCCACAAGATAGCAACGCACCATTAACATCTTTGTTGTCTATAGGCGTTGTTGTTGTTTCTTGTTTGCTATCTTATGATATAAAAAAATTGTTGGTTCAGCGAATATTTTAATGCAAAAAACACTACATAATCTATATAGTATATAAATTACCAACATATTCTACCATAATATGGTGTGCAAATATTTGAGGCGCGGAACCCTAAAAATGACCCAGGTAATTCTCCCAAGATCTACTACTATGTATTAAAGGTGAAACGTTTTGCTTTAATTGGCCTCAATCAGAATGAATACATCGTCATACATGTCTTCATACATAACGGAAATTCCTTTATTTGATCAGAAAAGGTCACCACGATTATACACGCAGGTACAAACACACTAATGTGCATAAACTCGATTAGGAAGTGATTGATGGATAGTCGAGGGGGGTTGGGACTGTGTGCGGTCCCGGGCTGTGCACAAAGGGGAACCGAGGGAGTGCTCATCGATTGTATATATTACGATATACATATATGCATTATTTATACAAGCTTTCTGTTATCGTCATAGATATATAGAATGGCTGTTCCAAAGTACGGCATACTAAATAAAATTTTATTTGTTTTCTTTAGCTTCTGGGATTTTTTTCTCTATTACAAAAACGACGAATAAGGATTTCTTTATGACACCAAAATAACGATTCGTGTTTATAGATATGCTATTAAAATTATAAATGAGAAAATTTTGTGTAATGTATTGAAATGTTAATTTTTTTAGACTTAGCAAGCAAAAGTGAAAATTTTTGAATATCCAAGAGGGGTTTTGTGTAAAGTTAAATTAATGTATCGCCTCTGTGGTCTAGTGGTCCAGCGTTGGCGTCGACCACATGAGGTCCCGGGTTCGATTCCCGGGTCGGGCACATAAGAATAGTGTTTGTTCAGTTTTCTGAGAAACACAAAGTTGCCCGGGATTGGAAAGTAACCGGTTGGCGATAGGCTTGCCACCTATCACATTTGTGGGACCAAGTATCTTCGGTTAATCGTGGGTGCACTTGTTGTACCTCTGCCTACCCCTTCGGGGATATAGGCGTGAAGATACTTACTTTCTTTCTAATTTTCTTTAAATTAATGTTTGTGGTATCGCAACCCTTGTCTGGCGGCCGGCATCTAAAAAAAACTTTTACGCTGTATCGGGAAACTATTTATCGTACAGAAAAAATGTATGACTATTTTTTGTTGCAAGTCAAATTATCAATAACTGTATTTACTGTCATAGAACTAAAAATAACAAAGTTATTAACGCTAATACAAAAAAAAAAAACGATTTTTTCAACATAAAAATCGTTTCATCGTTCAAAAAGATAATCTTTGAATGCTTTCCCTCATTTCTTCCAAGTCGCCAGGAATAAAGGTATACAAAAAATTATCAGCACGGTATAAAAAAAAGGAAATTCGAACCTTTTCCGTTTTGGAAGTCTGTCGACAATGACGTTTTATATTTGTTTTCTTTTTATTCCTCTTTACACGAAATTTCTTTACTGAAGTATTAGTATTTTGTTACACGTAAAATCGATGTATAGCTTGGCAAAAAGAGCGCGTTGCGGCGACGGATTGAAATAAATATATTAGTTATGGCAACACTTAAGTTATCGAGATTCGAGTAATACACGTCAATTGTTTCTTGTTTAGGTACTTTCCAATAATTTCACATTTTTATTACAAATCTAGTCTAGTAGTTTTGGAGCCTATTCAAAGAAACAAACAAACAATCAAATCTTGTGTGTTGTAGCTAAACTTCGAAGTACCAAAAATAATTATGTGATACCATATAAACGATAGTGGCGGTCTCAATTATTTTTTACTCTTTTTTGCCAGGTTGTATCTGCTGTTGTTTACATGTTTTTGTATTGATTAAATATGTGCAAACAATAACAAACTATAATGTCAATAGCGGAATATATGTCGATGTGTCGTATCAATCGATAACTGGTAGACCATTGATGCGACAGACATCGACAATCAATCGATGCTGGTACTACACCAGCATCGATACAAGAGGTGCTTGTACAGATGCATGAGTCTGGAGTTTTTCTAAAAAACATAGATTATATAAGAGATTGAATATATTATAATAATTATATCGCTGTACAAATTTCACAAATTGACCTAACCCCAAAATAAGCATAATATTTGTTTGTGTATGGATGTTACCCAATTATGTTAATACATAGAAATACATATATATATCAAATATATTTAATAAACACCCAAAACTAGAAATACAAACATCTGTGCTGAACCCGAGCCCCATCGATTCGTAATTAGGTTCACTAACCACCCGAACAACGGGGCGGTCAAATATATATACAGATTTGTCTATAGGCTAGCCACCTGTCATAGGACTTAGTTTTCTGATGGTGGCTACAGTAATTGCACCTTTGCCTTTATCTTCCAGGATATCAGCGTGACCGTATATGTATATTTGGTAAAATCTGACACATTATATAAATGCGTACATATATTCCGTTCACTTGGTATTAGGGAAATAAACACCGCATATAGAATCAGTTTATATTACAATAAAATATGTGTTGTTTATATTCGTTGTCTGTTATCGCCATGGAGATACAGAATGGCTGTATCAAAATACGGTATTCTACAATGAGGTTTCGCTGTTTTCAATTTGAGAACGGCAATATAATATATTTTTAGTTTTTTTTTTAACATAAACTTGGCGACGACGCACGTGTCAAAATACGTGATGTATTTTGACACGTGCGTCGTCGCCAAGTTAGATAGATAGCAAACAAGCAGATGGGTCTCCTGATGGAAAGATTCAACCATTGCCTCAGACACCAAAGGTGTTAATGATGCTATCTTGTGGCAAGATCTAATGCCATATGCATAAGTTTACCGGCTACCTTACCACCCAAACCGTAACACGACAGTGACAAGCACTCACACTACTGCAGCAGGAATAGGTAAACCGGGGTTACTAGACCAGGGCGAGACAATGTAAAACTCTACCACCTAGTAGCCACGATGGTAGTGACTCGTATAGCCAATCGGTCGCCTTTTGCGACCTGCCTGGCAGACCGGCAGTTAGCCTATTCTTCAAAGGAGCCCGGGACCAACACGGGGTCTTAAAAAGGGGTCCAAATTTTTAACTTCACGTATTAATATATAGTAAGCTCAGGATATGGTTGTTTATACTGGTTCACAATAAATACTTGGTGAAACTTGGACTACCATTGCCTAAAGCTATTTTTCTTAAGAAAGCGATCTCATAAATCTCGATTCCAACCAGATGAAAATAGTATCCACACACAATCATAAAAATATAAGGATATGTAAAAAATAATTTCTGGGGACTCTCTAAACAAGAAGGAGTGAGTATAAATAGTCATCTTAAAATCGGTCACGATTTAACTACAAATAATTCCACAACAGATTGTACCCATTTTATATTTTTAATACCATAGTAGTATCATCACAACTGGTGCCCTTTCTAGGTACGCAACCGACCATCTATAGACTTTCCAGTTCAACGCGACACAACTTTGGTAACGCAACTGCAAGACCTCTGGTATTGCGGATGTCCATGGGCGGCGGTGATATTCAACATCATTCTGCTCGTTTGCCCCCTCTTCCATAAAAAAACCACTATTCACTGGGTGTGAATTAATTTATATTTTTATAGAGTTATTAAAGTGTGCCTAATTATACTAATCCAAAACTACGGCATTAATCTGTAATACGGATTACGACTAACAAGTCGCGTTACTTATACACTACTAGCGACCTGCTCTCGGTTTCACCTGCGTAGCTTTTGTTCCCGTGAGTATATCGGACAGGTTTATATACTAAAACCTTCCTCGATAATCAATCTATCTATTAAAAAAACCCCATCAAATTCCGTAGCGTAGTTTTAAATATTTAAGCATACATAGGGATAGATAGAGAAAACAACTTTGTTTTATACTATGTAGTGACTAAACTAAGATAGTACAATAATAAATGCGGAAGTCCTTATGTTATGCATGAAAGCATTGTTAGGCTAACCACTGAGCCGATTTTTAGGAAATTTGTTAATGAGGTAATTGAAGACCTGGAGTCAAACAAATAAAATGGGGGGAAAAAGATTCTATGACATTTCTTATATATTTATCTTTTTATTTAATAAACAGTCAAACTCTAAAATACAATCAGCCGCGCTCGTCACACAGCAGTCGAGCCTGTATCTGTCGGAAATCAATCCCTGTAGTTATGATAACTAACACCTCGACCAACACGAACGCGGCATATAATCTCGTATGCGTTTTGGAAATTCAATAAATAATAGCTTTTCATTTAGTACAAATATAATTTAACCGCTTCAGACTGCGGTTTCATATACCCAAGTCCCGCGGCGGAGACAAGGCGTTAAATAAATTGTATTAGAGTCAGCACTGACCGTTAATCAATTTAGGCACAGCAATATTCGGTGCTGGTGCAATGCCTACGGGTTCTGGCAGTTTGTAACTTATAACCTTACTAACGTTGATGTTACTTCATATAAATTGTTTCTGTTTGAAGAGAAATACTAAACAATATTTCACTTGTACTTAAATTTCACTTCTAAAAATATATTTTTAATATATTACTCGATCGATTTTACTTTTTTTTTCGCCGTGTTGGTCCCGGCCTCCTTTGAAGAATAGGCCAACTGCCGTTCTGCCAGGCAGGTCGTGAAAGGCGACCGATTGGCTATCGAGTCACTATATCGTGGCTACTAGGTGGTAGAGTTCTGCATTGCCTCGCCCGGGTCTGGTACCACCGCCTTACCTATTCCTGCCGCAATAGCGTCAGTGCTTGTCACTGTCGTGTTTCGGTTTGGAGGGTAAGGTAGCCGGTAAACTTATGCATGTGGCATAAACCTCGCCATAAGACAGCAACGCACCATTAACATCTTTGGTGTCTATAGGCGATGGTTGACTCTTCCCATCAGGAGACCCATCTGCTTGTTTGCTATCCTATAAAAAATATATATATAAAAAAAAACTTTTTAAAGCATCTTCAGAATGTAACCTAATAATGTATGTTAAAAAGTGAAACCGGTCGAGTAATATATTAAAAATGTTTAGAAGTACAAGTGCAAAAGTAATAGTGTCTAAACAATGGAATTTCACCAAGTGCCGACGACGGAAAGTATAGAATATATGAGAAATAAGTATTTTTTACAAGTAATAGCAGTCATTATGTTCATTTATGGTATACTAACAGACAATAAGCTTCCCGCGCAGCTTCACTCGCGAGTACCGACACAAATACACTACATCGTCATCGCCGGTCTCGACGACGAAGACTTCTTTATCGCCAATGCCTCGAACCCACCCTCCACAACTAATCCGCACTAAGCTGAAGTCCGGTCTTACAGGAAAAAGCTCTTAGAGCGGGCGATATTAGCCCAAACTTTAATTTAAACTAAAGAATTGTAATCACGCGTAAACGCCAAGAAATTCACAGCGGTTACGAGTACGTTGCAGCGCTGCTTAATTTTGACTTTGGTTGGATGATTTATTATAATTTCAGCGCTGCGAATTTCGATTAGAGGTCGTTAACACTCCCTGTATTTACGACCTCTAATCGAAATTCGACCACAGAATAAACAATAAAATCTTTTCTAAATCTTATTTCGTATAAATAAATAAATATAAATATTCACGGAACAAATTACACTTACTGATCTAACCCCGAAGTAAGCAAATTATTTGCTTGTGATATGGGTGTTAGTCAACGATGCTAATACATAGATATACATATATAAATACTAGGATATATTTAACAAACACCCAAACCCGGAAATTTTATGCTCATCACACAAATGCTTGTCCCCGTCAGGGATCGAACCCGAGTCCCGTCGATTGCGTAGTCAGGGTCGCTAACCACTGGACCAACAGGGCGGTCATGCTGTTATAATTACTGGGTTGCATTTGTTTATAGCTTTTCTCCTTCTAAACGAGTTAAGCGCGACCACAGACCACATGAATACTAATTGACACGCCTTTGGGAAGGAAACGTGTCGCTGCCCACATGAGTAAACGCTCCTATCACTGTGAAAAATGTCATGCATTTGTAGATATTATATCGTGAATAAATAGAAACCGTGTTGTACGGTTTTATCGTACCGAATGAGATGACAAGGTTTAAATTACCCTTATACCCTTGAAGTAATTTTAAGCAAGTTACACTGACAAACTAAGAAATTGTCTTGAAAGGCGTAACCATTTAATCCATGGGTGCGACAAATGTCCCTGTATTCAAGATTCATATATATATATGACGACTGAACAAACTCTGCATGACACTTGCATTAAAATATAATAATAGGTCTTAACCGAAAATTGCCCTTTTCATTACATAAGCTCGTTAACCTATGTTTATGTTTAATTTTTTTATATATTTTTTATTTCTATTAATCAAAGTAATTTTTGCATCTTTGCCAAAGCAGTGGCAGTTTTTTGATACCTTTCTTGAAGAAATCAAATCAAAAGACAGGAAGCAACTAATTCTTCAAAGGTATTTTTTTTTGCCTCTCTGGTACTGAAATTTTTCCAGCCAAAATGTGATATTTGCAGCCAAATAAATGTTTATTAATAGTGTTAAATATTTCCAGATCGCAGTAGGAGAGCACGGATCGCAGAAAAATACTAAATATTCAAGTAGGTAGGAAAGCACGGATCGAAGAAAAATACTAAAAGTTCATGTAGTTTTATTTTTGAGTGTACCTAATGATGGTACAATTCTCCCACAGATATGAAGTAACTTGAGACGTAGCTTTGGCGTCGGGGGTGCGAGTGTAGACAAAAATTATAGCCACCCCCCACCCTACCAGTTCCCACAAGGCGTGCTCGGCACTGGGGTGGCACGGTCGAAAGCAATTTGCGAAAAAACCTTCGTATAACTGATTTCTAATTAAATGTTTCGATGTTTTTAAAGAATTTAAAAAATGCTGAATTTCGATCACATACCTACATTTTTTTTAAATAATATAAGACAGAAAACAAGCAGATGGCTCTTCCGATGGAAAAAGACAACCATGGCCAATAAATATCAAAGATGTTAATGGTGCGTTGCTATCTTATGGCGAGGTCTAATGCCACATGCATAAGTTTAGTTATAATGTTAGTTTATAAAAAGCGAACGGTTTTTACGTGTCGCACGTTTTTACGTTGACCGAAACGCAACAAATAAATTTATGATTAGAATGCTAGCGCAATATTCCAAGCACTGTGTCTATAGGCGATTGTTGATACTTTCCATCAGGAGACCCATCTGCTTGTTTGCTATCATATGTTATTTTTTTATATATATCATAAATATATATAAAAAATAACATATTCCTTAGGAATAATATTAGACTTTTAAGGTTTTTCACATGCGTGTTTGAATATAGGTGAATGTATCCTTATTAGGGGATAATTGCGGTCAAGTCAGTACAATACAACTAAATTCATACGGCGATATAGTTTACAAAACAGTTTCGTACTAAATGTCAATACAGCCTTCACACAGCTACTCTTAAATTCAATACGGAACCCAACACAAACAGAAACTAACGAAAGGTATTATGTCAATGTAAAATTGAAAAAGCCGTAAGTTTATAATAATTATAATATACTATAATTATATTATAATATAATATTATAATTAAGTTTATAATAAACAAAGGAAGTATATAATTTGGTTCGTTTAGCAGTTTAACTATAACTAAGGCAGATTATAATCTTAAGGGTATTTATAATTTTATGGTGACAAACAGTGTTTAGCATGTGATAACCTAAAATCAACAGTTTCAGCTTAATCTAATAAAAATCGAAACCATCATGCCTACTAGGTGGTAGACGTCTGCAACGTCTCGCCCGAGTATTTGGCACCATCACCTTACCTATTTCTGCCACAATAGCATCAATGTTTGTTGTGCTTGTCGTGTTCTGTTTTGGAGGGCAATGGAGCCGACAAATTTATGTAGTTTTATTACCAATCCGTCACACGGTAGCAACACACCATTAACATCTTTGGTGTCTATAGACGATGATTTCTCTTTCCACCAGAAGAGCTATCTGCTTGTTTGCTATCTCATAATTGTAAAAATAAATTTAAATCATGTGAGTGCCTACCTTTACAATGAATAATAAATTAAATAGAATTAAAATAAACCATAAAAAATAAAAGGGTGTGTCCTCCTCGCAAGCAGATTTAATAAAAAAGAGTAAAGAATGTGTTTATTGCATCTCGTTCACACGTACGTGGGTCAATAGGAGGGTAGCTGAAAGGGAAATATTTCACTCGTTATTCACGAAAATGCCTTTGTTATAGGATCCTCTAAATGCCCTTTTATAATACCTTTATATATCATCATTAATCAACTGGTAATCCATAGTTTGTTTTATATTCGCAAATGACGTCACAAAAACGCAAGATAAGGCCGTGTTAAGGATGAAGACATATTGCTCTAAATAGAAAATGGTCATGCATAGGTAATTGTATATGCAATTTTATCCTACTGTTCCTAAGCCGTAAAAGTAGAATCGAGTCAACATTTTCATAAGCTTTTTTATATTACTGATATTTATGCATTGATATAAAATACCCTATATCAATGTTTTCACGTAATTAATTAATAGTATGAATGTTAACCTATAACATTTTTATGTGGGTAACTTTACTTATTAACAAATATTGTGGTATAATTACACGAACTGATCTAATTGATTTGTTTCTGACACATACATATATATATATATATATATATATATATATATATATATATATATATATATATATATATATATATATATATATATATATATATATATATATATATATATATATATATATATATATATATATATATATATATATATATATACATAATATATAATTTCTTTTAGTAGCTATTACGGCGTGGACGAGTAGTAGACATCCAACCACCTTGCCAAACTTTACAATATTTATTAACCAGCTGGTCCACCTAAACATCAATATAAAAAAAATCATACAATCTTTTCATCTCATATTTTAGATCCATACTTAAATGAAAAAAGCTGGTGTTAACGTAGCATATGTTTGACACCGGGCCTTCAACCATCTTATTGCCAAATTATATGAAATCTGTTCAGCAATTTAGGCGTAAAAGTCTGTTGAGACAGGCAGATTTTCGCATTTGTAGTTAATATTAGTACAATAAGTTGACAAATCAATGTCCTCCCGTCGTCATATTCGCATGGGACTGTATTGAGCCTGTTTACTTTTTAGCATATATTTTCAATCTAGCATGATTCCTTTTTGGAGCTCTCCTATACTTACACTCACTATCCTTGGAGACACCAGCCTTAACATATCAAGAGAATCTCGGAATTATACATTCGGAGCGTCCCTAAAGACCGCATCGCGTCGGTAACTTCCGTATACGACCCTTCGTTTGCGCAGGCTTTCCATTGAAGTAATGCTTTCATCTAAATAGATTTTGTCATATCATCAAGTCCTTTATCCAGGTAAGTGGAGGTACTTCTGATTCATTAAAAACTGAAAGCCTTTAAAAAAATATTAGGTCCCGTGTAAGTTACTAATATCATTATAATAAGTTGATTCTCTTGCTTAGTAAAACATTTTCTTTGTTTTAATTTTCTTTTTTCTTTTTATATATCATACTAGCTGCAGCGTGCAGCCCGCTGCATTATAAAAGTTTTCGGCGAATCCCGAGGGATTGCCTAATTTTCCGTGATTAAAAGCAACCTATGTGCTATTCTAGGTCATCAGCTACCTGTGTGCCAAATTTCATTCAAATCCGTTCATTAATTTTTGCGTGATTGAGTAACAAACATCCAAACTTTCGCATTTATAATATTAACTAGCATACAAACCCGCATAGTTCCCGTTCCCGTGGGATTTCCGGGATAAGAACTATCCTATGCCCTTTCTTGGGTCTCAAACTACATTTGTACAAAATTTTATCCAAATCGGCTCAGCGGTTTAGCCGTGAAAGCGTAACAGACACACACACAGACAGAGTTACTTTCGCATTTATAATATTAGTACGGATATAGATTTCGTTAAACATTTACATACCAAAAGCGTGGTTTACATATCAAACATTTTAATAACTTTCCAATTGTCATTAATGAAAAAAATAAATGCAGGGCAGAAAAAAAGATGTTTGCTTGGTTTAAAAGAAAGAAAGAATAACAAGTTTAAAGTTAAAGTAAAAATACGTTCATCATTGAATTCTAATATTGGTTTTACATAGGTGATAGCGTGATAATATGTAGCCTATATGTTGACCCGACCTGGCAGCAACATTCATGCAAAATTGGAAGTAAATCCATGCAGTACTTTTTACATACATACAGACAAAAATTCTAAAAACTATATTTTTGGCTTTGATATCGATTGTAGATCACGCCCCAAGTAATCTTTTAAAAAAAATATGCAATGTACAGTTATGACTTTCCTACGATTTTATTATATGTATAGATTCTTAATTCTCGACTTTAACAAAGAATATCGCTCGCTCGATCGCTCGCAAAGAAAATCGCTCAGAAAATCATGAATGAGGTAAAACGATTATTACTATGCAAACTTTTATCAACCAATGTTCTATTTCGACAATTTGAGTTAACTACAATCACAAGATAATTCTTGCGTCTATTTTGATGTAAGAGATTAATTCATGAGCAGAATGTCAAAGGCACGTTAGTTATGCGTCCACGTTTCAACATTACAACACTGTTAATTCCTTACGCAGTACTTAATCTCTGCTTAATTTTAATGAATATAATCACACTAAATACGCAGAATAACATATACAATCCATGGTCGGATGGTCGAAATTCGACCCTGTCATATCTAGAACACTTTTTGTTTAACAGACTTTAGTCGTAAAGAAAATAATATACATATGTGTATATTATCATGTATGTCATATGAATGTAGAGTACGTAATGTTTATTTTTATTGATTTAACTAGCTATTGCCCGCGACTTCGTTCGCGCGAACTTTGTTTACTCCGCACAGCTCCTCCCCCGTAGGTGATAGCGTGATAATATGTAGCCTGCATGTTGACCCGACCTGTTAGTAATATTCATGCAAAATTTGAAGTAAATCCATGCAGTACTTTGTGAGTTTACCCCGGACATACATTGACTTTCCTACGATTTTATTATATGTAGATGTATTTTTGTTGTATATTATTTTAAAAAATATTAGGTTTTAGCAGTTCTCCACAATGTAAACTCTAACTTCCATCGTCGGCGCTTGATGAAAATCCATAACTGTTATTTATTTTATTTATCTATATTAATATTATAAATGCGAAAGTTTAGATGTTTGGATGGATGTTTGTTACTCAATCACGCAAAAACTACTGAACGGATCCGAATGAAATTTGGCGTACAGGTTGCTGATGACCTGGAATAGCACATAAGCTACTTTTTATCCCGGAAAAATTCGGTGATCCCGCGGGATTCACCAAAAACTTTTATAATGCAACGGGCTGCACGCTGCAGCTAGTATTACTATATTAATTAGTTGTAACTTCACATATGGCTATACAAAAGCATCCAGTTTTGGATGGTTGCCGCTGTTGATTCTGGTTTACAGAAGTTACAGTGGTGGGAACGAGAGGTGGGCCCATTGCCCTATACAAAAGCATCCTTCCTCCTAATCATTTCCTTTTTACGAAATGCCTGACATCATGGCAACAGGAAACAAGTGATAATCTCCATCACATCAGTAAAATGAGGCTATGTGGAGCACCACCCGTCTCGCCAGCCAACGAACTGGCGAACTGGTTAACCGGATGTCTATTGACATTCACTGTCTAGTTCACTCCGTCTAACCCTCAAGTGAACCGGAGTATTAGGACTACACCAATTGTGGGTGCATTTAGCAGTTACATCTCTGCGTACACCTTAGAGTATGTGGGCGCGACGTTTTATCATTAATTACTTTCGTTTGATAGGAAATCGATATTCTCTAGTGATTTCCGTATCTCGAATCCGACGTTATCATTACTTCACAATACAAGAACGTGACTCCCGTCGAAATTGGATCACACACAAAGATGAACGTGCAATATTCAATAATACAATTGGTTTTGTTCTCCGGTATTCAGATTGAGGTTAATTAAATTGAATTTTATCGTGTTTTTAAAGAGTCATTATTGCATATAAATCTATACATGAGTACAGGCGGTTACAAAAATATGTTACATTTACAAGCGTATTTGCCTACATTTACAGTTACATCAAAGGTTAGTAATTGTGCGTTGCTATCCGTGTAGCGGGTTAAAATGCTACATTCATGAGCTACACGTCTGTGAAAAAAACGGACTCACTTCTGAAAGTAAGGTATGGCTACCAAATCCAAATCGAAAAGAATATTTCGGAAAATATCCAAGATATTCGAAATTTTAAAAAACATCTTAAAAGAACAGGAAATTTCCTAAAAAAGTTCTAGCTCCCGGAACTGTATGAAAAAATTAAAAACGGAATAAGGGTAATTAATATTTTTTTTTGAATATCCCAATTTTTTATTTCTAACGGTTAAAGTAAAATAGAAATATATATTTTTCGGCCCTTTTGGGACTTTTCCTTTAACTTTTTATATAATATTCCGAATCAAATGGCAGATTGATCGTAATTTTCGGTGACTAAACAAAAATTTCATGCAAAATGGTACATGTTGACTATACATATTCCTGCCGTAATAGCGTCAATGCTTGTCATTACCGTGTTCCGGTTTGGTGAGTTAGATATCTGGTAGACTTGTGCAGTTGACATTAGGCATGGACCATTAAACAGTTAACATATTAATTTTCGTACTAAATTTTTTGAACAATTATCAACTGTTATTTATACTAGCAAATACTGTTAAAAGTAATTTTTATGCATCACTTTAATTACCAATAACTTGATATATGATAATAAAGTTATTAAAAATATTTGAGAGAGCGTTTTTTTTGCTCGCTAAATTGATTTATGATAATACTGTTATTAAAAATATTTCGAGAGACCGTGATAATAATAACTGTTACAAGTTATCAAAACTATTCTAGAGGACCTTTTTTTTGGTAGCTTCGTGTTTTTACTGATTCTAATACTTATTATGTATATGCTACTGATATAATATAACATAAATAAATAACTGTTAAATATTAATTAACTTTAACAACATAATAGTTAATCTGATTTAACAATAATTTCCATTCATAGTTGACCTTGCCATCCCACAACATTAATAGCAACGCACCACTAACATCTTTGGTATCTATAAGTGATAGCTTCTCTTTCCATATCAGGAGAGTCATCTACGTAGTTGCTATCTAATAATATAAAAAAGACAACAGCTGTCACTTCTAGAATACTCTACACTGACGTGTTTCTACGAAGAGAATATAAAAAAAGAGATGCAAGCAAGTCTAAAACGTTTTTTTTGCTGACTTTCCATCCAAGAGATTTATCGTACAGATACATAGAACGCATGAATATTATAAATATTCACGTCAATACTAGCTATACCCGCTTCGTCAGCGTAGAAAAATTTCTACCAGCATAGTTCCCGTTCCCGTGGGATTTCCGGAATAAAAACTATCCTATGGCCTTTCTCGGGTCTCAAACTATCTATGTACCAAATTTTATCCAAAGCGATTTAGTGATTTAGGCATGAATACAGACACAGAGTTACTTTCGCACTAGTTGCAGCGTGCAGCCCGTTGCATTATAAAAGTTTTTGGTGAATCCCGTGGGATCAGCTAATTATTCCGGGATAAAAAGTAGCCTATGTACTATTCCAGATTATCATCTACCTGTGTGCCAAATTTCATTCAAATCCGTTCAGTAGTTTTTGCGTGATTGAGTAACAAACAACCATCCAAACATCCAAACTTTCGCATTTATAATATTAATAATATAGATTTATAATATTAGTATTCAACTATTCAATATTTTGATGAACAGAAAATATATTCTAAATTACTTGCTTGTGTTATGGGTGTTAGTCAACGATACTAATATATAGAAATACATATATAAATACAAAACACACAAACCCGGAAATACAAAAATGTATGCTCATCAGTCATCATACAAATGCTTGTCCCCGTCGGGGATCGAACACGAGCCCCGTCGACTGCGTAGTCATGGTCGCTAACCACTCGACTAACGGGGCGGTTAACAATGAAACTACTAATAAACCAACCATAAAAATACTAAAATCACCCACTCTATTGCACGATCTTAGACGATAACAGCTGTCTGCTCTAGAATATCCTCCAAACACTTATCTGATATTAAAACCCGCATTCGATTTTTATCGACTAAAATCCGACAAACAATTCTGCACCTTAATGCCTACCTCAAAGGTGTAATTTAGGATGCAGTTTACAAAATATTGAGTTAAGTATTGGCGACGGCTTGGTAAATTATGTCACGTCAGGTAATACGCACGATAGCTGCGAACCAGCGATTCCCATGACCTGGTTAAATATCCAGGGCTCGGTACCATAGGCTACCGTTATCGGCAACACATTTGATTCACAATAACAAAAACGCGTCGTGATACGCAGATACGTAAACAAAACGTTAAGCGGGTTCTATTTTTAACCAACTTTCTAATAAGGGGGTGGGTTGACAATTCTATTGTATTTTTTTTAAGTTTGTTATCTCAGAACTATAGCAGTGAGTAATTTATGAACCGATACGCTAAATCTCCTAACCAATCATTTTTATACCAGGTTCGCATACACAAAGATGGATGACGAATATACGAATAAGGTTAATTTAAATATTAATTTTTGGCCATACAATCATACTAAGCAGTAAATGTATTTGATATCTCAGTCATATAGCAGAAAGGAGAATCCATTACAACAACGGGCAAGTTCAAAGCAAAATATGTCATAATGATAATGAACGACGTAAATGTAGCAGTAATAATAGTAATAAAATAATGTTACGTCCAGAAAGTCCTTTGTGAAGGTCTACTTTAGGGTTGGCGACTTGGTAAGATACATTCTAATAGATGTTATGTCATATCTACAGTTAATTAATTTTTTTTTACTCACGTGCCTCTATGATAGCCCGTGCAACAGACATGATGACACACACACACACACACACACACACACACATATATATATATATATATATATATATATATATATATATATATAAAAATTGATATTGATTGTGTTTTATACGTACAAGTTTATGTCTTATTGATTAAATGGATATATTTCTGTAGATATAAACATTACCCGGGCGAATTTGCGGCAAAAGAGTTGAAATATTAAGGTAGATTTGGATTTTATTGGACTGGGATTCTTTGAAAGCCATTTAAATATACGAAAAGGTTCATCGCTATTATAATCCTCTGAACGTAAATTTAGAGATCTTTTATTACATCCACCAAAAGGTTAAGATTATTAGTATTGTCTGTTTAAACTTCTACGTCCTTTGAAGACATATGGTATTAAGGAGAATATTTTTTTATGCAATTAGCATACATAAAATTAATGATTACATTTGTGTGTGTTTACTGATTTCAATTTAGATATTCGAATTTGCAATTACCAAAAATTTCTTGAAGAACGAGTGTTTAACGACTGCGATAAGCTAGCTTTGAGCTGACCAACAACTTTAATGGACGATGATAAGCAACAGTTATCGTTATCGTTCATCGGTCCATTAAAAAACGAAGTTCACCGGTTCGTAAAAATGGTTCGATTTGGATTTCACCTTATTCATGTATAATGAGCATTATAAAGTTTCTAGACGGGGTAATCGTTGCCAATATTAATAGAAGAATCATTATCACAAATTTATTAACATGGTCTGGAGTAATTTGAATAAGAAACAATTTGAAAGCTAAATCAAGATGTGAAATTTACCAGCAATACCTAACGACACTACATTCTTAAACATTCTGTTTGTTTCAAATAAATAATTTGCCTCAGAGAGAATAATCAATAGACAGTTGGTCTAGTTTCGGTTTAAATGCATGTGACATCGTTATCTCCTCCTATCAGGAGATTAATCTGTTTGTTTGTGTTGCTATGACTATATAACAATTTTGTGCATTTTTTGGTCTTTGTTTATATGAAGGGTAGAATTGAAACACTCATCCTGGCAAAAATTCAAAATCTATAAAATGAACATTGATTTAAATTAGATCCAACTACTTATGTTCCTGAAGACCCAAAAAAGTGGGTGCCAACCCTAATCAATACGCCATTTTTCAAATAACATAGTTAAGTTACAAACATATTACCAAGAATGTTGCATGTAATACCGTATCATTTAATATTTAATTGAGAGAATTCCTCAAAATAAATCGCCCGTCAGCAAGTCATTCATTGTCGAGACTGATATTAAATATCACTCTACGCATATTACTAACAGGTCGGGTCAACATATAGGCTACATATCATCACGCTATCATCTACAGGGGAGCAGTGCGGAGTAAACGAAGTCCGCGCGGACGAAGTCGCAGGCGACAGCTAGTATTAAATAAAAACAAGATTATTAAGACATTACTTATGCAAGTGATGCAATTAGGTAAGTAAAATAACTAATAGTACAAGTAATTATCACTATATAGTATAAAACAAAGTCGCTTTCTCTGTCTCTTCCTATGTCCCTAATGTATGCTTAAATCTTTAAAACTACGCAACGGATTTTATTGCGGTTTTTTTAAATAGATAGATTGATTCTTGAGGAAGGTTTTAGTAAATACACCTTTCCGATACTCCCATGGGAACAAAAGCTACGCGAGTGAAACCGCGGGCAGGTCGCTAGTTATGAATATTAGTGGCATGTTCATGATAAAACCATTTTATTTAGCAGACAACCCTAATTATAAACAAATTGATAACTTTAAAATTGACGTTATTATGTATATTCGTAATACTTATCCAGTATTGCTTATTACATACGACAAAAAATATAAAGCTAATATAAGACGAAGGGCTTTCACTTTACAATTAAACATTTATTTTTTTAGTTTTAATGTATATAAGCTAATTATCTCATCTCGCTATAAAAATGCTATAAAAAATAATGATACAAATTGAACTTGCGGATCCAAATTAAAATGTTAAAAACAAATTCTTCAAACGTTATATGTACTTATTTTTGTGTTTTAGCACTAACCCCGTCCTTGGGAAAACTTGAAAAGCTTTAAACAAAACAAAGAAAAATTTCGACACGCAGGATTTGAACTTGCGACGCACCCTCAAGCCGGGTGACTCTAGCACTGAGCTAGTTCCGTTGATTGTACTGATCGTTAGGTATACCTACGTATAACTAGTTTAATGAGTTCATCGTTACAGATGAAATTCACATTTATAATTTTGATCAGTACTTTCGTGTTTCTAATTATTTTTGTGGTTTAGCACTCACCCCGTGCTTGGGAAAACTTGAAACGCTTTAAAAACAACAAATAAAAATTTAGACACGCGGGAATTGAAATTGGCAATCGACGGAATCGATCATATAGCAAAGAAGAATTTCGCCGCTTTGAATCTGACGACACTAGCTCAATGGTAGTGCGACCAGGCTTGAGGGTGCGTCGCAGTTCCCGGGTGTCAAAATGTTTCTTTGTTTTTTAGAGTGTTATATGTACGTTATCAATGTGGTACATTGCACTTACGTATAAAATTACGTATAGTTTTTCCTATATAAATTAGAAAATTATTGCAATATTATGAAATTCTTGACTGCAATGTATTTATTATAAGGTATGTTGTACAACGGCGAGATAATGCAACAACGATGAGATTCCAAATTCCAAAGACATCAGTAACGTTGCATGCGAAGCATTATAATCGGGCAGAAACACAGCACGTTATATTAATTTAACAGAATTCCTCTTAGATCAGCTGTAATATAATCATTAAGTAAAGGCACATTCAGAATCATTTAACTTATATTTAAGATTAAAAAATCATAACTATAGACAATGCTTAAAACTTAGCTATTCTAAAACAATTTTAGGACGTCTAATATGAAAAATACTCATTTTTTAAGCGAATGCTTTTAAAGCCAAATACGTAAAATAAGAACAAAACTCAAGTTATTTGACTTTTGCGCCTTTTAAACTGCCTGACTAGAAGGCAGAATCTATTATTTAAAAGAGGCATTTTAAGGCATTCAAAAGAAGCACGGATCCCGTGTTGGTTCCGGGCTCCTTTGAAGATAGACTAACTGCTGTTCTGTCAGGCAGGTCGTAAACGGCGACCGATTGGTTATGAGAGTCACTACCATCGTGGCTATTAGGTGGTAGAGTTCTGCATTGTCTCGCCCGGGTCTGGTACCACCACATTGCCTATTCCTGCCGCAATAGCGTCAGTGCTTGTCGCTGTCGTGTTCCGGTTTGGAGGGTAAAAGGTAGCCGGTAAACTTATGCATGTGGCAATAGACCTCGCCACAAGATAGCAACGCACCATTAACACCGTTGGTGTCTATAGGCGATGGTTGGCTCTTTCCATCAGGGGACCCATCTGCTTGTTTGCTATCTAATGATATAAAAAAATCAACACACGTGATTTTCGTTATGTTCTATATTAAGATGTGAAATACAACAGAGACAAGAGACATACTACGTGTGTAAATAAAAAAGCGCAAGTGAAAGAGGGCGAATTAGTATACTATATGTACAGATAAAATAAAAAGTTAACATGGAACTTAGCGAATAACGAAGTAACACCGGTTTTATAAACTTGTCAATAATGGTTTCCGATTTGTGTAAAATTGCATAAGTTTGGCATATTTACTTGTAAATTTCGATATTTTTGATGATGCTTTGGACTTCTATCGACGCGTAGCCATAGCTCGCGCACAACTTGATAAGACGAGGCGAAGTTTCATTGTATAGGTGAGCGTATAATTGTGTATCTACATGCAAGGCGCAATTTTATTTGGCGTCATTTCTTTCAGAGTACCAAATTTATTTGATCTGCGACTTTTACGTATGTAGTATGCACTTTTACGTTTTAATTCTGACAAATTTTAATATATCGTATTTGTTTTAATAACTCATAAATAACTATAATCAAAATAGTAAAAGTCTGCCGTTGTGCACGAATTACACTAAAACTATTTTTGGTTTTACTTATCTAAAAACAGCCCGAACGCTTCTATTTCATTAAACGTTTACAAAAAAACTACGATTCTCATGAGAACTACGCGTTCGATGACGTACATTATAATATGGAGTTTTTTTTTTATATTTCCATTATACTACAAACATTAAAATGTTTTTAGCTCATAGAAAATTTAGGCAAATTTTACAGTTTTGCCTTCGAGGTCCAAGCCTCAATATCAAAAAAATAAAAATACCTGCAAGCTCAATAAAAGTGGGTAGGTTCAGTATTTAACCGTAATTGACAGCAATTAGATACGGTACCGACAACTGCCGGCAGTGAGAATGGCTCGAGGCGCGGTACAGGGCCGCTCCCGATCAATCAACTCACACCCGTGATAATTAATTTGTTGGAACCTTATACTCTCTATGTAATACATAGGCAGACCTCTAAGTATATACATACATAGGTATATCAATACCTAATAAATTTACTTAAGCAAAAATTACTCATCAGTCACCACGTAAGCGCTCTTGACTTAGAGGGCATCGAATTATCATTATCATGACTGCTCACTGAACTTCATAGATTTGATCTGCGCTGCGTTTTTGCCACATTTGGTACAAATATTTTTCAGATTCTGGGCTACTATTTAAACTTCCAGTTTAAGAAAAGGCCAGCATTATCTATTCAACCTGTAATACAAACAATCTATTCCACAGACGAATAGGCTAACATGGAGCGCATAGGAGATGGGCTTGAAACTAAAATACCATTTAAGATTACTTTTTTTATTGGGAAAACTAATTAATTAATATCCATAAAATAATTACACATATGTAACCGTATTACGGTACCAAATAACACCTTAAATTATCCGACAGGGTTTTCTTTACACACTGTATATATGATTGTATTAAGCTACCAAATAATGCCTTTTACGATTGGACAGGGTTTTTTTACACACTGTATATGTGGTTTATTGATTCAAAACCTTTATAATTTTGCTTCACAAGGAAATTGATATATACGGTTTAAGGTAGAGCCTTTACAAAACACTCCTTAGGGGGCGTCCACAAATTACATGAGATGTTTAAGTGGGAGAGGGGGGTCAAGTCAAATTTCATCTAATCTTACGTTGGAGATAGGGGGGTCTAGGCAAATATAACGCAATTTTTTTCTGATTGAAACAAAAATAATATACTATTTTGGTCCATTATCCATATTGTACATGCTTAATATTTAATCTTAAGTGTAATCGTGATATGATTAATATCATTCACCAACTCCATTGATTGACTAACTCGTTCGAAAGAAAATAATTTCATTTGTACTTCGACGTTATAGTCCTAACTAGTCGTAAATAAAAGCACGAAGATTTTTTTTTCTTTTTACAATAACAATCCAATGCGTTTACATATTTAAGAAACCCACCAAATCCATTTTTAAAAATCTCACGTGAGATTGGGGGTTGGAGGAGGGGGTTGAATAAAATCTCACGACATCTCACCGGATGGGGGGGGGGGTGGACAGAAAATTAAAAAAAAAAACACCTGATGTAATTTATGGACGCCGCCTTATGTATTTACTTTGATTTAGATGTGAAAATTAACCGGTTAACAAGGCCTGCACAGGAGTAACGAATTTAAGTTATCAGAGGAAGTAACTATAATATTGCTTTAAATAGCTACGATAGGTAAAATCCACTTTGCCAACCGATAAAATATGTGTTATTGAAATTTACATAGTTCTTCCTGCTTACATTGCAAGGTAAACGGGCCTGAACATATATATTGCCACATCTCGGAACATAACAAATGCATTAGTAGAAGGTCGTGTCAGGAAATTCGTAAAATTTATTATATATAAGTGTAAACATAGGTATATATTATTTGTGAATTAGTGTAAATTCAATATTGCCAAGTTTATTGTATTTACCCGTGTTTGTCCCGGGCTCCTTTGAAGGATAGGCCAACTGCCGTTCTGCCAGGCAAGACGTAAAAGGCGACCGATTGGTTATACGAGTTACTACAATTGTAGCTACTATGTGGTAGATTTATGCATTGTCTCGCCCGGGTCTGGTATCACCGTCTTAGCTATTCCTGTCACAATAGCGTCAGTGCTTGTCACTATCGTGTTCCAATTTGGAAGGTGAGGTAGCCGGTAAACTTATGCAAGTGGCATTAGATCTCGCCACAAGATAGCGACACACCATTACCATCTTTAGTGTCTATAGGCGATGGTTGACTCTTTCCATCAGGAGACCCATCTGCTTGTATCTTATGGCATAAAAAAAATCATCGTCCATTAAAGTTGTTGGTCAGCTCAAAGCTAGCTTATCGCAGTCGTTAAACACTCGTTCTTCAAGAAATTTTTGGTAATTGCAAATTCGAATATCTAAATTAAAATCAGTATCAATATTCGTATTGTGCAATAAAATACCACACAAATGTACTGACTAACACTAATAGCACCGTCACTATATTCACGATGGAACTATCAGACTAAACAAAAACAAAATACTTTCCATATGCAGACTAAATCTTATAGACAAGGTAAGGTTCGACAATATTCTCCAAAGTTCTAAAAATGACTCGTAAATAACTTAGAATATGTAAACAAGTCATGGTACACGCTTAAGCCTTATGCGAGAAGGTCCATTATGGCATAGCTGTTTGGGTACTGTTAGCTATGTTTATTGATAGCAGCTGTCTCTTTCTTTTATTTCTAGTTTTTCCAGTATTCTCACTCTTCACTTTTCTAAGATATTCGCAACAATATAATATTATTATATTTACAAGCATTGACTCAAGTTTTCCGCTTAACACCGTGTGTTAGTAGATATTTGTGTGGTTTGTGAATCAGACCATGGAGTTAGTGATGGGCAGTATCGATGGATGGTTATAGAACAATACAAAAATTACCAAACGAAACACTCCGGGCTCGCTCGTGTTGGTCCGGGCTTCTTTGAAGAATATACCAACTGCTATCTGCTATATATACTTAGGCTACTTTTATTTCAGTTTTTTTTCACACGACGAAGTCGTTCACAGCCTGTTATTATATAAATCAACACTTTTATCTCAATGGAAATTAACTTTTATTTAAAACTAATTATAATAATAAAGGTGATTTCTTCATCGATTTGCCTACCAAACTGACACAAAAATCGCGACAAGAAAATACCACATCCTTCCTTCCTAACGGGACAACTTCAGGCTCAAGTGCGAATGTGTATCCTTTAAGCTGTGCCAATTTTCCACAAAAATATAACGTGACAATATTATAGCAAAACTGAATAGGCATTGACTGAATTAGTGTATTTCTGTCTTGGACCTCATCACCACCATGGAAACATGGTGAAGAGCGTCTCGTCGTCACATTGGGCTTTTTCAACGATAATAACTATATACGTATTTTTATACGTTTGTTAAAATTAATAAACTTCAAAACTAAGTATCTACCGATTTTGAAATTATTTAATCAGTAATTTTACAAAGTTTTAGTGTTATTGTTTAACAAAGGCAGTATTTTTTATAACAATAGACAGAACTCTTACAGCTGCATTTACACATTCATACGAATAGGAAGACGAATGGCGAGGCGAATCACGAACACGCATGTGTAAACAGTGCGCTTGCTATTCGCCTCGTACCTCGCCTCGCGATTCTCGCGCTCGCGTCGGGAGCGGTTTTTCGGCCACGAATCAAAGGGCACGAAAGGCAAACACGAACTTACTGTTTACACATTTGCCTGCATTCAGTGTTCAGCTAGCGCCCGACCTGACAGGACGTGTAGACAAAATAGAGTGAAGCGAAATATGAATTTTAGAATTCCTAGAACTTTATCAAAAGGAAGAGCTCATTTGACCGCCACAATGGTCGAGTTGTTAGCAAACCTAATTACGAATCGAATGGGGCTCGGTGCGATTCCCGACAGGGACTTAAATGTTTATGTGATGAGCATAGAGCAAGAAAACACCCAGACCCAAAAATACAAACATATTTTTGGGTCTGGGTGTTTTCTTATGTACGTAACAGTATTTATATATGTATTTATATCTAGTAGTATCGTCGACAAACACTCATATCACAAGCAAATAATTTATTTACTTTGGGTTTAGATCGATTTGTGTAATTTGTCCAGCATTATTATTATTATTATAAGGAACCCAAAACATTGCAATCATAAAAATAGACAAAAGAAAAACGATGCATGGATCCGTTTATAAACTAGAATGGGATTTTATAAGATTTTCTTTTTTACGCAGTAATTCTAAATAATTCTATAAATTCAATAGATGTAGCACATGCGCGCTCCATTATTTTCACGTCCTCTACGTTCGTGTGCGAATGTTAAAACGACTCACCCACGAATGTGTGAACAGTGATTTCGCAACGGCACTCGATACGAAAGTTTCGTCGAATGGTTCGTCAAGTGACGAGGCGAATAGCAAACACGAATGTGTAAATGCGGGGTAATACCTAGTAAATGTACGTTTTAACGCTTCCCACCATTACAGTTACCGTTTGCAGCTATATATTAACACATTTGTTTATATTCTGTGGTCTGCACTGTCTACTTACTGTAGAAAACTAAAAGGTAACAAACTGTAAGCAATACTAAAAGACATCTAAGGTGACTTATGTCGTTTTATGTGACTCATAAAAATGCCTGTTTATGTTTAGATTAAATTTATCCCTTTCACGAAACGATTTAAATGCTTCTCGAACCTCCGTAAAATTCCAGATAGGAAAGTTACAGTGAATAAATAGAGGTTATAAACGTATTCTTTTGTTTAGATAAATAGTTTTAGCCAGAAACGCTTGCTTTTCCTTTTAAGTTGCATATAACTGTAAGTTTGATGTTTTGCTGCTTGTTTTAATTTATTGTCTAGCTATAGCTTGCGGCTTCACTCGCATATGAAAGGCTTCTAAAAAGAGAGCTCTTTTAAGAGCATTTAGTATCCCCATTTTCCGCATTTCAGTGGCGCCCACAGCGCGCTGCTGTGGATACCGAATGAGTCACATACAACGCTATGGCTTTTGTTTTTCTAATTTCATTTTGATGACTCAATAGAAGAACATAGAAGAGAATATTATAAAACATAAGATTCTTTGTACCAAGAAATACACGTGATTTTCGTATCAACAGGTTAAGGGGGTTTAAAAAGTTGCTACACGCCACCACATGGATAAAAACGCACTATTAAGATCTTCGGTGTCTACAGGCGATGGTTTCTCTTTCCGTCTGCTTGTTTGTTATCTTGTCATATAAAAAATCGCCTCTGCGTTTATTCTTATTTTGTTTAAGACTCTCCCGAATTTCGCTTCAATTAACTTTGTAAATATCTACGTTATAACCTTGTTGAAGACACTGAAAGGCGAAATTAAGGTAATTAATTTACTACTTTCCGCGAAACCCTCAAAATAGTGTAAGAAATAGAATAAACTTATCGATAGTCTGGAAATGGCGACTCTAGTGACACAGTAGTAACAATGTGCACAATATAACTTAGCTATGTATATCCGCAAAATAACGCCTGAATGCATTAAGTACCTCAAAATGCATTATATTGGTAAAATGGCAACAACAGTAGTTATGAATATCAAGTTTGCAGCTTTCTAGTGGTGTTCAGGTGTTCAGTAACAGCTGATTATAACGCAGCGAGAATTACAATGTAGTTTTGTCACTGGAGAATAATGACTAGAATGCGCTCAGAGCCGGCTATTGTTTAAATTGAATTAGTTTGCATTACCGATGCCTTCAAAACGAAATACTAAGGAATCGTGCTTAGAATAGAAGCACTCGGGAGAAATGTTAATTATACTCAAACGCATTTGCATTAAATAAAAGAAAAGCTGAGCTTAGATTGTAAACAGATATGGAGCACACGCAATGACTTTGCTTCAAACCTGCAGCTTTGAGCAGCCTCAAAGCAACAAATGTTGCTATAAATTATAATAATAAATTTTCATATGAAAAATTTAACGACTCACTTTTCACCATTAAAGACAGACAATATCGCTACTTTTCTACTATAAAGGACATGGGTGCATACATGATTTGATTTAATACGACAGAAGTCAAAATAATGTTTACATACGTCGTAGCATGTATATTAGGATAAACGAGAATTTTCCAACTTGGACATTGATAAATATCGCTCTTCCCGTCCGCAACTTATGTAACTCATGCGCTAACCTAACCGATATAAGTAAGTAAGTATCTTCACGCTATATCCCCGAAGGGGTAGGCAGAGGTACAATATGTGCACCCACGATTAGCAAGCCTATCGCCAACCAGGCATTTTCCAATCCCGGGCAACTTTGTGTTACTCAGAAAACTGAAAAAACCCTTTTTTTTAATGTGCCCGATCCGGGAATCGAACCCGGGACCTCATATGGTCAACGCCAACGCTGGACCGCTAGACCACAGAGGCGACCAACCGATATAAATGTATTTAAATGAATATGATATGTGTTAGTGTGATACAAAGACTGTTACCTTTCACCTTAAATTATGTCAAGCCTGAAAAACTACAAAGTAACAAAAAATAGGTATAACTTCTCAAAAATCTCTTAAGCAGTCAGTTAAATGTAAAATTATGTTTTATTTTGCCAATAGTTTTAACCTTTTTTTCGAAACCTCACAAACGCGTTCCGTTGTATTGAACAAATACTACTATTAGCAAAAAATAATCAGTAGCATGGTGGACTGGGCAATATGTATCCATTGAATTTATTGTGTACACTATGCTACAACTTATTCCTAATAAAAATAGTATAAAAGCCATTTGATAACAAATCGTTTCGAAAAACCATTCCGCATCGTTCCAAATCCGAATGCGTGATGTCTTATAATTTGACACGGACAAGCACGCTCTATATTTACTTAAATACTCATAGCTTATATAGTCCTCGAGTCTTGTTTCGGGGTTCTCGACCAGCGATGCACGCCATCTCGGAATAATCAAGCGGCCTCCCCTCTCGCAGTGGTTCATACAATCGACATTCGACGCGCCTTGCGCTACAAGGGCCCTAACCTACGCGGTACGCACTCCACGATCCATAACGCAACCCTCACAGTTTAATCAAATTCACGATAAAACCGGTCAAGTGTGAGTCGGACTTACACACGTAGGGTTCCGTACCACTAGCTTTATTAACTGAATTTATTTGTATGCAAAGAAATATTTTTAATATTCGTTGTAATAGTAGCCATAGTAAAACGCATTTTGTAAAAATTTCAGGTGTCTACATATTTCCGTTCAAAAGATATATACAGACAGCGGATGCATATTAATAGGGTTCCCTTTTGTCACACGAAGCCTAAAAGTAAGCTTTAAGTAATGCTTAATAGAGAATGTGTTCCGTTTTAGTTAATGCTATGGAGATCGCATAGCTGCTTTCTATTTGAACACCTGAAAATTACGCAAATTAATTCGCACACAGTCGTGTTAAATTGTTGGTACATACTGGTAATTCTAATGGCTAAGTAATTAAAACTACTTACTGCCTAACGTATATCTAATATATCGTACCAATATTATAAAATATGCAAATGTCTGTTGGTTTAACGAATAACTCGCTGAACCGTTTTTGAGGAAATATGGCAAGAAGATAGTTTAAGGATAGGATTTTTAAAAACTCAATCCCTAAGGGGTTGACAGAGGAGATGAAAGATTGTATTAAACTTCTTATAATGTTGACCTCTACTAGCGGGACGTGACGGCTAGTAGGAAATAAATTCGTTCTATAAAAATACAAAGTTTTTCCTAATCGGAGATCAAACCAGTTAGTCTCAATTAACATCATGAGAGATATACGCACTGCTGGATCAGCTGGACGGCTGGTCAATTGCATATGTATGTATCTATCTCACGGCGGCAACTATTGCACATCGGTGGACTGGTGATCGAAGCGAAAACATCACATTGTACGTGTGTGTGACAGAGACAAAGCTTTACAAAGCTGAACCTAGCCGATGTGCATTATTTACCGGAGGGTAAATTTAGCTTGAATATTGTAATGACACTAATTCGAATTATCACTTCGATTTTACTGCCTACTAATTTTAGCCTACGGTCGCACTAAATGTTATCCTACTAATAATATAAATGATAAATTTGTATTTTTGTGGTTTATTGGATGTTTGTTTTTCAATCATGTTAAAAGTATCCTATTAGTTAAACGAAATTTAGCACACTGGTACATTATGCCTCAGAATAGCACATAGGATAGTTTTTTTTTTCGAATTGTAGCTGTGGGCCTTGGGCCATAGTTTTTCTTACATGTTAGTGAAACATTAGTAATCTCTCAGAACCTCTGGTGAGAACCGCGGCAGATTACGTCGCAGACGCAGTTACCGATGACAAACACAGAAGGCCACGTGAAGTCCTATCTGATCCCGATGATCCCATCACAACCTACACTTCACAACACACGCACACGCCAAAGTCGCCACGGGCGGCGACACGGCCTACTATTTCGACCCGCCAATACTAGAGACTCCGGTCAAGAGCCATTAACTAGCCGAGATTCTGATACCACTTATTCTCCTACCAATCGTCACGATACTGCCTTAAGCCGAGGTTCACAGGAGACATCCTTAGGGCGGGATATTAGCCCACTTCTTTTAAACTCTGGCTGAGCACTTTGCTCGCCCAAATCGCCCGGTTTCGCAGTAGCGGTCATTTAGACCAACTGCTTAAGTTAATTTGGAAAAGAAAACCTCTCAGAATATTATTAGTGACATCATGAACAATAACTTTTGTTCTATGACTTTTTACCAAACGTAAAAAGTTTAGTAAAACCAAACCTTCCAGATTTAGTTGTCCTGTTTAACACATGGTAATACTGTATTTTGTCGTAGGAACGTATACCACGCTCAAATCGCACCGTTACTTTTAAGTTTTTACTAAACAGTCCGCATCGATTGAGTAACACTTAAAGTTGCATTTGAATATTTTTATTTTAGCCCGATAGTCTGATGAATAAAAATCTGATGAATTATTAAGTCAAAGAACAAAAGTTGTTTATGATGCTAATCCTGAGAGGCTTGTTAGTGTTTTATCAATAACCTTGTATCTATATTATTATTATAAATGCGAAAATTTGGATGTTTGGATGGATGGATGTTTTTTAATCAATCACGCAAAAACTACTTGAATGAAATTTGGCACATAGGTAAATAGTGACCTGGATTAGCGCATAGGCTACTTTTTATCCCGGTAAAATTAGGTGATCCCGCGGGATTCGCCTAATACTGTCATAATGCAGCGGACTGCACGCTGCAGCTTGTAAGTACGGGTACATAATCTTTCCTCAACGGTATATGTTAGATATATATTTGAAGCGAAAGCAAAGCTTTGTTGGGTCTTAGTCGCTTTCGATTATGTGGTTGGAGGGTCGTTATTCGAAGCTATCAGAGTGCTAAGTGTGAGTTTTTCTGTTCCCATTCGATCGTGAGCGCGTCTGGAGTTTACTAGGAATTTGTATGTGATTTGTACAGCGCCACCTAGTGGTAAACTGGTTTCTCACGTTTACTACTAGGTGGCGCTGTACAAATCACATACAAATTCCTAGTAAACTCAAAACGCGCTCACGATCGAATGCGAAAAGAAAAACTCACACTTAGCACTCAGATGCGAAAAATACGCAAATTTCCATTTCAATTAAATAGGAATCCACGATTTATTGCAAACTCTTAAAAATTAAACAGCGAAACTAAATGTAGTCTGTGCCTAAAAATATTTCAAAAATCAGCCAAATCTAATATATCCTATCCTTATGCTACCTATAACCTATGCTTATCAGTTTGTGAAAAGAAGAAAAAGTTATTCATGCTGCAATAGCATCAATGCTTGTCCCTCTAGTGTTTTGATTTAGATGAATTAGCTAACTATAGCTGCGACTTTTTAGACTGATGTTAATAATATTACATCCCTCCTTGCTTCGTGTTCCTCATTACTGAGGGTCGTGACATCCTCCTTGGGTCTTTCTTGAACGCACAATATTATAATAATATTACATATTAGGTGTTAAATTTCCGCAATGTCTCGCCCGTGTTTAGTACCACCGCCTCACCACTTCTTGCCGCAATTGCGTTAATTCATTGTCATGTTTCGGTTTGGAGGTTAGGGTAGCCGGTAAACTTATACAAGTGGCACTATCATTCTGCCAGTCGTATAGCAACGCACCAATAACATCTTTGGCGTCTATAGGCGATGATTTCTCTTGCCACCAAGATATCCATCTGCTTATTTGCTATCTAATAATATAAAATAATAAAATAAAACAAATAAATAGAAACTAGTTTTTTAAATCTACGTTTATGAATGACTATTAGTGTCAAATTCATCCGAACCATATGGTACACTTATAAAATGGCTGCACGTAAAATATTCAGCAAAGGGAAATGAGATAGCAATAAACGAGAGACAATAAAGCGCAGAATCGTTTAAACTCGGGAGCGATCGGAAGGCGCAATGTGCATTTGATTGCACCAAGCATGAATATTGAAAAGCGCTCTTATGTCTTCGATGTTAGACTTAATACACTACGGATGTGGGCATCATTTGTTTACAGAGGGCACTAGGTGTGCCAGATATTTACTACATTGAAGCACATGTAAAATATTTCTGTAACTGACAAACTTAGTTCACAAACTAATTTAACCACACTTTTAAATTGTCACGATTTTCTCTATAAGAATTTGACATTTTTAAAATCGGCTACCTTATACATTCTCTCTTGTAAATAAAGAAAAATGTGAATATTTTCGGGAGAAGTTCTCTTGGTGCTTGTAATTTCGCAGAAATATCTATAAACGTAAATAAAATTAAAGTGTCTGTCTGTGATTTCAAAATAACTAGGTTTTTCAAATGGAATGTGTTATTTCTATGATACTTATATCTAAACAACCATTTTTTAAATTTCTGTCTGCCGGTCATTTTTTTCTACGGGCAATCTCTGGAACGGCCCGACTGATTTTGATGAAACTTTCACTGAAAGATAGAAGAGTTTATAGGGCAGGTCACAGGCTACTTATCCCCTAAGTGAGCAAAATGAGTAATGGTGTTGGATCACACAAACGACGTCGCGCATAATAGCTAGAAATATAAAGCATATTATTTTCCCGATATTATGTAATTTATTATACTAAACCCAGTAAGTACTAGATTTAAATAACTAAAACAAAAATAAGTAAATAGTAAATACCGCTAATCAAAAAGTAAGCAAGTGATTTGCTTGTGTAATGGATGGTAGTCATACAAATGCAACATCGAAATAGATCTACTGAAATATATATAATAAACATTGGAAGCTAGAAATACAAATATTTATGCTCATCACACAAAACACACAGTTTATCTTCATCGGGAATCGAACCTGAGTCCTATTTATTGCGTAGTCAGGGTCGTTATCTAAACTTTTTTGTAGTGATTTTTTTTTTTTTTTTTTATATCATAAGATAGCAAACAAGCAGATGGGTCTCCTGATGGAAAGAGTCAACCATCGCCTATAGACACCAAAGATGTTAATGGTGCGTTGCTATCTTGTGGCGCTATAATACTTCTATAGGCGCGTTAGACTATGTTTGATACTGGGAAAATCTAATGGGTTAGCGTCAGAAACATGCTAATGTGACGCCACGGTAATGTTATCTACCAGTATTTTGACTCGGCCCTGTCTTTGAAATAAATACCTACTGCCGGCCGCACCGTGCTGTACGTAAATGCGATAGGGCTGCCTGTCTTCAATATTTTAACTACATTTACCTGTGCTGTCACATCGGCCGTTCGTCACTGCGGCGCAACCCTCAGTCTGTTATATATTGAGTGCTTGCCGAACTCCGAGCACGTAGGTATAACTCGCGTCTCACCCGTTTGTATGAAGATAGAATACTGGTAGATAACATTAGGTGACGCTGTCAACACCAAAAACGCGCACTCTATCTCTATCGGAGTAAACGAGAGCCCACTATCACTGTAAGTGGGCGGTTAGGTCTTGTAATAAATAAATATTGAAATAAAAAGAAAGTGTAAATTATTTGTCAAATATGATTCGCTAGCGATTTAGGTATGAACATGATGACCAGTCATTATTATATTCATAGCAAAATCGCCGTGTTTAATTGCAGACTCATAAGTGAAAAAAATTAAGATATAAAACCGTTTATGATTATTTTAAGACCAATCTTCGCAATTATTTATTATCGACCCAAATTTGTTTAATTATTTATGTATCGAGTCCGGCCACGGTCTTTGACATCTGATGAATATTAACATAATTAATATATTTTTTGTGATGTATACAGTACATCACAAAAAATATTTTTATTCAATTTAATAATTTTATTTTAAATATATTTTTTCTTAAAAAACTGCTTAAATAACATTAATTTTAACAAATTGGGTCTTGTAAGCCTCTTAATGTGTAATATCTATAGCTATAGTACCTATAGCCTTTTGTATATCAGTTTGAAAATTCAAGATACGGTTTCAAGTTTTTACCTCTGTCCGCAGTCTTCATAACTGATCATCATTAATTAATACACTTGAATTGTGACCGTCAACGGCCTCTTACATTTTATCAGATGATTAGAAAACCGCCACCTTGATGTAAAGGCTGTAAGCTACACCTACGTTGGTGGCTCTATAGCCCAATTCAGTATCCGCTGAAGCGACCGCAATGGTGACAGGTGATGGTACTTTTAGAGCTTGTGGATAATAAATATTATGTTTCTCGGTTATGACTAAGCCCATAAACGGAACAATTGCATGATGTCTAACAAAATGACTTAATTACCGATCGTTTAATATCCAAAAATTATCTTTATTTAAAGTATACGCAATTGTGCTGGTTTTAAAAACTTAAACCAGTTGAATAGAGCATAATTATTATATTCTCTGATTAATTATTATTGTTTGAAAAAGTGAAACCTTTTAATTATACACCAAAGTGTAGCTTCGAGATGCTTCTAACAGCCGAAACTGATCGTACTCGTATAGTGAAAGATGTATAAGTAAAAACACATTTATTAAAAAAATACAAGCATGTTGTAACAACCATGAAGCTGTATTACATCGTTACAACACATCTAATGTCAAAGTTCTTCCATAAAAGTCCTTGTATGTCAGTTTCATAACCATTGTTATCGAAATAACATTCTTTTTTTATTATCACATCTTCTCGTGTTGATTCGGGCCCCTTCTTGCTGCCAAACTATCTCGTAAAAGGCAAGATAAGAGTAAAACGTGTCACTAACCGACCGGGACTACAACATGACTACTAGTCAGTAGTCATGTTGTAGTCCCGGTCGAGAAGTAGAGTTCTCCAACGTCTCGACCGGGGTTGGCACCACCGCCTTACCTATTCCTGCCGCAATAGCTTTAGTGTTTTCGGCTGAAATGTTCCAGTTTGGAGGGTAAGGTAGGCGATAAACTTATGCATATGACATTTAGACGGTTCCAATGCAGTATTGACGTTACTGTCAATAGGCGATAATTATCTCTATCTAGGCGTTAATGTCAATAGGCGATAATTATCTGTCTATCAGGAGAACCGCCTGTTTGTTAGCTATCCTATTATATAAAAAGTAGAAGGAGAAATTCTTTCACAGTTGAGTTTTACAGCTCCGTCTTGCCTGGGTATCTAGTACCACCGCCTTTCTTATTCCTGGCGCAACAGCGTCAATGCTTCTCAGTGTCGTGTTCCGGCTTGAAGAGTAAGGTAGCCGGTAAATTTATGTAAATTGCATTACCACCTCGTTACACGGATAGCAACGCACAATTACCATCTTTTTTGTCTCTTTCCATCCGGAGAACCATCTGTTTGTTAGCCATTTTATGATATTACTAGCGACCTGCCCGCGGTTTCATCCGCGTAGCTTTTGTTCTCGTGGGAATATCGGAAAGGTTTATATTCTAAAACCTTCCTCAAGAATCAATCTATCCATTAAAAAAACCGCATCAAAATCCGTTGCTTAGTTTTAAAGATTTAAGCATACATAGGGACATACGGTCGGACAGAGAAAGCGACTTTGTTTTATAC
Source organism: Apodemia mormo (assembly GCA_036924255.1). Taxonomy (NCBI): domain Eukaryota; kingdom Metazoa; phylum Arthropoda; class Insecta; order Lepidoptera; family Riodinidae; genus Apodemia; species Apodemia mormo. The sequence goes on along the minus strand of JAUPFN010000005.1, from coordinate 39,037,579 downwards.
TATGTAGTGAAAGATCATTTTAGGTTCAAATATACAATTTCAATGATTCTAAACTGTTATAAAGTTAATCTTAAAAATTATAAAATGCCTCTTAATTGTATTGCTGTTTAGAGGCGCCTCACTTGAAAATACAAACACTAAGATAGTACTTGCGCAATGAAGCAGTAGTCGAATTGTTGTGAGTAAATAATTACGTAAGCAGTAACTGAGCATTGCAAACATTTTATCGAATGATAATTAAGTTATCACAAAAAATATTTTAATTTAAGATTTTTCAACCGCCTTCCAAAAGGATATTCTGAATTCAGTTGTATTTTATTTATGTTTGTTATCTCAGAATTTGGTAATTTATTAATTTTCTTCATAATGAAAACTCTTTTTTGTTTGGGAATGTAGGTATACGGAATAATACAGAGGAAAGAATCCCATTATTCCCATATTTCACACATAACATACATACAGTACATTTGGTAAAAATCTGATACTGGTTTTTTTTTTATAACATAAGATAGCAAACAAGCAGATGGGTCTCCTGATGGAAAGAGTCAACCATCGCCTATAGACACCAAAGATGTTAATGGTGCGTTGCTATCTTGTGGCGAGGTCTAATGCCACATGCATAAGTTTACCGGCTACCTTACCCTCCAAACCGGAACACGACAGCGACCAGCACTGACGCTATTGCGGCAGGAATAGGTAAGGCGGTGGTACCAGACCCGGGCGAAACAATGCAGAACTCTACCACCTAGTAGCCACGATGTTATTGACTCGATAGCCAATCGGTCGCCTTTTACAACCTGCCTGGCAGAACGGCAGTTGGCCTATTCTTCAAAAGAGGTCGGGACCAACACGGCAAAATAGGTCTCCACGAAAAAACATTTATTTTATCGGGATAATAAATAGGTAGCCTAAGTAAACCCTGAAGGTCCATTCTAACTATAGAACTTTAAGTTAAGAAGTAACTTTTGAAGTTAACTCCTTAGCAACTTACAAACCTGAACTTTTGTAATTTAATATGTATTCTATTTGTGGCGGTGTGACTTGGTGTAATTAGACAAAGGAAGGATCGCCTAACCGACTTCATAGATCAACAAGTGATGCTGCTATGCGTTTAGACATTTACGACTTGTTGCTTACAGCAACTGCAGTAATCAGCTTGCGTTGATCATAGTCGTGATTCTATGATAAATGTAGGTGTTTATAGGACACGCCTATATTAACCACTAGCTGTTGCCCACGACTTCATCCGCGCGGACTTCGTTTACTCCGCACAGTTCCTCCCCCTTAGGTGATAACGTGATAATATGTAACCTATATGTTGACCCGACCTGTTAGTAATATTCATGCAAAATTTGAAGTAAATCCATGCAGTACTTTGAGTTTACCCCGGACATACAAACAGACAAACAGACAAAAATTCTAAAAACTATATTTTTGGCTTCTATATCGATTGTAGATCACGCCCCAAGTATTCTTTTAAAAAAATATTCAATGTACAGTTTTGATTTTCTTAGATTTTATTATATGTATAGATTAAGAGCAAATGAGTGTTTGGTATATTCGTTATCTCATTTTATTTTCGTGTTATCCTATTCATAGTTAAGGCAGTAGCAGTGTACCCGAGCTAGTTGACGCAAAATTCTACTAATTAGTAAACAAAAAACAGACTAAAGGCTTTATTTGAATTTAAAGCATTATAGACATATAAAGAGTATAAACATTTAAAATTTCACAGGACTACACTGAATATGTTATGTTAATAAAGCAAATAACAGATAAAATTATGTTTGAAATGGCTTACCATTTAACTATTAACTATCTATACATATAATAAAATCGTAGGAAAGTCAAATCTACAATCGATATCGAAGACAAAAATATAGTTTTTAGAATGTTTGTCTGTTTGTCTGTATGTATGTCCGGGGTAAACTCAAAAGGTACTGCATGGATTTACTTCAAATTTTGCATAAATATTACTAACAGGTCGGGTCAACATATAGGCTACATATTATCACGCTATCACCTACGCGGGAGGAGCTGTGCGGAGTAAACGAAATCTGCGCGGACAAAGTCGCTGGCTACAGCTAGTAGATAACAAAATGACAGGGAAATGCTTTCTTGTACAGAAAAACGAAAGACGATTAATTTACAAACTTTATCTATAGTTAGTTAATGTAACCGTATTAGTAACCAATTTTTAAACATTTATGGTGACGAATAGATTTATCTGCCTGGTGGTTTGGTAGGTTGGAAAAATCGAGCGCAAGCTTAACCATTGTGGTGGTAGAGTTCTGTTACGACTTTCCCGGGTTGGTGCCTTCGTTTTGCTCATTCCTATCCCAGAATCAATGTTTGCCGCCGTTGTATTTCGGTTTGGATGCCGAAGTAACACATGAAACCTTATATCTACGCTACAAGTATATAGGTTAATGGTGTCTTTTACCACAAGGAATGCAATCAACTTGTTTAATATGCTGTTTTAATAAAAACAAATAAAAAGGAAGAAGAAAGCAGAAAGTAGGTATATCTAAATCAGAGCATATTTCGAAGCAGGGTATACTGATAAATTTTAGCCAAGTAATGAAAACAGGGAACCAGGCAGGCTAATATATATCCGAACAGTAATCAAGAAACTCAAACAATATACAATTACACCTTAAAGTTGTGAGTTAAACAAAGAATATACGTATGATTTAGTCAAGATCAAGAAACAATGCAACAATAACAATGTATCATTGCTCAATCACACAAATATTATGGCAAATGGTATTTTAGTATGTCTTTATTTACAAGTAGCAATTACAGCAATTATTGACACGTATTTACAACCAGTAATAGGCCACAAGCTTGCTGATTTAAAGTATGATATAATACTTTATATTTATAAACAAACCCAAAACAATGGCACAGCTGTACAATGCAAATACAGATTGCTTAAGTTCGTCTATAGTAATCGGAAATATGTAGGTGTAGCAAAGTATACAATAAGTTCCTTTGGTCAGTATCCAGTCAGCATATTTTAGCTAACTTTATAGGTTCAAAGTTTAAACTTACACTTGTGTTATATACAAGGTTTGCTAAAGATCAATAATTGTTTGTTGTTATAATTGTTATAATCTAAAATTATGTAATCTAGAAACAAGATACCTGAATTATTATTACAATAACACTTGAACTAGTGTTACTGTTTTGATTGATTAGCACAGGTTTCAATTAATAAAGTATAATCATAAATCAGAGCTAGTAGCCTATTTTGAATACAAGCCTTAAAACAGTGAAATCAGTGTAACTAGCTGAAACTGCATTTTTAATGATAAAAATGTAGTATTACTCAATACTATAGATTTAAAGTTTAAAATATTACTGTTTGCTTAGAAAAAAAACTAAATTTACCTAAATTTTATTACATTAAAAAAAATGTTATATTACCTTTATAATTTAATTAATTAAATAATTCTATGCACCTACATAAATTCTAATTATTTATTTAAGTTTGGTTGACTGATAGAGAATGCCACTTAGCATTGAGTCCACTTTTGTACTTTGTTGTGCATAAATATATATGCATATTACATATAATAAAATCGTAGGAAAGTCAATGTATGTCCGGGGTAAACTCAAAAAGTACTGCATGGATTTACTTCAAACTTTGCATGAATATTACTAATAGGTTGGGTCAACATATAGGTAGCCTATATGTTATCACGCTATCACCTACAGGAAGGAGCTGTGCGGAGTAAATGAAGTCCGCGCGAATGAAGTCGCGGGCAACAGCTAGTTTTAAATAAATAAAAAAAATATATTATTTAACAGTAACATTTTGATACGTTATGTACCACAACAAACTGTCATTTTTATTATTATTAGATGTGACTTTAGTTTTGCAGTTAGACTATTTATCTTCGTATTTGTAACTAGCTGTTGCCTGCGACTTCGTCCGCGCGGATTTCATTTACTCCGGACAGCTCCTCCCCCGTAGGCGATAGCGTGATAATATGTAGCCTATATGTTGACCTGACCTGTTAATAATATTTATGCAAAATTTGAAGTAAATCCACGCAGTATTTTTTGATTTTACCCTGGACATACATACAGACAAACAGTCAAATATTCTAAAAACTATATTTTTGGCTTCGATATTGATTGTAGATCACGCCCTAAGTATTCTTTTAAAAAAATATTCAATGTACAGTTTTGACTTTCCTATGATTTTATTATATGTATAGATATTGTACCTATGATAATAACATTTCACTACAAACAAGAAACGGAATATTATAGTTTATAACTCACTCTCAGCTATAAACCTTGTGTTTTAAAAAGCAAACCTGTTTTGGTTTATTAGAATATCGAAATAATTAACTAACTTAGTTTTACATAAGAAATCATTCATAAAATCTGTGAAAGGAAATCCAATTAAAATAACCACATACCATAAGAATACTAATAGACATACCATTGGGAAGGAAACATGTCGCCGCTGACATGAGCATTAACACTACTATTACTGTCAAAAATTTCATACACTAAATAGGTTATATTATATTTATATATAACCATGTTTATTTCTATTTTGTTTTAAATTCACTAACCATTTTATTGTATGGGTATGAGAATGAGATGTCATGGTTTAAAAATTACCCTTGACATGATTTTATTACATTGGTACATAGTATAACTCTGTATTTCTGTATGTACCTACTTGCTAGCTACACTGACAAACTAAGAATTTGTCTTGAAAGGTTTTACATTCATTTAATCCGTGAAAATAACCCATGGGACACTGACATAATACGAAGAGGTGTGGAAGTAATTTGCAAACTATCTTGGACATTAAATCCATCCATTACCAAAAATAGAATGTAGTTTATATTATGTAAATAAGAAGTAGTTATGGACTGTTTTATCATAGCACACAAAAGTTCATTCAAATTCATTACTAAAAAATTTTACACATTAAAATTTTTAAACTAACAAGAAACCTGCAGGGAGAAGTTAGGAAGATCAATAATAATAATTATTACAGTCCCATTACAGGGTTTAAACTTAACTTTAAACTTTGTAAGGTAGAGTCCCCTTAGTAAAATATAAAAAATATAAATAACTCATATAAGCTGGACATTGCATCAAGACAATATGTTCTATTTGTAATATTAATTTTTGCATAAGAATTACTACTGGCCGCTAAAGTTTCATTCAAATAAATAAAGTTTTGCGTTAACTAAACAGATCTGCGCCTATATTTTTTCTTAAAGTAGCATTACTATTATTTCAATTTTACATATAAAAGTAACAGTAAACTGATTTCATTTTATGATTATCATTTGTTATAATTAAGCAGGTTTCGAGGGTAGTTATTACCTATTTAATGGCAGTGTGTCCTTAAAGTTGACTTATATAAATATAAATTACTGTTATTTCAAGAGATTTAACGGTGCTTCTGAAAGCTTTTCCTTGCTGATTCTTTTATTTTGTTTTCTCTATCTAGCCATTCTTACTATGTTCGTTCTGATAAATCATTTTAATATTTATTTACCTATCCACATTCTTGCCTCACTTTTTAAACATCAATTGGATAACAACGATTATGCAAATTAGCTGCTTGAAATGTTCTGCAATATACAGTCTGTTCACCTCTATCTTAGTTATTTTACTGTTTTCAATTATATTGACCTATTAAGCATTTAGTTTTTTTAACCTTAGTAAAAAACAGACAGTCTGTGTTCCATAAAAGTCCAGTAAATCAGTCAGTCTATTCAATGTTGACTTAAAACACAAACAAAATTATTTTTATGAGTACCTATTTCAGGATATGTTCAACATTTGTCTATAATATACCTACTTATTAATATGTGAAGTGACAACTTTGTGTCCCATTAGAAGAAAATTGTATGCACAGGTGTAATTTTGCATTAATAATATTTATACAAAAAGAGGAAGCGGTGAAGCAGTTTAAATTTTTAAATATTTGGCTGCAGACATTGTCTTATTTGAAACTTTTGTTGAAATTTTTCTAAGTCCTGCACACCCTTTCCTAGACATTGACCGAAAATTACCTAAACTAATGACTTGGAATGAAGTCTAGGATATTATGATCTGATTTAAATATGCTAATCACTAAGCCAATACAGCAATCTTTATCACAGTGCTGCAGCATACTAGTAGACGTGTAAATTAGTTTTTAAGTCAGTAGTTTTTAGTAGTCTTTAATATTAGTTATGCATATAATATAAAATGTATAAATTATTGTCTCAAAATAACCATTACTTTGTAGATATTACGTTGCAAATATTCGCTTTATAATTCAGACATACAATAATAGAGTGAAGAAATAATCTGTTTCCTGTATTTCAAGTAACAAATCTGGTAGGCGCCAAGATCTCAAATATTTGTTTTGGCTTATTTTTATATATTATTTAGTTTTTTGCATAAAATGTTAAATTTTAATTTATTTAATTTTTAAAATTTATTAGAGCTGCATTACTAAACAAAGTAATTTTACTGTTGAACTTACTACCTACCTAAAAAATAAGCCTTAATAGGTGTAGGTACCCTTTCCCGCAAAAGAAAATGAATTGTTTGGTCAATTGTTATCAGTGGATAGGATATAATAATAAAAAGTGTTGGTTAAGTTTAAATATAGGCGTTATAAATACGATTGAATGTGACTCACCATACGACTCCAAAAGCGCCGTAACCTATAGGGCGGTCGGGCTGCACGTCGGTCGGAATCGCCGGCGTCTGGTAGTAGGGCGCCGCCGCCGCCAGGATGGCGCCCTGCGGCGCGCTCTGCGTACCGCCCTGCATCAGCGACATGGACACACTCATGGAGACGCGAGAGTGCCGCGCGGGGCCGCTTACAGCCGCCATCCAACCGCTCCGCGGCTCGCCGTCACCGTAGACTCATCACACGGTTAACTCCACGGCCTCGACACTGTGCTCTGATCACCAAACCGCCCTCGGTTGACACGCTACGCTATCACCGGTTACTTCTTTATTATTCATGCTCGAACGACTATGCGGGAATCACTGAACGCACTTCACAAGGAACGACGGGAACACCTGTCAATACCACCAATTATTCAAACAAAGGTTTGAATTGTTTATTGTCACGGATAACGTATGGTTATTTATTTCAATTTTAAATAATCCTGGACAAAGGATGACACCGTGATAAAATGTCACAAACGCGCTACACAATATCGTCCACACGCCACGAAAATCGAGCGAGACTGGCTTGCCCCCGCGAGGGAGGGGGAGGAAGCGAATGAGAAGTTAGAGCGAGATAGATAGCAACAATGGCGACGACGCAAGGAACAGCTGCTTGATGCTTCACTTGAATGTGGGCTGAGGGCTCTGAGAATCTGAGTGGACTAGGTACTAGGTAGTGGCTTGGCTTTAAAACAAGCGCTCCTAGCTTACCGAAATTTTAGCAGATTATGAAGACTTATTATTAAGACTTCCAATTATTATGAAGACTTCCAATGAATCCTTTTGCTACAAATTAGCCAATCTAGAGCTTAAATGACATCAATAAGTATTAAAGATTAAATAATTTTCTAGCTTGAGCAATCTATCACTCTTGCAAAACTTATCGGCTATCGCCCAATATTAAATTTGTTACTTTACTTTGTTACTTTAATTTGTTACTTTAATTGGTTACTTTACTTTGTTACTTTACTTAGTCACTTTAATTTGTTACTTCCGAAATAACTGCAACCGACTACTGTACATGTTCTTCGAGGCACAGGTTTGCTAGACCACCAGCAGACTTCGGTTTAGCAGATCAGCAGACAGCCATCTGCCATTCGCCAGGCAGTTCGTGAAGGCAGACGACTGGCCATACGTGTCACTACCGTTGTGATTACTAAGTGGTAAAATAATAAATAGGTGGTAAATTAGTAAATCAATGCTTGTCACTGACGTATTTCACATATTTGGTGTACGATTAAAAAATACGTTCAACCTGGAATCGTATCTGTAACGTCATGACTTAGAGCGAAACAGACTAACAGCAAGACCAACGACGTATTTAATAATTTTCTTAGTTTTTTTTAATAAAACAAAACAAAATGTGTAGGGGTACCTATTTACATAAATTGTCTTAACCTCGAACTTTACATAGCAAAATAAAGAATTATTAGTGTTAGACAAATATTGTATCTAGATATACTAGTATATCTGGATACAATATTTAGTTACTATCTATAATATCAGTTACTCGTGACTTTTTTCGCGTGTCTAAAAATCATTACTTCTCTTTGTTCAGTAGGGGAAAGGAGTTTTCTAAAAGTAAAGGTATTTGGGTTATTGGATGATTCGCACGAATTTAACTCGCACGAAATGTGCGAATCGACAATTAATTTTTTGTAATATAATTTTTTCTGTAGGCGATTCGCACGAAGTCCATTTTTTGGTGTACGAATCGACAACTTCGAAAATATATAGTAGGCTATTGGCATATATTTTATTTTACAGAAGACAAGATAAAAAGTACAGTCATGTTCATCAGTTTCAGAAATAATAAAAATACGAAGAATTAATTGAATCTTAGGTAATAGCTATTTTAATTGAAACTGGGAAAGCCATGTATTATAACGAGGGCGCGATAAACCATCATTTTATCATGGTGCGTTAATTTATTTACTATATTTTTTGATTGATGTAGTATGTTCAAATAGTAATAATCTATTGCTTTGTGAACAAGACTTGATAATTTTTCAGTCCTCAATTCATGTGATAGTGAATGAAGAAACCGCTTAGAAATTTTTATTTTAATAAAACAGTTTTGATTAATTATGTCTCATTTCATGACGATAAAAATATTTAACCCTAATACTTTGGTACTAAAGTGTATTTTATAATAACGAAACACAACGAGTGTGCCAATAAATAGCCTACTACATATTTTTGGAGATGTCGGTTCGCACACCTGTAAATTAACCTACAGAAAAAAAATTAGTTAAAAATGTCGATTCCCACATTTCGTGCTAGTTAAACTCGTGCGAATCATTCAATAACCAAAAAAAAATAGTATAAATGTCAATTCGCACATTTCGTGCGATTTAAATTCGTGCGAATCATCCAATAACCCAAGTATTTAAGTATCGGTTGAGTAGTTTTTGAGCCAAATCGTAGCAATTTGATTGCTAAAACAAACAAAAAATCAAACCTTTCCTCTTTATAATTGTTAAGAAGTTTATAGTAGTTTATACTAGTTTATAGTACATAGTTAGTTTAACCCAATTCGAGTTTTGTTGAAGATAGAAAAGATGGGCGTCTCGTCAAAACGAAGCTGTTCATAAAAATTCAGATTCAATCATCATAAAAGTCATCATAAAAAAAATTCAGCAAAAAAAAATTTGTTCCTGGTACAACTGTTTATTAGAAAACATTTGTATAATGTTAGGACATTTGTTCACGCGAATGAAATCGCGAATAACATAATAACAAAGCTTTAAAATATTGTTTAAGCTAGAATAGCTAATTGCCAGCTGAGCTAGCTATTAGCTTTTGCAATGGTATGACAAAACCATCGTTGATGCATAAAAAACGCGATAATGATACATTAATATTCCAGGAGCACTAGTAGCAGTGACTTAATTTCATAGATTCATTGTTCTCACACTCATTTCGAAGAATAGACTATCTGCCTATCTGTCAGGCAGTTCGTAAAAGGCGGTCTATTGGCGAAATCGTGTTTTACCATAGTGACTCTAGTAGTCAGTGTAATGGTAGAGGTCTGCATGTCTCGCCTCTCGCTGAGTATCTTTGTACTTCTGTGTAGTTTACGTTTCACTGCCTTACCTATTCCTGCTGCAATAGCGTAGAAACTTATCACTATCGCGTCTTTTAGGAGGTAAGGTAACTGATAATAATATGAACGTGGCATTATAGCACAGATTAGTTAGCGCCTGCGACTACTAGGTGATAGAGTTCTGCATTGGCTCGTCTGGGTCGGGTACCACCGCCTTATCTATTCCTGCCGCAATGGCGTCAGTGCTTGTCACTGTCGACACTGTCGTGCTCCGGTTTGGAGAGTAAGGTAGCCGGTAAACTTTTGCGTGTAGCTTTAGACCTCGTCACAAGATTGCAAAGCACCATTAATATCTTTGGTGTCTATAGGCAATGGTTGACTATTTCCATCAGGAGACCCATATGCTTGTTTGCCATCTTAAGACATAAAAAAAAGATTCGTGGCATTTCTACTAATATTATAAAGATAGACAGTGGTCCCAGGAGCAATTTGTAATACAAATATTTATGTTTATTTATGGTGTAATTATTATTACATATAATGAAATCGTAGGAAAGTCAAAACTGTACATTGAATATTTTTTTAAAAGAATACTTGGGGCGTGATCTACAATCGATATCGAAGCCAAAAATATAGTTTTTAGAATTTTTGTCTGTTTGTCTGTATGTCTATGTATGTCCGGGGTAAACTCAAAAAGTACTGCATGGATTTACTTCAAATTTTGCATGAATATTACTAACAGGTCGGGTCAACATATAGGCTACATATTATCACGCTATCACCTAAGGGGGAGGAGCAGTGTGGAGTAAACGAAGTCCGCGCGGACGCTGGCAACAGCTAGTAATATATATTATTTATAATTTACTAGCTATTGCCTGCGACTTCGTTCGCGCGGACTTCGTTTACTCCGCACTGCTCCTCCCCCGTAGGTGATAGCGTGATGATTTGTAGCCTATATGTTGACCCGACCTGTTAGTAATATTCATGCAAAATTTTGCAGTACTTTTTGAGTTTACCCCGGACATACATACAGACAAACAGACAAACAAACAGACAAACAGACATACAGATAAACAGACAAACAAACATACAAACATACAAAAATTCTAAAAACTATATTTTTGGCTTCGATATTGAATATAGATCACGCCCCAAGTATTTTTAAAAAAAATATTCAATGTACAGTTTTGACTTTCCTACGATTTTATTATATGTATAGATAATAATACAATTTATTAATAACAACTTGAATTCTTGTGAACAACTTCGTTTCGACGAGACGTCCATCTTTTCTATCTTCGAAAAATCTCGAATCGGGTAACTTATAAAGATAGTATATCGTAATAAAATATAAGTAATCACGCGTAGATACGTGGATGGTCGTCGCAAACTACACGTAGCTAGAGGATGGAAAGGTCCCGACCTTCAAGTTTGCCGAGGCGCTGATAATAGACATCTCTGACGTGTACGCATACACCAGCCCGCGGTACAAAGAAATGTTCCAATTTGTACCCCGTGTAGGATAGGTAGGAAGTATCAGCCGGAGAAGATATCTGGCTCTCGGTCAGAAAGAGCAAGGCTGCCTTCGCCGTCTCGAGATGGTAGTGGATGGTGGTAAGGTTTGAGTGAAGCCCCCTAATGTTACAATGGTCCACAGTGAGCGTGAAATGGGTGCCCTAAGTTTCTTGCTCGTATAGCCCCGTGCAATTTTGTGAATGAGCGCAATCTGGCCTTCGGACTTGCTAAGCTTTTCGCATGCAGGCCGTAACGACTTTGATGTTAAATGAATGTGTCGATTGGGCCCACTCTAATTTTTATAATCAAGTATAATTAGTTAGAAAACACTTTTTTCACATTCCTAATATTTTAAACTTATTTTCGACCTCCGACGCAAAAATCTTGTAACACCCCTCTTGTTATAAGTTTGAAGTGTGACGTCATAGCTTCCAAACGGGTTACCGACTTTGATTTAGTTCTTATTTGCGTAGGTCTGACGTAATGATATAAACAGGAAAGACTGCAGGTACCAGAACTCTACGATAACTTACAATAAGTTATTGTGTTTAGATTTATTTAATAGATTTTGTTGCTTTGCAAATGACGCACGTGAAGCAGGAAGGTGATTTGATAAAGGAGGCATAGTTAGTCTTTTTTAATTTTCAGGCATTATTACCCACTATTTAATTTAAAACATTACGACTGTACTTTTAAAAGCCTGGTAACAAAGTAATAATGGATGGATGTATGTACGTTTGTTACTCAATCACGCCCAACGCCTGAATAAATTTGAATGAAATATGGCACACATGTAGATGTACTTGGAATAGCACAAAGGGTATTTTTATTGGGGAAAAAATAGTTGTTCCAGTGGGATTTATCAAAAACTTTTCTAATGCAACTGGCTGCAGTGAGCAGCTAGATTATAAATGCGTAACTTTGGATATTTGGATTTATGAATGGATCTTTACTTCTCAATCACGCAAAAATTGATTTGATTTGGATGAAATTTGGTTCATATGTAAATGATGATGCACATAAGGTACTTTTTATTTCGGAAAAAATAGGTGTTCCGTTGGGATTTACCAAAAATTTTAATAAGGCAGCGGGCTGCAGGATGCAGCTAGTATTAAAAACGCGAAAGTTTGTGAAGATGGATGGATGCATGTTTGTTACTCTCTCAAGCAAAAACGGCTGAATTTAGATGAAATTTGGCATATAATAATATGTAGATGGAAAAGCATATTATATATCCTGTGTCCTTTTTATCCCGGAATAATAAGTAGTTCACGAGAGATTAACAAAAAACTTATAACGCAGTGACCTGCAGGGTGCAGCTTATAGCATGTATCTTTCCAGATCATACATGCTAAGATCAACGCCTATCAAATATTTCTTCAGCTTTATAATTTACTAGCTATAGTAATCCCAAAGTGCCAAATTTCATCCAAATCGTTTTAGCCGTTTTTGCGTGATTGAGTTACTAATATCCTTTTTTAAATCCCAACACCTCAGCTTACGTAGTCATAATACTAGTTGCATCCTGTAGATTTGCCGCTGCATTTTTTTATGGCTCACCATTGAAAAATACATACATTTTCAGCCTTCTATCATCAATGCCTATTTTTTAAATCCAATAATTTATATGTGTACGACAAAATAATGTTTGCCTGGTCAATAACACATATAAATATATAATTTATGTATAAATACTCCAATGTATTTGATGAGCGCCCAAACCCAAAAATACAAACGATTTTTTATATCATAAGATAGCAAACAAGCAGATGGGTTTCCTGATGGAAAGAGTCAACCATAGCCTATAGACACCAAAGATGTTAATGGTGCGTTGCTATCTTGTGGCGAGGTCTAATGCCACATGCATAAGTTTACCAGCTACCTTAACCTCCAAACTGGAACACGATAGTGAAAAGCACTGACGCTATCGCGGCAGGAATAGGTAAAGCGGTGGTACTAGACCCGGGCGAAACAATGCAGAACTCTACCACCTAGTAGCCATGATGGTAGTGACTCGCATTTATTGGCCTATTCTTTAAAGAAGACCAGAACAACACGGGGAACATTTTTGCTTATCACACAAATGCTTGTCCCTGTCGGGAATCGAACACGATCTCCATTGATTGCACAGCCAGGATCGTTAACCACTGTAGAGTCCAACCAACTGAGGTCAAATGTGTGTATGTATGTGTTAATAAATTATACTTATTTCTTCTACAAATTAAAATCGTAAAATGAATATTTGTTGGTAGGGTAGACTTAGCTTTCCTTCTTTTATTTCATTAGATAGCGAACAAGCTGATGGCTCTCCTGATGTAAAGGAACTCAATCGCCTATAGACACCAAAGATATTGTAAAAATGTTGCGTTGCTATCCGTGTGGCGAGATAGCAGTGCCACATGCATAAGTCTACCGGCTACCTAACCCTCCAAACGGAACAGGACAATGACAAGCAATCCTGCCTCGTCGATTGCGGCAGGAATATGTGAGACCAAATACCCGGGCGAAACAATACATAACTCTACCACCTAATAGTCACGATGGTGGTGACACATATAACCATCAGTCGCATTTTACGACCTGCCCGGCAGAACGGCAGTCGGTGTATTTAAAGGAGCCCGGACCAACACAGGGGATCAAACGCCATTAGACGTCCTGTTTCACTGCGATTAACTATACGCCGGCTAAGATGATATGGGATAAATTCTATTGTTGCATTTGCTAATTTTATCGGCGGACAATTATTACTGACAATGTGTTTTTATTTTTAAATTAATATCTTAGCCCTGTGGGCTGCAAATAAGACCCAGTACTTTTGGGGCGAGCTAGAGCTTAAAGTTAGTAAAGCTTATAACGCCCGTACTTCTGGCTGTTTCTTATGAGACCAAGCCTCGACCTCGCACGGAATCACGAAAAGCGAAAAAAAGTAGCCAAACGTGTCGACTACAAAGTGGTGAAAGGTGAAATGAATTTGCTATTTTCTGCGAATTGTCTTATGTCACCTCCACGACGCCATGGCAAAGAAAGACGGCGGCCTATATATATCTATACATATAATAAAATCGTAGGAAAGTCAAAACTGTACATTGAATATTTTTTTAAAAGAATACTTGGGGCGTGATCTACAATCGATATCGAAGCCAAAAATATAGTTTTTAGAGTTTTTGTCTGTATGTATATCCGGGATAAACTTAAAAAGTACTGTATGGATTTACTTCAAATTTTGCATGCATATTACTAATAGGCCGGGTCAACATATAGGCTACATATCATCACGCTATCACCTACGAGGGAGCTGCTGTGCGGAGTAAACGAAGTCCGCGGGGACGAAGACGTGGGCAACAGGTAGTACTTAATAAGTCTGCCAGGATCATGACACTTAGTAGTCACGATGGTAGTAAGACCGAAGACGTATAGCCAATATAGCGTCTTCATTCAAAATGGTATAGACTCTACAGACTAAATAAAATCTAGAAAGTCTTTCTTTATAGCTCGTTTAATATTTTTTTACTTATAATATGCCCACGATCCACAAAATACGAATTAGTCCTTCTTGTCTGGGTTTGTCTTGGGCCCTTTTAAAGAATAGGTCCTTTCAGTTTGCTACCAGACAGCTCGTAACAGATGAATAATTGGCCAAATGTAACACTAGTATCGTGACTACTAAGTGGTAAGAGTTCTACAAGATTTCGTCTAGGTTTGGTACCACCGCCTTGACTAGTCCTTGTCACTGTCATGTAAGGTAAGGAAAACTTATTCATGTCGCATATGTACTGCCTAAGTAAGTTTTCCTGTTACCTCATTCCTTGCGTCATAGCAACGCACTATTTATATTTTTTGTGAAGGTTGGTGGATAGACGGTGAGCTTAAGAAGAGCCCAAGATTTAGACCAGAGAAGGACCTGAAATCAGAAATCACAAGTACGTTATTTAATAAAACTATTTACAAGTTATTTTGACACGTCAAATTTTTTTTGAAACTACTACCATATCGGGAACTCCTCCTCTCTAGTCTCTAAAAGCCTGGGGCGCGAAACTGAATAAAGGTAGATGGGATACTATTAACCAGTCTTTCTATTTCATTTTCTTTCATAGTATCTGATCTAGTGTAAATTCCGATCGGAAGTGCTAGGGGTCTAGCTCGACGGGCTTGGCTTGCAGCAAGTCCTGTAAGCCAAATCCCGGCAAACACCACCACAACTATATGGCCAGTCCGATGCTGGGCAATCAGCTTATTGAACAATCTTGGATATATAAAAAATGCAATTGTGAGCTTGTACGTGCTTGTAAGAATTTTTTTTTTTTGATCAATTCGAGACCGAAAACCTCATGATTTAAGCCTAATAGATTACGAGTAATCACAAAACGAGGTGATTTGGTCTATTTGTGATTAATGTCAAAAGACAGAATTACGAGATACTTTGTCTGTGGGTACCTACAGTCTTTCGTTTAGGCGCAGTAATTAAACATTTTACGAGCTCACAAAGAGTAAAGTTCTTGACGAAATGTAGTTCGGGAAACTGCAGAGGAATGTAAACGTGAAACAAAGAGGATATAAGAGCAGTAATTCATTATTGCGGTCATATATGAGCATATTTATACATTTTAGTAGATTTTTGAACCACATACGTATATAAAATGCGCATAGCATTGCATAAGGAAGCCAAATGTTAGAATTTTGTACACTTTCGGATCAAATCAAAACATAATTTAAACGCAATAAAACTGCAACAGCCGATTTACAATTTAAAAAGTATCTCTGGAATTCTAGATCAGATTTATATCAAAATGCCAATCAAACGAAATCTCAATGTCGATCAAAAAATCAAAGAAGTGTACGCTGCCTAAAAAATATTTTTTATATCGCTTAATAAACTGAGTTCTGGGGTAACAAATATAAAAAACCGACCAAGTGCGAGTCGGACTCGCGCATGAAGGTTTCCGTATCATCATATCACAAAAAACCCGAAAAACTACGCTTATTGTAATGAGGGGACCCCTTAATATTTTAATTTTTTATTTTTAGTATTTACTGTTATAGCGGCAACCGATATACATAATTTGAGAAAATTTCAGCTTTCTAGCTATCACAGTTTATGAGATACAGCCTGGCGACAGACAGACAGAAATAGCGGAGGCTTAGTAATAGGGTTCCGTTTTACTTTTTAGGTACGAAACTCTAAAAACGAATTGGGAACATCCTCCTTCTTGGCAGTCAGTTGAAAAGCATGCTCCATTAGTTTGGATAGGTGGAAAAAATAAAAGAATTGCGAATGTGGAAGCTTGTAGGAAGTTAGTAGTATTCCTTTTAACTTATTATTATTTTTATATCATAAGATAGCAAAGAAGCAGATGGATCTCCTGATGGAAAGAGTCAACCATCGCCTATAGACACCAAAGATGTTAATGGTGCGTTGCTATCTTGTGGCGAGGTCTAATGCCACGTGCATAAGTTTACCGGTTACCTTATCCTCCAAACCGGAACACGACAGCGACAAGCACTGACGCTATTGCGGCAGAAATAGTTAAGGCAGTGGTACCAGACCCGGGCGAGACAATGCAGAACTCTATCACCTAGTAGCCACGATGTTAGTGACTCGCATAGACAATCGGTCGCCTTTTACGACCTGCCTGGCAGAACGGCAGTTGGTCTATTCTTCAAAGGAGTCCGGAACCAACACTGGGAAATTATTCAGTAATAATAATGGTAATAGTTTACCGTAATTTTTTTCCATCCCTAAAACCAACCGTATAGCTGGCAGAGGGGGGGGGGGGGAATTAGCACTTTAATTAAAGCTTAATATTTCACAAATGAGTCCCTTAATCGAAAAATTGCTTTTACAAAGCTACAATATTTTTTAAAACCCTAAACAACGATATCCCACATTATGGGGTACACGAGAAAAATAATTAACATTCCTATTTTAGATATACAGGAGCTACCCTAAAAAATATTTTTCAAGCATGTTCCCACTTTGTTGCCATGACTAATATGTATATTTATGACAAATTACAGCGTTCTAGTAGGTACTAAGGACCTCTGCGCTAGATTGGGGATGGACGGATAGACGAACGTAGCGAAACTATGGTTTAAACCTTGTTCGCTTCGGAACCCTAAAAAAAAAGATACGCCGGAACTTTAACAGGATTATATTTATATTTAAGTAGGCAAATCTGTCTGGATGCTGATAGTTGAAATTCAGTTCTCTATTTTACCTGAAATATTAATATTTCCATAAAACACTGTCATGGTCATAAAGTATTTTACAATTTTAAAAGCTTTTAGATATTTCCGCAATAAAACGCGACCAAATATCATGATTTCTCGATCGACGTAATACGCAAAATACATCTCCGATTGACGTCGTCACAGGACGTCGTGGTTACGGCTTACGTGATTACTGATTAAGGACCGAAATTTTATATTTTTGTAAAATATTACTTATTCTAATGATTTAATAACTAAAATTCATATTTTATATTTCGATACTTATGGTATAAAAAAAAAAATATTCCAAGTTTATTCTTATTGTCAGTGAGATTGTCGATGAGACGGATGGTCGACGCTGTTTTCTATGCATACATTGCATGAAACTGGATGGTTTATAGGCCGTGGTCTCAGGAATAAACTTTTTTTTTATCAATAACGAGCTGAATTTTTGTGAGCAGCTTCGTTTTGACGAGACGCAAATTTTTTCTATCTTCGAAATAACTTGAATCGGGTAACTAATAAAGTTAGGAGGCTTCTAATATTTTAATTCGGCGAAGGCAAAATATTTTATTAATAACAATAATTATTTTTTGCTTTAATCGCTTGATTAGTTTTTCTGTCGATTCCTCCACTCCAAAGATTCGGAATTATGAGATTTTTAAACTGATGTTAATCAATTTAAAAACAATCTAATTTTTCCACAACAGTTTGTTAATATAACAAGAGTCTTTGTCCTAAACGTAAAGCGGAAAATTTTCTAAATTCGACACTCTAAAATTATCTTTTTTATCTATCTTTATTAGTTACCCAATTCGAGATTTTTCGAAGATAAAAAACATAGGCATCTCATCAAAAAGAAGCTGTACCAAAAAATCAGGTTGTCATTAATCAAAAAAAAGTATGCTCCTTGGACCACTGTCTATTAATAATTGGGGCTCCAGCCAAAATATGTTAGCAATATTACTTTAAGAGTTAATGTTCTTCAAAAGCGTTCCAGATTAAAGCAAGGTTAGGAAATAACATTATGGTATTAAATGATATTTCCTAGCCTAAACCACGTAACTTACTCTACAAAGAGGGAAGGGGTATGCTCACATGTTACGTGAGGTTACGCGGGAGGGTCGGTGTGTCCCGAAATCACCGTATCACAAGCAGATACATCCTACTCTATATTTTTTAAACGCTTTTTCTCCTAACTGTCTTCTATCGAATGATAACGGATGCCACGAAGTGATAATTTGAGTTTAGAAAAAAGAAAGAAGTCGTCTGGAGCTATATCTGGTGAATAAGATTGTTGCTTGATGGTGTTTGTCTAGTTTTTGGTCAAAAACTCGCTAACAATGATAATCTTGGCGCATTATGGTAGTGTAAAAATCAAGAATTTTCTTTCTACAAATCTGGCCTTTTTCGTCGAATTTGCTCTCTTAAATGCTGAATAACACTCAAATATTTTTTACAGTTTGACCTTCCAGCCAGAATTCCGAGCGCACTACACCGCGATAGTAAACAATCAACATGACTTTGGCTTTGATCGACTTTGGCGACTTGATCGACTTAACAAAAATTGAAACTATAAACAAATCATCCGTTTTGATATTCCGATATTTAAGCACCGTAAGCATGTTCACCGATTATTTGAAGACACCTGAACCACAGATTACCAAATAGTTACTTCCCTAAACCGATTTGGAACACTTTTTTTTGTTTCAAAGGGCCTTTACATGTGTCATTTTAATTTGATGAAGATCTGACGCAGTATTCCAGATATACAGGAAATAAAAAGTCAGTTGTTTGAAATTTAACTGCGATTAAATTATATACAACAATGTAGGATTAGGGTATTAACAGTAAATAAAAGGCGACATATATAAATATCAATTATTTTATCACAGAGAATCACATTGTGTTAAACAACATATTTACGTGGCTAGTACAAAATACTTACAATGATCTATATAGGCTTATGTAATGGATATTAAACAGTAAAGTACCTGTGAAAATGGGAATACCGCTACAAAATACACGCTCGTCAACAAAGTTTATTAATTAAAACAGCTTTAAGGCGATATAGCAACAAATATGGCGCCCGCAACAGTTTGAGATAAAAACTATCCTATATTTTAACCAAACAGTAGATATTTACAAAATTTCATTGAAATTTGGCTCAGTAGTTTCGAAATCAAAAGGAAAAGATTTCGAAAGGACAAACAACGTCGCTATGTAATAAAATATATATACCTCATGGTTTAGGGGGATAGGAGAATCGAACAGGAGACCTCATGATCTAAGTCGAATAGGCTATATTCAACTTAGATCATGAGGTCCCGGGTTCGATTCTCGGGCCAGACAGAAGTGTCAAGGTTTTACGAGGTTTTTCTCAAAAATCTCGGCTGCTACTAAGATTTTTGGGAAAAAGTACGCCGCTAGACTCCGAAGTCTAGCGGTGGTGTGTTACCATCGGATGATCATGTAAAGCTGTCGGTCCGGGTTATCACTAGAAATAGTCAATAAACGTTATCAAATCGGTAAAATGCAGCGATAGTTTCACCACTCATCTCGCCAAACCGACAAGCCATTGAATCGTGGTGAACTGCAGTCTTTAAACGTTCTGTTTCCTCTGCCTATCGCACAAGGGAACCGGCATGATAATGAACTTTAAAGCCAACCTTGTAACTTATATGGGCGCCACCATCGCTATGTCACCTTAAAGGGGAATTGTAATGTAATAAAATAACATTATACACAATATTTAAATCATAACATGAATACAGCTTTGAAAAACAAAAAGAATATAGTATAGTCCCACGTTTACAGTATGTGTATTGTAAAGGTAGGACCGCACTGCAACGAAGTGAGACATAACTACTGTGGAACTTGGAGCCATTTTTTTATATGAATTGGTATGAGCCAATCCGTAGTATAACGAAACATGTCGTTCTATTGCAGCTATGAATCGCGACGATATATTAAGATTTTATTTTAAGGCTCTAGCCAAACCTGCGGGAAAACGTTTCTCCAAAGTCAAAGTAACGGTAAGTTCCTTAGTGTTGGACTTACAGCGCAGAATGTAGAAGTTCCTTTAACAGACGCCTTTTTTCTCGTCTATTATGTATAGCTTGAAGAGTTATAACAGCGACAGCGGACTATCAGATTCGCGTAGGTTTGGCTGGACCCGAATATTATTGCACTCATACGCCATTTTGCCTTTGCTTTCGATGTTCTTACAAAAAAGAATTTTTTTTTTGGACAGAATAATGTAAAGGCGATAAAATATATACTGTGTCTGGTTGAAAAACAGATGGTCTATTACGGAATAGACTATAAACTTTCCTGCCAGTTTTCACTTAATTTCAGTTATGATAGAGTCGAAAGAAAATAGCCATAATATTCACAAGGAATAAAGTCTCTGGGCATACAATATGTTCTTATAATCTGTCCATCTAATGAAAAAATATGTATACGAAAAAATATACCCGATGTCTTTCAAGTCCTTACAAAATAAAAGTGATATTAGTTTCTACATGTAACTTGTAAGTGTTTTAAAGAGTAAAAGTTTGATTAGAATAAAAATTTAGAAACAGTTGCAATAGCCGCGAACTGCAATTTAAAAATTATCTGTGGTCATGAGAATCCAGGCTGTTTTTATTATTAAATATAGTGCTATGAAAGATAAAAAAAAATACAGAGTGAGAAAGATATAGGGAAGTATATAAGAAATTGCAAATTAAAGACAAACTAAGTGAGATTATTACTTTAGAAGAATTAATCGTGTGAGAGAAAAAAATTTGCACTGTCTTCTACACTAAATATCATTACAATTGTACTAAAAAGCTACATCGTAATAGCCAGGAAGGATACTTAAATATCAAAACAATATTACAAAATGATGTTTCACAAGTAATGGTCTAAGAGCCGGTGAAGATCGTCCTTCACCGATCTGATAACCAGATGAGACGTATATTTTATCAAATATTATTTATAAACAAATATGGCTATGATTACTTGCCTATCCAAAAGTGCTCATGGCAAGTTTTTAGCTTGGCAACAGTACTTTGAGTACGATTTTTTGCAGGCAAGTTTATGTGACTGATTTTGTAATAAAATAATCTAAAATTTGATATAACTTTCGATAAGTTAGCAGATCGATGAAGTCACCTATATTGACTTACCTGTTCACACCTGCTTGCCAGGTAGCCATACACAGAAATGAGTAGGCAAGCCTACCTAGGCATATTGTGTGTTATACTGTGTGTTAAAAATTATCAGTGAAATAAATTTCATTTGGTTATCAAAAGTATGAAAGTGATGAAAAAAAAACGATTAAAGTTAATTTAATTAAAAATAGCCATGAGCACTTTTGGATAGGCAAGTATTTATAGGCATATTTGTTTATAAATAATATTTGATAAAATATACGTCTCATCTGGTTATCAGATCGATGAAGGACGATCTCCCACTGTCTCCTCTACTATAACGTAATATAATAGTAGTTCCACGAAAAATATTGCCTTTCTTAGCCGATTAAATCCAATAAAAATGGCGGCTGTCTCAATGGCGCGCGCACTTTCCATCAATTAGCGATGCAGACTTCTTTTGCGCGATTGTTTTTACGATTTTCAAAGTAATTAATTACACTGGTTACACCGCTGTGTTCGTGTTGAATTACATTTGTAATGTTATAAGCAAGCAAAAGCACGTTACAATAATTGATATGGTTATACAATATCACTGTTGCTTACATAGTGATAGATGTGAAGCTAATTCATTATAATTAGAGAAAATGGAACGTCTAGATAAGTCAGGCCAGGCACATAAAGGGAAACGGAAAATACTTTTTTTTCATTTTGTACCTATGCAATATATAACTGACAGTACAGAAATAGAGTAAAACATTTGTCTTTGTCAAAAACATTGATTTTATGAGTACAAACACTATAAAAATAATAATACATAAAACACCAAAATACTACTTTTCACTAGATATATTATGTTATGGCCTAATTTCTTATCGTGTATTTTATTGTCTATTTACATGTTGTATTTTTGCTTAAAATCATATTGTTTTAACATAGTTTTAATACCTTCTTAAGTGGCAAATCAATTTTTTTACATTCATTGATTGGCCGATTAAGCAGGTGAGGGTCTTGTAAGAATTCCGTTCGAATCTTTTTTTTTTATTATTAAAAACTTATTGATATTGATAAGAGTATAAATATATCTAAAATATTTTAATAAGCGATAAAATTTACTACATCTTTAAGAAATATAATTGGCTATGAAAATATTTTTTTTATTCAATTGTTGAAAAAAATATGTATTAATTTATATACCACACAAACAAAAAAGTGTTTTTCCATATTATTAGTTTATTATGCATGAATATTTGTGACAGATTGGACCTCATAAAGAAACACTATTTGCTTTTTCATGTCAGCGAATTTTCGATTTAACATTCATGTTAGATATAAGGCTAAAATGACACATTGTGTGATATATATGTCCTCACCATGAAGCTGTAATATATCTGGAGGCAACACTTCTAATACCTACTTGAAACCTAATTTCAAATACTGTTGTCATCTTCTGAGGTCTAACCCTCTCTATCTAACACAGCTGTATAAATAGAGATGGGGAGATTTCATAGACAGAGATGTAACGTAAATATGTGTTTCAATTGATTAATACGAGTGCTAGCTCTACCTATACCTAATACTTCATGGTCCTCACCACACGAAACAACAACAATTAATTATTTTTTTCTTTGATTATATTCTTAGAGTAATGTAGAATTTTTTATCGCTTGTTAAACAGTTGCAGCTAAATCTGTCTTATTTGTAAATGCCAATTATAACGGTTTTAAAGCGCAACTCAATATAAATATAAGCGAAATTTTATATTTTCCACACTCTTTACATTGTACGTTATATAAGGTACTATCGTATATATTATACATAAATATATCAAAAAAGAAATGTATAATTTCTTTTCGTACTGGCCATGTTTTAGAAATGTTCTCCACGTAGAAATGTTTGCTGTTTAATATTTCAGCACCAATATTTTGAGATCATAAATTAAGGATTCTACTTATTATTTTTATTAATTTACAACCTTTATACTTCACAAAGAATTAAGTTGCGCGCGGTATTCAATATTTATGTTTTCTATTAATCTTTAAACTAAATTTTATCACCGATTAACATTGCTGAGACATAAAAACGAAAATCTCCGAGGCGGACAGGGTAATTTCAATCATAGTACCGTAAACAATAAAATAAGGTTATATATTAATAGAAATAAATGTTGTTTAACAATAATTATTATTCGTCACTTTACTGTGGGCAATATAAATAAAATTTCTTAAGAGACATACAGAAAAACGTGATTTATTCTCGATTTTGAGTCAAGGTGACATACTGGAAGGGCTCAACAATACACAGTTATTACCTTGGTTAAGGCCGTCATACCAAAATAACACTTTTATAATATTTCAAGGTGTTATAACGGCCCGCAAAATTTTAACAGATGATATTAATGTCTACTATTATATGTCTATTACATGATCGTAAATAAGGATAGACAATTTACACAAATAAAGCATAATATTTTCAAAATATTTTCTTTCCATATATTAATTTTGGTCGCGCTATGACATCATACGATGACATTCATCTATATTTATGATCGATACTCTTCTTGGACATATCAATTTTATATAGAACAGACAATATATTATGGCTAGACCTCTTTTTTTTTATATCATAAGATAGCAAACAAGCAGATGGGTCTCCTGATGGAAAGAGTCAACCATCGCCTATAGACACCAAAGATGTTAATGGTGCGTTGCTATCTCGTGGCGAGGTCTAATGTCACATGCATAAGTTTACCGGCTACCTTACCCTCCACACCGGAACACGATAGCGATAAGCACTGACGCTATTGCGGCAGGAATAGGTAAGGCGGTGGTACCAGACCCGGGCGAGACAATGCAGAACTCTACCACCTAGTAGCCACGATGGTAGTGACTCGATAGCCAATCGGTCGCCTTTTACGACCTGCCTGGCAGAACGGCAGTTGGCCTATTCTACAAAGGAGGCCGGGACCAACACGGCGTATTACCTCACACATAAGCATCGTTAATCTATCAAATTTGTGTCGCATCTTAAAATTACGTAATAATTTAAATAAGTAAAATAACGTAATCTTCAGGGAATAACTCTGCCCGATCGTCAAACGGATTATTTTTAATGCCTTTGACGAAAGATTAATATTATTAGTTTGATACGATCACATATGGGTCATTATTTTATGGACATTGATAAATATTCTTTGCAAATCTAAATAATTTCCCGCGTGTTGGATCCGGGCTCCTTTGAAGCATAGGCCAACTGCCGTTCTGCCAGGCAGGTCGTAAAAGGCGACCGATTGGTTACGCGAGTCACTACCATCGTTGCTACTAGGTGGTAGAGTTCTGCATTGTCTCGCCCGGGTCTAGTACCACCGCCTTACCTATTCCTGTCGAAATAGGGTCAGTGCTTGTCACTGTCGTGTTCCGATTTGGAGGGTAAGGTAGCCGGTAAACATATGCATGTGGCATTAGACTTCGCCACAACAACGCACCATTAACATCTTTGGTGTCTTGACTGCGATGGTTGACTCTTTCCATCAGGAGACCCATCTGCTTGTTTGATATCTTATACTATAAAAAAAATAACCTTACATGATATTTTTAAATATCACCTACTAGCTGATTTGCGCAACTTCGGCCGCGAGAACGTACACTATATAGACAAAATGTTAGATTTTATAGGTTTTTATACATGGAAGATGTACATCTCTTATTTCAACATCTTTTAGGCTGATTTTTGAAAAAAAATAAGCCTGTGTTTGACCCTGGACTTTTAACTATCATCATGGCAAATTTCATTAAAATCGGTTCAGCGGTTTAGCCGTGAAAGCGGAACAGACTATAGACTATATCAAAGTATAGTATGAATGTCAACCACAAGATGTGACGCATGTTATCTCAGTAAAAAGAGCGATGTAAAGACACGGCCGCTGCAGACGCGTCGTGATGTTGTCTACTTTAAGGTATTTGCCAAATTTTAGGGAAAATAAAGGATAAATACCGACATTACAAAATACTATATTTATTTTTATATCGTCTCTGTGGTCTAGCGATCTGATGTCGAGGTTGACCACGCGAGAACCTGGGTTCGATTCCACGGTCGGGCAATTAAAAATTTTATTTTGTTCAGTTTTCTGATAAAAACAACGTCGTCCGGTATTAGAAAGTGCCCGGTTGGCGATAGACTTGCCACTATCACATTGTGAGACCAAGTATCACTGGATAATCATGGGTGCACTTGTTGTTATTCTGCAAATCACTTCAAGGATGCGGGCGTGAAGATATTTTTTTTCATAAACAAAATTATTTCATTATATTTATCGCTATTGTCATCGACCTAACTATATGTCCCGTTCGAGTCGGACAGGGTAGTTATTACTTACTGTATTACGTAATTTCGACAAAAAAACAACGCCGATCGAAACGAAGTTTGGCTTCAGAGTGAAGTGTGAGTTTTTCTTTTTGCATTCGATCGTGAGCGCGTCTGGAGTTTACCAGGAATTTGTATGTGATTTGTACAGCGCCACCTAGTGGTAAACGTGAGAAACCAGTTTACCACTAGGTGGCGCTGTACAAATCCCATACAAATTCCTAGTAAACTCCAAACGCGCCCACGATCGAATGCGAAAAGAAAAACTCACACTTAGCACTCAGTTTGCGATAGAGAAAGTTAGTTGTTTGTAATTATGGGTCAGGGTGTTTGTATATTATATTTCGGTATTTTATATGTATAATTCAGTGTATTAGTAACATTGATTAATTACAACAACCTATATCACAAGCAAATTAATTGCTTACTTTGGGATTCGATCCAATCGTGTAATTTGCCAAATGACATTTATTAATTTATTATTAAACATCTACTTATAACATGGAAAACATAATTTTTGTAGTCTCATGATTACGCGTTTCACTTTCAACGTGTAATTATTTGGTTTACACTCACATAAAAATATTACTTAAGATATAAAATTCGTAACAATTAAATAATTGTGAGGGTGCATACATAAGTCTTACAAGGAAAAACAGGGATAATTTTAAATACACATATTTACACGTAAAATTATCGGCCAATTAAAAGGAGAACTGAAATCTCACTCGGACCGGTGGTATATATCTGAATGTGATAGATTGGTGGGTTTGACCGCCCCGTTGGTCGAGTGGTTAGTGACCTTGACTACGCAATCGACGGGGCTCGGGTTCGATCCCCGACGGGGACAAGCATTTGTGTGATGAGCATAAATGTTTGTATTTCCGGATTTGGGTGTTTATTAAATATATCCTAGTATTTATATATGTATTTCTATGTATTACTATCGTTGACTAACACACGTAACACAAGCAAATAATTTGCTTACTTTGGGGTTAGATCAGTAAGTGTAATTTGTCCCGTGAATATTTATATTTTGTTACATTGCATTCAAACAAAGTCTTATTGATAGACCATCTGCCTGCCAATGTTGATATAATCTACATTAATATTATAAATGCGAAAATTTGGATGATTGGATAGATCGAATGATGAAAGTTAGGATGTTTGTTACTCAATCACGCAAAACCTACTGAACGGATTTGAATGAAATTTGGCATACATGTAAATAATAATCTGGAATAGCACATAGGCTACTTTTAGTCTCGAAAAACATAGGTGAATCCGCGGGATTCGCAAAAGCTTTTATAATGCAGTGGGCTGCACGGAGCTAGTATTACATATTAAAATTAAAAATATGGTCAAGTTTCATGTTTCTCTGTGAATAACCCTACAGATGATTAAGTTACACTAATATTTTGAGGAGGAAAGAGTTTGTTGTTTGTCTGTTTGTAATGGATAAACTCAAAAACTACTAAACCAATTTCAAAATTTTTCACCTATGGAAAGTCACATTATTCCGAATAACAGGCTACTCTTGTTTTTGAGTCACGCGAACGGAATCACAATCACGAGCTAGTCAAAGAGAAGATACAATTTGCAGCATCACGTAACATAATATATGAGTTTTGGTCCAAATATTTAAAAATAACTACATTTCCATTCAGTCTGAGTGAGATAGCAGTAGTTTTTTCTTTCTAATCCATCCCACCATTTAAAATTCATACAATTCGGCTGGATCCACTAGTATACACAATTCCATATACATCTAAACTGGTAATTTCAAAATGTCACTATAATATCCCACTATGACAATTCAAAGCCAGTGTTGCTATTTACCGCGTACCTTAATTTGTCGCGGAGTGTACTGCGTTTTTGGTAATTCGGTAGCTTTAGGAGATTGAAACATGTTGAGGAAGTTGGTAGCCGGTTTAATGGGTCCTTTTTTCTTATTGTAAAAAATCCTCGAATTACACTACCTGTAAATATAAATTATAATATTAATGTGGAGACATATCATGATGAATTCCAAAAATATAAGTGGTTCCCATGTATTGATGCTAAAAATAATTTTTTTACACTAGTTATTTTTGCGAGGTAGGCAGATTGAAACGTCAAACGTCAATGTCAACGTCAAAACATTCTTTTCTACGATATGAAGTTTATTAATATGGAGGAAACAAGACAAATCTACAAGAATCGTGACTATGGCACACAGTTATCTTTGCCTACAACGTAAGGGTTTGGCGTGAAAAAATATGTATGTATACAGGGTTACCTCTAAAACACCAGCAACCTCGCAGGACTAGGTAGCTAACATCATATATAACGAGGATAAAAATTTCAACGAGGATGTTTTTCAATCACAATCATTGTATCTATAACTTAAACAATGTAATCTTGTATTGGCCATATTTTTTAATTTATTCTTGGTGTTAATATTAATTGTATCGCTGTTTGATTACTAAAATAAATAAATAATAACATTTATTTTACGACTTTTGATAATTTGTTGGGTTTTACTTTCATACAAAAATTAATATGATTTAAATTTTTCGCTTGAACGTTCTTAACTCTACGTGCATCCCAAAGATTAGGTTGGTAAACAAACCTGCGCGAGTCACGGAGTGCTAGTGGGGGCGGGGGCGGCACGTGGCGCTCTCGCCTTTGCAATGTTTGTTGCAAGTGTTCAAAGTGTCACTATTATTACTAGTAGCAGCGCATCCGAATGAAGAGTTAGAAATGTCACGACACGACAATGAAAACTTAAAATCATTTTTATTTCATGTATTGAGTTATGTCAAAAGTGATAGAACAAATGTTGTTATTTATAATGTTAGGTATCCCCGTGTTGGTCCCGGGCTCCTTTAAAGAATAGGTCAACTGCCGTACTGCCAGGCAGGTCGTAAAAGGCGACCGATTGGCTATACGAGTCACTACCATCGTGGCTACTAGGTGGTAGAGTTCTGCATTGTCTCGCCCGGGTCTGGTACCACCGCCTTACCTATTCCTGCCGCAATAGCGTCAGTGCCGTGCAATAGTGTCACTGTCGTGTTCCGGTTTAGAAGGTAAGGTACCCGGTAAACTTATGCATGTGGCATTAGACCTCGCCACAAGATAGCAAAGCACCATTAACACCTCTGGTGTCTATAGGCGATGATTGACTCTTTCCATTAGGAGACCCATCTGCTTGTTTGCTATCTTATAATATAAAAAAAATCTAGTCCTGCGAAGTTGCTGATGTTTTAGAGGTAACCCCGTATATATTGGACTACACCTATAAGCACAGAATCGCCTTTTTCCGTCTTTCTGTCGCCCTATCCTTTTTTGTCGTTCAGAAATGCCATTTGCTAGAGCGAGAAAGATAGCAGGAATGCTATCGCCTCGAAGATTCCGTCGCGCGCTGTCACATTTCCATTATATTTCTTGCTCTAATAAATCGGCACCGAGCTACAAAAAAAGTGCGGTTCGGTGTTGACATATTATGTAGTTCAAATCTAAAGTAGTATATTGTTTCTTACCGATAGTATCACCTGTGTCTTCATCGTCACCAACCTCTACACATCGAATTGAAAACGGCGGCTTAAGGTGAGCGAAACCAAGCACTGGCGGTTTGGAACATGACGTCACAAACTGAAAAAATGGTTTTAAGATTTTAAACGAAGATAAGCTTCGCCTTTCTGAAGCACACATATTTAAACTGGCAGGAGGTTCTATGTTCGTACTGTTCTGACGTAACTCTTATCTCTTCCATACCTGAAATTGCTACTACATACATATAATAAAATTGTAGGAAAGTCAAAACTGTACATTGAATATATTTTTTTAAAGAATACTTGGGACGTGATCTACAATTGATATCGAAGCCTAAATAGTTTGTAGAATTTTTGTCTGTTTGTCTGTATATATGTTCGGGGTAAACTCAAAAGATACTGTATTTTTTTTTTATGTCATAAGATAGCAAACAAGCAGATGGGTCTCCTGATGGAAAGAGTCAACCATCGCCTATAGACACCAAAGATGTTAATGGTGCGTTGCTATCTTATGGCGAGGTATAATGCCACATGCATAAGTTTACCGGCTACCTTACCCTCCAAACCGGAACACGACAGCGACAAGCACTGACGCCAAGCACTGACGCTATTGCGGCAGGAATAGGTAAGGCGGTGGTACCAGACCCGGGCGAGACAATGCAGAACTCTACCACCTAGTAGCCACGATGGTAGTGACTCGATAGCCAATCGGTCGCCTTTTACGACCTGCCTGGCAGAACGGCAGTTGGCCTATTCTACAAAGGAGGCCGGGACCAACACGGCGAATGTATGGATTTACTTCAAATTTTGCATGAATATTACTAACAGGTCAGGTCTTCATATAGGCTACATATTATCACGCTATCACCTACGGTGGAGGAGCAGTGCGGAGTAAACGAAGAATAGCTAGTTTTTTAATACATAAATCATGCATTTCCAATGCAGTCAGTACTTGAACGTGGACTTAGGTAGCGCCCGCTGGCTAGTCTTCAGTGAGGAATAGTAATAAATAGTTTAAAAAAAACAATGGTTTGTTGACATAACAATCTTCTATTCAATAGATATAAGACTAAGTTTTCCCCCAGTGGTAGATCGGGCTCCCTCTTGAAGAAGAGAGCATCTGCCGTTCTGTCAGGTAGTTTGTAAACGATTGGCTGTAGGGGTCACTACCATTATGGCTACTAAGTATTAGAATTCTGCATTGTCTCGCTCGAGTCTCGTTTCATCGCCTTACTTATTTCTGCCGCAATAGCGTCAACGCTTGACACTGTAGTGTTCCTGTTTAAAGGATAAGTTAGCCGGTAATTTATGCATGTGGCATTAGACCTTGCCTCAAGATAGCAATATTAATGTCACCATACAGCAAAGATGCGTTGCTATCCTTGTGGCGGCATATAAATTAATATCCCGCCACAAGGATAGCAACGCATCTTTGGTGTCTATTGGCGATGGTTGCTCTTTCCATCCGGATAGTCATTTGCTCGTTTGTTATCTTATATTATAAAAAAGTGTACTAAATATTTAACGCCTAATGTAAGGCATGTGAACACTAATTTACAACTTCATGGAAGAGATCTGGATCTTGTGCTCTACTGAATTTTTGGCATGGAACACAGAAAACAAGCGGAAGTGGGAAATACAAACATTTGTATCAGGAACGCGATCGCCAAACTCACACATAAAATAAGCATTATTGCATATAAACTACTAATGCAAACATTATTTCATTGGTCGTTTTCATTTTAAACAACAATAATCCGAAACACACAAACAGAACATTTAAAAGAATACCAAACTGCGTTACAATAAATTTTATTTTGCTACAAAAAAAGAGTATTTCCGTCCTTTTGTAGTCTATTTAAAATAGACTCATTTATTGGACAATAGTGAAACTATAATCTTAGTACTTTTGCTATTCTACAATAGATGGCAGTATTGATTTTTCCGTAGTTTTCAGTTTGTCATATTAGATTAGAGAACTTTCCAGGACGATATACGTAATGACTATCATTACGTATATTGTTCTAGAAAAATTAGGCCAACCCAAAATGAACTTTATATGTAAGATGTACTGCGGATTTTAGCTTGACTTTCTATTATATCATTAGAGATTATATTTAATCAGGAATTTTATCATTAGAGATTATATTTAATCAGGAATTTTATTAAAATAAAATGAAAATTGTA
This sequence comes from Apodemia mormo, assembly GCA_036924255.1. Classification (NCBI taxonomy): domain Eukaryota; kingdom Metazoa; phylum Arthropoda; class Insecta; order Lepidoptera; family Riodinidae; genus Apodemia; species Apodemia mormo. Next base: position 39,005,882 of record JAUPFN010000005.1, on the reverse strand, counting down.
CTTTAGGATGATATGAAATATCTACATTTTTAATCATCTGTATTCTACTATCATTTCTGCATTCAAGGATGACACAATACGGCATAACTCAGTGTGTAATAGATTTTCGTACGACGACTATCTCCTAAAGATATTATGTTAAATATCATTAAGGCAATTTAGAGTAACAGCGCATAATACTGGTGCACGGGGCACGTCCACTTTTCACTTCCACTGGTTTTCTTTGTTTCATGGTTTTTGGGATTAAATAGACTCTCTCTTAAAACTTACCTAAAAGGGATCTTAAAACTTTAATACTTACTTACTTAAATCGTAAAGCAAAAAATTTAATCGAACCGAAAGAAGGAGTATGAAATTTGACACGGTTAGTTTTTATTATAGCTTAGATAGCAAACAAATAGACGTTTCTCTTAATGGAAGCAATCGCCTGTAGATACCAGGGTGATAATAATCCATGTGGTGGAATGGTAATGCCACATGCGTAATACCAGCTACTTTACCTCCAAAGAAGAACATGATAATGACAAGCATTGACGCTCGAAGCGTATCTAAAATGAGAGCGATTCAAAACAATTTAAGCCGAAACGGCGGAATACATCACGCGCAGTGCGGACGAAGATTGGAAGGGGGGATCATCAAAAAATATTTAAACAACCTCTATAAGCCGATTTGATATATTTTTTTATAGCAGAGGGGGCAAACGAGCAGGTGGTGCACCTGATGGTAAGTGATCACCGTCGCCCATGGACAACTGCAATACCGGGGGTCTTGCAGCTGCGTTGCCGGCAGCTCGTTTCTTAAAGATCCCTAAGTCATATCCCCGAAACACCCCCGAGGGTAATTGATTCCACAATGGAGTAGTGCGAGGCAAAAAGTGCCGGCAAAAGCGCACGGTTGTGGATTTCCAGACATCGAGGTGGTGAGATGGAACTTTAAATTTTGACGCGATGTCCGATGATGGAATTTAGCTGCAGGAATTAGTCCGAATAACTCTTCGGAACACTCCCCATGATACATACGGTAAAAGATGCAGAGCGAACCTACATCTCTGCGTAACGCCAAAGAGTCAAGCCAATTAGAAATAGCCTGATCGTCGATGATTCGAACCGCTCTACATTGAATGCGATCAAGAGGAAGAAGCTGGTACTGAGGAGCTCCGGCCCAGAGGTGAGTTCAAAGTCCTTATAATTTTGCTCTATAAGTAAACCGGTATTTGTGAGGTTAAGATAGAGCCAAACCTTGAAACGCTGCGTACGTACTTGTGCTGATTTAAGTTTGATAATCATCCGATAAACAAGTTTTGATCTATTTCCTACAAATCTAATATAAAAATCTACTTGCCTATTCGTTCTATTCAGTATTAAGTACTTATTCAACTGTCATAGGACAGCGCTTACGAATCATCTCTCTTTAGGATATACTTAACAATATGTGGTGTTGGCGTCGTTGATGGTTGTGTGGGGAAGGAGGAAGAATTCTTACGACGTAGATACACCAATTTTATATTTAAGTAATATCCATGGTGATTCAGCACAAACTGTTTTTTAAACTAATCGTTACACATATATTTATAGTAACCTCAATCCACGCGTCAATATACTGATGTCGCAGTTAGATATTAAATGCGATTGTTAAATAAGTAATCGTGATAATTTAACATTACATCAGAAATCTGCTTACTGGCAAGCTTAGTAAACCAAATAGTCTAATTAAGTCCAGCAAGATTACGCAACTGGACTGCTGAGGAATTTGGTGCGTACACGTATTCGGCTAGACATTGAATACTTGCGACTACTCTGAAATATCTTGGAAGTAACGTCGAGCAATAGTGCAAAATTGCAGCAATTGTTGCATTTTCGGCAACTTGGCGGCTGTACAATGTAGTAAGAAATTGTCAAAAAATTAACCCGTTTAAAGGCACCTTATATACCGGACTATACCCTGGTGAACATACATGAAGTCAATGACCAAAAACGGTTTGGAAAATTAAAAGCATTAGCTTTTTTAATATGATAAATTAGCTAACAAACAGATGTGTCTCCTAATGGAAAGTCAACCATCGCCTATAGACATCAAATATATTAATGGTGCGTTGCTATCTTGTGGCGAGGTCTAATGCCACATGCATAAGTTTACTAGCTGCCTTACCTACTAAACCGAAACACGTCAGTGACAAGCATTGACGTTATGGCGGCAGGAATATGTAAGGCGTTGTTACCAGACCCGGGCGAGACAATGCAAAACTCTACCACCTAGCCACAATGATAGTGACTCGCATAGCTAATTGGTCGCCTTTTACGACCTGCATGGCAGAACGGCAGTTGGCCTATTCTTCAAAAGAGCCCGCGACCAACACAACAGAAACAAGACCATAGCTTAAATGATAGTGGTATTTGTTTACCTTAAGAAACATGGCTCGTTCGTTCTCGGTGAAGTCCCTCTGTAGTACGTCCCACAGCCAGCACACGACGCGGTGCGAGTCGTGGAAGCCGCCGTAGTACTGCGTGTGTCGCCGCAAATCGCGCAAATCCAGCGGCACGTTGTCTCCACTTATTAGCCGTTGCAGCTGCATTTTTTATATCATTAGCCATCTTGTTAAACAAATAGATGGCTCTCATTATGGAGACAATCATCACTTACAATAACGAAAGATGTTAATGGTGCGTTGACATCTGTGTGGCGGGATGATAACGCCATATGCATAAGTTTTCATTAACCCTTCAAACCGGACGCGGAACTTCGCTGTGATAAGCATTAAATATAGCGGCAGGAATTGGTAAAGCAGTGGTACAAAACTAAGGCGATAGCAGAACTTTACCAACACCCACCACAATCAGCAGTGACGGTCGTAATGACAAGTGTGATGAATCGTTCACCTTTTACCAACTGCTTGGCAGAATGGTAGTACGTATTCTTCAAAGGGAGTCCGGACCAACATTTTTATCATCAACCTTAACATATATAAATTACGTATCACGTTGTTTGTCCGCTATGTACTCCGAAACTACTGAGTCGATTTCAACAAAATTTTGTAGATATATACTGTTTGGTCCAACTTAAAAGAACCCCCCCCCCCCTCTCAAGTACCCAAACAAAATATTTAATACAAGTAATTTGTATCGCAAAACAACGTTTGCCGGGTCAGCTAGTATCATTTATAATTGATGCAGTATTTCGAAGCAGTGTTTTAAATAGACCCTCTGTCTTCCTACTAGACAGCTCGGAAAAGGACAGCTAAGACAAAATGTTTACTACCATCGCGATTGGTCGTACAGCTCTGCAACATTTCGCTCACGTACTGTGCTACCCTTTTAATTTTCCCAGCCAAACCAAAGCCAAAGTCGGATCAGACGAGAGTTGAGCACGAGAGAATTCAGCTGTTTTAGGAAATGGTGTTGTACGGGCTACCAGATAGTATCCTGTACAGGTAATTAGTTATAGTTTTGAGAAGGCGATAAATGAAGTAAGTAAAATTAGTTGATTTGCGATGTTTATTTCAATCGTTAAGTTAAACGACTCGCGCTCGACGTGACCGTATCGTCCCTGTTTATTAATTGCCTTGCCTTGTCGGCCCTTTTATATTGCTAATGTACGTAACCGTACAGGCACAGAATATATAATAGTACAAGTACAGAAGAGACACTCTGAGAAGTCGTTTAAAGAAATAGGGACTCTTGCTACGATACAATTAAGTCGAATTCAGATCGTGCGGCGCTTGATTACCTACGTTTATATTTACCTAGAAGTTGCATCTCTTTCTAAGGAGTAACTCTTATCCTTTTTAATGAAATCAGGGCTGTTTCAAAGATTCCGCGTGTTGGTTTCAAGCTCCTTTGAGGAATAGGCCAACTGCCGTTCTGCCAGGCAGGTCGTAAAAGGCGACCGATTGGCTATACGAGTCACTAACATCGTGGCTACTAGGTTGTAGAGTACTGCATTGTCTCGCCCGGGTCTAGTCCCACCACCTTATCTATTCCTGCCGCAATAGCTTCAGTGCTTCTCACTGTCGTGTTCCGGTTTGGAGGGTAAGGTAGCCGGTAAACTTATGCATTAGCATTAGATTTCGCCACAAGATAGTACGCACCATTAACACCTTTGGTGTCTATAGACGATGTTTGACTCTTTTCATCAAGAGACCCATCTGCTTTTTTGCTATCTTATGATATAAAAAAAGATACTCTATCGCCTATCACCAAAGATGTAAATGATGCGTTGCTATCTGTGCAGCAGGATAGCAATGCTATATACATAAGTCTACCGCCCAACTTTAACCCCCAAAACGGAACACAACAATGACAAGCATTGACGCTATCGCGGCAAGAATAGGTAAGCAGTGATACCATATACCCAGCTGAGACGATGCGGAATTCTACCATCTAGTAGTCACGATGGTAGTGACACGTATAGCCAGTCGGTCGCCTTTTACAACTTGCCTAGCATAGCGGCATTTGCTCTATAATTCAAAGAAACTCTGATCAACACGGGGAAAATGAATTTTGTTAATAATTACTTAATGTTAAATTTATAGCGCAGTTCAAGTTGCAATACTGGGGCATGATAAATCTACGTAATCGTTACCTATAGTACTTAAAACCTACTTATAAAATGATGAGTAAACTAAACAAAACATAAATATTTATTACGATTCAGAATGTTTCGGTAAAGTAAAAAACGAAATCCTTCTGTATATTGCGACAACCATCCACACAGCAATTATTTTATATTACGAATCCCCCATTTTATAAGAATACCTACAGTAATAAACCTCACGACGATGATCGGCAGGCCGTCGTACATGAATAGGTACGTGTGTACTCATAAGCACGGGGCGGCCCCGAATGATTTGCAACGTTGCGTTGTCGCGCACTGTAGGTGCTTATCGCGGTAGGTATAAGCGAGTGTCAGAGGCCTGGTACAGCTATTAATTTTTGCTATAAATCTACCACCAAAATTTAAAGTTTATTTAGAACAGATCTGTTAAATAAATCATAACATTAATACAAAAATAAACTGATTACAGATTTTTTTAAAATCATAGGATAACGAACGAGCAGATAGCTCTCTTGGTGGTAAGAGAAACTATCTATTTCTATCACTGGTATTTGTGTGGGAAGGTAATGCTACATGCATAAGTTTTCTGGTTAAATTATACTCCAAACTGAAACACGACAATAACAAGCATCGATAGTATTACAGCAGGGATAAAAAAGTAAGGCGTCGCGTTGGTACCAAAAAACCGGGTGAGGCGTTGGAGAACTCTATACGATGGTAGTGACACATATTGCCCATTGCACTTTAACTGAACTGGCTGGCAGAATGGCAAATGGAGATTTTTCAAAAGGTACTTGAACCAATATGGGAAATCCCGTGAAAAACAAGACACGGCTGACCACTACACCAGGAAACATATAGTATTTTACCCAATAATAAAATATATTCTCATGAAATTCCGACTATACAATGGGTGTGCTCCTGACAAATTTCAAAATTCAGACTTCTTTCAAAATTTACAGATGGCTTAACTAAGATTTTTCCAGAACACTCTATAGATAGTAGTACATGATCTAATGTCGTCATTTTACCATGTAAGTCAAGGAATCTTTGTATAATTCTGACAATTTTTCAATAGTTTTGACAGTTAGAGATAGAAAGTGTGTTTAGACTGAAACCGGGTAAAGGAAGATGTTCAGAATAATATTTTAGTTTATTGAGAGGTCTAAGTAAGTTTGGTAGACAGTCGGAAAAGCTAGCAGGAAAACACTCAATATACTTTAAAAAGATCTCTTTTAATTATAAGACACCTAGAGAAAGAAAAATATTTAATCCTGTCAAATTAGTGACCAAATAAAAACTTGCCCGGATTTTGTCATTCTGACTGCCTCGTGGCCAAGAGGTTAGCCTATTCAGCTCAGATCAGTTCAGCTCAGCTCAGCTCAGGGGTTCAATCCCCGGTTCGGACAAAAGTGTTATTGAGGCCTTTTCGAGGTTTTTCTTGAAATTCTCGAAGAGAAGAGAGGTTGAGATGGCTATCTCAGTAGCAGCTCGGAGTCTTGGGGAGTCGTTTATTACCACGCCCGTGCCTCGGATGGGCACGTCAAGCTATGTGTCCCAGTTATCGGTTGAAATAATCGATGATCGTTAAAACGTCGGTAAAATGCGGCGATGAGCATTATTTACACGCTATAATATTTACAAAACGCTATGTAACAACTAAATGCGTTGTAATTTATTTAATAACAAACTAATACTATGCAGAGTCAGTCGATGTAATTGTAATCCAGGCACCTTCAATTTAGTACTATGCTATGACATCGTAACTGATAATAAATTATGCGTAACGACACCTGCACTAAATGCTAGTAAACAAATATTTCAAAGGCTGTTTAAAAGTTTGAAGTTTTGTGGTATAAAAATTTGGGTTTGATTGAAAAAAAAGTTTTTTTTTATTTGAAGTAAAAAAAATATATTTTAGTATTACGAAGTGTTTATATGAACTAGTAAAACTGGTGTGTAAAATTAAATTTATAGTGTAAGCAGCACTTTTTACAAATTAGTAATTACTAGTAACTTACCTCTGGGGTAGAAAACAAAGATAACCACTCAGGGTTAATAATAGTCCGGAATCCCTTGATAAAAGCATTGGTCTGGTCTTTTATTTGAGTGTGCATTCGAAAATGTGCCATCAAGTGGATGTAATGGATTCTGAAATTATGAAATAGCATATAAATGTCAACAGTTCATATTATGAGGACCCTGGTTTGATCCCTAAGTTAAAAATAAATCCAATTCTAAGTCCTCCTGGGGATCGAACTAGGGACCTCACACCGACCACACAGCCCGTAGTCGCCTAATACTTGTTTTTCCGTATTGAATGCATTCTGGCGACTAGCTGAGGTAAGACGAAGCGGGGTGCCAACGTGGTGATTGGTTAACTCAAGGCCACAGTGAAAGATAGTGATGTACATAGGATCTGATTGGTCTACACAGATTGAGTGTTTCCGCGTGAACATTTATATCGGAACTATAAGTCAGTTGTGTTATTAGGAGCCATTCACCTGTTATTAGGCGTCAGTGAGCTGTGTGGTCGGTGGGACCTCATGATCTGAGCCGAATGGGCAGGCTATCTGTTTCTGTATAAAATCTGAATTTTAAACGATTGGTTATAAGTGTCACTAATACCATGACTACTGGATAGTAAAGTTCTATTACGTCTTGCCCGTGTTTTGGTACCACCGCCTTACCTATTCCTTCCAAACATCAATGCAAACGCAAGATAGCCCGTAGATTTACGCATGTGGCTTTGCCATTCCGCCACACGGATAGCAACACACCATTAACATCTTTAGTGTCCATAGGCGATGATTTTACTTTCCATCAGGTGAGTCACTTGCTTGTTTGCTATTTAATGACATAAAAAATGAGCGTAATTAGGAAACAAAATAGAAGAATAATAATCTATGATTATCTTGAGTTTCTCGCGCGCAGCGAAACCTGATTCTATAATGCGATAAGATGTAGAACTTATATTGAGCCAAAAATTATTTCAATGGGGTTTTATCATTTAATGGTGCGCAAATTATTCTTAAGTTTGGCAGTCATCTGTGCGTAAAGCACTACTTTCTTTGGACATCCACAAGTCGAGTGGGCCTGATGACATCCCTCCGATTGTGCTTAAAGTATGTGCTCCAGAGTTGGCGCCAGTATTGACGCACTTATTCCGGCTTTCCCATTCACTCGGCGTGGTACCGAATTCATGGAAAACAGCTTTAGTGCATCCCATCCCTAAAAAAGGTGATCGCTCTAATCTGACGGATAACTATCGGCCAATAGCCATAACTTCCATGTTCTCCAAAGTCATGGAGACACTTATAAACTGTCAGCTCCTGAAGTATTTAGAAGAGCACCAGCTGATAAGCGACCGTCAGTACGGTTTCCGTCGTGGTCGCTCAGCTGGTGATCTTCTAGTATACCTGACGCATCGCTGGGCGGAGGCAGTTGAGTCCAAGGGGGAGGTGTTAGTTTAGACATAGCGAAGGCCTTCGATCGGGTATGGCATAAAGCGCTTCTCTCAAAGCTGCCTTCCTATGGGCTTCCCGAGAAATTATGCAAGTGGATCACCAGTTTTTTGGCTGATCGGAGCATCAAGGTCGTAGTCGACGGTGCATGCTCCGATCTAAAACCTGTCAATGCTGGTGTTCCCCAAGGCTGCGTGCCATCACCGACACTTTTTCTTCTACATATCAATGATATGTTGCAAATTAGTAACATAGATTTCTATGCGGAAGACAGTACTGGTGATGCTTCATACTCCGGCCGTAGCGGTATAAAAGCTTGGCGTTCTCAGTAGAGCAAAGCAGTACTTCATACCAGCCCATCGCCTTCAACTTTACAAGGCCCAAATTCGACCTCACATGGAGTACTGTTCTCACCTCTGGGCCGGAGCTCCTCAGTACCAGCTTCTTCCTCTTGATCGCATTCAACGTAGAGCGGTTCAGATCGTCGACGATCAGGCTATTTCTAATCGGCTTGACTCTTTGGCGTTACGCAGAGATGTAGGCTCGCTCTGCATCTTTTACCGTATTTATCATGGGGAGTGTTCCGACGAGTTGTTCGGACTAATGCCTGCCGCTAAATTCCACCATCGGACATCGCGTCAAAATTTAAAGTTCCATCCTCACCACCTCGATGTCTGGAAATCCACAACCGTGCGCTTTTGTCGACACCTTTTGCCTCGCATTACTCCATTGTGGCATCAATTACCCTTGGGGGGTGTTTCCGAACGGATACGACTTAGGGACCTTCACGAAACGAGCTTATTCATTCTTAAAAAGCCGGCAACGCAGCTGCAAGACCCCCGGTATTGCAGTTGTCCATGGGCGGCGGTGATCACTTACCATCAGGTGCACCACCTGCTCGTTTGCCCCCTGTGCTATAAAACAAAAACTTTCGCTTCCTGATTGTACTCAATTTATTTTAAAACACCTTTTATAATAATTCAGTATAATAACTAAACTTACTTGTTCTCATTGGTGACCGGTATCACCTTTCCGCCGGGGACTAGCTCATGGGTCACTATTTCACCGAGCCGCTCCTCATCCACTGAGAACGTAAGCTCCAACGAAGATATATCTCCCTGCAATCACTTTTATCTTTACAACTACAGTAGAGCGTAGATTATCCGAAATAATTGGGGGACATGGGTGTTCGGAAAACCGGTTTTTTCGGATAATCGAACTGTATTGATAGCCATCTGTATTGATATAGCGATATAGCATACATATTTATTCCACGGGTAGATGAAAGCCATATTTACATACCTTCATATTTATAATATCTTTATTGAAAAATAGGAATTTAAAAACAAATAAACTGCAGCCTTTGCAACAAAACATTCTACGTACAATATTGACGAAAATTTAAGAGATTTTAAGTGTTAATTACTAACGCTTAAAAAAAACTTCAATTTTCGTCTGCCGAAGCAAGCCTACCCGCTTACGAGCGGCTAGGTCACATATTTTTCGGGGCGTGGGAGGAAGTAGGCACGTGCGAGTCGGAGGTTCGAATAACCGGACATTCGGTTGATCGACGTTCGGATAATCGACACTCTACTGTAACAGGCATTCATTTTCTGTTTCAAGGAGACAAATCAAACGTCATTAGAAGCAGAAATTTATGACGATTTATCAGTTTCCCGTCTGGCGAAAGGGCGAAATCGCCGCACGTGCAAACTTTTAACAACTATCGCTTCTGACGCGCGATAATAAAAATCAAGAGCCCCGTGTTGGCCCGGGCTAGAGATGGGTGATATATAACTTCACAGTGAATAAGTCACTGTGATCTGCTGATTAAAGTGATCGCTGTGATCTGTCAACAAGGAACTACGTTCCAACAGTAAGGTAGGTAGGTATGCCGTTCCGGAACGTTCAGCGTTCCGTGTCACTCACAAGTCACACAAGCCCACGAGTAGCGCGCCGCGCAGCACTCCTGCCTGGCGCCGGCCAGTCGCAGTGATAGCGACGCGTCACGTTTGACGTCACTCGCTCGCTCGCTACAGTAGGGTTACTCTTGATTTCACACAAATTGGAAATTAGAATCGGATATGTCGTTTTAGGTACTTTTGAACACAGTACTAGAGGATTATTAACATTTAGTTCCATCAAATTTCAACGTATCCGATCCGAATAATTTATTATTAGCTAAATATTAATAATTCGCTAGTAGTGTACTCAGAACTGCCTAAAATTACATATCCGATTCCAATTTCCATTATTGCATGTATCGAGATTCAAGAGTAATCCTACAGAGCTATGTATTGTGCTGAGCTGAGCGTGACCGACGTGACAAAGTCACGATTATTTTCTAACATTACTTTCTTGTCACTGGAACGACAGTCACGGCGAATGAAAAATAACGATTTTGCTCATGTCTAGTTCGGGCTGCTGTGAAGAATAGACCAACTGCCGTTTTGCCAGGCAGGCTGTATAGTTGATTGGCTATACGTATCACTACTATCGTGACTACTAGATAGTAGAGTTCCGTAACATCTCGCCCGGGTATTTAGTACCACCGCCTTACCTATTCCTGCCACAATAGAAAAGAAAAGTAAAGAAAACATGCCATTTTTACGTTCTAGTCATGATGGCAATTCCTTTTTTGTGGGAAATTCAAATTCGAATTGTATGATTTTTTCTTATTTTCACGTCACACAATGTAAAGCGCAAGGGACTGGAATATGCTACCTGAGTCTGTGTTCCCCGACGGGTACAACCTGGAGATCTTCAAGAGAAGAGTGAACAGGTACCTTTTAGGGAAGCGCGTTCCATCTTAGGCCGCACCTTAGCTTACCATTAGGCGAGATCGTGGTCAAACGCTTCCCTATCGACAGTAAAAAAAATTAGTCCGATGCGTCCTGCCCACGGAATTTTCGAACCAGTCGTTTATTTCGCGCCTAATGAGGCGTATAATACATTGCATATTTTGTGTAGTTTTTTAAAATTCACATTTTTTTTAAAATAAGCGCTGCAGTTTCTATAATACATCAATTTATACAGTTAAATTAAAGAAATTGCAAAAAAAAATATCAAAAATTTCCAACATGAATTTCTAATGGGTTTCGCCTCAGGATCATGATCTAAATGGTTTCGGCTTTCAGTAGACCATCCCTTACACGCTATATACAGGAATAAAAAAATGAAATATGGAGCAGCAAAATTGGGTTCAAAATTAACTTTTGCATTCTAATACACGCAAGCGAAGCTGTAAATATTAATTAATATAACCCACCTGAAAATGCTTGATATAAGTGAGACTTCTATAAAGGTCCCGGTCTAGAGAGGGCAGTTCATCAATCCAACTGTACAGCGCTTGGTGAGTTTGTCCCAAAACTTGACTCAGGAAAAATGATGCAAACGGCACATCGACTACGATACCCTGTATTGGAAATAATGATTAACACTCCGTTGTGATTATTAGGATCTAAAATCCGAAAAAGCGGATTGCTTTATCTATTCCTGCCGCAATAGCATCAGTACATGTCCTGTCACATTTCGGTTAGGATAACACATCCGTTAAACTTATAGACGTGGCATTTCGTCTTCGTCACATGGATAGCATCGCAACATTAACATCTTTGATATCTATAGACTTTGGTTATATAGGTATTTATAGAGCAAGAGTGAATATTTAGGGACTAGCTTAGTATACTTCCAACTGTGACCTTATCCACGATATCCACCAGTTAAGAAGCTTGTCCATGTTGAGAATCGAATTCAAACCGCCACTCTCGATGTGATAGGATACCATGCATCATTGCACACCTCAGACACTGGATAGGTCGGAGTCGAGATTGGCATATACTTATTTTAACGTAGGTGCATAGTAAGAAGAGGGTTCTAATTAAAAAAAAATATATTGTATTCTCTTTTTACCTCATACACCGCCTTCCCAAGCATCCTTCCTATAAACTCGAAGAGTTGTAAGTGATTCTCTTGAAGGCACGATGTTGGTGATGGATATAATCGCTCCTCACTTGTAACCCGAAATAGATTTAAGGACGGGTCGAATACTCGTTTTATTGTTTCTTCCAGAAATTCTAAGGACAAAATATTTGATTATTTACTTTCGGTCAGTCTATAGTCTACAGTTTATAGGCGATAGTTATTTCATTCCATCAGTGTCCTTATACACGTTACAAAATAATCGAAACGATGCTTCTACACACGATTGTTCAAATCAGATTATATGAAGTTTGTCTGTTTGTCTGTCTTCTGTATGCCCCGACCTAACTAAATACCGGCTTAACCGATTTTGATAAAAATTGTTAAATAGCGATGGCAAGTGCATAACAGAGTATCATGTATTATATTTATCTTCTAAGAAATTACACCTATTGAGGAGAGCAGGTCATAGGTAATAAAACTATAAAATTTTAAAATTGTACAGTTAGATCTTTAAGTTTAATATAAGAATGTACCTACTGAGGAGATTCACGAGACTTGTATTCAAAGATGTCGACAAACTGGCCCACAGTTTGACACACATAAATTATAACAAACACTGTACATTATTGTTATAAGATAAATTTAAAAAAAAAACATTACCACGGTACAACGTCACATCGTGCTACGACGGAATAATATGTAAGAAAATATCCAAGATATAAATATGTAAGCCCTAAACGCTCCGATTCAATTAGTTTTTTTACGTGAATAGGGCCCCAGGAGAGCCATCTGTTCTATGATATAAAAAAAGTAATATAAGGAAATTTTGATAATCTTTTTAAGAATATAATCGAATGTCTAGCAAAGATTACACGGGCCAATGCAATCAAGATTACCTGCCTTGCTGTTTAGCAGCTGGTAAAAGACTAACCACACTAACATTGTTAATATCATTCTGTTTCTTAGTATATGGATTTCTGTCATGACTTATACCCAAATATCTTATCACATCGCCGTCTTCTAACGCTAGTGCTTGTCATTATCGTGTACTGGCTGAAAGACACTCGCCAGAGAATTGGATAATTTGATTTACTTATTCTTGGCACCTTAAAATCAATGGTTACTAACTACGGTATTCCAGGTTGAAGATTAAGCCAACCTAGAATCAAACCGAAATTAAAACTTCACAAAATAAAAAATCGACAGTAAAAAGCGTCAAAGGCATCCATCTATAGGATTTTGCGTCACAGCTATTTTACAGTCTTCCAGATTCTCCCTTTTAAATTACTATAGTAGGTAGCTTGAAGGACTATACTAGTGACACTAAATAGTGTATGACCCCGATTCGGTAATGGATCATCTAAATTAATTTTAAGTTATTGTTATATTTGTTTCTACAAATGAAAAAAAAAGACTGAAAATATTTAAAGTAAATTAATGAGCATTTAAACATGTCTGTTATTCAGCGTTTCTTTCGAATTCATTTTCTCAGTGTCAAATTACAAAGCCTATTATCATTATATATTATGTATGTCAATATAAGTGTCATGGCGTGTGGCTACATAATCGTGCGGTATGTATACGCGTAGTGCGCCTATGTGTGTTTGTAATTGTTTGTGTGAATGTGTCGTTTTGAGTTTATTACTACTGTGGAACTGCGTCCTTTTCAGCAGCGATAATAAAATTAGTGTATCGTTATCTTGCAGTTTTGTAGAGTGAGAGGAGTCGTATATTTTAATTGAATTTCCGGGTATACGAGCGAGTGGCCACTTGATGGAAAACCACTGCTCATGGACATTTACAACACAAAGGGTTAATTAATACTTTATATTGTAAATATTGTTACAATTAATCTAGAATAGTGAAGACTTAAAACGCTGGAAAAATCTAGAAAAAAAGAAAGAGACTGGCTGCTTCTGTTGATAAACAACAGCCGACGTTACCCAAGCAGCTACGCCATAATAAATCTTCTGTCATAGAGCACATGGGTGAACATGGCGTGTACTTACTTGGACTTGTTTACAATTAGAATTGTTTATTGTATACGTGATAAATTTGGATTTTTCGGGAACCAGGTAGAACTTTACCCTGGGTATAAATAGAGATGTGTTGACGAATGGAGAGCAGTTTTTATACTTGAGAGCAATACTTGAAAGGACCAGTGCGAAGCGAGAAGTGTTTTAGTGATTCAGCGTAGTCAGTTATTTTATTGTTAGTACAGCCGAGTGTGACAAGTGTGGATAGTGTATTTACGTTAGCTTATCAGTGTATTTACGTATTTCATCGTAGTTTATTGTACCTTAGTGTTGTAAATACACGATTTAATATAAGTGGCGTTTTCTTACTATTACGAACCCGAAACACGTAACAATATCCATGGGCCAATATGACACCGGCTTCTAAGGAATTTGTTGATCCTTTTTTTTAAAATTCCTATATAAAAACTACATCGGCGAAACAGTGTGAGGTAGGTTGTTACAAAGTTCGACTGTTCGTATAAAGAAGGTACGTGCAATTTGAATAGTAGATGAACAATCGTCAAGATAGTGTGGGTGGAATCCTTCGTTACGTCATATAGAGCGATGGCGTAATGTGGATTCCGGTACTAAATCAGTAAGGTTATCAGAGCATTCGTTATGATACAGACGGTAGAAGGTAAGTAAGAGGTTCAAGACCGTGGTTAAGAATAGGGTTGTCGACAAGGCGCTTACGTTTGCGTTGGATTTTGTTAAATTGGAGAGTTTGATACCGGGGTGCGCTGGTCCAAGCATGCAAAAAGTATTCTATATGCGGCCGAACTTGCACTTTATAAATCATTAGTACATGGCCAGGCGCAATGTGCCATCTAGCATGATTTAATACCTAAGTTTCTTTGAAGCTAACGTAGCTTTATTCTCCAAATGATGAAATTAATGCTTTTAGAGATGGTGATGGTAGTTTGATAGAAGGGTAGTACCTTTGAAGACGCCGTCCTGGTCGATGCCGGCTTCGTCGAGCCCCTGCTCGTTGATGAATCGCACGCGCACGACGGCGCGCAGCGCGCGGGCCGGCAGCGCGGCCAGCTGCCGGTAGCCGTCCTCCACCAGCCGCGCGCGCCGCACCGTCACCAGCGTCGAGCGCCAGCCGCCGCCGCCGCCGCCGCACGCGCGCTCCGTCAGACCCAGCACCACCTACGGACCACCACACCACACACCACCATTGGCTAGCTCCAGCCAGACAGACTTTATAGTAGGGGAGCCCAAGATGCTAAATGGATAGTTACTCGAGATTCGTAGGGACCTATTGGATTTTATGGATGGCATATTACATTTACCTATAACTACGATAGTCACTATTATGTAATCTGTCGCTCTAAGTACATTTTTCCTGATCACTTTTTTTAATTTAGTTAGGAGAAAGTTGTAGTGTCCAACTGTATACTGAAAGTATAATTTCAAATATAACTACAATATATAGATAGCTATTGTAGATGGAATGAAATGCTCTAAGCGCAAGTAATTACTTTATTGTATTATGTATGTTATGTATGCAAGTACTTACTTATTGTAAGTAATTACTATATTACAAGTAATTAAGTAATTTAACAGCGTTTGTATAATTAAGCAAAATTTAATCGCCATCTGACCCAGCACCACCTGCATACCACACCAGAGGATGTGAAATAGAGTATCTTATAAACTTAAATTAGACAAGGTCGCTGGTTGTAGGTATGTATATAGGTGGTGAGCATGCAACTCGTTGACTCCATTGAAAGCAACAATTTATTGCCTATCTCACAATCAGGTTTTCGAAAGTCGCGTGTCACGGTAACTGTTCTAGCTAATGTGGTAGACGATATCCTGGAAGCCCAGGACCAGGGTAAGGGATCCATACTGGTACTCCTTGACTATTCAAGAGCATTCGACTCAATAAATATCTCTTTACTTCTATCTAAACTGTACTTCTATGGATTATCACCTGCCACGATTGAGTGGTTCTCTAGTTACTCGAGTGATCGAAGCCAGGTTGTCACTATTAATAACTGTAATGGGGCTAAAATACAGTCCGCTCCACGACAAGTGACAAGAGGCGTTCCCCAGGGATCTATTCTTGCTCCAATTTTATACATTTTAAGCACAGCAGATGTTAGTAGGAAAATCGAATTCTGCAAATATCACTTTTATGCGGATGACGTACAACTATATCTGTCATTCGATCCTAGTAATACCAATAGTGCAATCGTTTTTGATATCACTATAGGTATTATTAGGATAAATGAAAATCTAAATTATATCGCGGAATGGTCAAAGGCTAATACCCTAGTTTTAAATCCGGCAAAATCAAAGTGCATTATACTTGGATCAAAAAAGCAGATGGATTATATCAATGAAAAAAATCCTAATCTCAATCCATGGAGAGTAGAATGCGTGTCGGAAGCACGTAACCTAGGCGTACATATGGACAGTGCCCTCCGTTTTGAAAGGCACGTTCTAGAGATCTCACGCAATTGCTTTTACAGGCTTAAAATACTGTACCGTGTGCGCGACTTTTTGAGTGACGTCCTGCGTATTAGACTATGTGATTCACTGGTTTTGTCTAAATTTAATTACGCAGACGCAGTGTATGGGCCTAGGTTATTGGCTAGAACTGCTCGCGTTATGCAACGAGTACAGAACGCATGCGCTAGGTACATATTAAATATCCCCCCACGAACGCACTGTTACAACCCTTAATTCCTTTCTATACCAAATCGCTGAGTCAAACTTTTATTTTACTATATAAGCCGTGCATTTCCAATACACGGCCAGTCAGTACTTGAACTAGTCAAATCGCTGCCCAGCAACGGACCTGGTTTCTGCCCGCCGGCTGGCCTTCAGTGAGGAGACTAGGGATAGTAGCATCCGCGTCGTAACCCCTTATAACCGCGTGCACAAATAATAGTGCGATCTGAGTGCTTAGTAAAAGTGACGTGTAAAAAGTAAAGTCGAAATAAAGTGGTTGTCTCGTAAAATAGTTTTTTTTTAAGACTACAACGCGGGACACCCTAACGTTCTGGTGTCAGAAGTGGGATTTTCAATTCTCGTTGGTTGCCCTCATCCTGACGTCGCAACCTAAAGGCGGCATTGAGCTGCCAACTCAAGTAGACAACAGCAGTATCACTGAGTTCTGCGCTGAGGTTCTCTGCCCAGCAAAAGAAGAAACCACAAGGGTCTGTTGAGTGTCATACGAGTATACATCACGCATCATTAGCACCAGCACCAGCACAAAGCACAAGGTACCACAGTGCCCGAGGGTTCTCTGCCCAGCACGTGGAAAAAACCAGGGACAAACGGAATTGCATCACCGCGCATACCGCAACGCAATCCGACGACGACGTAGCTTGACTCAAACGACATATGACGCCGATTCTCTATTTACTGTGAGTGCATAAATAATTTATTTCACGCATCTAGTACTATATCGTGACTCTGTCTATATCTATTTTCTTATTATTAAAAAATGTTGAAATCAGAGGTATCCGCCGTATCTATGTGCATTGACTTTAATGTGTTGACAAAATTCATTAAACCTTATGATGGCGACCGGAGTAGGCTGGCGCCATTCCTTACTAACTGCAACAATGCGATGCAATTGGCAAGGCCCGAGCAGCAGGATATTCTTTTTAAATTCATCCTATCTCAGTTAGAAGGGAAAGCAGAAGCTGTCTGCTCCCTTAAATGCTTCAGAGATTGGCCAGAATTAAAATCTTTTCTAAAAACTACCTTTGGTGAAGTTAAGCACAGGGATCACCTATTGCTTGATCTTCAAACCTGTAAAATGAAAAGCAATGAGGATGTATGCCAATTTAGTCTCCGCTTAGAATCCTGCCTGACGCGATTACAGACAGACATTACACACTCCACTACTAGGAAATCTGAACTAGAAGGGCGAATAGCCAGCACAGAAGACCTAGCTTTACATACATTTTTATTAGGATTACCTACAAACATCTCTACAATAGTTAGATGTCGAAATCCTCAAACATTATATGAGGCTATAGATTTAGCCACCCAGGAGGAAAAACTTCAAAATTACATGAAAATTTCAAAGCAAGGGAACCAAAAACCCGTGATTAGTTGTAACAAGTGCGGCAAAGTTGGTCACCCTACACACAAATGTTTTATGAATCAGCGGCCTATATATAACATACATCGCAAAACATTACCTCCTTTTTCCAACAACGTAAACTCTAACACTAAAATATGTAATTATTGTAAGAATCTTGGTCATGATATATTTAACTGTCGTAAAAGGGAATATAATAATATGAAGCACCTACAATCAAATTCCACGAACTCGCAACATCGAAATATCAATTTCATAGACCAAGAGCAAGGCGACTGTAAAAATACTTATAAAATAAACAGTCAGTCTTTGAGTCCTAATAATGATTTAAACGAGGAATGATTCCGTTTCGGTGCCTAACGGAATCAGTAAATGGTAACGGCGCCAAAACAAATAGAAATACTATGGCTACCATTTCTTCAAATAAATCGTATTTAAAAAAAGAAATTCCTACTAAATCATGCACTCCACTGGATCAAAACTATCCTACGATACCTGTTAAGCCTATGTGTCATAACAAATCTACTAATTCTACTAAATCTACAATTTCTACTATTTCTACTAAACCTACTAATCCTATTAAACATACCACATCAAATAATTATACTATATCTACCAATTCTACTATGTCTACCAATCCTACTAATTCTACCAAATCTACCATACCTACTAAATCTACTATATCTACCAAATCTACTAAATCTACCAAATCTTCCAAATCTACTATGTCTACCAATCCTACTAATTCTACTAAATCTACTACGCCTACCAATTCTACCAAATCTACCATATCTACCAACTCTACTACATCTACAAAATCTACCAAATCTACTACGTCTATCAACTCTACTGCATCTTCCAAATCAATTTCGGAATATCAGTCAAACGATAATAACAATTTTAATGAATACAACAATAAGTTATCTACTGATGACCATCAACAAATTTTTGAGGTTAATATAAATAACAAAACTCATTTACCACATGTCTACATTAAGACCCAATACGCGGATAAACTTTTGATTTTTCTAATAGATTCAGGTTCTTCAATTTCTTTAGTTAAAAAATCTTCTCTTAGCAAACAACCTAGTCTAAATACACCCGTAGTTAAGTTTAAGGGAATAGATAAAAACTCTGAACATTGTTCTAGTCTAGGTCATTTTCAATTGGACATACAAGTGTCTAAACACGAAACAATTTTTTGTAAATTTCATTTGATACCTGAAACAATTGACATTAACTTTGATGGTATAATAGGCAACGACCTTTTAAAAATCTACAACTCTAGCATCGATTACCGCAACAACTGCCTTTTACTCGGTAATCATAAAATTAACATACACTTTACCAAACCCGAATATATCATACCAGCACGTTCGGAAATGATTATAGAGTGTAACGTGTCAAACCCAGAAATAGCCTCGGGTATTATTGAAAAGGCTGAAATTCAACAAGGGGTCTACCTTTCCAATTGTCTAGTGAATGTTAAACGTAATCGTCAAGCTAATGTCTCTATCTTAAATACTACAAATTCCGACGTTAAAATTAAATCCTTGCTTGTTGAGATTCAACCTTGCGATATATTTTCAAATCCTGAACCTCAAATTAATTCTCTCGTAACCAACAATTTTTCTAATAATTCTAGAGTAAATAATGTTAGAAAACAAATAAGAACGGAACATCTAAATCATGAAGAAGCCACAGCTCTCTTAAATTTATGTTCCGAATACTCTGATTTATTTTATTTGGAAGGAGATATACTCACTTTTACTAATACCATTCAACATGACATCAAAACTACTTCTTCTCAACCCATTCACGTCAAAACTTACCGATATCCGGAATGTCACAAAGAAGAGGTCACTAAACAAATTAATAAAATGTTAGACCAAAAAATTATAAGACCCTCCATGTCACCATGGTCGTCACCAATTTGGGTAGTACCCAAAAAGCAAGACGCCTCAGGACAAAAGAAATGGCGTATTGTTATTGATTACAGAAAACTTAACGACATAACCATAGGTGATGCCTATCCCATACCCAACATAACCGATATTTTAGACCAATTGGGTCACAGCAAATATTTCTCTACTTTAGATTTGGCATCAGGTTTCCACCAAATAAAAATGAACGACCTCGACGCTGCGAAGACAGCTTTCTCAGTTCCCAACGGACATTACGAATACACTCGAATGCCCTTTGGACTTAAAAATGCCCCAGCTACGTTTCAAAGATTAATGAATACAGTTCTTTCCGGTTTGCAAGGCCTCCACTGCTTCATATATTTAGATGACGTCATAATTTATTCCTTTGATCTAAAATCCCATATTGAAAAACTTTCTCTTGTATTCAACGCCTTAAGAACACATAACCTAAAACTACAACCAGATAAGTGTGAATTCCTAAGACGGGAAGTGGCATACTTAGGTCACATCATCACAGATAAAGGCGTCTCTCCTAATCCGGATAAAGTAAAATCAGTCTTATCGTATCCGACACCTAAAACTCCAAAACATATAAAAAGCTTTCTAGGTCTTGTAGGTTACTATAGAAAATTTATTAAAGATTTTTCCAAAATAACCAAACCCTTAACTTCGTTACTGAAAAAAGATGTAGAATTCAATTGGACCGAAAATCAAGAAAAATCATTCAATACCCTAAAAACCATGTTAACAAATGCTCCAATCTTACAGTATCCCGATTTTTCAAGAGAATTTATCCTTACTACTGATGCGTCAAACTTTGCTTTAGGCGCTATTCTTTCACAAGGAGAAATAGGCAAAGATCTTCCCATCGCATATGCGTCGCGAACCCTTAATAAAGCAGAAGGCAATTATAGCACAACGGAAAAGGAATTACTAGCAATTATTTTTGGTACCAAAACTTTTAGACCTTATCTCTATGGTAGGAAGTTTAAAATCGTTACAGATCACCGCCCTTTGACATGGCTATTCAATTGCAAAGACCCAAGCAGTAAATTGGTGAGATGGCGGTTAAAATTGGAAGAGTATGATTATGAAATTGTTTATAAAGCGGGTAAAATGAATAGCAACGCAGATGCTTTGTCTCGCCCTCCTATTTATGCCATTGATGACGTAGATGACGTAGATACTGTCACTTATGAAACTTTTATGAAAAATAGATCTAGTCCTACAGTTTATGATACTCAAGTCTCGGAGTTTAATCAATTTTGATTAAACTCCGAGATTTAAAATCAACATGCAAAGCTATTGCCTATCCTACCTCTATCGATTTGGTTAATTCTAACCCTTATTGTGAAGACATCCTTAATTTATTAGATAATAAAGAACTGTTTATATCATCTGAAAAAGAACTCTATACCGTCAAAACTTCTATTGTTAACGATAAATTGTATTTCCATATGTTCACTAAAGTTCATCACTTCGAATCTACTTCTTATAAGGAAATGTTTAAGGTTTTAAAAGACTTAAGAAACAACCTCATAATTTTTCATCCCGACGTAACGGAGATTGCTATTTCTGATCTTTATAACCCGTTTGATAACCTTAAATTTGTTTTAATTTATGATATCATTATATTTATTTTTCACAATACTGGTATAAAAATTAATATCTATCATAACAAACTAACCTATCCTACTCCAAACGAAGTTCCTAAAATCCTAAAAGATAATCATAACTCTCCTATTGGAGGTCATATTGGTTCATCCCGTATGTATAATAAACTAAAAGATTTGTATTATTGGAAGGGAATGAAGAGTGAAATAGAATCATTTGTTAAATCTTGCCAAAAGTGCCAACAAAATAAAGCATTAAGGGCAATAAATAAATCCCCTATGGAAATAACTTCCACATCGCATGAGCCTCTACAACGTATCGCCTTGGATATTGTTGGTCCATTGCCAGAATCTGGCGAAGAAAAATTTAGATATGTTGTAACATTCCAGGACGATCTAACCAAATATTCTATGGGTTACCCGATTACCCAGTCAACCGCTGAAAAAACCTCGGAGTGTTTGATTAAATTTATAAGCCACTTTGGTATCCCGAAAACCATTCTATCGGACCAAGGCGTGCATTTTATCGCCGAAGTGTTCAAACAAACAACTAACTTGTTTAAAATTAAGCATTTATTTTCCTCCACGTATCATCCGCAAACAAACGGAGCGCTTGAAAGGTCTCACGCGACCCTTAAAGAATATTTAAAATCTTATGTCAATGAAAATCAAAATGATTGGCACAAATACTTACCTACTGCTCTAATCTCCTATAATTCATGTCCTCATTCCACTACCAACTTTACTCCCCATGAATTGCTTTTTGGATGCAAACCTACAATTTCTACTATACTACTACTATACTATATTCCTAGTTCTATATACGAAAACAATCCTAATGTTACCTATCCTGATTATATTAAAAAACTCAAACATAAGTTAATTCACACTAGAAATCTCGCCAGAGAAAATATTATTAAGAATAAGGAAAAATCGAAAATGTACTACGATAAACATACCAAAACTGTAGAATACAAAGTCGATGATATGGTATTCGTTAAATGTCATCATAGATTACGTAAAGCTTTGTCACCTGTCTGGAAGGGACCTTATCGCATAGTTCAGGTTCATAATAACAATAACGTCACGGTCCTCATTAAACGGAAAAAGATTCGTTATCATTTTGACGAAATAAAACTAGCTCGCGATATCTCTAGTCCCAGACCATCTAGTACAGATTTGCCTAATATAGATATGCCTACTGTTAGTACAACTCCTCTAGATATGCCAATCTTGGACTAATGAAAATAGTCTACTTTATACTACTAATCTTACCCTAATCAAATTTGCCAACTCTACCATTTCTAATAATTATTGTTACATAATTTTAATCATTTAATTCTACTTACCTCTATAATTAGGATATAGTTTACTATTTTCTTAAATCATACGATAAATACTACTACTAATACTAATACTAAAGTCGATTATATCTAATTAACTAATTTTAACAATTTACTATTTACCGATATTACCATTTTCATAATGTTTTAATTTATGTTGATATTTTTATAGTGTCTTTATTTTATAAAACATGTTCTAATATTTCTATTCCAGGGCGATTGCGCCAGGAATTGCAGCCATTATGATCACTCCAATCATAAATAGTCCCGGTCTCTACTTTGACCCTTTAGGTATTATCAAGTATTACAATACTTATTGGAATATTTTAACCGTTTCGGAAACCTCTTACATAGAACCTCATTTAACAAACTTGAAGAAGATACTAGATTCATCAAAAGAGATTTGCGGTAAACATAAATCTACAAAATTACAAACTGATTGTTTTAATATTTTAAATCCGCTAGATAACATGTTTAGAAACATTGAGAATCAGCTAATGTCTCTTTCGCATATAACTAATAACAAAACTAGATCCAAAAGATCAGCTTGGTTTGGCATTGGTGGCCCAATTCTTAAGCAATTATTCGGTTCTCTAGACGAAGATGATGCTAAGACATTTACTGACGCTATAAATGCTGTTCAAGATGACCAAAGACACTTGGCATCTTTAATGAAAAATAACATTCACGTTATTACTTCTACTATTTCTACATTTAATAATTCTATCTCAAAACTTAATGATAATGAGCAAACTTTAAATAATAATATGAATAAGTTAAATATAATATTAGATGCTATTTCAGAAAATAATAATAAGTTAGAAGTAAGTTCACATCTCGCTATGACTTTCAGTGCCTTAGAAAGTTCCCTGACGATTCTTAGTACTAATTTAAATAATCTTATTGACGCTATTTTATTTGGTAAACTCAATATTGTACACCCTTCTATTCTAAGTCCTAGACAGCTATATAAATAATTTATGTCCAATAATATTGTAAAAAACTTTCCTATACCCGTAACTTTAGATAATGCTCATTTACTTTTAGATATATCGGAAATATCCTCTTACTTTGTTGATTCTAAACTAATTTTTGTTATAAGAATTCCTCTAGCTCTTTTAACTGAATATAATTTATTTCACGTATATGCTCTACCTACATTTCATGATGCTTCCAATTTAAAGTCATTTGCCATGATACATCCTACGGCCAAATACCTATCTATAACGGAGGACAAATTAACATATTCAGTACTAGATGACTTAAGTGAGTGCAAAGTGTTAAAAAGTGATATACATTTGTGCAAACTAGAAAACATTCATTCCAGTGCATCTAATCCTATTTGTGAAACTATTATTTTAAGTGGACATGTCAATAACATCCCTAAATCATGTGATTATAAAATTGTCATCGGTGATGTTGACATCTGGCAAAAACTAACCAGTAATAGATGGATTTATGTACAATCCGATATCACTAAGCTAACAATTAATTGTAATAATGAAATTCAGGATTATGATATCACAGGAACGGGAATTTTAACGTTACCCAAGAATTGCAAAGCTTATCACAAACTTCTACAATTTATTCCATCCTCTGATGTCATAACTCAAATATATATTCCAAGCCCTAATTTTAATATTATTGATGATGATTGTTGTACAAAGAAAAAATTCAATAACTCATATTCTCATTTATCACCAATTAAATTATCTCATATAAATTTAGATCAATTGCAATATGCTTCGCATAAATTGAATCAATTTAACGACGAATTAACTAAAATCGAAAACCAACCTTACCATATTAAATATAATTATTATTTCAGTATCTTTACAACTATAGTATCTGTCTCTGTTTCATGTTTTGTAATATATAAGTTATATAAATGTTTGTGTCCTCGTAGGAACTGTTGTGTTCAAATCTATAATTCATGTTATAATACTCCTAGAACTACTGTCCGTACTAGGACAGACTTTGAACTAAAAGAAATAAATAGTGACACTAATAGCACCAATAGCTCTCCGACTAGCCCAAGGAGACAGCTTGATTTGTAAAATTTATAATGTAAGATCATGTTTCTAAACCTAAACAGAATTAATATATACATTTATCGTAATATTTTTATAACTAAATACATATTATTTAATTTGAAAACGTATTTCTGTGTTGTATAATTAGATTAATTTTTAGACAATTTGATGTCGATAATATATAAATACTCTATATACTATTTTTTGCAAAGAAATATACGATGATTAGTTAGGAATTATTTATAAGATTTTGTACTATTGTCTTAATTTACCTACTATTTCTTAATTACTTAATAAATGATCTATGCCTACTAATTATAACATTTTACTATTGTTCAACTATATCTACTATGTAAAGAGATGTACTAAGTCTACTATTTCTACAATATACTATATCTACTAATTCTTAATTTGTAATAATATACTAAATCTACTATTTCTATCAAACTCTAAATATCATAAAGAGTCTAAATAATTTGTTACGATTAATTTTGTTTTTGAAAGTTTGTGTTACATAAGAGATAGCTATGTTGTACATAATATATAAATGCTAAAAGTTATTTTTAATTGAATTTGAATTTCTATTGTTTTATAATAAATGTTTTTAAATTTTCTTATTTTCAATATAATTTGATTAATAAATAATAATAATAATAAATAATTTTGAATCAATTATTAAACTTTTGTTTTCTAAATTCAATTTTAATTCTGTATAATATACACAACTAATTTTAATGTTTTGATACTATGTTCTTTTATATTCTATATCTGTTGTGTATTGTTAAAGCTCTCAGATCTCATAATGATACTCACATCCTTCATTTCTGGATGTTTCGTTTTTAAGGGGGGAGGTGTTACAACCCTTAATTCCTTTCTATACCAAATCGCTGAGTCAAACTTTTATTTTACTATATAAGCCGTGCATTTCCAATGCACGGCCAGTCAGTACTTGAACTAGTCAAATCGCTGCCCAGCAACGGACCTGGTTTCTGCCCGCCGGCTGGCCTTCAGTAAGGAGACTAGGGATAGTAGCATCCGCGTCGTAACCCCTTATAACCGCGTGCACAAATAATAGTGCGATCTGAGTGCTTAGTAAAAGTGACGTGTAAAAAGTAAAGTCGAAATAAAGTGGTTGTCTCGTAAAATAGTTTTTTTTTTAAGACTACAACGCGGGACACCCTAACAGCACGTTAGTCCATATTTAAATAAGACGAATATTTTAAGAATGTCTTTACGGCGCCAACTTAGTCTTGCAACATTAATATTTGGGGTAATTAAAAGTGGCAAACCCGAATATCTTTTCCAAAAATTGAACTGGAGAGGAGATGAATGCTTTCAAGTCGCAAGAGCAGTGAGTTGGGTTGTAAAAGTACCAAGATATAGCACAGCGGTCTTTTGTGGGAGCTTTAGGTATGAAGCCACGATGTGTTGGAACAACCTACCTCCACCTCTTCGAGAAATAAATTCTATCCTCGGATTTAAACGCAAATTGAAAAATATGCTTTTATCATTCCAAAAGAATGATTGGAGCGCTGAGGGTCAGGTTGGCCTAGCTCCTTATTACAATAGATTGCTTGCAAACCTTAAGCTATAGACGCATAGATTAGATAATGTATGCGACGTACATTAACAGAATCGAACAACTGCAGAAAAAAATCCTCAAGTTTTTAAACTTTAAATGTTTTGCTTCTCCAGTTGACTACTTAGAATCTTGCCAAAGATATAATATATTAACTTTAGAATCGCGGCGACATCTTCTCGATATGTGTTCATGTACGATGTGTGATGCGGCTCCATCGATAGTGATGTTCTAACATCAAGATAGATTCAACTATGTGTACCTAACAAACGCACTAGGCACAGTCCAATCAATTTTCGATACTCATTATAGTTGAACACAGTATGCAACTAATTCCATAGTGACCAGATTACAGACTACATACAATAAAAAGTTCGCCTGTGTAGACCCCATTTGTGTCTCTAAAAATAAATTTCGTAATTTAATACTAGAAACTACTAAGTCTACTCCTCAACATAAAATATAAAAGCATCGAATAATCAATGACAAATGTAAATAAAAAATTAGACTTTTTATATTTCATAATGAAAGTTATTACACAAAACATAACACGAATATACACACAGAGACATACACACGCACACATACACACATACACACACACACACACACACACGAACATACACTATGTGTCCCCCTGAGAAGACAAATCGAGTAGGTATAATTACATATATAAACTTACCTTTAATATAGCTTAAAGTCACTTTTTCTTTTTTGCTGTTAATAATGTAAGTAAATGTTATTATTATTATTTTTATTATCAGTTATCACTAACGTGCATTCAGTTTGGTTTATATAATGTAAATCCGTAATCGTCCGTAATCAATGTAATATACGCGCTGTGGATTTTGTTTATAAATAAATAAATAATAGTACAAAAAAAAAACGAAACACATCAAACTATTAAATTAAAAACCCTGCCTGACATGTCCCAAGCGAGTGTATGGCAGCTAGGGCGCTCTCTCCCCCTGCAAACCTCTCACGATTGCCCTGTCTAGACATGTCAGTTGACCGACTGTAAGTGTATGGGCTGTGATTACACTATGATTTCGTTGGTCCAATAAACCGTGTCTATCCTCTAAATAGACGCAGCTTCAGACAAAAATATTGTAAAAGAGTGACAGAGGTGACGAAACCGACTGTTTGTTACCTATCTTTATGCAATAAAACAAATTCTTTTGATTACTGATATAAAACCATTTTATGTAGACAAAAAACAAAGAAAATAACAAACCTTTTCATCAGCGACGGCGCGCCTGAACAATCTTACTCTCTCGCTGTGAGCGATCATGTGAGGTGTTTTTTGCAGAAGTACCTAAAATTGTAAGAAATATACAATTATTAACCGAATACGAATAGTAGCGTACAAATTATTTGTTTATTTATGGTAGATGTAATAAAATGACACCAAAGTAAGAGTAAATTAGTGTTCGTAAAATATCAGTGAACTTGGATGCACTAAAAATAGCAGTGGTTCGCCGTCCGTCCAGGTGATCCCACAAATCACAAAATACATATATACACACAATTATTACATACAATTAACTTACAAAATAGAACAAATTAAAAATGTGTAAGTGAAAAAATATTCTTTTAAAATAATATTAAAGTTTAATAATTTTAACTGTAATTATAAAATATTAAGCATTTAAACAGGACGTTACGAGACAAATAAACCAGCATTGTAATAAATTTTACATTAAGGACCTTACTAGATATGAAATAAGGAAAAAACGTGTAATTTCGTCGCGAGTAATGGCGAACTTAAGTACAGCTGTCTAAATATAACAATTGACAAAATTTCAAGACTTAAATCTAAATATATTGACATTTTTATCTTTAGTATAATTTTTAATCAAATAGGATTGAATAAAACACCGGTTAAAAACAGAACACGAAGACGTTGTATTTAAGTATCAAATACATTTAAACAATATGTACCGGTGCAATGATTCATTTGGCGATTTCGTTCTAATATTCATTCTACATACTATAATGCTGCAATTAGACATCATCCTTTAATTTTTTTCACGTTTATATTTAAGGTACACACCACAATTATGGAAAACTACAATAATTTAATTAAAATTGGTAAGTATTTATGTAAACAAAATAATTTTGACGTTTTATGTAGCTGCAACATGCAACAGTAATGGCGAATCGGCTGCAAGCTGTTTCGTTATTTTCAGAAATAATTTGAAATTAGAGCACTGACAAAATTTTTGTAGCTTTGTATATTATGAAAATTCGAACTTGTTATACAGAGATAAATCTATTTTTATATATTATATTCAGCGTTGAAATGCGCGCTATTTTAAAATTTTGATTGCTTATCGAAATTAATGCTAAGTCCTTATCTTCTTTTGTCAATGTAATAAATTATTACAATAACGGTTTGTGTTATAGAAAACTGAAAAACCTCCAAGAAGATGAATACAATATCAATTTGTTTAGTATTTTTTATATGGTATGATTTCCTTCCATTGTTATAATAAACCACAAAGTGCGAGTAGATTGCTTAAATGAGTTATTCTTATAATGCCGTTACCTGATGCGGTTTCTTTCCCTTCTCGAGGTCGGCCATGAAGTGCGAGTCTCGTATCTCTCGTATAAGCCAGTGTTGAGAGGGCGCATACGCTCGCCGACAATCTCTCCGGTACAACGCTTGAAGGAGAGTGTGGGTAGATACGAAAATGTCGTTGTTTTGAATACCCTTCAACTCTAAAAATGTTAAAAATCCATTGTTAAGCCTTAATATAACCAACGAAAGCCTATAATGCGTGCGGAAAAGTTTGCTTTTGCGCACGCGTTTTAGATTTGCGTTAGACCGAATCCTTATTGTACCGGAGCTAGATTTACAACTCGAAGGGCGATCTATTTTGTTAGCAAAGCTAGGCACATAACCGTTAATCCGTTACCTATTACTTGATGAAGTTAACATTTTGAGTAACAATTGGCAAGCACAACCTTTAATATAGTATTATTAAATATGGGCTATTTTGTGTTTATTAAACAAAATTATTTATCTCTTCAAGATTTGAAGAACAATTTTTTTTAAATCATTAGGTAGCAAAACAGCAGATGTTTCTCATGATGGAAAGAAAAACTATCGCCTATAGACACCAAAGACGTTAATAGTGTACTGCTATACTGTGCGGCGAGATAGCAATGTCACATGCATAATTTTACTGCCGACACGACAATGGCGAGCATTGACACTATTGTGATTGTGGCGCCGCTGGTCCGTACCGCTGAAGGGTCATAGTGATAGAACCAGCAGGCCAACTTTTTGTCAGATGACGTCATAACTGTGAAGGTTGATGACATCACACAAGGACAAGGAAGGGGAAAAGGAAGATCTTCCAAGCCAGGCAAGGTGTACTGCCTGGGGACCAAAGTCCATTTGAGAAGCATTGAAACTTGTATAGTGTGTACAAGATAAGTAATTGTGATATAGCGATTTAGAATTTTATTTTGAATTTCACTTTTTTCCATTTTTTAATATTTTTTCCGGTAGCGTTTGTAGATTGCTTGAAACGCTACAGTGGTGAAAGCATATATCCGGCCGAGACGTTTCGGATCTCTACCACCTCGTAGTCAAGATGGCAGTGACACGTATAGCCAATCGTTCGCCTTTAACAAACTGCCTGAAAGAAAGGCAGATAGTCTATTCTTCAAACGAAGCTTAGCTTAGTAAAGGGGCTTTAGTTTCTGAAGGTCATCAAAAAAACAAAAATAATTTGTTAAATTGTTTGTAATGGAGACACTTAAAACGATTAAACCGAATTTAAAACTTCTTTCCAGCTACATTATTATAGAGCAAATTTTTTACCTAATTAAGCAAAAGAAAATAATGATTTCTAGGTCATGTGAACGAAATTGCGGGCTACAACCAGCAATTTTTAAAATAAAATACCAGTATCAATTTGAAAATGGCTAACTTACCAAACAATTGCCCGATTATTGATTTATAAATGAACATATTCAAAAAGTGTGACATATTTATAAAATCTTGCAGCTTGAATGGATCTTGCTTTTCATACATTTCCATATCGTCTAGTATTCTGTAACAAAATGAGGAGTTTCAACAAAAACATCGAATTAAATCATAGCACATAATGAACATAATTATATTTTAAAATGTCTCGTAACTTTTGAACGGCTTGACCAATCGAAACAAGGTTGATGGCGTTCGATGAGGTTCCGACAAACTTAGATTTCCTGAAAATTTTAACTAATTCGGCCAAGTAGATTCCAAAAAATTTTGAAAAAAATCTTTAAAAAAAAACTGTGCAACAATGTTTTTTTTACAATAACTTCCAGATTAATTTACCAATCGATTACAAAATCTAATCAGTTTTTTCTTTGAAAAACTGCGCCGAATGCGATAAATTGCACCAAAATAGGTTTATTCGTTCGAAAGTTATTGTTGACGATAAATTTAAAAAAAAATTTTTTTCAATATAACTTTTGCAACCAATCATTTTTTGGCCTTTTGCAATATTTTAATACTTGAAAAATTGCGTCGAATGCTGTTTCAAAAATTGACATATTATCAAGTTTCTAAATTATACCGCATTTCAAATATTAAAATTATGTTGTTTACAGCAACCTTAATTAACCTGTCATTTTTACAAACTAGATTTTTGAACTGATTGAGCTGAAAAATCTATGCTATTTTAACAATAAAGAAGCAACTCTTTATTTTAAAATACCTCCATTCAGCGGGAAGTTTCAGGAATGGCCTTCAGGGTCAAACAGTTTACAGATTATTATTTTTAATTGTTTAATAAAATCTGCTATGCTGGAAATATTAATGAATTATTATGAATTTATTTTTATTTCTAATTGTAAGTAAAAATAATTTCATAAAATTTCAATTTCATATAATTTATGTAAAATAGTGTATACATTTTTAAAATACATAGAATTTAAATTATTTAAAAAAACATGTAAAAATAATTTTTATACTACACCTATTCGGAAAGCACATTAGTTCTTACTTGAAAAACGAGAAGAAAGTACCTAATTCCAAGCGAACCAATATGCGGGCGGCAAAAATGTATGGGATTTACTTTCTCCCCTTGGGGAGAAAGTAATTTTCCCACCTCCTTTAACTTTTTAAAATTCATAAGTTTGTATCTCGAAGCACATCAAAATGTTACTGGCCACTAGCATTTACTAAGAAACTTGGCAGTATGTGCTTTATTTCATTTGCCTCCTCGATATTAAAAAAAAACGATTGTATGCGCGAATTTTCTTTTTTATTGTATCTTCTTCTTACATTCTGTTCTGATGTCTATGTCTAGTAGCGAGAATGAAGATTTATTTACGCCGCCTGAATTAAAAGAAGCTGCTCAATCAGTCCTTTTAAACCTTTTGCCAGAAAAGTCCAAGCATAAGTACAACAAAACATATGAAGAATTTATGGAGTTTCAATAATTGTAATAATTTTAATATAAATTTTAACTAAAATGTTTTTATTTTCCTCATTGGTGTAGTATAAAGCAGTATGTATCACTCGGGAGAAAATACGATACCTAAGTTGAGTGTACTTGAGGCCCTCAGCTGCGCTTCGGGCCTCAAACTACACTCTCGTAAGGTATCGGTCATTTTCTCGCCTTGGTGAACAAACTACTATTAAATATTTGCACACTATATCAAGGTGAATATGCTGGTATCTTTGATTAATTTTAATAACTTGTAACACCCATATTTTTAGAAATGTTTTTCACATCAATGGTCTTGTGTACCGTGTCCGTAGTATGTATATGGTATCCAGCGTGTTACACGAACATACAACGGTTCTTGTGTGTCTCCCTTTCTAAGTCTTGGTTTTCTGTTGTTACCGTGGGGCATTTCCCAATTTTTCTCGCCATTCTGTGCGATTAGCCCAGCAAGGCGATACACATGAAGGAGGCCCAGCCAGGCGGTTAGGTGAATTCAGGTTATACACCCGGCATGTTTTCCACTTCATTTCATCTCATTAAAGACCCGGGGTCAAACATGGGGTGAAATATTGTATGTAGTTTCTTATATTGAGGACCTGTTAGGTATAGTTCAGACCGGCTGGCTCTCATCGTCCCGGTTCGGACGGCATTTTACAATGCGGTCAAAGAAATTGGAAAGTGTAAACTGGAATTACACTTCATATTTCTGCTACATTCATGTTTTGAGTCCGTTCGGAGCTGTCGGGAACCGTTCACCCGTAGTGAATGTAACGGTAATATGAACTGTAATTCCTGTTTACACATTCCAATATCCTTTACTGCATTGAAAAATGCGTTCCTGGCCATGCCGATGCGAGCTGGTCGGTATTAATCGTAGGTCTTGCAAGCGAAACTGCCCAGGTCATTTAATATGCTATATTAAATCTAGAATAGAGTTAACAAAAATACTTACGTTACATAATGTGTCATACAATCTGCGAAGAGGATCAACATTTGGAACTCTGGGGTTGTAGATTTGGTATTTGTTGCTAAGAGATCAAGGAATGCTTTAAGTCCACTATTTGGACCAAGAGTACAGAGAAACTGCCAAAGCGAATATAAAATTTCATCTTGGTTACACAGACCTAAAAAAGATATAAGATATAGAAAATTACAAATATAATAATTATTATGCACAATCAAAGACTACCATGTACTAATATACTGCGCCACGCCAGTTGTGTTGCACTAACATGCAGTCCAGAACTGCACCTACGTACTGTTATGAGCAAACCTTATATGAAGTAAACGCATATGCAAGCATTATGTCACTTCGATAAAACTGATTTTTATGTTAATTTCCACAGTCTTCCTCCAGATTTTGTCCGGTTAACACATAACTTTGTAAATATCAAGCAGTGTGAATATACATTAGTTTCAGCCGAATTAAAGTGTTTTTTTAAAAAGGACTAACAGGCCGCCATCCTTACAATTTTGGTGTCAGAAGTGGGATATCCTGGATTCCGAATTCCCAGGATAATTTAGGTGTTAGGCGTCGCGATTTTCGAATTCCGCCTGACAACCATTTTGTGGCCCTGTGACTTTAGTCTTTAGCTACGTGCTAGTTCGCCGACGGTAAGCCTTGGCACCGTATGCCTAAGCCCGCGCTACTGCACCCTGTGGTCGACGAGTAAGTCTTGAGCATCATCAGCCAAGCCCGCGCTACATCACCACATCACCTACTTCGCGCTGTCAACTTTGATCGACGTGTAAGTCTCCGCTCTATAGCGTGAGCCCGCATCACCTCGTACTGCTTAATTCATCATCGACGGACAAGAAGACTCGTCATCATCACCGAACCTATAAAACGAAAGGCATTTCAACGTGACTTCGACGGAACTGCAATACGACTCCGTGAGTCGCCGTGCCGGTTACTCGAAGCTGTCGCCGGGGACATTCGCTGCGCTCTGCATTCTTCGTTGCCATGCACAATACCTTCAAGGTTAAGATGTTCCTACGGTTCGTGATTATTTTTCTGTGAGTTTTATTTTTTCCAATTTAAAGTGTAAAGTGAATTTTCATTTAAACATCAAGA
Source organism: Apodemia mormo (assembly GCA_036924255.1). Classification (NCBI taxonomy): domain Eukaryota; kingdom Metazoa; phylum Arthropoda; class Insecta; order Lepidoptera; family Riodinidae; genus Apodemia; species Apodemia mormo. The sequence goes on along the minus strand of JAUPFN010000005.1, from coordinate 38,971,842 downwards.
TTTTATTTTTCAAGATTTTATATTTCTAGATTCAGAACTTTTATTAGAACATTATTTCAGAGTTTTTAAATAACTTTTAAAGTCATATAAATAATTTACTACTTATACAATTTTATACAATCTTATTGCTAACTTATATGATATTAATTTACATTTTCTATAATTTTTCTATTTACGTTTTTGTGTGTATTTTTCTGATGTTCTGTACAGCTTTTTAATTTACAATTATTGATGTTTAAATTTAATAAAAAAGAACAGACTACTGAAGTCGATACTAATACCGACTCAGACAGTTCTCTATCAAAACCATTATCTCAAAGGAAAAAATTAAACATGAGTGATAAAATTACACTCTCTGTTCTTACCAAATTCATTAAACCATATAACGGGGATCGGGAATCCCTTCCCGCGTTTTTAACCAATTGCGAAAGTGCAATTTCTTTAGCGAGTACAGACCAACAGAACTTTTTAGTCAAATATATCGTGTCACAACTTGAGGGCAAGGCTCAGTTAGCTTGTTGTTTGAAAAAATTCGATAATTGGCTTGAAATCAAACAGTTTTTAAAGGTAACTTTTGGAGAAAAAAAGCATTCAACACACCTTTTAGTAGATTTACAAAACTGCAAGCAATTACCCAACGAAGATGTGACACAATATTCTTTAAAGATTGAATCCTGCCTTACGCGGCTTCAGTCCGATATTCATTACAGTTGTGAAAATGAAAAGGAACTTATGGGCAGACTCGCTGCCATGGAAGATTTGGCTTTAAATACATTTTTATTAGGTATGAACTCAAACTTCTCACACATTGTGCGCTGCCGGAATCCTAAAGGACTTTCCGAAGCGATCACTCATGCCATTGAAGAAGAAAAACTGTTTAAGCTATCTAAACTATCTCAACGACCTTCTTCTTCCTCTAAACAATGTTCAATATGTCGAAAGTTTGGCCATAGCTCTTCCGATTGTTTCAAAAATAAATCCAAACATTCTTTTACAAACTCTTACCACGTAAATTCGAATTTAAATCATCGTAATAATTACTCTAATAATTCTACAAATAAAAATAATTACGCCTCGAATCAAATATGCGCGTATTGTAAAAATCGTGGTCATTTAATAGGCGATTGTCGGAAGCTTAAATATAAAAACAATAATTATATGCACCGCGATCTGCCACGCAACGTGATACCTTCAAGTTCACGGTCGCCGACGAGCAATTCGTCTAATCATAACGTTACCAATAACAATTCTAATATACACGTTATCTCTAACGAAGATAATTTAAACTAAATTCGGTTTCGGTGCCGTGTCTACCGAAACCTTTTGCAATTCGTAACGACACGAATAGTTCTAAGACAACAAAAAACTACGGCAAAAAGCCTAAATCTAATGAGTCCTTAAAGGGGTCTAAAGGACATTCTTGTGGTCAATTCACGGTTGCACAAGATGTACCTTCTGTTTATTCTATAAACTCTAATTTTAATAGGCTTCAATCCTGTGTTCCTAAATTATTTTCCGCACAGGCTAAAGTAAAGACAATGACTCATAATAGCTGTGTTCCTAAGTTATTTTCTACACAGCGTAATGGACGATCAGAGATTTCTCAACCTTGTGTTCCTAAATTATTTCCTGCACAGGTTAATGAAAATACAGAGTATTCTAAGTCAAATAATTATGTTAATGTCTCTGACGTCACTCTTAAGAAATCATTAAGGTTCTCGAACCTTTCACAACGCAACCCTTTATCTCGTGAAAAATCGAGTTCTTTTTCAAGGGATTGCTCTTATAATAAAACGTATTCTATAAATAACGTAAATAACAAAGTTTCTCTTCCTCATGTTTATCTAAAAACCAATATGAATGATAAGCCTCTATGTTTATTAATTGATACTGATTCCTCAGTTTCAATCGTGAAACTCTCAAGTTTATTAAAAGGTCCAGTACTTAAAAATAATATCATTACACTCAAGGGATTAAGTGATAACGACTCAACGTGTGAATCACTCGGTTCTATTAAACTTAATTTCGAATATCAAATCTCATCTACACGTAAAATTGCTTTTGATTTTGTGTTTCACGCTATTGACGATGCTATTCAATTAAATTATGATGGTATAATTGGTAGTGACTTTATACAACATTTTAAAATCAACATACAATATACTAATAATTCATTAAACTTAGAAGGTTACTTAATACCTATATGTTTTAGTAAATCATCATATGTTATACCTGCGAGATCAGAAATGGTAATCGAATGTCCAGTCAGTAATCTACGTGATTTCGTAAATAAACGCGAAGCTCTAGTACTAGATCAGAAAATTTGTGAAGGTGTATTTTTAGCTAACGCTATTGTAAGTTTAAAATCAAACAACAGAGTTAATGTTACAGTTTTAAATACCACCGAATCTGAAATCGAAGTTGATAATTTTCAAGTACAATTAACCCCGTTCGATTTACTAACTTCAAAGTTAGATGATTCTCAACAAGAACTTATTCATCAATTAAATTCTCTAAATATAAATAGATCCCAAAAGGTTTTAGATCAAATTAGAATATCTCATTTAAATCCTCAAGAGAAAAAGTTATTAATTAATTGTATTTCTAACTATACAGACATATTTTATCTCGACGGAGAATTTTTGACACATACAGATGTTATTAAACATTCTATTAATACTGGGGATGCGCCCCCGATTCACGTAAAATCATACCGTTTCCCTGAAGTTCATAAAGATGAAGTAGAAAAGCAAATTAGAAAAATGCTTGATGAAAATATAATCAGACCTTCTACGTCACCTTGGTGTGCTCCCGTTTGGGTAGTACCAAAGAAGCGTGATGCTTCCGGTAAACAAAAATGGCGTATCGTTATTGATTATCGTCGTTTAAATGACGTTACTGTCTCTGAAGTTTATCCTCTTCCACTTATAACGGATATTTTGGACCAATTAGGTCATTCGAAATATTTTAGCACGCTAGATTTAGCATCTGGTTTTCACCAATTATTATTAAATCCTAAAGATATTGAGAAAACCGCATTCAGTGTTTCTACTAATGGTATTTCTGGACAATTTGAATTTTTGCGCATGCCATTTGGGTTAAAAAATGCCCCTAGTACCTTTCAAAGAATGATGAATCTAGTGCTTACTGGTCTACAAGGTTTAGACTGTTATATCTATTTAGACGATTGCATTATCTACTCTCACGATCTTGAATCTCACATAATAAAGCTAGAATCTGTATTTTCTAAACTTAGAGAGGCAAATCTTAAACTCCAGCCCGACAAATGTGAGTTTTTGCGACGTGAAGTTGCGTATCTTGGGCATGTTATTACAGATAAAGGTGTTTCGCCTAACCCTGACAAGGTCAAGGCTATTTCCGAATTTCCTACACCGAAAACTCCAAAAGATGTCAAATCTTTCCTTGGGTTCATCACAAGGTGAAATCGGTAAAGACAAACCTATTGCATTCGCGTCTCGTACTATGAATAAACAAGAAGGCAATTATTCAACGACAGAAAAAGAACTTTTAGCAATTTTGTTCGCTGTAAATACATTTCGACCTTATTTATATGGGTATAAGTTTAAAATTGTGACAGATCACCGTCCATTAACATGGTTGTTTAACGCTAAAGATCCAGGTGGACGCTTGCTTAGGTGGAGGTTAAAACTCGAAGAATACGAGTACGAAATTGTATATAAACCAGGTAGAATAAATAGTAATGCAGATTGTTTATCTCGTTACCCAGTAAATGCTATCACTAATTCTAATATTAATAATGATACTTATGAACAATATTTTAAAAAGCAATTTACTAAAACTACGCCTAATTGTGATACGCAAATTGAAGAACACAATCAAAGTTTATATTTAGCCAAACAAAAATCAATTGCTTGCCCGATGTCTCTAGACCTTGATTACTCTATGCCATATTGCGAACAGTTCTTATCAATGTTAGATGATTCCATTTCATTCCGCGAGTCGGAACGGACACCTGATACCATACAGGTTGTCGATTGTAAAAACAATTTAAAGCTTTATTTCTTATATTCTAAGGTTCATCATTATGACGAAATTAGTTACAAAACTATTTACAATTTATTAATTAAACTAAGAGACCGAATTATTTCTAATAATGACTATGATAAAGAAGTAGCTATTTCCGATTTTTCAGAACCGTTTTCAAAATTTGTGTATGTGAAAATTTATAACATGATATCTTATATTTTTAACGGCACAAATATTAAGATTCATATATACAAAAATCAAATAGTTTATCCTACTCCGGCCGAAATACCGAACATTTTAAAAGAAAATCATGGTACTACTATCGCCGGTCACCCCGGTATCAAACGCATGCTAAGTAGAATCAAAGCTTCCTACTATTGGAAAAATATGCGATCTGATGTTGAACGTTTTATAAAAGACTGCAAAATGTGTCAAGTTAATAAACCATTACGACTCTCTAATAAAGCGCCTATGGTAATTACTTCCACTAGTACTAGGCCATTTGAGAGATTAGCTCTCGACATGGTTGGTCCCTTTCCTGAAGCCGGCATTCAAAAATTTAAATATATCTTAACATTACAAGACGACTTAACTAAATTTTCTAATGCTTATCCCATGATCACGTGTACAACCGACGAGGTTGCACGAAGTCTTATTCATTTCTTTTCGTTATTCTCGTTTCCAAAAATGATACTCACTGATCAAGGCACTACTTTTACCTCTGAATTATTTAGGCAACTGACAGACATACTTAAAATAAAAAGTCTCTATTCTAGCCCGTATCATCCTCAGACTAATGGCTCCCTTGAAAGATCACATGCTACACTAAAAGAATATCTAAGATCTTTCGTTAACGAAAATCAAAGCGATTGGCATTGTTACCTTGCAACCGCTATTCTATCATATAATACTACTCCTCATTGCACGACGGAGTTTACACCATTCGAATTATTATACGGTTATAAGCCGTCCATACCTAGCAGCATTTATGAAACTGATAACAACACTACCTACCAAGAGTACATCCGCGCACTGCAATATAGAATGAAGTACTCTCGTGAAAAAGCTATTGAAAATATAATTAAAAGTAAACAAGCCTCAAAAAAATATTATGACGTCTCTTCGAGAGAACTGAGTTATAAAACAGGTGATATGGTTTATGTCAAACATCACCACAGACTTCGCAAAGCCTTATCTCCAGTGTGGAAAGGCCCTTTTAAAGTTATTAAAACACATGGTAAAAATAATGTTACTATATGCATAAATAGAAAACATGTTAAATATCATGTTAACGAACTAAAGCCGATGTAAACTTGTATAATTTGTTCCAGGTATGTAATCGATCCTTGCGTTTCGAATCCGATTGAATTAGTAACAAATAGCCCAGGTATTTACTTCGACCCTACTTCTGTTGTGTACTTTCAAAATGACAACTGGAATGTAGTAACCCACATCGATATTTTGCCTATTTTTCCTTACATGAAAAAAATCAAAACTTCAATCCAAAATATTTTATTTCTATGCAATAAAGCACAAAGATTAAACTTAGTTAATTTCAAAATTGATTGTAACGACGTTTTGAATCCTCTAGAAATATTAATAAATTCAAATGAACTAAAGTACCAATCTATGTCTCACCTTATTTTTGATCAAAGAACAAAACGAGCTCTTGAATTTGGAGGTGAAATCCTCAAATTCTTTTTTGGCACTTTAGATGCAGATGATGCACGAAAATATGACGAAGCAATTTCGTCGTGTCAGCAGAATGAAAATGAAATTTATTCCCTTATGAAAGACAACATCCATATTGTCCAATCTACGATTAATAATTTTAATACTTCTATTGAAAAATTAAATAATAATGAAATTAAATTAAATAACCAGATAGAAAAATTAAATTTCATATTTTTAAACAGTACAAAGACAAATATAGAATTAATGAACTTAGAAAAATTTAACTCTATTTTTAATATTATTGAAGGTTCTTTATTATCAATTTCTAATATTCTAGATACAACTTTAAATTCAATTTTATTCGCAAAAGCAAATATTTTACACCCTTATGTCATTACACCTACTAAATTATATAATGTGTTATCTAACAATATTAAAATGAAACGAACTTCTGAGTTCCCTATTTCGCTTTCCTTAAAAAATATACACACGATTATTGACTTAGCGAAATTAACATCTTATTATTATAAAGAAAAAAATGTATTTGTTATTCAAATTCCTTTAATAAATCCTGTTAAATTTAGTCTTTATAAGAACTTGGCTTTACCTACTCCTCACGAAACAAATAATTATAAAACTTATGTGTTAATACACCCTTCTAAATTGTATTTAGCCATAACGGATGACAGATTGAACTACGCTTTATTAGATAGCATAAGTGATTGTAAGCGTGTTAATGACGAATACATGGTATGTCCCATGGCTTCGATATCGTCTACAATTAATAATCCTATTTGTGAAACTAAGTTATTAACTGAAGTTACTCTATCACTTCCTGAAGTTTGTAATTCTAATGTCATTTATGGTAATATTAACGTATGGCAAAAACTTAATGATGGTAAATATATTTTTGTTCAATCTAAGCCTAACAAATTGACTTTGAAATGTGACGATAAGTGATTTTACTTTGCAAGGCACTGGTATTTTATCATTAGAGAAAAATTGTATTGCCTATTTTCAAACTTTGCAATTTGTTCCTTCTACTAATTATAAGACTATTTTACCAGCTCAATTATTACTTAATTTTAATATTATCGAAGATGATTGTTGTAAGTATAATCTAGTAAATGAGACATATCAGTCTTTATCTCCGATAACTTTATCAAATATCGATTTAGAATCATTAAAATTCGCATCTCATAAGTTAGACCATTTAAAAGACCAAATAAACCAAGCGTCTAATCAATCACATATCATGAAATATGGTCACTATTATTCTGGTATGACTTATTTTATATTAGCTGTAATTATTTTATATATTTTGTATAACATTTATAAAAAATGTTTCAGTAAGTCTACTAGCACCTCATGTTGTATTCAAATCTATAATCAATGTCATAACTCACATAGAACAGTCAACGACAGGACTATGAATACGTCCATCGAGCTAAGTGATATTTCTAATGAATCAGAATGCGACCAGAGACCTGTTAAGAGTCTCCCAGCAGAAATAGAATTTAATAAAAATTCGAATAAAGTCCTATATAGAAACTTAGGCAAATCTAACCGTAACCTAACCAACCATTAGAAAAAGCGAATAATGTTTTACATCTATTTTATGTACTTTATAGGTTAACCAACTATCATAAAAGGTGAATAATGTTTTACATCTATTTTATGTACTTTATAGGTTAACTAACTATCATAAAAGGTAAATAATATTTTACATCTCTTTTGTACTTTATACATTTCATTTTATTGTAATCATAATTTTACCAACTATTAGAAAAGTAAGTAATGTATTAACGTCTCTTTTACATTCTTTATACATTTCTTTCTATTTTATTTTCAAATACTACTAAGTTTTATATTTTTTATAAATTCTAAAAAAGAATTTTGTTTTAAGATTAAACGATATCGACTTCTACTTTTATACATGGAGACATTTATTATAAGTTATTGTATTAATTTGAATTTATATAGCAAATAGCTATTCTTAGATTGATTAACTTTTGATTCACTGAGTTTTAGAAAACATTTGTTTATTATAACTTAATGTATTAATTTGAATTATATAGCAAATAGCTATTTTTAAATTGACTAATTATTGATTCACTGAGTTTTATCTTTTTACATATTGTTATTTTAACTCACTCTGATTTCTTATATTATCCTTCGCTTTATTAAAAAAAAAAAAAATAATAATAATAATAATAAAGCTCAGTCTTAAGGGGGGAGATGTTATGAGCAAACCTTATATGAAGTAAACGCATATGCAAGCATTATGTCACTTCAATAAAACTGATTTTTATGTTAATTTCCACAGTCTTCCTCCAGATTTTGTCCGGTTAACACATAACTTTGTAAATATCAAGCAGTGTGAATATACATTAGTTTCAGCCGAGTTAAAGTGTTTTTTTAAAAAGGACTAACAGGCCGCCATTCTTACACAATTATACCCTACAGCGCTGCTTAATTTCAACTTTGGTTGGACGATTTATTATTATTTCAGCGCTGCAGCAAATATTAATGAAATGGAACACGACTTCTACTTAGCGTAGCTTTTTTAGTACGTAGTACAATAAACTCTGCAAATCCTAAATTAGAATTTTCTTGTGTTCTGACGAAATAAGTTTAACTAAATCATATTATAAATAACTTACTCTGCACAGTCGATTTTCATACATATCATAAGCTATGTCCACACTGTGCCATTTTATTTTTAACTTTCATCGTCATCATAGCTATTCAACTTTCGTTTGACGCATTCAATAACTGAATGTGTCAAGGAACGCAATACCAACATGGTCATTTGAGTTTCCGTTATCTCATTGAAACATGTGCGGTGAGAACATTATACTTTGTGGAATATGTGTTTAACGTTTTGTGGCATAGAAATCCACCCGACGCTTCAACACTAGTATCACGCTACGCTTTCAACTGTCATAGTGCATGCGTCAAGGGCATGCCTCACGTGCGCTGTAACGTATGTCCTTGATGAACAAAAAATTACACAGTGTAGACATAGCTATAAGGATAGCAAAGATGCTGATGACCCATATGAGTTGATAATGGTGAGTTGCTATCTGTTAAGTGAATTGAAATGTCAGATGTGAAAGTTTACCAACCACTTAACCCTCTAGATCTCTACACTACTGTAACAGGAAATGACGTTATTACGATAACAATAGGTATGACCGTGGCACAAAACTAGTGTAAGATGGTGCCTTTTTTGAACTGCCTGGCAAAAGGCAGATTGTGTTCTAAAACTGAGAGCAATAACCATGATAAATAAAAATAATGTATCGTTAGAACGTCGTCATTGTTAGAGTGGGATTATATTTCTATGAAATGTAATTTCTTATATGAAATGTATATCACTAATCTATACATATAATAAAATCGTAGGAAAGTCAAAACTATACATTGAATATTTTTTTAACAGAATACTTGGGGCGTGATCCACAATCGATATCATAGCCAAAAATATAGTTTATAGAATTTTTGTCTGTATGTGTAAAAAGTACTGCATGGATTAACTTCAAATTTTGCATGAATATTACTAATAGGTCGGGTCAACATATAGGCTATATATTATCACGCTATCACCTACGGGGGAGGAGCAGTGCGGAGTAAACGAAGTCCGCACGGACGAAGTCGTAGACAACAGCTAGTAAAGAATAAAAGAACATAGAAGGAATAGAGTAAATGGAGGGCCCGTAAACTATTTCAGGGCCCAATTTTGAGTGCTATATGAAAGCGGGAGGCGGTAGGGTATTTAAAAGTTTCAAGAGTAGGATTCATGCAGTCAAGATGCACGATGCACATTAGTAATGCTGAAAAGAGAGGGAATGAAAAGTGTAGATATGAAGATGAGAAAAGGAATCTATATTAATATATAGTGATAGTATAGTGAAAGTAAAATTTTTGACCCCTTTTTAAAACAATTGCGTGAACGGGGGAGTATGAAATTTGGCACAGTTAAAGTTTATATTGCGGAGGAGTGCAGAAACCTAATATTTTTAATAAAATGCATTAGAAATACATTAAATTAATAAAAATAAACTTTACACACATTACATTCATGTGACATACATGATATTAGTCATACATATATACTATGTTATTTTCTTTACGACTAAAGTCAGTTGTCAAAATTAAAAGCATAGAAATACGAATATCACGCATAGAAATATATTTACATGTCTTATTTTTTTTATAAGATAGCAAACAGATGGATGCAAAACAGCAGATGGATCTTCTGATGGAAAGAGTCAACAATCGCCTATAGACACCAAAGGTGTTAATGGTGCGTTGCTATCTTGTGGCGAAGTCTAAAGCCACATGCATAAGTTTGCCGGCTACCTTACCCTCCAAACCTGAACACGACAGTGACAAGAAGTGAGAAGTGTTGCGGCAGGAATAGGCAAGGCGGTGCTACCTGGCCCGGGTGAGACAATGCAGAACTCTACCACCTAGTAGTCACAATGGTAGTGACATGCCTGGCAGAACAGTAGTTGGCCTATTCTTCAAAGGAACCTGGGACCAACACAGGGAGAAATCTATGATTATTGGAGATTTTATTGTTTAGTATATGGCCGAATTTCGGCCACAGACGATCGCTGGTGTAAGTAAATATAAATAGCATTTATAGTAAATAGTAACGGGTGTGTAGCAAACTGATCTAACCCCAAATAAATTATTGTCTTGGGTTATGGGTGTCAATCAACGATACTAATACATTAAAAATACATATATAAATACTGTTAAATACATAACAAACACTTAAACCCAGAAATACAAACATCTATGCTCGACACACAAAAGTTCATCCCTGTGGGGGATGGAAACCGAGCACCTTCAATTATAAATTTGTTTCGCTAAACACTCGACCAATGGGGCGGTAAATATACGGATACGATACGGTCTGGAATACTCTATAACTTTGACCATGTAGAAAATTGATAAATAAAATAATAATAAAACAAACACTCAATGGCAACATCATAGTATGTAGGTACCAGTGGAAGTCAAAAGTATCATGAAAAGTTTGTTTGGATGTTTTCAAAACACAAGGGTTACCAATCGCTATGAGGCACTGTAACTAGTGTGCGTATGAAAAGATTTTCAATGTAGAGAAAGCAAGATACTCCATGCATACCTTGTAAAATATTTGACGTGAGCAGGCCGTGAGGACATATATGTAGGTATATATTAATGATGAAAGTTTACACAAGGATTAAGTATATTATTTTGATAAGATTTTACAGGAAATTTTATAATTTGATACAAGAAACCAAAACTTACCTGTCAATATATCCATTTTTACTTGTGACATAGTCTGTAACGCTGTATGGTACATTGTGCATATCAAAGCAATTTTTGTACTGTCTGGAGATCCCAATTTTCTAAAATTTCTATTCGAATTACCTCTGAAAATATTTTTAAATATATTAGATAAATTCAATTCAGTTTACAACTCAAATAAGATTTAATCCGAGAATAAATTACGACAAGTTATATAAGTAAAAAAAATATGGTAGTCGGTTTACGGACGATAGTGTTACGTGATAACGTCATAAGAAAACAAGATCGTGTCTCTCTGTTGCTTGTTCGGCGCTCTCGTGTGCACACTCGGCTCCGGCGGAAGGTGACAATTAGTCATGCGTTTTCGTGCGTGCAGCCGGCGTTCGTCGATTCATAGACGTTATTACGTCAAAAATACTGTTTTACTAACTAAAAATTTAAGAGCAGAAGTTAATGTTTAACTTATCCTATATCCTTCTCTGTTAAAGAGTATGTATGTATGTATGCAAAAATTTGATGACAATTGTTTTAGACTACTAAAATACTTAAACGTAAGAAATAAGAAAACAGACTTCCAATTCCAGACTTAAAATTAAATTAATTAGGTTTATATTTTTATTAAAAACAATGACTGTTAAAAATCAGTTTCAATATGAATTACTGTAATATACCGTAACATAATGCCGTAAATATAGTAAAAAATAATAAGAACTTTATATACTACTTTATTATTGACTGACCGCCTCGTTGGTCGAGTGCTTAGTGACCCTGACTACGTGATCAATGGAGCTCGGGTTCGATCCCCGACGGGGACAAGCATTTGTGTGATGAGCATAAATGTTTGTATTTCCGGGTTTGGGTGTTTATTATGTATGTAAAAGTATTTATATATGTATTTCTATGTATAAGTATCGTTGCCGAAGCACAATACGCCCATAACACAAGCAAATAATTTGCTTACTTTGGGGTTAGATCAGTCGTCAATGTAATTTGTCCAGTGAATATTTATTTATTTATTTATTATTTATTAAAGAATATCATATTCAATGGTTATTTTGAACATTTGGTTTTTTTGAACTGGATGTTTTTTTGAACTTTTATCAATTATATTAATTCATTAGTCACCTAGTATAACATTACATACCTATTAGTTCTAGCTTCAATCGCCCGCCTAATAAATGAAGCCGGATTGTTGGTTTGAACCGGAGTAGATGGCTGAGAGGGCCCGGCTCCTTCTTCACTACTAACACCAGTCTCTAACATTTCCTTTAATGGAGATGCCAGTAACTTCTTCAACAAAGGTGCGCCCCAAAGTAAAGACAGTTGGGTACGAAGGTTTCCCATTGCAGGTGGGAGGTAAGCATCAAAACTTTGTGAGAACCATCCTAGTACAGGATGCCAATTACTAAGGTTGCCCTTTTTGCACACCACATACTGTTGACAACTGTCCAAAAATCGAGTTACTACCAACTGTAACAATGTGTAAAACAAACCGTTTTACAAACTCCTTTCATATAATAAAAAATTAACAAAAACATACATAATTGGTAACATTGTTTTTTTAAAGAATTTCGCCACTTTGAACCAGTCCACATTAGCTCAATTTGTAGAACGTGCCGACCAGAGGCAAGATCGCAGGTTCAAATCCTGTGACGCCGAAATTTTTCTTTGTTAAGCTTTTAAAGCATTCCCAAGCACGGGATAAGTGCTAAAACTCACAAATACTTGTTGTTTTTTCATAATTGAAAAGGTAGGTCAAGTTTAAGACTAACTGCTAGTAAATTTAAAAATGTTTTTTTTTGTATCATAAAATAGCAAACGACCAGAAGGGTCTCGTGATGGAAAGAGAACTATCGCCCGTAGACACCAAAGATGTTAATGGTGTTATCTGTGTGGCGGGGTGATAATGTATAAGTCTACTGGCTACACTACCATCTAAACCGAAACACAACGCTATTTTGATAGGAATAAGTAATGCAGTGATGTTGCAGAACTCCACTACCTAGTATTTAACTACGACAAACAAACATTTATAGATACACACAAATATTAGATTGTTCTAGCAGTTTTGGAGAATTTTACTTGCTTGGATTGACTGCGCTGGTGGTCGAGTAGTTTGCGACTCTGACTACTCAATCAATGGTTCTCGGCTTTTGTATAAGGACAAGCATTTGTATAAGGAGCATATATGTTTGTATAGTTTTATTAAAACATATTGGAACATGAGAACCCTAACACATGTATCACAAGCAAATAATTTGCATTCTTTGGGTTTCGGTCAATTTGTTTAATTTGTCCAAAAATATTTACATTTATTTATTTACTTGATAGTGATCTGACAGACGTTGTCCCGTCTTATCTTTGAATATTTAATCCTAACTAATATTATAAACGCGGAAGTATGTCTGTCTGTAACGCTTTCACGGCTTAACCGCTGATCCGATTTCAATGGAATTTGACCTGGAGATAGGTAAAGAGCCGAGATTCAACATGGGCTAAATTTTTATTCAAAAATTAACACCAAAGGGGATGAAATACGGGATGAAGATAATACGATAGAACGCCGCATTATAGCCGACGTGAAGTTCTAATGTTTTTATGTGTGTAAGAGTTCTAAGTGCTTCGACTCGATTGAGGTTTTGTTACGTGAATTGAAACGCTGGGCACCGAGTGATAGGTATTATAAAATATTTTGATTTCCCGTCGCACTTAGACTCTAAGACTGTTAGAATGGTTAAGTTGAAAGAATTTTATTGACTCTAGCAAGAATAATTAGGTAAATAAACAACATTTGAAAAATAAACTATATAGTGTGTCCACATTAACAACATTTTATAGACATTCGGGATAACATATAACATACTTTAAAAACTATTCCAATCGATTCTACTGCTGATTCTGTACAAACTAATTTCAGCTATTGTATCAAGTAAGTACATTGTATATATGTATGTACTAGCTGTTGCCTGCGCTTCCTGCGCGCGTGACTTCGTTTACTCTGCACAGCTCCTCCCCCGTAGGTGATAGCGTGATAATATGTAGCCTATATGTTGACCCGTCTTATTGGTAATATTCATGCAAAATTTGAAGTAAGTACATGCAGTACTTTTTGAGTTTACCGCTGACATGTATACAGACAAACAGACAAAAATTGTAAAAACTATATTTTTGGCTTCGATATCGATTGTAGATCACTCCCCAAGTATTCTTTTAAAAAAATATTCAATGTATAGTTTTGAGTTTCCTACGATTTTATTATAGATACTGAAGGTCATTTGCCGTTCAATAAAAGATCAGTGATGAAACAATTAATACTTCTCCATCAATAAAGTAGACATAAAAAATCGAATCAATTTATGATACATTACAATATCACTGATTAATACTTGAGTTATGAAAAATAAATTACTCACCACAAAAGTTGGGTAGTATGTACTTGGCTGTGCATGTTCCCTCTCCAAATACGCCAGTTGTACAAGATTGGCGAGTAAGCATAGTGCATAGTTCCCTTCAAGGGTATTAAAAACTATCCGCAAATTCTGATCGGCGCTCAAAAATTCGAGACACTTATCAAACATGCCGTGTGAGCGAAATGTGGCTATTGACTGAAAATTCAAAGTTATATTTTATTTTTGCATATACAGGTTGTACTAGAAATCAACGTCATGACGAAAACGGATGACGGGCCAAGGGATGGTGGTTCTCAAAAAAATATTTTTTACCAACACTAAAAATTATAACCATTTAAAAAAAAGTGGAAAACAACACTTAGTTATGATTTTTCAAGTATTATGAACAGAAAATGTTTACTTAGATTAAATTATTTTGGGGGAGATTTGTTACTGAATAATGCTAGTATAAATTACGATTCAAAATTTGAACATAACTATCTTGGTTTCAGTGGAAATATTTCTGATTTGCCCAAACATGTACTCAAAATTATTACATTATTCAATTTTAACCGGCTGTGCTGAAAAAAAAATGTACTACGCTATTTCAGCACGTGGCATTAAAAGATAGCGCTTTTAGTGGGCTCTCTAAAATGCTATAACGCTTACTACATTGTATCGTAATAATGGTGTTTTTTTTTGATTTTCTAAAACAACTCGGATTTAAGCTTTTTTTGATTTACTTAAAAAATGCTTCTAATGGCCTGTAGGTTTTCTTTAAAGCTTACATAAATTAAAGTAAGACAGCACAAGTCTGGGTGAGACAGATAGGGACACCACTTCAACGTGTAAGAGTGAAAGAGATAGCAAGCCTGAGCATCATCAACAGCACAAGTTAGTTTGAAAGGCAATTGTTTTTATCAGAAAACTGAAAAAAAAAAACATTTTGAATTGCTCAACCCGGGAATCAAACCTGGGACCCTATGTGGTCAGCAATCACCACCAACACCAGACAACTAGACACAGAGGCGACTTATTATTACTAGTAATAATTACTAGTAATAATAAGTCTATAAGCTACTAGTAATAATTAAATGAGGACAACCACCAACTTTTCGCAAATCCTATAATATAGATATATAGATAATATAGATATACCTACTGACACTCAAATCACTCTGCCTTACCAAAGGCATTGATTGCCTGCTTAAAATGTGCAACATGAGAAAAGATCTGCAAAAAAAATTTTTTTGCTAATCTGCCGCTAGTTTACAACGTAATTGTAATATGGCACTGCTATACTTAAAATATTTATACCAAGCGATTATTTCAAATACAACACATCACTACTTTGTGTGCATAGGGTTTAGTATAAATATAGTGAGAGACATGTCATGGTCAGTAGAGATAAATGAATACTGACAAATAAAAGTGCTTATTATTTCTTTTTTTGAACTATTGTGTGTGTACCAATGATGAGTTCAACACGATAGCAAATAGACATGTCTCCAATGATGATCAAATTGGTCGACAAAATTTTATCACATTGCTCATCTAAAGTGGACTGATTTTATTTATAGTAATTGTATCTCTTCTTATTTTGTTTAGTGACTTTTGTAATAGTAACATGGAATTTATGAAATAGGTATAGTCTGTTAACCATCATTTATTGCATTTTGAAAAAAGTCATAATGTTAAGATTAAGATATAGATAGGTAACAAATAATACAAATAATTGGGATTCTGCTGTCAGAGTGATTGGAAGAGATACGTGTTTTATTTTCTTAGCCGTATTTTCAGTGTTTCTGTGTTGAGTGATTTAATATTTGTGGTGATTTGTATTTGTGATTGTCAGGTATTTGTTTGTCTATAAGTGTTGTTAGATGTAAGTTTATAAATCATTCGCCATGTTGGCGGGTATAAGTGACTCCGAGCCTCCCGACATTACTAATGATTATTCTCAGGACATAACATCCAGAACTGCATCTAAACGGAAAGATGACATCTATTCCTCAGACCTACCAACTCCTACTCCTAAAATCCCGGCAACTCAACCCGGCAATGTCGCAGCTGCCATTCAAACTGTTTATACACACCCGGAAATAGAAAATAAGAAACGATACTCGGATTCTGATAAAGGTCCTTTCATCGTTCATCTATCACGAGTAGAGAACGATCTTGTTGCAGGTCCGTCCATTAGAGCCATTAAAGTCGGCCAAATGTTACATACCTCGAAATTTCAAAACATCGTTAAAGATGGCATAAAGAATGTAGGCCGAAATCGTGTTGCAGTCGAATTCAAGTCTGCTGAAGATGCGAACAACTTCTTAATAAACCCAGCAGTTTCAGACCATAAATTCACTGCATCAATTCCTTCCTATAATATTACTAGGATGGGCATAGCAAGAGGTGTACCCATTGACATAAATATGGAGGAACTTGCAACTGCATCAGAGACCCCATCTAATTGTGGCCAGATTATTAAAGCCCGTAGACTCCACAGAAAAGCTTACAAGAATGACGTAGTAGAATGGATTCCAACACAGTCGGTAGTGCTAACATTCTCAGGACAAGTCCTCCCGTCAAAGATCTTTTTATATTATTCCTCCCTTCCGGTTGAAAATTATATCCTCCCCACAATACAATGTTTCAAATGCTGTCGCTTTGGTCACATTAAAGATCAATGCAGGGCAAAGCCTAGGTGCTATCGGTGTGCTGGTGATCACACTGGCGACACCTGTGAGCGTTCGCCATCATGCCTGTATTGCTCAGGCAACCATCAAGCTGTGGACAACAACTGCCCAGAATATAAAAGACAAAAATCCATTAAGCTGGTTATGTCTCAGGAAAGCATCTCCTACACGGATGCCGCTGCTCGTTTCCCAGCTGTCCGTCGTCCATACTCCGAAATTGCCACAGAAATGTTTTCTAGGCCACAACCATCCTCTCATCGTATAAAGTCACAAATCACATCCAGCCAAAACCCTCATCACTCCTATAGAAAAACTGTCACTATCCCGCGTAATGTCAGAACAAAGTCCCTCGATAGAGGATATGATAAAATAGCTCACTCCCAAATTATTAAGGACCCTGCTCCTAGTTTAAGTAATGGATCAGCATACCCTGTGGGGTTGTCCTCTTCAGATGACAATCTCCTATACAACCTCTTGAATACATTAACAAGTATCCTATATCGCTTTAATGACGCCCTACCGAACAACGTAATCCTTCAACTTGAAAATCTTTCCAAATTAGCATCCCATAATGGCTCTGTCCATTCTGCAATGGAATTGCAGGAGCCTTAAAAATAAGAAATCTGATCTGATTAATTTAATTAACACTTTTAAACCTTCCTTACTAGCTATCTCGAGACTTGGTTGAGACCTGGGCTGCATTTTCGCATCCCCGGTTTTTCCTGTCTCCGAGACGATAGGAGTGATGGCTATGCCGGATCTCTTATACTAATTGACTGCTGTATCCCATACATACAAATTCCTTTACCTTCCTACAGTAATAACTTCAATATAGTGGCTGTGAAAGCTCTTAATATCACCTTTGTATCCATTTATATTCCTCACCCAGAACCTGCTTGTATTCTTGAACTGAATTCCATTTTATCTTCTTTTTCCCCTCCCATCTGTGTAATGGGCGATTTTAATTGCCACCATCATCTATGGGGCTCTCACACAACAGACTCTACTGCACCTTACATTGTTGACCTGGTAGATGATTTAAATCTTTGCATTTTGAATAATGGTTCTCCTACCCGCAGGGTCTACCCAGACCAAAACCCCAATAGTGTAGTAGATCTCACATTGTGTTCTCCAAACTTAGCTGCTAGTATGAACTGGTCCACTGTTTGTTCCTCCTACGGCAGTGACCATTTCCCTATTCTGCTTTCTGTTCCCACACATACTGTCCCAGTCAAACAATTTTGTCCTCTCTTGAAATATAAAACTTCCAAAGCCAATTGGGATGAATATATGATGCACACTAATTCTGGTATACATACTCTCTTACCCCCCAGCCTACTTAACCTGCAATCATCTTATGCAGCATATATCTCTGTTTTAATCGACTCTGCAAATAAGGCTATCCCTATAAAAAAATCTCCAAAAGACATGATCTCATCCCCCCCATAGTGGGACCCAGAGTGTTCCTCCATGGTAATGAAGCGAAAGGAGGCTGAATACTCCTACTCTCTAAACATGAACAGGGATAACTTTATCAAATATCAAGCTGTTTCTGCCCAAACTAAAAGGCTCTTATCAAAGAAAAAGAAAGAAGGCTGGCAGCTGTTTTGTAATTCTCTTTCTCCTAATTCTTCCCCGTCTTTAGTTTGGAAAAATATAAAACGTTTTCGTGGCTCCTTTACAGATAATACTTCGCTTAATATGGATCCCTCATGTATAGATAGATTTGCTACCAATTTAGCTCCTCCCTGGGTTCCGTCTAGAGAGGAGGCATACCCTGAGGTAGTGTCACTCTCTCCAAATTTGGAAAGACATGAGTTTGACAATCCTTTCTCAATGGACGAGTTTCTATTAGTCATAAACAGCCTCAGAGATTCAACCCCTGGTTCTGATGGAATCCCCTACAGTTTTGTGTTTAAATCTAGCCACTCCTCAAAAGTGTATTTCCTCAATTTAATCAACTCTATCTATATATCTGGTACTATACCTGAAGAGTGGAGAAGTCACACTATTCTCCCAGTATTAAAAACAGGCAAAGATCCATCACAGGCTTCTAGTTATCGCCCCTTAGCACTAGCATCCACTTTGTGTAAGGTTATGGAGCATCTTGTCAAGAACAGACTTGAGTGGTTCCTGGAAAGTCGAAAAATTTTACCCTCTTCCCAGTATGGTTTCAGGAAGGGTACTGGCACAATGGATAGCTTAAGTTACTTTTCCACAGAGATTCGCCTTGCCTTTTCTAAAAATCACTTTGTCTTGGGTACCTTTCTAGATATTACTTCAGCTTATGATAATGTTCTTCTTCCAATACTCAGGCAAAAAATGCACCAGCTGAGTATCCCTGCGAGGATGACAAATTTCATAATAAACCTTCTTTCTCCCAGACATATTTCTGTCAGAGTAAATGGTTCTATAGTATCTTCCCGTACAGTCTGGAAAGGCCTTCCCCAAGGCTCAGTGCTGAGCCCTTTACTTTATAATCTTTACACATTCAACCTGGAATTAACAGTTAATAGCTTTTGCTCCATTCTGCAATATGCAGATGATTTAGCCCTCTTATACTCCGGAGACTCTATAGGTGAAGCTGCAAGTAGAATGAATTCAGCCCTATCCTACCTCAGTGACTGGTTAACAGACCATGGACTCTCTTTATCAACTCCTAAATGCTCCTCAGTGTTGTTTACCAGAAAAAGATCCACCCCGGCCTACTCCATTGTTATAAATGGAGACCTAGTACCCCAAGTTAATAAAACTAAATTTCTAGGGGTTATTTGGGACTCTAAGATGTCAGGAATTCCCCACCTCACTTATATCACAGAAAAGTGCGAACGCAATATTAACATCTTACGTTCCTTATCAGGAGTCTGGTGGGGTTCCCATCCATTTTGTCAAAAACTACTATATAATGCTTTGATCCGTAGCCATTTTGACTATGGCTCCTTTTTATTGGAACCATGTAACAAACTAGCCATATCTACTCTAGACAAAATCCAGTCAAAATGCCTACGCATTATTTTAGGAGCAATGCGATCATCTCCTATTAATGCCATGCAGTTAGAGTGTCTAGAACCTCCTCTGTCTCTCAGAAGACAATATCTTGCTGACAGATTCTTGTACAATATTGCCCACTTGTCATCCCACCCTCTTTTCCCTAAGCTTAGATCACTCACTGAGGCCACCTCCTCAACGGGCTACTGGACACATAAGAAGTTACCTTGCCTTGTTAATAGCTACCACAAACTCATAAACGCTCCCCCCCTCTACCAATCTTCTATGAACCCTCTCTTTGAAGTCCCCTACACAGCCCTTACTTTCAAACCTAACATAATTCGAGACTTTGGTGCCACAAAGGGTAACCCATTGGCTGATACCATTGTTAATACGAGAATAGCGGCAGATTTTCCCGATTTCCTTGTTATGTATACAGATGCATCCAAAACATCAGAAAGAGAGTATGTTGGTTCTTCGATCTGGATCCCTAAATATAAAGTAATCCTTAGCTTTAAATCCCCGCCTGCCTCTTCTATTTTTACTGGTGAAGCTGTAGCTATTCTGGAAGCTGCTACATTTGCTTATTCCCATAAGTTTAAAAAAGCTTTAATTCTGACAGATTCCCGAAGTTGCCTCCTAGCAATAGATGGCAATCAATTCCGTGCCAAGACAAAATATCCCATCATCCTTAAGATCAGGATGATACTTTCTCAAGCTGCTAGTGAAGGCTTTTTCATTGCCCTGGCCTGGATCCCGGGCCACTCTGGCATCAGTGGGAACGAAATCGCTGATCAATTGGCAAAGGACGCTATTCAATCTGGTCTGTCAACACACAATCAGATATACCCCCATGACCTACGCACTAATGCCAGAGTGGACCTGTTGTCCAATTGGGGCAGAGATTGGACAAGATCAAAACGCACTAAGGGCAAATATTATGTCAGTATACAAGAATCAATCCCAACCAAACCTTGGTTCTTTCGTTTTTGTGATTCCAGTAAAGCCGTAACTTCCACAATATGTAGGCTGCGCCTGGGCCACGTATGCACCCCTGTCCACCTGGCAAAATTGAGAATACGAGATACCTCCATTTGCGAATGTGGCCTCGATGAGGGTTCTCCTGATCATATCTTCTTTTCTTGCCCCAAGTTAGCATATTCTTTGTATGACACCTTACCACCAGATATACCTCGCCCCATTAACATGCAATGTCTCCTTACTTATGCCCACTCACCTTTTATTAAAACATTAGTTGCCTTTATTGCCACTAACAAAATTCAGCTGTAAAATTTCTGTGTAAAATGTTTAATTATTATCCTTATATGTTCGTAGAGTACTTGTAGATAGATACATGTGCATAGCATTAGCTCCTAACACACTGTAGTGTTTGTAGTTGTGTAAGTATACTTTACTAATCTTTGTCTGTTTTGTTTTAGATCCCTCAACTTGTATCGGATATAGTCACCGGACAACTATTTTTAAGTGTCTCTCCCATGACTGACTTGATATTGGCAGAATCCGTACCAACGGGATAGCCACATAACCAAAATAATAATAATAATAATACAAATAATTTTTTCTGTACTATCATGTACTTTCTATTTGCTTAGGTTAAACAGTACGTTATGTGTCGCACGCGATATAAGAGCGGTTTAACCAATAAAAACTTTAAACTCATTCAGTTATATGACAAATGTTTCCTTGTTGCATTTCGTCGAATAAACAAGATATAAGTTCTTCTTATTAGCCAAATCTCTCTTCTATCACTTGCAACATTTCACACACTGTTTAACCTAAATGGACTGCTCTCCCCTGCACACTTGCTTATGTTATTGTGTTTTGGTATATTTAAAACAGTAAATTCTTTTTAGTTGCATACAAGAATCTTTTGTCTTCTGCTTAAAGTTAGACTTACGTTAACTGAAGTATGTTAAATACAAAGTAACTGAAGTCAAATTCAAAGACATATTGAATAACAAATAATAAAGTATAGAATATATAACTAATAATAAAGTATAATAATAAATAAAGTATAGAATAAACTAATAATCAGTTTACCTCAGGTGATATTTGTTGCATGTGGAAGACTAGAGTAGGCACAGAGAGTATTTGTATAATGTACATAGTGAGGAGCTTCTCCGAAAACTGTGCTGATATTAAAGGCCGCAGCGTCAAAGTCAGGATTGCGGAGAGTGCAATATTCTTAAGACTAATCTTTTCACGACAAAGACCCCGGAGTAAAAGTGACTGAAAAAATCATGTTATATTTAATATCAAATTCAATGTCATTATGATAAAAACTAATTAGACAAATAACAGCAGGTATGAGATAAATTATCATAATAAAAGCCGACTGCTCTATTTGGCAGTATGATAATTCCACACGCATAAGTTTACCGGCTACTTTACCCTTGTAACGTGTGAATCCCGTTACCTAATAATTCGTTATAATGTTTGGACAAAATAACCTTTGCATTTAGTATAGTCAATTGAGACTGTTAAAATTTTGAGTTGTCCTGAACACATCCTTAAATGGCATAGATACAATTTACGTATGACATCCCTTTGTCAATATCATAGCGTGAAATTCTTTCTCCTGGCTTTTTCTGTCAAAATGAAATTCAGCTAAGTTTTGTCTAAAATATTTAAATCTTTTAAAAATAGATAATGGGCTAGTTTTGCCTAAATTTAGTCTGAAAACTTGTAAGACGGCACTGCAAGATGCGTGCCATATAAATTTTAAATAATTGCAAGAGTTTACTATTTTATAAAAAATGTGATATTTCTTCATACACGTGTTCAACATGAATTAAGATTGCGAAATTGCATCATGGTCATAGTTGCCTAATTCATAACAAAATGCGCTGTATGAGGATCCGAAGTGTTGACAACGATTTATGTGCGGATGGCCGAATATCACCGTATGACCAACACGTGCCGGTAAATTCAACACCTATCTGAAAATATAATTGGGAAAGGAAAAAGAGGACGTTAAAGATCGCCTAGAATGAGAACCCCCAATTATACCGAGCACGATCGGAGAGATATCCACGGACACCATCTGACACATGTTCAATTTTCCAAAGGCCTAGGATCTTCCCGCCACGCAGTAAAGGTTTGCAGATTCCCGGTATGAACCTAATTTTTTTTATGTGACAATTTTGTGAAGCAGTTTATGACTATGAACTTTAAACTCTCTTACCATAATTCTAGTTCGTAACCTATTGTAAAAGGCAAATCTAACTTAGAGACCAATATATACCATCCATCCAAGTCAGCCTTTTTCATTTCATCTCCTGCCTTATTGTGCGATTTTGCCTTTCAGATCCTGAACTTATTTTTTTTTTGATAAGTGATTACTCCATCAGCCCGCCTCGCGAGTAAAGGTTCCAACCTCCCTTTGCTATCAGGCTATATGGAGGGAGTCTGTGTGACGCATCTGGGTATGGCGCTCATTACACATAAATAACACCTAGAATCCACCAGGTACCAAACCATCGTACCCGTTACACAGACTATTATTACCTTCCTTATATAAATACATTGACACCTCGTCCAGGCATAATAAAACAACTATTATTTTTTATATTTGTATTACAAGGATTTATATGGAAACCCAGTTAGTGGTTTCAATGGGTTAAAATATAAAATAAAATTGGTTAAAAGTAACTATTTGTTACTTATTTAAAAAAATATTTTCGTTTATAATAATATTTACAATTACGGTCAGTCAGAGTCAGGTCAGAATCTTTCATTCTCTTAACAAACCTTCATCATCTCAGATAGTTTCTGCTTTGTTGCAAAATTTTTTTGACAATTAGTGATGCTGCCTTATTTTCAAATCACAGGCACTATTATTATTACTGAATTGGCTTCTAAATCAAAATTCAATTTGGTACAGGAAGGCTTAAATCATTACATAGTATAAAACAAAGTCGCTTTCTCTGTCTGTCCCTATGTCCTTATGTCCCTATGTATGCTTAAATCTTTAAAACAACGCAACGGATTTTGATGCGGTTTTTTTTAATAGATAGATTGATTCTTGAGGAAGGTTTAAGTGCTTCCCACGGGAACAAAAGCTGCGCGGGTGAAACCGCGGGAAGGTCGCTAGTTATGATACAAAACTATAATAATTATATTAAACATGTATCTACTTACCTTTAATGTTAAATAATAGCCTCTATGAAACAACGATCCCATTACATTAGCACAAAGCTGTGTCATCCCTCCTCTTAGCTTTTCAAAGTTTTTCAGTCGGGTGATTGCCCAGGTATTGGTAGCAGTGAAGGCTAACAGTGTATGAAGGTGGATTAGAATACTTTGCATGTCAATTGGTGACTCAGGTTTCAATTCTTCTAAATACTGGCAACATTTGTATAAAAGGTCTTTTATATGAGCTATCCAACGAAGACTAAAACATAAAACAGAATTTGATACTTATCATAATAAGCTATAACCTGAAAAGTTAAGCATATTTTTTGTGGAGTTATTAAAAAATTATGTTAGGCTTTTTAAATAAAATTATGATAAAACAAATTAAGGCTTTATATTTGTCGGGTGTGTCATAAATCATAACACACTAAATTTCACTCAGTTTTACTGATTTAGAATGGTTACTTTTACACTAATGATGTGCAATGAGTTGAGAGAAACACACCCCGTTTTTGATTCTGATCTGACTGAAATGCAAAACTGGGATCCCAAAATACCCACCAGGAAAAATCCCTCATGCCCTGGTCATAAACTTCAAAAATAATTATTTGAAGTGAAAAAATCCATACTTATAATTTTTACTCTTTTGAGTTTTAGCGGGAAGTTTCAGGGATAGCCTGCAGGGTCAACCACTTACAGAATTTTTTTAAATGGTTCCGTATTTTCAAGTGTATCCATTACAAACTTATAACTAGAAAATCATTATCTTTTATAATATACATAAATGTAGATAGGTCTCCTTTAAGTCATGTATTTGAATAACATCAAACTAAAAATTAAAATATTAAATAAAGGGTAAGCGAAAATTGATACATGTCATACAGTTCATTGCTCACCATATAAATGTTCTTGTAATCACAGTCTTTCTAATATAAAGTAACATAACTAAGTTTAAAATTTTGTTTATTTTGTCCTTTTGATTAAGAATGACTATAGAGGGATATAAGAAACATCTGGAAAAAGTTCAGTAATGTAATAAACGACTGATAATGATATTGCTTTAGATTTATTTACCTGTAATCTTTATTTAAGAAAACTCCTACATATGAGATCTTTACAGATTCTGAATGTAAGCTTTGTACTATATATTTACAGAGCTTTTCAAATCTCTTCTTGTCTCTTTGGTGTCTGAATACAAGGAATAGCTGGCACGCAGATCTATACACATCCAGAGCTTGAACCAGTTCCGGCTGCTGGTTTTCATCTTGAGAATTTTGGCTGGTTGCCTCTGGTAGAAGTAGATCATATTCATTACTGAAAAAAAACACAAGTTATACAGTATGTAAAGAAAACCCTGTCAGATAATTAAAGGTGTTATTTGGTACCGTAATATGGTTACATATGTGTCTTTGAGGGGCAAATTTTATGCAAATAAAGATATTATTATTATTATTATTATTAAGGAACAGGGAGTACATCTGATGGTAAGTGATCACCGTCGCCCAAGAACAACTACAATGCCCGGGCTCTTGCAGCTGCGTTGCCGGCCTTTTAAGACTGAATAAGCTTGTTTCTTGAAGGTTCCCAACTCGTATCCATTCAGAACACCATCGTGAGTAAATGATTCCACAAAAGAGTAGTGCAAGGCAAAAAGTGCCGACAAAAACACACGGTTGTGGATTTCCAGACACCAAAGTGGTGATCATCTTTAAATTTTGACGCGATTTCCGATGATGGAATTTAGCGGCAGGAACTAATCCGAACAACTCGTCGGAACACTCCCCATGATAAATGCAGTAAAAGATGAAGAGCGAACCTACATCTCTGCGTAACGCCAAAAAGTCAAGCCGATTAGAAATAGCCTGGTCACACTTACAGAATTAATTTGATGAACTTTTGTCTCGCGAGCCAACCGCGCACAATCGCTTGGATTTTAGTGGCAGACTGTTCTCTTTTCTTTTCGAGTGCGCGTTCTTCTCTGGCCGCCTTTGTTTGTTCCAAGAAGCTATCTTTGCTAGTGATATTTTTTGAAAACATTATTGCTGCTATATTACACTGTTTGCTTTTATGTTTTAGATGTCAGGTTGATGAGGGATGTCTGTACATATTTAAACGCAATCTTGCAAAACTATCGTGGGATCATATTAGAAGCGTAGATATTCTTTCTGAAACACAATCGCATACGAGTCCAAATTTACATCAGGAATGATTTGATAGTGAATACTTTTTCCCTAGAAAATTTTTGAGACAAAAATGTATTCCGTGTTCACAAATCACAATAGAAATTGTTTGACTTTGACAAAGGACATTTGACAATGACATTTTTTTTTTTCTTTCTTTAATGGCAAACGTTTGTGAACATCAATGCCAATGACAAAACAGACGGGAAAACTTTTTGTAAATAAGAAAAACCTAAAAACGATATTTTTTTTTTATATTCAGTAAAGTTAGATCAATATTAACAAATATATCTTAAAATCAAATTAATTATATACAATTTTTAAATAATTTATACACTATATTACAGTAACAATTAGATTGATATATTGTTATTTAAAACAAAGATAGATAGTAATTTATAAATTTTATAACTTTTATAAAATAAAAGAAAAGGTATAGATACAGGCAGCGGAATTTTTAATGCAATTATAGATTCAAATAATGAGGAATTATCAAATTTAGTGCACGAGAAGAAAATGTGGTTAACATCCGCCACATCCTCTCCACATGCGCAATTTGGGTGTTCTAAAATTTTCAATTTAGCGAGATGATAAGGAGTACTTGTGTGTCCTAGTCTTAATCTTGTTATTATACTAGAACTTTTTCTATCAAATTTAATAGTAAAAAACCAAGGTTTTTGTGGTATTGTTGGTTGAATATTAAAGTAATAAGAGCCCTTTTGTTTGCTATTGTGATTCCATGTCTCTTGCCAGGATGCAAAGAGTGATTGTCTTGAAAATGATTTTAAATCGGGGCTATAAATCAAGTAAGGAAAAACGTCGCCATTTAGAATTGCATCATTTGCAAGTTCGTCAGCCTTACAATTGCCATAAATACCACTATGACCTGGTATCCAGCATAAATATACGTCATATTGTCTTTCACGACACCTGCTTAGCAACTTCTTAATATCATAAATCAACGGGTGTTGCATTTTTTTGAGTGATAAGTTGTCAAGTGCTTGTAAAGTGCTTAGTGAATCTGTGAATATTATTGCTTTCGACAGTTTAAATAGTAATACATATTCTACAGCTTTAAATACTCCAAGGCATTCCCCCGAAAATATGGTAGCTTCAGGTGGAAGTTTTACTTTTTGTGTGATTTTGTATTGTAAATGGAAAATACCTACACCAACATGGTTATTGTTGTTATGTTTAGATGCATCACAAAAAATAAGGTCGAAATTTGAAAATTTTTCATTAATAATGGAGTTGAAAAGAACATTAGCATTTTGATCACGTTTTTGAATACCTAGATTAAAAATAATTTGCGTTTTTGTAAAAAGTGCTTCATAGTTGCAAGTGAATATGGGTAGAACAGATGAACGAAAAATAGGAGCTGAGAGTGATAAATATTTTCTATAGCTAATTACGAGGCATGGGATAGGTTTATGTGCCCAGTATGGGGAGATATCAATAAGCTCGGATAAAAATTGTAGTTTTTCCATAAGAGGATGATTTAAGAATTGCACACAGCGAAAAACGTATTGATCAGAAATAAATTGGCGTCTTAAATCAACACACTCAATTTGTAACGCATTGATTGGGCTAGATTTCATCGCGCCACATATAATTCTCAAGCATTTTGACTGTATTTTGTCAAGTTTTTTAAGGCCAGATTTATTACAAGGTTCGAGTGTGAATGATCCATAGTCAAGAATGCTTCTTATAATTGCGTTATAAATAAGTTTTAGATAAAAAGGATGAGCGCCCCACCATATACCTGATAAGCATCTTATTATGTTTGTTAGTTTTTCACATTTATTCGCTATATAGTTGCAATGTAAGATTCCAGAGAGTTTTGAATCAATTAATACACCTAGGAATTTCGTGTCATCTTTATAAGGTATAAGTTTATTGCCAAAAAGTATTGATGGTCTGGGTGGAGATCGTTGTCTTGTAAATAGTACGGTAGTACTTTTAGATGGAGAAATTTGAAGCCCATTTATGTCTAGCCATTTCTGTAATTTATTCAGGGTTGAATTCATTAGCATACCAGCATTATAAATGTTTTGGTCAATTGTGTATAATACAAGGTCATCGGCATATTGTAAAATATTTACATTTCTATCTAGAAAGTGTTCAATGTCATGGGTGTAAACATTGTATAGAAGGGGACTTAGCACGGATCCCTGTGGTAATCCTTTAGATACCAGTCGTGTATGTACTACATCATCGACTATAAGATTGATTGGTCTATTATATAATAAGTTTATGATGAATTTAATATATTTACTTGGGATTTTTAATTTAGATAGCTTTTCTTGTAACACCGGAAGTAAGACGCTATCATATGCTGAAGTTAAATCAAGAAAAACTGATAGTAATGATTTATTTAATGTAAAAGATATTCTAATATCTGTAGTTAGAAGACTTAGATTATCTGTCGTACTCTTATCTTTCCTAAAACCGTACTGACTATTGGCCAAAAATTTATTACTTTCTAAATACCACTCTAGACGATTTTTAATGAGATGTTCAATTATTTTGATCAGAACTGATGATAAGGCGATAGGGCGATAGGATGATGCTTCAAAAGGATCTTTGTTTGGTTTTAAGATTGGTAAAATTATTTGCGTTTTCCACGATGGTGGTATTTTTCCAGAATCTATTATAGAATTTATGATATTTAAATAATATGACAAAGAACTATTTCCCAGGTGGCTTATAAACGAATAAACTATTCCATCATTACCTGCAGCAGTATCTTTAGTGTTATTTAATATATTTTTTAATTCATCTAAGGAAAATGGTGAAGATAAATCTGAAGTTGTCTCGTCATCATTTTCATGTATATTAATATTTTCATTGACAGTTAAAGGAGCTATATAATTAAGAAAATTGTCAACTACTGTGGGGTTAATGAAGGTTGATGGAGAGTCATTAAAAACTGATCGGAACTTTTTGATGTTCAACCAAACTTCAGATGGAGCAGTGTTTGGAGATATCGAGTGACAGAACTTCTGCCAACTTTCTCTTTTCTTTTTTTTAAATAGTTTTTTTGAATTTTTCATTATCTCTATTAGATTCTCGTAATTTTCCTCAGACATATTATAGCGATAGGTCTTTTCAGCACATTTCCTGTTCTTTAGTGCTTCTTTACATTCACTATCCCACCAAGGAGGACAAGGAATATGTGTAGATCTGCACACAGTAGGGAACATCGAGTTAGCTGTGTTAATTATAATTTCAGTCAACATATCTGACTGAACGTTAATATCATGAGTGGGGGTTATGCTACATATATTTTCCTCTATTTTCTTACTGAAATTTTGCCACATTTCGTCAGTTACGTATTTAAGTTTGAATTTCTTATGATTATGGTTTTTTGTGGAGACTGGGTGGTTTGAAGTGAAAGATGAAATTACTATAGGAAAGTGATCACTTCCGTGTGTAGAAGGTAATACTGACCATGTAAATATCGGTGCTAGGTTAGGAGAGCAGATAAACAAATCTACTACACTATCACCTTCCGATGGGTGAGTACGGCGTGTTGGTAAACCAGAATTTAATATGCACAAATTGTTTAAGTCAATGATGTCTAATAGTTGTTCACCATAACTATTCGTTCTGTGGCTACCCCAGGATTCATGGTGGCAATTAAAATCTCCCAATAAAACCAAAGGTTTAGGCATAGTACTTATTATAGTATTCATTTTATTTAAAATGGTTGATGAGGGATGAGGAATATATACAGATATATAACAGATATTATTTACACTTACAGCTACTATAGAAAAATTATCATTATTTACAGGGATAGAGATCGGTACTACTACATAAGGAATATTTTTCCTTATGAGTATTGCAACACCGCCATATCCATCAAAACGATCTTGTCTGACCGTATTATAACCTTTAAATCTAAAACTAAAACTTGGTTTTAACCAAGTTTCAGATAGACAAACTAAATAAGGATTGTGGTTATTAATTAAATATATTAAATCATTTTTATTACTTATTGCGCTACGGCAATTCCACTGTATTATGTTGTGCTTGTGTGTATCCATTGTTAATGGGTATTGATTTTGATAATATTTCAATTAATGGGGCAGCGTTGGACGGTAAATAAGGACTAGAACGAGCTAAAGTTTGTAACAATTCTATGGTTTCTGAAATTAAAGGATTTTGTAATTCATTTGTATTATTTTTTCCATTCCTATGTAGTAGAGCGCAGCCATCAGAAGGAGTAGGTATTGAAAATTCATTAAGTATTTTATTATGATCTGTTTTGTCATATCCTCTACTTGTTTTTGTTGGAGTTCGAGGTTTGAGAAATACTGTTTTTTTATATGAAGTACTATTGGACGGTACGGATAGATTGCCATCATCGGAGTATGTAGGTTTTGAAGTTAATAATACATCTGCATATGATTTGGAGACTGGTGGATGTAACTTAGATGCTTCAGAATAGGAGACACAGTTTTGAGCCATGTAAACTTTAATATCTTTCTGACGCTTGAACTCAGGGCATGCCTTGTTGGTTGCAGCATGTGAGCCTGAGCACAAACAGCATTTTACGCAATCATCATCTACTTTACATGATTCACCGCTGTGTTCCTGACCACATCTATAACATCTAGGCTTTGACCTGCATTGCATTTTAGTATGACCATAGCGACAACAGTTATAACATTGTATAGTTGGGAATATGTATAGATCAACTGGTAGGGAATTGAAGCAAATAAATATGCGTTTGGGTAAAATCTGGCCATCAAAATGGATAACAACAGATTGGGTAGGTTTCCATACGGGTACTCCTTCAACCATGACTTTGTAATTTATACGTCTAACTTTTATTATATTGCCACATCCAATTGGTGTAGAAATATTTTCCATAATTTCTTCCGGAGTCCACTCTGGTGGTATACCTCTCACTATACCAACTCGAGTAATAGTGAAAGAAGGTATAAAAGCTTTTAAATTGTAGTCGCTTAATATTTTATTACTCAGAAATTCATTAGCACTTTGATATGAATTAAATGATAATGCAATTCTATTCCTCCCTATTCTCTTTAAGCTACCATTGGTAATATTATTAATTTTATTTTGCTTTAACATCCTGCCAACAGTCATTGGGTGAAGAGTTGTACCATCATTTTGACTTGTTTGTAGCCTTTGTATGTGAATAGTATATGGTGATGCATCTAAATGATTATACATTCTCCGGCTTATTTGATTTTGTTGTGATAAACTGTTAGTTATTGTTAGTGTTAGTATTTCAGTGTGAGGAAGTGAAGGTAATGTAATCTCTGAATCTATAACAGCAATTTCATCCCGACATGAACAGCCAATATCTTTTTGGTTGCCAATGTGTTTTCTCTTCTTTTTATTACAGTGTTTGCAAATTTTGTGGGAATGGTTGCGTTTTCTAGATTTATTTATAGAATTCACGGATTGGTCTGTATCCATACCTGACTCGTCGCATTCTATTGTTATAAAATTAGTAGGAAAAGGGGCTGTGCCCCCTGGATCAGGGGGTTCATTCATACTTAAGTAAGATAAGTTAAAAAGATAAGAGCTTACCCTATAATATATATATATACAGCTAGAAATAATAATTTATATTACAAAGATAAATTAAAAATACTATATTTACGGAAAAAAAACAAACTCCACTGAATAAATAACAATAAAATTAAATTTTCGCCAGGAGAATAAACCGCGCTTTTCGAAGTTTCCCGCCGTTTTCTCGACAATGACATTACATTAAGTAATCCGATTTTTGCAATCTGTATTGACTTCCCTAGTAGGACATTGACGAATTTAAAGATGAGTGCGAAAATCTACCAAGCAAGGAACTTATATACGATAACTGGAATTATTACGAATCAATATTTGAAAAATAAAAATGCACTTTATTTCGTTACTAATAAAGTTGACATTTGTTTCATACTTAACAGAGGGGAAAAACGTTCTGAGAAAGACAACGACAAGAGTGGATGTTGTCCCTTTTTTGCAATTGCCAGTGTAATTAAAACTATCTGATGGTAGATTTTTATATATTCGGTAATCGTTAAATACTTTTTATTCATACACGTCGATAAATACATTAGCATAAAGTGTATTGTAATTAACACAGTGAGTTCTAAAATGTGCTTATTTTAATTATTACGTAATTACTTATGCAATGCAAAAACGGTTTCTCAAATTAGTAGAATTACTTAGTAGTAATTTGCAAACTACGCATGGCCGCACTTATATATATGGCGATTGGCTCTATAATTATTAGAAAGAGACAACGGAACGATTTCGAAGCGTGTGTGAACATTCCGGGGGTCACTGAATTTGGCCCCACTTTTTTAGATTTTTGATTTTTTTTTAGTTTTTATTATTTGTTCGTCGTTTGTTCATTAATGTTCAAATGCAAAAATTGTTTGTTCGTCTTTTATTTACTTATAATTAATTAAACAAATGTTTACCCTTAAATTAAGGGAAGTTACCCCCCCCCCCTCCCCCGCTCTTGCTAGATATCTTTGTTTTTATCGCTCAGATTTATTAATTTTGATCAATTATCGTTTGTTCGACCACTATTGATGATTGTACGATCATAAAAACAATTCAATTCTTAATTCTTAATTATTTTTTATCTAATAAGCTAGCCATCAATATTTTTAAACAGGGTCAGCAGATAGTTATGATACTTGTATATTGTAATGAAATTAATAATTCCTAAATTCATTTATTAACCTGATAGTTTTGTAGCCCTTGTTAATTTTTGTCTAGTGAAATCATATTAATTTGGTCGGACGATTTTGTACAGATTTAAGACGTCCTTACAGAGAATCACCCATATAAGTATATGATTGTTGGCAAACTATTAGTTAACCTCAAAAAATGTGCGGATTTTTTTTATGCATCATGTTTTTTTAACACATAGGCAGAATTGGCGATAAAAATAAAGATATCTAGCAAGGGGAGCCAACTTAAGGGTAAACATTTGTTTAATTAATTATAAATAAATAAAAGACGAACAAACAATTTTTACATTCGAACATTAACGAACAAACGACGAACAAAAAATAAAAAATAAAAAAAATTCAAAATCAAAAAAGTGGGGCTAAATTCAATAACCCACGTTCCGGGTTATATAATATAATTTCCTTGCTACCAAGATCCACGTTCTTTTTTGAACAACATTTTTGTGTAAATTCTTCGTAATTTTTTAACCTGTTGATTATCAAAAATTACTTTTAACGCCATTGAAAAAAACCACAACCGATCATTATTTTGAAAATATACATTTTGTCGAACATTATAGTACTATTTTTACAAACTTTAGATTTTTTACTTTCTTAGGCGGCCCCTAGACCTACAATAATATTGCGCAATATTACGTATTGTACAATATTATTGACCGTTTAGAGTTAATTGAGATTGAACGAAAGTTTAAGCGGGTTTAATTTTTATTGTACAATATTTTTTATTGCACTGTGTAGATTTAATATTGTACACTTCAGAACTTGGAACGGTCGTGGTCGGTCAGTCGCGGTGTTTAATGTATGGTTGTGTCGTAAATTTAAACATAATGGCGAGCAAGAATTTTTCGTCATTTCGCGGTAATTTTTTTCATCTTGTTAATTTAATAGTTCATTACTAGAATGGACCAAAATTTCGACCACTGACCGAAATTCGACACTCGATTGAAATTGAACATATAGTTTTATTTACATTGGCAATTGCAAGAAAGAGACAACATTCACTTTAGTCGTTGTCTTGCTCATAACGTTTTTCCCCTCTGTTAAGTAAGAAACAAATGTCAACTTTATGAGTAACTAAATAAAGTACATTTTTATTTTTTAAAAAAGAAATTCCAGTTAGCGTATAATATAAGTTCCTTGGTACCTACATAAACATAATATTTACGAGATTTTCTATTCTGTGGTAATGACAGTTAAAATTTTGAAAAGTTTTGTTTTGTGTTTTGAGTTTTTGTTCATAAATAAAAATAAATGTTTATTGATTTATAATAATGGAAACGACAGCATCTAATAAATCTGCAATAAAGCCAAAGACTATAGCAGAACTGTTACCTAGTCTTGGCGGTGAGTATAACTTAAAAATTATAAGCTACATGGATTGTAGCTTACAAGGATGATTGTTTATTACAAACTTACTTTACTATTTAAAAATGCTATTCATTACCCATTAGTTTGTCATAATTTTTGCCTTCATCACCTCTACTGTGTTTTAAGGTATTATGTCGAAATCAGCAATGCAATCATATTCAGTAAAGAAGCAACCTCGCGCAACTATAGCTCAGCCACGCACAGCTGAAAAAATCTACAAACCTCTAACTATAGCAGAGATGAGAGACGATTTAAAAGGTCTGTTACGTCTAGTTACATTATAGCCTCAGTACTTATTGACGAATGCTTTAAAGTAGGATTGCCAGCCGCCTTGTTTTCTTAGGACATGTCCTAATTTTGTTGGTAGCCCGGGATATCCTAGATATTTTTATAACAGCGTCCTGGATCATGGATATTTTTATAACAGCGTCCTGGGTTTTAGTTTACCCTGATAAAGAAAAGTATTTCTAAAATTGCACCCTGGCTTCTAAAACAAGATGCAAAGTACCATTGTGTGAGGAATTTGGAGAAAGGGGGAACTAGTAATTAACCTTTTCACCGTCTGAGTCAGATTTATCCGACAAAAAATTCGGGCTTATTCCACCTGAGTCGGATTTATCCGACATAAAACCCTGTGTATTATTTATTCAATTTCTAAACTTATTATGATGTTTTAGCCTAAAATACATTCTTTTTTCGAAAGTTTATATATTTAACCTTTTATTTAGTCTTATAATTCAGATTTACTATACATAGAAACAAAATAAAGACTATATAATGGTAAATTTACTAATATTATCTCAGAGAAAGTATATTGATTTCCAACGCCTATGTCGTGTTTATCCGACAGTAGTGATGAGACATAATGTTAGAATTTCTAAGATATGGAATATAGCATAAACAAAAATATTATATTAAATACTAAGTTTCTAATTTAAAAAGTACATTAAGTAATTATTGTTATTAATTAAGATGCTCTTTTTGCTCTGTGTAAATCTATAATTTTGTAAGAAATTTGTGATTTCATTATTTTTGTATGGACAACTGTAAATGCAAATTCCAATCCCTACATTGTGTCCTTTTTGCCAGCATAGTCAGCGCCTACTTCGGATAAATACGACCGTTCATGACGTCATATCGAGTTGAGTCATTAGTGTTGCACGTGTTTTTGTGATGTAAGTTAGTAAGTTTTAAACATTGATATTTATCATGACGACTGCTGAAGAATTGATACAAATTCTAGAAAGTGATGATCCTGATGGTAAGAGGCAACCTCCGCCTATAGACACCAAAGATCTTACTGGTGCACTGCTAACCTCGAGGCAGGGATGTTATGCCTTATGCGCAAGTTTACCAGCTACCTTACCCTCCAACCGAAACACGACAGCAGCTAACACTGGTTTTAACGGAAGGAATAGGTAAGGCGGTGGTACCGGAACATATTTAAGCCGGGGTGAATCGTCCCAATTAAAAAAATGAAAAGGCGAAGTTCATTCAGTATAGTTATAGTTCAGTATAAGAATACTTAATTTAATTAAATCTATTGATGTTTTATTTGCTTATAAAACTTACAACCCTATTTGTTGTAGGTATTTATTGTTTGATTCAATGTGCAGGGCGCTATGGGCACGACGACTGATAAAAAGTTGGGTGGTTAAAAAGTTAATTTTATTTGCACTACATAATATAAACTACTGCTACTGTAGGTGTAAATGTGTTCCATTTTAGCAGAGATTTTCCTGATTTTTCCAACTTCAAGCCCTAGTTTTTGAAATGAAGGCTTGCCAACCATATTCTAAAGCATTTTTTACGTATGACATTTACATATGAAGCAAAATCTTACAATAATACAAATGGTGGAGTATGAACGTTGGTTGGAGTATGAAATAAATTTTTAAATATTATAAATTAGAAATTGCCTCTGTTGTATAGTGGTCCAGTGTTGGTGTTGACCACACAGGGACCCGGGTTTGATTCCTGGGTCGGGCCAATCAAAAATGTGTTTTTTTATTTTCCTGATAAAAACTATGTTGCCCTAGATTGGATAAGTGCCCATTTGGTGATAAGTTTGCCACTTATCATATTATAGTGGGACTAAGCATCTTCCGTTAATTGCTGGAGCATTTGTTGTACCTCTGCCTACCTCTTTGGGGATTTGGGTGTAAAGATATTATAAATTAGAAATACATAAAATTAATAAAATAAACATTACATACATGACTTAATAATAATTCTGTTAATTTGAAAAAGGCAAAAAATATTTTTTAATTTTCATTTAATAAATACTCGAGTATTGATTAATAAATTTATTGATTAATAAACCTCTTTTAAAGAATATTACTAGTTTTATTTTGAATATAACTAGAGATATACTAAGATCAAATAAATCCTTGTAAATTGCAATAACTATTCCAATCTATGGTCATTATATAAATAAATTCCACGACTTGAAAATGTCTCTTGTCATGTAAGATATATTTTTGATTATGAAATCTAGCACACTGGACAATTATAAATCTTCAGAAATGGAATGTTAGACGTGTGAAATTTATTATAGTGCTTTCCATAACAGTGCTATGTTTTAAGTTATGTATAAATACCAAGGTTTTTATAATAAGACATAGATTGCTGAGCTTATGTGTGTTATAATTGTGTTCAATAATAAATAAATATTCACAGGACAAATTACACTCACTGATTTAACCACAAAGTAAGCAAATTATTTGCTTGTGTTATGGGTGTTAGTCTACGATACTAATACATAGAAAAATACATATATAAATACTAGAATATATTTAATAAACACCCAAACCCAGAAATACAAACATTTATGCTCATCACACAAATGCTTGTCCGCTGTCAGTCCAGTGTCGGGGTCGCTAACCACTCGACCATCAGGGTGGTTATTTTAACACCTAACTATCATATTAAATAATTATGAAACACATTTTTCAGCTCTGAAGATAAAATCCCCCAGAACATGTGGTCAAGCTGCAACCTCAACAAAAAAGAAGAGATGGAATTCATCAATAAAGTTGGAACATAAGACAAAAAGTTGTACATCAGATGGGCAAATGAGACAAAATAGTGTTAGAAAAATCTTAAACTTTCAGTCTAAGGTGAGAAAATGTGATTAAAATTAGGACTTAATATAATTTCCATAAACTATTTAAAGATTTGTTAAGCTATATATTTTATACCTATATAAACTAAGGCTAACAATATTGTTTTTCTGTTTGTCAAAAGATGGAAAAAGTTACCTATTGCCTATACACCTAAAATTAACCTATTACCTATACACCTATTGCCTATGTCCCTGATGGAAAAAGTTACCTATTGCCTATACACCTAAAAGTGACAATGGTAGTGACTAATATAGCCAATTATAAAGTGGGCTTGAGCCAACAAGGTGGTTTCATGAAAAGGACAGAAGGAATATTTATTTAGCTTTGTGATTTTTTTAATCAAAATCTAGAAATATTATATTGTGTCATATTAAAAATTCCACTGATATTATTTTTTTTATTTTATAAATGGCTTTCACTAGTCAATATAAATACTTCCTAATAGCAAAATAATTGTTTTTATTTAAAATAAAACTGTTTTTTTTATCATACTAAACTTGAAACACCTTTTGCTGTATTTGCTTACTAATAAGGACAGATGTTGTTAAGCATGATTTGTTATTGCTTACAATACCATTGTCTGTGATAGAGTAGTACTACATTGCAAGTTTATTCACTGGCCTGGCATAGTAGTTGTTTTTGAATAGGTTTCAACACATTTAGGCAACATTTATTAACAGTATTTCAATATTTTCTACTTACCTATATTTAGCACTTTGTATGTATTGTAATGAAATATAACAATATAAAAGATCCATTCAAGATCCACCTTAAGTAACGGAAACAGATCTTTCTGTTACTTCAGATATCTCTGGATATGGATATGGATATTAGGCACAATACTGATAATAAGATGGCACTGTTTTGTATAAACACAGTAGTAAATATTATATTTGTAACAAATAAATGCAGTGGAACTAAGTCTAATTGATGCCTGCACAATGATAGTGTGCTAACAGTAATATCTATTAACTTTACAATAATGGCAGCCTGACAGATATCTTTTAATCAATTTTTAACAAGCTAAATAGATAAAAGTTAGGTGATAACCTTATGATATACTCACTGCCCTGCAATAGTATAATTTTTGTTTTATGTTTCTCTTGAATGTTATTAATATTATTTAAAAGGTCGGTGTAAATGCTTCATCCTTCTTGACATGTGAAATATATGATTAAAAGTGAGCAAAATGTATTAAAAAATATTTACACCAAAATTAGAAACTTAAACCGCCTAAGTGTGTTTTTATTATATATTAATATATTATGTTGACAAACAAAAGATTATTGTGTTGAAAAAATATTTAGGAACATATGTACATTGCAATAATAAGGAAAAAAGGTAATAAGTTTTATAAACACATTGACACGGTATTACGATCCATTGACTTTTTACAAGATGTGTTTTTGTTACCCCACAAATTATTGATTTTGTAGAAGTCACCTTAATATTATAATGCCAAATGCATAAGTTTTGCATGTGGTATTACCATACCGCTCCATGTATGGCAATGCACCATTATTATATTTGGTGTCTATTTTTTTCATCAGTAACCCATCTGCTTATTGTTATTGTATGATACATTAAAAAATGCCAGTTCTAATAGGAATTATGATTCATTGTGGAATGTGAGGTATTTATGCTTAGTATTGTAAAAATTCATTCTTTATTTTCAGAGTACAGCCATAAGCAGACCTCCTGGGGTTGCAACTGAAACACCTAAATTTCCTAAACCCGAATTTAGAGCAAAAAAATCTGTTCACATTCAAGGTAAAATCCTAATAATATATCCATTGACATAATTTTTTTATTACATTACCAGTTCTAATTAAGTCTTACCTATTTTAGCAAAGAATAATGTAAGAATTAGTGGAGTATATAGTATCCCACAAACACCAGTTTTACGTAACAATATGCATAGTAGGATGCTTACAGCTAACAAAGAAAATAACCTTAATATTGCTAATGTCAAAAAGGAAACTCCAAGAGTTGTTGGTAAAAAAATTGCTCCTACTATTCCTGAAACACCACTTTCAAATTTATCTTTTAAGTCTAACAGTGATGCCAGTTTTCTTCTAAAGGAAAAAGAAATTGACATTGAAGAAAGAACAAAAGCTATTTCTGAAGAGCCAACATTAGAAAGAATAGCTGAAGTTTCACCACCAGTTTCAACACCATTTAAAGAATATAGAAGTGTTGAAGATTTCTTTAACAATACAGATGGAGATAATTCAGTTCAATATGAAGACAATACAATAATGTCATTTGATAATATATCCATAAACAAACCAAGTAGTACAAAAGATAATGTTAGTCATAATAAACAAGATACAAGAGAAGAAAGTGTCATCATTTCACTTTGTGACATGTTAAATAAAGCTACGGTGACAACTTCCGTTAAAGATAGTGAGAATGGTAACACAGAACTAGAAGATCTATTAGCTGTTGAAGAACAGACACAACATAATATCAAAATGATAGAAAAAGGTATTTTAACTTTAACCAATATAAAAAAATCACAATTGCGCTCTTTACATTATGTTCAGAAACTGATAAATCAAAAGAAGTCTCAAAAGTTAGTTGATGTAAAAATTGAAAAAGATACTACTTTAAATAAATATCAAATTGATAGTAAGCCTATAAAGCCTGAGGTAATTTCACCTGATGAGAGTCCTAAACAAATCAGACCAACTGTTATAAAAACAAGATCACCATCTTATAAGATTCCTAAAAAGAATGCTTGTTTAAGAAAAAAGGTCTTTTACAAATCTATGCCAAATGTTTCAGACAAAACACTTACACCAGATAAAGAAACAAATGATAGAGCCTTTAGTATGTACATGAAAATGAAAGAAACAATGAACTTCCTTAACACTCCTGTCGTAAAACATCGAGTCTTAGATTCAAACACTCCCTCAATAATGTCACACAATTTACAAAAGCAGCTAGACAAACTATTCAATTGTAGCTAATGATATTAGTAAGCACCAGGTGTGCTTGAAATCCAAGATAAATATAAGTTACTTTAAGCTGTAGAAATTATTTAAGTAAAATCCAAATTTGTTTATAACTACGACATTGTTATTAACTTTGTAATATATTTTAGATGTCGGCATGTACGCTTTAATTAACAGAATAATATATTGTTGATATAACAAAGTATTTCGCAAATTAACACATGAAATAAAATTAATTGTAGTAATAGTACAGTTTTTATTCTTAAATTATCACTCTGCAATTATTTACCCATTAATCTATTCTTTGGTTTGTTCTGTTGAGCTTATGAGGACCCAAGTTTGATTCCCTTGTTAGATAATACTAATTTTTTTATGCCTAAACCAATTTTAGCAGGATTCACAATTCAAGAAGAAAGTAGCAAAACAGGTAAAGCCTTTTCCCCGTGTTGGTCCTGGGCTCCTTTGAAGAATAGGCCAGTTGCCGTTCTGCCAGTCAGGTCGGAAAAGGCGACCGATTGGCTATGCGAGTCACTACCTACCATCGTGGCTACTAGGTGGTTCTTTTTCTTCTCATGTCAGGAAGATCAGCCTTTATATTTTATCAGACCAAAACGGCGCCACAGCTACGGCAGCGTCATTGGCTTCGTTAAGGTCGTCCACCCTGCAGGTACTAGGGCATGATGGACGTGATAGGAGGTGCTCCATTGATTGGATTGGGGCCCCGCAATCACAACGCTCCTCTAAAGAGAAGCCCCACCGGTACATATTTTGTTTGCAGCAGCCTACTAGAGTCCGAAGACGGTTAAGTGACTTCCACGTAGCCCACTGCAATTTATGGCCTGGAGGGAGCTCCTCCTTGACAAGCACAAAGTTGGATGGAGAGGGGTGTTTAATTTTCCATTTAATAATTCTCTCCTCAGCTGGACTACCTGTTGAAGCCTGTGTACTTTGTAAAAAGCTTTTCCGTCTTTTAAGTTTAGGTGGTAGAGTTCTGCACTTTATCGCCTGGGTCTGGTACCACCGCCTTACCTATTCCTGCCGCAATAGCGTCAGTGCTTGTCACTGTCGTGTTCCGGTTTTGAGGGTAAGGTAGCCGGTAGACTTATGCATGTGGCATTAGACCTTGCAACAAGATAGCAACGCACCATTAACATCTTGGTGTCTATAGGCGATGGTTGACTCTATCAGGAGACCCATCTGCTTGTTTGCTATCTTATGTTAAAAAAAGCTAACAATTTCCTCTGTTTAGTCATACTTACTCTGGTGTTAATAGGTCTGAAATACAAATACTTTTAACTTTTATCCATTGATATCTAAAAGGTATGTTGAAACTTTTTAAAATTAGTTTTAAGTTAGACTAAATTATAAATCTAAAG
Organism: Apodemia mormo; assembly: GCA_036924255.1. Lineage (NCBI taxonomy): Eukaryota > Metazoa > Arthropoda > Insecta > Lepidoptera > Riodinidae > Apodemia > Apodemia mormo. The sequence goes on along the minus strand of JAUPFN010000005.1, from coordinate 38,929,882 downwards.
GTAAAAAAACAAACAAATATACAGAATCCTTTTAGATTTTATCAATCTTTCCTAGTCAGTTAAAGTATCAAAATCATTTGATAACTAGTTCGTGTGAGATAACAATATTTTTTATTTATTTGATTACAAAATTTTAATTATTACGTTATTACTTATGCAATGCAAAACCTGTTTCTCAAATTAGTAGTAATTTGCAAACTGCGCATGGCCGCACTTATATATGGCGATTGGCGCTTTATTTAGTAGAAAGAGACACACTCCACCCATGTCGTGGTACTCTTCGGAACGATTTTGAAGCGCGTGTGAACATTCCGGGTAGAATGTAACTTCTTTGACTTAGCCCCACAATGTGATCGCCTATCGCCAACCGCACATTTAGTCCAATCCTCTCCAATCCAAGAAATAGAGGAAAACGTATGAGCAAATTCTTAAATCTGTGCCCGATTTCGTATGAAATTTAACTTAGGTTTAAAAATGCGAAAAAACGCCATTACACGAAAATTTTCGTCTTCAAACGGTTCTTTTAATGCGAATTACCGAACCACAAACATAAAAAAAGCGACGGACCACTGCATTAGCACCAGCCACGTTGCCAGCTTGACCTCCGGATTGGGCCCGGTGGTTGGCTGCCGCCCGCGCCACCCGCCGCCGACATGTTTCCGCTCTTACGAAGATAAGTAATCTAATTATCAATAGATAACAAACAAACACATGGCTCTCCTGATGGGAAGATACTCTCGCGTAAAGACACCAAAGATGTTAATGATGCGTTGCTGTCTGTGCAGCGGGATGGCAATGCTACATACATATTCTACTCCCAACTTTAACCCCTAAAACGGAACACGATAATGACAAGCATTGACGCTATTGCGGCAGGAATAGGTAAAGCAGATGTACGATTCGGAACTCTACCATCTAGGAGTCACGGTGGTAATGACACGTATAGCCAATCGGTCGCCTTTTACAACATGCTTGGCAAAGCGGCAGTTGCTCTATTCTTCAAAGAAACTCTGACAAATACGGGAAAAATGAATTTTGTTAATAATTAATTAATGTTAAAATATAATTTTTGGCGCATTTCAAATTGCAATACTGGGACATGAGAAATCTACGGAATCCTTACTTTTAGTACTTAAAACGTACTTACTTATATAAATACGAGTAAACTAAACAAAACATAAATATTTCTTATCTTTCAGATTCTTACCAGTACGGTTTCCGTCGCGGTCGATCAGCTGGTGATCTTCTAGTATACCTTACACATCGCTGGGCGCAGGCAGTTGAGTCCAAGAGGGAGGCATTGGCTATTATTTATTTATTTATTAACAAAATCCACAGCGCTTAAATTACATGGATTGCTATACATGAATATTGTAATTAATGTTAAAATATAATTTTTGGCGCATTTCAAATTGCAATACTGGGACATGAGAAATCTACGGAATCCTTACTTATAGTACTTAAAACCTACCTACTTATATAAATTACGAGTAAACTAAAAAAAACATAAATATTTCTTATCTTTCAGAATCTTACCAGTACGGTTTCCGTCGCGGTCGATCAGCTGGTGATCTTTTAGTATACCTTACACATCGCAGGGCGCAGGCAGTTGAGTCCAAGAGGGAGGCATTGGCTATTAGTTGAGACATAGCAAAGGCTTTTATAGGGTATGGCACAGAGCGCTTCTTTCAAAGCTTCCTTCTAATGAGCTTCCCGGAAAATTATGCAAGTGGATCACTAGTTTTTTGGCAGATCGGAGCATCAAAATCGTAGTCGACAGTGCGTGCTCCGACCTTAAATTTATCAATGCTTGTGTTCCGCAAGGCTGCGTGCTATCGCCTACACTGTTTATCCTGCACATCAATGACATGTTGCGAATTACTAATATTCATTGCTATGCAGATGACAGTACTGGTGATGCTTTGTACTCCGGTCATAGCGGTATTTCTCGGGACAAGCTAGTGTCTGAAATCGAGACTCAGCTCGAAAAAATCTCGGAATGGGGTCGACTCAACTTAGTCCAATTCAACCCCAGGAAGACACAGCTGTGTGCGTTCACCGCTAAAAAGTCGTCCTTTGTCGTATCACCTCGCTTTGAGAACACTCTCCTGACAGCTTCAGCCAATATTGGAATTCTATGCGTTGACATATCGAACAACGTTCAGTTCTGTGATCATTTGGAAGAAAAGGCTAAACTGGCCTCAAAAAAGCTCGGTGTGCTTAGTAGAGCGAGACAATACTTCTTGCCGGCTCATCGCTTGCAACTTTACAAAGCGCAAATTCGCCCTCACATTGAGTACTGTTCTCAATTCTCATCTCTGGGCGGGAGCTCCGCAGTATCAGCTTCTTCCACTTGATCGCATTCAGCGTAGAGCGGTTCGAATCGTTGACGACCAAGCTGTATTCAATCGGCTTGACTCCTTGGCTTTACGCAGAAATGTAAATTTTCTCTTACCGCATCTATCATGGAGAGTGTTCCGACGAACTGTTTGGATTGATCCATGCTGTTGAGTTTCATCATCGGACATCGCGGCAAAGCTCAAAGTTCCATCCTCATCACCTCGATGTCTGGAAATCCACAACCGTGCGATTCTCTAGGCACTTCTTACCACGCACTACTCCTCTGTGGAATCAATTACCGGTGGGGGTATTTCCGAACGGATACGACTTAGGCACATTCAAGAAAAGAGCATACTCCTTCTTAAAAGGCCGGCAACGCTGTTGCAAGCCCTCTGGTGATGTGGCTGTCCACGGGCGGTGGTAATCACTTACCATCAGGTGAGCCTCCTGCTCGTTTGCCCCTTTTTTCTTTAAAAAAATCTTTCGGTAAAATAAAAAACGAAAACTTCGAATCCTTCTGTTTATTGTGGCAGCTATCCACACAGCAATTATTTATATTACGATTCTTTATTTTATAAGAGTACCTATTGTAATAATAATAAACCTTACGTTACGACGATGATCGACAGGCCGTCGCGTCGTGCGCATACCGTGTACTCATAAGCACGGGGCGGCCCCGACTGATTTACAACACCGAGTTGTCACACGCTGTAGGCGCTTGTCGCGGTAGGTATAGGCGAGTGTCAGAGGCTTGGCCCAGGGGCATATTTAATTAACTATTATTCATCCGAGATTTTGTATTATGTTTTTTTTTTATGTATATAAAAGAAAGTGCAGTTTCTATTATTTGTTTTTATTTGAATAAACAGAAACGATGTTAGTAAGTGATTACAGTCAATAAAACACAGTGATAAAATATAATTTGGTGTCAGAGTAGTGTTTTAGAACATCAAAAGTTTTTTGCTTATAACTTCTTTAATTTTAAACTCAGGGCAAAAAGTTACATGAACATATTTGTAGGCAAAGCGATATGCTACAACTTATGTCTTACCGAATTATTTGTAGAACGCATAGTTTCCAAGTTATCGCGAAAAAGGTGTTTGCACCTCTTTTTCCAAAATAGCGGCCGGGGGATAAGGGCGGCAACCCCACAAACTTGGGGTTAAGCTTTTATGTTAAGGGTTACCTACACATGTCCCAAAAATAAAATCGCGTTCTTAAAAAATGTAAAGCTCATGTAACATTTCAATGGAGCATTGGGCCTTGAGAAAGCAGTGCTTGTGTCAGTTGTCATTGTTTCGTTGTTATACAAACGGCGTCGCCATTTTATAAACGTAAACGTTCAATACACATTGCCAAAGGCAAATTGTTGCTGACATAAATTGCAACAATGTCAATTATACACTCCAATGTGGCCGATAGTCGACGGAGCCACCCACGCTGCGCGGGGCTATTTTTTTGGATGTGGGACCTAAAGGCAACCTAGCAAACCTAACTTCTTTTTTATGTTACAAGCCGGTTAGGGTTATAGTTCTAAATAAACAACTCGTTTACATAACAAGTAATTTAAACAATAAGTTAACATTTGTTTTTTTCCCGTGTTGGTCCGCGGGCTCCTTTGAAGAATAGACCAACAACTCCCGTTCTGCCAGGCAGCTCATAAGAGGCGATCGATTATCTATACATGCCACTACCATCGTGACTATTAGGTGGTAGTGTTCTGCAACGACTCGCCCTGATTTTCGGTGCCACCGCCTTACCTATTCCTGCCGCAATAGCGTCAATGTTTGACATTGTACTGTTCCGGTTGAAGAATTATGCATGTGGCACTGGCATACCCCCGAACGGATAGCAACGCACCATTATCGCCTTTGTTGTCTATAGCCACAGAATCTATATAGGCGATGGTTTCTCTTTCCATCAGGGTAGCCATCTGATTGTTGCTATCTTATCATAGGAAAAAATGTTAACAGCGGCGATCAATATCATGTTGTCTTCATGCATATTATTATGTAATGCCATTTGTAACGTTAAAGCGTCAACCTCTACGGAGAGTAGAGGAAGAGGGTCCAAGTCACAAAATAAGCTGTCACCAGATTCCTGAAGTTCGAGAAACCTGGTGGCACAAGGGGAAAGGGTAAATGAAATGCAGTACAAAATATTATGTATTGTCAGAAGACAAAGTCCGGCACTATTTTATTGGACCTATTAGATGCTCGTGGAGGAATGAGAAGAACTTGGCACGTAGTACTGGCACGGAGTACGCGCACGTAGTACTGGCACGGAGTACGGGCACGTAGTACAGGACGTAGTACCGTAGAGGAAGCACGTAGAAGGGCGCACGCTCAGGCATGCGCGTAGAAGGACGCGCGCTTAACTGGCACGCACGTTGAGGGGCGCGCGCTCAACTGGCACGCACATAGAAGGGCGCGCGCTCAGTAGACAGCGTGCATAGAAGGGCGCACGCAGTAGACATAGCGTACGTAGAAGGGTACACGCTCAGGCACGCGCTCAGCTGGGACGCACGCCGAGGTGGCGCACGCTCAGGCGCTCGCGTAGAGGACTTCTTGATGGCTTTAGCCCGAATTGTTCCAGCTCTGGACCAGCAGAGAAGGCTCCAGAGACTGCCACTTCAAGACTTTTCTTCAAGTTCCTGATACTTTGTTTGTTTTTTTTTTTGTTTTTTTTTATAGAAAAGGGGGCAAACGGACAGGAGGCCTACCTGATGGTAAGTGATCACCAGCGCCCATGGACAACCACACCATTAGAAGATTTGCAGTTGCGTTGCCGGCCTTTTAAGAAAGAGTAGGCTCTTTTATTGAAGGTCCCTAAGTCGTATCCGCTTGCAAAAACCCCTGCCGGTAATTGGTTCCACAGAGGAATAGTGCGGGGGAAGAAGTGCCTCGAGAATCGCACAGTTGTGGATTTCCAGACATCGAGATGATGAGGATGAAATTTTGAATTTTGTCGCGATGTCCGATGGTGAAATTCTGCGGTAGGAATTAATCCAAACAGTTCGTCGGAACCCTCCCCATGATAGATCCGATAGAAGATGCAAAGCGAAGCCACATCTCTACGCAATGCCAAAGAATCAAGCCGATCAGAAATAGTCCTGTTATTGACGATTCGAGTCGCTCTACGTTGAACGCGGTCAAAAGGAAGGAGCTGGTACTGAGGAGACCCCGCCCACAAGCGATTATTTCTCGTAAAAAGTAAATGATAAAAAAATGCCATTGTGGGTTATCCATACAAGATAGACATATTATACCATCGCGGAGTTTTCTGTAGACCTTTTCAAGGTGTACAAACTCTTAGTACATTATTTTGATAAATCTCGTAGGGTTTAGCCAGCGTTTGCAATGTAAGCGAAAAAAAAAATAATTATTTACGACATGACATCAGAAAACTCAAAAATTGCAGTATTTCTCGACTCTATATTGAATGTTATTATACATATAAACCTTCCTCTTTAACCACTCTATCTATCAAAAAAAAAAAACCGCATCATAATCCATTGCGTGGTTTTAAAGATTTAAGCATACATAGGGACATAGGGATATAGGTACAGACAAAGAATGCGACTTTGTTTTATACTATGTAGTGATGTTACAGTGTTTATATTATGTATTAGTATCTTTGACTCACCCACCCCATAACACAAGCAAATATAATTTGTTTACTTTGGGGTTAGATCAATTTATGTAATTTGTCCATCGATATATAATATCTTTCTATTCGCAGCGTCTAAGTTTTCAAGTCGTAATAATAGGGTGGAGTGATAATGTATGTACTTTTTAAAAAAGTTTTTTTTAACGTCATAGGAATAAAAAGTTGCCTTACGATATACCATAGAGGAATAAGCTTACATACAAATCAAATATACCTTCAAAGTTTTAATGTTTTAAGGGCACCAACTCGGTTAAAAATAAGAAAAATAATAACTGTTGTCATATTATTATCATGTATGTACCTAATAGACTACATAAAAATAAAATAAAATATAAGTGTAAAAATTAATGACAACCTTATGGTCTTAAAAGCTTCAATGCAGTAGGTACATACATGATCTGTGGCTTCAATACAAATATGTGAGTGGTTACGCAAAAAGGGACCTGAAGGCCTGAATTTATCAAAAAAAAAACCGTTTCCAATCCCGGGATTGGAAACGGTTTTTTTTTTTGATAAATTCTGATTCTATGGTCCTTCATCTTTGTTTTGTTCTAATCAAAATAATATTAGGTGCCGTAGTTTTTTTTTAATGATTTTTTATGTAAGCCGAGGCAGTTTTGAAAATATTACACCTTATACACAGCGCACACTAGTTTCTTTTTCTAGCGCGCACATAAAGACAAGTAAAAGACGAATAAATAAGTCACCAATAATACAGCTATCGCAAACACGTGCTATTTCTCACTGACGAAGTCGCTCACTAACGACACTAATAGTCTAGTCAACAAGTTCAAAATCGTGTTAAATAGAAATAAAGCTCCTAAAAATATGTGGCATAGCTCATTCGATTCGGAATGACGTCTAGAAAAATGTTTTTTAAGGGTATATTAGCACATAAAAAATTGCGATTGTTATTAACAAAATAAGATTTAAAAAAAAAGGTACTTAGTTTTTCGTTAATAACTTCTAAAATAATGATATTTAAGGAATTTTGAAAAAAGATCCTGAAAGAGGAGAAAATTTCCAATAAAAAAGTCCTGACTCTCGGAACTCTATCTTTATTATTTATATATTTTTTTTAACGCTGGAAATATGGCTCCGCGAGGGCGTTACGGCATAGGCGCGCCGCCTAAAGAGCCGGTATATCACCTAAAATAATTTTTTAAAAATATTACATAACAACTTAAAAATTTGAATAAATTATAGTGTAATCTAGATACTTGAACGAAAAAAACCTCGGTGAAAAAAATTTTTTTTGACGAGTTTTCAAAAAGTTACACCATTGTTAATTAACTAATTTTTTTCCAATCTCTGTTTTTATAAATTACGGTATAAAAGTTTAAATAATTAGTCTATAAATTTTTCGCTTCGTGGAGCTGTTTATGTTTAGGTACTTAATAAAGTTATGAAAAAAAAAGTTATTAAAGTTAATTATTTTGTTAATTATAATTTTTTTAAATTAACTAAAAATGCAATTTCTAAAAAATGTTATCAAAAAAAATTTTTTTTGGCAATATATTATTATTGCTGTTTTCGCATCTGATATAGGTATTAATTAACATTGGAAAAAAAAATTTACATCATTTATTAAGAAATTGTTTACAAACAAATAGACTATTTTGGGATTTAAAAAAAAAAATACTGTCTTATAGCATAGGTAAAATAATGTTTTTTTTTTTAAAAATTTTTTTCTTAAAATTTTTTTTTATTGTTTATAATCGGTTTTTTATATTTCAATTGTTTAAATAATTAATTCAGAAATTATTTTATTTAAAAAAATCATCATTGACCCTTTTCAATGGAATAACAGAAAAATATTTTTTTTATAAATAATTTAATTGTTTATTAACTTAACAATTTGTTATAAACAAATAATATTAACCGTTATATTATTTTCGAAAACTTCAAAAAATTACAAAAACAATCATATATAACAAAGTTAAGAAATTTTTTTTTTTTGTATTTTTTACAACACTTTTAAATATTATATAATAATGAAATTATAGCCGTTACATAATTTGTCAAGTTAAAAATTGTTATAACTTAAAAAATATTAGAGATAGGGTAAAGAACATTCAAGTCATTTTTGTAAAGGATTTATTTATCTGTAAAATGAATTCAAAATCGATTCTGTAACTATTATTTATCACTTATTATAAGCATTTATTTATAAAAATTTTAGATTTTTTTTACATCTTTTGAAATTCCATAGCTTATAAATTGTTAAATAATATAGATACAGTTACAGACCCAAGAACTTTTTTATTCTATGATAAAATATCTTTCTAATTGCGCATAAATTAAAGCAATATCCATTTTTGTTTAAATAATATATTAATTGAAATTTATACTTACCCAATTTATAATCTGCTACAGATCATTTTCATTTATTCATCGCTTGAATTATTAATATTCTGCAAAGTTTAATTATTTATTTATTAAAATAAGCCTTAATAACTTTCTACTGGAGCTCTATAAATTATTTATTTACAAGAAAATTACATCTTTTATTTAATAAATGATTTTTTTTCTAATTTTTTTCTTCAGATATAATTTCTAAAATATTTATTTTTTATTGTTAAAAACTTAAAATCTGTAATTTAAGAAGGAAAGGTAATTATTAATTACACATTATTTTGTTTAAAGAACATTTTTAAATATATTTTTATAAATAATACAGAAGTTTGATGTACTAAATTGTCCTTGAAAAAGGATGAGCTACTATAGATAAAATTCAAAAACGTATTATAAGTTCATTTATATTACATTATCATTAAGTTAAATAATTAGTAAAATGTATAAAAGCGTACAAATTAGTGATAATCGGATTAAACTTCATGCTTCATAATTTAGAAAATATACCTGAAGAAAAAAATCATTTATTAAATAAAAGTATTATTTATGAAAATATATTTTAAAATGTTCTTTAAACAAAATAATGTATAATTAATGAATTCCTTTCCTTCTTAAATTACAGACTTTAAGTTTTTAACAATAAAAAATAAATATTTTAGAAAATATACCTGAAGAAAAAAATTAGAAAAAAATCATTTATTAAATAAAAGATGTCATTTTCTTGTAAATAAATAATTTATAGAGCTCCAGTAGAAAGTTATTAAGGCATATTTTAATAAATAAATAATTAAACTTAGCAGAATATTAATAATTGAAGCGATGAATAAATGAAAAATGATCTGTAGCAGAATATAAATTGGGTAAGTATAAATTTCAATAAATATATTATTTAAACAAAAATGGATATTGCTTTAATTTATGCGCAATTAGAAAGATATTTTATCATAGAATAAAAAAGTTCTTGGGTCCGTAACTGTATCTATATTATTTAACAATTTATAAGCTATGGAATTTCAAAAGATGTAAAAAAAAAATCTAAAACTTTTATAAATAAATGCTTATAATAAGTGATAAATAATAGTTACAGAATCGATTTTGAATTCATTTTACAGATAAATAAATCCTTTACAAAAATCTCCAATAGTTTAAAAGTTATAACAATTTTTAACTTGACAAATTATGTAACGGCTGTAATTTCATTATTATAAAATACTTAAAAGTGTTGTAAAAAATACAAAAAAAATTTTTCTTAACTTTGTTATATATGATTGTTTTTGTAATTTTTTGAATTTTTCGAAAAAAAATATAACGGTAAATATTATTTGTTAATAACAAATTGTTAAGTTAAGAAATAATTAAATTTTTTATTAAAAAAAAATATTTTTCTGTTATTCCATTGTAAAGGGTCAATGATGATTTTTAAGAATAAAATAATTTCTTAACTAATTATTTAAACAATTGAAATATAAAAAAAACGATTATAAACAATAAAAAAATTTATTTAAGAAAAAATATTTTTTAAAAAAATCATCATTTGACCTATGCTTTGAGACAGTAATTTTTTTTTAAATCCCAAAATAGTCTATTTGTTTGTAAACAATTTCTTAACAAATGACGTAAAAATTTTTTTCCAATGTTAATTAATACCTATATCAGATGCGAAAACAGCAATAATAATGTATAACCAAAAAAAAAATTTTTTGATAACATTTTTTAGAAATTGCATTTTTAGTTAATTTAAAAAAATTATAATTAACAAAATAATTAACTTTAATAACTTTTTTTTTCATAACTTTATTAAGTACCTAAACATAAACAGCTCCACGAAGCGAAAAATTTATAGACTAATTATTTAAACTTTTATACCGTAATTTATAAAAACAGAGATTGGAAAAAAATTAGTTAATTAACAATGGTGTAACTTTTTGAAAAATCGTCAAAAAAAATTTTTTTCACCGAGGTTTTTTTCGTTCAAGTATCTAGATTACACTATAATTTATTCAAATTTTTAAGTTGTTATTTAATATTTTTTTTAAATTATTTTAGGTGATATACCGGCTCTTTAGGCGGCGCGCCTATGCCGTAACGCCCTCGCGGAGCCATATTTCCAGCGTTAAAAAAAATATATAAATAATAAAGATAGAGTTCCGAGAGTCAGGACTTTTTTATTGGAAATTTTTTCCTCTTTCAGGATCTTTTTTCAAAATTCCTTAAATATCACTATTTTAGAAGTTATTAACGAAAAACTAAGTACCTTTTTTTTAAAATCTTATTTTGTTAATAACAATCGCAATTTTTATGTGCTAATATACCCTTAAAAAACATTTTTCTAGACGTCATTCCGAATCGAATGAGCTATGGCACATATTTTTAGGAGCTTTATTTCTATTTAACACGATTTGAACTTGTTGACTAGACTATAACATAAAACACCCCGCGCCTCTCTCATTTCGACTCAATATTTTAAACGTGATTTACTCGAAATCAATTATTTTCCCTTGAGGTCCCTTTTTGCGTAACCACTCACATATACAAAACAGGGAGGTGAGAGTTTAAAAACAACGATTTTAGTCGTCTTTTTCCTAAAATAGGTTTCGTGTTTTTGAAAATCGATTATTTACAAAAATCGAATAAAATTAAAATCGATTAATGTAAATCCCATTTTATGTTTTTAAAAATTGTAAATTTATTATTTAATTTAGTGTTGCCAAACTATCGATAGTTCCACTATCGATAGTTTTAATCTTTAAAAGCCTATACCATCGATACAACCATCGATTGTATCAATGTTATAGATACTATCGATTCAATCGATAATTTAGAAGAATACAATACAATCTGCTAAGTGCAATACTATCGATACTATCTATAGTATCGTATTTCCTAATCAGAATATAATCAATACTATCGATAGTATCGATATTATTGAATGTCTAGGAAACAATAGTAGCGATAGAATTTATAGTATCGATACCATCGATTGTATTGAACTATCGATGTATGCTAATTTACGATAGTGTATTGAGTATGATTCTCAAGCTTAGTTAAAAGATGAATTATAGAACAGAACAAACAATATTTTTATTATATTACTTTTGTTTGATATTTTGGTGAAAATAAGAAATAATATGGCGTATCGAAGTGAGTAACAATGTATTAAATTTTATTTTTCTTTTTCTATCAAACAAGACTAAAATAGAAGTAAGGTAAAGTACGAGTATGCAAAGTAAGTGACCCATTTCACAAGTATCCCTCCCACCTGCGATGATCACCCGTAGTTTTTGGTAAAACACCCCTCCCCTTACGAGTTGTCCGTCACAGATTTAACATAATGAGCGTTCTTGATGCCACCTGTGCGTTTTCATTTGAATATAAATCTATGAAACGCCAAATTTTTATATAGAAATATACTACGAGCGTACTATTTTTGAGGGCCACTCCTCCTGACCGAGTTATTTAGGATGGATAGGTTCCCTAATAAAGTAAGCAATACTATCGCAAATTGTCGTGCAATCGATAGTTCACAACAATCGATAGTATCGATAGTACCGATACTGTCAATACTATCGTTTCCTAGAAATTCAATAGTATCGATACTATCGATAGGATCGATACTTTTCTGACTGGGAGATACGATAATATCGATAGTATCAATAGTATTTTATTTTTCCAATAGTATTGTATCCTTTTGAACAATCGATAGTATCGATACTATCGATCATAATATCGATATCCTATCGATAATACACAATCGATCGGCAACACTAATTTAATTTTATTATTTTATTTGTCTTGTGATGTTGTCAGTTGTGCAGTTATATGTGCAGTTATTATCAAACTCAGTGCCCTTATCTTTTTATTACGTTTTTTTAATAGGTAGTTTAGTTGTAGGCACAAAGTACTTTATAGGTTTGATCTGTGATAACTAAGATAATAAAGTGACAGTAGTTTAATATTTTAATATATTAAAATTTCAAATTAAAAATGGCTTTATCCAAACCAATAATGAATTTGGTTGCATCTTACTTGCAAAACCTGTATTTGAATCCCATCAGGACCAAAGCGATAACTAGGTAAGTTAAATAAAACATACTAGTTTCTAACACAAATCATGTTAATAACTTCTTAATAAGGCTGATAATTTATGTAATGAAAATTGAAATGATAACTATTGTTGTAAAGTATATTGAACTTTATATGAATAAATTCAAACATAGCTATTTACTGAGTGTGACCTTTGTACTAATGAAAATGTTTATGGTCTTTAATTAGTATAGGACGGCTATGCTTTTCTTAAAATTATTGTTTTGACATGGAGAACAAGTTGATGATTGATGATGATTGGCTGTTGTCATTGGTAATACAAAAGATGCTAATTTTTAATTGCAATCTAGGAGCCCAGTTTGTATTTTTTTATGTAGTAATATATGACAATGTGACTTTTTGTCTCAAAATAATTTTATATGTCCTATGCTGTCACAGCTGCATAAATATAGTATGTAACAAAACCTTGGGTTGGCATTAAAAACAAGCCACACCTTTATAGGGGTTGGATAGGGGTTGTCTCATTTCTAATAATAGTAATTTCATCCTGTGGAGATGTCTGGTTTTTCAAAGGTATTTTCTGAAAAGATTATCTTAACACCCATACCTATCCCTGAAGAGGTACAACCAGTGCATCCACAATTAGCCGAATATATTATGGCCAGTTTCCACCAGGCACTTATGCAATCCCCGGCAACATTGTTTTTATGAGAAAACAGAAAAAACATATTTTTGAACATTTCCACCTGGGAATCGAAGCCGGGACCTCATGTGGTCAACACTGACACCGAACCACTAGACCATATAGGAGATTTGAAGTAGGCTAGTTAAATTCTCTTTAGATACTACAACTAGATTTGCTCCTACCTGACTTATTACAGAAATAGGAAGTATTTTTTGTTGCAGTGATGAAGATGAAGAATGTATTATGAATTTATAAAAATATTTATATTAATTAATTAAGTAATTTAATATTTAATGTTAAGTTTAAGTTTGGATGGATGGATGAATGTTATTCAGTCATACCAAAACTAATGAACAGATTTGAATGAAATTTGGCACACAGGTAGATGATGACCTGAAATAGCACAGGCCACTTTTTTCCCCAGAAAAATTAGGTGGTCCCGCAGGTTTGTCAAAGCTTTTTGCAATGTAGAGGGCTACACACTGTAGGTAGTATGTTAATAAAAATAACAAAATTTTATGTTTTCCTACAATATTATAGATGTTTTACTACAATATTATCTATGTATATAATAAAATCGTAGGAAAGTGAAAACTGTACATTGAATATTTTTTTTGAAAGAATACTTGGGGCGTGATCTACAATCAATATAGAAGCCAAAAATATAGTTTTTAGAATTTTTGTCTGTTTGTCTGTATGTATGTCCGGGGTAATCTCAAAAAGTACTGCATGGATTTAGTTCAAATTTTGCATGAATATTACTAACAGGTTGTGTCAACATATAGGCTACATATTATCACGCTATCACCTAAGGGGGAGGAGTTGTACGGAGTAAACGAAGTCCATGTGGATGAAGTTGTGGGCAACAGCTAGTAATTAATAAATGATTAATGAAGTGTCATTTCTGGGGATTATTTTATTATTATTTAAAATATGACATGATGATATGATTTAAAATTAAACAAAATAGACTTATTACAAAAGAGGCTCATACGTGTCATAAAAAATAGTGCTAAATGTTTGTTATGCTAATTATGTCAATACATGCTAATTATGTCAATACATTTTGCGGTTAGTTTTGGTCTATAACCTTTTTTATGAACCTTTCTATAGGGGGCAGTGGTACTGGTGGGGGGTAGATTCCTTCCCTCCCCTCAATTCCAAATTCGTTCAACCTAGTGCTAATGCAATCCCAAATCCTATCTGACCATCAAAGGGTTTTTTCTCTAGTTTAATAAAATAATATTTGTGTAACAAAAAATATACGATCTTCAAAGGCATTGTTTGGTAGCCTAATACAATAAGCTATTATTTAATGTTTATAGATAGATAAATTTTTACTGTTCAAAATATTTAACCTGTGATTGTTTTGGATATTAGTATGCCAATACAAAATGTGGTCCAGAAAATGTAAACTGACACAAATGCCTACAGCCACAATATCAAGACTTTACGTTTGATGAGAGATGGCTGGATGTGGTGTTGTCTGTTTAAGTTTTTTTGCTAAATTGACTATAAATATAATGAAAGGTATGAAAATACTACCTATTTAATTTTATATAAATGAATAATACGGTTTTAATCTAATTTATACTCTCCATCGACGAAAAACATATTACACTTTTGTAAGCAAGTGTATTTTGTCTCGATATGATGGCAGCTTAAAAAAGCTTAGCTTTCTTTTGAGGTACAAAACTGTTCGAAAACTAAATATTTAAAAAACTAGGTGTTACCTGCGACTTCGTCCGCACGGACTTTGTTTACTCCTCACAGCACCTCCCCCGTAGGTGATAGCGTGATAATATGTAGCCTATATGTTGACCCGACCTGCTAGTAATATTCATGCAAAATTTGAAGTTAATCCATGCAGAACTTTTTGAGTCTACTCCGGACATACAAACAAACAAACAGACAAAAATTATAAAAACTATATTTTTGGCTTTGATATCAATTGTAGATCACGCCCCAAGTATACTTTTTAAAAAATATTCAATGTACAGTTTTGACTTTCCTACAATTTTATTATATGTATAGGTACTATATTATTTTTCCTGAACAATTTATATTTTTCTAATATCGGAATTTTCGTGGGGGCGTCGATAGGGTTTTTGTTACTCACTATATAACTCGCACAAGTTAACATAACACCTGGCTCGAGTACCGAGAGAATACTCCACTCGCCTCCCTGCTTGGTGCCACTCCGTCGCCTTGCGAGGGCAGTATAATAGCATCTCTGTTACCGTTGTACATGTATCATCACTTTTTAAATTGAAAATAAACCTATTTGCACACTGTACTTTGCACAAGTGTTATTTGAGGCAGTTGTCATAGTAACTTGAGTTGTAGATTATGTTATTATTTTGTGGATACAGATAGATAAATTTTCCTGGATGAAGGTAAATAATTTTAAACTACGTTCAAATATAACTAACCTACAAAGATGTCGGCCATGAATTGTTGGCAGACTGTGGGCGGCTGCCATATCAATGATGACCTCGGTGACCACTGAGTTGAAGTGGTGTAGATCAGTTTAAAAAATTTACTAAATTTTAGGTAAATTATAAAGTAAATATGAGCATTTTAAAATATCATATAATAATTTTTATAAATAGAATCATTTTATTATTTTTGTTAATATTATTAACTTACTATCCTAAAACGCTATCCGACACGAAAGGGCATATAGCCCTTTCGTGTCGGATAGCATTTTTATTACTCACTGTATAATTATATAACTAGTGATTTTACAAGTAGTCACTTTCATTGTTCACTTTAACAAGAATATTTTTATTTAAAACATTTTATGGTTTTAGTTGCATTGTTGGGTCAGCTGGCAGTATAGCATCACAGGTCGTAGCAGGAGAACCATTAAGAATAGACCCAGTATTGGCATTTGGTGCTTATGGGTATGTATAAGTTAGTAAAATTAACACTATCTATCTTATGAACTTTATTTCTATTGTAAGACTGTAAATGAGGAAATAATTGTGACTCTGGGGTCTTTTAAGGGATTTCAAATATAAAGTGTATAAACGGAATCCTATTAATATATCTTTTGAATGGAAATAGGTGGACACCTTTAGTTACAAACGAAATTGAATAATTATTATAAAATTTAAAAAAAGCCTAAATAACTAAACAGAATTAATGTTTATATTTTGTTTTCAGGTTATTATTTGGTGGCACAATTCCCCATTACTTTTACGAGTTTATAGAAAGACTGTTCCCAGAAGAATCATCTGCTTTTCCACTAGTTAAAAAAATCTTGTTTGAGAGATTAATATTTGCACCAATAATGCAAGCATTTTCCCTGTACACTTTAGCAAGATTTGAAGGAAAAAACCACAAAGCGGCATTAAAACAATTATTTACATTATACTCAACAGTTTTAGAAGCAAATTGGAAGTGGCTGACTTTATTCCAGTTAATCAATATGGCATTTATTCCACCTATGGTATGTTTAAAAATACTTTTTACTGTTATTAAAATATATACTATTCTTCCCCAGTTAGGCATTGATAACAACTTTTTAGATCATACTAGATACCTAGATATGACTGTTATGAGGCATCATTTACGCTGCTGATGCTAATAAGGCCAGTTATGAGGGCATGCAGCTAATAAGGCCAGCTACACTATCGTACAGACCTAACCCTCTCGTGTATTGAGGAATAAAAGGAATTCGGTAGGTTTATCATACTAGAAATCGAATATTTTTTATCTTCCCGCTACGTATGTAGATAAGGAAGTTACTGATCTTGCCCCGATTTTCGAAAATCGAATTTTCACCAGATCTCCACGTTTTGAGTTCCTAGGAACTTTTCCGACTATTTTTACGATGACGTCAGTATCTCTCTCTCTCTCTCTGTGTGTGTGTGTGTGTGCGCGTGTGCGTGCGTGCGTGCGTGCGTGTGCGTGTGCGTGCGCGTGCGTGCGCGTGCGTGCGTGCGCGTGTGTGCGCGTGCGTGTGCGTGTGTGCGCGTGTGGATGCGCGTGTGTGCGCGTGCGTGCGTGTGCGTGTAATCAAGTAATTAAAATTACGCTGTTTTCAGCAAACTTCGTATTTCAAAATAACTTTCAAGCTAATATACTGATTTTTTAAAAGTCTCGTTAGCTCTTCTACTTAAAAAACTGCGTCTAATACTGGAAATCAGTTGATTCGTTCGGGATTAAACAATGACGAAAATTTGAGAAAAAACTTTTTTTTTAACATTTCTTTGATAATTTTTAACCTATTTATTTTGTAGCTATAAACAACTTAGAGCTCAAAAATTGCTTTGAACGCCATTCAAAATATTAAAATCGATCATCATTTTGTAAATATACCTACATCTTTTCGAACATTACAATACTATTATTTTTTTTAGATTTTGAACTATTTGAGTTCAAAAATTCATGCTTAGGTAAAGTTTTTGCTTCGTTGAGCTTAAAATACCTCAATTTAGTGGGCAGTATCAAGGATGGGCTATATAGTTTACAGATATGTTTTTTATCATTTTCGCATTGTAACATCGCCATTTCATATTCCCTGATTAATGACGTTTTATTGGACTGGGTTGTCCTGGGCTCCCTTATCATAATTTCTGTTTATTTGAAATGTAATTATGACTTATTGAAATACTTAAATCCCTATAAGTTTGTCATTATATGTTTACCTTGTATTGAGTATTTACAGGATAATTTATGTTTATTTCCTTATTACAGCTTCGAGTTCTGTTCATGAACTTTGTTGGATTTGGGTGGGCAATGTTTGTTGCATCGAAAAGAAGACAAAACCAGAAAAAGCAATAGAATTTTAAATAAGAACATTAGGTGATGGTTGATGAATGATATAATAATTGGGGCACAATATTTTATAAATTAAGGGGCATTGTTAGCAATAAATATATAATATGTATTGCTTAAACGAGGTATAGTATGATGCAACTCATTACTGAATGTAATAGTTGTTAATTAATAGGATTTGGGTACTTTAACTACAGATTATGTTTATAATTTAAGAAAAGATGCTTAAAGTTATGACGATTCAAATATACATAACAGATGTAGAGGAATCATTTCAAATATGTGATGAAATTCTGACAAAACTCAACATTTAAAGATATCAAGTTGAAGACTAAACAGTTGTGTAATTTATACTCTCCATTGTCAGTACTCGGTGAAACTCCATCATAATAATTATTTTAAATTTAAACACTTGTACTCTTTCACAAATCTTGTGTTTTAATTGTGGTTAAGTATTCTTTCGACTTGTAATGTACCGTATATCTATGATGACATGAAGATGTTGCTAATGGTCATATCTATGATATTTCGTTAACAAAAATTATAAATGTCTATGTTGGAGTTAAAATTATGTCTAATATAGTTAGTATTTACAGTCAATGTCCAGGTGTCGACCATATAAACATAAATGGGGTGTTTTTTTTAATATTCGGAGCATATACATTGAAAGTGCTGTAATTTAATAAGCTTAGGCCGAATCATTTTAGAAACTTTTAATTAATGAAAATAGTGATCGTCGATTAAATGAATAAAATTACATAAATAACTGTTTTATCAAATTTAAAAAAGCTGAATGAAGCTGAGAGCTGAAAAAGTCGGTAACTTTTAAATTAAAATTGTCATTTTTATGGTTCCATACCTGAAAGGTAAAATGGAACCCTATTACTAAGCCTCCGCTGTTTGACTGTCTGTCTGTCACCAGGCTATATATCATAAAAGGCTAGAAAGCCGACATTTTCAGAAATTAGGTAATTTTACATTAATATATTCTACACTTTTTATCGTCGGCACTTGGTAAAACTCCATTTTATAATATATTAATAATATTTATTGTAAATACCCTGAGGATGCTTGTGTAAGCGAAACCGGTCGGAAATTAAATATAATTATCTTATTGTGAAACAGTACAAGTGTAATCAGGCAAATATTGTGTCAATTTTACATTAAAATTGTCATTTTTATGGTTCCGTACCTAAAAGATAAAACAGACAGACAAACAACGGAGGATTACTAATAGGGTTCCACTATTACTAAGCCTCTGCTGTTTGTCTGTCTGTCAGTCACCAGGCTGTATCTCATAAAAGATGATAGCTAGAAAGCTGAAATTTTCAGAAATTATGTATTTCCGTTGCCGCTATAACAACAAAGAATAAAAATAAAATAAAAAATATATATACAATACCCCATACAATAAACGTGTTTTTTTCGTTTTTTATTTGCTATGATGGTACGGAACAATTCGTCCGCGAATCCGACTCGCACTTGGTCAGTTTTATTTAGGTTTTTTTTCAAGGTTGGTTTTGACACTGATGTATATTAAGTTTAAACTACACCTCTAAGTTTGTACAATCAACATCTGGACATATTGTATAGTATGAAAGGCTGTGTAAGGAGTAAGGACGTACTATGTGTAAGGAGTAATCAAATATCGTTAATCGAAATAGTAACTTACACTGCGCAAATGGTTTAGTTTACCTTCAGATATTGTTTGTCAGTTAACTTATTTTATATTACAGAAATTATATATAATTTTATATCTTCACACTATGTTCGGTATTTTTTTTTTATTGTTACATAATTTGTTGAAGACTTAAAAGCATTTATATTTTATATCTTAAGTAAATAATGTGTTAATTAATATGTATATTTCTGTGGATGCGGTCGCAATGTGTTATTGGCGATGGAATGATAACATGGTGATGTATAACTGTGATTTTACTGTTTTTTTGTAATATATTAATAATGTGGTAATAATGGCTAAAGGATATAAAGTGAAATGTTTAAAAATATTTTTAGTATATCAGTGTCGTCAACTTGTTATCAGTGCGGCCTTGACTTAAGTGCTAGTATACAATATTTATGCAAAATATGACTATTTGACTTCATATGTGTATTTGTAATATGTATTATATATATATCGGTATTATATTGTTATCGTATCTGATAATTAATGTTTATAAGTGGCGAATTTTAGATAAAATTGTTACTACCATGTAAATATTTTGATATGGAACTATGCGTGCTAATATTTACGAAATATAATTCGTGTAAAGTAAAGATACCCGCTGTATCTAAAAGCTTAAGTTACATGGCAATTCCTATTTGATGATCTACGTATTTAACATCAATGATAACATCAATCAAAATGTAAGTCGATATAAGGTTAAGAAGTGACTTAAACAAACTTTTTTTAACCCTAAAGTATGAGCGTAGTAATAAGTTTAACTCTAATATCGTGAGGTGCTTAATTAAAAATATTGGTAATTTATTTATAGTTATATATGGTTTATGGTTTATATTTTTATCACAAAAATCACAAAATAATCAAACTTTATCCAAGCATTACTCTGTTATTTTATTTTTAAGCTATTGCATAGCTTCTATCGCGGACCTTGAGCGTGGAGACCGAATCCAGAAATTCCGTAACGAAAAAAATCTAACACCCCCCACTCCGACCGGCACAGCGGTGAAACTTTTTAGTTTTTCCATCCATCGATAAATACCAGAACTTTTAATGACTTTTTGAAATATCACGCTTGTCTCTTTAGTTCAGCAACCCGCCTTTAGGTGGCATTGGTTGTAATGGAAAACTACCGTAATCAGCTGTTTGTTAGAAAGTATATAGGTGTATTTATATTTATCATCTACGTACAACAGTGAATATCTGTACTCGTATAATTTGTGTACAAAGTGTTTTAAATATGAATAAACAAAGTGCATTTATTAAATATTCCTGAAGAACCGACATGTATTGAAAGATAATAAAAATATTTTGAACAATATTAACATCTCATTTATTTAATAAAGAAAAAAATTTGTTTTTTTATCGGTCACCACACTCAAAGTGTAACTTGAATTAATATCAAAGAAAAAACAAACAAAAAAAACACTGCATAAATAAAATAAATATATAATTGTAATTGCATAAGTTGATAAAAAATGCTATGCAATAGCTTTACCGCGGAAGTCTCCGAGTGCCACACGTCTTTTTTAGTATAATTAATTCACGTTGAATAAAAATATCTTGATACTACTATGAATATGAAAGTTTGCGAGAGTGGATATTAAATACTTTTAATATGTGTATGTTATAACTGCTAAATATATTTTGATGAAACTTTATAGTAAAATAGCTTATGTCTGAGTAACATGAGCTACTCTAGTCTACTGAATCGGTTGATTTTAGAGTCAGTCTGAAATTTAAATGCTTTTAGTTTCATGTGAATGATTTCGCAGATATCTAGTTAGCTTACAAAATTTTATAAACTACATTCTCCATTCCATTTTTGCACATAGAAGTATAAAAGTGCTCTGTCACGTCAGGCCACGCCCTGTTAACTGTGCAACAAAATTCTTGCCAATTTATTCAGTTCGGTTTGCAGTCGGCATGATTGTTTCTAACATGAAATATATTTGCAAGGTAATTTTTATAATATTTTTATTTTATTTATATTTTATTTATAATATTATTATAATTTTTATAATATTATTACTATTATTTTTTTTTAATGTAATTGTAATAAGTAAAATTTAAGTCAATTTCAACTAAGCCTTGTTGATTTTCATTCCTTTCTTTCGTTATTTTACTTTGTATATTACAATATGATTGATAAATTGAGAAGCATAGAAACAAGATAATAATCTGTCCTTTTTCACTAACGTGTCTTATAAATACTCATAGATCGGAATGGGTAGTGCAATTTTCCGGGTTTGGGTGAGGTTATCTTAATATGGATATGTTGAATTCCATTATGCCACTAGTTATGGCAATAATAGAATCAAATTGTATATTATAGAAGCGTTAGGCTTGCTAAAATAGTAAAACTATATAATCTTGCTTGAGCAAAAGACTGGCATTGCAATAATAGTCCCACTGAATAACTGCTTTTTAGTGACAACATTTCAAACTTATGAAGTTGCTAAAATAAAAATACCATTTCTTTATTTTTCAAGCCTGATTAGTAATATATATTTTTTTAATTTTTTCGTTACTTAATACCGGAGAAAAAAAAATATAATGAAAAACGTCTGATGACGTCACTTAAACGGCTGAACAGATTACCTTTGCTCAAACAATATAATAGGAATTTGTTCAAAAAATATAATAGGAATGTCATCATACGATAATGTCAATTGCCAAATATGATTCCACATAACCTCTCTCCGTATTGTTTATTTGTATTAGAAAACTATCATTTCGCTATAATATTATTGCAATTTAAAACGCTTTATAGAATGTAGTATGATCAAATGTAAACAACGGTTTATTATTATTTTGGTTATGTGGCTATCCCGTTAGTACGGATTCTGCCAATATCAAGTCTAAACAACGGTTTAATGTTTTACAATACTGGGTTTGATAGATGTCATAGATGACATATGCTTTTCTTGCCGGGTCAGAAAAAGCAAAGGCGTAGCACCATTCAGCCGTATAATTGACGTCATTTGGCATATACGTCTATTTAGAATAGGAAGAAATTTAGGAGTTAAAATAAATATCAAAATGAATGAATCTTTAGAAAATAAAAAGTACCAGTGTCTTATTTTTCAATCTAGTTTCAATTAAAAATATAAATGAAATATCAATACCCGAAGTAATTAAAACACAGTAAAACTGCAACATTTCACTTATAACCTACTGTATGTCTGGATTCTGAATTAGATCATCAACAAATTATTAAGGGACAAAATGGAAAGCATGCTCTCCTAGAAAAGATTATTCCAAATCCGTTAATAAATGACATAAGTACTCTGACTTAGGAGACCGACATAAAAAAAACAATCGATGAGAAATTCTTCGCTTTCGAGGAGTCAATTGAAAGAAAATCAGTATCTAGTATGGCTTGAAATAAAACCTGAATAATATCAAACCGTAAATAATATTCTATACTTACGAGTATTTTTACGTATTAATTAACCAAAGTTGCCTTTGTTGTTGCCCTTGAAGAGACTGTTTGATAACCGATTATTTGTATCTATGACAATGTTAACATGAAACAAACTGTTTTTTGTAAATTATTAATGACTAGCTGCTCCACCTGGCTTCGCATGGCTATCTTTTTTAGGGAAGTTTAAATTCCAAATTTCACTTTTTTATTTTTCAAATGTTTCCTTTCACACAAACGCTATTCTACCAAGTTTTTTTATAAGATAGCAAACAAGCACTATTTCCTGATGGAAATAGTCAACCATCGCCTATAAACAAAGATGTTAATGGTGCGTTGCTATCTTGTGGCGAGGTCTAATGCTGCATGCATACATTTATTGGCTACCTTACCATCCAAACCGAAAGACGATAGTAACAAGCACTGACGCTACTGCGGCAGGAATAGGTAAGGCGGTGGCACAAAATATCTGGGCGAGTATAGTAGTCACGATGGTAGTGACTCGCAAAGCCAATCGGTCGCCTTTTACGACCTGTCTAGCAGAACGGCAGTTGGCCTATTCTTCAAAGGAGCCCAGAACCAATACGGGGAGACAAACAATTACAAATACAATAAAAATAATCAAATAGCAGGCAGGCAGGTTCAAAGCGGCTGCGGGGTTACTTATCACGTATCTCGCAGTGCGTAATTATTGTAACTGTTTAGTTATTGCAAGACACAATAGCTTTGTATATTAGTGGCAGTCATTAATGCTTGATTATTTTTGGTGCTATGACATTACAAAAAGTGCATCCTGTGACCAGCAAGCAATTGCCGATGTTTTTATGATGTTTTCATTATGTTTAAGTCACCGTTGATCGCTGGCGGCTTGCAAATATTAGGTGATACGCCTGTCGCTTTGGTCGTGTCTGCAAAATGTGGCAATTGATTTTTATTTTCATATACAGATAGGCTGGTAAAATGTTTTACATATTAAAAGACACGACCAGTTAATGGTCATACTCATAAGCAAACAATAAAATATGAAAAAGAGAAAGAATATTGTTTAAACATATAATAAACTTTTACGAAATTAGTGTAGTAAACTTCAAAAAGTATGTTCACTGCACGATGTACTAACGAGTCTGGTAGCGGGTTCGGCAAATAGCTGTTTGTAAACTACGAACTTCTATGCATTTTGGGTTATATGTCGCGGCTGACGACCGGCTGACTGGATGTGAAACAAAAGAACTGCGTAGTGGGCCAAGCCCAAGTAAAAAATAAGGAAAACGCATCACTGTGATTGAATGTTTTTTTTGTTTTACCAACATAATGTGTAGAAAAATATTTCAATATTAATATTTCTATATTATGTTAATTTTTATATTTTTAATAAAAACGCTAAAAGAAAATTATGTATTTATTTTTTCTATCATTTGGTCATGTAGAAGGACAGCAGGTGAAAAATAAGTATTTTTAATAATCAATCTACGTTTAAATAAACACTTGCGAAATGTGCTATGCAGAAACTAGGTAGTTACTCAGTGTTACGGGTTTTCGTTAAAAAATTCTGCTGTTCTGCCAGCCAGTTTGTTAATGCAAGTATATCATCGTGACTGCTAGGTGGTAGATTTCTGCATGATCTCGCCCGAGTCTGGTACTATCGCCTGAACTATTCCTGCTGCAATAGCGTTAGTGCTTGGTGGCAAGCACCGGAACACAACAGTGATGTGTTCCGGTTTGGAGGGTAAGATAGCCGGTAGACTTATGCATTTGGCATTAATATCTCGCTATAAGGATAGCGACGCACACATATAAATACTGAAAAAAAGGTTAAACAAATATATCAGAACCGAAAATACAAACATCTACACCTGCTAGGTGGTAGAGATATCCAACGGGTCGTCCACGTTTGCTGTCAGTGCGGCATTATACTACCGCTTTATTAGTTGGATAGTAAAAACCTTAAAAACAACAAAGAAAAATATCGACACGCGGGATTTGAACCTGCGACCATTTCCCTAAAGCCGGGACGCTCTTCCGCTGAGCTAGTGTCGACAGGCTCGAGGCGGCGAAATTCTTCTTTGCTATATGATCGATTACGTCGATCGGTCGCAGGTTCGAATCCCGCGTGTCGATATTTTTCTTTGTTGTTTTTAAGGTTTTTCCAGATTCCCAAGCACGGGATGAATGCTATAACAAAAAAATAATTGGATAGTAAAGTTAGGCAACGAAAAAAAACCATCCCTGCTACATGAAAGTCAAGAGGTAATCTAGCTAGCTAGCTAGCTAATGAATGTCCTTAAAACATGGTTTTTAGACCATTGATATAAAAAACATAAGATGCACTTTCAGTGTCCCAAAACCGTCCTCTAAAAATAAGCGCACAGTTTCAAATTGGGCGCTCATTTTATAACTGAACCGCGACACTCAATTTTATTACTTTTTGTACATTGCTTTGTAAAAACAACTATAAATCTTATGCTTAAGGTTGGATATGCAAAAACATAGGTTTTTGCCATATATATAACAATGTGAAATTAGGGACAGTTTTGAGCATGAAACTTTTGAGTGTCAATTTTGTTGTTGTTGTTTTATATCAATGCACTAGACATAATTTTGAGCCTATTAATATTAATATATTAAAATAGCTTAGAAATACACCGTATTGGATTCATGATTGAGTGCAGATCTATCAAATGTTTTGTTATGAGTTTTTAAAGTTAAAAAAAGCATTTTGGCCAAGCGGTTAGCCTAATCAGCTGGCAGCTTAGACCATGAGATCCCTGGTTCGATTCAAATGTTTTTGAGGTTTTTCGAAAATCCAAATATTGGTAGCAGCTCGGAGTCAGGTGGTGTTGTGTTAACACCCTCGTGGCTCAGATGAGTACGTAAAGTGATCTGTCCCGTTTATCGCAAGAAATAAACGGTAATCGTTACTAGGTATGTAAAATGCGACGATGGGGATCACCACTCATCTCGCCAGTCGACTGGAGAGGAGAGAAGAGTGGTGAATCTGAAAGTCTATAGAGGGTCGGTTCATTCTGCCTACCACACAAGGAAACCTGCGTGATGATACTTAAAAAAATCAATTACCTTGGAAGATTAATATTTGTATGAGTGAATGAATTTACCCCGTGTTGGTTCCGGACTCCTTTGAAGAATAGACCAAATGCTGTTCTGCCAGGCATGTCCTAAAAGGCGACCGGTTAGCTATGCAAGTCACATCGTGGCTACTAGGTGGTAGAGTTCTGCATTGTCTCGCACGGATCTGGTATCACCGCCTTACCTATTCCTGCCGCAATAGCGTCAGTGCTTGTCACTGTCGTGTTCCGGTTTGGAGGGTAAGGTAGCCGGTAAACTTATGCATGTGGCATTAGACCTTGCCACAAAATAGCAACGCAACATTAACACCTTTGGTATCTATAGCCGATGGCTGACTCTTTCCATCAGGAGGCCCATCTGCTTGCTTGCTATCTTATGTTATAAAAAAAAACACACACGTAGGTACATACATGCAAACATACTGACGTCATCGTTAAAATAATCGGAATAGGTTTCTAGGATCTCAAAACGTGGAGATCTGGTAAAAACTCGCTTTTTGTTGCAAACAAATTCGATTGCAAACAAGCTCTCCTGATGGAAAGAGACAAACATCGCCTGTAGACACCAAAGATGTTAATGGTGCGTTGCTATCCGTGTGACACGATGGTTAATGCTTTATGCATAAGTTTCCCGGCTACTTTGCCCTCCAAACTGAAACCCGAAAATGACAAGCAACATACTGTTGCGGTAGGAATAAGCAAGGCGGTGGTACCAAAATCCTTGCGAAATATTGCAGAATTCTAGCACCTAGTAAAACCAGTGATGTGGATCAGTTCAAAAATGGTGAATCTTTGTGAACTTTATTTTAATATTATAGAATGGCAAAGAGAAAACCATCGCCTAAATACACCGAAGATGTTAATGGTGCGTATGGCGTAGATGTCATGCCACATGTGCCGAATTATCGACTACGTTACACTCTAATCCGGACCATAATATTAATAAGCACTGACGTTGTTTCGGTAGGTAAGCATATGGTTGTTTAATGTGTTGATAGAAAGAGAAACCAAAGAAGTTGGTTAAATGGTGCGCTGCTATTCGTGAAGCAAGATGGCATTGCCTAATGCATAAGTTTACCGGCTACCTTACTCTCCAAACCGGAACACGCCAGTGACAAGCATAGATGCTATTGCGACAGGAATAGGTAAGGCGGTGTTACCAAACCCTACCCTTATAAGACGTTGTTGAACAACTCTAATAAGACGTTACTGAACTCTACTGCCTAATAACGATCGTAGTGACATTTTGGCCAATCTTTCACCTTTTACAGCCTCGTAAAAAGACAGTCTACTTCACAAAAGAGGCCTTGATAAACATGGAGAGCTAGAATAATAAAAAATTGGATATCGTCCCGTGAATATTTTTTTTTATAGAAGAGGGGGCAAACGGACAGGAGGGTCACCTGATGATAAGTAATTACCGCCGCCCATAGACAAGTACCAGAGGTCTTGGAATTGCGTTGCCGGCCTTTTAAGAATGAGTAGGCTCTTTTCTTGAAAGTCTCTAAGTCGTATCCATTCGGAATTTTTTTTTACCGATAGCTGGTTCCACATAGGAGTAGTGCGGAGCGAAACGTGCCGCGAGAATCGTACGGTTGTGGACTTCCAGGTATCGAGATGATGAGGATGAAACTTTGAATTGTAAATGGTTCCGCTGTGAAGATGTTTATAGGTATTTCGTGATCGCTTTTTTGGTTTCAGTTCTTATAATAAAAATAATTAATTGGTTAAGCCCAGTTGAGGGTTTGCCTCCTGTTGGTCCAGGCCCTTTTGAAGAATAGACCATCTGCCATTCTGCCAGGAAGTTGTGTACGTGTCACTACCATTATGACCACTCCGTGGTAGAGTACTGCAACGTCTCGTTTGGGTTTTACTACTACTGCCTTACCTATTTCTGCCACAATCGTGTCAATGTTTATCACTGTCGTGTTTTTATGTTTTGTAGATATCATAATATAGTAAACAAGCAGAAGGGTCTCCTGATCGAAAGAGTCAACCATCGTCTATGAACACCAACAGCGTTAATGGTGCGTTGCTATCTTGTGGCGAGGTCTAATGCCACATGCATACATAAGTTTAGCGGCTACCTTACCCTCCAAACCGAAACACGACAGTGATAAGCACAGACGCTATTGCGGCAGGAATAGGTAAGGCGGTGGTACCAGACCCGGGTGAGAAAATGCAGAACTCTACCACCTAGTAGCCACGATGTTAGTGACCCGCATAGCCAATCGGTAACATTTTACGACCTGCCTGACAGAACGGCAGTTGGCCTATTCTTTAAAGTAGCCCGGGACCAACACGGACTGTTCCTGTTTAGAAGGTAAGGTAGCCGATAAACTTATGCATATGGCATTATCATTCGGCCACACGGAGAGTAACTCACAATTAATATTTTTGGAGTCTTTAGGCGATAGTTTTTGTCTTTCCATCAGGACAGCCACTGTTTGTTTGCTGTTTTATGATATAAAAAAACCGGTCAAGTGCGAGTCAAACTCGCACACGAAGGGTTCCGTTCTATCATAGCAAAAAAATACGAAAAAAACAAGTTTATTGTATGGGACCCCCTTAATATTATCATTTTTTTATTTTCAGTCTGTTGTTATAGCGGCAACGGAAATACATAATCTGTGAAAATTGCAGTTTTCTAGCTACCACGGTTTATGAGATACAGTCTGGTGACTGGTCCGCTCCATCTGTCACCGTTTTTCCAGGGTGTGGCCGTACCGATAACTGACCACCTCGAGATCCTCGGTATCATGTTAACGCCTACTCTCAACTTTGGTTCGTACATCGAATCTAAAGCCCAAGTTGCCTCAAAAAAGCTTGGTATTTTGGCGAAGGTGAGACAATATTTCAGTCCGGGACAGTTGCTCAACCTTTATAAAGCACAAGTCCGTTCGTGCATGGAATACTGCTCTCATCTCTGGGATGGATCCGCTAAATACCAGCTGGAGACACTTGAGGCGATAGAGAGGCGTGCCAAAGACCCATAAACGACGATGATCTGGTAGGCAAAAAACTCCAAAGCCTCGCTCATTGCCGTAGAGTGGCTAGTTTATCGGTTTTTTATCGGATACACTTTGGAGAGTGCGCTGCGGAATTGCACGACTAATTCCGCCATCACCATTTTTCTATCCTATCCAATCGTCGAGGCGCACAGATTCTATGCATCGTTATATGGTGGACGTTCCACGTACCCGGACAAAGCGGTTCGACTCAACATTCTTCGTTGGAACCGCAAAAGCCTGGAAAATGCTTCCTGAGTCTGTGTTCCCGGACGAGTACAATCTGGGGATTTTCAAGAGAAGAGTGAACAGGTACCTTCTAGGGAAGCGCGTTCCATCTTAGGCCTCATCTTAGCTTATCATCAGGCGAGATCGAGGTCAAGCGCTAACCTATCGATAATAAAAAAAAAGACAAACAGCGGAGGCTTAGTAATAGGGTTCCGTTTTACCTTTTAGCTACAGAACCCTAATTAGCCATGGGTGATTGGTGGGTCAAGCTCCTCTGGTAGTTAGCGACTCTATTTAATGGCCCCTTTCTTATGATACTTTTAATCTCAGCTGGTTTCAAAGAAGAAGATTAAATAAATACCGTCACGCCGGTCTACGCGGTAGACAAGTGAGCCGAATGTCTATAGACTTTTCAGTTCACCACGATTCACCGGTTTGTTAGTTGGCGATATAAGCTGTGATTCTCATCATAATATTTTAACGACATAATAACAATTACCACAATCAGACCGCTAGCTTTACGTAATCGTACGATTCACGATTTACACACTACTGCCAGAGTCAACATTTTAACCAATATTTCGATGGTGTAGGATAACTTAGAAAAAGTCTGAATTACTGTTTTATCCAAGCAATCCGAAGACCTGGTATCTCAAGATTTGAGCTAAATAGGTTAGCCTATTTAGCTCAAATCTTGAGATCCCAGGTGCTGGGATTGCTTGGATAAAACAGTTATTCAGACTTTTTCTAAGTTATCCTACACCATCGAAATGTTGGTTAGCCACTAAAGTAAAAGACTTTGGTTATTTATCATTACATACAAATATAAAACAAAGTTGTTTTCTGCTGTTTGTCCCTTTTTTTTCTTAGATCTTAAACCAAGATTTTTTTTAATAACTCTTTTGCCTGACCCGGGGAAATATTCAATACAAATAATTTGTATGGCAAATCAAATTTGCCGGGTCACGTACGTCACGTTGTTTGTCTGCTGAACCAATTTCAATGAAATTTTGCAGATATCTACTGTTCGGTACAACTTAAAAGATATGATAGTTTTTAATTCCCAATTACCTCCCCCCCCTTCTCAAGAGCTCCACTAAATATTCAGTACAAGTACTTTGTATGGCAAAACAACGTTTGCCGGGTCAGGTAGTAATATACATGTAGGTATTATTACAAGGAAACTGATTATAACATGACCCCGAACGTCAAAGTTCTAGTCAAAAAACAAACGGTTTTTAAAATAGCTTACCTTTACTGTATTAGTAAATATTTTTGGTGCTGTTTCAATTGTTCAAATCCCCCCCAAAACGTAATGCCTTAAGCAATTGCTTAATTTGCTTATGGGCTAATCCGGCGCTGAGTTTGCTCACTTCCTTCAAAAACAAAGGATTACTATCAGCACTGCATTCCAATCATACAAGCTTTACACCTTATCACTCTAATCAGTTATCACTTATTATGCCAATAGGTAATGACACATCGCCTATCTGAGGAATTTTGACCTCGTTAACAAGGAATGACAGAACTTCGCAACTATTCCCAATCCGGTGATTTGTGCTGTAAACAATGAAAGAGTAACAAATGGTTATTCGTATGTATTCTTAGTCATAATTTTATCGCCTTTTATGAGTTAATTGCAAGCCTCGTTATTTTAGTGCTAAGCCAATTCAGCTCTTATCAGGTCTCAGGTTTAAATCTCGAGCTTATATGCTTTATGCTCTTTATGCAACTTTGCGTGTTCTCCGCTAAAAAGACATCCTTTGTTGTGTCACCTCGATTTGGTGATAATTTCCAGACAGTCTCAGTTAGGGTCGGGATTCTGGAAGTCGAGATATCAAATTACGTTCAGTTTCGCGGTCATTTGGAAGGTGAGGCTAAATTAGTAGGCCTCCAAAAGCTTGGTGTGCTCAGCAGAGCGAGACAATACTTCTTGCCTGCCCATCGCCTTCAAATTTATAATGCTCGAATTTGAGCCTTATAAATTACACATGGAGTACCGTTCTCGTCTCTTGGCCTCTCAGTACCAGCTTCTTCCTTTTGATCGCATTCAGCGTAGAATGGTTCGAATTGTTGACGACCAGGCTATTTCGAAATTGCTTCACACTATTTGACACTTTGGCATTGCGCAGAGATGGTGGTTCACTCTGCGTCTTCTATCGTTTGTTCATGGGGAGTGTTCCGACGAGTTATTTGGATTAATTCCTGCCGTCGAATTCCATCATCGGACATCGCGTTAAAATTTGAAATTCCACCCTCACCATCTCGATGTCTGGAAATCCACAGAGAAATGTCAAGAGAGAAACGCCCAGTTTTTCTCGGAACTTTTGGCCTCGCACTACTCTGTTGTGGAATAAATTAACGGCAGGGGTGTTTCCAAACGGATACGACTTGGGGGGGGGGCTTTAAGAAAAGAGCTTACTCATTCTTAAAAGACCGGCAACGCAACTGCAAGACCTCTGGTATTGCGGATGTTCATGGGCGGCGGTGATCACTTACCATCAGTTGCACCTCCTGCTCGTTTGACCGCTCTTCTATAAATATAAAATAAAATAAAAATGTATATAGGTACATGTATGATCTGACCGCCCCGTTGGTAGAGTGGTTAGCCACCCTGACTACGCAATCGACGGGGCTCGGGTTCGATCCCCGGGATTTGTGTGATGAACATAAATGTTTCAATTTCCGGGTTTGGGTGTTTATTAAATATATTCTAGTATCTAATATGTGTTTCTATGTATTAACATCGTTGACTAACACCCATAACACAAGCTAATAATTTGCTTACTTTGGGATTAGATCAGTAGATAAGTGTAATTTGTTCTGTGAATATTTATTAAAAAAAAATGATATATCTGTATTATTTGAACCAGTAGTCTTTACGTATAATCAATTTTTTGTCAAATTTCGTGATAAATATTCGTTTCACGACTCACTGACGTCGATTTTAATATTTTAAATATTATTGTCTTTCTTTAGGTCACGTTTTTGTTTGTAAATTAAATCTTTCTAAGAATTTTGTCACTTTGTCAGTCTGTTTGTATGTCCATTAACCTGTTGTTGCTTCGCTCGTAACATAGGTATTGTCTGTAAACTTCCTCAATAAAAAATGCAAAAACTAGTTACTAGACTAGAAACAGAAACATAAGAATTAGATTATTATTAGGGAGCAGACTTCTGCAACGTCTTGTCCAGGTTCACAGAATTATACTTTATATTTGTTCTGTGGATATTATGGTCTCACTAGAAGGTAAAATTTACCCTTATTGTCGAAGCTACGTCACTTCGTGTGGCAAGAAATTCTTGTAACACGGAAAGTATTGACATTAAAATCTTTAGAATTTACGAGTACTTATATGAGATTTGAGATGTTGTTTACTATCCTGTAATGTACAAAAAAAAACAATTTTCAAGTCCGACTGGTAGATACAGAGATATACAAGTTAAAACAAAAAAGCTTCGACTTTTTACATTATTTTAGATTAGATCAACAAATACAAATCACAGCTGGAGATCCAATAAGGTAAGAAATGAAGAAACACATGACATAAATATAGAAGGATAAAGTGTAAAAATATTGTAGGAATTTTGGTGGATTTTGTGAAGGTTGAAGGCGTATAATAATAAAGTATACATGATAGGCTTCTATAATAATAATAGTTTGCGTATTATATATACCAATTGTTTGCGTATGTTTCCAAATCGATACAGATGATTCCGAGACTTGGAAACTTTGTTTAATCATGTCTTGAATGTCGGCAATACACTTGCGATGTCCATGATATTGATTGCAGCTTCTCATGAGCGGTGATAATCACTTACCATCAGGTGAGCCTCTTTAAAGTTAGCCCCTATTTAATAAAAAAAGTCAATACTTTCATAGCCAGGCATGGTTAATTGACAATTTACCGTTTAACGTCATAAGTAAGTAACTAGTGATACCACTAGCTTATGGTGGCTCCGACATAGCGTCTATAGGCATTGGGATAGTAAGTTATTAGTTTTTAAACGATGGTACTAGACTCGGGCGAGACGTTGCAAAACTCTAGCTAGGAACTAGTTGGATCCACCAAAAAGTTTTTTAATTCAGGTCTACAAGTTGCAACTAGAGTACACATCAAAATCCTTCCTTCTTTTTTTTTAATTTTAAAATTAATAAATATAAGATGCTAGCTGACCCGGCAAACGTTCTGCCTTTTTAACTACTCTTATTTTTTTCTATATTTTCTCACCTTTTAAACCTTCTCTGGACTTCAACAATTATTTCAAAACCAAAATTAGCCAAATCGGTTCAGCCGTTCTCGAGTTTTAGCGAGACTAACGAACAGCAATTGAGTTTTATACATATAGATAGATAAGTATGATGCTTTCTTGTTTTGCTATGCCAGGCTGTGACAGACCTCCTAAGATCAAATATATACCCAATTAATTAAATATCTTATAATCATTGTTTAATGCAAAAAAAAAAGAATATAATCCATACTAATATTATAAATTCAAAAGTAGTTTTTTTTTATATCATAAGATAGCAAACAAGCTGATGGGTCTCCTAACGAAAGAGACAACCATCGCATATAGACACCAAAGATGTTAATGGAGCGTTGCTAACTCGCGACGAGGTCATATGCCACATGCATAAGTTTACCGGATATCTTACCCTCAAAACCGGAACACGACAGAAGCACTGAAGTTTTGCGGCAAGAATAGGTAAGACGGTGGTATCAGACCGTGCGGGACAATACATGACTTCTATGTTATTACCCGAGGTCAAGCAATATTATGTTTTTATAGCTAACTTTTTTCAAGCTAACTTATTTAAATTTAATTATTTATTTTGAAGTGAATTTATAACTATTTTTTTAAGTTTAGTTGTTATAGCGGAAACAGAAATACATCAAATAGAAGAATAGATCAACTATCGTTCTGCCAAGCAGGTCGTTAAAGGTGACCGATTGGCTATACGCGTCACTACCATCGTGACTACTAGGTGGTGGAGTTCCGCAGCG
This sequence comes from Apodemia mormo, assembly GCA_036924255.1. Classification (NCBI taxonomy): domain Eukaryota; kingdom Metazoa; phylum Arthropoda; class Insecta; order Lepidoptera; family Riodinidae; genus Apodemia; species Apodemia mormo. The sequence continues at coordinate 38,895,574 of JAUPFN010000005.1, read as the reverse complement.
TCTCCTCCGGGTATTTGGCATCACCGCCTGGCTTATTTCTGCCGCAATAGCGTCAATGCTTGTCATTGTCGTGTTCCTGTTTATAGGGTAAGGTACCCGATAGACTTATGCATGGGGCACTATCATTCTGCCTATGGATAGCGACGCACTATTAACATCTTTGGTGTTTATTTGCGATGGTTTCTTTTTCATCAGGAGAACTATCTGTTTGTTTGCTATATATATATATATATATATACTTAAATGTTTATTTTATGTATTAGGTATTTATTTTTATAGTTAATATATTTCCAAATACTTACTTTTTTTGAAAATATTCAAGGTTCTACCTGTTTATTACGATCGAGTAAAAAATTGCTTAAAAATTACGTTTGTTGTATGGGATTGTAATATTTACTTTATTTACTTTATTTTTAATCATTTATTTTGAAAGGTAATATAACCTTTGAGTATAATATATCTATGTACAACTAAATATTCTGTGAAAATTTTAAGTGTTACCGTAATATTGAGCAAAAAAATACGAAAACAACACGTTTATTGTATGGGGTAAACACGGTTATTATTTTCATTTTTTATAATTAGTATTTGTTGTTATAGCGGCAACGGAAATACATAATTTGTAAAAATTTCAGCTTTCTAGCTATCACGGTTTATGAGATACAGCCTGGTGACAGCCAGACAGACGGACAGACAGATAGCGGAGGCTTAGTAATAGGGCTCCGTTTTACTTTTTAGGTACGGAACCCCAAAAATAAATGTCGATAAACATTTAGGCATCGTGATTTCATGAATGTTGATTACATATTTCACATTTTTCAAAAACTGATCATGTTTTATTAATATTTTTCCAATTAGGATGTCACAATTCAGCAAAATTATGATGATAAATAAAAAGTAAATAAATAAATATTCACGGGACAAATTACACTTACTCATCTAACCCAAAGTAAGCAAATTATTTGCTTGTGTTATGGGTGTTAGCCAACGTTACTAATACATAAAAATACATACATAAATACAAGAATATGTTAAATAAACACCCATACCCGGAAATACAAATATTTATGCTCATCACACAAATCCTTGTCCCCGTCGGGGATCGAACCCAAGCCTCGTCGATCGCGTAGTCAGGGTCACTAACCACTCTTCCAACGGGGCGGTCAAATATAGTCCTGGCAGCTAATACACGTAACAACTGAAATATTTACCAGTCTGCGCTTTTACCAAATTGCTCTTATACCATTTTGGCTATTACCATTTTAAAATTAGGTAGTTATAAATTTCCGCTTTTAACATTATGCGCCTAAACGACTCCCACCCGAAGATATAAAATAATTATAGACGCCTTATCTATTTCTCACTTATTACTGTATAATATTCGAGCCTTTCTCAAATTATAACAGATAATGTTTTAGATATTACATTGACAGAAATACATTAATTAAGTATGTGCCATGTGGTCTATCATTCGCACAATCACGTGCTTCTTAATTTATACCAGTTTTCATCAAGATTGATCTCGCCGTTCTTGAATTATAACGGGTCATATAGACGGACAGATAAAAATGATATAGCCTATCTTTTCTCATTGTATGCCAATTTTCATCTAGATAGGTAAAGCTTTCTTGAATTGTAACAGGACATAAAGACGGACAAATAAACATTATATAGCCTACTTTTTGCGCTATTATGTGTTCACATTGTATACCAAAATTTATCTAGATCGGTCAAGCTTTTCTTGAATTGTAACGGGACATACAGACGGATCGATTAAAATTTTATGCCCTATCTTTTTTGCAATCAGGTGTTCTCATTGTATATCAATTTTAATCAAAATTGGTCTCACCGTTCTTGAATTGTAGCGGGTTATACAGACGGACAGATAAAAATAATATAGCCTATCTTTTCTCATTGTATACCAATTTTCATCTAGATCGGTCAAGCTGTTTTTGAATTGTAACGGGACATACAGACGGATCGATTAAAATTATATGGCCTATGTTTTGCGCTATTACGTGTGCTCATTATATACCAATTATCATCTATATCGGTCACGTCGTTCTTGAATTGTAACGGGACATACAGACGGATCGATAGAAATTATATGGCCTATCTTTAGCGCTGTCACATTTTCTCATTGTATACCAATTTCAGCCTCGTCGTTCTTGAATTGTAATGGGACATACAGACGGGCAGATAAAAATTGTATGGCCTGTCTTTTGCGCTATCATGTGTTCTGACTGTAACCAATTTTCATCTAGATGTTTTAGTTGAAATTAGAATTCTTACGGGGTGTCTGTATACACAGTTATAAATTTTCAAAACCAGTTGAAATGTTGTTAGTCAATAATAAAACGCATATAAATTATGAAATTGGACAAAAGAATTGATTGTACCTACAGCGAGACTCTACAGATTTACATAGCAGTGTAGATAATACCTATTGAGTTTTAATTTGGCATGTAGCCAAATGGCAAAAAACGGAACCCTTATAATTTCGTAATGTTCGCCCGTTTGTCTGTCCATCTGTCCGTCTGACCGTATGTCACAGTCATTTTAATGAAATGTATACTTTCTATCGTGAGGACTTTGTCAAACTGCATTTTAGAATATTACAAATAAACTCACTTGTAATTCAAGTTTTATATTATTTGATATATCGAACCGGTTTCGTTAATTATAGCATCATCAGGGATTTTTAGCATAGTTGTAATGTCTCACACAACTTTTATTAGTCATTTTACTCGGACACTGTACAGCATGGTTAAAAATTTAAAAATATGTGTATTTTATGAACCGTTACAGTATGATTTTAAAAAATAAATGATCAAGGGTAGCTTTTGCATACATGTAACTGAGGGATGAAAAAAATCAAAAGAGCGTGTAGGATGTTATTGGATAGGTTCTTATAAATGATATGAAGGTTTCTATAGTAGTTTGTTTACCAAGGCGAGAAAATGACCGATACCTTACGAGAGTGTAGTTTGAGGCCCGAAGCGCAGCTGAGGGCCTCAATACACTCAAGTTAGGGATCGCATTTTCTCCCGAGTGATACATACTACTTTATACTACACCAATGAGGAAAATAAAAACATTTTAGTTAAAATTTATATTAAAATTATTACAATTATTGAAACTCCATAAATTCTTCATATGTTTTGTTGTACTTATGCTTGGACTTTTCTGGCAAAAGGTTTAAAATGACTGTTTGAGCAGCTTCTTTTAATTCAGGCGGCGTAAATAAACCTTCATTCTCGCTACTAGACATAGACATCAGAACAGAATGTAAGAACCAAGGAAGTTACATTCTACCCGGAATGCTTACACGCGCTTCAAAATCGTTCCGAAGAGTACCATGACATGAGTGGAGTGTGTCTCTTTCTACTAAATAAAGCGCCAATCGCCATATATAAGTGTGGCCATGCGTAGTTTGCAAATTACTACTAACTAATTCTACTAATTTGAGAAACAGTTTTTGCATTGCATAAGTAATTACGTAATAATTAAAATAAGCACATCTTAGAACTCACTATGTTAATTACAATACATTTTATGCTAATGTTTCTATCGACGTGTATGAATAAAAGGGATTTAACGATTAACGAATATATAAAAATCTACCATCTAGATAGTTTTATTTACACTGGCAATTGCAAGAAAGGGACAACAACCACTCATGTCGTTGTCTTGCTCAGAACGTTTTTCCCTTCTGCTATGTAAGAAACAAATGTCAACTTTATTTATTACGAAATAAAGTACATTTTTATTTTTTAAATATTGCTTCGTAACAATTCCAGTTATAGTATATAAGTTCCTTGGTAAGAACTAAGAAGAAGATACAATAAAAAAAGAAAATTCGCGCGTACAATCGTTTTTTTTTTTAATATTGAGGAGGCAAATGAAATAAAGCACATATTGCCAAGTTTCCTTAGTAAATGCTAGTGGCCAGTAACATTTTGATGTGCTTCGAGATACAAACGTATGAATTTTAAAAAGTTAAAGGAGGGGAGAAAATTACTTTCTCCCCAAGGGGAGAAAGTAAATCCCATACATTTTTGCCGCCCGCATATTGGTTTGCTTGGAATTAGGTACTTTCTTCTCGTTTTTCAAGTAAGAACTAATGTGCTTTCCGAATAGGTGTAGTATAAAAAATATTTTGATATTGCCAACATTTTGTGAAATATTCACGTTTGAATCCTCAAGTGAAAAATTGAACAAAAAAAATGTAAATACAGTATTTAACAATTTTTTTTTATTTTATATCATAAAATAGCAAACAAGCTGATGGGTCTCCTGATGGAAAGAGTCAACCATTGCCTATAGACACCAAAGGTGTTAATGGTGCGTTGTTATCTTGTGGCGAGGTCTAATGCCACATGCATAAGTTTACCGGCTACCTTACTCTCCAAACCGGAACACGACAGCGACAAGCGCTGACGCTATTGCGGCAGGAATAGGTAAGGCGGTGGTATCAGACCCGGGCGAGACAATGCAGAACTCTACCACCTAGTAGCCACGACGGTAGTGACTCGATAGCCAATCGGTCGCCTTTTACGACCTGCCTGGCAGAACGGCAGTTGGCCTATTCTTCAAAGGAGGCCGGGACCAACACGGCGAAAAAACAAAACATGCTAACGAAAATTGTTTTGAACAAAATCGATCATGTAGTTTATAATTGATATATAGGATATTTTCGAGAGCTGTATAAAATATTACGGTAGCTGTACAGAGTAAATTTGTTTTATAGTGTCTTGGAGAAATACAAACTTTTTGTTGCTGTCGTGAAAATAGTAAGTATATTTATTTTTTTATATCATAAGATAGCAAACTAACAGATGGGTCTCCTAATGGAAAAGTCATTATCGCCTATAGACAACAAAGATGTGAAAAATACTATCTTATGAAGAGGTCTAGTGACACATGCGTAACTTTACGGGCTACCTTACCCTCCAAACCGGAACACGTCAATGACAAGCACGGACGCTATTGCGGCAGTAATAGATGAGACGGTGGTACCAAATCCGGGCGAGACAATTCAGGACTCTACCATCTAGTAGCCATGATGTTAGTGACTCGCATAGCCAATCGGCCGCCTTTTATGACTAATCTGGCAGAACGGTAGTTGGCCTATAGTTGGAAAAATTAAAATTTGATCCAAATTTGTCTTTGGTAAAATTATTTAAAAACTTCTTATGAGTTTTTTTAGGTAATGACCTATTGTCTGACGTTTTTTTTAAATTATAGCCGGGTAGTTTCACGGATTCAATGTTCGTCTACTTTTTTAAAAACTTAAAAGTATTCTTGAGTTTTTTTGTAATAGGTGAGCCGTTGCCAAACTCTACCACCTAATAGTCACGATGGTAGTTACACGCTTAGCAAATCTTACGAACTTTATGCCACCCCTTATTTCATCATCTTGGGGGATGAATTTTGAAAAATCCTTCCTTATTCTCGTCCACATCGTAAGGACGGAAGGAAAAATTTCAGAACCTTCTTGGTCCAAGGGGTTAGGCTGGACATTGACATGTCAGTCAATGAGTGAGGATTTTTCTTTTTACATATACAGAATAGAAATATAGTTATTGTCATAGCTCTCATAGACAAATATCTAACTTAACTTATACGTGATCAAATCTATCTGTTTGTTTATTAATCTATGCCATAAAATGATTAAAAGATGGTGATAAAATTGTTCAAATTAAAAATAATTTGTAAATTATTACAAGCATAATTTTTTATATCATAGAATAGTAAGCAAGCTGATGGCTCTCCTGCTGTAATGAAATAACTATCGCCTATAAACATGAAACACATTATGTATGTATAATGACGCGTCGACATTCGTGTGGAAAGAACATAATGCCACATGCATGAGTTTTTGTGCTTTAATAGATATTGTTTTACTAAGCGCCAACAATAAAAAGTGCAATAAAATATACAAGGCGTTTTTGTCACCTGATGGAAATTGTAGATAAGATCTAAGATGGCAGTATCTACACGAAAGGCTTCGCCAGTCTTTAGGCTAGAAGGGAATAGAAAACAAAACAAAAATGAAATTTGTTAGGGTAAAATTAATACATCAAAAGATTTATATAACTTAACTAAAGCTTTTTTACAGCTTATCATGCTGTAAAGAACAATATTTATGAATTTATTCATGTATTTATTAGTCTGTAAGTAGGTATTTACCTATAAGTATTTGTACATGCTTATTGTTATGTTTTGTATGTATTCTTTACAAATTTTAATCTATATTATTAATTTTTAATAAAGAAAGTTTGGATGTTTGGATGGATTGATGGATGGATGTTTGTTACTCACTCAATCACGCCCAAACTACTAGACGGATTTGGATGAAATATAACAATGCAAGCAATATAAATAATGTTGTGGAATAGCACATATGCTATTTTTTGTCTCGGAAAAATTTGTTGTTCCCGCGGGATGCACCAAAAACTTTTTGCAGCGGGCTGCAACGCAATTAACAATTAATTGTCAATTGTACTAAACAATAATAACTTTTGCCCTGATGATGCGTTAAAACGCGAAACCGGTTGGTTTTAATAAATAAAAAGTTAAGTAAAACAGTACAAGTGCTTTTAATACGATATAAATATAAGTTTATTTGTTGTACCTATTTGTGATTGTCAGGATTAAGTAAGTTGGTTTCTTGTTCTAAGAAATACATTATAGGAAAAATTGCACGGAATGTTGAAAATTTTGAGCTTAAAGATTAGTAAGTAGGTTAGGTACCTGTTGCAACAAAATGCAACCAAGTGTCTCCTAGATTTGATCTCATTTTATTTTTTTGTATCTAGGTTTAGCCATGAGAAGGTAAATCCGGCAGTTATTTATAATAAAATATCACTACATCGGTTTTCTTACAGGATAGATATGTAACGGTCCGTGTTAACGCTCCGCAGTTTATGCAGATTAATTTTAATTTTATTTATTAAATATATTACAGTATTTATATACGTATTTATATGTAGTTAAAAACATGTGGTCATCGGTACAAAAATCGAATTAGGTACTTTTCGTATTTGCTTTTAAATAAATAAAAAAACACGGGACAAATTACACTTAAACTGATCTAACCCCAAAAGTAAGCAAATTATTTGCTTATGTTATGGGTGTTAGTCAACGATACTAATACATAGAAATACATATATAAATACAGGAATATATTTAATAAGCACCCAAACCCGGAAATACAAACATTTATGCTCATCACAGAAATGCTTGTCCCCGTCGGGAATCGAGCCCCGTCGATTGCGTAGTCAGGGTCGCTAACCACTCGACCAACAGGGCGGTCAGAGGTCAGTTAAATATAGAGTAGGTGTTAGCAGCTTGCAGCAAGTCTACAGTATAGTAAGGAAAATTATGAGGGTCCATGCAAAACTGGTCTCAAAAGCAACGCATGCTGATAGATGTTTACCGTATTGTAAAACATTATTAATTTCTACTGAAATGTATCACGGGAATTTTTTTTAATGCTGGTAGGTTATGTCATGGGCCATAACTGTGTGTGTGTGGATGTGGGAATAGTTACTTATAGGAGAGTCAGATGCTTGTTTACTATCTTGTTTCCTTTAATTTTTTTTGCTATTAAATTGAAAAACATAATAACACAACATGCCCGTGGCTAGATGTACCTGGTTCGTGTAACAGCTATTGCACCTGTCTCATCACGGGATTCCTTGGCGTTGTCGGACTACCTAGAAGGAGGGTTATGTTTGGAACATTTGACGCTCTGTAGTCTAACCGGATTGATAGATATAGGCTTAAGTTTTATCATAGGTACAGTGTATAAGGGACAGTTTACCAAAAAATAAAGAAAACATGCCATTTTTACGTTCTAGTGATCATGGCAATTCCTTTTTGGTGGGAAATGCAAAATTTGCGTTATTTGATTTTTTCTTATTTTCACGTCCCGCAATGTAAACCGTACATTGCTCCGACTCGTCGCGCGGCATGTAGTGCATAATACAATGCTTACTTTGTGTATTTCCTTAAATTTTAGTATTTTTTTTAGAAAAAAACAATTTCCAATAAATTAAATTATACAAAATGACGGTAAAAAATGTTCAAGAAACAAAAAAAATCCTACACAACTTTCCAACGGTTTTCGTCGCAGAATCATGATCCAAAACTATAGTTTCGATTTTCGGTAGACCGTCCCTTACACGCCGTAGGTAGGTAGGTATACTTAATAATAATAATAATATAGCTGGACAAATTACATGAATTGATCTGACCTCAAAGTAAACAAATTATTTGCTTGTGTTATGAGTGTTATTCTACGACATTACCTAATACATAGAAATACATAGTTGCAGTCGGATATTTTTGTTTTAACATACAACTGTTTTATGAGTATCAAAATTTTAAATTGAGCTGATTCCCGTGTTGGTCCCGGGCTCCTTTGAAGAATAGAGCAATTGCCGTTCTGCCTGGCAGGTAGCAAAAGGCGACCGATTGGCTATACAAGTCACTACTATCGTGGATACTAGGTGATAGAGAACTGCATTGTCTTGCCCGGGTCTGGTACCACCGCCTCACCTATTCCTGCCGCAATAGCGTCAGTGCTTGTTACCGACGTGTTCCGGTTTGGAAGGTAAGGTAGCAGGTAAACTTATGGATGTGGCATTAGACCTCGCCACAAGATAGCAACGCACCATTAACACCTTTGGTGTCTTTAGGCAATGGTTGACTCTTTTTACCAGGAGACCCATCTGCTTGTTTGATATCTTATGATATAAAAAAGATTTAATTTTTTACTATAATAAAATGTAGGTAGGTACTTACAAGTTGTTAAGTCACAAGGTAGGTGCTAGATATATTAAAATAGGTGCCTATATACAGCACACTTCCTGCGTCCTGAAACCTGCTGCGTAATCAAAGTTTTTGTGAATCGGGAAAAATTTTTTTTTGGCATAAAAAGTATCCTAAAATTAGATACTTTTTTAGATTAGATATTTAAATTTATATATAGATTAGATTAAATAAAACTAGGTTAGTATTAATGCCGAAAAAGTTTTTTCTATACCTATAGTGAAAACTTAGGCATAGTCTACTTACCTATATACCTACCAATTTCATTCAAATTCGTCCAGTACCTATTTAAAGTGTGAAGGAGCAACATATGCGTAAACGTTCCTATTTACCAAATAAGCTTAATAAACATTCATTGTAACAAAAATAAATTCATCCAAAATATTTACCAAACAAATTTGAATATTATAATGGCGTAAAGTTTAATATAGTCTTTTTGCATTGAAAATAGTCTTATTTTAATCAATATTTTAGTCGGTACATATTACATTTTTTATTACAAAAATATCAAAAATAGGCCTCTAGATACCTACGCCGGTAAAATTCATTCGAAATATTCACCTGTCAAACTTGAAAGCGGGCGGAGAGCCCAAAGTATGCGAAGGCTTCTCTGTTATCCGCCATTAGTTATCCATCGTCCAATGAACGGCGAAAGGCGTGGCTATGCGCACGCGCCGCCTGAAAACCCACTAGCTGTCAGTATAAACGCATCTGTCGTTTCGTTTACACGTGCGAGAATATTTTGTAATAACTTTTGCGTGTTTTGTGTTTTTCGGGACAATTTTGACTTTTTGTTTGTTTGTTTTAATGGTATACAGTGATAAACTTATTCACAATGACGGGACAAGCGTTTTTTGGTGAATATTTTTTGAGGCAACAAATGTTGCATGCGGTGTCTCTCAGCAGTCTGCGTAAGTGATTGTTTACCTACATTTTTGTGATTTTTATCTCAAAAGTAATCGTAAAATTTGTACCGTGTACTTTTTTTTCTTTCGATTATTTGTACCGAATGTTTATGTGTGTACTTGATCTGCGATATACCTAATACGTATGATAATTACATTGATTTTTATTATATTATTATTGTAAAATCTTGTTTAAAACCATCACTTTGCTTTGTTAAACTTATTGACGATAAAAACAATTTAATCACAGTAAAACTGTTAGCGGAGAATCGTGTGGATGGGTTTCATGCGATTGTCAGAAAGCGATGTGCCTCTTTACTCGGAAGACTGAGAACTAGCCCGAACAGTATTCACACTAGGTGACACCAGGACGATTTGTATAGTTTTTATTTATTTATTATCTTCTACATTATCGCCCTATGAGAGGAATAAGTTACATTATGTTTATTTTAAGAACTTAGGAAGTTCAAACCACTAGAAACTGTGTCTATCACGTCCATCGGCTCCCTTGCAGGGTAGGCAGAGTAAAAAATGTCTATAGACTTTCCGGTTCGGTAAGAGACAAGCATCGGCATGGCGGGGTCTTAATGCCATATGCATAAGTTTACCGGCTACTTTACTCTTCAAACTGGAACATGACAGTTACAAGCACCGACGCTATTGCGGCAGGAATAGGTAAGGCGGTGGTAGCAGACCCGGGCGAGATAATGCAGAACTCTATCACCTAGTAGCCACGATGGTAGTGAATCGTATAACCAATAGTTCGCCTCTTACGAACTGCCTGGCAGAACGGCAGATGGTCTATTTCTCAAATGGAGCCCGGAACATCAAGGGGTGCCTGGACCAATAGATTTAGGTTGTTCAGTTCGTGTTCTCATTGTAGGTATTTAAATTTTAATCAAAATCGATTAGTCTGTTATACCACAGATAAATTAAAATATTTTACTTGTAACGGAACTTTTAGACAAACCTAGATTATAGAGTTATTCATTCGACCAATCACGTGTTATCACTGTATTTCAATTTTCATCAATTTTAGCCAAGCCGTTCTTTAATTATGATGAGACAAACAGACAGACAATAATTTTTAAAACTGTATTTTTGTATCATAAGATCGCAAACAAATTAATGCCTTTTCTGGTGGAATAAAAGAACCATCGTATATAGACACCAAGAGATGTTAATTGTGTTGCTATCCGTGTGACAAGGATGGAATCTATACTTACATATAATAAAATCGTAGGAAAGTCAAAACTGTACATTGAATATATTTTTTAAAAATACTTGGGGCGTGATCTACAATCGATATCGAAGCCAAAAATATAGTTTTTAGAATTTTTGTCTGTTTGTCTGTATGTATGTCCGGGGTAAACACAAAAAGTACTGCATGGATTTACTTCAAATTTTGCATGAATAATACTAATAGGTTGGGTCAACATATAGGCTACATATTATCACGCTATCACCTACGGGGGAGGAGGTGTGCGGAGTATACGAAGTCCGCGCGGACGAAGTATGTTACCGGCTACCTTACTTCTTACTTTCTTTAAACGGTTTAGTAACAACGACCACCTCTTTACATATATTTTTTCAGTATTTGTAAAAGTATTCCTTTGCATTATTATCGTTGACTAACCCATATCACAAGCAAATAATTTGCCTTATTAGAGTTATTTAAATGCTTGTAATTTATATAGCGATATTCAATTATTAATAAGAAAGAACATGATGTTTATTTGCAAGAATAGGTATTACATATTAATGTACTAGCTGACCCGCGCAGCTTCGCCCGCGAGTATATTAGTATGTCATCGAAATAGTTTTTAATACAAATTTCATCCCCTATTTCAGCCCTTTATGGGTGATTTTTGAAAAAAAATTAGCCTATGTTTAACATCATATATTCAACTTCAACTATTACCATGCCAAATTTCATGAAAATTGGTCAAGTGGTTTAGCCGTGAAAGCGTAACAGACAGATAGACAGACAGACAGACAGACTTTCGCATTTATAATATTAGTATTAAGTATTATTATGGATTATTGTACTGACATACTTTGTTATGCTGCGGCCGCACTTGTGTCTATCGCCACACAGTTTCGCGCAATGACACGATAAGTGCATGACACATCTGCATGTGACTGGCAATTATCGGCTATCGTTTCAAACATTCGGGCTTCGTGTATGTAATCGCGTGTGTCGGTACGTAAAAGAGTTTTCGTGGTAACATATCGCGCTTTGTTAGACTAACATTGTTCATGTCAGCTGTTGTTTTCGATCAGTTCAGACGTATACGGGTGGTTGTGTAAAATAGAGTGGAACGATGAAATGGTAAGCTAAGCCAATCACATGGTATCCAAAAAATGTGGATTACAAAAAAAAACATTTTAGTAATTAATTGATAGCATACATGTGGAAATAGAGCAAGTCGTCGTCCATAGTTGCACGTTTGAAAATGATTTCAGCCATCTTGGATTATTGCACGATAGTTTGTGCAAAATATCTTTTTTTTTATATCATAAGATAGCAAACAAGCAGATGGGTCTCCTGATGGAAGAGTCAACCATCGCCTATAGACACCAAAGATGTTAATGGTCCGTTGCTATCTTGTGGCGAGGTCTAATGCCACATGCATAAGTTTACCGGCTACCTTACCCTCCAAACCGGAACACGACAGCGACAAGCACTGACGTTATTGCGGCAGGAATAGGTAAGGCGGTGGTACCAGACCCGGGCGAGACAATGCAGAAATCTACCACCTAGTAGCCACGATGTTAGTGACTCGATAGCCAATCGGTCGCCTTTTACGACCTGCCTGGTAGAACGGCAGTTGGCCTATTCTTCAGAGGAGGCCGGGACCAACACGGCGATATCATAGTAGTAATATAACCACAGATTCCAGCGCGATAATTTTTTAGTGTCAAACCGTATAAAACTTCGGCGCATATTATTTCGGGATGATAGACACAAGTGCGGCCCCACCATTTAAAATAGTTTGCTTATATTTAATCTTTAATTCAGTTGTCAGCGTAGAGTTTTCTAGGGGTCAAAATATGCTACTTATAGGATCCTTAAATAAACTAGGGACTCTTATAGTTTTGCTATGTCGGTTCTTCCGTCAATCCAGTCTAGTTCAAATATCCTTAGCACTAGGAAGCTGTAATTTGGCATCAACATACGCATTAGTCACGGCAATAAAGTGGTAATAAAAAATCTTTAAAACATATTTTTTTAAGATAACTCCTCTACATGTAAAGTTGATTTTGTGTTGAAATTTTTTGTTTGAAAAATGTTAATTTTTTCTTCGTTGGATAAGTTTTTAAAAAATATTGTAGGTTTATGTAAACAATTTTCAGATTAAGAGACTCGTTTGTGAAATATTAAATTATTAATTTTTGTTGTAAGTCCAATGTCCTCATCCCCTCTTCCAGCTAAATGATTGGTTTAGGGGGTAGAAAAAATCACAATAGTAGTAAATATAATGAAGTTAAAAGAAAAACTATTACAGTTTAAAAGGCTTTGCAAGTTATTGAGTAATAGTCGGCCAACTTTTAAAATCTACTTGAAGATGTCTTTATACGCGGCTAAACTGTGTATATCCGTCACCGACGTTAAATAGATTAAATGTTCATAGTACAAAACAATAAAAGCCCTCTTTTTAGTCGGTATTATTGTGATGGACAACTTCGGACCTTACATTACGCGTGGCTCGACATGCACTTTACCTATTTATTTTAAAAATCAACTATAAGGGGTTTAAATGGGAGTAAAAATTGTATCTGATTTCTTATATCGATGACTTGTTACTCGCGGTCAGCTAATTATAAAATAAAAGAAACACATCCATAATGTATAAAGAAATAAACATACCTTAGTATATACTAAATATTTTAACTTCATATCATCCCACTATTTATACTATATATTTAAAGAATAAAGTTTCACCTTTATTCTTTAGTTTTCATTTGTAAAACACATTTTTGACCAATTTATCACAAATTTCATAAATTTAACATAACTAAACATCATAAATTTAACATTATAAACAAATAACTATATTTTCTTATAATTATTGTTAATATAATAATGCATCACTTATCACTTTAAAAAAAACGGCCAAGTGCAAGTTGGACTCGTGCACGAAGGGTTCCATACCATCATAGTAATAAATACGAAAAAAAAACCACGTGTATTGTATTTATTAGTGTATTTATTGTACCCTTAACATATATTTTTTTAAATTTTTAGTATTTGTTGTTATAGCGGCAACGGAAATACATTATTTGTGAAAATTTCAGTTTTCTAGCTATCGAGGTTTATGAGATACAGCCTGGTGACAGACAGACAGACAGACAGCGGAGGCTTAATATTAGTTTCCGTTTTACCTTTTAGGTACGGAACCCTAATATATTGCTTTAGATAAAGAAATGAAAATATTGAGCTCTTTTAATTGTATAAAATACTAGTTGCACCCTGCAGCCCTCTGCATTATAAAACTTTTGGTAAATCCCCCGGGAACAACATATTTTTCCGGGGCAAAACTATCTTATGTCCTATTTTAGGTATCTACCTCTGTGCTAAATTTCATCCAAATTGTTTCAGCCGTTGTGCGTGATTGAGCAACAAACATCCAAACATACAAAGTTTAACGTTTATAATATTATGAATGAGATAAGCAAAATTATTAAATAGGTAGTCGAAGTAAACTTCGTGAGCGTTGATGTCTTTTTAATAGATTTAAACATTATCTCTTTAGAATTCATAAAAAGTAATTGGCATGTTATTCATCTTATTTTTATTCATAAAATATAACATGTGTAACATTAAGTATGAAAAATTCAGAGACAATAAAGACTAGATTTTGCTGGCGACTTAGCTATGTTATGTTGTACATAGAACAGGTATCTACCTACTTTTTTCTAAAAAAAGTTCACCAAAGACTTTTAACACGAGTATAGACCTGTATTAAAATTTTTGTGGTTAACTTTTTAGTGTGGACCCGGGCTCTTTTGAAGAATAGATCAACTGCCGTTCTGCCAGGCAGGTCGTAAAAGGCGACCGGTTAGCTATGCGAATCATTACCATCGTAGCTATTAGGTGGTAGAGTTCTGTATTGTCTTGTCCGGGTCTGGTACCACCGCCGTACTTATTCTTGCCGCAATATCATCAGTGCTTGTCACTGTCGTGTTCCGGTTTGGAGGTTAAGTTAGCCGGTACACTTATGCATGTGGCATTAGACCTCCCCAATAGTTAGCAACGCACTATTAAGTATTAACATCTGTTGTGTCTATAGGCGATGCTTGACTCTAGCCATCAAGACACTCATTTGCTTGTTTGTTATCTTATGACATAGAAAGTATAAGAAATTTGCTGTATTTTCTTTGCTTGTTTTGTTTTTTCGTCGCATATCCAAACGTCCTAGTAAAAAAGTGAATTGTTTTGTTACGCTTTCAGGTTTTAAGTACGAGTAACTAAAAGCTTTTCTCTTCCTACAGAACTACTTGGTTGTTGGCTACCTAATCTACGTTTTAATTCTCAAAAGAAGGGTGTCAAAGGTTATCGGTTTGTTTTTAAAAGCAAAGAAATACTTTATAATATTTTTTATCAAATGAGCTAACAGATGAGCATACGAGGTGCCAGACGAGAGAAGTGATCACCAGTGCTCATGGACATTTGCTACAGTAGATACAATGCATTGCTGGGTCTTAAGCAGTTTTTTGACTCGCTCAAAGTATTTCATATCATAAGTATCTATATTATATAGTGCAGATAATTCATATGTACGTCCACTGTAAGAAAATATACCTATGTACTTCATATATTGTCTTGCATTGGACTGGCTCATTTTGAAGGAAAGTTTTGAAAATCCAAAAATGCATGCTTGATAAGTTCATGACGCTCGTTTAATTTAAAAAATAAAACGACACTTAATAACAGTTAAAAAAGTTTTTCATGGGAAATGATCCCCTGACATACTGAAGCTGTTAAAAAATGGTACCGATATGCTAAGTATTTTGAGCGTGATCGTGGCACATCCATACGTACAGACACCTGGACGTTCACGAATTTATACTTGACAAAATATTATACTTGACGAATATGTTTCAAAACAAGCAAACGTGTTTTTAAAAGGGTTATTCTTTATGTCTGTACTTAAACTCGTATTATTATATTAGAGAAATATCAATACAAACCTAGATACAGTTTAGTTCCAGAAAATGCTTGATCTTGACATGTTGAAAATAGAGCACTCCATTAACGCTTCGCTTATGAGATGTGCAATAGATTATCTGCATTCCTGCTACACAGTTTTTAAAAAGTGACTGTCTGGCCAAAGTTAGTCATTATCATGTTAATTAAAAGATGGTAGAGTTCTGTAAGTCTCGCCTTAGTTACCATCACTTTACATATTTATATAGTAAAAATGTCAGTGCTTGTCAATGTAATGTTCTGGCTTGGAGACTAAGGTAGCCAGAAAATTACACATGTGGCATTTTAGCTTACCACTTAGATGACAACGTCATTAACATCTTTATATCTTAAGTACCGTCTGCTAGCTTGCTATTCTATGATACGAGTATATATAAGATTTTGACAGGTCAATTTAATTTTTTTTTTTCTTTATACTATTATTTCTACTTCCTATTCCTACCAATATTATAAATGCGAAAGTTTATATGGATGAGTATTTGTTACTCTTCAACGCAAAAGCTGTTGAATCAAATTAGATAGAATTTTGCCCAAATATAGATACAAATAGGATACTTATTACCCCACAAAATAAATTGTTCCCGAGGCATTCACCAATAACTTTTATGATACAGCGGGCTGCAGGGCAATATACAGGTAGATATTACAATATATTTGACATTGTCAATCCTTACGAAGTGACTGATAGTGCGGCAGATTGTATGTTCTCCAAACGGTACCTGTACCCGGAACAACACATGGTAATTGAAAAGGTCCTGTTTTACATGAAAGTAAAAGTGCGTATATTTCATTTTCGTATCATTGCAGCATTGTAAGCATAATAGCAAACAGTAATTATATTGAACGAAAATTCTTCCAAATTAGCCAAGTGCCAGTTAATGAACGAAGATAAAGAAGCGTGTCCAGCTCATGAATAAAATTTAAGTTAAATATTTCCTTGTCTGTTATTTTTTTTATTTTTTAGTAATTAATTAAGTTGTGTTAAATTTAGAGCTGTAGGCACACCTTTTGTATTTGTTAAATAGCCCATCAAAACGAAATTATTTAGATAAGTAGTACATAATTAATAACAAATTAGAAATAATTACTGAACTAATTTTTAGGTAAAGTAATTAAAACGCTGTTTTCCGATCTACGTTTCCGATCCGATAACAGCTTAAAAATTTAATGGCGCGTCAAAAAAGTAAAAAATAACTTTACATTCAAATAGCATAAAATACCACATATAGCGCTTTCTATAATTTTATGCTCTAGTTCATAATTATGTTAATTACAAATGGTTTGGGGGCGGGCGTCCAAAATTACGTGAGATGTTTAAGGGGGAGATGGGGTCACGTCAAATCTCATCTAATCTTACGTTGGAGAGAGGGATCACGCAATTTTTTTTCTGATTAAAAAAAAATAGTATTTTGGTCCATTGTCCAGATTTTACATGCTTAAGATTTAATCTTAAGCGTAATCGTAAAAGTAATTAAGATCATTCCCTAATTCATTCGAAAGAAAATAATTTCATGCATACTTCGATGTTATACATTACTACTGACTGTCAAACCACCACACATTGCACCAGCTAAGCAAGCGCGTATATTCTGCAAAGTGGGACCCTCACGTATTGTCACTAGACGAGCTAATGAGTTACTGAATACTGGGCGCAATCGCCAACGGTTCAGAGTGGCTAGATCAGAACGAAGTTGAAGGAGCAGATGATTTTACTGAAAATCATATGGACATGTTGGTTCCAATAGTCTCTATTGAGACCGCGCATGATTCTTCATGGACTGAATCAGAGTAGATATTCTTTTTTTAACCGCAGTAGTTATGATTTAAGTATTCTATTGTTTTTTTATTACACATAACTCTCAGCAATATTCATTTTATAGTCTTAAGTCGTAAATAAAAATACGTAGCAATTTTTTTCTTTTTATAATAACAATTCAACACGTTTACATATTTACGAAACCCACATTTTGAAAAATCTCACGTAAGATTGGGGGATGGGGAGGCGGTTGAATAAAATCTCACGACATCTCACCAGGATGGAGGTAAGGACAGAAAATTTTAAAAAACACCTCACGTAGTTTATGGACGCCCCCTTTGTCAATGAAATAGTAAATATGTGATTAGTGTATTATCATCCTAATCGCGCTACCCTTTTCTTGTACGACTGCAATGTATTAATAAAGCGGGGTAAGGCAGGTCCCCGCATTAAATGGATACGCCTTTCAAGGCAGTTTCTTAGTTTGTCAGTGTAGCTTGCATTTACACACAGAAATACATAGTTATACTACTTATCGATGAAATAAAATCACTTCAAGTAATGTAGATGTGTGTGTCTAGTGTCGTGTATGTCGAATATCGAAAGACTAAAATTTAGTATTATTTAACAATATTGATTTAACAACATAAGTATTATCTATACATATAATAAAATTGTAGGAATGTCAAAATTGTACATTGAATATTTTTTTAAAAGAATGTTTGAGGCGTGATCTACAATCGATATCGAAGCCAAAAATATAGTTTTTAGAATTTTTGTCTGTTTGTATGTCTGTTTGTCTGTATGTATGTCCGGGGTAAACTCAAAAAGTACTTCATGGATTTACTTCAAATTTTGCATGAATATTACTAACAGGTCGGGTCAACATATAGGCTACATATTATCACGCTATCACCTATGGGGGAGGAGCAGTGCGGAGTAAACGAAGTCCGCGCGGACGAAGTCGCTGGTAACAGCTAGTTTTACAATATAAAGTTCCTACGGGTGCTACAGAAATTTTTATATAAAATGTAATTGTGCAAAATTTCATACTCCACCGTTCGCATAATAAATGTATAATCATATCATAAATATACAATCTTAAAAAGTAGTACAAAGTTTTTGTTTGACGTTATATACATATAAATATATATTTTTTTTATTTCTATGTGAAATGAAAAATAAATTGGCCTAAATTTGTCGCCCTTGCCTACTTAATTTATAGGCTAGTTAATATTTTAGGCTAGTAATATAAACTGAAAATTTTATTCAGAACGAATTGCTCGACACAGGATTTGAATCTAGGGTTTTACCCATTTCAACAGAAGCTCATGCTGCTTGATCATTGACGTGACCAAGCTAGTGACAAAATACCACCTTTTAAGGCTGATGCACATTGGGCGTGCGCGTTCTTTGAGCGTGTGAACGACGCAAATGCCGTGTGCGAGCCGTGATAACTCGGCTTAAGAGTTGAGTGTCGCGTTTTACCAGCTTAGCTCGCGTCGCTGTGTAAAGCCGAGTCTCCACCGAACAAAAATTGCCAACTTTTGTGTTGTCAACACGTGTTGGTGACTAAAGTTTCTCTAATTTCCTCGAGTTGGCAACAAAAGTTGTAAACAAATGTTGGAAACCGTGTTTCCGTTTCTGGCGGTAAACGTCAAAAGAATACACTTGTTGCAGATATTAACTGGCTCTGTGGAGACGCTTAGTTGGCAACAAAAAGAAACAATCATGTCCGATGCGTTAACGAACGCATCAATCGAGTTGTTGATTTATATTGCATACAAATCGTACTATGGGACTTAATTGATTAAAAATATAAGAAAAAAAAAAATATGAAAAATAAATAATATTCACGGGACATATTACACTTACTGATCTAACCCCAAAGTAAGTAAATTATTTGCTTGTGTTGGTGTTAGTCAATGGGTGTTAGTATTCTAATACATAGAAATACATATATAAATACTTTTACCTACATAATAAACACACAAACCCGGAAATACAAGCATTTATGATCATCACAAATGATTGTCCCCGTCGGAGATCGAACACGAACCCCGTTGATTGCGTAGTCAGGGTCGCTAGACACTCGACCAATGGAGCGGTCGAGTGGTTAGCGAAAAAGGATGCAAAGAAAGCTATAAGTGATGCTACGAGGCTGCAAAAACGAAGGAAAATTAAAAATGTTTGTTTCATATAATGAAAGTTTCTGATTTGTCCATCAATAATGCGACCTGCTAACAATCATCATCATCATATTCTCTTCTCAAAGCATATTTTAATAGTTCAATCCCTCCATGTTCTTTTGTTCCTTTCAGGCTTGGTCGTGCCTAATATATATGCTTCCGTTTTTTTTGCTAAAAATAATAAATACTGCGGCTGCCAGCATAATGTTATCGTCATTCAAAAAGACATGTTGCCGTGGAGACAGCTGATTGTCAACTAAAATGTTTTTCAAATGGTTGGCAACTCGGTATAGACACAATTAAAATAAAAGTTGGCGATTTTTTGAAGAGTTGCAAACAGTTGGAAACACTGAAATTGCCAACAATTTTGGTGGAAACGCGCCTTAATTCCACATGGTAGCAGCAGTTCACGTCATATACACGTCCAACGAATACACTCGCTCAATGTGGTATCGGTCAAAGCAAGAATATAGGTAATTTAACGAGTTTAATAAAGTGGTGTATAATCTATACGGAGTAAAACTACATCAACCGTCTTCTAATCTCTTGTAACTATGGAACTCTAGAAATCTGGAACTCTGGATCAGATCTTCATCAAATTGATATGGAACAAAATAGCAAGTATACCCTCCCAAACTAAATTAATATAAAAGGTAAATCTATAAAGTAATAAAAACATGATGCAAAAAGTTTGTATCGACAGTTACGCCAACTTAAAAGAGATTTTATTGATTCTATAATCGAATTTCGACCAGAAGGCGATCGCTAATAAAAGGCCGAGATTTGATGCAGAAAACGTAATAAAATGCAGGGGAATCGAGAATCTTCTGCTTTTGGGAAGTCGATTGAAAAGGCGGTAGTAATTACTTTAATGGAGCCCCTTATTATTAGGTACCTACTGTCCATAGATAAATGCAACAGATAAAATATATGACAACTGGCATTTAAAAGACAATACTAGAAGACCAGAAGATACTAACTCTAAACTTATTATACACTTTATCTTCAAACACTCTAACCTTCATACGTATAAGTTTTTTTAAAAACACTGTTTATTTTCATGCTGCAGTTTGGAACCTTTTCTCTCGAAATCTGGATTTTAACACATTTTTATCTTTTTTCAACCGACTTCTCAAAGGAGGGCCTCATCAATTCGCCTGTATGTTTTTTAAAATGTTTATTACCTCAGAACTCGGTCATTTATGAAACGATTTTAAAAAATCTTTTTATGTTTGATAGCGATGGAGGAACTCTCCGTATAGTCGTATTTTAGTTTGGTGAAGGACTGATGCAGGGTTTCGGAGATACGGGAAATGGAAATTCGGTTGCTGCAGTTAAACTGCGTTAAAAAGTATAGTATGGATAGGTCCTTAATACTAAATTATTTGTAGTTTATTAGCATGTAAACGTAAACATAACTGCGAATTTGGTTATAGACATTAAATTGGAACATTAAGGTCAAGCTAATAAATTGTATAATAAAATACTTTCTGTGTGTACATTTTTATTATAGAATGGAAAATATGAATGCAATACCTAATAATAAATGAAAATGTCAATTTAAGCCATTACTCTTCATTTATAAACTTTTAAACATTCAATAAACAATAATTGGAATTCATTCAAAATTTAAAATATTGCTATAAATACCGTTATGGCGTCATAAGCGCCTTTTTCATGGTATATTCGTTGGTCGATTATAATAAATATTTTATTGCTTCGTTTATCTGATGAGACAAACGGTGATCAAACGTACCGCCTGATTGCAATAGTAATCCGCATATGCCATCCGCGAATAATTTCCCTTTAAATTATTCACATTTTAATAAATTCGTTACGGCATATTTGATTTTAATAGG
Organism: Apodemia mormo; assembly: GCA_036924255.1. Classification (NCBI taxonomy): domain Eukaryota; kingdom Metazoa; phylum Arthropoda; class Insecta; order Lepidoptera; family Riodinidae; genus Apodemia; species Apodemia mormo. The sequence goes on along the minus strand of JAUPFN010000005.1, from coordinate 38,873,816 downwards.
ATTTCTTTTGTTTAATAAACATTGATGTTATTTATTAATTAGATATTATAAATTTTACCGAAATTTTATTTATTCACAATAATTTACAAACTTAACACACGATTTTAAAATACGGAATGTGTCATATATCTACACATATAAATAAAATTGAAATGTCTGTCTGTGATTTCAAAATAAATAGTTTGTTTGAAGTGTTATTTTTACGATACAACATTTTTTAATGAAAAAACATTTTTATAAATTTCTGTCTATCATTCTGTTTGTACGGGGTAATCTCTGAAACGGCTAGACCGATTTTGATGAAAGTGAAAGATAGAGGGGTTTATAGGGCAGAACATAGGCTACTTTTAACCCGAGTGAGCAAAAGGAAGTAATAATTTTTGATTACGCGAATGTAGTCGCGAGTAATAGCTTGTATGAAACTTTATGTATATATGCTTGTATGAAACTTTATGAAACTTTATGTATATATGAAACTTTATCTAGATATAAAATTATAAGTAATAATTTTATTTAAAGCGTATACGGTTGTAAGTGTTTTAAATACCTAACAACTTTGCGAAAAAAATTATAAAAGGGTCTCAAAAACTTTGCGAAAAAAATCATTTTTCAAGAAGCGATTTGTGTTAATAGATTAGAGTCTTACTTCCAGCTTTTGTTAACCTTAAGGAAAATGTCATTTTACCGGAATTAAGAGGTTCATGTATTAGGTCTGTAGGCTATCCAGATACAAATTTCATTCAGCTATTCTAGCCTGAAAAAGAAATAAAAATATAAACGCAATCTTTCGAATAAATAATGTTAATGATAATACTTAATATGATAATAAGATTCTGTGGATATTGTAAATACTAGCAATACCCGTGCGAATAATTCGCACTAATTTCAAAATTAAAACCGTCAAATGTCAACATTGCTGTGTTACGTCTTAATGTATACCTGTAGGTATAATTAATTAATTAATTTATAAAAATCAAAGCATTAATAATTTTTAGTTGTTGATGCCGGTAGAGCTAGCAATCTATACATATAATAAAATCGTAGAAAAGTCAAAACTGTACATTGAATATTTTTTTAAAAGAATACTTGGGGCGTGATCTACAATCCATACCGAAGCCAAAAATATAGTTTTTAGAATTTTTATCTGATTGTCTGTTTGTCTGTTTATCTGTTTGTCTGTTTGTCTGTTTATCTGTTTGTCTGTTTGTCTGTTTGTATGTCCGGGGTAAACTCAAAAAGTACTGCATGGATTTACTTCAAATTTCGCATGAATATTACTGACAGGTCGGGTCAACATTATAGGCTACATATTATCACGCTATCACCTACAGGGGATGAGCAGTGCGGAGTAAACAAGATCCGCGCAGACGAAGTCGCAGGCAACAGCTAGTTATCTATAAAATGAGATAGAATTTATTTGGAGCAATTGTGAGGTTTTCTCTAAAAAAAGAGGCGAACATCTTATACTTACCGTATTAATATATATATAATACCTACATTTAATGCAAATGTGTATTTGTGGAGCTGTTTGGTAGACAACCAACATAATATTTTGCAGTAAAAAATCATTCTTAGTTTCATAGACGTTATTCCGGCATGGCTGTTTGTCTTCTTACCAAGACAATTTAAAAAAGTGGTACTAAACCGTTGCAGAGCTCTACCACCTAGTAACGATGCTAGTAACACGTTTGAATAATTGTCCCCCGGTAACGAACTGCTTAGTTGAAAGGCAGATGGTCTATTCGACTAATACAGATGTATATTGTTTTTTTATATCATAAGACAGCAAACATCCAGATGGGTCTCCTGATGGGAAGAATCAACCATCGCCTATAGACTCCAAAGATGTTAATGGTGCGTTGCTATCCTGTGGCGAGGTCAAATACCACATGCATAAGTTTACCGGCTACCTTATCCTACAAACTGGAATACCTCAGTGACAAACTCTGACGCTATTGCGGCAGTAACAGGTAAGGCGGTGGTACCAGTCCCGGGCGAGACAATGCAGAACTCTATCACCTAGTAGCCATGATGGCAGTGACTCGTATAGCCCATCGGTCGCATTTTACGACCTACCTGGCAGAACGGCAGTTGGCCTATTCTTCAAAGGAGCCTGGGACCAACAGGGGGGAACGTAGTGGAGATGTTTGTTTGATGATGATGTTTACGAACTGCCTAACTGAAAGGCAGATGTTTCATTTTTCAAAAGGTGCCCGGACAAAGTTAAATGTACAGTGTATGGCCTCAGGGATCTTAAGGATAAAGATGTTGTTACTTGATAATGTCGCTTATTTAATTTGACACATATCAGCAGTCCTTCAAACAGCAGTTACAATAATTGCACAATTAATATTGTTTCAGAACACCGTATTGCCCCAGGTGCGGAACCTTTGACTTGCGAAGCGAAGTTATTGAACGGAGACCTCTGGCGTAGTTTTCATGACATTGGCACAGAAATGATCATTACCAAGGGTGGAAGGTAAGTTTTTTATTTACTATTAGTGTTACGTATAAATAAATTATAAGTACATTGGGCCGTTTAAGCATTGATATAAAAATCCATATCAATGCGTTTAAGTATTACGTAAGCAGATTTTTTACAATTATTGATTCCCCCTCCACCATGCCAGCAAAAGTAAGCAAATCACTTACCCGTCCGGACGGGGGGACGCGTCCCCCCGTTTTTACGTAAGTATTTGTAAATTTATTTTTTAATCTGTTCCTCAGTTTTGTATTTGATTCATGAGTAGCAGTTTTTAAGTTTAAATGTAAGTAATAGGGTTAGCTAGGTAAGATAAAAGAGTTTAACGCAGACATTTAATATTGCAAGCAGTAAATATATTGAAAACTCAAAAAGTAAAAGAAATGAATTTTGCTGACGTAATCACCATCCAAACCGCTCCATCCCCCATGTCATCAAAAATAAGCAAATGGAGGATCCCCCCACCCCCCTTTAGTGCTTACGTAATACTTGAATGGCCCCATGTATTATACGTGAAGCGAAACTTTGTACGAAACTTGTGCGAACTGAGGATTAGGAAATTTGACACGGTTAAAGAAGTGCAGAAATTAAAAACATTAAATTAATTAAGATAAACATTACACATACAACGATTCATTTGACATTCATCATAATACTGAAACACGGAGTATTTTCTGTATGGTGAAATAGATTTTAATATAGTTGATGATCAATCTTACGGTCGATTTTCGACCACTAGATTATTGATACTACAATAATACGATACGTTAGTAATGTTTTATTAAGTGAAAAACTTTATACCCCTTTTACGAAATTTTGCGCAGTTATATAACTTTATACCCCTTTTACGAATGTTTATATGGTGAGGAACTGCAGAAGTATTTTTATATACCTAGTATATAATATGAACTAGAAATGAATTAATTTACTAAAAAACATTACACACAGTTCACACTTGGATTTTTATATGGTTAGTCTGTTGTCAACTTAGATTTTTTTGTTTAGTCTATGGTCTGGAGCGAGAGTTTGTTTGCCCTATAATTTGTCTAATGTATATTAATTGTGCTTTAATATTAATAGAATAACGGTCGACCGGAGGGTGATTGCTAGTAGGTATAATTTATTATTTTTGTTAGCTACGTCTGGCAAATTTCTGCACAGTTAGTTGTAGAGGAATTCCATTAGAAATATACATAAAATCTGGATATATGCAATCTGCATAATAATTCCATTTAAATCCGTTCAGTTGTCTTGTGATAGATTAAATTACTATGTGGTAGAGTCAACGATAAATTCTTACGTTGGGTACCACTTTACTTTCCCTTGCCACAATACTGTCAGTGCTTTTCGAGTTCCAGTTTCGAGGTAAGATAACCGGTAAATGGCATGTGGCATTTACCATATAATTATATTTTTGGTATACGGTTTAGTGATGCTCAAAACAGCATTGTGTATGAATACTTTACTTTTGTTCCACAACAAAAAATATAATGTAGTGAAAAACAGTATATCGTTTTTGACAGTATAATACTTGCTTTGATAGTATAATTGAGAACCTATCTCCAAACCTTATTACAATAACGACAGGTACTAACGCTATTGCGGTACGAATAGGTATGGTAAAGGTATGGTAAAAACCCAGCCGAGACGGTGCAGAACTTTACCACCTAATAATTCTTAAGTGTGACAAAACACTTCGTTTCACCACGATTCATCGGTTTGACGGTTGGTAAAGTGCTAAATTTCTTTCAGATCCGTTCAGTAGTTGTGGTATGATTGAGTAACAAACGTCCACTGTCCATTTAAACAACGAAACATACAAACTTTCGCATTTATAATTTTAATATAAATTATCGACTTATAAGTCGATAATTTATATTAATATTGTAAATCGATCGTATTCTATCGAATTGATGTGTACACACATCGACAACTAATCGAATGAATGCCTCACTAAAGGTTTTTTCTAAGAACTTGTTTCAGATAGTTACTTTCTATGGAGTTTTTCACAAGTGCCTATAAAAATAAATATTTTTTAAAGTTACCTAAATAAACCCAATAAAGTTAATTAAAAGGATCATATAAACTCAATTGTACATTAAACATATTTGAAAATGTTGTGGTGCTAAATACATATGTACATGTTAATAATATATTTAAAAATATAGACATACTGGCTGGCCCTGGGAAAGTTGTTTTTCTATACTAATTATCACTACATAGTATAAAACAAAGTCGTGTTCCGCTGTCTGTCCCTAATCCCTATGTATGCTTAGATTTTTAAAACTATGCAACGGATTTTGATGCGGTTTTTTTAATAGATAGAATGATTCAAGAGGAATATTTATATGTACGAGTATAACATTTTATGGCAAACAACGTTTGCCGGGTCAGCTAGTTATAAAATAAAACTAGACTGAAAAATTTACTGTAAACGAGAAACACTGCCGACAAACTGCAATACAGTTTGGCAGACAAAAAAATGTAAAAACCTTAGGCTAAGTATTTGGAAAATAAATAAAATTAAATAAACAAATTACTTGTATTGAATATTTTGGTGCAGTACTTGAGAAGAGGGGGGGGGGGGGGGGGAGATGATTAAGATAAAAACTATTCTATCTTTTAAGTTGGACCAAACAGTAGATATCTACAAAATGTCATTGAAATCAGTTCAGTAGTTTCGGATTCCATTCCGGACTGTAGCGTCTCAAACAATCACAAACGCTACGAGAACGCTTTGGTCCCCAGGCAGTACACGTTGCCTGGCTGGGAAGATCTTCCTTTTCCCCTTACTTGTCCTTGTGTGACGTCATCAACCTCCACAGTATCGACGTCATACTGACAAGAATCTGGCCCGCTGGTTCACTATATGACCCATCACCGGTCGCCACCAGCGGCGCCACAGGACCATGTCGCTTTAGAACCACTCAATTTTACGCATCAAACATAATGTATATAAACTATATAAAATAAACTTTACGTTTATAGTAGTAGTTAAGTTTTAACAAAGAAAAAGTTTAAGAGAATTTCTCAGTTTTGCTATTGGTTAGATATTGTGGGCAGGTGGTGCCTTTGTACTTACATAATTAAGTCGTGTTATAAGCTCTTTACAAGAATTTGTCGACCATTGGACCATTTTGCTGTAGAACATTTTATTCGTTTTATGGGTTTTAACAAATACCGTTTTGCATCATAAAGGGAATAGTTTAGCGATAATAATACATTAAAACCCCATTTAAACTAAATACTCTTTAAGTTAATGTTATGACAGGTGCCCGAAGTGCAATTCTCTACAGTAATTACAAAATAAACTGCTTGTCTGTCATAAATTTCTTACAAGAACAAAAACTTAACGAAAACCCATTAAGGCTGCTGAATCTGACGCGGGGCTTGTTAACGAATAATTTGGGTCCGAGCCCAGACCTCCGTCATAGACAAAACAAACATCTGCCTTATAGCAATTTGTGCATTTCTCTAAATGGCTCCATACAAATTATACCTTATTATAAGCTTGTTTGCTTTACGAGTGTACCCCTTCAATTATTTTTTTTCGTCATCGATAATATGATACGAGCAGTGAAGAAATTATACAGTCGTGACGATCACGGCGCCTCCGACGTTTCCTGAACACGCTCGGGCCCACCGCGCGCTCTCCGCTACCCATAATTATCATACTCATCACTTTAGCGAAACGCTATCAGCGACGAGAAATCCTTATCAGGGTACCTTCGTGACATTCGAAACGTTTATCGTAATTAATGGCGTGTAATTGGCGACTTGGCAGTTGAATTGTAATAATTGAACCATAAAAAGAAGATAATGCTTGTAAAACGCATATCGGGCATACCGGGAGGTCGTAACAGGTCTACCCGTTGTCGTCACGTCCGTGAGAGTACTTTTTTGCTCGCGAATCTAATTACACTGCATCACCGCTCCTGTCATCTCTTACACATTTTTTCATCCGGACCACCGCGCGGTTGGATTGTATTTTGATAATTTACCGCTTTATCCAGACCTTAGTGAATATTGTTAAATGCCCGCCGGTCCAAAGGTCACTTTTGTTTGTTTTATATTAATGAAGCCGCGTGAGAGGCCGAGGGCGCGCCGGCGCCGTTCCTGGCGCCATAACGAACGAAAATGACTCAAAAATATTTAATTTATTTCTCGTATTGAATGCTTGTAAACCAAAGCTGACGGTAATTGAGTTATTATATACTAGTTGCTAGAATTTCGAGACAAATTGGAATGGCTTCGTGCTTTTAGCGCTTGTTCAAATGAGTTCTTTATCCAGTGTTAGCGGAGTGGGGCTGCGGATGTTAATTGACTGTGTAAATAAAGAATTTGGGCGGTTCATTTGTGCAAGGAGGCCCGCCGTATAGGTATAGTGGAGTTAACACCTGTTGGGCCGCTATAAGATTGTTCTATGTATTCCTCTTAAGATTCGTAGCCTGCCTTAACAAATTCCCACCTGCGCGCGATTGTTAAGTGGTTGAACACACAAATATACTTTATACCTATATAAATGAGGAGTCTTATGCATATGTCTGGGTAAACCTTACACAAGAAAATCGCTGGCTTGTTGATCTTGTGGTTAAAATAGTAAAAATGAGAGTCTGGGTTCAATTCGAGACGGGTAGAGTTCTAGAGCTTTTTTTGCCTAAACAAATCTATTTTGGTGATGTATTAAAAATTAAATATTAAAACCTTTGCTTCGAATCGGGTAACTTTATAAGTAGGTAATTGCAAATAATAACTTACTGGTTATTGCAAATAATTAATCGTTAAAGTTGTGAAATGGGATGATGAGGATCACTACTCATTTTGTCAATCGGTGAATCTTGGTGAACCGTAGCGCCTATTGACAATTGACCTGTCCCATCTACCCAGCAAGAAAATCGGTGTAATGATATTTATTTGTACACTAGCTGCACTCCGAAGCTCGCTGTATTGTGAAAGTTATTATTTTTATAGAACATATTTCTGGGATAAAACGTATCTTATTATATGTTATCTGTGTGTCAAATTTTATCCAGATCGATCCAGCCGTTTTTGCATGATTGAGTAACGAACATACAAAGTATCACATTTATAACAAATATGAGATTTCACTGGTTAACACCCACCCGTTTCGCTGGACACAAATTTATTGACGATAAAAATTTATATTGCCTGTCATTTGCGCAATCACGTGTTCTCACTCAAAATTATAAAATTGATGTCAGTGTCGTAAAACGAATCTTTATCACGAAATTTAACAAAAAAAAACTTATGAATGTACCTACAGACGCACTAAAAATATAGCAGCATAGATGAGTTACAACTTACAAAGTTTTTATCTATTTTCAATTAAGTCAAATTTCAGTGACGAGTTGCATCTGTAGCTATAAACATAATAATAACCCTCAATAATCGTCGTACAAACAAACAAATCCTGTTTAGAATAGAGTAGGTCATTTGTTTTTTCTCAAAACCGAAATATGACAAATGGGCGAGGCGCGCCGACGCAGATCGTTCGCGTGTCGTCGCGCGGACCTCCCGCCATTTTAAAAACAAACAGACAGCATAAAAACTCGTTATTTATTCTCGTCTTATTCCGGAGGAAGAAGGGCGAGCTCGAATTCGCTTGAAAAAATTATAACCTATAATTAAAAACGTCTGAGTTTCTAAACGTTATTTTAAACACTGTCATCTAAACGAAAACAGTAAATCTATGAAAGTAATGTGTAATTTCATTCCTTTCATTTTACTGCTTTATTGCTCCAGTGTTGAATCCAGTGAGATTTATGATAACGTTATCGTGTCAATCAGTTAAAAATTTTACATGTTAGTAGTGCAGACCAAATCACCGCTTGTATTTAACAGAAATGCCGATTAATTGATTCGATCTGTGTCGTAATTAAAATTGGTGATTAGAGCGCGGGACCCGGCGCCGGCGCCTCAAAGCATCTCACCAGCATTCCTTTTGTTTTACCATGGTCGTTTGTCGCCTGCATGTTGCAAGGGTCACTTTCCATCTCTGTCGGGCATATGGGCCGGTGATGTTGAGAAAAAGAGAGATGTGCGGGCGCCGACCTCCTGCGGTGCCGTCGGCCGCCCGCCGCGCGCCCCGCCCAGCAAACGCAGTACTAATAATCAGATTATGACAGTCTGTGTCTCAAGCACTCTTCGTGGTCACCACTTATCACATTTCCGTGTCTCCTAGAAAGACAATGAAATTTTTTTAATGAAAATTTTTGGAGTAGGTACTTAGAAATAACGATTATTAAATATTTTCATGAACCATATAAGTTTTTACAGGCCATTATGAGGCCGCTCTAATTAATATCCTTTTGTTTTTTTATAATTAGCAGAATATTCAATTAGCTATTCACGGCGTATGTTACCAGTTTTTTCTTACATTGTCTTATCGAAATATGAAACATAAAGCATGCTATCAAATTGTTTGTTCTGTTTCACGATTCTTACACTATTTTTAATTAATTAAATAGCAAATAGAATATTATCAAGGTCAATTTTTTTCACTACCTACATATGTTGGGTACTTACTGTTTATCAGTAGGTACAATTGTTTTGATTTCAAGTAATCATAACGGAGTTCCACTAATTACGTAATTTTTAAATTTATTTCATAGAATAACAAACAAGCAGATAGTTGTCATTAGGTATGGAAAGAGACAACCATCAGACCAACGCTTATTCTATGCCTATAGGTAGACACAAAATATATTATGTGTTGTGTTGCTATCAGCGTGGCGGGCTAAGAATGTCACATGCATAATTTTACCGCTACAAATCTACCCTCTAGACTGGAATATGACAGCGACAAGTACCTACCAAGGGTATTGCGGTAAGAATAGGTAAGGTGGTGGTACCAAAACTGGTTGAGACGTTGCAGAATTCTACCACCTAGTTAATACTCACGATGTTAGTGATACATAGGTAGCCTTCTCTCGTCTTTTAGAAGATCCTTAATTGTAAGGCAGTTGATCTATTCTTCAAAAAAGGGCTCGGTTCTTTATGATGGAATTCGTAATAGCTTAATTAAGTTGTGTGTCTATAGTGTCTGCTATTTGTGTTTTTAATTTCTATTTAAATAAGGAATTGGAGTAAAAATGACATATTTAATAAGAAGCAGAATATTGTAGAGTTTGATCTCAAACTGAATTTAGTGAGGTGGCGCTCTATTAACATATTGGCACGGGTAGTGCAGCTATGCAAACCTTGGGGAAAACAATAAACTTGAGCCCTGCTTAAACCGCAATAATAATTTCAAGGAACAAAAATATTTCATCATTAGCATCTTATTGTTCCAAGGCATAATTAAGAAAAATACTAAGATTTTCAGATTGCCAACCGCCTTACCTATTTCTACGACCATAAATTCGGTGCTTAAATTGTTGTGTTCCAATTTGTAGGGTAGAGGCATCACACACTTGACACCTAGCTGTATGTCAAATTATATTTTTTTACCACGCAATATTTTTGTCACGCAACATGAACTAACATTAATAGTGCGGCGACTACGATCATACTTCTGCTTGATTACTACAAATAATATTTCATATTATATAGGTATTATGTGAAAGTCTGTTTATCTATCTGTCATACATTCACGGATAAACCGCGGAAACTATTTTAGTAAAACTTTGCATGGGTATAGTTGAAAATTCGCCGTCAAACATAAGTATTTTTTTTTAAATTTCAATTCTTAAGGGCCTGAAATGGGGGATGAAAGTTTGTTTAAAAATTATATAAATGATATGTTAATCTACGTGCGGGGGAAGCTGCATAGGTCAGTTAGTATTTTATAAGAGCTTTGTTATTTTTTTAATTCTTTTGGAACGAAGTTCCTTATCGCGCGTTACGAAAGGGGGCTAGACGGAAAAAATTCTTACGAAAAGTTGTCACGACACTTTGCTATAGTAAGCTATTGTAAGCTGTGCGGCGTGCGCATGTTTCTCTGTCTCTCTCTCTCTCTCTCTCTCTTATAGAAAGCAAGCCAGATATTATCATTTCTATTATTCTTACGAAAATTGAGCCTACTGATTAAGTTTATATTACATTATATTTGTTAATAATAAAAAAAATATTATTATGACTTAAAAAAAAAAAAATTTATTACAATTCTTTCACTAGTTAATTGAAAGGAACTTCGTTGCATCCGGGTGTCCCTTGACACCTCTCAAGTTTTTTTTGTCCCCATTAGATAGACTAAAGCTAATAGCTATGCTGTCTGTTCCTGCTTTTTCATTTAATTGCATAAGAATGTTTTAAGACTCGATCGGAAAATAATCAACGAGCTGTGAGTATTAAATCTATGTTCAAACGACAAATTGTTCAATTTTTCTACAAATTACTGTAAAGCGTAAAACGATGTTTATATGAGTCACAGCCGTTTACTATAATAGAGGCGTAGATGGCGTAGGTACATTTGAAAAAACGAACCGTCATTGTGTGTAATAAGTGATTGGGGATTGAGGAGCTGTAGGAAGAATCCAAAGCACGCGCCCAATAGTCGACGTCTCTGCGAGATCGTATCGCAATGTCCCCAGACATTTTTAAGCGAGATACATCGCTACAATATAAGGCACTGACTAAACAGTTTTCTTATACAATAAGCAGTGTATAGCAAAATTTCGATATTCAAAACGTAAAAGTCATGGTCCAAAAACAATCAAACGAAAAAATGAAAAAAAAAATAATCCCGTCATCAGCAGATGTTTTTGCGTATCATTCCTTGATGATAATTTCTCATTAGGCTATAACATTTTTGTCTGACCAATCGTCGTAAATTCCTCGAATAATTTAAGGAAGAAAGTAGTCGTGTTGGTGTTTTGTTTTTATGGCGCCAAGGCAGTTCGGGTTAGATCTATATCTCCGATACAAGCATTTAACCCATGTTACGTGGAACTGGGAATTATTCTCACGGATTCCGAGTTGGTCCGGTCGCGAGCGCGACTTGTTTTAACATTTGAATCGTGTAGCTCCCAAATTGATATAAAAAACTTTGAAGACAATCTTAAACAGATTTTGTTTTATCTTTTCAGTTTGTCGTGAATTTAAACGGTTCGATTAATCACAATTGGATTGAAATACGAATGATATTCGAATCATTTCCTATTTAGGAATATTTGAGTAGGTTCGTTTTAAACTGTTTTTCATAATTATTTCTATAACTAAGTTTTCTAACTTACTTATAACTATAAGAAAATTATCTTTACAAAAAGTAGATTAGTGTAACCATTATTGATATTATCACTCTTTCAAAAATATAAATTTTAAAATTAATTAATTAAACCGCAATTAATAAATTAATTAATTGCGGTTTTAAAATTAACTGATCATTAATTTTAAAACCGCATTAGAATATGTATGTATATAATTCAGAATACATAATGGATTCCTGACATTGAAAATCCTTTCTAAAGATATCATTACCCACAATCAATGAATTTCAATCCTTAAGATCGAAAAATGGATCAAAAACGGTCAAAGAAAGAGAGTATCGTTAGATTTTCGATGTTGTTAATGGTGTTACAGGAACGAAACTATGTTGTAAAATGAAATTATTGCATAAAGGATAAGGAGTAGGTACCTTATTACGTCAGTTATCCGCTAGTGAAAGTCCCGTCAAAATCAGTCGTTTTAGATATTAGCCGGAACAAACAAGACAGACAGACAGACAGAACAATTCAAAAAATGTAATTTTGGTATATGTATTGTGTATACATCTATATGCATTTAGTAAAAAGCGGTTATTTTAATATTACAAATAGACATGCTAATCTTATTTATTTATGTAGATGCATAGATTTAATTTTATGGAATTAGTAGATACAATATAAAAGGGGATTATTATATAAAATCCTAAGCAACGAATCTAAAAAATTGTAAATGTTAAATATTCATTTTCATATATGTGCACTCTGCAGCTGATTAGATATATTTTCAAATCCCAACAGAACTCCTTACTTTTACAAAATCATCCCTTAATAATCAGAGATCTTTCGAGAATAAGCTAAATTCATTTTGAAATAGCTCATTACAGTCCGAATAAGTAACTATAATATACAACTAACAGCCACGGTAGTCATGACCCCCCTTGGCAGGGGATACAAAAACAAACTAATGTTTAGACATACAAACTTTTACATTAATAATATGTATGGGATAACGACCTCTTTAATTCTGTAACAGAATGAACAATTTATTTTTTTACCAGAACAATGGGAAATAATTTTTTCCCCGTGTTGGTTCCGGGCTCCTTTGCAGAATAAACCAACTGCCGTGGTGCCAGGCAGGTCGTAAAATGCGAGCGATTGGCTGTGCGAGTCACCATCGTGGCTACTAGGTGGTAGAGTTCTGCATTGTCTCGCCCGGGTCTGGTACCGCCGCCTTACCTATTCCTGCCGCAATAGCGTCAGTGCTTGTCGCTGTCGTGTTCCGGTTTGGAGGGTAAGGTAGCCGGTAAATTTATGCACGTGACAATAGACCTCGCCACAAAATAGCAACGCACCACTAACATCTTTGGTGTCTATAGGCGATGGTTGACTCTTTCCATCAGGAGACCCATCTGCTTGTTTGCTATCTTATGATATTAAAAAAAAAATCTGAAAAACTTTGAGACCATCAACTTGTTGAAACTTAGAACAAAGTCAATCTGGTTAGCGAGTCCATAATAATAATCATAATTTGTTTGACTCCCACTGTCCAGAGATCTGGGGTGTTGAGTAATCGGGCTCGTATCATCGCAGACGTGCTCATATTTCTCGTACGTGTCCATAATGCGTCTCTAGAATTCTCGTCATTTAACCAGACGAGTGGGTGCGTCAGTCATAAAAAACATTAATTTTAAGCACGTTTGTATATAAACTTCAAAATTTTTGAGCCGTTTTTGTTTTTATTTTTAAACCGTACCTTGCTTACGTTAAATGTAAACTTGCAAATAATAGTATGCGAGTATGTCTTATCCTTAAAACGAGCAATTTTTGGAACGAAGTTCCTTATCGCGCGTTGTGAAAGGGGGCTAGACGGAAAAAATTCTTACGAAAAGTTGTCACGACACTTTTTGCTATAGTAAACTATTGTAAGCTGTGCGGCGTGCGCATGTTCTCTGTCTGTCTCTCTCTCTCTCTTTCTCTCTCTCTCTCTCTATAGAAAGCAAGCCAGATTAACATTTCATTACAATTTAAAATTTTATTACAATTCCTTCACTAATTAATCGAAAGGAACTTCGTTCCATCCGGGTGTCCCTTGACACCTCTCATGTTTTATTTATTGTATGTAATTTCTTTCTCCGAAACGTGTGCGTGCGGAAGTCTTCCACCTAGTAGTCAGGATAGTAGTGACACGTATAGCCAATCGGTTACGTTTGACGACCTGCCTGACAGAACGGTGTTAGTCAATTTTTCAAAGGGAATCCGGACCAACACGGGGTAAAACTTTGACGATTTTAATGAAATTTTGCATTTAAATTGTTTTCTACAATTAAAATTTATTTTAACTATATACATGTATACTTAAAAGTTTAAACAGTGAATTGATGGTAGGTATTTCGTAAAAAGTCAAAAAAATCTCTGCTTAAACCATGTTATTATATGCAAGTAAGCAGTGTTTGCTTATTACTTATTAGAAGGTTTGGATTGCGAACGGCCTACCTATGCTATGAAATCAGGGCTGTCATTACTTTCTTGTTCCGAATTTTAACTTAAGCCAGTAAACTTGAGCGTGAGGCTTTACACAGAATCTACGCAGATTCCAAAAACCCATTAAAATTTTTGGTGTCTATAGTCGACAGTTGTCGCCATTTTTTTATATCTTATGATAGCAAACAAGCAGATGGGTCTCCTGATGGAAAGAGTCAACCATCGCCTATAGACACCAAAGATGTTAATGGTGCGTTGCTACCTTGTGGCAAGGTCTTATACCACATACATAAGTTACCGGATACTTTACCCTCCAAAGCAGAACACGACAGTGACAAGTACTGACGTTATTGCGGCAGGAATATGTAAAGCGATACCACCAAACTCGGGCGGCATAATGCAGAACTCTATCACCTAGTAGCAACTGGCCACGATGGTAGTAACTCGTATAGCCAATCGGTCGCCTTTTACAACCTGCCTGGCGGAACGGCAGTTGGTCTATTCTTCAAAGGAGGCTGGACCAACAAGAAAAAATTAGAATTAGAAGAGCCATTTGCTTATTTCTTATTTTATATTTCTATTAAAAAAATCGGTTATTTGTTTCGCTGTTAAAAAACTCTCGGCTCACCGGAAACGCTTTATTTCATAACTGCAGTTTGGAATTTACACTCGCGTGCAGAATAATCGAACTACCTTGATTTTTTTCTGTGGTTTTTTATGAAAATAAAAAAACTATTTTAGCCTGTTTTACATAAAAATGGAAATAAAATTACTTATAAATAATGTTTTCTCTCATTTTCACAAAAGGAGGAGCCCGCTGAGTTTCTTCTCTAAATCTTACCAGTATGTGGCCGCGTTTCTGACTAGGTAATAACTTAGTTATTTGGGTAAAAATGTCTTTAAACAATAATATAAATTAAATTTGACAACTGTGACGAAATTTAAAACTTCAAACTAAACTATGTAAGCTGATTAATTTTTAAGCACGCAAGTGTAAGGTTAGATCAAGCGAGTTAACTTCACTATTTGAGTTAAGTATGTAATCTTTATACTCATATATTAGCAGTTTCTTATCAATGACTTAACTGTTTTATGATAACATGATCTTTAAAACCATAAAACTACTAGAATAATGTTTGGAACGTCGCGTCGGTTAATCGCGATTAGTTTTGGCTTATGCCCTCTGAAATAAACATAAATTATGTTTCTTAATCAATATCTATAACAAGTAGCTTTTGCCCACAGCTTCGCCAGCGTTAAATGGGAAGGGACAAAAAGTAACCTATATCACTCTCCATCCCTTCAACTATCTCCTCTTAAGAAATACAGTCAATTCGTAGCTCCGTATTGCCGTGAAAGACAGATAAACAAACACACACATACACTTTCTCATTTATAATATTAGTATGGATTGTGCAAGATTTTTGTATATCTTTTTTACCCTAAATATATGTCAAACAAAATCGACATGGATTAAGGTCATCCTAATAACTGTCGATAAAGCTGAAATTTCTCTTCGAAGTGTATCAAAGAGGCTAATAGCCCTCCCGATGGCAAGAGACAGCTACCGAAAATATAACTATACTTACATACATATATAATGTATACTATAGATTTTAAAAATGTTATTGTGCATCCATGTACTGGATGTAATGCTACATATGCTACGCATAAAGATGAGAAAAAAATACTATTCCTGAACCCGGGTCTTCAATTTTGTCCTTGCCAAATTTCGTTAAATTAAGTTCAGCGGTTTAACCGTGAAAGCATACCTAACAGACAAACGGACATACTTTAGCATCTACAATAACAGTATGGGTACCGGTCATATTTTGGTGTGTTAGGTTAGAAGTCTACGGTACTAGTAACGATAATTACTTTGTGTTTTCCATTACGTAAATTTTATGTGGCGGGTTTCTTCCTCATTTGCTGATAGCCTGGCTGCCGGAATGGCATAATTCCGGGACGCAGTACTGCTAACAAGGAGGCATAAAGAGATGCAACACAGCATAACTTTCGGAAATCTAACATTACAGTTGTTATTAGAGAATGACAAATACATGATTCCATCCGAATAATAACAGAAATTACTCGTCAAATGAAGCAGTTAAATAATAACTTGGGTACCTACAAGTAGCCTATGTTCGGTATATGTCGAATATATAATAATTACATACAAAAAACAGGCTTACTGAAATTCCCATTGTGACATTGTCAACTATGAGCCACCCGCGCGCGTGCGCAGATACGATCACCACAACCATCGCGACATCACGCCGCGATGTCTATCTGCTTAACCGCTGCTACTGAACCGACCGCACAAACATTCAAACTATAATAGAACTTGTTACCTTAACTTAAAATTCAAAGCTGCTTAAATAGTCAATCTGAAGCTGTATTCTTAGCATGGGAGGACATGTAGCACGATTTTCTAATAAAAGGCACTTGGGTGTCATTGCAGCCTACTTGTGAGAACATGAGTTCTTCAAAACACTATGGAATACAAATTGTAAGCGTGATCTATACGTTTAGTTGCATCTCTTTTTGATAAGACTTAGAAGAAAGGGATTATGAATTATAAAAAGTATTGTGATTAAACTTTTTTTAAGTGAACTTTTGTTTAGCCGCGTTGAACCAATTTTGGTAGGGAAAAAACTTTTGGGCTTGCGCCACTGAAATGCGCGATATAGTTACTTTTGAAATGTTACACCACAATAATGCTAATGATGTGTTGTGGCCTATGTACATTGTACATGTATACCGTATACGTATGTATAATCTCCATTATTTTGAGTTTTCACTTGTGTCTTTTGACTGTCTATTTTTTTAAATCCAAAGATGTTGAAGGAGCAATAATTGTAATTCTGGATACTGCGCCGTTCGAGTATTCGTCAATTTACCTATTCCCACCACTAAAAACATTATCAGTTTAATAAGGAACCGATGATAGCAACCTGTTATTAGTTGATGGTTTTTAAAGTTTACGTCTTCTTTACGCAATAGCGTCAGTGCTTTTCATTTTAACATCTTCGTTTTCTGTAGACGAAGATTGTATCTTTCCATTGGAAGAATTTACTAGGTAGAGTTTCGCAACATCTTGGACAGCTTTATCTATTCCTGTCGCAAAAGCGTCAGTATCTGTCACTCTCTTATGCCGGTTTGGAAGGTAAGGTAACCGGTAAACTTATGTGTATATATATACTATATGTGTACCTAGCATTAACATGACGCCAATCAGATAGTACAGTCTATTAACATATTTGACGACTATCGCGCGATTTTAGCGATTGTTATCTTTTTCCATTGCGAGATTCTTGTTTGAGATATGTATTACGTAATTATTCTGTGCAAAACATCCCTGATGATGCTGTAATAAGCAAAACCGGTAGGGTGTATAAAATTATATGAAATATAAGTGAACTGGAAGTATAAGTGAGTTTATTTGTAATACCTATTTCAAAATGCAGTTTCACCAAGTGCCGGCGATGGAAAGTATCTAATTCTTCTGTTTGTTTGCTATCTTATGATAAACAAAAAAAAGTAGACAAAATCAAATACTTTAGTTCTGCTTAATATAATACTATACAACGACATTGTATTTACTTAGCAATAGGGAAACCATAGCTAAATTTACTTTATTATATTTAAAAAAAAACTTTGAGTTCGTTATGATTCACACCGGTCGGTTCGTATCGGTCCGCGGAAAGGATGCGTACGCATGCCGTGGCAGCCGTACGCATGCTGAGGCAGTCGTGTGCGTCTGTCGAAGCCGTAAGCGTACCGCGGCAGCCGTTCGTCACTTAAATGACTCGACTTGCTCGTTGCTCTATTCACGTTGCACCGGCAGTACGGCTCCGAACGAACTCCAACGCATGTTGACGGAGCCAGTTATCTGTCACAGAGCCACCGGAGGTTCGGAGCCGTTCAGCCGCCATGGAACGTGAATGAAACGGAAATACGAACTGTAATTCCTGTTTCCACGTTCCAATTTACTGTACTGCCTTTTAATATGCCGCCAGAGTCGGACCGTTGCGAGCCGGTCGAGCCGGTCTGAATCGTACCTTAACTGCTGAATTTTTACACTAAAAATCTTCTCATTACAATTGGTTATGCTGTATAGTTTCTTTTTTCAGGGTAACAGATAAATACATAATGTAATTCATTATTTTACAGTTCAAACATGTTTGTTAAAATCTCATTCGCACTTGTGTCGCTAAGTAATCTAAGCTTCGGAAGGATTTCTTAAATTATTAATTTAAGAGTTTATAATCATAGTTGGCCTAGGTAAAGGTTTTTAAATAAACTTAAACGTAGGTACTTACTAAAGGTCTTTCAAATAATATTAAAAATTTTGTTGAAGGCGGACCTTCATATTTTAGTAATATATTTTGTTAAAACGACTGCTTATAATATTTATCTAGTGGTCTAGGGCATAGCCTATTCGGCTCAGATCATGAGGTCCTGATTTCAATCCCGGGTCGGGCAAAGTCTTATTGTAGTTTTTTCGAGTTTTTTCTCAAAAATCCGAAATCTCAGTAGCAGCTCGGAGTCTGGCGATGATGTGTTATCACATATCGCTAGAATGTCGATAATCGTTATCAGTTCGGTAAAATGCGGCGATGGGGGTTAGTACCTACTTACCTCGCCAACCAACAAACCGGTGAATCGTGGTTAACCGGAAAAGTCTACAGACGTCTGGTTTGCTCTGTCTTACCCGCAAGGGAACCGGGCGTGATGATACTTTTTTACTTATAAGTAATATTAACAGGTCTGCTGATTATTAACTATGAGGTCACTATCTTTTAAATGTTATTATATTACAGCAACAAAATGGTAAAGTTAAGTAGAATTTTGTTCATTCATTATTTGTTAAGTATAGATACAGACTCTATACCCACCACCACGCGTCTTCGCAAACCCAGGTGAAACCGCGGGAAAAGCTAGTTTATGGATGAAATATATATTTCATATGGATGAATCATGAAAGCGATAAATCCAACTTCAAGACAAAATATAGTTTACTTACTGATTAAGGTTCATTTTTTATGCACATAATGGCCTTTAATCGCCTAGTACCAGAGAGCAATATTATTTGAACATAAAGTTAAGCGTATATTCTGCTTGTAAAAGTCAAAACTGAATGACATTAAACTGTTATTACTAAGTAACAACATAACTGTTATTACTAACATTATCAACTGTTATTACTAAGTATGGTTTAATAAACTGGGATGGTGGTCCTAATTCCACGAGAAACTGTCACATTAACTTAGTTTGTGGGTGACATCAACACATTTCTTTGAAATATGTAACGACAGTTCAATGTCAATAGTAAGGAGTGTTGTCGCAACGTCTAACAAATCCACAGCCCACTAATTGCGATGACGCGCCGGCACGTTTGAACCCAACACATTACACAACCTTGACGCGATTCTCAGTATAATCGCCTTGATGACTTGCTTGTGGATCAAGCGATCAACGGACTACCGAAAAGGTGCGAAATATGTTGACCCCAACTCGTGAAGGGCAGCTGAGTCGATTACCCTCAACATGCGTTTCATTGGTTGTAAATATTCTTTATCATTCATAACATCTTTTGATGATATTCTTGCTTTGTAAGAAAAAATATTAATTAATAATAAAATACATTTGAAGGCTGTTATTATGGACGACCTGCTTTGAAGGTAGATCCTTACGCCAGATAGCTTAAATCTTTCAATTCATACATCCAAATACAGAAGCTCCAATTAAAATAAGTATAAGTAAACGTTTTCAAATGATTTTTGTGCAACTTTCTGTAAACTTTTTATATGGCTTCTGCAATGCTTTTTGAAATAAAAACTAGTAGAAATACGTAATAAACGCATGTTTCACTTACCAAAACATCCTTAGAAAAATCAATTAGCACTTAAAACTTTCAACTTAAAAGTTGCACATTAAATTCTTAGGTTCTTTAGAAATGGAGTTATTTATCGCGAGTTATCGTTTCTAGGCTGAGGAGTTCGAACGACACCAAGTTATATATATAAAAAATAGCATTTTGCAGTGATTTTTTAGGCATTCTCTGATCATCTAGGGAACTAAAACTTTTACCATCGATTTAACTTGCCGTCAATTTTGAGAATATGAAAAAATATTTTAAAATTTTTACAACTGAATACTGTTTTTTTTAAATAAATAAATATAAATAATTAAGAATTATTACTTTGAACAGGGGTTTTGTTCCGTGGTCGCGTACCGACATTTTCATACTAATGTCTCCGGGTCCAGTTTAACTTGACACCTCCTAAAGTCACAGTCTTGGATATATCAACAAGAATTCCGGTCCAACCGTGTCTAATTAGACACCTCTCATTTTTTTTAAATCATAGATTTCCACAAAGCAACACCTACATCTGTAGCATGAATTGTTTATTTACCCATAGGTTTCAATCATTAGTTATAAGCGAAAATTTATGCGGCTATTCTACCCTCTAAACCGGAACACGACAGTGTCAAACACTGACGCTAAGGCGGTTAAAAAATTATGGCAGTGGCTACAAACTGTGAGGCAGCAAAATTCCCTTCCCTAGTATTTTGAGAAACTAAAGAACATTCTGACAATGAAAATTATTCACAGTAATATTTCCTT
This sequence comes from Apodemia mormo, assembly GCA_036924255.1. Lineage (NCBI taxonomy): Eukaryota > Metazoa > Arthropoda > Insecta > Lepidoptera > Riodinidae > Apodemia > Apodemia mormo. The sequence continues at coordinate 38,853,058 of JAUPFN010000005.1, read as the reverse complement.
ATCTAGGTTATAAAACACATCGTCGCCGCTTACAGCAACACCACACAACAAATTAATATCAATTAGCACACGCGGGCTTAATTGTGAATCGGGCGCGGTTCGCGTGCGGCGGCCTCTTTGTCGGCTTTACTAAGCCTGTTTAATTCGCAACTGTATCTTACTCTTCCGCGAACAGCTTCCTAAAATACAGGCGCCGTTCAGTTCTGGCCAACACCGGAGATTCAGCTCTGAGCTTGGAGCATACGTTTGCAATTAGCCATCGAGGCTGATGGTTCTAGGGATTGCGGTATCACGGTACGGCGAGCGGAGATCCTGTGTTTGATGTTTTCAGCTCTAGTATTGTGATGTTGTAATTGAATGATTGCGATAATTAGTTAGTCAAAAACTAGAGCTCAAAACGAGTTATCGCGAAATTATTGCAGTACCTAATAGATGGCGATGTTTAGTGAGTCAAAAAAGATTTCTCTACACGAACTATTGAGATATTATTGATTGATAGCAATGATCATTCAGTCGAAAATATGATGTCCAAAACCAGCCCTTACGAAGTTAGGTATTGTACCTACTATTGTGATGATGAACAAGCCGATGAGATGTCTTCAAACAAACTACTGTAATATTATCGAATTATTGCGATGAAATATGATATCTCAAATCGGGCGATTAGCTACCCAGTACGTTAATTTTGTCATGCAGAAATCTAATTATTGCTTTAAAATAAGTATCTTTCCACTAATTCTTTTTATTAAGGGTTGACAATGAAACGAACGCCAAGACAATACTGCCAACCTTGATTCACTTGTTTGCCGGTTGACGACATAGGATCCTAACTAAGATTACTATGATAGATCCGGTCACAAGAAACATGCATCTTTCTACAGTCAACGCATTTTGTGCGATAGCTAGGACCAAAGTAATAATAATAATATCGGTGGAAAAATTGCACACATTGATCTAAACCCAAAGTAAGCAGATTATTTGCTTGTGACATGGGCGTTAGTCAACGATATTAATACATAGAAATATATACATAATACGCACCCAGACCCAGAAATATCGTCATTACAAACAATACAAACATTTATGCTCATCACAGAAATGTTTGTCATTGTTGAGAATCGAACCCAAGCCTCATCGATTTGTAGTTATGTTCACTTACCATTCGACCCATGAGGCGGTCATAAAGTAATGATCCGAGAACCGAGGCACCTCAGACCGAATAATTATTTGATCTGAACGAGGCACATGGTTATATTTGTCATCGTAAAATTGTAAATACCGCCAGATTATAATCTAACGTAGTACTTACTTAACATTATATAAAAACTGCTAACCTAACCAAATCATAAACTCCTCAGGTATATTCTAAACCAAAAGTTTTACAATTTTACGTATACATTGTACATATAATTCAGACGCATAACTGTAACAAAAACCTAAAAAAACTCAATAATACTTTAGTTAACCAGATCCGAGAGTTAAACCTAGAACCTCATAATCTGAGCTAAACAGGCTAACCGCTAGACCTCGAGGCTAAAAAGCTTTTAATTTTATGACAGGTCTTAAGAGATGAGATCGATCGAATCTTTAATAAGCAAAGTGTAAGGCGAAACATACTAGATAACAATTTTTACGATCACAAATTTAGTGGCTCAGAATGACTTAAAATCACCTTAACTAACGCATTTGAGATATAGAATTACAAAGAAGTCAAATTTTTATTGCTTTATAAAAACTAGCTGTTCTTGCGGCTTCGTTTGTGAGTTTCAAAAACACTACTTCATTTTACTCGGATGAACGAAAATCTTTCAAGCAAAAGGAAATGGTCTTATGTGCAAAAATGTAGCATACAAAAATGCTACATTTTTGCACAAAACTGTAGCATTTTTATTTATATAAAAATGCTACATTCTTGTGCGTGTTTATGAGGAACGGTTGCTGTTCCTCATAAACAGTGTAGCTTTAAAAGGATGAAAGAAGTTATAAAATCGGTTTCTCCAAAAAAAACTCGTTGATTTGTATATTTATTACAAACAAAAATACATACATACATCTCTATAATACAACAATACATACATCTCTATAATGTTTGTGTACGTGAAGATACTTCAATGTAGATTTGTAAATATTTCAATAACATATTAAAACTTAAGATTTTCGGGTGTTTTTAATAGTGGTGTTAACAGCTTTCGAAATCTGTATAGTTTGGCACACTTAAAAGAATAAATCTGCTAGACAGTTCGTAAAACGCCAACTATTGGCTATATGTTACTATCATTACACCATGACCATCGTGATTACGGTGATAAGAGTCCCGTAACGTCTGGTCCCAATTATATAGAGCCGCTTTACCCAATTAGCCCACCCAAGGCAATAGTCGCAGCGCTCGTCACTGTCATATTCCGGTTTGGAGGATAAGTTGGCTAGTAAACTTATTCATGTGGTTTAAGGTAACTATTTACCATTAACATCGTTAACACCTTTGGTTTCTTTAGAAGATGAGAAAAGAGACAAGCTCTTTTCAAAAGAATAGGCCTCTGCTAAATTGCATCTTATTATATAAAAAGAAGAGTTCTATAAATGTGGAGGAAGCTAAGTTAAGTTATAGCTCACTGCTTTGCTTTGTTGTTGTTGTTTGTTGCATTATAAAAGTTTTTTCTGAATTCACGGGAAACATGCATTTTACACCGGAAAAATACACCAGGAACTGCGCCAAAAATAGTTGCTACCTTTAGAAAATCAGCGCGATATTATATTGATTAGACCGTTGGCGTTCAGGACCACGTAATTATCTATTTTGTTGTAATAATTGAATAATACTAGTTTATATATGGATAGGGGGTACGTATAGGTGTGAATTGTATAGGGCATCAAGCTTAATCCGGCACTGTATGGTCGCGAGTTCCGTTAATCGCGGCATCATCAGGGATATTCTAATTAAATATTTAAATCTTAAAAAGTTACTATCTATTATTAACATAGTAAAGCAAGGGTTTTTAATCTTAATGGATGTAAATTTCGATACATAAAAATGATTTCCTATGTTTTTTTAAAGGGAAATGTGCCCACTTCTTGTTCCCACGAATATAAGTCATGTAAACCAGAATCAACAAGAATCACTGAGTTGTGAGTTGAGGGTGCCCTGGCGAAAAGCTAAGCTGTCTTTGTATTAGCAATGAAATTAATCAAAAGTATGTAACAGGAGTAAGAAATACACCCAGCTTTCCTTCCTTTTCGAAAGAAGACATTAAAAGCAAAATTTCAAAGTGAAATTTTTGATGTTTGGGTATGCTCATGGGCGTACCCAGGTTCTGGGCCAGTGGGGGGAAACCGTAACATTTTAAGGCTATATTTTTATCTTATTATCTACAACAGTATATAGTTAGTAGAGGTAAACAAATTCCTGCCCTCCCCTCGGTACGCCCATGGGTATGCTCTTCATTATGCTTGGTTAAATTTACACTCTATTAAGAATTCGAATATATATCCAATGAATATCCTCCTACTGTGCCATAACCGCTACCGCCATAGAAAATCATTCAATTAAAATATGTCTATAGAAAATGGAAATCGCTACTATCAGATGATCTTCATTTAACGATAAAAATCACCGCGTTAAGGTGATCATCAATTCTTTACTTATATAGCAGCTTTGACAGGATTATAATTAGAAACTGTCCGTCCTTATTGTTTGTCGTTTTTAATGTCGCTAGCCAGATCCCATACTGCGCTCGCATTTCATTAAGTCGAGAGTTAAAAAATTGGGAGATCTCATAAAACGGTGTGATTTATGCGAGGTCGGCAGCTAACGAGCGATCACTGCTCATTGCCGGCCACTGCTTGGCGCCTGTTCATGTTACCATGCATCTTCTAATATTTCTATGTATTTATGATTTTAACACTGGAAGGTTATATGTTAATGCATTCTTTATTATTTTGTTAACATTAAAAAGTTTATAGCCTCTGTGGTCTAGTGGTCCAGTGTTGGTGTTGACCACATGAGGTCCCGTGTTTGACTCCCGGGTCGGCAATTCAAAAATGTGTTTTTTTTTCAATTTTCTGATAAAGACAATGCTGCCCGAGATTGGATAAGTGCCCGGTTGGCAATAGGATTGCAACCTATCACATTGTGGTGGTGGTGGACTAAATATCTTCGGCTAATCGTGAGTGCACTTCTTGTGTACGAGCGTGAAGAATATTTCTACTTCAAGTTTTAGTTTTTAGCACTTCTTTGGTCGAATAATTACGTCTAAAAACATCTTTCGAGACGAGGCTCAGATTTCCCGACATTGACAGGCTATTAATGTAATAAGCGTAGATGATCGCACTTGTATGCATTGATGAAAAGTGGTGGTAATCTCTGAGCGAAATATTGTTGAATAATGCACATTGCAGAATATTTCCACCTTGTATTCGCGGCGGTTGGCCATTGTGCATATCTTTTGATAGGCATACATTTGATGTTACCGATTCAGGTGTTAATTTGCGGCAACCTACAACTGAAAGTTAAAATTTTTGAATGCTCGTACGAATGCTTTAAATCTTATAGAGCTATTCGAATCTCCTGAAGATGTTAAGATGTAAGTAAAACGTGCGATGAGTACATAAATTGTGAGTTTGTTTGTGCTCCTGAAGTTGAGGAAAGTGTGGTATACGTTGGTGGACTACTATGCCGCTGGAGTCTTTTTTATATCATAAGATAGGAAACATCGGCTCTCCTGATGGAAAGAGAAAATCATCGCCTATTGACAACAAAGACGATAATGATGCGTTGCTATTATTGTGACGAAGTCTTATTGCCATAGTTTACGGGTACCTTACCCACCAAAACGGAACACAACACTGAAAAACACTGAGGCTATTGCGACAGGAATAGGTAGAGCGGTGGTACCAGTCCCGGGTAAGACAATGCAGAACCCTACCACCTGATCTTTCATTTGTAGATCTACGGTATTTTTTCCATTCTTTACACTTGTTTTTATTTCAGAGGCAAATGCAGAAATCATATCATATGGCAATTAGCGGAAAGTTGCAAGTTAATTTACGTTAATTTCTTCTTTGTAGATAGACTACCATTTAAAAGGATTGCGTCTGACGTCTGATTTGCGTACTGATAAAATATTAAATATCTATTTTACAAACGTGATATATTTGTACAACAATACATAGGGCAGTTACATTAAACAAGTACAAATGTTTATACTTTACAGTTAATAAATTACAGCGTAAGGATAATTTACAATCATGTAAAAGCACGAACCGAACCTAGTGGCTATATCTCGTTATCTAAACGATCTGTTGTTCGCATTGATCGGCGTCAAACGGCGCATAATAGGCTCTAGATGCGGCGAGGAGATAAGCTTTGTCCTGCGCAGGCGCATGGGCCACTAACTGTCAACTAAATTACCGCACGTTTGTCGGCCGCTCTTTCGCAATTTACGGACACAATCGCTTTGAGTAACGTATCTGCCGGCTTGGGTTTCTCTATCGGTAATGATAATACTTAAGTATTGTAACCCCTTGTCTGTACTACTTGCTGAATTATGTAATTGTTTTTTTTTTATCGTAAGATATTAAACAAGTAGATGGCTCTTCTGATGGAAAGAGACAACTATCTTTTCTAAACACCGAAGATGTGGTGCGTTGCTATTCTTATTACCGGGTTAATGTCATGCATTAATTTTACCAGCTACTTTACTCTTCAATCTTCTTCTTCTTCTTAGGGTGCCTCTCCAACTAGTGAAGTCAGTTCCAAATATTTGACCTGATCATTTGCAAGGCGGAAAAGTTGGGCAGCACTCCCTATCCCTGTCCACTCTCTGATGTTTCGCAACCAAGATTTCTTTCTACGACTGACTTTTCTTTTTCCAGCAACTTTTCCCATCATAATTAACTGCAGGAGCCCATATCTCCGATTCCTCAAAAGTTGTCAAAGATAAGCAACTTTCTTCTGCTTGGTTAGCAAAAGCTTGCGTGTTTGACCGACTCGTCGTAGAACTTCCTCATTGGTATTTTTTTGTGTACAGGACCCCTTTTTACCCTTCAACCGGAACACAACAATGGCAAGAATAGTTAAGGCGTAGGTACCAAAGTCGGGCGAGACAACGCAGAATTGAACTACCTACCACGGTGGTAGTGACTCGTATAGCCAACCGTTCGCCTCCTACGAACTACTTGGCATAACTGGTTGGTCTATTCTTCAAAGGGAGCCCGGACCAACAGAAAGGAAATTTTATTTTATATCGTCGGCTAGGAAGCAAGCAGCTAGCTGTTGTAATGAAAATATACCACTATCGCTTAGAAACTAAAGGTGTTAATTATGCGTTGCTAATTATTATTGCTGTCCATATGGCGGACATGATATTTTAAATGTACAAATGTATAAATTTACTAGCTATCCTACCTTCGGTGACAAGCGTGGATGCTATTGTGGTAGAAATAGTTCAGGCAAGGATACTAAACCCCGCTGAGACGTTACAGAACTCTATCACATAGCAATCACGACGGTAGTGACACTTTTGGCCAATCTTGTCACCTTTTATGAACTACCTGGTGGGAAGGCAGATGGTTTATTCTTTAAAAGGGACCCAGAAAAATAAGGGGAAAGTAATGTCACTCTTGGAGTACTATCACCGCCTTACTTTTTCCTGTAACAGTTGCTTATGTGGCTATCGTATACCAGTTTCAAGGGTAAGGTAACCGGGCATCTTATGCATGTACCCTTACACCCAAAAGCTTACTGCAATGTATCGTGAACATTTATGACGTATATTGGCAACAGTCGCATCTTATTGTAAGATCTTTGATGTATATTGGCAATAGTTGGCTCTTATCATTAGACAGCCATTTGCTTATTTCCTATTAAAAAGGCGCGGACTGACGGACAAAGCAAAGTTTTATTTCTTATAATTGGATTCTGAAACATTGCTTAAAGTTATTCATTTGACATATCAGTTAATTACTTGTAATCGAGTTAATTGTATCAATGATCTTAAAAGGCAGATTTTATTATCTTCAAATGTATTGAGAGCAGGGACAAAGATGCCGACTGCAATTTAAAATTGCAAATTTCTTATGGCGGTGGCTTAGGCGGATTGTAAATTTTGAGAGACACATAAACACGTCATGTAAGTGTTTGCGCTGCGGGTGTGCTTTGTTCTACAGTTCTTTAGCTGTATATGATACCAATATTTTAATCCTTGAATCTGATATGGTAGGACTTACTATTCTATTGATCACATCGTATCACGTCTACTTACTAGACACTTTTACTATTCCACTTGTACATCAATTTCACTTTACACAATTTTAATTATATTACTCGACCGGTTTCACTTTTTAAAGCATCTTCAGGATGTAATAACTTGTTTCTAGGAATCACAGATTTGTAGCACACTAAAAATATAAAGAAAAAAATTAAGGTATTTTATTTTACAACTACTCGCGAATAGTATTAAGTTAAAATGTATTGATTCTAGTCACATTTCTGATTCGATAGCAGCTTAAAAAAACTGTTGATGCGTTAACATTTTAATTAATTTTGTTTGTAAAAAGTTTAACTGAACAAAAAAAATCTGACCTCTGATTCTTTTTTGAGTTAGGTATGGTTTTTCACAAAGTAGTATCCGAGGTTATAAAATCACACGGAAGTAACTTAATTTATTAAAAAAACTAACATGTATGTAGCACTTAAAACATTTAAGAATAACAATACTTTTTATTGTTCTATAACTCGACTTACTTTGAGTTGACTTCTGAACTCTATACAATTATATACGACTAGCTGTTGCCTGCGACTTCGTCCGCGCGGACTTCGTTTACTCTGCACAGCTCCTCCCCCGTAGGTGATAGCGTGATAATATATAGCCTATATGTTGACTCGACCTGTTAGTAATATTCATGCATGCATGCAAATTTGAAGTAAATCCATGTAGTACTTTTTGAGTTTACCCCGGACATACATACAGACAAACAGACAAAAATTTTAAAAACTATATTTTTGGCTTCGATATCGATTGTAGATCACGCCCCAAGTATTCTTTTAAAAAAATATTCAATGTACAGTTTTGACTTTCCTACAATTTTATTATATGTATAGATTATATTGTTGTTGTATCTTGATAGCAAAAGCAGTGCGTTGCTATCCGTGTGGCGGAATGATAATGCCACATGCGTGAGTTTATCGGCTACCTTACCCTCCAAACCGGAACATGATAGTAACAAGCACTGACGCTTTCGCAGCAGGGCGTTGGTACAAAATTACTAGGCGAGACGTTGCGGAACTCGACCGCCTAGTGTTTAGAATGGTAGTACACATTTAGCCAATTGTTCGTCTTTTGCAAAATGACTGGCAGATCGTCTGTTCTTCGCATTTTCCTTTTATGAACTGTCTGGCAAAACGACAAATAGTTTAAGCATCTCCGTGACTCTTTTAGTTTTTTGCAACATCCTGATTCGACGTGTCACTCTAACGTTAGAAACAAAGTAACTCTGCTATCTACTTGGACTCCTTTACAGTACAAGCAGTAAGTTTTCCACAAACTCTCTGCTTAGTGATATTCGCCTCTGCCAGACTTTTGATCCTTTTAAAAAAAGCGTCAAAAAACATTTTCTAGCGTAATTATATGCTTACTTTATATCGTGAGTATTTTTTTGTTTTATCATTAATATATGTTAATACATAATTGTTTAGTTATTCCACTATATTATAATTATTTTTTTGTCAACTAAGTCTTTGCATTTGAATTTTTTTTTCTCCTTTTACGGGTTAGCTGGTAGAAATCTCTTTAAGAAGAGATAAACTCGCCCATTGTACCTACTTATGTTACGTTTATATTCCCCTTATTATGCAGTTTGTGTATACAATAAAGCATTAAATAAACAAGTAGTCTATTCTTCAAAGGGGGACTTTTGATTCCACGTACCCAATTTGGAAGTTGGTGATACATTACAACTACCACAATTTTAATTCAAATCAAACGCCTACTGAAATTCCTTATGGGCTTTAATGTTGTTTTTATAATTATGTAAAATCTTGTTTTGTCAACTGTAATAAGTAATGGCGTTATTAATATGTAAATACTTTTAATAATTGTAACACGATACCGTGAATAACATATACAAAGAATTGGAATATATTAGCGCTATACATATTTATACGTTTGCGGTCGCTTTTCAATCCGGTAGTAATTATAAATAATGTGTATTATAACTTGTAAATGTTTCATGTTAATCCGATTAAATTAAATAAATTCTGCTACTGTATAATTTTATAGCACAGAATAGCATAAAAGCAGGTGTATCTCTTAAGGAGATAACCATCGCCTATAGACAACAAAAATGTTAATGGTGCCTTCCCATCCGTGTGATAGGTTGTAAACCAATTGCATTTTTTTTTCCGGCTACTTTCAAAACTTTAATACGGCTATGATAAAAACTAACACTATTCCAGCACTTATTATGATGATTGTAAATTTAAAAAAAAAAACAAAAGCAAATGTATGTACCCAATACCTAAAAAATATATGCAACGCAAACGTAAACACGTCAACGCAATAAAAAAATGTATCAAATAGCGAAGCATCAGCAAATAAAATTTAATTGTTAGGGAGTGGATCTAACCATTTGAGGGGAAAAAACACTATTCCAGCAAAAATGTTTGGTATTAAGCGTAGGCGACATGTTGCTGGTTGCATAACTCTAGCATCTTGTAATCACGATAGTAATGTCACGCTTGCTTATCAATTAACTTATACAAAATTCTAGAAGAAAGAAAAAGTCTATTCATCAAAAGCGTCATGGACTAACACAGGGAAAAATATTAAAACAAGTAGTTTCGGCCGTGTAAATAATAATTGATTTGGACGTATCACATTGTAGCCTTTTTTATAAGGTGTTTACACACCTTAATAATTTGGCAATTATTTTGTTATCAGAAAATTTTCTTATTAGAAAAACCAAATTTTCGCTTCTAAGATAAGCTAGAGATTACCAATAAAATTGTTATTACAAACGAATGTTAACTTATAGAGTTTGCACATGAAATAATTTAGTTTAAAACTTAAAAAAATCCTTTAATCATTTTAATCCAAAAAGGCTAAATTTTCTAAATCAAATTCTTTTCTTTCCCGTGTTAGTCCGGGCTCCTTTGGAGAATAGACAAACTGCCGTTTTGTGCACTGCATGTGGCATTTTCATCCCGCCATAAGGATAGCAACGCACCATTAACATCTTAGGTGTCTATAAGCGATGGTTTCTCTTTCCATCAAGAGAGACATCTGCTTGTTTGCTTTTCTTTGATATATAAAAATTAGACATACCTTAAAAGATGTAAGGTAGTTTTTTTTGGAAAAATAAATTACCTTGTTTTTGCTTTTCATCCAAACTCAATATTAAAACATAATATTAGAAATATGTATATTAAACCTATTATAGATCTTACATGAGATTGTATTTATAACAATATTTAAAAGTATTCTATTTATAAAAGTAATTTTGTTACTTATCAAATTAATATCAAGGTTTCTGTAATTTCGTAGTTTATATGACTGCATATGGTTTTAGCGTGGGACCATTATCGTTAAGTTTAATGATTTCGTTTTTGTCTGCAGTTTTTTTGTCTAATCGTATAAATTTCGCTATTCCAAAACACCTTTTTGCCACCTGCAGTCACGTGGGTAAAAAGTGATCAATAAACGTAGATTTTCGTTCAGATCAGTATGATTGAAGGCGTTGTCGCTGATCTTAAACAAAGAGGGACAGATACAAGACCATCAATATGCTAATACCCTTGCTGCATCTCGTTTGAAACGGGTCGATTTTTTGTGATCCATCCCGAAATTAGTTTATTTGTTTTATTACACTAAAAAGTAAAGTAGGGTACTGTTTGCAGAACAAATATTTCTATAAGATGGAGTGTTTCTTTTCATGTTTTTTAAATACTGGTTATTGTTCGCGTCTTTGCTCGTGTTAAATTCGTATCTCCTTAAAGATTGAATTTTTTAAAACTATAGGTATAGGGGATGTCTATATTATAACAACTCTCAGTGTGACAAATTTGTGCTCTCTACTGGTTTGAGCTGGGGATACCTTGATATTCAGTAAAGCCTATAGACAAAATAATTTTCTATTTATAAATAATATAATACATATTCACGGGACAAATTACACTTACTGCTCTAACCCCAAAATTAACAAATTATTTGCTTGTATTATGGGTGTTAGTCTACGATACTAATACATAGAAATACATATATAAATACTAGAATATAATTAAAAAACACCCAAACCCGGAAATACAAACATTTATGCTCATCACACAAATGTTGTCCCCGTCGGGGATCGAACCCGAGCCCTGTCGATTGCGTAGTCAGGGTCGCTAACCACTCGACCGACGGGACCGTTTATATTTATATAATAACATTGTTTTCGATGAGAATAGAAGAATAAGTAATTTACGTGACTTGCCTTGTTTTCTGCGTATACAGGCATTTAGTTGTGGCTTCCTTGTTTTCTGAAAAATATCTATCTGCTTTTTCTGCCAGGTAATTAGTAGGTGAATTATTGTTTAAACTAAACATATCAAATCGTTAAATATTTAGTCAATGGTTTGCCGTTACCGTTTCGTGGCTTAGTCGCCAACACTAGGTGGCAAAGTTATACAGCGCTATGATAAATAATATTCAAAAGCAGGTGACGAGTACAAACTAGTTTTTCAATGAAATTTGATTAACTTTCGTTAATGCAGTCCTATTTGACAAGTCTTATCGATTGAAGCCTTTTTTAAATTACTATTGTTTTAACTTTTAAAAGCGTATTTTGAGGAGCTTCGATATCTAACATGGCGATTATTGGATATTTTAAATCGAAATAGAAGGGAATCTTAGTTAATCAATTATTTTAATTTATAATAAATAATGTAATACAAGTCGCCTCTGTGGTCTAGTGGTCCAGCGTTGGCGTTGACCACATGAGGTCGCGGGTGCGATTCCCGGGTCGGGCACTTTAAAAAATAGTGTTTTTTCAGTTTCTGAGAAACACAAAGTTGCCCGGGATTGGAAAGTGCCCGGTTGGCGATAGGCTTGCCACCTATCACATTTGTGGGACCAAGTATCTTCGGTTAATCGTGGGTACACTTGTTGTACCTCTGCCTATCCCTTCGGGGATATGGGCGTGAAGATACTATGTAATACAAAAAATTATAAAATTTTATACGATATTTTTGTTGTTAAAATGTTAGAATTTCATATTATACAATTATATTTTGTTTGATATATTTCTTTTAATTTCTGAAACATAAATTACTTACAAAGTTTTTTTCAAAGGAGGTTTTTTTTCTTTTTCTTTTAAATAAAACATCTTAATTAGTGTTGTTTCTACAATAATATAAACTCTTAAATTACCCTTTTCTTTAATCACATGCAATTTTTTAAATTACAATAAAAATAGATTATTATATAGGATGCTACGTAAATATTGAACCATGCTCCAGCTTCTAACATCAGAACGCTAATCAGTTTCAAAATACACGTACCGCGAGAACGTTCCGACGTTTCTCACGGCGGCCTGAAGCCCAAGTGAACAATTTGACACATCCAGGTGTCCAATTTTTTATACCCCCAGACAATAGTGGAGGAGTGTTTGCCCAGCTCACATCTGGGCAGAAGAAAAAACGGCCGGACCTCTCAAACTAACGCTAATGAACGCGGGTACGCTGGTTTTCGAACCCTTGACTCTTTGTACGCTCTCAAAACTGCTTATTTATCTAACATCAGATGGTGAGCACAAGGGAGCGACTGTCGTATTAACGGGTGTACCATTTTAACATTGAACTTGATGATAAAACAACCATGAAATAGTAGTAAAGATAATTTACAACTGCTGGGGGTAGGTTAGTGTCACGGTTAACTGTGTGTCGAGTGATGAGATTAGAACGGTTTTATTATAACTTAAACACTAGATAAGATATTTAATTGCTTTAACTGGTTAATGTTAAAAGACAATTAATTATATTTTTTAATACTTTATTGTATATAGAAAATAACACAGTTAGACCTTCGGTCATAACTCGATCAATCACCTAGGCATAGTACTTTAATCTTCCTTATAAATGCGCATTTAATATCTGTTATTTTATGTAGTTAGTTAATTTATATAATTACATTTTTATAATATATTAAGCCCATATCGTACCGATTTTGAAATAAATGCATTCAGTAGATTTCGTGCTATATCGTTTTTTAAACAAATATAAATACCAATCATAATGACTAACGAGCACAGTAGGACATATCATTTTTTTAAAGGCAGAAGTGATGTTTTTGTTGAAATAATTTTGAATACAAAACCGTATTAAAACGCAAAAAAATATTATATTTGTTTAAATAATAATTGGAGACACGTTATAAGTTTCTTTGTTTAGTAAAACTAATATTTTAATAATTTAATCACAAGGAACGTAAATAATTTTGTTTTATTATTTGCTCTATTGCACACTTTTAATGTAATCGCTTAGATGTAAAACTGCAACAGCTGCCTTCTATTTTCCGTTTTTTTAAATGTCTTTAAAATGTTCTATATAAATATTTATTATATGTTAGTCTATGCTATTATAGGGACTATCCTTTATAATTTATAAGGAACCCGTAGTATCATCCAGATTTTGATAAGAGACTAATATAAAAATTAATCTGTAAATAAAGGATACTTAAGATAACAAACAAACAGACAAATTAATTGGGAACCTCTAAGTCAATATCTAGTGCTATTTACTAAGCATTATTTTGCAATAAGCTTATAAGTAAGTTAGCGTTCTTGTGCCATTTTGGCAGTCAAGTCCTTTCTAGAGATTAACTTTATCAGGCTTAAAATACTAAAAAACAATATTTCCTTCTTTTGAAATCAACGGATACAATTGCCAAAATGTTTCGCTCCAATTTTCGAGTGCGGATGCGAGAGCGGATATGGCAGTTTCTTTCCCCGCTGTTAGCGCCTCCGTGCGTCAATTGGCAAGTTGTTACCGATTTATGGCCCACTCTAAACTTTATTCAACACGATTTTGGTGGTCCCATTGTATTCCACTAAGTCCCTTCCCACCGGCGATGCCTACATGGCTTAGCGCGCCCTCCACCGCCTTTTATGGCATTTTGTTTTTTATAGTCTCTTTATTTCATTTGCATCGTATAACTTGTTAGTTTTAAACGACTCTTCACATTACATTTATTGTTGTTTTGAAGTTTAATTCACGTATATCAGATGGAACGCTATATATTTTGTTGTTCTATATTTAATTTATGAAGGAAATGATTTATGAGAGGTGTATACAAATTAATTATAAAAATTAAACATAAAAACCATAAGCTTAGAAGGGAATTAAAACAGTAAAAAACTTGCTCTAAAACAATATCATAATTAAAAAGCAATAAAAATCACACAGTATTGTGTAATTATGACTTTTATCGTATAAATATATATGTAAAAACAGTTTTATGACTACAGACATAAAACGCCTCCTGTGTTGTAAGTTTGACATTGTAATCGGGTATGAATCTGTCCGATTAAAACTCCAGTACTTTTTCAAATTTATTCATTACAGAGTAACAGAAAAATACAATTTTTCTTTCTAATCTAAGTGTATGTTATAATAAATTATGTACATGATTAGATATAAAAAATGTTAAGGCGAGGTATTTCTACGCGCGTCAATTCTATAGGAAATGGGTGGCGCAGTATGTTCTGAAAACGCTGAGAAACGTGTTAATTTTCGGATAAATTAATATAGGATTTCACCTGAAAACCAAAATTTAGCACATTCCTTTTTGTATTTACATCTAAATATCACCATATAAAAATCATGTGGAAGATTAGAAATATGATTAACAAATTATTTGTTTTAGAGATTTTTTAGCCTGTTTTCGGAATTTTATATGATCGAGAAAAGTACATTCTATCATGTAACAAGTTAGCACATTCCTTAAATAATATCTTCAGGTATATCGTGTAATTTTTGTAAAATTGTTATTTAACAATCAATACAAAAAAAAAAGTGATTAAACAAACCAGTTTTTTCGCGTTGGTCGCGATGAGTCGCCTTAATATATTTTAACCTACTTACCAAACATACATTTATACGATAGCTAGGGTTATTAACTGCAGAGCTAGTGAAATTAATCTAAGATAGGTAAAACTAAAATTACAGGACAAACTACAGGAAGTTAACAGTGGATTGTTTAGTTTCAGTGCGTTAAATTACATCGACTTACATACTGTGCCTTTTTTACTTTCATAGATTTACATACTGTTCCTTCCTAAGTGTCATGCAAAACTTGGACATCCTTCCTTAGAAGTTAAGAAGTTTCGTACGTTATGCGAAAAAAATTCTATAATTAGGTAGGTGAGTTCATTCATGAAACAAAGTAAAATATAGATATATTCAGGAACCAAGTACTAAGTATTGCTATCTGAGAATATCACTTGCTATAGTGAAATTTATATTTTACTAGCCGCTCGACCGGTTTCGCATGACTCCATTAAATAATTAAATGGTACCAAATATTTCTCTTAAATAGATGAACGAACTCAATTTTTTCATTTTTCATACGATTTTCAAAGTATTTTATTTCACATAAGCGCTTTCATATAATACAATAATTTTAAATTCGCAAAACTGCAACAATAGAATTCCCAATGCCTGCATTCCTAGAACTCTGCATCAGATCTTTACCAACTTTAAATGAAAACACGAGGGAAGTATATCCTCCCACACAATAGAAAGAATTTTCAAAATCGGTTGATAAATGACCGAGTACTAGTAATAATTGTATTTGAAAAATTTAACCGACAAATATGTCAAAAACTACTGAACTAATTTTGATGAAACTAAGATAGTTCTCTAAGTTGGAATATACCTGATTTAATACTTAAAATATCTCGATATTGCTTTTAGATAACGAGATATTCGTGGACAAACGTATAAACATACAAATATATAAACAAACAGTCATATGTACAAATAGACATGTACATACGAAATTAAGTATACGTGCTTGGACACCAAAATATATCATTATAATCAAATATTATCCAATTCCAATAATATTACATACATTCAAAATTAAAGAAATATCTATTAAAAATACAAAACAATATGTTAAATTGATAACCTTGTCTTCGTTGTTGATTAATAACAAAATATAAGCGATTTGACATCCTCCTCCGTTTGAGAAATCAATTGATAAAAAAGAATTCGCCAAATAGTTGCAGCCGCTATGAAGCGATGCGCGGACAAAAATGTGGCAATTAATTTTTATTTATATAGATAAGTGTTGAAGAATGTACAGCATAAGACTATTAAGATAAGGGGGATCGTGAATAAGGTAACAACCATTTAACAACCTAAAAGTATCGATACGTGTAATAACTAATGTGAACATAAGTTTTATCCAGAATGTCTAGTTTTATGAAATCTTATCTGTACCCGCGACTTTGTCCGCGTGGATTTTTTAACCCTCATAGTTCCCGTTCCCGTGGGATATCCGGGATAAAAACTATCCCATGTCCTTTATGGGATCTCAACCTATCTTTGTACTGAATTTCATCCAAATCGGTTGTTGTTTAGGCGTGAAGAAGAGGCAGACAGACAGTTACTTTCGCATTTTTAATATTAATATGGATTATCTGTACCGTAATATATAAATATAGGTACGATTAGTAAAAAAATAGTAAACATGATATCCTGGAATGATATTTTTTTCAACCAATTTCCTAAAAAGAGGAGATTGTAAATTCGGCTGTATTTAAAAAATATTTTTACTAACATTTTTTTTTAAATTTTTTATATCATTAGATAGCAAACAAGTATTAGTAACTCTCATTCTCTCTCTTAATCTTAACCTCGTTGCAATGGTTATACATATTTGCAAATTACTTGGTAAACGAGTATAATCCTATACTCTGTCCCGGTAAAATGTTGAATTTGCGTTAAATTTTTCTTTTCAGTACCAAAAGCTATTTAATAAACGCTCTGGTTATACTTAATAAAATATTCAAGTAGTTATGGTCACAATATGAAGGTAATCTGTAAAGTAATTAACCAATTAGACATACCTTTACAGGTTGGAAAATAAGTATAGTACATATCTTGTACTTTATCTTGGTAAAATGTTGAATTTGTGTTGAATTTGTCATGTCAGGACAAAAGACTATTAAACAAACCCTTTGGGTATGCTTTACAAAATGTTCAAGTAGTTATTGTCACAAAATTAAGGTGATCTGTAAAGTAATTAACCAATAAGACATACCTACCCAGGGAGTTTATTTATTGGCTGTCGGCCTCGTCTAGGAAGATATCATTACTTTACATATCCTTGTTGTTAATTTTTAAGGTTTACCTGTGTGCAAAACGATGCTTTGATTAACTTTGGTGAGAGATCATTACATATCCTTGCTGTTCATTTTTAAGGTTTACCTGCGTGCAAAACGATGCTTTGATTAATTTTGTCAGAGATCATTACTTTACATACTCTTGCTGTTCATTTTTAAGGTTTATCTATGTGCAAAACGATGCTTTGATTAACTTTGGTGATTGCAATGGTATGAAAAACTATCTATTGTTGTTATAGTCATCCAACAACGAAAGTTGCGTATTTTTTATCGGTATATGGTTCATTGTATGATTTTGTTTGTAATATGTAAACTATTGATTATCCCGTGGTCGACATTAAAAGCGCGGTTTCGCGGTCGAAATGAACAACTACTTAAAGTTATTCCAACAAAAAATGGTCAAAATTGGACGGTTAGCAATGGGGATTTTAATGTAATAATTAAATCTTATATGTAACTTTTAGCATCCTGCACTACATCATATATTCGATAAGTACGCCAAATCTCACACTTATCCGTGGGTGCCATTTCCTTAAAAAGTGATCGGAAATTTACGCTTCAGGAATGAATATAGAGATGTATTTGCTTCTTCAAGCTTATCGCATAGATTATGCAACAGCTTTGAGGAGGGGCTTAGATAGTGCGGAGATAGCTGATATTCTGATCACCAAAGTGAGGGTAGAAGCTTATTGAAATACGGAATTTTTTAGTCTGCCAGGATTTTGCCTATTGCCAAAATATCCCCAAATTTACTACACCTAAAAGCTTAAGCTTGTACTCGGTATCTTGCATACTATTTAATACGAGAAAACAATCTCAAATTTAACAAAATCATTGTCACATTAGCATTACATTAACATCTTGCCCTATCTGAATACATTTCTTCGTAGTAGCTAAATGTAATAGGCTTTTAAGGCAAGCTCATCGAACCGCGCATAAATTTTGCGCTTCGATCGTCACCTTTGTCGGCTGTTTCAAACGGGTTGATAAATGGACAGCTCTGATAAGGACGTGAACGGTAGCAGGGCATTTGTCGATGTACGGTCAACATGACGATAGTTCGAGTATTGAACGCACATATTTGTGGAGTTTGTTTGTGTTGCTCGTGTAAACACCCTGGGGTAAGGATATGTGACGTTTTAACACTTGATACATGATGACTTTTGTGTTCAAATATTTTTATACAAGTTATGCTGTGGTTCTGTTAAATACTTCATTTGTATACACTAAGATTTACTTGTATCCCAATCTTAAAGCACCATTTGTGATATGTTTTCGTATAGTAAGTTCCTTTTTCTTTTATTTCGTAGGATAACCAGAAAAGCAGATAGTTATTCTGATGAAAAATGATACTTCCCAAAAAGAGGAATTATAAATTCGGCTGTATTTAAAAATTATTTGATATCTAGATTTTTTTTATTTATAAGTTGATAGCAAACAAGCAAATTGCTTTCCCGATGGAAACAGAAACCATGGTTTGGAAAACAGAAACAATGCATTGTTTATAGACACCAAAGATATTAAAAGTGCGTTGCTATCCATGTGGGGGTTGGAATTTTACATTCATATGTTTATAAGCTACCGTTCATACCGGGACTTTACTACGAAAAGCACTAACGCTAATACGAAATGCTTATTATATGATCTCTACACAGTATATAATAACCATGGGTGATTAGAATGCAAAGATCGGCAAACCAAAGAGCTATGAATAAAGTAGCGGTCATTCACGGTTTTGGGAACAGAAAAAAAAG
Source organism: Apodemia mormo (assembly GCA_036924255.1). Lineage (NCBI taxonomy): Eukaryota > Metazoa > Arthropoda > Insecta > Lepidoptera > Riodinidae > Apodemia > Apodemia mormo. The sequence goes on along the minus strand of JAUPFN010000005.1, from coordinate 38,833,925 downwards.
GGGAGAAAGACTGATAGACTACGTGTACGAATATAATCTGAAAATAATAAATACTATGTTTAAATCATAAAGCTAACCGAAAAAGGTCCTGGATTCCACCCGACAAAAATACCTGCTAGAAAAGAAACTAAACTTAATGTGTTCTCAAAATATGAAGTGTTGAATTCTTTCTCTTTTGGCACAGATCATAGACTGTTGAGATCGACACTTTGCCTAAGTAAGAAAAAACAGAGCAGAAGAAACTTCACCAGTCCGAGAAACTCATTAAAGTCACTAGAAGAGAAAGATATGTACTTAATAAATGAATTTATATCCGATCTAGTACTATATTATCTATCTAAGACCGTGATACCAGAACCCGGTTGAGACTTTGCAGAACTCTACCACATTTATATGTAGACGGTGTAAACATTTTCTTAAATTAAGCTGTATTTCAGTTAGATATATATTTGACTTTGGACTATTAATCTATAAAATATCTGGTATAAAAACAAATATGCGATTGTCGTTATATTATGTCCTTTGAGTATATACCTCAGTATATCTATGATTATGTCAATAATGCGGCGACGGATATCACTTATCTCGTAAACCGAGAATACCAGTAAGTTGTGATTAACCTGGCCGTCTAACATTTGATTTACTCTGACTATCTCAAGAACAGAATAGGCGTGATGATATTTATTTTATCTTTTATTAAATAATAAGTTTGTATGGCTCATTCGAGTGGGCACCATTGCTTCCTATTCGCTGTAACTAGGTAACCCTGTGCTAATATCTGTAGTTTTTAGTAGAGCAAATTGAAAATGATACACTTGAACTCGTAGTAAACTAGTAAGCAAAGATCCAGTTGGATGACCAAAAAACTTCTAAAAATCGTAATCGCCATACATGTAAATTTCTTTTTGCTAGGCTATATGGACACATTTTTGAGTTTTTACACGTAAGTGCGTGGGCTCACAGAAGACGTGACTACTACAAAAAAACCGGCAAAATTTTGTCATCCTAGGCCCGACCCTACTCGGCCTATAGGGAAATCCGCCCTGGTTACGGCATAAACATAAAATAACAATTTATACCTATGTATAAAAGTCAATGCCACTTTTCGTTGTAATTTTATAACTCAAGAACGGGTTCGCCTATCCAAGCCAAATATTTAGGCTTTGTTCGGACTATTTAGAAGATGGATTATGTGAAGTTTGCACAAAATCGGTAGAGCGGTTCTTCATTTATCATATTTTTTGTAACAAATTAATTCAATAAATGGCGAGTCGTAGCGAAGCGCATAATGGGCCGCTAGTATAATATGTATGTGTATCTTTATTTATGATGGTTTACTCGTATTTACTATTAAGCATTGGGCCACATTATTGGTTCTGTAATTTATATCTATTAAAGTTCATTCTATAATAAGTTCAAACGTGTTTTTGTTAATTATAAAACATTTTAAGAGATTTAACTGGCTACATAGAAAAATTCCTAAGATGATGTTTACAAGGTAGACTTGATCTAATTTTAAGCAATAAGGGGAATAAGACATCGGCACTATAAAATAACACATGACATAGGTATGTCTATTTTTTAAGATATAATATATCAACAAGGGTTTGAAACTTAGAAGTATTTTCCTCATATGAGTGGCTACACATTCCTCGTTCAATACCGTGTCTATTAGAGTATATTAGTGCCTTTTGGGACTTTGGTTAAAACTAAACCATCGCGAGTTCACAGTTCAGGGTGAAACACTAGTTGATATGCATCAAAACTGTCCTTAAAGGCTTCTTTTCAACCGATTTATCGAAAAGGAGATTCTTAATTGTGGATGGTGTGTGATGGTGGATTCTCAGTGGTAGAACTCGGTCATTTATGAACCGATTTTGAAAATTCTTTTTTGTTTGAAATGGTGTATTTCCCGTATAGTCCTATTTTAATTTGGTGAAGATGTGAAGAGAAAGGATATAGGAAGTCGGTTGCGGCAGTTTTACTGCATTAAAAAAAAGTAGAAATATAGTCAATTTAATCCAGAAGTTAACATCAGAAAAATAAATACTAATTTTTTTAAAACACGTTTGTTCTCAAAAGTGATATTGAATGATTAGTATGTACAAAAAAAAATTTGGAACAGTATTCTGTATACTATATTCAAAGTAGAGAAAAAGAAATAAAGTACAATACTTTTTTAACAGTATAAAATATTTTTTAACTCTAGTTGCGTAATCAAATTTTTTTGATCCCACTGAAACAATGTATTTCAATAGAAGCTTGTATATTTAGACAAAGACTAGTCTTTTTAGGAAAGTTTTGTTTAGGAAATATTCCCAATTCCGTGTTCCATTTAAATTTATTGAAGATCGGATATAAGGTTCCAGTCTCCAGAGAAACATGGAAGACGATTCTTGTAGTTTCGCTACGTTTACCCAATGATGTAAAAAAATATAGATGCGTTGTTCGCATTCCAAAATGGCATCATGAAAGCAAGGCATTGCCTGACTTTTAATAAATCTTGCACGTCATATGTCATAATATAGGTAGCTGTAACAACATTTATTCGCACTGTTTTGAATCGGACTAATGTTGGCGTATGGCTTGTCTATTAGTAAAATGTCATTGTGCTTACCTAAATTATTATGATAAAAAGAATAATGATCGACACTTGACACTTATAAGTGTGAGCTGACATTTCAAAATCTGAAAATGAGGTTAATTAAGTATATAATTTCCATATCTTTTACTTATCTCAATTTGTATCAAGTTTTATTACATTAAGATTTTTTTCATAAGTTTGAATATTCAATTAAGAAATAAAAGTGTTTTTTTCCAATTCTAACCAATACCTGTTTTGCATTTTGATACTTATTATGTGGGATGTATCGTGTATGTCGATCTTAGATAAATATTAAAATACTGACGCGAGAAGTTTTACCCGCGAATCTATTCGCCATATAACATGTCGTCCATATAGTTTTTTATACAAACTTTCTTGAATAATAATAATTCTTTCATGTAATTGGGGATCTATTTCATCCCCTTAGGGTTAGATTAAAAAAAACGAATATGTTTATGCCAAATTTCATAGGTACTATGTTTATGCCAAATTTCATCGAAATAGCGGTCTAGTCGTAAGAGTGTAACAGACAGATAGACTTACGCATTTGTAATATTAGTATTGATCTATTTCGATCTTTATACATTTGATAAATATATCCCTGTTTGTCTTACTATTGGTGTTTTATATGACTTTGTTTAAAGATAATTAAATTATAACAATTTTTTCAATAAGCATTACTTTATTTATATGCAAGAAATGATACCTTTGTACAAGAATCAAACAACGAATTTAAATTAGAAAATTTTTATAAATTACTAGCGACCTGCCAGCGGTTTCACCCGCGTAGCTTTTGTTCCCGTGGGAATATCAGAAAGATGTATATACTAAAACCTTCCTAAAGAATCAATCTATCTATTATAAAATTCCATCAAAATCCGTTGCGTACTTTTAAAAATTTAAGCATACATATGGACATAGGGACGTAGGGACAGACAGAGAAAGCGACTTTGTTTTATACTATGTAGTGAAGTAGCTCCCGATTCACAAAGCGGAAATTCGTAGAATATAATAGATATACGATGTGTACTTTGCGTTATCACGTGTTTTAAATGTATACCAACTTCTATCAAGATCTATCAAGCTGTTCTTGAGTTATAACGGGACATACAGACTGACAGACAGGCAAACATTTTCAAATTGGTAAAATTTATATCAGTGAGATGAATATTTATCACGAAATTTGAGAACAAAATTTAACAGACTCTACAAATTTATATTATAGTATAGATATGAAAGAACTACAGATTTATACAGATTTACAGATACTAGCGATCGCCTGTGGCCAAAATTCGACAATAAAATCTTTTTAAAAGGTTTGGCAACTCACTTTAACCATAAAGAAAATCATATACATGTGTGTACAACATCATATATTATATCACATGAATTTAATGTGTGTATGTTTATTTTTAATAATTTAATGTATTTGTGGCGCCACTGGTCCGTACCGTGGAAGGGTCGAAATAATGGAACCAGCGGGCCAGCTGCTTGTCAGGTGACGTCATTACTGTGGAGGTTGATGACGTCACACAAAGACAAGGAAGGGAAAAGGAAGATCTTCCCAGCCAGGCAAGGTGTACTGCCTGGGGACCGAAGTCCATTTGAGAAGCGTTGAAACTTGTATATAGTGTTTACAAGATAAATAATTGTGATATCGCGATTCAGGATTTTATTTTGAATTTCATTTTTTCCATTTGTTATTGATTTTTGTCCATTTTTTATTATTTTTTCTTGTAGCGTTTGTGATTGTTTTTGAGCCGCTACATATTTCTAATGTATTTTATTTAAAAATATTAGGTTTCTGGTCTCCTCCGCATTGTAAAAATTCTTAAAAGGGGTCCAAAGTTATCCCTTCGCGTATTAATGTATAGATCAAACGTAGAAATGTAGGATCTGTAAATATGTTAATATACAAGTACTCGCCTCTGTGGTCTAGCGGTCCAGCGTTGGCGTTGACCACATGAGGTTCCGGGTTCGATTCCCGAGTCGGGCACAAAAAAAAGTGTTTTTTCAAATTTTTGAGAAACACAAAGTTGCCCGGGATTGGAAAGTGCCCGGTTGGCGATAGGCTTGCCACCTATCACATTTGTGGGACCAAGTATCTTCGGCTAATCGTGGGTGCACTTGTTGTTTGTACCTCTGCCTACCCCTTCGGGGATATGAGCGTGTAGATACTTTTTTTACAAGTACTTTCTATCTTCCCTAAAAGTATTTGGTGTAAAATTACCTATTTATTATCAGTGATCTAGAACTTAGAATCTAGCTAGCGGTAACGGCTTCGGTACAGAAGTTTTGGAATTGGGGTTGCCAGCTTTTGTGTCTAACAGCTGGCCTAGTAACCTTAAATTCAAAACTTACGCGGGAAATCAGAATATATGTATAGACTAAACTAAAAAATGTGGGAATTGCCTACAAATATACAGAAATGTTGGAAAAAAATGTAATATTTTTATTAAAGTTATTAAAAGTTTGAAATAAAATTGTCAAAATAAACTTTATAAAATAGGTAATTAGATACTTAACATAACAATCACAAAAAATTAGCACAAATTAAAAAAACACTCATTTAATTAGTAACTGAACTTGTTGAGTGTGATAAAACACAAGGCTATTCTTTTTAATCTGGGTCAGATTTACCTTAAAGCAAGACAATAAGAAAGATAGACGATGTATTATTTGCATGGAAACAGGATGTCCCGCCACATGCGGAACGGTTGAAAAATCTAACTGGAACCCGGCATTGGGGAATTCGTTCTAAAAACTTGATTAGTTTTTCCGGAAAACATACTATACTGGATAAAAGCCCGATTAGTTGATTGGTTGCCCACACGTCATATGCGAATTAATATCGTTCACTAATATTTAGTGCTTTACTTGCTCCTCTCTCTACTGTTAGAGGTGGTAGGCGTGATGGTATTTTTAGTCCCGCGCAGCTTCACCCGCGAGAATAGTAATATCAGAAAATTCATACACACTTTTTCTTTATATCATAAGATAGCAAACAAGCAGATGGCTCTACCATCGCCTATAGACTAAAGATGTTAATGGTGTGTTGCTATTCTTGTGGCGGAGTCTTAGTGCTATGTGCATAAGTTTACTGGCTGCCTTACCCTCGAAACCGGAATACGACAGTGACAAGTACTAGCGCAATTGCGGCAGGAATAGGTAAGGCGGTGGTACCAAACCCGAGCAAGGTAATGCGGAACTCTACCTACCTACCTATTAATCATGATCATAGTTACTTGCATAGCCAATCGTTCGCCTTATAGAACTACCTGGCAGAACGGTAGATGGTCTATTCTACAAAGGAAAATTCATTCCCTATTTTTGTCACCAATATCTTTAATCTCCTTGCTAAATTTCATCAAAATGGATCGATCGAGACGGTTTCGATCGATCGATTTTGATGAAATTTAGCAAGGAGATTAAAGATATTGGATAAAATATTGGAAAGAGAGAAAAAAAATATTTGTGGCCAAGGTGAAACAGTATTTTAGCCTGGGACAGTTGCTCTCACCTCTGGGATGGATCAGCCAAATACCAGCTGGAGACGCTTGAGACGATAGAGAGGCGTGCCAAGAAACTCATAAACGACGACGATCTGGTAGGCAAAAAACTCCAAAGCCTCGCTCATTGCCGTAGAGTTGCTAGTCTATCGGTCTTTTATCGGATTAATTTTGGAGAGTGCGCTGCGGAATTGCACGACTTAATTTCGCCATCCCCGTTTTTCTATCGATCGTCGAGGCGCACAGATACTAGGTATCGCCATATGGTGGACGTTCCACGTACCCGGACAAAGCAGTTCGACTCAACATTCTTAATTCGAACCGCAAAGGACTCGAATATGCTTCCTGAGTCTGTGTTCCCCGACGAGTACAATCTGGGGATCTTCAAGAGAAGAGTGAACAGGTACCTTCTAGGGATGTGCGTTCCATCTTAGGCCACATCTTAGCTTACCATCAGGCGAGATCGTGGTCAAGCTCTTCCCTATCGATAATTTAAAAAAAAGAGACAGAAATACTCTCATTTATAATATTAGATTTTACAATAGTTATTTTTTTATTTCTAATAGTTAGACTGACTCTACCGGTGTCGCGTACCCACGTAAGGCAGTAGCGGCCATCGTAAAGTTTAAATGGAGCCTAATTTAGTGTGTTGTTAATTGTCCTCTGTCGGCTCGCCTTATCGGCAGGCTGCATTAGCGGCCGGCGGCCTCCACGCAGCGCTGATAAACCTGGCTGTTATGACTGATCACTGCTCGAGGAATTCACCTGATAGTAATGTATTAGATGAGTATTGTAGAAGGGCTTTTACTCGTATATATATTTAATTAATATTTTTTTACATAATTTGTCGTTGTAGTTTCGAAACTAAACTTATTCTGTAATCTGTAAGTATTTAGGTCAATTGAATAGTAATTACTATTCCATTTAGTTAAAAAACAATAATATTATTTATTGTAAAACTATAACTGAAACCAAAACATTAATTTTTTAAGCCCTATATATAATATCATGGTTTTTTAACTAAACGGAGTTAAAAAACAATGATATTATTCATTGTAAAACTATAACTGAAACAAAAACATTAATTTTTTTGATCCCTTAAGAAAATATATTAAAAAAATAAGTATCAGCTTGGTGTGCAATTTTTAACAGTTACATTAATTACCTACTAGCTAGCCTCTTAATTAAGGTAACTTAAAAAAATGTGCCTGAAATTTTGTGTCCAAAACGAATGGAGTGATTTTTACATTTATATTTCAAACTAGCTATAAGTTTATTAAAAAATTTAAAAAAATATGAGATTAAAATTTTACCTAAATACAATAGATCGTGGTCCCACAAATAAACTTTTTTTGATTAAAAAGAAGCGGATTTTTTGTGAACAGCTTCGTTTTGACGAGACAACCAAATTTTCTATCTTCGAAAAATTTCGAATCGGGTAACTACTAAAGTTATGAGTCTTAGAAAATTTTGATTCGGTGAAGGAAAAATATTTATTAATAACAAAATTATTTTTCGACTTTAATCGCTTGATTTTAATATGAAAAACACAATGAAACTGTTGTCCTACAATTCTTCTTCTGTACAGGTCTTCTACTCATAAATTTCGGAATTATGAGATTTTTAAATATTGATATTAATCAATTTAAAAACAACTTAATTTTCTCATACCCACTTGTTAATTATTATTATTATTCAAGGGTTATTTTGTATTACACGTAAAGTGTAAACTTTCTTATTCCGACACTCTAAAGTTTTCTTGTTTATCTATCTTTATTAGTTACCCGATTCGAGATTTTTCGAAGATAGAAATGATGGTTGTCTCGTCAAAACGAAGCTGTTCACAAAAAATCAGCTTGTTATAAATCATAAAAAGTTTGTTCTTGTGACCACTGTCTATATAGCTAGTTATTTGAGTGTAACATCATAATGTTAAAATAATTTATTACTAGCATAAAATGGACACGTTTTCCCAAAAATCGAAAACGAGTTGTACTCTGAAATAAAATTTTCACATTAAAAATATTGTCATTTTTTTAAATTGCAATAAAAAACAACATTAAAAAAATTACGGAGTGTTCAAATTTATAAGCATTCAACTAACTAGCTCGAATTTGTGTTAGGTAGACATTTTCAATTAAATTTAATTAAAATAAAAAATAAAAAAGTTTTATGCCCCTGAATTTTAATATTTTTTACTATCGAATGAACTTCTCTACCGTTAACGCTGGTGACATTTGCAAAATACGTCGCTGGTGGCCGGTCTCACTTGACCGAAGATAAAGTCTGGCGCCACAAGAATCAGTTGCTTTGATTCTGTACCGACTGGTGTCAAAAGCCGCTCCTTGATGAACACTTACTAACAGATATTTAGGGATGTAAACTTAGTTTAAACGTCAATGTATCGATAAAATAATGATTAAAACACAGCAGTAAATGTCGATTTTCTTCGAATATTAATTAAAATGGGCTATTAATAATTTTGCTTGCGCAGCTGGGTAACCTAAATATGCAGCTTATAATTCTTATTTTTAAGTTGCAATGTATTACCTACTAGGTAATACATTGCGACCTAAAAATAAATAAATTGAGTATTAAGAGTTTTTGGTGTTGTAGATGTCTATAAGTCTTTTAGCGGAAATAAGGTTTTGCCATCGAGCTCTAAGCATTACTATTAATGTTTTTATTACCCTTACTATATAAATAACTATTACAATTATTACATTTTATATTAAGCATATTTTAGTTTTTGAAACTACTATGTAAAAAAACAATGCATATCCTCGTCGACACTTGTTGACACTGCATTTTAATATTTTTATAAATTGTAAATACAATTTTGATTTAACTAGAGCCACTATTTTAAAATATTGATACTAGTGCAATTCTATTTTAATAAAAATTAAAACTTTTATTAGGAACATTATCTTGAAAATGTTATATGTATGTTGTCGATATATCGATATTTTCAGAGCGCATTTTTCTTTTTACTTAGAGATCGATGATTTGGTAATCCATCTATTTGCATCTCTACTGCTATCACATTTTTATAATCATGTTAAAATATTTTGTCCTATTGTCTTGTTCGAGGGTGACACAGGCATTTCATTATCGGCTTCTTAATGTAACAAAGAGTGCATTAGGCTTATCGTTCCATTTTATTTTTAATATGGCTACAAATTTTATTATAGAATTGATAAATGGGTTTTTATGTTATAGGAATGCAAATAAGCATATTTTTCTACAAACTGAAAAATGCCAACATCCTAATCATTATTATAATTGCGAAAGTTTTAAGTTTGTTTGTTTGTTAAGCTTTCACGAATCACGCCTAAACTACTAAATTGATTTTAGAAATCCTAGTTATCGGTGAGTAGCATAAAATACTGATTATTTTTAATTAAAGAGAAAAATTACAATATTGTAACTCAAGTAATCAATAAGTTGACTTTCAAAGTCATTATTCGACGTACGCTGCCATGTTATTTGTTAAAAAAATTAGGTTATTATGGAGGTACGTAGATCTCCCTGACACTGGGTTGAACGTGCACTGTTACAGTACCCGGCGATAAATATTGCACATCGACTTTGGAAAGAGACAATCGGCTAATTTCGGCTTCGTAGAGCGTTATCTCTGTCGCACAAAATACAAACAGTCCGGTACCTATTAGGAGCTGTTAAAACAAGTATGATTTGCTTCTTTTGATATTTTTATTCTTTGTATAAAATACACTAATTTTTCTATAAGTGATGGCTTTAGGTTGGGGTAAAATAAAATAAAAAAACATTTTTACATTATGTTTACGTATTTAATTATTTTGGAACATTACAGCTTTAGTGTACATAATAAACACCATTATACCTATTGCTAAAATGAGACATTGCAATAAAAATAATAATAATTCTAATTCTCAATTACTTCCATTTCACTATCTGTGCTCTCAAAGAGGTCAATATCACTGTCACTATCAGCCGTATTTATTACTAATCTATCAGTGTAATTGTCTAAACTGTGTTGAATGCTTCTATATGCATTCTCACATTTGATTGCATGATCGCAAACCTTTTTCCACTCTTCAGCGCCGATCATGTTTACTTTTTCAGTCAATAATGTTTTTACTGTAGTTAAGTTCATACCCACATTTCTAGAGGCTACATAGCCTTTCAGTTGAGACCATATATTTTCAATTGGATTAAAATCCGGATGATATGGTGGCAATCGCAACACAGTGTGCCCATGTTCGGCAAGTACTTTGTCCACAGAAAACTCTGTATACCTCTCCTTGTGCTGACATATAATAGCGTAAATCTGGGTTTTTGTTAATTTTGGATCAACTGGAATTTCATGTCTGTTTAACCAGTTGATCATTTCCCGTTTAAAGGTGTTTGAGTTGGGGGGTCTCTCAACATACTTGTTGTGATAGGGTGCGTTGTCGATAACTAGAACAGAATCACTGGGTATATTTGGGATTAATTGGTTAACCAGCCATTTCTCATAGTTATCGTTATTCATTTCATTGTGATAGTCACCTGTAGTGTCCGTGGATTTATACGTTAAAAAAGCACCGGGTACAAAGCCTTTTCCATTTCCCGCATGAACTATTATCAAACGTTGACCTTTTGAAATTGGCTTTTTTACTCCTTTTTTCTTATCGTCACTCCAAGATTTCCCTTTAGTGTGGGATGCATGTATATATGACTCATCCATGTAGACGATATTTTTTCCTGTTTCGCGAAATTTGCGTATTTTATCAAGGTATTCCATTCGTTTGAGACTAACGTCGTGCTTTTCCATTAGAATTTTTCGATTATCTTCCATTTTAGTGAACTGAAATCCCATGTCATGAAGTATTTTTCTCAACGTTTTTTCAGACCCATTGTAATTAATAGCTTCAGATAACTTAGCTTTTAATGATTTTATTGTTGGCAGTTCATTAAATCGTAAGTGAAAATCATACACCATTCTTCGAACAACATCGTAATCAAAATCGTCTATATCCAAACGAAATTGCTTTTTTGGTCTCCCTTTTTTGGAGTGCTGAACTTAATTTCAGTCGAATGTGTTTCAGTACTGACTTCGTTTAATATATTGGTCAAAGTTCTTCTTGAAATTCCAGTGGCATTTGCAACTCGCTCTTGAATCTTCTTAAAATAACAACTTACATTTTCATCTACTTTTTTTTTAAATCTATCAGCTTCGCTTACAAAGTATTTATAAACATTGTAGATAATTTCACGTGACTGACCTCGTAAAGGTTTCCCTCTTTTTCCGAAAGATGCCATATTACAACTTTAAATTATTTAAATTTGTGGGTGTTATCAACTCTAAATATATATTTTTTTCGGGACGCGACTGCACTCTATCGTACTTGAACAACGACTGACTAAACGTCACATAGGTAGTGTGGGACAGAGATAACGCTTTACGAAGCCGAAATTATCCGATTGTCTCTTTCCAAAGTTCGATGTGCAATATTTATCGCCGGGTACTGTATTTTCTTATTTGTTAGAAAATTGACTGAATTTTTATGGTTAATTATTACATAAAGTATGTTATCATTATTTTTAGCTAATCTCAATTTTACAATTTTTAATTTTTTTAGCAATTAAAAAGTTATCATAATAGTATTTATTTTCCTTAAGTCGCCTAAAGATTCCGCTAGTCGTCTATAATTTATATTTTTGGTATTTACCAAAGATATTAATCATACATGGTCATCCATGTAGTAGAGATGTTATGTTACATTTTTCATATAACAGGATATCAAACAAGCAGATAGCTTCCCTGATGGAAAAAGAAAACCATCACCCATAGAGATTAGGCACCAAAAATGTTAATGATGCGTTGCTATTGCGTTGCGACAGAAGGGATGTTAGTGCCAAATGCTATCTTGTGTACTTGCAATGTATACGCTTTACCAGTCAATAAATTTAAAAAATGTGTTAAAACAAAACTGTGTAAAAAAGGGTATTATAAAATCTCAGATTATTTGGATGACAAACAAGCATTGGATTAATTGCTCCTCATATCAATCTCATATATATGTTTTATAATTATGTAATATTGTGATAAAAAAAATATATGAAAAAAAGACAAGCCCGCTGAGTTTCTTCCGCCGGATCTTCTCCGTGTGTGGCCGGGTTCCGATCCGGTAGTAGTTTTAAAAAATGTTGACGTATATAACTTGTAAAAAGTTTTATTGAATAAAGTTCTTCTGATGTCTGATTCCTGTGGCGAGGCTAATGCCACATGCATATACTTAGCGGCTACGTTATTCTCCAAACCGGAACACGACAGTGATAAACATTAACGCAATTGCGGCGAGAATGGGTAACGCTAAAGCAGTGTTACCGAAAGCGAGATGTTTTGAAACGCTACCACTTAGTATCTAGACATTTAAAATTTGTTTTAATATTGCTCGTGCATTTACATAAGATTTTTTTATATCACAAGATAGCAAACACTAGCTTGGAAAAAGAGGTATCGCCTATGGACACTAATATGTTAATGGTGCGTTGCTATCCTTATAGCGGGATGGTAATGCCACATGCATAAGTTTACCGGCTACATTACCCTTCAAACTGGAACACGATAGTGACAATCACTGACGATATTGCGACAGAAATAAGTAAGGCGGTAGTACCAGACTCGTGCGAGACAATGCAAAACTTTACCAACTAGTAGCCACGATGGTAGTGACTCGCATAGCCAATATCGCATAGTGTGACTTGTACGAACTTTCTGACCAACATGGGAGAAAATTTCATTCCCTATTTTTACCAACTAGTAGCCACGATGGTAGTGACTCGCATAGCCAATATCGCATAGTATGACTTGTACGAACTTTCTGACCAACATGGGAGAAAATTTCATTCCTTATTTTTACCAACTAGTAGCCACGATGGTAGTGACTCGCATAGCCAATATCGCATAGTATGACTTGTACGAACTTTCTGACCAACATGGGAGAAAATTTCATTCCCTATTTTTACCAACTAGTAGCCACGATGGTAGTGACTCGCATAGCCAATATCGCATAGTGTGACTTGTACGAACTTTCTGACCAACATGGGAGAAAATTTCATTCCCTATTTTTACCAACTAGTAGCCACGATGGTAGTGACTCGCATAGCCAATATCGCATAGTGTGACTTGTACGAACTTTCTGACCAACATGGGAGAAAATTTCATTCCCTATTTTTACCAACTAGTAGCCACGATGGTAGTGACTCGCATAGCCCAATATCGCATAGTGTGACTTGTACGAACTTTCTGACCAACATGGGAGAAAATTTCATTCCCTATTTTTACCAACTAGTAGCCACGATGGTAGTGACTCGCATAGCCAATATCGCATAGTGTGACTTGTACGAACTTTCTGACCAACATGGGAGAAAATTTCATTCCCTATTTTTGTTTCCAATATCTTTAATTATCTCCTTACTAAATTTCATCAAAATCGATTTTACGGTTTAGCCGTGAAAACGTTACAGACGCAAAGACTTTTTCATTTACACTCGTAATATTAATATAGATAGTACAATAGTTAGTTTTTAGGGTTCCGTACCTAAAAGGTAAAACGCAACCCTATTACTACTAAGCCTCCGCTGTCTGTCTGTCAGGCTGTTCCTACCTCATCAACCGTGGTAGCTAGAAAGCTGAAATTTTCACAAATTATGTGTGCAGCACAGACATGTTGTATTGTAAATATTAATGTAAATAGATAGTAAGGCAGGATAGAATGTATATTTCGTTTTAGTTCGTAGGTTTTTTTAATAAATAATGTTCGTTTTCGCCTTTTATTCGCCCTAAGACCTACATACAGCTTTGTTGTATAGAAATAATAAGGCTTTATGTAGCTATGATCTTTGCCTATTAGGCATATTACGAATAAAGCGAGTTCCACGCAGTCGACAACATTACGAGTCGACTCTTGCGAGATAGTATTTATATGCGGGAACTCGCTATTACGAAAATCCGAAAAGTGCAAAATTCTTTATGTAAACAAATGTTTTATGATTGTAAATAGTATGCATAATGTAAGTATAAGCCTTAGGCATATGTTTAAACACTTTTCGGTACTGTAAAGATAGTTTACAGGATAGTACGACCTGAAAAGGCGTACAACTCTGTGATTGTAAGAGTTTCCGAGGTCCTGTGAGAACGTACAATGTATATAACACTCTTGTTTGTTATTGTATAAGTTTATTAGTGTTAGATCCTTGTATATAAATAAGAAATAACACATTGTAATTCGTTTTCGGTAGGTCTTAGGGCATTACGTACTTTGTTTTGTATATATTTGTAAAAAGGTAGTACCGTTGCACTCGCTAGAGGGCCACACTAGTTGATTAGAGGTAGGAAAAGCTACCTAAGGTAAAATTATTAAGATTAGATTGCAAAAAGTAGGATTTTAACAAATCCAGACATTGTGGCGCCACACCCGGCGCCGATTGTCTTTGTAGATTTCCGCCGACCGTCTGGCCGCGCACTATAAATATCGGAGAGCGCGGCCATACATTTAGTTCCGTTCCAGTAAAGTTTCAGTTTCGTTACGACTCAATAAGTTTCCCAGACAAGTTCCTGGGCTTTAGTATATATTCATAGGGTACCGGCTTTAGAGTAGGGCAGTATTAGGGCAAGTACTGGCTCTCCTTAGAATAGGTTAAATATTTGCAACGGTGCTAGCTTTATTGCTATTTCGTTACAATAAAGCGCCTTTGCAAGGAAGTCGTGGTCTCAATTATTTCCCCGGTATCCGGCTCACGGCCAGAAGCACTGCGGCTGGTGGGGCGTCGAAGAAGAAGAACCAGATTTACAGTCCGCTGGCTCCCCCGGCTGTAGTGCACATTTTCTGGTCGCATTCGAGCCGGATCACTGAACCATGCCGATCGAAACAAGAAGTACGTCGAGTCGCCGAGAGGAAGAGGCCGCTAGTCACGAGGAGGAAACGAGCGGTACCACCACGTCCGCTACGAAGACTAGCGCTACAACAGAGAACACCGAGGCGACCGAGACCACAACGAGCACCGTTGCAAACAACGACAAGCCGGTACCATCCGCAGTCGAGTCGCCGCGTATAGTTTACCTACGCGCCAAATTAGAGGAAGCGCGCTTACGGGCAGAAGAGGTGCGCTTACGGACGGAACTCGCGCGCGCTGTTTACGAAGAAGGGCAAGCAACTGCCATTACAAGGGTCGAAGATTGGATGGACTCCGCTCGGCCAACCCATACGGATCGCCAGCCGGCACCAGAGCCACTGGCAATCACCAGTTCGGTGGCACTTATGCCACACCCAATACGAGAGGCGGCACCTAGGCCGCAATACGAAGAGGCGGCGCACGCGCCGCACCAAGAAGATTCGGCGGGCCATGAGTCGCCCGCACCACGAGAGGTGGCCCAGGCGCCACAAGCTACGTCGCCCGCGCAGTCGGCGGGCATTCCAGCGCGCGCTGTACGTCCGGCGGAAGATGATGTGTCCGTCGTAGAGAAGGCGAAGATTTCGACGCCTACTGGAAATACGGCACCAAAACAAGAGTCTGGTGCATTGAAGGCCGCAGATATCACCGCGCTCGCGTCCGCCCTGGCAGAAGCATCACGCGGGGCGCCGCGCTACAGTATGGAGTTACCAAGTTTCGATGGCGCTGGTGAAGAATGGTTGCAGTTTAAAGCGGCATATCGAGATACGGAGAAATATTTTAGCAAGACGGAAAATCGGGCAAGAATTCGAAGATGTTTACGTGGAAACGCCAAAGAAGCCGTCACCTGCATGTTTTATGGGGAAACCGACCCAAGTGAGATCGTCGACCATTTGGAAATACAGTTTGGTCGGCCCGACGCACTAGTGAACGCAGAATTAGAAAAAATCAAGTCATTGCCGCGAGTGAAAGAAAGTGCGCGGGAAACGTGTGTGTTCGCCAGTAAAGTGAACAATATCGTCGCTACGATTCGAGCTCTCAACAGAGAGAGCTATCTACACGATACGGTGGCAGTGAACAGTTTGTTAGCGAAGTTTAATTATACGTTGCAGCACAGTTGGTTCCAGTACGCAAGACGGGAAGATAGAAAACCCGATCTACAAATGATAAGTGAATTTTTAATGAAAGAAGCCGAGATGTGTGCTGCGTTGGTACCACATGAACCTACAAAAGAAAATCAGCAAGTTTTTAAGAAAACACAGCGAACACACACACAGAAATATGAACCGCAAGTAAAGAGAGACAAATGTGCGATATGTCAAGATGCACATACTAGCTCTATATGTGAACAGTTTACGAAAGCTAGTGTTGACGATAGGTGGGCTATGGCAAAACGTAATAATTTATGTTTCAGGTGTCTACAAAAAAGAAAGCCAAAACACGAGTGCAAGTTTCGGCAGTGCGGCATCGACGGGTGCAAGAGCTCACATCATCGGCGGCTACACAATAGCCGCAACAGTTATACGAAGAAGACATCTGAAGATCAAGCAGAAGACAGCGACGCCGTGGTGACGTCAACGCAGTCAAGCGCACCACGCGCCTACCTTAAAGTTGTACCGATTGTCCTGACAGGTTCCAGGGGCAGCGTGAACACATACGCACTATTGGATGAAGGTTCTACGGTCACGCTGATAGAAGAGAAGGTGGCTGCACGAATAGGAGCTCGCGGGCCGGTAGAGCCGTTCCGCATAGAGACAGTTGGCGGCACGCGACTCAACGCAGAGAGGTCGCGCCGCATCGCAGTTACCATCAAGGGCCTTCATCACCATCAGCGACATCGGATAATAGGAAGAACTATAGGTAACCTTAACCTATCGCCACAGTCTGTTAGTAGATCCATCGTCAACAACTGCAGACATCTGGAAGATATAGAAGAAGATGTCATCATGGAGCGCGCCGTGCCAACCGTGCTCATCGGCCAGGACAACTGGCACCTGATCGTGACGAGGGCTGTGAAGAGCGGAAGACGTGGACAACCAGTAGCATCGCTCACGCACCTTGGCTGGGTGCTACATGGTGTGGACTACCGCCACAAGCAGCGAGTCCACCTAGTGCAGAGAGCTGCCTATGCCGAACAGGATGAAGATATAGACAAGGTAATAAGAAATTATTTCGATTTGGACAGTGTCGGCATCACTCCGCGCCAGCCCATCAACCAGAACGAGCAGCGAGCCCTGCAGATTTTAGAAAATACGTGTAAGCGCTTACCTGACGGGCGCTACGAGGCAGGTCTATTATGGAAAGAAGATAGCCGCGAGTTTCCTGATAGCCGCGGCCTGGCTATTAAAAGATTGTATAATACAGAGAGACGTCTGGACAAGGACCCCGCGCTAAAGGAGGCATACGAGAAACAGGTACAACATTTATTAGATAGTGGTTACGCTGAACCTGCCTACGAGTCACCTAGCCAAAGCAGCTGGTACCTGCCTCACTTTGCAGTAGTGAATCCTGCAAAACCTAAGCCGCGAATAGTGTACGACGCAGCTGCGCGAGTCCATGGAGTAAGTCTCAACGACATGTTATTAGCTGGTCCAGATCTTCTGCAGAACCTACCCGGAGTGCTAATGAGATTTCGACAGCTGCCTATCGCCGTGACAGCAGACATAAAAGAAATGTTTCTGCAAATACGTGTACGACAAGAAGACCGGGACGCATTACGTTTCCTATGGCGAGGAAGCGATAGAAAAGATTCGCCACGTGAGTATAGGATGACCAGCGTCGTATTTGGAGCTGCGTCATCACCAAGCACCGCTATTTTCGTAAAAAATAAGAACGCACAAGAATACGCCAACCTCTATCCCGACGCCGCTACAGCCGTGGTAAGAAACCATTACATGGACGATTACCTGCAGATCTTCGATAGTGAGGAAGATGCCATCAGAATAGCCTCGCAGGTTAGCTTTATTCATCAACAGGCGCATTTCCAGCTGCGCGGATGGAAAACGAACAACTCGGCCGTAGCTAAAACGCTACTAGTAGCGCCATCTCTGGGCGGCGATTGGGAACTAAGCACAGAAAGCGAGAAGGTTTTGGGATTAAAATGGAAACCTCACAACGATAAGCTAGGTTTCAATGTTAAAGCGGTGTACGATGAGGATAAAACACCTACGAAGAGACACGCGTTACGGGTAGCTATGTCTATTTTTGATCCTTTAGGTTTAATTACACCTGTAACTATTCACGCGAAACATCTACTTCAAGAAACGTGGCGAATCGGACTACCATGGGACGAGCCTTTACCTGCGGACTTAGAGAAGACATGGAGAAGCTGGCTTCAAGATGTGAGAAGAATGGAAAACCTGGAAATACCTCGCGCACACTCTAACCTGGCGCGAGCGCGAGATCGGCAGCTGCACATCTTTACGGATGCCAGTGAGTCTGCCTATGCAGCGGCGGTCTACTGGCGCATAGTCAACGAGGACGGCGAAGTCAGCGTCAGCCTAGCAGCAGCCAAAGGAAGAGTCAGCCCGCTCAAGTTTACCTCCATACCAAGGTTAGAAATTCAAGCAGCTTTACTAGGTGCCCGCCTAGCTCAGCACGTCATGGAGGAGTACGATTATCAGCCAAGCCGCAGGGTGTACTGGACAGACAGCCGCACAGTTCTATCGTGGCTACGCACAGGCTCGCGAGCATTCAAGCCGTTTGTTGCCCATCGAGTAGCAGAAATTGAAGATATTACGAAGGTCGCAGAGTGGCGATGGGTGCCGTCTAGCGACAATGTAGCTGATGATGCTACTCGCCATATCCCGGAAGAATTTGGAGACCAACATAGATGGTTCGTTGGTCCGGCCTTCCTATACTTAGAAGAGGACAAGTGGCCGCAAGATGTCGCTACCAGTAGCGAAATAACAGGCGAAGAAAAACCGTCGGCAGCTGTAAATAGTGTAAATATTGTAAATAACATTAGAAAAATTATGTGTATTACAGAAGCACTTCCGGATGTGACAAGATTTTCGTCGTGGCTGCGACTGGTGCGTGCAACAGCGCGCGTGCTGCAGTTCATCGAGCTCTGCAGACCAAATAAGCAACGAGTCGCCGGTGTGCGTAAGCGCACAGCTCCGAAAGCCTCCAATGATGAAAATTGGGGAAAAAAGTATACGAAAAGCCCGAGGAAAACAGAGAAAATTAAGAAGCCACGAAGCACGGAAGAAAAACGACGTTACCTGCCGCTAGATGGCGCTGATATCATTAGCGCCGAGAAGTTGTTAATAAAATCGTCACAAAAAGAAAGCTTTGCTAGCGAAATAGAAGCTATTACGGGCGGGAGCGCGATAGCAAGAGACAGCCGGTTGAAGCAGTTATCATTGTTCATCGATCAAGAAGGCATTTTGAAAATAAAGTCACGAATAGCGGCGGCAGAAGATATAAATGAAGAATTACGAGAACCGGCCGTACTAGATGGCCGTCACCCCTACACCCGCCTCTATATAGAACATGAACACCGGCGTCTTCACCATAGCGGGGTGGAAGCAACTACGAGTGAAATATTACAGAAATTTTGGGTTTTACGGCTTCGCCCCACCGTGCGCGGCATAATAAAGAGCTGCGCGCTTTGCAGAAGGAGAAGCGCTATCCCGCCACAGCCGCCTACAGGCGACCTGCCGAAGTCCCGGGTCGCGCACCATCAGCGAGCCTTCACCTACGTAGGCCTGGACTTTCTTGGGCCATACAGCGTGACCATCGGGCGGCGCCACGAGAAGAGATACGTGGCGCTTTTCACCTGCCTTACTTCAAGGGCGGTCCACCTGGAGATGGCCGCCAACCTGACTACGGACTCCGCAGTAATGGCACTGCGGCGCATGATGTCGCGCCGCGGGTGCCCCACCGAGGTTTGGAGCGACAACGGCACCAACCTGCGCGGCGCTGATGCAGAACTGAGGCGCGCCGCACTAGACGCCACTAAGGAAGCAGCAGCCAACTACGCAATCAAATGGAAGTTCATCCCGCCGAGCGCGCCTTTCATGGGAGGCGCATGGGAGCGCATGGTGCGCTCTGTCAAGGCTGCACTGTTCGCCGTGCTGCAACAGCGGCATCCACCAGAAGAAGTACTGCACACACTGCTGGTAGAGGTCGAACACACGCTCAACAGCCGACCTCTCACACACGTGTCGGTTTCACCAGAAGACCCGGCACCACTGACGCCCAATCACTTCCTGCTGGGCGGACCATCACGCGTGCCTGTCCCGGGCGCGTTCTCCGAAGGCGATACCATCGGCCGCCGTCACTGGCGGCACTCACAACAGCTGGCCAACCACTTCTGGTCACGCTGGGTACGAGAAGCGCTTCCGCTACTTCAAAAGCGGCGGGAGCCTCACGGAAGAGGAGCAGGGCTGCGCGTCGGCGACATCGTGCTCATCGCTGACGGCGCACTGCCAAGAAATACGTGGCCAACGGGGATCATCGAGGCAGTACACCCTGGAGCAGACGGCGTGGTACGAGTGGCTGACGTACGTACGGCTGCGGGAGTCATGCGAAGACCGGTTAAGAAGTTAGTCTGGCTGCACCATATTTAGTATAACACTGCGTGTTATAGGCGGGAGAATGTGCAGCACAGACATGTTGTATTGTAAATATTAATGTAAATAGATAGTAAGGCAGGATAGAATGTATATTTCGTTTTAGTTCGTAGGTTTTTTTAATAAATAATGTTCGTTTTCGCCTTTTATTCGCCCTAAGACCTACATACAGCTTTGTTGTATAGAAATAATAAGGCTTTATGTAGCTATGATCTTTGCCTATTAGGCATATTACGAATAAAGCGAGTTCCACGCAGTCGACAACATTACGAGTCGACTCTTGCGAGATAGTATTTATATGCGGGAACTCGCTATTACGAAAATCCGAAAAGTGCAAAATTCTTTATGTAAACAAATGTTTTATGATTGTAAATAGTATGCATAATGTAAGTATAAGCCTTAGGCATATGTTTAAACACTTTTCGGTACTGTAAAGATAGTTTACAGGATAGTACGACCTGAAAAGGCGTACAACTCTGTGATTGTAAGAGTTTCCGAGGTCCTGTGAGAACGTACAATGTATATAACACTCTTGTTTGTTATTGTATAAGTTTATTAGTGTTAGATCCTTGTATATAAATAAGAAATAACACATTGTAATTCGTTTTCGGTAGGTCTTAGGGCATTACGTACTTTGTTTTGTATATATTTGTAAAAAGGTAGTACCGTTGCACTCGCTAGAGGGCCACACTAGTTGATTAGAGGTAGGAAAAGCTACCTAAGGTAAAATTATTAAGATTAGATTGCAAAAAGTAGGATTTTAACAAATCCAGACATTGTGGCGCCACACCCGGCGCCGATTGTCTTTGTAGATTTCCGCCGACCGTCTGGCCGCGCACTATAAATATCGGAGAGCGCGGCCATACATTTAGTTCCGTTCCAGTAAAGTTTCAGTTTCGTTACGACTCAATAAGTTTCCCAGACAAGTTCCTGGGCTTTAGTATATATTCATAGGGTACCGGCTTTAGAGTAGGGCAGTATTAGGGCAAGTACTGGCTCTCCTTAGAATAGGTCATATATTTTGCAACGGTGCTAGCTTTATTGCTATTTCGTTACAATAAAGCGCCTTTGCAAGGAAGTTGTGGTCTCGTTTATTTCACCGGCAGACCCGGCTCACGACCAAAGCACTACGGCTGGTGGGGCATCGAAGAAAGAAGAACCAGATATACAGTCCGCTGGCTCCCCCGGCTGTAGTGCACATTATGTATTTCCGTTGCCGCTATAACAACAAATCTATACATATAATAAAATCGTAGAAAAGTCAAAACTGTACATTGATTATTTTTTAAAAGAATACTTGCGGCGTGATCTACAATCGATATCCAAAAATATAGTTTTTAGAATTTTTGTCTGTTTGTTTGTTTGTCTGTTTGTGTGTTTGTCTGTTTGTTTGTTTGTCTGTTTGTATGTCCGGGGTAAACTCAAAAAGTACTGCATGGATTTACTTCAAATTTTGTATGAATATTACTAACAGGTCGGGTCAACATAATACCTACATATTATCACGTTATCACCTACGGGGGAGGAGCAGTGCGGAGTAAACGAAGTCTGCGCGGACGAAGTCGCGGGCAATAGCTAGTACTAAATATTTTAAAAAAATTATAAATATTAAGGGTACATACAATAAACGTGTTTTTTCGTTTTTTTTTTTTTGCTATGATGGTACGGAACCTTTCGTTCGCGAGTCCGACTTGCACTTTTGCCGGTTTTTCTATTTTTAATGACGATAGTGACTAGTGTAATCATTCGTGACTAAATGCTTGTCATAATGGCTGACTGTTTATCCTTCAAAGGGAACCCTGATCTATAAGGGGAAAATAGTGTATTGCATTGTAAATTATGTACAAAAACTTGTGAAATATTATTCCCACTGATATAAAAAACCCAAGTTACACAATCAGTGTGTCAAAAACGTCCTCCAAAAAATGAGCGCACAATTTTAAATTGTGCGTTCATTTCAAACAGAATCGCGACGGCCGCGTCACTGTCAATTTTATTTATTTTTGTACATTACTTTGTAAAAACAACTATAAGTCTTGCACTTAAGGTTGGATATGCAAAGACATATGTTTTTGTATATCTATAGGACACTTTTGAGTGTCAGTTTTGTTCGGGACTGTGCATCTAGGGTCTTTTATATCAATGATTATTCCTGACGCACACCAAGTACAGAAAACAACATAGGAGCTTCATAAAAATATTTTTTCTGGATTTTGTGCTTCTTCATAAATACTTCAAAGTAAATTCAGTAATAGGTGCATGCTATATTAATATTATAAATGCGAAAGTTATGATGTTGGATGGATGGATGTTTGTTACTCAATCACGCAAAAATTACTAAACGAATTTAGATGAAATTTGACACATATGTAGATGATAACGTGGAATAGCACATAGGGTACTTTATTATCTCGGAAAAATGAGTTGTTCCCGCGGGATTCACCAAAAACAATTATAATGCAGCGGGTTGCACGGTGCAGCTTGTAGTTAAATAAACTCTAAAACGACTGAAATAGTTTATCTTTAATTCACAGAAAGTTACACTATTATTACATATCATAGGATCATATCTTTTTATTTAAAAAAGTAGAAGGGTAAGAATTTTTTAAATTAGTAAACGTGCCTGTGGCTCACCTGGCGTTATATGATGCCTTTCCGGAAAAAACTGTAATGTTTATGGTAACCTGTAAAGGTGATGTTAATAAAACGAAGCGAGATATTGTAAAACTCTACTAAATAGTTGTCACGATGGTGGTTACACGTTTGGTCAATCCATTGCCTTTTATGAACCATGTGGCAGAAAAACAGGTTGTTTCCTAAAAAGGAGCCCGCGCTAACACGCGGACATTTTCAGAAAGTTATACCTCCAGAACAACTAGACCGATCTTTATAAAAATTGTTTTACAGTAAAACTATTTGATTGCACAAACGATAGGATATAGAATTTTTCTCTGTCTGTTTGTATATTCCGTTATTACTCAAGAATTTCTTGATGAATCTTGATCTAAATTTTATACATTGAGAACATTTTTTTGCGTAAATTAAAGACGATATAGTTGTTGTCTGTGTGTCTATGTTAATTTTTTGTCGTCCCGTTGGTCCAGTAGTTAGCAAACTTGGATGGAGTTCGGGTTCAAATTCCGAAGAGGACACACGTTTGTGTGATAATATCACATAACATAGATGTTTGTATTTCTAGGATTGAGTGTTTATATAATTACTTAAAAATTTGTATATGCATTTCTATGTATTAGTATAATTGGTTAACACCCTAACACAAGCAATTTTCTTACTTTGGAGATAGATCAATTCGTGTAATTTGTCGTGATATTTATTTATGAGTTTTCCCCGGACATACATACAGACAAACAAACAAAAATTCTAAAAACTATATTTTTGGCTTCGATATCGATTGTAGATCACACCCCACGTATTCTTCAATGTACAGTTTTGAATTTCCTACGATTTTATTATATGTATAGATATTCTAGTATCGTTGACTAACACCCATAAAACAAGCAAATAATTTTCTTACTTTATGGTTAGATTTGTCCCTTAAATAGTTATTTATTTATAATAGACACGGTGTTGACGCAAAACGGGTAACCGCTCATATGTGCAAATGTATGTGGGTATCTAAATGTCAAACGCTTGCAAATGTATTATATATCTTATAAAAATTGAAATATGCCATATTGTGCTACTTTATTGTGTCGAATAAGAAACTAAGGCTTAAGGAATACCTTTGGAGTGATTTTATTTTACCGATAATATCATAACTCTGTATTTCTCAGTGTAAACGCAAGTAACGTTGACAACCTAAGAAATTGCCTTGAAAGGCGTATCCAGTATAATTCGTGAAGTAGGCCATGTTACTTAGTGTTAATGTAGCATTATATTAATGACAGAAAACGTAAAGTTGCTCCAATAGCATTGGAGTTTATCTTTTACAAACAAACTAATCTTTCATCTTTATAATAGTAGTTTAGATATAGACAAACATCGAAGAAATGTACCCTTTTTCAATGACTAGGTTAAATTGACTCTTTTGATTACAGGCGAATGTTTCCTTCACTTCGCGTATCATTTGAAGGGTTGGACCCCCGTGAGGACTACTGTGTGATGCTGGAGCTGACGCTTGTTGGCCGCCGACGATGGCGCTGGGCAGGAGGCGCATGGGCAGCAGCTGGAGGCGCTGAGCCTCAGTCTCCGAAGAGGTTAATGCTGCACCCAGACTCTCCAGCTCCTGGACACCATTGGACTGCTAACCCGGTGTCGTTCAGCAAACTCAAACTCACCAATAATACCATGGATGCGCAAGGACATGTAAGTATTGATTTTAATATTAACCAGCTGTTACTCGCAAATTGGTTAGCGTGACTCAAAATCATAGTTTCCTTTTGTTCAGCCGGGTACAAAGTAAACTGTTATAGTCCTGGATAGTGTGGTTTTCTAATGATAAGAGAATTCTGATCATTAGAAAACCATTATAGAATTTTGACTGCCCCGTTGGTCGAGTGGTTAGTGACCCTGACTACACAATCACACAATGGGGCTCGGGTTCGATTCCCAACAGGCAGGCATTTATGTAATGAGCATAGATGTTTGTATTTTTGGGTTTGGGTGTTTATTAAATATATTTGTGTATTTATATATGTATTTCTTTGTATTAATATCGTTGACTAACATCCATATCACAAGCAAATAATTTGCTTACTTTGGGGTTAGAACAATTCGTGTAATTTGTCCAGTAATATTATTATTATTCTTAAAATCGGTCTAGTAATTTATAAACTTATTCATGACTAACATACAAATGTTTGCTCTTTACAGTAATATGGATAGTTATTTTTTTTTTTATATCATAAGATAGCAAACAAGCAGATGGGTCTCCTGATGGAAAGAGTCAACCATCGACTATAGACACCAAAGATGTTAATGGTGCGTTGCTACCTTGTGACGAGGTCTAATGCCACATGAATAAGTTTACCGGCTACCTTACCCTCCAAACCGGAACACGACAGCGACAAGCATTGACGCTATTGCGGCAAGAATAGGTAAGGCGGTGGTACCAGACCCGGACGAGATAATGCTGAACTCTACCACCTAGTAGCCACGATGGTAGTGACTCGATCATTTCCAATCGGTCGCTCTTTTACGACCTGCCAGGCAGAACGGCAGTTGGCCTATTCTTCAAAGGAGGCCGGTACCAACACGGTGTAAAACATACATACATTTAAAGGGAAATAAAGTAATCAATACACTTGTATTTTCATTTAACTTTATATGATGATGACATCATATGATAACATACACTTAATTTGTTAAATTAATCAACCGGTTTTGCGTTTTAAAGCATCTATAGTTTATACTTCAACTGACAATTTATTTTTTAATATATAAACAAAAAGCAAAAAAAAACTTTTTGTTTGTTTGTTCTATCCGTGTGGCGGAATGCTAATACCACATATATAATACGTATATATTCTATACTATCCATCGTCGGCACTTGGTGAAATTCCATTATTGTACCACAATTGGCTAATCACTTGTACTTTAATTTCACATCAAAACTTTATTTTTGTATATTACTCGACCGGTTTCACTTTTTAAGCATCTTCAGGATGTAATATATCAATTCAATATATGCTTAAGCTCAATTATATATGCTTAATTCTATATTTGCTTAAGTGAAACCGGTCGAGTGATATACAAAAATAAAGTTTTGATGTGAAATTAAAGTACAAGTCAAAGTCAAAACATTTTTATTCAAATTATGTTTACAGGCATTTTTGACGAGTAAAGAAGTGATTAGCCAATTGTGTTACCCCATACATAAGTTTGCCGGCTACCTTACTGATAACCTGAAACACGACAGTAACAAGCAATACAATCTAGGGATCTTCAAGAGAAGAGTGAATAGGTACCTTCTAGGGAAGCGCTTCCCTAGAAGGTAACTATTCACTCCGTTCCGTTTTAGGCCGCATCTTAGCTTACCATCAGGTGAGATCGTGGTCAAGCGCTTTCCTATCGATAATAAAAAAAAGCATTGACGTTATTTCAGCAGGACTAGGTAAGGCGGTGGTACCAGATCCGTGTTGCGGAAATACTAGTAGTTAATATGGTAGTGATACGTATAGACAATCATTCACCTTTTATCAAGTGCTTGGCAGAATAGCAGATTCATTCTTCTAATGGGGCCCGGACTGATACGAGGTAAACGGGATCGTTTGTGGCGTTTGTGGTGCAAATTGCAAAACTTCTCTTCATAATATGATTGACTTGCGTCACTAGTGTGACGGTTACCCGAAATTTTGTCTCTACCATAACTTGTTTCACGCGACTAAAATTTTTTTCACTTCAAAAAAATTTTTTTTCTATACTTTCTTAACATTAAGGCTTCCTGAATCACATCAGTATTGAAAAAATACTTTTTCAACCGCATGCTTTAAACATGGAGCCACATGCTTCAAAAAGTCGTGACTTGGCTACACCACCATACGCATGAAAGGAAACGCCTACAACCACTTCCCTCTTGAATACAACTGTAAAGTTTTAGTTATTTCCAACTCTAAAATTAAATCAGTAAGATTTATATTATGACTAAAGTAAAACCAAACTTGAATACGCGAATCCGTTTATTTAACAAGCTGAAGAAAATTGGGTCTTATGAAATAATTACTTTTTATTCGAGCTTTGTTGTGATGATAATTAATGAATTATTAATCAATTTATTTAGTAATAATAATTCATTTTTTTGCTTCTGTTTTACGTTTTCTTAAGAACTGTAATGATTAAATCGTATAAATTGCCGAATTTACTATCTTATAAACAACTTTTTTTCGAACTAAGTTAAATTTCAAATAAATTACTAGGGTAGTTCTTGTGTTTTTTTTTTTTAGTTTTCTGATAAAAATAACGTTGCCCGGGATTGGAAAGTGCCCGGTTGGCGATAGGCTTGTCGCCCATCACATTGTGGGACCAACTAGCTATCTTCGGCTAATCGTGGGTGCACTTGTTGTACCTCTGCCTAGCTCCCTATCCCCGAGATAGGGATGTGAAGATTACAAAAAAGTATTGTGTATTATAAAACATGACTACAAAATATTATTTGAAACTGTACATTAATCCTAGTCTCCTTTGTTCCCGTCAATCCTCAAAGCTACCGAACTCAGGGGAGCGATTAATTCACATGGAAACTGCACGCATCGCTTGTGCACTTGAGGTTTTGCCACCTGTAATGAATAGAAGCCTTTTCTCTCTCGCCATCACATTGTTCGCGATGTTTTAACGCTTCTAAGGCACTTTAAAATAGACCCTTTAGTATCTTTTGTGTTGAAGGACACCTAATTACAGAAGGCATTGTTGGATCGATCCAAAAAATACTACGCAAGGATAAATATTGTGAAAGAATTTGGAAAATTAATGATGAGACTGTCAATTCGTAAAACACATATAAATTATCAATTATTTATTTTATTTATAATTATTTAAAGCTAAATATATTAAATTAACTCTTATATCCATACTAATATTATAAATGCGAAAGTAACTCTGTCTGTCTGTCTGTTACGCTTTCACGGCCAAACCACTGAACCGATTAAGATAAAAATTGGTACAAATTTAGTTTGAGACCCAAGAAAGGACATAGGATAGTTCTTATCCCGGAAATCCCACGGGAACGGGAACTATGCGGGTTTTTATTTTTTCCACGCGAACGAAGTCGCGGGAACAGCTAGTTTATAATATGTGGACTGTGGCTGAGTGCGACACGTAGTTCGCTACGTGTAGAGTTTCCAACTTATTCTATTTTGTATGAGAAGTAGATATATTTAAGTTAGCATAATAATAAACAGTATAATTTTTTAAAAGTCTTACAGTCATTAATTTTTGAGAGTGAATCTTGTGCGAAAAAAATTCTTAAGATAGAATTTTGAATACTTTTTCAATGAAGAATAAAGTACCTAATGAAAAACTAAACAGAATTAATGAGCGAAATAAAGTACAATACTCTTTTAACAGTATGCTTAGCTGCGAAATCAAATTTTTTTTATCTCACTAAAACAATGTATTTAAATGGAAGCTTAAATATTTAGACAATGATAGACCTGTACATAAAGCAGATTGATGAAATTCACCGAAATTCTAACGAGAATATTAGGTTTGGTTTACCTTTTGAAAATCAGATCATTTGCCTTCTTGCCAGATTCTAAAAAGCAAAAAATTTGGTTAAAATTGGCTCGAGTTTATGCAATAGCGTTTGTGCCTTTAACTTCAATGTCGCGTTAAATTTGGTGGATAAAGTATATAAAAAATATTATCATAATTGCTTTTCCTTTGCCGTCAGGGCAGTGGGCCGAATCGGCAATACGTGTTCCTATACTCCCCGATTTGTTGTACTCCCCGTTTATGCAATAGCGTTTGTGCCTTTAACTTCAATGTCGCGTTAAATTTGGTGGATAAAGTATATAAAAACTATTATCATAATTGCTTTTCCTTTGCCGTCAGGGCAGTGGGCCGAATCGGCAATACTTGTTCCTATACTCCCCGATTTGTTGTACTTCCCGTTTATGCAATAGCGTTTGTGCCTTTAACTTCGATGTCGCGTTAAATTTGGTGGATAAAGTATATAAAAAATATTATCATAATTGCTTTTCCATTGCCGTCAGGGCAGTGAGCCGAATCGGCAATACGTGTTCCTATACTCCCCGATTTGTCGGTTGGTGAGACGGGTTGTGATACGCAGATTTTACCAATCTTATATCGACTGTCACTTTTTTCTTGTAATAACTGTTTTTTTATATCATAAGGTAGCAAACAAGCAGATGGCTCTCCTGGTGGAAAGAGAAACCATTGCCTATAGACAATAAAGATGTTAATGGTGCGTTGCTATCTACTTACGTACCTACTTTACGTGCTCATCCGAGGCACAGGGGTACATACACACACCACTACACAAACGCCGAGTTCTACTGAGATTTATATTTTTAACTCATGTCAATTTTGTCTGAATCAGAAATTAAACCCGGGACCTCATCATTTAAACCGAATAGGCAAAAAAAATATTTTAGTCTATGTTAATAAAATAGAATTCCCTAAAACTTTTTTTTTTTTTTTATAGTAGAGGGGGCAAACGAGCAGATGGTGCACCTGATGGTAAGTGATCACCGCCGCCCATGGACATCCGCAATACCGGGGGTATTGCAGCTGCGTTGCCGGCCTTTTAAGAATGAATAAGCTCGTTTCTTGAAGGTCCCTAAGTCGTATCCATTCGGAAACACCCCCGAGGGTAATAGATTCCACAAAGGAGTAATGCGAGGCAAAAGGTGTCGACAAAAGCGCACGGTTGTGGATTTCCAGACATCGAGGTGGTGAGGATGGAACTTTAAATTTTGACGCGATGTCCGATGGTGGAATTTAGCGGCAGGCATTAGTCCGAACAACTCATCGGAACACTCCCCATGATAAATACGGTAAAAGATGCAGAGCGAGCCTACATCTCTGCGTAACGCCAAAGAGTCAAGCCGATTAGAAATAGCCTGGTCGTCGACGATTCGAACCGCTCTACGTTGAATGCGATCAAGAGGAAGAAGCTGGTACTGAGGAGCTCCGGCCCAGAGGTGAGAACAGTACTCCATGTGAGGTCGAATTTGGGCCTTGTAAAGTTGGAGGCGATGGGCTGGCATGAAGCACTGCTTTGCTCTACTGAGTACACCAAGCTTTTTGGAGGCTAGTTTAGCCTTCCCTTCCAAATGACCGCGGAACTGAACGTTGTTCGATATGTCGACTCCCAGAATTCCAATACTGGCTGAGGCTGTCAGGAGAGTATTTTCGAACCGAGGTGACACGACAAAGGGTGTTTTTTTTGCGGTGAACGCACAGAGCTGCGTCTTTTTGGGGTTAAATGTAATAAGGTTTTGACGACCCCATTCTGAGACATCAGTTAGTTGATTCTCGAGTTCAGACACGAGCTTGATCCGGCCCTCTTCGACGTGTTCACGAGAAATACCGCTACGGCCGGAGTATGTAGCATCAACAGTACTGTCGTCCGCATAGCAATGTATGTTACTAATTCGCAACATATCATTGATATGCAGAAGAAACAGTGTCGGTGATAGCACGCAGCCTTGGGGAACACCAGCATTGACAGGTTTATGTCGGAGCATGCACCGTCGACTACGACCTTAATGCTCCGATCAGCCAAAAAACTGGTGATCCACTTGCATAGTTTCTCGGGAAGCCCATAGGAAGGCAGCTTTGAGAGAAGCGCTTTATGCCATACCCGATCGAAGGCCTTCGCTATGTCTAAACTAACTGCCAATGCCTCCCCCTTGGACTCAACTGCCTCCGCCCAACGATGTGTCAAGTATACTAGAAGATCACCAGCTGAGCGGCCATGACGGAAACCGTACTGACGGTCACTAATCAGCTGGTGCTCTTCTAAATACTTCAGGAGCTGACAGTTTATAAGTGTCTCCATGACTTTGGAGAACAAGGAGGTTATGGCTATTGGCCGATAGTTTGACGGATTAGAGCGATCTCCTTTTTTAGGAATGGGATGCACTAAAGCTGTTTTCCATGAATTCGGTACCACGCCGAGTGAATAGGAGAGCCGGAATAGGTGCGTCAATACTGGCGCCAACTCTGGAGCACATACTTTAAGCACAACAGGAGGGATGCCATCAGGCCCACTCGACTTGTGGATGTTCAAAGAAAGAAGTGCTTTACGCACAGCTGACTGCCGAAACTGCGGTTCTGGCATGGAACTATCACACTGCGGGATGGTAGGCGGTGTGTTCCCTTGGTCATCCAGAGTCGAGTTGGCCGCAAAGAACGAGCCCAGAAGATCGGCTTTCTCCTTTGCGGTATGGGCCAAAGAGTCATCGTCTCTGTGCAAGGATGGAAATGAAGGCTGGGAGAAATTCCCTAAGACAGCCTTGGCGAGAGACCAGAACGCACGAGTGCCAGAAGGAAGGCGAACTAATTTCTCACCAATTCTGCCAATGTGTTCCGCTTTTGCTTTGGCGATAGCTCTTTTGAAGAATCTCGAGGATGAGTTGTACTCCTTTCGTAATGCGCTAGTTTTTACATCACGAGATGCCGACGCAGCAGCCCAAACTCGGTGCAATCCTGCTTACGGCGTAAAGCCGCTTTGCAGTGGCGACCAAACCAAGGCTGAGACTTGCCACCGGTGGGCACCGCAGAAAACGGAATGAAAAGTTCCATGCCCTGCAGCACCACATCAGCGACAGAGTAAAACTATTATATTCTAAACTTTATAAGTACACAGCAGTTAATTTAATTAAAACAGCTTTGTCTGTAATTAATTGAAGATTGTACGTAATTTATTTTAATGCACGTAATTTATTCTGAAAGATTCCCACGAACTTTAAGGCTTACAAGCAAAAAATATGTTCGACACATTAAACATTATCTCGACAATCGCTAAGATTTGGGATGTACCTACGCGTCCGTGTATGTCAACCGTCAAAATATATCTACGATATGCTACTCCGTGTTATCTGTGTATCATCTTATCTGATTATCACGCTTCAATAAACTCCTGGTAAAACAACTAATTTGTAAATATAATTAGACACCTTTAATGTACACCATCATGTTATATGTAGGCTTGAAAGGGTACGATTAACTTTATTCTTAATTTTAATCTATATAGATCTCTGTTAAAGTGTCAGTTAATTCAGTGTTTTTTATGTTTTAATTTAAGTTGTATACTTTAACCCAAAATGTTTAAATTACAATACTTGGTGATAAAAAATAATTAAAATATAATATTTATCTATTGATGTAAAAATAAGATTAAAAATAATTTAATTTAAGTAAATTTTTGTGTGTAATGTGTAATGTTGGGATAAAGTGCCTACTAATGAATGCAATACCTACACATTTTCACTCTCTATTGCGAAAAATTGTTATTGAAATAAAACCTTATTTTAGAAAAATATTTCATTCAAGCCATTTCATTCATTTCATACAGGAAATAAACGAAGAAAAATATAACAAAGTTATGCCCATAGACCACATATAAAAAGTATTCTAATTATTCTACATATCTAAATATATGATCTGTGGTTACTTTAGTCCAAATCTACCGACTTCATTATGGATTGAAATTTTAAATCATATTCAATAAATACCAATTTTATCTACAAAATTCATCAACGTACATTAATTTATGCAAATGATTAAAATAACCAAAAGCATTTATATTTAACATTCAATATTTGCGATTTTAAAAAAAATATAAGATTATGCAAAAAAAATATAAAATGTCACTCAATTTGTATCTAGTGCGTCAATCTAGTTTGATTGAACACGTATCCGTTTGATGGACGAGCTCCCGAATGCGGTGAAACTTCTATTATGTCCGCCTGTCAATCTGTCTGCATCATGCATTTCGTTAATATGGATGTTTTGTTTTTGATCGAATCTATTTTTCTCAAGTAAAAAATGTAGATACGCCTTATTACAAAGTTTTGAATGTAGGTTTAAACTTGGGAAATTAATATATGACATTTCATATTATGTACACGTTATTTTAACATATTATTTACAAAATGGTTAGAGGGTATTTTCCTTTATTTATTTTTTCAATATGTGAACAAACTACTTATTTGAAGTGCCGCATTTAGAAATTTAAACTAAAATTGACTCGACTCACACCTGAACTATTTAGAATTACATGTAATTGTTATCTGTTATATAGTATAACAAAGCTAAACAGATTATTTTTTGTTTCGTTACTTACTATTAAATAACAAAACCAAAAATAATCTCTTTAGCTTTGTTTCTTAAAAATTAGTTTTGAATATGAAAAGTGTAAAGATTTTTATTAATGTTAGGTATGACAGAGGTCTACAGGTTTTTTATTTTGTCATTCTTGTTGGGTTGGCTGAGTTTAACCATTTTAGTTTTAGATTGGCTTGTTTCATAATATTTTTTTTCAGCTGACTTCCAAAAAGTAGGATATTAATTCGGCTGTATGTTTTTTTTATGTTTGTCAGAACTCGGGCATTTACGAACCGATTTTTAAGATTCTTTAGTTTTTGAGATCGTATACCCTCCGTGTGGTCTCATTTTAATTTAGTGCAGATCTGATGCAGTGTTCCGGAGATACAGGAAATGGGAAGTCGGTTGCTGCACGTTCACTGCGTTAAAATGATTATGTATGTTGCTTCAGATCTCACTTGTGTTTTGGAAAATTCTTGTTTGACTCGCCTGAACAAAAATTTTGCAAACCACTTTCTTTTCAATCCCCTGCAAATCTTGTGAAGATCTGATTCAGTGTTGCAAATATAAAAGAAATTTCAAATCGTTCATTGTAGTTTTACAGCGTTTAAATTATGCGAGGAACTGCCAGTGATACATTCAGGATCAAACTTAACGTTTTTTAAGTAATTTAAGCGTAATAGGTGATGTGTCTGAATATTGTAAATATACTACACTAGTATTGTTGTACTTACTTATTAATTTCCTGGCAAGTGGCACTGTAAGCAAATGTTTATAAATGTAAAATAAAAATCGGCCAATTGCGAGTCCGACTTGCGTACGAAGGGTTCTGCACCATCGTCATAAAAATTCACGTTAGTTAGATGGGAGCCCTCTTAAATATTTATTTTATTGTAATTTAATTATTTATTTTCAAAGTGAAAAAACATATAACTAAATATTCTGAGAATATTTCAAGTGTCTACCAGTTGTTGTTACTATAATCGAGAAAAAAAATTGCAAAAAGATACGTTTTTTGTGTTGTATAGGGAGCCTCCCTTAAACGTTTATTTTATTCTATGTTTTGTATTTATTATTATAGCGGCATCAGAAAAACATCATCTATGAAAATTTCAACGGCCTATTATGGTTCAAACAGTCTAGTGACAGACGCACAGACAGACAGACGAACGGACAGCGGAGTCTTAGTAATAGGGTCTTATTTTACTCTTTGGGTGCGGAACCCTAAAAC
The DNA here is from genome assembly GCA_036924255.1 of Apodemia mormo. NCBI lineage: Eukaryota > Metazoa > Arthropoda > Insecta > Lepidoptera > Riodinidae > Apodemia > Apodemia mormo. The sequence continues at coordinate 38,799,335 of JAUPFN010000005.1, read as the reverse complement.
TTAAAGGTCGCGTTTGCCGAGAAATCTCATTCTACCGTCACACAGCGTAAACTAGTACGAAGCTTTAAGTCAATTGCTCATGTGTTAGTCTTTGATCCATATTATTATTATTATTAAATAACTTTTTTCAGCTGGTTTTTAAATATATGCACCTTATAATCATTTGAAATTAAAAACCACTACAGCTTGTATGACTAACTTTATTTTATAAAAAAAAATAAACAATTTGAATTTCAATTAGGGCAATATTTACATGTGCATATTATTACCTCAATGTGATCAAACATAAAGAATATGAATTGAAAGCGTAATTATTTAAAGTGAAGTGATAATAATTATATTCCGTAATCTTTTGTCGTAGGAGCCCTACATTTAATGAACTTGGATCCATTTTAATGTAAAATTTTATATTATTATTTTATTTGGATTCATTTAGATAAAGGGGGTAGTTTTTACTGATTGTAAATTATATTAGATACAGTAGTTAAAACGGTAAATCATAGAAGTGGTTGTAAAAAATGTATACAAGCAGTAATACAAAACAGAACCCCGTTCACGGTTGAAGTGCGGCGGCGGCGCCCGCGCAGGTAGCGTTTTGTCAAGTACCAGATAAGCTTCGTACAGACGCCGCCTACGCCAATAACTCGTAGCGACTAGCGACGCGACGTATTAAAAAGTTCCTTGCTTTTGAGACTTTTGTACAACCTGCTCTTCTGTCAGAAAGTTGTTAAAATTAGTGATAGACTACTCTAATAGTATGGTATGTTTCACACTTGGGTCACTGGTTTAAATCCAGCTAGCGTGTAAATTTTTTATTTGTTTAAAATATATCCAGTTATCTGAATGTGAGAAACTAGATAGACAACTACATAACTAGAGACGTCTGCAGTAAGTTGGAGTTGCTAGTATAGGACCACCACCTACGCGGGCAATGGCCTGTAGTTGAGGCTAAGAACAGTAGTAGCTAATAGCACGGAAATAGAGCTTATATTCGAATTTACCCCACAACTCTGGATTACACGAACGCTAACTAGAGAGCGTGCTATTGCAAAGTTCCTATGGTCTCCTTTCAGCTTCGTGTCATCTTGTAAATAATTCTGATTTAGAGTACCTATTTGTAAAAATATTGCAAATAAGACCACACTCGATGGGCATATTTTGTTTAGCTTAGGAGTTCCATGGCCACCGTCTAGATCCATTATCAAACCCTGCGAGTCTTCTAACAATAAAGGTCAACTATATAAATCCAAGTTCGGATGGCGACCTTCTAGTTCCATCATCACATTCTAGAAAATATCCAGCACCTAAGAGTTTGCCAAAATAAACCGAATTAGCCCAAACTCAATCTGGATTAGTTTAGGAGTTGTCATAGACTTCTTCCAGTTCTAAAATCATGCTCTAGAAGCTATCCTGCTCCGAAGTCCTTAAAAGAACGAGTCAAACGACCCCAAACCTGATGATATTGCTCTATTTTATTCAAAAGTTATCATGATCTCCTTTCTTCAGCTCCATCATGCAATTCTGGAAATTGTCTAGCAAAATGGTGTTTGTAAAAACAGAACAAATGAGTCCAAACTAGATGGGTTTATCTTTTTCAGTTTAGGAGTTCCCATGGAGACTTTTCAGTTTAATCATCAGATCCTAGAAATTATCCAGCACCAAAGTGTTTACCAATACAAGTCTATTAAGTGCTAACTTAACTAATACAAGGCAATTGATTGCTAACTTACTTTATTGACTTCAAAAGTTCACTGTTCATTTTTTCCCAGTTTTGATCTGGCTTTAGAAATTTCTATCTTCAGAGCCTCGACATCATGAGAAAAAATTTATTGCAACGAAATAAACGTTTCCAAACTTCACTAACTTAGCATTTCCTATGTGTGAGTTTCGGTAGTACTCTTTTAGTTCCCACTTCAGATCCTCGTCAGTATGAGTACTAATTAAATTTAGTTATGTACTTATAGCAACAATACCAATTTTTGCGTCGGGGGTTAAAAAACAGGACAAAGGATTTATTTTATTTAGGCATTTATTTATTTTATTTCATAGTATAGATAGCAAACAACGGTTTTTCTTATAGAAATAACCGTGGTCTGAAGACACCAAAAATGTTAATGGTGCTTTGATATCTGTGTGGCGGAATTGTAATGCCACGTAACGAAATATTTCAGCGACAAGCGCTGACACTATTGCAATTACAGGAATAGATAAAAATGTACATTTTTATTGTTCTGTGGATATACTTTTTGGTCATATAGTTCTTAAAAAGGTGGCCTATAAAACTTTAATTCAGGTGCAACAAAAACACGTTATAAACCTGTAATGCCTATGCTCACCGAATAACTTTTGAGTTTAGGAAATTCCTTGTTTGCTACGTGTAACTATATTAAAACTAAAAAATAAAAAACTATATTAATATTATAAATGCGAAAGTTTGAATGTTTGGATGGATGGATGTATGTTTGTTAATCACGCAAAAATTACGGAACGGATTAAGATATAATTTACCATACAGATATATGATGACCTGGTATAGTACACAAGCTACTTTTTATCCCGGAAAAATTAGGTGATCCCACGGGATTCGCCAAAAACTTTTATAATGCAGCGCGCTGCGCGTTTCAGCTAGTGTTTTATATTTCTTAAAATTCTTGCTAAGTTATTTAAATTTTCATAAGTCCAAAAGTTTTATTTTCTATATTAATATATACACGCGTTAGCGATAGGGACTATAATAAATCAAAGTTTTTAGAATCAATATGTACTTTTCCGAGAAGCTTGATTGAGATATTTAAAATATTACCTGCGCCTGTTTGCAGAAATGTATAACCTACAGTAGGTAGTCTTCTCATAACTTTATTTGTGATTATATTAGTTCATTAACATTTAAAGGCTCTTTTAAAGAAATAATGCTTCCAAAAAACCGAAGCAACGAACTCTTTATTTTTTTGAACATACGTCTTGTAACAAGGAGATTCAGAATATGGCGCAATTACTTGTCTGTATTCACTTTTATTGTTTTTTACTGCGTGTTTTCATTTTTGAGAGAGATCATTATTACGCTGGTTTCTTTATAGAGAAGGTAGAGTTAACTAACCATCTATAGACCTTCCGGTTCACCATAATTCATAGGTTTGTCGGTAGATAAGGTATAAATAAGTGGTGATCTATAACCACCCATTTTAATTTTGATGTTTTGATTAACCTGTTTGATATTTGCTGAATTACTTAGGTTATTTTTTACAAAGGCATTCGACGTTTTGTTAGAATCATAAAAAATAATGTTATAAGTGGGTGTGCAAATGGTCACCAAGTTTCAACATTTATCAAACAAACATTGTCTAAGTGTTATTATGAAAAAAAATGTCATTGCGCACTGCAACCATATTAACTCAACATAAAAAAAAATTGTATGTTTTTATTGCGTTATACTCAAATGTCTAATTATTTATGAAGCTAAGTTCGGTAAATGTGGATTCGTTATAATAATCGGTAAATTGTCTAAGACGAGCCAGATTATAATCCTTTTTTTTCAATTGACTTCCCAAAAGGAGGAGGCTATTAATTCTACTGTATATTTTTCTTTGTGTTGAGGGATGGTAATGCCTCATGCATAAGTCTACCATCTACCTTCACCTCCAAACCGGATTACGACAGTGACAAGCATTGACGCTATTGCGGCATTTATAGCTAATCATTCGCCTTTTACGAACTGCTTGTTAGAATGGCAGGTGGTATGCTCTTTAAAGGAGGCCCGAAACAATACGAGGTAAATCATGTTATTGCCTTTTTGTAATATATATAATCACTAGCCGCACTATAACAGTTTTCTAAGAATCTCGGAGGAATTACTTATTTTTCCGGAATAAAAAGTAGTTTATGTGCTATTCCAGGTTGTCATCTACCTGTTTGCCAAATTTCATCTAAATCCATTCAGTAGTTTTGGCGTGGTTGAGTAACAACCATCTATCCAAACATTGAAACTTTTGCGTTTATAATAATATTAATATAATATGTATATTAATATTACATATTATTATTCACCTATAGGTGAATACAGATTATATAATCTAAGCTTGGCAAAAAGTAGTTTATGTGCTATTCCAGGTTGTCATCTACCTGTGTGCCAAATTTCATCTAAATCCATTCAGTAGTTTTGGCGTGGTTGAGTAACAACCATCTATCCAAACATTGAAACTTTTGCGTTTATAATAATATTACTATATTTCACCTATAGGTGAATACAGATTATATAATCTAAGCTTGGCAGCGCAGCAGGTGTATGTGTAAATATATTACGTAAAGTATAGCATGTAGGTATAGGTGTTAAATGTTATGAAATTATAATCACCTGCTATAAATCAACAGTAACATATTTTTAAGCATAGGCAAGTTTTCTTAGAAGAATTGACTTATGCGTCTTAAAATCGATTTCCCAAAAATCAGTTATTTTATGTTTGTTGCCTTAGAAGTTGATCATTTATAAACCGATTTGGAAAATTCCTTTATTATTTGAGACCGACCGAAACCGATTTAATTTGGTCCCATGTAAATTTGGTAAACATCTAAGGTTCTAAAGATCCAACCTCTTGCATTATTGCATATATATTTTTTTCCTAGTAGATATAAGGGTTTTTTTTAATTATTTTAACGTTTCTAATTATTTGATCCGATCTATAAACTATTTTTGTTTAGTAACACTAATAATGTAAATGTTTTAGTAGTAAATTTGTATTTACATAAAAGGAAAAAATCTATTGCGATATATTGTGTTGGCCGCCCCATTGTTTGAGTTGTTAGCGAACCTATGAGTCGATAGAGCTCGGATTCGATTCCCGACAGGGATAAGCATTAGTGTACAAACATCGATGCTCATCAGCATCGATGTTTGTATTTATGGGTTTGGGTGTTTATTGCGTATATTACAACATTTATATATGTATTTCTGTGTATTAATAACTAACACCCATAACACAAGCAAATATTTTCCTTACTTTGGAGTTAGATCAATTTGTGTAATTTGTCCATCGATATTTATTGATTAAAAAAAAACTTTCATAATGCAGCTGGCTGCAGGTTGCAGCTAGTATTATATATTATCATATGAGTGGATCTGACTATTTTATGCTAATATTATTAATGCGAAAGTGAGTTTGTTAATAGCGCATGATATTTTGCATATAACTACGTTGACAAGGGTACAAAAAAGTACATAAGATACTGTGACTCAAAGAACTGTACTGTGATATAAAGAAGTTTGTAGTCTGAGTACAGAAAAGTACACAATGTAATGTGGCTCAAAGAACTGTACCATGGTACTTAAGTTCACAGTCCCGAAGAAATAGAACTTTTTAAATAAACATAAATTTTTAACGCGAGCGCAACTACAGGCAGAAGCTTGTATAAAAGAACGTTGATTTAAATTGTGAATTACATAAGAAATTGTGTATTACATACAAGTCCAAACTAGGTTATAATCATTTGTACTTTAATTTCACTACAAATATAAACATATAATTTTAGATTAATCGACCGGTTTCGCTGTTTAAAGCATCTTCAGGACGTAATATTCTTTACTGACAGTAAAGAATATTACGTCCTGAAGATGCTTACTGTCAGTAAAGAATATTACGTCCTGAAGATGCTTTCAACAGCGAACCCGGTCGATTAATCTAAAATTATATGTTTATATTTGTAGTGAAATTAAAGTACAAGTGATTATAACCTAGTTTGGACTTGTAACAATGGAATTTCACCAAGTGCCGACGATTGAAAGTGTAAAATCTATGTGTATTACTTATTGCAGATGGTTTTGACTTCGATGCACAAGTACCGGCCACGAGTGCTAATAGTGCGGGCTCGAGACGCCGCTGCTCTAGCGTGGGACGCGCCTTACGCCTCCTTTTCCTTTCCTGAAACTGAATTCATCGCTGTCACTGCATATCAGGTGCGTATCTACAAATCATTTTTTTATATCTCTCTCTCCCCCGTGTTGGTTCGCTCCTTTGAAGAATAGACCAACTGCCGTTCTGCCAGGCAGGTCGTAAAAGGCGACCGTTTGGCGATGCGAGTCACTACCATCGTTGCTACTAGGTGGTAGAGTTTTGCATTGTCTCGCCCGGGACCACCGCCGCTACCCATTCCTGCCGCAATAGCGTCAGTTCTTGTCACTGTCGTGTTGTGGTTTGGAGGGTAAGGTAGCCGGTAAACTTACGGATGTGGCATTAGACCTCGCCACAGGATAACAACGCACCATTAACACCTTTGGTGTCTATAGGCGATGTTTGACTCTTTCCATCAGGAGACCCATCTGCTTGTTTGATATCTCATGATAGAGACTTTATTGCAACTTTTTACTTCTAAATAACGAAAATATTTTTTTTTCGACCTATTATTACTCGTATATTTACGATTGATAAAATTCAATACGCATTAGGTACAATCAGTAAAACATTAAACTATTTAAAAAGTTAAGGTTAAATGTTTATTTCATAAAAATACACAGAAAAAAAATTAAGTAAAGTTTTTCCTGAAGAAAAAGTTAAGGCGTAAAAGTTTACACACATTTTTTAACGTGATTTTCAAAAATACGAAGTTTAACAGCGTTTTAGTGAATTCCCCGGTGACCCTTACTCCAATTCGTAGAAAAGTAGCAAAGTTTACTGGAACATCGCAATTCTCACTTATGCGTAGGCGTAAGCTTAGTTTTTTGTTATATTTTAGGCGCCAGAGCTATTACGCATGCTTCTAACAAAAAAACTGAAGTTTGAAGAACAGTCATCGGTCCAAGGCTTGTTAAGAAAACAAAAGCTAATTTAAAGACCCCTATTGGCTTTTAACAGTACCGTATTGTTTGTGTTGTATTGTACGAAGTGTTAGATGTCGGGTGTTCCGTAATTGTAACGGAGGTTATGGTATACATACAGTCCACAGATAATAGAGAATTACAAGAAATAACAAAAACTAAGTTGTTCTAACGGAATAAATTAGTAATTTGACGTGATACTGCAAATTAGTAGTATAATCTGTGAAATAGTTTGTATGACTTTTCGCAAAAAATTACATTTGGCATTTAAATACTCTATAGGTATGTATGCAATTACCTATGTTTCTACTTTAGCACCAATGTTGTTTTTTGAATAAAAGTTTTTTGCTAATGTTATTATTTTATTAACGTCCGTGCCAAAAAATTATTATTTCTATATGATTTTATTTTTTTTATACTAAAATGGGTGAACATTGTGCTGCTATTAAAACAACGCTGTAAGCGCTGTTAAATACTTATGCTCAACCATAGATATACTATATGATATACTCAAAGTGCTCAACATACTTCACTCCTTCTTCACCAACTAACTTCATTTCGTAGTTAATCCTACGCTAGGGGCTACGTCGGCTAGCGCCATTCTGAAACTTGATTTTCAGTAAACAGCTAGACACTTTTACAACAGTCCCCCTATATAAAGAACATAAGAGCTTTTGCTTTTTTTATATCTCTTGTGTGTCTTTCGGAGTGACGGATATTAGATAAACTAAAGTAATTTTCTATGTTTTATTAAATTTAATAAATTATATCGCTAGAAACTATTAAAAATATTGAAACTTTAAATTGATTGACTCTATCACAATATTTTGGTGTTACCATTGTATAAAACTTTTATTACATTTGCATTAAAAGAGCAATAAGTTTATGTATAATAATTAGTAATAAATTATATAAGTATCAAATAAAAATTCTCCCTGTTTCGTACTAAAGATTAGTTTAAAGCTAATTTCTTTTTGTTATTTTAAGTATCAAAATAGTGTATTGACAAAATCTTAATTAAAAATTTTGTCAATCTTACGATAAGCAGTTGTACTAAAGTATTATAGGCTGTGACTAAAGACACCCAATGACAACTGAACTAAATGTTTACGTTAACCTCACCTAAATTCCAAATTTATTTATATTCCCCAAGCATAAAAAATATTTATTAAATGCGGATAAGTTGATTAAGAATTGATATAGAACCATACGGAATATATTTAAACTTTAAGATTATTACTAAAATGATGTATGGAGTCTCGCCCTATTAGTATTCCTTGTCTTCCTAGAGGTAATTTAGACTTTATAAGTGAAACATTAGCTAATTTTTATTACTTTTTTGGCTACTTTATATCACTTTATTATTTTTCACTAGCTGACCCAGCAAACATAGTTATGCTAAATATATTTATAACAGTATTTTTCTACTATATAATGGATGTTATTATACATATGAACCTTTCTCTTGAATCACTCTATCTATTATAAAAAACCACATCAAAACCCATTGCGTAGTTTTAAAGATCTAAGCATACATAGGGATTAGGGATAAACAGCGGAAAGCGACTTTGTTTTATACTATGTAGTGATAAACGTATCCCTAAGGGCCTGAAATAAGGGGTGTACTCTAACTTGTACTTATTTAGAATACTAGAATTCGATATGGTAGTTGTAAATTGCTTATTAATTATTGCTTATTAGTCATTTTCCCCTTTCACATCTTTCTTTCTGTCAAATATTTTCTGGTAGGAAGAAAGATGATATATTCTTCTGCAGCCTAAGTCAACAGTGAGGGTGTTAATAATATCTACTATTTTGCTTGCACCGGTACTATTTTCAACTAATTTTCCAAAAAGGATTAAGTTCTCAATATTCAGCTTTATTTTTTGTTTATTACGTCATTTTTTCTTCATTTGCTAACTAAAATTTAATTTGGCTAAATTTAATTTGTTTCTATATTTCTATTCTTTTTCTTCTATATTCTATTTGTAAAAAAATAATTTGTTTGAGAACGTATATCTAATACCCATTGAAATATTAATAGTAAAAAAAACCGTTTTTTGCTACTAGTATTTTAATACCCGTTTAGTTTCTCATAAATTTGATAAAGATCTGTGTCAAGCGGTCTTTGTGGTGTCAGGGTTCCAGGGATACATAAAATTGGAAGTCGATTGCTGCACTTTTATTATATTAAATATGGTTATGATGTAATCAAATGTTAACATATGAAAGGTTCTTCAAATAAATTCTTTCACCTACATCTCGATAATCGATATGAGACCACATATAGCTAAATTCACTTATTACATCCCCCTTTTGACATTAAAAACTCAAATTAACGCGATATCTAAATGTTGTTACTGATCCGTCTCCCTGCAGAGATACCCCGCTGTTTGTTTTTCCTATACAAATGCCGCTATGATCATTGCAGCGTGTCATTTTCTACATAATCCGTCTCTCCGTAATTAGGTCATGGCGGCTTCTTTCTCGCATCGGCGTATTTAATGTTAACTGCTGAGGCGAGAACAGCTTCTCGCGTCCATTTATATTCACAATTACGACGGCAGCTTTGTGGGATAATCCAGGAATTGTCCGCGTAACGGGACTGTATCTTGGACAATGGGGGTTGATGTATCATTGCACATAATCTCCGGTCAAAATGGTTCCGCCCGCTACGTTATTGTTGCGAATTAGAGAGGAATCAGAAAACATCTTTTGTGGCAGCCGCCAAAATATCTAAATGCGTAACTAGGTGGCATAATCACTTTTTATCTTTTTACCAACAATATTATGTACCTCTAAATTGAATTGTTTTTGTTATATTGTATAAAAATGGTTTACCTATATTTTTGTTCTATTTTTACCGTTTAATATATTTAATAACAAATAATTTACATATTCATCAAAATTATAAAAATAACTTATTAAAACTTTTCGAATTTTTTTTATCTTTAAATAGCAAACAAGCAGATGGCTCTCTTGATGGAAAGAGAAACCATCGCCTATAGACACCAAACATATTAATGCTGCGTTACTATCCGTGTGGCGGGATGGCAATGCAACATGCATAATTCTACCGGCTACCTTAAGCTCTAAGCCGGAACACGACAATGACTATTGTCGCTTGCTACATACCTTGCCTTGACGCTATTCAGTGACAATATGCCTTGTCTTGTCGCTGTTCAGTGGCATTTTTTACTTGTGTTTTATAGGCCCGGAGGTTGACTGTTGCATAATGCCAATAGGCATTAAGTTCGCCTTATGTGCATCTTTTTGGTGCACAATTAACTTAAAATAAATAATTAAAAAAATTAAACGTCATAACATCTATTAACATTAGATTAGAGGGAAATTGGTAAAACTCCATTTTCATTACTTTTGAATTTACAATAACTTTTGTACAATTATATAATAAAATACAATGTTATTGGTCTTTGGTTTTATTGACAAACCTGTTTGGTCGTGATTCTAAAAAATACTCTTTTTATTCAAACTCTATATAACAACTGAAAAAATCTTGAAAAATTGTAACAATATATTAGGCGTTGATATATTGATTAATTAATTAATTACAAATATTTTAAGCGGAGATATTAATTCGACAAATTGTTATTATATTACCATGATATATCAATAATCCGTCTCTCCGTAATAAAGAAAATTAGGGTATTTAGGGTACATATCCCCGAAGGGGTATGCAGAGGTACAACAAGTACACCCACGATTAGCCGGAGATACTTGGTCCCACAAATATGATAGGTGGCAAGCCTATCGCCAACCGGACACTTTCCAATCCCGGGCAACTTTGTGTTTCTCAGAAAACTAAAAAAACACTTTTTTTTTTAATGTGCCCGACCCGGCAATCGAACCCGGGACCCCACGTGGTCAACGCCAACACTGGACCACTAGGCCACAGAGACGATTCCTTTTCGACTAATCTAATAATTAAAACTTTATGTATAATTAAAATTATACGCATAATTAAAATTTTATAGTGTTTATACATTATATTCATAGTTCACCTTTCAAGCAATAGAAGAAGGTATACAAATGCCTCTGAAAGGATAATAGCTTAGTCCTATAAGGACATAGCTCAAAATACTTAAAAATAATGTACTACGTAAATTAAAATACTTTACACATACATTATACATATTTAAAATTATAAGAGAATATATAGAACATAAATGTAAAAAAAGTTTAGCAGTGTATTAATTAAAAATAAATGCCTAAGTATATGTACCTGTAAATATATTTTATGCTACACGTGGTAAACTGTAAAACATATTTTGCTAGCCACTAACGATTTTGCAAATTATATTATTACATTGTTCAATTATTATACAGTTTTGCGTTCAAATTTAAAACTTTGCAAATACATTGTTAAGAGAGGTTATATGTGAGATTTTTATTTAAACAAATCTGCATACAACAGCAAAATTTTAAAATGATAAATCATTTCGTCTAGACAGTTGTGTTTGTAAATCTCTAGTTGATAATTTCGTCGTTTGCACCCGATAACTTGGTTTGAATTTAGACCCTAATTATACAGGCCGAAAAAAACGGGCGTCAGTCGCAAATATATCGAATCACGCAAAAAGTAAGTGCGCGTTTGTAGAGTTACGTCACAGGCGTCAGGGCGGACTTGGGGCGGCGCCTTGCTCTCAGCAACTTGAACAACCGACCGACTAGAGAAGCCCACTATCCCTAGCTAATAGCATGCTTTTAGCACACCTCGCCTTCGCGGCAATTTGTGCTTATTTTGGTTATCTCATAGTGCTGAGTAAACGGCACCCGACGGCGCCGCCTTATCGATCAGTGTAAACAGCCATTTACGAATGACTTCACGTATCAAGTCGTTACTATTTGCGGTCGTGGTTTTGTAGATAAGCGGTGGAAATGCCAGACATGCGAAAATACCTTGAAAGTACGCTGATGTTTTGAATTGTCTTTTTTGCTTGTTCGACCTCTAGCAACTTTATTCGTACAAATTATTATTAATCCTTTTCATGATGAAATTAATTATCAATAAACTTTCTGGGATAAAATATTCTGTCATCTGTACCCCGTGCTATGACATAATTAAGTAATAAGGAAGGAATTTTGCTAACTGTCTATCTTATCCATTCCTTTTTATTGGATGATGATTACAAGGTATATTACAATGCAAGGAAAGAAAATCGATTTTTTACAGTTAGGCTTTCTTTTCACGGCTTTCACGGCTTGTTTGTAAAATATAGTTTAGAATGTCTTGTGTGAGTAAGTATTTTGTTTCCGCATTGTATTCCAGTACAAGTAGGTACATAAACCCATTTATAAGCATATGTATACATTGGCAGTTATATCTTTATTTACATGGTCACCGTCGTCTGGTAAAGCCTGATTTTAGATAAAAGGTCAGAATTTTCTGAATTGCGTATTTTATAGACAATGAAGAAACCTTATTTGTAGTTACTTAAAAAGTTAAATATCGAATCCAGAATCTCTAGATCTGATCTGAATGTTATAGACGATGAGGAAGCCTGATTTGTAGATAAAAAATTAAATATCAAATCTGGAATCTCCTTATCTGTGAAGAATAGCCTATCTAATAGGCCACGAGGAAGTAAGTTTTGTAGATAAACTGTTAAAGATTAGTATTAATATCAGATTTCACGTTACGGATGTGCATTTGAACATGCAGTGGCGCCAAGTAGTACCTATCTGTGGAAACGCGGCGGGCGAGCGCTGACGGCGACACGCATGTATGCCATGCTAATTGGCCTGTCGCCAACCCATGCCACGCCACATGTGCGACAATTATCCCTTACAAGCTATTAATGAATTCGGAGATGTTTGCGGAAACGGATGTTTAAATTGCATTCTTAACAAGATAACAGAGTTCCGATTTGCGCACTCAACATGCGGGAGAGTTTAGATGCTTATACGTTTTATTATCTAGTAACTAGCCGTACCTACTACTTCGTTCGCGAGAACCATACATTACTTTTTTTTTGTTTAACCGGGAAAAAGTAAGCCATGTAACACAGTAACGCTTTAGTAGTTTTTGAGTTTATATAATCTATATTAATACCTATTATAATTATGCGAAAGTTTGGATGGATGTTTGTAACTCAATCACACAAAAACTGTTGAACGGATTTGCATAAAATTTGGCACACAGGTAGATGATGACCTGGAATAGCACAAAGGCTACTTTTTATCCCGGGAAAGTTAGGAGATCCCGCGAGATTCGCCAAAAACTTTTATAATGCAGAGGGCTACATACACGCTACAGCTAGTATTATATAAAGAAAAGATTTAGTTTTTTGTTTGTTACGACTTAATTCAAAAACCACTTGACCAATTTAAAAATTCTTTCATCTTTAGAAACCATTATCCAGGAGTGACATAGGCCATTTTTTACCCGACTGGGCAAAGGACCACGCGAACGAAGTCACGAATATTTGCTAATATTTTATAAGTAACTAGCTGCACCATGCAGCCCACTGCATTATAACAGTTTTTGATGAATCTCACATGTCAACTTATTTTTCCGAGATCCTAAATGTAATTCCAGGTCATCGTCTACATGTGTGCCAAATTTCGTCCAAGTCTGTCTAGCCGTTTTTGCGTGATTGAGTAACAAACACCCACATGATCTAACATCTAAACGTACAAACTTTCACATTTATAATATGTATGGCACTAGCTATACTACTTCCTTCGCGTGATCCACATACATTACTTCCATTATTTAGTCGGGGAAAAAAGAAGCCTATGTTAGTAATAATGTTTTTTAAACCGCGTTAGGAGTTTTTAAATGTCAATGATATGTATTTTTTAATATTAGTATATAATATAAAGATGTATGATAATATTAGTATAATATAATATAATTATTAATAATTACAATATCTCTATACAAATTACACGAATTGATCTAACCCAAAAGTAAAAAAGTTATTTACTTGTGTTATAGGTGCAAGTCAACGACACTAATACATAGAAATACATACATAAATACTGTAATATACATACATAATAAACACCCAAACCCAGTTATGCAAACATCTATTCTCATCACACAAATGTTTGTGTCTGTTCGGAATCGCATCCTAGCCCCATTGAATCGTGATTAGGCTCGCTAACCACTCGACCAACGGGGCGGTCATAATATGAATTTAGGTGTAATTTACCTATTCTTCTTTTTCATTATTATTGTCAGTATAGGCTCTCGAGTTGGTCTGGGTTTATTTTGATAATTAGACTGTCTGCCTTTCTGCAAGGCTGTTCGTAAGATGCGAACAATTAGCAAATTGTGCCAATACCATCATGACTACTAAGTGGTATAGCTCTGTAACGTCCAAAACGTTATCGTATATCGGGTCTGGTACCACCGCCATACTTATTTCGTTGCAAGTGCGCCAGCCGCCAGGGCTTGACATTGCGCTGTTTCCATTTGAAGGGTAAGGCAGCTAGTTAATTTTGGTAAGGCAGCTAGTTAATTTATGTACGTTGCTTTACATGCCTGCATACATTACGTTTTAGAGTCTATAGACAATGATTGTTTCATCTGTTTGTTAATATTTTTAAAAAATATAGTAAGAAATTGGACCCGGAATTTGATAGGATAAATGCTTGCCGTAATTATAATGAAAGAAGGACTTATTGAGAAAGACTAAGGACCATATTCCACACAATACAGCCCTAAAAAATGGGGGACACATCAAAAACCGCGAAGAACCGTTAGTAGATATTTTATAGGTACGAGCTATAAAATATCTACTAATGGGTCTCGGAGCCTCGCTAGTTTTAAACTATTTATCCTTTAGGAGCAGCCATTTTGGCTGGATGAAAGAAAAGGATATAGGGTGGACAGGAATAGGTGCTCCTTTTCTGTAATCCTGGCAACGCGCATGTAAAACTTATGATGACCAATTAAGAAACTAAGCGATAAAAGCGCAAGAAAGAAATAAATCCATTTTCGCATTTATAATATTAGTTTGTTAGTATTGTTATACTTACCGTGTAGGTCTAGGCGCCTTTAAAGAATACACCATCTGCCATTCTGCCAGGCAGTTCGTAAAAGGCGAAAGACTATCATCGTGACTAGTGACTACTAGATGGAAGAGTTTCACAACGTCTTGCCCGGGTATTTCGTACCACCGCGCCGTCTTTCTTGTTCCTACTTCAATAGCGTTAGTGCTTCTCATTGTCATGTTCCGACCCGAAGGGTAAAGTGACTAGTAATCTTATGCAAGAAATATTAAACATCTCGCCACACGGAGAACAACGTACCATTAACATGCCTACTTGGTGTCTACAGGCGATCTTTGTTTTTTTCCATAAGAGCCCTGTTGTTTGCTAACTTATAAAAAATATCGTTAAATTTAACTAAAGACAATTCTAACTGGTATATACTACTGATATATGATACAATATGAGCTGAAAAGCTATTTCAACTTTTGGAAATCATTAATTTATTATAATATCTAAACGTTAAAACATTTTATACGCATTTATCAGCTTATTTTAATAAATAAAAGAACTTTTTAATAGCATTTCAATATCTGGTATTGACTCATCACCATATGTCAGAGTTTATCTTTAAACTGTATCTTTTTCATATAAAACAAATTAACGCCTACGTTACACTATGGTGGAAAAGCGGTCAAGTATCTAAGTTAGTCGAACTACAATTGTACATTCGCTTACAGAATGCTTTTAAACCAACCATATATATATATATATATATATATATATATATATATATATATATATATATATATATATATATATATATATATATATATATATATATATGTATATATATATAATGATCCTTTGCAATCTGTGTAGCGGGAATGTAATGTCAAATGAATAAGTTTGGAACGCGCCGAAAAATATCTAGGTACGTCTTAGCCCTGTTAATTTACAATGTTGTTTATGTTTAATTTTATACCAGGATAGCAAAAGGCAGATTACTTTCCAGATGGGAAGGGACAGCCATTGTCTATAGACACCATAGATAGATAGTAACGGTGTGTTGCCATTCGTGTAGCAGGGATGTAAAGCCACATGCATAAGTTTACTAGGTACCTTACCCTTCAAACCGAAACGCGACAGTGACAAGTTTTTGTATTGGACGGTGACAAACATTAAGATTCTCGAAGATATTTTTAGAAATCGTGGATAAAATCAAGTGTAAAAGTTAGACCAGGTGTGTAATGGGCACGGCCGTAAATTGCAAACATTTATTAAATCGTTTGAAGTAATTAACCAATTGATAAGTCTACGGTAATTAAAAACTAATCGCGACGTCGGCTAACTTGAAAAATAGCTTAATCACATTTGATACTCCGTAAAATATTAATTAAATCAATGTCTTGTAGCGTTTTACAAATCTGGTATCAATTTCAAGTTTTAATCAGGCGAAGATCTTTTATTGCAAGACGAAAATAATGAAAACTGTCATGCCTACAAACATATTGGTATTTTTTCATCAAATAGATTTGGAATTGATAAATCGACTGATTAACATAATTTTTAAAGACGAAAAATTTCTGGTTTAAATAATATATGTAAATAAATATTTGAATCAATTGCCTCTCTATGCGTAAATGCTTAATGTACCGACTTGAGTCGTATAAAATAACTATCGATTATTAAATTGTATTTAATCTTGTATTATTTTGCTTGCTATATTTATTTGCGGGGTCTCCTAATACAGGCATTTCATGCTTAAAAGGAGTGCCCCAGCCACAGCTCAAAATGTAATTAGATATTTAAGTTATGAAATAAACGATTATTATTATTATTATTATTATTATTATTATTATTATTATTATTATTATTATTATTATTATTATTATTATGAAACGATTCATTTTTGTATTAATTTGCGTGTATCAGAAAGGACATTGGGTCAAATTATGTATTTAGATAGGTTAACATAAAGATAGCCTTTCCTGCTAAGCTCAATATTTCCCAAAATCCATACTAATATTATAAATGCGAAAGTAACTTTGTCTGTCTGTCTGTCTGTCTGTCTGTCTGTTACGCTTTCACGGCCAAACCACTGAACCGATTGGGATAAAATTTGGTACAAATATAGTTTGAGACCCAAGAAAGGACATAGGATAGTTCTTATCCCGGAAATCCCACGGGAACGGGAACTATTCGAGTTTTTATTTTAGATTTTTTTCCACGCGAACGAAGTCGCAGGCACAGCTAGTATTTAATATTTTTGAGCATAGGACATGACTATCTTTGTGATCTGTTTTAAACCATAAAATCAATTGTTTCTTATCACTCCTGTAACGGTTTGTAGCCTGTAGGGTGATACAAGCTATAAACCGACACAGGAGAGAAAAGAAGCAACAATTATTTTATGGTTAAAACAGATCACAGAGATAGTCATGTCAAACAAAAACACAAAAGAAATGCCTGACTCGATTTTTACTCGGCGGTATCCGCTTTTCAGACATTTTACTAGATTCAGTTAAGCGAAACGACGTATCATTGACGACAAATTAGTATTCAGTCATCTCACTAAACATTTCCAGTAATATAAGATGTAAGTAATAAACAAAAATATTCGACATTTACCGTGATTTCTTGATATCACTAGGGATTTCGTATAATTCCAGATATCCTCGTTTCCCTGCGATATATACATTATTAGTAACGGTATATGGTCAAACGTTTTTAAACATTTGTAATTCACATCTCAATGATGTAGATTCAGATAAGGCAATAATATCATTTACTCGAATAGATAGATACGATTAATGAACACCAAACGTAAAAATCGTGAAAAATTGTGGGAATGCGAACGGTGATCTGAGCAATTACCGATTTAGGCTGGTAGATAATGACTTAATCAATCTACGATGCCATATTGAAACCACCCAGCTAAGATTTATATGTGAATTGATTACATTTCAACGGTTTTATTCAACTATACATTTATATTTATTGTAGATATCACCAAAAACGACATCATTTTAAGCATCATGATAATACTGGGTAGTAAATACTTCATAAGAGTTTTCAACACTCCTTATATTGGGAATCCTTTGCCGCCTGCTGCGCTGGCTGTAAGTTCGTAAACGATAAAAAATATGTACTATTTTTTTAATCATAAGACAGCAAAGAAGCAAATAGCTCTTCTGATAGTAAGTGGAACCACCGTCTTTAGACGCAAAAGATGTTAATGGTGCGTTACTGTCCGTATGACGGGATGACATGACCGGGAGAGACATTGTGGAACTCACCTCCTAGTGACACGTATAGCCAATCGATAGCCTTTAGACTTGCCTGGCAGAACGCAGATGGTCTATTCTTCAAAGAGGGCCTGACCCAACACGAGGTAAAAAAATTAAAGTGAGAATACTTGATTGCGTAAAGGATCGGACAAATACGCGGATTAAGCAGTGGGGGGTGTTATGAGTAGCAAATATTTGATAAATACCCAAATACAGCAATACAAACATTGCTTATTATTAAATAAATATGAGTTGTCTATGTCAGGAATCGAATCCAAACCCTATCAATTGCGTATTTTGCGTATTTTGCTTACCACTCAAGTAACCTAGACGGTACCTCCGCACATACTTTTTATATCATAGGATAATGTGTGTTAAACAAGCAGATGACTCTTCTGATGGAAACAGACAACAAATAGCCTAGTTGATTAAACTCGAAAAAAATATTTATTACTTTACCAGTAGCCTCGCTGGTGTAACATGTAGTTCCATCGCTCGTCTTTTAGAAACTGCCTGACAAAAGACATATTTTATTATTCAAAAGGGATTCGGCTCGACACAGATATTTTCGAAAACGGGGTTTTTAAATTTAATTCCTAGAGCGCTAGCGAGTGACAGCAACATCTTGGCAACAGAGTTTGACATTTTTATTTCTTATTTTTACAGAACGATCGGATAACAAAACTAAAAATCGACAACAATCCCTTCGCAAAAGGCTTTCGCGCGTGTGGACAGTCACGGAGTAAACGAAAGTCCATGGAATCGGAGCCTGTGAGCAGCGACAAACAAAATGATTACCCAGAAGCGAAACGACCTATGACTGATGAAGCCTCGTCCTGTTCGGAAGAAGGCAGTGTCCAATCAGCGACCCCTCCTCGGTTAGAATCGCCTTTGCCTTTGATTCAACCTTTATTACATATGCCTCACGCAGGAATATGGCCTACGAATCCTATCGTCAGTGGACTACCACCTTACTGGAGTCCAGTCCTACCAGAAGCAATACCACACCTCCCATTAGCCCCAGCACCGGCCCCATCAAGAAGACTTAAAAACTTTTCAATTAGTTCAATACTCGGGGATGGTTTGTGTAATATAGACTAATTAATTTAATGTTTTAAGTTATATTTTAGTATCCTTCAATGACACATTATTTAAAATTCTCATAGATCTCATAACTTTTTTAAAAGACTTAAGATATACTTGGATTAAAAGTATACGAGAGCGAATGCAAGTACATTGTATTTGAATAAGTAGGTATGTATGAATAATTATAAAAGAATGGATTGAAACATAAGTCTTACAACATATTCTATACTAGGTACTACTATATTTGGAGACGCGCTTAAGCGATGTCTCACAGAACTGAAGTTTTAGAATATTTGTCATATTTTACTTAGGTACTTCCATGCAGAGTTTAGTCGCTGCGCCTAAAGTACACAAAAACTATAAGAAAAGTTTTGAAAACGTCGTTATTTAAAGTTTAACTTTTAGTTTAAAGTGAAACGTGTTTTATTAAAGTTTAATAGCTAAGATTTCAATCTTTGAAGTCACTGTTATTGAATATTTTACAAAGAGTAATTTAAAGGTTGAAGTGAGTACATACCATAAGTAGGCACGTTTTACAATAAAATAATATTTTTTTAATTAAAATAAGCTCCTGTATTAATGCCCTAGTTCACATGTAGATAAGGTTTATATAAAATGTACAGTTTTATTGTAATGTATATATAAGACTCTCAAATATGTAAATTATAAATGATTATTAGTTTTAGTAAGACTTATCTAAATTAACTACAATTTATTCACATTAGGTTACATTTGTAAACCAAAATAGATTAATAGCTAATTAAGATTTGCCAATTTGTGAAGGTATGCCTATTTGTATGATTAAAGTATACCGCTGATTGCCAAACATGACTTTTAAACAAGGTCACTATTGCCATTTTAAATATACTTAGCTTACATTTTCTTGATTGTAAAAAAATACAGTTACATATCCTAAAATATTAAATGGCATTTAAATAATTGAAATAGTCTACTCCAAAATATACTGATAACTATATATACCCAAATACCTAACATGTTTGTCTATATGACTTAACTAGAAAAAGCCATGCTTTATGTAGGGAATTTAGGTATGCAGAATGTGATTAAGAAACTGATTATAAGGTTGACTGTAATAAGTTTTGTATGTATTGTATAGTACGATTTGCGTCGCAGTATAAATATTTATTTAGATATACTAAAACAGTTTGAGAATGTGACGACTAGAACTGCCTCATTTAAAAAATCTTAATAGTATATATTTACATTTAGTTTTAAAATATTGACGCATTTTAGTAGATTCAGTGAACAAAAGCAATTATTGCTACATCAATAACAGAAGCAAGATATAGTTCCTTAAGAGTAAAATTAATTCCCCGAAATATAAATTTCGATTGTCTGCAGTGGTAATATCATAATATTAGTTTGAATACGTAGTTCATTATTTTAATGTTTCTTTTTTTTTCGAATTGTTTTCACTAATGAACAGTCTCAGCCAATGACGAGAAAGCTAAAACATCCCGATGAAGAAAGCTAGTTTTCTTCATCTGAATAATGGATTTCCGCAAAGTAACGCCTGGATCTATAAAGTAAATTAATACGTCTCTTATCTGATATACATGCATAAATAGCTCGAACATTGTATTAGAAATTTAAAAACTTTTGAACGAACAATAATGTCAAAAGCGAAATTCTCGAGAATTTTTAAAGTAAATAGTACGAAGAATACCTTTAGTAAAAGATCTTACTTATATACTTCTCTCGAAAGACCTAAAACGCACTGGCGACACTTCAGGTGTTACAGATGTCCTCAGGAGGTGGTAATCAATCAGATCGTGTTCCGGTTTGGAGGATAAGGTAGGAGGTAAAGTGTGCATGTGGCATTACGTCAAAGGACCATTAACATCTTTGATGTCTATATACAATAGTCGTCTCTTACTAGCAAAAGAGCTATCTGCTTTTATGCTTATTCTATGAAAAAAAAAACTGAAATTTATAAAACCTGAAAAACTGCAATGTTTAATTGAAACATATATATATAAACACAGATATATATATATATATATATATATATATATATATATATATATATATATATATATATATATATATATATATATATATATATATATATATATGTTGAATGTTTATACAAATATGTATGTACTTGTCACATCAAACACATTCATAATATCGGCGGTGTCTTGTGTCTTTCAATAAAAGTTTATTTTCCATATTATAACACAAAAAATAGTAGAAGTTGAAAGGTGTTTCGTGGCATAAAAACATATCTCCTGTGCAATTCTGGGACTATATGGCAATACATAATTTTGTGTAAATAGATTAGTAAAATAAAAAAATTAAAAAAGCACTACACTACCTACCTCTCATGGAAGAAATACCAATTTTATTGTGATAAAAGTGCCTTATATGTGATCTTCTTTCATTTAGTGTACTTAGTTAGGAATTATGATAAGGAATTAAATAACCCTTAATAGTAGTAACCCTTTATTTGAGATTAGGCTAAACTTTTGTGTTAATTGTTGATAGCAGGTATATATTAGGCGGGTGCTTGTTAAATTGTCTTGGATATGTTTTACGAAGACCGGATTTAACGAAAGTTGTTAACCAACTCGTAGATACCGTAGAATCACCATTTTGTATATTTTATAATGATGATGACAAAACGTATATTTAAATGAATATATCTTGAATAATAATTAATATTATTGAAGATATATTCATAATTTAATAAGCGCAATCTTCTTTTAGTAGTAAATTTTTGTATGAAATGCAAAAATGTCTTACAATTGCAATAACTGTTACCTAATAAAGTCGTCGTATTGTTATTGATGAAACTCTATAGAGTTGCATAAATACTTCTTCACACATTATATTTTGATATGCTATAAAACTGTATTTTGTAAATACACATTTAAAAAGTTATATGGATTTTAATTAGCAACTTGATCAAACGAAATAGAATGAGTAATATAGATAATACATTATGTTAATCATTCTATTAGTTGCGTTGAATTAATGTGAGTTAAAATATAAACCATAGTTATTTTTTGTGTAGGTACTTTGAAATTTTGATCACTATTTGAAAAATAAAATAAGTGAGTCTAATGGGCCTAGTGGCATAATAAAGTTACCTTTTTACCATGATTTTGAAATACAATATGAAGTTTAATCTTCATAATAATCATTAAAGCACTTAAATTTCTTAATTTATTATCTATTTATGAGGTAAAAGTTTAAAACAAATGATGGCGGCACATTCGGTACCATGTAGGTAAGTTCCTCCGAACCAATATATTTTTGTAACATTTTTTATGTCTTCCTCTCGCATTTGCCCGTCCACCTATGTAAAATTATTAGCAAGTTTTAAATGAAATGCAAGTTTCCACGTAGATATATTAGATATTAAAAAAACTTTATCAAAATAATTATTTTTTAAGACTTAAACATGCGGCAGTATCTTTTGTAAATTTGTGACGTGTAATATAATGTAAATAGTTGTACCTATAGGTTGTACTAGAGGTATAAAAACTACTGTTAATTTGTAATAAAATTTTGTACTGAATATTTTGCATTCTTGTTGTTGTTGTTGTTGTGCTAAAAGATTTTTATGAATCTTTTACAATTTACGAACAGATGACAAAAACAACATAGTTACTTCCTATGATTAACACGGTAGAAGGTGCAGAGAGAATCATAAGAACAAAAACACGAACAAGGTAGTTAAATACCTCCTTTCGTCCCTTATATATATACTAGAGTGTATCTTCAATCCACTTCTAGCCGGCTGCGCCTTTCCGGATGAGTGGAAAGATCCCACCATCACTAGAATACACAAACCGGCGGGGTGATCACGTAACTCGCAATGCGAAATTATCGTGATTGTTTAGTTATTGCAAGACACATAACAGCCTTGTACATTAGTGGTAGTCGTTGCCGCTTGATTAGTTTTGATGCTGTGACATTGCAAAAAGTGCATTTAGTGACCAGCAAGCAATTGGCGACGTTTTTGATGATTTTTTCATTACGTTTAAGAGTCATCGCTGATCGCTGGCGAATTGCAAACGTTAGATGATACGCCTACGAGAAAACCTCGAAATAACGATAGTAGTTATCGTCGTAAAGCCTAATTAATACGTTAGGCAATATCTATGAAAGAATCTCATTTCATCATCGCTTTTCTGCACTCATCAAGTGCACCGACTCACAGAGCAAACAATGTTGCCCCGGGGTTGCAAATTCCACAGGATCTCTATTTTTCCACGTCACGAAGGCGTTTAGCAAGGTCTGGCACAATGGCCTAATATAGGTACAAGGTATACCAAATGGATGTGTCCGACAGACTCGTACTCATCATATGAGTACATATCTATCTAACCATCGATTCCAGTTCTGTGTAGAGGGTTCCGACCACAGCATGTGTCCCGCAGGGCTCTATACAGTCACCTCTATTATTCGCCCTCTACACGGGTGACGTACCGATTGAGCCACACGTCAGCTGGCATTATACGCGGAAGACACCGCTTTCTATACGACATTTTTTTCTGAACATACATATTATAATCACCAAACGGTTGCAGGCAGCAGCCAGTGCCCATGGGGATTGATTCACAAAATGGTGTACCGAAATTAACCCTTAAAAGAGTACAGCCGCGTATTTTCGCCGCGGTCAACAACCACGAAACCAAAGACGTAGTAGTAGGGGAGCCCAAGAGGGGATTTTTGCATTTACTCGAGCGCGTCAGATTAATATAGGGGAGGTACCTCTCATACTGTTGAGGCTCTCTACCAAATATAAGACTTTATATATAGCTGGGTGGCTAGAGCATAAAAAAACAAATTTCCAATAACTTCGGCTTGTGGAAATTGTCAGATATATTTTTATCGTCATTCTTACATCATTTTGTCTATTACAAAAGAAAATTCACACGCGTTCGAGAATGTGAAAACAACGTTTTGTGAAACTTTGTGACCCTCCCACTCCCTTACGAATACGATACACTTAAATAGTTAGATTTTCTAAATTTTTGCTGGCAATTAACCCACCATACCTTAATCTGACGCGATTTACTGTTTCCATGTAACAGATTTTTTTCTAACTTTTTTATCTGTAGATTTCTTTCTCCGCCATTTAAAGGAAAAACAGTACACAACCTTTTATTTTTCCTATATTTTAATCTAAAAATTCCAATAGGTCCCTACGACGCTCGAGTAACTAACTACCCATTTAACGTCTTGAGCTCCCCTAATATAGATTCCGTAAATTTGAAATTCCATCCTTAGCATCTCGATGTCTGGAAATCTACAACTGTGCGCTTCTTTCGGCACTTTTCGCACTACTTTGTTGCGGAACCAATTACCGACAGGGGTGTTTCCAAACGGATACGACTTGGGAGCCTTCAAAAAAAGATCTTACTCATTCTTAAAAGGCCGGCAACACAACTGCACGACCTCTGGTATTATTGCGGATGTCCATGGGCGGCGGTGATCACTTACCATCAGGTGCACCTTCTGCTCGTTTGCCCCCTCTTCTATAAAAAATAAATAAAAAAAGCTACGTAACATTACCCTGTCCTGAAGTGTATTCGGGCTAACGCTGGACATTAAAATGTCATTTATTTAAACTACACAGATACAGGAAGTGAAAGCTAAGACTTAAACTTCGGTCGGTCGGTCGGAAAAAAGAGGTCGGCTGTACAACCTCATCGATAAACACAGTAAAATGTAACTTAGACATAAGGTGACAATTTATAGTAGTAGCACATCAAAGAGTATCTATTACATACTCTTTAGTAGATGAATAGATAAGCGGAACTTACCTATTCGTGTGGTAGTAGGTAATAGTTCCATGCTTTATAAGATGTACGTAAGACCTGTCTTATCATACGCCAGCCCACCCCCCGTAAAAACTTGCACCTGCTGCAAGTAGTTCAAAACAAATCCTTACGTATTGCGAATGGCAGGGCCATGTTCTTACCGATCCCGAAGACCTAATAACTCTGGCCAACGGAACATACGATCACACGACACGCATTCACGCGACTCCGTCGCCGTCTGTGGCGACGAGACCTCCTATTTCGCCCATCAGCGAACCGAGACTAAGGTTAAGTATCAGTTGGAGGACAAAACAATGCCACTAACCCTCCCACCCTAAGCTGAGGTTCGGTCTCACAGGAGACACCCTTAGAGCGGAGGCCATACAGCCCTAACCTTCAACCTCTGGCTGAGCACTTTGCTTGCCCGCGCGTCCGGTGAAGCTATGAAGGCCCATAAGGCCAGCGTGCCAGGCCAGGTGATTGTCATTCCGAAAAAAAGGGAGAACTGGCTAAGTGTGTGACTTCCATCTTGCCTACTAGGTGGTAGAGTTCCACAATGTCACGCCCGGATCTGGTACTACCGCCTTATATATTCCTGCCGCAATAGCGTCAGTGCTTGTCACGTCACTGTCGTGTTCCAGTTTTGATGGTAAGGTAGCCGATAAACTTATGCATGTTGTATTACCATCTCGCCACACGCATACCAACGCATCATTAACATCTTTGGTGTCTAAAGGCTACAGTTTTCCCTTCTATCAGTACAGCCATCTGCTTCTTTCTTATCCTATGATATAAAAGAATCGAAATTTTGCACTTTTACGGCCTAACAGTACTCCACCAAAGAATCCACTAAATATTTACAGGTGATAGCGACCGCTTGACGTCTCTCTTCTATAAAATTTCCTGTCGCAATAGCCTTAGTTCTTGGCTTTGCCGTGTTCTGGTTTGAAGAGTTACTTAGCCGGTGAATTTAGGCATGCTGAATTCATGTCACGAAAACTCCATATCGACACCAACGCATCATTAACATCTTTTGTGTTTATAGGCTCCTGTTATTTTTGTTCTATCGGGTGAGTCATCATCTTGTCTGCTATCCTATGAGGTACGCCGGCGTTTGAGCCCGCTACGGTTTTTATCCCGCGGGCCAAAACGACTGTGTCGTTAAATGAATCTGTCGGTTATCCCCCGTGTTGGTCCCGGGCTTCTTTGAAGAATAGGCCAACTGCCGTTCTGCCAGGCGACCGATTGGCTATGCGAGTCACTAACATCATGGCTACTAGGTGGTAGAGTCTCGCCCGGGTCTGGTACCACCGCCTTACCTATTCCTGTCGCAATAGCATCAGTGCTTGTCACTTTCGTGTTCCGGTTTTGAGGGTAAGGTAGCCGGTAAACTTATGCATGTGGCATAAGACCTTGCCACAAGACAGCAACGCACCATTAACACCTTTGGTGTCTATAGGCGATGGTTGACTCTTTCCATCAGGAGACCCATCTGCTTGTTTGCTATCTTATACTATATAAAAAAAACCACCCTAATTTTACAACAATAGAGTAACTTAGAAACTACTTATATTTTTACCTCTTACTGAAGTAAAATGTAACACCCTTGTATCTTCAGTACAATGTATTTGTTTGTATGTGTCATTACAGCTTTCAAATGTATGTCTGACATGATGATGTAAACAGCCCCCAACTTTATGATAACTTACAGTAATATGTTGTGTTTGTGCTCATTATATACTTGCTTTGCAAATGATACACACTAAGCAGGAAGTATTAGTAGTAGTGTGTTAGGTTTTTTAGTTTTTGGGTATCATTACTAATTTAAAATATTACTATAGTAATTTTAAAAACCTTTTTTTTATATATAAGATAGCAAACAAGCAGATGGGTCTCCTCATGGAAAGAGTAAACCATCGTCTATAGCCTCAGCCAACCTGGTAACAAAGATAGTCGTCGTATGTCAAATATAATAATAGGAGATATTATTGTAATTGTGAAAACTTAAGCAAGTGGTTACATATATATCTACTTGACATAAGAAATATAGACGCTTGAAAGGCAATCCTCCCTTTCCTTCAGGAGAGCCTTGAAGCCGCCAAGAAACTATCGCCTAGATACACCAACAATGTTAACAGTGATTTGCTATCCGTATTACGGGATGACAATGCCGCAT
Source organism: Apodemia mormo (assembly GCA_036924255.1). Classification (NCBI taxonomy): domain Eukaryota; kingdom Metazoa; phylum Arthropoda; class Insecta; order Lepidoptera; family Riodinidae; genus Apodemia; species Apodemia mormo. Next base: position 38,772,224 of record JAUPFN010000005.1, on the reverse strand, counting down.
GCATAAGTCTACCAGCTACGATACCCTCCAAACTTGAACACGACAATGACAAGCATCAATGCTTGTCATTGTCATCTATTACAGCAGGAGTAGGTAAGGCGGTGGTACCAAATACCCGGGTGACTCGTTGTGGAACTCTACCACTTAGTAGTCACAATGATAGTGACTGTATAGCCAAACTGTCGCCTTTTACGACCTGCCTGGCAGAACGGCAGTTGGTCTATTCTTTAAAAGGGATCTGGACCCAACACACAAATGAATTCTCTGAGCTGGCAAATGAATTTTTGTAGGCTATTTTTTAATATTCCAATGTGTATTATGTTATATTAACTTTTGGCTGGTCGGGGTAAAATATATATATTTTTTATATAAGTATGTTTATTTCAATTTGGATTGTAAATTAATATATGTCGAGATTATGTAAACTAAGTTCTTAAACAATAAGTAGCTTAACAAAGAAAGAATATGGAGCAACTTGTATTAGCTTATTGTAAAAAATGGCCTAGATAGATGTGAAAAATAACAGGGAATCTTATCACATAAAACCTGCAGACTGTTTCCTGTAGTACATTCTCATGAAACTGTGTTTGATATGAAAAAAAAAATAGGACAAAATAGTAACAGCAATAGATTAACACAATAATAATACTTTGTTTTAATTGCTGTAATATAGCTAGTCTGGTATAGATTTAACAATGTTTGGGATTTGTCTAATTAATCCAATAAATAAGATAAAAATAAAGTTACATATAACTTATGAGTAGGTACTGAATCAAAACAGTTATGAAAGCAATCTCATGATTTTTATGTTTGAGGACATAGTTACGAGTCTGCCAAAATTATGTCCTAAATGATTTGTACTTCTTCGCAAAAAATTATATTTGCATTGAAAATCATAGTAAGTGAATGATTGATTGAATGATTACAGGATTCAGGTAACTACAATATTTGATAATGATAATAGATGTTGTGTATATCAGATCACATTAAGATGTGCATTGTGACTTTTATTTTACAATCACATAGGAGTATAATTCATGTTATTTTTTTTACTAGATAATCAAATTACTCTTAGTTATTTTAGACCAAAGGTTCCTATACGTTTTTCTCTCATAGATCACTTTCACAATTTTGTTGGTTCCGGTGGAGCCCCTAAATCTAAATTTCTACCATACTCCCCAAACTAAAGAAAAAATATGACAATTAGATCTATGGAAATTTGCATTTGCAGCTGAGTTCCAACCATGAATTAACAGGTTTTGAAAAAAAAGGTGAGTATTGAATGGGTAATTAATTGATATTTTTACTTTGCTTATGAATTGTGACGGGTCACAATTCATAAGCAAAGTAAAAATATCAATTAATTACCTATTCAATTATTTGGGCCACGCCAATGTAGCTTCCCGTCGAGTCTGCCATGGACCCCTGGGGGTCCACCTGGACCACTTTGGAAATCAGTGTTTTAAATCAAAACTTATTAAAATTGATCCTACTATATATATTTTTGTCTATTATTTTTTAGCCAGTCTAAAAAAGATTATATTGTTTAATGTCAACGTCATTTCGGTTGGAATTATTAATAGGTCCATTTCCATATTACATGTTACATTAACCACTGTGCGATCGTAACATTTGGGGGCTAAGAGGTGAAATCTAATACAAAAGTAAAGTCATGTAAAACAAATTAATTGTTAAAATAATAAAAAAGAACACCAGAAATACACTATTTTATAATAGACATATAATTCTTGGTTTATGAAGACTCACATTGAAGATTTAGATACACCTTTTATTTAAAAACATCTACACAATAATAAAATAATCAATACAAGAAATTATACGATAGATAAGATTTACGTCAAATTTGTATCTAAATTCTATCCAGCAACTAGATTTTGAAGTTCATTGGATAGTTCAGCAGTATCAATTGGAGGTTTGACATTATGAACATGTGACGGAGCACTAGATTCTCTATTGCAAGCTTTTTTGTGAACAAACCAATGTAGCCGTTGACATTCTCTGTCACAATATTGCACACTTTTACATTTAGAGCATTTCTTTGCTGGTTTTTCTTCCCCACATGTACTACAATAAGGTATTGCATCCACAAATCCCCTTTGGCCGTTAAGGGTACAGTTAATTACAGATAATGCCGGTGGAGGATCTTTACTTGTCAATGAAGAAACCATCTGATGAAAAGTAGTACATTCTCTGTAAGGGAATTCTCTGATACAATCTTTTAGGAATGTATCCATTAAATCTAATGAATAACCATCTTTCCCCGGCTTTAAAAGCTTTTTTGCAAACGTTTCAACTATGTCGTGTTTTTTCTCTTCCTTACCTTCAATGTTTGGTTTTTGTTTATCACGAATATTATTGATTTCTCTTATAATATACGCAAGATAATGATATTTAAAGGCCATTACTTCATTTGTATCACTGCCTCTAGTCATTTCTTTTTTACACAACATATCTAGAACTTTGCTCACTTTATCAGCATTATCTAATAAAGTTGGTAGATGTTGTAAATTTAAAGCTAATCTCACAGGGTGTATATTAACACCAAGAACAAACTTATGTAAAGGATCAACTAAAACAGGTGGGAGATAGGGCTCTGTTTGCTGACCTTGTGGAGTAGAGTAATAAGAAATCTCAGTAAGGGGAATGTAGTTATTAATGGTAGCAACCGTGTGATGGTTACCTACAAATGCAGCCATTTGAGATGCAGTGCGCCCAACTGAGTTGGTAGCGGTAGGTTTGGCTCCTGCGTCAAGTAATAATTTGCACACATCTGAGTTGCCCGAGAGCGCACCAAAATGTAAGGCTGTGTAGTTATACTCATGTTTTCCAGAATTCACATCCGCTCCCTGCAATTCATAACAAGACAGTATTAGAATTTTTTCATTAAATATACGAACGTTTCAAATAGTACTGACTTACCCTGTCGAGCAGGAGCTGCACCATGTCCTTGTTGCCCTTATATGCTGCATGTTGGAGTGCCGTCATACCATTTTCATCAAACAAATCAACGCTTCCTTTATGATGGGCAAGTATATTCTTAAATTCAGCTATATCGCCTTGGGCTATAGCGCTAAAGATAGACTTATCGTCCGATATTTGTTCATCTTGTTTATTATTTTCCATGATAAACTTATTAAGTTTTAATTTAAAATACAATGTTAGAAGAAATGCAAATTACAACCTCAGCCCTGTTGCTATAGCTGACACTTGACAGTAGACAGGGTGGACATGACACTTGACAGTTGACAGCACGGCAAGGAAGTTATATTCTAACCGGAATGCTTACACGTACTTCAAAATCGTTCCGAAGAGTACCACGACATGAGTGGAGTGTGTCTCTTTCTACTAAATAAAGCGACAATCGCCATATATAAGTGTGGCCATGCGTAGTTTGCAAATTACTATTAAGTAATTCTACTAATTTGAGAAACAGTTTTTACATTGCATAAGTAATTATGTAATAATTAAAATAAGCACATTTTAGAACTCACTATGTTAATTACAATACATTTAATGCTAAATTATTTATCGACGTGTATGAATAAAAAGGATTTAACGATTACCGAATATATATAAAAATCTACCATCAGATAGTTTTATTTACACTGGCAATTGCAAGAAAGGGACAACATCCACTCTTGTCGTTGTCTTGCTCAGAACGTTTTTCCCCTCTGTTAAGTAAGAAACAAATGTCAACTTTATGTGCAACGAAATAAAGTACATTTTTATTTTTCAAATATTGCTTCGTAACAATTCCAGTTATCGTATATAAGTTCCTTGCAGCACGGACACGGGACCAGAGAGTAGAGACGGAAGTAGGTCACAGACTTCCTTATTAAAGGCACAGTTGTCTTTTTTTTATATCATAAGATAGCAAACAAGCAGATGGGTCTCCTGATGGAAAGAGTCAACATGCTTGCATCTCTAAGTAGTCTGTGGAGTCAACCATCGCCTATAGACACCAAAGATGTTAATGGTGCGTTGCTATCTTGTGGCGAGGTCTAACGCCACATGCATAAGTTAACCGGCTACCTCACCGTCCAAACTGGAACACGACAATGATCAGCACTGACGCTATTGCAGCAGAAATAGGTAAGGCGGTGGTACCAGACCCGGTCGAGCCGATGCAGAACTCTACCACCTAGTAGTCACGATAGTAGTGACATGCATAGCCACTCAGTCGCCTTTTACGACCTGCCCGGCAGAACGGCAGTTGGCCTATTCTTCAAAGGAGCCCGGGACCAACACGAGGAAAATTAGTTTGTTTACTTTGTAAAAATTAAATCTACTTTATATTTACATCACACCTACATATTATTATTCAATTGTCATTATAGTTTCCTACATTTTTACACATAAAAAATATGTAAAAATGTAGAAAACTAGATTAAAGGCGGATCGATTTCTTATAAAGCTTTAAAAATAGAACCATTACAAACATTTATAATCTTGGAAAGGGAAGGTCGAGGCAAAAACATCGTGACAGGTTTTTGGATATCTTGGAATAATTCTCAGATAAAACACATGTAAAAAAAAATAAAGATTAAAAAATCTTAATTTAATTAATGATTAAACGAATTTACCTGAAGTAAAGTTCTATCATAATTATACGGAATGGCTCTGTACGAAGAGATTAGCATTAGGAGCACTTATTGTAGAACACACACGGTCAGTCGCCAACTGCACTGTAATTTGAGATTTCTTTTACTAGTATCATTTAAATGGTATCACTATCGTGTTATGTATTTCACCTGCGCGTCTAGAGCTAAACCTTACGTTGATTTTTCAAACAGTAACCATGGGTATTAAGGGTGGGTGGGTTGCTAATCTCTTCGTACAGAGCCATTCGCATAATTATGATAGAACTTCAGGTAAGTTGTGTAGAACTTCAGGTAACTTCAGGTAAGTGTGGGATGTGGATAAGAGCGAATGCAGGAGCTAGAATAACTGAATTTGAAAGCGGTAAAAGCGCTTTTAAATACTTTCCAATAAACTGTGAAAACAGCGTTATAACTTACAAGTGTTGTTTAATTTTTATACTCAGCACACTCCAGTCTGTCTACAACAGCTATGTTCATATAGTAGTTTATCCCACGCCAGGAATTTAATATGGATATATAGCTAGACAAATTTCACAAATTGACCTAACCCCAAAGTAAGCAAATTATTTTATAAGTAAAATAAATAATAAATATCGCTGGACAAATTATACGAATAAATTGATCTAACCCCAAAGTAAGAAAATTATTTGCTTGTGTTATGGGTGTTATCAACGATACTAATACATAGAAATACATATATAAATTATGTTACACACAGAAATACAAACATCTATGCTCATTACAAAAACGTTTGTCTCTGTTGGGAATCGAACCCAAGCTACATTGATTCGTAATTAGGTTTGCTAACCACTCTCCCCGTGTTGGTGCCGGACTCCTTTGAAGAATAGACTAACTGCCGTTCTGCCAGGCAGGCCATAAAAGGCGACCGATTGCCTATGCGAGTCACTACCTACTAGTACTACCTAGGTGGTAGAGTTCTGCATTGTCTCGCCCGGGTCTGGTACCACCGCCTTACCTATTCCTGCCGCAATAGCGTCAGTGCTTGTCACTGCCGTGTTCCGGTTTGGAGGGTAAGGTAGCCGGTAAACTTATGCATGTGGCATAAGTTTACCGGCACAAGATAGCAACGCACCATTAACATCTTTGGTGTCTATAGGCGATGGTTGACTCTTTCCATCAGGAGACCCATCCGCTTGTTTGCGGATGGGTCTCCTGATGGAATAATTAATATAATATAAAAAAAATTTGACCAATGAGGCGGCGAAACGGCCAGCGCCATTCTAAAACTTTGTTTTCAGTATACAGTTAAACACTTTTACAACTTTCCCAGGGCCGGATTTGAAGTTCTGGAGACCCTGGGGACAGGGGCAACGTAGTATACGCAAATAATTATTTTCTGAATAAAGGAAACAATTTTTGTTCATCTCTGTATGTACGGACCTCTACCTATCTCTACCGTGGGCTGAAGCCTATTATGCCCTCCTCTATATCTGCCCCTGACCTTTCCTGCTAAATACCTAAGTTGGTCTTCCTTACCTCTACACTCCAATCTCCATGAAGAAACTATTTAAAGAGTGAGGATGATAAGTAAAAGTCAATTTACTGTAAGTTAGTATAAACATATTTATTCTTAAAACAATAGTCATAATGGCTGGTATGACTATTGAACATTAAAAACAAGTAATTTTTACGATTAATACATCAATGGTTAAATATTTGCATTATTCATTAAAGCCTCTTGCCCATACAACATAACTACATAGCATATGTTTGGCTCTAATATGATAATAATATGTACCTTAAAATCTGGAATACAATGTTATATAGGTACCTAAGCTACATATTAGTACAACATATTACTAATATCTACTAGAATATCTAATAATCGATAAAACCCGAACATTGTGTGACTAATCTCATTACCACTAAATATATTAGGTATATTTTAATGTAAGACTTGTGTGGATCACAGCAGCGTGTATTATACAAGAAATACAATTAAATAAAAAACGTAATAACTAAAATTGTGCAACCCTAAAGAATACATTTCATCAATCCGTATTGCCCAGGACGGAGTGATGAATCGTAACAAATATTGATATTAATCAATCAATATATTTTGTCAACGTTAACAATGAAAAATGGAGCGTTTTTTATATTTCACAACATCCAGAGATTTAAAAGTTGAATGAATATTTAAATAACTACTACTAAGCACATTAATTATGTGGAATATAATAACTATTCGATAACACGAAGAAAAGTGATGTGGGTATATGAACTTCAACTTCGATAAAATATTACTTATTTTCTACGTTTTCTATTATCTACACAGCATTTTTTCTTTGAACCTTATCATTGCGACTTATCTCTAATATTAAAGTTTAAGTAAATATTAAAACACACTAAAATGATTATGATTATATATGAAATATTGCAGTTCATAAACTATGCTTCCTAAGGCTACGCATGATAATATCTATTAGATATGTAATTATTTAAACGACGATTTGACATCTCCGACTAGTGTAAGTCTAATAAACATTTTTCTACCTATGCTCCTATGTCTTCGACAGCATAATCTACATAATTTATTAATTAGCAACTAAATAGTAGAAAAATAATGAATAAAAAATTAAATAACAAGCAGATTTAAGTTATACAACGTATTTACACTGTAAACCTCAAAGTATTCTACCTAATACGTTTCTATTAATTTATGCTTTTATAAGTCTCGTTCAAATTTTATTTGCTTAGTAAGCGAGATTCAAAGGATTAAAAATAAGACTTATTCAGGGATCTGTGTAGCGACTCATCAAATGTAGTGTACTAATTGTTCCAGCATCAACCTTATAGCCTTAATAGCTCATTATACAATTAAATTACATTTAACTTCGACGGCTTTCTGAGATAATATTTACAAATTTACCGGTGTTTACACGGCCACTCTCTATTATTCTTAGCTAAATATATTCCTTACCAATTAATCATTTAAATAATTCTCAAAGAAAATGGTCGGTTGAATCTATTTGTATTTATCATTACTACATACTAACTTCATTATTTTAATAAATATGGGACTTCTACACCGATTCAAGCTGTCATATATTTTATACTTAATTTTAAACATACAAAACCATAGATTGCAAGAAGATATGATTTTAAGATGTAATCCCTTACAAATTGTAAATGTGTAACGGATTTAATAACTATTTTATAATAAAGTTCTAAACTATATTTTTTGTGTGAGCTTATTAAATGTTGTATTCAGCAAACTATGAAATATGAAAAAAAAAATCATATAATCTTTGGATCTAATTTGTTAAAGAACAAGTCATTCAAAATATATGGTGTAAAATCGACACAGCCGTCGACGTTAAATAAATTATTACGCCACTAGTTACACACAAATATGATTAATAAGAAAATTAGTATAAAATAAGAAGGGTCAAAGATACAACGTCATTGCTTTTGCATGGTATTTTAATAGTATTTTTACTAAAGTTTTGATATTTTTTAAATACATTACTAAAGCCTTAAAATATTTAATTAGAGAATATTATTCAATGATTATTCTTATTTACCATAATGTTTTACTTCTATTATAAAAGACCATCAAATCTACCCACTCAGATTTATAACATGATGAGTATTGCTACCAAAATCTAACAGAACTTTTGAAATTATCGTAATTCTGAAATCTACAAATTGATAAAATATGTTCATTGATGTAACTACGCTAAAGTTATCACTATATACGGATTACATTTATGCAACAAATAAATGACCATCAATGAAATATACCTACTTATAATTTTTATGCACAAATTGAATTCATTAATATGACTTATCCTAGAATATATATAATCTTTCATTGCTTTGCTAACACATTTTTCTTTTGAAATTACTCGTATACTATAACATAATTAGTCAATGAAAATAATAAAGGTAGGTAAAACGGCTTGTCTTAAATATATTGAATAAATTATCATTAAGACGAACTTCAAAAAGGTTTATAGCTCTCACGTAAGGACACTACTTTAAAATTACACTATATACCTATTATAGTCAAATTACAAATATTTACAGAGACCAGTAGAAATTTAACAGATGTATCTTTTTATTTAATAACAAACCAAATAACACCCATAGAATCGATATTAAAACTTGTAATCCCAACATTATTAATAACTTAAGTATAGATCCCGATATGCAATTCGATTTGCTGTTATAACTGATATCATAATTAAGTCGTGTATTATTTTTACTATTAATAATACTCATTTATAAAATACATTTGTGTGCTAAATATGTTTCTGTAAATTTTATATATATTTGAGACAAAACATATGAATAAGTAAATTAATTATTATATAAGAATTGCTTACAATTATAGTGTTAATTTATTTAGCACTTCAGCAACATTGAAGTACACAAGAACCTGCCGTTTCGTGGCCATCAACTTATCTGTAAAAACTTGAAAATTGTTTTTATTTTTTTAAATTACCTACCGATTTATACAAAAACTAGAATAATAACTACGAATTCTAATAGAAATTAATATTTTTGTAAAGACAAGTCGAAATTAATATGAACTAAAGTAGTTGAAAAATTTCCCGTATAAATAAATTTTGTGAACGCCCAATGTGTGACAAAATTATTAATATTTTTTCCTATATAATTTTAATTTTTGATTTAATTTCGGAGTTAAAAATTACGTAGATACAAATAACAGAAAACGTTGTGTCCAAAGAAACATAAATCGATTATTAACAATTAGTTTTTTAAGTAAGTTTAATTCCAAGCACTGTGAAATCTAATAATCCCGGCACAAGCCCCTTACAAATTCCAAACCTGACATATTCTTATATTACTGACTGATTAAATATGACGTAAGAATTACAGGAAGAAGAAATTTCTCTGAGATAAGTTTGCTGCGCGCAATGCGCAATTTTAAAATTTTAGGTACACCAACAAATTTATATTTATTACTTAACACAAGTCCAATTATCGAATTGTCTTTTAAAAACCGACATAATTTTTATAGAATATGTCGGTGTATGAGTAAATAGTCTTCTGATCGATGTTAATCCATTTATTTGGCAATAGTGTCCCCTCGACTCTACAGATAAATTGATGGCTCTGGTGTTGCATAAAACATTCTAGAGCCGTTCTTAAGTCTAGACAATGCTTAGACGTAGTAGACGTCGAAGGAGAGTTGCGCTCAGACGAGCGCAGGGGAGTGAGTCGGTACAGGGACAGGGGAGGGGGTAAGGTTAGGGGCAGAAGGGTTGAGGGGAGGAGGAGATCCAGGAGTTGTTGCGGCAGAGGCTAGTCTGACGCCACCGCTTTCAGATACCACCATCCCGTTGTGAACCGTGCTTCGTACTGTGTCTGCGTATGGTGTTGTTAAAATATGCAGCCGCTGGGGGCACACAAATTCAGTATAAATAATTCATAATTATATCATATACTTTATTTACTAACATGATATGTTAAATGTAATATTAAAATAGTTTGGCAAATCCAAAAGAACACGTCTCAAAAATTAATATCCGTAATTATCTTTACATGGGGATGATGGAGAGGGATTTAAATTCAATTTGAATGAAATGCATGCACTAAATTATTTTATTGTTTTAAATTTTACACTTGTACTGTTTCACAATTCACTAATTATATATAATATATACTTTTTTATTTTAATAGCCAACCGGTTTCGCATTTCACTGCATCATCAGGGCTGCCTGATGATTTGTAGTCCTACAATAATTATGACGGAGTTTCACTAAGTGCCGACGATGGAAAGTATAAATTATACTAAATTATTTTCTTGCCATAACCAAAGCCCAAGAGTCAAATAAAATAAAATTCAAAGAAGCATGGCCCTCGATCATAGCCTGTAGCGGGACTAAAAAAATTTTTGTCATTCAAAAATTTGTACGATTCTAGGATGTCAGAAATACAATAAAGTATCGATAAACATTCATATCGATATTTTTGAAAATATCAATATCGAAATTTTAATTAAAATAAAAATATTGATATATCGGCACGATATGAAGAAAGGAACTCAACTCTTTCAATCATTTGAGGTACATACTAGATAAATACTAATGAATTGACATCATTTTTAAAAAACCAAGAACAACGATAAAAAACGATAATTAAACCAATATTTATCTGATATAGATATAGCAAAAAACAAAGGGATCTGAGCCCATACAGTCTAGTCAGATACACAATTGAATGAAAATACTGAACTGAATTGACATACGTCACATGTGTCATTATCCTAAAGACAGAGTTGCTAACTTTAAAACCAACCAAACTAAATAAATAGCTGTTAAGCAGCAAATTGAGTCGACCAAATAAAAACAAAAGAAAATATCATTTTTGATACAATTTTCTTAATCAAATCAAAAAATTCTCGATATATTGAATTGAAAATATCGATATATCGATGCTTATGCAATTTTTAAGGCACTTTTTGCCCCGCACTACTCCTATGTGGAACCAGCAACGAAGTTACATTCTACCCGGAATATTCACACGCGCTTCCAAATCGTTCCGAAGAGTACCACGACACGGGTGGAGTGTGTCTCTTTCTACTAAATAAAGCGCCAATCGCCATATATAAGTGCGGCCACGCGTAGATTGCAAATTACTACTAAGTAATTCTATTAATTTGAGGAACAGTTTTTGCATTGCATAAGTAATAACGTAATAATTAAAGTAAGCACATTTTAGAACTCACTATGTTAATTACAATGTGTATGAATAAAAGGGATTTAATAATTACCGAATATATAAAAATCTACCATCAGGTAGTTTTATTTACACTGGCAATTGCAAGAAAGGGACAACATCCACTCTTGTCGTTGTCTTGCTCAGAACGTTTTTCCCCTCTGTTAAGTAAGAAACAAATGTTCTATAAAAAAAGTAAATTAATACATTATGTTGTCGTTTTAATTTAATGACAACAATCAAAGTTAATTTTGATGTTTTATGAAATACGAAGTTTTTTTATATGAATGAACAAATAAATAGAAAATATACATTTTTATTAATTATAATTAAACAATATTGGAATTACAAAGCCATTTGCAATAGAAACTGTGCACTGTAATTCTGAAGCGAATAAAAAACTTTCGATATGCTAAGTTTTGCGGCCACGATCGTGCCAGGTCCGTACATACAGACATACAGACAGTCTAGGGTTTTTTAAAATTACTTAGTTTTAACTTTGCCCCGATTTTCAAAAATCGAGTTTTCACCTGATCTCCACGTTTTGAGGTCCTAGGAACCTTTTCCGACTATTTTCACGATGACGTCAGTATGTCTGTATGTATGTAGGTGTGTGTGTATGTATACATCTGATAACTTTTGGACGGCTGGATCGATCGAAACGTGGTTGATGGCATTCGATTGGATTCTTAGACTTCCTCAAAATTTGAACCAAATCGGCTCAGTAGATTTTGAGTAATTTTGAAAAAACCTTAAAAAATGTTTGGCGAAACAGTATTTTTTTAATATAACTTCCAGATTTATGTACCGATTGAGTGCAAAAACTAATCAGGTCTATTATTCAAAAAACTACGTCTAATGCATAAATTGCATCAAAGTCAGTTTATCCGTTAGGGAGTAATCGTTAAAAAATTAAAAAAAGTGTTTTTACGACATAACTTCGAACTCTTTCAACCAATCATTTTTCGGTATTCTACGATATTTCATAACTAGAAAATCTACGTCGAATACCGTATCAAAAAATCGAATCTAATTTTCAAAAGCTACAGCTTTTCAAAGATTAAAATTATGTTGTTTTTAGCTAACTTACTTAATATATATGAAATAACTTTCAGACTAATACACCGATTGACTTAAAAATCTTATCAGCTTTTCTTCTTTAAAAACTGCGTCAAATACCGTTAATTGGATCAAAATCGGACAATTTGTTTGGGGTTTATCAATGACGGGAATTTATAAAAAAATGTTTTTGACACTGCGTCCAAATTTTTCAACCTATCGATTATTAGCTAAATGAATATCTTAGATCTCAAAACTTGAGTTAAATGCCATTAGAAACATCAAAATCAATCATCGTTTCCAAAATATACCTACAGATTTTCAAAAATCAATATATTGCTATTTTTAACCAAATAAACGTTTGAACTGAAAAAATCTATGCTTGTAGTTTTTACTCTTTTGAGGCTAAAATACCTTAATTTAGCGGGAAGTTTCACGGATGGCCTGCAGGGTCAACCGTTTACAGATTTATTTACACTAAATACAATATGTGCAGTATAAATAAAATATAGGCACTTTTACTTCACAATGATGCTTGATTTCCATTAAGAGAAAGTACTCAGACGCTTCGCGTTGAGGCGTACAATAGTGTTACGAATAATCTAGAAGCGTGTAGAGTTGGAGCGCGCGCGCGCTAATTATCTAGAAATAAAAGAAAGAGATAGCTACTCCTATTGACAAACAAATAGTTGACCTAGGCTATGCCATAATGGACTTTGTGGGATATAGCATAAGGTTGAAAGTAGCGTGTACTAGGATTTATGACTCATAACATGTTTACGATAAGAAGTGATTCATTGTTTCCCGATACATTTAGATTTTTCTGGATCCAGCTAGGACTTTCCCCTGCCTATAAATACAAAGGTGTTGACAAACACAAGGCAGTTTTATCAAGCGGTCGAGAGCGATACATCAAGTGACCAAGTGCGAAGCGAGAAGTGTTTTATTGTGTAGTGTTCTAAGTTCAGTGATAGTATAGCGAGTGACTAGGGTGTAAAGTGTATTTTAGTATTACGTTGTGTTGTGTTGTGTAAATACACGGATTTAATATAACTGGTGTTTTCTAACAATTGCGAACCCCGAGTACGTAACAATAGTAATTAAATTTTATTTTGTCAGTGGTTCAGGGGTAAAAGTGTTACATGCATGTTGGTTTGTATTGGCTGATTTTAATTGAAAATAAAACATAGATTTTTAATGTATTAGGTACTTACTTACAGATTGATGTAAGATTTTAATTTTCATCCAAGTATCATAATGATTTTTAACTTTCACAAAATATGAGAAAAATGTTATTTTTAGTAGCCCTAAAGTGAACACAATCCAAGAATAGCTAGATAGATAGATGCTTTGAGTATAGACGTGTAGTATATCTATGGATAGATGGATCTCATGATGGAAAGAGATGATGATGATGATCTGTAACTTGACAATGACAAGCGCTGACAGTATGGTGACAATAATAGGCAAGCCAGTTACTTGTCACAGAAATCTATAACTTGGAAGTCACGATAGAAGTGGTATGTTTCAGCTTGTTCATGGTTACAATGATCTTCACCTTGGGCTACGAACCATAGAAATTGAAAACTAAAACCACAGATAAATGATTGGTCTCGCGGAAAAGCGCAGCGAGACCAATTATTTATTTAAGACTAAAACAAACATACCTCAACAAATGTCCCCTTGGTGGTGATTATCTTATAGATAGCTACAGTTGGTATACATATGACGCTGGAACCGGCTATGGCCCATCCCAGCGCGTTGGCCCAGCCTGGATACACGTAGCCCTCGTACTGCAGCGGCTCATAGTCCAGTAGTCCGTACACAGTGATGAACAGCAGAAAGGCGGGTGCTACGAACCGCCAGCAGATTCGCCAGTACAAGCCGGGACGAAACCCGATCATATCGCGGATGTCTTCGCAGAACCTTTCCGTACCTAGAAATGTAAAAATCGATTGGGTAATCGATTGGACTTTAGTTTAATTCCTAACATGAACAAACATTTGTATGATGAACTGGTGTTTATCAAACAAATTTGTGATTTTATATGTTCTTACTCTATATCTGGCGGCACAGTAGTGCCTCGCCACAACAAGCCAAGCGAAGCACAAAGGTATTATAAAGGTATATACCTACTTTTCTCTGAGCGCTTCTTCGTTTATTGAACCTTTATAACTTGGATTTGAATTATACCAGATAAACAAAATTCTCAAGATATAATATCAATAGTGGACTAATTAAACAAATAAATTTTCAATTGTATAGCTCCAGGGCACAGAGTGAATGGAGCGTTGGGGAGATTACTTAATAGCAATTTTAAGTCAGAGTGCTCGTCTAGCCCTCCATAATTATGTGCTTATCCCAACGCTATTATATGGAAGTGAGAGTTGGGTATGTCAGAGAGGGCATGAAAGTAGAATCAACGCGGTCGAGATGAAATCGCTATGAAAAATATTTGGTGTAACTCTCGAAAAATATGTGGTGTAACCCGGTTTGGGTTCGAAATGTGGACGTGAGAGAGAGTTTAAGGCTGAAAGAAAGTATCGGTGTAAAGATGAAAAAGGGCATGCTCCGTTGGTTCGGACATATATTATAGAAAGAATGGTAGATGAAAAGTTAACAAAACAGATCAATGCAAATGTGGAAGGATGTAGGTACCGGGGAAAACCAAGACTGATATACCATGATCAGATTGATCGAGTACTGTCCGAAGGTGGTGTCAAGAGTCTTCGCAACCGGCGTGTGTGTATGAAGAGAGTAATGAATGTGGAGGAAATGAAACAAGCCTGCAAGGATCGTGATTATGGCACTCGGTTCTCTTTGCCTACCCCGTAAGGGCTTTGGCGTGAAGATATGTATGTATGTTATACTTTAGATTTTATTAATATCTAAAAATACTCCGATTTCGTCACTGACTCACTTACTGATGATCATCAAAACTCTTAGGGTACTTTCCGTAGTCCTAGAGAGCTGAAATTTGGTATGTAATTTGGTATGTACATAAACAACAAAAAAGAACTAAAACGTGGAATCTTTACCCCCAAAACCCTTAAACTAGGAGATGGAATTATATATGAGACTTATGCAAATTTTGATGCTAGAGGTCTGGAAATTGATACAGATGCTCCTTGATATAAATAATAAAATACGCATCTAAGGATTTTTGATATATTAACCCCACCTTTTTAATTAGAAAATTAGAAATTTCATGCTAGATATCTAAAAATTATAAAAGAAGACCATTTATTAAAAATTAAGCAATACACGTATAAAAAATAGCATAAGCAACTAAAAAAAGAAGTTAAATTTCAACAAAAAACATTTTCACGTAAAATTTCGCTCGCAAAGTTATCAAATGTCATGTCTAAGCTTCTAACTTTGTATCTTGGTATATCAGTCTTGGCACAGAATACATGATAGTACAAGTCTTGATCTTTCCCGATATCTACATCCTTCCACATTCGCATTATATATCTATTTTATTAACTTTCATATGCTATTATTTCTACATATCTAAAACATCAACGCACGCCTTTCACATGCTAAACATACTTTATTTACTTACCATAAATCCAGGAAACAGCAATAGCCTCAAAGAATACAGCAACCAACATGGAATATCCGGCGGCGTATCGGTCCAGCAATTGGAAGAAGTAGAATCCTCCCTTAGTGCAAGAGGTTAGACCCACGAAGAAGTAGAGAGTGAAGAGACAAGCCACAAAGATCTCACGGTGACGTCCGATGGGAGGGTACTCGTCGCTTAACGCTGTTATTATAGCTTCTGAACCACCGAACTGAAAATGTATATATAGTTTATAGTTAATAACAATGAGCCTGACACGAAAAAGGCATAGCAAGGCATTTAGAGGTAAGTCCAAGACATTATTAAAAAAATAATGAAATTATGTTATTTGCACAAAGAGTGGTATTTTAAAATGCTCCCTTCACCTTCACCCTTCAATTTCGCTAAAATTTACCGAATATTTTAAACGAGAGAGGCTTTATGTCGTAGTCACGTCTGTCGACATTTTTTGTCTGAAATTTTGTGCGGCCATAAAATCGAAATACCATTTAAGATTACTTATTTTAATCGGCCAAAGTTTATCTTTGTATATCCGGAAAATAATAGCAAGTACATATGACTAAACAACGCTTTTGACGATCGGAGAAGTTTTTTTTTTACATATGATAAAAACCATATATAACCAAATATATAAAATACACACTGTATTTTATATATCAGAGTGCTAAGTGTGATTTTTTCTTTTCGCATTCGATCGTGAGCGCGTTTGGAGTTTACTAGGAATTTGTATGTGATTTTTACAGCGCCACCTAGTGGTAAACGTGAGAAACCAGTTTACCACTAGGTGGCGCTGTACAAATCACATACAAATTCCTCGTAAACTCGAAACGCGCTCTCGATCGAACGCGAAAAGAAAAACTCACACTTAGCCCTCTGGTTATATGGTTTTTCGATAATTATTTTTTTGACGTTTGGGCGTGAATCATGTCTAGGCGATGGTTATTTCTTTACACCAGGAAAAACATCTTGTTTGCTATCCTATAAAAAATATTTTCTACCAAAAGCTAGTAACATATAGTAATAATATTAACGTATATTCGTATAACTTAGATAATATTATTCTACAGCAATTTATATCATTAAACCTCTCTGGCTTTAGCGGAAAGCATTTTCGGTTCACATCATGAATTTCAGCTTTAATTCCCGATTTGAATAAAGGTTTTGTTGGATTTATTCTGGCTAGTAATATCTGAAAAGCAGTTTAAAATCTGGGGAAGTTGTGTTATCGCCGCCATGTCTATCAAGCAAGACATTGTCAATATAATCAGTCGTTACTCGTACACACAGGGCTCTATCTCTTAAATGGAAAAGCTAATACTCGTACATGAAATTTTCACTAGATGCGGCGGTACTGAGGTAAAAATAATCATACAAAGGTCAGAACAAATTATTAAATAATTATTTAATTATAATTAGATTTACTTTATATTACTCGGTTGTACGGAATCCAACGTGCAGCATCGGACTAGCTTAATAATCGAGGCGGCATTTGCCAGACGACCTCTAGGCTGCGCAGGCTCCTCACGGACCTAGCTTGCTGGGCTTATTACAAGTCATGCGTTAGGTAGATTAGAGGACCCGCGCTGCCTACTTTACCCTAGCTGGGGTAAACTAGCCTACACTGTGTACTCTGTAACCTAGATCAGGTATTTTATTAATTCCAATGGAGAGAAATGAAATAAAGAGTCTGGATAATAGTATCCCATCTAATATAATCTAGTTTCGGGCCCCGGACATGTTGGCCCTTCTTTCCCAGTCCAACCCCGCCTACATGTACAAGCCCGACTCGCACTTTACCGTTTGTTACGTAAGTTTTTATTTTCCATTACACATATTTAAGGGATGTAATAAACTTACCGAACTATCCAAACCAAGTGTCAAGAGCATCATGAAAAATATAAGCGCCCAGAAGGTAGAGCCCGGCATGGTGGCGATGGCCGCAGGGTACACAACAAACACCAGCCCTGGCCCTTCGGTGGCCACATCTTGGACGTCCTTACCCGACGCGTGCGCCATGTAACCCAGTACGCTGAAGATCACGAAACCAGCCACAAATGATGTGCAAGAGTTGATCACGCTTGTAAGAATGGCATCCCTATTAAATATCAAAACATAAGATCTTAGTTTTTTTTTTAAATCATTGATGATCATTACATAGCAAATAAGCAGATGGTTTTTCTGTTGGAAAGAGAAAGCACCGCCTATAGACACCAAAGATGTTAATGTGCGTTGTTATCCATGTTGCGGAATGGCAATTCCACATGCATAAGTTTACTGGCTGGTAATAAGCAGATGGTTTTTCTGATGGAAAGAGAAACCATCGCCTATAGACACCAAAGATGTTAATGCGCGTTGCTATCCGTGTTGTGGGATGGCAATTCCACATGCATAAGTTTACTGGTTGGTAAGGGATCGGACCAGTCGGAGGGTCTGTCATGCCGAATCTTTTCTTAGAATTTAAAAGTATTTTGGCGTATTAATCAACAAGTAAACTTTTTTTATAATCAAGATTAGTTCAAGATCTAACAGTTTAGATAATAATTTTGTCAAAAAACCGTAAATATCAATTAATAAAACATATATTTCGTTAACGACCAACTTAATGATACCAGCGCTTTGGGTATGACGGTACCTATTTTTATTTATTTTCTTAAAGTTTAGTGTTGACATTTATGATCTCAAAAAATATCATATGATGTGAATGTGAAATATCCTATTAAAAAATTAAGAAATTATTTAAAAATTACGAAAAAAAACTACGTATTAATAATGAAAAAAAAAATTAATATTTATTATGTAAATAAATATTTTTGTACTAGAATATATGTTGTTTATTTTTTTCCGTATGTATATGTTTACCAATTATATAAAAAAAATATAAAAAGCATTATTATTTTGAATTAAAAATCGTCGACTAACAAGTCATATTTTTCTCAAAGTGTCATGTTACAACTGAATTATTTTGTAGCTTAAATTAAACAATTTAAGCTTTTTATTTAAATTAAACAATTCTCACACCAGTTTATTGCTGTGCTCAAGACCTCTTAAGAAATATACGCTTTACAGTATCGGATTCAATTCAAATAACTCATAAACCATTTTTGTGACCACAGTCCACCGGAACGAACTCGGAAAGTGTGCGCATAACGGTCCGTGTGTTTTTAGAAAAAAATGCGAAAATGGCTGGTGGTGTGAGCGGTTAAGTTTTTAAAATGAGTTGGATGAAATTTGGCAAACGCAGATGATGACCTGGAATAGCAAATAGGATAGGTACATTTTTCCGAAAAAAATAAGTTGGTCATGCGGGATTTACCAAAATCTATTATAATGCAGTGGGCTGCAATGTGTAGCAAGTAATAAATAAAATACACTATTACGCGCTCTCTCAACGGTTGGCGGATTGAATTCCCAATTTTATGTGTGATCAGTAGGGCTACTCTTGAAAACCAATTTTAATTTTATATGAATATTTAATGAATTTTGAAGTATTTCGTACTCTGGACAACTATATTCAATTATTGGATTGCGCGACAGCGCTACGCGGATCTCGAAATTTTTTGGAAGTACTCATTATTGCTTTTATTCATTATTTTGTTTAAAACGGTACTTAAAATTTCTACTTGTAACACTAGCTTGACGTGTAACGATGACATCTATTTCCAATAATTAGGTATATACTCAAAGAATGAAGTCGTTACTATACTGAATCAATGTGGGCAATATTGGTTTAAAGAGTACCGTTTTTTGACGATATTCGAAACTTATTGTTTTTATCAATATTGGTTTAAGATTTATATTGTTTTCAAGAGTAGGCCTGCAGGTGATATGAAGGTAAAAGCAATCATTAGCAGTCAGCAGTATCGTGGCGGTTGTTAAAACACTCTAGTAAATATCAAGACGAGCTATTGCATATAACAAGAGATAATTCTTGCAAATAAATGAATTATTATTATTATTATTGTTTAAATTACCAAAAATGGATGGCCATGGATATATATATATATATATATATATATATATATATATATATATATATATATATATATATATATATATATATATATATATATATATATATATATATATATATATATATATATATATATATATATATATATATATATATATATATATATATATCTATCCATATTAAAATTATAAATGCGAGAGTCTATTTATCTCTCTGTTATACTTTCACGGCTAAACCGCCGAACGGATAATAATGAAATTTAGCATGGAAATGGTTGAAGATTCGGGTCTAACATAGACTGTCTCTTTAAAAAATAAACCCTTTAGGGGCTGACATAAGTAATATGATCGCAGATCAGCAAAACTTATATATGATTTCTGTGACCGGTGACGAAAACCATCTGCTTGTCTACTATCTTTTGATATAAAGAAAATTTTAGACAATGATCATAATTGATGTTTCAAGATTGTTAATATTGTGTGCACTACATAAAACATATGGCATTTGGTATATTGTGTTCACTGCCATTTAGTATAAGACCGCTCATAATGTAGTTTCCATACCCGGTCATAACGTAATTTGGTGTGCAAGTATTTTTTTTAAAGTAAAATTTCGTATTTTCTTTTATGCTTTGATTTACTTACTTATAAGATACGGCTATTTTAGATTAAGTGTATAAGACGTAGGTAAAGGAAACGAAAATTTCGTACTCGCACTGAAAATAATTTAGATAATAATAATAATTTTTGTGCAATAAAGATTTGATGTTATTTGAACTTTATTAAATACAGAGCATTTCCATCGTTCATTAATTTGTGTATGTATCCTTTCGATTGACTTTAAGTCTTAGAACCGATTTGTTTTCGGAATGATTGAATTGCTGCTGGCCTTATGGGCCTTCACAGCTTCACCAGGCACTTGGGGTGGGCAGAGAACTCAGCTAGAATTTACGTTTGTTTTAAGCTGTGTGCCCTCCAACCTAAGGGTGACTCCTGTAAGACCTAATTTTGACTTAGAATGGGGTCGATTTGCGGTTGGAGGATAAGTAACATTATCTGGTCCTTCTAACTAACCCTAAACCTAGACTAGTTCACTAATGGGCGAAACAGAGGTCCTCGTCGATGACAGTGTCGCGAGCGTGTGTGTGCACTGTGTGACCCAATAACTCTGGCCAACAGAATACACACTGTATTCCGTTGGCCAGAGTTATTGGGACATCGTGATCAATGAGAAATTGCTATTAGTGTTGCCGATCGATTGTAGATTATCGATAGGATATCGATATTCTATCGATAGTAGTCCGATAGTAGTACTATCGATATTATACTCAATACTCAATACTCAATCATTTATTGCATTATATGTTACAAACAATTTTAGGTATTAAAATAATAATTAGTAGATAGTGAACATATACACCCTATTAGGGTATTGCAATGTAGGACTGGACCGATCCATTTCATGAAAGATTTATGTGATTGTCATTAAGGAAATCGTTAACGGTGTAGTAACATTTTTCTATCAGGAGATTTTTCACAAGTTTTATAAATATACGGTCATTTTCTTCCGATTTAATTTTATCTGGTATAATTGATAGTATAATTGATAGTATCGATTAAATCGATAGTATCGATACTATCGATTGTTCAAAAAGATACAATACTATTGGAAAAATAAAATACTATTAATACTATCGATAGTATCGTATCTCCCAGTCAGAAAAGTATCGATCCTATCGATAGTATCGATACTATTGAATTTTTAGGAAACGATAGTATCGACAGTATCTGTACTATTGATACTATCGTAAATTAGCATACAATCGATAGTTCAAAACAATCGATGGTATCGATACTGTAAATTCTATCGCTACTATTGTTTCCTAGACATTCAATAGTATCGATAGTATTGATTATTTTTTTAATTAGGAAACACGATACTATTGATAGTATCGATAGTATTGCACTTAGCAGATTGTATTGTATTCTTTTAAATTATCGATTGAATCGATAGTATCTATAAAATCGATACAATCGATGATTGTATCGATGGTATAGGCTTTTTTAGATTAAAACTATCGATGGCGGAACTATCGATAGTTTGGCAACACTAATTGCTATTGTATATTTCAGCACTTTATTATATTATAAAATTTATTACTATGTCTACTTTAGTTCTTAAACATTCTACTCTCAATTGGAAAATCGCGAATGAGAGAAAGAAATCAGTAGACGGAACTCGATTACAAATAGTCCTACAGCTACATCGGAACATAATATTTTCACGACTTCATATCGAATGTAATGCGAAACCACTCTAACCGCTCTTAGGTTTTTTTTGTGAATGTAATTTTCCACCATATGACTTATATCTAGTTCCTCTAAAATGATTTAGAGACGTTATTTTTCTTTTCTAATTATATCTAATTTCTTTACATAATCACACTACTGATCTGTTTTCTACTTTTTTGTACATTTTTATGATTTCTGTGGTCCACTGCTGAGTGAACCCTATTACCGCTCTTAGGTTAACAAAAAAGGTATGCTGTTAACATTGTCGCAGTAGGTACTTGTTCTTATATCACTATGTTTATGAATACATCAGAAATAGGCCTAGAACGTAAACATTTAAACTAACAAAAAAAAAACACGTAAAACTTACTTGTAAACATTATTGTGGTATTTGTTATAAGAAGCATATGCCAAAAGGACACCAAATCCTGGACCTAGAGAAAAGAAAACCTGAGTTGCCGCATCCACCCACACCTGGAAATTAAATATACTAAAATCATTTCACCACCAAATTGCCTTAATAGTTAGTTTATCATTAAATAAATTAATATTTTTAAACACAAATTCATAAACTTAAAGAATAATGAAATACGCTTGTTTAAAGATGGCGGTCATGAAACTCGATTCACTAGTCTGAAAAACTTGGACAACTTTGAGTTACGTTCACACAATACAAAGTAAGGTATCTTGAGGGAATCACAAAATTTTAACTCTCAGTGAGATTCATGAGAGTAAAGGACTAATTATTTTCAATTTATGTCGAACTATGAATCCATACCTACTATCACGTCTTATAATAAAGAGAGATCTTCTTACTATATATAAAATACGTGTCACTTTGTTTGTCCGCGATAAACTCCGAAACTAATGAACCGATTTCAATATAATTTTGTAGATATCTTCTGTTTAGTCCAACTTAAAAGATAGGATAGATTTTACCTCAATTAACCCATCCCCCCTCAAGTACCCCACCAAAATATTCAATACAAGTAATTTATATGGCACAACGTTTGTCGTGTCAGCAAGTACTCGTATAATTATAATAAGTACATGCAGATGCCACATCAGTACAAACAAGCAGCACCAGTATGAATATGCTATGCCAGGCCTATTTTACTCTCTTTACTTGTAAATATAATTACCTATAGTAAAGGCACTCTCACGCCAGCAATTAAAACTCCGTGGGCTGTTGACGGGCATATAGCGAGCACGCGTGTTTATTCTGTCTGTCTGTGTGTCCTGTTGCAACTCAAGTCTCGACGATTTCGATGACGGTATTCAATGAAAATAGCCCTAGCTTTCGGCACGACATTGTAACCATGTACAGCTACGAAACAATAATAACTTGACACCCCGGTAATTGGAAACATTTTCGTTTGCAGTGGTCGATAACTTAAAAAAGTAGGTAATTATCTACCTGGCAGAGCACCAGTTGGCCTATTCTTCAAATGAGCCCGGACCAACACGGGGAATGTTTATTTATTATATACTAACTAATGCCTACGACTTCGTTCGCGCGGACTTCGTTTACTCCGTACAGCTCCTACCCCGTAGGTGATAGCGTGATAATATGTAGCCTATATATTGACCCGACCTATTAGTAATATTCATGCAAAATTTGAAGTAAATCCATGCAGTACTTTTTGAGTTTACCCCAGACATACATACAGACAAACAGACAAAAATTCTAAAAACTATATTTTTGGCTTCGATATCGATTGTAGATCATGCCCTAAGTATTCTTTAAAAAAATATTCAATGTAGTTTTAACTATCCTACGATTTTATTATATGTATAGATTTTGTTATGTAGGTACAATTTAAAATAAAATAAAATTATTGGTAACTTTCGTTAAATGTGTTTGAAGGTGTCTGGAAGTACTTTAAAACCGACAAAAATATCATACATACATACATATTTTTTTTCGAATTCTAAAAGAACCTAATTAAACGATGTAACAAAAATCAAGTTGCTAAAAATACCTTTTTTGGGAATTTTTTTTTTTGCAAATGTTGTATAATGCGGAGTAGTGAAATAACCGTAAACGCTCTACCACACTCGCAGGCCCGGTATCACCATTTGACGAAATTATATATTTTCGCAATTCCAATCTGCTAAAAGGACCTTCCCAAAATTCGTCGCCAGCTCCCTGTCTATATACATATACCAAAATAACTTTTTTTACTATTTTTATCTGTCTGTCTGTTTGTTCCGGCTAATTTTGAAACAGTTTGACCAATTTTGATGGGACTTTCACTGACAGACAGCTGACGTAATAAGGAGTAACTTAGGTTACTTTTATGTTAGAAATTCTATACGCGCGGATGAATTCGCGGGCACAGCTAGTTTAGTAATAATATTTTTCCTGTGTGTGTGAAACTGCACCTGTATGTGCCTATGTGTATGTGTGAATGAAGTTTGCATGATTTCGTGTACTTGTGTTTCAAAAACTCTGAGACAATCTATATTAATATTATAAATGCGAAAGTTTGGATGTTTGGATGGATGTTTGTTACTCAAAAACTACTGAATAGATTTAAATGAAATTTGGCACACATGTAGATGATGACCTAGAATTGTACTTAAGCTACTTTTAATCCCGGAAAATTAGGTGATCCCTTGGGATTCGCCAAAAACTTTTATGATGCACCGGACTACACGCTGCAGCTAGTAAAAATTTAAATTTCAAACATACCTGAGGCTGAGTAATAGCTTCAAAATTAGGACTAAGATAGTATTGTATCCCAGTAGCCGAGCCCGGTAGAGTGATACCACGCACCAGTAGTATCAATAGAACAGCGTAAGGAAACAATGCAGTAAACCACACCACCTAAAAAGACATAACTTTTAAGACTAGTATCTACTGTTGACGCATTTGCGTATATAGATATACTTTACATATTTACAGAAAGTAGAAGATCCCTCTATAGAACGACTTTCACCGAGCTGGATAATGGATGAAAAGTATTTTATATGAAACTAGCCTTTACCCGCGGTTTCGCTCTCATTTAAGGTTTTTTAAAATAAAAATTCTGTTACTTCTAATACCTCCAAGAATATCTGTACAAAGTTTCACGATGATCGGTTAAGTAGTTTTCGCGTGAAAGCGTAACAAACAAACTTACATTCGCATTTAGGTATAATATTAAAAGAAGGGATTAAATATGCCAATAGATATATTGCAAATGGTTGACTAAAAAAATTCAATAACAATATGATTAATTAACATTTTTTTAATATTTCACTAGTTTAGTTTAAAAATACAAATTAACCGAACTAGTGAAATTAAAAAAAAAATATTGTTAATTACATTCTGGACTGACATTGTTTAGTCATCCGACATATATTTATTGACATATTTAATCTTATATATATAAAAATCAATCCCTATTTTCCTTGGTCACGACATCACGCCTTAATTTCTGGACCAATTTCGGTAATTTTTTTATTGTGTTTGTAATTGTAAGGAGACGATTCTTTTAAAGAAAATATTAAGAAAATTGCGCGGAAAATTATAAAATTTAAGAATACTTAACCACCATATAAAGTTTAATGCCATTTTGGCTGCGTGGAAGGACAATCCCGTAGACATATAAATTACGTGTCACGTTGTTTGTCCGCTATGGATTCCTAATATGTAAAGCAAAACAACGTTTGTCGAGTCAGCTAGTTGGATATAAAATACTTTTCATCCATCTCAGTGAAGATCGTTTTATAATGAGATATTAGACAAATATGTGTATATTATTTTTAAGCTATTGCATAGCTTCTATCGCGGGCCTTGAGCGTGGAGACCGAATACAGAAATTCCATAACGAAAATAAACCTAACACCCCCCACTCCGACCGACACAGCGGTGATACTTTTTAGTTTTCCCATCTATCGATAAATACCAGAACTTTTAACGACTTTTTGAAATATCACGCTTGTCTCTTTAGTTCAGCAACCCGCCTTTAGGTGGCATTGGTTGTATTGGAAAACTACCGTAATCAGCTCTTTGTGAGAAAGTATATAGGTGTATAGATATTTATCATCTACGTACAACAGTGAATATCTGTACTCGAATAATTTGTGTACAAAGTGTTTTAAATATGAATAAACAAAGAAAAAAAAATACTGCATAAATAAAATAAATATATAATTGTAATTGCATAAGTTGATAAAAAATGCTATGCAATAGCTTTACCGCGGCAGTCTCCGAGTGCCACACATCTTTTTTTCCATGTTAATCCGGTCCATAAGGGGTATGAAGAATAGAAAAACTTCAAGATTGACATTAGAACCATGGCCTGTTATCATTTCTAAGTTCATTCCATCAAACTCTTGTTGTTTTTTTTTATTTAAATGGATGTTAAATTAGTTGCACTAAATTTGATAGACATTTTGCTACGTTTTTACCTTTCATGTTATAGATATTTTGTAACATTTATCAATAATTATAGAGTATATTAAGTTTATTATTAGATTACTAAATAATAATGTTATTTAAATGTTTGGATATATTAACCAGGACAGACGTATGACGATTTTATAATTCTATTGTTGGTTCAAATATTTCAATTTTTGTTGCCGAAGTAATATTAAATCAGTAGTTTTAATTTATTTGATAAAAAAATTTGCATGCAAATTTGGAAGAATACGCGGATGTATTATAACTTATGTAAACCTATAAAATGGTACCGTATTCTGAGCAAATAAATTTCATTCATTCATTCAATTCATTCATTTATTCATTCCTTACTGCTTAGTATCCATTGAAATGCCAAAAAGATTTTTACTGTGACTACTAACTAGAGAGATAGAGTTCTGCAACGTCCCGACAAGGTTTGTGATATCACGCTTAGGTACTTATTCCTGGTGCAATAGCGTAGGTACTTTTTGGTGTTATGTTCTGGTTTGGAGGGTAAGGTAGCCGGTAAACTGTACATGTTGCATTTCATAATCAGGCACTCGGATAGTAACGCCATTAACATCTTTGATGTATTTTTTATATTATAGGATAGCTAAAAAGCAGATGGCTCTCCTAACAGAAAGAGACAACGCAATGTTAATTGTTTAGTGTTAAAATACGTAACGTTAAATAGTGTTTGCGATACCGACTTCGTTATAGATGCATGATAAAGATTACGATACTGGTGATCCGGTAAAGAAATCCTGATTTTTATGTATATGATAAGATAGCAAACAAGCAGGCGGCTCTCCTGATGGAAAGAAATAACTATCGCCTATAGACACCAAATGTGTTAATGGTACGTGACGATGTCTTAATGCCACATGCATAAATTTATCAGCTACCTTACCTTCCAAACCGGAATATGACAGTGACGAGCACTGACACTATTGCGACAGGAATAGGTAAGGCGGTGGTACCAGACCCGGACGAGACAATACAGAACTCTACCACCTAGTAGCCACGATGGTAGTGACTCGTATAGTCAATCGTTCGCCTCTTACGAATTGCCTGACTGAACGGCAGATGATCCATTTTTCAAGGGTGCTCGGACCAACACGGTGGGTGTAAAAAAACTTTACTTTGCCAGAAGTGCTGATGCCTTTCCAGAGAGAGAAATAACAGATGATGTAGACAGCTAACAAGCAAAGAGCCATGTCCCATTTGATAGCGCCGAGGTCATGCAGCCCTTCGCTTCCTTGGAGCTCGAGGATTGCCCGGCTGGAACACCAATGTAATTTCATTATGTTAGGTAATTACATATTTAGCCTCAATTGAGACCAAAGATTGCAGTGCCGGTAGTAGTGGTAGCGAAGCGATGCGCTCTTTCAAAACCTTAAACACCAGCAAGCATATGCATCTGGCATTAATACTAGTACTGTTTAAATAAACTATTTTATGATAGCGCGTTATAGACTATAAACTATATTTTTCTAGCGCGCTACGTTATAGATTATATTATTATAACGTGTAACTGGAACACTGATCGCGCGAGCCGGCCGAGAAAGCGTGTGACTCATCATAACGTCATACAGCGAGCGACGACTGAGCGCTATAACGCTACAAACTATGTTATAACGACTAGCATCTACGGTCTAGCACGATACTAGTTAGATCGCGTAGTTCGTAACTTCGTAGGTTATAACGTTATAACTACGGCCTACGCTAGCCGCTAGGTATATAGCGTGGCGTTCTGTTATAGCGCCGAATGCGAATCTAAATAGCGTACGTATTGAGTATATATAGCGCGCTGTAATTTAGCACTATGCGTTATATTAACCACCATTAATTATTACTCCACCGCAAGGATAGTAATACACCATTAAAATCTTAGCGTGTCTATAGGTGATGGTTGTATTTTTCCATCAGGATAGCCACATGCTAGTTTGCTATCTCAAAATATAAAAAATAAAACGGCTTTGGTCGAGAGTGAAATAATATTTTTTATTTCTGTAGAACAAAGCAAAGGTAAATAGTTTCCACTACCACGGGCATATGTATGAGCAGTAGCTTTCTTTATATTATAGAATAACAAATAAGGAAATGAATGAGAAGGAAAGATGATTGATGGAAAAATACCATCAATACGAGTAGATACCAAAGACGTTAATGATGCGTTGCAGTTTTGCAGGGATGTAATGCCACGTACATAAGTTTTTTGGCTACATTACCCTCCAAATTGAAACAATAGTAATGAGAACTGACGTAGTGATGAATGGAAGCTACGTTTAGCAGTTGCTTTTCTAGCTTATGAAGTAGGTAAAACCTATTTCTTTAATAATACTAATATTTTTTACTTAATTATTCGCTTTCTTCTCGCCTCTGTGGTCCGGTGTTGCTTTTGACCACATGAGGATCTGTATTAGGTTCACGGGTCGTGCAATTCAAAACAACGTTGCTAGGGATTTGAAAAGTGTCCGGTTGGCGTTAGGCTTGCCACCTATCAATTGTGGAACTAAGTCTTCGGTTAATAGTGGGTGCACTTGTTGTACCTCTGCCTACTTTTTCAGCGATACGGGCGTGAAATTGCTCTTTCTGAGTATAAAAAAGTACCCTAGAATTCTTTTACTTTAGTAATCTTCTATTTAATTGCAAAATCATACCTAGTCTCATTAGGATTTTTTTTTATCGAAAAATATATTAAACACCATTACATAAACAATTATTAACCGAAATGAAATTTATTAACCGATAGGATATAATATTTAAATCTCTTACTTGAAATATTCCGAAGCAGCAGAAGTGAATGGAGTAGTTTGGGGTAGATTGAACTCGGTGTGGTTATGCCGCAATGTTTTATTTATCCTTGCACTCTCCCAGTTCGCTTCAAACTGTAAGTGAAAAGTTAGTTTCTTATCTTAGCTAATGCGTTATTTATACGAGAGGGAGTTTCTTAAACTGCGTCCAAAAGACAATGACATTTGAAGAGACAAATCATATTTATAGTAGTTATTCTTATTTGGAATCTTATTTTATAAAGACATTTATCTTAAACATATGAAAGACCAACCTAACGCTTTTAATTTTTATAAGAAATTAACTGTACCTGCGACCTAGTCCACGTGGAAAAATGTCTAAAATAGAACCCGCATAATTCCCGTTCCCGTGGGATTTCCGGGATAAATACAATCCCCTGTCCTTTCTCGGGTCTCAAACTATCTTTGTACCAAATTTCATCCAAATCGGTTTAGTGGTTTATGAGTGACAGACAGAATTACTTTCGCATTCATAATAGTATGGATAGCTGGTACCACGACGATGGTAAATGGTCATAAAATAATATTGTCGTCGGTGAGATTGTTGTTCGTAGTGCCTTTAATTCTCCCTAACTAGCACAAAATTTAAATCTGTGTACGGACTACGGACACTCATGACACTAGAAGTTCATTGTTTACAAACAGCGATTAGCCGAACGCGCGTTAGTACGTCGCTGTCAGCTGAATGGTGACCTATCTACATTAACTTCGTTAAGGTTTACTACATACTTCTCTCATAGTACTTTCTTTTCATTATGTTTTATTTTACATGTGATCATTAGGTATCGTGACCTAGTCTTTTACGAGTCAGTACGATTGTGGATTTTATGCGCATTTACATGTTAAAATTACATTAGGGTGGACTGAAATTTTTTTTCGGAGATTTTTACCTTATAAAAAAAGAAAATTTTTCAAAAAAAAAAAAGAAAAATACTCAATATTTTAGAGGTAGCCCTCTCGTTTCTTAAATAAATAATTAATCTAATGGCTGCCCCATTAATCAAAAGTAATTCCAAAAAAAAAATTTGTGAAAAATCGTGGAAATCATCTGAAAATCGTTAAATGTTTTTTTCACTCCACTTTCATTTTAATACGTACAAAATCAGAGAAGTTATTTTTTCAACATTTTACTTTAATTGTGTTAAAATAAAGTAGCGTAAAAAATCACATTCAACAATTTTTAGATGATTTACACGACTTCTGCCCAAAAAAAAATTTTTAACTACGTCATTTGTTTTTTTTTATATCATAAGGCAGGCTGTAAACGCTCAAACAATTTGTCAAATTTTACGTGTTTGGCAAATTATTTGATAGTCTACGGTCATGTTTGACGTGTTTGTCAAGCAAACTACGTGTTTGGCAGTATGTTTGAAAGATTTGATTGACGGCGTGTTTGTCATATGTGTTTGAAAGTGTACAATCATGTTTGTCAAACTCGCCATATTGGCGCGGCGGCGCTGAGACATCGTCAAACACATATGACAAACACGCCGTCAATCAAATCTCTCAAACATACAGTCAAATACGTAGTTTATTTGACAAACACGTCAAACATGACCGTAGACTATTAAATAATTTGCCAAACACGTAAAATTTGACAAATTGTTTGAACGTTTACGGCCTGCTTAAGATAGCAAACAAGCAAATGGGTCTCCTGATGGAAAGAGTCAACTATCGCCTATAGACACCAAAGATGTTAATGGTGCGTTGCTATCTTATGGCGAGGTCTAATGCCACATGTATAAGTTTACCGGCTACCTTACCCTCCAAACCAGAATATGTCAGTGACAGAAATAGGTAAGACGCTGGTACCAGATCCGGGCAAGCCAATACAGAACTCTATCACTTAGTATGTGGTAATTCGCACAGCCAATCCGTCGCTTTTTACGACCTGCCTGGCAGAACGGCAGTTGGCCTATTCTTCAAAGGAGCCCGGAGGCGACCAACACGGGGAACACGACTATTAAAAAATGTTACGGGGAACACGAGTATTAAAATGGGTTACTTTAAAATATTGAGAAAAAAATATTTGAAAATTTTTCTTTTTCATAAGGTACTAGCTGATCCGGCAAACGTTGTTTTGCCTTACATATTAGGAATCCATAGCGGACAAACAACGTGACACGTAATTTATATAAGACTACGGGATTGTCCTTCCACGCAGCCAAAATGGCATTAAACTTTATATGGTGGTTAACTATTCTTAAATTTTCTAATTTTCCGCGCAATTTTCATAATATTTTCTTTTATAAGAACCTTCTCCTTACAATTACAAACACAACAAAAAAAAATTACCGAAATTGGTCCAGCCATCGTGATGTCGTGACCAAGGTAAATAGGGATTAATTTTTATATATATAGATTATAATAAAAAAAAGTATTTTTTTTCGACTCTTTCGACCATTAATCCTAACTGATTTTAAAATAAACGTTAGTTCAACGTTTGTACGTACAAACAACTACTTGTATAGATAAAGGATGGTGACATTATTACCGGTTGACAAGCTGGTGTATTCCACTCGTTGTTGCAGTTAGTCCAAGGTAGCATCGTAGTAAAAGACGCGAAGAAGAATCGTAAAGCCCATGCAATGATAACGTTATAGTAGAAATCCACATAAAACGCTATCAGCACCACCGCGTACCCAATCCCTGTAACCAATGCACAAGATATAGCGAAATATATAGATTCCTTTGGCTTTACCTTCTTCGGGATCCAATTAAACAGACATTTATACTCTGTGGCAAAACAATACCCCTTGTTGGTCCGGGCTCTTTTGAAGAATAGACCATTTGCCGTTCTGCCAGGCAGTTTGTAAGAAGCGAATGATTGGCTATGCGAGTCACTACCGTCTACCATAGTGGCAACTAGGTGGTAGAGTTTTGCATTGTCTTTGCTGGGTCTGGTACCACGCCTTACACATACCTACCACAATAGCGTCAGTGCTTGTCACTGTCGTGTTCTAATTGCCAATTGATTGTAGCAATTTTATTGCGTTTTTTATAAACTTGTACTAACACAGTTTCAAATTATTCCCCGTGGCTACTTTGAAGAATAGGCCAACTGCCATTCTGCCAGGCAGGTCGTATAAGGCGACCGATTGGCTATACGAGTTACTAATATCGTGGCTACTAGATGGTTGAGTTCTGCATTGTTCCACCTGGGTTTGGTACTCGCCTTACCTATTCCTCCCGCAATAGCATCAGTGCTTGTCACTGTCGTGTTCTGGTTTAGAGGGTAAGGTAGCCGGTAAACTTATGCATGTGGTATAAGACCTCACCACAAGATAGCAACGCACCATTAACACCTTTGGTGTCTATAAGCGATGGTTGACTCTTTCCATCAGGAGACCCATCTGCTTATTTGCTATCTTAGCGGATACATATTTTTTTAAATATGTACTCATCTGAAGTATACCTACTTCCCGTCTTTGCGTTAGATCTTCAGCAAATTTAAATGAGATCCCATTTAAATTTGCTGAAGAATTCCAGGATATAGGATTGCAGATTGTTGCTGTTTTATAGTGTTTAAAAATTATAATATAAAGGTAATGTCTAACAGTAAATGTCCAAAATAAAGTGTTGCCGACACACCCTTTCATAAATAAAATATGAAACGGAACATGGGATTTGTACAAAAAGAATCTTCCATGGCCGCACTAACATTTCCACTCCATTACCAATTTTATTTCTCTTGAAAAATCATATCGTCGGAGCCACTCAGGGGCGCGACGTGACAATCGAGTAAAATGAAATCACCGGGCATAAGCCGGCCTCACAAATCTACAGAGCCTTTTGAGAGCGTATGGAGCAAGCACTTAAGGGGTGCCGAGAAATGGTGTCAATTATGGCCGTTAAGTGGGATCTCAGCTCGGAAGGAGCGCGACGCGGATCATATGCCCTTTATTTTATTAAAACAAAATGTCAGATGTTATGGAATCTAGATAATTTTTCGTAGTCGTTCTTTATGCGCTACTTCGACTGACTGGGAAAATATTTTTGACTCATATCGCCACTGTAAAAGAGGCTACAGACAAAATTTTTAAGTTCGTCTATTTCGTAAATTAACCAGTTGACACAAAATATATTGTCCAGCCATATGAATTATTTGTATTGAATATTTAGAGTGGAATGCGGATTATGGGGGGTGGAGGTCGGAGGGTGAAAAATTGGGGGTTATGTATTAATAAAAATATATAAGTAAAACAGATGTGATAAACGGAGATGATAAGATAATCGGTAGACGGATTTTCTCAGCATGCCCACACACTGAGAAGATCCGTCCACATAAACAGACGCGGCATAATATGTAAAAAATGTGTAAGAGCCCTAAAACGTTGACTCGATACGTTTGTTACGTCGATCGAGCCCCAGATAGTAATTATAAAAAATGCATTAGTGAATGAATGAATGAATGAATAATCTTTATTGCGCACCAACATTTACAAAAACAGAATAAGTATAGCTAGTAATTATGTTTATAGGGGGTACACAAAGGCGGTCTTATCGCTAAAGAGCGATCTCTGCCAGACAACCTTTAGATAGAGGAGATCTTTCAATTAATATATTTTAGGTAATGGTGCCATTAAATTTAGTGACATGAGTTCCAGATATTATCTGTATATTTTAGATTATTAAATATTAAATAAACATATTGATAAATAAATAATAAAAATACATAGGACGATATATATATATATATATATATATATATATATATATATATATATATATATATATATATATTACACATACACTACAGTAAAAGTAGATAAGTAATATATAAACTAGTGGTAAGAGACCACTAGCCTACGTTTTTAGGAATGGGCATGACAGAATTTACATATATTTATTGTTCATACCTTTAAATAAAGGAACAAGTCGGCCCCAACATGTGATAGCGCCCTTCCGATGAAATTGCCCCAATGCTAGTTCCATGTAGAATAAGGGTATGCCGCCCACAACCAGCATGATGCAGTATGGCACCAAGAACGCTCCTGTTAACAAATTATTATTAAACAAACTTTTTTAGTTACTAGCTAACCTAGCATACTTCTTTCTGGCCTTTATTTTTGTAATCAAAAAAAAATTTCGTTTTCCCACAATTTTCCATATTTGTTGATCCGGGCCTTTTGAAGAATATCTATACATATAATAAAATCGTAGGAAAGTCAAAACTGTACATTGAATATTTTTTTAAAAGAATGCTTGGGGCGTGATCTACAATCGATATCGAAGCGAAAAATATAGTTTCTGTTTGTCTGTTTATCTGTTTGTCAGTTTATCTCTTTGTCTGTTTATTTGTATGTATGTCCGGGGTAAATTCAAAAAGTACTGCATGGATTTACTTCAAACTTTGCATGAATATTACTAACAGGTCGGGTCAACATATAGGCTACATATTATCACGCTATCACATACGGGGGAGGAGCTGTGCGGAGTAAACGAAGTCCGCGCGGACGAAGTCGCGGGCAACAGCTAGTACGTAATAAGAATGTAAACATGTTCCTGCTTAGCAGTTTATAAAAGACGAACGATATGTAAAATAATACGTCACTACTATTGTGACTACTGACTATATCGACGCCGGAAAGCGAAAACGTAGTCCACAAGTTACGAAATAAAGTTTTATTGAACTGTTCGAATTAAAAAAAATCCACACTGCACCATCTCGGTTTCGTAGATGTACGATAAATAGTAAATAAAATGACATTTAAAAAAATTAACTTTAGCTCAAAAGCCGCCGCAATGGGATTTTTTAATTCGAACAGTTTAGTAAAACTGTTTTTCGTAACTTTTGGACTAGGTACTACGTTTTCCTTTACGGCGTTGATATATATATGGAGGAGTTCAACAACGGCTACCTCTTTTCATTTTGTTTATTTCATCGGCAAGCAAATAAACATGATGATTGGGTGAAACGGGATGGGATGATTCCCCTGATGACAAAGGTAATCATCACCTAAAGACGCCAAAGATGTTGCGTGCGTGCGTTATTATCCGTGTAACGGGGATAAAATTATATATCTACAAGTGTTTGACATTCACAAGCACTTGCTCATATGAGCGGCTACACGTTCCTTGCCCAACACCGTTTCTATTAATATATGTGTGGTATCATCCTCTTAATCTCCAAGTCAGCGCTCATTGATATCATAGTAATGAGATGAAGGGATAAAGGGTTTTCCAATAAGAGGTGTTGTTTTGATATTCAAAGAAAAGTGCCATTATTAGTCCAACGTTGATTCACCTCAAATATGGAATTCATGAAGCTATCGAGGACATGGGGCAGCCACTTCGCGATTTGGTCATGGAAAATTTAATGAAAAAGATATTGTCCTGTAAGCGTGGTCGTGGTGGATATTTACCTGATGTTATTTTCCACTATTAAAGTCATACCTTCCTCTTTGTAATGAAATAAACATCAGATCATTTATATTAAAAATGGCACTTTTATTTGAATATCAAAATAACACCTCTTATTGGAAAACCTTTTATTTCCGACTTTTTTTAGATACACAAGAACTCTTTCAAATAACGGACTAATGTAAAACTGTTGTATAAATATTTGTATGACTTATATTTTTCCTGTTTTGATAGGCAGACAGTCAATTATTCATGGCGATGATTTTTTTGAATAATTGTCTATCTGCCAGACACTCAGTAAAAGATGAACGATTGACTACTCGTCACTATCATTGTAACTACCTACTATATGGCAGAGTGCCGCAACGTCTCGCCTGAGTATGATATAATACCATCACCATACATATTTTTGCCGTAATAACGGCAACACTTGTCATTGTCATGTTCCAGTTTGGAGAATAAAGTAGCCGGTAAACTTATTATGTAGGGTTGCAATACCGCTACACGAAGAGCACCATTAATGTTTGGTGTATTTATGCGATGATTTTTCTTTCCATCAGGACAGGCATTGGTATGTTTGCTATCTAATGACATAAATAAAACATATATCATTTACTTGAAGCAGTAATCGTTTAATATGGTAGTAAAATTATGAAGTAATTAGCCCGTAAATTATTTTGTAACGGCTGACCCGCGCAGTTTTACACAAAGAGTAGAGTAAAAGGTCTTAACTATTTTCTTACTATGTTTCACCCAAACCAGTTTATATGTTTGGCCATAAAAACGTAACATAACGATAGATAGACAGACTTTACCATTAATAATAATAATAATTTGTATGAGTTAACTCTGGTTTTCATGGCTAAGTGTTCTATAAAAATATACACATTTGTACTAACGTCTCTATTTTTTGCTCGTGAGATTGCCGGAAAAGTTTTTGGTGAATACCGCGAGATTAATTTTTATCCGGAATAAATGAAGCCTATGTGTTGTACCAGGTCATCGTCTACCATTGTGTCAAATTTATTGAATAATTTTTGCGTGATTGAGTAACGAACATCCATCCATCCATACGTCCAAACTTTCATATGTATGATCTTATATATAAAATTAATGTGTCACAATGTTAGTTACTATACACCTCCGAAATGTCTTAATCGATTATATTATTAAATTTTATATGCATATTCAGTAGGTCTGTGATTCGGCTACTATCTATTTTTCATGCCCCTAAGTGATAACGATTGTCCATTCCTAACATTTTAATTTTATTTTTTGGGCAAAATTTATTTTTTTATTTTTATATAATGTGGCATTAAAAAATTCGTACAACCCTAAATTTTCACTTTTCTATCACTAACTCCAATTTTTTAATTCAATCATTTATAAGGCAAAACAACTTTTGCCGGGTCAGCTAGTATTAATATAGATTAATAGCACCCGCCCGCTTCGCTGGGCGTTAATGCACAGACAATTTTTTTTTCTATATGCATTTTCGCCATCACGGAGTCGGACATACAGACAGACAGACGAAATGCATTTTTGCCATCACGGAGTTAGACATACAGACAGACATACGAAAATTCGCAAAATGGTAAAAATGATGATAGTGAGCGTGATAACAATATTGCTTGCAAGCTTGCAAAAATTTTTTGACCTATTAACTGTACATATTTCCCTTATAATTATATTATGTACTACCTACATGATTTGGCAGTTTTTAATCAAGACAATAGTTTTTCAGGTAGACAATATTACAATCTTATAATATCTGCGATAGTATTATTTTAATGTCGCTTTTAAAAAAATATACATACTTACTAATACTACTTTAAATAAAAAGTTTTGACTTTGAGGGATATAAAGTTTCACTTGACATATTATTCGCATAGATTTATTTAAAGTAAAATTTGAAATCGTAAAGATAAGTACTTGTAAAGTTATGAATTGTTTCGATTCTCGTAAAAGCTTGTTCTAAGTAAATGCGAGACTTAAAAGGGCAATTACCGCACAATTTACTCACCCCTCTGGAGCCAATATGAAATTATTGCCTTGAGAATTGCGATCACAAATCTGAGATAACGGTGGAGCTTTTACAAAAAAGTATGATAAGTAAAATATATTCTATATTGCAATATAAAATTTTAATACTAGTGACGCTATTTTAAAAAGTAGGTAAAATCTCGCGACATTTTTATAGTTATTTTGCCACTAATATTTTGAATATGAAAGTTTGAGTTTGCGAGTAGGTATGTTTTTTATTTTGTGCGTTACGTTATATCATAACATAGCAAACAAGGTGATGGTTCTGTTCCTTATTACTAGAAAGCTGTAATTTGGCACGAATGTACATATTAGTCACGTCAAAGTGGTAACATAAAAAAAGTATCTTCACGCCCATATCCCCGAAGGGGTAGGCAGAGGTACAACAAGTGCACCCACGATTAGCGGAAGATACTTGGTCCCACAAATGTGATAGGTGGCAAGCCTATCGCCAACCGGGCACTTTCCAATCCCAGGCAACTTTGTGTTTCTCAGAAAACTGAAAAAACACTTTTTTTAATGTGCCTGACCCGGGAAAAAAGTAAAAGTAAAAGTAAAGTCTTGAAAAATATTTTTGGAACGAAGTTGGACCGAACTGAAAAAAATGTGATAGTAAAACCGTAAGAAAAATGCGTGGAATAAAAGCGTTAAATGAGACGTGCGCAGGCGCGACAGTCGCGTACACGAGCGAGTAGTGCCGTTTAGCCGAAGGAAGTTCGTTCCTACCTGGTGTCCCGTGACACCACATCATTTTTTTTAAATTCAGAGTAGAACTCCTCTACATGCAAGGTGGGGATGTAATTTTTATCTCACGTTATGTATGTATTATATGTTGTATTTATCATCTCATATTATGTGAGGTATTGTTGGATAGGTTTTTAAAAGTACTGTAGGTTTGCGAAAAATAGTTTTCGATTAAGGGGCTTGTTTGTAAAATATTAAGCTTATAGGCGCTAACTTTTGTTAGAGTCAAAGGCTAAGTTCGTTTTGGGGGTGGATAAAAAAATTATTGTAGTAGTAAATACAAAGAAGTTAAAAGGAAAACTATCACGGCTTAGAAGGCTTTACTTAGAGAAGTTTTATAGGCGGTGAACCTGTGGTGCGGATATATGTCATTGATTTGAATAGCTTAAATTTCATAGTATGAAACTATAAAAGCCCTCATCTCAGTCCGCATTATTGTGATGGGCAAATTCGGAACCGTAATTGCGCGTGGCCCGACTTCTTCTTCTCTTCTTCTCGTGGGCGGGTCTCCGCATCTCGACGACTAGCGCCTTTTTTGCGTGTGGTTAGGATGGTTCTACTCTTGCCATCCCAACTCCTCCGCGTGGCCCGACACGCACTTAACCAATTTTAAGAATAAGCACTGTAGACTATTAAAATATATCAAATTTTACATGGTTAAAGTAAAGGAAACGCCAAAAATCTCAAAAAATTCTCAATGGTTTCCATTTTAGAATCATGGTCAAATACCATATTTTCATTTTGGGTGGACCGTCCCTTACACCCCATATGTATCATACAAGTAGATGGCACTCAAGGGCGGATCCAGCTTTCGGTTCAGTGGGGGTCACATGTTTGAGGTTTACTCATGATAGGCACCAATCCTTATGTAATCCTAATAAATCCATACCTAGAACCCTGCTCAGGGGGGGGTGACCATGACACCCATGACCCCCCTCTGGATCCGCCCTTGATGGCACTCTTAATGAAAAAAGACCAATGCTTATAGACATCAAACATTTTAATGGTGCATTACTATCCATAACGGTAAAGTCACAAATACAAGTTTATCTGGCTGTTTAAGTCGCCTCTGTGGTCTAGTGGTCCAGCATTGGAATTGACCACATGAGGTCCCGAGTTCGATTCCCGGGTCGGGCACTATAAAAAAAAGTGTTTTTTCAGTTTTCTGAAAAACACAAAGTTGCCCGGGATTGGAAAGTGCCCGGTTGATGATAGGCCTGCCACCTATCACATTTGTGGGACCAAGTATCTTCGGCTAATCGTGGGTGCACTTGTTGTACCTCTGCCTACCCCTTCCGAGATATGGGCGTGAAGATACTTTTTTTAACCCTTAACTGGAATACTACAGAGACAAATATGATAAAAAGAGATATCCATCGCCTATAGAAACAAACATCTTTTGTTTCTATAATAATGATGCGTTGCAGTCTGTGTGTTAAAGATGTCATTTATATAGGCATATATTTACCGGCCACTTTACGCTACTAAAGGAATTAAACAACGAGAAGCACATACCCGATGCTGCAGGAATAGATTAAATGGTGATACCAAAACCGGGCGAGACGTTGCAGAACTCTACCATCTAGTAGCACAAAACGATTAGGTACAGAAGTCAATCTACATACAAACGGCGCTCGAGCAAGCACACATAGACATATCTCATGAACGCGATATCTTGAAATGGCTGGGAATAATGCACGTGCGAGTGCCACCCACTTGGGCACGTGTCCGTGAACTTTTTGTACAGAAAATGTGTAACAGGTATAACAATAACATTAAAATATTTTTATTATTATTGGTTTACATTTCTGATCTTCCTGCTTTATGCTCAACAATAAATCAAATACCTAGATATCAGTGAATAGTTTTTTGTGCATAAGGGGCCATCCATAAATTACGTCACACGAGTTTCATGATTTTTTGACCCCTCCCTCGTCCTTGTCACAGTTGGTCACATTTATGAGACCCCCCCTACCTAGTGTGTTGTCACATATTTTACAATTTTACATTGGAATAATGATCTCATTAGATTATTTTTTATCTATATAGGTGGCTTTTTAAATTTACTATTGTAATACTTAGATATAAAATATTATATTTTGAAAAAAATGTGATGTCACTAAATTTAGGACCCCTCCCTACCCCTTGCCACACAATGTCACACTTCGTCGGCCCCCTCCCTACCCCTTAACGTGTGACGTAATTTATGGATGGCCCCTAAGCCAGAGTTGATAGCCCTAGCGCAAATGCCGAGCGTAGGTATGAAATGTGAAGTACATATTGTATGAGATAAACTTCTGTACATATTTATTTTGTGCTAGTGATCATGATGGTAGTGTATCATTTTTTTACCAACACTCGCTTTTACGAGCTGCCTGGCAGAATAACAGATGGCCTTTTCTCCTATATAAACTGGCTTCGGACCAATCGTTTCCTTTATAACCATTGACATATTACTACTATGGACATCGGATTCGCGCTAAAAAATATCCGAGGAAAATGAGCTGCAAAACGCAAAAAAAACTACAATTCCGCGTTAGTCGAATTTAAACCTTGATATAATGATTTGAGTGTTTAAATTACCTTGTTAACATATATATTCTTGTGATGTGCACTTGGGAAATTTTTTCGGGATTTTAGTATGAGACCTGATGTCCATAGTCATAATATGTCAATGTTTATAACTGGCAAATTGGATTACGGCGGTTAGGAAATATCCTGGAATGTACATAAAACTACACGTTAGCGATGAATATTATTTCAATAAGCTCTATCCACTGGCTTAACGAGATTCTTCCGTTAAAGACACTAATTCCGGCGTAAATAATTTATAGCGATCTTCACTATAAGTGGTGTCACCACTGATTCGATGTACTTTACGATGCATTGTGTCAATTATAGTCATATACAAGTAGCAGAAATAAACATTGTGCTCTGAGATTACGATAGTTTGATGTCGGCCATAAAAACTATTTGTAACGAATATTTTGGCGGGGGCGGGAGTTTAGTGGAGTGGGAGAGGGGTAGAAAGGTAAAAATTTGGAGTTTTAAGTATTTTTTTATACTTAATAAAAAAAAGTTGCCAAAAAATTTTTAAAAAATTCTCATGCCTACCAAATATACAAAAAAAAACATAAAAATTAGTTGATCTCGTGTAGTCCCCCGTTCCCGATAGTAGATGTCCCGTTAGTAGTCACGTGACAGAACAGATAAATCTGGAAGTGCTACGTCACACTATGTTAAAACGTCATCTTGATGTTGTAATTTTCATAGAAACCTCAGAGTTATGTAGTAAAAATATTACTACGGCGTGATATCATTGGACGCCATGACAATTTAGAGCGTTTTTGCGTTTTAATATTTTAATTTCAACTTTGGAACGCGAAATTTTTACTATAAACGTACGTTTTTTAACAAAAATAAATAGTTAAAAGACCTAAGTTAAATTATTAAACAATTTTTCCAATTTAGTTGAGTAGTATTTTATTGTTACTGTGGTGTTCGGATTCGAAGGGTAAGGTATTTAATTTTGTTATAAATGACGCTAATTTCATTTTTTAAATCTGTATAATTTAGAAATAGTGATCGTTTTAGATATTTGGAATGGAATTTAATGCTGAGCACTAAAATATGTTCGTAGTTACATAATCTATATAGTGAAAAATTTTACAATAATATCAAAAAACATTTATTTTTTTGGATATACCCAAATAAATCAAACGATTTTGATCCAATTTACAGTATTTGACGTAGTTTTTAGGCTATTTGAAATAGCCTAAAAGTTATTTTAAACATATTAAGTAAGCTTTCTGTAAACAACTGAAAACATGATTCGATTTTATAATTTTAAAACTGCATTTGATGTAGTTTTTTAATTACCAAAATATTGTAGATTTTGTACTTAACTGTAAAAGTTATATTAAAAAAGACTGTTTGACCAAAATATTTTTTCATGTTTTTTCAAAATTTTTCAAAATCTCCTTTAGGAAAAAATTGAATTAATTCGGTTTACCGAAAAACTTGAATCATTTCGGTTTACTGAACTGATTCAAGTTTTTAGAAAGCCGTTCAAAAGTTATGAGATGTTTACATACACACATATAATGACATACACACACACATACAGACATACTGACATTATCATGAAAATTGTCGAAAAAAATCTTAGGACCTCAAAACGTGGAGATCTGGTGAAAATTCGATTTTAAATTATTTTTTTTTTGAATATCATAATATTTGCTACAAGCAGATGGGTCTCCTGATGAAAAGAGTCAATATCATCATCATCGCCTATAGACACCAAAGATGTTAATGGTGCGTTGCTATCTTGTGACGAGGTTTAACGCCACATGCATAACTTTACCGGCTACCTCACCCTCCAAATCGAAACACGCACTGACGCTATTGTAAAATGTAAGATTATTTAGAAGAAAAAAGCCTGGGATTAATTGCACCTCATACCGATCTCGTATATATTTTTTGTAATATTGTGGTATTGTAAAAAAATAGATGAAAAGGAAAAAAAAAGACAAGCCCGCTTAGTTTCTTCCGCCGGATCTTCTCAGTGTGTGGCCACGTTTTCGAGTTTTCAAAAAATATGTTGACGTGTCAAAATAACTTGTAAAAAGTGTTATTGAATAAAGTACTTCTGATTTCTGAATTGTGACTGCAGCAGGAATAGGTAAGGCGGTGGTACCAGACCAGACTCAGGCGAGACAAATTGGTAGTGACTTGCTTAGCCAATCGGCCGAATTTTACGACTTGCCTGGCAGAACGAAAATTGACCTATTATTCAATGGAGCCCAAACCAACACAGGGGGGATTCCTTATCTACATATGTGGCGGGAAGTTAAAACCACACACAAACACATAGGTACACACGTCCGCAAATTTTTACATATTTTACAATAATTATTTACAATAACTTTCTATGTCACTTTTTTTAAATAATACCCCCTATAAATATAGAATCCCCTTTGTGGTAAATTTAAAAATCAAGATTCATAGCAATATTTCAATCTTAGCATAAGCTCTATCGACTTCAATATAAAATGTTCTCTAGGGGTTAACAGGGGAGTCAGGCCGTGGTCGGGATTTACTTTATTGCCGGATGCAACAGGTCGCATGAGATAAAAGGCAACTTAACTTGCTGTGAGACGGTCCAAGTATCTTGGAAAATTCTTCGCTGCTACTCGAAAATACAATACATTATTTAATAGAGCTTTGAATTTAAGGCAGTGTTAAAATGTAGTAATTTTATTGAGATTTATGTTTGTTGTGGCCAAATGATTGCATTATATTTATGCAGCTGCGAATCCCGTAGGATCACCTAATTTTTCCGAGATAAATAGTAGCCTATGTACTATTCCAGGTCATAATTTACCTGTGTGCCAAATTTCATTTTAATCCGTTCATTAGTTTTTGTTTAATTGAGTAACAAACATCCATTCAAACATCTAAACTTTCATATTTATCCATACTAATATTATAAACGCGAAAGTAACTCTGTCTGTCTGTCTGTCTGTCTGTTACGCTTTCACGGCCAAACCACTGAACCGATTTGGATAAAATTTGGTACAAATATAGTTTGAGACTCAAGAAAGGACACAGGATAGTTCTTATCCCGAAAATCCCACGGGAACGGGAACTATGCGGGTTTTTATTTTAGAATTTTTTTCACGCGAACGAAGTCGCGGGCACAGCTAGTAATCTATATATATAAAAATCAATCCCTATTTTCCTTGGTCACGACATCACTCCTGAATGGCTGGACCAATTTCGGTAATTTTTTTTTTGTTGTGTTTGTAATTGTTAGGAGAAGGTTCTTATAAAAGAAAATATTAAAAAAATTGCGCGGAAAATTAGAAAATTTAAGAATACTTAACCGCCATATAAAGTTTAATGCCATTTTGGCTGCGTGGAGAGACAATCCCGTAGACTTATATAAATTACCTGTCACGTTGTTTGTCCGCTATGGATTCCTAATATGAATGGCAAAACAACGTTTGCCGGGTCAGCTAGTATTAATATAGATTACAATTTACGTCGTTTTATTAATTGAGACTGCCTATTGTCTAGAATCTGTCTGTTACACTCTTAGCAAGCATATAGTGAAAGATCTGGAGTCACACATTAGGCTACTTTTTTTTCAAAAATCAACCCCATATATATCCCTGTTGTATCTACCGCCCCGTCGCGTTGGTCGAGTGTTTAGCGGCCCTGACTATGTTCGATTATTGACAGGGACAAACGGTTGTGTGATGAGCAAAGATGTTTGTGTTTATGAGTTTGGGTGTTATTAGTATC
The DNA here is from genome assembly GCA_036924255.1 of Apodemia mormo. Lineage (NCBI taxonomy): Eukaryota > Metazoa > Arthropoda > Insecta > Lepidoptera > Riodinidae > Apodemia > Apodemia mormo. The sequence continues at coordinate 38,727,329 of JAUPFN010000005.1, read as the reverse complement.
ATTCACTAACACCCATAACACAAGTAAATAATTTGCTTACTTTGGAGTTAGGTCGATTTGTGGTAATTTGTCCGGAAATATAATATTATTTACGAACCGATTTGGAAAATGCTTTTTATAGTGTTAGTATCGGTAACACCCACATCACAAGCAAATTATATACTTATGTTAGGGTTAGACCAGGTCGTGTAATATGACCAGGATATTATTTATTGATCGGGCACGAATAGATGAGGTGGTGGTACCAAATTCGGGCCGGAGCTTATAGAGTAGGTAGTATAATTTGGCTAGACGTAAATTCCTCCGTTGTGCTTTTTTAACGCCCGAAAAATGTAAGTGCATTTTTCGCAGGTATAACCCAATTTACATTATCTCAGTTAAAAATAACGAGAACAATAATAATTTTCAATCATGACTTCAATAGTAATTGCTTAACATTTGAGCATTGAATTATGGATAATTTTTTTAATGACTTGTCCGTAATATTAAAAAAAACGCGATGAAAACTGTTGGAAGTATTATTTTGGATAACAGAGTTGTTTAATTTAATATAGAAACCCAATTTGATACAAAAACATAATTGCACCATTTGTTCACAAAATATAAATACTAAGATGTAAGTTCATTGTTATTATTTAGGATACTTTTATTTTACACGAAAAAACTCTGTTACCCCATTAACCTGCACAATTTTTTTAAATTCCCGCTACGTATGTAATAGGTAAGGAAGTTACTGATTTTGCCCCGATTTTCAAAAATCGAGTTTTCATCAGATCTTCACGTTTTGAGGTTCTAGGAACCCTTTCCAACTATTTTCACGATGAGGTCAGTGTGTGTGTGTGTATGTGTGTGTGTGAACGGCTTGACGGATCGAAACGCTGTTAGTGGGATTCGAAAAATTTTAACCAATTCGGTCTAGGAGATTTTGAGAGGAGGAGATTTTGAAAAAACCCCGAAAACAATTTTGGTCAAACAGTATTTTTTTTTAATAAAACATCCAAATTAATTAATTTAAAATTTATTTATTTAATACTTTATCGTACACATAGAGACAAAATTACATTTTGTTTATTGAAAATTTCAGAAAAAGCAAACATAACTCTGTATGAGATTTCTTCCAGCATACCCAAAATAGTGAGAATGCGTGAAAGAAATGTAGAATACAAGTGTACATATTATTAATTTAGAAAATACATACAATAGTTAAAAAAACTTTTTTTTTAGTTGAAACTAGTTTATCGCACACTTGTACTTTTATTTCAATATTATTATACACTACCTGTTCTGTAAAGAATATTACGTCCTGAAGATGCTTTAAAAAGCGAAACCGGTCGATAAAATTAAATAATTTAGTGTATAATAATAGTGAATTAAAAGTACAAGTGTGCGATAAACTAGTTTCAACTAAAAATAATGGAATTTCACCAAGTGCCGACGATTGAAAGTGTAAAATCTATTAAAAAAAACTTACTTTATATTACTTAATTCTAATGCATACAATGCCTTTTTTCCCTAAAAATTAAACCAATAAATAAAATTCTTTTAAGATTTTTTAAAGGTAACTAATGGTTGACTGCTCCTAATATGTAAAGGAAGTAAATTCCAAAGTTTCACAGAATTGATATTAAAAGAATTACTGATCTGATTAATTATTATTATTTCGATTGAGTACAAAATCTAGTTCAAAAACTGTTTCCAATGCATAAATTGCATCAAAATCTGTTAATCTGTTCGGGAGTTACTGATGACGAAAAATTTTGAAAAAAGTGTTTTTCGACTTAAATTCGAAGGTTTTTAACCATCAGTTTTTGGTCTTTCACGATATTTTAATACTTAAAAAACGACGTTGAATACCGTTTCAAAATTAAAATCAAATTGAATTTTCAAAAGTTACAGCTTTTCAAATATTAACATTACGTTGCTTACAGTAAACTTACTTCCTATTTTTAAAAGCCTTTCTGGCTAATATAGCGATTTATGAAAAAATCTAATCAGATTTCTGCTTAAAAAACTGCATCAAATTCCGTAAATCGGATTCAAATCGGTTGATTCGTTCGGGATTTATCAATGACGCAAAAAAAATAGACATTCCTTTTAAATTTTTTAATCTGTTGATTTTGTAGCTAAATAAAACAACTAATACATCAAAAATTGCTTTGAACATTTATTTAAAAGATCAAAATCGATCACCCTTTTGAAAATGTACATCTTTTCGAACATTAATGTATTATTATTTTTTCCAACTTTAGATTTTTGAAAACTATACCTGATTTTTGAGTTAAAAAAATCAGGTATAGTTTTTGGTCCATTGAGCTTAAAATAACTCAATTTAACGGGAAGTTTCAGGGATGGCCAGTCTGCAGTGTCAATCGGTTTACAGTTTTTTTGACAATATCACGAATTGATCTAACCCCAAAATGTTTGTGATATGGGTGCTAGTTAACTATATTAATACATATAAATGCATACAAATACTCGAATTATATTATTTGATATTTAATAAACACCTAAGCCCAGAAATACAAACATCTATGCTCATCACACAAACGCTTGTCCCTGTCGGGAATCAAACCCGAACCCCATCGATGAGTAACTAACTTCAGGTTCACTAACTACTGCACCAACGGGGCGGCGGTAATTTGACAATGACCCGGTTATTATAAACTTAACGTGTGTGTCTCTGTTTTTGTCTTTATGTCGGCATCATAGCTGCCAAACGGATGATCTGATTTAGTTCCTGTTTTTATCGAAAGACCTTTCTGCCGAGATGGTTCTTAGCTACGATTTAATAATATCTATTCAGTCATTTCAAGATCATCTTTTCAACTTAATGAAAGGTATTAAGCAACCTACACAGGTCTGACCGATACAAAATTTCGTATCTTCTTTCTATTTATTCAATGATATGGTAACCTTGACCTGATGCTACACAATTTGCCTTCAATGATCATCACTTCTTTTCATGTTTTGCTCTATAGAAAATGCACATGAAGCAGGAAGAAGGATAATAATAATATAATAATAATAATATTTTTATTTCTGTGATAGAGGTAAATACAAAGTTGGTTTTATATATAGTTGATCTCCACTATCTGCCTTTCGGCGTACAGATTCCAGAATATAGAATACATTATTTAAATATTACTACTGCATGTAATTTCACTATTTTATGTACTACAATAATTATAATTATAGGCGTTTTATATAATTTTATCTTTATTTAACAATTAAATAAATATATTTTTGTGTTATAGCACTTACCCCGTGCTTGGGAATCTGGAAATGAAAATCGACGTAATCGATCATATAGCAAAGAAGAATTTCGCCGCCTCGAGCCTGTCGACACTAGCTCAGCGGAAGAGCGTCCCGGCTTTAGGGAAATGGTCGCAGGTTCAAATCCCGCGTGTCGATATTTTTCTTTGCTGTTTTTAAGGTTTAAATAAATATATATTTTTTTAATTTATTAATATTCATTCATTATTGATGAAAAAGGATTGCGTCGGATTTAAAAAAAAATTAATTATTCGTAAATCTTTCCACTCATTTTATTTCCTGTTCACTTTTTTATTATTTTAATTTCTACAATCCCGTACCGTACTTATTAGGATAATGAAATCGTCTACATTTCTCTGGCTATTCCCAATGGACACCGGATGATTGGATATTACGAGATTGAGTCTGTACCGGCTCCCTGGTATTAAATCATCGCCAAGGGTCTAAAGCCTTTATCGATATTGTTTCCGTCTGCATCGGGAAACGTGTTTATTACGAATAGATTCAGGATTTCATTTCTATAATTCTCGATTTAGTGGCAGGTAGAATTGAGCACTAACGTTGAGTAACAAAAATATATAAATACCACGACGGTTCTCTTGCAAAGTAGGCAAAGTGCACTAGACGCCTGGTTCTTTGATAATTGGTTTTCAAAATCAATGGTGATTTTATAATCAAGTATCCCTTAAAATTATTAAAACTTTCGTGAGACAGTATTAACTAATAATTTAAATCGGCTATACTCACATTTAATAGTCATGGGTCTCGTCTGGAACGTCTGGAACGCTACCGAGAGAACGTCGAAGCGCTCGAACTCACCCTGAGGAAGGACCTCATATAAGTCCGAAACTAGTCTAAACCTACACCGATTAAATGTGAGTGTAGTCGACTTAATTAATAGCAAATATAACTTGTTTCTTACAATAACCATGACAACTTACGTGTCATCCGAGTTAAGAGATGACACTTAAAATCAACTTAGTAGCTCTAAGATATTTCCTCAAAAACAAAACGAATAATTATTTAGCAATGCATCAAACCAGGCACTATGTGTTCTGAGCCGAATAGGCAAAGTATTATACCACGAAACAGTCAGGAGTAATCTATATTTACTTACTTACAAACTATCTAATCCGTCCAGCTTCACCCGCGAAAAGATTAACATGTCATCCATACAAACTTTTATCTCCACTTTTAGTCCTTCAGGATTTGATTTTTTTTTAAGTTATGTTTGGCTGCGGATCTTTCTATTCAGGCCAAACTTTATCAAAATCTGAAAAACTTTAAAAACAACAATGAAAAATGACGATACGCGAGACTCAAACCCGCGACCATCTCCCTCAAACCGGGACGCTCTGCCACTGAGCTAGTGTCGACGGGTTCGACGTGGCGAAATTCTTCTTTGTTATATGATCGATTACGTCGATTGTTCTGATCGCTAGACATACGTACGTATAACTAGTTAAATGAGTTCATCGTTACAGATGAAATTCCCATTTATAATTTTTTATCAGTACTTTCGTGATTTCTAATTATTTTTGTTTTTATTGCACTCACCCCGTGCTTGGGAAACTTGAAAAACTTTAAAAACAACAAAGAAAAATGTCAACACGTGAGACTCGAACCCGCGACCATCGTCTCAAGCCGGGACGCTCTTCCTCTGAGTTTGTGTCGAAATCTGTTCAGAGATTTATTCGTTACAAACGTAATAAACACACAGACTTTTGCCTTATAAATATTAGTATGGATAGTGTTCGAAAGTCTGTCAAGAAAAAGCCGATCGTTAACGTATAGGTACACATAGAGAAACAGAAAAATATGGTACGCTTGGAAAAAGGTACTGTTCCTATGGGATATAAACATAATTTTTAGGCAGGTACGCCACGGCCAAGAATATCAATAAATATGTTTATACAATATGGGCGAATGCATGTATTGTGTCTCTACATGTACCATTACTTAGTCGATGTGTCAGCGTGTTGTGACCAGTGACTGATGGCAGGGGTCGCATGATGAAGTGCCGGGCCAATCAATTACTAAGCGACGTGCGGCTATACCCGTATCCCACATTCACCCCATCGATATAAACGTCTACATATATTAAACTTTGATGTGTTTTTGTATAACAAGATACCGAGTAAATTAATTACTCGAGTGGCCAGCAAAGAAGGGTTGTGTTTTAACCAGTGTCCCTATTTACGTAACAAAACTTCGATCCAGCAATAAGGATCTTTCGCTTCTAGCTAGAAGCGAAGAATCCTTATCGTGGCTCGCTAGCTTCGATTCGATTGAAGTTTTATTACGGATGATTTTATTTTTCTTCGTCTTCGTACTAGGAATTTGTATGTGATTTGTACAGCGCCACCTAGTGGTAAACTGGTTTTTCACGTTTACCACTAGGTGGCGCTGTACAAATCACATACAAATTCCTAGTAAACTCCAAACGCACTTACGATCGAATGCGAAAAGAAAAACTCACACTTAGCACTCAGAGTGCTAAGTGTGAGTTTTTCTTTTCGCATTCGATCGTGAGCGCGTTTCGAGTTTACTAGGAATTTGTACGTAATTTGTACAGCGCCACCTAGTGGTTAACTGGTTTCTCACGTTTACCACTAGGTGGCGCTGTACAAATCACATACAAATTCCTAGTAAGCTCCAAACGCGCTCACGATCGTATGCGAAAAGAAAAACTCACACTTAGCACTCAGATCACAAAGCTTTAATAAATGCGCACGAGTGATACTTATACAAAAAGTTATAAAATCGAATAAATGTTTTATGAAACCGGCATTGCTCATTTTAAAATATAATAACCATATAAATAGAACTATAAACAGATTAATCGAGCTATAATTAGTAAACATTTCTTATTTTTTGCGAAATAAAATAAGAAACCTCAAAATTAACTTTTCTGTTCGCAAGAATACTAGTAATTCCGGTGATTGTAGAATTAATCCATTTCTTAGTATTAAGTATATTACAATTGACTATTAAATTGCACTTTATTTCTCTTACATATTACAAAAATTTTTGGCGAATCACATATTTTTCGGGGATAAATAGCCTATGTGCTATTCCAAGTCATCATCTACCTGTGTGCCAAATTTTATCTAAATCCATTCATTAGTTTTTAAGTAAATGAGTAACAAACATCCACTCATCAATCCAAACATCCATACTTTCGCATTTATAATATTAATAACGTTATTTCCACTCACATCATTCTGATTCTTTGGAGACACTAATCCAGATACAGGATAAACAGATAATAAATCAACTAATGTTGTGATAGCATTAGATAATAGGTATATATATAGAAAGATATGTCCGTACATTAGTCTTTCTGTCTCGAAATATCACTCAATCATATAGAATTTAGCAGCGCTACGGATGGAAATATAACATTGATATAGAATTGCCAGATAATTAGATCAAAGGGAGACTGGGCCCGATCGGCTTCAGATGACCTCCCACTCCATTACGTAATTACCCCCATTATTGCGTTACTAATTTTCCTGCACATCGAGTAGCTAACGAAGTTTCTCATAGCGTCGCGTAAAGGGAACATTTTGATTGTCAATTACTGGCTCGGACGCCAAAGGGCTGCCAGTGTGGGCGCACAAAGCTAAGAGAGGATGCAATTAGTATCGAAGAAACTTTGTTTCGCCGCGCCGTAGTTTAGTGTTTGGTGTGACAAAGTTCTATGTCAGTTACTTTTTAACACAAGTTGACTTTCGTAGGTAAGTATGACATTAAAATGTTTTATTTCAATATTCACATGTAAAGTTAAATATACATAGCTATTATAATTAAAACTATGTTTTTTCCACAGAGTCGCTCGAATAAATGTGAAATTAACGTATTATGGTCTGACCTCAGACCATACATACTAATAGACACGGCGTTGGGTGCAAAATGCTTAACCGCTCATATGAGCAAATGTATGTAAATGTCAAACGCTTGTAGATATATTATATTGTAAAAAAAATAGGAATATGCCATATTTTGCTATTTTATCGAGTCGAAAAGCTAAGATTTAGCTCTGTATATCTCTGTGTAAATGCAAGCGACGTTGACAACCTAAGAAATTGCCTTGAAAGGCTTATCCAGTTTAAACCGTAGGTCTGACTGATAAACGTCAAAAAATTGTTGCTTGAAAGTGGATAGAATCATATTTGAAAGCCAGGTAAATAAGGTGTAAAGTCAAGGACTGACAATTATAACAGTACTTAAATTAAATGAAGTCAATCCTGGCCTACAAATATTATAAATTTGAAAGCATCTATCCATCTATCAAACTATCCATCCAAACGATGGATGGGTGTATGTTTGGATGGATAGATGGATGTTTGTTACTCTTTTACGCAAAAACGGCCTAATTGATTTGGATAAAATTTGCCACATATATAGATGATAACCAGAATAGCATATAGGGTAATTTTTATCCCGAAAAAATAAGTTGATCCCGTATAATTCAATAAAAACTGTTAAAATCTTTCTTGGTCTTACTATTGACTTGAAATTACAATGGGAATTGAACATAATAGTTCCATTTTTTTATCATAAGATAGCAAACAATCAGATGGGTATCCTAATGGAAAGAGTCAACCATCGCCTATACACACCAAAGGTGTTAATGATGCGTTGCTATCTTGTGGCGAGGACTAATGCCATATGCATAAGTTTACCGGCTACCTTACCCTCCAAACCGAAACACGACATCGACAAGCACTGACGCTATTGCGTCAGGAATGCGGTAAGGCGGTGGTACCAGATCCGAACGAGACAATGCAGAACTCTACCACCTAGTAGCCACTATGGTAGTGACGCGCCATGGGACCGCACGTTTTGTGTATCCCAGGAAAACTTATTTCTGCTCCTTTTGCAATCAGGAAGATGCGAGATTTATCGGACGTACAAACTGTACCCTCCGACAAATCTTGTCGTCGAGATTTGTCGGACATACAAACCAAATCTCGTCGTCTGTCCATTTGTGTTGCCATAGTAATATTTGAAATATCATTTAAGGTTTTTTTTCTCAGCGAAAATTAGACGTAGTCACACGAAATGGATCCAATCCACACAAAATCAGTTTAGAAATATTGAAGTTTGAAGTTGGATATTTTTTAATTTTTTAACGTGCCATACATGGGGACTAGTTCTGACGTTGAATAAAGTAATAGAGAGCTATTTTTGTTTAGATGTTTTTTACTGGCCAATTGTATTGATAGTTAGCATTAGTTTGGCGCACTTAATTCATTTTTGACCATATTGTGGATTGGATCTTTTTCGTTTAACTACGTCCAATATGTCTACAGATGTCCGCAAAATAATAGCTCATATATTGTAATAGGCTACTAAACAGGGGCATAGCTACCGCCGTATCAGTTGTATCCATGATACGGGCCCCCAGGCTACAGAGCCCTTTAACATGTACAAGCAAATATTAGTAAAATATTATTGTAGATAATATTTTACTAATGTATGCTTAATCTTGTACTTTCCGGAAAAAATCTTACACTAAGAGATTTCAAAATAAAAATTGAAAAAAAAAACCAGGGACAGAAACGGATATCAGACTTGTCACTTTTGTATATAGAGCCAGAAATTAAAAAAACTGAAATCGTCTTTAGCTTTAGATGATTTAATAAAACGATTTGCCGAAAAAAGGGAAAAAAGTGTATACTTTGTGGCGCCGCTGGTCCGTACCGCAGGAGGGTCATAGTGATGGAACCAGCGGGCCAGCTTATTGTCAGTATGACGCCATTACTGTGGAGGTCGAAGACGTCACACAAGGACAAGTACAGGGAATATGCTGCTGCTGAAGTATGCTGCCACAAAACTTCATGCAATGACACGATAAATATATAGGTCACATCTGCATTTATCTTGTCATTGCACGAACCTTTATGACCATAGACGCAAGTTCGGCTGAGGCATTATTTTAATTCATAACTATCATGCAAAATCTCCTTGGTTTTGTAATCACACCGTGCACTACATTACACTTCTTAACAACGTTATGGCCATTCTCTACACAATTTAAACAAAAATTTACTGCCTTATTTGATAAAATTGTATCAACTGACTAGGTACTCCACATTTAAACAGAGTAGAAAATTAACCTCCAAAGTCTATAAAGAAATAATATGCTAAATTTCTGTTTTTAGAAACAAACTTAAAAACTTATCAAGTATAAAAATATACAGAATACGCACTGATCGAATTCTATACTTAAAATCATCATAACAGTTTGCGTGAAATTGTAATGGAAATTTAAATTCATTTTGATGTTTAGCGTGTTCAAGACAAAGGAAAATCAAATAGGGCAAGTTCATTTTATTCATTTCCGGCCAGAAATCGCTTTTAAGTTAGCGAGAGGCCTATCTTACCCTAAGCTACCCACTTCCGTCTGGATATAGCATCACTTAACTGATTTGTATTGTACGGCTTTGTCGCAAATAGTTTCCGGCTACAACAGGGCTACCTAGATTGTCATTGTTTTCGAAATACAATTCTAGTAAAATTTTATCTTGATATGGATTTATTTAACGTGGCCATTTTCTGTGTTTCTAAAACTCTAAATATAAAACTAAATAGCCCCCGACATATTTTTATAACATCTCATTTTTCTGTTTTTTGTTTTCGTGTACATCATTTTCGGAGCAAAACCAATAAAATAAACTGTATTAGGTTCGAAATAAAAAATGTTGTGATTTTTTTTAAATTCGTACGATTGGTACCTAATCGTATTGAAAAACATGCTACTTACTTATATTTGCTACTACACGCATTAATTTTAATTGGTGAAGCCTTTATTAAAAGCTGATTACAATCAATTTCATTCTTGCAAATCACTAATTAATCACATAAATTACTACCTTTAACTTGTTTATATATGTTGGCGGTATGCTTATTTGTACCAATTGATTAAAACACTAGCATTTGTTTAAAACAAATGCTAATTCATACTTCCATATCCATACTTCCATATTAATATTATAAATGCGAAAGTCTGTCTGTCTGTTTGTCTGTTACGCTTTCACAGCTAAACCGCTGGACCGATTTCATAAAATTTGGCATGGAAGTAGTTGAAGAGCCGGGGTCAAACATAGGCATTTTTTCTTTCAAAAATCAATCTTTAAAGGGTTGAAATAGGGGATGAAATTTGTATGAAAAGCTATTTTGACGACATATTAATCTACTCGCGGGCGAAGCTGCGCGGGTCAGCTAGTCTGACAATAAACTCATATTTTAGATATAGTGGGAAGTTAAATGTTCCTCAATCCGTGAACAAAAAAATGAGCCCATTTCAATTGTGCCTCAATAATAAAACTGTAAAGTTTAAACTGTGATCGATGAGCTATGGTTAATATTAATTAATATTGATTGATAACATTTTTTAACTTCCCGCTACGTATGTAGATAAGGCAAAGATAAGGCTGTTACTGATTATGTCACGATTTTCGAATATCAAGTTTTCACCAGATCTTCACGTTTTGAGGTCCTAGGAATCTTTCCCAATTATATTCACGATAACGTCAGTATGTCTGTATGTATGTATGTGTGGTGTGTGTGTGTAAACACTTTTGAAAGGCTTTACTGATTGAAACGCGGTTAATGACATTCGATTGGATTCCACTCTAAATCTAAGGACTTATTGAATATTTTAACCATTTCGGTTCAGAAGAAATTGAATAATTTTGAAAAAATCTCAACAAACATTATGGCGAAACATTATTTTTTAAAATAGCTTCTAAGTTAATGCACAGAAAGAGTATAGAGTAGTATTTTGTTTGTATTAGTAGAGTAGTACTTTGAAAATACACCAAAAAAATTTTGGCGAAACAGTATTTTTTTAATATAACTTACAAATTTATGTACCGATTGAGTACAAAAACTAACTAGCTCTTTACCTAAAAAAAGCAGCGTCCAATGCTAAATTGCATAAAAATCATTAATTCGGAAGTTACCGTTGACGAAAAATTCGGAAAAAAGTGTTATTTCGACATAATTTCGAGAGTTTTTAACCAATCATTTCTTGACGTTATATTTTAGTACTTAAAAACTACCTACGTCAAATACTGTTTCAAAAATCAAAATTGAATCAAGTTTTCACAAGTTACAGCTTTTCAAATATTAATATTTTGTTGTTTGAACAAAAAAAAACTTTTTGTTCAAACATTTTCGCCATTGATAAATCTCAAACGAATCAATCAATTCTGATCTAATTCACAGTATTTGACGCAGTTTTTTAAGTAGAAGAGACGATTAGAATCGGTTTATTAATTCTGAAAGTTATTTGACAAATATGAAGTGAGTTTGTTGTAACTCACTTCATATTTGTCAAATAACTTGACAAAATCCATCGATTTTGTAGCTACGAGTAATAAAACATTTTAGGCTCAAAAATGGCATTTCAAAGATCAAAATTGATCATAATTTCGAAAATAACCAACTATTCAATAATCGGAATACTGTAATTTATACTAACTTAAGATTTTTGGACTATGAGTTCAAAATCAATGGTTAGGTATTGTTTTCGATCCTTTGAGCTTAAAATACCTAAATTTAGCGGGAAGTTTCAGGGATGGCCTGCAGGGTCAACCGCTTTACACTTTTTTCTTATATACCACGCATATAATACAATATATACCTATGTAAAATCTAATGGAACATGACAGTGACAAGCATTAACCGTATAGCGATAGGAATAGATAAGATACCAAATACGTGCGAGTCGTAGAGAAACTCTACCAGGTAGTAGTCACGAAGGGAGTACACGTACGTGTATAGTATGTAGCCTTTTACAATAACCCCGCAGAATGGCAAATGGTATATTCTTAAAAGAAGACCCAGACCACTTGTGGAGCGAAAGAGAGCACTTTTGAAAGAAATATTACACGCACGGAGGTATGAAAAATTTTACACATTCAAAGTTTATATGGCGAAAAAGTGCAAAAAGCTAAAATTTGTTTATAATTAACAATCGACAATTGACTACAAGGTGATCATTAAATAGAGATATAGAATAGACACCTTTTGCAGCCAATTTTCTTTCAAACAAGTTATACAATATTGCTATGAATAATCAACTAAGAACTGTTGAACATGCTGAACATGGGTTGTACGTAAGTGAAGTATTCAATTAGTAGAGGAAGGTGTAAGCGAGGCTCTCGAGGCGCTGCGGTCTGAGGCATGAGGCGTTGTTAGCCGCCTATTACGCCTCGAGCACCCTACACGTAGCTTGAATGCAATCAGACCTGCACGCTAAGATTGTAAGAGCGTTCAAATCGTAACACAAAGACATGTATGGCTTTAGTGTTTCTATTGATGTTAATTATTGTATGAGGCTAACTTCGTAAGTTCAAGCACTTTAACTTTACATAATTATAATATTTATGATAAATTTTGGCTGTCTATATTTGTTGCCTATAAATGACTACTAGCGATCGCCCTCTGATCGATCAACCATAATTCTATGACTACTTTTGATCATAAACTAAGCCACCGGTTCGCAACCGGTGTGCCACTTATGTTTTCAAGTGTGCAACAAATTGTAAAACATGAGCAAAACAAATGTTAGCTGTCGCGTGACGCCTAACACATATTTGGCTTCCTTTTTATGCATGTACGGTGAAAAATTGGTCAAATGAAAAGTGTGCCGGTGGCACCAAAATGTTGAAATGCCTAGACTAAACAATTAAATATTTTTTAAGTTTGAGAACAGACTTTTTTTTATGTTATAAGATAGCAAACAAGCAGATGGGTCTCCTGATGGAAAGAGTCAACCATCGCCTATAAACACCAAAGATGTTAATGGTGCGTTGCTATCTTGTGGCGATGTCTAATGCCACATGCATAAGTTTACCGGCTACCTTACCCTCCAAACCGGAACACGACAGCGACAAGCACTGACGTTATTGCGGCAGGAATAGGTAAGGCGGTGGTACCTGACCCGGGCAAGACAATGCAGAACTCTACCATCTAGTAGCCACGATGTTAGTGACTCGATAGCCAATCGGTCGCCTTATACGACCTGCCTGGCAGAACGGTAGTTGGCCTATTCTTCAAAGGTGGCCGGGACCATAAATAAAATAGTATACCTATTGTGGTATATTAGGCATATCTTAATCAAATCCTATCAAATCAATTGTGTTTTTGTAATGTCAATTTTTATCAATTTAAATTATAATGCATGTTATATAAAAATATTAGTTTTCTGCACTTCTTCTCTATATAAACTTTAACAGTGTCAAATTTCACACTCTTTACAAGTCGCATAATTTTCGTAAAAAGGGGTTTTCACTTCACGTATTAATAAATATATTTCATAAGAAATGACATCAACTATCATTAATATGAAAGTTACGGTACAAGCAGCGAAACAAAATAAGGAATAAATTACCAGTAAATTGCGTGTCGAGCCACCTGCAATGTAGGTTCCGAAGTTGCCCATCACAGTTATGTGGACTAAGAAGAGGGATTATTGTTTCATACTATGAAGATTCAACCTATTTGACCGTCCCGTTGGTCGAGTGGTTAGAGACCCTGACTAACGCAATCGACGGGGCTTGGGTTCGATCCCAGACGAGGACAAGCATTTGTGTGATGAGCATAAATGTATGTATTTCCGGGTTTTGGTGTTTATTAAATGTATTCTAGTATTTATATATGTATTTCTATGTATTAGTAACGTTGACTAACATCCATAACACAAGCAAAATAATTTGCTTACTTTGGGGTTAGATCAGTAAGTGTAATTTGTCTCGTGAATATGTCCCCGCCTGTAAAAACTTCTTCAAGTACATTTCGTAAATAGATCAACTCAAAAACTTGTAAAGCCTGCTAAACCGTGATAGTTTTTCTTTTGATTTCATGATATCTGTACCATGATTTTTTCCTATCTTCGAAACCAACCATTTAATTGGCAGGAACGGGGGACACTTGACTTTAACAAAACTTTGTACTTTAAAGCTTATTACTTGGGGTACACGAGAAACAACAAATTAAAATTCCCATATCACATATAGAGCAGCTACTCTAAAAAAAGTTTCAATATTTTATGCTACCAATTTGTTGCATGTTCAAGTCAAATTACAGTTTTCTAGTACTGAGGATCTGTGAGGTAGACTGCGGACGGACGTACGGGCATAGCGAAACTATAAGGGTTCTTACTTTACTTCGGAACTCTAAAAAGAATACGAGTGATTAGTAATCAGCGTAGTAAAGTGAATAGACACTGATTATAAGAATAAGAATAAGAATTGCTTTATTTACCATATAACACTATACAAATACAGTAAATAACAAAAGCAAACTATAAATACTAATCACTCGCAATAATCAACGGCTGTCTTCACGGTTTTTGACGTGACAACGTCTTATAATTCGATAGAGCTGGCTGCACGCACGAAAAAACATGACTCATGCGGCGTTACCTCGCTCTGGGGCGTTCCGTTTAAGGCTTGGAGTACAAGCGAGAGCTTAAGACGTTGTCACGTTCACGAAAAAACATGACTCATGCGGCGTTACCTCGCTCTGAGGCGTTCCGTTTAAGGCTTGGAGTACAAGCGAGAGCTTAAGACGTTGTCACGTTCAACTATCGTCTGTAAACCAACTTTACAGACAACCGATTTTTTTTCTTAATACTAAGCACCTGCATTAAACACTCGCATTCGCACCCGCACTAATTAAGGTGTAACCGCGGCCTAATGTACAGTATTTTACCAGTAAAACTATGTAGTACGTACGTGCTACGAACGCTACATTTTTACATTGTTAATATTATTAGCGTGAAAGTTTCCATGTCAAGATGTTTGGGTGTACTCAATAATACAAAATGCAAAAACAATTTTACAAAATTTAATAAAAAAAATATCTTCACGCCCGTATATCCAAAGAGCTAAGCAGAGGTATAACCAGTGCACTAACGATTAGCCGAAGATCCCACAAAGATAGGTGGCAAGCCTTTCGCAAGTGAAAGGCGTCGCCAACCGGACACACATCTAATCCCGGGCAACGTGGTTTTATCAGAAACACATTTTTAAATTGCTCAAACCGAGAATCGAATCCGGGACCTCTTGTGGTCAACATCAACACCGGACTACTAAACCACAGAAGCGTCAAGTTTAATAAAATTTGACATATATAAAAGTTTACAAATTGGATTAACATATTATGAGCTATTTTTTCCAGAAAATTGCAACTGGGAAAACCTATGTGTATTTTGATATCCACTTTGATGTTTATAGATTGTGGTTATCATAAGGAGAACCACATTCATAATACGCAATGCAATCTCACACGTGAACACATTGTTCTCGTGGAAATTCAAAATGTATTTCAAAGTGTAGCAAGGTGCTACGCGGCTACGAGTTTAAACAGAATAATTTCACGATCGCGTGGGATCGTTAGAGTTGTCTTTATTTCATACGTTATAATTTGTTAGATACTCGTATAAATGAAATAATTAAAAAAATTTTGAGAAAGTAAATGCTTGTTTTGTGCGGGAATTTGTGTGTGTGTATGTATGTAGAGTTGGGAAAGTGAGTAGGGATTCAAACGAAACATCGATTTTTTCAAACATCGATACATCATTCGTAAACATCGATGTTTTAACATCAGTATTGAAACCCTAAACATCGATGATATATCGTTCTTCATGAGCGATGTTTTATCATAGTAACATACAGTTATACAACATAGTTCACACATAGACATAAATCATTCTCAGTCATACGCGTAGATTTTTCTATATAGGATTTCGATAGCTCTGCGCGTTATACTAAAGTGCGCAAAACGAAGCAGCCATCCACATCATAGAAGCTAAATATGAATTTAATTAAAAAACATCGAAAACAGTTGAAATCGATGTACCGTTCATAAACTTCGAAGTTTTTAACATCGATGTTTCACTTTAGAAAAAATCGATGTCTTAATATCGATGTTTTTTATGAGCGATGTTGCGTACCTAAGGGTGAGTGGTTGTGAGTGTGTGGGATGGTGTACGTATATATTTATGTGTGGATGTAAGTATGTGTGTATTTGTGTAACTATTTGAGTATGGGTAACTAAGATTTAGAAACCTGTCGGTTTCTGAATGGCTATTTGATTATTTCCATGAAATCAAGTCTTTGAAAAGGTTCTCTAATTTTGCAGCGTTGATACGCTTTATACGCAAATACTAATAGACACTGTGTTGGGCGCAAAATACGTCGCCTTTCATATGAACAAATGTAAATGTCAAACACTTGTAGATATATTGTATCGGGAAATATGCTGCATTGTTCTATTTTATCATGTCGAACAAAAAACTAAGGTTTAAAGAATACCTCTGGAGTGATTATTTCGTCGGTAAAGTACTACAATCTGTATTTTATTTGGTATTGCTGGGTGTCAATGCAAGCGACATTGACAAGCTAAGAAATTGCCTTAAAAGGCGTATCCACTTTAATTCGTGTTTCGAATGCACAAGTTGTTTGCGCACTTTGAATTTTGTGATGAACATATAGCATTATTTCCTTTTCTAATCACATCAACTAATTTTACGGCGTACAGTGCCGTATATAAGACATATAGCCAGCCTTAAAATCGATGAATCGTTGTGAATGTGGTCTTCTTTGGGCAGTCGCTTCTCTCTGTCTATTTCGCTATCGCAAAAGGGAATCGGTGACCACATTTGCCAGATTCGGAGATCGAACCCGGGACCTCATGTGATCAATCAACACCATCATTGGACCAATAGATCACAGATGCGATTAAATTAAGGCTAAGAGGATCAGTACCATAACATTGTCTCTACTTGTAGAGCTATTTTTTTTTTGAAGTGACAATATCTGATGGCCTTAAAGGCCGTAACAGCGGACTAAATGGCTAGCAGAGTGATTAGTCAAAGTTTAAATTTAAATTTGGGCTATTAACACCCACGCTAAGGGTTGTCTGATGCGAGACCGGACCTCGGCTTAGTGCGTTGTTTTGACTAATTATTAGGGGCGGGGTAAGCAGTATTGGCATTACGCTCCGCGCTAGGTGCAGAGCGAAATAAGAGGCGCCGTTGCCGCTGAGACCGGAGGTGGTGACGGTGGGGTAGCGTAGTGTGTGTGTTTTTGTAAGGGATTGGCAGCGATAGCCACCGTTATGGAACCATCGGAATCAGTTAAGATATTGCGGGGCCTCCTGTACCTAAGAACGGGATCTGCATCGATGACGACTTGTAATCTTTGAGTTTACTCGCCTTGGTAAGGTAAAAACGATATTATAGCAGCGAAATAAAACAACTAAACAAGACAGTGGAACAAGCATACGGATAAATTCGCCGAACGCAAATCATACAGTTACAGCAGTGGTGCATTTTATTTTTCTAGTATATTACAACCTGCCTGGCGGAAAGTTCTACTTACCATACAGGAATCGGACTAACCGAAATAATAGGGGTAGTTTTCTTGTACTATTACGTAAGTCAGGTAAACAGCTTACTAAATAAATCTTTATTTGTTTTTCTTTCTGTGATTTACTTAAGAAATAAAGAAATATTTTCACTCAGCTTAAGGTTTAACTTGCATAACTCTATACCTATGTTGCAAAACGCAATTTCGAGAGCCCTGCTTACTCTTATAAAGAAAGACTCTGCCCTGTACTTTATTTTAACAACTAGTGTATGTAGAGGAGCTGGTACTCTAAATGACCGTGATTCTCAAAGCAGGATGTTAGTTCTGGGGAGTTTATATTAGAGTTTAAGAATAAGTATTAAACAGATTAATCAAATTAGCAATTCGCCTTCTTTCATAAGGAGAAAGTAAATGATGCCTTTGATACTGATCAGCGTAACAACTAAATAAATAAATATTACTGAACAAATCACACCAAATGACCTAACCCCAAAGTAAGCAATTTATTTGCTTGTGTTATGGGTGTCAGTCAACAATACTAATACATAAAAATACAAATATAAATACTATTACATACATAATCAACACCCAATCCCAGAAATACAAGCATCTATGCTCATCACAAAAATGTTTTTTCCTGTCGGGTATTGAAAGAAAGAAAGAAGAAAGAAAAGAAAGAAAATATTTATTTGCAAGAATATGGGTGTTACAAGTTGTTAAAAATAAATTAAGGTACCAACATATTCTACTAATATATGGTGTGCAAATATTTAAAAAAATATCATTAGATAGTATTGCATTTAAAACTACAAATTGTATCGATTTTTCAGAATTACTACCGGATCGGAACGCGGCCACACACTGAGAAGATCCGGCGGAAGAAACTCAGCGGGCTGATCTTTTTTTCTTTATTTTGTTCTTGTTATAAATATACAAGGATGATTCTATATTACAAAGTTATTTTTATAATTACAAGTTTCATATTTTGAGTAATTATTTTTTTTATAATTTACATAATGTTCACCATTTACAAAATTTTTACTACATTGAAATTTTTTTAAAGGACAATTTAACAAACTTATATTTCTATCCATTAACATTTAATTTTATCGGCTAAACCCGAACCCTCTCGATACGTAGTTAAGTTCGTTTACCACTCGAGTAACGGGCGGTCAAACTGTCAAAGCTTTTGCTACTATATTGTAGAATAGAATCTAGAAAGTTTTTTTAATTAATTTAATCCGATTGATGTACACGGCATAAATTGGATTTCATATCTGCGATGCATATTTAAGGTAATATATCACTTACCCCCTCCATTCTTGTAGCAGAGGTAGGGAAAGCGCCACACGTTGGCGAGGTCGACAGCGAACCCGATGACGGAGAGCAGGAAGTCTACCTTCTTGCCCCATGTCTCGCGCTCGCCGACGCCTGGCGTCGGAGTCTTCAGTGACATCCTATTGTTTTACACGCCGCCACGGGCTGTTAACAATAAAACATTTAAATATAAAATTTTATTTTATTAACGCCATCAATAAACCACGCCATACATAAAGGGCGAGGAACCAAGCAAAATCAAACTTTGTGACGTCACATGTGAAAATCATATGTCTTAAATACAAAAATCAATTGCTGTTCGTTAGTCTCGCTAAAATTCTAGAACGGCTGAACCAATTTGGTTAATTTTGGTTTTGAATTAGTTGTTGAAGTCCAGGGGAGGCTAAAAAGGTGAGAAAATATAGAAAAAAAAGAGCAGTTAAAAAGTTAAAACGTTTGCCGAGTCAGCTAGTATATATATAAAGATCAATTGCTATTCGTTTGTCTCGCTAAAACTCGAGAACGGCGGAACCGACTTGACTAATTTTGGTTTTAAATTAATTGTTGAAGTCCAGGGAAGGTTTAAAAGGTGAGAAAATATAGAAAAAAAATAAGATGAGTTAAAAAGGCAGAACAACGTTGGCCGGGTCAGCTAGTCTAAAATATTTATGCGAATTATATAATTATGTAAACTAGAAATAGAAACTTAGACCGATAGGGTTTTGGAGGATTTAGAATTTAAGTCGTCGTCGGTGAATCGTAGGAAAATCTGCTGTTTTTCAGCAGTTCTATGAGTTTCATTTGGATGAAACGTTTATCTTGTAAAATAGTATAATAATATACTTTAGCCGTTAGTAGACTGTTATTGACGTACAATAGTTAACACACTACATCTGACCCTAATCCTCGAAATTAAGATCCCGAGTAGTCGTAGAACTATTTATATAAAAGAGTATATTTGAATATATTGTAAATTCGAATTATACGATTCGATTACTCTCCGTTATTCGTGAATCATCAAGTCGGAGCCAAATGCTTGATGGACTGAAGTAGCCATAGTATGAAATTTGGAAAATTCTGAAAACACAACAGCATTGCCAAAAGTTGATTACAATTTAAAAGACAAAATGAACGATGTAAACGTTCTACTGTTGTTCTGTGAAATTGCTTTGACATAGATTGCTTAATTATTATGCAGATTCATATATTAACGGATTCAGGTCGGAAATGTGTAGTTTGAAAACATATATTTTATTACAATCCGAGTTTCCTAAATTAGTATTTCCTAGGGATTGCATAGGATGCACTGCGTAACCAGTGTTAACGAGCGACTCGCCACGCAACTCGTTTCGTGATTAAAGTTTTTTTGTGAATCGTCTTAGCAAAAAGAAGCTTATATGTTAAGTTTATATATTAAATACCTGCATATGTATGCGTCAGCTGTTTTATCGTAAATATGAAAGATACACTTTACAAAGTTAAAATTAATTGATTTGTTCGGGAGTTAAAAGTGTCTTTTCGACAAGTTTTCGACATAACTTCAGGAATTTTCAATCAACTGATTTTGTAACCGAGACAATATCTTTTAAGCTCAAAAACTGCATTTAATGCTGTTCGAAAAATCAAAATCGATTATCGCGTTCAAAAGTTACAGTATTTCAAAAATTAAAATTGTGGTGTTAAAATTATACAGTTATATTTTGAATTCTATGAGTTAATATATACAACACTTTTTTTATACTAAGTATAATTTTTTGAACTCATTGAGTTCAAAAATGTAAGCTTAGGTATATTAATGACTGCTTTGAACTTCAAATACTTAGCGGAAAGTGTCAGGGATGGCTTACAGGGTCAACCGATCTACAAATTTTTTATAAGGTTGTCAATCCTAGACTATAGGTCTTTTATCAAATTAAAAATGAAAATTCATTGCAATATTTCAATCGAAGCATAAGCTTTATCGACTTATAAACTGCTCTCTAGGGCTTAACAGGGGAGTCAGGCCGTGGTCGGGATTTACTTTATTGCCGGATGCAACAGGTCGCATGACATAAAAGGCAACTTGGTTCTGATACGATCCAAGTTTCTTGGAAAATTCTATTTTGCTACTCGAACATTATTGTATTATGCACTTAATCGTTTTTTTTTTC
Source organism: Apodemia mormo (assembly GCA_036924255.1). Taxonomy (NCBI): domain Eukaryota; kingdom Metazoa; phylum Arthropoda; class Insecta; order Lepidoptera; family Riodinidae; genus Apodemia; species Apodemia mormo. The sequence continues at coordinate 38,706,199 of JAUPFN010000005.1, read as the reverse complement.
AACTTGCAAATTTAAATTAGTACATAGAAAACGTTGTATTTAAATGCAGAATTGATTTGAGATGTCAATGTACTGCGATGGCTCATGAGGGACGACCAAGTAGTTTCTTGTCTTCCAAGTCTCTTTTGAAGAAACCCTGCAAGGCTGTTTTGTTCGTAAAAAGCGAATTATTGGCAAAACATGTCCCAACTGTAGTGACTACATGTTAGTAGTAGTTTTATAATGTCTCGCCCACTTTCGAAACCACTATCTATCCGGAGCGCTATACCAATAGTTTCGTTACTTGACGGCAGTCAACAATTATCTCTTTCATCAAGAAAACTATCTGCTTATTTGCTAACCTGTTATTTAAAAATCATGTGATGGTTTCGAGAATAAACAACTAGTAAATCTATACTTGTGATATTTTACCCTTGTCACATGGATAGCACTTAATAAATTGTAACATTTTTGATATCTATAGACGACAGTGATCTCTTGCCATTAGAAGGGCTATCTGCTTTTTTGTTATATTATGGTATAAAATAATATATAACGCGCTTAGGGCGGAAAGTCACTGCATCCGCGTGATTCTGTAATGATAATAACGCGGGTTGCAATATTATACTTACCTTCAGTGATTTGTAGTTAATAGTGAATGTGTTGTTGTGATTAGTTTTTATCAAAGCTGGGTTGAAATTTCATATAACAGGTCTATAAATTATTTAAAATTATTTAACTAAAATATTTTATAACTATTAAAAAGCTTTTGACATTCATACTTCTATATTATATTATTTAATATTATACAGGCACACAGGTAGATGATGACCTGAAATAGCACATAGGCTACTTTTTTCCCGGAAAAATTAGGCAATCCCGCGGGATTCGTCAAAAACTTTTATAAGGCTGCGGCATGCCGCTGCAGCTAGTAATATTATAAATGGGAAATTGTGTGCGTTTGTTTGTCAGTCTTTCACGGCAAAACGGAGCGACGAATTGACGTGATTTTTAAGTGGAGATAGTTGAAGGGATGAAGAGTGACATAGGCTACTTTCTGTCTCTTTATAACCCACTTCCCTAAAATGAATTTAACGCGAGCGAAACCGCGAAAAAACTAGTTTTAACATAAAATACATACATTTACAAATATGCAAGAAATTTTAAACATGCGCACTAATCTATTCAAACGGGAAACAATGTGGCACTTTACAGCCTGACCACGGGAAATTCGCGCCTGCGATTTTACACGCGGCGCGAACGGCGAAGCGTAAAGCGTCTGAAACAAATGTATAGGAAAGTACTAAACATGCCACGCGGCGTGGAGGCCGGCGGGGGGGTGACCGACGAATTTTCGCCGCCGCCGCCGCCGGTTCGCGTGGCCGGGCGGTTAGCCCTGTAAGCAGGATCAAGTTTGATAATTATGGATACATGCATATAATATCTTAAATACAAATATCTCTGCACACTAAACTAAAGTGAAAATTATCGACTAACTTCATGCTGCAAACTTTGTGTCGCTGTGCGCGTAATTCGTAAAAATTCACTAAGACTACTGAATACGTATAGTATTAGATATATTAAAGACAGAATATAACTACAAAAGTGTTTCTGATATTAAGTCTAAATAAAGACTGCCTCTTTATTCAACTCACTTTCATCACTTTTCTCTAAAGCACCGAAAAAAATATACCTCCAAAAAATATTTATTTCTGTACTTAAAATATTTAAACCCCCGTAATTACGAAGAACTGAATGTTCAATAGCCGTTCATTAATATGGCGTATGTAAAAGTACTTGTAAATTCTCCATTCGCCCTGCTGACAAATGTGTTATCGTTGGCTTGTCCGAGGGTCACTTAAAACGTGTCGGCTGACCGACGGGTTAAGCACAGGGTTGTACAATATCTATTGAAATATTCGGGAAAATTTCACTACCATTTCAAAAAATATATTTAGAGGTTTAAACTGTGTAGATTTAATAACTGCATATTAGATATAGAAAAAGAAATATCCTAATATTAGTCTAATTTTGCAATAATGCTGGTAAACTCTGGAATCTATCAGTAAATCATTATTTTATAGTGATTCCTACTGATGACAAGACATTAACATTCAATATACTCGTATAAGACCAATTGGAAATCATAAAAACTAATAACGTTTCAGTTGCACTGGTGAAATAAACAGAAAAATGTGAGTAATTCGTCCCTATTGCACAATGTAGCGCTTAATCATCCAGGTACGGATGAATACGAGTAAAATAGTGTACGGATGAATACGAGTAAAAAAAATCATGATGCGAACCATTACTACTGTTGCTCTTGTTGAGTGAAAAGCTGTTTGTTTCTCCTGAGAACACAGTGGCAGTTATGAATTGAAACGAGCGTTGAGTGTATATACTACGTATTTTTGTGTTTGCTACTGATGTGGTGGAATGTGTTATGGACGTGATATCGCTGGGTCTTTTTCATTTTCCGGATCTTGAGTTTATTCCATTTCTTGCACTATTTTTTCCTTTCAGTGGCAATGCAAAGGTCAAGGAAATGATTTCTTCTTTAAGTTACTTAGCTATTTTGCTTATAAAAATTATGTTATATGTAACGGATAAATACTATGTTATATGTAAGTAATTAATTTATTATAATGAGAAAATTGCGTCTTAACACAGGATATTATTCGCGTTTGCTGATTCGAACAAAATAAAATCCCCCATCATCTCGTTCCCTTGCGTTAGTAAACCGAACCTCAATAGACGCGCAATTTCATCACCGGTACCAATCGGTTATTTTATATTTTTTACATAAAATAATAACACTGATCATTTCCACAAATTTTCAGTTTCATCCTTATCAGCAGCGTCCGGTTTAAAAACAACAAAATACTAGTACGTTTTATATGAAAAACTTAAAACTTTCCTCAATTTTCGTCAGTGTCATCCCTAGCAGATACAAATACTTGATCCCGTAGAGGACGCGGGAACAGCTGTCACGAGCAATGGCAATGATTTTCGCCGAAAAACTTCATGTCATCACAACAACTCTCCAGCGAGGGGTAATTGGTTTCCAGTTTATACTGCAGTTTAATTCGGTGTCATTATTTGGTTTATTTGATTGAATAGTTAAATATAAATTGTAATTTTAAGACTACTAACATATAAAATAAAGTAGTGGAGCCGCCCACAACGCAAACGAGTTTTTTTAAACTTGAAAACTATATGTCAAATTATAGGCATTTTTTTCAAAATCAACCCCTAAGGGCTGAAATAGGGCATGAAATTTTGTATTAAAGATTATATTGATGCGTACCTATTACTCTTCTCGCGGGCGACGCTGCACGCATTAGCTAGTAGAGAATAAATTTCAGTAGTTCTGACTTTTTTTAATTTCCATCGGTTCAAGATTTTTGAATTTTGATATAGTTGTAGATTTTTATAGCACTTTAACGAAAAGCTACTTAAAAGAAATTGTCTTTCCATAAAAGCATGCAAATGTGCTTAAAATTACTAGCAGTATTCGTTTAATAGATACGTAAAGCGTACGCTTTTTAACGTCCCGCTACGTATGTCGATAAGGAAGTTACTGATTTTGCCCCAATATTCGAACTCTTTTCACGAAATTCGAACTTTTTTCGACTATTTTCACGATGATGTCAGTATGTCTGTATATACGTAGGTCACACTATAAGTTTTGCGTAACTTAAAAAAACAACATGTTATAACCAAAATATTATGTTTATTGCTTTTCAAAATAATCTCCTTTACATTTTAAACATTTTTTCATGCGATCGAACCATTTTTAAAACAGGAGGACCACAGATCTGAAGGCATGTTTTCTACGTTCTGATTGAACGCTATCACTGCCTCTTTGGAGTTGGTAAAAGTAAAACCTCTCATCAAATCTTTAATTTTGGGGAAAAAACAGAAATCACAGGGTGCTAGGTCGGGGCTATGCGCAGGATGAGTGACGAGATGTACTTTTTCGGAAGCTTTGTTAGCTTGACTTTGTTTTGTTGGCCGTGTGTGAAGAAGCGTTATCATGGTGTAGGAGAATGCGGCTTTTGGATCGTCTTTCGTGAAGTTTTTCTAACACTCTGAGTAAACAAATGGTAGAATACCACTCGGCATTAACACTCTTCTGATCTTCAAGTAGAATTGTACAGATGGAACCCGTAGCTGAGAAAAAAAACGCGATCATTTTTTACCAACGTTTCTCGCCTGTCTCACTTTTGTTGGCCTGTTCTCATTTTCAAACACCCATTCACAAGATTGCTGTTTTTTTTCGAGTTCAAAACAATAAATCCACGTTTCGTCTTCTGTGGCAATGTCATAAGCAGCATTAGAATGTCCGTGGTCGTACTTCATTAACATCTGTGAGCACCATTCCACGCGAGCCCGCTTCTGCTCCGCTGTCAGCTCATAAGGGATTCAACGACAACAAAGTTTCCGAACTTTCAATTCTTCGTATAAAATTTTCTGAATTTGGCTCATACCAATCCCCAATAGTCCTTGAATTGTCTCATAGGTGATCCGGGGGTTTTCTTCAATTAACCGCTTAACAGTAGCCACATTATTTTCGTTGACAGCAGTTGAAGGCCGCCCTTCACGAAATTCGTCATGTAAAGAAACTCGATGTCTCTCAAATTCAGCAAACCATCGCCTCACGGTGCTTACAAGGTGCTTCTATTCCAAAAGCATTTTGAAGACACAGGCACAGTCGGCGGCACAGTCTTGCGGAGAAAGAGAACTTTTAAAATCATAAAAAATCATCACTCTAAAATCTTTTCGACTTAATTCCATTTTCGTTGCGTACGTAGAACTTTGATGTGTGATAAAAAAACAATTGACAAGTCATTTCCCGCCAATTGTTTTTTTTAATTACTAAGAAGGTTGCTACGTTTTAAAAATATAACATTCGAAATTCAAATAGTTGCGATTAGCTAGAAGTGCAAAACTTTTAGTGTGCCCCATGTATATGTGTGTGTATGTGTGTGCATCTGCGTAGGTAAAGGTAAAGATCGCATAACTTTTGAACTACTTAACCGATCGAAACGCGGTTGATAGTATTAGATTGGATTCTACTCAACTTAAATTTTTTGAAATTTTGAACCAATTCGGTCCAGGAGATATTGATAAATTTTGAAAAAAACCTCAAAAAATGTTGGTGAAACAGTATTTTTTTAATAACTTCCAGCTTAATTTACCTATAGAGTACAAAATCTTATCAGCTCTTTTTTTTCAAAGAACTGAAAGAAAAAAATTTTTTTATCACGATAAATCGGTTTATCTGTTCGGGAGTAATCGTTGACGAAAAATTTGGAAAAAAGTGTTTTTCGACATATCTTCCAATTTTTTAAACAATATTTTTTTAACGTTTTACATTATTTTAGCACTTAAAAAACTACTTCAAATACGGTTTTAAAAATCAAAATCGAATCAATTTTTCCAAAGTCGCTTTTCAATTATATTAATATTTTGTTATTTACAGCAAACTCCCTTCATATTTTGTAAAATAATTTTCCTCGTGTTGGTCCCGGGCTCCTTTGAAGAATAGGCCAACTGCCGTTCTGCCAGGCAGGTCGTAAAAGGCGACCGATTGGCTATACGAGTCACTAACATCGTGGCTACTAGGTGATAGAGTTCTGCATTGTCTCGCCCGGGTCTGGTACCACCGCCTTACCTATTCCTGCCGCAATAGCGTCAGTGCTTGTCACTGTCGTGTTGCGGTTTAGAGGGTAAGGTAGCCGGTAAACTTATGCATATGGTATAAGACCTCGCCACAAGATAGCAACGCACTATTAACACCTTTGGTGTCTATAGGCGATGGTTGACTCTTTCCATCGGGAGACCCATCTGCTTGTTTGCTATTTTTATACTATAAAAAAAAACTAATACACACAACGATTGATTTCTCAAACTAATCAGCTCTTCTACTTAAAAAAACTGCGTCAAATAAGTACTGTAAATTGAATCAAAATCGAGTGATTCGTTCGAATTTATCAATGGAGAAATTTTTAACAAAAAGTATTTTTGACATTTTATCGTCATTTTTTAACGTATCGATTTTGTAGCTAAAACATTTTCTGCTCGAAAATTGCGTTGAATGGCATTCAAAAAATCAAAATCGATCATCATTTTCAAAATAACCAGCTTTTCAAAAATTACTGTACTTACTGTAATTTTTGCAAACTATAGATGTTATTGAATTTAAAATTGAAATTTATTTATTTGCTCAGAATACGGTACAGTTTTATAGGTTTACATTAGTTATAATACATCCGCGTATTCTACCAAATTGGCATGCAATTTTTTTTAAACAAATATAATTAATTATAAATTAAAACTACTAATTTAATATTACTTCGGCACAAAAATTTAAGTGTTTGAACCAACAATAAATTAGAATAATCATACAATCTTCATATGCCTGTCATGGGTAATATTTCCAAACTTTTTAAATAACATTATTTAGTAATCTAATAATAAACTTAATCTACTCTATAATTATTAACAAATGTTACGCAATATCTATAACCTGAAAAGTAAAAACGTAGCAAAATAGTAGATATCTACAAAATTTCATTGAAATCGGTTCAATAGTTTCAGAGTCCATCGCGGATAAACAACGTGACTCGAAATTTATATATTATTATATTATATTAATATATTATATTATATATATGGCAAATGAGATAAGTTAGGAAAATCTCGGATGTGTAAGACGTCAAATCTACATTATCTATATTAATATTAATTAATAATTAAGAAGAAATAAGCTCGCCCATTGTACTATAGTTACATTTGTATTCTCTTATTAATGTTATTTTCTGTGTACAATAAAGTGTTAAATTAATAAAATAAATAAATTATATTATATACTAAATATATTATATACTAGCTGTTGCCCACGACTTCGTTCGCGCGGACTTCGTTTACTCTGCAAAGCTCCTCCCCCGTAGGTGATAGCGTGATAATATGTAGCCTATATGTTGACCCGACTTGTTAGTAATATTCATGCAAAATTTGAAGTAAATCCATGCAGTACTTTTTGAGTTTACCCCGGACACACATTGACTTTCCTACGATTTTATTATATATGTATAGATTTATTAATGTTATAAATGCAAAAGTTTGGATGTTTGTATGGATGTTTGTTACTCAATCACCCAAAAAACAGTGAACGAATTTGAATGAAATTTGGCACACAGGTAGATGATGACCTGGAATAGCACATAGGGTACTTTTTATCCCGGAAAAATTAGGTGATCCCGCGATTTTCCCGCGATCGCCAAAAACTGTTACAATGCACGCCGCAGCTAGTATTTTATAAAATCTATTTAAAAAAATAATAGAAGTCTGCTGTTGTGCTCGTATCACGCAAAAACTATTGAAAAAGTTTTTAGATTTGCTGATATTTAGTACTAATCAATTAAAAAGCACTATATATTTTTTTGATTCTAGTCGTTAACGCCTAGGTCCAAATCCTGCAGAAACATTGGGATAAAATGTAGCTTATGTTACAATCAGAATTAGTAATATTATATATATATATATATATATATATATATATATATATATATATATATATATATATATATATATATATATATATATATATATATATATATAATATATATATATATATATATATATCGCGCTCAGCTTTCAAATTCTTTGATTATTTATCTATCCAGTGGTATGATTAGATTTCGGATGTTGGTGATAGTTACGTAGCTATAACACCAAACTGTACCTCCCAATTTTATTCGTTATTATCTGTTTTTTGAAGTGTGGGGGACACTATGAAGGGAAATTTAAAGACGTTTAATTCACGTCAAATATCATTCTATCTCGATCTCCCCTTAAGGAATTTGTCGAGAAACGAAAAAAGTCTCATAAAAAATGAGCAGAACTTAGGGCGGAGGACATACATCCCCACATCTTTAAACTCTGACTAAACACTCTGCTCGCCAGCAGGGAAGCTGTGAAGACACTTTAGTCCAGCAGTAATTCAGACATTCCGAAAAAAAATCATTCATCGCACAGATGCCATCGTTGATAGGTTCGGAGGTCTTCGTCTTTTTGCGTTCTTGCGTATCGACACTTTTTCACTCTTTTATATGAGGGTTAATGAGTAACATTAGATTGCTGTTTAAAATCCCTTTCAGACCGTATACGTTCCTTGTATTTTGATATAAATTTTCAAAGATTTTTTTGGTCGATCACAATTTTTCTTTGAATTTTTCAATTAAGAGCCGTATATATTACTCTAAGCATTTAAAATTATTTTTTAATGATACAATCAATAAATCTTCACAACAGCTTTCAAATAAAACTTAACCGAACTTTATAGATGCTCTGCGTTAGAAGATATACATATCATATGCAAAATACGAGTATATAACGCAGTGAAATTACCTAAAAATGGCGGCACTTCCTACTCCACTCCCCGCAAAACATCGTAATCCGCGCTTATCAAATTCTTTGATTCTTTAGCTATCCAGTGGTGTAATTAGATTTTGAATGTTGGCGATAGCTATGTAGCTATAATACTTAACTGTATCCCCCGATTTTGTCATCATCTGTTTTCTGAATAGGGGGACACCCTATGTAGGCCAATTTAAAGACGTATTCACGTCAAAAATTTATATTGATATTTCAAATTTGGATGTTTCCAGAAATCACTTTTATTAAAAATACGTACTCATATTATTTTAAAACGTTTTAGCTACTAACTTTTCCAAAGAGTTACGAGAGCAAATTCAAAATTTGTAAAACAATTGAAAAAAGAGATATTTTAAACTCACAGGATTAGAAAATTAAACCGCAGCATAAATTGTTGAGCTCAGAGAGTGCAAAAATCAAGAGTTTCTCAAAAATGAAAATATTTTAGTTTTTGAAAACCTTTTGGTATCTTTGAACATGACGATTGATTCTGATCTTTTGAACGGTAAGCAAAGCAATTTTTTTAACTCTAAAAGGTTGTCTTTGTTACAAAATCTATTGATCGAAAAACATCGAAGTAATGTCGAAAGAACAAATTTTCAAAAATTTTTGTCGTTGATAAATCTCTAACCGATCAACGGATTTAGATCTGACTTAGGGCGGTTAAAGGACCATAGTTGACGCGTTATTTTTAAGGAAAAAAGCTGATTAGATTGAAATCAATAAGTATATTTAAATTACGTCAAAATGTCAAATTACTTTAAAAGTTATTTTACAAATCTGATGTAAGTTTATTGAAAACAACATAATTTTAATATTTGAAAAGGTATCACTTTTCAAAAGATACAGCTTTTAAACACAACATAAGTTGTAACTTTTGAATACTTAGTTCAATTTTAATTTTTTAAGTTCCCGTTCGTTAGTAGTATAAGAAAATTAGTAATTTTGTCCCGATTTTTGAAAATCGAGTTTTTAACAAATATCCACATTTTGTTCTAGGACCCTATTCCGACTATTTCCACGAAGACGTCAACGACGTGAGTGTATGTGTGTGCGTGTATTTAAATCTCCCATAACTTTTGAAAGGCTAGACTGATTGAAACACGGTCGACGACATTAGATTGGATTCCGCTAAACTTAGATTTTTTTGACCATTTGAACCGATTTCGTCAAGGAAATATTAATAAGTTTAAAAAAAAAACAAAATTTAAAACGACAATAGACATTTTTTTTTTTAAAAATACTTTCAGATTAATGTATAAATAAATCTCGATAGAAATCTCAATTTACGATGATCGGGTCTAAAGCTCATCACACACGGTTAAGATTCTATAATATTTGATCTTAAGATGCCCTAATATAAAATATTACAGTATCTTAACGTATCACACACGGCTAAGATACGATAATATTAGTCTGCGTCGTTGGAGTTATATATACAGGTTGATTAACTATGGGTGATACGGCCTTACTTCTTGATTTGTTAGACAGCTCCTCAGACAACGATTTTGATATAGAATAATATGAAATATCCTTCTTAACTTATAAGTGGTGTAACTAACACGACTTTTTTATGTATATTGATGTTTTTTACAATTTTTTTATTGATAAAAATATTAAACCGTTATATGTTCTTTAATAAATCAGCAATATTTTGTGCTGACATTACTAATTTCACATTTCTGATATGAAGTCATTGACTTACAAATATATGGACATCGGGTCCACGCTCTAAAAGTGTTCCAATTAAAAGAGAAACAAAACATAAAAAGAGAAACAATTTCGCGTTAGTCGTCATTTACCAGTAAGCCTGACAAGACACTAAGAATGTTGTATTGTGTAGTGAAAAATTGGAAAAATTACGCGGCCAAAGGGACAAAAAAATATGGAATATTTTATTTCTTGTAAGTATAATAATTGTTTGACCTATTATAGTATGTATTTGGCCTCTGAACACGATATTTCATTTAATTTGGAATTGTTTATTAGCTACTGATTGAAAAACCAATTAATTATTTTGACAATATCTCTTTGTCCTTGTCCCACATACGCTTAGATATACGTAGAAAGAAGATGGCTGTATATAAATTCAAATATGTCACACGTTTGCGACTTTCTACACAATTGTTTGCAAAAGAAATGGAGTTGCTTCCAGATTATTTATTATATTTTACTTATTATAATACTTTGGAAATTTTATTTTTTAATAATAATTATTAGTAATCATATAAGATATTATAGCATATATTTATTGCATTTTTCCACGAGATGCAATACGTTGCGCTACATGGGCGAGTATTATAATAGCCAGTTCATATTAAGAGGAATACTTTTTTCCGAAACTATCAAATCTTGTTTGTTCAAATAATTTTACAGAAAGCGATATGCATGTATATAACACAGAAAGGATTAAGAAGATTAACTTTAACACAAGTTTAATTTATCTATAATATTATTATTAATATTATAAATGCGAAAGTTTGGATGTTTGGATGGATGTTTTTTACTCAATAATGCAAAAACTAATGGATGCTTTTTACTCAATCATGCAAAAACTACAGAACGGATTTGATTGAAATTTGGCACAAAGGTAAATGATGATCTGTAAAAGCACATACGCTACTTTTTATCTTGAAAACATTAAGTACCACGGGATTTGCCGAAATTTTTTATAATGCAGCGGGCTGCACGTTGCAGCTAGTTAATAATAAATTATCATTAGCATGTCGGTGACGCGAACCGAGGATTTTACCCTTTACCAAAACGCTCAACGCGCCTAAAGAAGTTTTCACTTCAAAAAAACAGTAGCAGTCGTGGGACTGCCGATAGAAGTGAAAACGGAACTATTAAGTTGAGAGTAATTAAAACTATATGCGAAACATAGCTATAGATATACTATTATCATTAGCATGTCGGTGACGCGAACCGAGGATTTTACCCTCTACCAAAACGCTCAACGCGCCTAAAGAAGTTTTCACTTCAATATAATCAACAATTTAACACCGCGATCACAACGTTTAGTAGGTAATTATTTATTAAGAATAAATATTTTTAAACTTGAAATAAAATGACTTTTTATTTTCAGTGCATGACATAAGACTGACTGACTTAAAAAAATCTTATTCTATTTTTAGATAATTGAAAAATATTATCATACAAATGTTCAAAGCAACTTATTATCGACATTTTTGTTTACAAAAGAAAAAAAAAATTATTTATTGAAAAACCAGACTAAAGAAGATCGTAACAAAACTTTTAGTCAACATTCCAATTTTTTTTTCCGTAAACTAGTTTATAGAGTTAAGTAACTGACAAATTTTGTCAACAAATCGACTTCACGCATTCCTTGTTCTATTATATTTTTTATTTGAATTCTCTATATGAAAATTCAAATAAAGAATATAATAGAACAAGGATTCTCTTTATGAGAAGCATGTTTTGCAATTTTACATGTTAAAGCTATGGACTTAATGTTGAATTTTCTAAGAGTCCATTGAGTAATTTACCAAATTTTACGAGCAATTTTTCATTTCTGTTCGAAGCAATCGAAATTAAATCGTGAAATAATGAATTTAGTGTTTAAATTACTTTGTTAACATTTCTATTTCTGAGATGTGTAATTGGTACATTTTTTCGCGATTTTAGTATGAGACCCTATGTCCATATAATAGTAAGTCAATGTATGAAGTTAATAACAAGCGCGATCCTATTCTCAGTTGGAACGCATAGTAACTATTATATTATAGGTACTAGATGCACCGTGCAGCCCGCTGCATTATAAAAGTTTTTTGTGAATTTCGCGGGATCACCTAATTTTTCGGGATAAAACCTATGTGCTATTCCAGGTCATCGTTTACCTATGTGCCAAATTACATTCAAATCCGTTCCGTAGTTTTTGCGTGATTGAGTAACCAAAATCCATTCATCCAAACATCCACCCAACCAAACATCCCAACTTCCGCATTTATAATTTATAATATTAGTATAGATAGATAATAAAGATTATGAGGCACTGCGACCGCGCATATCCCAAAATAAAAACATCCTGTATTTATATTAAGGTACGAAGAAATATATATTTCGTATCTTAAGATACTAAAGGTAAAATATATATTATCTTATTCGTGTGTGATGGTTCATACGATTTGTATTTTGAGCGATTTCTGAAATTTGCTTTAAGATATATTATATTAAGGCATCTTAAGATCAAATGTTATAGTATCTTAGCCATGTGTGATGAGCTTAAATCAGTATTATCCTTTAGCGGGAAGTTAAAATTGATAGGACTGTCTTTCCTACGCAATTACGAGTACTAAACATGTTTTATAAATAATTTTGCAGATGTTTTTTCAAAATCTTTTTAAATTTCTAATAACTGATTTAGATTTTTTGGGAAAAAAAGTTTTCATTTATATTTTTATGGACACTTAAACTAAAGAAATTCTTGATCGTATGTCATCTTTATTGGTTGTATATTTCTTATATTAATTTTATGTCGCACGAATGAAAAAAATATTAGGTAATAGGTATTAAAGGGGCCAAATTTATTTGCCGCTAAAAACTATCAGCCAAACATATTTGTGAGCTTTTTTAACAATTCTTCTTAAACATTGGAGTGATTATTACGAAGCATTATTACAAAGTTTTTTCCCTATTTGAAAAAAATTAGATCTGAGACTGTTTACATACACGCACACACACACACACTTGCATACAAACACATATACTGACGTCATGATGAAAATAGTTGGAAAAAGTTCATAGGACTTCAAAACGTGCAGATCTGGTAAAATTCGATGTTTTAAAATCGTGCCCAAAATGAGCAACTTCCGTTTTTACTAACTTAGCGGGAAGTTACAGAAATTAAAATGGGATACAAGGATGCTTCACATATTAAGATAATCAAAATGTTGTTTAGGTTTAAAGTAAAAGTAAGTTGTATACTTACGTGCGGCAGGGCGGTCGCATCACACGCGCCATGTCCGCGCGCCGCGGTGACCGCAGCTGACTGCTGAGTGAACGAACACTGTGTTTCAGGCGAATGTAATGGCACCGGAGCTTTCCACTTAGGGGCGGGATCCGGCAACACCGCCTCTTAACTTTGTCATGCTGAAATTAGAGCACTAGCGCAGATATTTCAGCATTTGTGTAGATATTGTGGAGTTAGATAAAGACTGCCTTCGGTTTAGGGATTAGGCTATCAGGCAAGAAAATGCAGAACTCTACCTAGACTTTATCAGAACTCTATCTAGTAGCCACCAATCGTTTGCCTCTTACGAACTGCAGGGCAGAACGACAGATGATCTATTCTTCAAAAGGAGTCCAGATCAAGACATTAGGTTTCTATCTAATAACATAAAAATGCAGTTTTTTTAAATTCTGTAGTTTATAAGAAACCCTTACAGTTTCGCAATGTCCGTCTGTCAGTAGCAGAGATAGTACGAAAAAGCTGTAATTTGGCTTGAATATGCATATTAGTCACACCGACAAAGTGGCAAAATATTTTAAAAAAAATTTTTGGGATTTCCTCTGCACGTAAAGTGGAGATGTCTTTTTTCTCGCCTACTCCATGGTATAGGGCGGTAGATACGTTCTTGTAATAAATAATACACTTGTACTCAAGGGCAGATCCAGGTTGGAGTCATGACCCCCATGACTTCCATGACCCCTCCCCCCCTCTGGGCAGGAGTCTAAGTATGGATTTATTAGGATTAGGTAAGGATAAGAGCCTATATAATGACTAAATCTCAAATATGTGACCCCCCTGAACCGAAGGTTGAATCGGCCCTTGTATACGTGACCCCCCACCTGACCCGAAGCCTGGATCCACCCTTGCTTGTACTTTTATTCCATCTCTATTTTGAACTATATAATTATATGTAATTTACTTGAAAAGTTAATCAATCGATTTCTTTTTTTAAAGCATCTATGGGTTTGAGATTGTATTAAATCCTGAAGTGGTTTTAAAAAGCGAAATTGGTTGATTTGTTATACTAGTATTTTACGAACACTTGTACTGTTTTACTTAGATTTTATTAATTAACACCAACCGGTTTCGCGGTTTAACGCATCATTAAGTGTTTATAAAATACTAGTAAGTAATACAAATTAAATATGGAGTTTTACCAAGTGCCGACGATATTAAGTGTTCGAAGTACGAAATCGGTTGATTAGTTTCCAAATATGTATATGTTATATGTAACATAAAAGTTAAAGTGCACTATTTATTATATTTTCTAATTATTTTTTATTTATTAATTAATAATTAAAATAAAAGCTAAAATCTTTAGTCGTTTGAAAGATTTGAACTTGTACAAGTAAAGTTGAATTTAATTTCTTCCTATTTTTAGCAGTCAAAAAGTATTTCATCTTGACTAGAATGTAGAGTACAGATTAGACCACATGTTAGACTACCGGTATGGTAAGAAAGGTCAGACATACATTATTTTTGTCATGCCTTACATCTTAGAATAATTACGCCTTACATAATAAGTATTATAAGACAACTGTAAAGCCTTTTATTTTTATTTTTTTAAATGGGATAAACAAGCAGATGTGTCTCTTGATGGTAAAAGTCAACCATCGCCTATAGACTCCAAAGATGTTTATGGTGCGTTGCTGTCTTGCGGCGAGGTCTAATGCCACATGCATAAGTTTACCGGCTACCTTACCCTCCAAACCGGAACACGACAGTGACAAGCACCGACGCTATAGCGACAGAAATAGGTAAGGCGGTGCTACCAGACCCGGACGAGACAATGCAGAACTCTACCACCTAGTAGCCACGATGGTAGTGACTCGCATAGCCAATCGATCGCCTTTTACGACCTGCCTGGCAGAACGGCAGTTGGCCTATTCTTCAAAGGAGCCCAGGATCAGTGCCCTTTGGCTGTACGCGTATGTGAAAATCGTCTATAATGTTACACATTGGATAATGAAGACGAAAGAGAAGTTTTAGAGACTGCTGATAGGAATGAAAACATAAATGCGTAGGGTATCTATACTACTTTTTTTGCTTAACTAAGACCGATACTTGAAACTACGCAATAAATAAACTAATAAAATGCAAAGCACAACAAATTCATAATGTCGCGAGATGTTAGTATGTACGTCGCGTCTGCACAGATAGGCGGCTTGCTTATAGTAGGGAAGCCCAAGAGGGGATTTTGGTATTTATTCGAGCGCGTCAGATTAACATAAGTGGGGGTACCTCGCATACTATTAAGGCTCTTCACCAAATATAAGCCATTTCTATTGAGGGGGTAACTATGGCAGAAAAAAACAAAATTAAGATAACTTCGGCTTGTGAAAATTGACAGATTATCCTTTTTTGTAATTCCTACATCATTTCTTCCATAATAAAAGAAAATTCAGACGCGCTCGAGAATGTCAAGACAAAGTTTTCTTTGCAAATTTGTGACCCTCCGACTCCCTTGAAGTACACTTGAATCGTCAGACTTTTTAAATTTTAGCTGGCAATTAACCCACCACACCTTCCTTAATCTGACGCGCTCCAGTGTTTCCATGACACTGATTTTTTTTAAAACATTTTTTTTATCTCTAGATTTTTCCCCCACCATTGTAATGAAAAACATTATATAACTTTTTATTTTTCCTATAATTTAATGTACAAAATTCAATAGGTCCCTACGACGCTCGAGTAACTGTCCATTTAGTATCTTAGACTCCCCTACTATTAGCGCCTATGCGACCGATCGCAAACTTTCTAGAACATTCGCTTTACTAAGCTACTCACTAGATAATTCGCTAGGCTCTAGGCGCTAAGCAAGCGGACGTAGCCTTAGCTTGCGCTACACGAACCTATATAGAAGTTTTGTCCCTACCAAAAAATCGTGGCTAAAGAAGTTTTCCCTTTTAAAATGTAAGGCTACGTGCAGCAACAAACTTTTAAAAAGCTTTTTGAAGTAATAAAATTTCTTTAGAATCGTTGGGATTTGAAATTCGATGAAACTGAGGTAAATATCTATGTGTAGGATTAAATCGGCAAGAGAATGAGAATGCGATCACCTATTAAATGGTTCCAAAACCAGTCAAAAACAAACACTACAACCAAAAAGATTTTACTGCAAATATTTACTTCTAAAATACGAAAAAACTTTTTTACTCGCTCCTTTAAATTATCTCTCTCTCTCTCTCTCTCTCTCTCTCTCCTTCTCTCTCTTGTAGTTCTATTTCACTTCATTCAAAATTCAATGTGTGAGTTCACACTCGATTTTTTTATTTCAACATTACATTGTGGAAATTCATAATTCCAAAAAAAATTGAGATAAGAAATTAGGGTGCCCCAGCAACACAATTTTCCATCTACATACACTCCACTTTCTCCCAAGTCAAATTTAACGTTTCAACTCTTATAGTATGAGGTTCTATTCGACTCTACCGAACATGCTTCGATTAAAATCTAAAATGTGCCTTGAATAAATAGACTACTATCCTATTGATGTGGGTGAAATTGTGAACGTTGGAGGATATTGTTCCGCTTGAATGTATTTCAAGAACTTTGGTAAGTTTATTTCATTCCTTACACTACTTTTTGCTTCAGTGGCATTACAAAATTACAAAAATAGCATTATATTCACAGAAATCATATATAGATTATATGAGATGCTGTGGAAAGTTGACATAGTATAATTATGTATCACCATTTCGTTTTTGAAAAGTTTTTTCACATCGTTTTCACAATTAACACATTATTTGAACTTAGTTTTATACTATCCCTTAGATATTTATGCTTGCGGTTCGCTATACCATGGCTGTAACGTAATTGTAACCCTTCTCAAAAAAGGTTGAATACGTTGTTTTGTACAATATTTTATTTTAGGTGGGACATAATAAATTTGCTTACTTCCAAAATCGGAAAAAGGCAATGTCAAGGTAAATACGATAATATTAAGGCGGTGGTATCGAAGCAGAACAAGACGTTTCAGAGCTCTATCATCTCGATACTAACTCTAAAATAAGCAATTTTTTTAAATATTGTCTAATGGAACGCCAGACGCCGGCAGTTATATTACAAGTAGAGAGGTTTTTACTTTGTTAACATAGATTGAAATAAAACTAATAACGTATATCAAGTTAAAAGACTAAACTTTACGTCATTATGATACATTTAGATAAATCCTAGCTTTATTTGTCAAAAAAAATCAGTTACATTTTACCCAACCCAAAAATTGCAACCGAAACCCGATGATTTAAGCCACTAAGCGACTAAGCATTGGCCCTACTAGAAAATATTTTAAGCTCCTTTAGTTTTATTAGCATTAATTAGATTTTGTTAAAAATCAATTGAAAAAGATTTTTCCAGATGGAATTGTCAATTAACAGAAGGCGTGGCGGCGGGTGGGCGGCACCATAGCCACAAGGGGCACGCCCCTTTCAATCGACCCTCTTTCCCGCAATTATAACGGTCACCGCTCAAAGGAACGTATTAAGGACTACAATAATTTCCATTATAATATTATATAAAGTATATGAATATATAAAAAATATAATATGTGTAAATTAGTACATTACGATACGAGTGAATTAAGTTGTGCTAAATGTATATAATATACAACGAAAATCACACGTATTGTATATTAATTTTGAGAGGCTACACGCTACTTTTAGCATCCAAATCGCGCGTTTTAGTGACTTCATCCAAGTTGCATCCCGTTTTAGCGACTGTCATGTCAAAAAATGTTTTTCCAAAAGAAGGCTGGCCACAATGGTCTTTGTCTTGTCTGAGATCGTAATACATCTTAAAAAATAGGTAATTTTTTTCAATATAAACTAGCAATATAGAAATTCTTGAAAGATTTATTAGAAAAATGTAATACATTTTTTTGTAAGTCTCCATAGTGAGCAGTCCGACGTAATTACGAAAAAAAAAACAATTCCGCCATGTTGACTATTCTTGTTTTACACATGGACTATAGAGAAAAGAAGACCACCTCTGTGATAAAAGTGTCCATCAAAAAGCTTCAAACAGTGGTCTCGTCGCGGATGTAATATAATTTTTAGAAAGAAAGTAGTAAAAGTAATTATTATATCGCTATTTAATTTTATTTATCAAAATATAAAATATTTTAGCTAATTTCTCAATTAAGATACTATTGTGATAAATCTAAATACGACAAAACTGACAACTCGTATTGCAAAATGTCAGTAATTTATAAAAAGTCAAAATATTATTTTTTATTAATACTTCTTTAGAGACTTTAATAAATGAAACTTGTTTTTAAATAATAAAACAACAATTCTGATACGAATTTCGTTATAAGACATGATATTCAATTTACGAGTCCAAGCGATGTATGAAGCGTGGCCAGTGTTCTTTTCGCCATAAATCTCGAACATGTAATAAACAAATCCCGAACTAATCAACCGATTTTATTCCGATTTACGATATTTGACGTATGTAGTTTTTAAAAAAACGGACTTCATTCTTAAATAAATCAGTAAGTATGTTGGCATTGTAGCAAACAACGTAAATTTAATATTTGATAACCTTTGAAAGTTGATTTAAATTTTTGAAATAGCATTATACGTAGTTTTAAAACTACTGAAATATTGTAGAAGATCAAAAAACAATTAGTTGAAAAATTTCGAATTAAAAAAAAAACAATTCGAATGAAGAAAAATCCTTTTTCAATATTTTTCGTCAACGATAAGGGGCCATTCAAGTATTACTTAAGCACTAAAAGGGGGTGGGGGTCTTCTCTTTGCTTATTTTTGACGACACGAAAGGGGATGGGGGAAGTCTAGATGGTGATTACGTCAGCAGAATACATTTTTTTTTGGTTTTCGAGTTTTCTACATATTTACTGCTTGCCATCCATACTATTCCATACTAATATATTCCATATACTAATATTATAAATGTGAAAGTCTGTCTATCTGTCTTTTACGGCTAAACCGCTGGGCCGATTTTCATGAAATAGTTGAAGATCTGGGGTCAAACAAAGGTTTTTTTTTCATAAATCAACCCCTAAAAGGCTGAAATAGGGAATAGTAGTTGTATGAAAATCTATTTAGACGACATGTTAATCTACTCGCGGGCGAAGCTGCGCGGGTCAGCTAATATTAAATATTTGCGTTATATTCTTATATCTTACCTACCTGACTCTATTTACATTTGAACTTAAAAACTGCTAGGTACTCATAAATTAATCACAAAACTGAAGAACAGATTAAAAAATAAATTTACTACTGTTTACGTAAGCAAGGAGGGATATGCTTACTTTTACTGACATTGGGGAGAGGAGGTCGATAATTGTGAAAAATCTGCTTAGGTACGTAATATTTGAACGGCCCCTAACTCCTAAGTCGATTTTGATGCAGTTCACGTCATTGGACGCAGTATATCAAGGAATAGAGCTGATTAGATTTTGTACTCAATTGATACATTAATCTGAAAGTGACATAAAAAATATATTGTTTTGGCGAAAAAATTTTTGAGGTGTTTTCAAAATTTCTCACTATCTCCTTGGCCGTGCGTCGGTCAGATTTCAGTATGATCGGTTCAGATTTTCAAGAAATTGAGTCTGAAAATTTGTTAAGCGTAAGCATATCTATTGAATGTCATCCACCGCGTTTCGATCGGTCAAGCCGTTCTAAAGTGAGATGTTCTAAACTGAAATGTTCCAAGGGTCTCAAAACGTAGAAATCTGGTGAAACCCAATTTTCGAAAATCTAGTCAAAATTAGGTACTTACCTAGTAACTTCCTTATCTATATACGTAGCGGGAAGTTAAAAAATCCGCCTTGTTTAAACTACTTGTTGTCAAAAGCTTTTAAAATAAAAAAAAATATTAGGTAATCAGCAACAAATCCTCAGTAATTAAAAGATACAAAGTAAAAACAGAATCATGTGCAATCCTTTGGATGGACTTCAAGTGAAGTTAGCAAATAATTTGGTTACTTTAAGTTTAGAACAATTCATGGAATTTGTTAGCTATTTTTTTATTTTATATCTATATTTCATAATACACATGAAATATTCATTTTCTACTTAAATAACTTATAGCCATTGTAGTAGTAGTAAACGCCACTGTAGCAGTCGAATTATTGTTCAATACTACATTACATAAACATTCGAGTAAAACTTACATAAAACGCTGTATAAAAATTATTTATCTTGTAATGGCTCGGCCTACTTGCGTCTATCGTCATAAAGCCTCGCACAATCACAAGATACGTGCAAAATATATGACTAGATATTATCGGCTATCGTCGCAAACATTCGGGCTGCGTGTACGTTATCGCCTAGGTGTCGGTACGTCAAAGGGTTTTAACGCGCTAACATATCGCGCTGCGAGGTTAGACTAACGTTGTAGCATTTCAGCTAAATACATTACATACTCTTTGATTTCAGCCGTTGTTTTCGATCAGTTCAGACGTATGCGGGTGGTTGTGTAAAATGAAGTGGAACGATGAAATGATAAGCTGAGACCATCATATGGGATTAGAGAATATAATCCCGGCCATTTTCTTGCCCCGAAAATCCCGAGACTGTACTTGGCTAATCTCGGGATTTTTGGTATTTCAACAAACAGATCTAGTTTGCATTCCGTAGTCCAGTGCGCCTTGACAATAAACTTGCCAAGATTATATTAAAAGCATTTGTGATACGATACATACTACAAAGGTACAGCCCTAATATGTTTGTCGTAGAACTTAAAAGCCTGTTCCAAATTGGAGTAGTTCGTGGATATCACTTAGAAACAGCAAATAAGTATCTAATGTCCATTCCTTCAACCAGCATAGAACCTGAGCGATCGTTTTCAGCTGCTGCTTATGTTGGCAATAAACTACGAAGCAGACTTGGAAGTAAAACATTTGATATTTCTGCGATTGTATTTTCGAAATTCTAATTAGTTTTGTTGTGTTGTCTTTTAAATTTCTTGCAAAAGTATTTTGTTTGTTTTGTCAATTTTGTTTTCTTACTGTATTGTGTTGTGAACTTGTGATTTATATTGTGCAACGATATTAAAATTTTTTTTTTTTTAAATAACTCAAGTTTTTTTCATTTGAGCCCAATTAGAAACCACAAAGTCTAATCCCGGGATAGCCCCGGAACCCCGGGATTACGCATTGAATATCCCGTAATCCCGGGATTGAAAAACATGCTCGGGATTGTATTCTCTTATATGGGATCCTAAAAATGTTAGTCACAAATAAAACATTTTAGTAATTACATAATTGTTAGCACACAGTAATTAACAGTTAAAGTTAAAGATAGTCGTCGTCCATAGTTACACGTTTAAAAATGATTTCAGCCATCTTGGATTCGTGCAAAATATCGTTGGTGCTAATAAGACCACAGCTTCTATCGTGATAATTTTTTAGAATCAAATTGTACAAAGCTTCGGCTCATATTACTTCGGGACGATAGACGCAGTGCGGCCCCACCATAACAAACGCTATATTTAAGATTCAAACCTTTCAGACGGACTTCGATCCCCCTGGGTGAGATCTTTCCTTTTCCACGTCCTTCCATGACATAATCAACATTCACAGTGGTGATGCCACTCAGACGGGACAACTTCGTAAACATCACCTATTTCCTGACAGTGGTGGCATTCCGACAAGCAACAACGACAACCTTCGGACAAAATGTCAACCTATTGACAACCCCTCACTCCCAACAGCCAGCTTCACAAGCTACGCTATGTTTTTCGGAGTCCACTTCGAACTTTTCACGTTCACTGGATTTCTCAGCTCCAATTTTGTTCCGCTTGTTCCGACTCACCATACGAACTTTAGTCTTTGGAACTCGCTACCCTATACCATACGTACCTATTCGTATTTGTGAGTTTACCTAGTTTTAAGAAAGAGATATCTTTCGAAAATTTAATTTTATTCCGGTGTGTATGTATTTTAGTTTCCTTCGATTTAATTACATTTGTATCTGCTTTGTAATGATGCTTGGTTTATATGTATGTATAATGTATATGGTATATATGAGTGTATGTACTTATTTATATATCTATGTATGTATATGCCTATGTAATGTATGTATGTGTGTTTGTCTATTTATTCCGTTTATTTTTGTTTATAAAAGTAATTTGTGTTCATATATATTTTATTTTTTGCAATTAATTCATTATACACCAAGTCGAAAATTAAGTTTGTTTTCAACATTTCTTTGTTACGTGTTAGCTGGAAGAAATCTCTATTACTAGAGATATGCTCGCTCATTGTACTTGTTTTCTATCATTGTTGTTATGTAACTGAATACTGTGTACAATAAAGAATTAATTAAATAATAAATAAATAAATAAACTTTAGCGACACGCACTCGTCCCAACTCACTGCTCACATAATCTGCTCATCTCGAATCACCCAAACTTGAGCACTATGGCATAATCTCTTCACGGCATAGGCCATAGACCTTCGATCTTAGGGGCGCAGTACTGTAGAGATCAATACAATATTCAACGCTACAATACATAAAACAATACATAAAAATTTAAGCAAATCTAAGGCTGGAAAATCTTTCCTTTTCAACACGATGGACGTCGAACTTGCACGACATCACCAACGTCCACATTGGTGACGTTACCCCGCTAACCGACATTCTGACACAACTATTTGATACACGTATAAGTTTACCATGAAACTGCGGGGAATTCACAAGACAGACATGCTCGCGGGAAAGTCTACAGACATGCCCGCCGGACTTTCCTACTACTTATAGGTCTTGTACAAATGTCTGTCAAGTGTATTACCGACGACCGACAGTCCGTAAAGTCCGGCGGTAATGTCTGCAGACGTGCCCGCGGGCACGTCTGTCTAGTGAATTCCCTGCTTTAGGGATCAACTTGGTTTGGAATTTATGTGTGCGTGATCCTTGTATTTATATACAAGGCTCAGTTTTTAGGGTTCCAAAGTAAACTAGGAACCCTTATAGTTCGCTACGTCCGTCCGTCATTCTACTGTGTAGCTCAGAGATCCTTAGTATTACATAGCTGTAATTTTGCATGAATATACACTTTATTCATGGCAACAAACTGGTAACATAAAATCTTGAAAAATATTTTTAGGGTAGCTTCTCTAAGCTCTAATTGGAAATGTTATTTTTTTTCTCGTTTACCCCATAGTGTGGGATATCGTTGGATTTTATAAAATATTGTAGGTTTGTTAAGAGACTCGTTTGTGACATATAAGCTTTAAAGTGCTAATTTTTGTAAGATTTCTATTTCTTGTAGCTAAACTTAAGCAGATAACAAAAAAGTGAAGAGGAACTTTTTGTGTAGAATTTTTTATCTCTACAACTTTTACTTGAAACTTTTTTTTCTATTTCCTACCGTTATTAAGTTATTTAAAAAAAGGCATTTTTCAACCCTTTTTTTATTTTTTTCATCCCTTTCCCCTAAATTTAAATCAAAATTTCTTTCATAATATCATTATTTAAGTATTAATGAACACATTTTTACTCATTGCGCCAAAACTGATCAGATCATGGTTTCATTTAACTTTTTAATGGACTATTATGACAAATCTGGAGCATGTCGAGTTCAGAAAACGACGAATATGGAACAAATCTTTAAAATTTTATGAATACAAATTACAACTCAAAATATAAACATGTAAGTAGTTACATTTAAATATCATCATCATCATCATATCATCAATTATTTATTGTGCATAGCAGAGTACGTCCTGGTTCAGAGTCCGAGGGCCTCTTGAGCTTGGAGAACCCCCCGGGGTCTGCCCGGCGAGCGAGACAATGCAGAATTTTACCACCTAGTAACCATGATGTTAGTGACTCGCATATCCAATAGGTTGCCTTTTATGAACTAAATTTTTTCAAATTTTAAAAGACAATTAAAATTATTTTTTTACTCACCTAATAAATAAATATTTACAAGAGCTTTTAAATACAGCTTAATCGAACGTCATAGTTGCTCCGAGTCAAAAGACATGTTATATGCAAAATATGAGGCGCAACGAAATTACCTACGAATGGCGGCACTTCCTATTTCACTCCCAGCGAAGCATCGTATTCTGCGTTCAGCTTATCAAATTCTTTGATTCTTTAGATATCCAGTGGTATAATTAGATTTTAAATGTTTTTTTAATAGTTAAGTAGCTATAGCATCAAACTGTATCCTGTAATTTTGTTATTATAAGTTTTTTGAATTGTACCTCCATATGAAGGCAAATTTAAAGACGTATTCACGTCAAAGTCATACTATCTCGCCTTAAGGTATTTGTTCAGGAGAAAGGTCTCATAATAAATGGGCAGTTCCGTTTCCAAGCAGCTCACTCTTGAACTCATCAAGTGTACCGCCTCACAGAATACATTTTAAATGGTATCAATGCAGCCCCCGGGCTGAAAATTCCCACCGTGCTCTACTTTTCGACGTCGTGAATGCATTCGATAAGATCTGGCATGATAGCCTAACACAAAAGCTATACAAAATGGGAGTGCCCGACAGACTCGTACTTATCAGATGAGAGTACCTAACCAACCACCGATTTCAATTCCGTGTAAAGGTTTTCCTTTCCACCCATAGATTGACCACAGCAGGGGACCGGCAGGGCTCTCTACTGTCACTCCTATTATTCTCCCTTTCCTCGTATGACGTCCCATGCAAGCCACACGTCGAGCTGGCGTTGTTCGCCGACAACAAATCTATAATATAGAGGGCAAGGTTGTCGGCGAACAACGCCAGCTCGACGTGTGGCTTGCATGGGACGTCATACGAGGAAAGGGAGAATAATAGGAGTGACAGTAGAGAGCCCTGCCGGTCCCCTGCTGTGGTCTATATGCACGTCCAATTTTTTTGAAGTCACAATCACTAAACCGTTGTAGGCAGCGGCCAGCGCTCTTGACGTTCAGGAACTTACGTATCAAAATCAATCAAAAGTGCAGGCGTGTATTGTTACCGCGGCTAACAACCGCGACAACAAAGGCGCGGCCTGCGAAAGTTAGGCGACATTACCCTGTTAGGAAGCATCATCCCGTGGGTAAGAAAAGTCAAGTACCTCGGGGGAACGCTGGACAGTAAAATCTCATTTAAACTGCACATAGGTACAAAGAGTGAAATCTAATGCTAAATTCGTTGTAAGTCAGTTATACAACCTCATCAATAAACGCAGCAAATGTCACTTAGGCACAAAGTGACACTTTACAACACAGCTTTACAAGATGTAATTCTATCGTATGCCTGCGTAGCGATTGCTCATCTCCCCCGTATAGTTTTGCAGCCGTTGCAAATAGTAGTAGTGAGTAGTTTGCAAAACAAATACTTTTTTTTATTATTGGAACGAAGTTCCTTATCGCGCGTTATTAAAGGGGGCTAGACGGAAAAAATTCTTACGAAAAGTTATCACGACACTTTTTGCTATAGTAAGGTATTGTAAGCACAGAAATATCCAGCAACTTCCCTAATACTAGTTTAATCTACTATTTGATTGAGTTTACATTTTTTCCAGTGCCATATGTTCGACATTTATACAGAATTTCGGCCGAATGTCGAATTTCGACCAAAAAATGAATTTCGACGGACAGTCGAATTTCGAACGAGTGTCGAAATTCGACCGAGTGTCGAATTTCGATCGGTTGCCGAGTTTCGACCGCCGGTCAAATTTCGACCGGGTGCCGAAATTCGACCGGGTTCCTAAATTCGACCGGGTGCCGAAATTCGACCGTGGGTCGAAATTTTACGAAGTTCCTTATCGCGTGTTGTGAAAGGGGGCTAGACGGAAAAAAATCTTACGAAAAGTTGTCACGACATTTTTTGCTATAGTAAGGTATTGTAAGCTGTGCGGCGTGCGATGTTTCTCTCTCTCTCTTATAGAAAGCAAGCCAGATATTTTCATTTCTATTTCGCATTGAACAGTGTGGTGTCGCGACGACTATTTTTGTTGAGTGTATACAGGTTTTTTATAAATAATAATAAAAGGAATTCGTTCCATACGGGTGTCCCTTGACACCTCTGAATTTTTTTTTTGGCATGGGCGTTAACAACTGCCATTAGTCAAGTTTAAAAACAAATACTAGTGTATTGTCACGAGTGCAATAATTGCGGTGAATGCGCAACTTTGGCCTTCATAAAGATCTCGAATTGCCAAGCTTAGCTAGGCATTTCAAAGATATCTCCAAAAGATATTTCGATCTTACCAACTCCCACCCTAACCCACTAATGGTAGCCGCGGCAGACGACATCCCAGATTCTAATCCCGACCCAAAATTACGTCTGCCTCGCCACGTTCTCCCGATCCCGATGACGCGATAACTTTGGCCAATGGAATACACCAAGATACTACACACATACACACGAGACATCATCGCCGTCAGCGGCGACGAGAACCCCTGTTTCGCTCATTTGCTAACCGTACCCAAGGACACGAATCAGCCGATGGACAAAACAATGCCACTAACCCTCATATCGCAAATCACTACCCCACACTAAGCCGAGGATTGGTCTCATAGGGTGTAGGGCATACAGGCATGGGTGTACCGAGGGGGGGCAGCTGCCCCCCCCCCCTGGAATTTGTTTACCTCACTACTATCTACTTAGGTAGATAATAAAATAAAAATATAGTCTTAAAATGCTTTCAAATAAAACTTAATCGAACTTTATAATTGCTCTGAGTCAGAAGATAAAGCAAAATATGTAACGCATTGAAATTACCTAAAAATGACAGCACTTCCTACTCCACTCTCCCTGAAGCATTACAATTCTCGCTCGGCTTATCAAATTCCTTGATTTTTTAGCTATCCAGTGGTATAATTTGATTTTGGATGTTGGTGATAGCTATGTAGCTCTAGCTATAACACAGTTTCCCCAATTTTGTTATCATCCCTGTTTTGAACTATCCCCCCAATAAAGACGTATTCACGTCAAAAAAGGCAAAGGAAAGAAACAATTTTTTAAAGAATTGAATAACGGAACTTTATGAAAAACAGAGACAGATTTACTAAAGATATAATTTCTATTATAAAACGAACAGTCAAAAATTAACAAACTCGAAAGTTATTGCCACTTTTTAATAAGTTAACACCAAGGAACTTATATACTATAACTGGAATTGTTACGAAACAATATTTGAAAAATAAAAATGTACTTTATCCCGTAACAAATAAAGTTGACATTTGTTTCTTACATAACAGAGGGGAAAAACGTTCTGAGCAAGACAACGACAAGAGTGGATGTTGTACCTTTCTTGCAATTGCCAGTGTAAATAAAACTATCTAGATGGTAGATTTTTACATATTCGGTAATCGTTAAATCCTTTATTCATACACGTCGATAAATAACTTAGCATAAAATTTATTGTAATTAACATAGTGAGTTCTAAAATGTGCTTATTTTAATTATTACGTAATTACTTGTGCAATGCAAAAACTGTT
This sequence comes from Apodemia mormo, assembly GCA_036924255.1. Lineage (NCBI taxonomy): Eukaryota > Metazoa > Arthropoda > Insecta > Lepidoptera > Riodinidae > Apodemia > Apodemia mormo. The sequence continues at coordinate 38,678,413 of JAUPFN010000005.1, read as the reverse complement.
TCTCAAATTAGTAGAATTACTTAGTAGTAAGTTGCAAACTACGCAGGGCAACACTTATATATGGCGATTGGCGCTTTATTTAGTAGAAAGAGACACACTCTGACACACTCCACTCATGTCGTGGTACTCTTCGGAACGATTTTGAAGCGCGTGTAAGCATTCCGGGTAGAATGAAACTTCCTTGGTTAACACATTAGGTATGTTACAAAGTACTCTGTGGTTAACACCTAACGAGATCAGCCACAAACTAGGCAGCACTGCCTTTAGCCTTATCCTTACCAATGATGATAAAGAGGAAAAATGGATTGCCATAGTAAATAATTAAATATTTGGTTAACCAATCAAAAAGCTCCAAGCATACAGTGAAAAATGTCGTCGTAGTTGTAATCGTATAATTTTATTTATAAATTCAGGCACAACGCAGGTGAATTCTCTGACTATACGCCTGTGATTTAATTTTACGTTCAGTTCAGTTACAGAAGTTTTTTTTTTGTCAAGGTGAGTTTATATAAATAAAAATATTCCACTGCGACTTTCTCTTAGAGAGTGACAGATGATCTTTGTGCAATGTTTTTTTGTATTTGTAAATAAAAACAAACAGTACATATATTTTGGTTTTAGTTTGTTATCTTTATAAATTGCGTTTCATTATGAACTATAACAGTCGTAAAGTGTATATAATAATGTAACTTCCTGCAGCTGTCGTAACGAGTATTTTCTTCAATTTTATATTTTTGTGCAGAAATGGGCGATGATATGGATCCGTGTGAATGCCTGTGGAATCATGAGCTGGCGATGCGACGGCTGATCTCACTGGTTAGTCGCAATCATTTTCTGACCTTGTACTATTTTTATTATCGCGCGAACAAACTCAAATAAACTTCATTTTAGCTAATCAATAATGATAATTTGTATCCTATGAATTTTAATTACAACTTCCATTAGTTTAATCATGTTACATTTTTGCCATTATTGAGTAATTTAACAAAATGAATATGGCTCATTCATAACCTTCATTCAATTAAAAAAGTTTCATGTTAATTTATCATACGTACAATATACCTAAACATTTTAATGTACTCCATTTCTTATCAAATGTGGTATTTCAATTACTGGGTGTCGTAATAAATTACACTACACTGTTAAAGAACATGTATCAGTAACAAAATAATGTGTGTATGAACTGGCAACCATATTAGTATTTGGGTACATTTTTATTGGATACAAAATTAATAATTACAAATAAGATGTAGTAATACATCTGGACGCCCAAGGGTTAAAAGCAAATAGGAGTACACAACGAAGTATCTTAGTTAAGCAATATGTAGCATTAATTTTTGCTACTAATAATAGAGTAAGTAATCTACTTAATAGTACCTGCTTACTAAATTTGTTAATAAAAAGTCACAATTTTTTTTAAATTTATTTTAGAGATATTTTTAAAATGAAAGTATTTAAAATATCTATTATTTTAAAACTACATATGGAGCAATATTGATGATGATAATATTAGACATATTGTTTCATATTATCATAATCATAATAACCATGAATAATTAAGAGAGTAAAACAGAAACCTCCTTGATTGTTGTTTCCTATTGAAAGTTAGAAAAACAATGATTTTTGAAAAAAAAAATTAACAGGAATCACAAATGTACAATTGGTTTATACACTTCACTACCATTGTGACTACCTGTCATATCACTAACATTGTAACTACTGACTGAGTGGTAAGGTTTTGCAACATCTTGTTGTATTGTGACAAGAATAGATAAGGCGGTGGTAATAGGTGTTGTTACCACTGCCTTACCTATTCTTGCTGCAATAGCATGAATGTTCCTGTGGCGCCGCTGGTGGCTGTAAGTAGTGACGATCACGTCGAGATGACGTCATCACTATGCAGGTCGAAGATGTCACAGAAGAACGTAGAAGGGAGAAAGATCACGTCACTATGGAGCCGTTGGTCCGTACCACTGAAGGGTCATAGTGATGGAACCAGTGGGCTAACTTTTGTCAGGATGACATCATAACTGTGGAAGTTTACGGCATCACAGGACAAGGAAGGAGAAAAGGAAGATCTTCCTAGCCAGGCAAGGTATTGCCTGGGGACTGAAGTCCATTTGAGAAACATTGAAATTTGTGTATAGTGTGTACAAGATATATAAATAATAATTATATATATATATATATATATATATATATATATATATATATATATATATATAAAAATAATTGTGATATTGCGATTCAGGATTTTGTTTTTGAATTTCATTTTTTTCCGTAGCGTTTGTAGATTGCTTGAACTACTACATTCCTCACTGTCGTATTCTCGTATTGTGTCTATAGCCTATAGTTGTCTCTGTGCGAACCATCTGCTTGTTGCTATCTTAATATACAATTAAAAAATACATTAATCACCAGGTATCATTAACTTCTTTAGTGCTGCCATGTGGGTGGTGGATATCTCTCCATCAGGAAGATCATCTGTTTTTCATCCCATGATTAAAAAATATATATTCAGTAGTTGTTTTTCAGATGTAAATACAATTGTGTTTCGGTGAAGGCTCCTTTCCTTTGTGTTGGTCCAGGCTCTTTTGAATAATAAACCAACTGTTGTTCTGCCAAGCAGATCGTAAGAGGTAACCAATTAACTATAAGTGTCGCCTCTGTGGTCTAGTGGTCCAGCGTTGGCGTTGACCACATGAGGTCCCGGGTTCATTTCCTGGGTTGGACACTTTAAAAAAAAAAGTGATATTTTCAGTTTTCTGAGAAACACAAAGTTGCCCGGGATTAAAATTGTCCGGTTGGCGATAGGCTTGGCAACTATCACATTGTGGGACCAAGTATCTTCGGCTAGTCATGGGTGCACTTGTTGTACCTCTGCCTACCCCTCAGGGATATGGGTGTGAAGATACTTTTTTGTCACTACTATTGTGACTAGGTGGTAGAGTTCCATGTCTCACCTTGGTATTTGGTACCACAGCCTTATCTATTCTTGTAGCCATAGCATCAATGCTTGTCATTGTTGTATTTGGGTTTGGAGGGTAAGGTAGCCGGTAAATGACTGCCACACTGATAGCAATACACAATTAAATTCTTTAGTGTCTATAGGCAATTTCTCTTTTAACCAGGAGAGCCATCTGCTTGTTTGTTATCTTATGATATAAGAAAAAAACATATACTACATATTAGTTCCATTTACGAAGAATTTGTGATGTTATGACAACAAGAATTGTAAAATTAGCCACAACTAAGGGAGGTTTTTACACAACATTATTAATCAATAACATGGTTTCGTAGACATGTACAATAAACAATCTCCTATTTTATAATTCATAACTTTCAAGAAGTATAAGGTCTTTCAAAGATCAATTTTGGGCCTTTATTGTTCATTCTTTTTATAAAAGGCATTGAGCAATATTTTAAAGTCTTACCCGCTGTGCCCATTGCACGAAAACTGTGGTGTACTCCTTTGTATTCTGTATACCTGGAAGTCGCACTCCTTTGCACCATATTATGAAGTTTCATAATGATTATGTCACTGATGCTGATATATGAATATAGCCTAAGGTTTTCCTCATTTAAAAGTAAACTTGCGGAGAATACTAATTCTGAATTTAATTGATATTATATTGTAAATTTGGTTTAACAATTTGACTTATAATTATTTATGTTGAGGTAATAAAGAAACCTTTATGACTAACTGTATGCAAACCAGTCTATTATTAAGTATTCCGGTTTGAAGGGTAAGGTAGCCAGTAAACTTATGCATGTGGCATTAGACCTCGCCACAAGATAGCAACGCACCATTAACACCTTTGGTGATAGGCGATGGTTGACTCTTTCCATCAGGAGACCCATCTGCTTGTTTGCTATCTTATGATATAAAAAAAAAATAAGAGCTGTTTTGTGGATAATTATAGTGTTGGAAGTACAATTACTTTGAGTAATTGTTAGTATCATTAGAGCAAAGGACTTGCCAATAGTAAAAAAACTGGAAATCCATCACTTTAATTCTATTATTAAGAGAGCTTGAATAATCTATTTACTTGATGATTTCTGACAAAGTCAATTTAATACCAGGTAATACTAGCTGTTACCCATGTAGATCCTGATCTTGCGGGGAAAGCGTAATAAAATGCTTATGATACTAGGAATAATGTATTGTACAACAGTTGTTCACACGACACAGAACATTAATTTCACTTTAAATTGTTTATTATACCTTTGGTCAAATTGTGCTGAAATTGTTTAAAGAAATATTGTGATAATCAGTTAGGTACTTTATACGAATCTCATGATAATCAGTTAACTTTATTCATATCACACATGCATCCTCCCTTATGAAGGAGTTCAAATATGTATATAACTACCACAAATTTAAAAAACATTGATTGCTTTTATCAAACTTTATAATATTAGTATAGATAAAAAATACTTTTCTACATATGAGTATTTAGGTATTTCAGTGTAATTTATTTTATGATAAATAATATATTTACATACCTTTACTCATATTAATTTGAAATGAAATGTTTTCAAGCATCAACATTAAACTATAATGACTTTGATTAATAGTATATTTCGACGGGAACCACAGTGTATCGCGTGGAACATGCTAGGTGGACAATATTATTTTATGTTATATAACGATGCTCTTACTTATTTCAAATATGGGTAGTCATGTTTTTGTAATAAAAAACGAAAAAAATTATGATAGCAAAAAAATATTTTCAAAAATAATATATGAGCAACAATTAACTTAGCGAGTACTATGAATGCTGTAAATTGCATGCAGTTCAGATCGAATAAGTATCAAGAGGTATGTACAATATAAATCTAAATACATAAAATTACAAATAGTAACAAAACAATCATAGGTTTATTTACAATAAAAGAAAATATATGCATGAAAACTAAAACTAAGCAGCAAAGATAATATTTCATAACGTAACCTAATAATCATCATCAGAGTCTTCTGATGAATCGTTTACTGTGTAATCGTCATCATTTTGTGGAACTGTGCGATAATATGATGACGTTTCCAGTCTTGATTCTACTATACTAGGGCTTAAAATTAACTTTAAAACCTCTGAACATATTTTTTCCGGCTTTTTTTGGGGAATCTCTCGAAGGCTATTGATCAAGGGATCAGATGTTATAACCAACATTGACAGCAAGTCTCTGTTCGTGGCAACACGCGAGCACTTGCGGGTGTTGTACTCCCTAAATCTGCGGCAATCTTTATTACGTGCTTCCTGAGCCTCTTCGGAAAGCTGCCCAATTGGAAGCAATGCAGCTTTGATGACCTCTGTACTATGAATTAATATTTTATGTACAGTAGCAGGCATACAGTACCACGAATAGAGACTTAGATAATGTCTTCTGGTTTCAAGACAAAATTTATTAAATTCAACTAAGTTTATCTCGAATCCAGAAGACAAAGTCCTCAATATTACATCGAACTGTTTGATGATTTCAACATCCAATCCCGTGATCTGAGCACTCATCTCAGCATTCTTAAAAAACCGACGAGCCGTGTTTCCATCGTTTGAAGAACCAAATCCTGGCTTTGGTTTATCTACAATAAGTCCCATCTCGTTCTTAAATTTTAACTTAATTTCGTCGGAACGAACCTTGATATCTGCTTTGTCTTCGTTGCTTCTAGCCTGCCATTTCTTAATATTCAACTTGTAGCTGATATGTAAAAGGCATTCGAAGCAACGAATCCAAGCATGAAGTGTAGATAAACCAAAGCCAAAATGATCTTGGTTGCTGTTGAAGTTCGCGGGTTCATCATTCATCGTCTTGGGGGTGGCGCCACAGATGAAACACTTTTGAGTTGAACGAGTTTCCGTTAAAGCGTTGCATACCTTTCCGTCTGTCATTGTCAGCAAAAGTTCGTGTTTCACAGAGATTTGAGAATCACCAAAGTCGATACGTGTTGGAAGAAGAGCGTTAACTTCTTCCAACAATCTATTTGTCTCCGTTAACGTGAAGTCATTCGTTTCTTTAGCAAATATTAATTTGATTGGGCGACAATACAATGTTGATGAAGACCGAGGATTTTGCCAAACAATTTTGGCCCCATCATATAATCTAAGGGGAACTAAAGAAAATACGAAAAGAAATTCGTCCGTATCTTCAGTGTTCTCAAATCTCTGTTTGTATGTGCTGTGCCCAGAACTTCCATCACATCCCCATTTACTTACAAGTGTAAAAGACGAACTTGTTGCGAGGACACTGCTGATAACTTCATGCTGTGCTAATACTAAACGTTCCACTGTTTTGTTTAATAATGCTTGCAAATTTATTTCAGCACGTGTTTCTGTTACAGCAATGTGCTCCTGTGCAGGATAACAGGCCTGTTTAGATTTTGTCAAACTATAATATGATGGAAACACATTATGTCCTGCCTTCATAGACCACTTTCTTGTTTGTTTGTACGCATGTGTTGTTGACTTAGAATCTATATAGTAAGCTAACGCTTCGTCACTACTTAACTGCCTAGGATTAACATTACTGGTATCCTTAGACTTAACATTAATAACTGAGCTTTCACTAATGTCTCTAATTACGCTGGCAATTTTCCGTTGTCCTGCTGAACGCGCAGCAATTTCGGCAGCTGTCACCAATTCACTGACACTTCGCGATTCTACGAGATCCACGACTCGACGTTTTTTGGTTTTAAACGACGATTCTTCGAATTCTTTGCGAGGCCTTCCTGCTGAAATCACAGCCTCACTCGAAGTTGATGGTTGTGGCTCAAAAGAACTCACAGTAAACTGTATATCTTCTTCATCCAGCCAGGTCTTATTTTTAATTAAAAAACGCTCCTTCGATTTTCCTGAAGCCAACCATTTGACACCAATTTTATTGGAAAAGTTGGATATCTTCAACTTTATTTCTTTTTGGCTACATTCAGTAATGTTACCAAAGTGAAATTTTGAAGAAAGGTACTCATATATACCCGAGTTCTTTTCATTTTTTGTGGGTTTCAACCACTCTTCAAAAAATTCTACCCTAGAAATAGAGTATAAGCGTTCTGAAAAAAAAAAGAAAAGAATATGTTGTACTGAAGTGTGCTAAACAATTTGTGTATTTTTATGAAGAATAAAGTATTTCCTATGATATATCAAAGAACTAGCCCGGATAAAGGTGAATGTCTGCAAAATTAACTCTTTAAAACTATTCTTTCATAAAAAAAATACGTTAAAATATATAAGCTATGTTAAAATTATACCTAAAATTCATTTGAACAGATTCAGATTTTAAAAAAGGTTTTTTAAATAATAGGACTTACCCTCCGTGTTGATATCCATCACAAACACTCAAAATATTAACTATAAGCCACTATGGATGTGTACGAAAGTGTCACTAAACTGCAACTGATTGACTGTAACGATTTCATTAAACTCAATACCTGACTTCTAACCACTATTCCTTATCAGTTAAGCATTTGACAAACAACCGATTCTTGGAATCTGGAGATTAGGGGTGTTGTTTACGTTTTGCAATTAAGATTTCCTGGAAATGATAACATGAATTTTGTCCACCTAGCATGTTCTAGGCGAAATACTGTGGGAACGTATACTAGTGCAAGTGCAATGACACAACTTTACAGAAGAGCAGATTAAACCATGAAGTATTAGGTATAGGTGGAGTTAGCACTCGTATTAATCACTTGAAACATATGTTATATCTCTGTCTATAAGGTCTCTCATATCTCTGTCTATAAGGTCTCCCCATTTCTTTTTATACGGCTGTGTTAGAAAGAGAGGGTAAGACCCCAGAAGATGACAGCAGTATTTCAAATTGTATTTCAAGTAGGTATTAGAAGTGCTGCCTCCAGATATAATACAGCTTCATGGATTAAACATTCTATAGCTTGTCATTTTGACATAAATCAATAGAAGTGTTTAAAAATTCGTACTTTTGTACAAATTTTTAAATACTTTACTACATTATTAGGACAAATATAAGGTAATTTGAAGGCTTTTGATGCAAAAAAATGGTTTCCGTTTTTTTGCGGGTTGCACCAGTATACGTAGGACCCTTCGATTTGATCTAAGCATAATGATCTATATATCTATACATATAATAAAATCGTAGGAAAATCAAAACTGCACATTGAATATTTTTTTAAAAGAATACTTGGGACGTGATCTACAATCGATAGCGAAGCCAAAAATATAGTTTTTAGAATTTTTGTCTGTTTGTCTGTTTATCTGTTTGTCTGTATGTATGTCCGGGGTAAACTCAAAAAGTACTGCATGGATTTACTTCAAATTTTGCATGAATATTACTGACAGGTCGGGTCAACATATAGGCTACATATTATCACGCTATCACCTACAGGGAAGGAGCAGTGCGGAGTAAACGAAGTCCGCGCGGACGAAGTCGCAGGGAAAAGGGATGTCTTACAGACTAGCTCTGATTATCACCCTACTGACTCGATTAGACATTCTTCCGAAATTCCATCAGTTACATCTATATATGCCTAAAGGAAAAATTTTGTATACCTTTTTAATAGAATTATGCAAACGGTGGAGTATGAAACTTAGCAAAGTTTACATTAGGGAGGATTGCAGAGACCTAATATTTTTAAATAAAATGCATTAGAAATAAACAAAATTAATAAAAATGAACATTATACACTACATGTGATGTGATATACATGATAATATACGCACATGTATACTATTTTCTTTACGCCTAAAGTCTCCAGTTGAACAACAACTTAAAAGAAATTTTACTGTTTAGTTTATGGTCGAATTTCGGCCACAGGCGATCTTTCGTAAATATAATTTATAGTTTATAGTTAGTACAAGTTATAAAACACGACTTATTAGTGAATACTTGTAAATACGAGTTATTGTAAAATAACTCTATAATAATAATCTCTGCACCAACATAGCATTTTTTTCGAAATGATAATAGTTATTAGCTACCAAGGCTACTACGGCGTTGTTGCGCGTATCTAGCCAAACTCAATGTGATGTCTCGGTATTATAATAACTGCTTCGTTCTTCCTTATTGTATAATTTATGTACGCATGTAACTGCTTAGTAAAACCACATTTAAAGGTAAACCACATATTTTAAGAAACATCAACGTGATGCAGAATTCAAAATATATGTATGCTGAGCTTTGACCTTATTATTATCAATTCAATGTATGAGCATAAACAATACGATATCTTATTATATTTTATACTTTTTATCATCGACACTTGGTAAAACTCCATTTGTAATTATGTAAACATACTTGTACTGTTTCACATAATTATATATAATGTGAAACAGTACAAGTTATAACAGATGATATTTTATTTATTAACTGTCTAGTACTTCTCATATCTTATAGCAATTTATCAATATAATACAGACAATAGAGAAGCCCGTTATTCTTGTCCATAATGCACTAAATTACAAGATTTCTTTTATAGATAGGTTTAGTATGACGTACTGAGTTTAAATGCACAAAATACAAATGAGGGGAGAGGAATTGCCGCTATTTAACGAAAAACTGTTACGGCTTATATCTCCGTAACCACGCACCAGTTCACGGAGATTAGCAAATTTAAAAGTGCAAGCTCGACCGCACACGGAGTACTTTTCGCGTCTTAGCTTTGGCCGGTGCAACCCAGTATCAAATCCTCCAACTTGAAAAAATCCAACGCCTTGTCGACAACCCTCTTCTTATCGGTCTTGAACCACTTATTACAAAAAATACGGTAGATATCTATGGAAATTCTACCTTCTGTACGATGGGGAGTGTTCTGTGAGCTTTTGATTTAGTGTAGTAGTAATAGTTTAATTAGCTAGACGCCAAACGCGTGCTGCCAGTTGCAAACATCTTAGAACGTTCGTTTTACTAAAGCTATTCGCTATGTAATTTTCACTAGGCGCTAAACAAGCCATCCGCCTGATTGGACGTAGCCTTAGTTATTTTTTTAAATCAATAAACTAACCAGTAAATACACTCTGAATCTACGCATTATGAGTTTCATAAATAAAATTTTAAAATATTTCCGTAATTTCTTAATTTTGGTTTTAAACTCAAACATTTTTAAAATACGGTATTATTATTATAAAAATAGAATTATTTTTTATAATGTCATTAATCTACACGTGTTTTTTGAATTGATAACGCAGAAAACAAAGAAAACACTATTTACTAAAGAAAAATATTCTTAGGCCAGGCAACCGGTAAACTTAAAGTTACGTGGCATTCAATCTTTATCTCTTTCTAGCAGAAGAATTACCTGCTTATTTGTTATTCTATGATTAAAAAAGCAACCTATCGTGTACTATTTCATGCAAATTCATCCATTACGAGAATGCCATCAAGTGGCTGTAAAGGTTAATTAATATGAATGAAAAAAAATTAGTTGATTCACTAAAATCTTCACAAACTTCCGCATTTTTACATTAAAACTAGCTGTCCGCCGGCCTTCGGCTTCGCAATAGAGATTTTAAAAACTTTTACCTAAGTTTTTTTAACCTTTTTTTGAAGTGAAAACTTCTTTAGGCGCGTTGAGCGTTTTGGTAGAGGGTAAAATCCTCGGTTCGCGTCACCGACATGCTAATGATAATAGTATATCTATAGCTATGTTTTGCATATAGTTTTAATTACTCTCAACGTAATAGTTCCGTTTTCACTTCTATCGGCAGTCCCACGACTGCTACTGTTTTTTTTTTATTTACTACTCAAAACAAAATAGGGCCCACTCCGATTTTTTCACAAAAAATGGTATGACACAAAATTAATTTGAACAAGTTCAAGTGTCTTACCATAAACTTGAGATGTTTATGTATTCTTAACATTACTTTGAAAAACATTTTTTAATCTTTACTCTCAAGTGGGTAGACTTAAGTTAAAATTACCCTGGACACAATTTCTTAATCACTTGTGTTTACTTGTGACTATCGTTACGTACGTTCCTTGATTTGTTTTAGTTTTTTTTGAGTGAAATCATTAAGTTTCATAACAATATCACGCATTCGGCACCAGATGAGCATGGAAACTGCTTTAAGAGTGTGCCTATCTGTAATTAGTCACATAAGTGAATCATGATTTTGCACGCGGCACCACTCCCAAATTCAGGTCAAACTTCTCAAAGGCTCTCTTAATAGCTGTCTAGATAAGTGTAGTCATTCGCGATCCAACGTTTGTAATGTAAAATATACTCCTAGTAAGTTGTTGTTTGTTTAATTCACCCCCACAAGAAAACTACGCACGGACGTCAAATTGGTGACCCCGAGGTGATACTAACATCATTACAAAATGTACGAGCAACAACAGCAACAATCACCACTCGCACCCTCGCCGGAATTGGCTACCGTCACGGTTTCGTCTCGACTTCCAGACTTCTGGCAAGATACCCCGCGGCTGCGGTTCGTGCAGATCGAAGCCATACTCAAACCGCAACAACTGAGCGACGAAGCGAAGTTCAACCTGGTCGTTACGAAATTAGGTAAGGTTGTGATCAAGCAAGTGAGCGACATCCTCTTGTCTCCGCCAAGCGCTGACAAATTCGGCACGTTGAAAACACGACTATTGACAGTCTACGCACGCACTACGCACGGACGTCAAAAGAGCATTGGTATAGCTGCAAGAGAGAATCTCAGCGATCAGTAGCACTACGCCTTGGTGTAATCGCGGCGAACTCTCCGAAATGTTTCTGAATGCTACCAGGAGACTGGTAGTGTCGTTAGAAGAAGCGGATCAGGAAGAACGCGGGCTACAACTATTCAACAAGACCGATATGTTCGCTTAACTGCTCGTCGAGAGCGTGTTGTTACTGCTCGCGCTTTATAAAACCGACTACAGCAAACCAGTACACGAGTAAGTGACCAAACGATCCGCAACAGACTTCATGAAGATGGACAGCGATCCAGAATGCGCGTGGTTCGCATTAAATTGACAAGGGCTCATCTTACAGCTCGTTTGAGGTTCGCACGTGAGTATTCGGACTGGACCATGGAAAACTGGAGCACTGTGCTCTTCATAGATGAGAGTAAAGTGAAGTTTTTGAGTGATAGGCGCGTTCGTGTGTGGAGAAGACAAGGCGAACGATTTACCGACCCTGTGTACATGATATTTAATCGGTTTGGGGGAGGCCCAGTGTCATGGTGTGGGATGGAATCAGCTTAATGGGCAAAACGGAGCTGGTAATCTTAACGAAGGTACCGTACGTAACTGCTGCCAGCTTAGTCGAGCGTGTGGTCCGACCCCACATTATTTCATTTTCACAATGGGTGGGCAATAATTTTGTCCTCATGCAGGATAATGCTCGTGCTCATGTTGCTCGCCTAACCCAGGTGACTCTAACTGAAGCCAATGTCATAGTTTTACCTTGGCCCGCAATGAGTCCCAATCTCAATCCAATCGAACATCTGTGGGACTAATTGAAAAGAAACTTAAAATAAACTCATAGTGAAGTGAAGAGTCGACAGGAACTCATAAACGCATTAAAAACCTGTTGGGAGCGTATACCTCAAGAAGACATCACCCATCTGATCGAAAGTGTCCCAAACAAACTTAGAGAGTGCGTACGTAATCGAGAAGGACCCACCCGATATAAAAGACACCCTTGTGTAACTATCAATATTAATTTTTGTTAAATATCAAAATTTGTAAAGTTTATTTTTTTATTTTTGTTTTATTTTTTTGTATCATTTACTTTGAATAATTAATAAAACTTTACTGCCTAACTATATCTATCCATAAAACTACAAAAAATATGCATTTTATTTTATAGGCGGAAATCAAAATGGGCCCTATTTTGTTTTGAGTAGCATACAAACCTTGTTCTGACAATAACGCGCACAAGATTGAAAGAATTATTTAATTTGGTGCATTTATTCCGAAGTTATGCGCGTACAAACATATCGGCAATTCATTTATCACTACATGGTATAAAACAAAGTCACTTTCTCTGTCCTTATCACTATGTCGTTATCCTGTCCCTATGTCCCTACGTATGCTTAAATATTTAAAACTATGCAACGGATTTTGATGCGGTTTTTTCTAAAAATAGATTGATTCTTGAGGAAGGTTTTAGTATACAAACCGTTCCGATATTCCCACGGGAACAAAAGCTACGCGGGTGAAACCGCGGGCAGGTCGCTAGTATTTATATAGATTAGAAAACTGCCACGCAGTCTACTAAGTGATTTAAAGTTCTCACGATTGTCTAGAATGTGTCTGTGTTAAGTCTGGAGATAGTCTACCTGTATTTTAAATTTCACCAAATATTAAATTTCACCAAAATCCGTCCAGTCGAATTAACCCGTAAACATTTACATTTCTTATGTGATTATTATTATTTTACAGTTACGGCAAGGGCAGTCGTATTGTACTGATAATGAATGCTTGGAGGAGTTACCCGGCCTCCCACAACCGGCGACTGCAGGGAACAGTTTCCTGGTTATGTTTCTTATGATGGCGCTCGCAATGGCGATGTACGTGATGCGTCCTCGGCGTAACCAACTACAGGACACGGCAAAACCGATGCCGAACTTTCAAGTAATGCCATTTTTATTAAGATCTGCGGTCATTATGAACGCTGGTCTTTAGTTATATTTGTCTATACTTCTTTCTAGTTAGTCCAGTAAAAAGTTTAACGAAACCATGATCTGACCAGTTTTGGCGCAATTAGTAAAAATGTCTTCATTAATACTTAAATAATGATATTATGAAAGAAATTTTGATTTAAATTTAGGGGAAAGGGATGAAAAAAATTAAAAAAGGGTTGAAAAATGCCTTTTTTTAAATAACTTAATAACGGTAGGAAATAGAAAAAAAGTTTCAAGTAAAAGTTGTAGAGAAAAAAATTCTACATAAAAAGTTCCTCTTTATTTTTTTGTTATCTGCTTTAGTTTAGCTACAAAAAATAAAAATTAAATTTGCTTTGTAATTAATTATAAAAACTTACCAGAATTATTACGGCCCTGTACCATGCAGCGCGCGCATTACATAAATATGTACTAACACTACTACATATGTTTTCCCATATTTATATCTTTTTACATATTTTACTACAAATTTAATTTCTATTTTTTGTAGCTAAACTAAAGCAGATAACAAAAAAATGAAAAGGAACTTTTTTGTGTAAAATTTTTTTCTCTACAACTTTTACTTGAAACTTTTTTTTCTATTTCCTACCGTTAAGTTATTTAAAAAAAAAGGCATTTTTCAACCCTTTTTTTAATTTTTTCATCTCTTTCCTCTATAAGTTTTTTTCGGAACCCTAAAAACGCGCCGGTTATGAAAACTGGTGACAACACCCGGTCAGTCTGATCACAATATATTAATTAGTCTGGTCTTCGCCTCCAGTCTTTCACATTCGCATTGTATATTTGTTGTTCTAATCTTTGGTATGTCATTATTTCTACATACCTGAATAAACGACACATGTATTTTTTCTGTCAGTTCTAACATGTCCTTCACTTCATTATTACGAAAGCAACAGTAAGAATGATCGTTGACTGTTTTAAATATTTTGCTATTCACTAGATATAAAGTCACGAGAAACTACTTTAGACTGAGCTCCGCTTGATTTCATGCATTTTCGCGATAGGTCAAGGCTTTGACCTTTGGCCGACTCACCAAAGCCAAGATAAATTACTTAACAATATAATTTAAATGCAGTAAAACAGAAACGCCGATTTACTGCCACCTGTATATCTAAAACTCTGGAGCAGATCTTCATCAAATTTTTGTAGGACCAGATGGAAATATTTCATCTCGAACGAATAAAAGAATTTCCCGTATCGCCTAATAAATGGCCAGATTCTGAGGTAACACCAAAAACAGTCGAATTGAGAACTTCTGTTTTGTGACCTTATTGCAGGTGCTAATAAATGAGCCCTGTGTATTGTACAGCGGTTACGTTCAAATTGATCGCAGCATAGGGTCTTACCAATGGCAGCAATGAATGGTTAAAAGCTATGTCATATGTCACTGAGAGTTAATTATTATTTTAATGTCATATGGCTCTAAAATGTGAAAAGATCATAAAGGAAAGGGGCACCTATTATTATTAAAATATTAATTTTTATTTTTACCTATTATTAACAGTGAAAATTTTGACCGGCCTTTTTGTATATCATTTGATAGAACACTTCATCCCCCGCACTATTCCTCTGTGGAACCAGTTACCGACAGGGCTTTTTCCAAGCGGATACGACTTAGGGACCTTCGAGAAAAGAGCCTACTCTTTCTTAAAAGGCCGGCAACGCAACTACAAATCTTCTGATAGTGTGGGTGTCCATGGGCGGCGGTGATCACTTACCATTAGGTGAGCCTCCTGTCCGTTTGCCCCCTTTTCTATAAAAAAAAAGAAAATTAGATGGCTCTCCTGATGATAATAGAAACCAACGCCTATAGATATCAAGAAGTCAATTGTGCATTGCTATCCGTGTGAATGTCATGTGCGTGTCCATGCATAAGCCTACTGGCTATCTTACCTTCTATACCAGAACACAACAATAACGCGCATTGACGGTATAGCGCAGAAATAAGGCAGTGGTACCTGGTACCTGGGCTAAATGTGGCGAAACTCTACCACCAAGTAGTCAATGGGGGTAGTGACACGTATAGCCAATTGTTCGCCTTTTACTAACTGCCTAGCACAGGGGTCGGCAACCTTTTTAGGTCGCATAATTCTTGCATAAATAAAGTTTTTTGATAAAATAACTATTTATATTTATAAAAAATATTTATTTTATCATAATTTATATAACTAGACATTATATAAGTAGAAAGTATCAGATAATAACTTATTATTTAAGTAAAAAAATAAACCAATTAAACATTTACTTATGACACTAACTTATACTTCAATAATAGACAATTGAGCAAATAAATTCGATGGTAGTGATGGCTATGCGTAGTTATTCAAGGAAAAAAATCTTAAATGCTTTGCTCGCAAATTGCCGACCCCTGGCCTAGCAGAATAGCGACAAGTGTTTGTGTGATGAATATAGATGTTTGTATTTCTGAGTTTAAATGTTCATTATTTATATTTCAGTATTTATATATATTTCTACGTAATAGCATGTTGACTAATAAATATAACAAGCAAATAATATTCCCACTTTGGAGCTAGATGTATTTGTAATATATTATCTATTATAATGTTTTATGAATTTCAGGATCGCGATGGCGCACCCCCTACGCCTCCACGAATTTAAGTATGAATGAAAACAAATAATGTCTTCATCAGGGGTTCACGGTACATCTCAATTGAATATACATTGTATTATATATATATAATAAGAGTATAATTTAAAATTAAACAATAATATACAAATTAAGTAATACATAAGATCTGTATTTAAGGTATCCCTTGGACTATTCTAAATAGATGTAAAAAATAGTCTACTAAGTGACCAATGTATTTAACATCTTGCCAATTGTTCTGAACCTTTTGATAAGGCGATTCTACAGTCATTCCATATCTACTGGAATCTCTTTAACGGAGATCTTATATTTATTTAAATTTTAAACAGAATATAACTTTAAATGTTGAATTATCAGAATTTGGTGCTATAATTTATGAAATTGATGTTCTTGGGCTCAAAAAAATCTAAGCCTGTTTGTTTTGGTGTGATGTTTGCCTCACAATGGCCCTTCACAAGATTTGAAAATCAGCATATACTGATTTTTCTAACAACTCCCAAAAAACTCTTATTGCATAATAAGACTATTCAGTAAAACAAATTGTGTATTAAATTATTGACAAACATAAGGAAACTGTATAAGCCCTCTCGAATTAATCACAATTAATTATAAATTGCTTTTTGGCAAACGAGTTGTCAAAATAAAATAATTCAGTTTCTAAAAGTGAAATGTTGCAATATTATCTATGGACTTTACGAGTAAAATGTAATTTTTGTATAAAATATTCACTACTTGTTATATGGTTGATTTTTAGTATATACTTTAAAAGTTTTAATTTATCCTAAATTTTTAACAAAAAAAAATATATAATCCGAAAAGTAAACATTGGAAATTATTATACTAAACGCAAATTAGATGCAACCCGCAAAATGTATTCATGCAAAGTGCAAAAAAAGATATTTTTAACAACTTTTTAAAATTGTCTAATTGAAATTACACCTCTTGTAGCTGGAGTGATATTAAGAATCTTATTTTAATTTCTTACTCTGAAGTTGGCAATATTTCATAATCACTTTTTTCTTTGAATTTTAATTTATGACTTAAATTACTTATGAAATTTAATTTATGACTAAAATAACAATTGCTAAAAAATCGTTGTTTCAAATATAAATGCGACTACCTGAGGGCTTTTCAATAAAAAAAAATCATGACCTTAATATTTATTTTTTAGACAAATTCATTATGTTAATCAAAACTTATTTTAAATATGCTTACTTAGTTCAAATTTATTAGATAATTGAAAATTTATCGACTTAAAATTGTTACCAATGGTTTGTTTTCTACACTTGCACCTACACACGAGGTATTGGGTTTTTGTTAAATGGGTTTTGTTGTAATCATGAAATGACATCTCTGCTTCCACATAATATTAATAATGGTAACACCAATCGAGATTGTATTATATGCAAATAAATATATTAATTCTTAAATTATTGTTTTTATATTAATCACAACCTTAAAAAATGCATACTATCATGACGTCAGGTTAGAACCACATTTTACAAGAATAAACAGCGAATGATATGTCGCGCGCGATAAAGAGCAGAGTTTGACCAATATGAAAAAAATATCTCGTTTATTCTACGTACCGCAACGAGGAAACTTATGTCGCGGCATCAAACGAGATATTATTTTTTATTGGTCAAGTTTTATAGGGCACAATATGTCTCGCTCACTGTTTATCCTCAATCAAGGGTCGAGCATACTGAAATGGGCCGCAGCGCAACGAAAAATGCACTATAGCACATTAGGGAACGTACCCATACTACGTGACCCGTTTAGGGGGGGGGGGGTCTTTAAAATACTACGGTCAGTCACAGGAGCGGGGGGGTG
Source organism: Apodemia mormo (assembly GCA_036924255.1). NCBI lineage: Eukaryota > Metazoa > Arthropoda > Insecta > Lepidoptera > Riodinidae > Apodemia > Apodemia mormo. The sequence goes on along the minus strand of JAUPFN010000005.1, from coordinate 38,660,389 downwards.
GCTCAGGTTTTTATCACGTAGTCGATTTTAACCCCTCAAGACTCAGACCGGAAAAATATGATCGCTCTTTGTTTTATAACTTTCGGTCGGCCGCAACTCGGTAAAATGTGACCACACCTATTTTGAATTTATACTCTAACATAATAATAGTGATTAATTTAGTTTGAATAAGCTTGGTGATTGACGGCCTTGGTTATATTCTGTGAAATGAGACAGCTATATTGACACCACTGGCTTGTTAATTTTTTAAAGCATTTTGATGTAACAGCTTTGGCAAGCGTGTAGAATTGGAGCGCGCGCGCTAACTATCTAGAAATAAAAGAAAGAGATAGCTACTCCTATTGACGAACAAATAGATGACCTGGGCTATGCCATAATGGACTTTGTGAGATATGGCATAAGGTTGAAAGTAGCGTGTACTAGGATTTATGACTCATAACATGTTTACGATAAGAAGTGATTCATTGTTTCCCGATACGTTTAGATTTTTCTAGATCCAGCTAGGACTTTCCCCTGCCTATAAATACAGAGATGTTGACAAACACAAGGCAGTTTCCACCCAGAGCGTCTGACCTGCGCGGAGCGGCGTGAAGAATCGGGAAATACCCCCAAGAACTAAGAAGCCCTAAACATATATGGCAAACCCATATCTTTGGCAGAAAACACAAAGACCTCTGTGTGTTGACACAGGGCGACTGATACCACAGACAGGGGGCACAGCCCCGGAACCGTTTCCCCGCCTCCTCCACAGGGGACGCGAGATGACCAACGAGAGACACAAGGCAGTTTTTATCAAGCGATCGAGAGCGATACATCAAGTGACCAAGTGCGAAGCGAGAAGTGTTTTATTGTGTAGTGATCTAAGTTCAGTGATAGTATAGCGAGTGACTAGGGTGTAAAGTGTATTTTAGTATTACGTTGTGTTGTGTTGTGTAAATACACGGATTTAGTATAAGTGGTGTTTTCTTACAATTGCGAACCCGAGTACGTAACAATAACATGGATCTTGCAAGCCATATAGCTCTTTGTAGCCTTGAACTAAAGTTATTGATCGTTCTTCATTCTTAATTATGTTAATGAATAAATGCCTAAAACACAGAGGAACACACGCGCCACAATTCCACTTGCCATCGCCATCAGCTTTGACTCGGGAATGACTCGAGTGAAAAAAGACACTCGAGTCTCATCTTCACCCGAGTGCCACTCGAGTAAATCAGTTTTCACTGGCGAGTGACTCGAGGTAAATAATAGTCACTCGAGACCCATCATTAAAATGTTGGTTCACTCTGTGTCTTCTATCGTATCTTTCATGGGGAGTGTTCCGACGAGTTATTTGGATTAATTCCTGCCGCCGAATTCCATCATCGGACACCGCGTCAAAACTTGAAATTCCATCCTCACCACCTCGATGTCTGGAAATCCACAACTGTGCGTTTCTCTCGGCACTTTTTGCCTCGCACTACTTTGTTGTGGAACCAAATACTGGCAGGGGTGTTTCCAAACGGATACGACTTGGGGACCTTCAAGAAAAGAACTTACTCATTCTTAAAAGGCCGACAACGCAACTGCAAGACCTCAGGTATTACGGATGTCCATGGGCGGCGGTGATCACTTACCATCAGGTGCACCTCCTGCTTGTTTGGCCCCTCTTCTATAAAAAAAAATCTAGACGCCTCTCCAGGGCGGGGCACATCGTATTTACCGAAATGCGCCTCGTCGTAGTGTGCGATAGCTTCCACATAAATGTATAAACGCGAATTTCGGATTTTTGTGTGCCCGATCCTTCTGAAAACCCGTAGGGCTACTCTTGAAAACCGATTTCAGTTTTAAATGAATATTTAATGAATTTTGAAGTATTTCGTACTCTGGACAACTATATTCAATTATTGGATTCGGCGACAGCGCGACACGGATTTCGAAATTTTTTGGAACTATTCATTATTGCTTTTATTCGTTATTTTGTTTAAAACGGTAATTAAAATTTCCACTTTTAACACTAGCTTGACGTGTAACGATGACATCTATTTCCAATAATTAGGTCGTTACTATACTGAATCAATGTGGGCAATATTGGTTTAAAGAGTACCGTTTTTTGACGATATTCGAAACTTATTGTTTTTATCAATATTGGTTTACGATTTATATTGTTTTCAAGAGTAGGCCTGCTGATATCGAGTTTACCAAACTTCAACACAATCTGATGTCTAGAGCCAACTTAATTGATCGATGCCTTAGTGCCGGGAACAGATTAACCATTTTTCCGGTAACCAAATGCCGCCGCCTGAATTGTGGCTTCATATGTACTTGTCTACCACAACCTTTAAGACAGCAATTTCGTGGGCATATACTAATTTATATGAAAATACATACCTACATGGTTCCTATTTTACTGCTACAGTCAACGATGTGGACTGTATAAAAATTTAAAAAAAATTGTTTGGGGGAGGGGGACTTTATTCAGCGAATGTTTGTTTCGGTGGGGGGGGGCTTAATTCAGCTGAGGGTAGACTTTATCAAGGTAATCATAAAATTTTCATGGTTTGAGGGAGAGAGCTTCTAGATCCACTACTGCACGCACATCACAACTACTAGCGACACCGATGCCGACCACATCGGAATAATGTATACAATCACTATTTTGCAATATCCTATGTTGGTCCGGGCCTTTTTTAAAGAATAGACCATCTGCCGTTTTGCCAGGCAGTCCGTAAGACGCGAACGATTTGCTATGCGATTCAATACTGTTGTGGCTATTAGGTGGTAGAGTTCTGCATTGTCTCGCCCGGGTCTGATTCCACCGCCTCCCCTATTCCTGTTGCAATGAAGTCAGTGCTTGTCATTGTCGTTTTTCGCTTTGGAGGGTAGGGGAACCGGTAAACTTATGCATGTGGATAAGACCGCGACCGCGCGCAAGGATAATGACGCACCATTAACATATGTGGTGATGGAAAAAGACAATCTATTGGTGATGATTATATTTTCAATCAGGAGAGCCATCTGCTTGTTCGCCATCTTATACTATCTATACTAGCGACCCGCCCGCGGATTCACCCGCGTAGCTTTTGTTCCCGTGTAAATATCGTAAAGGTTTATATACTAAAACCTGCCTCAAGAATCAATCTATCTATTTAAAAAAACTACATCAAAATCCGTTGCGTAGTTTTAAAGATTTAAGCATACATAGGGACAGACAGAGAAATCGACATTCTTTTATACTATGTAGTGATACAAAAAAATAAGCTGTATCGACAACAATCGCATACAACACCTTTTGCTCAACATATAAAAATATATTAGTATTATAATTGCGAAAGTTTGGGTAATTGGATGGATGTTTGTTACTCAATCACGCAAAAACTACTGAACTGATTTAGACAAAACTTGGCACACAGGCAGATGATAACCTTGAATAACACATTGGGTGTTACGTACATACACATATATTTTCCCTCGTTGGTCCCTGGCTCCTTTGAAGAACAGGCCAACTGCCGTTCTGCCAGGCAGGTCGTAAGAGACTACCGATTGACTATGCGAGCTATGCCATCGTGGCTACTAGTGGTGGTGGTGGTAGAGTTCTGCATTGTCTCGCCCAGGTCTGGTACCACCGCCTTACCTATTCCTACCGCAATAGCGTTAATGCTTGTCACTGTCGTGTTCCGGTTTGAAGGTTAAGGTAGGCGGTAAACTTATGCATCTGGAATGCCACAAGATAGCAACGCACCATTAACATCTTTGGTGCCTATAGGCGATGATTGACTCTTTTCATCAGGAGACCCATCTGCTTATTTGCTATCTTATGATATAAAAAAATGTGTAAACGGTTGACCCTACGGGCCATCCCTGCCTACTAAATTAAGGTATTTTAAGCTCAAAAGAATAAAAAATATAAGCATAGATTTTTCAGTTCAAACATCTATTTTATTAAAAATGGCAGTACATTAATTTTTGAAAAGCTGCATATTTTGAAAACGATGATGGCATTCAACTCAATTTTTGAGATCTAAAATATTGATTTAGCTAAATAATCAATAGGTTGAAAAATTTCGATGTAATGTCAAAAAAACATTTTATTTTTAATTTTCTTCATAATCCCAAACAAATAGACCGATTCTGATCAAATTAACGGTATTTGACGCAGTTTTTAAAGGAAAAAAGGTGATAAGATTTTTAAGTCAATCGGTGAATTAACTTGAAAGTTATTTAAAAAGAATTAAGTAAGTTTGCAAAAAAAAACGTAATTTTAATATTTGAAAAGCTATAAGTTTTTAAAATTAGATTCGATTTTGATTTTTGAGACGGCATTTGACGTAGTTTTTTTAGTACTAAAATATCGTAGAATACCAAAAAAAATATTGGTTGAAAAATTTCGAAGCTGTGTCGAAATAACACTTTTTTCAAAATTTTTTGTCAACACCCAAACGGATAAACCGATTTTGATGCAATTTATGTATTAGACGTAGTTTTTTGAGGAATAGAGCTGATAAGTTTTTGTACTCAATCGGTACATAAATCTGGAAGTTATATTAAAAAAATACTGTTTCGTCAAAAAATTTTTGGTGTTTTTTCAAAATTTGTCAATACCTCCTGGGCCAAATCGGTTAAAATTTTTAGGAAGTTGAGTGGAATTCAATCGAATGACATCAACCGTGTTTCGATCGGACCAGCCGTTCAAAAGTTATGAGATGTTTACATACATACAGACATACTGACGTCATCGTGAAAATATTCGGAAAAGGTTCCTATGACCTCAAAACGTGGGCTCGACTTTCGAAAATTGGGGTAAAATCAGTAACTTCCTTGTCTACATACCTACGTAGTGGGAAGTTAAAAAACACATAGGCACTTCTCGGCAAAATTGTTCCTGCATATTTTTAAAAGTTCAATATAAATAGAAACATTTATAGCAATATAACTCGCCTAAATATTATAATCTGTTTAATTTACTTCAGACTTCAGAGATTCTGTTCAATACTCTAACAGACTTGTAAAATCTCTAATTCCTGTACCGCTGATTCACATTTTTAATCTTAGCCTGAACTCGGGCTGCTTTCCTGATCTTTGAAAGGTTGCTTCGATTTGTTGCTGATACCTATTTATAAAGACGGGTCAAGGAATTCTCCGGAGAACTACAGGCCAATATCACTTTTTAGTGTGTTTTCTAAATTATGAGAATAAAAATTATATAAATGCGGCGGGCCACACGGTGCAGCTATATAGTGTGTTAATAATGTTGTTGCGGTCCGTGTTCATCCACGGTTATGTAAGTTATGAAAGGAAACATACTTCTTGCAGTTGTCTTGACTCGGATGCGATTTTAAGAATGAGAGATAATCCATAGGTTGCGATGCAAGCGGCATTTATAAAAGTGGAGGAGTCTAAGACGCTAAATAAGGATTTACTCGAGCATTTTAAGGATCTACTGGATTTTGTAGATTAGATGATAGAAAAAAGGAAAGGTTTACACATGGGGCACACTAAAAGATTTGCACTTCTGGGTAATCGGAACTATTTGAATTTCGAATGTTATATTTCTAAAACCTTCTTAGTAATAAAAGAAAACAATTTGTGGGAAATGATTTGTCAGTTTTTTTATCACACATCAAAGTTCTACGTAAGCAACGAAAATGGAATTCAGTCGAAAAGATTTTAGAGCGATGATTTATTATGATTTTAAAAGTTCTCTTTCTCCGCAAGACTGTGCCGCTCGTCCTCAAAATGCTTTTGGGAGAGAAGCACCTTGTTTGAGCACCGTGAGGCGATGGTTTGCTGAATTCTTTACATGACGAATTTCCTGAAGGGCGGCCTTCAACTGCCGTCAACGAAAATAATGTGGCTACTGTTAAGCGGTTAATTGAAGAAAACCCCCGGATTACCTATGAGATGATTCGAGGACTATAGGGGATTGGTATGAGCCAAATTCAGAAAATTTTACACGAAGAATTGAAAGTTCGGAAACTTTGTTGTCGTTGCATCTATCATGAACTGACAGCGGAGCAGAAGCGGGCTCGCGTGGAATGGTGCTCACAGACGCTACTGAAGTACGACCACGGACATTTTAATGCTGTTTATGACATTGTCACAGGGGAGACGAAACGTGGATTTATTGTTTTGAACCCGAAAAAAACAGCAATCATATGAATGGGTGTTTGAAAATGAGAACAGGCCAACAAAAGTGAGACAGGCGAGAAAAGTTGATAAAAAAATTATCGCGATTTTTTCTCAGCTACGGGTCCCATCCATCCATCCATCCAATTCTACTTGAAAATCAAAAGAGTGTTAATACCGAGTGGTATTCTACCATTTGTTTACCCAGGGTGTTAGAAAAAGTTCGCGAAAGACGACCCAAAAGCCGCATTCTCCTGCACCATGATAACGCCTCTTCACACACGGCCAACAAAACAGTCATTTTTAGCTTCCGAAAAAGTACATCTCGTCACTCATCCTGCGCATAACCCCGACCTAGCATCCTGTGATTTCTGTATTTTCCCCAAAATCAAAGATTTGATGAGAGGTTTTACTTTTACCAACTCCGAAGAGGCAGTGATAGCGTTCAATCAGCACGTAGAAGACATGCCTTCAGATTTGTGGTCCTCTTGTTTTAAAAAATGGTTCGATCGCATAAAAAAATGTTTAAAATGTAAAGGAGATTATTTTGAAAATCTATAAACATAATATTTTGGTTATTACATGTTGTTTTTTTAAGTTACGCAAAACTTATAGTGTGACCTACGTATACATGGAACATAATTTCGTGGTTATATATAAAACGTTTTTCGTTTCAATTGTAGGAAAAAAACTGCAGAAAAAAAAATGAAATACAAAAAATCTCGTGTACCTCATTAACATGCTCGTCAGATTAAGGTGAGGGTTTGCGAGCTAAAACTTAGAAAATCTGACGTTCTGAGTGTAGCGTAAGAGAGTGGAAGAGTCACAAAGTTGCAAAGAAAACGTCTCCCTCTCAAGTAAGTCTGAATTATATTGTACATATAAGTGGTAGAGATCCGCAACATCTCGCCCGGCTATTTGGCACTACCGCCTTACCTATTCATGTAGCAGCGTCTTATCTTTGTCGTGTTCCATATTGGAGGGTAAGGTAGCCGGAAAACTAATGCTAATGGCATTAACATCTCGCCTAACGGATTGCAACGAACTGTTAACACCTTTGATGTCCATAGGCGATAGTTACCTTTTCATCTGCTCGTTTGCTATAGGCTGTTAGTGTAAACACCGTTCGTTATCCTTGAAATCAGTTATTTGGTTTCACTTATAGAACGTAAATTCAATGAAAAAAAATTTTTTTTAAAGTAAGGTCTCTATTTTTCCTTAAAATTATTTCACCCTATACAAGTAAGTATACGGCAAAGTGGACGGAGCGCGGGAATATTGTGTAGGTAGTTAAAACGGGCGGCCAGTACGGCAGGTCAGCGCCCTTTGCGCATAGTATCCATGAATATACGGACGGTGTCGTCAGAAACTTTCTTATATTTTTGAAAGAAAATAACGTTTTTATTTTTAAATTCACATAAACTATTTAAAATTCAGTCAACTACCTATGGTTTTAGTGACAACGGTGTTTATCCTAACAGCCTGTATAAAAGTACATTATACAAAGAAGCCAGCCTAAACGTCGGGCGTGCTTTAGATCGGCATTTCCACTTGTAAGAAAATTTAATCATCCTTTAAGACTGTTTTTATTTATTTTACTACAAGATTGTGCTCGTGGTCTTTGCACTCCATTACAGATAGGAAACTATTCCTGCCGCCATGATATCAGTATTTCCTTGTTCGCGCTTAAAGTACTCTCAAAGTAACAAAATTTTGTCATTTTTGTTCCGGCTTGGAGTACTTAAAATGGCAGAATTTGCGTATATACCTTTAAAACCAAGGCACCCAGATAGCAATAGAATCTTAACTGTTCCTGCTGCCATAATATCAGTATAGTCACTTCTTGTCTGAATTAAAACAGGACTTGAAACTGGTTCAAAAAATTACTGGTTTTTATAATTGGTTTCACTCTTCTAAGAGCGCTTCATAAACTCAAATAAACCGGTTTAGGTGAACTTTCGAGCCAAGCGTTAGTCGTATGATCTTACCAAAAAAAAAGACTCGGTCACCTGGATACATTTTTATGCTTAATCGCAGCGTCACCTCTTCTCACAAGAGTAATCGACTTGTTTGCTATATTAATAGCGATTAAAAATAAAACACAGTGAAATTTATACAAAATTTTATGTACTTTTAAAATCAAAATATTCAACTTTTTAAAGTTTTCAATAATGACTGAGATATTCATTCTATAAATAGTCTCTTAATTTTGTATTTTCTTAATGGTAAACTTAGAAAAAAATATTTGCAAACTACTCTTGCCTGCAAAACTGAATGCTATTCAATGTACTCCTAGTAAACTGAATGTATTTAATAAAAAGTCATGATTGAGTTAAAAAATTAAATTACATTTAAAAAAGGCTAGTAGAAGTAAAAATGAGTAACCACAACAATAATTCTTTGGATTTCTAGTAAAAAAAAAACAGATTAATTTATTGATAACAATTTGTTGCTCAAGAGGTAAAATATGTATTGGAAAGGTCACTTCGAGTTAGGTGTTACCGTCTCCCGGATTTGTTTTTAACCACCTTACTCCTGCCGCAATAGCGACGATGTTTCATTTATCAAAGTAGCGCAGCCAGTAAAACTTACTGGAAAGCAACACTATCAAATCTTAAGTGGCCATAGGCAATATTTTTCTTCTCTCACCAAGAGAATCATGAGCTTGTTTGCTCTCTTATAATATAGAAAGGTGTTGTTTCACTCACATTTATAATTAAACTATTAGACTTTACTCGTCATAATTTACTCACAGCATAATTTGCCGTGAACACGTTTTAATTCAATTTAATAAATGTCCTTTTGCAATTTTCAACTAAGCTAAAATAAGATACTTTAAACCGTGAGTTGAAAACTCCACCTTTGTTATTTATATCTTAGTGATATAACTACTCTCCAATTTTATGAAAACTGTTACCAATAAATGCAATCACCTTTACGGACTGAGAAATTTACTCATTTTTCTTTTACAAGTTATGCTTCACACGGACAACCAAAATAAAAAAATTTCAAAAAATTACATTTATATCGTCACCTTAATACTTAAGCGTGTAGAAGCGGAGGCGCATCTAGCTACCCACCTTTACCCACAGCCAATTTATTAAAAATTCAAGCACACATCCAGTCCCAAACAAATGTTTATTCCAGAATAACTGAAAAACTTGGTCACTTGTCACATTGTGCAACTTAAAATATGGTTAATCTTTGCACTACTAATGCATCAGTCAGCATTCTCCAACATACAAGCGAAATTATATTTTTTAACATAGAAAAACAAATATAGACATATATTTTAATGTTAAAAGACAACAAGCGCCAATCTTATAGTCTCAACTAACAGTTCTTATATATTTGTATGTTATTTGTTTTTTCGAAATGGCTCTAACAATTATGACGAAATTTTGAAATTGCCTTTCACTATTGATGACCAATTTTCACATAGAAAATTCATCTGAACCCATCAGTCATATTATGTTGATGGTGTTTTAATACATTCATTATGTATTCACTAAATAACTCTTACAATATCAACACATCTCATTTAAACTGAAGTTTAAGTTAAAATTCAAAAAATAAATTGTCTAACAACATATATTTCCAAAGAATATAATTGGTTGTCCGCGGTAAGGCACTTTATACATGGGAATTGAAAATTGCTCGCAATTTAGTATTATATTACAACATGCAATTAAATCATAGAAAAGGATGTCAGTAGTTCCATGTACTTGCACAATAAATTTGGTGATTTAAACTTAGGAAATAGGTAAGTTCGTCCAGTGCCCTTTTAATTAGACTATCTGCCTTTCTACTGTAAAAGGCAAGCGTTTGGATATACCTGAGCTTTTTAACATGACTACTATGCAGTGGCTGCAACATCTCGCATTTTATCCTTTTTCTGCCGCAATAGCGTTAGTGCTTGTCACTTTCGTGTTCCAATTATGAGGGTAAGGTAGCCAGTAAACTTATGCACATGACATTAATATGACGTGCCTGAATTTCGCTATCCTATGATATTTTATAGGTTTAACAATATCAAAAGACATTAATATTAATTAAATACAACAATCATAATAAACTCTAGTATGAGTATATATTTGAGCTTTGCGACAAGATAGCGACTGGAGAGATAGATTTTAGCATAAAACAACAATATGTTGTCAATATCTGTTTGTCTCTTGTTATGTGTAGATTTAGAAAGTATGAATCTACATTACAAATATTTTGGTCACCGCCTTTCAAATACATGACGCGTCCTTGTGATTCGGTCTCTTCTTTACAATTACCATGATTTATGAAAACTTCCAGAGGGGCATCGTATGAAATAATTAATTGTGAAAAGACATAATTAAATTGCAATAACTGCAATCCAGTACAAGCAATTTTCAATCAGGACTTGATAATTTTAATTTTATTTTACACAATATCTTAACTCTAACAGTTGGTAAAAAAATATGGTTTTATTGCAGTCCAAACACTAATGGAATCTTTAAACCACCTCGTTTAAGGTGGTGAACTCATATCATGACTCTTGTATCCTATCCACTTCATCTTTAACCTTTTTCAACAAGTTACTAATTTTTTTGTACTTACCTGTCGAGTTGGGAAGGTTCTCGAAATTGATCACGTCACAAATATCTTTGGAAAAGTTAACATCACTCGGTAACTTCTGATATGTAGATGCAATATTCATTACTGGCGTTCCATAGGAGGTTTCCTTGACATGACCTGTTTTACTTTCGGGCGTTCTTGTAACATCTTTACTATCTTCAATTTCTATCAAAGCTTCTGATTTCTTTGATAAGGGATCTGCTGATTTTATATTTTTGTCGGATCCACTGGGCAAATTATTTGATTTATTTAAAGGCATGTTATTTTCAGTAGTCTCAGGTTTTCGGGTCTCTAGTTGACTAACAGAAGGCGTACATTCTATAGATTGATCTTTATTTTGAGCATTTCCTTTAAGTTTACTCATTTGGTCAGTATTTGGCTCGGTGTCTGATCTCATTATTTTATCCTCTGTATTCTTAGTTTCCTTTATTATCTTGACTGTTTTTATTGCCTGATCTGCTTTTGTCATTTCATTTGTATCACTTGTCAAAGCTTCATCTAATGTCACGTCAGGCTTTGTTGTTTTTATTACTTCATCTTCTTCAACTATCATAGCAGTTTCATCTGATTCTATTGCATTGTTTGGTTTTCCTTTATTGTCTATTTCGATTGTTTTTTCAGTTTCCCTTGTATTTGATACATTTTCTGGAACATTTCTTATTTCTTTTGAATGTAAGTCTTCTCCTGTGTTATCACCTTGAAGAGCATTCAATAAAAGCACTTTTCTTTTCTCTAGATAATCGAGTGATGGACTATCGCGATTGTCACTTGGTTGGGAGTCATCCTGTAACATGTTTAATTCAAAATTTCAAAAATATAATTAGTCATGGTCTTAAATACAACATTTTGCAGGACAGCAATGTGTTGTAGTATAATGTGGAAACATTCTCTATGAGTGTGGCACAGCCAGCAGTGGTTACAATAGCAGATGTTCCTATGAGCCCACTACCTACATTTTTATAGCAAAACAGCTCTGGGCTAGCATTGGAAGAAACCATAACTTTCCAATAAAGCAGGGCTACATTAAAGTTATACATTTACTCGTTTTGTATGAAATAAAAGTTTGAGTTCGTCATTGAGTCTGTGATTAATTAATATAGCTGTAGGCCGTCCTACATACGATTATTGCACAGATGAAATTCACATTTATAATTTTGATCAGTACTTTCGTGTTTCTAATTATTTCTGTGTTATAGCACTCCCCCCGCGCTTGGGAAAACTTGAATAACTTTAAAAACAACAAAGACTAATCCCTGCGTGTCGATATTTTTCTTTGTTGTTTTTAAAGTTTTTCAAGTTTTCTCAAGCACGGGGTCAGTGCTATAACACAAAAATAATAATTTGATTTGTTGTAATATTTAACAGCCCTTTTTCTAAAAAAAAATATTAAAATTCAATAAAATATATAAAATAGACAATATAGTATGCACCACATGCTGTGTTCCGGGGGCACGACAAGCCCAGGCAAATTTAAACGCAAATTTTGCAATTCCCACAAAACAGGTATTGCCATCATGACTAGAACGTAAAACTGGTATATATTCTTAATTTTTCGGTAGCCCGTCCAATACACGCTGTATAATAATAATATGAACAGTACAAACCTCATCAATATCAATAACTATAAGATCATCTTCGGGAACCGGTATGTCATTTACTTTCATAACCTCAATGATTTCTAGGTCATCATCCTTGTCTTCAGCAGGAGTGTCCGGGGGCGGAGTGGGAGGCGGAGGGGGGGTGGGGGGCGGCGGGGGGATGGGGGGCGGCTCCTCGTCGGGCAGCGGGGGCACCGACGGAAAATCTGCTTCTTCTGGAAATTATTTATTTATTTCACACTTTATTGTACACAAAATACATCTTTTTGAAAAATTAATATAAAACATTTACAAAGGGTGAGCTTATCTCTAAAAGAGATGTCTACCAGCAGACCCGAAAAGCGAGAATGTACAAATAAAGGGAGAACACAGTGTACAAGTGCATAACTTACAACTAGGATTATATAATACATGAAACAAAAAAAAATAATACCTAACATTAATCTATACTTATATCTAATGCCCTTCAAAGTATCATGAAAATTAATGCTCTTTTACTGCTTTCTTCTTCTTTCTTTTTAATGTATGACGCGATTTGCTATTGCGAATATTGGAAGGATGGGTATTCCAATTCGACAATGTTGAAAGAGAAGGAATGACTGTAGCAATTAGAAGTTACCGAAGGGAATTCAAAGGGATATAGAAAATTAAACTACTCTCGGAGATATTCAGGTGAAATATTATTAAACAAAATATTATAGAGAAGACTAAGCGAATGTAAGTTCCTGCGCGCTCGAATTTGAAGCCACTTGAGTTTTAAAAGTAGAGACATGGTCATACTTCCTAAAACCGAATATAAAGCGTATGCAAACATTTTGAAAACATTCAAGTTTATTGAGATCCTGTTCAGTTATATCCAGATAGCGTACATCCACATAATCAAATATGGGGGAAATAAGAGATTGGACTAAGGATATTTCGGTTTCTAGAGGTTTTGTAAACATTTACACGAATGAAAGCTGTGGTAGACTTTTTTGCATTGCATTATATATCTGAAATGAGAAAAGTGGCCTATATCACTCCTGGATAATGTAGGGTTCTAAAGGTGAAAGATATTTTAAAATTGGTCTAGTAGTTTTTGAGTTAAATCGTAACAAATAAAGAACCAAATCTCATTTTATAATTCAAGCTGCAGCGTGCAGTCCACTGCATTATAAAAGTTTATGGCAAATCCCGAGGATCACCTAATTTTTCCGTGATAAATTACTATTTACAGTATACTTCCTGTGTGCTATTCCAGGTCATCATCTATACATGTGCCAAATTTTATCAAAATCGGTTCGGTTGTTTTTGTGTGAGAATAACAAACATCCATCCATCCATCCAAACATACTTTCGCATTAATAATATTAATATGATTTATTTAATAGACAAGGTATATTTACCTTGTCTACCTTTCTAGTTCTTCTGGAACATCTTGCCTGGATTTGATACTGTACTTACCTATTCCTGCCGCAATAGCAGCAATTCCTGTCAAGGGCCGAGACAAATACTAGCCTGTGGAATGGATGTGTTCACAGGCTACTATTTGGCTACCATATCAACAAATAGTAAACATAAAATAAAAGTCTAAACAACGTTATCCATCGCTAATATGTTGATGGTTGTACCCTAATTCAATGCATATTATGTACTTGGTTTGCTATTTTATAGAAATCTATGCCAATGGGCGTTATAAATATTTTTAAGCATTATATAGCATTTACCATTATACGGGTGATACGGAACTAACTTATCAACCACTCTTCATATTAATACATACTTTTAACGTACAGATACACAAGTTTTATAAGCATTGATTAAGAAGTATAAGTGAGTACAAATAACCCTGTACGATAGTGAAAGGAATTGTTCGGTAACTCAATACAATTATATTATTATTATGTTAATATAGGTAGATAATTTATTTCGATCAAAACACATAATTAATCCTAAATAATTTATTATTAAAATATACCTATGGTAGCAAAAAGTGTCGACCCAGAAATATAAGCAGACATAAGTAGGCAACAACATCAAAGACGCTGCGTTCGTTAATTTAAAGTGGTGTGTGCAATTTAAAATTATTCCTAAATTTCAAGGAAATTGAATGGCATATACCGCCATTTTTAAAATACTTTAAAATACCATACTATTTTTATAAATAGATTAATTTCATTTTTTTTTTGCTAATATTGTTAACTTACCTTTATGCCCATTTCAAGACAGACAAGTTTTTGTTACTTAATGTATATGGCCTGTATTAGTAATAAACTACTTACCATCACCACTATCCACTTCCATCTCAGCCTGGCCTTGTAATACACTCTGTGCAGCTGATGGGAAGAAAGTTAATTTCTTCCGTTTATAAGCCTTCATTGCATTCGGGGCAAGATGTTGCAGCATCAACATTTTACTATCTTGCTCTGACATTTCCGGAAGGCCTAAAAGGTATGCTTCCTGAAAATGTTCAATCTATATATTAATATGTAAAGCAAAAACCTTTACCGTTTGTACCAACCTTTACTGTTTGTACTGTTTTTAGGTCTCCGTACCTAAAAGGTAAAACGGGACTCTATTACTAAGCCTCTGCTGCCTGTCTGTCCGTCTGTCAGGCTGTATCTCATAAACCCTGACAGCTAGTATTAACTATACGCCGTGTTGGTCCCGGCCTCCTTTGAAGAATAGGCCAACTGCCGTTCTGCCAGGCAGGTCGTAAAAGGCGACCGATTGGCTATCGAGTCACTACCATCGTGGCTACTAGGTGGTAGAGTTCTGCATTGTCTCGCCCGAGTCTGGTACCACCGCCTTACCTATTCCTGCCGCAATAGCATCAGTGCTTGTTGCTGTAGTGTTCCGGGTTGGAGGGTAAGATAGCCGGTAAACTTATGCATGTGGCATTAGACCTCGACACAAGATAGCAACGCACTATTAACATCTTTGGTGTCTATAGAATGGTTGGACGCAAATACCTGTTTGATAATTATCATGATAAAAATCGCGATAATTATCGATAAGCATATTTATCTTGTGCCTAGGTCTAATGCCACGTGCAAAAGTTTATCGGCTAACTTACCCTAAAAATTGGAACACGACTGTGACAAACACTGACGCCATTGTGACAGAAATAGGTAAAACGGTGACACCAGAACCGGGCGAAGCACAGAACTCTACCACCTAGTGGCCATGATGGTAGTGAGACATATAGACAATCGGTCGCCTTTAACAACCTGCCTGGCAGAACGGCAATTGGTCTACTCTTCAAAAGAGCCCGGACCAACACGGGAACAATTTATCAATTAAGAAACAAGTAAAGCTTGTTTTTATACTTATTAGTACAAATTATAAGTAACCTCAGCATATCTTGAACTAGCCGGTACATTAAAGCCAGGAAAGTCGAGAATCTTCTTAATGTCAAATTTATCTTTAGAGCCTGGCTCACACAATTCACCTTCCTCTTCTTCAGGATCTAGTGTTGCTGTACCCTGAAAAAAGTTTAATTTGATATATCAAATGCATTCATGATCTTTTGTACACTATTAATTTTCAGATAACAGCAAAATAATGTAGCGAACCCAACAATTGTGTAGTAAATTTAGCACACACGCACAGATATAGTTATCAATTTGAAAAAACCGTAATTGACAACACCTCCAGGCCTTTTACTCCTATGTCCAATATACACCAAATATTGTTAAAGTTAAAAGTGACAAGTATTTAATAGATTACAACCACTGATATAAAAAACCAAAGATACACATTCAATGTCTCAAAAACGTCCTCCAAAAATGAGTGCACAATTTCAAATTGTGTCCTCATTTTAAATAGAATCGCTTCGATCGCGACACTGTCAATTTTATTTGTTTTTGTATGTTGCTTTGTAAAAACAACTATAAAACTTGCACTTAAGGTTGGATATGCAAAGACGTATGTTTTTATCATATCTATAACTAATTAAATGAAATTAGGGACACTTTTGAGTGTCAATTTTGTTCGGGACTGTGCATCTTTGGTTTTTTATATCAATGATTACAACCCTATGTTTTCTTTTTCCCTGTGATTTCGGACATATTGACTGAAACGAACGCTCCATGGAGCGCCTCGATGTCCAGAGACAAGTAAAAGGCCAAATAGTGAAAATGCATCATCATCAACCACAAACACTCTGACAAGAGTTAACAACTAAGGAGGAGAGATTTCTTTCTCAGTATTGGCCCATAAACAGCGAACGATTGGCTGTAGGTGTCACTGTCTATAGATGCAATGAACAATTACAGTTTTGGGCCTAAAACAATGATTGTCTCTTTCCATCAGGAGAGCCATCTGCTTTTGTACCATTATGACATAAAAAACAGCAGTTATCATTTTCCGTCCAAAGAACCATCTGCTTGTTTGTTCCCTTGTGATTTAAAAGTAGTAAATATAGTGACAATCTCGGGATTCTTTACAATGCATTTACAAGAATCAAAAAATGCAACCTATATTTAAAACATGCAAAAGCATATTACTACCGGCAAGGGTGTTTCCAAACTGATATAACTTGGGGACCGTCAAGAAGAGAGCTTAATCAATCTAAAAAGGCTGGCAACACAACTGCAAGACCTCTGTTATTGTGGATGTCCATGGGCGGCTGTGATCACTTACCATCAGGTGCACCTCGTTTGCCCCTTCTATAAAAATTGAAATAGCTGTGTTTGTATTTAAATAACTTGTGTGTCTATGTTTTTTATAGAATACTAGCTGACCCGGCAAACATTGCTTTGCCATACATATACATAGAATTCACAGGGACAAACAATGTGACACGTCATTTATATAAGTACTAGCTGTTGCCTGCGACTTCGTCCGCGCGGACTTCGTTTACTCCACACTGCCCCTCCCCTGTAGGTGATAGCGTGATAATATGTAGTGGATATGTTGACCCAACCTGTTAGTAATATTCATGCAAAATTTGAAGTAAATCCATGCAGTACTTTTTGAGTTTACCCCGGACATATATACTGACAAACAGACAAAAATTCTAAAAACTATATTTTTGGCTTCGACATCGATTGTAGATCACGACCCAAGTATTCTTTTAAAAAAATATTCAATGTACGGTTTTGACTTTCCTACGTTTTTATTATATGTATACATATGGGATTGTCCTTCCAGGCAGCTGAAAGGGCATTGAATATGGTTAATTAATTTTAATTTTTCACTGGACAAAGCACACTTACTGATCTAACCCCAAGTTAGCAAATTATTTGCTTGAGTTATGGGTGTTAGTCAACGATACTAATACATAGAAATACATATATAAATACTAGAATATATTTAATAAACACCCAAACCCAGAAAAACAAACATTTATGCTCATCACACAAATTCTTACAACAAAGGTACAATACCTTATTATTTTAGTAAAAAATCAGGAAATCAAGTAGAAAACAACCTAAAACATTCAGTTTCAAATAATGTAATAAAAAAGGGTACTATACCATATTACTTTAATATTAAATCAAGAAGTGATATAAAAAATATAGATAACAAAGACCAGTTTTTTCGGAAATAATCACCAGTTTAAATTATTACACCAAAATATAGCAGGTGCTCTGAGTAAAAGAGACTATTTGCAAGTAGCTTTAAGTGAGCTTAGTGATGAATTGGGCAAAATTGATGTTATCTGCCTTTCTGAAACATTTCTTAAACAAGGTTCCGAACAAAATTTTAGAATAGAAGGTTACTCTATGGCATCTTATTTTTCTCGTGAAAACCAACGACGGGGTGGCACTTGTATTCTGATCAGAAATGATCTACAGTTCAAAACTCTTGATTTACAAATACGCTTACCATTCTCTTTTGAATGCTGCGCTGTTGAAATTATAGATTATAAATTAGTAATAATTTGTATATACCGCACACCCAACTCAAATGTTGACACTTTCCTTTGTAATTTAGAATTACTGTTAGAAAATATAATGAAAAACTCTAAGAAGAAATTTATACTATGTGGGGATTGGAATATAGATCTGTTACAGGATAATTATACTCAAAAGCAGTTAACAGGCATTCTATCAAATAATAATATTAATCAGCACATACTCAAACCCACTAGGAAGCATGCATGTTTAGATGTAATTGCTAGCAATTTGGAAAATGTTCAGTCTTACACTCATTATCTCGGTTTATCTGTCCATGAGACAGCCCAGAGTATAAAAGTAAATATTGAGTCCGTCTCAAACTTTAAACCAAAACGAGCTTTTTGGTTTGAAACAAAACAACTTTTTAGTCAAGAAAATAAGAAAAAGTTTTTTGAATGTCTATCATCCTTAAGTTTTAATGAAGTTCTTGCAAATTCAAATTGTGAAGAGGCATTTAATAATTTCCACGACATATTCTTATTGTTTTTTGAACTATGCTTTCCAAAAATTCGTACTAAGGTATCAAATAAACCAATAAAAAATAAATGGCTGTCAAAAGGACTTCTTAAATGTTGTAAAGTCAAACGCCAGCTATATTTAAATTATCGGTTTGGTAAATCTAATAAGAATGAAAATAAAAATAATTACTTGCGTTACAAAAGAATTTTATCAAAATGTATACTAGAATCGCAAAAGCAATCATCTCTGAAATTTATTGAAAAATCTTCCAATAAATGCAAAGCTTCGTGGGATTTAATTAAAAACACATTCCAGAATAAAACAAATATACAAGAAATTGAGAAAATTAGAGTGAACAATACAGAGTATACAAAATCCCAATCAATTTGTAACCTATTTAATGATTTTTTTATAAACCAATCAAAAACAAGTATTAACAATGACAAATTCACAAATACTTCAAAAATACTTGGGTTACCTAATAGCAGTAATACTATGTTTCTTACACCAGTAGATGAGCATGAAGTATTTAAGATCATAAACTCCTTAAAAAATACAAGTGCAACTGGTTATGATAATATTAGTACAGAACTACTCAAAAATGTTGCTGCTGTAATATCAAAGCCGCTCAGTCATATTATTAATTTGTCATTTTTAGAAGGGAAGTTCCCACAACGACTAAAAAAGTCTATAGTTAGACCAATACTTAAAAAAGGTGATCCTTGCGATATGAATAACTATAGACCCATTACATTAATTCCGATTCTCTCAAAAATTTTTGAAAAAGTTATGTATGATAGACTTCATAATTACTTACTGAAATGTAATATATTAAAAAATAATCAATATGGATTTAGAAAAGGTAGGTCGACAACCTTAGCATGTTTTGAACTGGTAAAGAGTATAACGGAATGCCTAAATACAAAAAGTTATCCACTTTGTGTATTTCTAGACATGAGTAAGGCATTCGACTTTGTTTCTCATAGAATTCTGTTGGCAAAACTTGAAAAATATGGTATAAGAGGAAAATCATTAGAGTGGATACAAAGTTATTTAGAAAATAGGAAACAGTGTGTAGAAATTTCAAAAATTTCTGGAACACATAAAAAAATATATACTTCAAATTATAGTTGTAGTGACTGTGGAATACCACAGGGAAGTGTTTTAGGACCCTTGCTCTTTTTAATTTACATTAATGACCTTCCAGAGACTATGCAACATGAGTCATTCTTATTTGCAGATGACACTACACTCCTCATTAAATGTAAAAATAAAAATCATCTAGTAAAAGAAACAAGTGAAACCTTACTTAAAGTTTCGGAATGGTTAAAAAGTAATAATCTAAAAATTAACTTGACTAAAACAAAGATAGTTGAATTTCAAACATGTTATAGCAATAAAGTTCAAAAATCAAATATATTATTTAACAATATAAATATAGAAAATACTGAATACACTAAATTTCTAGGAATATTTATTGACAACCATTGCAATTGGAAAGCGCACATTGATTCTCTTTGCAAAAAAATTTACAGATTTATCTATGTTTTGAGAAGAATAAGAGAAGTAGCCAACTTAAATGCTGCATTGCTGGCATATCACGGATATGTCTCATGTGTATTGCAATATGGAATCTCTATTTGGGGAAACTCAGTTGACTTAATTAGGATTTTCAGAATTCAAAAGAAATGTATACGTGCAATATGTAATGTTAATCAACTACATTCATGTAAACCCCTATTTAAAACTCTTAAAATACTACCTTTACCTTGTCTTTACATACTGTCGGTATGCGTATTTGTAAAAAAACATCAACATTTGTTTAAAACAAATGCTCAAGTATTAGGGAACTCATATTTTAGAAACAGTGAGAAGCTACATGTGCCAAGCCAAAGACTAAATATTTATAAAAAAAATGCATATTGTATGGCAATTAATATATACAATCATATTCCTGATAGTCTAAAATTATTACCTATAAATAAATTTCGCAAAAAATTGTTTGATTTACTGTTAAATAAAACATACTATGATATTAGAGAATTTTTAGCAGATAAGATTAAATGTTAATAAACAGAAATATAAGCTTGTACAATTTACTTGAAATTTGAATGTAATAAAAACTGAACGGCAAATTTTGTAAAATGGTAATTTTTTTGTAAATTGTAAAAATTTGGATTGAGCATAAGATCATATTTTGTAAATTGTAAAAATAACTTTTGATGTGAAATAATTCTAGTAAATTGTAATACATACAATTGTAATACGTGAAATAGAAAAAAGAAGCCCGCTGAGTTTCTTCCGCCGGATCTTCTCAGTGTGTGGCCGCGTTCCGATCCGGTAGTAATTATAAAGAAATCGACCTAAATTAAAATGTTTGCACGCCATATTATGGTAGAATATGATGGTAATTTAATTTATTTTAATAACTTGTGACACCCATATTCTTGCAAATAAATATTTTTCATTTCATTTCATTTCATTTTCATTTCATTTCATTTCATTTCATTTCTTGTTCCCGTCGGGGATCGAACTCGAACCCTGTCGAATGCGTAGTCAGGGTCACTAATCACTAAACCAACGGGGCAGTCAAACTTTATATAGTGCTTAGTTTTTAAATTTTTTAATTTTCTGCACAATTTTCTTAATATTTTATTATAAGAATCATCTCCTGACAATTACAAGCATATCAAAAAAAGAATTAGCTAAATCGGTCCAGCCACATGTGATGTTTTGACCATGGAAAATAGGAATTGATTTTTATATATATAGTTATGTATGTTATATTTATTGAATTTATAATAGAATATACAATTTCGAAAAAGACACATCTTAATACCTATTTAAAATTTTTCAGTAAAAGTAAAAACTAATTAATTCAATGAAAAATTATAATCTATATCAATATTATATGGCATAACTAATTATTTTAAACCCGGAAAACGCTGTTCTGCCTTTTTAACTACCTACTCTTATTTTTTTCTATGTTTTCTCACCTTTGAAACCTTCCCTGGACTTCAAAAATTAATTCAAAACCAAAATTAGCCAAATAGGTTCAGCGGTTCTCGAGTTTTAGTGAGACTAACGAACAGCAATTGATTTATATAGATATAGATAGATTTAAAAGATGTCACCTTTTCGAATCTTACGATGTTTAGTACAATAGTACATATAATTTAAAAAAAACTTATATATCATCATTATAATCATGTTGGTTCCTTTGTGGGTAGGCAGGTAGAACTGAATGACTATGGACATTTCAGTTTATCACGATTCACCAATTTGTTAGTTTGCGGCATGAGTGGTGATCCCCATCGTCGATTTTCGAACATAATAGGAGTAGGGAAGCATTTAGAACACATACAAAAAAGTGTGTTTGTCAAAAAATGCGAGATGTGCCCCTTTCGAAACTGCATTTTCAATTTATTTTGTTACTTTATTTTTGATAATAGGTTAATTATGATGCATAATAATTATAGTTAATATCAAATGTGTAATAAGTTTGAGAAACATCATGTTAACATCGGGTAGCTAATGAACTCATACATGTGGCATTACACCATGCCATGCAGATTTATGCACTATTAACATGGTTGGTGCTTAAGCAAATATAATTTTTTCATAGAACTATCTGGTAACAAAGCCATCTATAATAAAGTAGATGCGGTCCACGGACTGTACTTTAATGGAACACAACCGGCATAGCTCTTACCTCGTCTAGTATGTTAGTACATAGAAATCTAAATCTCCTGACACTTCTCAAGCTTAAATTCCTTGAGCAGTTTAGGCTCATAACCAAATAAATATAGGTACACAGTACACACACTTGAAAATCATAGTTATTTCCAAACATAATTCAGTGCAAGTACATAAGGAGCGTTTTGTAAAGGTTTGGCTCTACCTTAACCTCAAAAATACTAGTTTCTTAATGGAACAAGAGTAAAATAGTTTTGAATCAGTAAACCAGTTTATAGAGGTTTTATGTAAATGTTGTTGTTTCAATATATTTGATGTTACTTTGATGTTTGCCACTCCCAATTTTTTTCGCCCAGTGTGTGACATACAATTCCACGATTTTGGCTTAAACTGGTTTAAATAGGTTAATGAAGTGCTCTCATCGCAGATACACTATGAGCACAACCATTTATAAGAACCGTTAAATACCTCTATTATCCGGTATTTTTTAAATCGGCTTCAAGCCCTGATTTTTATTACACAATGTAATAGCAACAATACAAATCCCACACAAAACTTACCATTAAATCTACAAATTACTTAGCCATTCAAATGAGAGATAGGTACTGGGCGAGTACAAGTTGGATTGAGTTTTGCAGAATATTTATTATATTCTATAGAATACATAATAAACATACATTTATAGGGACTGTACCACTTTTTTTTTAATGAAACTTACTTTCTTTAATGGACAATTAATCTGACTTAACTAAATTAATAGTAAAACTTTTTAAATTATGATGGATTTTCTCACACTTGAATCAAATAAGGTGATGCCAGAATGTGATATCCTAGCCTCTTCTAGCCAGCCAGGTGGATAGCCCAACACTCTCATACGGTATATGTGCAAAGGAAGCTCACTTCTTTTGAGGCCCAGTGCATGTCGTAACTGTCCAGATATTCTTCCAGGTACAAGATGTCCATATTTTTGTTCATCTTCTACATGATATCGTCTGTCATGAAAAAAAAAGGAAAACTTAAAATGTGTTTTATTATTATGAACACCTTATTATGAACTGTTTTTATAAACCTTAATGTACATTATTTTCTTTTATATTTATGTATCTTTAGAGTAAACAAAGAGAAACAAAAGAAAATTCTCTGCAGATAATTTGCAATGGTTAAATACCAAGTGGATTAAAATACTTCATACACATCTTAAGAAATAAAGCATGTTTATGAAAGTTTTAATTTTTATAATTATTATTATGTTATCATTGTATCAATTATTATTATAGGATTACAAACAAGGAGATGACTCTCCTGATGGAAATAGACAGGCATCACCTATAGAAACCAGAGATGTTAATGGTGTATTACCATTTGTTTAGGAAGTTGAAATGTCACATAAGTTTGTTTCCTGGCCCTCCTAACTGTAATACAAGAGTGACAAGCACTGATGGTTTTGTGGCAGAAATAGGTAAGACAGTGGTATAAAGCCTGAGTAAAACTTTGCAGAATTCTTAACACCTAGTAACCAACAATATTAGTGAGATGATCTCTCCACAGAGATAGCAGAGCACTATTGACATATTTTGTATCTAAAGGCAATGAATTGTCTCTTTTCATTAGGAAAGCCATCCGCTTGTTAGCAATCTTTAATATAAAAAAGACACGAGGTAGGCTTTATGGAGTGTGGGGCCCAATTTTCTAGGTACTTACCCTACTTTAGTTGTCATATTCTTTCTCTTCTCAGCTATTTTGACATGATTTTTGGGCAAAGTACAGTTTCTTAGTGGATGGGCACCATCACAGTTAAAACAAGTTGGTCCCCTTCGGAAAACTGGAGGTGGACTTTTACTTTTAGGAATGTCTGTTATAATAGTTGAAGACACCTGAAAAATTTATCATTTTTATTTGGAGACCAAGTTCATATCTTATTTTTATGTAACTAATATTATCTCTTTTTAATAATCTGATCCAAAAAAGGCATATAGGATGGCCAATAACATATAAAACAATGGTTCTGATTGCTTGTGCTTGTAGTGTGATTGTCGGGTGCTTCTGATTTCTGATTTTTAAATTGTAATTCTTTCCTTGAAGTTTCTTTAGTTTCCTAGAAAATTCAATGAAGGTGTTATGTCAAGCAAGAAATTGCTCAAGAGTTGGACAAAACTGTCTAACTCTTTTTGCAGACATCAAAGTGGTTAGGTTAGGAAAAAATATTTAAATATTTTACTATTAGTAAAATTTAGAGAGAGAGAAATTAAGACAAACATTTCTACAGAGCACTTTCCATGATAAATACAATAGATAAAAATGAGACCAAATCTTAATGCAACACTAAACAAAAAAGGTAATTAGAAGTAGGCTAGACGTCAACAAGAAAAGCTCTTTGAAAAGCTCTTTGCTGCATACAACCAAGAGTAAGAAATGTATCTACCCTAACATCTTACCTAAGACAGATTCATTTAAAATTTTATCTAATATAAGTATTAATTAGAGTCGAACACAAAAACATTTACTGTCTATTAGCTTTATTATTATACTTAGATTAAAATTGAATTAATTTAAATCTAAGTATCAATTAAACTTACATACATCATGTTCTAGAATTATATATATTCTAGCATGCTGTCACTATTACAGCCCTTCTTTTTCTTGACATTATCAGCTACTGTCATTTTAAAGGAAGAATTCCTAATGTATACCTATTTTATCTTAAAATCTATTTTTATCATTGACATTACTCAAGACTGGCAGAATTCTCTGATAATTGCCATTCGTATAATGAAGAAGAGGAACATCATTTCTTTCAGTTTGTATTTTTCTAGAGAATACTTATATAGAGAAAAAGATAGTTAAGCTTGTATTATAAAAATGGTAACTGCACTTTATTAAAATCAAGCTAAAAATGAAAAGTTACAAAAACATGTTTATGGTAAGCTAACTGCGCTGTGCAGCTCTCTGCATTATAACAATTTTGGTGAACCCCACGGGATCAACTTATTTTTCCAGAATGTCTGCTCTCATGTCTCTGAATTTGGAACTTGTAAAGTTGAAGGTAATAGCAAAGCACAATGTCTTATCTTTGACTTGTTAAAAAGCTTTTTGATTTTTTTATAATAATGAAAACATGACTGCTTTATGATCTAGGGATTACCTCATTTGGTTTAGATTATGAGTTCCTAAGTTTGTATCCAGATAAGACAAAATATATTTTGAGATTTTTCTCAAAAATTTATATCAGCTCTGAGTCAAGTGGGTGGTTGGTCACCACATGCAAAACCTCATTTCAGCACATAAAGTCAGTAAAATGTGGCCATGGAGACCACTATTCATCTTGCCAACAATACATAAACTTAAACCTAAGTCTATGGATGTCCACTTCATTCTGCTTTCCCCACAAGGTGACTGCTTTGATCCTTTTTAACTTATATGTGTTGTTCGACAGTGATGCTTTTGCCATACACAATGTTTTGACTATTAAATATTACATGATATTTTATAAATTATTTAATTAATAAATTGTAAATTTCAATTTCCTTCACTTTACAAATATAGTGGCATAAACAGAAAACAATGAAAACATTTTTTTTAGAGTCTTTCATAAGATAATAAATGAGCCGAAGGTTCTTTTGAAGGAAAGATATAATCATTGCCTACAGACAACAAAAATGTTAATGGTGTGTTTTTATTCTTTTGGATGGGTTGAAATTCCACATGCATTAGTTACTCGACTATCTTAGCCTTCAAACAAGGAACACAACAGCAGCAAGCACAAACGATAATACTGCATTAATAGGTAGTAAGGTGTTACCAAACCTCGGTGAGACATTGCAGTACTCTACCACCTAGTTAGCATTTGTGATGTTAATGACACATCAGTCATCTCTTGCCATTTACATTCTAAATGTCCCATCGACAAAAGAGGTCCAGATCAACACAGGAATAAAAACTTATACATAAAAGGGCAGTTTATTTAAACTTACTTGGCTATATTTTGGTACATCTAATTGACTTGGATTACATGGAGCAGTATCAATAAAAAATAGACTATCGTCTACTACAGGTGTTTCTTCTGGTTTGTCTATGATTTCATCTTCAACTAAATCTTCTGGCCAGATGTCTAGCTCAAGGTCAGTCTCATTATCAGAATCTACAACAGTTTCCTCATTATGTAGTTTAATTAGTCTTGACATAAAGTCTTTTATAGTCTTTTTATAAGTGTTAGCTAAATGAGTATTTTTAAATCTTACAGTTATTAAAGGTGTTCTGTTTTCACAACCTACAACACCTAAATCAGTGTTTGACGCGGGTGAGTCAACAACGATGTCTTCGTTATATAAAGTTGCAGAAACATGGTTTATTTCTATTATGTCAACACTAGTATCATCTGTTTTACAGTCTGATTCGTCCAGTTCTATGGCACTAGTCATTTTCCCTCCATTTCCGTTTTCCTGACCCGATTCGACTTTTTCAACATCATCACTTGAGCAATTATCTTGAATTATATCTGAACAACTTTCCACATTCAATTCTTTTGAAACTGGTTCCTGATTATTTGAATGAGCTTCTAACCGTGTTATTTTCGGTTCCTTACCCTCATCATCGCTACTGATGACTATGTCATCATTATCCAATTCGTAAATAATATCCTTTACAGCGGCTCTCCTCTTGGCCATTATATATTTTATACATTTAGTAACATAAATGTAATGTTATTTGAGGGATATTCTGTATTTTTCAATTAAAATATTAAATATTTGGGTTTTCGATTACCACAAGTATGACAAACGTCAGCTGTCAAATCTTAAAAGGGTTGTCAATTGTCATGCAAAGAGTATACAATACTGTTGTAATGTGTCAGTGACATTCAAGGAACTTGTAAGTAGGCGCCCCCTACACCTACAATAATATTGCACAATATTACGTATTGTGCAATATTATTTATATTGATTTATATTGACCGTTTAGAGTTAATATTGAAGATTGCACAATGACCGAGCGGGTTTAATTTTTATTACGCAATATTTTATAGTCTTGGGTAGTTCGCGAGCGACCTAGGTGGGAAGAGCGCTCCTTTAGGTGAACTATGCGAACTAGTTCATTGAAAATCCCGCTCTTAGTTCTTTTTATATTTCTGTTACAATCCACTTTACTAGACAGTGGCACTATGTGACCAACCGAGTTATTTACTTTTACTGTGCGCGCCTTGATATTTCGATAATCGATATCGAAACTAAACAACTTCAAATCCCCATGGTTGAAATTTTATCAAATCATATGAAATCATAACAATCGTCAACTGAAGTATTGCTGGCTAATTATCAAACAGAATACTGTTACGAATAATCTAGAAGCGTGTAGAGTTGGAGCGCGCGCGGGTTAACTATCTAGAAATAAAGGAAAGAGATAGCTACTCCTATTGACAAACAAATAGTTGACCTGGGCTATGCCATAATGGACTTTGTGGGATATGGCATAAGGTTGAAAGTAGCGTGTGCTAGGATTTATGACTCATAACATGTTTACGATAAGAAGTGATTCATAATTTCCCGATAAATTTAGATTGTTCTGGACTTTACCCTGCCTATAAATAGAGAGCTGTTGACAAACACAGGGCAGTTTTTATCAAGCGATCGAGAGCGATACATCAAGTGACCAGTGCGAAGCGAGAAGTGTTTTAATGTGTAGTGTTCTAAGTTCAGTGATAGTACAGCGAGTGACTAGGGTGTAAAGTGTATTTTAGTATTACGTTGTGTTGTGTAAATACACGGATTTAATATAAGTGGTGTTTTCCTACAATCACGAACCCGAGTACGTTACAATACTAATACCATTTATGTCTTATTTTACGGTACGGTTAATTAAAATTAAAAAAATTCTCTTCTATTCCCATTTATTTATTTATTTATTTAATTCTTTATTGTACACAGAGAACAGCACAATTAGGGAAAAAAATAAACGTAACATAAGTACAATGGGCGAGCTTATCTCTACTTAAAGAGATTTCTTCCAGCCAACCCGTAAAAGGAGATTAAAAAAAAAATCAAATGAGTAGACTTGGTGTACAAAAGAATAATATGCTTACATAAATAAACTAAATATATACAGGTGATAATGAAAAAAAAAAAAGAAAAAAACACATACCATATAAGGGAATCTCACAATTCAGCTAGTAAATGTTCTATAACGCGTTTTTTAAAGGAATCAAAAGTCTGGCAGAGGCGAATCTCACTGGGCAGAGAGTTCCACAAATTTACTGCATGTACCGTAAAAGAGTACGAGAAGGCAGCAGAGTTACTAGGAGGAAAACGCAACAAGCTTCTAACATTAGAGCGACACGGGGAATCAGGAGAGTGCAGAAAACTAAAAGAGTTACGGAGATATTTAGGAGCTACAGGATTGAAGAGAATCTTATATAGTAAGCAAAGGATGTGCGCATTTCTTCGCTGTCTGATAGGAAGCCACCGAAGTTCAGCTCGAAAATCAGAAACGTGGTCATATTTTCTTATGCCATAAATAAAACGAATACAGAGGTTCTGCAATCTTTCAAGCTTGTTTAATAGGTCTTCTGTAATATCTGGGTAGCAAGAGTCGGCGTAATCTATTATTGGTAGAATAAGGGTATGCATTAAAAATATTTTTGTTTTGATAGGTAAAAAATTTTGAAGCGATTTAAGAGAGTGAAACGCATGATGCACTTTTCGGCTTAAGTTATTAACATGAGTGTCCCAAGAAAAATCAGAATTAAAAGTTACACCCAGATTAGTAGCGGAAGAGGAAAAAGGTATAGGCGTATTATTATACCGTAAAGTTGGAATGTCGCAGTTATTAATCAATTTTTTCATAGGACGACTACCAAGAATTAAAGCTTTTGACTTAATTGGGTTTACTGATAGACCAAAGGATTTGGCCCACTCATAAATCTTATCCAAATCGTCATTCATTTCTCTGACTGCTTCTGTTACATTCCCGACGCTAAAGTGGCGATATACCTGTAGGTCGTCAGCATAAAGATGGAAATTTGATCTGATAATAGAAGTAACAGTGTTGATGAACGTCGAAAATAGAAGCGGTGATAGGACTCCACCTTGTGGTACACCTGCTTGTAAGTCAACCCAGTCAGACCTGAGTTCACCAGAAACAACGCTTTGTGATCGGCCTAGGAGATAAGATTTAAACCAGTCAAGAGTAGGTGATGATATATTAAGCGAAGCAAGTACTCTTATTAGCACGTCAAAGTCAACTGAATTGAAAGCATTACTGAAATCTAAGAGAATGAGTAAAGTGAGCTTTTTATCATCAATAGCTTGTCGGATGTCATCGGTTACTCGGATCAGAGCAGTGACGGTGCTATGTCCAGGTCGAAAACCAGACTGATGAGGATGTAGAAGACAATTCTTTCTAAGAAACTCACTCAGCTGTGAATGAACTATATGCTCTAGCACCTTAGAAAGAAATGGGAGAATTGAAATTGGGCGAAAATGCAAAGGAGAAGAAGCGTTTGGAATCTTTGGAAGTGGAATAATATATGCCCTTTTCCAAGCAACTGGAACAGAACTTGAAGTTAATGAAAAATTAAATATATGAACGAGAATTGGAAGAAGTTCAGAGAGAAAAGGGACAATCATACGCGAACACACCCCGTCACTACCAATGGCTGCAGATGAAATGGAAATTACATGTTTTTTGACATCAGATTCGTTGACTGGTTTAAAAGTAAAGATAGGGCACGGGGGAAGCGGATTGGAAGCTAACCTAGCAATAGTGGACGCCTTAGACACGTCGTCAAGAACTACAGGTGGAGTAGAAAAATGAACATTAAGGTCATTTAAATCAATACTACACTCATTACAAGCCAATGGTCGACCAACGCCAAGGGATCTTAAAAGGTTCCAGACTTTGCCAGACTCAGAGCCAGATGACATAATGGTTTCGTGTATATAGCGACGCTTAGCATGGCGACACAGCTGATTACATTTATTACGCAACAGTTTATAAGCAGCTAGGTTTTCAACCGTCGGAAACTTCCTGTAATGGCGATTGGCCTTGTCTCTTCTACTCATAAATTGTTTAATGTCGTCATTAATCCATGGAGCAGGGTCATGTTTTAATCTAACTTTTCTCATCGGAGCATGTTTATTATAAAGATCTAAAATAATGTTATTAAAGCTAGTAATTTTTCCGTCAACATCTAAGCAACCAGTTACAGACGACCAATCAATCGAATTGATATCTTCTCGCAACTGTTGTAGATCTATATTTTTATAACAACGACGCAGAACGTAGACCTTTCTCCTCTTTACCGTACGGACTTTATAGGACAGAAATATAAGGTCATGATAGGAGAAACAGGCAGGTAGTTGACCATGAGTACAGACGCACTCAGGGCGTGAAACAATGATCAAGTCGAGAAGTGACAGAGTGGTATTAGGAAAATGGTGAGTCGGAGAAAGAGGGAGAATATGAAGATTTACAGAACTGAGAACATCGCGAAGTTTATTACTGCGGTGGTCATTTTTTACAAGACAAGTATTGAAATCTCCTAGTAGGATAATGTGATCGTAAAGAGGGCGTAACTTATTAAGTACGTTATCCAGAGTGGAAAAATAGTCGACATGAAGAGAAGGACTGTAAAAAACTGCTACAAGAACTTTGGTATAACCAATGGAGATTTCAATAAACATATATTCAGCAGACGCACTATAGGGATTTGGGGACAGTGAAACAATTTTATGAGAATATTCAGAACGAATGTATATAGCCACACCGCCTCCACCTTTCCCGATTCTATCATTCCGAATCAACTTAAAGCCAGGTAAAGTAAACTGATAGGAAGACAGAGAAGGCTTTAGGAAAGATTCGGAAATCAAAATAGCATCGATGGGAACGTCGCTGAATGTTGAGAAAAGGTCAGCATAGTGAGAAGGGATACTCTGCGCGTTAATGTGTACTAAATTAAAATTTTTAGAAATAGGAGAGAAAATAGAATTAATTTGATCGTGTAACGACTGCCCAGGAGAATCATCGCTACCAACGCTACAAAAATCATCGTCAGACGAACAAGAGAAATATTTATCATCTATAATGTTACTATTAATCATACCTCCAGCTTAAACAAAAATAAAAAGCTAAAAAAAAAATATATATATATATATATATATATATATATATGTTATTTTATACAAATTACTATAATTCTATATCGGTAAGTATACTTATACTAAATAATTTAAAAATATATGTAATACTTAAATTTTTATTCTTATTTTAAGTAATAGTAATTTTATTGTTACAAATAATTGATTATTATTATTATATATCACGTTAATTATGACTAATTATTAATATAAATCATTTTATTTTTTCGTTTTTATTTCGATAAAAGATTTTATGTGCCATAACAAAAAGTCAACTTTAATTGTAAAAATTCATACTTTTTAAGTATTATAATATAATTACACATTATACTAGGAACTAGCCTAGCTGTTGACTAATCATTAATATAAATTATTTTATTTTTCATTATTTAAATAAAAAATCCATATTACATAAATGGACGTGTAAAATTTTCGTGTAATACTTTGTATTTTTTAAATAACAATAAACAAAACTTACAATAATCATAACTATATTTTTTTCTTTATTTATTGTTCTTAATAAATTATTTCAAAAAAAGAACTAATGAACTAATAGAACGAACTAGTTCATCCTTGGATTTTGAACTAAATTGAGCGCTCTCTGTAGTGACCGGTTAGGCCCAAGCCTAATATTTTATTCTTGCTCTGTGTAGGCTTAATATTGTACAATATTTTTCACTTCAGAGTTTGGAGTGTTCGCGTTCGGTCAGTTACCGTGTTTAATATATAATCGTGTCGTAAATTTAAGCAAAATGGCGAGCAAGAATGCTATCAAAAATAAAGAACGGGAGTTTTACTTGAATATATAGAATTATAAAGAGATTTATTTAACAAAATCACCAGCATGATTGCCATATTTTATAGATCCAGGCGTTACTTTGCGGAAATCCATTGCTAACTAGTTTTCTTCGTCTAAGCATGATTGTCGCCAAAACTTCGTCGTCAGCCATGTTGATCGCACGAAAATATTGATGAGACTGGTCTGTCAATTTTGTTGAGTGAATTTATTGAACGTTTGGAATCAAGGGGGTATTCAATATTATTGCACAATAAAAGTATTGCGCAATATTATTCTAGATCTATGGGGCACCTACGATAATTGGAATTATTACGAAGCAATATTTGAAAAATAAAAATGTACTTTATTTCGTTAATCATAAAGTTGACATTTGTTTCTTACTTAACAGAGGGGGAAAACGTTCTGAGCAAGACAACGACAAGAGTGGATGTTGTCCTTTTCTAGCAATTGCCAGTGTAAATAAAACTAAATAGATTTTATATATTCGGTAATCGTTAAATCCCTTTTATTCATACACGTCGATAAAAACATTAGCATAAAATGTATTGTAATTAATATAGTGAGTTCTAAAATGTAATTATTTTAATTTTTACGCAATTATGCAATGCAAAGCTGTTTCTCAAATTAGTAGAATTACTAAAAAGTAATTTGCAAACTAAGCATTGCCGCACTTATAAATGGCGATTGGCGCTTTATTTAGTAGAAAGAGACACACTCCACCTATGTCGTGGTACTCTTCGGAACGATTTTGAAGCGCATGTAAACATTAGGGGAGAATGTAACTTCCTCGGTGACATTCTAAATAAGGAAACCTTTACCTATGGAAGGGTCATATCTACGAAAAAAACGTGCATACCTACGCAACAAAAGATGGCGGATTACAAACTCAGTGTGGTACTCCATCAGGAGAATATTATTGTTCTATGCTTTTGTATTTTACGATACAAAGTACACTTATCTATAAAACTATCCTTGAAGCTTATTGATTTCGTAATAAAGTCCACTTTGACATTATCTTAGTTAAAATGGGTTTTTAGGGTTCCATACTCAAAAGATAAAATGAGACCATGCTAATAAAACTCAGTTTCAATAGCAGTAGATATTTGTGTCGATACTATCGTACTACAACAACTGCTACTGAATTTTGTTTTTAAAATTATAAACGATTTTATTTTAACATGTTTAGTAGTGTCCACAGAGTATATTTATGGTTTACAACGTAAGTACATAGCACAGACTACTTAGAGATGCAAGCATACGGTACATAGCGACGAAATATGGCGGCTCGGCACACTCGATACGTCACGTAAAATGTTGTCAATAAAATAAAACTATTGCGTATAGAACTGGCCTATTTTCACTGCATTCGTTAGACAAAGCCACACGAAATAAAGAAAACAACGGAATTGGCAAGTACAAACATTTGTATCAGGACCGCGATAGCCACACTCACACATAAAATAAGCATTATTGCATATAAACTACTAATGCAAACATTGTTTCATTGGTCGTTTTCATTTTAAACAGCAATAATCCGAAACACACAAACAGAACATTTAAAAATATACCAAACTGCGTTACAATAAATTTTATTTTGCTACAAAAAAAAGAGTATTTACGTCTTTTTGTAGTCTATTCAAAATAGACTCATCTATTTGTACAATAGTGAAACTTAAGATCGTAATAGTTTCGCTATTATACAATAGATGGCAGCATTGATTTTCCGTAGTTTTCAGTTGATCATATTTGAGTAGAGAACTTTCTAGAACGATATACGTAATGACTGTCATTACGTATATCTTTCTAGAAAAATTAGATCAACCTAAAATGAACTTTATATGTAAGGTGTACGGCTGATTTTAGCTTGACTTTCTATTATATCATTAGAGATTATATTAAATCAGGAATTTAATTAAAATAAAATTAAAAATGTACTTTCGAATGATATGAAATATCTCCATTTTTAATCATCTGTATTCTACTATCATTTCTGCATTCAAGGATGGCACAATACGGCATAATTCAGTGTATAATAGATTTTCGCACGACGACTATCTCCTAATGATATGGTAAGTATCACTAAGGCAATTTAGAGTAAAAGCGCATAATAGTGACGCACGCGGCACGCCTACTCTTCACTTCCCCTTGTTTTCTTTATTTCGTGCAAAGCCATTATGTTTATTATTTCGTCTCCTCAACTATTACTAATGTAAGTGTCTTTATGACAATGTGACATAATATCCATTAGGTAGTTTCCCAGAGACGTGACACTGGTCACTAACCCTGACCAGTGCACACATGGAACTATTACTACGTTGGCAATGGCAGTGACGTGTGCGAGGGGTTTCTATTTGAAGTGAGCGCTCAGTGAGCGCTTAATCACGTTTTTTTTTACATCGTAAGATAGCAAACAAGCAGATGGGACTCCTGATGGAATGAGTTAACCATCACCTATAGACACCAAAGGAGTTAATGGTGCGTTGCTATCTCGTGGCGAGGTCTTATGCCATATGCATAAGTTTACCGGCTACCTTACCCTCCAAACCGGAACACAAGCACTGACGCTATTGCGGCAGGAATAGGTAAGGCGGTGGTACCAGACCCGGGCGAGACAATGAACCACCTAACCGCGAAAAAAGATTTTTATCGTCCAATTACCCTTACTTCTTGTGTTAGCAAGATTTTTAAACAATTATTAAAGCAAAGGATAGAGTTTCATATAGAAAAAAAACAATATTTTACCTTCAAATCAGTTTGGTTTTTAGAAGAGGTCGTTCATCTCGAGAAAGCATTTGTCAATTACATCTCGATATCCAGAATGGACTTGTAAAACAAGATTCTACAGTATCTGTATTCTTTAATGTTGCAGGGGCTTTTAATAGTGTTAGCATAGACATATTATCCAAAGAACTACTTTCTGTTGGTTTTCCACAGAAACTGGTTCAGTGGATTCAAAAATTCTTATCCGAAAGAAATGTTTTTAAGTATAATGGTAATTTGTTTTATTAAAAAAAAGACCTATTACTTTAATTCCAGTCATTTCAAAAATCTTTGAAAAAATTATGTATGAAAAGCTCTATAATTATTTACTTGATTTTGACCTACTAAAAAATAATCAGTATGGATTTAGGAAAGGTAGGTCTACTACATTAGCATGTTTTGATTTAGTAAAGAGCATAACTGAATGTCTGAATAAGAAAATGTATCCACTTTGTGTATTTTTGGATATGAGTAAGGCATTTGATTTTGTTTCACACAATATTTTATTATCAAAACTTGAAAAATATGGTATTAGAGGGAAGTCTTTAGATTGGATAAAGAGTTATTTAGAGAATAGGAAACAATGTGTTGAAATATCTAAAATATGCGGAAACCGTAAAAAATATATACTTCAAACTACCTTGTTAAAAACTGTGGTGTACCACAGGGCAGTGTTTTAGGACCCTTGCTATTTTTAATTTATATCAATGATCTTCCTGATAGTATAAAACATGATTGCTTTTTATTTGCTGATGACACTACCCTACTTATTAAATGTAAAAATAAAAAAGACTTGGTAAATGAAACAACCGAAACCTTATTCCAAGTTTCAGACTGGTTAATTAATAATAATTTAAAAGTTAATGTAACTAAACCAAAATTAATTGAATTTAGAACTACCACAGTAATATTACCAAAAACACAAATATATTTTTAAATAAAGTAAATATAGATGATGTAGATTATACAAACTTTTTAGGAATAATTATTGACAAAAATTGTAATTGGAAAGCACACATTGAATCTCTATGTAATAAGATTGATAGATTTGTCTATGTCTTGAGAAGACTAAGGGAAGTAGGAGACGCAAAAGCCTCCCTATTAGCATATCATGGATATGTCTCTTCTAATTTACAATATGGAATTCCTATTTGGGGAAATTCTGTTGAATTGGTACGAATTTTTAGAGTCCAAAAGAAATGTATTCGAGCAATATGTGGTGTTAATCAGTTACATTCCTGTAAACCACTTTTCAAGTCTGTTAAGGTACTTCCCTTACCATGTTTGTATATTTTAGAGGTATGCGTATTTGTAAAAAAGCACCAAAAGTTATTTAAAACAAATGCTGAAGTCACTAGTATCTCATATTTTAGGAATAATAAGAAATTATATGTGCCTAACCAAAAATTAAATATTTTTACAAAAAATGTGTATTGTATGTCTATTATTATATACAATCATTGCCTATAAATAAATTTCGCAAAAAGTTGTTTGATTTGCTGTTAGATAAAACTTATTATGATATTAAAGAATTTTTAGCCGATAAAATTAAATGTTAATGGATAGAAATATAAGTTTGTTGAATTGTCCTTAAAAAAAATTTCAATGTAGTAAAAATTTTGTAAATGGTGAACATTATGTAAATTATAAAAAAAAATAATTACTCAAAATATGAAACTTGTAATTATAAAAATAACTTTGTAATATGGAATCATCCTCGTATATTTATAACAAGAACATAAATTAGAGAAAAAAAGACCAGCCCGCTGAGTTTCTTCCGCCGGATCTTCTCAGTGTGTGGTCGCGTTCCGATCCGGTAGTAATTCTGAAAAATCGATACAATTTATAGTTTTAAATGTAATATTATATAATGATATTTTTTTTAAATATTTGCACACCATATATTGGTAGAATATGTCGGTAACTTAATTTATTTTTAACAACTTGTAACACCCATATTCTTGCAAATAAATATTTTCTTTCTTTCTTTCTTTCTTTCTTTCTTGTATGGTCCTAGACTTGCTTCAATTGGTGTTTGTCAAGGTACTGTCTCCATTGATCTTTATATTATACATTCTTAATTCTTGGTTCAAATTTTAAAAATCTACATTTTGCTGATGACCTTGTAATATATGCATCCAGTAACAGTTTAAGAGATACTGTTAGCCTAATAAATAATGCTCCAAAAATTTACGTAATTATTTCTCATATTTAAACTTAAATATAAACACGACTAAATCAAAGATTGTTGTATTTGGAAAAAGATGTTCGATGCCTAGTGTCATATATAACAATACCATCATCCCTGTCTCATTAGAAACAAAATTTTTGGGAGTTGTTATGACCTATAATCTTTCCTGGAAGCAATACATTGATTACATAACTACAAAAGCAAATAAAGCTTATAACATTCTAAAATCTTTGGCTGGCACGTATTGGGGAGCAGACCCCAAAGTCCTACTGTTGTTAGCTAAATCCTTAATTAGCCACTCATTTCACTTTGGTAACTAATGAGACCTCTGAGACACTATGGACTCTATAGAGACCAACTCTAACTTCATCCAAACAAAACAACATTTTCACTATTAACCATATTTAATACAATACTCTATGGTATTTTATCGTTTTCGAACGAAACATTGTATAGAATAACATCCAATTGGCATTCTTTTTTCAAATACGCTCGTGGGGAAAAATAAAAGAACTTAGTTCGCCATTTTGATTCGTGCTGTGTGTTATGTGTTGGTTGCAGTTTATGATACAGGTTAATTTAAAAGTGTTTTGGCGTATTAATCAACAAGTAAACTTTATTTATAATCAAGATTAGTTCAAGATCTAAACGTTTAGATAATAATTTTAACCGTAAATATCAATTAATAAAACATATATTTCGTTAACGACCAACGTAATGATATCAGCGCTTTGGGTATGACGGTACCTATTTTTATTTTTTTTTCGTAAATTTTACTTTTGATATCTATGATCTCAAAAAAATCATATGATGTGAATGTGAAATATCCTAAACAATATTTAACCTCTCGAAATTTTGACATGCAAGGGCGATTTTAAGCGCCAGGACTCATCACTCGCTTTTTGGCGGGAATGGCGTCTCAGGCGACTCGATGGAAAAAAAATCTTTTTGTTTCTACAACTAAGCCATATTTTATCAGTCCGTAAACGACTGTGTATCAATTGATATATTTTCTGTCTACTAGAGATCAAAATGAAGTAATAGACAAAGTAGTTTTTGTATTTACAAGCAAATATAACAAAAATCACTTGAAAAATAATGAATTTCTAAATTACTTTATTTTTGGCTATCACGATATATTTCTTACAACAAATTATCCAAATAGAAAAAATATACGGCCTTTCTAATAAAAACAGCACTTACATGAGAGAAATGCACTGTAAAACAGCACAAAATTGAATTTTATATAACTAAAAATCCGCCTTTGTGGTGTAGTGGTTCGGTGTCGGAGTTGACCACATGAGGTTCCGGGTTCGATTCCTGGGTCGGGCAATTCAAAAATGTGTTTTTTCAGTTTTCTGATAAAAACAACGTTGCCTGGGATTGGAAAGTGCCCGGTTGGCGATAGGTTGGCCACCTATCACATTGTGGGACCAAGTATCTTCGGCTAATCGTGGGTGCACTGGTTGTACCTCTGCCTACCATTTCGGGGATACGGGCGTGAAGATACTTTTTTTTAAAAAAAATCCGCAAACACACGTGTGGTCCGGTCGAACGAACTAAAATGACTGGTACAAAATAAATGACAATAGTAGACTTCAATTTACGGATTTGACATGACAGATATTTTATCATAGATTAAACGTCAAAGGCTTTTTCATACAACATTAGTCTTTATAAATAGAAATTTAAAGTTTAAATTCAAATGAAAGCGGGGTAAAATTTTGCTCTGAGAGTGAACGGTCAACCAAATTATCATACATATGTCTAATATTTGCCGCTGCGAGAGTCGAGTGGTTAAAAAAAGTTTAACATAGCTGTAAAATTGAAAAAGAAATAAATTATTTAAAAATTACGAAAAAAATCACGTATTAATTATGAAAAAAAATATATTAATATTTATGTAAATAAATATTTTTGTACTGTAATATATGTTGTTTATTTTTTTCCGTATGTATATGTTTACCAATTATATAAAAAAAATATAAAAAGCATAGGTCATCGATTTACTTTTTGAGTTAAAAATCCTCGACTAACAAGTAGTCATTTTCCTCCATAGAACAAAGAACAAGTGGAAGTGAAAAGTGGGCGTGCCGCGTGCATCACTGTTATGCGCTGTTACTCTAAATTGCCTTAGTGATACTTAGCATATCTTTAGGAGATAGCTGCGTGCGAAAATTTATTATACACTGAATTATGCCGTATTGTGCCATCCTTGAATACAGAAATGATAGTAGAATACAGATGATTAAAAATGGAGATATTTCATATCATCCGAAAGTACAATTTTCATTTTATTTTAATAAAATTCCTGATTTAATATAATCTCTAATGATATAATAGAAAGTCAAGCTAAAATCAGTCGTACATCTTATATATAAATTTCATTTTAGGTTGACCTAATTTTTCTAGAAAGATATACGTAATGACAGTCATTACGTATATCGTTCTAGAAAGTTCTCTACTCAAATATGACCAACTGAAAACTATGGAAAAATCAATACTGCCATCTATTGTAGAATAGCGAAACTATTAAGATTATAGTTTCACTATTGTACAAATAGATGAGTCTATTTTGAATAGACTACAAAAGGACGTAAATACTCTTTTTTTTTTGTAGCAAGATAAAATTTATTGTAACACAGTTTGGTACATTTTTAAATGTTCTGTTTGTGTGTTTCGGATTATTGTTGTTTAAAATGAAAACGACCAATGAAACAATGTTTGCATTAGTAGTTTATATGCAGTAATGCTTATTTTATGTGTGAGTTGGCGATCGCGGTCCTGGGTCCCGCGATCAACCACTGATTTGCTTGTTAATAGATGTACATATGTGTCTTTAGTATAAATTTATTATTAATACGGTAAGGGAATTGTAAATATATATATATATATATATATATATATATATATATATATATATATATATATATATATATATATATATATATATATATATATATATATTAAAAAAAATAAAAAAATCATAGAACACTTAAATCCACGGAAAAAATTAATAATTTTCTCTATTACTCATGAAATAAAAAAAACTACTGATAAGGCAAAATGGCCTCTAGTTTTAGCCTGTCTCTTTGGGACGAAAGGAAAAAAAATGAAATGTCAGTGTCACTGTCAAGCGTGACATCAGACATGTATAATGTATAGGTTAGTTTTGTGAAATTTGTTTTATTTCAGTGTTAATACAATGTCTTTAATTAAATTAATGCAAAACAATATAAAATTCCTATCACTTTACAATAATGAAAGGCAAATAATATTGATTTCTCACAGAAATCTGAGTATTATTCCCTCTGTATACGGTATGTCTTGTTTAGAATTTACCTGGTATCTTAAATAATAGATACCTAGTATTGTACATA
The DNA here is from genome assembly GCA_036924255.1 of Apodemia mormo. Lineage (NCBI taxonomy): Eukaryota > Metazoa > Arthropoda > Insecta > Lepidoptera > Riodinidae > Apodemia > Apodemia mormo. Next base: position 38,619,786 of record JAUPFN010000005.1, on the reverse strand, counting down.
AATTGTTATTTTGTTTAAAGATACGCAAGATCCAGCACCTAAATTTTTCTCTTCGGGAGTTCAAGTTCTTTTAAAACGGCTGACCCGACCAGACTTTGCAAAAGTGTTTCGGAAAAGATCTAATAGTAACGTTCCTGTTCTTCAGACACCCAAATATAAGTTTTTGACAGATGAAGAACTCCAAATAGAACAAGCAAATGCAAACAAAACTGCGAATAGATTACTACAGATGCCTCCAGTTGTTAAGGTAAGTTTTTGTTCAGTATACAATACAGGTATGAAGAAATAGGCAAATAATCTAACTTTAAGAGATAGTCGGTGTAATTCTCTATGGTAGTATATTACAGGGAAAACGACGTAGATCAAATAAATATGATTTAATAATCTTTTTCAGATAATTGACCTAACATCCACAAATCTTGTTTCAATTTTAAAAGTTATTTTCGTTTATATCATAAAATAGGAAATAAGCAGTTTTATCTCCTTATGACAAAAAAAACTGTTTTCTTCAAATACTAGATATTTTAGGTGGTAGAGTTCTCGATTGTCTTGCCCAGCTCAGGTACCACTGCCTACTCCTGCCACAAGAGCATCAGTGTTTGTCAATGTCATGTTCCGGTTTGGAGGGTAAGGTAATCGGTAAATTTATGCATGTTGCATTTGACCTCACCATCAGATAGTAACACACCATTAACGTCTTTGGTGTCAATAGGCAATGGTTGAGTCTTTCCATTAGGAGACCCATCTGCTTGTTTGCTATCTTATGATATAAAAAAAACTAGATAGAGGTTACCTTTCCTTCAAAACCAGAACACAACAGTAACAAGTGCTAACTTTAAGTTAAGACTACTGTTAGTTAACATGATGATAGTTAATGGTAGACTTATATTGAAACTAAAGTTTCTATAATACTACATAAGTATTATTATTTGATATAAACTAAAAAAAAAAAATCTCTTTCTCAGATTCAAGAACCAATTGACGATGTTATTTCCAAGGACCCTGCCTTAACAGGTTATGATTCAGCAAAATACTTGTTCACTGACATAAGTTTTGGTGTGGCCAATGAGCACAGAATAATTGTAGAAAGGTAAGCTAATGTAACAACAGAAAAATTGAACTATTTAAATAAAAGAATTACTTAATTAACTAACAATCTCTCTCCATAATGTTTAACTCATTCTTACTCTGCACATTGCTATTGTTATGAAAAGTAATTTGTGGGGGTACAGAAATTTTAACCTGAAGTGAAGTTTGTGTAATACACTCAAAAAGATTAAATTTACTTCCTCTCCCTGCCATAATATCATTGTTTTTTAGTCTGGAGGGTAAGTATTCCAAAAAACTTACAGGCACATGACTTAACACAATGTGTTGCCATCTTCACAGCTAGTCAACATAATAAAAACACCTCATGAATTTATTTGTTAACTTATATTAACAAATAAAATACTTTTACTAGGTGGTTTAATTCTGCATTGTCTCGCCTGGGTCTGATACCGCCTTACCTGTTCCTGTCACAATTGAGTCAAAGCTTGTCACTGTTGTGTTTCAGTTTGGAGGGTAAGGTAGCCGGTAAACTTATGCATGTGGCATTATAACTTGCCACACGATAGCAACGCACTGTTATTATTTTTGGTGTCTATGGGCAATGATTGACTCATTCCATCAGGAGACCCATCTGCTTGTTTGCTATCTTGTGATATAAAAAAAATGTTTTCAGTTGGTTTGCCCTATAACTGGAATATTATTGGATTGCTTATCAAGCCTTATTTGTCCTTCTTAACACTTACCCATCTAAACCCTAGTTCTATATGGAGCTCCATCTAAAATGATCAGACAAATTATTTAAATTAGTCCCTGCTGCAATATTTTGCCATCATGCTAATACCCCGTCCAGACCCCTTTTGAAGATTAGACCAACTGTTTTTCTGCCAGGCAGGTTGTAACAAAAGACCAATTTGCTATACATGTCACTACCATTGTTACTACTAGGTGGTAGATTTTCACAGACACTTTTAAAAAGCAAAAGATAGAAAGTGTGTCCAGGATGAAACTGGACAAATTTCGGTTTAATCTGACAAACTCAAATTCCTAATAAACATGAACAAAAATATCCATTGTCATTTAATTCCTTATGTTGTTGCATATGCGTAGTGCTTTCAATGAAGTGGCACATTATCCACAGGCCTATTGATACAAGCACAAAAAATTAACATTTTCTTAATTTTTTTAAACATCAAATTATTAAATTACTTTGAATGCAATAAAACATTGTATTTAAAAAACTTATTGTCCAATTCAATTTTATCACATATATCTGGCCATCAATCCCATATTTCAGCAACAATTTTTCTTTGCTCGCATTCCATTTCATCACTTATTGAATTTAAAAAAATAACTCTTGAAAATTGAAATAAGTCTAATAAATAAATATGTTGAAGTATAAGAAATTAACTAATCAATACTGAACTTTATAAAAAATGTACATTTTTGAAAAAAAAAGTATCTTCACGCCCATATCCTATCGAAGGGGTAGACAGAGGTGCAACGAGTGCACCCACGATGAGCCGAAGATACTTTTCCCCACAAATGTGATAGGTGGCAAGCCTATCGCCAACCGGGTACTTTCCAATCCCGGGCAATTTTGGATTTCTCAGAAAAACTGAAAAATCACTTTTTTGCCCGACCTGGGAATCGAACCCGGGACCTCATGTGGTAAACGCCAACGCTGGACCACTAGACCACAGAGGCGACTTTACATTTTTGAAAAAACCATAAAATATCCAGTTTTGAAAAACTGGATGTTTTATGGTTTACCAGTTACAATGGTCAAAGGAAAAGTAATATTTTGTAAGTTTTTATGTAGGATTAAACTTTTGTTATTGATATAATAATAAATTATTTTGTACAACTAATATTTTAAACATTTTAGGGATCCTGATGGAATACTAAAGCATTGTGATCATGACGTAAGGAAAAGGCTTAACCAGGTACTTAATATTTTATGGCAACCGTAGCATTTTAAGACTATATTTTCATCTTATTATATGTTTATCTACAACAGTAAGGAGGTAAACAAATTCCAGGGAGGAGCAGCTGTACTCTCTGTACTTTAATTTATATGCAGCCAGTAGTTCCTTACATGTGAGCCTTAAATGAGCTTTGTATTATTCTTCTTAATCTAGCTTGGAAAGTCATGGACAAGATGTACCTATAAACCCTACTGAATCGATGATCTTCCTCTAATAAGTAGATATTCTACTTATTAAAAGGTCCAGTAGATACTGAACATTTTTCAATAAAGCAATGTTCTAAATTATAGGTAAATTAATAGTAATTTGAGTCTATAAATTTAATTATTGTTACATATTAAAACAAACACTAACAATTTAAACTTATTTTATTATTAAATATTATTTTCTTTACTCCTACCTCAAAGTTTCATAAGCTTCTTAAGTAGTAACAAAAATTTTAGCTATAGTGTAATGGAAAGCTGACAGTCAATAATTTTATTCATAATTATTTACTGTCATTCAAAATAACTCCAAAAGCAGTATGATTACATTTGATGATCTGGAATAAGGTTAGCCTTAATGGATTTGCAGATTTGACATAATGTGATTATCCTTACTGCTATATTTTTTATTTAAAGCAGCACATCTTTGAAAGAAAGATATTGTAATCATTGTGAATAGACTCAGACAATGTTAGAAGAAATTTAATTACCACCAAAATTTATATTGAAAGATAAAATGAGTTAGTACCATCGACATAGTAATACCTCTGGGCTTGTAACTTCAAACAAAATGTCTTTCATAAACGGCCCCACGTAGTTTGTTTTCTTTAAACAGCTACTTTGTTTTTTATTACTATCAAGTAATAATGATTGGCGGTATAATCAATGCTCGTCCCAGGTTGGGTAAACATCGCATTGTTATATTTAAATCAGTGGTGCGTGAAATTTAAAAAAGGAACAACAATTTGACGGCCTAAAAAAAGTAATTAGGGAGGGTTCTATATGAAAGGTAGCAATGAAAGATTTGACTTAATTTTTTAACCAGTTGATTTTTTATATTTTACATTTTTTTAATATGTACTTAAAACTGCTAAAAATCGAATTAAGTTTTGTAACATACAGCTTTTTAATTATAAAAATTTTGCCATTTACAACAAAATTTTATTTATTTAAAATATTTATTACACAAAATGTACAAAAGGTGAACTTAACGTCTGAAGACATTTTCTACCAGTTAACCGTAAAGTTGTAATTATATATTCTATACTGAAATATATTTATTGATGTAACCTCTTGAATATAATTTGGGAGATAATTCCACAGACGTATTGCTGTAAGCGTAAAATATTCCAAATAACTTTCTGTGTTGTGCACTGGGACCAAAAGTGCATTAGTGTGTAAAGAGCGCTGAATACGACCTTGGGTATAAAAGTAATGAAACCGTTCACGTAAATATGATGGAGAGACAGGATCATGCAGTATTTAAAAAAGCAATATAATAACATAATCATTCCGACGGTTACACAAGTCCAACCATTTTAATTAAGATCGAAACTGACTTACGTGCCAAAACTTAATAAATCTTCTTCATATTTTTAAAATAACTTTGACTTCACGTTTTTCAAATCTGATTTTAAGAAACTGGTCAAATAACATAAATTTAATTTACTTGAATCTTTTGCTTTACTTGATTCGTTCGGGATTTATTTACGACATTCATTTTTTTTTGAGAAACTAATTTTTTTTGACATTATTTTGTTATTTTTCAACTAATCGATTTTGAAGCTAAGACTAAATTTAAGAACTCAAATATTGAGTTGAGTGCCATTCAAAGGATCAAAATCGATCATCGTTTTGAAAATACACAACGGTTCAAAAAAAAAAGAAGAAAAAGTTCCTTCACACCCGTATCCCCGAAGAGGTAGGTAGAGGTACAAGTACACCCACGATTTGCCGAAGATATTTAACCCCATAATATGACAGGTGGCAAGCCTATCGCCAACCAATCGCTTATCCAATCTCGGGCAATGTTCTTTTTATCAGAAAATTGAAAAAACACATTTGTCGAATTGCTTGACACGAGAATTAAACCTAGTAGGTACCTCATGCGGTCAACATCGACACCGGACTACTAGACCATAGAGGTGACAACTGTTCAAAATAGAAAATAGTTATATTTTTAATTAATTCTAGAGTTATGAAATCTTTGAGTTTCAAAAATCTGTTTTAGTATACTTTTAGCTCCTTTGAGCTTTAAATACCTAGCCTAGCAAGTGTATTTTGTCGGAATCTATTTAAATGACCAATTCGTTTTTAATGTCGCAAAGAGAACACACAAACATCTTGTACTTTAACTTATTTCATTGAGCATAATACCATTCCTTTAGAGATACAATTGTATTAACGCAGCACAATCAAAAATTAAGTCAATTTCGAACGCTAGAAATGTTTCTATACATTGATTTCGCTGGTTAGTACAAATTATGTTTCGTAAACCATAGTTGTGTGTTGCTACCTCCGCGTCCATTTACCTTCTAACTCACTTTCGAAACCAGAATACAATAGTGAGAAGTAATTAGGCTATCGCACGAAGAATAGTTAAAATAGTGGTACCATGGTGGTAAAATAGTGGTCCTGGATTAGACGTTGGAGAATTATATCATATTCTAGAGTCAAGTAGTCACAATAACAGTGTTTATTCCCATGTTGGTGCTGTCTCCTTTGAAAAATAGACCAATCGCTTTTCTGCCAGGCAAGTCGTAAAAGGCGACCGTTTAGCTGCACTACCATCGCGACTACTGGGTGGTAGAGTTCCACAACGTCTTGTCCGGGGATTTGGTACCATCACCTTACCTATTCCTATTGCAATAGAGTCAATACATGTCATTGTCGAATTCCGGTTTAAAGGGTAAGGTAGCTGGTAGACTTATGCGTGTGGCATTGCCATCCTGCCACACGGGTAGCAACGTACTATTAACGTCTTTGGTGCCTAAAGGCGATTTTTGACTCTTTCCATCAGGAGAGCCATATGCTTATTTGCTATCTAATGATACAAAAATTTGACACCCAAAGCCTTTGCTCACTTTAAATGAACTATTAAGCAGGTACACAAGTAATCTCTTCTTTAAAAGGGGAAAAGAAGTTTGTATGCAGTATTACACAGGTGTATAATAATAAAAGTTCCAGTGAAGTATATAACATATAATATAATACTTCAGTGATATTTTTGGTACCTAATTTTTTGTAAGTCTATGGCTGAAAGGTTAAGGAGTATGTTACGTTTTTTTATTTACAAGAACTGACGTAATTGCAATATGAAAAGTTGCTAAAACTACTTCGAATGAGTTATAGTGGTGATGATTTCCATGACATACCATTAGTTGTTGAAGCACTAGTAAAAACCCCGTTTTTATCAATTTTAAAGTCTGATACCTGGGACAGGCAGCTTTATGTTATCTCCGATCTAGTAAAAGGTTATCTACAAGATCCATCTTTCTATATTCTACACTTTTTATCGTCGGCACTTGGTGAAACTCCATTTCAATGTAATATTTTATCACTTATACACTTGTACTGTTTCACAATAAAGCTATTATCACATATTACCAACCGGTTTCGCTTACACAAGCATCATCAGGGCAATTTATAGTTACAAACTAGTTAGTTTGTAACTATAAATTGCCCTGATGATTTATAGTTACATAGGTACATTTATAGTTACATATAGGGCTATTTATAGTTACAAACTAGTTAGTTTGTAACTATAAATTGCCCTGATGATGTAAGCGAAACCGGTTGGTAATAAGTGATAATAGCTTTATTGTGAAACAGTACAAGTGTATAAGTGATAAAATATTACGTCCATCTTTCTCCTTCCCCCTCCCCTCATCACTAGCAGACAAAGCTCTTGAGAGTTTCTTGATTTAAAAAATCCAATAACATTTGTATCTGACACAAGATTCAAACTAGGCAATGCATGATCCAAGGATAAACAATTTATCCTACAAGGCAGTCAATTTTATACTATGTATAATGTTAATATATTTAAATAATTGTAGATATATTTCCCAATACAAGGCCGTAAAATAAGGGAGCCACTAGTTTTTGCTGATGATGAGAAATTTAATGCTGTTTTGGAGAAGAACAAATATGAATATATCTTAGATAGAGCATGTATACAATATGAACCAGATGAAATTCCATACCAAAAGATCACCAGCATAACATACCAACACATTGACATGCATAATAATTACAATCTATTGAGGTAAGTCAAATGGAAGAATCGGGCTTCGGCCAGTGTGAATAAACCCTTAAAGAGAAAAACATCGACTTATTGTCTTGTATACAAACGATAATGAAATTACTGTCATCATGACCACTAAGTAAGTTTCATTCACACATATATAATTTGAAACTTTATAAAGTATTTTAAGTTTTGAGAATTTGAACACTTTCATTGAACTATTGCGAAAACTCAATTGTCGTATAAACTTCGAAGAATGGCATGCCCTTGTGTTACTTAGTACAGTATATCCGCATTCCAAGATAAAATTAAAAAGGTTTTATTTAATCTTTTCAGAGACCACACCTTAATCTGATGCATTTCAGTATTTCTATCACTGTTTCACATTTCTGAAAATCTGAAGATGCTTTCTACACCATTGAAATGAAAAACATTATACAATCTTTCATTATTTTCTGTCATTTAAATCTATATAATCCTATAGGTTACTAGGACACTTCCCCAGAAAGTCCCCATTCAGCAATTTAGGCATCCCTACTATAAGGATTAAATACTAAAGTACCTGGACGACCGAGTTTTGTTCGATATTTCTATTTTGGTAAAAACGACTTATTCTGAATATGAAACTTAGCTAGATCGAATAATCGCGTCCGAAACCCCCGCGTGCTAAATTTCATGAAAGTCGTTGATGCCATTTTCAAGATTCAGAATATATATTTTTATATATACAAGAATTGCTCATTTAAATGTATTGAAACAGTACATCTATCTATGTACTGTTTCACAAGCTCTAACTTAAACTATGCCTAGCAGGGAATGGTATTGTAATACATGTATATTTACCTTTATTTTCAGGTCCACTCGGCATTTTGGTCCAATGGCGTTTTACCTTACATGGCACAAAAGTATTGACAACTTGATGTTAGAACTGCTGCAAAATGGTACAGTTCGGGAAGGTGTTTTATTGATGGCCTTAAATGATGCCATCCATGGAGATGGTGTGAACAGTGAAAGCAGTAATGCATTAGTACCAAAGGTAATATTAATATTTTTTTTATATAAATAAAATGTTAAAGGTCGCATTACGCAAAAGAGGATAAATTTTCATTCAATATTTTAGTTTCACTTCTTACATTTTTAAACTGTCCAGATTTTAGGACTGCCTCGTGGTCTAGGGGTTAGTCTATTATACATTAGCAACCTCATAAGGGAACCTCGCCGAGCGACAAATCGGTTAACCGGAAAGTCTATAGACGTGGTTAACCAGAAAGTCTGTAGACATTTTATTTACTCTAGCTACCTCGTTAGGGAATCGGGAATAATAATGACGATACTTTTTAAATACTTAGAAATTATTTTCATAAAACTTGGTATGATTTGTTAATATCATAGGGTAAAAAACAATTACGTAGCTCTCCTAATGGTAAGTGATAATGATCGCCTATAGACAGTAAAGATGTAAATAGTTGCTTGCTATCTGTGTCACGTGATGTTAATGCCATAGTATGTATGTATTTGGGAGAGCCAGAGTGCTTAAGCCGGTATAGTATTGTAACAGGGCCTGAATGTCATTATGATTTATGATTCACATTAGCATTTATTATTAGTTAATATGTTGATTAAAAAACCACTGCATTTGGTGTCTTTAATATTGCCATAGAAACTTCCAAATTTTAGGACATATTATTTGCTTTTCAGTTTTTTAACAGCCAGTCTTAAGTTTATTGAAATTGTGGATCGTTATTAACCAAAATTTATATTGACGTTTGATTCACTCTGCTGCTGTCAAGATAACTGATGTGATAATATTTATTTGATTTATATTTATGATAATTTACTCCTTTTTGGTCTATATCCGTTTTGGAGAATAGACCATTTACTGCCAGCCAAGTCACAATGATAGTGTCACAATAAGCCTTTACTCACTTTTTACAAGATACCTATCAGGGAAGCAGATAAATATAAATAATATGATTTCTACTCTCCGTCGTCGGCACGGATAAATTCTCCCATAATGAAAACTTGAAATCTAAATAATTACTTTTTGTTACTTTTTAAGTGTTATATTCTGTATCCACTATGTAAGGTCACTGGTGAATTGTGTCGCAGGTTCTTATTGAACTTACTTCAGCCACCGTTTTCGTACGTAAATGGTAATGGTTAACCATAAAAATACAATTTTTACTTTTTAACTTTAAGATGTACTGTCTGTTTTTGCGATGAACTAAATTATGATGGAATTAATAATTAATAATTGTATTATTCCTACCGCAATAGCATCGGTGCTTGCCAATGTCGTTTTCCGATTTGGAGGGTAAAGTAGCCGGTAAATTTACGTATGCGGCATTCCAACCCCGCCACACGGATAGCAGTGCACCATTAACAACTTTGTTTTCGGTTTTACTTTTAATAACTTTTAGCCCTGATGATGCAGTAAAACAGTAAAATAATTTTAATTTTACCTTTGACGATAAAATCTATATATATATATATATATATATATATATATATATATATATATATATATATATATATATCATATACACATATACATATATATATGAGATTCGCCAAGTGAATGTTATTAAAGATGCTAAACAACTTATAGATAATAATTTTATTCTTTTATAGATTCTTCACACACCAATTCAATTAACTAAACCTGAACGACTCTCTGAAGAAGACATCGATTTAGACACTAAATGTATGGAATGTATAGAGAGTTATATAAAAAATAATTCCGCTATGAAGAGTCAGCAAAGTTTAGCCTTACAGGGCTTTAGAGAATATTATCAGCAACTGGTTGACCTCAGTCGGGGTTTGTTGAAAGCTCATGGAACTGCGTAGAACTTACATTGAGGTTTACTCTCTGTGTCAACTTACATAAAGATTTTAGGAATTTCATAAAGAGAAATATTTGAAACTGCATTTCGTTCAATCATTTGTTTCATTTTCCTTATTTCTAAAATAACATAGCAGAGAAATAAGCTCTGTAGAGTAACACTTCATAGTATACACGAAGTGATACTGTTTGATAAGACAGGCTTCTTGTATGGTTATTTAGATACAGATAATTTCCTCATTTGATGATTATGTCAAGTAGTATTTATTGAGTATAGTTCAATTGGTAACGAAATGCTAGTTGGATCCCACTTCTGATTCCATTTCCGTATACAGCAATATGAATTTTTAGCACGCCCGCAAAACTATGATTACTGCCTTCCTTGCTAGTTTATTTTTCTTCTGCTTAAGATCACGAACTTGATAGACTTTATAAGGCTAGCAAGTTCGTGATGTTGCCGTGCCGCCATTCAGATTCGGCTGTCAAACGATAAATATATATACAGGGTGTAAGAGGCGCTTTACCGAAAATCTAAACCATAGCTTTGGATGATGATCTGAGATGAAAGGCGTTGGAAATTTGTGGTTTTTTGACGTTTTTTATCTTATTTTTTTATAGTTTGATTTATTGTAATAGATACTTTGCAGGACTTTACATAAAACTAGTAAAATATAAGGGAATACACAAAATAAGCAATGTATTTGCGCCACATGCCGCGCAAAATAAACGGTTGGCTTGAGTGTTCTTGGTGCGAAAATAAGAAAAAAACAGAAAACGTAAATTTTGCATGTCCCACAAAAAAAACATTGCCAACGTGACAAGAATGTAAAAATGTTTAATTCTTCGGTAGACCGTCTCTCCTAACACATTGTAGAGGTTCCGAATGATTAATTTATAAAACTAGTTTAAACAATTGTGTGAATCCTACAGGAACATTGTAAATAGCTTAAACGCTGCGTATCTGTATGGACATAGATAACATGTATTAAATTATAAAATTTGTATGTTTGTACTACATAGGATTTAATTTTTTTTATAATTAAGTAACAAACATCGAAATATTAATACATTAAAGTTCATCATATTAGTACGAGAAGGTGGTTATTTCACGAATAAGATTCTAAAAGGAAATGAGACCGTGAGTTTTTTAATAAGCAATACTTCTGATCTAAGATAATGTTTAAACTGTAAAAATTTTTTTTAGATTAATGACGAATAAACTTAGTCGATATTTAATTTTGTTGTTTTATTCAGACATTAACATCTACAACAGCGTTGCTAGCTAAATCTTTGCTAATATGGCAATGAGAAAACATTTGCATTTTTGTAACGAATAATCTCAAAACTACGGGACGATTTTATAATTCTTTTACCAGTAGAAAGCTCCACTATCCAGAAGTGACATAGGCTATCTTTACGCGTCCCATCAAAAGGGAGTAATGAATATGTCTCGCAAACGAACTCGCGAGTAACAGCTAGTTATTGATAACATGATAAAAATATATAATTTAATAGTTGACCTTTAAAAGTGTAAGAAAAGTATTATTAGTAGTATAAAAATATATAAGTATTTTTTATACTTCTATACGTATGATAATTATTATAAGTATAAAAGTATAAAGAAAAGTATTTCTAAACAGAATCGTTTCATCGCGCCAGGTACTTGTCCTTCAGTACAAAAAAATGGTCTGTGCTTAAAATCTCATGACAAAATTGAACACTTCACCAAGGGTAATAGTTATGTATAACTTATATACATAGAGTTAAAACTTTGTAACAAAAGTATTATTATTAGTATAAAAATATATAAGTATTATTTTATACTTTTATACGTATAATAATTAATATAAGTATAAAAGTATAAGGAAAAGTATTTCTAAACAGAATTGTTTAATCGCGCCAGGTACTTTGTTCCTTCAGTACAAAAAATGGTCTGTGCTTAAAATCTCACGACAAAATTGAACACTTCACCAAGGGTAATAGTTATGTATAACTTATATACATAGAGTTAAAACTTTGTAACAAAAGTATTATCATTAGTCTAAAAATATATAAGTATTTTTTATACTTTTATACGTATAATAATTAATATAAGTATAAAAGTATAAGGAAAAGTATTTCTAAACAGAATTGTTTAATCGTGCCAGGTACTTTGTTCCTTCAGTACAAAAAAATGGTCTGTGCTTAAAATCTCACGACAAAATTGAACACTTCACCAAGGGTAATAGTTATGTATTACTTAAGTTTTTTGTGACGCCCCCTAAAAAGCTTCTTTTTGATGAAAAAACACTGGGATTTTTTTTAAATTCAATATAACACGTGCCTCTACACGATCTAAGTTAATTTTTGGGTGTAATCATCTTTTTTGGGGAATTTTTAAGGAAAAATATAATTTTATTCGAAATATAAAAAATTATAGAACACAAATCAATAAAAATAACAATATTTGATCAAAATAACAATAACCAAAAATCCAAATTTAAAAATTTTCCCAGCTGATTTTGGTCTATTAAAGGGAGCGGGTGGATAGTGATCTAAAATTTAAGCTATTTTAAAAATTTTATTTCTATATGAAGGTAATGATTAATCCTTTTAAATTTTTTCTACACTTATTCTATTGCTTATCAACTACACAAAAATGAAAATTAACCTCTCGAAACTTTGACATGCAAAGACGATTTTAAGCGCCAGGACTCATCACTCGCTTTTTGGCGGGAATGGCGTCTCAGGCGACTCGATGGAAAAAAACATCTTTTTTTTCTACAACTAAGCCATATTTTATCATTTTGTAAACGACTGTGTATCAATTGATATATTTTCTGTCTATTAGAAATCAAAATGAAGTAATAGACAAAGTAGTTTTTATATTTACAAGCAAATATAACAAAAATCACTTGAAAAATAATGAATTTCTAAATTACTTTATTTTTGGCTATCACGATATATTTCTTACAACAAATTATCCAAATAGAAAAAAAATATGGCCTTTGTAATAAAAACAGTACTTACATGAAAGAAATGCACCGTAAAGCAACACAAAATTGAATTTTATACCACTAAAAAACCGCAAACACACTCGCGGTCCGGTCGAATGATCTAAAATGACTGGTACAAAATAAATGACAATAATAGACTTTAATTTACGAATTTTACATGACAGATATTTTATCATAGATTAAACGTCAAAGGCTTTTTCATACAATATTAGTCTTTATAAATAGAAATTTAAAGTTTAAATTCAAATGCAAGCGGGGTAAAATTTTGCCCTGAGAGTGAACGGTTGACCGTTTTATCATACATATGTCTAATATTTACCTCTGCGAGAGTCGGGTGGTTAAGACGAAAAATTTTTTTTTTCAAATTAAAAAAATGGCGCTGAAGTTCGCCTCATTTGAAAAAATATTTGCAAAAATGGCACGTAGTTAAAAGTACAAATCTGAAACTCGTTTTCAGAAAATACTTTTAACTACGTGCCATTTGTTTAAATATATTTTTTTTCATTCTAGTTCCGGCGATAACTATACTTACATTAATTTAAAATCCGTCATTTTTTTAAATTCAGATCAGAGGGAAAGATCAATCTACCCCCGCCAGTTAGGTCCTTTTTTTTAGGAGAGGGGAACTTCAGCGCCATTTTTCTAATTAAAAAAAAATTGTCTTAGTTTCCATTTTATGTAGTTGAGAAGTAATAGAATAAGTGTAAAATAATTTGAAAGGATTAGTCATTCATATCACCTTCATATAGAAATAAAAAAATTAAAATAGCTTAAATTTTAGACCGCTAGACCACCCGGTCCCCTTAATAGACCAAAATCAACGGGGAAATTTTTTGAATTTGGATTTTTGGTTATTGTTATTTTGATCAAATATTGTTATTTTTATTGATTTGTGTTCTATAACTTTTTATATTTCGAATAAAATTATATTTCTCCTGAGAAAAACCCCAAAAAGATGATTATACCCAAAAATTAACTTAGATCGTGTATATATAATATATACAGCAAATATTTAGGTGCCATAATTGTTCGCATCATAGGACTAGAAGTTTCAGTTTTTTCTTTGTGATTTTTTTAAAACTAAACCAATTAACTTTCAAATACGTATACCCACTTTGCTTTTTTTCATATCTTATCTTTAATCTTTTCATATCTGTGGCCTCACGGCCTACGTCCACTTGTCACACTAATGTCTATTCTTAACGTAGTATTGTATACTCTTTGTTCTTAACCGTCATTTTTTAAATTATTATTTAGGTCTTACAAATTTTATATAGCCATGCCTTTTTACCACCATCCAAAAACATTTACACCTTTATTAATAGCCGCAGAGAAGAAAGCAGTTAAAAATGGTTTACACCATTCAATATTCACGTCACGCTTCGATAAATACGTTGGTGACTGGAAAAATGACTTGAAGGAAGGTAAGAGATGTTATATATTTATCATATTAATATAATATATTCCCGGGACAAATTATACTTATTGATCTAACCCCAAAGTAAGCAAATTATTTGCTTGTGTTATGGGTGTTAGTCAACGGTACTAATACATAGAAATACATATGTAAATACTGGAATATATTTAATAAACACCCAAACCCCGAAACACAAACATTTATGCTCATCACACAAATGCTTGTCCCCGTCGGGATCGAACCCGAGCCCCGTCGATTGAGTAGTCAGGGTCGCTAACCACTCGACCAACGGGGTGAGGGGTTGATAGTAAATTAACAGATGGCTCTACTAATGGTAGGAACTAATCAGTGGTCGCTTTAGACACGAGTTAGTGTAGGGCACAAAAATGCCAAATAATCTCTAAAACTTATGTAGAACTATGTAGAATAATAAAATTTTGGTGACACCTTATGAGTAGTGGCATTAGTGCAGGTGCCAACAAAATAATGCAGCGACAATCTTGATCTATCCTGAATTAGAGTCAGAGCCGGCGTTGAAATCAAATGTTGCCTGTAGAGTGTAGGTAGACGCAATGGTGCCTTTTTCGTGGTAGAGACATACCGAAACCCAAAAGGGTGCCAATTGGCTACACAATCATTGCATACAGATGAGCTGCGCAGAATTGTACCACATAGTTGACACATCTAGCTTGCTTTTACGCGTTGTGTAGCATTGCCGTTGTTTGTTCTTCACGTAAAAAACATTTACTTAATAATTGGTCGTTACTGAGTTTAATTATTAATTTTTATTTTTATATATTGTCTGGAGTTGAATGTTTTTACAGGTAAAGGTCTATATTTAACAATCACTGGAAAACTGTACGAAGGAGATTGGTTTAAGGGATTCAGGTAAAAATAGGTATCTAAAATACTTTTTTAAATTTCGGTTGGCAATATTCAAAGTAAACGTGAATTGGTTGGGTCAAAGCTTTTTAAATTTTCTTAAAGCATATCTTGCCTGTGAGAAAATATTTGCCCGAATTGGTGGCAAATTTACCACTTTTCAAAAGTTGTACAGCAGAATGAAACATATACGATTTACAAGTGGTCATAATAAAAATAGTAAGTATTTTTTAAATCATAGGATAGCAAACAAGTAGAGAGCTCTCCAGTTCGAAAGAGATAACCACCTTCTATGGCATAGCATAAGCTATGACTAGGCTAGCTTACCCTTCAAAGCGGAATACGAATTTGAATCCTTTGACCGCCCCGTTGTCGAATGGTTAGCGACCCTGACTACACAATCCACGGAGCTCGGGTTCGATCTCCGACGGGGACAAGCATTTGTGTGATGAGCATAAATATTTGTATTTCCGGGTTTGGGTGTTTATTAAGTATATTCCAGTATCTGTATATGTATTTCTATGTATTAGTATCGTTGTCTAACTAAGCGAAGCCACAGCACCGTACGCACCAAAACATTTTGCTTGAGTTATGAAAAGCATGCTTTCCAAGTTTGCTTTGAAAGTTAAGTTGCAACCACGTGTTGCAATAGGTTCGTTTGAAATGAAATGAATATTATGTATGAACGCAATAATTATTACTCGTCAGACATGGATTCGGTACACTCAGCCATCGCCTCCAAAATGGTACATTTAGTTTGGAATACCGCGGAGAATGGGTAAGGGGTAAACCAGAGGGTATTGGATGGCGTTATTACGATAACGGTGACGTTTATTTTGGATTCTGGAAGAAGGGTCACCGACATGGCTACGGCAAAATGTGGTACTCGAATGGAACATTTTATGTGGGTTACTGGAACATGAGCAAGAAGGAGGGTCTCGGGATGTTTGTACAAGGTAAGTTTAATGAAATATTTCTACTTGTTAGGAAAGTTGTGCAGAAATTGGTATGCAAATAGCTAGACCACAAGATTAATCGAGAACCTTGTTCCTTAAGTCCTCAGAGCCCTAATACCTTACGTTTCGGAGATATTTGCTCTAATTATAATTTATGTAATCATAGCTAAAAAGATGCTATAAGCAAGACGTAGGTTCCCCAAACACTTTACAAACACTCTAAAGGTTAAATTAAACGCCATATTCGCATTAAACATGTCACAGAATAACTATCAGTTATCACTCGCTTTTGTAAATAAGTATATATTTGCATTTACACGAAATTAGTTTATGTAAGTACCTGTATGTACTTGGAGGAATACTTGTTATTCATATGTAATATTTTATAACATAAAGTTTATTTCTTTTTATTAATAATTAAGGCGAGGCACCGGAGACAAACGGAAAAAAACTGGTTTGCTTAATCACATTTTGTATATTGATTGTTAAATAACGGTTTTACAAAAATTACACGATATACCTGAAGATATTATCTAAGGAATGTACTAACTTATTACAAGATAGAATGTACTTTACTCGATCATATAAAATTCCGAAACCAGGCTAAAACAATCTCTAAAAGAAGTAATTTGTTCATAATATTTCTAATTTTCCACATGATTTTTATATGGTGATATTTAGTTTTAAATACAAAAAAAGAATGTAGTAAATTTTGGTTTTCAGCTGAAGTCCTATATATATTTATCCGAAAACTAAACCGTTTCCCAGCGGTTTCAGAACATACCTACTGCACCGCCCACTTTCTATAGTATTGGCGCACGTCAAAATACCTCGCCTTAATAAATAAACATCAAGTGATCATTAATAATTTTAAACGCAAGGATAATTTTAAATTTAAACATCATAATTTACGCATTATGTGTAGGTATTTATTTACAGTTTATTATTATTGGTAATATTTTCATTATCAGATGATTATTAATAATTTTAAATGCAAGGATAATTTTAGACACTTGTACTGTATTACAATGTAAGCATTATGTAATAGGACAATAAGCATTCACGTTATCATAGCTTCAGCATGGAACACTTTTAAAATAAACAATATTTATGGACAAATGACACGAATTGATCTAACCCCAAAGTAAACAAATTATTATTGTCTGTGTTACGAGTATGGATGTTAGTCAACGATACTCATACGTTGAAATATACATATGTACCTACCTATAGTAAGAATGTAACATCTATACATATAATAAAATCGTAGGAAAGTCAAAACTGTACATTGCATATTTTTTTAAAAGAATACTTGGGGCGTGATCTACAATCGATATCAAAGCCAAAAATATAGTTTTTAGAATTTTTGTCTGTTTGTCTGTATGTATGTCCGGGGTAAACTCAAAAAGTACTGCATGGATTTACTTCAAATTTTGCATGAATATTACTAACAGGTCGGGTCAACATATAGGCTACATATTATCACGCTGTCACCTAGCGGCCAGGTGCTGTGCGGAGTAAACGAAGTCCGTGCGGACGAAGTCGCTGGCAACAGCTAGTACGTAATATATAAAGAATGCAACATATTATATTATATTATATTATATTATAAGATAGCAAACAAGCAGATGGGTCTCCTGATGGAAAGAGTCAACCATCGCCTATAGACACCAAAGATGTTAATGGTGCGTTGCTATCTTGTGGCGAGGTCTAATGCCACATGCATAAGTTTACCGGCTACCTTACCCTCCAAACCGGAACACGACAGCAACAAGCACTGACGCTATTGCGGCAGGAATAGGTAAGGCGGTGGTACCAGACCCGGGCGAGACAATGCAGAACTCTACCACCTAGTAGCCACGATGTTAGTGACTCGTTAGCCAATCGGTCGCCTTTTACGACCTGCCTGGCAGAACGGCAGTTGGCCTATTCTTCAAAGGAGGCCGGGACCAACACGGCGAAAGCACATTTCTAACAAGCACCCAAACACAAAAATACAAACATCTATTCTCTTCACACAAATGTTTGTCCGTGTCGGGTATCGAACCCGAGCCCATAGATTCGAAGTTAAGTTCACTAACCACTCGTTCAACGGGGCAGTCAACTCTTAACACCTACCTATAATCTTTACAACTCTTATTTTTATTTATACATAAAACTCGATTTTCACAACAGTAGGTATCATCTTCCCGTTTGACTTGTTACCCAGTACAAATGTAAATAAACCAATCGCAATGAAATTTATTATTTATATTTAGTTGTTTCACACCAAATAGTGCTGGGCAAAAAATGACCCTCTTCTAGTCTCTCCTTTCTGAACTTTTTGAACCCCCCTGGTATCGAAAAACAAACAAGTAGGTGGATTCCTAGATGAAAACAGTAAATCGTCAATCGTCGCCTATAGATATTACCTTCCAAATTTAAACTGTAAAAAAAAGGAAGTCTGGAATCTGCATATCAAAACATTGACTTTACAGCGGCAAAAATATGGAAGCAATAACATACTCAAGTGGCATAGAAGTTAGAACTATACCACCTAGAAGATAAGATGGTTTTGCTGCTACTACCTAGTATTGAACAGCATGGCATGGTAGATGGTGTGGTCTGATAGACGGAGGGAAAAGTTTATCCATAATTAACGTAACCATACGTCCCGCTTTGGGCGGAATTATCCCGCTATCAGGCTGTTTCTCCTCCAGCCAGAACAAAAATGTCCCGAGATCAGAGATGCCACGATTTAAGCTAATTATTCATTGTACCTATTCAAAATTCCGTAAATGTCTTTGTTTGTCTCTGAGTCAAAAACAAAATGGTTACGTTACCCATATTATATGTTAGAGTACGTGATTGCTGGTAGCAATGATGGACAATTGTTCATAAAAGTGCAATTTTTGTAGAAAACGGAAATCGGTATGAAGGTAATTGGGAAGATGATTTAAAAACCGGTATAGGGCGCTTCTACCACCTACATACGGGCCAATTGCAAGAAGGTGTTTGGCTACGCGATATTTGCGTGAAATCGAAAATGTCTGACATTATAATACGACAGTTTTGTGATGCGCCCACGCCATGCCCGATACCTTTGGTAAGGCAGTTACATCTCTAAGAGTTTCAATATTTCAAAGGTAACTTTCAACTTTCCGAGTAAGCGTATAGGTGACTTCTGCATTAATGACTTTTCTGAGGATATATTTAGGATTTATAAGAATTGAAATGTGTGTGTAGTACCTACATAAACTGTAGGTTTCTGTTTGTACTACTGAAAGTGTAGTGTATGTAGGTGAAATATTATGCCGCTGGGGTTTCCTTAAATTTTTAGACCTTAAGTATGTTCCATTCGTTACACTACTTTTTGATTCAATGGCATAAAGAAATCACATAAGAATTCGGGGAAACAGATTTCCGCAGTGTAACGCCTAAATCTATAAAATAATTTATTTATTTTTTGATACTGGCTTAGATCAAAAATCAAGATCGCAGCCTTAAAAGTGACTACCAGTAATACAATAAGAGCACAAATAAATATGTGGTCTTATTTCGTCCAATCACAGCTAACGTTCGTAACCCGTCTTCTTACAAAAACGCCTTATGAGTATCATGTGACTGGTAATAAACGCTAAAACTGTATGCTAAAGTTGAATTTACTAAGGGCCTAATGAAATTTTACAAGCTATCGCCGGTTAAGCGGAGCGTCAATTGAACCTAAACCATAAATTACATACAGAAGGTTGATTATTATTAAGATACTTTTATAACGGTGCGATATTTTTTGTGTTTCTGTACCTATATATCATTCTCAAGCCATTTTCTTGCGCTGAGCTTCTAGACAACGCTGAATCTGGTTTTTTTTAATCAAAGGATACAGGCCACCAGCGCTTCATGTTGTTTCGGGTTTTAGGCCTAAGTCAAGGAATTAAATACCTACTGCCTGTTTCTCTAGTGACTAGTCTGCTCGTAAGCTCGATCATAAAGTTCCGGTTCGTGTGTGTTATTGTTCTTTTATTCTTTATAGAAATAGCTATCTCAAATATCAATTGCAGCCTTAGACTAGGCCGATGGCTTGTAAACATTCACTTACCTCGGAAAAGCATGGAATTTCAAAGTTATGCGAGGAAAAATCTCACTAGCAAATCGGAGCGTGGCGTGTCGAATCATCTCGATTGTCTAAGCATGTCATGTTTGTCTTTAAAGTCTGTAACATGCAGTGATATGGATAAGAGTCTATCAATTGCAGTAAACTAGGCATCACTTTGCATACTCCGCAGCGGTGTAAAAAAAAGACTATAAACTAAACTATAACAGAGTAAAAAAAAGAATTATCACGCCCGTTTACCTTGCGGGGTAGGCAGTAAACCGTACGTCTATAGACTTCGGTTTACCATGATTCACCAGTTTGTCGGTTGGCGAGATGAGTGGTGATCCCCATCGCCGCATTCTACCGACCTGATATCGATTATCGACTGTTTCTAGCGATAACCGGGATCGATGACTTTAGTGCTCATCCAAGGCACGGGAATGGTAACACACCAACCCGCCAGACTCCGAGCTACTACTGAGATTTTATTTTTTTGGGGAAAACCTCGAAAAAACTCAATAACATTTTGCCTGACCCGGGAATTGAACCCGGGACATCAGGTTCTTAGCCGAATAGGCTAAACCCTTGACCACGAGGCAGTCCACACTGAATAATAGCCGTTTTTATCATAATACACTCAATACGTTTTGTGTTGTAGGAGATTCTTACAGACTCAAGAAAAACTCTTGAAGAAAGTGAGCTATGGCTAAAACAGAGAACAGGGGACTTGGACAAGTATATAAAACACTGTATCGATCAAATGTAACATTTATTGTCAATATAAAATCAGATCATTATAAAAGTTGTACAATAGTCTAAGTTTATTTTAATTAAGTATAATAGACAGTCGATATAATCTATACATCAGTGAAAATAGTACCTAATTCACACGAAATAATAAATTGTGTATTGCTACTACATTACAGTATACAGTTTTGGTTGTAAAGGAGTAGAGCATTTGCCAAACAGTATTTTTATCTATACTGGAACTATAGTGTTGGCAGACTATTTAATATGTGGTGTTGAAAGTGTAAACGCAATACAAAGACGTGGGAAATCTGCAGCGAAGCCACACTATACTGGAGATTAACAGTAGTCAATCTACATACATATGGTATTCGAGCAACACACACATAGACATCTCTCACGGACGCGTTATCTCGGAATGGTTCGGGACAGTTTGTTCCGCACCAGTCCGAGATATCGCGTCCGTGAGAGGTGTCTATGTGTACTATGCTCGAATATTACTTGCATGTAACATTGACTTCTGCTAGTCTCTAAGTAGTCTGTGGCCAAGCGGCACGACATGTATCCGTTATGCTTTTAAGTAAACCCAAAGACATTTTAAATGGTGTTGCATAAATTGATATGAACTTAAAGACAAATTTTAAATGGACAAAAGTCATAACACACCTATAAACTCGAAAAGGGATCGTCACCGTATCGTATCGCCTTTGCCTCGCCGTCTATCAGGTTCAGGCGTCAACCTCAGCACGTGACCAAAACGGATCAGCAGCTCTAGGCTACGGCTTGGCGACGCCACAGATTATATTATAGCAAAAGTCTTGGACATTGTCTTGAGAAAGACAGTTCGTTCGTCAAGAAGTGTTATCCCAAGACGAGGCCATAATGTTACCATCCCGATTAATGCAATATTTATCACTTTATAATTGCTTTATTGTAAAACAGTTTAAGTGTATAAGTGATAAAATATTACATTAAAATAGAGTTTCACAAAGTGCCGACGATGGAAAGTGTAGAACATTCCGATTAATGTACGTTTCAGTAGAAAGATTCAAAGAACACTCAACGATACGGTGACGGTCCCTTTCAAGTTGATATGTGTCTATAATCTTCGACCAAAATAAAAAATATATTGGTCGAAGTCTATAATCCTAAATCAATCCTAAAACAGCTGTGTATTTTTCTCGATTGAATATGAATGGGAAGACAGAATAGTTTACATTATACACGATACATCACTGGCCCAGTTAATTATACATGTGTTATAACGCTTTAGCGGCTTAAAAACATTTTGTTACGACTATTTTGTACAATAATTTTTGTTTTAATTTATAGGTATTATTGATTTTAAACTTTTACTTAACTTTTTGTTTTTATTTTTGTTGTGCATGTGATCTACAAATAAAAGTATATAAACTTAACAACATTTAAATGTTTATTAAGAAGAATTTCGTTAACTGTCATGTATTGTTCCCTGTAGCGATAATTGCAATATTGAATTACTTTGAAAAAATAAGTAGGATAACAATCAAATCAAAGCATTCCAGTTAATTAGTTTACGAGTTGCGTGGGCCTCATCGTTCAATGTGACGATAATTTCTATGTTCAATAACCGCGAAGATATTTACAATTTTTATAGCCATTTTTAAATTTAAGGACATACAAATTAATACATATCTTCCTCCAGATCTCCTACGGGGTAGACAGACAAAAAAGAGTATATATTTTTTTATATATCATATGATAGCAAACAAGCAGATGGGGTCTCCTGATGGAAAGAGTTAACCATCATCGCCTATAGACACCAAAAGTGTTAATGGTGCATTGCTATCTTGTGGCGAGGCCTGACGCCACATGCATAAGTTTACCGGCTACCTGACCCTCCAAACTGGAACACGACAGTGACAAGCAATGCTATTGCGGCAGGAATAATATCCCTGCGGATTTGTTTTGCAAATAGTGAAACGTGTTCGAAATAGTACATTCAATGTTTCTTACATCAGACAGACTTTGTCTTTGCCAAAAAAAAAAACGAAAAAGGACGAAAACTAAGATTGGATCTACACTCTACTACTTTTCGTTAGATGACACGTCATGCTACAAAGCATTAACATATTACGTTTGAACGTTCTTATTTACACAACATAAGTCATAACTCATAACAACGTTATTTTCATTGCGATTACAAAATTTAATATATGCCGAACACATTTATGGTATCATGCTAATTACGCCAATGAACAGCTTATTAATTAAGCTTGCTTTCTTGTGATATAAGTATCGGATAGCGATACTAATACACAGAATAAAAGAAAAAAATATTGCGTCGAATTCTTAGTTGCAGTGACTAATACTCCCTTTTGAATCCTGGGGACGTAGGTTCGGTAAAGAGAAATAAAGTCAAAAGTCTCTTAGTTGCAGTGACTAATACCACAGTATACTGGAGACTCAGTAGTCAATCTACATACATGTGATATTCGAGACTTGTATGTAACATTGACTTCTGGTAGTCTCTAAGTATTCTGTGCTAATACTCCCTTTTGAATCCTGGAGACGTAGGTTCGGTAAAAAGTAATAAAGTCAAAAGAACCGAGGCTTTTAATATCAAAAAGATAAAATATCTGTCTAGTACCAAAATGTAAATGCAGATCTCTAAATTATGAATTAATATGCTGACAGCTGAACCTCTTATTTTTTTATCGGGTATATACAGGTTGACTGGTTAAAGATGTAATAGTATAGGATCCCACCAAAACGACCTTTGCCGAGCTGATTAATGGATGAAAAGTATTTTACATCAATACAATTATATAGGTTGATCAAAAATTGCAGTTCAAAATATGAAATTTTTCCTGAATGAAATGACCTCAGTTTTTCTTTCAGCCCATTTGCAATATATTCCTTGACATTTTTAATTTGATATAAAATTTTTTTTCATCCAATAACTAGCTCGGTGAAGGTAGTTCTATACTATAAAAGATTGTACACACTTATGGAGGGTGTTAAGTACTAGATTTGAATTGTTAAGTACGGAAATCCTTGCACGTATATAAAAATTCATTGTATACAAACAGCGAATTGCCGCCGTGACATTCACGCATCTGTTACCTGCACGATGACCAATTTTTTTTTTAATATTACTCATTGATATAAAAAATCCAAGATGCACAGTTCCGAACAAAACTTACACTCAAAACTGTCGCTAATTTCACACAAGTAATTATAGATATGGTAAAAAGATATGTTTTTGCATATACAACCTTAAGTGCAAGATTTATAGTTGTTTTTACAAAAAGTAATAAATTGACAGTATCACGTTCGCGACCGACGTGATTCTATTTGAAATGAACGCACAATTTAAAATTTTGCGCTCATTTTTAGAGGGCGTTTTTGAGACACTGATTGTGTATCTTGGGTTTTTTATATCTAATGAGATTACTACACTAATTTCATTAAGATTTTTTGCGAAGATACAAAACATTCTCTTTTTACTATATTTTTATTGGTTATATATGACCATAAATTATTATCGTTTCCTTCAATATGTAGTCTTATACCAGTCAACCGGTTTCCACAACGTCTAAATTCATGGAAGTAGCCAGGTTTTTTAGGAGTTGCACAGAAGTAGGTAAATTAACTCGAAAAGTAGTATTTTTTTTGTATATCATAAGATAGCAAACAAGCAGATGGGTCTCCTGATGGAAGGAGTCAACCATCGCCTACAGAAACCGAAGATGTTAATGGTGCGTTGCTATCATGTTGCGAGGTCTAATGCCATATGTATGAGTTTACCAGCTACCTTACCCTCCAAACTGGAACACGGCAGTGACTAGCGCTGACGCTATTGCAGCAGGAATAGGTAAGGCCGTGGTAACAGACCCGGGCGAGCTAATGCAGAACTCTACCAGGTAGTAGTCACGATGGTAGTTACTCGCATTGCCAATCGGTCGCCTTTTACGACCTGCTTAGCAGAACGGCAGTTGGCCTATTCTTCAAAGGAGTCCCGGACCAACACGGGGGTAGAAATTTCAAAATACCTTTTATTGAAATACTGAATTGTGTTGTGTAGGGTTGTGTAAGTGAAATAGAAAACACTCGTTTTATGACGGAATGGAACAATTGAGTTGCCAGGTGTTATAATTTATTATAAACGCTGGCCAAGCAGCGAAGTCTCCCTGACGTGAAGGAGGAAGCCTTCACAGTGCCTACTTAAAGGCGATTGGCCAACATGTCGACTACTAGGTAGTAGAGTTACTGTACACTGCGGTATTTTGATTTTTACCTACAAATGAATAATTTTGATACTTAGTACATCATTTAAATGTTTAACTTCGATTCGGTGACCAGGGTGGGGTAAGTACCCCATTGTGGGTACGCTAATGTGGATAGTTACAAATTATTCCATAATCTACCCCCGGTCTAGGCCTCCTTTTGAAGAATAGACCAGCTGCCGTCTGTCAAACTAAATCCGTGTCTCCTTTTTACGAATTTAACAATCATATATATTCCGTCCATTTCTTTTCGTTTCATATGAACATGAAATAGTAATAAATAATATTAATGTAGAAGGCGTGCGACTCAATTTTTTTTGTAAGTAACCAGTAAACCCTACTATCCTACAACAGTATTCTGAAAAAATGCTTTGATTTTACATTCATGTTGTCTTAAAATAGAGATATCAATATAAAAGATATATCTAAACAGTGTTGTGTCTATACCATAATAGACTATAGGCACAGAACAAACATATTTTTAATTTCGATAACAGAGATAAATAAAAAACAATATTTCAAAATGTCGACTATCGCGCCATGTTGTATTTAAAAATATCACAGTAAATAAAATATATAGTTTTTACTTAATTTTGGAGCCAATTTGACAATAAACTTAAGCTTACTAAGTAGATATTTACAAACTAATATACGAGTATTAACCCTTTATAGGGTCAACATTATATTTTTTTGGTTAAAACCAACGGTCAAAATAAATTGACGATATGTCTATTTAATCAGACTGTAAAATTCACGTAAAGTTTCACGGCTTAACAACGCTTTTTGTTTTTATATATGGAAGGAAGTGACAAAAGGCTCACCTAAGTGATTAATTGATTGCCATCGTTCACATTAGAAGAGCTGGTATGTATAGTCGGCCATTACTTTTCTTGAAGTACCTAATAATTTTTTGGCGTGTTATAGAAAAAATGAATAATCATAAATCGCCTTTAAGTGTTGTCATATCTATGTGGACGCCAACGATCCGAAATTTGAGGTATAAAATTAGTCAATAATTCTCCTTTCAGTTTTCTGTGAACTGATAGGTATCGACATTTAAGATATTTATCTCGGTACTGTTAAATACAATACATGTGTTTTACATCTATAGCAAACTATTATTTTGTTGCACCAAAACAGTATAACTTCATACAATACACTTTTGGTGTAAAAAGGCGATAAAGGTTGGCAAATAAAATATGACAATACAATTCACTGTCAGCAGCCTATCCTAACCTATGATTGGTTTACTCTGCTTGCCTATTAAGGAAACCGGCGTTATGGTTTTTATATATTTTCAATCGAGATTTTATTTTGATGATCATTGATATAAAAAACCCAAGATACGCAATCAGTGTATCAAAAACGTCCTCCAAAAATGAGTGCACAATTTTAAATTGTGCGCTCATTTCAAATAGAATTGCATCGGTCGCGACACTGTCAAATATGTTTCTTTTCGTACATTGCTTTGTAAAAACAACTATAAGTCGCGCACTTAAGGTTGGATATGCAAAGACATATGTTTTTGCCATATCTATAACTACTTAAATGAAATTAGGGACACTTTTGAGTGTCAGTTTTGTTCGGGACTGTGCATCATCGACCACACAGCCCATAGACGCCTAATGTTCGATTTTCCGTATTGAATGCATTCTGGCAACTATCTAAGCGGAGCTGCAACATCGTGATTGGCTTACTCAAGGCCACAGTGAAAGATAGTGATGTACAGAGAATCTGATTGGTCGACACTGATTGGGTATTGGTGCATGGACATTTACATCGGAACTATAAGTCAGATGTGTTGACAGAAGCCATTCGCCTGTTATTAGGGGTCTATGGGTTGTGTGGTCGGTGCTGTGCATCTAGGGTTTTTATATCAATGTTGATGATTTAACAATTATCACATGTCGTCAGCAATAAAATGTCCGTATAATAAAGAAAGATACATGACAGTTTGTACTTAACATAAAGTAATTGAAATGGTCGTCTAACGCGGCTAGATGTCTTCATTTGAATAAAAAAACCATTACAGAATATGGGTGGCACAATACTCAAGTCAATGTGCGTAAGTTTATTGTAATGCGACGTGATAATCTAAGGAACTCGCATTCATTTCGTAATGGATATCATAAACATTTGATTATGTAGAAAGAACACTATGAGTTAGAAACTGAGACATACGGTCTTATTAATAAATAAGTTTGATCGTACGTGTAAGCGCTCATTGACTCATTTATTATCATGTATTGCTACGTCGTAATCGATTCGATAGAATGAATGATAATCTTGTGTCGATTAACGCTAATTCTATCAAACTCCAACATTGTAACGGCCCAGCACATATAGGCATAGGTGGAATAATTTAGCGGCAAAAATTTTACAACAGACTTTCTCCGCCAAAATTGAGATCTTTAGCAATTTTAATGCTCACCACAACAAGGAGAGGTCTGTTCACGATTTTGCCTTGGCGTATGGTCTGACACAACTTGTGAAGGCAAAGTTACCACTTCGCCTTCACGAGTTCCCGATGTGGATTATCATAGGCCTTCACTGTTGGACCTTTTGTTAACCTCTCAACCGCGCTATTACCATGTGTATGTGGATGTCCCACTTCGTAGGTCAGACCACTACCTGATCCGGAGCAAAGTGCCGGTCACGCGCCTATCACGACCTTCCTTTACGGGCTGTCGTCGCGTTTGGCACTATAGGTCAGCAGACTGGGACTGAATGCGGTCTTTGTCCTATCCAAGCCGGTAGGTGTTTCTCGCTGGATGATTCGAGTATCGTCGCTGACTCTATCGCTGTGGTACTGCAGGGCATGCAAAATTTCATTCTGTTTTCTGCTAGTAAGTCCCAGTCTTGATTTGATCACAACTACATACACTACAAAACGGCTTCACGCAAAAAGCAGGAGCGCAACTGGGCTTAGGCTGCTACATCGGCATCTCGTGATGTAAATACTAGCGCGTTACAAAATGAGTATAATTCTGCCTCGAGGTTTTTCAAAAGCCGTTGTTGGCAGAATTAGTGCAAGTAGTAAAAACGATGTACATAATTTAGTACAAGGAGACTTTAGAATTAATGTAAGAGCATTTCAAAAACATTTTACTTGATTTCTCAATTTAAGTAACATAATTATTTATTCTATTATCAAGTAGGTACTGACCGTAGTAGTACTATTATTTTTAAAATATATGAACGGGTGAAAAACTCGTACATATATTGAACTTACTTGTAAAGCTCGACGTTTCGGCCAAGTTACATTGACCGTGGTCACGAGCGAATCCGCTCGTGACCACGGTTAAAGTAATTTGGCCAAAACGTCAAGCTTTACAAGTTCCATGTGTTCTATGTACGCGTTTTTGACCCGTTTATATATTTTAAAAATGATAGTAGAACGCGTTAGTTTAAAAGATCGTAGTAGTACTAGTAGGTAGTCTAAATTTAAGTCTAAAGTGTCAGAACAAACTGACACTATAAGCACATGTCAAAACGAAGCTAACAAACGTATGCGAAGCGAAATTGACGGATGACCCTTTGATATGTTAATACCACGCAAAAAACAGCATTACTGATATCGCAATCGGTTTGGCAGGAACCTAAAGATCTCACCACATTTACCCGAATGCGAAGTCGGCATAAATTTGTCAGAAAAAGCCTTACATCTACTACAAAAAAGGATAAAAAATAGTCTTATCGACGTGACTTAATAAGGACGATATCATTGACACTGTTATGTTACAGATATGAGAAAATCACCCATATATGTAATACTTTTGTAAACATTCATTTAGCTTTTATGGACAGAAAAAACGTTTTATTCGCAGCACATTGGGTTCCCCGTATTGCTGGCGTCGTATTAACTTATAACTATTGGGCTAACCACTGAATTTCAGTTTCAGTCAGAGCACTTTTTCACAATTAAATTAGTAATTATAGCCATCAAGCAATATCTAAAGCTACAATAGACAACATACACGATAATTTAAGTTATAAAAATATGTGTATTTTCCATAGCTTCAAAATCGGAGTCTGGCACTAATTGCCTAGATTCTGCGTTTCTTAACTTGCGCCTCAAAAGATTTAATGCACAAACTGAACATTATTCCGGCAGACCGACAGAAAGTCTGCAGAGTAAACCAAATAGTCGTTCTAGTTCATAACGATTCACCGACACCGTTGATAAACCTTATAGTAATTTTAGGATTATTAAAACGCAAAATAACTGAATTCCTTTACCAATAAATCTAGAACAATTTAAACATCTAACTTTACCAAATGGTGTGGCTAGGGCGAAGATTTACAAGGTATTCCACCTATTTGTATAATAAAACGCCAATTTCATCCCATAAATACAATAATCTTTAATAGAAAATTGCGCTCCTTGTCGACAAAATTTGTGTTTCTTTCAAAATGACAAAATCTAAGAACCAGAAGGGTTACAACCGCAACATTAGTTAACGATCAGTACTGGCAATACAACTGAGGGTAGCCTTTATCAGACTAATCATCAAATTTTTAAGGTATCGGAGGGACGGGCTTAATCGCGGGTTAGAGAAGTGGGGGGGGGGGGGGGGCTGAGCCCCTAGCCGCTGAATCCGCTATTATTTTTTTTATATCGATAGGGATGCGCTTGACCACAATCTCGCTTGATGGTAAGGAAATATATCCCTATGGATAAGGTTTGTACTGCAATAGACACCATTTAAATTAAGTGCCTTGGCAATCTTCGTTTTTCTTTTCTATATGTCTGTCATGAATCACGAAGATTGCCGAAACACATAACTTATAAGTTATCGTTCCTTCAACTACTACAACTAATCTGCAATGCTTTATTGCAACTAACGTGTTGCTTAGTTTAAATATAGTTCAAACTATGCAAACACTATATATTCAAATAAAAATCCTGTCGTGGATACTATCTACTTTCTATTTGACGACTTAAACTCTATCACCTAGAATAATCTATCAAGTACCTGTTACCTAAATAAGTACTTACAAATATCAATAGGTAACAAATAAGGTCCCCGTATTTTTATAAAAAAAAAAACTATTCCTAAATTCGCAAAAATCAACACTTAAACTAAAAGAAAAAATATCGATTATTTTTATCTGCAATAAGTAATATTGCTAATTAAGAAAAGATGCCCAAGGACAAAATGGCGACAGATACTAATTTGGTAACAAATTAAACTTAATTAACTTCCGTACACTAGTATAATTGCTTTACAAAGACTCAGGTCTTAGTTATATTCAAGTGCCACCATGCTAATTACATTAAAAGTCAAAGTATGTTTTATTCGAATTACCCAGTACAAGCACTTTTGATAAGTATTTTTTTTTTCTTTCAACACAGAATATCGTCGGCACTTGCTTGCTTGTTAACGTGTTGTATAATGTTACAAGCAGTTCTATTGTTCTATTTTATTAAACAGTACGTAAAACAATACAAATGCTTATAACACTACGTTAATACATTTTTTTAAGTTACTACCGGATCGGATCGCCACTACACACAGAAGTTCCGGCGGAAAAAAATCAGCGGGCTTAATACATTTATTTAAAAATTAAAAAAAATCCTTTTTATTTAATTAGTTTTAAATATTTAATTCGTATACGGCATTTTATATTTTAATATGTTACCAACTTTTCTGCTCATCTGTCAATGGGCGTTAATCCTACGCCGATACTTTACATAGAATTATTAATTGTAAATATATTAAGTAAATATATTAAGGTACAATCCCACCCATAAACTGAAAATGATCACAAAGCTTTTATTTAATGTCATTTAAAAAATATTGTTTGTTGTCAAAACATACACAAAATGGCTATAAATATTACAAAGCTTTGAAAACATAAACAAAGGCTATTTTTATTCCATTCTTTTAATTAAATGTTTTGTTGTCGCCATTGACAGGGGCTGAGCATTGCAAAGCGCTTTTTATATATCGTAGAAAGCAAACAAGTAACTGGACAAAGATATAAAAGACAACCATCGCCTATAGACACCAAAGATGTTTATGGTACGTTGCGTTATCCTTGTGCTTTATTATGCGGTGGAGTCTTAAAACCACATGGATAAGTTTACCCGGCTACCTTAGGAAAAAGACGGTAGTACCAGACCTGGGCGAGAGAATGTAGAACTCTACCACTTACTAGCCACGATTTTTGTCACTCGCATAGCCAATTGTTCGCCTTTTACTAACTGCCCGCAACGTCAGATGGTCTATTCTTCAAAGGGGGCCCGGACCAACACGGGGTGTTTGCTATCTTATAATATAAAAAACCGACCTAGAGATAGAACCGGGGATTATATGAACTGAGCTGAATAGGCCATTAAAGCAACAAAGCAGTCATTTATAACGTGAAACCATTGATATAAAAAACCCAAGATACACAATCAGTGTCTCAAAAATGTCTTCCAAAAATGAGCGCACAATTTTAAATTGTGCGCTCATTTCAAATAGAATCGCGTCGGTCGCGACACTCAATTATATTTCTTTTTGTACATTGCTTTGTAAAAACAACTATAAATCTTGCACTTAAGGTTGGATATGCAAAAACAAATGTTTTTGCCTTATCTATAACTATTTAAATAAAATTAGGGACACTTTTGAGTGTCAGTTTTGTTCGGGACTGTGCATCTTGGGTTTTTTATATCAATGCGTGAAACCCATAAGTTTCCATATCAGCCATCAGTAGTTGACTCAATACAGGAAACGTCTAATTATAAACTTATAACTGATAGGCAATTTCAATTGAGACAAGGTTAAGCCTCGTTTTGTCACAATGTCAATGTATTAATTGGCGGTCACACATTTGAACATATCAAGAATGTAGTAGGTATGTTTTTATTTTGATGCATTAATAAGCACATGGGCAAGGGGCTACCTGAAGAAAAGCAGACACCACGACCCCTGAATATATTTTGAGAGTGGCCAAATTCCCCGTATTTTAGGGTTAAACTACTACTACGGTTAATTTGCCAAATTGAATGTGAGGTCAATAAAGCTCCCCTATTTTTACAAATTCCGTTTTGTCTGGCAAACACCTATAGTTTTAAAAATAAAAATAAAATGTTGATACCGTTTTAATTGTGTTCCGTAAATATAGTTTGAAACCCGTATTTTTGATGCTTGTAACCTTTAATTAAGAAGAGGTAAGTGGCAGCCCTATTCGCTACAAAGTCTGAAGATTTTGATCGGGTTTTTAAAAACCGAGTTAGACTGTTTACAAAGCTCGCAAGCTGGAGTCCGGCTGATAAACGTCATCATGACTATATGGCCAGTCCGACGCTGAAAGCAAACAAGCTATTACATGTTTATATACAGGTTTAAATTATTTATTTAAATAAGGCCTATTCACACTTGATTATATTTTTCGTTTTTTTTATATATTTTTAACTTTATTCTTAAATCTAATCGTTATAATATGAGTTGTGAAACAGTACAGTACCCGGCGATAAATATTGCACATCGAACTTTGGAAAGAGACAATCGGATAATTTCGGCTTCGTAAAGCGTTATCTCTGTCCCACACTACCTATGTGACGTTTAGTCAGTCGTTGTTCAAGTACGATAGAGTGCAGTCGCGTCCCGAAAAAAATATATATTTAGAGTTGATAACACCCACAAATTTAAATAATTTAAAGTTGTAATATGGCATCTTTCGGAAAAAGAGGGAAACCTTTACGAGGTCAGTCACGTGAAATTATCTACAATGTTTATAAATACTTTGTAAGCGAAGCTGATAGATTTAAAAAAAAAGTAGATGAAAATGTAAGTTGTTATTTTAAGAAGATTCAAGAGCGAGTTGCAAATGCCACTGGAATTTCAAGAAGAACTTTGAACAATATATTAAACGAAGTCAGTACTGAAACACATTCGACTGAAATTAAGTTCAGCACTCCAAAAAAAGGGAGACCAAAAAAGCAATTTCGTTTGGATATGGACGATTTTGATTACGATGTTGTTCGAAGAATGGTGTATGATTTTCACTTACGATTTAATGAACTGCCAACAATAAAATCATTAAAAGCTAAGTTATCTGAAGCTATTAATTACGATGGGTCTGAAAAAACATTGAGAAAAATACTTCATGACATGGGATTTCAGTTCACTAAAATGGAAGATAATCGAAAAATTCTAATGGAAAAGCACGACGTTAGTCTCAAACGAATGGAATACCTTGATAAAATACGCAAATTTCGCGAAACAGGAAAAAATATCGTCTACATGGATGAGTCATATATACATGCATCCCACACTAAAGGGAAATCTTGGAGTGACGATAAGAAAAAAGGAGTAAAAAAGCCAATTTCAAAAGGTCAACGTTTGATAATAGTTCATGCGGGAAATGAAAAAGGCTTTGTACCCGGTGCTTTTTTAACGTATAAATCCACGGACACTACAGGTGACTATCACAATGAAATGAATAACGATAACTATGAGAAATGGCTGGTTAACCAATTAATCCCAAATATACCCAGTGATTCTGTTCTAGTTATCGACAACGCACCCTATCACAACAAGTATGTTGAGAGACCCCCCAACTCAAACACCATTAAACGGGAAATGATCAACTGGTTAAACAGACATGAAATTCCAGTTGATCCAAAATTAACAAAAACCCAGATTTACGCTATTATATGTCAGCACAAGGAGAGGTATACAGAGTTTTCTGTGGACAAAATACTTGCCGAACATGGGCACACTGTGTTGCGATTGCCACCATATCATCCGGATTTTAATCCAATTGAAAATATATGGTCTCAACTGAAAGGCTATGTAGCCTCTAGAATTGTGGGTATGAACTTAACTACAGTAAAAACATTATTGACTGAAAAAGTAAACATGATCGGCGCTGAAGAGTGGAAAAAGGTTTGCGATCATGCAATCAAATGTGAGAATGAATATAGAAGCATTCAACACAGTTTAGACAATTACACTGATAGATTAGTAATAAATACGGCTGATAGTGACAGTGATATTGACCTCTTTGAGAGCACAGATAGTGAAATGGAAGTAATTGAGAATTAGAATTATTATTATTTTTATTGCAATGTCTCATTTTAGCAATAGGTATAATGGTGTTTATTATGTACACTAAAGCTGTAATGTTCCAAAATAATTAAATACGTAAACATAATGTAAAAATGTTTTTTTATTTTATTTTACCCCAACCTAAAGCCATCACTTATAGAAAAATTAGTGTATTTTATACAAAGAATAAAAATATCAAAAGAAGCAAATCATACTTGTTTTAACAGCTCCTAATAGGTACCGGACTGTTTGTATTTTGTGCGACAGAGATAACGCTCTACGAAGCCGAAATTAGCCGATTGTCTCTTTCCAAAGGTCGATGTGCAATATTTATCGCCGGGTACTGTACAAGTGTAAAATTTAAAACAATAATTATGACGGAGTTTCACCAAGTGCCGACGATGGAAAGAATAAATTATATCTAATCATTATGATATTCAAAGTTATATAGAGCGTGTAGCGGACGGTCTACCAAAAAATTAAAAAACATGCCATTTTTTACGTCCTAGCCACGATGACGATTCCTTTTTTTATGAAAAATGCAATATTTTGCATTCTATTTTTTTTTTATTTTCACACCCCGCAATGTAAATTTATTACTCGGACATGTCGCGCACGCGGAGCTCTCAAATCAGACGTACATTTACCGCGGTATATGGGCGCATAATACATTGCTTATTTTGTGTATTTTCTTAAATTTTACTATTTTTTTAGAACACGCGCTGTATGCTGAATAAATCAAAGTACCTATACAAAGTTCAACTAAAAGAATATGGCAAAAAAAGAAAAATAAACCAACACAAAATACCACCGGTTTCAATCTCAGAATCATGACCCAAATCCATAGTTCCAATGTTCGGTAGACCTTCCCTTACACTGTGTAACAATACTGTACCTACGTTGTGTATCTTGTCAATGAATTTTGCTCCAATCGTACATTTACTGTAACGGCACGTGAAAATTTCTTGACGAATTTTGAAGAAGTTTGGTACGACAGCCGACCATCGCAATCAATATCAAGGATATTTATAAAGGAAACATCTCATCCCCACAGGAAAAACTATAATCATTTATCGAAAACTATTGTGAACATTTTAAAACTAAAGAATTGTGTCGTTCGAACAAATAATAATTATACATCTTCCAATTATACCCATCACCCAATGCAGTGTAAGTACGTCATAACATTAACAATAGTTTAAAATGTTGCATGCCAAAGATGTAAAGTACCGGCCATAGACAATACCTATTCGTATAGATCTATACAATTCTACTCTGATCTAAAAGCGTGAGATTATTCATCCTCGAGTCATGGTCATCCATTTCTATCTGTTCTTTAAGTAATTCCAATTCCTTTATACCCGTTACTGTGACTTCATATTTATGTGTTGCTAGCGACATGTAAAAATGTATTGCGAATGCTAAAAACACAATCATTACAGGTATTAAAACAACACAGGCCGACCAAGCGGCTGTTTCGCTTAAATCGTAAAACTTCACCCAACATAATATAGCTATTTCTACTAAAAATAATATTAAACCCAGTAAAGTGGAAAACGCCCAAGCGACTTCGATGTACCAGTGTAGTCGTTCGTGTGGAGACTCGTGGACGAGTGAGATGCTGTGTAGGTTTCCAACGGCTTCGATGTTGGGTAAGATGCAGGTGCTTATCATCAGGGCTAACATGTGAACCGCTACCAATAGTGTGGTGCACACCGTGAACGCTACCAACATCGCTGGTGGTACCTTAGTTTGTTCCGGTGGATTTAACTGCACCTCTACCATGGCTACCTGTAGAATGAAAAAATAAAGCTTATAAAAAAACAATAAAATATAAAAAAAACAATCATAAAGTTAAAAATATTTAACCCAACAACGAAAATTCGTTACTCTTCTTTCGCGTTCCGTAGTCGATTTGAATTATTAAACTATGTTACTCAACACTGACACGACTTCAATGACTCCCCGTATTGGTTCCGGGCTTCTTTGAAGAATGGACCAACTGCCGTTCTGCCAGGCATGTCGTAAAAGGCGACCGATTGGCTATGCAAGTCACTAACATCGTGGCTACTAGGTGGTAGAGTTCTGCATTGTCTCGCCCGGGTCTGGTACCACCGCCTTACTTATTCCTGCCGCAATAGCGTCAGTGCTTGTCACTTTCGTATTCCGGTTTGGAGGGTAAGGTAGCTGGTAAACTTATGCATGTGGCATTAGACCTCACCACAAGATAGCAATGCACCATTAACACCTTTTCTGTCTATAGGCGATGGTTGGCTCTTTCCATCAGGAGATCCATCTGCTTGTTTGCTATCTTATGATATAAAAAAAACACCGCAAATGAAAATCCGTCTAGCTGTTTGGACTAGAAAGCGTACCAAAAAAATCTATACACATACATAAACAAATATATACATTCAAAATAAACACACGACATTCATAACATATTCTGTTGGTCTAAACCCACGGATAAAATGGATACGCCTTTCAAGATTATTTCTTAGTTTGTCAGTTTATTTTGCATTCACACACAGAAAAACAGAGTTGTACTATTAACCAATAAAACAAAATCACTTCAGGGGTATTTTTTAAACCTTGTCATCCCATTCGGTACGATAAAACCGTACAACATGGTTTATTTCTATTTTTTTCTCGATAAATCTACAAGTGTATGACATTTTTGACAGTGATAGAAGCTTTTGCTCATGTCCGCGGCGACACGTTTCCTTCCCAATGGCGTGTCTATTAGTATTCATGTAGTCTGCGGTCCAAACCAGAGATTAAGGAAAAGACTAGCATTCTCGTAGTTCAGAAAAGGCAAATGATTGGCAAAATGTGACACACACTATCATTCTGACTACCTACTAAGTGGTAGAGTTTTGTGAAACGGACTTCCTTTCGCAATAGCATCAGTGCCTGTCAATGTCGTGTTTTGGTTTGGAGGGTAAGGTAGCCGAGCCGGTAAATTTGTGTATGTGGCACTACATTTTCATCACACGGATCTTGTTCGTCTATAGGCACATCTTTGTTGTCTATAGGCGTTGCACGACTCGTTCCATAAGGACAGCCATATTTTTCTATGATAAAAATCCGTCCTAAAATTGGTATAATACGAATATAAAGCGAAAAAATTTTTGAATTCTTTTTATTCGCTTCTTTTTTTGTTTGTCTTAATCGTTGAAAAATATTTTTTCGTTTTATATTTGACTAAACCTCAAAAATTCTACTTAATATAAGTAGAATTTATGTATAGGTATAAACTTCTGACCAAACTTGCCCTAAAAATATTACAATTATATAAAATATTTATGTATACATATATTTTTTTATCACAAGATAGCAAACTAGCACATAGTAATTCTGATGATTCTACATTGCTATCTATGTGGCAAGGATGAAATCACATGCATAGTTAACTATCTTACCTTTCCAACAGAACATCACAGTGACGAGCACTAACGCTATTCTAATAGGAATAGGTAAGACGGTGGTGTCGATACCACAGAATACTTAGAGACTAACAGAAGTTAATGTTACATACAAGTAATATTCGAGCATAGCACACGTAGACACGTCTCACGAACGCGATATCTCGGACTGGTGCGGGACAAACTGTCCCGAACCATTCCGAGATTTCTTCTGTGAGAGGTGTCTATGTGTGCGTTGCTCGAATATCACATGTGTGTAGATTGACTAATGTTTGTCTACAGTATACTGTGTCGAAACGTTGCAAAATCTTTTTGACAAATTTTAGGCCGATAACAAAGAAGTTAAAATAATTATAACCAGAAAAAATATTTCCACAAAGAGTTTAATTAAGTCCATACTAATATTATAAACGGGAAAGTGTGTATGTTTGTTTGTCCGTCTTTCACAACAAAACGGAGCGACGAATTGACGTGATTTTTAAGTAGAGGTAGTTGAAGGAATGGAGAGTGACGTAGGCTACTTTTTGCCTCTTTCTAACCCCCCACTTCCGTAAAATGAATTTAACGTGAGCGAAGCCGCAGACAAAGGCTAGTAAAAAATAAAGACTTAATATTGTCTGTAATTAACAATATACTTTTATTGTGTTGTTTTACACACAATTATTGTGAGAATTAAGTTTTACATTAATTTATTAAAATATTACTATAACATTAAACTAAATTTATCTGTTTATTAATATTTCTAGACCCCCAGGGGTCCACGGACCATAGGTTAAGAAACACCGGTTTAGGCCACTGCTGCGCATATGGATCGGTGTAGGTACCTACTGGAATAACAAAGACTGACATACCTCGATCAAATAGATAGGATTCAATTCTAGGATGACATTAATTCGAAACCGGAGAGTTTCAAGTTAAATCTTGACCTTAAGGAAAAGTTTATATTTGAATAGTCAGTTTTCAGTCTATTCAAATAAAAACTTTATGAATGTGGAGGAATAAAACAAGTCTACTTGCAACGATGGAGCTTGCGGTGAAGATAGGATGGCCAACTACCACGTAATTACGGGTTACCCTGTTTTGCGTGCTATAAATATTTAAGAACCCGTAATTATCAAAATTTAAAACGGGGTATCGCCTCTGTGGTCTAGTGGTCCAGCGTTGGCGTTGACCACATGAGGTCCCGGGTTCGATTCGGGCACATAAAAAGTGTTTTTTCAGTTTTCTGAGAAACACAAAGTTGCCCGGGATTGGAAAGTGCCCGGTTGGCGATAGGCTTGCCACCTATTACATTGTGGGACCAAGTATCTTCGGCTAATCATGGGTGCGCTTGTTGTACCTCTGCTTACCCCTTCGGGGATATGGGCGTGAAGATACTTTTTTTTAATACGGGGTAAATAAAGTTCTCTTATTATACATATTGGTCTTATTTAAGAATAAAGTATCTGCCGTTTTGCTGGGCAGTTTGTAAGAGGCGAACGATTGGCTATACAAGTCACTACCATCGTTGCTACTAAGTAGTAGAGTTCTGCACGGTCTCGCTCGGATCTGACATCACCACCTAACTAATTCCTGACGCAGCGTCAGTGCTTGTCACTGTCGTATTCCAGCTTGGAGAGTAAGGTAACCGGCAAACGTATCCATGGAGCATAATGTCCCAGCCACAAGGGTAGCAACCCATCATTAACATCTTTGGTGTCTATACCAAGGTGATGGTTGTCTCTTTATATCAAGAGAGCCATCTGCTTGTTTGCAACCTTATGATATAAAACAAATTCCGTCATAGCAACCCAGCATGGCTTAACACAAATTTCATCCCCTATTCAGGACCTTAGAGGTGAATTTGTGAAACGATGAGCACTATATTTAACCCTGGTTTCTAAACTACTTCCCTGTCAAATTTCATTAAAATCAGTTAATCAGTTTAGCCGTCGCATATTATAACATTATCACCCTCCCTATTTCTTCACCTTACGGAATAACCTTTGGGTATGTCAGAAAGGGCATGAAAGTAAAATCATCGCGGTCGAGATGAGGCCGCTAAGAAAAATATGTGGTGTTACACTCGCGGACCGGGTTCGTAATGTGGAAGTGAGAGAAAGAGGTTAGGTTTGAAAGAAAGTGGCGGTGTAAAGATGAGAAAGGCCATGCTCCGTTGGTTCAGACATGTAGAAAGAATGGTACATGAAAGGCTAACAAAACAGATATACAATGCAAATGTGGAAGGATGTAGGTACCGGGGAAGACCACGACTGACATACCATGATCAGATTGATCGAGTACTGTCCGAAGGTGGTGTCGAGCGTCTTCGCAACCGGCGTGTGTTTATGAAGATAGTGATGAGTGTGGAGGAAGCGAGACAAGCCTGCAAGGATCGTGATGTAAGGCACTCGGTTCTCTCTGCCTACCCCGTAAGGGATCTGGCGTGAAGATATGTATGTATATGTACGGGATAAGCAAAGATACTCGTATATCGTTCATTTGTAAACATTTAATAATTCCTTTTCATCACGAGTCACGACTCAACGCTTTTTAAGGGCATAAGCATTAAGCCTAGCTTAATGTTGATGACCGAACTAAGAGATAAATTTGCTCTAAGCCTTCTAATGCACTCGAACCACTAAAAAAACATAACTTCGCCGTGTTGGTCCCGGCCTCCTTTGTAGAATAGGCCAACTGCCGTACTGCCAGGCAGGTCGTAAAAGGCGACCGATTGGCTATCGAGTCACTACCATCGTGGCTACTAGGTGGTAGAGTTCTGCATTGTCTCGCCCGGGTCCGGTACCACCGCCTTACCTATTCCTACCGCAATAGCGTCAGTGCTTGTCGCTGTCGTGTTCCGGTTTGGAGGGTAAGGTAGCCGGTAAACTTATGCATGTGGCATTAGACCTCGCCACAAGATAGCAACGCACCATTAACATCTTTGGTGTCTATAGGCGATGGTTGACTCTTTTCATCAGGAGACCCATCTGCTTGTTTGCTATCTTATGACATAAAAAAAAAAAACTTCCCGACGTCCTAAGATACTTGAATAAAAACACAGTTGTATATATAAAACGATAACCAGTTTATTAAAGCTGAAATGTGTTTTTTTCTGCAAACGGATATAGATATGACCTTGGTTCTATTGTAGTATGAAGATAAATAACAACTACTTCACATCAAACAAACATAATTACATAGATGTAGGTCTGATCTAAACGTTGTGTCTATACAAATAGTATAAAGAAGATACATTTTTGTATGCATGTAATGAATACCAAACTCGACAAAGGAAATTTCGTGATCAAAAATCATTATTTTGGATCACGAACGAACGAAGTTGCAAGTAACAGCTAGTAATTTATGCTTAGCTAGAACACAGTATACTGGAGACTAACAGTAGTCAATCTACATACATGTGATATTCGAGCAACGCACACATAGACACCTGTCACGGACGCGATATCTCGGAATGGTTCGAGACAGTTTGCCCCGCACCAGTTCGAGATATCGCGTCCGTGAGAGGTGTCTATGTGTGCTATGCTCGAATATTACTTGTATGTAACATTGACTTCTGTTAGTCTCTAAGTATTCTGTGGCTAGAGGTAGACAGAGCTACAAGTGCACCCACGATTTGTCGAAGATACTTTGTCCCATAATGTGATAGGTGGCAAAGCCTATCGTCAACCGGGCACTTATCGAATCCCGAGCTACGTTGTTTTTATTAGAAAATTGAGAAAACACATTTTTTAATTTCCCGACCCGGGAATCGAACCCAGAGCCTCATGAGGTCAACGCCGACACCTGACTACAAGACGACAGACGCGATTATTTTTTTATTTTGGAATAGCGAACTGCGAAAAGCAGACTGCTCTTTACATAGTAAGATACAAAAATTGCAAAAAACAAGTGTATTATGATACCAAAGATGTTAAGGGTCCGTTGTTATCCCTACCAGGGATGCAAATTTTTGGGCGGAAGAGTACTAGCTACTAACCATATTTCCTAGCTTTTTATATAACTTGAAATCAAACCTACCTGTTTCTCCTAGTAAAGTCTCATCGCCTATAAAAATCGAAGATGTCAACGATAGTTATTATTGCCCTTCATATGTAATGTTCACAAGTTTACCGATTCGGTACCTTACCTTGCCCAGATCGGAATACGATATTGACTAGCACCACAACATAAATCTTATGCAAGTGGCATTATATGCTCACACGGATACCATCACAAACAAGCAAACGGGCGGGAAGCTCACGCGTAAGCAAGGTATTTTAGCATTTAAATTGCTGGGCCTTTTAGGAATGAGCTCTATACATGAAAGTCTTAAATTTTATCATTTTGAAACACCCCCGCCGGTAATCTCTTACCGCAAACAGTTCCATATTTTAAAGCATCGTCATAGAACTTAAAAGTATTAACGCATATTTGTGCGACGGAACCATAACCATTATAAATTTTAAAAAATCCAGAGTAAAAACGGTACAATAAAGTATTATTAGAATGGAAATTCCAATTCATTCACGGTATAATCTACCGTGTTTTTCCCGTGTTTAATTGTCACGCGATTCTGATACGCATTTGTTAACGCTGCTTCAGAAGTATAAGTATATATTACCTACCTACATGCAGTGAAAAAACAGCAATTTAAGCATTTTGTGTAAGGTATAATTGCGTCTTAGACAAATTCTTATTTATTTAATACTAGCTGTTGCCAGCGATTTCGTCTGCGTGGACTTCGTTACTCCGTACTGCTCCTCCCGCGTAGATGATAGCGTGATAATATGTAGCCTATATGTTGACCCGGCCTATTAGTAATATTCATGCAAAATTTGAAGTAAATCGATGCAGTACTTTTTGAGTTTACCCCGGACATACACACTGACAAATAGATAAACAGACAAACAGACAAAAATTCCAAAAACTATATTTTTGGCTTCGATATCGATTGTAGATCACGCCCCAAGTATTCTTTTAAAAAAATATGCAATGTACAGTTTTGACTTTCCTATAATTTTATTATATGTATAGATTAGTCGTTTATTTATTACATTGGATATCTTCAAAGCTATAGTTGCTTGAGTGGTACACGTTATATCTACCAAACTGGGATCACCATCAAAGTTTAGTTTCCCATTCAATATCAATAAAGGTCATCGCACATATAGGATAGAGCACCATCAACACAAGATCGAACGTCGCATTTTAAAGTTTTTTTTTATATCATAAGATAGCAAACAAGCTGATAGGTCTCCTAATGAAAAGAGTCGACCATCGCCTATAGACACCAAAGATGTTAATGGTGCGTTGCTATGTTGTGGCGAGGCCTAATGCCACATGCATAAGTTTACCGGCTACCTTACCCTCCAAACCGGAACACGACAGTGACTAGCACTGACGCTATTGCGGCAGGAATAGGT
This sequence comes from Apodemia mormo, assembly GCA_036924255.1. NCBI lineage: Eukaryota > Metazoa > Arthropoda > Insecta > Lepidoptera > Riodinidae > Apodemia > Apodemia mormo. The sequence goes on along the minus strand of JAUPFN010000005.1, from coordinate 38,576,464 downwards.
AAGGCGGTGGTACCAGACCCGGTCGAGTCGATGCAGAACTCTACCACCTAGTAGTCACGATGGCAGTGACACACATAGCCACTCGGTCGCCTTTTACGACCTGCCTGGCAGAACGGCAGTTGGCCTATTCTTCAAAGGAGCCTGGGACCAACACGAGGGGGGGGGATTCATTCAATTTCGTATGTACTGTATGTCATTTGTACTGTAATTTATAATTAATTTCGTACTGTATGTCAATTGGCATTAAGTTAATATTTAGTGTTCTCAGAAAATGTTCCGCTCTGCTCTTGGTGTGCGCTTATCCTTAACTTTGTTGAATGCTAGTGTCTCTTGATGATTAGTTAACATGTTCCCAATGGTAAATTATATATACGGAGGGGAAAAAAAACTTTTCCTACCTGAAAGGAGCATGTAGGTACGTTGATGACATTATCAATAAAAGCAATTAAATTATTCTATTTATAAAAATAAAAATATTGTTGTATTTTAATCGCGTTTACCCTTAAATTTTGCGAATATTTTTAACTGGATAACACTCGATCGACTCAGTGGGCGCAGCCTCCTCAGATCCATGGCAAATTGGGCGACTTGTCGCCGTGTCTAGTCGCCGCAACGTGACACAGTGTTGTTATTTATTTATTTAAAATTTTATGCACAGCTAAATACATAGGTGGACTTAATGCTACATGGGATTCTCTACTAGTCGACCCAAATCGACTGGATGACTCCACATTTGAAGCGGTGCATGATAAGATTAATTGAGTTTCCATTAATTAATGAACAACCGCTGACATTATTTTAATCAAAAATAAAATATAGTCATACTTTACATATAAATAAATAATATTATATATTTAATGCAAAGTAAAGTTACATACATAAGTTGCAGTGTGTTAACCCAAGCTGAAGGTGTAGGTCGACAATGGGGATGAAAGAGTCAACCATCGCCTATAGACACCAAAGATGTTAATGGTGCGTTACTATCTTGTGGCGAGGTCTAATGCCACATACATAAGTTTACCGGCTACCTTGCCCTCCAAACTGGAACACGACAGTAACGCTATTGCGGCAGGAATAGGTAAGGCGGTGGTACCAGACCCGGCCAAGCCGATGCAGAACTCTACCACCTAGAACTATTCTGCATGTGCAATAAACTACATAAAACCCAACAAAACAATACAAAAAAACAATAAAAATAAAACAGTGAAAGGAAATCAGTAAAAAACAAGGAAATCAACCACTTCTTGTGCTCAACAACCACTCCTTTGAAGAATAGACTGCCGTTCTGTCAGGCAGTTCATAAAGAGTTGACACACATAGCCACTTCACACACACACACATAGTTACACAAGTCACTACTTCTGTGACTACTAGATGTTCCACAATGTCTTACCTGGATATATGGTACTGTCGCCTTATCTATGCATTATATATATACTTGCAATTGACGCTATTGCAAGTATATATATATAATGGTATATATATAATTATATATATACTTGCAAGAGACGCTTTTTTTTGCTCTGGTACCACCGCCTTACCTATTCCTGCCACAATAGCGTCACTGTCCAGTGGAGGGTAAGGTAGCCGGTAAACATATGCATGTGGCATTAGACCTCGCCACAAGATAGCAACACACCATTAACATCTTTGGTGTCTATAGGCGATGGTTGACTCTTTTCATCAGGAGACACATCTGCTTGTTTGCTATCTTATGATATATAAAAAAAAAATCCACTCATCCCCATTGTCAACCTACACCTTCAGCTTGGGTTAACACACTGCAACTTATAAACAAATGAGATACTTTCTGCGTATGTATCAAAATGTACTTAATACACAGAATAGAAACAAACACATAGATTTTTACGGGTGCATGTGTTAATTATGTCTTGCTATTCATGAGGTAAAAATGGGAAGACACATGCAGAAAGTTTACTGGCTACTTCACACACCAATTTGGGAAAGGGTAATAGCAGACAGGTAGTGTGATGATGTTATGGTGAGATAAATAATTGAGGCAATGCATTCAGGAAAATCATTGCAACACTCTTGGTCAATAATTATGATTATAGTTACACTTTTAGCTTTTGCCTGCCTTTAGATATGGTGTATTTTCTTGACATATCACAATAGGTTTAAGTTATTCAATACACCCTTTAAAGCTTGAGATATGTCCTCCTAATTTTTAGACTTAAATTGAATCAATCCCATATACTTAAAAATAAATAAGTGTTTACATATATATAAATTACCATTGCAAAGCCAGAAAGTAATGCTGAAGTTTTACTGGAAGCTTTTAACTTTGCTCGACTGAGTTGTAGTTTTCTCCATGACAGATATGCTGGGGTGTGCAAAGCATCACCCCCTTGCATAGGTGTTTCACCAGACATAACGCACTTGTGCTGTAAAAAATTTTCTTATTAGTTACATGGAAAATATGTATCCAAAGTCTGTTGTCTTGGCAATAAAATCTTAAATTATGAACACTAAGTTAGAATTACCTAGTACGTGATAACGGCACTATATGTTTTTTTCTAATATCTTACTTTTTGTATAAGAAGTATGTTCAATCTTTCAGATAATGAAGTATTTCTACATCATAAAATTCAAAAATATCATGTGAGATTTTCATGAGTAAACACAAGACTTTAAGAAATGGTTTAACTAATGTATAACCAAGGAGGCTAGGTCAAGCCACTCCTATATTTTGTGGAATTAGGTTGACAAACAATAGGTCTGATTGAGCCACGCTCCCATTTGTTTTGAATCTTTAATAACTAACAATAGACTACTTTATTATGAAGAAGCTGTGTTGCTTATGCTCTTTGGTATATTATCTTTATTATTCTCTCTCTCATTTATATTTTGATGCCTAATAGATAATAGATTAAGCTAAAAGGGATATTACAAAATACAAGATTTTAATAACGACAAGGAGGCATGGATGAAGCTGATATAATTTGTATTAATTGAATGTAGTTTATATTTTATTCTTCTCTTTAATTTGTTTTATAGTAATTGTATTTTTTTTAATTTAGTTTTTTTTTGACTTTTCATTTGACACCTTTTTTGATATTACTGTAATTTTTATGCTAGTTTTATCTTTTAATTTTTCAAATTAATTATGACTTTTAATACATATTGTTACGAATAATCTAGAAAGGTGAAGAGTTGGAAATAAAAAAAAAGAGATAGCTACTCCTATTGACAAACAAATAGTTGACCGTTATTCGATAACTAAGCTATAATGGACTTTGTGGTATAGGGCATAAGGATGAAAATAACATGTACTAGGAGTTGTTTATCATAAGTTGTTATTGTTATTGTTTACGCAATAAATTTAGATTTTTCTGGATTCGGGTAGAACTTTTCCCTGGGTATAAATAGAGATGTGTTAACAAATACAGAGCAGTTTTATAAAACGATCAAGAGTGATACTTGAAGAGACCAGTGCGAAGTGAGAAGTGTTTTATTGTGTAGTCAATTAAGTTCAGTGTTAGTGCAGCGAGGTGATTAGTGTGTATAGTGTATTTACGTATTACATTTTGTTGTTTGTGTACTTGTGTTGTAAATACACGGATTTAATATAAGTGGTGTTTTCTTACAATTACAAACCCGAAGTACGTAACAATATGTATTCGATTGTTGAGTATGTAGTTTGTATTAATTGAATGAAGCTTATATTTTATTCTGCTCTTTGTTTTATAGTTATTGTATTTTTTTAATTATTTTATTTTTGACTTTTCATTTGACTCCTGATTTGACATTACTGTAATTTTTATGCTAGTTTTATCTTTTAATTTGCCAAATTAATTATGACTTTTCGTACAAATGTATTTGATTTTTGCTTTTATTTTGATTTAATTAAATTTCATAACTCTTTATGCATATTGACTGTGATTTAAATTATGTATTACAAAATTTTGTTCTAGTAAATTTTAAATTCAATTTATACCAATTTATCAATTTTATGTAACATTTGCTTCTATAGGTATTTACTTAATTTTTATATGTTATTTTCAAAGTATTTAATTATAAGTTGTTTCTGTAGACAAAGAATTATTTTTAGTTGAATTTATTTTCTGTATTTTACTGAATTTTCTGAATTTATTGTATAACTTGTCATGCATAATTTTGATTATAAATGACGTCTATAAGTGTTCCTATGTGTACCTACATTGAATAAAATATTGTTTGATTGATATATCTATAAGTAAATGCTTATTTAGAGAATGATAAAATATTGATTCATTGTAAAGTAATAACACTTTTTTTTATATATCACACCAACATGACGTTAAGACAGTTGAAAATGCACAAACGCACCTTGCCTAGTAATTATTTCTTAACTTTTGATTTTGATTTTTCTTGCATGTCGACCAGTTAAAAAGCAATGTATAACAAGGTATAAAATATTTTGGAATGAGTATCTAAATATATAGGCTAGTATTGTATTATGTGTATTGTTGTGTTTTGTATGAAGTAGTATATTCATTTGTTGACAAATATTTCCATCAAGATATGTTAATAGCCCATAGAACATTGCGTGATTAAAAATTAAAGCAAATACTTGCCAGTAAAATGGTATATTTTTATAGACGGAGGATATGTATGTTACAAAGTAATGAAATTGCACTTGAACTCATTTAAAATTAATACATAAAATGACAAATTAAAATAATACTCATAACGTAACCCATAATATAACATTGAATCAATTAAAATGAAATACTTGTGAATGAACAAAGTATGAAAAATAAAAAACAGTGAATGCACCTCCACCAAAATTATTTTTACTATCATTGTTAATCTGTTCTCATTAAGCATTATAAATATAAAGCATCAATCAAAGATAAGAAAGGAAAGCAATTATTTGAATGAATACTAAATGTTTGCATTATAGAAAATGTAATAGTGATAGGACAGCAATGTAAATGCCCTTTTTCCATCCTGAATCAAATTAAGAACTCACATTTTAATAAGAATAGATGACTTGATGTTTCACCTTCAGGGCAGCCAAAGTTAAGGCTTCTTAAAGACCTGTCATCAGTGCTAATATACAGAAAATGAATTAATTGTGTATGTGGTACATATTGTTTTTATTTTAAAAAATGTGCTTGATACTAGATACTAAAATATTTGATAATTAGCTATTTTAAGACTAGTCCCATTGAATATGAATGGTGTACAATTTTATTTCAAAATACTGTCTATCCTTGATAAGAAAAATTATACAGCATGGTAACACATAACAGAAACATTGTGATTAAATTTAAAAAAAACATGCAGTTAACAGCCAAACTGGATCATTAATAATGTTAAAATTACTAAAAATACAAATTTGTAATATTGTATTTCCATTTAGCATTAAGCTTGTTATATTATGTATTACAAATAAACTCACTTGTACTTCCAGTTCACGTATATTTTTAATTTTCTACTATTCACATCCAACCGGTTTCGCTTACTAAAGCATCATCAGGGATGTTTTACACATATTTTATAATATCTTTAACATATTAATATAACTTAAAATGTAAAAAATATTTTTTTTAAAATATTCGCTTATTAGCGAAACCGGTTGGATGTGAATAGTAGAAAATTAAAAATATACGTGAACTGGAAGTACAAGTGAGTTTATTTGTAATACATAATTTAAAATGCAGTTTCACCAAGTGCCGACGATGGAAACCATCCAACTTCTTATATTAAACTGATTTGGCTAAACAATTTGTTTTTTTCATAAATGTTTATTTCAGCTATCATTTGTTGTTAGGAAATAAATTGTGGTTTAAGAGTAGCGAGGTATAACACGAATTTAAAGTTAGTACTAAGATCTAACATACCTTTGTTAATTTTGGACACCAATTGTTGGCGTAGCTACTTCTACTATTTGAATGACCGCAGTGATGATTATTAGCGGCAGTACTGGCAGACCAGACCGACATACCTAGACAGATGGCACTAACAGCATGCGATCTTTGAAGGGACGAGGTCAAAACCCATTAATGTTATAGATTTCAGGGCCTAACATTAGCACCAGATTATTCAAAATAATAATACACCGAACAAACTTGTTTGATTAACACTAGCTAACATTAAGCACAATTAAATTAACATTTTAATATTGAATTCGACATATTTTTAGTAAATATGAGTCGTCGGCTGCGAGTTGGTAAGATATTATTAGAAAATATAATTAATTTACATAAAAAAACAAATCATTGGCGAGGACAACTGATTCAACTTCAGATTTGACAGTGACATCGACATATGATTGTCTTGGGTAGTTCGCGAGCGACCTAGGTGGGAAGAGCGCTCCTTTAGGTGAACTATGCGAACTAGTTCATTGAAAATCCCGCTCTTAGTTCTTTTTATATTTCTGTTAGCGTCCACTTTACTAGACAGTGGCACTATGTGACCAACCGAGTTATTTACTTTTACTGTGCGCGCCTTGATATTTCGATAATCGATATCGATACTAAACAACTTCAAATCCCCATGGTTGAAATTTTATCAAATCATATGAAATCATAACAATCGTCAACTGAAGTATTGCTGGCTAATTATCAAACAGAATACTAATACCATTTATGTCTTATTTTACGGTAAGTTTAATTAAAATTTAAAAAATTCTCTTCTATTCCCATTTATTGTTACAAATAATTGATTATTATTATGTATCACGTTAATTATGACTAATTATTAATATAAATCATTTTATTTTTTCGTTTTTATTTCGATAAAAGATTTTATGTGCCATAACAAAAAAGTCAACTTTAATTGTAAAAATTCATACTTTTTAAGTATTCTAATATAATTACACATTATACTAGGAACTAGCCTAGCTGTTGACTAATCATTAATATAAATTATTTTATTTTTCGTTATTAAAAGAAGAAATCTCATATTACATAAATGGACGTATAAAATTTTCATGTAATACTTTGTATTTTTTAAATAACAATAAACAAAACTTACAATAATCATAACTATATTTTTTTCTTTATTTATTGTTCTTAATAAATTATTTCAAAAAAAGAACTAATGAACTAATAGACGAACTAGTTCATCCTTGGATTTTGAACTAAATTGAGCGCTCTCTGTAGTGACCGGTTAGGCCCAAGCCTACATATGATATATATTTATGTTTTAAAAAGTCATGTTTATTCTTTTTGATTTTTTCTAGTCTCCATGGGCTAAGATAAGACTCAATTCGGTTTTGTCTTTCTGTGATCTTGTTGAGATATGTAGAAAAAATACAAAGTGCAGAAATTATAAACCATCAATAGTTGCAACTTGCAGCCCAGTCATGGGTAAGGTAGACCAGAAGAGCGACCCTGACAAAAATTTTCGAGCTAAATGATTATCTGTTTTTATTATACCTAAAAGGACATGACATTAAGTCTTTAAAAAAATTTACGTGTTGGTCCGGGCGTGGTCTAGACTTTCTTCAAGGAATTGATCGTCTGCCATTCTGCTAAGCAATTCGTAATAGACGAATTAATGATGATTATTGGCTATACATAATATGTCCTTGCGCTTGCTCGTTTGTTAAGCTAAGGAGAATTTCGCCACATTGAATCGACGAAGTGTTACGCCTTACGCAGTTGCATAAGAGCGTTGCCTGCCATGTAGCCTACGTTTACCACTCCAATACCTAAGACTCCACAACAAGTAAAATAATGAAACAATTATAATACACTAGCTGTTGCCAGCGACTTCGTCCGCGCGGAGTTTACTCCGCACTGCCCCTCCCCAATAGGTGATAGCGTGATACAAGTAGCGACATGAAACTCTAGCGCTGACCGTTATTGCGCAGAAGTCAAAAATAAGGTATCGTGGGGGATTGGAGGGATAAAAGGCGGGCGTGCGATGCGCCGATTGGCTCTCCAGTCGTACTACGTTCCCCGTATTCATACGACGTCTCGCGCGCTTCTAGTGTACAGTCGCGTTCTTAATTTTATTGTTATATCATAAGATAGCAAACAAGCAGATGGGGCTCCTGATGGAGTCAACCATCGCCTATAAACACCAAAGATGTTAATAGTGAGGTGCTATCTTGTGGCGAGGTCCAAACTCCAAACCGGAACACGACAGTGACAAGCCCTGACGCTATTCCGGCAGGTATAGGTAATACGGTGGCACCAAACCCGGGCAAGACAATGCAGAACTCTAACTACCTAGTAGTCACGATGGCAGTGACCCGCATAGCCAATTAGTCGCATTTTACGACCTGCCTGGCCGAACGGCAGTTGGTCTATTCTTCAAAGGAGCACAGAACCAACACGGGGAAAATGGGTTGTGTAAATGTGTGTAATTAGGTTTATTGTATAGATGTTCTTATTATTTTGCCCATCTCCAACTTAGAAAACTAGTTTTTATTATATCTTAAATAAAAATTCTATAATGCTTTTATTTTTTTCTGTTCCCTATAAACCGATGACTCTGCCCAAAAGTACCGTTGGATGAAGTCTTTTTTGTTACTTTTGTTCATAGAAAAAAATGGTTTACTTGAATGGTAGAAAAACCTGTTTCAGACTTTGGTACACTTTAACATTAACTATATTGTACATGCGTAGCAATTCTCTACATTCCGTTTTGTGCTAGATTTACTATTTCGCATACAGTATATGAAAATATGTCATTATCTTGCTATTAATTTAATGACAGTAATAATTGTATTGCATGCACGACTGTACCAATGCGCAGCTATCCCCTCCACATTTTACTCAGCGCTAGACTTACGTGCCGGTACTCGTAATATGTAGCCTATATGTTGACCCGACCTGTTAGTAATATTCATGCAAAATTCGAAGTAAATCCATGCAGTACTTTTTGAGTTTACCCCGGACATACATACAGACAAACAGACAAACTGACAAAAATTCTAAAAACTGTATTTTTGGCTTCGATATCACTTGTAGATCACGCCTCAAGTATTCTTTTAAAAAAATATTCAATGTACAGTTTTGACTTTCCTACGATTTTATTATATGTATATGTGAGTGGTTACGCAAAAAGGGACCTCAAGGGAAAATAATTGATTTCGAGTAAATCACGTTTAAAATGTTGAGTCGAAATGAGTTTCGCCACGAGTGCGGGAGAGAGGCGCGGGGTTTTTTATGTTAGTGTCGTTAGTGAGCGACTTCGTCAGTGAGAAATAGCATGTGTTTGCGATAGCTGTATTATTGGTGACTTATTTATTCGTCTTTTACTTGTCTTTATGTGCGTGCTAGAAAAAGAAACTAGTGTGCGCTGTGTATAAGGTGTAATATTTTCAAAACTGCCTCGGCTTACATAAAAAATCATTTAAAAAAAACTACGGCACCTAAAATTATTTTGATTAGAACAAAACAAAGATGAAGGACCATAGAATCAGAATTTATCAAAAAAAAAACCGTTTCCAATCCCTTCAGGTCCCTTTTTGCGTAACCACTCACATATAGATAACCAAATCATACTGTCGTGAAAAGTTTGTACTGCAAAACGTTTTCATCACTAGCGTAACGTTCACGCGAATGACGAACCCACAAGTTTTATCTCTAACAAAAATGGCTCAATGTGGGCTTAAGAAGTTTTTCTTTAAAATGCAACATTCCTTACTGCTCGAATTACAAATTGATTATAAAGCATTAATTAAAACACTTTATGTTATGTCTGACGTCCATGTTATTTATTTATTATATCAAGTATGGAGGGTAGAAGTAAAGAGAGTCATCTTATATGGGAGAAAAGTTGAAAAAGTGTCCAGTTGTATGCGCTAAATAACAGTTCCAAAATCCTCCACAATCGCGCTGGTGGATGCACAGGGTATGGTATGAATGTAGCAATCGTAGATGAATTGAAGTATGCCGAGTTAAAAAATTTAATGTCATTATCGACTAATGTAGTTAATTATTGAGAATTTCAACAACTTACGTTGTACAAAATATTGTGGTAAATATAACCTTACAGAATTATTATAACCAAACGTGCGTTTAGAGTGATTTTATTTCGTGAACAGTAAATAGTACGGTTATTGATATATAAACATTTAATTTTATGAAAAAGTGAGTGAATAACGGAACAGTTATGGGTAAAATTTGTGCTGTGAAAAGTTGTCCAAGTGGACGTAAATCCCAAAACAAAATTTATTTTTTGATATTCACAAATAAGCGTTAAATCGTTAAATGATACGTAAAAAAATAATCATATATTGTTTCCCACTTTATGCGGATTTTTAAAAGCGTGCCATAACTTAGCGGAAGTTTTTCTTTCCTTGTTTATTTTTGAAGCCTACTCTAACAATATTTGGCGCTTCTTTTAAGAGTTACCCTGATGCAAATGTGGCGCCATCCTAATTTAATACATTTTGACGGACACTTTTTCATATACACAGATGACCCTCCTTACTTCTACCCTCCATAATATCAAGTTAAGTCAACGTTCACCTCAATAATTGAAAATTCTCCTTAATTTTTGACCGATAAAATATAATTTTAATGTTATTGCAACATCTGTGCTAGAATTATCACTTCTCCAGTCTCCTTTTAGTGTCTTGCAAGTTGCAACACAATCTTAATAAATGCATAGCAGTAGTATATGTTCTGTGATGCATAGACTAGAAGTAGCAGAGACAAGAGATTCCGATTTTGTCACTTTTGTAACGGTAGTGAATCCGTACGGGAGTGTCTAATGATATCGGGTTCGTGAATGAGAATGATAAGCGAGTTCCTTCGCTAGTGGATAATGTAGGTCGGGTTAACCCGTTTGTTTTGGTTTATTGTTGCCTATTTGTTGTGATTATATCCATAGAGTTTCGAGTAACAGCTGTGTTTTGTGTGAAATACCGAAACTGTGACAGTATCGTACTGTAAACATTTCATCTGTGGTTAAGTGGATTTCTAATTTGCTTGAGTCGCGATGGCTGAAGCTGCAGCAGCTGCTAGTACCAATCCCAATGCAGAGATTGTACGCGGTCAAGTGTTTGAGGTTGGCCCTAGATACAAAAACCTGCAATACATTGGCGAGGGAGCTTATGGCATGGTTGTGTGAGTATTCTTGTGTATATTTATAAAATTTCACATGAAAAGCATTTGTAAAATAAACATTTTGTTATTGTTTTAATTTTACACTTGGTCCATAATTTTCTATTATAACCTAATAATACAATATTATTGGTACCGAACATTATGTATCCTTCCTGTTAGAACTCTTATGTATAGTTACATAAGGTAACATACCATAATGTTTATTTTATTATTGTATGTCATTATTCAGTTTAGTTAATATTGTATGATCTTACTGAACAGTAAATTACACATTAGGTTTCATTTCTAATCCAATACTGCTAACTGATCTTTTCTCTATGTTAAAACTATAATTCTGGACTCGAATAACATATATGTGCAATTATATGTATATCTTACTGATACTAGATCAAGTTCTAGTAAGTTCTAGTAAGAAATATTGTGCTTTTACTCTCATATAGTAAAATTGTAGATGTAGGTATGTATATTGTCAGATTACAATTGATTTAACACTCAAACCCAGACATATAAATACATATAAATATCTTTGCTGATGAAATAGATGTCTGTCCCTGTCAGGAATTAAACCTGAGTACCATAGATTACCAAGTCAGGTTCACATAATACTCGACCAATAGGATCTATACAAGTAAGTATATTAAAAAGAGTACAATTATAGTTTCAAAATTGCAATGGCAAAATTTAAGTCTTTCTGACAAACTCACTATGAAAACCTTGTCAGAGTCACTGACAAAGTTGCTATTATTGTCAGAATGAGAACAGTAATGGTGGACACTGGATAAGATGAGTAATGCAAAGCTGCGTAAGATATACTGTATTCAATTGGACATTAGTGTAAAAGAAAGTGGTTATACTACAAGGAGCACAAAATGTTTCTTAGCAATTCAAACTACCTGATTAAAATTTGTTTTCTTTAGTAGGCATGAAAGAAAGAAAGAAAGAAAGAAAATATTTATTTGCAAGAATATGGGTGTTACAAGTTGTTAAAAATAAATTAAGTTACCGACATATTCTACCAATATATGGTGTGCAAATATTTAAAAAAAAAATCATTATATAATATTACATTTAAAACTATAAATTGTATCGATTTTTCAGAATTACTACTGGATCGGAACGCGGCCACACACTGAGAAGATCCGGCGGAAGAAACTCAGCGGGCTGGTCTTTTTTCTCTAATTTATGTTCTTGTTATAAATATACAAGGATGATTCCATATTACAAAGTTATTTTTATAATTACAAGTTTCATAATTTGAGTAATTATTTTTTTTAATAATTTACATAATGTTCACCATTTACAAAATTTTTACTACATTGAAATTTTTTTAAGGACAATTCAACAAACTTATATTTCTATCCATTAACATTTAATTTTATCGGCTAAAAATTCTTTAATATCATAATAAGTTTTATCTAACAGCAAATCAAACAACTTTTTGTAAAAATATTTAATTTTTGGTTAGGCACATATAATTTCTTACTATTCCTAAAATATGAGTTACCAGTGACTTCAGCATTTGTTTTAAATAACTTTTGGTGCTTTTTTACAAATACGCATACCTCTAAAATATACAAACATGGTAAGGGAAGTACCTTAAGATACTTGAAAAGTGGTTTACAGGAATGTAACTGATTAACACCACATATTGCTCGAATACATTTCTTTTGGACTCTAAAAATTCGTACCAATTCAACAGAATTTCCCCAAATAGGAATTCCATATTGTAAATTAGAAGAGACATATCCATGATATGCTAATAGGGAGGCTATTGCGTCTCCTACTTCCCTTAGTCTTCTCAAGACATAGACAAATCTATCAATCTTATTACATAGAGATTCAATGTGTGCTTTCCAATTACAATTTTTGTCAATAATTATTCCTAAAAAGTTTGTATAATCTACATCATCTATATTTACTTTATTTAAAAATATATTTGTGTTTTTGGTAATATTACTGTGGTAGTTCTGAAATTCAATTAATTTTGTTTTAGTTACATTAACTTTTAAATTATTATTAATTAACCAGTCTGAAACTTGGAATAAGGTTTCGGTTGTTTCATTTACCAAGTCTTTTTTATTTTTACATTTAATAAGTAGGGTAGTGTCATCAGCAAATAAAAAGCAATCATGTTTTATACTATCAGGAAGATCATTGATATAAATTAAAAATAGCAAGGGTCCTAAAACACTGCCCTGTGGTACACCACAGTTGTTAACAAGGTAGTTTGAAGTATATATTTTTTTACGGTTTCCGCATATTTTAGATATTTCAACACATTGTTTCCTATTCTCTAAATAACTCTTTATCCAATCTAAAGACTTCCCTCTAATACCATATTTTTCAAGTTTTGATAATAAAATATTGTGTGAAACAAAATCAAATGCCTTACTCATATCCAAAAATACACAAAGTGGATACATTTTCTTATTCAGACATTCAGTTATGCTCTTTACTAAATCAAAACATGCTAATGTAGTAGACCTACCTTTTCTAAATCCATATTGATTATTTTTTAGTAGGTCAAAATCAAGTAAATAATTATAGAGCTTTTCATACATAATTTTTTCAAAGATTTTTGAAATGACTGGAATTAAAGTAATAGGTCTATAATTGTTCATATCGCACATATCTCCTTTTTTAAACAACGGTTTGACAATACACTTTTTTAATCGTTCTGGATATTTACCTTCCAAAAATGACAAATTAATTATATGGCTAAGAGGTTTTGATATTACACTAGCAACATTTTTCAATAATTCTGTGCTAATATTATCATAGCCAGTAGCATAAGTATTTCTCAATGAATGAATAACGTTTTTCACATCATGCTCATCTACTGATGTCAAATACATGGTTTTACTACAATTTAGTAAAAAATATGATTTTGAAGTATTTGAAGAATAGGCTACTCTTGTACCACAAGGGCCTGCCTTACGGTATAGGAGTAGCCTATTCGGTAGTAGCCTTAGATGTTAATATTAATATGTATATCTCAAAAAAAAGTTAACATGATATGAGTTTAGTATTCAATTTAGGCCAAAAAAGTACTTCAAAAATTTTGATAGGAACTTAAATGTTTAAAACTCAAATGTCTTTTTAGATGTGTGCTGGAAGTTTTATACGAATATCCTTTTACATAATATACATTTAGCCATAGTTTTTCCTGGGATTTTTTCATAATGATTCCATATAAGTCCACTCATTGTATTTATTTTGGTGTTATTTATATTAACAGTATACATGTACCTACTCACTAAAGAACAATCTAAATACTTACCAAAAATTATTACAATAAATAATTACTTTCTATATAAATCATAATAAATCGCAAAGTACACAAATCACAATACATCACAGTTTGAACGCCATGCTCAAATCACTGACCTGTGACTTGTCGTCAAAACTCATTATTATGAAATAATGAAATTTGACATAATTCATGCAAGTAAACAAACAAATGATTTTTAGTTCTGCGACAAATCATTCCAAGGAAATCAATACTTTAATGCACTTACTTTAAAGTCTATTTTTAAAATACTCTCTATGAGCGCTTCGTTTTTTGTAATCATAACACTGCATACTATACACAACACGCACGATTTGTCACTAATCGCTCGCTATCTACCTTGATGTCAATACGATGATACTCTGAATATTTACGAACGATGAGGTTTCATCGAGTGCGACATATCACAATCAAAATGAAGAGACATAGCATATGCGATTTACGACAAATCATATCATGCAATATGTCCCAAGCTATTTATGAAATGTTCCCATTGGCACTGAACTAGTGGAAGTGGTGGTGTCGTTAGTCCAGTTCTTAGATACTGTGTGGTTTGCATTTAACCAAGGCTTGTCATTAAAAATAACATTTGACCAATCTGATATCTTTTTAGGTTCGTTCAAAAATTCGCAGCGTGCCATAGCAACATCGGGACGCTTCGTCAATATTTTACGTTTGACCGATTTTTTATAAGAAAATCCAATTTTTGTCAAAATCAAGCTTAGTGACAATTTTTGGCCATGAAACAAACCATATTTACATAAAGAAACAACTAGTTATTTAAGTGTTGGAATTTCTATGCGCAAGTAATAGTCTTATATATATATATATATATATATATATATATATATATATATATATATATATATATATATATATATATATATATATATATATATATATATATATAAATAGTTGAAACCGGTCAGCCGATTTTTGAATTTTTTTCTATCTTCCTCATTCTTGCTATCTTGAAACTTGTTTTTCCTGGTAATAAAGAGTCTTCGAAATTTGTTGCTCATCAGGAGGCTACTCAAATACACTCTAATAACCAGCAACAAAATAGTTAAAACCGGTTGGGTGATTTTTATAACATGATCATTTATAACCCAGCATACCAATCAAAAAATTTAAAGCTTCAAGCTTTAGTTTGATGATTGGCAGACCAAAATAGAAGGTAGATAACATAACTGATTATCTTAGTGGAATCAAAAAGTTCATGTGTTAGAGATCTAATTAAAGGCTGTTAAACCAACTTTATAATGACATTTAGCCCTAACGGATCGCTATATTCTGAGTATACACCAAGTAGAATGAGGAAGATGAAAAAAAAATTCAAAAATCACCCAACCGGTTTTAACTATTTTGTTGCTGGTTCTTAGAGTGTATTTGAGTAGCCTCCTAATGAGCAACAAATTTAATACACTTTCTATGCCGACAAAAATCAGTTTCAAGATAGCAAGAGTGAGGAAAATGGAAAAAAAAATCAAAAATCGGCTGACCGGTTTCAACTATTTTGTTGCTAGTTGTTTGAGTGTATTTGAGTAGCCTCCTGATGAGCAACAAATTTCAAAGACTCTTCATTATCAGGGAAAACAAGTTTTAAGATAGCAAGAATGAGGAAGATGAAAAAAAAAATTCAAAAATCGGCTGACCGGTTTCAACTATTTTGTTGCTAGTTGTTTGAGTGTATTTGAGTAGCCTCCTGATGAGCAACAAATTTCAAAGACTCTTTATTACCAGGAAAACCCACTTTCAAGATAGCAAGAATGAGGAAGATGAAAAAAAAATTCAAAAATCACCCAACCGGTTTTAACTATTTTGTTGCTGGTTCTTAGAGTGTATTTGAGTAGCCTCCTGATGAGCAACAAATTTAATACACTTTCTATGCCGACAAAAATCAGTTTCAAGATAGCAAGAATGAGGAAGATGAAAAAAAAATTCAAAAATCGGCTGACCGGTTTCAACTATTTTGTTGCTAGTTGTTTGAGTGTATTTGAGTAGCCTCCTGATGAGCAACAAAATTCAAAGACTCTTTAATGCCAGGAAAAACCAGTTTCAAGATAGCAAGAACAGAAAAATTAAAAAAAACAATTATTAAAAAATTTTTTTGCGATATCTAAGATATAGCAAAAAAATAGTAACTAAATCTTCTATAAAGATGAACGGAAAAGAATATAATTCATTAAGTTACCTTGCTACCTTGATATCACGATAGCATAATTCGCGATTTCTAGGGATTGGCACGAGCAACAAAATCGTCGTTTTGGCAACTAATTAGCAACTATTTAGCTACAAATTGATGTATTTTTTTTGCAATTTTGCTGATTTCACCATGCTAGCCTGATAGGGCTCTTCGCCGAGGCCCTTTGCTTTTTCACGATGTGACCTACGTGTGAATTTTTGCGAATTATTTCTTATATTTAATTGAATATCTTTTTATGAAATGAGGTAGAAACTAATAAGGTTTGAGAATTATATACTAGCCATTCATTCTATTCATTTATATATTTATTAATACTGCCATTTAATACTACCATATTCATTCCATTCATTTATATATTTATATATATTTTTTTCCCATTACAAAGTGACACCATCGAACAGGAACGGATATATAAAAAAACTTTTTTTTAAATATTACAGGATCTGTTCTAAAAAGAAAGGCAAGAAAACTGGTGATCATGGTTTGTAATTACTTTGAAGCAGAGTATCAAAATGGTGGCCCGCTTTTACCACTGTCGCAAGTGCCAGAGCGTGTTGCGGCCGTATTAGGAATTAATAGACCTACTGTTTCAAAAATTACTACCGAAGCTTACGGTACAAGCTGCATGCAGGAAAATAAGCCTCGTACGCCGATGAAAAAACGCCAACCACGTCGTGTGACATCGGTTAACAACTTTGACGCCAATTGGCGTCAAAGTTGTTAACCGATGTCACACGACGTTCCATCACCAGTTTTCTTGCCTTTCTTTTTAGAACAGATCCTGTAATATTTAAAAAAAAGTTTTTTTATATATCCGTTCCTGTTCGATGGTGTCACTTTGTAATGGGAAAAAAATATATATAAATATATAAATGAATGGAATGAATATGGTAGTATTAAATGGCAGTATTAATAAATATATAAATGAATAGAATGAATGGCTAGTATATAATTCTCAAACCTTATTAGTTTCTACCTCATTTCATAAAAAGATATTCAATTAAATATAAGAAATAATTCGCAAATATTCACACGTAGGTCACATCGTGAAAAAGCAAAGGGCCTCGGCGAAGAGCCCTATCAGGCTAGCATGGTGAAATCAGCAAAATTGCAAAAAAAATACATCAATTTGTAGCTAAATAGTTGCTAATTAGTTGCCAAAACGACGATTTTGTTGCTCGTGCCAATCACTAGAAATCGCGAATTATGCTATCGTGATATCAAGGTAGCAAGGTAACTTAATGAATTATATTCTTTTCCGTTCATCTTTATAGAAGATTTAGTTACTATTTTTTTGCTATATCTTAGATATCGCAAAAAAATTTTTAATAATTGTTTTTTTTAATTTTTCTGTTCTTGCTATCTTGAAACTGGTTTTTCCTGGCATTAAAGAGTCTTTGAATTTTGTTGCTCATCAGGAGGCTACTCAAATACACTCAAACAACTAGCAACAAAATAGTTGAAACCGGTCAGTCGATTTTTGAATTTTTTTTTCATCTTCCTCATTCTTGCTATCTTGAAACTGATTTTTGTCGGCATAGAAAGTGTATTAAATTTGTTGCTCATCAGGAGGCTACTCAAATACACTCTAAGAACCAGCAACAAAATAGTTAAAACCGGTTGGGTGATTTTTGAATTTTTTTTTCATCTTCCTCATTCTTGCTATCTTGAAAGTGGGTTTTCCTGGTAATAAAGAGTCTTTGAAATTTGTTGCTCATCAGGAGGCTACTCAAATACACTCAAACAACTAGCAACAAAATAGTTGAAACCGGTCAGCCGATTTTTGAATTTTTTTTTTCATCTTCCTCATTCTTGCTATCTTGAAACTTGTTTTCCCTGATAATGAAGAGTCTTTGAAATTTGTTGCTCATCAGGAGGCTACTCAAATACACTCAAACAACTAGCAACAAAATAGTTGAAACCGGTCAGCCGATTTTTGATTTTTTTTCCATTTTCCTCACTCTTGCTATCTTGAAACTGATTTTTGTCGGCATAGAAAGTGTATTAAATTTGTTGCTCATCAGGAGGCTACTCAAATACACTCTAAGAACCAGCAACAAAATAGTTAAAACCGGTTGGGTGATTTTTGAATTTTTTTTTCATCTTCCTCATTCTACTTGGTGTATACTCAGAATATAGCGATCCGTTAGGGCTAAATGTCATTATAAAGTTGGTTTAACAGCCTTTAATTAGATCTCTAACACATGAACTTTTTGATTCCACTAAGATAATCAGTTATGTTATCTACCTTCTATTTCGGTCTGCCAATCATCAAACTAAAGCTTGAAGCTTTAAATTTTTTGATTGGTATGCCGGGTTATAAACGATCATGTTATAAAAATCACCCAACCGGTTTTAACTATTTTGTTGCTGGTTATTAGAGTGTATTTGAGTAGCCTCCTGATGAGCAACAAATTTCGAAGACTCTTTATTACCAGGAAAAACAAGTTTCAAGATAGCAAGAATGAGGAAGATAGAAAAAAATTCAAAAATCGGCTGACCGGTTTCAACTATTTTGTTGCTAGTTGTTTGAGTGTATTTAAGTAGCTTCCTGATGAGCAACAAATTTCAAAGACTCTTTTTTACCAGGAAAAACCAGTTTCAAGATAGCAAGAATGAGGAAGATGAAAAAAAAATTCAAAAATCGGCTGACCGGTTTCAACTATTTTGTTGCTAGTTGTTTGAGTGTATTTGAGTAGCCTCCTGATGAGCAACAAATTTCAAAGACTCTTTATTACCAGGAAAACCCACTTTCAAGATAGCAAGAATGAGGAAGATGAAAAAAAAATTCAAAAATCGGCCGACCGGTTTCAACTATTTTGTTGCTGATACTTGGAGTGTATTTGAGTATTTTCCTGATGAGCAACTAATTTAATACACTTTCTATGCCGACAAAAATCAGTTTCAAGATAGCAAGAATGAGGAAGATGAAAAAAAAATTCAAAAATCGACTGACCGGTTTCAACTATTTTGTTGCTAGTTGTTTGAGTGTATTTGAGTAGCCTCCTGATGAGCAACAAAATTCAAAGACTCTTTAATGCCAGGAAAAACCAGTTTCAATATAGCAAGAACAGAAAAATTAAAAAAAACAATTATTAAAAAATTTTTTGCGATATCTAAGATATAGCAAAAAAATAGTAACTAAATCTTCTATAAAGATGAACGGAAAAGAATATAATTCATTAAGTTACCTTGCTACCTTGATATCACGATAGCATAATTCGCGATTTCTAGGGATTGGCACGAGCAACAAAATCGTCGTTTTGGCAACTAATTAGCAACTATTTAGCTACAAATTGATGTATTTTTTTTTTGCAATTTTGCTGATTTCACCATGCTAGCCTGATAGGGCTTCGGCGAAGCGTCACGCGGAGCGTGGGCGTCTTAAGAAAAACGCGTCTATATGTTGTCGCGGCGCCGACATTTCCTTTCGGCGCATACATGCGCCCACCAGGCCACAAAACATTAAACTTGCGACGAAATATGCGCTTTTTATTATGAAATTATGAAATTAATTAATTTTCCACAGGAACAAAAATTACGTTTTATGCACAGAATGACGTTCATTCGAAGACGTCATAGATAGACTTGTGTAACTCCGGAGTGATTAACTCAAAAAGATATAATCTTTACAAAGGAGTGAATATATCAGTAACTCCGTAGTATTCAAACTAACTATATCTTTATATCACAGAGTGATTGTATTTCATCTAAGCGGAATAGAATGAAAGGAATGATATGTTTATCAGGGAGTAGAAAGAGAGGAAACCATAATTCGGAATGAAGAATGTTGTAGCATCGAACTACATACTGTACACACAAAGTTATACCTTAAACTAATGGGATTAAGATATCTTTAATATTGTTCAAATGCGGATAGTAATAATAAACAGAGATGTGAATTATTTTGTTTGTACTTTGTTTTAAAAACGCACGCATAATAAAAAATAAGCGTTTGTTTTTAAATAATTTAATAGAATAATATCGATTCTGTTCGATATACCATAAATACATCATTTATTTTAACTGTTTATCTTGTCATTATATCGCACCGGTTAAACCCTTAAGACTAGAAACTTGAAATCTTTAATATATCGGCGAATATACCTACTTCTCATTTTAAAAACATTAAAAGTCGGTTAAATGTAGTTTACATAACTCTTTCACACGCAGTGGAAGCCGCGGTCAATCCTTAGTATCAAATAAACCAAGCGTGATTGCTTTTTAAATAATTAAGTAAAAGAATACCAAACAGAATCCATAAATACATATCGTTTATTTCAACTGTTTATCTTGTCTTTAAATCTGTAAATCATTTCATTTCCTTATCATTAAATCTAAATATGTCACCAATCCCAATCACTCTGATTTCTACTGAGTTATAAGGAATTGAAGGTATAAATGAGTGATATATATCCGTAACTCTGAAAGATACATATCACCCTTTTCTCGGATATATTTTGCGCAAGTCTAGTCATAGATAGTTAGTCGTGACACTTGAAAACTTAATTTGACACTAGCCAACGATCGCCATCATTCGAGGGAAATCGGGAAAAGAAAATGTTACCAGTGTTAAAATAAAATTTCACACTTCCAATTTTGTTATTTTATTATTCTCACTATAATATTGTGAAACGTAAAATTAACGCGTTACAATCCTTTTGGCATTTTGATATTTGACAGCTGGGCAGCAATAAACATGAAGGAACACAAAATACACAACGTAACGTATGGATAATGTGAAATAACTCAGCGAACAGAAATGTAGTGAATAGCATGACCGTATTGTTGTGAGTGACAGATTAAAACAAACACAAAATGGCGCTGGGCCATTGAGTGTTCTCACCTCGAAAATATATATTTGAATGTTTTTGTTATATTTGTCTTTGTTTTTTTTTTATATCATAAGATAGCAAACAAGCAGATGGGTCTCCTGATGGAAAGAGTCAACCATCGCCTATAGACACCAAAGATGTTAATGGTGCGTTGCTATCTTGTGGCGAGGTCTAATGCCACATGCATAAGTTTACCGGCTACCTTACCCTCCAAACCGGAACACGACAGCGACAAGCGCTAACGCTATTGCGGCAGGAATAGGTAAGGCGGTGGTACCAGACCCGGGCGAGACAATGCAGAACTCTACCACCTAGTAGCCACGATGGTAGGGACTCGATAACCAATCGGTCGCCTTTTACGACCTGCCTGGCAGAACGGCAGTTGGCCTATTCTACAAAGGAGGCCGGGACCAACACGGCGAGAAAAAATTGTTCAAAATACCTATACATATAATAAAATCGTAGGAAAGTCAAAACTGTACTTTGAATATTTTTTTAAAGGAATACTTGGGACGTGATGTACAATCGATATCGATGCCAAAAATATAGTTTTTATAATTTTCGTCTGTTTGTCGGTTTGTCTGTATGTATGTCCGGGGTAAACTCAAAAAGAACTGCATGGATTTACTTCAAATTTTGTATGAATATTACTAATAGGTTGTGTCAACATATAGGCTACATATTATCACGCTATCACCTACGGGGGAGTGGCTGTGCGGAGTAAACGAAGTCCGCGCGGACGAAGTCGCAGGCAACAGCTAGTAAAAAATAAATCTGTTTTTTTTATAAAAATTTTAAATATTTGAGTATAGATTTAATGAAATTAATTTATTTTAAACTAGGTGTCCAACCTTTATTTGCATGAAAGAAAATGTGAACATATCTCCCCTTTACAGTAATTAATCTAAATTTTGCCTCAATAATTACAAGTACAATTTTAAAAATTAGCCAAATGGTGCAATCGCTTTGAAATGTTGTGCAGACAAACATTTGTAGCAATTGATTTTTATTTATATACTAGCTGTTGCCTGCAAATTTGTTTAAGGGACAAAAAAACATTATTTGCTTTTGCTTAATCAGATAAAAAACTAGCTTACGGTGGTATACAATCATCTTTCCATTTATTCCTTTCAAATATTTACGGCACATAATTTGGATGGTTTCAATCTATATTGGACATAGCTAGAATCAATTTTTGCATTTTATATATGTACTTAGAAGATTTTCAATACTAGGTTAATATGTGAGGTGTGCGCTTATCAATATTATCTCTTATCATTTATAAGCATTAAGTCATATCAATAAATTATTGTTAAACACGGTTGACACATCACATGCGATACCAACTATGTTTTGCAAAGGTTACCTAGATTGAATTTTATTTCTGATTCATACTATTGACATGGTTAAAGAAGATTTTATGTTATTGCATATATATATATATATATATATATATATATATATATATATATATATATATATATATATATATATATATATATATATATATATATATATATATATATATATATATATACTTTTTATCCCGGAAAAATAAGGTGATCCCGCGGGATTCGCTAAAAAAATTTATAATGTAGCGGACTGCACACTGCAGCTAGTATTATAAATGCAAAAGTTTGAATGTTTGGATGGATGGATATTTGTAGATCACGCCAAAACTACTGAACAGATTTAGATGAAACTTGGCACACAGGTAGATGATGACCTGGAATAGCACATAGGCTACTTTTTATACTGAAAAAATGAGAAGTTCCCGCGGGATTCTCCAAAAAAATTTATAATGTAGCGGGCTGCACTCTGCAGCTAGCATCCTATATATATCAAATGTTATCATTCATGATCTGCTTGATGTGTCGTAAGTACCACAAAAACTTGACTATAAAATATGCTTTGCTATGCGACGTAATTTTCCCCAGATTTAATTTTGCTAAGAATGTACTCACACATAAACATAGATTAGTCGTGAAAAACAACCTTTTGCACAGCTTAGTCCTTTAAAAAATAAGACTTATTTTGTAAGCCAATACAAAATCAATGTTAATTTTACCGTGATGTATCTTAGCTGAGCATATACTTCGACTTTAGAATCATTCAGCGAGTTTCACTGCTTTTAGTGCTGTTTATTTGTGATATTTATATGTAACAAGTAACAACACTCTATTGTAATTCCAACTTAATTATACATTATTTTGCATTAGAACCCATATAATTGTACATACTGTTGCAATTCTGGTCTCTTAATTTTTAATTATTGTTATATTTTTTCAACAAAACGAAAGACATTTGAAATATTAAATTATGTTAAATTACCATGAGCATCGTAACCTACCCTGATTCATTTATTATATTCAGAGTTATGAACTAAAATAGGTTAAATGGTTAAAATAGGTTAATTCGCCCTGGAAATGTAACGTACGCAATAATTTTATTGTACATACATGACTGAATATGTTCTGCTTATTTCATTTCATTTCATTGAGAAAAGGCAGTAAAATCTTTAAGTTGTTTCCCCCCTTCTTGGTCTGGGCTGCCTTTGAATCTTTGAGCTGCTGTTCTGCCAGGCAGTTCGTGAGAGACAAACGATTGGCTGCATGAGTCATTAACATCGTGGCTACTAGGTGGTAGAGTTCTACATTCTCGCCCGGGTCCTATACCACCTCTTTGTACCACCACCACTACGTGGTATCACTGCTTTACTTATTCGTGCCGTAATAGCGACAGTGCTTGTCAATGTCGTGTTCCAGTTTGGAGGGTAAGGTAGTCGGTAAATTTATGCATGTGGCATTAAGATCTCGTCACAAGGATAGCAATACACCATTAACATCTTTGGTGTCTATAGGCGACGTTTGTGTCTTTTCATCAGGAGAGCCATCTGCTATGTTATAAAAAAAGACTATATGCAGCAGGACCAGGGTTATAATCTTCCTATAAATGTACCTATTTTCAGTCATATCTACCAATGTATATAGGCTTCAATAATCAATCAACGGAATCGCTTGTCTCTCGTCAATAAGATCGACTACAATTCGGACACAATTACGTACTTGATTGCGCACGGATTGCATTTACGTCAGACTATTTTAATCGAATCATTCTAAGGGCGTGATCAGACAGATAAAAAATCGTTTATTTTATGCTTTACTTGACGTCATCAAAAGTATAATTAGTAGGCTAAAATTATTAATATACAGTGCGTTCGTAACTGCCTCGTGGTCCAGTGGTTAGCCTATTTAACATAGATTATGAGGTCCCCGTTTCCGGTCCTGATGTTATGTTATTGAAGTATTTTCAAGGAAAATATGTAACACCGCTAGACTTTTTTTTTGTTTGTTTCGCTGGTGTAACAATTTCGCTGTTTGTGTAGGTCATATAACTAAATGTGGATTTCTTCTTAGCGAATTGATACTTAGAAGAGTCCAAAATCCTACGGTAAAAATGTTCTTCGTCTGTAAGTTACAGGTATTCGTTAACTCAAGTTTACCTTATATGCGTAAGGTAATCTTATGTAATAAAATAATAATAATTTAAAAAAAAAAGTAAGTGCCACCGACTTATCTGTTCAGCAGACAAAGAATCAATTGCAGCAGCCGTCAGTGCCAGTTAGAAATGTAATTCGCTGTAGGTTTAACTACTCCTTACGTGTGTGTCACTAGTGGTGCCGTTTGAGCAGAAAAGTTGGTGGTACGGTAACTTAATAAAATAGGTAGTAAATTTACTTATTTACATGGTAATTAATGTTATGTAATATATATATATATATATATATATATATATATATATATATATATATATATATATATATATATATATATATATATATATATATATATATATATATATATATATATATATATATATATATATATATATATAGACTGGATAAGTACGTAAAACTGTTGAGCGTTGGACCCTGTTGTCGCAACGAACAAGCGATGGACATTAAATGTTTGCAGTGATGGAACTCACCACTTATCTCGCCAGCTGACAAACCGATATTTTGCAGTGAATGGGAGTGTCTTGCCAGCTTCACTTTAGCTACATCGCAAAGAATTATATTTTTTCTGTTATACGTTTGCTATATTAAATTGTCACTAAAGGGAAAACCTCCATACCTAGTAATAATTAATATGTATTAGAGACGCGCAGAGTATCTACTCGGTTATGTCTTGGTACTGTGCATTGTTAGTTAGTGTTTCTTTTTTTTTCTTTACTTTTCGAATTCGGCAAAATATCATGATTCACGTAATGCATACTCGGTACACTAAGTATTTTAATTAGATATAGTGAAACAGTATACCTATAAATCCTAGAATAACAAAGAAGCAAACGTTACTTGTGATTGTAAGATATATATCCGCGACGTATCGACATTTCCAGTACCAAAAGCACAATAGAATAATAACGCAGTAGAACAACTCTATTCAGGGCGCCCGAATCGCCGCACACACTCAGACGTGTCGTTTACACGGCCGCTAACCTATCTTGGCCGGACAACATAGGTTAGCGGCCGTGTAAACGACACGTCTCTGTGTGTGCGGCGATTCGGGCGCCCTGAATGGAGTTGTTCTACTGCGTTATTATTCTACTGTGCCAAAAGTGCTATTAATACGCTACAATTCTCATTATAGGGGTGGTAAGCTTAGTGTATCAGGTTACTAATTACGTAATAGGGAAGCGGGTGTGGGTTACGTACAAAGTAGGTAGGTAAGTAGGTCGTTAAGTCGCACAGTGATTCCGGAGAAAATTTAAAGTTGTTTTCGCAACTCAAAGCATTTTCTCTGAGCCGAGTAACTCATTGAGTAGGTTTATTATAAGTAGAATTCTTTGTTATGCAGAAGGATTTACCGAAATTTGTAGTCACTTTAGTACTTACATGTTCTGAATCAACCAAATATATGTATATTCGTTCAGCTTACTTTAATTTCAGTTCCTGGAAAGCTGAGAGGTTGCCACTTGTTAACATATTGCGTTACCTAAAAATACATTTTCGACGCCGCAGACCAATGAATTACTGCTTACAATGACAAAATCTAAAAAGAAGTCAACCTTAGGAATTTCATATTTTTATTGGACTGGTCAGCAATAAGAAGATGCCCATCCCATTTGAAAGAAACAATTGCCGCCGTAGACAGCAAAATATTTTGTGTCACATCATATCTCGAAACTAGAAATATCTTGCTGAAAAATGAATAACTAGTGTAGGCGATGAATTTACGACGGGCCGGAATACAAAGGTCTAACGGATCTCACAAATATAAATGAATGTCCTTCGTTTATTGTATCAGAATTTAACTGTAACGTAACTGCGAACTACGATGTTGCAGAAAATGGAATGGAATGTACAATCATCCAATCCAATCCATAAAAAAGTGATATGTAATGTACAGAATAAGATTTTATATTTAGCATACCTGGGGGCTTAGACAACGTAACAATATAAAATTGATAACGAAGTATGAAAAGAATAAAATGTAGGTATAAGCCTCGCTAAATCACATGGTCAGTCGTCATAGTTATCGCAAGTTGGTAGACGATGTTATAAATCGTAACGAAACCATAAAAAAAGAATTGTATGATCACAATTTCTGTGTCTAGGTTTTGCATGGTAGTCGCCACAGATTAAATGGATACACTTTTCAAGGCAATTTCGTAGTTTGTCAGCGTAGCTTGCATTTACACACACATTTTAAAAAGTATGAAAAGAATAAAATGTAGTTATAAGCCTCGCTAAATCACATGGTCAGTCGTCATAGTTATCGCAAGTTGGTAGACGATGTTATAAATCGTAACGAAACCATAAAATACGAACTGTTTGATCACAATTTCTGTGTCTGGTAGTCACCACGGATTAAATGGATACGCTTTTTAAGGCAATTTCTTAGTTTGTCAGCGTAGCTTGCATTTACACACACATTTAAAAAAGTGGTAGCGCCATGCTTAGCTGAATAGGTCGGCACGGTACGTTACGGCCATGGTAGTAGTTTACCCCAGGGGGGTACTACTAGAGTAAGCGGTGGAGAATCCCCCTCTGGATATCCATGTTCAGGGGTTTGTAATCAGCCTAATCATGGATGGGGGCACAATTTGCGCTCTCAAACTTCGCTGCTCGGGGCAAACAGAACAAAAATCGAAAGTTACTCCCTACCACACTCCACGTGGACTATACTAATATTAGGCGTCTTCAGTCAAACCTAAATGCCATCCCCTACCACCTTGAGATGGCTAAGCCGGCTTTGTTCTTTTTAACTGAGATGCAGATATCTTCTCCGGCTGATACTTTATATCTTTCTTACCCGGGGTACAAATTCGAGTATTCATTTGTACCGCGGGCGGGTGTTTGTGCTTACCTCAGAGAGGATATCTGTTCTTGTCGTCTCAGCAGCCTTGAAGGCTATAAGGACCTATCCATCCTCTGGCTGCATGCAGTCTGCCATGACCATCCCCGTATTAATGCGTGGCTCTACAGGTCCCATAGCGGAAATGCTGAAGTCGGCAGGCTCGTTGAGCACAAGCTTGTTGCGGCACTCTTTGACACAAGCTTGTCGCGGCACTCTTCGACGTGTTCCCGAGAAATACCGCTACGGCCGGGGCATGTAGCATCACCAGTACTGTCATTTGCATAGCAATGTATGTTGCGAATACGTATCATGTCATTGATATGCAGAAGGAACAGTGTTGGTGATAGCACGCAATCTTGTGGAACACCAGCACTGACAGATTTAAGGTCAGAGCACGCACCGTCGACTACGACCTTGTTATCCACTTGCATAATTTCTCGGGAAGCCTACGAAAAATACGATATAAGACACAATTTGAAAATTATTTCGGATGTCGTAAA
The DNA here is from genome assembly GCA_036924255.1 of Apodemia mormo. Lineage (NCBI taxonomy): Eukaryota > Metazoa > Arthropoda > Insecta > Lepidoptera > Riodinidae > Apodemia > Apodemia mormo. Next base: position 38,548,239 of record JAUPFN010000005.1, on the reverse strand, counting down.
TCACAAATTGCGAAACGTAGTCGAAATTATGTTTGAGTCAGTTATTTTGAGATTTATGAACTAGTAATGAATATTCAGAAACAAAATTATTAAAGTTAAAATGTTTTGACCGAAGCCATTCATGAAATAAATTTGAATAAGACATTTCAAGTTTGCTCTCGAAGTTATAGAATTAATATAAAAAATATGAATTCGAAGAAAATTCCAAAACTTTGGGGTACATGGCGAATTCGTGTTCTAAGAAAGAAAGTTTAGTTTAATTAATTACACTACAGGTTAAGTATTCTGTGACTTGGATGTGTTTAAGAAATATGGTATTCATTAGTTTTGTAAGCGAAGTGTGAGGGTTTGAAAATTTCCTTAGGGAATTTACAAGGAAGCAGTTCTTAGCATCATAGCGCCATGTGAATATTGGTATTTGTGCACGGTTTCGACCGAGTGTGGTACCGTCGCCTTGCCTATTCCTGTCCCAATAGTGTTCGTGTTTGTCGCTGTCGTATTCCGGTTTGGACAGTAAGGTAGAGTAAACTTATTCATGTTGCATTCCAATTCTACTATACGGATAGTGACGCAATATTAACATTTTTGGTGTATATAGGCATTTATATAAAAAAGCCCAAGATACACAATCAGTGTCTCAAAAACCTCCTCCAAAATTTGCTCATTTCAAATAGAATCGCGTCGGTCATGACATTTTATTTCTACGAAATTTATTTCTTTTTGTACACTGCTTTCTAAAAACAACTATAAATCTTGTGCTTAAGGTTGGATATGCAAAGACATATACGTGTGATGTAATGATCCTCCAAATGGTCAGAACATATATGTTTTTGCCATATCTGTAAATATTTAAATGAAACTAGGAACTCTTTAGAAAGTCAGTTTTATTCGGATCTGTACATCTTGGTATGTCAATGTCTATAGGCGATGGTTATCACATTACCTTTATTATCACCTTATCACATTACATCAGGAGCCATTTGCTTGTTTGCTATCCTAAAATAAATATATGTTCAAAATCATAGAACCAGCTTCTTATAATATATGTATATTCTCTTATATCCAGACTCTCTGGTTTTCCTTTAAAGCGTATCCAAGAATAAGCTGTCAGATTCTAGACATAGACATTCAAGAATCATTCATTTTAATATTGTTACGTACTTCGCGTTTGTAATTTGCAAGAAAACGCCACTAAAATTAAAACCGTATATTTACAATACATGTGCACAAACAAAAAAATGTAAAACGTAAATACACTATACACACTGGTCACCACACTGCACTAGCAGTAAACTTAACTGACTACGTTTAAAGAAAATAATTCTCGTATTCACTTAAACTGGTAACTTCGCTTCGCACTGGTCGCTTGTACTATCGCTTTCGATCACTGTATAAAACTGCTCTCTATTTGTCAACACATCTCTATTTATACCCAGGGTAAAGTTCTACCTGGATCCAGAAAAATCTGAATTTATCGCGTAATAGAATGAATCACTTCTAATTGTAAACAACTTAAGATAAACAAGTCCTAGTACACGTTATGCCGTGTAACAGAAAGTCCATTATGGCGTAGCTATTTGGGTAACGGCCAACTATTTGTTTATTAATAGGAGTAGCTATCTCTTTCTTTTATTCAGCGTTCCAACTCTTCACGTTTCTAGATTATTCGTAACGATATTATAAATGCGAAAGTAACTCTGTGTGTCTGCTTGTCTCTTCTTCACGCTTAAACTACTGAGCCGATTTTGATGAAATTTGGTACAGAGATAGTTTGAGACCCGAGAAAGGACATAGGAGAGTTTTTATCTCGGAAATACCACGGGAAGGGGAACTATGCGGGTAAAACCCCGAAATATCTTTTAAACCTTTGTCTACGCGAAGTCGCCGGCTAATATTAAATAAATTTTCCTGCAAACACGAATCGATCTAACCTTAAATTAAGAAAATTACTTGCTTGGTTTGGTTTGGTTTTAGTCAACGTACTTATATAAGTAATACATAGAAATACATGTATTGAAACCGAAATATATTTAATAAACATCTAAATCCAGAAATACAAAAATCTATTCTCATCACACTAATATTTATCCCTGTCGGGAATTGAACCCTAGCCCCGTTGATTGCTGACTACGCACGGTTCACTAACTACTCGACCAATCGGGCGGTCAATGGAAAAATCGTTTGACTAAGGTTGTAGTTACATTTGAAAATTTAACCACCACCTCACCCAATAATTGCAGGAAACCATATGCTGTATTTTGCATAAGGGACCCAGACCGTAACGGTTTTACCGTTTTAAAGAAGTATGGTTTTTTACGAATATTGTACCCTTCAAATCGGAACACGCACATGACATATGTTACTGATGGTATGACTTCAGACGGTTTCGCTGTCGTAGTATTTTTGCACCTCACACTTTCTACCAACCCTTTCACATGAAGGAACTATCGACAAGTTGTTTCGATAAAATCTTCATTCATATCACAGCCGCAGCGGACTACGAGAACGCAGCCGGAGCGGCACATACACACACACACACACACACACACACACACACACTGACGCACACATAACTGACACACACACACACACGCACAAACACGCGCGCGCACGCATACACACACGCACGCGCACACACACACACACGCACGCACGCGCGCACACACACACACACACACACCACACACACACACACACACACACACACACACACACACACACACACACACACACACACACACACACACACACACACACACAACATAACACCGTCGTCGCCAGTCTCGACAGCGAAAACTTTTTTATCGCGCGAACCAAAACGTTCCTTATATATGAACTTTTAAACTAACGCGTTCTACTATCATTTTTAACAATATATAAACGGGTCAATAACGCGTACATATATAGAACATACTTGTAAAGCTCGACGTTTTGGCCAAGTTACATTGACCGTGGTCACGAGCGGAAACTCGCTGCTCCAGTCCGCTCGTGACCGCGGTTTACCGGTTTACTTTTTTTTCGAAATGACAAAGTACAGTTGACCTTTGGTCGTTACTGCGACAACGGACTTATGGGGCAAGCAGAGTGCCCAATAACGCCCGCGCTAAAGGCTCTCTCCTTATGAGACCGGATCTCGCCCTAGTGCGGCGTTTGGACTAAATGTGGTGGGTGGAGTCGTGGTATTGCGCGATTCACCAGTTTGAAGCTCCCTAACTTTTTTAGTTATCCGATCCGTAATTTTTCGAAGATAGAAAAGATGGGCATCTCGTCAAAACGACTCTTTTCACGAAAATTAGAGAACTGTTCATAAAAAATGAGCATGTTATTAAAAAAATAATTGTTCGTGGGTCTATGGTCTATACTCTATAGTCTTCACCATTACAATTATCACAGTCTAAGGCAGTTTAAAAAAATACTTCAGGTCCAGTAGGATACAATGACAACTTTTTAAAGCAATAATCATATTACTTTAAAGGCAAGGCTTCTGACTTATTTACTTAATTCAGAAAAACTTTACTGATTTTTAAATTACCTGTCGGAAATTTATTAAGATGGACAGGCTTAAGAAAATGTAAAAGCTTCAGTAATAATCCTTCGAAATTGCTTTGTAAGTAATAGCTGTTGACTTTAATATCATCAGTATAATTGTGTTACTTTAAAAAGAACCGGCCAAGTGCGAGACGGATTCGAGTAGGAAGGATCCGTTCCGTATCTATAAAAACGGAAAAAACGTTTATTGTATGGGGTGCCTTAAATACTTTATTTATTTATTTATTTTTAAAGTGTATATAAAGCTACATATTCTGCGAATATTTTATGCGTGTACCAGTGGTCGTTATTAAGATCGAGAAAAAAAAATCAAAAAAATACATTTGTTGTATGGGAGCCCCCCTTGAATATTTTATTCTGTTTTTAGTATTTTTGGTTATAGCGGTAACAGAAATACATCAACTCTGAAAATTTCATGTGTCTGTCATAGTTCATGAGATACAGCCTGGTGACAGACGGATAGACAGGCAGATAGACGGACGTACAGCGGACTCTAATGGCCAATTGCACTAACATTGTCTTAGCTTAAAACAATCCTAAATAGTACGCTGTCACATTCTTTTCATTTAAGGCGCGGTGTTAGCTCAACATTCATAAAACTGGGTTTCTTTGACGCTCGAGTACGAGAAAACCCAAGGAAAATATCCCACGCAAAAAATACAGAGTATAGAATAAGGTCTAAAGAAAAATGTTAACCGAATAGAATATAAAATATTTGTTTAATATTTTCAATAAAAAATCGTAATTTGCTTCACAAAAAAATGTTGGCGTCGAAATTCTCTGTATTTTCAGTAGTAACAACAAGCTTTTTTTAAAGAATATAATAGAAATTAAGTTTTATCAAAACTTTGACCAGTCAAATATTGAATTTAATGCGTATATTCTGTGTTATCCAAGGAAATCCTGCAAATTAAACGTTTATTTGCAGTCTAATTACAGTTTAACAAAATAGGTATTCTTGTTTGCTTTGCTTTGCAATTCTTAACCCTCTTAAACGTGTTGTAAATGTCAAATTAGATTACGCGGTAATATGCGTTGTGTGAGTGAATTCGACGTTTTTAAATTGTTATCATTCCGCGCCTTAAGGCAATAAATGACAGTATAAGAATTGTTCTAGGCTAAGACAATGTTAGTGCAATAATTGGCCAATAGTAATAGTATCCCGTTTTACCCTTTGGGTACGGAACCCTAAAAGTTAGTGTGGTGTCCCGCGGACTACCACCAGCGCGCACGTGTATTGCTTAATTCAAATAGCACGCATTTTACCGGCATCTTGTTACCATTCCCATTGTATTTCATTTCCACAGCTTGAACAATAGCGAGAGCATCTTTCATGTTACACATTCAAAATTATAGATAATGTAAAGCTCGTTTAATTTAAAAAATAAGGCGAGGTATTTTGACGCGCGTCAATTCTATAGGAAATGGGCGGCGCGGTATGTTCTGAAACCGCTGGGAAACGTGTTAATTATCGGATAAATAAATATAGGACTTCAGCTGAAAACCAAAATTTAGTACATTATTTTTTGTATTTAAAATTAAATATCACCATATAAAAATCATGTGGAAGATTAGAAATATTATTAACAAATTATTTGTTTTAGAGATTTTTTTAGCCTGTTTTCGGAATTTTATATGATCAAGTAAAGTACGTTCTATCTTGTATTAAGTAAGCACATTCTTTAGATAATGTCTTCAGAGTTCAGGTATATCGCATAATTTTTGTAATTTTTTTATTTAACAATTAATGTAATAAAATGTGATTTAGCAAACCACTTTTTTCCCGTTGATCCAGGCGTCTTTGAAGAATAGACCAGCTGCCGTTGGCAGGCAGGTCGTAAGAGACGACTGATTGCCTGTGTGACTACTAGGTGGTAGAGTACCTCAACGTCTCTCCCGGGTATTTATTACCATTGCCTTACCTATTCCTGCCACAATAACGTCAATGCTTGTCATTTCCTTGTTTCGGTTTAAGGGTAAGGTAGCCGGTAGACTTATGCATGTGGCATTAAGACCCCGTCACATGGACAGCAACGCACCATTAACATCTTTGTTGTCTATAGGCGATGGTTTCTCAAATCTCTCTAAAAAAAATCAAAAGGGAACAACCCCGTGACATACTGAAGTTGTTAAAAAAATAGTATCGATAGGTTAAGTATTTTGAGCGTAATCCATCATTCATACATATAGACATCGGACGTTCATGATTTTTTAAATCCGTGATTTTAAAAGTTTAATACATAAAACGGTTGTGTGGATAAATGTGTTTACAAAACGGTTATTCTTTATATCTGTGAACTTATGAATATTAAGAACATAGATATTTTGAATAAAATAGATGTAGTTTAAATCCTGAAAGTGTTTGACATTGTCACGTTAAGAGTAGAGCACTCCCTCAACGTTCCGCTTATGAGGCGTGCAAAATGTTCTAAAAATTCATGAAGTGATTACACCACGGAGTATTTATTACACATATATGATCGCATTGATCGTATTAAGCTACTAATTAATGCATTTGAAAAGCGGACAGGATTTTTGTATAAAAGGAGACGGTGACTGACTGACTAATCTATTATAATAATGCACATCTCAAACCGCTGGACGGATCGGACTGTAATTCTCTTGTAAAGAAATAATCCCGTCATCTTGACGCCTCAAAATGTCAGGATAAGTGTTAAAGCCAGTGACCTAAATCAAGCAGTTACATAAATTATTATGTCATGCAAGTATTATTACTCGTAGCGTACAACACGATAAAGTCTGGTCAAAACATTAAATGATCTCGTTATTATTATTTAACTAGTATTTTAAAACACGCAGTTTTTGCGCGTACATTGGAAATTATGACTGAGCTATTCGAGTCACTTCCATCGTGGCTAGTACCACCACCTAGCCTAATCCCATCGCAATAGCGTCAATGCTTGTCTTTGTTGTGTTCCGGTTTGGAGGGTAAGGTAGCCGGTGAACTTGTGCATATGGCATTAAGACCCCGCTTCAAGGATAGCAATGCACTATTAAAATCTTTGGCGTCTATAGGCGATGGTTGTCTGTTTCAATCAGGAGAGGCATCTGCTTGTTTGCTATCTCATGATGCATGTAAAAAGCGATTAATAACTCTGTGGTTGTTCTACGCTTTATAATCTGGCTGGTTCCAGTGTTCATTTTTTCTTTTGACAACACGTTTTTATGGCGTCGAGGGCGGATATGACACATCCATTGTCTCTTTTGTTTCTATGGATAGGGGCATGCCTCTGTGATTTAATTGCGGAACCGTGCCTACTAGTCATACTAGATATTTTTAAATTGACTACAATTGTTTTTTTCTATAGAAGAGGGGGCAAACGAGCAAGAGGTGCACCTGAATGCTAAGTGTGAGTTTTTCTTTTCGCATTCGATCGTGAGCGCGTTTCGAGTTTACTAGGAATTTGTATGTGATTTGTACAGCGCCACCTAGTGGTAAACTGGTTTCTCACGTTTACCACTAGGTGGCGCTGTACAAATCACATGCAAATTCCTAGTAAACCCAAAACGCGCTCACGATCGAATGCGAAAAGAAAAACTCACATTTAGCACTCTGATGGTAAGTGATCAATCACCGCCGCCCATGGACATCTGCAATACCAGAGGTCTTGCAGTTGCGTTGCCGGCCTTTTAAGAATGAGTAAGCTCTTGAAGGTCCCTATGTCGTATCCGTTCGGAAATACCCCTACCGGTAATTGGTTCCACAACAGAGTAGTGCGAGGTAAAAATTGTAGGGAGAATCGCACAGTTGTGGATTTCCAGGCATCGAGATGATGAGGATGGAACTTCAAATTTTGACGCGATGTCCGATGGTGGAATTCAGCGGCAGGAATTAATCCAAACAACTCGTCATGATATATACGAACACTCCCCATGATATATACGATAAAAGACGCAGAGAGAACCAACACAACAAAAACTGTCAAAAAAAGACTATAAAGTTAAAGAAAAAGAAACACAACAAAAACTGTCAAAAAAGACTATAAATCTGTAAAAGAAGTTGACCCTGCACGTTATGAATATGCAGCCCGAGAAATTTTTGTCGATTTGTTTTCTCGTCAGTGAAAATATTACTTCTATATATTTTTTAATATCATTAGATATCAAACAAGCAGATGGCTCTCCTAATCGAAAGAGAAACCATTGCATTTAAGCACCAAAGATGTTAATGGACGCTATCCGTGCGACGGGATGGCTGTGCCACATGCATAATTCCACCGGCTAACTTACTCTCCAAACCATGACAAGCGTTGATGCTATTGCGGCACGAATTGGTAGGGCGGTGGTGCCATATACCTGAGCGAGACTTTGCGGAACTCCTACCACCTAGTAGACACAATGGTAGTGACACTTATAGCTAATCGGTCGCCTTTTACGACCTGACTGGCAGAACGGCAAATCTATTCTTCAAAAGGAGGCCTGGACCAAAACTCTCTAGCACTCTATCAAATTCAAATAGCATTTATTCGACAAAGGTAAGCTCGGTTACACCTATCAACGTCAAAAACATAACTACATAAGTACACGTATAATTAAATCAACTAATTAAAACATATAACACAAAGTTTGCAGCTGGAGAGAATACGTTTTACTGCAAGGGAGGATATTTAACATTTTTTTTTTTAAATCATTTTTATTTAAGGAACGTTTACACCATGTGTACGCCAGTTCCATCGTACCCTATTACAATACTATCTATAGATACTACAATATTATCTTAAACTACTAATGGAACGATTTACAAATGCAAAAAGTATTTTGGCTTCATCTGAGCTGGAAGTTAAAAAAAATATACAATTTGTATGGCAAAAAAATTTGGTGTGTCAATCAAAATAATAATAATAAAAAGAAATATCAGTTCAAAAAAATGATGAAAAATTATTAATAATAATTAAAATAATAAAAAGAAATATCAGGTTTAAAGAATGTTACAAAATTATTAAAAAATAATTACAAAATTTTATTAATATTATTCGTCAATGATTTATATAGTCAAAAATAAAATAAAAATCCATACTATAATATTATAAATGCGAAAGTATATCTGTCTGTTACGCTTTCACGGCTAAACCGCTGGACCGATTTTCATGAAATTTAGCATGGATATAGTTAAAGATACGGGGTTAAACATAGGCTAATTTTTTTTCAAAAATCAATCTCTGGAGGGCTGAAATACGGGATGAAATTTTTATTAGCTATTTGGATGACTAATTAATATACTCGCAGGAAAGCTGCGCGGGTTAGCTAGTGTAATGTATAAATGATACTTACTTGCCGGCTTAGGGTAAATAACTAGAAATATGTCGCGTACGATACAAGAGAGGTTTGGTCAATAAGAACTTGCATATCGTTTATTCGACGCAACGTAACGAGGAAACGTTTGTCGAGGCAATAAACGAGATATAAGTAGTTCTTATTGGTTAAACTTCTATCACGCGTGCGTCGCGACATACCACTCGCTATTTATCCTAAGTTGGATGGTTGCACATCATGAAACCGTATTATATGTGGAGGCAGCACTTCAATACCTACTTGAAACACAACTTAAAATACTGCTGTCATCTTTTGAGGTCTCACCCTCTCTTTCCAACACAGCTGTATAAAAAGAGCACTCGCTATTTATCCTAAGTTGGATGGTTGCACATCATGAAACCATATTATATGTGGAGGCAGCACTTCAATACCTACTTAAAACACAACTTAAAATACTGCTGTCATCTTTGAGGTCTCACTCTCTCTTTCTAAAACAGCTGTATAAAAAGAGATGGCGAGATCTCATAGAATGAGATATAACGTAAGTATTAGTTTCAAGTGATTAATACGAGTGCTAGCTTCAACTATACCTAATATTTCATTTTTTTATACGTCAAAATCATGGATAAGAATTCACTTGTTTGAAGTCATTTTGTCTACCGGCCTTAATATGTCGCAATTTTACCAAATTTGATACTTCGTTAAGACATATGTATTTGATTTATAGTTGATCTAAATCTGTCAGCACGGAATCGCATTTTCCGTCGCCATTCCATCAGTTTCTTTCGCTCAAAACCGCCATTTGCTAGAGCAAAAACTATAGCTGGAATGCATTAGCACGCGGCGGAATCCTCGAGGCGATAGCATTCCCGCAAACTTTCTCGCTCTAGCATGGCTGGCCTAAGCGAAAGAAAAGGATTAGGCGACGGAAAAAGGCGATTCCGTGCTAACAGGTGTAGTCTCACCCTTACTCGAATAATCGTAACTTCTATGTAAACAACACAAGAAAGCGTTGTTTTTAAGGTTTTTTTATTTATTTAAATAGTGCAAATAAAATGCCCCATTAATCGAGTGGATAGCAACCCTAACTACGCAGTTAATGAGGCTTGGGTATAGGGTTACCACCCGTGCTTTATAATAAACTATTGTACATTATTTTGAATAAACATAGTTTATACTTTCTAAAGACAATAAAGTACGTGAAAATACTTTATTTTACTCCTATCATTTCGCTTTAAATGAACAAAACTTAATCTATTTTTTTGTAGTAGAAATGATACCGACTAGTTTTAAACATTATCTAAAACGTATTTTTTGTATCATTTCGCTTTACTTGATTTTTTTGCTGTGTGAAAATAATGATATTGAATATATATAAAACTCTCATTTACAGTCAGCGTTGCCAGAATGTTACTTTTATAACATTTTGCGTTACTTTTGACCCTCTCATGTGACTTATATGTTACACGACTCAAAATGTTACTTTTACCTTATTTTAGGACTTACTAAAAAAATTTAAACATTTTCCAGCAAATAAAATTAATAAGATCGAAGATGACGTTTGTTATACAGGGTATAACAAAAATAAGCACTAACTTTCAAGGGTATACGTGTACATGAACTAAACAAACACCTGGTAAAATATTATACCAAAAGGCACACATTTTTTGTTTCATATAAATTTAGTAAAATAAGAAATTAAAGTTTATTTTCACACCCCTACCTTGAAGATGGAAGTGATGTGACGTCAGCAACACGTTGAATGAATAGCGTGACGCACACATAGACATGAAGAATACCGCGTACTTGTACTTACACACATTTAATAAGCAATTTTTTACATATCACTTTCGTCACTGATTAATTATTATACATTAATCCAAATTCACTATTTACAGGCAATAATAAAACAACACTGTCTTCAAATTAATTTATAAGTAAGGTTCAAAATGACCACCACCCTTCTCAATGCAAAGAGCAGTTCTGCGTAACATTGATAACCTTACATTATGCAACATATGTGGGGTTATGGACCTAAATGCTGCATTAATTTTACCTTCCATCTCTTCACGTGTATGACATTCCACAGAGTAAACTTTATTTTTCACATAACCCCATAAAAAGTAGTCTAGGCACGTGAGATCTGGAGAACGAGGTGGCCAAGGCACCGGGCCACTTCGACCTATCCACTCTGCAAATCGATCGTTTAAATAATCACGCACAGGGCGTGCAAAGTGAGCGGGTGCTCCATCGTGCTGAAAAATTATATTACGATATACATTCAGTGGAAGATTTTCCAGATGTTCTTCTAAATCCTCTCTCAGGTGTTGTAGGTACCTTTGAGCGTTAAGACCCTGAGGTAAAATAGTCGGCCCCAAAACATAGTCCCCAACGATGCCTGCCCAGACATTAATTCTCCACTGGTGCTGAAAGCTACTTTCACTCGAGGCATGCGGGTTATTATGTGCCCACACATGCTCGTTGTGCAAATTGAGCACACCATTTCTTGTGAAAGAAGCCTCATCTGTCCATAAAATATTAAAAGCAAATTCGGGATTTGCTTCAGCACGGTTCTGGTACCACCTACAAAAGTCCATTCTGGGCATATGGTCTGCAAGTCCTATCTCCTGAGTCCTTGAAAAATGGTAGGGATGTCGTCCATCATCCTGCAGAGTACGCCACACCACCATATGGTTTACATTTAACATAGCACTGCATCGGCGTGTGCTGGTCCGAGGATTCTCGTCAAAATGATTTAGAATCCGAGTCTCAATAGCAGTACCTACTCTTGAATTAGGATGTCCAACGTTTCGTTCGCGGTGGAAGGAACCAGTACGCTGAAGTCGTAAACACATGTTACGGAATACTGAGTACGGAGGTAAATGACGTTGTTCTGCTGGTGGCCTTCCATCAATAAACCGTTGTCGGTAAATCTCCCTCGCTTCATTAATGCTACCATTCCTAGCAGCACCAACACATAGCATCATTTCGTAAAATTCACTATTAGTGTAAAGGTGACGGTCATTATTATTTCTACGTGGCATTTTTAAAATCGCGATTTCCAATCAATGGGTATTAAGTAAGATTCATAAAAAATCGGCAATAATAGCAATAGTTACGCTCTCCAAAGACAAACGGCAACTGAATAAAAAAATAAAAATTCCTTTACAATTATCTAGGTACTTTTCCGAACTAATTAGGGTTCAGTGAAACAAATTTAAAAATAATCTTCTTCATCTTAGAGTTTATTCCGGTTATTCTCCACGCTTGCGCTAGGAACGAGTTTGAGTTTGCCGTAGCGACTGTCGTCTAACCTCCGAACCTCTCTGGAGGAAGCCGGTGCCAGGACCTCTTTCATTGTACAGCAGTCAGGTTGTCTTGGGTCCCGAAGGTGGTGGTGGGACCCCTTGCACCATAAATAAAAAAAAAAACAGTAGCAGTCGTGGGACTGCCGATAGAAGTGAAAACGGAACTATTAAGTTGAGAGTAATTAAAACTATATGCAAAACATAGCTATAGATATACTATTATCATTAGCATGTCGGTGACGCGAAACGAGGATTTTACCCTCTACCAAAACGCTCAACGCGCCTAAAGAAGTTTTCACTTCAAAAATCATTTCCCGTGTTAGTTTGAGTGCCTTAAGAAGAATTACCCTCCATTCTACCAGGCGAACTGAGAATCGAACCCAGTACCTTACGAAGAAACGCCTAAACCGGCATCACTCTTATCATAAAAGTGACAAAAATGTTGACTAAAACTATACGGAACTACATATTAGTATGATTTTACATAAAAACAAAATGGCAGAAAAAAGGGAGTGTCTTGTCTCTTTCCGAAAGTGGTCTTTTCGCCAATCAAAGCGTTTCGTTGCACTTTGTATAAGCCGCAAAACACGTGTAAGTTCTAAAGGCCTGTACAAACGACCGGCGGCGGCTTTAAAGTTAACTTAATACTTTTTCATTTCCAGTATGATAAACAATATTTTGATGAAAAAGATTAATTTTTCTGAATGAATGAACAGGTTGATATGTAATCCCGGCAATCGCTAAAATTAGCAATAGTTTTCGTTGGTTTCGCTTGCGTGGTTTATTTTTGACATTCACAAAAAACTCTAACCACGCGTGCGAAGCCGCGAGCAACGGCTAGTATTTTATAAAATCTTTGATCTAAAATGTAATCAAAAAAACGTAGTCAAAAATTATCTTTTTCCTGAAATAACTACTACTTAGAAAGGTCTTGCCAATTTCTCCCGTGAAACAGCTTTGCTGTGTTTCGGAGAGAAGGGCAAGACAGGCACTGTAATTACTGGCACCGAGACTTAACATCTTATGTCTCAGGATCTTAACATCTTATGTCTCTAACACATGAATGGAATACCTGGGCTAGTTCCAGCCCAGGTATCCCATTTTTGTTCATTAGCGACGTCGACCACTTACCATCAGGTGGCACGTCTGCTAGTTTGCCTATCTCAATAACATAAAAAAAGGTAAGAAGAGGCGCACCTAAAACAAACTTTAGGTAGGTACTAAGTTCCATCAGCCATGTAGTGATAGTGACAAACGAGCCTATCAACTCACCGGGAACATTCCGATTCTTGACATTTTTTTAGCAGTGCTAGCCATGTCAAATTTCATATGTAACGAAAATTAATTTGCGCAATTAAAATTCCCGCGGAAAATATTCAGTAGTGTGTGTGAGCAAGGCCTTAAGTCGGGCGCTTGGTTGAGACCGCGTTGCGCCGCGTTGAGACGCCTAGCGCGATGTCGGTAATACTTCAAATCAAAGGACTTCTAGGCTAATCAATGCGTAGGTTTATTTGTCAAAAATGCTTATAAAAGGTTGTGTTGTGTCTTAATTCTTAATGATAATGCATATTTATTTTGCGAAGTGTCGTGTTATCAACGAGAAAGTTTTACTAAGTTTTTAGAATTGTGTGTAAAAAAAGTGATAATAGCTATGATTTACCTGCTCAAAAACTAATTACCTATTTAGACACCTTGTTATGTGAAGTTAGAAGCAAACAGGGTAGGTACTAGAGGTAAGTATTATGCCATTAAAACAGTTTGTAAGTTGAAACCATGCCAGATAATACATTGTAAAATGCCTATGAATCACGGAATAGATTTAGGTACCTACACTGAAAACACATGTGAATAGTTGACTTTGAAGGTGGATATTGTGTGATGAAGTAATTTATGTAATGTGTTTTCATAACAAAAAGATACCTTAATTAGTTATATTGGATTATTTGCCACGATTGTTTTAGAATGTATGTACCAAACTAATAGTTTCACTCAGAGTTAGAAATAATAATCCAGGTCACAATAAATTTTAGGTACACAGCTGATATAATTTTGTTGCCAGGCGGGAGATTTTCCTGCATGAAATGCCTAATAGCCGCAGGTTTGCCTTACGTAAACTAGGTATGAGACTACTAGGTAGGTATTTACGATTAATAAAATTTTATGAGATTTTTTTTATTGAATATGAGTATAGTAATTAATAATTATTTTAATATGATCGTAATATGCTATCGAGTGACACCAATAGTCGGACAGTGTTTTTTTTAACATAATGTAATAATTATGGCTATCAAAACCCAGTTAAGTTACCTATGAATCAAATTGTCCAGCCTGGTAATCAAACTAAGGACCCTCATGGGTTTATTCCAACATCAGTCCTGGTAGAAAAAAATATAAAAAAACTCTTTAAATAATATCTACATTATTTACTCTGTCAAGTAATTAGTACTTTGTTGTGCGTCTAGCAGTTCATTGACATCTATCATATGATTGTGACCTTTCATAGCTGCGTAAACCGTGCGCGTACGTTACTGCGTGCTATACTTCAGGGCTGCCACAGATCATTTTGAAAAAAAAACTTTGACATTCATTTTCTCAGAAATTTCATAGTTTTTATTTATTAAAAATGTATAATTAAAGAGCTAACCACACATCCTGAACGCTCCTTCAGTATTAGTGCTTATTTTTGTTATACCCTGTATACTGATTAGTTATCGTTAATTAGATATATAAAAATTATTACGATTCTTTCGAAGTTTAACTTACTAATAGGGCAGTAAACTTTTTAGTTTTTGTGTAATAAAGTGTCATATTATAGCATTACTGTAATTTTCCGCATAAACTAAAGAAATGTTACTTTTCTCTCGAAAATGTTACTTTTTGAATGTTATATTTGGCTATCTATAACTGGCAACACAGTTTATAGTTTTTTCTTTAAGGTGCATCCAGAGACGGGACGAAACTAATTGGTGAATTGCTAGAAGATACAAAAAATATGTACGGTAAACGAATAGTACAGCTAATAAATAATACTTTATTTTTCAATTTTGTACTTTATTATTTAACCTTAAAAGAAAATGTACTCTATTTTTTCAATTAAAAGGTGGCAACCCTACTTGGGTAGCATATCATACGAATCTAACGATACTTCTCAAGTCGTTTAGGCCTCAGTGCATGTCAAAAATATACACACATACATACATCGAAAAACTTAATCCTCCTACTGGCGCAGTCGGGTAAAAAATCTATTGCATTGACCAAAAGATTTTACGAGCTACTTGGCAAGATTCGCGGTCTTATCTTCATCAAACACTCAGACAGATACAGAGTACAGAGAGAGACAGAGAGACTATCCTATCCTATTATGAACACATCGCCACTTCATTTTAAGGTAGTCACTTGTGTTAGGGATAAGTTTGGAATGCTCCAAAAGTTCGGAATGCCAATTTTATTTACCATTGTGTTGTCTACTCTGTTGTAAACTTTTTCAATTTCTCTCGACAAACTTTTTCTTGTTATCCCTTTTTTATTGGAGTTATACTTGTTTTGGTTTGTAAGGAAAAAATAATGAGAGAGAATCGTTATGATTCGCGCTCAAAGCAACTCGAAATTAACAGCATTATATGTTTATTTTGTAATTAACCTCCTTTTAGAGTTTAGTGTGAAGTGATGTATATGCGCGCACAGCGACACGAAATTCGAAGCATGAAGTTAGGCCTTAAATCACTTAGTAGTGTGCAGTTTTATCGTGGTGCTCTTTTGAATACATAAGAAAAACATATTAAAGATTTATCTAAAAATGTATTGATATCAAAACGTCAACCCGTTCTTCTTTTAAAAAATTAACATCATTTGCCTACTTGTAAGGTAGAATAGTTTTTTTTAATCATAAGATAGCAAACAAGCAGATGGTTCTCCTAATGGCAAGAGTCAACCATCGGATATAGACACCAAAGATATTAATACTGCGTTGCTATCTTGTGGCGAGGCCTAATGCTACATACGTAAGTTTACTGGCTACCTTACTCTCCAAAACGGGACACGACAGTGACAAGCACTGACTCTATTGCGATAAGAATAGGTAAAGCGGTGGTATAAGACCTGGGCGAGAATGTAGGACTCTACCACCTAGTAGCCACAATGGTAGGCTCGCATAGCCAATCGGTTTTCTTTCACGACCTGCCTGGCAGGACGACAGTTAGCCTATTCTTCAAAGGAGCCCGGACCAACACGGGGAAATACTAAAGTAAATGTAGTACCCTTGTTATAACTAAATGGTAGTTCTGTGATGATTTGCACAAATTAGTGCCACCGTTTTTCCTACGCTGCTACCACAACGTCAGAGCTTGGCGTTCTCGTGTTCCGTCTTGAAGGAGTGTTAGTAAAATTAGGCATTTCTTTATTGTACAATTTTTATATAGAAGAGGGAGCAAACGGACACGAGGCTCACCTGATGGTGATTACGCCGCTCATAGACAACTACACTACCAGGGGTCTTGTAGTTGCGTTCCCGGGCTTTTAAGAATGAGTAGGCTATTTTCTTGAAGGTCCCTAAGTCGTATACGTTCGGAAAAATTTCTGCCAATAGCTGGTTCCACATAGGAGTAGTGCGGGGCAAAAAGTGCCTCGAGAATCGCACGGTTATGGACTTCCAGACATTGAGATGGTGAGAATGAAATTTTTGAATATTGTCGCGATGTCCGATCGTGAAATCCGGCAGCAGGAATTAATCCAAACAGTTCCTCGGTACATTCCCCATAATAGAGCCGATAAAAGATGCAGAGTGATGCCACATCTCTACGTAACGCCAAAGAATCAAGCCGATTTGTAATAGTCTTGTCATCGACGATTCGAGCCGCTGTTGAATGCGATCAAAAGGAAGGAGCTGGTACTGAGGAGCCCCCGCCCATAAATGAGAGCAGTACTCCATATAAGTCCGAATTTACGCCTTGTAAAACAGTAAACGATAGGCTGGCCTAGCCGGGCAAAGAACTCCCAGCTTTTTAGAAGCTAATTTAGCCCTGCCTTCCAAGTGCCTTGCCGTCTAATACTATCTTGATCAGATATTAGATCTTACATGTTGTAGATTAAATCTCCCCTACACTAATTGCAATTTACAATTAACATCTGTTATAAGCTATAGGCAATAATCGTCTCTTACGCTGAAAAAAGTGCGTTTTCGACATAGCTTCGAAATTTTTCAACCAATCATTTTTTTGTTATTCTACAATATTTTAGTACTAAAAAAGCTAGGTATGTCGTATCCCGTCTGAAAATTCAAAATCGAATATAATTTTCGAAAATTACAGCTTTTCTAATATTGAAATTGTTGTTTTTAGCAAACTTACTCAATAATTTGAAATAACTTTTAGGCTTACACACCGATTGACTTAAAAATCTTACGAGTTTTTCTCCTATAAAAACTGCGTCAAATATCGTTAATTGAATCAAAATCAGTCAATTTGTTTGGGATTTATCAATGACAAACATTTTTGAAAGAAATGTTTTTTGACACTTTGCTTCATAATTTTTCAACCTACGGATTATTTAGATATATTTTAGATCTCAAAATCGATCAACTTTACCAAAATATACAGACAGCCTTTCAAAAATCAATATACTGTCATTTTTAATAAAATAGATGTTTGAACTGAAAAAATATATGCTTGGCCTAATAATGGCCTGCAGGATCAACCGATTACAGTTTATATATATATATATATATATATATATATATATATATATATATATATATATATATATATATATATATATATATATATATATATATATATATATATATATATATATATATATATATATATATATATGTATATATATATACGCTTTTGCGGCAGGAATAGGTAAGGCGGTGGTACCGGGCGAGTCGTTGGGAACTCTACCACCTAGTAGTTAGTAACGATAGCAGTGACACGTACAGCTAATCGTTCACCTTTTACTACCTTTGTCTGGCAGATAGGCAATTGGTCTATTCTTCAAAGGAGCCCCGACCAACATGGTACATGTAAATAATGCCTTGTCTAACGAGTAAAGCACAATCTACATACATAGTAGATGTGCTTTACTCGTTTTATTAAATTTACTAGCTGTTGCCCATGACTTTGTCCGCGCGGAATTCATTTACTCCGCACAGCTCCTCCGTAGGTGATAGCGTGATAATATGTAGCCTATATGTTGACCTGACCTGTTAGCAATATTCATGCAAAATTTGAAGCAAATCCAAGCATTACTTTTTGATTTTACCCCGGACATACATACAAACAAACAGACAAAAATTCTAAAAACTATATTTTTGGCTTCGATATCGATTGTAGATCACGCCCCAAGTATTCTTTAAAAAAATATTCAATGTACAGTTTTGACTTTCCTACGATTTTATTATATGTATAGATAAATGTGTAAGTTTGCATGTGTGTTACTCACGCACGCAAAATCGCTTGTAGATTTTAGTGAAATTTGTATACATGTAGGCTATGGTCTTTTGTTCTGAGAAAATGCATGCATTATTTCGATAAGAGTCGCAGAAAAATTGATTACGTAGTAGTTTTATAGGTGCAGTTAATTGTGACAAATTTTCGTCCAGAAAGCTTTTTAAGCAAATCAAACAAACTTGCGTGGGATGAATTGAAATAAAAATCACTTGTCAAACAGGTTTCTACTAATTTATTCGCTAATGAAAGTTAGTCGATGTGGGCGGCGTGATGTTTACCTTAAAATAGTGAAAGTTTTTATTATATATATATATATATATATATATATATATATATATATATATATAATATATATATACATATATATATATATATATATATATATATATATATATATATATATATATATATATATATATATATATATATAATCATTTAATAATTATATATTACTACTAAAAAATAATTTATTCAAATTGGTAATTTTAAGTATTTTCCACCTTGATGTCTTTGAAGGTAAATTTTAGCAAAAGTAGCCCCATTAAATACAATTTCTTTATGATTATGAAAGCTGAGACTCTGGAGAAGTTTTGAGCCCTACTTATAAACCATAAAATGGCTTGTTTAGATTTTTAATTATAAGTTAAAAATTGAATTAATAGTTCTCAGAACGTAAAATTTTCACTTTACACTTAGATTTCCATAATTTCCAACAAAGTTAAGAAGCTAAATCTTTTAAGCGGAAAGGTACAACTCATGACTATTCAGATACAAAAACAAAAATTCTAAAAAGTTACATACTTTTGTTTTTTAGAAATTTTTAAAGTTGTTCAGGTGGAAAATTCTCAAAAACACATAAAAAATTAATTTTTTAATAAAAAAATTCATTCACTCAAAAACTGTGCAAAATCACGGAACATACAAAGGGGTAAAATCATAATCTCTCATATTTAACACGTAAGTCATTATTATCCCGGTTAAATGCATTGTTCAAGTGGTATTCAAAAAACTTTTGAAATTTTATGGATATGCCTAGTCTATACATCTATATTAATATTATAAATGCGAAAGTTTGTATAGTTTGGATGTATGGATGGATGTTACTCGATTACACAAAAACTACTGAACGGATTTCGATTAAATTTGGCACACGGGTAGATGACCTGGAATTTTGCCCATAGGCTACTTTTTATCCCGTAAAATGAGTTGTTCCCGCAAGATTCACTATAATACTTGCATTGTAAAAGTTTTTGGTGAATCTGCTGCTGGGCTAAACGGTGTAGCTAGTAATATTATGCGAAAGTTTGCATGTTTGGATGTGTGGATGTTTATATGAACTTTTAAACTTACGCGTTCTACTATCATTTTTAAAAATATATAAACGGGTCAAAAACGCGTACATATATAGAACTTACTTGTAAAGCTTCGGCCAAGTTACATTGACCGTGGTCACGAGCAGACGAGGTAACTTGGCCGAAACGTCGAGCTTTACAAGTAAGTTCTATATATGTACGCGTTTTTGACCCATTTATATATTTTTAAAAGTGTGGATGTTTGTTACTCAATCAAGCAAATGCGGCTTGACTGATATGAATGAAATTTGACACACAGGTAGATAATTACTTGGAATAAATACCACATACGACTTTTTATACCGAAAAAATAAGTTGCTACCGTGGAATTCACGAAAAACTTATATACTGCGGTGGCCTGCAGATTGCAGCTAAATTCACATTTAATAACATAAAAAAATATTTAGAAATGTTCACGCACGCATGTGCGCTCGTACACACACACACACACACACACACACACACACGCACGCACGTGCACACACACACACACACACACACACACAAAATCTTTCGTATTAGTGTGATACAGATTACATATCGACGCGTCCCAACAACAAATCGTATCTACAAAACCACCAAATTACAATATGTTTGTTTGTGGGAGAACATTGTAGATAAGATGATGTTCACTTGAGTATTTCCAAAAACAAAAGACCAATAAATATAAAAAAATATATTGTCTTTTAGCTTTATGTGTGTTTAATGCCAATTTTATTATAAAACCAAACTTAAACTTGGCCGAAACGTCGAGCTTTACTAGTAAGTTCTATATATGTACGCGTTTTTGACCAGTTTATATATTTTTAAAAGTGTGGATGTTTGTTACTCAATCAAACAAATGCGGCTTGACCGATATGAATAAAATTTGACACACAGGTAGATAATGACTTGGAATAAATACCACATACGACTTTTTATACCAAAAAAATAAGTTGCTACCGTGGAATTCACCAAAAACTTATATACTGCAGTGGCCTGCAGGTCGCAGCTAAATTCACATTTAATAAAATAATAAAATATTTAGAAATGTTCACGCACGTATGTGCGCTCGTACACACACACACACACACACACACACGCACACGCACGCACGTGCACACACACACACACACACACACACACACACACACACACACACAGACACATACAATCTTTCGTATTACTGTGATACAGATTACATATCGACGCGTCCCAAGAACAAAATCGTATCTACAAAACCACCAAATTACAATATGTTTGTTTGTGGGAGTACATTGTAGATAAGATGAAGTTCACTTGAGTATTTCCAAAAACAAAAGACCAATAAATATAAAAAATATATTGTCTCGTAGCTTTATGCGTGTTTAATGCGAATTTTATTATAAAACCAATTTCGTCTGATCTCTCCATACGATTTTGTTCTTGGGACGTGTCGATATGTATGCTCAAATTTGAATGGCAAATTTTTAGCTGCTTTGGAACGTTGCCTAAGGCAATAATTTAGGTGCAGTAAAACTGTAACAATCAACGAAATATGTTGATGTTACATTAAGTTAAGTTACTTATTTCATTTTATGTTCAACAAATCGCCGTGTTGGTCCCGGCCTCCTTTGAAGAATAGGCCAACTGCCGTTCTGCCAGGCAGGTCGTAAAAGGCGACCGGTTGGCTATCGAGTCACTAACATCGTGGCTACTAGGTGGTAGAGTTCTGCATTGTCTCGCCCGGGTCTGGTACCACCGCCTTACCTATTCCTGCCGCAATAACGTCAGTGCTTGTTGCTGTCGTGTTCCGGTTTGGAGGGTAGGGTAGCCGGTGAACTTATGCATGTGGCATTAGACCTCGCCACAAGATAGCAACGCACCATTAACATCTTTGGTGTCTATAGGCGATGGGTGACTCTTTCCATCAGGAGACCCATCTGCTTGTTTGCTATCTTATGATATAAAAAAAAAAAAAAAAAAAAAAAAAAAAAAAAAAACATCAAGGTTGTATCTTTGAAATCCTGAATCCGATCTTCACTAAATTATAGAACTCTCCAAAACAAAAAAATCCGAATCGATTCTGAGGAAACATAAAAACTATTATCGAATTAAGAACTTCCTTTTTTTCAAATCGCTTGATAAAACCAATTCAGTTCTCGGACAAAGTTAGTCGAATAGCTTAGGTTAGCTGGGTTCGAGGTTCCAGGAACATTTGTTTAATGACTAATAAGCTGAATTTTTGTAAACAACTTCTTTTTGACGAGACGCCCATCTTATCTCTCTTCGAAAAATCTCAAATCTGGTAAGGGGGCGTCCACAAATTACGTGAGATATTTAAGTGGAATAGGGGTTGAGTCAAATCTCATTTAATCTTACGTTGGAGAGAGGGAGGGTCTCGGCAAATATCACGCAATTTTTTTTTCTGATTGAAACAAAAAAATGATACTATTTTAGTCCATTATCCAGATTGTACATGCTTAAGATTTAATCCTAAGCGTAATCGTAATATTATTAAGATCATTCACTAATTCGTTCGAAAGAAAATAATTTCATTCATATTTCGACGACAGTCTTAACTAGTCATAAATAAAAGCACGGGATAGATCCGCTAAATACCAGCTGGAGACACTTCAGGCGATAGAGAGGCGTGCCAAGAGGCTCATAAACGACGATGATCTGGTAGGCAAAAAACTCCAGAGCTTTGCTCATCGCCGCAGAGAGGCTTGTTTATCGGTTTTTTATCGGATACACTTTGGAGAGTGCGCTGCGGAATTGCACCACTTAATTCCGCATCCCCGTTTTTCTATCGATCGTCGAGGCGCACAGATTCTAGGCTTCGTTATATAGTGGACGTTCCACGTACCCGGACAAAGCGGTTCGACTCAACATTCTTCATTCGAACCGCAAAGGACTGGAACATGCTTCCTGAGTCTGTGTTCCCGGACGAATACAATTTGGGGATCTTCAAGAGAAGAATGAACCTTCTAGGGAAGCGCGTTCCATCTTAGGCCTCATCTTAGCTTACCATCAGGCGAGATCGAGGTCGCTTTCCTATCGATAATAAAAAAAACAATTTATGGACGCCCCCTAACTAATAAAGTTAGAGGGCTTCGAACATATTAATTTGGTGAGGGGAAAATATTGATTAATGACAATTGTTAGATTTTTACTTTAAACGCTTGAAATTTTATGAAAAATACGAAAAAAATTTTTTTGTCATCTATGTCATTCTCTAACTTTATTAGTTACCCGTTTCGGGATTTTTCTTAGATAGAAAAGATGGGTGTCTTGTCAAATCTTAAGTGTTACCAAAACATCATTTTGTTAATTAATCAATTTTTTAATAACAAGCTGAATTTTCATCAGTTTTGAATCAGATTGTTATTTTTTTGCTATAAAAATTGAATCAGCGTGTTATTGATTAAAAATAAAAATGTTCCTGAAACTAATAAAGTTTATTGTGAACGCAGAAAAATAACGAAATTATCACTCATATTGGATTGGAACGAAATGAAGAGGCTGATAAATTAGCAAAAATTGCAATACCCATGGTGTAGAAATTTCAATCTTGCCACATTATATACTGTTAAATAAATTTGAAATTCAATGTTTTAAGAAATTCAAAGAATGTTTTGATGAAAGAAGCAGAAAGATATGCATATGGTATAAAATAATTCAATCGCAACCACTTCGAACTCTGTGATTCACAAATTTCAAATTATATAACGTTAGTTAATATATTACGTTCAGGACACTATCCCAACAAAAAATTTGCATTCCTGATGAAAAAAGTTGACTATCCCAACTGTGATAACTGTAACACTTATAGATAGACATAGTTAGTACACATGCTTACGGAATGTCATAAAGAAAGGAAGGAATTGATTTTAAAAAGAAAGGAAAAGTACACATGCTTACGGAATGTCATAAAGAAAGGAAGGAATTGATTTTAAAAAGAAAGGAAAGAATTGATGCAGAAATATGAAATTAATTAATATGATCTAGGAGTTTATTTAAACACTAGCGCAACCAACTTCCAAAATTGAAAAATCTTTGACATATTATTTCTGCACCAATAACGTTTGTGAATAAATTTATAAGTATAGGATAAGATGGGACTAACATGTTCCTAAGGAATAAAAGTGCCTTAAAACAAACCAGATTTAAAAAAAATCACTCGCGGTTATGATTTGTTTAGATTATCACAGCTATCTCTATATATCTTAAAGTGTTTTGCTGACTTACAATTCACTATTGTACTAAACATGAGTCACACGGTTCGGAGAATTGTTGCTCATTGACGAAGGTACATTTTCGTGTTTTCCTGTTGATTTTCTTGCACAGGTAAATGCAAAAAATAAAACAAATTAGAAAATAGATAATCTTCGAATTTGTTCCTAATTCGCAAGGAAATGCTACGTGGGATACATCGCACACTAGAGAGATCGATAAACCTGATGCCGACTTATATCTCGTTTATCCTAACATGCAAGCCTCGACAGACTTGCATGTTAGGATATGTTAGTATGAGTAGTAGGAGTATTCCTGTCAAAGAGATTAATTATTTGTCTATCTTAATGTCTATACAAGCCAATGTGACTCTGAAGACACCATTTTTCTCTTTGAAGGTTATATTATACTACTTGACCCGCGCAGCTTTGTCCTCGAGTAGATTAATATTTTGTTAATATAGATTTTTATACAAATTTTTAGCCCTTTAGGGGTTGATTTCTGAAAAGTAATCTATGTTTCATCCCGGATTTCCAACTTATGCCAAATTTCATCAAAATCGGCTGAGCGGTTTAGCCATGAAAATATGAATATTATCTCTAGTTTTGACGCATTAAATCTAACTTGCCATCGGCTGTGGCCGAAATTCGACCATAGACTAAACAAAAAATATCTTCTAAGTTTGACAACTGAGTTTAGCCATGAATAAAATAATTTGCCTCCATGTGTGTATAATGTCATGTGTGTCACATGAATGTAGTATGTGTGATATTTATTCCTATTAATTTGTTATATTTTTGATGCATTTTATTTAAACATATATGATCTCTGCAGTCCTCCGCAATGTGAACTTTAATTGTGCCAAATTTCATACTCCACCGTTCTCGCAATTGTCTTAAAAAGGGGTACAAACTTTTCCCTTCACGTATTAGTGGTCTAGTGGTCCAGCGTTGGCGTTGACCGCATGAGGTCTCGGGTTCGATTCCCGGGTCGGGCTCATAAAAAAAGTGTTTTTTTTTTGAGTTTTCTGAGAAACACAAAGTTGCCCGGGATTGGAAAGTGCCCGGTTGGCGATAGGCTTGCCACCTATCACATTTGTGGGACCAAGTATTTTCGGCTAATCGTGGGTGCACATGTTGTACCTCTGCCTAACCCTTCGGGGATATGGGCGTGAATATACTTTTTTTTTATTAATATATGTAGAAACAATTATCTAATTATGTGTGCAATCTTTTCAGCATATTTTAATAGAGACATGAAGAGATAACGCCTTCAAGACTGCTAGACATCTTGTAAAAGACGAGAAAAGTCAAATACATATTAATAACTTCGTGAATACTAATTAGGTGGCAGAGTTCTGTGTACGTGCAAAGTCCATCGAATACTTAGCTATAAAAATCTAATTTTTGTGTTACTTACTTATTTAAATGTTTATTGCTGTGTAAAGTTTTCAATATTCTGATAAAAACCACGAAACAAATAGGTACTTACAGAAGTCAATCTACATACAAAGGGCATTCGAGCAACGCACACATATTCACCTCTCACAAACACAAATATCTTGGAATAGCTGGGAATAATGCAAGCGCGAATACCACCCGCTTGGACGTCAGTGAACTTTTTTGGGCAGAAAATTTGTAATACGTATAACAATAAAATTGCATAGCATCCTAATTGGCCGGTCAAATTTAGATGTTGTATTACTGTAATCAAATGTTTATCGCTGTATAAGTTTTTTTTATATCATAAGACAGCAAACAAGCGGATGGGTCTCCTGATGGAAAGAGTTAACCATCGCCTATAGACACCAAAGATGTTAATGGTGCGTTGCTATCTTGTGGCAAGGTCTAATGCCACATGCATAAGTATACCGGCTACCTTACCCTCCAAACCGGAACACGACAGCGACAAGCACTGACGCTATTGCGGCAGGAATAGGTAAGGCGGTGGTACCAGACCCGGGCGAGACAATGCAGAACTCTACCACATTACTATCCTAGGTTTTAATGCCACATACATAATAACTTTCACAGGCACTTTTGACGAGTTGACAATTTCGTGGCTCTACTATCGGATTGGAACACGGCTTCGTACTTTACATGTTTTTCGAGGTATAATGGTGTCTCTGAAGAGACTCTGTGCTTAGAAGAAACGCGAAAAGATGATGGTTCCGTGAACCACAAATAAGAAGCGATAGTAGTAAAATGTTACCAAACGCGACATGGGGTCATCATTTAACTGTGGTGAATCTGAAAGGGTGTCTCCGAAGAGACTCTGTGCTTAGGAAAATCACGAAAAGCTGTTGGTTCCGGGTACCACAAATAAGAAGCTATAGTACCTAAACACGACGATGGGGTCATCATTTAACTGTGGTGAATCTGAAAATTTAGTGACGCTCAGTCACTCTTCCTACCCCTCAAGGTGTGTGTTGCATATGTGAAATAAGTGGCGCCGTCTATTACAAAATTTATAACGATACGCGATCGTTCGCCGACGACCCCGGTGAAACATCATGGTCTTCGCTGCTTCCGGGAAGATTTGCTCTTGATAAGAAATGCGCACAATTATTAATTACTACGCACGTATTCAATTTTAAAATTATATACTCTTAAAAATAAAGCATATCTCTGCAGACGGTTTGCAGATACTTTCAATATATCATGATTTGGCTTATGATCGGTACGTAAAATAAACGGACCCGATCGCCCGTACAAATATTAATGAAACCGACGAACTACAAAAATAATGGCCATTGCTTCCTTTTGTATCTGAGAGTACCGATTCTCTGCAGAGTTAAGTGTACGCGACGCAAAAGATATGGATCTTTCCAGCGGCGTGCATAGGATTATGTCACTAGGTATGCGGTGGAGTACTCGGTCACAAAAACTTTTTCTTTTATAGATTTTTAGCATTGTTACTGCCACGCGACGGATCTCTAAGACGGAAACTATGCCAACAGAACAAGTCTTAGATGTACTACTATTCATGTACATCTTCTGCGGCAACGCAGACAAAACAGCGATCGATCGTCGCGGCGGAAGAAATTCTAATAAGTAAAATAATAAGCTAAAATATTATAACTATTCACCTAGTCAGCTTCAATTTGCACATTCAATACTTGAGATTACTATATTTCGTTGTAAATAAATGCAAGATTTCGGCCACCTTAAATATCTTATCCAAGTGAGTGATAGTTACAGAACACGTCTCTTGCAAGATATCCGATGTGGCCTTTAAAAATGCTTCTTTGCCGCGGAATAGAAATTATTTAAATCTGAATATCCCGAATCAGTCCACACTGTACTAGAATTACTAAACAATCTGCAAAGAAAACAATATAATTTAATCGTGTGTACACAACCACACAGCCACAGTTATACGTTTCATAACTTTTTCAACGAAACTTTCGAGTTACATTTCCTTTTTGCTGGTTTAATTGTTGTAACTCGGGTACACACCTACCTTTAGACACAATTTTAATCTTTTCACTTAATGAAAATTGTGAGAACTTGTTATTTTTAATTTTTAATAAACACACATTTTCAACACAAAGTTCACAATAAAATAACATTAAAAAAACAACTAACGCACTAGTAAAAGCAAATCGCTACAATTATTATAGAAACTCAGTAATAAACTGTTAATTATACATAATTTCAAATGTTAAAATGAAATATCTTCTAAGAAAACTATAAATATACTTGGCGCAAAGAAAATACAATACAATGCTTATCACAATGCGAAAAATGCAAATGACCCCCGTGAGACAAAACATTTCTGCTATTTAAACAAATAAAACCTTATTAAACAAAAATGCATAACGTGCATACGTGATTTATTAGATTTCCGGCTATTATATTTTTTACTTGGATTATAGGCATTAGACAACGAACATTTCCGATTACTCCCAACATCTGCCGAACTCTGTAACCTGCGATAGGAGTCGCGGCTTTCGATATTCATGGGTGTGTGCGTTTGCAAACTGTGAAAGACACCAAAATTACTACACACATGCGAACAAATCTCCTGCGGAAGACGACGGCATGACTTTGTTTGAGTCGCCAAGCGCCTGGCAAACATAATGTTTGTGTGGTTGCAAATCGGTGCTATTTGTAAAATCTTAGGCGTTTTTAAGTTATTATATTTTGTTTATTCATTAATTTACTATTAATTAAAGTCATCTAAAACGTACGAACGTTTTATTAAAATATCTGTGAATGGTAAGTAAAGCACTGCATTTCTGCCTACAAGGAGCGCAAGCCGCTGGATCTTTCTACCCCTTTATCGATTTGTCAAGGATTGCACCAGCTCATAAAGCCCCGCATCTACGATTAGAACTAAATAAACAAGCTTTAGGGTCAAAATGCGCTAGAACCTGATCTTAATTAATTTTATTTCTCTATGCATCATCAGATAAAGGACAGCGCCACTCATGTCACATATGCAACACTAGGGAACTGAAGTGTTAATATTTATTTACATATCTTCATTATAACTTAAATTTCAATTATTTCTTCTATCATTATTGTCTATTAGCTTACGATATCAATATACAAAAGCCTGATTCCCACGAGTGATGACGAAGGATTAGTACGAATGAGCTCACGCTTGCGAGGAACCGTGGGAAAGCGGGAGCTGTGGTTGCACGGACGTTTTTTTCGTACGCCAATAACTTACGAAGTCTTAACTGCTATAGAATCTATAACTTCTATGCTGATTTTATAACGGAATATATGTTTGTAACTCGGTTTACAACCGGATACGCTTTTTAAAGGTAATTTTTTAAGTTTATTTATTTATTTATTTAAACTTTATTGTACACTTACATAGGAAAAATTGTATAAAAGGCGGGATTAATGCTAGTAAGTTGTTGTGTGGGTTACATTTACAAAATTTATACAGAGTTTATAGTAGGTCTTACCGATGAAATAAAATCACTCCATTGGTATTTTATAAGCCTCGATTTCTTATTCGGCACGACAAAATAGGGCATGGCATATTTCTGTTTTTTCATGATATATACTAGCCGCAGCGTGCAACCCGCTGCATTATAAATTTTTTTGCGAATCCCGCGGGAATACCTAAATTTTTCGGGATAAAAAGTAGCCTATGTGCTATTCCAGGTTATCATCTACCTGTGTGCCAAATTTCATTCAAATCCGTTCCGCAGTTTTTGCGTGATTGAGTAACAAACATCCAAACTTTCGCATTTATAATATTATAATAATAATAATATTAAATATAGATTAATTAATTAATATTAATTATTTATTAATTAATTGATTAATATATAAATATAGATTCACAAGTGTAATGGAAATATCATGCTTTGAAGT
Source organism: Apodemia mormo (assembly GCA_036924255.1). Classification (NCBI taxonomy): domain Eukaryota; kingdom Metazoa; phylum Arthropoda; class Insecta; order Lepidoptera; family Riodinidae; genus Apodemia; species Apodemia mormo. The sequence goes on along the minus strand of JAUPFN010000005.1, from coordinate 38,518,777 downwards.
TTGGGATTAAAACATATGAGCTCAGAGAGAGTACTACTGGTTATCTTTGGTCTTTTATTGTGTACTCCAGTAAACACACTGCAACAGATCGGATAACCGATGATTTGAGAATAAAGGCTGTTGTGAAGAAGCTTATTGATCCCCTACTAAACAAAGGGTATAGGTTATTTATGAATAATTGTTCACCTTTGTTAGCTAGATTTCTGAAGCTCAATGGAACTGATTGTGTTGGTACTTTGAAGTCTTCCCGACATGATGTACCTGTTGTAATATATAAGGCTCCACTTAAAAGGGGAGAATACATTGCCAGACATTCTGGTGATGTTACAATATTATCATGGCAAGACAACGAACGAGTAACTATGATCTCCACTTGCCATGGCTCATCTACTGCACTGCCTACGGTCTCTTCTAAAGCGACATCTCGGCCAGTACCATTTAAACCACAAATGGTACTGGATTACAACAAATTCATGAGGGCCGTTGATATTAAAGACCAAATGCTGGAGCCTTATTTATTAGAATTGAAACGTTTCTTTAAATTATATATGAAACTTTTCAAACGGCTTTTAAATGTATCTGTCTTCAACTCTCGCATTCTATTGAATTCATCCACACATACATATCAAGATCATTTAGCTTTCCGCCTCCAGCTCGTAGATACCATACTCACAAATCATCTTTCATATTGTCCACAAAATTGTAAAGTTAACATTACTTCCACGACTAGATTACGACCAGACAGACAAGTTGATTCTACACATTGGCCCATGTTACTGGAACCGACAGAGGGCAGTATGGCGCGCAATCGCAAATTCTGCAAGCGTTGTGTTGTCTGCCTTCGTGAAGGCAGAAAATCGCAAAAATCACCCTACTGCTGTGAAGTCTGTCGTGTGCCATTGTGACACTCACAAACGTTTGCTCATATGAGCTGTTATAATCGGAAATATTCCTCAATGCTTTTCAATGACAATGCTCATCTTTTCTACTGAAGATGATTCTGCCAGAATCGGAAATATAATTCAAGATTAATAATGTAAACAATGGTGAAGCCAATTTAAAGTAACACCTGTGTTTTTGTGGTTTGTCAAAATTTATTACAATATCTTGAAAAGTTATATGTATACCTTACATTCATAAAGCTAAATATTACACATACATTTTTTATATAAAATTTCTAAAAATAAGAACTAATAATAAAACTTAATTGTTTGAAATAAAATTGTGCAATTTCTTTTATGATTCAGGCAATAATAAGGAAGAAGCTCTAAACATTAGGCTCTTCTTTTAAAAACTATAAATATCGAATTCCATGGACGTCTAGATAGAATGTGTATGTCGCTATTTTGTTGGTTCATTACAGAACCAATATTTACTATAAAATGGTTTTCAAATAGTCACTTTTTTATTTTCATTATAAATCAAAACATGATGATAATTGCCTGTGTGGTCTAGCGGTCCAGCGTTGGCGTTGACCACATGAGGGCCCGGGTTCGATTCTCGGGTCGGGCACAAAAAAAAGTGTTTTTTCAGTTTTCTGAGAAACACAAAGTTGCCCGGGATTGGAAAGTGCCCGTTTGGCGATAGGTTTGCCATCTATCACATTTGTGGGACCAAGTATCTTCGGCTAATCGTGGGTGCACTTGTTTTACCTCTGCCTACCCCTTCAGGGATATGGGCGTGAAGATACTTTTTTTTATGATGATGATTAGATTACCTAGAAAAATGAGTATACCTGAATAGTCAATTTGGCGGCAATTGGAAGTGACATTTACATATTTAAATTTTTGATCTCTCACATTCCGTGCCCAACGCCGTGTTTATTAGTATTTGTGTTTCCTGTGGTTTACGACAAATAAACTTAAAATATTGGACCGATATAGTAAAAATTCTTTTACTAATAGAAATCTACGATATCTATTATCCAGGATGTCGATTTCTATTAGTAAATAAACAACATAAACAAAAACATAGGCCTCTTTTTTTCTCTCTCATTATAAACATAATTTAAAACACGTAAATAGTTTTAGATTTATACAATATTTTGTGCCACAAAAAAAATTACGCCAATGATGACAGAAAAAATTCTTTAGAAGCGGTGTAGAGGATTTGAAATCCGATAGACACATTTCATTAAGTATTTTGTTTATAAAAATAAATCTATTTGAATTTTTATATTTTCTTTTCTTTTTTACACCTTACTTTAACATATACTTGTATGGGCGAATGGGATCCTGAATAGAAAATATGCCAATTAAAACTGAATTATTTTTTTTTATGAATTTCTTTGTTATTATTTTTTTTGCTCACCGTTCCCATCACTAATGAAGTTTTTGCAAAATGCGGAGTAATATGGCATCCTGACAGTCCTATTCTCAGTTGGAACGCATAGTATTGACTGATTGTTCAGAAAATATTTTTGACATAATGTGTGCAAAGCACAAAAATATATTTTAGTTTGGATGAAACAGTCGAAAGAAAAATTAAGTTTGTAATGTTTTTCAAGAGAAAGGGCGCACCTTCCTTTTTTCTTCCCTTCGTTTAACTCTGACAATATTGTTCAAACAATAATGTCAACACGGAATATTATTGTTTTGGCCAATTGGCAATATTGTTGTTCTTTGATATGAAAATACAGATCACACATAATATTGTAACATATTTAATATATAAGTTATTTTAAATAAAATGGATATCGAGCAGTCAGTTTTTTTCTATAAAATATATCCGTAGCCGGGATTCACATCCGCAGCTCTTGTAATCTACAGCTGTCAGGATTATTATTAAACCAAAGAAAAGGTAAATTTTTAATAGTTATAGAGACATAAACTTATAACCGGAATGAAAATAGTGGACCTATTTGCATCCCGGTCATAAGTTTTCAATCGTAAATTTTTACATAATCCAAAAAAATTACATGTTACAAAAAAATATTGTTTTTTGGGTTTCGTACCAAAAAGGTAAAAGCGAGACCCTATTACTAAGCCTCCGCTGTCTGTCTGTCCGTCTGTCTGTTTGTCACCAGCCTGTTTATCATAAACCGTGAAAGCTGAAATTTTCACAAATTATGTATTTCCGTTGCCGCTATAACAACAAAATATCTATACATATAATAAATTCGTAGGAAAGTCAAAATTGTACATTGAATATTTTTTTAAAAGAATACTTGGGGCGTGATCTACAATCGATATCGAAGCCAAAAATATAGTTTTCAGAATTTTTGTGTGTTTGTCTGTTTATCTGTTTGTTTGTATGTATGTCCGGGGTAAACTCAAAAAGTACTGCATGGATTTACTTCAAATTTTGCATGAATATTACTAACAGGTCGGGTCAACATATAGGCTACATATTATCACGCTATCACCTACGGGGGAGGAGCAGTGCGGAGTAAACGAAGTCCGCGTGGACGAAGTCGCTGGCAACAGCTAGTTAAAAATAAAAAATGAAAATATAAGGGTACAATAAACGTATTTTTTTGCTCAGTATTAATAACGGTAACAGGTAGACGCTTAAAATTTTCATAGAATATTTAGTAGTATATTTATTACCTTTCAAAATAAATAATTAAATAAAAATAAAATAAATATTAAAGGGGGGCTCCCACACAACAAACGTAATTTTTAAGCATTTTTTTTACTTGATCTTAATAAACAGGTAGAAACTTGAAATGGAATGGTACGGAGCCCTTCATGCGCGAGTCCGACTCGCACTTGGCCGGTTTTTATAATCTACACTTATAATAAAATCGTAGAAAGTCAAAACTGTATATTGAATATTTTTTTTAAAAGAATATATGGGGCGTGATCTACAATCGATATCGAAGCCAAAAATATAGTTTTTAGAATTTTTGTCTCTTTGTCTGTATGTATGTCCGGGGTTAACTCAAAAAGTACTGCATGTATTTACTTCAAATTTTGCATGAATATTACTAACAGGAGAAATCGTTGACGAAAAATTTTGAAAAGTGTTTTTTCAACTTTAGTTCGAAATTCTTCAACCAATCATTTTTTGGTATTCCACGATATTTTATTACGTCGAATGCCGTTTCAAAAATCAAAATCGAATCTAATTTTCAAAAATTACAGCTTTTCAAATAATAAAATTACGTGGTTTTAGCAAATTTACTTAATATTTTTGAAATAACTTTCAGGCTAATACACCGATTGACTTAAAAATCTTATCAGCTTTTCTCCTTTAAAAACTGCGTCAAATACCGTTGACTGGATCAAAATCTGTCATTTCGTTTGTGTTTATCAATGACAAATTTTTTTGAAAAAAAGAAATGTTTTTTAACATTCTTTGAATTTTTTTAATCTATCGGTTATGTAGCAATGCAATACTTTAGTTCTCAAACATTAAGTTGAATACCATTCAAAAGATTAAATCGATCTTCGTTTTCAGCTTTTTAAAAATCAATGTACTGCCATTTTTAACGAAATAGATGTTTGAACTGAATAAATCTATGATTATAGTTTTTACTATTTTGGCCTAAAATACCTTCATTTAGCGGGAATTTTTAGGGATGGCCCGCAGGATCAACCGTTTACACATTTTATATCTGAGCTACAGCCAAGCAAAAACAGATATGGATAATGAAAATATATTTTATTAGTCGTATGTAGCGTCACTAAATAATAAAAGATAGTTTTTGTTCTTACTTCAATTGAATATTGCGACACAAAAATTCAATTTTGTTCTTTTATGTTTTAATCTTGCTCATCGCTGTTGAATGACTCAGATTGTTCAATCAGCCGAGACAAACATTTTTATATGTGTAGATGATTAGAAAGAAAGACCCTTTAATAAAGCCGTCGATTCACCAAGCATACATAGACATGAATTTGTTGAAGTTTCGTTGACAACATATTAATCTTTGATGAGATTATCTCCATAAAGCTGGGATGGGAAGTATAATGAATATAAAGATATTTACTCGGATACATCTATATTATAGCATTACCCTGGATATAATATGTGTGATATTGTGTTTTTATACAAGCCTTAAAATTTAGATTAGGAAATTATACTAAAATCTTCTTGCTAAATTGTTCAGTGATGAATTGTGAATTGAATATCCAAGAAAACTTTGTTGTCCTTTTATGTTTTTAATTTCGGTGAATTGTTCAATCCGAGTTCAATGTTCAGGCCGAAACAAACGTTTTTATATTTGTAGACGAGTGAAAAGGAAGACAGATAATACCCTTAATGACGTCGTCGATCCACCCCGGCCGTTACTCAGAACACATACCTCGACAAGAATAAACTAATTTCGTGGACAACTTTGATATTGTATTTTTATACAAGCACTTAAATTTAATTTAGGAAATTATACTAAAATTCTGGGTTTATCTGTTCAGTTAGCCGAGACGAATATTTTTATTTTAACCTACAATGTGCATCTGTGGAATATATATATATATATATATATATATATATATATATATATATATATATATATATATATATATATATATATATATATATATATATATATATATATATATATATATATATATATATATATATATATATATATATATATATATATATATATATATATATATATATATATATATATATATATATATATATATATATATATATATATATATATATATATATATATATATACATATATAGCAGATGGTTTATAATAAAAAACCGGCCAAGTGCGGTTTGGCCTCGCGCCGGAAGGGTTCCGTAACATCATCTATAATAATAAAACGGCAAAAACAGACGTTTATTGTATTTTTTAATTTATTTTATTTTAATTGTTTATTTTTAAAGTGAATATGTATTCTTTGAAAATTTCAAGCGTCTACCTGTTGTAAAAAATCACGTTTGTTGTATGGGAGTCCCCCTTAAATATATATTTTATTGTTTTTAGTATTTGTTGTTAAAGCGGCAACAGAATACATCATCTGTGAAAATTTTAACTGTCTATCACGGTTCATGAGATACTGTCTGGTGACAGACGGGCAGACAGACAGATGGATGAACAGACAGCGACAGACAGACAGATGGACGGACGGACAGTGGAGTCTTATTAATAGGGTTTCCCAGTAATAGTTCCCCTTTAGGTACGGAACCCTAAAAATTTTTTTTTTTACTTGCGGCACTTGTAGCGGCACGAAATCATAAGATAGTATATTCTTATTTCAGTTAAATATTACGACACAAATATAATTCTGTGTTATGTTTTTATCTAGTCCATGTTGAATTGTTCAATCAACTGGCATTTTTATATGTCTAGATGAGCAGAAAGAAAGACAGATAATAACGCCGTTGTTTTATCCAGAACACATAAACATGAATAAACTCATTTCGTTGACAACATATTAAACTTTGATGAGATTAACTTCATAAAGTTGAGATTCGGAATACATAAGACCGTACCATAAATATGTTATGATAGTACCGTGGATATTGCATTGTGAGATGGTGTGTGCATACAGAGCTAAAATTTTAATTAGGAGTGAGAGAGTATCATTACGGCTGTTTCCCTTACGGGGTAGATAGAGTAAACAGAACGTCTGTGGACTTTCCGATTCATCACCATCCACCGGTTTGTCGGTGGTGCAAATGAAACTCGGCAATGACAAACAATAGCGTCAAGCTATTGCCGCAAGAATATGTGAATCTGTGGTACGGGGTCCGGGTAGAAGAAGAAAGAAGGCGAGACGTTGCGAAATTCTACTACCTGATGATGAAGATGGTAATGACTCGCATAGCCCATCATTTGGCTTTTACAAACACTCTAGAAGAATGGCAGATGGTTATTTCTTCAGAAGTGCCCTTACTGACATATACAACTATCTCTTCCGTACAATACTGTTAGGATTAACACAGAATTATGCAGTACAAGATAGGCACGCGCTAAATTAGAATTTTGCTATGAAGTAGTTCCTCGACGCTTAATTTTTTTTATATCGTAAGATAGCAAACAAGCAGATGGCTATCCTGATAAAAAGAGAAACCATCGCCTATAGACGCCAAAGATGTTAATGGTGCGTTGCTATCCGTGTGATGGGACGTCAGAGCTATCTTATCCTCCAAACTGGAACATGACAACGCTTTGACGCTATTGTGGCAGGAATAGGTAAGGCGTTGGTACCTAATATACGGTCAAGATTGCGGAACTCTACCTACCACCTAGTAGCCACGAAGGTGGTGACACGTATAACTAATGGGTAGCCGCTTAAGACCTGCTTGGCTGAACGGCAGTTCGTCTATTGTTCAAAGGAGCCCAGACCAACACGGGGAAAACTAGTTTTTTTACGTTGAATAGGCAAACTGGCAGACGTGCCACCTGATGGTAAGTGGTCGACGTCGCCAATAACCATAAACTAGTTTACCTGAAACTAGCCCAGGTATTCCTTTCGTGTGTTGCCTATCCTGAGACTTAAGGTGTTAATTCTCGGTGCCAGTAATTATACTACCTGTCTTGCCCTTCTCTCCGAAACACAGCAAAACTGTTTCACGAGAGAAACAAGCAAGATGGTGGTACCCATGAAGCCGGGAGCGCGGCACGGCGCATCCCTCCCAACGTAAAATTTGGTAATATTTTGATAAACTGAATAATCTATTTGGTTCTGGAAGCCAGTTAAAAATATCCAAGTACAGAATTCAAATTATATATTACGCTATAAAATCTTCCGCACACTTTGAGGACGGTGTAGTATCTACCTGAAGTTTCGTGACCGAGGACTTTAATGCGGTTCTAGAGTTTCACGACTATTTTGTTCCACTACACTGAGTTCACGCGCTAACCATAATTTATGTCCTTTTAGAGACGCTCATTAACCTTTTTTATATCACAAAATCAAACAAGCAGATGGCGCTTCAGGTAAAGTCGTGTCGGTCTGGAGGGTTAAGGTAGCCGGTAAACTTATGTATGTGGCATTAAAACCTAGGATAGTAACGTGGCAGAGTTCTGCATTGTCTCGCCTGGGTCTGATACCACCACCTTACATATTCCCACTGCAATAGCGTCAGTGCTTCTCACTGTCGTGTTCCGGTTTGGAGGGTAAGGTAGCCAGTAAATTTTTGGATGTGGCATGTCTAATGCCACAAGATGGCAACGCACCATTAACAACTTAGTTTTCTAAAGGCGATATTTGACTCTTTCCATCAGGAGATAAATCTGCTTGTTTGCTGTCTTATAATATTCTGTATATATAAAAATCAATTGCTGTTCGTTAGTCTCGCTAAAACTCAACAACGGCTGAACCGATTTGGCTAATTTTGGTTTTGAATTAATTGTTAAAGTTCAGGGAAAGTTTAAAAGATGAGAAAATATATAAAAAAAATAAGGGTAGTTAAAAAGGCAAAACAACGTTTGCCGGGTCAGCTAGTATAATAATAATAAATAACATCTTTGGTGTGTGTAGATGACTGGTGTCTATTTCCATCAGGAGAACTATCTGATTGTTTGTTTATAGAAAAAAAATGTCTATAGCCTTTAAGTTTTTTTATTGCTTATTTTGTGAAATAAAATGTTTAATAGTAAAAAAGTACCATATCGCGGGTTCTCTTGTGGTTTAGACAGACTAAACCGCAAGTCTCCAGATTATCACCACCACCTGTTTGTTGGTTTGCGAAATGAGTGGTGATCTATATCGCCGCTTTTGATGGACCTGAAGACGATTATCGCTTTTTCCTAGCGATAGCCGGAACCGACAGCTTTACATGTTCATCCGAGGCACGTATGTGATATAACACAATCCACTAGATTCCGAGCTGCTACATATATATGTATTCAAGAAAAACTTCGTGTGATTGTCCAATGGTTTGGATATGATTCAGTTTTAAATTTGTTTGTACCATTTTATTACTGAGGATTTCTCACTGGTTACCTAATATTTTTTATTTTAACGTTATTGAGTTATTATTTTTTAATTTATTTTCTAATTGATCCTCATCTTACTATAATAAATTTTTTGAAGTTAGGACATAGAGTAAGACCATGCAGAGTATGAAGCTTGGTTCTACATGAGGTTTTAAAAGTTTTTGACAGTGCAAGCCATATCTTGCCCTGTCGTGGCAATATTTTACATGAAAACGTTAATGCTAGGATTTCATTTCTTTTGTAAGTTTTTTGTATACGTATTGTTTAATTTGTAATAACAAGTCTGTACTTGTGTAATAATTATCAATTCTCTAGCATAAAATTAAGTTTCTTTGGGAAGCAAAACCCGTATAGATTTTAATCCCCAAATTCAGATAAGAAAGATAACTAAAAATCCTAGAAACGTATTTATTGTATTTATATCAATAAGTCTCTATATCAGTTTTCAGACCTCTAGTATTAAAACTTTCGTAAGTTTGATACAAAATCCATTTATCAATAAGTCTCTACATAATTTTTCGGACCTCTAGTATTAAAATTTGATGCAAAATTCCATCCCTTAGTTGAAGGGGTTGGGTTACCCCCAACCCCTTAAACTAAGGGATGGAATTCCAAATTTTATATTTTTTGTTGTGTACCACATTTTTTATATCATAAAATGGCAAACAAGCAGATGTCTCTCCTGATGGAAAAAGAAACCATTGCCTCTAGACACCAAAGTTGTTAATGGTGCGTTGCTATCCGTGTGGCGGGATTACAATGCCACATGCATAAGTCTTCCGGTTACCTTACCCTCTATACCGAAACACGACAATGACAAGCATTGACGCTGTTGCGGTAGGAATAGGGAAGGCGGTGGTACCGAATACCCGGGCGAGCCGTTGAGGAACTTTACCACCTAGTAGTTGCGATGTTAGTAATACATATTTGCCAGTCGATCGCCTTGTACGACCTACCTGCTAGAACGGCAGTTGGTTCATTTTTCAAAGGAGCTCGGATCAACACGAAGGAAAATACTAGCTTAATACCAAATTTCAGCTTCGTAGGACTTCAAGAAGTACCCTAAGAGTTTTGATGATCATCAGTAAATGAGTCAGTGACGAAATCGTTTTTTTTGTTACTGCAATAAACTCTAAAGTGTAAGTCGTAAGAGCTTAAGGTTGAAACTTTATATTTTTAACTAGCTGATACTATCTAGTATGATCCAAATCCAAGTGATGAGGGTTCAAAATAAAAACTGGACAAGTGCTATTCGGACTCGCGCACGAAGGGTTCCGTACCATTATCTATAATAAAATCACATTTGTTGTATAGGAGCCCTCTAAACTATTTCGAACTAGCTAACCCGGCAAAGGTTGTATTGCTATATAAATATTATACATATAAACCTTCCTCTTGAATCACTCTATCTATTAAAAAAACCGCATCAAAATCCGTTGCGTAGTTTTAAAGATCTAAGCATTCTAAGGGTTTAGGGACAGACAGCGGAAAGCGAATTTGTTTTATACTATGTAGTGACACTAAAAAAAATATAAAATATATATTTTTAGTACAAGTATTTGTTGTTATAGCGGCAACAGAAATACATCATCTGTAAAAATTTTAACTGTCTAGCTATCACAGTTCATAAGATCCGATCTGGTGACAGATAGACGAACAGATGGATGGACAGCGGAGTCTAAGTGATAGGGTTTCGTTTGTACATTTCGGGTAAGGAACCCTAAAAACGACAAATCGTTTCGAGAAAAGGTAGGTATTCCTGGCTTGTTTTGGCGGGGGCACTACTGTGCATTTCAGATATTTGCACACCATACTATGGTAGATATGTCAGTATAATACATTAACATCTTGTAACATCAATACTCTTGCAAATAAACGTTCTATCCACAGACCACACAAATAAAAATAGATACGGTGTTGGGCGCATAATGTGTAGCCGCTCATATGAGCAAATATATGTAAATGTCAAACGCTTTAATACCGTAGAATATAGAAATATGCCATATTGTGCTATTTTATCGTGTGAAACAAAAAGCTAAGAATTAAGTAATATCTCTGAAGTGATTTTATTTCGTATTTATGAGACAGTTCACACTTTAGACCAACTTTTGACGAAAAATTAAATTTTTCCAACTTTATGACTATATAATTTTCATATTATAAGGTACTTTTATTTAATTAAATGGTTCCATTAGATAGTTTAATCTTTTAAAATATTGCCTCAATGAAACAGATTTTTTAATCATCAATTGTATTTCTTATAATAAATGTTCTCCGAAATCAAGATTCGACAATTACGCAAGGAAGCTATTTTTCCAAAAGGTATTGTTACTTCTAGAATCAACAAACTTAATTAGAAAAAATACTAAATTACCAGAAACATCCAACAATTGTGCCTGAAAGGATTACTTTTTTCCTAAAAGATCTATAACTATATTTAATTAATTAAGCAAATATGCCTATTTCAACGAAAATTAACGAAACATTAACTGGATTTTTTGTTATCAAATAATGACATTTTCCTATAGAATTGGCATAGAATAAAACTGTATTCTATCCTAATGCTAAAATAAGTCACTTAGATAATATTCATTTATTTTTATTTCAATAATAAATAAAAGAAAATACTATATAATCCGCTACGTCCGTGTGTCAAATTTAGTACCGCGTAGTAATAATTGAAATATTAAAAGTATCAATAGGTACTATTTTCATTTTACCAAGACTAGGTGCACTAGGTATATGGATGACGACGTCCAGCTTTCGCATCGATTAGAAAATACCTAAATTTCAGTTGGGCGATTATGTGAGGGTGTTTGGCTCTAAGGATTATAATTCTGGATTTTTGGGTGTATGTAAATTCAAGCGACACTAACAACCTAAGAAATTGCCTTATATCAAGTGTATCCAGTTTAATCCGTGGTTCCATCTTTCCTTAAGAATAAACAGTCAATTAAGTCCTCAATAAAATAGTATACATGGTGTGCCTACATTAAACAGAATGTATTCTGAACGCCGCTGTTCACTATCAAGGTCGTAAGCTAATAATATAGATATTATTAATTTGTCACTTCACTGAGTACAACCTTATCCCGCCCAACTATTGCCCGTAGGCCATACATAGTGCTATTTCCGTCTCATGTTAAGTACAAAAGCAATCTTAAGCAAAACTTCATGTAGCTAACCCAAAGTTACATTACCAGTTGAGTCCTTCCTATTACTTTAGATAAAGTTACGATGGTTAATTACTGAATGAGTGTAAATTAGATTGAGATCTATACAATAGATTTGCAGGCCGTCCTATTTTCAAAAATCAGAAATCTGAAGTACTTTGTTCAATAACACTTTTTACAAGTTATTTTGACGCGTTAACATTTTTTAAAAACTGCTACCGGATCGGAAACTCGGCCACACACTGAGAAAATCTGGCGGAAGAAACTCAGGGGGCTTGTCTTTTTTCATATCTTCTTTTTTCTACAATATCACAATATTACAAAAAATATATAGGAGATTGGTATTTTTAAGCAATTAATCCCAGGCTTTTTTGTCTTCTAAATAATCTGAGATTTTATAATATACCCTTTTTTACACAGTTTCGTTATAACACATTTTTTAAATTTATTGACTTTTAGATCTCTTATAGTTTCGGAAAGTTTATGGTAAAAATGCATTTTCTCAGGAAGTGTTTGTTTTTGTAGTGTCCTGAGTTATTCTAGATAATAATAAGCAGTGTCCTACTCCTATCGTGGTTTAAAAGATAGGCAGTCCCGGGGTTATACCCGCATAGTTTCTATTCCCGTGGGATTTACTGAAGTAAAACTATCCTATGTCCTTTCTCGGATCTCAAACTATCTTTGTACCAAATTTTCAGTGGTTTAGGCGTGAAGAAGAGACAGATAGAGTTACTTTCGCATTTATAATAATAGTATGGATTACTTTGTTCTAACTTAGATAATTTAAAAAAAGAGAAAAGTATCATCGCGTCTAGTTCCCTTGCGCGGTAGGCATAGTAAACGATTCATCTGTTTGGCAAGATTAGTGGTGCCGCATTTTACAGACATTATAACGATTATTTATCAACTATTTCTAGCGATAACCGGAAGCGACGGCTTTACGGGCTCATCCGATGCACGGGAGTTGTAACACACCACCCGCCAGACTCCAAACTACTACTGAGATTCTGGATTTTGGATTTCCTCAAATTGCGAAAAAACTAATAACATTTTTGTCGACCCGGGGATCGAACCCGGTACCTCAAAATCTGAGCTCTTCTGAGCTATATATATATATATATATATATATATATATATATATATATATATATATATATATATATATATATATATATATACATATATATATATATATATATATATATATATATATATATATATATATATATATATATATATATATATATTAGGGATGGGCCGAAATTCGTTTCACATTCGGTTTAACCGAATTTCGGCAGCTTGAACCGAACTTCGGCATTCGGCCGAAATTCGGTTTAAATGCCGAATGTTCGGCACTAGAAACTTGCACTTTTTTGACTGAAATCTACACTAATGTTGTAAAGAGGAAAGATTTGTATTTCTATATTTTTATATCTTGTATCAACTAAACTCAAAAACTACCGGACCGATTCGAAAAAATCTCTCACCATTAGAAAGATATTAAATCATCCCCGAGTAACATAGGCTATATTATACTTACCAAAATAATCTGTAAATTGCTTGACCCTGCAGGCCATCCCTGAAACATCCCGCTAAATAAAACAACATAAAAACAAAAATAAAAAACCTCAGCATAGATTTTTGAGTTCGAAGAGATTACAAAGCATGTAAAACGGTTGACCCGGCATCGGCAAGTCATCACTGAAACTTCTCGCTAATGCCCGGTCCCTATATCTGCAAAACGACTCGTTTTAGTGACAAATAGTAGGATTTTCTACGAGGCGTAAGCTAAAACTGTTCCTAAAAAGCACGACTCTTATGTCAAATTACCAAAGGTTCGTTGCTAACGGGTGGGAGGGCTGCCAGTTAAGGTTTTACTGGGTATTGTATGGAAATGACAGATTGGTATGTCCCTATAAAAATATAATGTCATTAATCTGTCAAAATTTCATCATCCGTCATTCGTATAGCTACCCCCGGATTTCGGCCGGTTGAACAATAATTTAAAAAATATTTAGCGTGAATTTACCACTTCAAGCTCAGAAAGTGACACGGAAATGCTTTACATAATATCAGACTGGTATGTGACGTCTAGTTCCGACGAAAAATCAACAATCAGAGTATAAAGGAAAGAGTGGAAACTACATATAATTCCAGCTGCGGTTTCAGCTTGATATAACGGCAGAAGAGCAATTATTGTCTGAAATATATCCCCATTTACGAATAACAGGAGCCAGGTAGATATTTTTCTTATTTCCTAGCTGACAAACTTTAATTATTATTCGTAGACTCTTGCAAGATAAATAAACTTTCATAGTTCTTCGTATTTGTTCAAAAAATCATGGAATAATCTCCATTGCACCAGCTGCTATTGACCCTCCGATTGCATGCGATAGGCACAGTGTTGTTGACAGAAGACTTTATTGGTGTGACAGTCCTGCGCCAGGCGGACAGTACGTGATATCAGCTTTGCAATAGCACATTTGCAATCGGACTACATAAAAATCAAAAATGATACATAACAAGGACGTTGCCAAATAGCCCGCTTTCCTCAAGTACTAGTTGCAATTGATGGAACACACGTTAGAATATAATCTCCTATAATTTGTGCAAATTTGAATAAATATACGTCATGTTGGTCACCTACTTCGCCTACGAATTACTTTAATTCACAAGCCAGCCAATCGTTGTCATTGTAAAGCAAACAAGCAGATATCTCACCCGAGGAAAAGATAAACTATTGCCTATAGTCACCAAAGTTCTTACTGATGCTGATGCACTGCTATCCGTTTGGAGGAATGGCAATGCCACATGTATAAATTTACCAGCTACCTTACCCTCCGAACCAAGAAACGAAAATGAGAAGCATTGGCGCTATTGCGGTAGAAATAGGTAAAACGGTGGTGCCATATACCCTGGTGAGGAGTTGCGGAACTCTACCACCATAGTCATGACCTGAAAATCAATCTTTTTCGAGTCTTTTACGAACTGCATGACAGATGGTCTATTGTTCAAAGGTGGTATTGAACAATATGGGAAATATAAATAATAATAATTTCAGGCTAACTATAATCACTAACATGGTAGAGTTCTACAACATCCGCACTTACCTAATCCTGTCGTAATAGTGTCGATGCTTGTCACTGTCTTGTTTCAGTTTGGAAGGTAAGGTAGCTAGTAATCTTACGGAAATGAACCATAAATTTGACTTCAACCCTTGCCATATGGATAGCAAAGCACCATTAACATACCTATCTGGGTAACAATAATATAGGTACCTGGTATCTATAGGCAATGGTTATCTCAAAGATATGGATCTTAGCAATTTAAAAATTAAACTGACTTCAAATATGTGTCAACTGTACCCATATCACAAAAAACCTTACCTATTCCTGCCGCAATAGCGTCAGTGCTCGTCGCTGTCGTGTTCCGGTTTGAAGGGTAAGGTAGTCGGTAAACTTATGCATGTGGCATTAGACCTCGCCACAAGATAGCAACGCACCATTAACATCTTTGGTGTCTAGAGGTGATGGTTGACTCTTTCCATCAGGAGACCCATCTGCTTGTTTGCTATCTTATGATATAAAAAAAAATATTCCCTAAGTTGAATTATACCTGATGTAAATCTTTTATAACTTGATTCCCGAGAAATTCGTGGACAAATATACATACATTTACGAAATTTATTATACGTGATTGGACAAATCGTTGAAAATGTTTAATAACATTGTACTTTTTAACATTAATTCTTTATTTTTCAGCTTGCAACAATGAAGCTGGATAGGCATACGGTCCGTACAAGAATGCAGGAAGGTAGACGAAGAAAACAGATTTTTAATGTTTCTTGTATAGGAACCCCTTTGGATTCTAACTTTTTTACCTTATTGTTTGTCGTGTTAGCGACCACAACGGCAGACGTTCTGTGAATATTTCAGGGGCTCATTTATTTCTATTTCAGATACAGCCTTGAGACAAAAAGTGGGGATATTTATAGGATTTTGTTTATCACCTTATTATGAATAAAACCAAAGTGCTTAAATTTGAAGTTTTATTTTATAACTTATACTAAGTTTAACATGCGAAGAAACTATAATTAGGCCTTAATAACTAGCAAGGAAACAAAAAATTGGAAAAAAGAAGCACAACTAAAAAGCAGCTTAGATCTCCAACACAAACTCTTCCACGGCATAAGCATTATTTTTCAACTATTATAATTTCTTCGCTTTAAGCTTAGTCATGGCGATTTCGCTATTTCAGTTTTAAGTAATTCTATTCCAAAATTGCCGTATTTGCTCGGTGGCCATATTTAGCTATTGCAAAGTTTTGTTCCTGGCGTCCATCATTCATTTTGTAGTTCTCTCCTGTGTTATTAAAGGAGACATAGTTATTTTAAAATTAATTTAAACTAGATAGAAATTTTAAATGTAGATAGCATCTTTTCTAGTTTGTAAGTTTTGGCTCATACTGCCACACAGTCATGCATTTGACGTTTCCCCGTGTTGGTCCGAGCTCCCTAGAAAAATAGGCCAACTGCCGTTCTGCCAGGCAGGTCGTAAAAAGCGGACCGATTGGCTGTTCGAGTCACTACCATAGAGGCTACTAAGCCTTACATATTTCGCATACAATAGTGTGAGTGCTTGTCAATGACTTGTTCCAATTTGAAAGGTAAGGCAGCCCGTAAGCTTGTGCGTGTGGCTTAGACCTCGCCACAAGATAGCAAGGCACCACTAACATATGTGGTATCTATAGGCGATGGTTGACTCTTTTGATCTAGAGACTAGTTTACTTGTTTGCTATCGTATAATTAAAAAAAAGTGAATTAGTTAACATAAATATTGACTACAAGAATTTAAAAATATACACACAATAAAATAAAGTATACCTTCAGCCGAAGCCACGTACTGTATAGACTATAGAACATACCCAATATTCATAATGTATAAGAACTGATAAAATCAGATCTAAATAGTTGAGTAATGAATAAATAAAAAATGATTTGAATATTTTTTCCGAGATTAGAGTTCTACAACGTCTCACCTAGGTTTTGTGCCGTCGTTTCACCGATTCCTGCTGCATTAACGTTGTGCTTGTAACGTATGTTCCAGTTTGAAAGGTAAGGTAGCTAATAGCTAATAAGTATGCATTCGGCACATCTACCTGCCACATGGATTGTAATGCAATTGTTACTTTCTTGGTGGTGGCTGTCTCTGAGCCATCTGAGATTAGCCAAAGAGATATCTGCCATTCTACAATGTAAACAAAGTAATTCTTGTAATATATATTATACCTTTAAGTTATAGTGAATTTTGCTGGGACATTTTCTGGTTTTGTTTTTCTTAAATTGTTCCATTTTGGTTTTAAAAATTGTGCTTCTTGTAAAAATGTGTCTATAACATTAGTAGGTCGCATCAATTTTATAATTAATAAATTATTTTGAAAAAAACAGTTTGAACTTTGATGACGGCTAACGTCAGTATTGTGAACCATTTCACGCTTATGACACTTTCTTTGATATTGAATGATAAAATTTTTCCATTGATTATTTGTATACATCATTTATATTTCGCATTAAATGCATACACGGCTATCCATTGTATCTAGCTCTATACTATACATCAATTAGTTTATAAATAGGGCTTAATTTTTTCGAGACTATTTTAAAACTTTCTGAATAATGGAACGCAGTGAGGGCCATCCACAGATAACACACTATATTCGAGAAGGCCATCGGTAAGCAGTCAAGCTACGGATGCTTGTCGTAAATACATAGTCCAAAAAACTTGTGGGACAGCATGACAGACCGTTTTATTACTAAGCTAGTTACGAATTGTTACTGTTACGAATGACAGTTTGTAGATTATAGGGACCCGGCATAAATCTTTATCTATATCTACGCATATCACATTTTTTACAGAGTTCAAAACTCTTTAATTTGTTACAAATGTTCGTTACTATATAAAAGTCGTAAATGACAGTTATTTTAAAATTTTTTAAACGCTATATATTTTGAAAATGATGATTGATTTTGGTTTTTCGGATGGCATTTGACAAAATTTTTGACCTCTAAAATGTTTTCTAAACGTACGTAACGTAATCTACAGGCTGAAAAATGTCGAAACAATATCAATTTTTGATGCAATTTACTTATTTGATGCAGTTTTAAAAAGAGAAAAGCTGATTAGATTTTTAAGTCAGTCGGTATATAAGCCAAAGAGTTATTTTAAAATTATTAGGTTTCCTGTAAACAACAAAATATTAACATTTAAAAAGTTGTAACTTTTGGAACGAACCTGAAGCTAGCAGTTAAAATTAAAGGATAAATATGGCGGCGTACAGGGAGGTAAGAAGCAAGCCCCCATATGGAGTTTATAAGATGTTTACGGAAGTAAAGACGCGGGATATTCCATAATTATCACAAAAATTTAGAGACTTGAAAAAACAAATGTGACTTACTCGCTAATACATACAACACTGTTGATTACATTGTACAAAACGCTTGCATTTTTAACTAGCAAATTTTTTCAGAGAAGAGGAAGACGGTAGAGGGTTCTACTTGAGTCGAGTAATGGCCTAAAGCAAGATTTTTAACAGTTCGCGCATCATCCGCAAATTTAATAAATGTCGAAAATTTACTTATTTACGGCGACGCTTGTATTTTTAACTGGCAAAATTTTTCAGAGAATAGAAAGTTGTTAGAGGCTTCTACTTGAGTTAAGGAGTTGCCAAGAGCAAGACTTTTAACGTTTCGCGGATATTTTGCAAATCTACTGCAAGTCGAAAATTTACTTATTTACGGCGACGGTTGTATTTTAAAGTAGCAAATTTTTTAAGAGAAGAGGAAGCTGGTAGAGGCTTCTACTAGAGTTTAGGAGGTGCCTGGAGCAAAATTTTAAACGGTTCGCGGATTTTTCGCGTGTCTATGAAAAGTCGAAAATTTACGAATTTACGGCAACGCCTGTATTTTAAACTAGCAAATTTTTTTAGCGAAGAGCAAGCGGGTAGTGGCTTCTATTTGAATCAAGAAGTTGCCTAGACCAAGATTTTTGACGTTCGCGAATATTTCGCGAATTTACTAAGAGCCGAATATTATTTATATACGGTGACGCTTGTATTTTTAAGAAGCAAAATTTTTCAGAGAAAAGAAAGCTGGTAGAGGCTTCTTCTTGAGTCGAAGAGGTGCCTAGAGCAAGATTTTTATCGGTTCACGGATATTTTGTGAATCTATTAAAAGTCGAAAATTTACAAACGCCTGTATTTTTAATTAGCAAAATTTTTCAGAGAAGAGGAACCTTGTATAGGCTTGTACTTGAGTCGAGGAGGTGCCTAGAACAAGATTTCAACGGTTCGCGGATATCACGCGAATCTACTGAATCGAATATTTACTTGTTTACGGCGACGCTTATATTTTTAACTACCAAAATTTTTCAGAGAAGAGGAAGCTGGTAGAGGCTTCTACTTGAGTTAAGAAGTGCCTGGAGCAATATTTTAAACGGTTCGTGGATGTTTCGCGAATCTATTAAAAGTCGAAAATATACCAATTTACGGCAACGCCTGTATTTTTAACTAGCAAAATTTTTCAGAGAAGAGAAAACGGGTAGAGGCTTCTACTTAAGTCAAGTAGTTGCCTAGACCAAGAATTTTGACGGTTTGCGGATGGATATTTTGCGAATCTACTAAGAGTCGAATATTATTTATATACGGTGACGCTTGTATTTTTAAGTTAAAAAATTTTGAGAGAAGAGGAAGCTGGTAGAGGCTTCTACTTGAGTCAAGGATTTAGTTGCCTAGACCAAGATTTTTGATGGTTCAAGGATAAACCTTAAAAACAACAAAGAAAAATATCGACACGCGGGATTTGAACCTGCGACCATTTCCCTAAAGCCGGGATGCTCTTCCGCTGTGCTAGTGTCGACAGGCTCGAGGCAGCGAAATTCTTCTTTGCTATATATGAGGTTCAAGGATATTTCGCGAGTCTACTAAAAGTCGAAAATTTACAAATTTACGGCAACTCCTATTTTTAACAAGCAAAATTTTTGAGAAAAGAGGAAGTTGTTAGAAGTTTCTACTTGAGTTACGGAGTTGCCTAGAGCAAGACTTTTAACAGTTCGCGGATATTTCGCGAATATACTGAAAGTCGAAAATTTACTTATTTACGGCGACGCTTGTATTTTTAACTAGCAAAATTTTTCAGAGAAGAGGAAGCTGGTAGAGGCTTCTACTTGAGTTTAGGAGGTGCCCGGATCCAGATTCGCAGATTCGCAGATCGTAAACGGTTCGCAGATTGTTCGCGAATTTATTAAAAGTCGAATATTTATATTTACGACGACGCCTGTATTTTTAACTGGAAACATTTTAGAGAATAGGGAGTTGTTAGAGGCTTCCTATTGAGTCAAGGAGTTGCCTGGACCTAGATTTTTGACGGTTCGCGGATATTTCGTGAATCTACTAAGAGTCGAATATTTACTTGTTTACGGCGACGCTTGTATTTTTAACTAGCAAAATTTTTCAAAGAACAGGAAGCTGCTAGAGGCTTCTATTTGAGTTTAAGAGGTGCCTGGAGCAAGATTTTAAACGGTTCGCGGATTTTTCGCGATTCTATTTAAAGTCGAAACTTTGCCAAATTACGCCAACGCCTGTATTTTTAACTAGCAATTTTTTTCATAGAAGAGGAAGTCGGTAGAGGGTTCTAATTGAGTCGAGTAATGGCCCAAAACAAGATTTTGAACAGTTCGCGCATCATCCGCAAATTAAATGAATGTCGAAATTTACTTTTTTATGGCGACGCTTGTATTTTTCACTGCCAGAGTTTATCAGAGAATAGGAAGTTGTTAGAGGCAGGAGTTGCCTAGAGCAAGACTTTTAACGGTTCGCGGATCTACTGAAAGTCGAAAATTTACTTATTTACAGTGAATTTCATGAGATCGTACGGGCTGTATTTTCAAAGTTAAGCCTCGGGGGTAGCGGAGGGTATTTTTGAAATCAGAAGACAAAACTCTATCGTGCAATGGTGTCAACTCCTAGGCCGTTTTGCTCGACCTATTAGAGTGCAGTTGCACCAGTTGCAGCATGACGCCTATATCAGCACGTCGCTCCGATGCACATTCAATGTGCATGCAGCCTAGCGGAGCGATCGTGGCCTAAGCTCAGCCAGGTTCATAGGTGAGTTGGAATACCTACTGGACGCGGTGTCGCGTCAGCTTATTCTACGTCAATGATACCAAGAAATATGTGATAATAATATTTATTTAAAAAAGTGAATAAAAAGAAGCATTACAATAAGCAATATTATAAACCGCACGGTTTACAGAGGTACAACCAACATCTTGAACAGTCGGGCTACCGATAAGACCGCTCCGCACGTGACTATCCAAAGCCGCATCGAGATCTCGGTAACGCAATTGAGCGAGGTACCGCGATCGTGCTATCTTTGAAGAAAAAAACATGTATTCTACTCAGGCTTAACACCAGCGCCTCGAGCCCATCGGAGAACACGTCGCAACGCACGAAAAGTTGAGCTCGCAACGGATTGTTCAACTTTTCAGAATGCATACCTAAAAGCTTTGACGCGCGCAGCGATAATTTTTGTGCTGAAATTTAGTGAAATTCCCCATGATATCATTGCGGTTTGCAGTTACCCACAAAACCCAATGTTTATCGTTATCCTCAAATTTATCGGGACTTATTTTACCTCATTACCAAATATGTTCAGTCGCCCGGCTAACAGGATAATTACACCGGCATTTACGGAATCGCGTAGCAACTAACTCGTGTAGTTATTATTTAACCCGAGATAAGGTGTTTGAAACAGTCTTGTTTCTATGGTCACAGAATATCATAAAGTTCATGCAATCTTACAACATCGATATGTGTCTCGGGTATCGCTGCACATTGCAGCGCGCAGAGAACACATCAGACGTTCGTACTTGCTGACTGCTGGCATGACGACGGATCGTAGCAAGTACTGTTCACGCCACGTTCAACGTCTTGACTTACGTTACGCTCGTATACGTGTATTGCACACGCACACACACGCACGTACGCATACAAGGGAAACGTGCTATAATCTTGACAAACGTCACAAACGCTTTAAGAAAAAACAAGCAGGTGTTTAGGAGATGTTTAAGAGCGGGTGAGCCTTGCACAGGCACGGTAGATTGTTATGAAGAAGCTGATACACAGCCTTAGGATCGACATAACTTTACTACGAGTCAAAGTTTCGCGCGTTAGCTCTGCGCCGTTTATCTTCTTACCTTTATATGCAACACCTGAGAGTTTTTTGCAGATAATTATGTCTAGACTTAATCTAGAAGCGTGCCAGGAGGCTAGCGAGCACCGTTTGCGGTGAAAAAATTTAATTGCATTTTGAGTCAAATGCATCCTAGTGCATTGGGTTGACATTGCAAACTCCTACTCACACCTGAAGCTGCATCTAGGAATTGTGCACCGTACACTCTTGTGATCCCGACTGTATATATCTTGTATGTAGAGGCCTCTTCTTAAGTATAGGAGGTGCCTTGAGCAAGATGTTTAGAGGTTCGCGAACATTTCGTGAATCTACTATCTACTAAAAGTCGAAAATGTACTTGTTTGCGGTGACGCTAGTATTTTTAACTAGCAATATTTTCGGAGTAGAAGAAGTTGGTAGAGCAAAATTTTTAAGGGTTCGCAGATTTTTCGCAAGCCAATTTAGAGTTGAAAATTAGGGATTTACCACGATGAAGCGCTAGAAGCAAAATTAAGCAAGAGATACTTTTCATGAATTTTTCGCAAGTCGATTTTTAGTAACACCATTTTACGACGATGTTCGTATTTTTAACTCTTAAAATTTTGCTACTTAAAAATACAAGCGTCACTATATGAAAATAATATACGTCTCTTAGTAGATTCACGAAATATCCGTGAAACATCAAAAATCTAGATCTAGGCAATCCCTTAACTCAATTAGAAGCCTCTAACAACACCCTATTCTCTAAAAAATTTGCTAGTTAAAAATATAGGCGTTGCCGCAAATTCGTAAATTTTCGACTTTTAATAGATTCCTGAAAAATGCGCGAACCGTTTGAAGTCTTGCATTAGGCACCTCCTAAACTCAAGTAGAAGCCTCTACCAGCTTCCTCTTCGAAAAATTTTGCTAGTTAAAAATACAGGTGTTGTCGTAAATTTGTAAATTTTCGACATCTAAATAGATTCGCGAAATATCCGTGAACCGTCAAAAATCGTGGTCTAGGCAAATCCTTGACTCAAGTAGAAGCCACTACCCGCTTCGTCTTCTCTGAAAAATGTTGCTAGTTAAAAATACAGGCGTTGCCGTAAATTTGTAAATTTTCGACTTTTAAGAGATTCGCGAAATATCCGCAAACACTTAAAAATCTTGCACTAGGTAAGTCCTAAACTTATGTAGATGCCTCCACCAGCCTCGTCTTCTCTGAAAAATTTTGCTAATTAAGATATACAAGTGTCACCGTATATAAAGAATATTCGACTCTTAGTAGTTTCACGAAATATCCGCGAACCGGCAAAAATCTTGGTCTAGGCATCTCCTTGACACAAGTAGAAGCCTCTACCAGCTTCTTTTTCTCTGAAAAATGTTGCTAGTTAAATATACAGGCGTTGCCGTAAATTCGTAAATTTTCGACTTTTAATAGATTCGCGAAAAATCCGCGAACCGTTTAAAATTTTGCTTTAGGCACCTCCTTGACTCAAGTAGAAGCCTCTACCAGCTTCCACTTCTCTGAAAAATTTTTCTACTCAAAAATACAAGTATATAAATAATATTCGACTCTTAGTAGATTCGGAAAATATCCGCGAACCATCAAAAATCTAGGTCTAGGCAACTCCTTAACTCGATTAGAAGACTCTTACAACTCCCTATTCTCTGAAAAATTTTGCTAGTTAAAAATACAGGCGTTGCCGTAAAGTTGTAAATTTTCGACCTTTAATAGATTCGCGAAATCTCTGTGAACCGATAAAAATCTTTGCTCTAGGCACCTTCTTGACTCAAGTAGAAGCCTCTACCAGCTTCCACTTCTCTGAAAAATTTTGCTAGTTAAAAATAAAAGCGTTTTGTACAATGTAATCAACACTTTTATATGTATTAGCGAGTAGGTGAAAATAGTTTTTTTTTTCGATTCTCTAAATGTTTTTGATATTATGGAATATCCCGCGTTTTAATATTTAATTACTTCCGAAACATAATGTTAACCCCATATGAGGCGTTGCTTATTACGTCCCTGGTAATTTCATCCTTTAATTTTAATTGGAAGCTTCAGGTCCGTACTTTTGGAAACTTGATTCGATTTTGATTCTTGAAACTATATTTCATGTAGTTGTTTTAAGTACCACAATATTGTAGAAGGTCAAACAAGTTTTGGTCAAAAATCTCGAATTTATATAAATAAAACACTCTTTTTTCAAAATTTTTCGTCAACGATAACTCCGAACGGGTAAACCGATTTTGATACAATTTACGATATTTGACACAGATTTTTGGAGAGAAAAGCTGATTAGATTTTTAAATCAATCGGTGTATTATCCGGAAAGTTATTTTAAAAATTTTGTGAAGTTTTCTGTAAACAACAAATATTAATATTAAAATAGTTGAAAATTTTGAAAACTTGATTCGATTTCGTTTTTTGAAACTAAATTTGACACAGTCTTATAAGCACTAAAATATTGTGGAAGGTAAAAAAATTCTAGTTAAGAAATTACCAAGATATGTCAAAAAACACTTCTAAAATTTTTCGTTAACGATAACTCTTGAACGGAAAATTAAAAATTTTTGATGCAATAATGCATTGAACGCAGTTTTTGTAGGAATAGAGCTGATTAGATTTTGTAGCTAATCTATACATTTATGTACTTAGATTGTACAAAATTATTTATGTATGCATGTTATTTATGTACAAAGTTATGAGATGTTTACATATACATACAGACATGCTGACCTAGACCTAGATCCTAGAAATCTTTTTCGACTATTTTCACAATGGAAAATAGTCGGAAAAGATTTCTAGGATCTCAAAACGTGGACATCTGGTGAAAACTCGATTTTCATAAATCGGGGCAAAAAGAGTTCCTTATCTACATACGTAACGGGAAGTTAAAAATAAAGATCCGTGCCTAAATTGGAACAATGTAACTCAAATGTATCAAATTTATGCCGTTACGTCATTAATTCACGTGCGTTGCGAAAACTATTAACAATATCCTATATATCCATACTAAAATTATAAATGGGAAAGTGTGTCTGTTTGTTTGTCCGTTTTCACGGCAAAACAGAGCGACGAATTGATGTGATTTTTTAAGTGGAGATAGTTCAGAAGGAATGGAGAGTGACATAGGCAACTTTTTGTCTCTTACTTTACGCGAGCGAAGCCGTGGACAATAGCTAGTATAAAATAATCAAAATTTTAAGTAAATTCGTAAACGTATCGCTTTCAAGAAAGCGCCTACTAAACCGAAGTTCGGCTACTACTAAAGCGAAGTTTTTATTTTCACCGAATGTTCGGCCGAAGTTCGAATTCGGTTCAAACCACATTCGGCCCATCGCTAATATATATATATATATATATATATATATATATATATATATATATATATATATATATATATATATATATATATATATATATATATATATATATATATATATATATATCCTAGACCACGAGGCGGTCCTCGGATAATTTAATTCAAATATAGTAAATTATCAAAAATACTATTATTATTACTTAAATTTCCTTAGTAATTTAACTACTGTAAAATCATAATTACTACTTAAATTAATATTTTTACTATAACTACATTAGATATAACTGCGTTCTGTTCTTAAACTTGATTGGTCCGGTTATTTTAACTTAAAATCTTAGTTTTTGAAATATTGGCAACCCTAGTATACATATGTAGCTATATGGGCTCTTTATGAGCCCACGAACTAAGTATTTCACTGTGAAAATATGCTCAGAAAAATTACAATATAGCGATAGGGTTGAGAATATATATTAAAATTATAAATGCGAAAGTTTGGATGGATGGATGTTTGTTACTTAATTCATTCTTCACAGTATCTACCTGTATATTAATACGTGAAGGAAAAACTTTAGACCCCTTTTCAAGACGATTGCGCGAACGGTAGAGTATGAAATTTGACACTGTTAAAGTTTACATTGCGGGGGAGTGCAGAAACTTAATATTTGTAAATAATATGCATTAGAAATACATTAAATTAATAAAAAAAAAAACAGTAGCAGTCGTGGGACTGCCGATAGAAGTGAAAACGGAACTATTAAGTTGAGAGTAATTAAAACTATATGCAAAACATAGCTATAGATATACTATTATCATTAGCATGTCGGTGACGCGAACCGAGGATTTTACCCTCTACCAAAACGCTCAACGCGCCTAAAGAAGTTTTCACTTCAATAAACATTACACATACGAAATTCATGTGACATACATGATATTATACACACATATATTCACGATATATTCACGGCTAAAGTCAGTTGTCGAACTTAAAAGACATTGATTGCTTAGTCTATGGTTGAATTTCGGTCACAAACGATCCCTAGTTAGTATAAACTATAAAAAGCAAACGTTAATCTATTCATATGTTTACGTCACTCTGTCACTACATTTAAATAATATCATGCATTCGTCCTGTATCAGATTTGCGAGTTTTACCATTGTCAAACACAACTTTATATCTTACATTCTAAAACGTATTGTTTGCTTACAATAAAGCAATTTATTAGAACGGTTTTCGTTCCGGTTAATTTGTATGCGGCAAAATTTTATTGTTAGACTTGCTCGTATGAAACGAGCTTTTATGTTACTTTTCTTTTTTATCGGAGACAGCTACTTTACCGGTAGCGCCGTCCTATTTATACAAAAGTAAAAAGTATGGGTTGAAATGTTACAAAAGGCTTCTGTTTGCCGTTTAGTAATGTGCTCGCGGCACCTTATTTAAAAAATGACTCGAAAATAGCGATGGGAATTAAAGCTACTTTTATTTCACTGTCACTTCGTGAATTTATTTTTTGTCACTGTAATTTCACGGGTGATAATCACGACTGTAATATTTTATTAGTGAAGATTATTGTCACAGTGGATGCATTTCATTTCATTTGTTATATCGCCGCGCAGTGATTAATTACTGTATATAAGTGAATAGTAAAGTGAAATAACATATTAAACATATTCTCTCTTCTAGCTGGTGGCACGGTGTTGCTCAAACGTTATTGCTCTGTCTCTTTCGCACGATGGATTTCTGCGAATTATAAACATAAGTAGTAGCTTCGCCCGCATGACATTAAATCACGCTCGCGTTATATAGGTATAACGAACAGTTTCGATACATATAACTGATGTGACACGTGAATTATTTTATAACGAGTGATATAACCAGTGATGCATGAAATGTGCCATGCCTACTCGAAAAGAAGTTATTTTTAATCACGTGTATGCTACACATATGGCTTAGAGAGCACACCAGAGAGTTTATAGTTGTACATAGAAGTATTTGGGCGATACTTAAAAATGTCGCGATATAATTTTATGTACTTATGTTTTATTTTAACTCTAACTTGTTGCCTCTGAGATCTAGAGGTTCAGTGTTCGTGTTGACCACATGAGGTCCTGGGTTCGATACCCGGGTTGGACAATTCAAAAATGTATTTTTTCAATTTTCTTATAAAAATAACGTTGCCCGGGTTTGAATAAGTGCTCGGTTGGCGAAAGGCTTGCCACCTATCACATTGTAAGACTAAGTATCTTCGGCTAGTCGTGGTTGCACTGGTTATACCTCTGCCTACCTCTTCGGGGAACGCCTATAGACACCAAATACGACAATGGTGCGTTACTATCCATGTGGCGTGGTGTTAATACAACTTGTCGGCAACTGTTACCGACAACCTCTCCCTTCAAACTGGAATATTTAATTATACAAGCATGGACGCTATTGCGGCAGGAATAGGTTAACGGTGGTGGTATCATACGGCATATACCCAGGCGAGACCTTGCGGAACTATACCACCCAGTAATCACGATGGTGGTGACTCGTGTAACCAATCGTTGGGCCCTTACGAACTGCTTGGCAAAATGGCAGATGGTCTATTCTTCAAGCGACACTGACCAACCCGGGGAAAAGTTGTTTTTGTTACTGTGATGTTGTAGTTTGGAGGGTAAGGTAACCAGTACGTTTATGGATGCAGCATTAGCGCTACACTGATGGAAAAACTCTAGTAACAACAAAAACTTCTACGTACTAAGATACTAGACAAGGGACAAGGCATGCGCCACGCTACTTGTGTTACATTAAAGTGCAGTCCTTGGACTGCACCTACGTCAGAGCTAGTTAAATGAAACGTGTAAAGTTACGAGCTTTTAGTCGCGAATATATATTATACTAGCTTTTGCCCGCAGTTTTGCTCGCGTTAAATTCGGGGAAGAAATGGGGGGTTAGAAAGAGACAACAAGTAGCTTATATCACTCTCCATCCCTTCAACTATCTCCACTAAAAAAATCAGGTAAATTCGTCGTTCCGTTTTGCAGTGAAAGACGAACAAACAAACACTCACATACACTTTCCCATTTATAATATTAGTGTGTATGTATGCTGTAGCGCTGCTTTTTTCGACTTTGGTTGGACGATTTATTATTACTAGCGATCGCCTGTGGCCAAAATTCCAGGCCATAGACTAAACAATAAAATCTCTTTTAAGTTTCACAACTGATTTTAGTTAGTCTTTTGAGAGTAGATTCCTTTATCTAAGCTTTAGCCGTAAAGATAAAGATAGCATACATGTATGTATATTATCATCTATGTCACAGGAATGTAGTGTGTGTAATGTTTTTATTTATTTATTTAATGGTTTTCCAATGCATTTTATTTAAAAATATTAATTTTCTGCAGTCTTCTACAATGTAAACTTTAACTGTGTCAAATTTCATACTCCGCCGTTCGCGCTGTCTTAAAAAGGGATCCAAAGTTTTTCCTTCACTTATTAATATTGTTACGTTCTCGGGTTCGTAATTGTAAGAAAACACCACTCATATTAAATCCGTGTATTTAGTATACAAATACACAAGATAACACAATGTAATACTAAAATACACTTTACACTCTAGTCACTCACTATACTATCACTGAACTATAATAAAACACTTCTCGCTTCGCACTGTTCACTTTAAGTATCGCTCTGATCGATCGCTCGTGATCGCTTGATAAAAACTGCCTTGTGTTTGTCAACACCTCTCTATTTATAGCCAGGGTAAAGTCCTAGCTGGATCCAGAAAAATCTACAGTACCCGGCGATAAATATTGCACATCGACCTTTGGAAAGAGACAATCGGCTAATTTCGGCTTCGTAGAGCGTTATCTCTGTCGCACAAAATACAAACAGTCCGGTACCTATTAGGAGCTGTTAAAACAAGTATGATTTGCTTCTTTTGATATTTTTATTCTTTGTATAAAATACACTAATTTTTCTATAAGTGATGGCTTTAGGTTGGGGTAAAATAAAATAAAAAAACATTTTTACATTATGTTTACGTATTTAATTATTTTGGAACATTACAGCTTTAGTGTACATAATAAACACCATTATACCTATTGCTAAAATGAGACATTGCAATAAAAATAATAATAATTCTAATTCTCAATTACTTCCATTTCACTATCTGTGCTCTCAAAGAGGTCAATATCACTGTCACTATCAGCCGTATTTATTACTAATCTATCAGTGTAATTGTCTAAACTGTGTTGAATGCTTCTATATTCATTCTCACATTTGATTGCATGATCGCAAACCTTTTTCCACTCTTCAGCGCCGATCATGTTTACTTTTTCAGTCAATAATGTTTTTACTGTAGTTAAGTTCATACCCACATTTCTAGAGGCTACATAGCCTTTCAGTTGAGACCATATATTTTCAATTGGATTAAAATCCGGATGATATGGTGGCAATCGCAACACAGTGTGCCCATGTTCGGCAAGTATTTTGTCCACAGAAAACTCTGTATACCTCTCCTTGTGCTGACATATAATAGCGTAAATCTGGGTTTTTGTTAATTTTGGATCAACTGGAATTTCATGTCTGTTTAACCAGTTGATCATTTCCCGTTTAATGGTGTTTGAGTTGGGGGGGTCTCTCAACATACTTGTTGTGATAGGGTGCGTTGTCGATAACTAGAACAGAATCACTGGGTATATTTGGGATTAATTGGTTAACCAGCCATTTCTCATAGTTATCGTTATTCATTTCATTGTGATAGTCACCTGTAGTGTCCGTGGATTTATACGTTAAAAAAGCACCGGGTACAAAGCCTTTTTCATTTCCCGCATGAACTATTATCAAACGTTGACCTTTTGAAATTGGCTTTTTTACTCCTTTTTTCTTATCGTCACTCCAAGATTTCCCTTTAGTGTGGGATGCATGTATATATGACTCATCCATGTAGACGATATTTTTTCCTGTTTCGCGAAATTTGCGTATTTTATCAAGGTATTCCATTCGTTTGAGACTAACGTCGTGCTTTTCCATTAGAATTTTTCGATTATCTTCCATTTTAGTGAACTGAAATCCCATGTCATGAAGTATTTTTCTCAACGTTTTTTCAGACCCATTGTAATTAATAGCTTCAGATAACTTAGCTTTTAATGATTTTATTTTTGGCAGTTCATTAAATCGTAAGTGAAAATCATACACCATTCTTCGAACAACATCGTAATCAAAATCGTCCATATCCAAACGAAATTGCTTTTTTGGTCTCCCTTTTTTTGGAGTGCTGAACTTAATTTCAGTCGAATGCGTTTCAGTACTGACTTCGTTTAATATATTGTTCAAAGTTCTTCTTGAAATTCCAGTGGCATTTGCAACTCGCTCTTGAATCTTCTTAAAATAACAACTTACATTTTCATCTACTTTTTTTTTAAATCTATCAGCTTCGCTTACAAAGTATTTATAAACATTGTAGATAATTTCACGTGACTGACCTCGTAAAGGTTTCCCTCTTTTTCCGAAAGATGCCATATTACAACTTTAAATTATTTAAATTTGTGGGTGTTATCAACTCTAAATATATATTTTTTTTCGGGACGCGACTGCACTCTATCGTACTTGAACAACGACTGACTAAACGTCACATAGGTAGTGTGGGACAGAGATAACGCTTTACGAAGCCGAAATTATCCGATTGTCTCTTTCCAAAGTTCGATGTGCAATATTTATCGCCGGGTACTGTAAATGTATCGGGAAACAATGAATCACTTCTTATCGTAAACATGTTATGAGTCATAAATCCTAGTACACGCTACTTTCAACCTTATGCCATATCGTGGGATATGGCATAAGGTTGAAAAGTCCATTATGTCATAGCCCAGGTCAACTATTTGTTTGTCAATAGGAGTAGCTATTTTTTCTTTTATTTCTAGATCTCTCCAGCGCTCCAACTCTACACGTTTCTAGATTATTCGTAACAATATATGTATAGATTTCGGCGCTGCAGTATGTTTAATGAAATGGAACATGAAATCTACTTAGTAAAGTTTTTTTAGTATGTATTACATTAAACCGTGTTGGTCCCGGGCTCCTTTGAAGAATAGGCCAACTGCTGTTCTTGCATGCAGGTCGTAAAAGGCGACCGATTGGCTATACGAGTCACTCACATCGTGACTACTAGGTGGTAGAGTTCTGCATTGTCTCGCCCGGGTCTGGTACCACCGCCTTACCTATTTCTGCCGCAATAGCGTCAGTGCTTGTCACTGTCGTGTTCCGGTTTGGAGGGTAAGGTAGCCGGTAAACTTATGCATGTGGCATAAGACCTCGCCACAAGATAGCAACGCACCATTGACACCTTTGGTGTCTGTGGCCGATGGTTGACACTTTCCATCAGGAGACCCATCTGCTTGTTTGCTATCTTATACTATAAAAAAAATAAAGAAAAGGCGAAATTAAAGGCGATTATATTTCCACCAGCAGAGCAATCTGCTTATTTTGTATCATAAGACTAGTTAGTATCTTCACGCCCGTATCCCCGAATGGGGAAGGCAGAGGTCCAACAAGTGCACCCACGATTAGCCGAAGATACTTGGTCCCACAAATGTGATAGGTGGCAAGCCTATCGCCAACCGGGCACTTTCCAATCCCGGCCAACTTTATGTTTCTCAGAAAACTTAAAAAACACTTTTTTTTAAATGCCCGACTCGGGAATCGAACCCGGGACCTCATGTGGTCAACGCCAACGCTGGACCACTAGAGCATAGAGGCGATAAGATGTATAAAAAAAGTGTATTGTTTATTATTTTACGTAGCAATTTTGTTTCTGTCATTCCGAGACTTTTTATCTCGATTAATTTGTATCACGCGAAGTTAAATTGGTTTGGATTTTCCTGTTGATGAAGTTAAATGGGATTCTGTTATGTCTATTTCTGTGAATTTTTAATTATTGTGAGTCTTACTTTGTGAAAAGTAAAATACTGCTTTAGGATATTTATTATATCAGATGAAAATAGTTTGTTAAGATTTCTTAAGTACAAATATCTATATCTATATATTACATATAATAAAATCGTAGGAAAGTCAAAACTGTACATTGAATATTTTTTAAAAGAATACTTGGGGCGTGATCTACAATCGATATCGAAGCCAGAAATATAGTTTTTAGAATTTTTGTCTGTTTGTCTGTATGTATGTCCGGGGTAAACTCAAAAAGTACTGCATGGATTTACTTCAAATTTTGCATGAATATTACTAACAGGTCGGGTCACCATATAGGCTACATATTATCACGCTATCACCTAGCGGTGAGGTGCTGTGCGGAGTAAACGCAGTCCGCGCGAACGAAGTCGCTGGCACCAGCTAGTACCTAATATTTTATTTGTTCCTGATCGTGCGCCAAATAATCAGATATATCTGATGAAAAGAGATAACCATCGGCTATAGACGCCAAAGATAACATCTTTGGTGTCTATTGCAATTTTTTTTTAATTTTTTTTACTATATCATAGATAGCAAACAAGCAGATGGGTCTCCTGATGGAAAGAGTCAACCATCGCCTATAGACACCAAAGATGTTAATGGTGCGTTACTATCTTGTGGCGAGGTCTAATGCCACATGCATAAGTTTACCGGCTACCTTACCCTCCAAACCGGAACACGACAGCGACAAGCACTGACGCTATTGCGGCAGGAATAGGTAAGACGGTGGTACCAGACCCGGGCGAGACAATGCAGAACTCTACCACCTAGTAAATGGTAATTATTATCTTAGATCTATGATGCATTGGCATCCGTATGTTGAGGGTACTTTATTATATGCATACTTTTGACCGCCCAGTTGAACGAGTGGCTAGCGGACTTGAATAAGCATCAACGGGGCTCGTGTTCGATTCCCAACAAATTATGTCATTAGTGCAGATGTTTATATTTCTGGGTTTGGATGTTTATTATATATATTTGGGTATTTATATATTGTGTATTTCTATGTATTAATATCGTTGACTAACACCCATATTATAAGCAAATAATTTACTTATTTTGGGTTTAGATCGATGCCTGTAATTTGTCCCGTGAATATTTATAACATAGCAAACAAGCAGATGGGTCTCCTAATAGACTGAGTCAACCGTCGCCTATAGATATCAAAGATGTTAATGGTACGTTAATGATGCGCTCCACGCTAGGCGCGGGGCAAATACAGGTCTTCTTCGCCGATAAGACTGCTTGCCACCTACCACATTGTGGGACTGAGTATTTTCGGCTAATCGTGGGTGCACTGGTTGTTACAAAACTCTTCCTAACTCTTCGAGATTCGGGCGTAAAGATACTTTAAAACTGTTATGCAATTGTTAAATGTAGTTTTATTATTTACTTTCCTTTTATATTGCGGCCATATATCGCCTGAAGGTTCGTAGTGCGTTGTTGCAATAAAACTTCGTGATTGTGCTCCGGCAAACTAGATGGCCATATCTAGTTTGCCGTAGCTAGCACAATAGAAAGCAATAGTATGTGTGGCGCCGCTGGTCGCTAACACTGAAGGGTCATAGTGATGGAACCAGCGGGCCAGCTTCTTGTCAGGTGACGTCATAACTGTGGAGGTTGATGACGTCACACAAGGACAAGTAAGGGGAAAAGGAAGATCTTCCCAGCCAGGCAAGGTGTACTGCCTGGGGACCGAAGTCCATTAGAGAAACGTTGAAACTTGTATATAGTGTTACAAGATAATTAATTATGATATCGCGATTCAGGATTTTATTTTGAATTTGATTTTTTCCATTTTTTATTGATTTTTGTCCATTTTTTACTATTTTTTCTTGTAGCGTTTGTGATTGTTTGAGCCGCTACATATGTCTCGCTTCAACTTACGATAATGCAAATGCCAATGCAAAAAGCAGATAAACTAATGATTCACCGTGGAAACCTGATAGAAGCTCAATTCATGTCGCGATACAGCGAAGTAGTTGGCCACACACGTCGCGATAGTGTAAAACGGCGAAATGTAGCCACAACATAAAGCAAAAAAAGTTTTAGATAATATTTATGTCAAAACTTGAGTTAATACCGGTTTTTGTACCTCTCATAAACAGTCTCTTTGCTTTGCATAGTTTAATACTCCCACGTTTATCTGGCTTGTTAAAATTTATGAGATTAAGTTAAACAGTAACACGGTTAGTACGGAAACTGTTCCGGTGCAAGGTGCAAGTTTATTACTAGTTTTCCGTTACGTTTTGATTTTAACAATTTCTTTTCCATTCAAAGTCACATGTAACATTAAATTAAGTGATCGCTAGGCAAATTATATAAATGAATCTAATATAACCCCAAGGTAATATTTTTTTTTTATATCATAAGATAGCAAACAAGCAGATGGGTCTCCTGATGGAAAGAGTCAACCATCGCCTTTAGACACCAAAGATGTTAATAGTGCGTTGCTATCTTGTGGCGAGGTCTAATGCCACATGCATAAGTTTACCGGCTACCTTACCCTCCAAACCGGAACACGACAGCGACAAGCACTGACGTTATTGCGGCAGGAATAGGTAAGGCGGTGGTACAAGACCCGGGCGAGACAACCCAAGCAGCAATCAAGCATGTTTAATACCCATAAAGCAGCTCATATATTATTTAAAGTTCTATTGCAGCCGTACAATGGTGTAAAAAGATGCTTTTATCGGTATAAAAGACCTTTATGAGTTTTTATACAGCCTAATGCTGTACAAGGCCTTTCTTAGAGAGTCGCGTAAGCTTTAGGCGTTATATCTGAATATTAATACACTACTGTACTTTAAGTATTTTGTAACTCATTAGGCTTATTTTAATACTTAAAGCTGTACATTAGCTGTATTATGTTTAGCACGGGAATTTATTACAGCTTTAAGTGTTATTATAGAATCACTCAACGCTTATTTCTGTAAAATGGGAGATGCAATCACCGTTCTACAGCTAATATTTATGGCGTAATTGTGGACTGTTATGCAGCGAATGGTGTTAAAAAATCTGCATATACAGCTGTAGTGCAGCTCAAGGCTGTATTACTGATTTTGTTATTTGCTGTTTTTATATCTGCATCGTTGATATCACGTGGAAAAAATCAAGAGCAAGATTGAAAAGGAATATTTAAATATTATAAATTACCAACCAAGTAGTGATGAAGATAAAGCTGGAAAATTACTAAATCAGGTAACCTACAATCGTCATTTTTATTAATGTTCAAGGAAAAGGGTTCCGTAACAAAAACATTAAAAAGTGATTGTAGGTTATCTGATTTATTATTTTTTAGGCGTATCTTCTTCATTAAGGTTACTTAGTTGGTAATTTATAATATTTTTTTTTAATGTCATAAGACAGCAAACAAGCAGCTGGGTCTCTTGATGGAAAGAGTCAACCATCGCCTATAGGCAGCAAAAATGTTAATGGTGCGTTGCTATCTTGTGGCGAGGTCTAATGCCACATGCATAAGTTTACCGGCCACCTTGCCTTCCAAACCGGAACATGACAGTGTCTAGCACTGACGCTTTGCAGCAGGAATAGATAAGGCGGTGAGATAAGGCGGTTGTACCAGACCCGGTCGAGCCAATGCAGAACTCTATCACCAAGTAACCACGATGGAAGTGACTCGCATTGCCCATCGGTCGCCTTTTACGACCTGCCTGGCAGATAGACAATTGGTCTATTCTTCAAAGAATATATAAAAAGAGGTAAAAAGAGAAATAAAAATCATTACACTGAGAAAATATATATATTTTTTTATTTTTAACTTGCTACTATACGGAGTGGTACAAAAGCGGTATAGTAAGCCGAAAGAGGGTGGCTCAAAGGTCATTCTGAACAACTTTTGTTCAACGATTTATGAAAATTCGCGAAAAACAATTTTGTTTTTCCTTTGTGAAGTCACGTGACCAACAAAGTTTCTATGGAGAATCAATATTTTTTTCGCGAATTTCCAAAAGTCGTTTAACAAAAGTTGTTAATAATGACCCCCTGAGTCACTCCCTTTCGGCTTACTGTACCACTTTTGCAACACCCCGTATATATGTATACTTACAATCATTTTAAAAAATATATATACTTAGATACAATTACAGGCAAGAGAGTATGTGTTTCTCTTTGAAGAACTAATAATATTAAATCACAAGCACGAAATAACGTATTCTTCTTAAAAATATTTTTGTGATAGATCAATCTTTAAAGGGTTAGATTTTTCGTTCTTGATCAACTTAGTTATATCATTTTGTTTTCTTGGCCATTATAATTCACCTTTATCCTCCCACAAACTGGATACGATGCAAATACAGTTTTGGCTTCTCTCAATTGTTTTTATTATTTTATAAGGCATATTTCCCTGAAAAATAAAGTAAAACATGATTGAAATACATATCCCATAATTTATAGTTAACAATAAGTTGGTTTAGTTGTAAAGTCAAACGACCGACATCAATACATCACAATAGCGAAATCAAGTGATACATGTTTTGTATTTAGGGTTCTTCAATTTTTGTACGCATCTCTAAACGTAAGTTAAGTGATTAAAAGCCAATGACTGTATTATAGATTTATATAGGGACTTAGTACAGCGTAAAGTGTATTTGGACGGTAATTAAAAGCCAATAGCGGTATAATAGAATAAAAAAGAGATTCAGTGCAGCTATTTGCAGTATATCACCCTCCAAATACACTTTAGGCTGTATAACAAAGCGTCGCCATTATTGTGTATTAAAAACAACATTAAAGAAATATATTGTTATATAAAAGATATATTTAGCAATAGCTATAGCTATATCGTGACAAGCAACTTATAATCATTATGCCTTTATATACAATATTGTACCATAAATACTTGTATATTCTAACCTTAAACACAAACACTTACCGTATTTTGCAATGATTTTATTTGTGTTATTATCTTGATTATTTCGTTGGCGCGTGAATATTTTGAGGGAAACCATACAGGACTTCACGATCATTTAGAATTTGCACTTTGAATACACCGTTCAATACTGCTCCAAGTCCAAGAATTTATCGTTTATTAATATATTTTTAATTATGGCGTCTGCACATATAATGTTATACAATATCAAAAACAGATTGTTACTTTTTATCATTTTCAAACACCTATTAAGAACATTTAGCTGTACGAGAGAGTATATTTAGTGTTATAGTTTCTATATACACCGACTAACAGCCTTTGTACAGCCTATAACAGCTTGTACAGCTATTGTGCAGCCTATTTAACGCTTAGCTGTACAAAACAGTTACAAGAGAGTATCCTTAGTGTTATAGTTTCTTTATACACCATATAACAGCCATTGTACAGTTTATAACAGCTTGTATAGCTATTGTGCAGCCTACATAACGCAATAAGCTGTATAACTTGGGGCCCTTTTTGGTGTTATATCGGCTGTAGAAGCGCTTCTACAGCCTTTGTACGGCTTAGTATACAGCTTTAAGTTTAAAAATGAACTTAAATGCAGCCTATATATAGCTTAACGTGCTTCTTGGGAATGCAGAAGTCTACCACCTAGTAGCCACAATGTTAGTTACTCGATAGCCAATCGGTCGCTTTTACAACCTGCCTGGCAAAACGGCTGTTGGCCTATTCTTTAAAGGAGGCCGGGACCAACACGGCGTATAAATTATTCGTTTTATTTTACCAGAGGTCTATCTGGTATTATTGCGATGTCCAAACGCGGTGGTTATCACCTAACATTAAGTGCACCTCCTGCTCTCTTGTCCCCTCTTCTATATGAAAAAAGGGACCATAGTTTTTCAGAAAAACGTGAAAAACATTTTTTTTGTTTTTAATTGTAACTTTTTCATTTCCATTTTGTAACCGAAATTTAAAGATTTTGGTACCGCCGGGCCATTGTCTATTTATTTGTGTTTTTCCAATGTGATCACGTTTTTTATTCTCAGCGGACAGATGTCAAATAAACATGCTTTGTTCTATCGCGGCTGGTAAAATTAGATAACACAGAAGCTTTATTTCATCGTCTTTTGTCTTGCTACATTAAACATTGTATAAAATTTTTCTCAATTATTCCATTGCGTGTTTCGTAACTTGGCGTTATATTATATTATCTTAAGTATATTAAATAAATCCTTTTTAATATTACTTGTTATATACTTTTATTTGTATAATAGGATAGCAAACAATAGATGGCTCGTATGACGGAAAGTGAAAACCATCGTATATATACACCAAAAATGTTAATAGTGCGATGCTAATCTAGCGCGAGCAGTGCGTGACCAGAGTGCTAAGTGTGAGTTTTTCTTTTCGCATTCGATCGTGAGCGCG
This sequence comes from Apodemia mormo, assembly GCA_036924255.1. Lineage (NCBI taxonomy): Eukaryota > Metazoa > Arthropoda > Insecta > Lepidoptera > Riodinidae > Apodemia > Apodemia mormo. The sequence continues at coordinate 38,479,963 of JAUPFN010000005.1, read as the reverse complement.
TTTGGAGTTTACTAGGAATTTGTATGTGATTTGTACAGCGCCACCTAGTGGTAAACGTGAGAAACCAGTTTGGCCAGTTCGGCCAGTCTGGCCGTGCATTGGAAATGTACGGCTTATATAGTAAAATAAAAGTTTGACTCAGCGATTTAGAATAGCTAACAGTTAAGGGTTGTAACAGTGCGTAAGAGGCGAACGATTGGCTATGCGAGTCACTACCATCGTGTCTAGGCGATATTTTGCATTGTCTCGCCCGGGTCTGGTACCACCACCCTACCTATTCCAGCCGCAATAGCGTTCAGTGCTTATTTATGTCGTGTTTCGGTTTTAAGAGCTAGGCATTAAGACCCCATCTCAAAGATATAGCAACGCAATATTAACATCTTGATGTCTATTGGAGATGGTTGTCTGCTTGTTTACTATATTATATTATATTATATTATAAAAATAAAATAAAAAATGTGTAAACCTGTCGACCCTGCAGGCCATCCCTGAAACTTCCCGCTAAATTAAAGGTATTTTAAGCTCAAAAGAGTAAAACCTATAAGAATGTATTTTTTCAGTTTAAACAGATATTTTGTTAAAAATGGCTGTATATTGATTTTTGAAAAACTGAATATTTTATAAACGACTAGCTGTTAACCGCAGCTTCACTCGCGGATACTTACTTTAGAACTTATTTAACCTTTCCTTATAAGCTACTTCTTTTACCTTCTTAGAGATCGAATTTTGAAAAACGCTTAAATATGTAATTCATTATTTTTTGTTCTCAAATCATACGAAATTTCATGCAAATATGTTCAAGCAATATCCCCTATTTCACCTCCTTCGGGTGTGAATTTTGAAAAATCCTTCCTTAGTGGATGCCTACATCGTAAGAGGAATAGGTTTCCGAAATTTCAAGTGTCTAACCCTAATGGTTTGGCCAGTGCGGTTATTAACTTTTATCCCTTTATTTTCCCCTCTTAAGTACCGAATTTTGGAAAACGCTTAAACATGTAATTCATCATTATTTTTGTACTCAATTCATACGAAGTTTCATGCAAATATGTTCAGGGAATAAAAAGTTTTATCCCATATTTCATCCCTTTCGGGGTTGAATTTTGAAAAATCCTTTCTCAGTGGATGCCTACATCATAAGAAAGAGCGTGCGGCTCTGAGCTGTACTAGCCTAGCCACACCTATACTAGCTAGTACCAGGGTCGGACTTTGTAATACTATTTTTACTATATTCTTTTGAAGCGTAGTATATATCATCGTAACGTTAGGATTGTACGCAAAAATACCATTAATGTTGATACTTACATATATTACCTTATCATTGGTCCCTCCATTCAGGATTTTTGAAATTATATTTCTTTAGGCGCGTAATATTTCTTTAGGCAGCGAGTGAAATTTTAAAATACACGCGCATTACCGTAACGTAAAAGTTAGAGGTTGAAGTCTTATAAAGTAAGTATTAAGTCCCGAAATCCTTGACTATCCTTTTCCAGTCCTTTTATTATTTTAATGTAATTAAGTATTTGCATGCAATTCAAATCTATCAGAAATCAGAAGTACTTTATTCAATAAAACTTTTTACAAGTTATTTTGACACGTCAACATATTTTTTAAAAGCTACTACCGGATCGGAAACGCGGTCACTATTTTTTAATGACGCCAAAGAAGTATAACTTCTCACCCGCGTATATAAGTACACGCACCCATTTTTTTAACGTATGGCAACGTAGACATTTTCCGTGCAATTTTTAGTAACTATGATCGTTTTTGATGTAGTGGGCTGTAGAAAGAACGTTTTTTTTATTAATATGAGTGAGATGAATGTATAGGAACAAATTTTGTTTAACGCAAGCCGACATTAAATTGAGAAAATGCTGTAAGTTTTTAGATTAAGTTTAAGTTTCGTTGTATATACTAAATTAAGTTTAATATTATTTTAAGTATAATATTAAAATAATATGTCAATAACCAATTATTTATTTAATCAATAAATCAGCATACTAACTCTAAATTAAAATTTAAAAAAACTGACGCTTTTTTATCGTCAGCCCACCATTTTACTTCAGTTCCATAATAATTTTAAGCGCAAAACGTAAAAGGAGCTGATGATCTTCGAAAGAGGATTCTGCAGCATAAAGTTAAAGGTAACCTTGACCTGTGGTTCCTTACTCAATGAACTTGAGCTGTTTTATTGCAAAACTCCCGAGGTCTTCAGCTCCGCCATGTAACTCTATCAAACCATGTGAATCTTCTAGCAATAAAGGCTATATCAGCCCAATTTTAAGTGTCCACTTTCCAGTTCCATCGTTATATTTTAAAAAACATCCAGCATCTAAGTGTTTGTCAAAACAAATCGAAGTAGCCTGCCTACACTCAGTGGCTTTTAACTGATCAAGCTTAGAAGATCACATGGACTTCCTTCCGCTCTATCATCAGATACTGGAAGCTATCCTATTCCACATTCCTTAAAATAAAAAATCAAACGAGTCCAAAATTGATCGTGTTGCTCAATTTTAATTAAAAGTTTTGATAACCTCTTTCCTGTTTCATCATAAGACCCTGTAAATTATTTAGCACCAGGGTATTTGTCAAAACAGAACAAATGAGTCCAATCTCAATGGGTTTTTCTTGTTTAGTTTATAACTTACCATGGCCACCTTCGAGTTTGATCGTTAAATCCTAAGTCATGATGAGCATCAGATCCTAGAAATCATCCAGCATCAAAATGTTTTTCAGTAAAAGACAATTGAGCGCTAACTCAATAAACTTACCTTGTTGAGTTTAGAAGTTTAGTATCTAAGCATTTTGCAACTGGATCTGAGAAGTTTCTATATTCCTTTTTTTGGCTCCATCTTCAGAGTCTCGTAATAATGAAAAATATCTTATTGCAACGAAACGAACGACTCCAAACTCTACTATCTTAACACTTTCTATTTATAATAACACTAGCGGCTTCATATTCCATTTCTCGTCATTATGAGTACTAATAAACTTAGTACTTATAGCAACAAAACCAATGACCCAAAACTTGGTTGCCTCATCAAAACTCTACATCTGAGAGTTCTAGTCACTATACCCAGGCTACATCATTATATTAGCTGGGTAGTACCATAATATTGCATTGTCATTGAAATTTCAAAAGTTTGCCAAGTTTCAGTACAAATAAATATCAGGAAATCGATAAATATGGTTTGCAATATTTATAAAATCTTTTATTTACATATAAATATTGCTAGTTAAATAAAAGCTGATATCTTCGAATGAAGATATTGTAGCATCAAGTCTAGGTCACCATGTCATTGCAATATAATTGAAGTAATAAAATACAAAATTTAGCATCGATAAAGCCTTTACAAGTTGCTAAATTCCTTTCATCAAGTTAAAAAGAGATAAGCTTTCAACGGCTGCACAGATTCTATTGAATCATAGCTAAGAACCATCTCGCAAAATAGGGCTTTCAAGTAAAAAAAATCGCAACTAAATCGGACCATCCGCCAGGGCGCTACGATGCACGGACAGATACACAGACACACCTCTGAAACTTATAACAACCCTCGTTTTTGCGTCGGACGCTAAAAATAGTAGTTAAAATTTTAATAAAATAAAGTAAGAATCTATATAATTTCCATTGGTAATAATTTTGTGTTATTCTGATTCCAACCCTGGCTTACTAGTGAATAAAACAAAACTACTCTTTTGTTTTATTCGCTCATCACACCGCGCGGCCAGTCGCGCGTTTTTCCGCACCGCAATTCGCGTCGCCGGTAGCTGTGGCATACTTCATGCAGTTTCCTACATTTGTTTTCGCTCGGCGCGCCATAATTCGCGTCGCCGGTCGCGCCGCGCGAGCTGTGGCCGGGCCGTAAGGGTTTGCCCTGTGCGTTGATACATCAGTCAGTCACTTTTGCCTTTTATATAATTAATATAAATATATGGATGATCGATTTTGATATTTTGTATGGCATTCAATTTTTAACATCTAAAATATTAATTTAGCTAAATAATCGATAGGTTTAAACATTTTTTGAAAAATAATGTCAAAAAACATTTTTTTTCAAAAAATTTCGTCATTAATAAAACCCAAACAAATTGACCGATTTTGATAGAATTAACGGCATTTGACGCAGTTTTTAAAACAGAAAAGCTGATAAGATTTTTGAGTCAACCGGTGTATTAGCCTGAAAACTATTTCAAAAATTAAAGTGACGTTGCTAAAAATAACGTAATTTTAATATTTGAAGGTGTTACTTTTGAAAATTAGATTGGATTTTGATTTTTGGAACCGTATTCGTCGTAGTTTTCTAAGTACTAAAATATCGTAGAATATCAAAAAATAATTCGTTGAAAAACAGATTAACCGATTTTGATGCAATTTATGCATTAGACGTAGTTTATTGAGGAATAGATTAGGTTTGTACTGATTAGGTTTTGTACTCAATCGGTACATTAATCTGGAAGATATATTAAAAAAATACTGTTTCGCCAAAAAATCTTTCGAGGTTTTTCCCAAATTTCTCAAAATATCCTGGAATGACTTGGTTCAAATTTTCAAGAAGTCTAAGTTGAGCGGAATCCAATCGAATGCCATCAACCGCGTTTCGATTGGTCCAGCCGTTCAAAAGTTATGAGATGTTTACATACACACACACACGCACGCACGTACGCACATACACACGCACACGCACACATAAAGACATACTGACGTCATCGTAAAAATAGCTGGAAAAGGGTTTTAGGACCTCAAAACGTGGAGATCTGGTGATAACTCGATTTTCGAAAATCGGGGCAAAATCAGTAACTTCCTTATCTACATACGTAGCGGGAAGTTAAAAAACTTAAAAAAGTGGAGGGGTTTCAAAACATTTCGTAATGGAGCAGTTAATCGTATATTACTTTTTATAGCAAAGCATTAATTCACCTTCCATTCACCCAGTAATGGGTACTCATAAAAGCTGCAACTTACCTAATCATGAATTCGGATAGGCGGTGAATATTCCAGAGGCTTTACCCTTAATCCATCGCACAGGCCATCATTTATCATTATTACCGCGTTTCTTCTGTATATATATTTATCATGATTTGCGTATTATTTTTGGAATATCCTCCTCACGAATCTAGCGGTTTCTATATAATAAATATAAATAAATTTATTCACGGGATAAATTACACTTACTGATCTAACCCCAAAGTAAGCCAATTATTTACTTGTATTATGGGTGTTAGTCAACGATACTAATACACAAAAATACATATATAAATACTACTATATATTTGATAAACACCCAAACTCGGAAATACAAACATTTATGCTCATCACACAAATGCTTGTCCCCGTCGGGGATCGAACCCGAGCCCCGTCGATTGCATAGTCAGGGTCGCACCACTCGACCAACGAGGCGGTCTAATTCTATAGAATAACATACTACATACAACATACACGTTTCTATAGAATAACAAACAAGCAGATCTTTTCGATCGGCTTGATCCTTTAGTGTTGCGAAGAGATGTTGGTTCTTTCTACATCTTCTATCACTATTACCACGGGGAGTGTTCTAAGGAGTTGTTTGGCTTAATACCACCCCCTGATTTCCACCATCGGACATCACGCCAAAATTGTAATGTTTGCAAGTCCACTATACTGCGATTTTCAAAGCATTTTTTTTTGCCCAAGGCATTGCCCCGCACGACTGTTCTGTGGAATCAATTACCAGCGAATGTGTTTCCGAACCGATAGGACTTACGGGCTTCAAGAAAAGAGCGTACTCATTCCTTAAAGGCCGGCAACGCACTTGCAGTACCTTCGGTGTTGCAGCTGTTCATGTGCGGCGGTGATCACTTACCATCAGGTGAGCCTCTTGCCCGTTTTTTTTTTATAGAAGAGGGGGCAAACGAGCAAGAGGCGCACCTGATGGTAAGTGATCACTGCCGCCCATGGACATCTGCAATACCAGAGGTCTTGCAGTTGCGTTGCCTGCCTTCTAAGAATGAGTAAGCTCTTTTCTTGAAGGTCCCTATGTCGTATCCATTCGGAAACACCCCTGCCGGTAATGAATTATATCGTTTGCCCTCTATTCCACAAAAAAAGATGGCTCTTGCTTGTTTGCTTTGCTTTTTTAATATCTTATAATATAAAAAAGAACCGACTGGCAGAAAAGCAATTTGTCTATTTTTTTACAAAGGAACATGGACCATAGGCTATCAAAAGTTAAGTGAGTTGTAAAAAGTATTTTCTGTAAAGCGTTGATTTCACTTCAACAAAGTTAACTCATAACGTAATACTTACCCTAAACAGTAAAGTTTAAGAATTTTGGGTTCTGTTTTACACCCATAATGCCGTGAAAAATAACTTACAAATTGTTTCGGGCGGATCGTTTAAATGTTTTGGAGTTCTTTAAAAAAAATCACCAACTCGACCGATTTTAAAAATAACTATGCTTTACGTGGTAACTACTGCTAGTGCTGAGATTTTGGATTTTATAAAAAGGCTCGAAAAAACCTCGATAACACCTTTACTCGACCCCGGCCTCGAACCCGGGATATGATCAGCAGGCCTACTCTTGAAAACAATATAAATCTTAAACCAATATTGATAAAAACAATATGTTTCGAATATCGTCAAAAAACGGTACTTTTGAAACCAATATTGCCCATATTGATTCAGTATAGTAAAGATCTAATTATTGGAAATAGATGTCATCTTTACACGGCAAGCTAGTGTTACAAGTGGACATTTTAAGTACCGTTTTAAACAAAATAACGAATAAAAGCAATAATGAGCAGTTCAAAAAAATTCGAAATCCGTGTGGCGCTGTCGCCGAATTCAATAATTGAATATATTTGTCCAGAGTACGAAATACTTTAAAATTCATTAAATATTCATTTAAAATTGAAATCGATTTTCAAGAGTAGCCTTACTGAGCCGAATAGGTTAACTACTAGACCGAGACGTTATCGAAGTTCGCACAAATAAAGCCGCAAAATATAGGTAATATTGTTAGTATTATTGTAATTTTTGTTGTTACAATACATATTAATATTGATTACCAAATAATTAAAAAGTATTTGGTTACGAATGGAAGAAGTCCATCAGAATTGTAGGCCGCATTAAGTGTAGTACAATTAGCCAGGATAAGAGATTGCCTAACTGGCTCGCGACAGCGGTTTGATGTGGGTACGCAGGATATGAACGTACTATTAATCATAGCGCGCTATATCAATTTATTATTCCCGACGCAATCATTTCGAGCGTACCCAAGTGTCACTATCACGATAACATTAACAATACACCTGATAAATCCGTTTGGATGTGTTGTATAATACCGGTTGAATTATCTATATTTACATATAATAAAATCGTAGGAAAGTCAAAACTGTATATTGAATATTTTTTTAAAAGAATTCTTGGGGCGTGATCTACAATCGATATCAAAGCCAAAAATATAGTTTTTAGAATTTTTGTCTGTTATCTGTTTATCTGTTTGTCTGTATGTATGTCCGGGGTAAACTCAAAAAGTACTGCATGGATTTACTTCAAATTTTGCATGAATATTACTAACAGGTCGGGTCAACATATAGGCTACATATTATCACGCTATCACCTAGCGTACAGGTGCTGTGCGGAGTGAACGAAGTCCGCGCGGACGAAGTCGCTGGCAACAGCTAGTCAATAAATAAATGTTTCTTCGAATAAACATTTATAGGCACTTTTGATGAGAATTCCTCGTTTGATGTAAAGAAACCGGTAATTGGAAATCAATTATAATTACCTTATTGTGAAACACTACAAGTATATTAATTTATAAATATTGTATTGAAATAGAGTTTCACCAAGTGCCGACGATTGTCGTGGGTTTTAGTTACTAGCAGAGAGGAAAAACAATGCTTATTTAATTAAAAACAAATGTATATTTATATGGAGTTGACTTACCGGTATGGAATATAAAATACGGCTGTACGAAAAAATTGTACAATAATATAATACTTTATAATATAAATATAAAAAAAGTTTTTCAATAAACGTTTTTTTTTATATAAACGATTTTTTTTCGACATATCTTCAAAATTTTCACTTAATTTATTTTGAGCCTTCTTCAATATTTTGGTACTTAAAACTGCGTCAAATGCCGTTCGGAAAATCAAAATCGAATCAAGTGGTCGTAATGGCGCGCCTATACATATCGGGCTACAGCGAAGATTCGCGCTAGCATGATGTGTCGGCCTATCACGCAACTGCATCGCGAAGGGCCTTGACGCGTCACTGCAATGGGCGTCAAATTCCGGCCCGCAAGTGATATATATATATATATATATATATATATATATATATATATATATATATATATATATATAGGCAGCCGCGGGGTAAGTTACAGCTTTGCAAATATAAAATTACGTCACTACATACACACTTTGTCAACGAACTTCAAAATTTCAAATATTTTTCGGGTTAAATGTACCGATTGATATCAATATCTGATTAATTCTTCTCCTTGAAAAACTGCGTCGAATGACAACACTTACATTTTTGAATTTATCGAGCGCAAAAGTTTATGTTAAGGCACTTTTTGGCTTAAATAATTCAACTTAGAGGGAAGTTTCAGAGATTTGCAGAGAGTTGCAGTGAGCGTCAGATTACAGATTTTTAGTTCCAAAAATGCATGGTTCTCGTGGGATTTACGAATAAGACTTTAATTACGCAGAGGGTTGCAGAGCGGGTCCCTAGTTTAGTTTATATTTAAACATTTTAAACATTTGTTGTAATTTATTTTTAACCCTTTTTAGTTGGTTAAACATATCGCCCTTTAGGCAGAGGCTAGTGCACCATACAATAAGCCTGATGAATAAGAATTAATGAGTGAGAATTATCTAATATCAAATAGGCCGCATGCCCTGTCTAGAGAAAGTGTAATTTAAAAAAAAAATAACCGTGATAACCCACGCATATTTGGCATCTACACCACAGATTACTGGAGACTAACAGTAGTCAATCTACGTGCAAGTAATATACGAGCAACGCACACATAGACGCTTCTCATGGATGCGATATCTCGGAATGGTTCGGGTCAGTTTGTTTCGCCCGAGATATCGCGTCCGTGAGAGGCGTCTATGGTGCAATGCTCGAATATTACTTGTATGGAACATTGACTTCTGTTAGACTCCAGTATTCTGTGTCTACACTGAGGCTAGTATTGATAGACCAATAAGGAGATACTTATTTTTTATATTATTTCATCTTATTTATTTACAGCAACGTAAAAGCGTCTGGTAATAAATTATTTACGTTGTCCTCAATTCCACTTCGATTACTTTCTGTTTTATTCGTGAAGGGTCCGAATAAGATACTCGGATCCTTCTTAGGCTTCCTTTATACTGTATTAGTTTACGTCCCTCCTTTGTCCGTTATCCAAACCGATTTGCAATTCGGTTAACTATTCAATAATGGCTTGGTTTTTTAATGTAATTGATATTAAAAGAGCTTTTCTGCCTTGGATAATTAATTGCTCTTTTGCTACTTAATTTTGTTAAGTATAATTTATTATATTTAATCAAATCTTCTTCTAGCTTCGGTATAAACATAAATGCGTGTTGTTCGAAATTACGTAATTCGGTTTGAAAGAATATTCCAGTAAATGAGATATGCTCAATTTATCGATAGGTTCGCCAACAGTTACGCCATTGGAGCTAAGTTCGTTGTTACGTTACACATCTGTCTACTTCTGCGAGCTTAAGGCGTGACATTATTAATTTCTTTGTTTAACGCATAAACACTTCCATATTTGGTTTAAACAAAGTTAACGAAATAAATGTATTTCTCAATAATACGAACAATAAAAGTAATTTCAAAACATTAGCCGACTTCAAATATTTTTCAAATGTAACTCCCCACATCTCAAAAATTACTGAGCCGATTTTAATGAAACTTGGATTGTTCCCTAAGTTAGAATATACCTAATTTAAACCAACAATAATTATTTTGATGTAGCTCTAAGGTCTCGAGAAATTCGTGAACAAACATACAAAGACAACAATACAAATATACTCGTACATACAATTACGAAATTTAGGACACTTGCTGAGACTTCTAAATAGATAATCATACTCAAATATTATCCAGTTCCAATATTATTACGCTAGCTGTTGCCCGCGACTTACTGGTCGTAGCATGGTGTTATATAGCCCATAACCTTCCTCGATAAACAGGCTATCCAACTCAAAAAGAATTATTCAAATCGGTTCAGCAGTTTTCGAGATTACCGCGTACAACCAAATAAACAAACTCTACAATTTTATAATACTGGTATAGATTCATGTATGTGAAATTGGTAACCTACGTTTTTTTGTCGGTGCAAAAAAACACACAATCGTTTTCATTTACTCGTAGTATAAAGAACATTTTGAAATTCTAAATGTACATGGTACTGTTACTCCTCGCCTTGCTTGGCTGAAAAGGAAGATTCCGTCCTTTTCCACCCTGTGGTTTCATTACCTCTCACATTCTAATGGATGTCAATGTTAATGTCATTAGTGACCTTTTTCACACAGCGACATTAGGAAATTATTCCGCGTCAAAGGAAATTTTTCGTCCGAGATGTGTAAAATAAAAGCTTTCATTATGTGTATAAAACTTCTCTATATGTATCGTTACTTAACTCTTTTAGTAAAAGAATGATAGAGTGCCAATGGTGGCACTTTATTTGTATCAGATATAAAAAAGTATCTCACGCCAGTATCACCGAAGAGGTAGGCAGAGCTACACAACCAGTGCACCTACGATTAGCCGAATATTTGGTCTCACGATGTGATAGATGTTAAGTCTATCGCCAACCGGGCACTAATCTAATCCTGGGCAACGTGTGCGTCCATGATTAGCCAAAGATACTTAGTCCCACAATGGGATAGGTGGGTAACCTATCGCCAACCGGGCATTTTTCTAATCCCGGGCAGCATTATTTTTATCAGAAAACTAAAAAATAACACATTTTTGATATTGCCCGACCCGATAATCGAACCTGGGACCTCGTGTTATCAACGCCGACACCGGATCACTAGACTACAGAGATCCACCCTATCAGCTATAGTGCCGTAAATTGCGTCATAATATCGAGGCTAGTAAGGGTACATCCATTAATTACGTAAGGCTCTTATGGGGGGGTCGAGTCAGATCTCACCAGATCTCACAAGAGGCACGGGGTGGTCTCGCCAAATATGACGTAATTTTTTCCGCTAGAAAAAATATAATATAGTGAGGAAACTGTGATAAATTAAGTAAAAATGTAAGTTAAATTGTTTTTCTAAATTAATCTAATGTAATGAAGCACATATTAACTTATTTCAAAAAAATATCAGTCGGGGTCGAGCCAAATCTCACGATATCTCACTCAAGGAGGTGAGTGGGGTCGAAAAATCGCCAAAGTTGTTTTACGCAATTAATGGACGTCCCTAATGGCTTTCCCTATTTCTCGAAATAAATAAGCTGCTACACGAATTATTACATAAGTATGAAGTAGATTTAGGTTTGTTAGGTTACTGCAATGACACTTGATAGATGATATTATTAAGCAACGTACATAAATAAATATTCGCGTGACAAATTACACTTATTTATCTAACCCCAAAGTAAGCAGATTATTTGCTTGTGATATTATTTTATTGTTAGTCAACGATACTAATCCATAGAAATACATATATAAATACTGTTATTTATACATATAATAAAATCGTAGGAAAGTCAAAACTGTACCTTGAATATTTTTTTAAAGAATACTTAGGACGTGATCTACAATCGATATCGAAGCCAAAAATATAGTTTTTAGAATTTTTGTCTGCTTGTCTGTTTGTCTGTTTATCTGTTTGTCTGTCTGTATGTATGTCCGAGGTAAACTTGAAAAGTACTGCATAGATTTATCTTCAAATTTTGCATGAATATTACTAACAGGTCGGGTCAACATATAGGCTACATATTATCACGCTATCACCTAGCGGTCAGGTGCTGTGCGGAGTAAACGAAGTCCGCGCGGACGAAGTCGCTGGCAACAGCTAGTATATTTAATAAAAACCAAAGCCGGAAACATTTATGCTCATCACACAAATGCTTGTCCCGTCGGGGATCGAACCCGAGACCCGTCAATTGCGTAGTCAGGGTCGCTAACCACACGACCAACGGGGCGGTCAAACATACGCTTTATGGTTCTTTAAAAATTATTGAAGCGAATAAGTTGAAAAAATCTGATGGCTAACTATAACCCTTGCGAGGACTTTTCCCCGGAGTTCTTCTGTTGCATTTCACGAAATCACTTTTATATCTGTGTGGAGTGATTTGGAAGGGAAAGCGAGAGGAATAATGTTACCAAGGAACTTATATACGATAGCTGGAATTGTTACGAAGCAATATTTGGAAAATAAAAATGTACTTTATTGCGTAATAAATAAAGGTGACATTTGTTTCTTACTTAACAGAGGGGAAAAACGTTCTGAGCAAGACTACGACAAGAGCGGATGTTGTCCCTTTCTTGCAATTACCAGTGTAAATAAAACTAACTATCTGATGGTAGATTTTTATAAATTCGGTAATCGTTAAAACCCTTTTATTCATACACGTCGATAAATATATTAGCATAAAATGTATTGTAAATAACACAATGAGTTCTAAAATGTGCTTATTTTAATTATTACGTAATTACTTATGCAATGCAAAACTGTTTCTCAAATTAGTAGAATTACTTTGTAGTAATTTGCAAACTATGCATGGCCGCACTTACATATGGCGATTGGCGCTTTATTTAGTAGAAAGACACACTCCACCCATGTCGTGGTACTCTTCGGAACGATTTTTAAGCGCGTGTGAATATTCCGGGTAGAATGTAACTTCCTTGGATGTTACACATAAATATTAGTGGTGTAATGCCGTAGCGCTACTCTATTACGTGTCATTCTCTTATTATCTTTTGTCTACATCTTAAAAGCAGAATTGGTAGTAACGTAGCAGGTTTAATTAATATCTATATATATAAAAGAAAGTCGTGTTAGTTACTCCACTTATAACTCAAGAACTGCTGAACCGATTTAGCTGAAAATTGGCAGGGAGGTAGTTTAGAGCCAGGAGAAGGACATAGGATACTTTTTACAAAAAAAATCTGCTTATTTATTGCCATTAAGGCGGAACAAAGTTTGCCGGGTCAGCTAGTATTAAAATACAATTTCAAAATTCATCCTCTATGGTATAAATGAGAAAGTTTGTATGTTCAGATGTGTGTAAATTACGGCCGGTTTCCAAAACGCAAATTAATTTTAACAAGCAATTAATCTGCGTTTAACATAATTTTTAGAAGCATATGATATGTAAACATAGATTAATTGCTTGTTAAAATTAATTTGCGTTTCAGAAACCGGCGGTTAGTCTCGCAAAAATGCTACCTAAGATGAATTCATGTATTAATATCTATAAAAATATCTCGGGACAGTGTGTCTTCCCCGTAGGATGTAAAGTAATTTAATCACGTAGCGGTTTGCAGGGCAATAAGTACATAATAAAATTGTGAAGTTGAAAAGAAACTCTTCCAACAACAATCCATCACGACTAACTTATGAGGCTTAAGTGCCTCTTGGCTTTTTAATACGGAAACAAGTCAAGGTTAGTATTTCAATTACCAATATATTCAAGCGGTTTGAATTTAAGTTTTTGTATAGAGCTAGCAGCGCTTTGTGGTTTACATTATAAAAGTTTTTGATGAATACCATTGGAATCGTACATCTTTTCGGAATAAAAGTTACATTTATGTCGTTCTTCATCCAGAACCGTATTGCTCCGGGCACTTTTTGAAGAATCGACTATTAACTATTACGAGCCGCGAGTAAAATTGTTGTTCTTTAAAACCGCGGTTAAAGAAAGACGGTTTTACTCGCGGCTCGTTGGTGTTAAACGACTAGTGAGCAAAGCTCTCATGTTTGAAGATTTCTGGAATATATATCGCAAACATGACGAGCCACGAGTCAGACTTGTCGGTATATAAAACCGCGGTATTGCGATGATATAGGGGCGAGCATTACCGAAGAGCCATAAAACCGCAGTTTTACTCGCCCTTTGTTCAGAGCCTTATATTTTAGAGTTAATTTATACATCTAATCATTTGTATGATTGCTAAGGCATGTTCATTTGAACTTGGATTTATATTGTACTAGCTGACCCGCGCAGCTTCGCCCGCGAGTAGATTAACATGTCGTCCAAATAGATTTTCATTAAACTCTTATTCCCTATTTTAGGAGTTAGGAGTAGCCTTTTAGGAGTTTGTCTTTTGAAAAAATAATTGCTTGATAATTGAAGATCTGCTTCAATTATTTTCATGCCAAATTTCATGAAAATCGGTCCAGTGGCTTAGCCGTGAAAGCGTAACAGACAGACAGACAGACTTTCACATTTATAATATTAGTATAGATTAAAAGCATTTGTGCTTTTTTACATGGTTTTTATTGATTAACACCAACCGGTTTCGCGTTGTAACGCATCATCAGGGCCGAAATTAACAATATACTATATATTAACAATATACAATATATATAACTACAGTTGACAATTAGATAATTAATAATATATACTAAATAGGTAGTATGAAAATTTTAAATTTAAAAATGTCTGACGGTATCTGTGCTACCCGCGCATCAGAATTACCCTTTTACGTAGGGAGAATTTTGTATACTTATCAATTCAATAATATGTTAATATAAATGTCAATTGTGCAAATGAATTGATTAATATGTAAAAATGTCATATACATGCAAATGTCAATTAAAATAATCAAATGTCCTGATACAATTCCCATATAAGATTAACTAGCTGTACCCGCGACATAGTCCGCGTGGAGATAAATTAAACTGGGGATTTACCCGCATAGTTCCAATTCCCTAGGATTTCCGGGATAAAACTGTCCTATTTCCTTTCTCGGGTCCCAAACTATCTTTGTACCAAATTTCATCCAAATCGGTTCAGTGGCTTAGGCGTGAAGGAGAGACAGACAGATAGACATAATTACTTTCGCATTTATAATATTAGTTGGATATAAATACTTATTCAAAAAATTCTAGTATTAAATTATCACTATTAAATTTAATTGATATTTAACATTGATAATTTAATACTAGAATACGTAATTATTAATTAAAATTATATAAAGAAAAAATAAAACATAATGACTCATATCAAAATTAATCATTAACAGTATTCAGTTAAGGAGATACGTTTAGCTATCTGCTCATGTTCATTTGGATTTTCTTAACTATTTAGTTATTTTAATTATTCTACAAATACAAATATTTTGTAAAGCATTATACACAGTGCTATATTATATTTTTTAACGCAGTAAAACTGCTGAAACCGAATTCCCATTTCCTGTATCTCCGGCATCAAATCATGCATCAGATCTTCACCAAATTAAAACGGGACCATACGAGAAGTATACCCTCCCAAACAAAATATATTTTTCAAAATCGGTTCGTAAATGACTGAGTTCTGTGGCCTATTCACGTAATCAAGCGGCAATCGAGTCGAAGGGTTTAAGACACATATTTTCTTACATATTATGCCGAATCGTAGCACGTCTCGACGATCTATCGTGTTTATGTGTGTAAAAGCCCTAAGCGCGTTGACTAAATTACCTGAATTGGGGGGCTCAAGTAACAAACATAAAAAAACACAGCCGAATTCATAACCAAGAAGGTTAGGCTTTTGGGAATAGAAGTCGGTTAAAAAAAGAAGCAATATTTGCTCGATCGAAATGATAACAAACACGAACGTAAGTCGAATATACTCAGCCAACAGATCATAACATTAATCACTGAGCTTTTATCATGTCCACAGGGATAGCTAATTACGTTAATATAAAAACAACTCCTATGTTTCACCATTTCTAAGAGTAATACGGATTAAGGCCAATATAATTAAGCGGCCAGAGGGATTTCGAGCAAATTAAATGTCGTTTATATATTCTCTCTGTGTCAAAAAGTTTTGTGTATCATACGGTCAAGGGTTTATTTGTTTTGTTTTAGGAGGATATTCTGAAAACCTTTCAAGCCGAGGTTTTGATGTTTACTTTATTGGAATTAACTCTATGAAACATTAAGTTATTCTAGCCCCGACCCAAAGTATATATAGGTCTCATGTTAAATTTTGCACAGGAATTCCGAATCTTTCTAGTGTAAGCTGTATTTTCATTTTAAATTTAATTTTAGAGATTCCTTTTGCGTATTTTCTTGTTGATATTTTTATATTACAGGATAACGAACATCTGATGGTTCTACTGATAGAAAGCAATTACCATCGCCATAGACAACAAAGATGTTAATGGTGCGTTGCAATCCGTGTGGCGGGATAGTAATAGCACATGCATAAGTTTACTGATTATCTTATTCTCCAGAAAACGACAGCAACAAACACCGACGCTAATGCGGCAGGAATAGGTAACGCGCTGGTAACAAACCAAGACGATACATTACGGAACTGTACCACGTAGGACTTAGGATGGTAATAAAAAGTTTTCCCAAAGATTCGACTTTGTCGTACAGGGTGTACGACCTTTTTTTTATATAAGATAGCAAACAAGCAGGTGGGTCTCGCGATGGAACAGTTAACCATCGCCTATAAACACCAAAGGTGTTAATGGTGCGTTGCTACCTTGTGGCTAGGTCTAATGCCATATGCATAAGTTTACCGGCTACCTTACCCTCCAAACCGGAACACGACAACGACAAGCACTGACGCTATTTCGGTAGGAATGGCAAGGCGGTGGTACCAGACCCGGGCGAGACAATGCAGAACTCTGCCACCTAGTAGCCACGATGACCTATGTAAATAGCAAAATATGGTGTATTCTTCAAAGTTGACATGAGCCAATCATTTATTACATTTCCATCTCGAAATTTAATAGTGTATTACAAAATAAAAGCTGAATTTAAAAAGCATTCTCCTGCGTTATTTGTATAAATAATAGATAAACTTTTTTTGGAAAACTGAAATGTTGACTAGTTAATTTCATGGTGTCGGTTTTTCGTGACGGTGTGCGCGCTTTTCCTTAAGGGACTAAAAGAAGTATAACCTTAATAAAGTACCTAACTTTGTGATTATATCCAGATGAGCAGGACTTTTCATCCAATATTTATGTTTTTCATGACTATGACTATTAAAATTAATTTTTTTTTTTTATATCATAAGATATATAGCAAACAAGCAGATGCCTCTCCTGATGCAAAGAGTCAACCATCGCCTGTGGACACCAAAACTGTTAATGGCACTGTCACAACCGTTGCTATCTTGTGGTGAAGTCTAATACCACATACATAAGTTTACCGGCTACCTTACCCTCCAAACTGGAACACGACAGTGACAAGCGCTGACGCTATTACGGCAGGAAAAGGTAAGGCGGTGGTACCAGACCCGGGCGAGACAATGCAGAACTCTACTACCTGGTAGCCACGATGGTAGTGACTCGCATAGCCAATCGGTCGCTTCTTTCGATCTGCCTGGCAGAACGGCAGTTAGCCTATTCTTCAAAGGAGGGTGGGGATAACACAGGGGCCTAAAAACTTAGATAGGGGAATAAAAACTTAGATCGTTTTAAACAAACTGCGTGTTTAGTTTCAGTTATTCTTTTGTTTTAAATGAGTAAACTTAAGTTTTTGCAAGACATTGTTTTATTTTAATTCTTGATCGTAGTTTTCTTTACATTTATGTATTATTATTCTATGAATATAAATCGCCACATTAAAATATGCGGATTAGAAATTGCGAATTACAGGAACGACTGGTAAAACACAATTTTCTCTAAGGTACAACGATAATATTCGTACAATTTGAGTGTATATTTCGGTAAAGCGTTTCAATTTAATCCTGGGCTTAAATGTTTATTGAGCTTCCTACAATATTTTTGTTTCTTAGATGTTGTACTGTGGGTAGATGACACAACATATACAAGATTCCCGAATAGAAATAAAATGCCATGTTCAAAAGAAACATTCGTTAAATAAACTTTTTTATGATAAAATATTTATGCTTTTATTTTTCATATAGTTTTGGCTCTATGTATTGATACGGGTCTCTTTATGGAGAATAAATATATCGACTGCTTTACAGTCAGGTATCTTGTAATAGGGGAGATAAGGCTAATGTGTGTTACTTATATTGTGTCTTCTAACTAGGTGGTAGAGTTCTGCAACTTTTCCACCGGGTTTGGTACCACCGCCTAACCTGTTTCTGCCCAAATATAATAATAATATCGCTGGATAAATTACACCAATTGATATAACCCCAAAGTAAGCAATATATTTGCTTGTGTTACGGGTGTTAGTCAACGATTTTAATACATACAAATACATATATAAATATTGTTACATACATAATAAACACCCAGACCCAGAAATAAAAACATCTATGTTCATCACACGAGTGTTGGTCCCTGTCGGCAATCGTACCCGAGCCACATCGATTCGTAGTTAGGATAACCACTCGACGATCGGGGCGATCAAATATCGCTAGTGCTTGTTGCTATCGTATTTCGGTTTAAGGGTAAGTCCGCCACACAAACATCATTCATCTATTAGTCAGTAAGGCAATAATACTGGCTGGGTGAGTATTATTGCCTTGCAAAAGGTGGTGTGGTAACAATTTTGGAATATTACGTCGTTTAAATCGCCTCTGTCGTTTTAAAAAATGTGTTTATATTTTTGAGTAAATTATACGTTGGTTGGTGAGATAGGTTTGCCACCTATCACACATTGTGGGATCAAGTTTCTTCGTCTAATCGTGGGTGCATTAGTTGTACCTCTTCCTACCTCTTCGGGGGTATGGGCGTGTAGATATACTTTTTTATAGGCGATGGTTATTTGATGGAAAGTATAAGGATAACCATCTGCTTGTGTAATATCTAATGATATTATGATAGGCTCCAATTTACTTCGGGGTTAACATAACATTTTGTAACGAACGGATTACTCCGTGTTGCAGTTGGTCCGGGCTCCCTTTGAAGAATAGGCCATCTACCGTTGAGCCAGGCAGTTCGTAAGAGGTGAAATATTGACTATGCGAGACACTAACATAGTGGCTACTGAGTGATAGAGCTCTGCGTTCTCTCCCAGGGTCTGGTACCACTGCCTTAACTGTTTCTGCCGCAATAGCGTCAGTGCTTGTCACTGTTGTGTTCCGGTTTGGAGGGTAAGGTAGCCGGTAAACTTATGCATGTGGCAGTAAGACCCCGCCACAGGAATAGCAACGAACCATCTATGGTGTTTATAGGTGATAGTTGTCTCTTTCCATCAGGAGAGCCATCTGCTTGTATCTCTTTTACAACTGAAATCTTTATTAAGTGTAAGAGTTATAAAAGATACGTTTTAGTAGTAGAAGTACTACTCATGGGCGTACTGAGGTTCTGGGACCAGTGGGGGGGGGGGGGGGCAACTTTAACATTTTAAGACTATATTTTATCTACTACTTTTTTAATTTATTCAATTTACTATTTTAATCAATATACAAAAAATTATAATTCTAAATAATATTTTTAATTAATTTTCAAACTTTCGCACTTAAATGAATCTTTATGGTAATATTGTAGAACTACATATATATAGAATTATACTTATGAAAATTTTGATATTAAATGGCCACAAATCGTACAGCGGCCCCAAAAGATCTTACTCATTTGCTAAAAGGCCGGTAACGCAACTCTTGCAGGCGTATCGCCGGCCTTTTAGCAATAAATGTTCAAATCTGGTGTTCATGGGTAGCCGCGGCCACTTAGCAGTTACCACCTGGTGAACCTCTTGCCCGTTTTCCCCCCTATTCAGTAAAAACGAGTACTTCTACCATAGTATAAGTACATTTACATCATAGCCTACGTATGTTTTTGAGAGCATACCGTCCAGAAAGTTTTCAACAGTTTGATAAAATGTGAAAATTTATAAACAGTTATACAATATGGTGTGAAATAAATTGAAAACAAAAAGTTAAATTGAAGTTCGGCCATAAATAGCAAATAAACTGGTCTCATAGACTACGAGAACGTTTAATTTGAACTGTAACTTTTGTTATGCGGCCGCAAGTTCTGCAGATGCCAAGCCTTATGAAACTGTGGTTTCTGTTATTAACTTTAGTAATACTAATGTATGACTGAAGCTTTAGTTGTTTTAGTTCGGATAGAAATATATGTTTTTTTATACAGTTAAATAAAAAGAAAAAGTAGTATATTCACGCCCGTATCCCCGTAGTCACAGAATACTTAGAGACTACCAGAAGTCAATGTTACAAGTACTGGTGCGGTACAAACTGTACCGAACCATTCCGAGATATCGCGTCCGTGAAAGGTGTCTATGTGTGCGTTGCTCGAATATTACATGTATGTAGATTGACTACTGAGTCTCCAGTATACTGTGCCGTAGTAGAAGTTGTAGGGAGACGTACAATAAGTGCACCCACGATTAGCTGAAGTAGTCCGCCCACAACGTGATAAAGGGCGAGCCTACCGCCAACATTGCATTTATGCAATCCCGAGCAACGTTGTTTTTAATAGAAAACTGAGCAAACACATTTGAATTGCCCGACCCGGGAATCGAACCTGTAACCTCATATGATCAACACCGAGAGTGGACCATTAGACCACAGAGGCGATATATTTTATACAGTCATTGATATATGAAAACCCAAGATACACAATCAGTGTCTCAAAAACGTCCTCTAAGAATGAGTGCACAATTTAAAATTGTGCACTCACTTCAAATAGAAGCCCGTCGCTCATGTCACTGCCCGCGCGTCAAAAATACAGAATTGTTCTCTGATAAATTGTAAAATACAACATCATGAACGTTAAAAAAATATAAGATATTGTATTTTCGGTAAGTATAAGAGTTTATCGATTTATTTTTGTCGTTTATATTACTAAATATAGGGTGCAATGTATGATTTTCATTTTATTTGTCTTAAAAATGTACTCGACGCTCCAAATATAATACGACAAAATTTCAATAGTCACTTTTTCAGTAAAAGGACAGTGCATTACAACCTCCTTTTAATTTAGTCGAATAATACAAATTGATCCTGTTATTATTAGTGGAGTCGATTTTTTTTCATTAATAAGTTAATTTTTTTTAATAAGATTAATTTTTTTCATTAATAATTTTTAATACCTTTTATAGTTTTTAACCGACTGCCAAAAGATAAGAGAACATCAATTCGACGATTTTAAAATGTTTGATTATATTGATTACTTATTTTGAGGACCAAGTTAGGTGATTCTTTTTATTCTATTTGTACGAATATAAAATAACAATATATAATTGTGATTCTTACGATGAACTTTGGAGATATATTACGAAACTTTTAATATAACAATAGGAAATCATAAGTAGCATCGAAAGTGTTGTTGATAACGATTTCTTAAGTGGAAGGCACAGGTTGCATTAAGCATGTTTATTTTTTGATTTAATCATTTATTTTTAATAAAATGTAGTTTTTGATTGCGGATATCTTATACTATACATATTATAAATATTAAAGTTTGTATGTTTGGATGTTTGATAATCAATCACGTAAAAAATGGCTGTACGAATTTGGATTTGGACTCGGATATAAGATGACCTGGAATAGCACATTGAATACTTTTATCCTAATGCAGAGATCTGCAGCTAGTCTCGTATAAATTTTAAGTGACTGTTTATATGTACGGGTTGTTTTATTTGCATACTAGCTGTTACCCACGGCTTTGCTCGCGCATATTTACGTTAGAACTTATTTAACCTTTCTTTATTTTATTAAAAATCTCTACATTGCCGGGTGGGCCGCTGGTACGTTAAAAATAATATTTACATATTCATCTTAATTATTTATATACGACATTTTTGTTATTAAAATGTAAGTAAAAAACGTAAGACCTGAACTTCTTATAACTTCTAAATTTTCTATACCTAATATCATAACTAACTATACCTCAAACTAAAAATACCTATTAGTAACACACCTATCGAAAAAACTAACGTAATTATAAAAGAAATTTATAATTAACAGGATATATCTAATCTAAAATTACCTTTGGCAATAATATTATATGTACTAAACTATACTCCAAACTAAATATACGTATCTATTAGGATTTCTGTGTATGTAACACACCTATGTAACCAACTAATGTAACTATATTAAAAAAATCTGTGTGCTGGTTGACCCTACAGGCCACCTGAAACTTCCCGGTAAATTTAAGTATTTTAACCTCAAAGAAAAAAACTATGCCTAAGCATAGACTATTGAATTAAAAAAGTTCAAAAATCCAAAGTTTTTTTTTAAATGATACTTAGTTATTCAGTATTTGAAAAGATGTATATTTTTCCAAAATCATCAACGAGTTTGATCTTCCGAATAACATTGAACTCAATTTTTTAGCTCTAAATTGTTTTATTGGAATTTTTTATACGAGGGTCAATAAAATTTTCAGAAGCCGACATCGCATTAGTAACTAACCTATTGTTTCAAATGTTTATGGGCAGTATTCGCTCGTACGTCTGCAGATACTATAACTAAACAAATGTTCGTTTACATAATACTGCAAAAAAAAACCCAGAAAAACTGAAATCTAATTCAAAACGAGAATTCTACGAAAAGCTAAACTTATTCCTAGGAAATTAATGCGGTTCCTTACTATGTTGTCGATACATTACATAATAGGTCTGAAAAAAAATCGTGTCTGTTATCATGTAAGAATCTATGAACTTTATAAGGTAGTCATAGTCACCATTGCAGTAAATTTCCTATTTCAGTATATTCTAAATCTATTAGACTATGCAAACTAAATGTATCAATATCAAGCGTCAAATACTACATGGCTATAAATTGTTTTATTGATATATAAATGTTCTACGCAAAAACAGATTTTCGATAAGATTTTTTTTAATGTAAATTTTACAAACCCTTAAAATACTACCTCAATGCATAAAAATATATTCGACTCCACATACGCCTTGTCCTACCGGCTAACTTAAGTCAAAAATTTTATTGCTTTTTGTACATTGTTTTTTAAAAATGACTTTAAATCTTGCGTTTAAGGTTGCATATGCAAAAACACGTTTGTGCCATAACTATAAACTTTTTAGACTGAATTAGTGACAGTTTTGAGTGTCAGTTTTGTTCGGAACTGTGTATCTTGGGTATTTTATATCAATGTATACAGTATGTATAAAACCCCTATCCGATCGTCAAAGGCACTGTTAAGTAGCCTAATAAATAAAATAAATAAATATTCACGGGATAAATTACACTTACTGGTCTAACCCCAAAGTAAGCAAATTATTTGCTTGTATTATGGGTGCTAGTCAACGATACTAATACATAGATAAATCGTGGAATATATTTAATAAACACCCAAACCCGGAAATACAAACATTTGTGCTCATTATGATTTTTGAAATCAATCGGTATACTAGATTGAAAGTTATTTTAAAAATATTAAGTTTGTTGTTAACAACAAACATTTATATTTGAACTTTTGAAAAACTTATTCGATTTTGGTTTTTTGAAACGTATTTGATGTAGTTTTGAAGTACTAAAATATTGTAGAAGGTCAAAAAATAATTGGTTAAAAGATTTTTCTTCAACGATAACTACCGAACGGATAAACCGATTTTGTTGCAATTTATTTATTGTATAGTTATGGTCAAAGTTATATGGTTAGAGATAATTTGTCTTACAAATCGTCTAGTAGATTTTTGTGGGCTAGGATAAGTTTGTTCGACTAACTACAGTGTAATGTTAAATCCATGTTTGTGGGTTATACACAATATATTACAGCTTAAGTTTTAGAACCATAATAAAACATTTTATTAACAAAATTAGGTAAAAATTTGTTGTCCGTTCAAATGCTGCATTTGGGGTTGGAATAGTCAGGGCACGTAATTTTATTTTTTAAGACTAGCTGACCCGGCAAACGTTGTTCTGCCAACTTTGGGTCTGCTTTTCCGTTTTTTTTCTACATTATTTCACCTTTTAAACCTAATCTAAACCTCCATGAATATTTTAAAACCAAAATTAACCAAATCCGTCCAGCGGTTCTTGAGTTTTAGCGAGACTAACGAACAGCAATTGATTTTTATATATAAGATAGATTAAAGGGGGTTAGCGTAAAATTAAACACAAGTTAAAAATTACAAAGATTTTACCAATTTTTTGTGTGTAAATTCAAAATTGTTATCTATTATTGTTAATAACTTAATTTTTTGTTGATTATTATTTATTTGTTTCAAATTATGCACAATTAGAGTACAATGGATGACTTAATTCCCAGTTTTTATTCTACGATTAAAAATTACAGCTCCAAAGTTTTTTTTAAAAAAAAAATTTAGCACAAAAATGTTGTAATGCCCGATATGGTGTAGAAGCCTTTTTACAAGATAGCAGCTGCTGTACTAGGGTTGTGATCATAACAACATGGATTAACGCCTTAACATTCAATAAATTAAATTTTCACTGGACTAGACAATTAGATCACCTAATTTAATTCAATAAATTAAATTAAATTAAATTAGGTGATTTAATTTTTGCGCACTAAGCCCAAAAAATAACACATCGGATGACTGTAGGTAAACGCAGCTTAGCCCAGTAAATATCCACTAAGTAAACTTCGATTATAATGGTGAAACTTTCAGTTTCCGGGAACATAATCACTTAATTTAAAACAAATTGTAATTACGTAAAGCTTTCGCTACTTATATTCATTGCGAAAAATCGGTAGCCAAATAGGTTGTCCGACGTCTATTTTCCCAGCCATTAAAATGCAGTTGATTTTGATGAGTTTTTTAAACGGGGTCGTTACGAGTTAACGAATGCCCCGGCACTAGTAAATAACTTTGCCTTCGGAGCGTTCACTGGGAATTTTTTCGCTATCATTACGGTCCCAAGGTTCTTGCTATAAAGGATGAATGGTAGAAGGTTTCTATTGTAACAAAATCTACATTGTATTGTGGGAATATAAGGTATAAATAATTCATCTATTTATACTGTGGAGGAAAAGAAAAGTTTATTTAATTTTGAGTTTTTTTTATTTAAAGCAAATGTGTATTTTATTACTGACTCGCAAATGACTGTGGTTACTGATTCTTTTTGAAATTTATCCTTTTAAAAAAAAATATGGCCTATACTTTTTTCGTTTATGTAGGTTTTTATATAAGTACTCCAGCGTAAAATCGTTGACTAATTCACACGAAGCAAATGATTTAATTATTTCAGGGTGAGATAAATCTTTCTCTCTATAACATTAGTAAAGAAAAGCTGTTGTTCCTGACAAAGGGTTTATTTATGCACAAAGTATAAACGTTTGATTCATTTTATCAGTGTTAGCAGATCCGCGATATATTATTATTGAGCCAGAGCCGTAAAATTATTGTACTTTTAACTAAATTATTGAACACTAATAAAGTTATATTAATTTCTATTTTAAGACATTATTTATTAAAAATGTATGTGTAAATGTATGTAAACGATGAAGTTTTAACGGGGGGGAGATAGTCATCGTATGTATAATATAACAATAGGAGATTCTATTGTAATTTTGTACACTAAAGCAAATTGTTACATACATAGCGCCCAGTTGGTCGAGTGGTTAGCGACCCTGACTACGCAATCAACGGGGCTCGGGTTCGATCCCCGACGGGGACAAACATTTGTGTGATGAGCATAAATGTTTGTATTTCCGGGTTTGGGTGTTTATTATATATATTCTGGTATTTATATATGTATTTCTATGTATTAGTATCGTTGTCTAACACCCATAACACAAGCAAATATTTGCTTACTTTGGGGTTAGATCAGTAAGTGTAATTTGTCCCGTGAATATTTATTTATTTATATTTATAGCGAGGTTTTGAGATCTGAACTATTTTAATGAAATTTAGCGGCTGCTACACATAAATTTTATAAAGTACAGCGTTCCACTGGGAAATTATATAGAAATATCGTAAATGGCGTATCTTATTACTTCAGAAGGTAACTTTAGCAACATTATTTGCCTGAGACTGGGTATATATTTGATTTACGTATTGCAAAACACAGTTTATTTGGAGCCTGTACGTTATTAGTATCTCTTACCATCTGCAGAGCCATGTGATTATTTGCTTTCCTTTACCATATAAAAAATGATTAGTTGACCACATGTGAAGGAACTTAATACACACCATATACTTATACTTCTGCCTATTTTTTGGGTTATATCCCAATGTGAAAGTATTTTTACTTAGAGTGTCATATAATCAAGGTGGTGATGGTGCCTGGCAAGTGTCCTATTTACTATACATTTTTTTATTTTTTATATTATATATCATAAGATAGCAAACAAGCAGATGGGTCTCCTGATGGAAAGAGTCAACCATCGCCTATAGACACCAAAGATGTTAATGATGCGTTGCTATCTTGTGGCGAGGTCTAATGCCACATGCATAAGTTTACCGGCTACCTTACCCTCCAAACCGGAACACGACAGCAACAAGCACTGACGCTATTGCAGCAGGAATAGGTAAGGCGGTGGTACCAGACCCGGGCGAGACAATGCAGAACTCTACCACCTAGTAGCCACGATGGTAGTGACTCGATAGCCAATCGGTCGCCTTTTACGACCTGCCTGGCAAAACGGCAGTTGGCCTATTCTTCAAAGGAGGCCGGGACCAACACGGCGAGACCAACATGCCATCTGTTCGTAAGACACATTGTCGACTATCATATACTCAAGGTGGTGATGGTCCCTGGCAGGTATCTTATTTACTGTACATGCCACCCTGTAAATTAAATCGTAAGATACATTGCCATCTGTGAGGTGAGGATGAGGAATGAAATTTATTAAGAACTATGTCCTTATATGACGTATATATTTTCTGAGGCACTGTTTACATACTTTCTATTTGCCTCAAGGTTGACTGGAGGAGAATGCTAATAGGCATTAAGTCCGCCTTTTGAACAAACTTATTTAAGGTGTACAATAAAGTTAAATAAATAAATAAATGAGGAGATAATAGGTGTAGGTATTTAATTTGCACATTTTTACGAAGTCTTACATGTAATTTTTATTATACTACAGAAACAAAGAAATAGAACGAAAGAGTCTGGATTTTGAAATAGATCCCTGTGTTACAATATCACCCACGTCCCCCACGTCAGTAGCAAATTTAACAAGTACCTAAGTAGTAGTAGTAGAACATTGTATGCTATGAAAAAAGGAAAAACAATATCATAACTACACTAGTAATTAACATCACTTATTAGTAATTTTCATCGTAAATACGGATTACGTTAATGGCGTTGGTGAATGGCTAACGTCATTATTATAAACGCACCATTAGAGCACTAATTGCGACTGTTTTTAGCTCTACTGCTCTTAGAGCCGGTTTTATTTGCACATCTTACTAACGATTCGGTGTATCATCATAATTATAATCCTGTAGACTACTCTGTGGCCAGCTTCTAAACCTTATAAATCTTTCCTTTTATCCTGAGTTGGTCTGGGCCCCTTTGAAGAATAGATCAACTGCCGTTCTGCCAGGCGGTCGTTAAAGGCGACCGATTGGCTTTACGTGTTCCGCATAGTCTCGCCCAGGTAAAGGTATGATACCACGGCCTTACCTACTCCTGCTAGCTAGCTTCAATGCTTGTCATTGTCGTGTTCTGGTTTGGAGTGTTAGGTAGCCGGTAGACTTATGCATGTGGTATTTAATAGATTCAGACGATACTTTAAGGAAATCCATAATTTAAAGAAGAAATTGTGGTATTTAATTTGCAATATTTCCTTTAATACTTCACCCTTCATAGAGTGAAGTGCTATTCGATTCTCCAGAAGATGCTTCGGTTGCGAAGTGAAACGTGCGTTGAGTACATAATTTGTGTGTTACTGCCTTTGCTTCTGACGTGGAAGAAAGAGTGGTGGAAGTGGGTGGACTATTGTACCGCTGTGGTCTTCTCTAATTTTCAGGCCTTGGATAAGTTAGCCCCATTTCTTAAACTACCTTTCGTTTCAGTTGCATCACAGCAGTTCCATATAAGGTTTCGGGGAAAATTTGCAAATAAAATACCACGATTTCTTCTTTAAATTATGCATGTGGCATTGCCATCCTGCCACAACGCACCATTAACATACAGGCGATGGTTTATCTTTCCATCTAAAGAGCCATCTGCTTGTTTGCTATCTAATGATAATAAAAGAAATCATTCCATTCTTTAAACATGGTGTAGCGGTCACTGTAGCCACAGAGGCCTGGTGAAGTATCTGCCCCACCGTGGTTCTTGATCCGAAGTTGAAAATTTAAAATTACAAAAAAGAAGGTTAATTTTTACAATTCAAAATACCGCGCGAAATCATGTGAAATCTAGTAATTTCTCCTCTCCTCCTCTAAACTCCTAAAAAAATGGGTGCGTCCATGGCTACGCGCTGAAACTTTCTTACCGTGCTATAGCTGCTTCACAGCATAAAACAGCATGCTAAAGGTTTTTGATACCACTTACCTCATATTGGCCTGAGCCTTCTTTTAAGAATCTACCGTTTGTCATTCTGGGAGTTTATAAAAGGCAAACGATTGGCCAAATATTTCACTATCGTAAGTACCGATCAAAAAAATATAAATATGAATTTCATCTGTAACGATGAACTTATTTAACTAGTTATAGGTATTTATATCTAGCCATCAATACAATCGAGGTAATCGATCATATAACAAAGAAGAATTTCGCCACGTCGAACGCTAGCTCAGTGGCAGAGCGTCCTGGCTAGAGGGAGATGATCACGGGTTCGAGTCGCGCATGTCGACATTTTTCTTTTTGTTTTTAAAGTTTTTCATGTTTCCCAAGCACGGGGTGAGTGCTATAAAAATAAAAATAATTAGAAATAAATGAAAATAATGAAAGTAATGATCAAAAAATTATAAATGTGAATTTCATCTGTAACGATGTACTCATTTAACTAGTTATACGTATGTATATTATTATCTATTCTAACGATCAGTACAATTGACGTAATCGATCATATAACAACGCCACGTCGAGCCCTTCGATACTAGCTTAGTGGCAGAGCGTCCCGGCTTGAGGGAGATGGTTGCGGGTTCGAGTCTCGCGTGTCAACATTTTCCTTTGTTGTTTTTAAAGTTTTTCAAGTTTCCCAAGCACGGGGTGAGTGCTATGAAAACAAAAGTAATTAAAAAAAGTAATTAGTTGGTAGGGCTTTGTAACGTTTTAGTCGTTTTTTTGTCACTGACATCCCAGTTTGGTGAATAAGGTAGCTATTAAACTTTTTAAAGTGGCTTCTTAACCCGCCAAACGTAGGGCAAAGCACCAACATTTTAGACTTCTATAGATGATGGTAGTTTTTTTCGTTTAGAAAAATCATCTGTTCGCTTTTCTGTAATATAATGAAATAATAACTGTATTATGTAGGTATACTTTCCAAGTTTGCCCACTTGTTATATAAATAAACATCACTTCATCTTATTCAAGTTAAAATGTTTCCCGTGAAAGATTTCTTTGTGGCTATTTTAGTAACATATTCCTTAAATTCTTTGTGGATTTGAAACGCCTCTTGTCAGGTCAACAAATGTTTGACATTCACCGCGGTGAAGTGTTTGATCCTCATCAAGTGAGATGAGCGAGTCCTTGATTTTTGTTGAATGTTTTTGAAGGGCAAAGTCGTACCGTTCTCTAGATTATTTCGGCTGTTTTTTGTCCCGTTTTCAAGAATATATTTATTTGTGTAATGGAACTAAATGAATTTAGAAACGTATTTCAATAGAAGAATAGAAGAACTCCAATTCAGTTTTTCAATTCCAATTCAGTGGTAGCATCTAAATTGCATTTATTAATATACATTTAAACATATAATTATTTTTCCCCGTGTTGGTCACGCTCCTTTGAAGAATAGGCCAAATCGCATGAAAATACACTATCTATCAATTTATATATGTATAACTAGCTGTTGCCAGCGACTTCGTCCGCGCGGACTTCGTTTACTCCGCACAGCCTCACCCACGTAGGTGATAGCATGATAATATGTAGCCTATATGTTGACCCGACCTTTTAGTAATATTCATGCAAAATTTTAAGTAAATCCATGCAGTACTTTTTGAGTTTATTCTGGACATACATACAGACAAACAGACAAAAATTCTAAAAACTATATTTTTGGCTTCGATATCAATTGTAGATCACGCTCCAACTATTCTTTTAAAAAAATATTCAATGTACAGTTTTGAATTTTCTACAATTTTATTTTATATATAGATTATATTAGATTGTTAAGTCTATTGCGCTCCATGCGATTAAAACTCGTCTCCAAAACGAATGTTTAAGTTTTCCAAGCGGCTCATCGGATGACAACATGGCTTAAATTTAGGATTTAGTGCAACCAATTCATTAATACTCTAGTTAACCATTAAAATTTCAGGACCATTAACTTCTTAAAGATCATCCCACATCCATTCGGAAGTAGTATGGCGAAAAACCAGGTTGCTGGCCCGTAGTGCTGTGTGATTACATAATAAACAATCTAATCATACGATAGCCAAGTCGATCTATTTATTTAAAACGTAATTTTTTTTAAAGTATTGATATAATATGAAATCATCCTTGTATATTTATAACAAGAACATAAAATAGACAAAAAAAGACCAGCCCGCTGAGTTTCTTCCGCCGGATCTTCTCAGTGTGTGGCCGCGTTCCGATCCAGTAGTAATTCTAAAAAATCGATACAATTTATAGTTTTAAATGTAACATTATATAATGATATTTTTTTTAATATTTGCACACCATATATTGGTAGAATATATTGGTACCTTAATTTATTTTTAACAACTTGTAACACCCATACTCTTGCAAATAAATATTTTCTTTCTTCTTTCTTTCTTTCTAATAATAACTTATGTAATAACTTAAGAAGGTCGCTTAAGAGCCATTTCACAGAATCGCCCAACTGAAATTTAGGTATTTTCTAATCCTTGCGAGAGATGGACGTCGTCGTCTATATAGTGCACAATATAGTGCTGGTAAAATAAAAATTGTATTGATACTTTTAACATTTTAATTATTACTAAGCGGTACTAATTATGGCACACGGACGTAGCGGATTATATAGTATTCTCTTTTATTTACTTTTGAAATAAAAAATAAATGTTTTTATTTAAGTGACTTATTTTTGCATAAGAATAGAATATAGTTTTATTCTATGGCAATTTCTATAGAAAAATGTCATTGTTTGATAACAAAAAATCCAGTTAACGTTTCGTTAATTTTCGTTGAAATAGGCATATTTGCTTAATTAATTAGATATATATTATAGAGCTTTTAAGAAAAAAGTAATCAATTCAGGCACAATTGTTGGATGTTTCTGGTAATTTAGCATTTTTTCTAATTAAGTTTCGTCATATTTTCCTAGGGGAACATTGTACAATTTCATGGGCTGAACACACCTTTTCCACTCTATACCTCCTTCCCGTTATGCCTTATATATCTAGGTACCTACCTACAACTATTATTGCATTATACAGTTACAATGATTCATTAGCTGCAAATGTAACTTTATATAATCCTATACATTTATATGGGATTACAAAGTTATTCGCGCAGTTGGTGTATCTAGAAAACTGGACAGAAATGATGAAATGTTTAGGTTTACCCTTGATTTAGACACTAAACACTAATTATATTATAAATTTGAAAGTTCTATGTCTGCTAGAAGTGCCTAGGACTTTGATGACCGGATAGTCAGTCAGTCAGTCAGTCAGTGAGTGACAAAATTAAGAAAGTTTGACAAGTTACAATTCTTAAACTACTGGCTCAAATTGAATGAAATTTTAAATATACCGTGTTTACACAATGCCTGCTTAGTAACTAAAAATTCAGGCTTCTTGTTTCAGCCACAACGAAGCTACAGGGGGGTCGATAAGGGCCTGAATTGCTTTGGGTAAAGTATGGTAACGGCCGTGCCGCGTTTTGCTCGACTTGGCGGGGACACTGCCGTGCCTCCAGATCAATGATTCTGTTCTTCATCAGTGATTTAACGGAAAGATATACAAAGTGTCGACACTTTCAGTTTGATTTTATGCACGGCTTTCAGTAGTCCATATAAATTATAATAATACTATAATTGTTTTTATTTAAAATAAAAAAAAAAAAAAAAAAATTCGCGGTAACATCGTACAAAACTTGCATTAATTACGATAAATGCAGTATCATCACGCACTATTTATCTTTTACGATACTACTGTTTCGGTCGACGTAATACTTGATTGTAAACGAAAGAATTACAATATCATCGATAAACTAACGTAGTATTAGATTGTTATTGAAAAATTACAACGAAGTGGCAACGTATGAATATAAAGCGTGTGTAAAAGTTATGAAATAGAAAAAAATATATCTTGTGTCTAAAAAATATTCACTAGGCGCCGCGCTGTATCAATTAAGTGGATGCCGTTTCTCCCACTTTGTGTACGCTATTCTTTTTACCTATACATTGAAAGTTTTTTATATCTGTACTTCTATACTAACTAATTTTCTCCGTGTTGGTCCCGGGCTCCTTTGAAGAATAGGCCAACTGCCGTTCTGCCAGGCAGGTCGTAAAAGGCGACCGATTGGCTATACGAGTCACTACCATCGTGGCTACTAGGTGGTAAAGTTCTGCATTGTCTCGCCCGGGTCTGCGAAAAGGCGAAAGAGGCGTTTCAACACACTTATATACATACGTAGCGGGAATTAAAAAATATTGCGTAGAGCTTAGGATGTTTAAATGATAATACGTTTTTAATTACTATAACTAATATTAGTAACTTATTGATCAGACGTCAACATCTGTTGTGTTGGGAAATATTCCATCGCTTTAAAACCTTTGAAGCCTTACATTTGATTCAGAAATCCGATCTCGCTGGTAAATTTCCGTTACTGTACAATGTTGGCTATATATCTTAGATGAAGGAAACTACTACTAGATATGAAATAACAGAGGAAAGCCGTGTCATTTCGTCCTTAACAATGGCAGACTAAAAGAACAGCTGTTTACTATCTACATAACAATTGATAAATTATATTGCAATTGATCATGTTATTTTAAAAATTACTTTTTATTTCAGATTTAAGGTACACACTAAAATTATACAAAAACACAAATAAACACTAAAATCAATTTAATATTTTGTAATCAAAGGGTTATTTGAAATTAAATTTTAACTTACCTACATTGACAGCGTATTTTAGTAATGGCGTTTTAGCCGCAAGCTAAGGTGCCCCACAGACCTACAATAATATTGCGCAATTTTAACTTTTATTGTACAATAATATTGAATACCTCTTTGTTTTCAGATGTTCAATAAATTCATTCAATAAAATTGACAAACCAGTCTGATCAATATTTTCGTGCGAGTAACATGTCTGACGACGAAGTTTTAGCGGCAACCATGCTGGTGATTTTGTTAAATAAATTTACACAATTCTTTACACTCAAGTAAAAACTCTCGTTCTTCATCTTTTATTGATTGGTTTTGTTTCGATAAACACTTATATTGATTAGTGAAATGGCCTGAATGTCGAATTTCGGCCGAATGTTGAGTTTCGGCCGAAAGTTAAATTTCGATCGAATTTCGACGTATTTCGTATTTCGGTCGTAGATGTATTTCGGTCACATGTTCAATTTCGACCGAGTGTCGAATTTCGGCCAGTGGTCGAAATTTTGGTCCATTCTAGTAATGAACTATTATATTAACAAGATGAATAAAATTACCTCGAAATGACGAAAATTTCTTGCTAGCCATTTTGCTTAAATTTACGACACGACCATACATCGCACGCGATCGAACATTGCGATTGACTGAACACGACCGTTCCAAGCTCTGAAGTAAAAAATATTGTGCAATATTAAACCTACACAGTGCAAGAAGAAAAAATTGTACAATAAAAATTAAACCCGCTCAAACTTTCGTTCAATCATTGTGCAATCTTCAATATTAACTCTAAACGGTCAATAATATTGTACAATACGTAATATTGCGCAATATTATTGTAGGTCTAGGGGCCGCCTAAGGTGACGTTAATTTTCTTAAATGATTTGAAATAAGAACACTGACAAAATTGTTGTAGCTTTGTCTATTATGAAAATTCTAACTTGTTAGACAGAGATAAAGCCATTATTATTTGTTCAGCGTTGGAATGCATGCAATTTCATATTTTGATTGTTTATGGAAATGAATGTTAAGTCTTTATCTTTCTCTTGTCAAAGCTATATATATGCATATAAAAGACTAGCTTCGCTACGCAGATCGTTGCGTGATTAAAGTTGTTATCATACGGGAACAATATTTTTTCTCGGAAAGAAAACGTAAACTTATGTGCGTATGAGAGTACCTACCTTACGGGTTGTCTTTTCAGGGTTCCGTAGCCAAATGGAAAAATGGAACCCTAATAATTTTTGATTTCGCAAATATTGTTCTAAAGTTGTAAAAAAGTGTGCCCCTCTTACTTTTGAATCGAGTAGAATAAAATCGAGTGGAATATTGGGAATATAGAATTAAACAAAAACTTCAAAAGAAAACTGTTCGTTATCTGTACAAAATATATTTATTTTTATGTATTTTAGAGACATACAAGCCTTTTTTGCTGCCGTAAATATAATATATATTTTTTAGCTGCAACGGAACTCTTCGTAAGCGAGTTTGACACGCTCATGACCAGTTTTATTTATATCATAGGCTAGCAAACAAGTAGATGGTATAGGCTAGCAAACAATGAAAAAACTGTAAACCGTTTGACCCTGCAGGCCAGCCCTGAAACTTTCCGCTAAATTGAGGCATAAATTTTTGAGCTCGAATAGTTCGAATTTTTATTTTTTGAAAAAGATGAGATGATGATAATGATGTGTAATTTTAATTTTTAATGTAATTTGGCCCACGGGCGAAGCTAGGGTCAGCTAGTATATAAACAAAATTGGTAATTATTTTACAGTTATATTTTATTACACTATACTATTATTATAAAGAAATCTTAATTTTTTTATCAACCTATCAAAAAGTGGACGTTTTCAGTTTCACATATGTAGGTATATCTATCTATATCTATACATATAATAAAATCGTACTAAAGTCAAAACTGTACATTGAATATGTTTTTAAAAGAATACTTGGGGCGTGATCTACAATCGATACCGAAGCCAAAAATATAGTTTTTAGAATTTTTGTCTGTTTGTCGGTTAATCTGTTTGTCTGTATGTATGTCCGGGGTAAACTCAAAAAGTACTGCATGGATTTACTCCAAATTTTGCATGAATATTACTAACAGGTCGGGTCAACATATAGGCTACATATTATCACGCTATCACCTACGGGGGAGGAGCTGTGCGGAGCAAACGACGTCCGCGCGGTCGAAGTCCCAGGCAAGAGCTCGTATGTAATATTATTGGAATTGGATAATATTTAAGTGGGATGATGATCTATTTAGACGACCAAGCACGTGTACGTAAGTGTATGTATGTTTGTCCACGTATTTCCCGGGAACTAAAAGCCACATCGAGGTATTCCATCTTAGGGTACAGTCCAAGTTTCATCAAAATCGATCATTAGTTTTTGAGATATGAGTAGTTGATATTTCAAATCGGTTTAATTTTTTTAAAATGACCATTATTACATAACACTATTTATTATAATTTTTATTCTTTTACCATTTAATAATGTTTATTATAAAGTCATCTCTTATTATTTGGCCAAAAAGTGCACCTACTAATTTTATTTTAAAGCTTCATCAAACCCTTTTAGGTCTATAAAGCTGGGTAATGTTTTTGCTCGGTCATAATGTGGGCGCAGAGTGCCACGTCCTCGAAATGTTACTCTAATGTTTATTTTATTACGGTATCATTCAAATTTTAGTATCTCCCGAGCAACTCGATTTAACCATAAAACTGTCTATTCACATATTTAAAGTAAAAAAAAGATTTTAAATGTAAATAAGATTTTTTTATATTAGATGGCAATGCAGATGTTCAGGGGCGGTGTTGGGGACAGTGCCTTTGTTTTTAGCTCAGGAGTTTTGGTGTTAAAAAAAAGTACTATATCTTGAAAGTAATGTAATAGCATATTGTAATAATATAAAGGTAGCCTGACAGTTAGTTGCGAATGAAGATTTTGCAATATTATTTAAAACTAGCTGCTGCCCACGACTTCGTCCGCGCGGACTTCGTTTACTCCGCACAGCTCCTCCCCCGTAGGTGATAGCGTGATAATATGTAGCCTATATGTTGACCCGACCTGTTAGTAATATTCTTGCAAAATTTGAAGTAAATCCATGCAGTACTTTTTGAGTTTACTCCGGACATACATACAGACAAACACACAAAAATTCAAAAAACTATATTTTTGGCTTCAATATCGATTGTAGATTACGCCCCAAGTATTCTTTTAAAAAATATTTAATGTACAGTTTTGACTTTTCTACGATTTTATTATATGTATAGATTGCCCGTTGTGATGTATGACTTCGCTGTCGCTAGTGTTGACTTGACCATGACCATGGCGACGGTGATCACTTACTATCAGGTGCACCTCCTGCTTGTTTGCCCCCTCTTGCGGCAAGCAGGCTGCAATTTTATTTCCCCTTGTTGGTTCTGGGCTCCTTTGAAGAATAGACCAACCGCCGTTCTGCCGGACAGATCGTAAAAGGCGACCGATTGGCTATGCGAGTCACTACCATCCTGACTACTAGGTGGTAGAGTTTTGCATTGTCTCGCCCGGGTCTGGTACCACCGCCTTACCTATTCCTGCCGCGATAGCGTTAGTGCTAGTCACTGTTGTGTTCCGGTTTGGGGGGTAAGGTAGCCGGTAAACTTATGCATGTGGCATTAGACCTCGCCACAAGATAGCAACGCACCATTAACATCTTTGGTGTCTATAGGCGATGCTTGACTCTTTCCATCAGGAGACCCATCTGCTTGTTTGCTATCTTATGATATATAAAAAAAACACTTGTAGGGGAGGTCAGCTCAAAACGGCCACCTTAACTTTGAATACAAAAAAAAAACCTACTAAACGATTGACTATGTAAAAGGGAATATACTGCTGGGAAAGGAGTTTATTAAATTTATGATATATGAAATTTTAATTATTGCAAATTGATATATAAGCATTATAATGTCTAAATTACGGAAACCTGTAAAAAACCGCTTTGCCCGGTGGGGCATGGGGGTGAGGGCAACGTAGTCAGACCCAATGTTACTGTTTATTTTTTATTTTATTTAACATGCTTGACGAAATTAAAATACCTAAAAATAGAAAAGAGCTTTATTTAATAAAGAAAAAAAATTAACTCGTCAGGCTGTTGCCTACCTTATATTTTAATCATAATAATTCTTAAAAGTAATTTAAATTATCTTATTTAATTTAAAAACTTTAGTCATAAAATTTTTATTAAGTATAAAGTTTTAGGAACTTTAATGCAGGTTACTTTTTATTAATATTTAAAAAGTTTTAATAATTGACGAATATTTCACTTACAATAATAACAAAATACACATTTGTCTCAGCCATTGGATATTTTGTTTGCTTCAGCAAATTGGAAAGCGAGATACAAAAACTCCTCCTTTGTTAGACCAAAGAAAATGTTATCCATATGGAATATGTACTCTTGGAGTTCTTCTGCCTGCTGTAGAGTAAAAACGGCTCTTTTTCCCCAAGTTTTTTCACAGATCGTGTCACTTTGTGTCGTCTTAGAGTAGTGCACGTAATATTACTTTTAAGGGCGATGGATTTAACAGATCCACGCTTATCTTTTACTTCTTGGATCGCCAGATCTATAAAATTTTCATCGCATGATCCCTAGTTAGTTTTTTTTATAATTATTTACCATCTAAAAAAATAATTAAACACTATTATTATCTAATCATAGTATTTTTTTATTTAGGGCAAAGCGGTCAGGTGGCACTTTGTCCAGGCCGCTTTGCCTTATTCGGTCATTTTGTTTTAAAAATCAACTGCTTACACTTTTATTAATTTATGTTCGAGCAAAATTTGCACCAATCAAGCCAAATAGATAAGAAACAATATACGTTACAAAGTTAGTTAGCAATATGTTAAAAAAATTTAAATATAAAGAGGTATAATCAAAACAGGATGAACTTA
The DNA here is from genome assembly GCA_036924255.1 of Apodemia mormo. Taxonomy (NCBI): domain Eukaryota; kingdom Metazoa; phylum Arthropoda; class Insecta; order Lepidoptera; family Riodinidae; genus Apodemia; species Apodemia mormo. Next base: position 38,441,833 of record JAUPFN010000005.1, on the reverse strand, counting down.
CCTTACATTTTTTTAACAAAACATGCAAATAAAATATATTTGTCACTGTAGCCACGCGATTTTTCCCATCTCTACCAAGGACTGCCCGATGTGGGGCGGGAGGTTCCTTATGCGACAAAACGGCAACATCGCTCTACCATTTCAAATAACCGAAAAATTAAGAGTGGCCGCTTTGAGCTGACCTCCCCTACTATATTACAACTAACATTTATTTATGTTACAATTTATATAAACTAAAAGCACTGATGACGATATCTATAATAGGCGAAATCTGTTGGCTTTAAAATAAATAAATGTTAGTTGTGAAATAGTACAAGTATTTAACAAAATCAATATGAAGCAAATTCACCATGTGCCGACAATGGAAAGTATAAAGCTTCCAAATACATAGATACGCAGGACACACGCGTCTACCATTATTTATCTCAATGTATGACCGTATTTTCGATCCAACAGTTAAAATATTGTTAACCCGTCCAATGGCCCGCATAAAAGGAAATTTAAATATTTTTATTTAATAAGCTTTGACGCAAGGAACACAAAGAATTACGTGTTGGAAGGTCTCGCCAAATAGTCACCCTAAAGGTTTATACAGCCTTGACCTATTTGAAAGCACATGGCGCTTCGATATATTCGCATTTCGCTCATTTATCTAGTGGATAAGTCGGTACATTTGCTTTGCGAGTCTGATCACTCAATCAATAGGCATCTATTACCGCATACTGCTAAAGGGCGAAGGGTGAAGTGCACATATTAGCAGGGGGCTAAGTTTGACATATCCACAAATACCTATCTTAATATAACTAGCTGCACCCTGCAACTCGCTGCATTATGAAAGTTTTTGATAAATCCTACGGGAACAATTTGTTTTTCCGGGTTAACAAGTATCCTATGTATTATTTCAGGTGATCATCTGTATGTGTGCTAAATTTCATCCAAACCGGTTAGCCATTTTTTCTTGAAAGTGTAACAACCATCCATTCATACAAACTTTAGCATTTACAATAGGTTCTAGTTGCGCCCTACAGCTCGCTGCTTTTTAATTGTTTTTGGTGCATCTCGCGGGATCAACTTATTTTTCCAGGATAAAATGTACCCTATATCCTGTAGCCACGATGTTAGTGACTCGCATAACCAATCGGTCGCCTTTGCGACCTGCCTGGCAGAACGGCTGTTGGTCTATTCTTCAAAGGAGCCCGGAACCAACACGAGGAAAAGTGTTTTACAAAATCAGTATTTGGAAGCATTTTTGCAGCAGCAACGCGGTCCGTACCAGCTAATCTATCTATATAAATTAGCTGGTACCGACCGCCCCGTTGGTCGATTGGTTAGCGACCCTGACTATGCAATCGACGGGTCTTAGGTTCGACCCCCGACGGGGACAAGCATTTATGTGATCAGCATAAATGTTTGTATTTCCGGGTTTGGGTATTTATTAAATATATTCTAGAATTGCACCAGAAACCAACCAAATAATCCCGCAGTTCATAAGTGCCAACTTATCACATGGTTAACTGAGAACACACCAATAAGCGTTGTGGATGTGGATGATTTATTTTACAAATTATTGCAAGTAAGCAAAGAAAACTGTGCCAACCCTTTCGAAACAGTTTCGAACCAACCCTTTCGAAAAAACCAACACAATCCATCATGAAGCTCAACAGGAGTAGCTTAAAAAAAGTTGTATAGAGGTCCCAATCTCGAAACCGACAAACGTTTCCAGATTGGGACCTCTGTCGGCGCGCGTATCCATTATACAGCTGCGAAGAAATAAATCAGATGACGATTTAGGTGACAATGCTAACAAAACTACTTCTGTTAAGCTTCATGATGCGTTGTGTTGTTTCAAAAAGGTTGGCACAATTTCCTCTCTTTCCTTGCAATCATTTGTAGCTATCAACAACGCTTATTATGGTTCTCAGTTAGCTACATGTTAACTTGGCTATAAAGAATGACGACTACCTAATGGTTCTCTAATATTTCCGTTTTATGCCAGTGTACTTACTGTCTGAAGGTGGTGTCATGTCTGCAACCGGTGTGATTGTATGAAGGGAGTAACGAATGTGGAAAGCAAGATAAATATGCAAGGATCCTGACATGTGGACTCGGTTCTCTCTCCCCACCCCGGGATCTCGCGTGAATATGTAAATATTAAAGAAACAAAAATTATGAAGTAACTAGCATTGTAAAATTCAAATAAGTACATAATATGTTATTATAAACGACAAATCCCTATAATTGTCTCCTACGTATTTTATGTTCCCGCCACTTACGTATTCATAAACAGATTGTTTTCCATAATTAATGCCAAGTGGCTGGATGAACAGGGCTGAATTTATTCATCATTTTAATAAACAAGCTATCAATTTAGTAAACAAGTGTATTATTACTAGCGATCGCCTGTGGCCGTAATTCGGCTATATATAGACTAAACAATAAAATCTATTTTTAGTTTGACAATTGATTTTAGCCGTAAAGAAAATAGCATAGTATACGTGTGTGTATATTATTGTTACGTACTTCGGGTTCGTAATTGTAAGAAAACACCACTTATATTAAATTCGTATATTTACGATACAAATACACACAACACAATGTAATACTTAAATACTCTGAATAACGCTAGTCACTCACTGTACTATCACCGAAATTAGAACACTACACAATAAAACACTTCTCGCTTCGCACGGGTCGCTTCAAGTATCGCTCTCGATCGCTTGATAAAAAACTGCCCTGTATTTGTCAACACATCTCTATTTATATCCAGGGTAAAGTTCTACCTGGATCCAGAAAAATCTAAATGTATCGGGAAACGATGAATCACTTCTTATTGTAATCAAGTTATGAACCATTAATCCTAGTACACGCTACTATTAACCTTATGCCATATGCCACAAAGTCCATTATGGCATAGCTTAGGTCAACTATTTGTTTGTCAATAGGAGTAGCTATCTCTTTCTTTTGTTTCTAGATCTCTCCAGCGTTTCAATTCTACACGTTTCTAGATTATTCGTAACATTATCATGGATCACATTAATGTAGTGTGTTACGTTTATTTTTATTATTTTTATGGATTTCTACTGCATTTTATGTAAGAATAATAAGTTTCTGTAGTCCTCCGCATTCATTGCGGACATATAATTACTATAGACGTCGGGCCCGCGCTAAAAAATGTCCGAGGCAAATGAGCTCCAAAACGCAAAAAGCAAAAAGAGCTACAATTCCGTGTGAGCCAAAATCAAACTTTGACATAATTGTTTAGTGTTTAAATTACATTGTTAACATATCTATTCTTGTGATGTGTAACGGGGACATTATTTTTGCGATTTTAGTATGAGACCCGATGTCCATGTCCGCAATGAAAACTTTAACTGGACCAAATTTCATACTCCACCTTTCGCGAAATTGTCTTAAGGCTTTTCTAAAGCAGTTTCCAAAAGGCAAAGTTTTTCCTTCACGTATTGATATATGTATAGATAACAAAAAACCAGACTGCGACCTGGGGGCCTATTGCCTATCTTGAACTGACAATCAAAGTGATAATCACTGTGCAAAGTTGACATCAATTAGCTGTCAGTTCCCTTATTTCGTATTGACTAACATGGATGATCAACGAAAATGACGTCACAAGTACTTGGTGTCGTCGAAAGTCACTATCGTGTACTGGAACGACACTTTTAGTATGGGTAGTTTGACAATTGGTATTGCGTATGCTTAGTGACCAACGAATGACGTCAAATCGTTGATCACTTTTATGTTTTGAAAGCAACTAGTCTAGAGTAGTTTTTAATGATCAAAATAGTGATTAACACTATTAACCGGCGACGTTTGAAAGGTACAGAAAATGTACTATTGACAATATATAGTTTGTTAATACCATTTTTAGTAGGTTATTATTGTTAAATAATAAATAATGTAGGATACATAAGTCATAACACAATACTGCAATAAAATTAGAATTACATATCTAAGACTAATACATAAAAATTTCACATGGTAACAATAATGTTTTATGCAGTATGATGTTTGTACCGAAGAAAAAATCGACTTGTAAGAGAGTGGTAGAGGCTTTAGCATCTTTAAGCTTGCAAAGTGATTTTATTAGTGAAAGAAATGAGCTTTTATTATGGACCTAATAAATGATAACCAATACTGATTTGGTAGATGCTAAATTGAGGTAATTATCACCTGGCAAACCCTTCTAAGTTGGAACTTTAATTTCAAAAAGGGATTGTACAAGAGTTATTGATAATTATGGAAATAAATGGTTTGTTATATCACATTTTTAAGGTCTTTAACCATAGATGAAGAAGATATGACTTTCTTTTCTATGTGATCACAACCAATACTGAATTTGTAAATGCTAAATTTGCCAACTAATTTTATTAGTGAAAGAAATGAGCTTATTTTATGGAGGATTCTGCTAATTATCATCTGGCAAATACTTATTAATTGTTCTCATCCCCTTGATTTAAAAAGTAATTGTGCTAGAGTAAGTGTAATTATCAAAATAATATGTATACTTACATATTACTTACAAGAGTAATCAAATCAAAAAGCAATTTATCTGTATAAATTTAATTATTAATTTTGTTGCCTTTATGAACTTATGACTCTATCAATAAATCAGGACTTAGTTTTTTTATGTAGGTACTATTGAACTCCTATATCTAGCTATTATTAATTCTGAACATGAAGAGAGCTTCTCTTAGAAAAAATTATCATTGTGTTAAAGCTTAAACTACCTACCGTACCATATACTTCCAATTTTTAATGATTAACACTCAGGCCAACAAAAATGGTCTGAGGATTAACCATTGCACTATTAACTATAGCATATTGATGCAGTGATGTTTGCATATACCATTTTAAATATTTTATTTGATTTCAGATTTAATATTTCATTAAGCAGCTACAACTTCTTAGTCACAAAAATTCTATGTTGATGTTTGCTGGTGGGTCCTAACTACTGAAAAGTGTATAAGAGTGCAGAGAGTGAATTGGTAGTATTTAACAAGCAGAGTAAATTCGAACCCAATAACACTACTAAATAATATCCTAATACATACCTATGTTGCTCTATATGCCGAAGCCAAAACATCAAACACAACTGTTCCAATACAAGAGTTGCAGTACCTATCACATTGTGAATTGCTACCAGCAATACTAAGTGATCCAAAACAGCACCCTGACAGATCTATACAACTTGAGGCAAGGCACTAACAGGGAACCACATATGAGAAGGACAAAAGATTTAATATAATTGTTTTTTTGAATAAAGACTATGTGAAAAGAAAAAGCATTAACTTGCAGTTTTTATTTTTACCTTGTACCTATTTCCAGCTTTTAAGTATAATGTGAATGCTACTTATGTACTTAGCAAGACAGCGTAGCTAGTTTACTTATTATGTAGCTTTACTGGCTAGTAGGTTTTATGTATATTTGGACATATTTAAACCATAACACATACTGTGATTATAAATGATAAATTCAGACAGTTTCAACTGACAAAATTTTTAACATCAAAATTTGAAATTATTGTGCAGGAATAATTTAGTACATTACTGATCTAGCATACTTTTATGCAAATTGAATATATTAGTTGAAGATATGGATTTCTTTCTGTCTAATAATGCATAACCTATATTAATTTATAAATTGAAAATTTTGGCTAATATGTGGCAGAGTTTTGCATTGTCTCGCCGGGGTCTGGTATTACAGTCTTACTTATTCCTGCCACAATAATGTCATTGCTTATCACTGTTTGTTTTGGACGATGAAATAGCTGGTAAAGTTATACATGTATAAGACCCCACCACAAGGATAGCAACGCACCATTATCATCTTTAGTGTCTATAGGCAATGGTTGACTCTCAATGAGGAGAGCCTTTGCTTGTTTACTATCTTTTGATATAAAAAAGGCAGTTATCATCTGGCAAATTCTTTATTTTTTCTGATTCTTCAATTTTAAATTTATTTTCCTTTTCCCCCCCTTACTTTAAAAAAGAAAATCTGTGTTAGATTAGGTAATATTAAAACAAATACTTAGGTACAATAGTAATAAAAGAAACAATCTATTCATATAAATTTATTTTATTATATGACCACACAGATAGTAATACACCATTAACATCTTTGGTGTCTAGGAGATTAATTCTTCCAAGAGCCATTTGCTTGTTTGTTATCCTATAATATAAAAAGAGAAACTTGTCTTATGCTATGCAAACAACTTTATTTTGACGTAGGAATTAGTTCAATTATAACTGTTACGCTCATCACACACGGTTAAGATACCATGATATTTTATCTTGAGATACCCTAATATAAAAGTATACAGTATCTTAAAGTCGCTAAGATACAATAATATTAAAATTTGTTCATTTTATCATGAGTCTGCCTCGTTGCCTCACATATTCTTTGAGTAGTTTGACTATCAAAATTGCAGTAGCACATTCCTAACAAAGTTAACTTTGAATGAAAAACATCAAAGACATGTCAATTGTTCAAGAGCGGACCCCAGCTTGACATAAAAGGCAATAGCTTTCGTGTGTAGTTTTCCCCCCTCTCCCTCTTGCCTGGATGCGGCACGAAGCCGGGAGCACCCCGCACTGCTTACAGTAGTAAATATTATAATACTAGATGCACCCCACATTAACATCCCAACTTTCGCATTTGTAATATTACTAGCTGCAGCGTGCAGCCCGTTGCATTTTAAAAGTTTTTGGTGAATCCCGCGGGATCACCTAGTTATTTCAGGATAAAAGTAGCCTATGTGCTATTCCAAGTTATAATCTACCTGTGTGCCAAATTACATTCAAATTCGTATCATAGTTTTTGCGTGATAGAGTAACAAACATCCATCCAAAGTTTTGCATTTATTATATTAATATATAGATTACTAGCTGTTGCCCACAACTTTGTCCGCGCGGACTTCGTTTACTCCGCACTGCACCTCCCCCATAGATGATAGCGTGATAATATGTAGCCTATATGTTGACCCGACCTATGAGTAATATTCATGCAAAATTTGAAGTAAATCCATGCAGTACTTTTTGAGTTTACCCCGGACATACATACAGACAAACAGACAAAAATTCTAAAAACTATATTTTTGGCTTCAATATTGATTGTAAATCACGCCCCAAGTATTCTTTTTAAAAAATATTCAATGTACAGTTTTGACTTTCCTACAATTTTATTATATGTATAGATGAGGCACTGCGATCACTTATATCCCAAAATAAAAACATCATTTATTTTATGTTTTGTATCTTAAGATATGAAATATATATTTCCATATCGTTCGGTATCTTAAGATACTAAAGGTAAAATATATATTATTTTAGTTGTGTGTGATGGTGGATTTGTATGGTGATTGATATTTTGAAATATACATTAAGATATATTATATTAGGGTATCTTAAGATCAAATATTGTCTTAACCATGTGTGATGAGCTTTAGACATCTATCTAATGTACTAAATATAACATGTATACAGTATAACCACACAATGCTGAATGAACATATGAATATTTTCATTTACCATTATTCTCAATTTGTTTAACACTTTTAAATTATCTTTTTCAGCATTCCTTATGTGCACAATGTGCAAATAATCTGTTTCATGAGCTCAGCACACTTATTCCTAAGTAGGCTCTTAAAACACATTTCTTTATACTTTGAACACTGAACAGCATCGGCACTTGGTAAAACTCCATGATGATTTGTATTGATATTATTTTATAATAATTAGTACTGTTTTATTTAGTTTTTATTTATTTACACCAACCAGTTTCACATTTTAACGCTTTTACTGATGATAGTAACAAATCAACACCTTATTTAAATTATTGAGGTTATTGTATTGATTTGTTACCCTGATGATGCACTATACATATCTTTATCGTTGCATTTGTCTCTGTTTGCACATAATTCAATTTCTGAAGATTACCTTAAACAGAAAAACTTTTGGTTAAAAACTTTGTAAGCTACAACACAACACAAACATTTGACGAGTCAGAGGTGCAACTATGCACTTATTACTAACATGCAGTATGAGGTTTTGTGTTTTTTTCTCAATTCTTTTTATAAAATAAAGACAAACGGACTGTCTAATTATTTTGTCATATTGACAATACGGAAGTAATAAAAAATTAAATTTGTATGTTTTTTTATTACCTCTCAAAGCTCTAGCTATTGGATAGGATCATACATGTCTAGTTGTAGAAAATTTAGCACACTTTAGACACTTTCATTTGATTAAATATTAAATTTACATTACTACCTGTTAACTTCAATAATACCAATATCATGCCTTAGTCCTAACAGTAATCTAAAAACTATTATAATCAATGAATATAATATCTTAAGCAAGTTAGGGGTTCTGCTATTTACCTCTTGGCTAGATTTATACCCATATCTTCATTCCAGATTATTCATGTTTTTCAATACGATCATATTTGTTACTGTTTATATGCAGATGTTATATACTACTGTTATGTAAAAGGTAAGTAATACAATGCAATGACAATCAATAGATCTAAACTACTAAGTTATTACCCAACTTGCTCTCTGCCATTGAGTCTGGCTGGATAGAAAGCCTCCGGAGAAGTGACTGTAACATTTCGGTATCTTTTGGCAAATTCGACCGACAATTTAATTTCTTTTAACTATTAATTTGCTTCAAGAGAGCATTCTAAACTTATTATTATTATATTGGTTTGGTGGCTATCCAGTTAGTACGGATTCTGCCAATATCAAGTCAGTCATGGGAGAGACACATAAAAAGAGTTGTCCGGTGACTATATCAGTTACAAGTTGAGGAATCTAAAACAAAACAAACACAAAGATTAGTAAACTTACACAACTACAACATTATGGATTAGGAGTTACTACTATGTACATGACTCTATATACAAACATAAAAGTGGAGAAAGTGGGATCAACAAAGGAATTTTAAAGCTGAATAGTTAATTTTGTTAATCTAAACTTATTTTGAGGTTATTGTTATTTGTTTATTGTTATGACATTTGACAATTGACATTAGTCTGAAGAATACAAACCGACCAAAACAAAGGACCATAATAAACCCTTATAAGCCTTTGCGTTTATCTAGCTTTTTTATTTAGAGGCATAATATCGATAAAATAGTGCGGCGACAAGTGAAACCACTGGAACGACAGCTGGAAAGCGACGAAAGTCACCGGCACTAAAAGCGATACGCAATACCAATTTTCACTGTTGTCAGTTGCCAACTAATTTTGAGTGTTCATCAAATGTCAGTTGATCACTATAAATGTCAAAGATAGGCAATAGGCCCCCTGATCTTGTTTAGCTTGTGTCACTCCCACAACTAAGACAAACAGACGCTGATTACTTACCATCAGGTGCATCTTCTGCTTGTTTGCCCCCTCTTCTATAAAAAAAAAATAAGATAAATAATATAATATTCACGGGACAAATTACACTTACTGATCTAACCCCAAAGTAAGCAAATTATTTACTTGTGTAATGGGTGTTAGTCAACAATACTAATACATAGAAATACATATATAAATACTGGAATATATTTAATAAACACCCAAACCCGGAAATACAAACATTTATGCTCATCACGCAAATGCTTGTCCCCGTCGGGGATCGAACCCGAGCCCCGTCGATTGCGTAGTCAGGGCCGCTAATAACATCTTTCTTTAGCCGTTTAGGCTATTGAGTGTATCAAAAACATATACATACAAAAAACATAACCCTCCTAGCTTTGTCGGGTAAAAAACGAGCTCTAACTTATATTTGTATTTTTTTCACAGATCTGCCTATGATGTGGAGAAGGTAACAAAGGTCGCTATCAAGAAAATATCACCGTTCGAACACCAGACATACTGTCAGAGGACGTTAAGGGAAATCAAAATCTTAACACGGTTTAAGCATGAAAATGTAAGTATGGTCTTTTGTACTATTAAATAGCTAACAAGCAGATGATAGAAAGAATGATCTCCTGATAGAAAGAGAAACCATCACATATTAACACCAAAGATGTTAATGATGCGTTGCTATCAATGAGGTGGGTCGGCAATGCGATATACATAAGACTATCGGCTATCTAATCGTCCAAACTGGAACACGAAAATGACAAGTATCGACGCTATTGTTGCAGGGATAGGCCAGGCGGTGGTACTATGTATCCAGGCGAGACGTCGTGTAACTACTTAAAAGTACCACGATGGTGATGATACGTAAGAAGAGTTTGCAAGAATGTTTGAGGTCACCCAGGTGTGATTTTACAGAATTATTCAACCAAGTACTCATGATGGTAATGATTCGTTCGCCGCTCGCTGGTTCGTTCGATTTTTGTGAATAGCCTGGCAGAATCTCTATGTTTCAAGCAGGGCCTAGACTAACATGAATTCATCTATTATCAAAACATCTATACGGAATGAGTATACAGGCATGACGATACTACCTTTCTAGGTTTAGTATAGTAGGGCTAAAAGTAGCGGCGATTTTTAGGAATTAATAGACTTTTTTTCTTAAAGGTCCCTAAGTCGTCTTATCAAATCGGAAATCTCCCTTGATATTAATTGATTCCAGTGTTAGCCAAGAACTACTTATTTGCCTGATTTATTGACGAGGTATGGCATACAGTTGGCCAAATTTAAATAAAAAATTACAAAACACTATAACCAACATTGAAAAATGGATGAATGACCATAACCTAGAAATAAATTATTTAAAGACAAAAATTATGCAATTCAAACCCCATCAAAAAATAGAGTTAAACATACATTTTTCATACAAAAGTGTTAAAATCGATTGTGTACTCACGCATACTCTACTCGGATTAGTAATTGATACAAATATTAATTGGAAATCACATATAGAAAAAATAAAATCTAAACTATCACAATTTATTTATTCCCTGAGGGAACTCAAAAAGTCAACAGATATTAAAACTGCTACCACAGCGTACTATGCATATGCTTACGCATGGCTAAGCTACGGCACTATACTGTGGGGTAACATTGTTGATGTACACGACATATTTGTACTACAGAAAAAATGCATCCGTATTCTAGCTAACATACAATACAACGAATCATGTAAACCCCATTTTAAAAACTTAAAAATCTTAACTCAATCTTGTATATATATATTGGAACTTTGCAAATTTGTTAGGAAAAATAACCACTTATATACAAAATTAGGACATATACCTCGTCGCTATGAATCACGTTCAAAAAATAATTATATCAAATAACATCGAAGTTAAAGTTACATACTTCCGGGCCATACCCCATGTCTGTAAAAGTATATAATAAATTACCAGAAAATCTGAAAAGCGAATATAACTATAATAAATTCAAAAATAGTATAAATAAACTTTTAATTGAAAAAGCCTATTACTCTGTCAAAGAATATTTAGAAGACAAATCACTCTAATAAGAAGTTGCTACCCCATTGCCATTCCAGTTGCTGCGTCTGACAAGGTACATAATATTATGTAAATCGTCTTATGCACGTAAAGTGAAAAATATTATGTAATGCAACTGTATAATAATAAATAAATAAATAAATTGTGGGTGGATTCGTGGCATCTGCTCCAATCTAATGAAAAGTAATACAGACTTAGTGGGATAGCATGGATTTGCAAGTTTTATTTTTAACGTTATTAGATACCAAACAAGCAGATGGCTTTCTTGGTAGAAAAATCATTTCATTTTGAACCCAAAGATGTTAATGGTGCGTTGCTATCCGTGTGGTGGGATGGCAATGCCACATGTATAAGTCTGCTACTGCCGGTAGAATGTAAGGAACCTCTGAACTGGCAGACGACAGTGACAATCATTGACGCTGTTGCGGCAAGAATAGGTAAGGTGGTGGTACTGTAACGCCCGCCCGGCTTTCTATCAGCCGGACGTGTTACTCCACCAATAATATCCCCTTTTTACTAGGGAATCTTCCTTTATACTCGCTTGGCTGCTCGAGGTATCGAAGATAAGCAAGATTTTTCAGGATTCTTTAATAATAGACTTTCATAATATATCTTCGTTTATTTCTCGGGGATGTGTCTATCCCCCGTCAAAACATAAAGAACACTTTTATTCTAAAATATTTATTTTTCTAAACAAATGAATTCTACATTTAAAAGCAGACAAAGCTGCCAGTTTGTATGTAACACCATAAAGGTGTTACAGTACCATATACCCGGGTGACACTTTGCGGAACTCTACCATCAAGTAAACACTATAGTATTGACACGTACAGCTAATTGTTCGTCTTTATCGAACTGGCTGGCAGAATAGCAGATGATGTATTTTTCAAAAGGAGTCCGCGCCAACCAGGGGAAAGTGATTTTTTCACATCTAAAAGAGACACCCGCTGGCTGAAATTCGCCGTAATTTATAGACTACTAGCTGACCTGGCAAACGTAGTTCTGCCTTTTTAACTACTCTTATTTTTTTTCTATATTTTCTCACCTTTTAAACCTTCCCTGGACTTCAACAATCAATGCAAAACGTGTATGCGCCACATTCACGCTGTATACAATACTATCAAAAATGAGCAATATGCAATTGCTGAAAGTTAGTGATAATAACGATACCATTGATATTATTTTATTCAGAAACTTGTGTACTGTTGATTTTACCAGTTCTATTAATGGTTTATGATTCGTTAACGCCAATTTTCTCGATAATATCGATAGTATTTTAGTGTGTCAATAGTATTGTCACATTTATATGTATCAATATTGTTGATACTATCGATAGGATTACTGACAGTATAAGTTATCGGACACTGTCGATTAATTCGATATTTAGTAGTACCGTAGATTTGATTATTGATATAAGAGCATCACCGGTCAACTCTAAATTTGTATTTTTATTGTTGGCGCACTGTGTATTATACATGACGTATAATAGTGTGAGTGCAAAATTTAGCTACGCTCGATGTTTAAGAAACGTCAAAAGAAGGCGCCTCCATTTACTCCGTGGTAGGTAGGTACATATTTTATAATTTCATATGTTTTTTTTTCTTCGTTCCATGAATACAAAAAATACAAAAATATTAATCAAATATATAGAATAACATTTATTTTAAGGTATCATACGAATGAGAACAATATTTTCATTGTAAGTAAAAAGTTTCTTGAAGCTTGTGAAATGCTGATACTCGGTATAATTTCGCTGAAATCGAGATCTATTGTATTTTTATTTTTTTGATATTACTTCATCTGAGAAAGAAATAATTTTCATCTTTCCTTAATAATAAATTTCTTTAATAATAAAAAGAGCAAGCGTACAGTTGAAAAACTAATTAACGTGTGCGATTTTTCATTGTTCTGAAAAAGTTTTCAGTCAGCAGTTCAAGGGCTCGTTTATCTTATAAATCTATATAATACGTAAAAAAACTGGACCCCTTTTTAAGACAATTGCACGAACGATGGGATATGAAATTCGGTACAGTGAAAGTTTACATTGACGTCACATTTTTATATTATGTTCATTACAAATACATTACATTAATAAAAATAAACATTACAGACACTACAAATATGTGAAATAGATGATATATTATACTTTACGTCTTAATTCAGTTGTTAAACTTAAAACAGCTTTTATTATTTAATCTATGGTCAAATTCCGGCCACAGGCTATCGCTAGTAGATAGAAATTCGTTCCTTACAATGCTGTAACTTTAATAATTAACATTTTTATTAAACTTATGGCGTTGCATGAATACAAATGAATTTTAAACACAATGTCACTGCAACAAATGACTTTCAATCTCATGTATCTCTGGCACCATGGATGAGATCTTTACCAAAATATAGAACAAAATGCGAAGTATGCCCAACCAAACAAAAAAATCCAAATCGGTTAATAAATGACCGAGTTCTAAGGTAATAAATTTAAAGAAAAGATACAGTCGAATTGTATCTTCTGTTGGAAAAAAAGTATTTTCACGCCCGTATCTTCGAAGAGGTAGGCAGAGGTACAACAATGCTCTTGTTAGCCACGATTAGCCGATGATACTTATGGCCAATTGCACTAACATTGTCTTAGCTTAGGACAATCCTTAATAGTATGCTGTCACTTCTTGTCTTAAACCATTGATATAAAAAGCCCAAGATACACAGAGTCTCAAAAACGTCCTCAAAAATGAGCGCAAAATTTTAAATTGTGCGCTCATTTCAAATAGAATCACGTCAGTCGCGACACTGACAATTTTATTTCTTTTTGTTGCATTGCTTTGTAAAAACAACTATAAATCTTGCGCTTAAGGTTGGATATGCAAAGGCATATGTTTGTGCCATATCGATAACTACTTAAATGAAATTAGGGACAGTTTTGAGTGTCAGTTTTGTTCGGGACTGTGCATCTTGAGTTTTTTATATCAATGTCTTAAACGAAAAGAATGTGACAGCATACTGTTTAGGATTGGCCTAAACTAAGACAATGTTAGGGCAATTGACTATTAATCCCACCATGTGACAGGTGGCAAGCTTATCACCAATTGGGCACTTATTCGATCCCGGCAACGTTGTTTTTTTTATCAGAAAATTGAAAAAATACATTTTGAATTGTCCGACCTGGGAATCGAACCCGGGACCTCAAGTAGTCAACAACGACACGGGACTGCTAGACTACAGCAGAAATAAGTCGTCGAAAATACAAAAATTTTTACCAAATACAATAATATTTTTCAATTATAACAATTTTATTCTCAACAAAATTTAATATTTCTAGTTAAAAAGTTTAACGAAGCTTATGAAATGCCGATACAAAATTTCGCTGAAATCGAGATCTTTTGTGTTGTTCTTAATTGTAATTACACCGGCACACAAAAAAAAAAGTTGTCTGCGCATTTGACGAGACCCATATATTTTTATGTATTTTGACCCGCTGAATCCGAATATGAGGTCCATTTTGCCCCTACACGTCCAAAATTTGAGAAAACTTCAAAAAACCGTAAAAAATGACAAAAATCGGCGTTTCTGGTGATATAAATTTTTTTTTGTGCTGAACTAAGTATGATTTTCATATTTTTCGATCTTCTCAATACTTACACAAAGTTTATTCAGACCATTAGCAGTTTTAAGTATAGAAAAATCGCACAAAACTCTCAAAAATTGCAAAAAATGCGATTTTTATCAAAAAAAATTTGTTTCTCTAATTCAAGTACGATTTATATGTATTTTGATATCTTGAAATCACATTTAAATTTTTTTGGTTCATTATTCCTTTTAAACTTGAAAAGATAAAAAAATTGTAAAAAAATTGTCATTGTACATTAAAAAAAAATTGACTGAACACGATTTGATGCCTGAAATAAAATCTTTACAATGATTTCACTTATGTCTTGGTGGAATCTTTAAAGACTAGATCGCTTGTGCCTGTGACCAGGGCACCTCCACGTGGTGACGGTGGACAACAGAACTATCTGACAGAGTCCCTGGGTTAACGGCGTGTGTGCCGTCATGGCAGGTACAAGTGATAAGTACTTTACGATGCAGGGATTCGTAACCCCAGTATCGGCGTCTGGTCAGAGTGAGAAAGCAGGCTCGCAGGCGTCGTCATCAAGCGACTGCAGCTCTTCAGTAGTGGGTAACTTGGCTACTGCAGGGTACACTATTAAAATATACACTATTAAAAAATTTTATATCACCAGAAACGCCGATTTTTGACATTTTTTACGGTTTTTTGAAGTTTTCTCAAATTTTGGACGTGTAGGGGTAAAATGGACCTCATATTCGGATTCAGCGGGTCAAAATACATAAAAATATATGGGTCTCGTCAAATGCGCAGACAACTTTTTTTTTTTGTGTGCCGGTGTTATTATAAGTTTAAAATATTTAACGTCAATGACAGATATACCTGCACCACAGGTTGACCGTCTATAAAAACTTCTCTAAGTACATTTTATAAGTTTGTTGACTATTATTCAAAAACTTGTAAAGCCTACTAAGCCATGACAATTTTCTTTTCACATTCATTATATATTCTAATTTTGCGTTTTTTCCCATTCCAAAACTAACCATTTAGCTGGGGAGGGAGGGAAGGGGCGACACTTAACTTTAACAAAAATTAGCACTTTTAAGCTTAATATTACTACGAGTCCCTAATCGAAAACTTGTTTTTACAAGCCTACAATATTTTTTGAAAACCTATCCAACCATACCCCACACTATGGGGTACACGAGAAAAAATGTAACATCCCCAGTTTACATATTGTAGAGCAGCTACCCTAAAAAAAGATTATATGTTAGCACTTTGTTGCCGTGACTAATATGTATATTATTTATGCCAAATTACAGCTATCTGGTACTAATCTCTGCGTTAGACTGCGGTCGGATGGACGGACGGACATAGCGAAACTGTAAGGGTTCCTAGTTTACTTCGGAAACCTATAGAATATATTGTCATAATTTTTGTTGCCCCAAGATGACAGAGATCGAATAAAAAGACTGCTGGAAAATATTCTGCTAACATAGCAACAACATGAAGACAGTTTAGGGCACATTTATTTCTTATCATCAGATGAACTGTCTTTTATTTTATTATAGTCATAGGCTAAGCAAATAACTTGTTTGTTTATCTAAAATTATTCCATTCAAAATATTTCCCCATTCATGAAAATCGAGTAATTCCTGGAAGTTTCGTAACTTCTTAAGTTAAAATAGAGTGGTATCCAATAATCATTAAGATTTATATTTAGAAAATTTATAATTAGATGTAACCTAATTAGTGTAGAATTTACCAGAACTTTGCAAATTTGTTTCAGATAATTGATATTCGAGATATTTTAAGAGCAGAAACTATCGACCAAATGAAGGACGTTTACATCGTTCAATGCCTAATGGAGACAGATCTCTACAAATTATTGAAAACACAGGTAAGATTGTAAATGTGAATATTAATATATGATGGGTCGGGGCAAAAGTATTTTCGTATTATTCATACAAAAAAAATATTTTAAGTTATAAATTGATGACTTGTTGCCATCTTGACAGTTAGTGTTCAGTGTTCTTTTGAGGTTAGCTTTATGCTTCCTAAAGAGTTCTGCAATGAGCGAAACAGGTGAAAATCTGATGGAGCAAGGCCAGGGCTATACGGAGGATGCATCAACACATCCCAACTAAGCTCTCTCAATTTTTGCTGCGTGGCTATAGATAAGTGCGGTCTGGCGTTGTTATGGTGGAACACCACGCCCAGACCGGCCACCAGCTCCGGTCGGTTTTTCTCAATAACTTTTTTTATCCTCATCAGTTGCTGACAGTAGAGGTCAGAAAATGTACTGAAAAATCCTAGTGAACTGGAAGTACAAGTGAATTTATTTGTAATACCTATTTCAATGTAAATTACCTAATTAATAACCTAAGACTCTTTACCCAAGTTTGTAAAGTTACACTATGATTGATAGGAATCTTTGGCATGCATAAACTTATAAACTTAGTATAAGCGCATAGCACAGTTGAAGATACTTTTACAT
Organism: Apodemia mormo; assembly: GCA_036924255.1. NCBI lineage: Eukaryota > Metazoa > Arthropoda > Insecta > Lepidoptera > Riodinidae > Apodemia > Apodemia mormo. The sequence continues at coordinate 38,424,345 of JAUPFN010000005.1, read as the reverse complement.
TATACAACCAAATTAGAAATTGCATATAACTTAAAAACTGTTATTACTTAAGTAAAATCAATGGAAGCTAAGCTAAGAAAAGCTAAGACCCGCAGAAACACGGTAATACGATTATACTCGTATATAAAAGAAAATTTTGACTGACTAGTTCATCCACTACGAATTTAACTTTAACACTAAGAAAATCCAAAAGTGCATGACTCCTAATCTTCATTTGATCTGATTAAAATGTACGATCAAATGAAGATGCTACATGAATTATGTTCAAGTTTTGCGTATTCACACTAGGTGGGTGCACGAGAAATACGACAAAAAAGACAAAATAAATCAAATAAGACAAAAAGATCGTTATCCTCTTACGAACTGTCTTATAAGAACGGTAAATGGTCTATTGTTCAAAAGGAAACCCGGACCAACATGCGGTAAAATGTGGCATTAAGACTCCACCACAAGTACACCAACGCGCCATTAACATCTTTGGTGTCTACAGGCGATGGTTGTCTCTTTCCATCAGGAGAGCCATCTACTTTGTTTATTATGTTACTAGCTGTTGCTCACGACTTTGTCCGCGCGGACTTCATTTACTCCGCATAGCTCCCCCCTAAATAGGTGATAGCGTGATTAATATGTAGCCTATATGTTGACCCGACCTGTTAGTAATATTAATGCAAAATTTGAAGTAAATCCATGCAGTACTTTTTGAGTTTACCCCGGACATATATACAGACAAACAGACAAAAATTCTAAAAACTATATTTTTGGCTTTGATATCGATTGTAGATGACGCTCCAAGTATTATTTAAAAAAAATATTCAATGTACAGTTTTGACGTTCCTACGATTTTATTATATGTATATAATTATAAAAAATATCAATATTTGCTTATTTATTTTGTACATTACTAGCTGCAGCATACAGCCCACTGCATTATAAAAGTTTTTGGCTAATCCTGCGGGATCACCTAAGTTTTTCGGGATAAAAAGCCTATATGATATTCCAGGTTATCGTCTATCTGTGTGCATTTTATTCAAATCCGTTCAATAGTTTTTGCGTGATTGAGTTTCTTTGCCATTAATAATATTTATAATTAATAATACATATATAATTTTACAAAGTAACGACTAACTATAAATTACTTTTTTTTTCAGAAGTTAAGTAACGATCACATCTGCTATTTCCTGTACCAAATCCTGCGAGGGCTAAAATATATTCACTCGGCGAACGTGCTGCATAGAGACTTAAAACCCTCTAATCTATTGCTAAACACCACCTGTGATTTAAAGGTAAGATTTTTTTATTTGTGATAAAATTTATCTTAAATTTTTATATTTACGCGTTTCATTATCTTTGTAAAAATAGTAAAGGAACCAAAATTCATGAAGTTCGATGTTTCGGGAGAATATTATTTACCGTGGTTACAAGTGGATTGCAAATCATCTTAATAAAATATTTACTTGAGTCGGGGATCGAATTTGGAATCTTATAATCTAAGTGGCTCTACATAAATTTGGGGCGATTTTGACGTTTTTTCGACCCCCTCGGGTAGACCTTCATGAGTTGTCTCCTAATCTTTGAGATTCTTCAAAACGCATATTTGTCTATATTCTTTTTAAGATTACTTTTTTTGATGATTTAGCCATATTTTAGTAGACACACGTTTTGCTTAATTTTAACCCAGTTTTCCCTCAATTTAATACTGTTTTTTGCGAAAAAAAACGTGATATTTTCCGAGGCTATCCCCTCCCCCATATGATTTTCCTCAACCGCCTTCCCTCATTTAAAAGCTTCACGTAAAATATGGGCTTCCCCGAAGTGTACAACCACAAGACCAGAAGGCATTAGAAAGCGAACTATTAGACAAAGATCCTTGCGTAGTAGTTTTTTTATTATACTAGCTGACCCGGCAAACGTTATTCTGCCTTTTGAACTACTCTTATTTTTTTCTATTTTCACCTTTTACACCTTCCCTGGACTTCAACAATTAATTCAAAACCAAAATTAGCCAAATCGGTTCAGCCGTTCTCGAGTTTTAGCGAGACTAACAAACAGCAATTGATTTTATATATATATATATATATATATATATATATATATATATATATATATATATATATATATATATATATATATATATATATATATATATATATATATATATATATATATATATATATATATATATCATTAGATAGCAATAAAGTAAATGGTTCTGACGGAAAGAGAAACCATCACCTATAGACAAGGTGAGGCAGTTGAGTCCAAGGGGGAGGCATTAGCAGTTAGTTTAGACATAGCGAAGGCCTTCGATCGGGTATGGCATAAAGCGCTTCTCTCAAAGCTGCCTTCCTATGGGCTTCCCGAGAAACTATGCAAATGGATCACCAGTTTTTTGGCTGATCGGAGCATTAAGGTCGTAGTCGACGGTGCATGCTCCGATCTTAAACCTGTCAATGCTGGTGTTCCCCAAGGCTGCGTGCTATCACCGACTCTGTTTCTTCTGCATATCAATGATATGTTGCGAATTAGTAACATACATTGCTATGCGGACGACAGTACTGTTGATGCTACATACTCCGGCCGTAGCGGTATTTCTCGGGAACACGTCGAAGAGGGCCGGATCAAGCTCGTGTCTGAACTCGAGAATCAACTAACTGATGTCTCAGAATGGGGTCGTCAAAACCTTATTACATTTAACCCCAAAAAGACGCAGCTCTGTGCGTTCACCGCAAAAAAAAACACCCTTTGTCGTATCACCTCGGTTCGAAGATACTCTCCTGACAGCCTCAGCCAGTATTGGAATTCTGGGAGTCGACATATCGAACAACGTTCAGTTCCGCGGTCATTTGGAAGGGAAGGCTAAACTAGCCTCCAAAAAGCTTGGTGTACTCAGTAGAGCAAAGCAGTACTTCTTGCCAGCCCATCGCCTCCAACTTTACAAGGCCCAAATTCGACCTCACATGGAGTACTGTTCTCACCTCTGGGCCGGAGCTCCTCAGTACCAGCTTCTTCCTCTTGATCGCATTCAACGTAGAGCGGTTCGAATCGTCGACGACCAGGCTGTTTCTAATCGGCTTGACTCTTTGGCGTTACGCAGAGATGTAGGCTCGCTCTGCATCTTTTACCGTATTTATCATGGGGAGTGTTCCGACGAGTTGTTCGGACTAATGCCTGCCGCTAAATTCCACCATCGGACATCGCGTCAAAATTTAAAGTTCCATCCTCACCACCTCGATGTCTGGAAATCCACAACCGTGCGCGTTTGTCGACACCTTTTGCCTCGCATTACTCCTTTGTGGAATCTATTACCCTCGGGGGTGTTTCCGAATGGATACGACTTAGGGACCTTCAAGAAACGAGCTTATTCATTCTTAAAAGGCCGGCAACGCAGCTGCAATACCCCCGGTATTGCGGATGTCCATGGGCGACGGTGATCACTTACCATCAGGTGCACCATCTGCTCGTTTGCCCCCTCTACTATAAAAAAAAAAAAAAATAGACACCAAAGTTGTTAATGAAGCGTTGCTATCCGTGTGACCTTACTCTCCAAACTCCAAACGGAATATGGTAATGCCAAACGTTGACGCTATTGCGGCAGGAATAGGTAAAGAGATGGTAACATATACCCGGACGAGACAATGAAGAACACCTGGTAGTCACGATGACAGTGACACACCTAGACAATTGTTCGCTTTTTACGAACTGCTTGGTAGAACGGCAGATGGTATTTTCTTTAAAGGCGACCTGGACCACCACAAGGCAGTCTAATAAATGATAAATTATTTTTTATATCATAAAATAGCAAACAAGCTGTTTGTTTCTCACAAACAAATTCTCCTGATGGACAGAGAAGTTATCGCCTATACACACCAAAACACCAAAGATGTTAATGGTGCTTTGCTATCCGTGCGGGATGGCAATGCCACATGCATAAGCTATATTACCCCCAAATTGGAACATGACAATGACAAGCATTGACGCTATTGCGGCAGGAATACTAGTTTTGTAGTAGATAATATGAGCGCATGTGAAGGTCAACCTAGATCAACCCGACACATATTTTCACAGCGTATTTCGCATGTTTTTACTTTGAGTACTGTCATTATTCGCCTTCATAGCTAAAATACCATTTGAAATGTGTTGTGAATTGTGATAATGTAAACAGTCCTTTTGTTGGATATTTAATATTCAATTTTATAAGAGCTCGATTTCATTGAAATGGAATAAAATGTTATAGGAAAATAAATTACAAATTTTTTTACATTTAGGATGAATGACAGTTGGAATGTTAACAAAACAGCTGAACAACATTATTTAAAAAAAAAAAATCGGTTGTCTGTAAAGTTGGTTTACAGACGATAGTTGAACGTGACAACGTCTTAAGCTCTCGCTTGTACTCCAAGCCTTAAACGGAACGCCTCAGAGCGAGGTAACGCCGCATGAGTCATGTTTTTTCGTGCGTGCAGCCAGCTCTATCGAATTATAAGACGTTGTCACGTCAATAAAAAAAAAAACAACATTAATGTGAAAAAATATAAAAATCATTATCATTATCTATATTATATAATAAAACTAAGTTGATAAAATGTGCGTGCCGATAAAACTTAAAAGGGAGTCCCGGTACGACAAAGGGACTTATATAGTGTGATAGCCCTTTATCCCCCCTCGAACAAGAAAAATCCCATTTTAATCTAAGGGCGTATTTTTAAAGATATTAGGGCTTTTCTAACCCTTCAACTTGGAAATTAAGTGTAGTGGCGCCATCTGTTGTCGAGTATTTGAACTTCATTCAGAACAACGATTATTTGGGTTGCATATCGAATTGCAGCATGTGCAGTAATGGGGCGAAATTTAAAATTCACATTTCAATAAAGTCTTTAATTACATTTGTTATATTTCAACTACCACGTAATCTTATATCAACACCCGAGCGAAGCCGGGTATCACAGCTAGTAATAAAATAAAAATACAAGATTAAGTCTGATCGGACTGATCCGATGATGTCAAGAGTGTTCATAACTGAAAGACATATTGTGTGTGTCGGAACCAAGACAATTCCGTAGGGATCGTGATGTATGTTAGATTGTTCTCTATGGCGTACCCTTTGGCTACTCTGACGTGAACATATATACTGAATTACAACTTGTTTCTCAATAAGTCTAATCATTTATTCAACGACTATCGGGGCTTTTTGTACAGGTTGACTGATAACTGTTAAGTGATAAAAGACAGTACATATTGTTACGAATAATCTAGAAGCGTGTAGAGTTGGAGCGCGCGCGCGCTAACTATCTAGAAATAAAAGAAAGAGATAGCTACTCCTATTCCTATTGACAAACAAATGGTTGACCCGCGCTATGCCATAATGGACTTTGTGGGATATGGTATAAGGTTGAAAGTAGCGTGTACTAGGATTTATGACTCATAACATGTTTACGATAAGAAGAGATTCATTGTTTCCCGATACATTTAGATTTTTCTGGATCCCGCTAGGACTTTACACTGCCTATAAATAGAGAAGTGTTGACAAATACAAGGCAGTTTTTATCAAGCGATCGAGAGCGATACATCAAGTGACCAAGTGCGAAGCGAGAAGTGTTTTATTGTGTAGTGTTCTAAGTTCAGTGATAGTATAGCGAGTGACTAGGGTGTAAAGTGTATTTTAGTATCACGTTGTGTTGTGTTGTGTAAATACACGGATTTAATATAAGTGGTGTTTACTTACAATTGCGAACCCGAGTACGTAACAATTGGTGTCGGAAGTGAAATTGAGAAATGTCACTGATTCCGAAGGAAGGTGTTACCACCAGGTCTGAGGCGGAGACACAGAGGGTGTCAGAGGACACTGAGATGCGTGCAGGTGAGGAGCCTGCTAGTGTTGCCAGCACGTCATTTTCGTCGAGCGCAGCCCCTACTGATCTTTCTGTCATTCTGGCAGCTATTCAGCAACAGCGACAGGAATTTCAGCAACAACTTCAGCACCATCAACAGCTACAGGAAGAGCGACAACTAAAGCTACAGGAACTTCAACAAGAAAAGCTACGAGAACAACTACACGAGCAACAGCAACAGCTCAAGGAACATTTATCTGGTTTTGGCGATAAATTGACTGTTATTTTGGCGCAGCAAGACCAGTTAAAAAGCGATGTGGGCCTCGTCAAGCACGACATGAAGGGTGTTGAGAACAGGGTTGACCACTTGGAGGCCAGCTGCGACAAAATAAGTGAAAACGTGGACCAACTGGAAAGGGAGGTCATGAAAATGAAGGAGGAAATCACAGGAGTTAGTCGGTTGCTACCATTACAAGCTGCTCTTACCAGGTAGGTCCTCGGGTAAAGATACCCACTTATGACGGTCTTACGTCATGGAGTGCGTACCGCACTCAGTTTGAAATAGCAGCGAAGGCCAGTGGTTGGACAGATGAACATTGCCTAACAGCTCTGAGCATGGCGTTAAGGGGACAGGCGCTCTCTGTGTTGGATGTAATGCCTAAAGAGTATCAGTTCGCTGATTTGATGGAGGCATTGGAAGCTCGCTACGGTGAGCGTCACTTGGAGCATGTGTTCCGTGCCCAATTAAAGGACCGTTTACAGAGGAGCGGCGAGGGACTTCAACAATGGGCCGTGGAAATTGAGAAGCTCGTGAGGAAGGCGTATCCTTCAGCCGACGCTAACACAGTGAATAACACCATCGTTCAGGCGTTTATTGATGGAATTAGAGACCTGGAAGTGCGTGCTGCTGTTCGCCTTCAGCACCACGTGACAATGAAGGAGGCTTTGGCTCATGCGCTGGAGGTAGAAGCCGTTCGCCACGAACCGCGCGCATATAAGGGACGCGAGGTTACAGAAGTTGTGGCTCGAGTAAAGGTAGCGGAACCTAGTAGACTGGGCCCCATGTGCTACGCCTGCGGTGAACGTGGGCAGATTAGAGTTAGCTGCCCAGATAAACCTATGCCTACAGGTTCCAGGAATTGGTGACAGCAACCAGGAGGAAACTCAGCAGATGAAGAGAGCAGGCACGTCAAACAGCCTGTTGAACCAGCAGGGAAGCGAGTAACAGCCAGGAGCAAACGGCAGGTGCTGCCTGGACGAGAAACAACCCCAAAAGCTGTCGTACCTCAGGTGAGCGAACGCAACAGTTTATCCATTAAAGGATTGGTTAATGGCAAGAACTGCAGCTCAACGCGAGACACCGGAGCCACACGAACTGTAGGGCGATCAGAAGCGGCTAACAATGGTAAACTGAAACCAAGTAATACAGTACAGCGTAGTGGAAAGTCTCACCCAAATGCAGATGCATTATCACGACGACCATGTACGGATGATGCCAAACATTGTGTAAGGATGGAGACAAAGGAAAGGGTTCAAGTATTGCGAGCGAAGCCTACGGATGACAGGTGGCAAACTGATGAGATGCGTGAGGCCCAATACGAAGATAGAGATTTGCGGCCTCTAATAGATTGGATGAAGCAAGACACGGGAAAACCCGAATGGCAAGATTTGGCTCCATTCAGCACTATTACGAAAAGTTATTTGGCACAGTGGGAAAGCCTTGTGTTGCAAAACGGCTTACTGTACCGCAAATGGGAAAAACCTTCAGGAAGAGAACATTATCTACAGTTGGTCGTGCCAAGAAAACTTATCAAGGACGTACTACGTGAATTGCATGATGGGGTTTCTGGGGGACATTTTGGAGTACGACGAACATTGGTAAAGGTACGAGAGCGTTTTTACTGGTTCAATTGCCGAGAAGATGTCGAGAATTGGTGCCGAAAATGTACGTCATGCTCAGTAGTGAAAGGTCCGCAGGTTAGAAGCCGAGGCAACCTTAGACTATACAATGGTTGAGCCCCCTGGGAAAGGATAGCGATTGACGTGGCTGGGCCATTTCCTAAGACAGATAACGGAAACAAGTATTTTATGGTCGTGATGGATTACTTCACGAAATGGCTGGAGGTGTTCGCAATCCCTAATCAGGAAGCCACGACGGTTGCTGAGAAATTAGTCAATGAGGTGATATGCAGATTTGGCGTTCCGCTGGAGATTCATTCAGACCAAGGCAAACTTTGAATCTAATGTATTCCAGGAAATGTGTAAATTATTAGGAGTGTACAAAACCAGAACTACACCTTATCACCCGCAATCTGATGGAATGGTCGAACGATTTAACCAAACTTTGGAAAGACACTTAGCCAAGCTGGTAGAAGATCACCAAAAGGACTGGGATAAATACATACCTCTGTTCTTACTGGCTTACCGAACAGCGGAACACGAAAGCATAAAAGTGACGCCAGCCTATGCCAACTTCGGCAGACAGTTACGTATACCAGCAGACTTAATGACTGGAGGCCCGCCACCGAATGCAGAGACTCAGTTAAGTATACCGGAACATGTTGAAGACATTCGTGAGAGGTTACGCGATATACACTCGTTAATAAGTGAAAACGCATTGGAATCAAGTCAGCGGATGAAGACCAGATAAGACCGAAACGCCAATCATCGAGGTTTTCAGGAAGGATCTCTAGTTTGGCTACATAATCCGGTTCGACGAAAAGGAAAATCACCTAAGTTACAGCGACGTTAGGATGGGCCATACAAAGTAATCACACGGATCAATGACGTTACCTACCGAGTGCAGAAGCAACCAAGAGGGACCATGAAGATTGTTCATGTTGATCGATTAGCCATCTATAATGGAAGTAATGATGTTCGGGACGAACATAACTAAGAGGGGGGTAGTGTTACGAATAATCTAGAAGCGTGTAGAGTGGGAGCGCGCGCGCGCTAACTATCTAGAAATAAAAGAAAGAGATAGCTACTCCTATTGACAAACAAATAGTTGACCCGGGCTATGCCATAATGGACTTTGTGGGATATGGCATAAGGTTGAAAGTAGCGTGTACTAGGCTTTATGACTCATAACATGTTTACGATATGAAGTGATTCATTGTTTCCCGATACATTTAGATGTTTCTGGATCCAGCTAGGACTTTCCCCTGCCTATAAATACAGAGGTGTTGACAAACACAAGGCAGTTTTTATCAAGCGATCGAGAACGATACATCAAGTGACCAAGTGCGAAGCGAGAAGTGTTTTATTGTGTAGTGTTCTAAGTTCAGTGATAGTACAGCAAGTGACTATTGTGTAAAGGGTATTTTAGTATTACGTTGTGTTGTGTTATGTAAATACATGGATTTAATATAAGTGGTGTTTTCTTACAATTGCGAACCCGAGTACGTAACAATATTAAAGGACAGGATAGTTAATCAGAGTAACCAATAAAAATATACTAAAAAGAGAAAATATACATACTCTGAAAACCAAAATTTAGTACATTATTATTTGTATTTAAAACTAAATATCACCCATATCAAAATCACGTAGAAAATTATAAAAAAAAATATGAACAAATTACTTTTTTAGGGATTTTTTTAGCCCGTTTTCGGAATTTTATATGATCAAGTAAAGTACATTCTATCATGTAATGAGTTAGTATATTCCTTAGATAATATCTTCAGGCATATCGTGTAATTTTTGTAAATCTGTTATTTAACAATCAATACATAAAAATGTGATTAAGCAAACCAGTTTTTGTCCGTTTGTCTCGGTGCCTTGACTTAAAAGGTTTTATAATATAGAAAATGTTTAGAATAGAAAATGTTTATTTTCGAGATATTAGGCGAAGAAGATTGAGTTTTTATGGTAGCATTTCTTTTATATATACAAGAATTGCTCATTTGTATGTATTAAATTAAAATGAGTATTAAAATATGGCTTATTAAAAATTATAATCTCCATTTAGTCCTAGAAATAATGTTAAGCTTTTATCGTGTCCTCTCGTTGGCGTTAATTGCATATTACGTTGAAATATTTTCTCGTTTTAAGAAATTCTTAGCTCGAAACGTACGCGATGAAACATTTTGTTGATTTGTTTCAAGACATGTTTCATTAGAATTTCTGCTGAATCAAATAGATATTTAGAAAATGAAAACCTTTTAATAAAAATGTGACGGTATAATTTATATTTTACGCCTAATTCCTTAATATAAATTGTGTAAAAAATAATAAGGGAAGTGCCTAAAAAGAAACTATCTTCTAATCTATCTCTATCGATCTAATCAATTTAACCGCCAAATGAATAGATACCCTAACTACGCAGTCAATGGGACTTGGGTTCAATACCCGACACGGACAATGGTTTGTGTGATGTGTATGAATTTCTGGGTTTTTAAATGTGTCTGGGGAAATATGTATTAATAGAACAATTCGATATGTGTGACTTAAGTACTCACGTATCTCGTTGATTTTTTTTATATCATAAGATAGCAAACAAGCAGATGGTGATGGAAAGTGGATGGTTTCTCTTGATGGAAAGAGACAACACTCGCCTGTAGACACCAAAGATGTTAATGGTACGTTCCTATCCACGTGGTGGGGACTTAATGCCACATGCACTTTTCCGGCTACTTTACCTTCCAAACTGGAACACGGCAGTGACAAGTCCTGACGTTATTGCGGCAGGAATAAATAAGTCGGCAGCACCAGACCCGAGAGAGACAATGCAGAACCTAGTAGCCACGATGGTAGTGACTCGCATTGTCAGTTATTCGCTGGTCTATTCTTCAAAGGGAGTCCGGACCAACACGTGGAGCCTAATTTCATCTAAATTGTGTTCCCCCACAATAAAATCTAACTTCGTCTCTTTCCTCGTGTTGGCTATGCGGAGTCACTATTATCGTGGCTAGTGACTACTAGATGGTAGAGTTCTGCATTGTCTCGCCTTAGCTATTTCTGCCGTAATAGCGTCAATTCTTGTCACTGTCGTGTTCCGATTAGGATAAGATAGCTAGTAAACTTATGCACGTGGCATTACCATCCCGCCATACGGATAGCAATGCACCGTTAAAATCTTTGGTATCTATAGGCGACCCTTTTAATTTGGAGAGTCAACTGGTTTTTTGCTATCTAATAATGTATAAAAATAATCCTATTTATTCACTTTAATAACACAAACACTTAAGTATGTGTTTTTGCTTATTAAAACAGAGTATGTTTATTGTTTACATAAAGCGCGTTTGATTATTTATACAATCCAGCACATACAGCTGGTGTTTTTCTCAATATTGCGTGAATAGCAATATTAAAATTGCCTTTTTGTTTTTGACAATTGTGTCACGTACAACCACAGATCAAATTTGCATTTAGAAGGTTATGAATTTTTAAAGCGAAAAGGCTTAAGGTTTTCGGTTATTCAGCATTGAAGGTCTTACATGTACCCTATACAAGTGAATTGATTGAAAATCAATATCTTCGTCTGTGTTCAGTTAACCTTTTTTAACCAACTTAAAAAAAAGATTTGATCAGTTTGATCTGTACATATGTTATATTACTGGAATTGGATAATAGATATAGGTATGATGATCTATTTAGGCTTTCAATAGCTTGTGCTAAATTTGCGTGTCTATATGTTCGGTTTAATTTTTTAATTACTTTTATTACTTCATGAAATCTCTCCCTTGTGGTCTAGTGGTCCCGTGTCGGAGTTGACCACATGAGGTCCCGGGTTCGATTCCCGGGTCGGGAATATAACCGAGAAGTAGTTTAGCCGAATAAAACATCTGAATCACGTTTACACGCACAGTTTTACACGCACAGTATAATTTTTGGGCAGAGTAACGCCCTAAACAAGCGATAGAATTACAATCAATCGAAAACATAATATCCTCGCCTATTTATACCATTTTTTGTTATATATTTTGTCCATTGTTGTTGTGACGTCATTATCTCAAAATAACAGGTGCACAACACAGGTGCGTCACACATCTGGCCGGCCAGTACTTGTCGTTAAGGGCGGTTGTCTCACAGGAGACAACCTAAAGCCCGTTGAAGAATTGTATTCTTTCAGGCTAAAAAGCTATCGTCATTTTCATTTTAGAAAAAGGTTCTCTTGATTGATTATCTTATACCATCAGAAAATGGTCTGTTTTTACTGTCTTGTTCCATAAAACACATTTTATGATATAACTTTTTGTCCTAATGTTCCATAAAATTATATAAATAGTCAGTTTTATTACCTTTATTACCTAACATTAGGTTATCTTGCTAAATGTAACAAACATTCCATTATATCGAACGGCTTGATTATTTGAAATTTGATAACCTTTACTCATCTGAAAATAAATTATTATTATTGGATATTTGTGAAAATGATAAAAAATATGTTTCGCTCTATCTTGTATACTAATAATATATATTAGGATCTATACTAATCCTTACTTTAATATTATAAATGCGAATGTAAGTTTTTTAACTTCCCACTACGTACGTATGTAGATAAGGAAGTTACTGATTTTACCCCGATTTTCGAAAATCGAGTTATCACCTGATGTCCAGGTTTTGAGGTCCTAGGAATCTTTTCCGACTATTTTCATGATGACGGCAGTATGTCTGTATGTGTGTGTGTGTATGTGTGTATGTAAACATCTCATAACTTTTGAACGGCTGGACCGATCGAAACGCGGTTGGCATGGCATTCGATTGGATTCCGCTCAACTTAGTTTTCCTGAAAATTTGAACTGATTTGGTCCTGGAGATATTGAGAAATTTTGAAAAAACACCAAAAAATGTTGACAAAACAGTATTTTTTTAATATAACTTCCAGATTGATGTACCAACTGAGTATAAAAACTAATCAGCTCTATTCCTCAAAAAACTACGTCTAATACATAAATTGTATCAAAATCGGTTTATCCATTTAGGAGTAATCGTTGAGGAAAAAATTTGAAAAAAATGTTATTCTACATAGCTTCAAAATTTTTCAACCAACCATTTTTTGGTGTTCTATGATATTTTAGTACTAAAAAAACTACGTCAAATGCCGTTTCAAAAATCAAAATCGAATCATTTTCAAAACTTACAGCCTTTCAAATATTAAAATTACGTTGTTTTAGCAAACTCACTTAATTTTTTTTAAATAACTTTCAAGTTAATTCACAGATTGACTTAAAAATCTTATCAGCTTTTTTCCTTTAAAAACTGCGTCAAATATCGTGTTTTTTGACATAGCATCGAAATTATTCAACCTATCGATTATTTAGCTAAAGCAATATTTTAGATCTCAAAAATTGAGTTGAATGCCATCATCGTTTTCTAATATACAGTCTTTTAAAAATTAATATACTGCCATTTTTAACAAAATAGATGTTTGAACTGAAAAATCTATGCTTAAAATACCTTAATTTAGTGGGAAGTTTAAGGAATGGCCCGTAGGATCAACCAGTTACACATTTTTTTGTTACGCTTTTTTTATTAGCGTGAAAACTACTTAGCCGATCATCGTGAAACTTTGTACACATATTCTTGGAAGTATTAGAAAAAACACAGGATACTTTTTATTAAAAAAAACTTCAATGCGAGCGAAGCCGCGGGAAAACGCTAGGTATCATATATTACGAGAAAACATTTGTTTTATTGTATGTTTGTAACGAATAAACTCAAAAACTACTAGACCGATCATTAAAATTATTTCGTTATTAAAAAGTTACACTCTCCAGAACTTGCATAGGCTAATTTTTTGGTAAAACGGGACCCTATTACTAAGCCTCCGTTGTCTGTCTGTCTGTCTGTCTGTCTGTCTGTCACCAGGCTGTATCTCATAAACCGTGATAGCTAGAAAGCTGAAATTTTCACGGCTTTTGTATTTCTGTTGCCGCTATAACAACAAATAAAAAAAATAACAAAATGATAATAATAAGAGGGTCCCCGTACAATAAACGTGTTGTCTTCGTCTTTTTTAAAGATGATGGTACGGAACACTTCGTGCGCGAGTCCGACTCGCACTTGACAGGTTTTTATAAAAGATTTCGCTCGGAGTAGCGCAAGCGGTTGGCGATTTTTTTACAATGCAATACATTTTTTCTTATTTACACTATTCTCAATTTATACTTTTTCATTTTTAGCTTGGTTTTTATGAAAGCGTGTTTTTTTTTAAACTACAATTTATTGTAAGTAGACTAAGTTTACTTTCCTGCCGTTCTTCTCGTAGCCGATCGATAAGAAAAGAACATAAACTTTTCTTCCGTATCGTTTACGTGGTTTAGGTCTTAGAGATGTATGAGGGAGTACAGACAGTTTCTCTTCTGCCGTTTAAATCGTAAGACATTTGTTAGAGATGTGTGGTTAGTTTGATTTCTTACAATTTATTTCGTAAGAGATTCATAAGAGGAGAATAGGCATATTTCTTTCCTATTGTTTACAGGTCTTAAAAACTAGTAAATATGGGATTGTTAGTTTTTACTACTATCATTTTTAAAAATGATAGAACCCGTTAGTTTAAAAGTTCATTTTTGCTACTAGTTTATAAGAGAGATATAAGGAATATCCGTTGTTTCTTCAGCTTGTAATATAATAGACCCCTGAGGGAAATTAAGTTTTTCTTACAACCGTTCAGCTCGTTAATATAAACAAGAAGAGAATTGACTGTTTTACCGCCCTGTAGCTCGAGGACGGTAAAACAGTCAATTCTCTAATTAGTTTAAAATTAATTTAAAAAATAATACATACATACATATCTTCACGCCAGATCCCTTACGGGGTAGGCAGAGAGAACCGAGTGCCATACACCACGATCCTTGCAGGCTTGTCTCGCTTCCTCCACATTCATCACTCTCTTCATACACACACGCCGGTTGCGAAGACTTGACACCACCTTCGGAAAATACTCGATCAATCTGATCGTGGTATGTCAGTCTTGGTCTTCCCCGGTACCTACATCCTTCCACATTCGCATTGTATATTTGTTTTGTTAACCTTTCATCTACCATTCTTTCTACATGTCCGAACCAACGGAGCATACCCTTTCTCATCTTTAAATAATAATAAATAATTTTATGCATGGACAGATACATATTTGGTGAAAAGACAAAACCGTCTTGACCTTTAGTGATTGTCGTTTCTATTTATACAATTGAATGACATGTCACTAGAATTTGACCTTTTTGGCGTTAATAAGAAAAAGTATATATCAATCACGGTCGTTAAAAATAATAACTGTTATTATATTTTCTTCGTGTTGTGTGGCTTGTAAGACTGACATGCTATGGTGGCCTTAGAGTTTGTGATTAAATGGGTGCACAAGTTTTACTTATGCTTATCTCATCAGGAATATGGGTATGACGATATCTTATTTACCACGTATTTACTATATTTATATAAATAAAATCAATCGTTAAAATGTTGGACAGCGTCTCTAGCTTTATGACAAAACTTAAAAAAATGACTTTTTATTGTAATTAAAACATTTATCTTTAAGTTTAATTGACATGTTATGTAATGGAAATTAATGTATTTTTATTTTTATATATTCAAATTTAATTTCAATTTTGATTTATTTATTTACACACTTAAAATATCTTTACAGTTACCCAATACAATATTTAAAGGAAGAAGAAGAATAAAGTCATGTGTACAACAATTTACATATTATCTAATCTTTCTACACATTTCAATGCACATTCTGTGAATTTCTGAAGGCTGCAGCAATATATATCGACATCCCGCGAAATTACATTAAGTAAATGTATGGCACGCGACATAGGGGCAAAGATGTTATATCCTCATTTTTTATTTTTATTTTAATTTTAATTTTGAACACCATTCTATGTCTGTAAGCATGATGTGATTACCTATAATTGTAAGAACACTTAAACGCTTTAACAAATGTACATTTAATTAAGGATTATATAACTGTATCTTATGTTAGTGTTCCAATAAATAAATAAATAAATTTTAACTACATGATGTCCACACAAGAAATGTATTTTTCAATGGTTATATATAAATTTTTATAGGTTTCAAAAATAACCGTATTCCTGTAATAAAATCTCCTGTTAAGTTGAGAATTACGCAAATCTTTACTTTGATGGGTGTTTAGTGTTTACGCCATAAAACGACCGTAATGTCCAATTTCACCCGTGCTGTATTTACCAGCAGTTTCTACTTGAATTTTATAAATTATTCAGTCTTCGTATTGAATTGCTTTTTAGAACTTTGAACATTAAAATTAAAAACACCTTGAAGGATAGAAACAGTGAACCGAATGTCAACCGAACTAACGATCTTCTCGCGAATCATCTACCGTATCGCTTCTGAGTAGCGGTAACCGTTTTGGTTAGTTTTTCACCGTGTTGGTCTAGGGTCCTTTGAAGAACATACTATTTGCCGTTTTGCCAGGCAGGTCATAACAGGCGTCCTATTGGCAGTACATGTCACTACCATCGTGACTAATAGGTTTAGGATTTGGTATCACCGCCTTACCTATTCCTGTCATAAATGCATCAATGCGTGTCATTTTTGTGTTCCATTTTTGAGGGTAAGGTAGCCAGTAGACTTATGCATGTGGCATTGCCATCCCACCACACGGATAGCAATGCACTATTAACATCTTTGGTGTCTATTGTCTATAGGCGAGGGTTTCTCTTTCGTCAGGAGAGGCATCTGTTTGTTTGCTATCTAATTACGAGTATATAAAAAAACACCGTATCCGACAGTTCCCCGAGAGATTACTTTTTTGACATTATTCCGAACAAACCTCAATAACACTTTTTCCCAAAAGACTGAACACGAAACCTCTTGGTCGAAGCCGTCTAATATAAAGCAATAGTAAGAAGCATTGACGTTATGACGGTAAGAATATTTAAGGTTATAGCAGGATCACAAACTCTAAGGCCACCATAGCATGTCAGTCTTACCTAAAATTATTTCTATTCAATTTAATAATAATTATTTTATGTGCTAAAGTGGTGACTATTAAAGAATTCCTTATCAGTTTCAATGCAATTTGGACAATATTAAAAAAAAAATCCCAAAAACAAGCTCGATTCCGTAGTTCAATTTTTCAGAACTTCTTGGTGACAGAATAAAGCAATTTTCCTAAAAGTTTGAATTAATCGAAGTTCAGAGAAAAAGTTCTAACTATTAAGTTTAAAGTTTATTATTTTTTTTAATATAGTCAAAATTGCATTGAAACTGATAAGGAATTCTTTAATAGTCACCACTTTAGCACTTAAATAATTATTACTGAATTGAATAGAAATGATTTTAGGAACATGTTCAATGGTTATTTTAAATGTTAAGTTCTAATGTTACGTAAAAGTACTAAATAATATAAAAGAATTGACTATTGTAGAGAATTTGATTTTTTTTATTTATAAATTCAGTTTAACTACTTCACAATATTTTTCAAAACAATTTTAGTTTTAAAATAGCTGACCCAAGTGCGCACACTTTCGTCGAGAACTAATGGAACTAATAGATATATGCGTGTGTGTATGTGTTTGTGTATATCCGCGAAATCTGCAAATTATGCGCCTACTATTACACAAATTACATCACTTGTTAAAATTATGAAACTCCGCATAGTAGCGCTTGATATAAATTACACAGTAATAATACATAACATGTTACACTGACGTACAACTCAAGTAATTAATTTGTCATTACAATGTCATACATATTTATTGTTAAGTGCTGCTAGTGCCAAGTAAGAGTTTATAATATTATAAATTCGAATTCAAGATAGTCTGTATGTCTGTTACGCTTAAGGATCCGTAAATTAGAGTTCATAAATTATAAAAAATAGGATCGATCTTGTGACGCGATATGACGAGTTGCTTTTATGACTTGGTTCATTATTTATTCTGTGTATTTTATACAAAACCCCTGGAGACATGAGGGAATTGACGGACATTTCGGTTCAACAAAATTCACCGATCCTTCGGTTAAAGATATAATTAAAAAAAAAAAATAGGATCGACCTTGTGACGCGATAGAAGTTGGTTTTATGTCTAAACTATAAAATTAGATCTTGTTTTATTATTTTTTGTGTGTATTTTGAATAAAAACCTAAGTTCAATTAATTAACCGCAATCTGAAATGGAAGAAGTTGATAAACTTCAATCAAGGGGCATCTGTGGACAAACCTTCGTATAATATGTAATTGGTCTCTAAAGACGAGATTAGATATCGATCTCGCAGTCCTTTCTAGATGAAAAACTTTGAAAAGCTAGGTAGTCACTTAACTTAGAATAATCCAATTTTATTTAAGATATCAGCAATTCAGTTCAAAATTTCGTTTTTAAGGTTCCCTTTCTCATTAGGAAAAAACGGAACCCTTATAGGATCACTTTGTTGTCAGTCTGTTTGTCGGTCAAGGCCCTTTTTCTCAAGAACGCGTAGAGGTGTAGAGTTAAACTTGATTTCAAATATTTGGGTTTACGTTCCCTCTTAGCTTTGAAAAAACCGAACTTGTAAGTCAACGCGATCAAAAATTATGACCATTTATGTCGCATATTTTGCGATTTCAAAAGGGAATCAAAACCTATATAGAATACTTTCTGTCGACCTAGAATTATAAAATTCGGCAAGAAGCAATGTCTTAAAGCTCGTGTACAAAAATTCCGACAGCTAAATTTTTGGTTACGTTACGAAAAAATGCGATAAAAATATGACCATTTCTGTCGCATATTTTGCGATTTTACAAGAGAACCGTTACCTAAAAAGAACTCACCTTTGACCTACAATAATCAGATTTATGTGTTGCTAAGTTTACCTACAAGTTTGAACGGAACTTCGGAATGTGTTGGTCCCGGCCTCCTTTGTAGAATAGGCCAACTGCCGTTCTGCCAGGCAGGTCGTAAAAGGCGACCGATTGGCTATCGAGTCACTACCATCGTGGCTACTAGGTGGTAGAGTTCTGCATTGTCTCGCCCGGGTCTGGTACCACCGCCTTACCTATTCCTGCCGCAATAGCGTCAGTGCTTGTCGCTGTCGTGTTCCGGTTTGGAGGGTAAGGTAGCCGGTAAACTTATGCATGTGGCATTAGACCTCGCCACAAGATAGCAACGCACCATTAACATCTTTGGTGTCTATAGGCGATGGTTGACTCTTTCCATCAGGAGACCCATCTGCTTGTTTGCTGTCTTATGATATAAAAAAAAAAATGCGAGTCCAACTCGCACTTGAACGGTTGTTTTAATCGACAAAGATTGTATAGGTATCTCTTTACGTAGAGGCTATCCTTAAACACCCGACTGGGGTGAGGATACCTGGCTGATCAATGCGAGTGATTGGTGATCAGCGACTATTCAATTTTACTACGCTGATTACTAATCACTAGCACTGATCAACAGCTGTCCACACGTGTTTTTTGCTTATTACTAAGCACCTGCTTTATACACTCGCACTCGCACTAATCAAAGTGTAACCGGGGCCTTAAATCATGATTACTAGATGGTAGAGCACAAACGCCTCACCCGTATTTAATACCACCTGATGCAATAGTGTCAAAGCAAGTCGCCGTCATTTTGCGATTTGGAGGGTAAGGTAGCCGGTAAACTTAAGCATGTGGCATTACATCTTCGCCATCTTTGGTATCAATAGGAAAAAATATGTATCTATTTGAACATAAATGTTTAAAAAAGTGTTTTTCTTAAAAAAGTATCTTCACGCCCATATCCCCAAAGAGGTTGGCAGAGGTACAACATGTGCATCAACGATTAGCCGAAGTTACTTACCCACAATGTGATAGGTGGCCAGCCTATCGCCAACCGAGCACTTTTCCAATCCCGGGCGTTGTAATCAGAAAACTTAAAAACACATCTTTGATTTTGCCCGACCCCGGCATCGAACCCGGGACCTCGTGTGGTCAACGCCATGAAGAATTAGGTTATAAGTGGAGCTAGAACTCCTATTAATCAATTGAAACAAATATTTACGTTATATCTCTGTCTATGAGGTCTCCCCATCTCTATTTATACAGCTGTGTTAGAAAGGGAGACCTCAGAAGATGACAGCAGTATTTGAAATTTGGTTTCAAGTAGGTATTAGAAGTGTTGCCTCCAGATATAATACAGCTTCATAGTCAACGCCGACACCGGACCACCAGTGACCAGACCAAAGCGGCGATAATGTTGTTCTTTGTTTAGAAATATCTCCTTTATTGCAAATAAATTTTCGCTCGCATCTTTCCTTTCGTTTGTAATGCCTCGGCCGCACTTGCGGCTATCGTCACAAAGCTTCGTGAAATGACACGATAAATGCAGATGTGACCGGCTATTGTCAGCTATTTTCGCATACATTCCGGACTGCGTGTGCATTAGCCCCGTGTTGGTCCTGGGCTCCTTTGAAGAATAGGCCAACAGTCGTTCTGCCAGGCAGGTCGTAAAAGGCGACCGAGTGGCTATGCGCGTCACTACCATCGTGACTACTAGGTGGTAGAATTCTGCGTCGGTTCGACCGGGTCTGGTACCACCGTCTTACCTATTCCTGCCGCAATAGCGTCAGTGCTAGTCACTGTCGTGTTCCGGTTTGAAGGGTAAGGTAGCCGGTAAACTTATGCATGTGGCATTAGACCTCGCCACAAGATAGCAACGCACCATTAACATCTTTGGTGTCTATAGGCGATTGTTGACTCTTTCCATCAGGAGACCCATCTGCTTGTTTGCTATCTTATGATATAAAAGAAATGTATATATATATATATATATATATATATATATATATATATATATATATATATATATATATATAACTTCGGGACGATAGACGCAAGTGTGACCCCAGCATAAGGGGTATTGTGTTGAAAAATTATTTATAGAAAGTACTCTCCCTTCCTCCCTTCCCGCACCACCCACTTCGCACAGCGTAAGGTACTGTTTGACTCATATAACTAGGGCATTTATTTTTCAAAAGTTTGTATGTGACAAAATTTTTAATTCATTGTACATTTTGAATGAAATTTTCATTTGGAAAATTCAAAGTAATGTACAGATAATGTAACAGCTTTAAATACAGTTTTTATATCATAAGATAGCAATCAAGCAAATGGCTCTTTTGATGGAAACAGGCAACAATCGCCTATAGACAACAAAGATTTTAATTTTGCGTTGCCAACCATTTGGCGGAGTTTAAATACCACATGCACATGCATATTCATTCAAGATGTGAAAAATACATCGCGTGCGCTGTAAAAACTACTGATGATAGAACAAATTAAGGCGAGGCATCGCGACAAACGGGAAAAAACTGGTTTGCTAAATCACGTTTTTTTGTGTTGATTTTTAAATAACAATTTTACAAAAATTACACGACATACCTGAAGATATTATCTAAAGAATGTGCCAACTCATTACATGATAGAATGTACTTTACTCGATCATATAAAATTCCGAAAACAGGCTAAAAAAATCTCTAAAACAAATTATTTGTTAATAATATTTCTAATCTTCCACATGATTTTTATGGTGATATTTAGTTGTAAATACAAAAAAGAATGTGATAAATTTTAGTTTTCAGCTGATGTCCTATATTTATTTATCCGAAAATTAACACATTTCCCAGCGGTTTCAGAACATACCGCACCACCCATTTTCTATACAATTGACGCGCGTCGAAATACCTCGCCTTAATGCACTTTCCATTTTAGAGAACTTATCAATATCTACAAACAAGGAAATAAAAACAAAGATAAAAACTAAACCACTTGTATCCTTATTATTCCTTATCCTTACGGTAAACCGTATACAAATAAAATAGACCTTCTGTTGTTCTGTCAGGCAGTTCGTAAGTGGTGAACGATTGACTATACGGGTCACTACCATCGTGGCTAGGTGGTAAAGTTCTGTATTGTTTCGCGCGGCTCTAGTATCATCGGCTTACCCATTCTTTCTGCAATAACGTCAGTGCTTATCACTGTTGTGTTCCGGTTTGGAGGGTAAGGTAGCGGGTAAACATATGCATGTGGTATTAAGACCCCGCCAAAATTATAGCATAGCACCATTAACTTGTTTGATGTTTATCGGCGATAGTTGTCTCTTTCCATCAGGAGAGCCATCTGCTTGTTTTGTAAATAAAGTAAAAGTAATCTATACATATAATAAACTCGTAGGAAAGTCAAAACTGTATGTATATTGAATATTTTTTTAAAAGAATACTTGGGGCGTGATCTACAATCGATATCGAAGCCAAAAATATAGTTTTTACAATTTTTGTCTGTTTGTTTGTTTATCTGTTTGTCTGTATGTATGTCCGGGGTAAACTCAAAAAGTACTGCATGTATTTACTTCAAATTTTGCATGAATATTACTTATAGGTCGGGTCAACGTATAGGCTACATATTATCACGCTATTACCTACGGGGGAGGAGCTGTGCGGAGTAAACGAAGTCCGCGCGGACAAAGTCGTGGGCAACAGCTAGTAAAATATAAATGAATTCCCAGGAGACACTCTTAAGGCGGAGGGCGTACAGCCCCACCTTTAAATTCTGACTGAGTACTCTGCTCAACCCTGTGACTGGTGAAACTGCGACGACCCATGAGGCCAGCAGTAATTCAGACATTCCGAAAAAAATATATATAAATGAATTGAGATCTTCTACTTTTTAGAAAGTCAGTTGAAAAAATAATAATGTATAGTGCATTACAGCTAGAAGTTATGATTTTTTAACGCAGTAAAACTACAACAATTGATTTCTTATATCTCTGGAATCCTGTATCAAGGCACTTTTTTCCCCGCACTATTCCTTTGTGGAACCAATTACCGGTAGGGGTATTTTCAAGCGGATACGACTTAGGGACGTTCAAGAAAAGAGCCTACTCTTTCTTAAAAGGCCGGCAACGCAACTCCAAATCTTCTGATAGTGTGGTTGTCCATGGGCGGCGATGATCACTTACCATCAGATGAGACTCCTGTCTCTTTGCCCCCTTTTCTATAAAAAAAAAAAAAGTAAACGGTTGACCCTACGGGCGATCCCTGAAACTTCCCACTAAATTAAGGTATTTTAAGCTCAAAAGAGTAAAAAATATAAGCATAGATTTTTCAGTTCAAACATATATTTTGTAAAAATGGCAGTAAGTATTTTAATTTTTGAAAAGCTGTATATTTGAAGACGATGATGGCATTCAACTCAAGTTTTGAGATCTAAACTATTGCGTTAGCTAAATAATCGATAGGTTGAAAAATTTCGATGCTATGTCAAAAAACAATTTATTTTCTTCATTGATAAATCCCAAACAAATTGATCGATTTTGATTAAATTAACGGTATTTGGCCCAGTTTTTAAAGGAGAAAAGCTGATAAGATTTTTAAGTCAAACCGCAATTAAACTTGAAAGTTATTTAAATAAAATTAAGTAAGTTTGCTAAAAACAACGTAATTTTAATATTTGAAACGGCGTTTGACGTAGTTTTTCAGTACTAAAATATTGTAGAACACCAAAAAATGATTGGTTGAAAAATTTCGAAGCTATGTCGAAAAAACACTTTTTTTAAAATTTTCGTCAATGATTACTCTGGTGCAATACATCTGGTGAAAACGGGTCTATATTTAGTAGCATAACAATTTTTGTACTATTTTAAGTAGGCATCACGTTATTACAACTAATGATAATTTACCATAACAACTAAACGCATAACTGTTTTCGCATAATTTTTACTAGCATAACCCTATGTAGCATAAAGATAACATAGCATACATAATGTTTAAAGGCACACATTGAGGAAAGCATAACAATACATAAACATAATGATCAACGGCATACACTTAAAAGTCCTAATTAAAATGCAAAAAATAGGTGGATAGCAGACTGTAGCAGCATTGCTTAAATAAAATACGTGAGAGCATAAAATGCGGGTAGATACTATGACAACAATATTTATTATTTGTAATGCCCCTAACCCCTAACTAAATAGCAAGACCAAATAGCAGACTGTATTGTAGCAGCATACTATTCCCGTAACAAGTGGGGTTGGACCAAGTCGACGGAGCCCCGCTACGTGGGGCTCCTATTTCTTGGTGTGGGGTCTAAAGAGAACCAAACTAACCTACTTCAACTGTAGCATTGGATAGCTTTGTTTCTTTGTGGCGGGGGGCTTCGCCCCCGATCCCCCCGGAGTGTTTATGTTGTTTAAGGTTATTTTTTCAGCATTTCTATACATATTTTTAGTTTATATTAAGGTAAAATCATGGTGTAACTAGAAAATATTGAACATAACTCCATTTTTACAGGTTCAAGAGTGTTCAAAGAGTTCAGGTGTAGCTTGCGTATCATATTATAAGTAATATTAAAAAAAACATTTAAATTGAGCTTCATTTTCAAATAACATATGCCATGTGTTTTTATGGTAAGATAACATTAGGAAAAATAAAAAAATGTCTAAAGACTATTATGCGCATCATAAATAGTCGAATTAAATGTAGTACAATATATTGTTATGCTTAAAACACATTTCGCAAAAAAAAAGATCATGCTTAAATTATATAATGACACTACATATTATGCTATATTCATTATGACAAAGTAAATTAGGAAAAAAAAATATGCGTTTTAAACGTATCCCGGTGAAAACTCGATTTTCGAAAATCGGGGTAAAGTCAGTAACCTTCTTATCTATATACGTAGTGGGAAGTTAAAAAATCAATACTTTACCAAATGGACCACACGACGAGTATATCCTCTCAAACAAAAAATAATTTCTAAAATCGTTTTATAAATGAACGAGTTCTGTGGCAACAAATATGAAAAAATACAGCCTAATTGAAAACCTCGTCCTTTTGGGAAATCAGTTGAAAATTGAATTTAGCGTTCCGCAGATGTTAAGAAATCAATACTCAATCTTTTTAACTACGTTTGTTTTATAATGTAACGAAATGTTGTTAGGTACTGAGAGAGTAAACTCGGTTTGTTAGTACTTAAAACTTTTGAAGTATTTATTGGGCTCATGGGAACGATTAATTTAGCCACTAAAACCGCTCCCAGTTCATGAACCGTCTTTGTTTACACAACTTCTCAATGATTTGTTGATACGTAGGTCACACTATAAGTTTTGCGTAACTTAAAAAAACAACATGTTATAACCATAATATTATATTTATTGCTTTTCAAAATAATCTCCTTTACATTTTAAACATTTTTTCATGCGATCGAACCATTTTTTAAAACAGGAGGACTACAGATCTGAAGGCACGTTTTCTACGTGCTGACTGAACGCTATCACTGCCACTTTGGAGTTGGTAAAAGTGAAACCTCTCATCAAATCTTTGATTTGGGGAAAATACAGAAATCACAGGGTGCTAGGTCGGGGCTATGCGCAGAATGAATGACGAGATGTACTTTTTCAGAAGCTAAAAATGACTTTGTTTTGTTGGCCGTGTGTGAAGAAGCGTTATCATGGTGTAGGAGAATGTGGCTTTTGGGGGTTGCATCCCATCCACCCCGTCGTCTCGCCCCGGTAACGGGACGGTTGGGAAAAATTGTTTCATCGACCCCGGTAATGCAAGACCCGTTGTTTAACGGGGTGGATGGCACAGATCAAGTATCATCTACCCCGGTGTGTTTTTTAACGGGACAGATAGCACAAACTGAATAAATTAGAAAAAGTTCGCGAAAGGCGACCCAAAAGGGATGCACCCATTTTGGGTCGCCTTTCGCGAACTTTTTCTAACACCCTGGGTAAACAAATCGTAGAATACCACTCGACATTAACACTCTTTTGATCTTCAAGTGGAATTGTACAGATGGGACCCGTAGCTGAGAAAAAAACGCAATCATTTTTTTACCAACGTTTCTCGCCTGTCTCATTTTTGTTGGCCTGTTCTCATTTTCAAACACCTATTCACAAGATTGCTGTTTTTTTCGGGTTCAAAACAATAAATCCACGTTTCGTCTCCTGTGACAATGTCATAAACAGCATTAGAATGTCTGTGGTCGTACTTCAGTAGCATTTGTGAGCATCATTCCACGCGAGCCCGCTTCTGCTCCGCTGTCAGTTCATGAGGGATCCAACGACAACAAAGTTTCCGAACTTTCAATTCTTCGTGTAAAATTTTCTGAATTTAGCTCATACCAATCCCCAATAGTCCTCGCATTGTCTCATGTCAGTTCATGAGGGATCCAACGACAACAAAGTTTCCGGACTTTCAATTTTTCTTGCAAAATTTTCTGAATTTGGCACATTCCAATCCCCAATAGTCCTCGAATTGTCTCATTGGTAATCCGGGGGTTTTCTTCTATTAACCGCGTAACAGTAGCCACATTGTTTTCGTTGACACAGCAGCATGAAATTCGTCATGTAAAGAAACTCGACCTCTCTCAAATTCAGTAAACCATCGCCTCACGGTGCTCAAACAAGGTGCTTCTCTCCCAAAAGCATTTTGAAGACGTGCGGCACAGTCTTGCGGAGGAAGAGAACTTTTAAAATCATAAAAAATCATCGCTCTTAAATTTTTTCGACTTAATTTCATTTTCGTTGCGTACGTAGAACTTTGATGTGTGATAAAAAAACAATTGACAAATCATTTCCCCCCAATTGTTTTTTTATTACTAAGAAGGTTGCAACGTTTTAAAAATATAACATTCGAAATTCAAATAGTTCCGATTAGCTAGAAGTGCAAAACTTTTAGTGTGCCCCATATACTTAACTGAAAGATAGTGCTTACTTATGTAATGTGGACTGAAATGGATCACTTAGGCTAAATAGCACCTAGAATACTCGAGACTAACTAGACATGTTAAAAGCTTGTTATAATACTGAATCTACAATATATTATATGTACGTTTTCATTATCCTTGGAACCTTCTTAGGGTTAAATAGCAAGATGGCTTCAATAATAATATATCTAAAAATTAAAAAAATTATAACTCAAACGTAAGATAGGTTAATCATTCAAGGTTGAAATTGCAATTTTATTAAATACTAGCTGCAGCGTGCAGCCCGCTGCATTATAACAGTGTTTGGCGAATCCCACGGGATCACCTAACTTTTTGGGATAAAACGTAGCCTATGTGCTATTCCAGGTCATTATCTACTTGTTTGCAAAATTTCATCCAAATCCGTGCTGTAGTTTTTGCATGATTAAGTAACAAACATCCATTAATCCAGACATCCTAGTATCTAAAGTTTTGCATTTATAAAATTAATATAGATAACTTGCCCGGCTTTGGAGAGTAATAAGGCTTATCATAGCTCCATTAATTCCATTTGCTTGTAGTTTAAGGGAGTATACAAACAAGTAATTAAAACTAGCTAAACTCAAGTTTAATCGCCAGTCGGTGTAGGTTTCGACGAGTTTTAGACCTTTAAGAGGTCCGCCATTAGGATTTTTTTATATCATAGTAAAACAAACAAGCAGATAGTTCTTTTCAACAAACAACGATACATACCTAAGCGAGACGCTGGACAACTCTACCACCTATATTTTCTTTAAAAAATAATTTGAAAAAAGCTCCGGGCAAATTTTAAGCGCCATATTTATGAGATCAGAACATAATCTATATATATATATATATATATATATATATATATATATATATATATATATATATATATATATATATATTATGAAAATAGAAGGTAGATTAAAATAGAAGGGATGCCTCGCATACTGGTGAGGCTCTCTGCCAATTAATATAAATCATTTATAAAGAGGCAAGCGTCTAGGGCAGCAAAAAAAATCCAATTACTTCGGCTTATGAAAATTATCAGATTATTAGATGCTTACCCGGTCTTTAAAATGAAAATCGTTATATTATAATCTTTTATTTTTCCTATCATCTAATCCATGTCCACGAGTTTTGTGATCGTTCAAATGGTGTGCAACCCGCTTTGGACGGTTTACGAACAATAGATAACACACATAATACATTAGTTTTGTGTATAATCTATATACACACAATTTACGCAAACATTATTATTTTATTAAGATAAAATAGATCTATTAATAATTATAAGCTATAAAAGCGTTTTAAACTTTAATCTGGCTTTAACCTCGTCCATAAACAACAAGCATGCAAGATTAATTTAGGAATAGGATCTACATACATATTCCTGAAGCCATAACTTTAGTGTTTATAGCTGTTATGTCTCGGCTTGGAGAATAGGTAGCTGGTTAATTTACATATTAATATAACTTACAGGGTAACATTATAGCAAGGGTATT
Source organism: Apodemia mormo (assembly GCA_036924255.1). Taxonomy (NCBI): domain Eukaryota; kingdom Metazoa; phylum Arthropoda; class Insecta; order Lepidoptera; family Riodinidae; genus Apodemia; species Apodemia mormo. The sequence continues at coordinate 38,396,359 of JAUPFN010000005.1, read as the reverse complement.
TTTCTTAAAACAAGTATTATTAAAGTATTAATCAACCGCGATGTTTTAATAATTTATTGAGTATTAAAATGCGGTCCATTAAAATAATAATCGCTAAAATTCCTTTTAGACCTAGAATTAATGTTGAGCTTTTATCGTAACGCCTCTCGGCGTTAATTGAAGGCTTAAGTTGAAATATTTTCTCATTCGCCTCTGATTATACGAAATTCTTGCTTCTCAGCTCCAATTGAAACGTTCATGATGGTACATTTGCTGATTTGTTCTTGCGAATTTCAGTGAGTCAAAGAGATATTCAGAATGGATTCACATTTTTATTCTCTGAAATAAAGTTTAATAAAAAGGTTTAGAAGAACATGAAAAAGTTAATATATGAGAATTATAAAATCGGATTGCTTTGTAAAAAGTTACGCGTGGTCCAAAATAAAAAATAAAAGCGTCGAATTAATAACCTCCTCCGTTTTTTATTCGATTGAAAACAAAAATTGGATATTTCTGACTTTTCGAAGCTCTTATTCTTTATTGATTAAAAGCCGCAAACTTCAAATAAGCTAAGGTTTAAATAACAAAAGTTAAGTAAGTTAAAAAAGAAACAGAAAAGAGTTTAAAAACAAATCCATATTTTTTATATTTAAGATAGCAAGCACATCTGCTTGCTATCTTAGGAGTATCATCATACTCCTGATGGAAAGAGAAAACCATTGCCTACAGACACCCAAGATGTTTTTGATGCGGTGCTATCCGTGTTTACCGGCTAACTAGCCCTCAAATCAGTACACGACAGTAACTAATATAACGGTATTGCGGCAGAAATAAGTAGGGCGGTAGTGCCATACCCTGGTGAGACGATGCGGAACTCTACCATCTAGTAATAAACCAAAACTGATTGCAAATGGTATATTGTTCTAACTACCGACTAACAAAGAGATATCCTATGAAAGAGGCAAAAGGTACTAAAATTTTTCCTAAAGTCTAAGTCACACATCGTGCCGCTGTTGCCTATTAGCCGTCCTCCCATACCTAAGCCAAAATTGAATGCAGATGATACGAGTATATTCTTCTAACTACCGACTAACAAAGAGATATCCTATGAAAGAGGCAAAAGGTACTAAAGTTTTTCCTAAAGTCTAAGTCACACATCGTGCCGCTGTTGCCTATTAGCCGTCCTCCCATACCTAAGCCAAAATTGAATGCAGATGATACGAGTATATTCTTCTAACTACCGACTAACAAAGGGATGTCCTATGAAAGAGGCAAAAGGTACTAAAATTTCTTCTAAAATCTAAGTTGCACATCGTGCCGCTGTATAATGTCTATAGGCGACGGTTGTCTTTCCATCAGGAGAGCCATCTACTTGTTAGCTGTCTTATAAAAAAGAACCTTACATATCTCCAAGTCAAATTGCAATTAACTACTCAGCTTAATTTCGTTTTTTACATTTTAAATGTCCATAGGCGATTACAAGTTTTAAAAAATCAGTAAAGTCGTCTACTATGGTATAATATAAAAAGTATCATATATAGATTTTTTTGTGTGTACAAACAATGTGTTCTGGTGAGCTTTTGCATGAATAACTACAAAAAATTGTATTCAAATGCTCTAAGAGTAGTTTCTATATTTAGATACGATCCGTTAGATTAATCACGTCGTGTAGGTGTGTCTAGACTGCGCGGCGGTCGGCGATCTTGAAATTTTCTTGTAAAATTGTTTATAAAAAACCGGTCCAGTGTCATGTCAAGCGCAGAGTGAGGTTCAGTAGGTACTCGTCATAATTGAAAACTTTATATTTCCATTTCCCTAAGAAACCATTCTAATCTTACTATTCTACTAATCCTACTAATATTATAAATGCGGAAGTATGTTTGGATGATGGAGATGCATGGATGTATGTTACTCTTTCACGCGAAAACGGCTGAACCGATTTGGATGAAATTTCGCACACACAACTATCGCTATGTGCTATTCCAGGTCATGAGACTTGGAATAGCAGATAGGGTAATTTTTATCCCGGAAAAATAAGTTGTCTTCATGGGATTCACCAAACCTCTTATACTGCAGCGGGCTGCAGAGCGCAGCTAGTACTATAAATGCGGAAGTCCGTCAGTCTATCTGCCTGTCTATTACGCTTTAACAACTAAACTGCTGAACCGAGTTTGAAGAAATTTGGCAGAGGTATTGTTGAAGACCGGGAGTCAAACATAAAAACCAACTTTGGGGCTGAATAAGGAATGAATAACTCGTTACGCTACCGAGCTACCGAGCGAACGTGTAACTCACCCTAAGGAAGGACCTCATATAGGTCTGAAACTAGTCGGAACCCCACGCCGATTAAATGTGAGTGTAGCCGATTTTAATAGTTAAATTGGTTGGTTGTTTTAATCTACTGGTTTAATCTACCGAATCGACGTTACGGCTTTGGAATAGTGTTTAGAATAATATTGTGTGTGTATGTACATTGTACACATACATGTGTACAATGTACATACATACATACTGACAACATCGTAAAAATAGTCACAAAAGCTTCACAGGACTTCAAAATCTATTGTGGATCTAATGAAAACTCGAATTTTGAAATTAGGGGTGAAATCACGTTCTAAAGAAGCACTCACCGAGATCAAGAGAAGACTATTTATTCTTTGCAACATAAAATTTCAATTTGATTTTAATAAGATAATACAGACATTGTAGAGCTCGAAAATTCTGTGAATGATGAAACTCACATCAATGCACGACAATTTCGAGTTGTTACAATTCATGCGTAATTAGTTTTGAATACACAATCACGTGCTCGCGTCTCCTCATATTAATTAAGAGACTTATTGTTATGGTTTCAGAATGCCAATTTATAGGAGGAAAATACTTGATTGTGAGTTATTATTATTTTATATAAAACTAGCTGTTGCCGACGATTTCGTTTGCGGGACCCATGTACATTACTTCCTTATTATATCCGTTTTTGGCTAATTTTTCTGTGAAAATTATAATATCGCGATTGAGTTCGTCCACAAATTCACAAGTTTCTACTAGCAGTGGGCGATTAGGAGATACTAACGAAATCATTCGATCATGACGATGTCTCCTGATAATATCTCGATTATAACATATTACTTGTAATTTAGTTAGTAATCATGATTTGTAACCAAGTCGGCGCAAAGAGGGACAGGCTGGCCAATCGTGAGTGAGGTGTTACCATTGTAAATCGCGGAGCCGCGTTTCATCCTTAATCATTAATCATCATCATCATCATTAATAAGAAACTAAAATAATTAAAATTGTACCATGGAAGGTAACGAGGTGACTAAGACAACTGATGGGTTGCAGTTATTTATTAATTAAACTTACAAAACAGTATAGGTCTTAGTCTATACAAATACCTAGCTACGTATGTGCATACAATATCTTTCACTAACGTGAGCTTAAAGACGGACAGCATAGGCTTTCTCGTCTCGTACCCACTTCGGTATTCACTTGAGGATAGCATAGGCCGTCTCTCAAGCTAGACCGCTAGCTACGGAATAAATTGATGGCTGCTCCGTCGGCTTTTATATGCTTCCGAGCGGTGCGTTCGGGCACGATCGAACATATTCGGGCCGCCTCAGCTGTCACACGTTTGCTATGCTAATTCACGTGATTTACTACGCCGCTTCAAAATTAGTAATCACTGTTAAATCTTCACCATAAAACATCACAATTCACACAACTGGATCAAAACAAACTTCTGATCCTACACAAGGGCCAAAAGCGTTTCGGACTCCCGTTTCCCCAATCTCCTGACTTTTACAATAGTATTAATAGCAAACTCAAAAATTTTAAATAAGTTTCGGTCATTCTAAAATTAGTTCTTATTTAATTAGTTCTAATTCTCCCCGTGTTGGTCCGGGTTCCTTTAAAGAATAGGCCAACTGCCGTTCTGCCAGGCAGGTCGTAAAGACCGATTGGTTATACGTGTTACTACCATCGTAACCACTAGGCGGTAGAGTTCTGCAACGTCTCGCCCGGGATTTGGTACCACTGCTTTGCCTAATTTTTGACGCTACCATTGACGCTATTCCTACCGCAATAGCGTCAATGCTTGTCATTTTCGTATTCCGGTTTGGAGGGTAGGGTGGCCGGTAGCCTTATGCATGTGACATTGCAATTCCGCCACAATGGTAGCGACGCACCATTAACATCTTTGGTGTATGTAATCGATGACTTCTCTTTCCATCATGAGAGCCATATCTGCATGTTTTCTCTTGAATTATATAAAAAACTACTGTTTTTTTGATTTGATTTTAAAAATCAATTTATTACTAATCTCATAACCGTCTATCAATGTTTGTATTAGTAAAGTAATTCGATTATACTATCGCGATATTCGGTTATCATTCGTAATAGCCCATCACTATTTTCTTTTAAATCGAGGTTCTTAGTCTCTTAATATTAGGCCCAATTTGACTTCTACAACTAATTTCCGGAATATGATCATCATCAAGCTGCTATAACCTGTTACGTAATGTATGCATTTTTTGTTTAGATATGCGACTTCGGGTTGGCGCGTGTCGCGGATCCAGACCACGACCACACAGGCTTCCTAACGGAGTACGTCGCCACTCGCTGGTACCGTGCGCCGGAGATCATGCTCAACTCAAAAGTGAGTTAATTTTTATATTACCTTTGGAAAACAATCTGCGTTTGCAGGAAAGTGGGTGTCACAAATCCATACTAATACAGTAGAATCTAAATTCAAGACCAAAGGAAACGTTTAATAATTTAAGTTATTGAGTTTTTAACGTACATAGGGTTTAAGCTAGATTGCTTACATTTGCACATTTATTTTGAACTCACACAGATTTTTTGTCTTCCTGGGCATATATTTGCTTTAGATTTTTCAACCAGACATGGCTAGCTTTGGAATTATAGATTCTCTTTAATTTAGTGATCTGTTAGCTTTATCTTTTATTCTATTGGTTTACTACACAAAGCTAATGCTTTTATTTCGACACAGTTTAAACCACGGATTAAACTGCATACGCCTTTCAATGCAATTTCTTATGTTGTCAGTGTCGCTTACATTTACACAGAGAAATGCAGCGTTATAATACTTACCTATGAAATAAAATCACACTAGAGGTATTCCTTAAGCCTTAGTTGTTTATTCGACACGATAAAATAGCACAATGTGGCATATTTCTATTTTTTCGATATAATATTATATCTACAATCGTTTGACATTTAGATACATTTGCTTATATTAGCGGCTACGCATTTTGCGCCCAACACCGTGTCTATTTGTATTTGTATGGTGTGTGGTTCAAACCATATCATTAAACGCTGTTCTAATTAAGGAAATTCAGCAATTTAGATTTTTTTGATTTCTACAGTTCTGTTTCTTTTTTCAACACGTGTGACAGTGAACTCCTGTTTATTTCTTCACAACAGGTTCGCTGTTGACTTACAGCCATCTGGCTAACACGAGCTAACAGGAATTAATACCTGAACCTTCTGTTTAGTACATTTGTTTCGAATTATTCATTAATAAATGCTTTAATAATTACTGTGGTCGTCAAAACAATACTTTAAAATACAGAGGTCCAATACCTAAATTATTCGTTTAAGTTGTAGAGGCTTTTTATTTTAAGTATAAGAGCTTCTGAGGGGAAGGGAATAAAGAATATTTTTAATTCATCGAGGTTATTACGTTGTCGAGGGTTAAGTTATCAAGGTTCTACTGTATTATAAATGTGAAAGTATGTCCGTGTGTCTGTCTGTTTATATGTCTATCTATCTGTCCGTTACGTTTTCACGGCTAAGTCGCTGTACCAATTTTGATGAAAAAAAAATTGACGAGATCGGCCTCAAAGTGCTACAAAAATACTTATAGTGTCAGTAAAATTATCAAATAAATATAATGTACAATAAGCCCACATTGAATTCAACGGACACTTTTTAATAGTAATCATTATTACATAGTATAAAACAAAGTCGCTTTCTCTGTCTGTCCCTATGTCCGTATGTATGCTTAAATCTTTAAAACTACGCAACGGATTTTGATGCGGTTTTTTTTAATAGATAGATTGATTCTTGAGGAAGGTTATAGTGTATAAACCTTTCCGATATTCCTACGGGAACAAAAGCTGCGCGGGTGAAACCGCGGGCAGGTCGCTAGTAAAATAATAAAAAGGCTTCTTATTATATCAAGCAAAGAATTTTCTTTTCTGCCATAAAGTAAACACATTGCTTTAGTTATGACCAACCAAACAAATTTGAAAAATGTCGACTAGGTGAGATGTAAAATATTAAATAAACTGTTGTATAAAATGCAACAAAAATGACACTATTAATTATTATAGTCAAAGTTACAACACAAAAAGCTCTGTAAATAAGCTACTCTTAGTATCTTCCTAAAGAAACAAAAACTAGTAACAAATATTTATGAATAAATATTATAAACAAACGTTCTTCATCTTTTGATTTTAAATGGTTAAAGTCAAATAACCTTCGTGATGAGAGATACAAAAACGTATTATTCGAGTATCTATTTTGACGATATATTACAACGTGAATGGCTTAAAAAAGAGTACGTCATAATTGTGAATTCATGTAATATTAATCTTGTGTGTACGTGTGTATGTGTGTGTGTGTGTTACCACCCTTGTGCCTCGGGTCAGCATATATAACCGTCGGTTCCAGTTATCGCTAGAAATAGTCGATATTATCAATTCGGTAAAATTCGGCGATGCATATTCACCACTCATCTCGCCAACCGTTGAATCATTGTGAAACGGAAAATCTATAGACGTTAGGTTCACTTTGCCTACCTCATAAGGGAACCGGACGTGATGGTAAATAAATAAACTCGAAATTTCGTGCTTCGAGCCATATAAACTAACGATTAGGCCACTAAACCTACGGGGCACTCTTAAGTCTAGTTTGTTCATTTCACAATTGTTTAAATAAATTATTTTATACTACACCTATTCGGAAAGCACATTAGTTCTTACTTGAAAAACAAGAAGAAAGTACCTAATTCCAAGCGAACCAATATGCGGGCGACAAAAATGTATGGGATTTAAGTAATTTTCTCCCCTCCTTTAACTTTTTAAAATTCATAAGTTTGTATCTCGAAACACATCAAAATGTTACTGGCCACTAGCATTTACTAAGGAAACTTGGCAGTATGTGCTTTATTTCATTTGTCTTCTCAATATTAAAAAAAAACGATTGTACGCGCGAATTTTCTTTTTTATTGTATCTTCTTCTTACATTCTGTTCTGATGTCTATGTCTAGTAGCGAGAATGAAGATTTATTTACGCCGTCTGAATTAAAAGAAGCTGCTTAAACAGTCATTTTAAACCTTTTGCCACAAAAGTCCAAGCATAAGTACAACAAAACATATGAAGAATTTATGGAGTGGAAAGGCAAAAAAAATGCGATTTCTTTTTCGGAAAGTGTGTTGATATGTTATTTTAGTGAAAAAGCTCAAAAATATAAGCCAACTACCCTATGGAGTATATATTCCATGTTAAAAACTACAATGTTGGCCAAGAACGATATAAATATTGCGGAATATAAAAAACTTTCGGCATTCCTCAAAAGGAAAATAACATTGAGTTTCAATAATTGTAATATTTTTAATATAAATTTTAACTAAAATGTTTTTATTTTCCTCATTGGTGTAGTATAAAGCAGTATGTATCACTCGGGAGAAAATGCGATACCTAACTTGAGTGTATTGAGGGCCTCAGCTGCGCTTCGGGCCTCAAACTACACTCTCGTAAGGTATCGGTCATTTTCTCGACTTGGTGAACAAACTACTATTATGATAGCGCGTTATAGACTATAAACTATATTTTTCTAGCACGCTACGTTATAGACTATATTATAACGTGTAACTGGAACACTGATCGCGTGAGCCGGGCGAGATAGCGCGTGACTCATCACAACGTCATACAGCGAGCGACGACTGAGCGCTATAACGCTATAAACTATGTTATAACGTCCTAGCTCTACGGTCTAGTAATTTCGTAGGTTATAATGTTATAACTACGGCCTACGCTAGCCGCTATATATATAGTGGCGTTATTTTATAAAGCCGAATGCGAATCTAAATAGTGTACGCTATACTTTTAGTATACATAGCGCGCTATATTTTAACGCTATGCGTTATATTATCCACCATTATTCACAATAATGTAATTCATTGTTGTGTGAACAATGGATTGTCCTCTATTTGCTAAGAATGTATAATTTAATATATAAGGGAATTTTGTAGGGAAATATTTTGAAAGCCCTTAACGTAAAGTAGCTTTTGATTAGAATGATTATAATCATACATTAAACCTTTCACATGAATTTATTATGTAAAATTTGAGCATAATTTTCTTGTCTTGTAATGGGTTTTACACGGTGAAACATGATATTTAGGTTATTAAATTATTCATATGAGAAGCTTAATAACGTAGATCTAAATAAAAAAATGTTTAAAGTAGGCTTCTTTGTCAATCAGGCTTATCGGAATCAGGATTCGGTTAAGATCATGAGGTTTGAGTCCCGGGATCAGCCAAAATATTAGTGTTTTTATTTCTACCTAAAATCTCTTCTGGTGGAAACCACGAATGTTTTAAATGAGGCATTGTCGTCCGTGTGGATCTTATACCACATGTACGAGTATAAGCTTATCAACCATCATGCCTCAATACCGTAATGCGACGGTGACAAGCATTTTGATGCTATTGCAGAAGAGAAAGGTAAGGCTAAACGAGTTGTAGATGCTCTTACTAGACTCCGATGGTAGGGATACATTTGGCCATTCGCCCGCGTTTTGCGAGCTACATAACAGAAATACAGATGTTGAAGGATACTTCAAATGGGGATCCGAAACCGGGAGACCAATACAGCAAAATTACAGCATTAGCGGCAATGCTTGTCGTTATCGTGTTCTGGTTTGGAGGGCCTGTAGAATTATGTATGTATGTTGCAATGCCATCTCGCCATACGGATAGCAAAACACCATTGCCATATTTGATGTCTCTTGGCAATGGATTTTTTTTCATCAGGAGAGCTATCGGCTTGTTTGTTATCTAATGATATAATTTAAAAAACACAACCTACCTACGATTCTACTCTGCCTACTGTACAGGATTTAGCATGGAGATATTGACGATTAGGATAATACGCAAGTTACAACCTATACGGTGAACAATCATAATTTTAATAAAATATGTGTTTGCCAGATTTAAATTAAAGGGCTTAAAAAGCGGGATTTGTTAATACTTACTAAAAATAATCTATACATATAATAAAATCGTAGGAAAGTCAAAACTGTACATTGAATATTTTTATAAAAGAATACTTGGAGCGTGATCTACAATCGATATCAAAGCCAAAAATATAGTTTTTAGAATTTTTGTTTGTTTGTCTGTATGTATGTCCGGGGTAAACTCAAAAAGTACTGCATGGATTTACTTCAAATTTTGCATGAACATTACTTATAGGTCGGGCCAACATATAAGCTATATATTATTATCACGCTATCACCTACGGGAGAGAAGCTGTGCGGAGTAACCGAAGTCCGCGCGGACGAAGTCGTGGGCAACACAGCTAGTACATAATAACATGCAATCAAACATAATTTCTTGCAAGTGAAGTTTTCCTCTCCATAAACAATGCTAAGTAAGGGCTTAATAACCGCCAAGACGCTTTCTTCATTGAATTCACATCTTTAGTCTAGGTCAACTTTTTGGGTTAGAAGAAGCCGAAGGTTCGTTTTTATGTTACAATTTAGCAAACAAGCAGATAGCTCTCCTGATGATAGTGATGTCTCTTACCATCGCTTATAGTCACCAAGGTTGTTAATGGTGCGTTATTATCCATATGGGGGATGGTAATACCACATTCATACCGGCTACATTCCCAACCGGCACATGGCATTAATAAATACTGACACCATTACAAAAAAAATGTAAGGCGGTGTTACCAAACCGAGTAAGATATTAGTCTCACTAGGTTTGGTAACATCGGAACTCTATCATCTAATAGCCATGATGGTAATGACACGTTCTTCGATCGTTTGCTTTTGACGAGCTATCCGGCAGAATACCAGATGGTTTATACTTCAACAGTGCCTCAGACCAACTCAGGAAAATCGGATTGAAGAGAAAAATGCTATAGTGCTGAGGGCTATTTACTCGAATGACAAAAAAGCTGCTAGTTTTTACGCAAAAGTTGCACGGACCATTGTTGAAGTTGACCGGGTCAATCGTTTTTTGCGGCTCTATTCGTTTAGAGAACAAAGCCGCAATATACAATTGATAAATACATACTAGCTACTATATCATACTAGCTGACCCGGTAAATTCTATTTTATTCTATTCGGTTCTAAATAAACTATTTTCTTTTGCCGTTGTAAATAAGAGTAAAAAAAGTAGCCTATGTCACTCTCCATCCCTTCAACTATCTCCACTTAAAAATCACGTCAATTCGTCGCTCCGTTTTGCCGGAAAAAATAGACAAACACACACACTTTCCCATTTATAATATTAGTATGGATAGTGTGGATTAGCTGCAACATGCTGCCAGCTGCATTGTAAATAATTTTTTTTGTAAATTCTACGGGAACAACTTATTTTTCCGGAATAAAAAGTATCCTCTGTGCTATTCCAGGTCATATTTTGTGCTAAATTTCGTACATATCATTCGAGCCGTTTTTACGTGATTGAGTCAGTCAGTCAGTCAGTACAAAAATCCATACATCCAAACTTATTTATAATATTAATATAGATATAGTTTTGTAGTGAATATTTTGATGGGATGAGAGTTTATGGTTTTATTTCATAAGATGACAAACAAGCAGAAGGATGGAAAGAGACAAGCATCGCCTATAGACACCAAAGATGATAATGTTGCTGTCTTGTGGCGCGGTATTAATGTCACGTGCATAAGTTTACCAACTACCGTACCCTTCAAACCGGAACACGACAGTCACAAGAACTGACGCTATAGCGGCAGGCTATTGCGACAGGAATAGGTAAGGCAGTGGTACTAGACCTGAGCTAGACAAAGCAAAACTCTACCACCTAGTAAATGATCTCCTACCCAGGAGAGTAAAAAGTTGGTGCTATATTTTTTGATGCCGTATAAAAAAAACAAAATTAGGACACCATAGTGTTAGGAAATATAGTTTACAATCTATATAAATGCCCACTAAATATACAAAAAAACTTATAAAAATTGGTCAAGGTCAATTTTTGCTTCGATATCGATTGTAGATCACGCCCCAAGTATTCTTTTAAAAAAATAATCGATGTACAGTTTTGACTTTCCTATGATTTTATTGTGTATAGATTAGCATTTCTTGTGAAAAATCGCAGACATATTCGTTCTCCCACTACACAACGTTATGAACAGCAAGGTGACATTGAAAAGACTTTATACATGAAAGCCTTCTTTTGTAATAGCGACTTATCCACAAAGCGGAGCAACGGGGATATATTTCAGTTGAGGAGATAAAATACGAGTCTCGCAATATAACGGTCGTGTTTACTGACATCGCTTGTCGTTTCTCGTAGTTTTTTACCTTTTATGAGTTTTTATTAAACCTTTGAAATAAAAATATCTAACGCTAGCTGTTTAGCCCCGATTTCACTTTGATTAGTGCGAGTGTTTAGATAGATAGATAGATAGATATTATTTTTTATAATAAGGTACAGATATACAGATGGTCAGATACAATTATAATAGAATCAAACTTATTCTACTCAGTGAGTGTGGCAAATACAACATTTTTGATATATTTCCATTGACGTATTATTACTAATATGTCAACGTTTATTTCCATTAATTTAATACAATTGCTTTTTTCCAATTCCATTAATTTAATACAAGTGCTTAGTATTAAGTAAAAAAACTGAGCCGTCACGGGACTCCTGACAGATGTGAAACATCGGAGTCGCGTAGTTGGTTGCCATGACGACACATCGCCACATCGTACACGCTACTAAATATGGACTGTATACTTCGCTGTATACCCTACCTTAGTACATAATATTATAGCGTGGCGACCCGTCGCCACCGATGCCGCGTCGCCACGCCAACGACCCGGTTTACACCTGCGCCAATAGATGTTTCACATCAAAAATACGTGTAGACAGCCGTTGATCAATGCGAGTGATTAGAAATCAGCGTCTATTCACTTTTACTACGCTGAATACTAACCACTAGCGCTGATCAACGGCTGTCTTCTAGTACTTTTTGCTTAATACTAAGCACCTGCATTAAACACTTGCATTCGCACTGATCAAAGTGTAATCGGAGCTTTACTCGCGACTTCGTCTGCGTGATCCAAAATCATTAACTCCTTTTGCTCAGTTGCCAAAGTTGCCAACCTCTGTTCTGGATAGTGTAGATATCTAATAGTAAAAGAATTTTTGAGATCGATCTAGTAGTTTATGAGTTTATTCGTTACAAACATACTAAAATATCAAAATACAAATGTTTTCTCTTTAGATTTTTTATTTTTTTTATTTAACCATTTATTGTATATATATAACAAAAGGTATAATGACAAAATGAGTACAAACCGCTGCGATTTCCAACAGATGATCTTTATCAACTTAAAAGTTCTACGAGTTCGACAGCTGTACCACAGAATACCTACTTAGAAACTAATAGTAGTCAATGTTCCATACAAGTAATATTCAAGCATAGCACACATAGACACCTCTCACGGACGCGATATCTCGGACTGGTGCGGGACAAACTGTCCCGAACCATTCCGAGATATCGCGTCCGTGAGAGGTGTCTATGTGTGCGTTGCTCGAATATCACATGTATGTAGATTGATTATTGTTAGTCTCCAGTAGGCTGTACATATTTGCACTTGTACTTCGATTGCACAAAAGTGCTATTTCTTGTATTAAAACCTCTACTAGATCTCAGAGAAATCTCGATTGGCCATTAAACAGAATAACTAAGAAAATTTCTCATAGATCCTATCATTATCTTGGACTTGTCTATGACAAAGTACATCAAAGACTGGATTTACTGCAATGCAACCGTTATTCTTGTAGAAAAAAGTGAAAAATTGGCTCATAAGTCTTAATTGGTCCGTGGTCGAGTGGTTAGCGACCCTGACTACGCAATCAATGGGGTCCGGGTTCGATTCCCGGCAGGGACAGGCATTTGTGTGATGAGCACAGATGTTTGTATTTCTGGTTTTGGGTGTTTATTAAATATATTAGAGTATTTATATATGTATTTCTATGTATAAGTATCGTTGACTGACACCCGTACTACAAGCATATAATTTGCTTACTTTGGGGTCAGATCAATTCGTGTAATTTGTCCAGTGATATTTATTATTATTATTTATTTATTTAATTATTCGTACACTGAGGCAATCATTAAAAGCCCATTGTTATAATCAATTTATTTCCTTTACTTAATTATTCCCTATAATTACCTTCACACGCATATATAAATTATATAATAGTAACACACAATTCTGTCTTATAAATGTAAAATCGAACAATAAACACAACCACGCACAACATTCGATTTAACATTTACACAATTTATTTACATACACAAAACCACACATATATTTTACATACATATATTTTTTATAATAAATGCAAAAACAAAATGCCACATGCATAAGTTTACTGGCTACTATACCCTCCAAACCGGAACATGACAGTGACAAGCACTGACGCTATTGCGTCAGTAATAGGTATGGCGGTGATACCAGACTCGGGCGTGACAATGCAGAACACTACCACCTAGTAGCCACGATAGTAGTGACTCACATAACCAATCTGCCGCCTTTTACGACCGGACTGGCAGAACGGCAGTTGGCCTATTCTTCAAATGATCCCGGGACCAACACGGGGGTAAAAAAGTAGGAAGATTGATACAAATGTATATTCACGCCCGAATCCCTCCGAATCGAATCCCCGAAGAGGTTTTACGAACGGTTTCTTAACGGAGCGAAGAAACGATTAGCCGAAGATACTTGGTCCACAAATGTGGTGCTTGCCACTGCCTATCGGAAATTAGACACTTTCCAATTTCGGAGAATATTGTTTTTATTAGAAAACTAATAAAAACCCATTGTTTTTACCGGATGACTAGATCACCAACACCGGATGACTAGATCACATTAGAATTGATGTCATTGGAAACAAGAATTTTAGTGTAATACTAGCTGTTGCCGGCGACTTAGTCCGCGCGGACTTTGTTTACTCCGCACAGCTCTTCCCCCGTAAGTTCTAGCGTGATAATATGTAGCCTATATGTTGACCCGACCTGTTAGTAATATTCATGCAAACTTTGAAGTAAATCCATCCAGTACTTTTTGAGTTTACCCCGGACATACATACAGACAAACAGACAAAAATTCTAAAAACTATATTTCTGGCTTCGATATCAATCACGCCTGGGGCGTATTCTTTTAAAAAAATATTCAATGTACAGTTTTGACATTCCTACGGTTTTATTATATGTATATACTAGCGACCTGCCCGCGGTTTCGCCCGCGTAGCTTTTGTTCCCGTGGGAATATCGGAAAGGTTTATATACTAAAACCTTCCTCAAGAATCAATCTATCTATTAAAAAAAACGCATCAAAATCCGTTGCGTAGTTTTAAAGATTTAAGCATACATAGGGACATAGGGACAGACAGAAAAAGCGACTTTGTTTTATACTATGTAATGACTAGCTGTTGCCAGCGACTTCGACCTCGCGGACTTCGTTTACTCCGCACAGCACCTCCCCCATAGGTGATAGCGTGATAATATGTAGCCTATATGTTGACCCGACCTGTTAGTAATATTCATGTAAAATTTGAAGTAAATCCATGCAGTACTTTTTGAGTTTACCCCGGACATACATACAGACAAACAGACAAAAATTATAAAAACTATATTTTTGGCTTCGATATCGATTGTAAATCACGCCCCAAGTATTCTTTTAAAAAAATATTCAATGTACAGTTTTGACTTTCCTACGATTTTATTATATGTATAGATATAGATTAATATAGATTTTAAGCACTTGTGCTGTTTTGCTTGGTTTTTATTTTCTAATATCAGCCGATTTCGCGTTCTAACGCATCATCAACGAAAAACCAACAATATCTGATAATACAACGAATATTTTTGATTTTTACTCTGATGATGCGTCAGAACGCGAAATCAGTTGGTATTAATAAATAAACACCAAGTAAAATAGTAAAAGTGCTCTAAATACAATATACATCCAAATTATTTATTGTTTTTATTTGGAAGACAACATAAAGATTATTTTAAGTTGCCTGCCGTACAGTTCGATTTTCAAGGCGCTTTTTTGCCTCGCACGACCACTTTATCCGCTGGCAATGGGTTCCCCATTAGTTTTCGCACCGATAAGAATTAGGGGCCAGAAAAAGGGCTTACACATTTTCAAAGTTCGGCAATTTACCTCCTTCCACCCGCTTTTTCTCCTATATTGGTCCAGGTTCCTTTAAAAAATAGACCTTCTGCCACTTTGTCAGGCAGTTCGTAAGAGGCAAACGATTGGCTATACGAGTAACTACCATCATGGATACTAGGTGGTAGGTAGAGTTCTGCATTGTCTCGTCCGGGTCTGGTAACACCGCCTTGCCTATTCCTGCCGAAATAGCGTCAGTACTCGTCACTGTCGTGTTCTGGTTTGATGGGTAAGTTAGCCGGTAACTTTATGTGTGTCATTCAGACCCCACCGTACAGATGCCAACGCGTGCTTAACATCTGTGGTGTCTATATGCGTCGGTTATCTCTCCACTAGGAAAGGCATCGCCTTGTTTTTTACTATCTTATGATATAAAACAAATCAGCCGGCCTCCGGCCTATTATTGATAGGCAACGTGAAAAAATTTAGTTCTCGTTTTTTCGGCGTTGAAGAAATTATCCCTTACTTGGACCATTGGTCGAACGATTGGCGAACATAAATCACTTGACGCAATCGCTGGGTTTCGGGTTTATTTCCGACAGGGGCAGGCATTTGTATGATGACCTGATTGATGTTTGTATTTCTGGGTTTTGGTGTTTATTTAATATATTACAGTATTTACATAATAAGTAATAATAAATAATAAATATTCACGAGCCAATTTACACTTACTGATCTAACCACAAAGTAAGAAAATTATTTGCTTGTGTTATGGGTGTTAATCAACGATACTAGTACATAGAAATACATATATAAATACTAGAATAATTTAATAAACACTCAAACCCGGAAATACAAATATTTCTGCTCATCACACAAATGCTTGTCTCCGTCGGGGTTCGAACCCAATCCCCGTCGATTGCGCAGTCAGGGTCGCTAACCACTCGACTAACGGGTCGGTTGATACATATGATTTATATGAATAGGTATCGTTGACTAACCCATTCATTGCGGCCGACGCCGATGGGCGATTTTTTTGTTTCTTAACAGATGCACTGGACGCCGATCGGCGGCGCCAAATTCTTAATGAGTTTATTTTCAACAAGAATTAATTTTTTTAAGAATTTCTGCAAAATAGAAGTTTATTCTTCCAATACCTACGAAATTCTGGGTGTCGTTTCCGTGAAATCATCTCTTCGGAAATTCAAATATTATTGATAAATTACGGGAGACGCTGATCGGCGTATATCAGAAATTAGCAACATTTCTATTTGTCTTGCTTTTATATTTTTGTATGTATACAATTTTAATAAATAAAAAATATTGCATAATTTAGACAATATTGTATATTTATGCATTGACCTGTAAGCTTATTGCGTAATTCATCTTTATATAACCATCAGTTTTATTTGTTTGAGTGAGAGATTTTTTTTATAATTGTTAATAACGACAATTTTTAACAATTTTCAACAACCTGGCCTTAAAGACTTCGCTAAGACAACATATATACGTTTTAAGAATAATTTTTTTACCAAAGTTTATTTAGGTATTTTTATAATTATGACCCTAGAAATCGGAACTTAAATGTAAATCTTTGGTATGGGAATTTCACGAGCAATCCTTCAGATAGTATCTATCTATAGTATCCACTTCAATCCTTAATACTTCAATATAACACATTAGCATGCATAACTTATTTAAGAATTTTTAGTATTTATTTGCTCTTGTACCCAAAGGTACCTTTTAAGTGTAGATTACTACCCAAACAAATTCCTAGTTCCTAAATTAAAATATAAACTATATTATTGAAGATATTTTATTCAGTGGTGGCGCTAGTTGGCAGCTGGATTCCCATATTATGGGAATAATAAAAAAACAAATTGAAACAAAAAACTTCTTAGAACAAACCAAAAGTTATTTTCAGAGTACCTGTTTATTTATCAAAATACATAATAATCATCAAAAGTATTTTTGAACAGGGTGAACATCGATGACTATAAAAATATGCTACCATTTAGCTAAAACGATAACATTTTATGATTTTGCAGCTAAATATAATATTCAGTTTTAGTATAACTAAGAAGTTACTGAAGGTTGGTGCACTCTGGCAAAATCAATAAATAATAAGAAAATTAAATTTAAAAATAAATATCTATTAAATATTGGGACCATTTGATGCAAAATGATTCATAATATATTATTTTACTTTTACTCACTGTTTTCTTTCTTAATTTTCCACCACAATACTGATTTCTTAAGTTTTAACAGTTTATGCTTTCTATTTGTGACAAAAATATATAATGATTTATAAAAAATTGCGTATATCTCTCTTAGAATTTACAAGCTAACTGTAAGGTTAATCAACAAAACTAAGCAAAACATTCTGTGAAATCTTATTCGAGTGCTAAAAACGCGATAGGCTTCTAAAAATTTCCATATCAGGTGCGGCGGACGCCGATTGGCGCTCCTCTAAAAATGACTGCCGCATCTGAGAAGAAATCGTAGTATCGAACGACGCAATGAATGGGCTAAACACCCATAGTAATTTGCTTACTGTTCCAAAACGTCTGAACGATTTTTATGATTTGTTTGTATATGTGGTAGTTATGAGAATAGGTCGTATAATAATTTTATACCGCTAGGTGATTAGGGTGTCCCTATTCAGAGTATTTTTTCTATGTGTTTGTCCAAAAAATATTTTGTAGTTTTTTATTTAGCATCAAAAATACCTATAACCCCAAATTTTTCTAACCACAATATCATTCATTACAAACAACATTTGTCGGGTTAGCTTGTATATTAAAATTCTCAAAGTCTAATGACTGGTGTGTCACCATTTTATTTTTGGCTAAAAGTAGGTGGTAATTGTTATAAGATCGGTAAAATACGCCGATGGGGATCACCACTCATCTCATTAACCGAAAGTCTATATACACCTTCGGTAAAGTATCACCACCGCGCTGGTTCTCGAAATGGATAACTTTTTGGTGAATATTAGATGGATAATTATTCTCTAGTCGAGCGAAACATAATTTCCCTTTTTTAAGTTAATTCACCTTCAAGCGTAACTTAGACAACGATTAAGTGAACAGAGGAAAATTCGCTTGAAAAATGGTAACACTCCGAGGGAGATAAACGAGCGCTTATTTTTCTTACATTATGTGAAATCTTGTACTGTCTGCTACACTATTCTTCAAAGCGCTAATAATAAAGTGGCTTTGATCAATATTTGAACTTTTAGCAGGGATGGAAGGCGTACTTAAGGTAAAAGTTAATATAGAAAACAGTGTGTACAGGAACAAGTTGAGTGAGTTTAAAATTACTTTACCACAATATAATATAACTTTATTTAGGGTGTCTTGCTTTGGATCGCGTTTTTAAAACCCGAGGAGGTTGCAGGCACTACAACAGGGCACTGCCACCTAAACTGACAACCAAATATATATATATATATATATATATATATATATATATATATATATATATATATATATATATATATATATATATATATATAATAATAATAATAAATAAATATTCATGGGACAAATTACACTTACTGATCTAACCCCAAAGTAAGCAAATTATTTGCTTGTGTTATGGGTGTTAGTCAATGATACTAATACATAGAAATACATATATAAATACTGTTAAATACATAATAAACACCCAAACCCATAAATTCAAACATCTATGCTCATTACACAAATGCTTGTCCCTGTCGGCGATCAAACCCGAACCCCGTCGATTGCGTAATCAGGGTCGTTATCCACTCGACCTACGGAGCGGTCATACATACATACATCCCCTACATTTATCTAATGTATAAAATCCGCGTGTTGCGGTGTTTGTTACCAAACCTCTCCGAAATGGTTTGACCGATTCTTATGAAATTTTGGGTGCGTATCGAGTAGGTTTGCGAATCGGTCAATATTTATTTTTCATACCCTTAATGTTAAGGGCGGTCCGGCCCTAATTTTATTATTTTTTTTTATTTTTCGGACAAAATTTTTTGTTTTTAATTTTTTATGATTCAGCGCTCAAAAATACATGCAGTCTTAAATTTTCACCCTTTTACCATCAACCCCTATTTTTTAAATCAATTTATATTGCAAAACAACATTTGCAGGGCATCTAGTATAGGCATATATTATTCTCCTTATACAAGCGAGCGGCACTTACTATAATCAGGGAAACCATTTGCTTATGCTGTTCTCTAATGTCACGAATTTAATGGTAAGCTATTAGAAGCTAAATATTTATGTATGATATAGTGATGTAGTGTTTAGCCTAATGGCTTAGATCATGTGATCCCGGGTTCGATCTCCGGATCGTGCAAAAGCGGTATTGAATATTGATGGTTTATGGATAATATGTTCTCGAAAGCCGAAATCGTAGTAGCAGTTTGTGTCTAATGGTATGACTAAAAACACCATATCTCGATTTAGCATGATCAGTTACGCTATAGGTGAGTAATATTTCTTATACCCTATTCCTATTATTTTCGTGTTGGTTCCGGGCTCCTTTGAAGAATAGACCAACATCCGTTCTGCCAGGCAGGTCGTAAAATGCGACCGATTGGCCATGCAAGTCACTACGATCGTGATTACTAGGTGGTACAGTTCTGCATTGTCTCGCCCGGGTCTGGTACCACCGTCTTACCAATTCTTGCCGCAATAATAGCGCAGTGCTTGTCACTGTCGTGTTCCGGTTTGGAGGGTAAGATAGGCGGTAAACTTGTGCATGTGGCATTAGACCTCGCCACAAGATAGCAACACACCATTAATATCTCTGGTGTCTATAGGCGATGGTTGACTCTTACCATCAGGAGATCCATCTGCTTGTTTGCTATCTTATGATTATGGCTTACCACTGTCGTGTTCCAGTACTTCACAGTTCCGTTTGAAGAGTACGAAAGCCGGTAAATTTGCAGTAAAATAGTGGTATAATACTCCTGACACATGAATAGCAATGTTTTATTAACATTTTTGGTATTTTAGTATTGTTAATTCTTTCGATCGATTTAATCGTTTTGGCAATACAACCATCTTGTCATAAGAAGAACCTTTTGCTTCTTTGTTATGATAAAAAAGGAATGATGATTTTATATGTCGATAATTTTCGGATTTACCGAGCTATTGGAGTTGAGGATGGCAAACATAAATGCGGATTACCACTGCCCATATTGCCATGAAAAGTACCTGTCACAGTTTGATTAAAATATTTTTTTTCTTTAATCTGATAGTAATAAGAATGTACACTGTTGCGACAAGAATATTTATGGCTTTAGTATCAAATTCGGCAAGTCGATACGCTTAACTCTACCACCTAGTAAAATAATAATTAATGTTTTCATTTTATAGCGTAACGTGACGGCAAGTTAAGTGCACAAAATGCCATTAACCTAACAAGGTTCGTATAATGAAAACAAAGCGTGTACGTATAATGTTACGTGCAGTGGCTATCAAGTTTCATGTTAAAATGGAAATTAAACCCCGACTACTAAAATATATTGGAAATAGGCTTATTCAATTAAATGCGATATTTGATAGTTTAATGAAGTGTTTATAAGTTTGTATTGGCTTTTTTTGCTCGCCCCTAGATATTATACACACATGCATAGATACTATTTTCTTTACGGATTTCAGTTGTCAAACATATAAGAGATTTTACTGTATAGCCTATGGTCGAATTTCGACCACAGGCGATCGCTAGTTTTGATAAACACATACATTGTGTATTATTTTATTTACGACTAAAGTATGTTGTCAAACGTAGACTTTATTGTTTGGTCTATGTTAGAATCGCGCTGTGGTCGACCACAGCGCTAGTAATTTAATAATTTTACGTTTTATCCTTTTGTTCGGGATCGGATCCGGGACGGGATCGGATATCCCGTTTTTGTTATACTTTCTAAATCTTTGGTTCAAGCTATAGGATGCGCTATAAACTCGACCTCAACAGTGAGAATGCCAGTTTGACTGGATTAAGGCACCATAAACTCTCATCTTCTTTTGCTGCCAACAATAGTTAATATCATAAAAACTTGCGTACTATGAGCAAATTCGGCGGAACTTTCCCCCGTGTTGGTCCCGGGCTCCTTTGAAGAATAGCAATAGGCCAACTGCCGTTCTGCCAGGCAGGTCGTAAAGGCGACCGAGTGGCTATGTGCGTCACTATCATCGTGACTACTAGGTGGTAGAGCTCTGCATCGGCTCGACCGGGTCAGGTACCACCTCTTTACCTATTCCTGCCGCAATAGCGTCAGTGCTAGTCACTGTCGTGTTCCGGTTTGGAGGGTAAGGTAACCGGTAAACTTATGTAAGTGGCATTAGACCTCGCCACAAGATAGCAACGCACAATTAACATCTTTGGTGTCTATAGGCGATGTTGACTCTTTCCACCAGGAGACGCAGATGAGTCTCCTAGTGGAGTCAACCATCGCCATTGTTTGCTAACTTATGATATAAAAAAAATCTATTTACGAGGGTGCGATCAAAAGGTAAACCATATGAGAGTATGATAACGAAATCACGTAGTATGTTGCTGCTGCTGACATGGTGAAATGTGTAGTAGATGTGCGAGAATGATCATTGCGCTGGGGTTTTCTTCATTTTCAAGGTCTTCGGTGAGTTTTTTTTATTTCTCACGCTACATTTTTTGCTTTAATGGCATTGCAAATTTTACATGTAGAAGCTCCCGTAAAGTTGTAAATTATATTACCTACCCTCATTGGTTTCACACCAAAGTTATGGATTTCCGCAAATTAACGTCCGAATCTATAAAAGATATTTTTTATAGATTAAGCCGACTTGTTTCTTCTTTAGATAATCTTCGTTATATGTTGCTACGTTGATATTAGCTGCTTCAGTGATTGTTGAAATGGAAAAAATCTAAATAATAATAATAATAATAATTCACGGGACAAATTACACTTACTGATCTAACCCCAAAGTAAGCAAATTATTTGCTTGTGTTATGGGTGTTAGTCAACGATACTAATACATAGAAATACATATATAAATACTAGAATATATATAATAAACACCCAAAACCGGAAATACAAACATTTATGCTCATCACACAAATGCTTGTCCCCGTCGGGGATCGAACCCGAGCCTCGTTGATTGCGTAGTCAGGGTCTCTAGCCACTCGACCAACGGGGCGGTCTACATAAACAACATATTTTATTTCAAACTAACATTTCAACTTATAAGAATTCTAAATAAAAAAAAGTTTATTTACAAGTTCATAGAGTAAAAAGTAAATAACTACTACGGCGAAAGAACGAACAAGTACAAGATGCCTTCAGTATTTAATAAAATGGATTGGCTTTAAAAACTAGTAGCAAAATAAGTAAGCTTACGTTAAAAAATAAATTAAAAACAGAACTGCTTACGGAGTTTTCCAAAAGCATTCAATTGCACAATTAACTACACTAGCTTTGGTTTGTGTGGTTAGTTGTGCAACGAATACAGTTTTATAAGTTAGTATCTATCTATACATATAATAAAATCGTAGGAAAGTCAAAACTGTACATTGAATTTTTTTTTAAAAGAATATTTGGGGCGTGATCTACAATCGATATCGAAGCCAAAAATATAGTTTTTACAATTTTTGTCTGTTTGTCTGTTATTACTTACAGGTCTGTTTATTACTTACAGGTCGGGTCAAAATATAGGCTACATATTATCACGCTATCACCTACGGGCCTACGGGGGAGGAGCTGTGCGGAGTAAACGAAGTCCGTGCGGACGAAGTTGCGGGCAACAGCTAGTGTATTTAATAATGATGTTTATTGGAAACTGAATCTGAATTATTATTATTATTTATGCGAGCGTACAGCTACGCTCGCTTCTCGATGCGTAATAAAACTTTTTAATTAAGTACACGGGATACTTTTTCCGGGATAAAAAATAGCCAATATGCTATTCGGGTGTAAAATCTGTGCTATATTTTATTAAGATCCGTTCCACCGTTCTGGCGTGAATAAGAACCAAATATCCACTAAGTAGAAAATAAGTAAGATTCATGTAGGTATTAAATATAAAAATTGTCAACAACTTTAAAAAGCCCCGTTCGGAACTGGGCACCATTTCGTCGGCTGACAAAACTAGTTAATTAATCAATCTTATTGAGTTCTAAAGCTGCTTTAAAAGGCTTAACCGGTTGATTGATTAATCGAAAGTATGTGAATGAATGTGTTTAGTGGCGTAAAAGTATAAGTGATTTTGTATTAGTTATATTTTTTCCTCAAATAATAATAGAATTTTACTACTTTTACTAGTACCGACGATTGAAATTATATAATATATAATCAATATTAATCTAAGCGTGTATTCTGCACAAAAATAACCAAAACTATAGTGATATTTGTTTTACTTCAATATTAATATTAAAACATTGTTCACAGGGTTATACCAAATCAATAGACATCTGGTCGGTGGGGTGCATCCTAGCGGAAATGCTGTCCAATCGACCGATCTTCCCAGGCAAGCACTACCTCGATCAGCTTAACCACATCCTGGGTGTGCTTGGTTCGCCCAGTCAAGAAGATCTCGATTGCATCATCAATGAA
The DNA here is from genome assembly GCA_036924255.1 of Apodemia mormo. Lineage (NCBI taxonomy): Eukaryota > Metazoa > Arthropoda > Insecta > Lepidoptera > Riodinidae > Apodemia > Apodemia mormo. The sequence goes on along the minus strand of JAUPFN010000005.1, from coordinate 38,372,392 downwards.
AAGGTGAGAATTGTACTTTAATAGCTACTTATTTTATTTCTTAATTTTAATAAAAAATGTACGATTTGTACTATTAAAATTTAATTTATAATTTTGATTATAATTTTGACCGCCCGGTTGTTCGAGTGGCTAGCGACTACGCAATCGACGGGGCTCGGGGTCGATCCCCGACGGGGACAAGTATTTGTGTGATGAGCATAAATGTTTGTATTTCCGGGTTTGGGTGTTTATTAAATATATTCTAGTATTTATCTATATGTATTTCTAAGTATTAGTATCGTTGACTAACACCCATAACAAAAGCAAATAATTTGCTTACTTTGGGGTTAGATCAATAAGTGTAATTTGTCCCGTGAATGTCCCGTAAAAAAATCTGTAAGCCGGTTGACCCTGTAGGCCATCCCTGAAACTTGAAAAAAATAAAAAGTTTCAAAGTAACAAAAACTATAGGTACCTACCTAAGCATAGATTTTTGAGTTCGAAGAGTTCAAAAATCTAAAGTTTGATTGATTAAACTCAATTCTTTATTACCTTAAAGTAGGGTAACAATGTGTTAGATGTTATTTAATTACAAATTATGAACTTAAACCTACTTTGCCAGACAAATGGCGTGCTAATTTTAAATAGAACAGGCTGCATCAACAACAATATGGTTCTTTTAATATTCTATTATTTATAAAAATTATCAGTGAAGTAATAATTATTCTTTTTTTTAATACATTACAAATGCTTATTAAAAAAGTTCAATTTTAATTGTTCAAATTCAAATAATAAATACAACTACAAAGTAAACAAAATACAAAAAACAATACAATAACATGGTTCAAAAAAATTGAAAATAAAATTAAAAAATATATATTAAAATGTCAGTTTAATTAAAAAATATTTAAATTGATATAAAATAAAAACAATCACAACAAAAACAAAATTCATTATAAATAAAAAGAAAATGTCAATGTAGTTGCAAAAATTAATTTAAATTAGTATAAAAATAAAAACAATAACAACAGAAAAAAAATCGGAATAATTAAAACAAAAAATGTCAATGTAATTCAAAATTTTAAATCGTCAGAAATATTCATTAATACAATAATATGCTTTACTATAAAGAAAATTTTTAATTTTACACTTGAATACGTTTACATCTTCTATTTGTTTAACACTAACTGGTAATTTATTAAAGATTTTAGTAGCCATTCCAGATATATTTTTACTGAACATGGCTGTTTTATGCGGTAGTGCACTTAAATTGTCTTGACAGCAACTCGATTTTAAATTTTGAAATAAATTTATATTAGTCCTAACAAATACAACAGTTTCGTATATATAGAGGCACGTTAATGTTAGCAATCTATGATTGATGAAAATTGGCTTCCAACTTTCTAAGTTTTTCAGTTTAAATATACTTCTTATGCATCTTTTTTGTGCTATAAATAAATGCGTACTGTGCATCTGTAGAGTTTCCCCAAAATATGACACCATATCTTAATGATGAAACCACATAAGACTTATATATCAAAACTGTTGAGCGGAAAGTGATTTTAGAGAGCATATGCAGAGAGCAAGTTTGTAAAAATGATACTTTTATTTAATATTCGAAGAAATGTATATTTTTTTCAAAATTATGATCAATTTTGATCTTTTGAATGCCATTCAATGCAATTGTTTTATTAGCTGCAAAATCGATAGGTTAAAAAATGTCGAAGAAATATAAAAATAAAAACTTTTTTCCGATTTTAATCAACCGATTTTAATCCGATTTATGGCCTGCGCAGACGACGGACTTTTTGTCCGCGGACTTTTTTGTCCGCTAAAATAGATCACTTACAACTGTATCGAGTAACGCAAACGAGAGATTAAAAGTATAGAGTACAAAAAGAATAACCGAGGACATGCAGAGAGAGGACCGGACAAAAGTACGGGGAGTCCCCCGAAAAGAATAGAACACGTGTGACTAGGCGAAGCAACGCATACGGCGGACTTTAGTCCGCGTTGTGCACACTGAGTACTTTGTAATATACCTAATTGTGCGCTAGAGAGTGATGTACGTATGTACGACGATAAACAATGACTCAGGAAATCGATTGTAAAATTTTAATAAAAGAAGTTCTTTATAAGGGGATGGACCCAGTATTTTTTTTTAAAATGTCTTCCCTTTCTCTTACACTTCATGTAAATTGCAACACAACGTAACCTCTGAATATTCGCTTCCATAGCGTGTTTTTCTCTACAATTCCGGGCAACAAATGATCGCACACCGTGTGCGTTGAGTTCGCGGTAAATTCGCGGCGGAGTTTTTATTCGCGGAGCGTACTTTTTTCTCCGCCACGGAGAAAAGTCCGTCGTCTGCGAAAGCTATTTACTTAGGTACGGGATTCACGTGTTCAGTGGAGTATGTTAAAGTCAAACTAAAAAATCTGTTAATTTAAAATATGTTCTAGTATACAGGAATTGAATTTCGTCCTGGATATTCTAGTATAAGTACAGGATTTGAACTAAATTTAAATCCTGTATTCATATATTAGATTCAACATTTTTGTATGTTAAAATGTCTTCTTTCTAACACGAAGAAACACAGAAGTTGAAAATGTGTTGTATTTAATGGCAAATATGTCGTTTGTTTTATTTTATAACAGTTTAATAAAAGAAAGCTACGCGGTAAAAACAATAGCAATAAGGGAAAATTATGTCCGCCTTAAAATGAAATTTTAACCAAACAAGGCATAAAAACCTTTAAAATATTAATAACATGATCCCAAAAACAATGTCACAAGAAAAATATAGCTATTCTTTTTATATCAATTTATTATCCCGCTGTCCAATTTATGTTTAATAAATTATCACCGACCGCTGTCAAGATTGCTATTTACAAAATTTCAACAACGGATCGGGAATTCGAGGAAGATTCTCCAACAAGGGCAAATAATTTGTGAAATAAAATATTTGTATAAGGAAAAGTGGTTGTTGGTTTTGCAATTTTACGAAAAATGTCAATCTCATATGCGCACGAAATACCCTGGTTTGTTAAATAAATGATAACATAAAATCTGTTACAACTTGAAAATAAGGCGTAAAATATTGTTGTATATCTGAACATATCTGAAAATATCTGGAAGTTTACTTTTCTAATAAATTCATTTTATATTTTTAACTGAAGTATTTGGGAGGTTTAACTTACATATGCTTCTGTAATCATAGAATGAGATTATATCTATGCATTTACCCTTGTTGTTAAGTTAAATAAATGATTCCATAGAATCTGTTACAGCTTAAAAATAAGGCGTAAAATATTTTTAAATATCGAACATGGAAGTTTACTTTTCTAATAAATTCATTTTACATTTTTAACTGAAGTCTTTGGTAGGTTTAACTTACATATGATTTTGTAATCCTAAAATGAAATTTGACCTACTTATTTATTTAATATTTTATTGTACACAGAAAATAGCACAATAAGGTGAAGATAAATGTAATGTAGTACAATGGGCGAGCTTATCTCTACTTAAAGAGATTTCTTCCAGCCAACCCGTTAAAAGAGATTTAAAGAATCAAATGAGTAGACTGGGCAGTAGTAGAATGAGTAAAATGAATAACACAACTCGATAGAGCCTCTAAGATATAAATATTGCAGTCGGAAATATCGATGCCACGATTAATATCCTTTCCTTTTTATTGGAATTTATTATTCCGATATTCAATTTGTGTTTAATAAATTGTCATCGACCGCTGTCAAGATTGCAATTTGCTACCTTTCATATAATACGGATTGGAAATTTGAAGAGCAATGGGCAAAAAGAACAAATTATTCGTGAAATAACGTATTTTGTATACGAGGAGCTGGTTCATGTTTCTACATAAAATGTCAGTGTCACATGATCATGAACTATCCTCGTTGTTCACTTTGTTTTTCAGCGTCTTCTATTCCTGTAGGGATTCACTTATACTTACGTCAGATAAACACCTCTATAGGGAACGTGTAAGATTTTTATTATTATTTATTATTCTCTATTAAATAAAGTAAATAAAAGGTACAATGAAAGATAATTAATAGTTTATTTAAAGGAATTTCTTCAAAAATCAGTGCACAGAGCAATGGATATTATTCATAAAGCCAGGTTTGAAAATATAAAACTCTATAGTTTTAAACCTATTTGTGTTGAAAGTCGGCACTTGGTGAAACTGCATTTCAAAACAGGTTTTACAAATATACTCACTTGTACTGCCAGTTCACTTCTATTTTATATTATTTTACAATTTGTCAAATACATTATAACTGCAAAACATCCTTGATGATGCTGTATTAAGCGAAACCGGTTGGGCGTATGAAGTAATGTAATATAGAACTGGAGGTACAAGTGAGTTTATTTGTAATAACTTTCTTTTGAAAGGAAATAAAATCTTTACATACGATAAAAGAATTTTTTGTTGTATTTTCGCTTAGGTCTTTTAAATTATAATGCAGTTTTCATTACTAGACAAAGTGATTTAAAGGGAAGGTTCATATTATGTATAATAATATATGTAATACATGCCTAATGTTGTAGAAAAAAGCCGAGAATTTCAAAGATATGTCGTAAAAAATAATTTTTGTCTGCTTACGTTACACTCCAATTAAACTTTACGAGATACGTTTTTATAGTAGCAAATGTGTTTCTCTTAATGGAAAGAGATAACCGTCGCCTATATAAGATTGGCTATATGAGTCACTACCATCGTGACTACTAGGTGGTAGCTTTCTGCATCGTTTGACCCGGGTCAGGTACTACCACTGTGCCTATTCCTGAACCAATAGCGTTAATGCCTGTCTCTGACGTGCTTGGGTTTGGTGCTGGCCAGTAAATTTAGGCACGTGGCATTAAAACCCTACACACATAATAGCTACACACATAGCAACTTTCCATTAATAAAGGGTATTGTCCATTACAGGCTATATGGTGACCATGTGTTTTTTTAAAAACCATTTTTACCAAAAATCATTATTTTATTTTTAAAACACGATGGTACTATTTTAAGAACTGGAATTTAAACTTAATTAGAAAATAAAATAAAAAGTTATTAACGTTAATTTTTCAATTCTAAAGTCCTATTGCGGCATAGGTCTGTACCACGTTGATTGTAGAATTTAATCGATTTTAACATATAATCGATTCGCATTGGTGTCGATTATAATATCGTACATAACATACCTAAACATGCACATTTGTTTCTTTTCTTGTTTTCTTGTATATTCTGCTTTTATTTACAGACTTTTGTTTATAGATAAAACATAAATAACTAACAAATACTAAACTAATAAAATACAATCGTGAAAATAACGAGTTTATTTAATAAGCGAATAGATACATTTTGCACGTTATAAGCAGTAAAAGTACTTTTTTAATGTAATTGATTATCATCTGTTTTAGACAAAATGACTGAAGCACTATTTCCTAGTTAAATAAAGTAGTATCGGATTATTTGTACAAATCGATTGTTTTTGCAATCTAGGACATTCAATTTGAGATGGGTGGTATAATCGAATGACTTCACTAATATTAACATTGATAGTCTATTAACAGATTCGGTAATCGGGAGCCCAAGTCATTTTTTGGATGTTACATGGAACAGATCTTTTTTTGTTCTAGTGGTATGAGTTTTGACGCATTATTGATATAGTGGTAATATTAAGTTTACATATTTTAGTTTCTTAAAAATACATAGAAAAAGCAATAAAAAACATAAAAACAAATGATTATAATATGAAAATATATTTTTTCTTATATTTTTACTTCTTCAACAAAAAGAATCAAGCTCCATTAACCTTACTATCTTGTGAATTTAGTGATTTGTTTAATTTATATGTCTGTTTTAAATATCTTATCATTCACACTATTAGTTTGCTAGCCGGTTTCAATTTATATCGATCTCATTCGCGATTTACGATTCTTAACTAAATTAACAACTAAGAACGTATTTGTCCAATCGAATCATCCCGAGACGAGAAATTATAAAAATTAATCGAATGATTTCGTTAGATGTCATATTCACCCACCGCTACACTAATAAGCGTGTGTCAAAAATTGACATTAAAGGAATAAATAAACAGTAAACACGAAACAAACACGAAATAACAAATAACAATAGTTTATTTTCAATTTGCGATCTAGTATTCGGTTAATGTAAATGATTTTCCGGTTCTTTTACTTGTCGTTTTGAATTGTTAGTTATCAACCGCTGCAAATGATGAGCAGTTTTTACTTTTGGACTTGTAATCTGTTTGTGATTTTGACCCCGGCGTTATTTTAAACACTAAATCCACCGACCAATCGGACCTGGGCATGTTATTGGATTTGGATTCAACTGTGTCTGCGCCTTCTGTTAATTCGACTAACAATTGATGGCATTGATGTTTTGCATCGCAGGAGACGAAATCTGGAGCTTCTCGTAGTTCGATAATTATCTATGGATTACTCCCCATGTGGTAAGGCAATTTTTATTAAGATTACATTATTTTAGTATAACAGGGCAAGATCTTTGTAATATTGTGCTTATATATAATATAATATAAGTGTGACAAGCAGTATATGTTCACTTTGCAGGTGACAAATCAAAGTGCAGTCTGTCAATTTTACTGTATGTTGGTACTTCACAACTCAACAATTCTAAAATCCAGCACAAGTGAAGAACATCCTCGACAGTTGTGTGGGAATTGTATGTCAATATTACACAGTAGAAATCATGTTCTCAATGCAACTACACCAAGAACAATACACATAAGAATTGTGATTAATGAATGGATATCACCTTGTCAGGTAAATAAATAATAATCTTGACACATTCATCTAAACATACCTTGTACTATGTGTACTAAATATATAGGATAATTATATATTTAGTAGAACTCTTTCACACACATAAATATATTTTATCCAACTGTTATTTTAAACAAAGACCCTTAGCTTCATAGTAAGGAGCTGAAGTCAACTATTGAGATAGCATTAATTATTGTTTGTACATCTTCAAAAATACCAATAAAATGGAAATAAATGTGCAGTTAGTAATGACTATAAAGAGCATGGGGACTATAAAAGTATAGGTTTGTTAATAAAGATATTCCGAGTAAATACTTACTGCTAGTTCCGAGTAATTACCAACTATCTAGGTAGTTAGTTTGATTACACACAAACATGTCTCACATTTTAAAAGTTAATAATTATATTTTTAATGAATTTTATCTGATGAAAATTCAAATTGTTACAGATCCATGAAACAGATCACATTTGCTATCTATGTTGGCTCCCTGTAAATAGAATACCCGTTTCTGGAGTCCCAGCAAATCCAGTACAGGTTCAGGAATTATGGTTCCTGTATTAGAGAGATATGTAGATCGAGCCAGCAACCTACTTGAAGAAATAAGCATATAGGCAATTGCACATTCTCAAGGGGAAGAATACAAAGCAATCACATAAGCTATAATATATATTTGTATTTTATATAATAATGATATATTAGACAGAAATGTTTTATTACAATATTGTTGCAATCTTCATGTGTAGGAAGAACGTAGGTTGCTCACGTAATGACCATTATCTGGTATTTTGTTTGGACAAGGCATGATAATTATATACAGCCCCCTGCCTAGTTCTTATAAAGTATATTAATAATCTAAGATGATTTATAAAACCATTACAATTCCTTATGTGAGTTTTATTTTAGAACATAATAACTTTGTTTGATTTTGTGTTAAAATCTCATGATATTATGATATGCTTCAATATATAAACATAATACAACATGTGTATCATATTATAAATGTAAATAATTGACATCATAATAGAAGAATTTGTTTTTAGCATGTTGATAATTATAAATAAATACACTTCTGCCGCACCAAGACTACAACTTTTACCATGCTGAATATGACATATTTTTACATTTTCCTGTTATTTCTTTATTATAAATAATTTTGTTTAGATATCAAGCATACAAAATACTAGTTAATAAATAGCTGAGTTAATGGTCACATGTAGCCGAACAGTCCATACAAAGTGGTCGATTCCCTTTGTGGTCTATAGGCGATATGTATTGTCTATAAACGGTAAGAGTTCCTGCAGGAGAAATATCTCCTTATTTACTATTACAGTGCAACCTTAATATAACGAACCAAAATATAACGATTTCCTCGATTTATCAAATTTTTCGCAATCCCCTTGTATTATTGTCCATAAGAATTAATGTAAAATATAACATAAATTTTTTTAGAAAAACCTCTTTATTACGAATTCTCAATTATTAAAAGAAAGTGTAAATACCTCTAATTAACGAATTTTGTCAACTCAAACCTCTATATAACGTTCCCACCAATATACTAATATGACACTTATCTGCCCTGTATGTATTATGATAGTACATAATACATACATATCTGATTAAGTCGCGACAGGTTTCGACACGTTTTTTTTTCGTAAAACAATCTAAGCCGTTTGATAGACAGTAATGTAAACAGTGCCGCTCGTCACTCTTGTTAAATATTCTAGTTGTAATGGCTCAGAAACGTAAAAGGTGTTCCTTATTAGGCATAGAAAAGCGCAACATCATTAACGACCAAATACCCTACGATGAAATAATTAGACATAGCTAAAAAGTTCGGGATTCCCGCAAGTACATTGGCTACAATTTTAAAATTTAAAGAAGTTTTCGAAAGAAAGTGGTTTGCCTGTAAATAGTAGAAGACATGGAAGATAGAGAACAAGGGGAAGTGAAGAGTGGGCGTGCCGCGTGCGCCACTATTATGCGCTTTTACTCTAAATTGCGTTAGTGATACTTACCATATCATTAGGAGATAGTCGTCGTGCGAAAATCTATTATACACTGAATTATACCGTATTGTGCCATCCTTGAATGCAGAAATGATAGTAGAATACAGATGATTAAGAATGGAGATATTTCATATCATCCGAAAGTACAATTTTCATTTTATTTTAATTAAATTCCTGATTTAATATAATCTCTAATGATATAATAGAAAGTCAATCTAAAATCAGCCGTACACCTTACATATAAAGTTCATTTTAGGTTGACCTAATTTTTCTAGAAAGATATACGTAATGACAGTCATTACTTTATCATTCTAGAAAGTTCTCTACTCAAATATGATCAACTGAAAACTACGGAAAAATCAATGCTGCCATCTATTGTAGAATAGCGAAACTATTACGATCTTAAGTTTCACTATTGTACAAATAGATGAGGCTATTTTGAATAGACTACAAAGGGACGTAAATACTCTTTTTTTTGTAGCAAAATAAAATTTATTGTAACGCAGTTTGGTATATTTTTAAATGTTCTGTTTGTGTGTTTTGGATTATTATTGTTTAAAATGAAAACGACCAATGAAACAAAGTTTGCATTAGTAGTTTATATGCAATAATGCTTATTTTATGTGTGAGTATGGCGATCACGGTCCTGATACAAATGTTTGTACTTGCCAATTCCGCTTGTCTCTATCTTCCATGGTAGAAGATTAAAATCATGTGACATAATGTTGAAGTGAATAAAACTATCTTTTACCTCTATATAACAAATTTTAGACCAAACTTACCTCAATATAACAAACCTTAGTTTAATTACTTGAATTAATTGATATAACGAATATTAACGTGTCTCCTTGCAATTTGTTATATCAAAGTTGTACTGTATAAGAAAAAATCATGTTAAATATTAAAAAATAAGATTCAAATATGTATGTCTAAAATTTTCTAAAAACGTTTGAATCATCTCGTAGAACGTACTCAAATAGCACGTTTCCAAAACGTAACCTGTCAATTGCGAAACTTCTTTGTCATTAAGTAAGGAGCAAAATCTTATTAGCTTTTATCGTAGAAACTTGTCATTAGCGAGACAGTCCATTTATCACGTCTTAACAACAAAGCAAATGTGTTTGCGAACATATTTAGTTACTAGCTGTTGCCCACGACTTCGTCCGCGCGGATTTCGTTTACTCCGCACAGCACCTCCCCCGTAGGCCCGTAGGTGATAGCGTGATAATATGTAGCCTGACCTGTTAGTAATATTCATGTAAAATTTGAAGTAAATCCATGCAGTACTTTTTGAGTTTACCCCGGACATACATACAGACAAACAGATAAACAGACAACAGACGAAAATTCTAAAAACTATATTTTTGGCTTCGATATCGATTGTAGATCACGCTCCAAGTATTCTTTAAAAAAAATATTCAATGTACAGTTTTGACTTTCCTACGATATTATTATATGTAAGTATAGATAAAAGCAATTCGGCTATGTTACTTTAACATGAGAATACATTCGGTTGCTCACATTAAAAGAGTCAATCATTAGGTTTTTCATTCATCCGAGAGGTTTTTAGACCGTAATATCAATAGAATGCAATATTAATAAGCTGGATAATCTTGTGTATAACAAACATATAATATATAGATCGACATCGATTATAGATCACGATCTATAATCGATGTCGAAGCCAAAAATATAGTTTTTAGAATTTTTGTCTGTATGTAAACTCAAAAAGTACTTCACGGATTTACTTCAAATTTTGCATGAATATTACTAACATGTTGGGTCAACATATAGGCTACATATTATCACGCTATTACCTACAGGGGAGGATCAGTGCGGAGTAAAAAAAGTCCGCGCGGACGAAGTCGCAGGCAACAGATAGTATTTAATATAATGTGTTGACTGTAGTTTTGCCCTTAAAAAAAGCTTCACTTAATTTCAAGTCAAATTAAAATTAGCTTATTTCTTCTATATTATTAGGCAAACTAAAGGTATTTAAGTCGATTTGATCGAAATTTTTTATACTTCATAATTATGGAGTAAATAATGACTGCCTCGTGATCTGTGGTCTATGGGGTCCAGATCCTAAGGTCCCGGTTTCGATCCCAGGGTCGGGAGCAATAGTATTTTTTGGACAAAAAAACATACACGCGCAAACTATCACATTTAATAGATTTGAATTTTTTGATGATTATGATGATTCTCCTGATGGAAAGAAAAAGCATTGCCTAGACACCAAAGATGTTAATGGTGCATTGTTATCCGTGTGGCGGGATGGCGATGCCACACGCACAAGTCCGTGAAACCATATTGACGATATCATATTATTATAAAAAGACAATCCCGCTCAGTTTCTTCCGCCGGATCTTCTCAGTGTGTGGCCGCGATTCTGATCCGGTAGTAGTTTTAAAAGAAAAATGTTGGTATTAAACCCAGACGAGTCGTTACGGAAATATGCCTCCAAGTAGTCACGATTGGAGTTACATGTTTGGCCAAAGTTCGCCTTTTACGTACTATCTGGCAGAATGGCAAGTGGTCTATTTCTTCAAAGACAAACCGGACCCATATACAGATAGCAAGACTGCACTACAAAACCTAAACCCGGCGTGGCGCTATATTATAGTCTAGTATTCATCATGGCAGATACACCTGGCTTTTATTCTCCTTTTACGAACTGCCAAAAGTTATACAAATAGCCTTTTCTTTAAAATCGGCCTATACCTACCAGGAAAAAATCTATTAATAATGATTACTTATAAATACTAGCGAACGCCCTGTGGCCGGAATTCGACCATAGACTAAACAAAATCTCTGGAGTTTGAAAATAGACTTTAGCTCTAAAGAAAATAGTAGTAATGTAATATACATTTAAAAATAATAGGTTCCTGCAGTTATCCGCAATGTGAACTTCAACTGTGCTAAATTTTATACTTCATTGTTCGCTAGCGCAATTTATCTTAAAAAAGGGTGCAAAGTTTTTCTTCACTAATTAATATAAGAGAGCGAGAAAGAAAAGTTAGTGATATTAGCAATGCACATTTACTTTAATTTCAATTCACAACGTGTATATATTTTTCACATTTTAAGCATCTTCAAGGTGTAATATACTTAACGAGTATATATTGTATATAAAGTTTATAATATGAATCAATGCATACTCATTATACATAAAAATCGTACACAAAGTAATTAATATAATGTTATTATTTCCTTCGCAAGAGTTTCCTCATATTAAAGTTAGGAACTATGACGCTTCCTTTACAAAATTTGGTTTTGACGAGGGTAAGATATCAACACATTAAACTTTTCCACTAAATCCTTTGTAATCGACACATAGCGAACTTTTTAAAACTTATTCTTTTTGGTTCTTCATCTTCTTTAACCCACAATCTCTTTAGTTGAATCTTTATTATCGTTAATGGTGCGGCGAAATAGTTACTACTACGACTTTGGCCGAAATTCGACAAAAGACTAAACAATATCTTTTAAGTTTGGACAAAAGACTTTGGCCGTAAAGAAAATAATATACTTGTGTGTCTATTATCATGTACATACTGAATGAATGTAGTGTAATGTTTATTTTCATTAATTTTATATATTTCCAAATTTCCAATAACAGGTTATTTAAAAGTATTATACCTTACAAAATTCAAAAAAGTATCGTTAAAAAGCGTAAGTGTTCTGTTGGTTCGGATATGAAAAATGAATGATAAATGGTAGCTGGACAAAACAGATATACAATGCGAATATGGATAGATGTAGGTACTGCGAAAGAGAAAGAAAGATCAGCAAAACCAGCGTGTTTGTGTAAATAGAGTAATTATTGTGGAGAAAACAAGGCAAGTCTGCTTATATCGTGATGATATTACTATACTCAGTAATTTCTGCATACCCTTTACTTTCATAAGTCGGTTTAAAAAGGATTTATCTTAGCTAAATTTACTCTTATACCTTGATCTCTCTCCATATCATTATTGTCAAGGTAAACAATCCCTAACCTCCAGTATATACCAATTTATCGGGCAGTTTGATACTTAATAAATGTTTGATTGAATTTCACTAAGCCTAAATGTTAACAAGGTACTAATAACCGGTTTAATATTCACGTTTAATCTGTTGTCCAGTTAAAACGTGGCATTAAAGGTTGTTTATTATTCGTAGATAATTCAGTTTATAGAATAATAAAGTCAGTTTGCAAATAATAAGTTGTTAACGTGTTAACGTTACTTAAATATTTATCAAAAGTTGTTTGAAGAGATTGTTGATTGAACTAAAGCTGACTCTACTTAACGCCCTAAAACACCTCGGTGTTTACTTTGATAAACAGTTTTTTTATATATTAAAGGATAGCCAACAAGCAGACGACAATCGCCTATAGCACCAAAGTTGTTAATGTTGCGTTTTTCAATTTTATCAAAAGTTGTTTGAATAAATTGTTGATTGAATAAAGCTGACTCTACTGAACGCCCTAAAACACCTCGTTGTTTACTTTGAGAAATAGTTATTTTATATTAAAGGATAGCCAACAAGCAGACGACAATCGCTTATAGCACCAAAGTTGTTAATGTTGCGTTTTTCAATACTATCAAAAAAAAAAACAATCACCTTTCCCTCAAAATCGGAACACGAGAGTAACAAGCTGTGGTAACAAGCCGGGGCCAGACGTTGTAGATCTCTACCATATAGAAGTCATGATGATGGTGACACATTTGGTCAATCGTTCACCTTATATGAATTATCTGGCGGACAGGCACATGGTCTTAATTTCAAGAAACCCTGAATGGGTTTCAAGAAACCCAGTTGCCATCTGTTCTAGGCATTCTGCGAATCCTCTGTGAACGAGCGAAGCAACACCGAATATATTCCGATGTTAAAGAAAATAATGTCTTGCTTTTGGGGCAAAATGTCTGACCTAATACAGCGTAGAGCCAGGTCTTTTTTCAAAAGATGGCAATCCTAGCCCAAAGTAACACGAACAGTTAATAAAATATAATCATATTCTTGATATTCTTAAATCTTTGCCACTTAATAAATTCCGCAAATAATTATTTGATTTACTACTACTAGACAACTCTTTTTATAATCAATAATTTGAATAAATTTTATGGTGATATAATAAAATTGTTATCATTTATTATTTAAAAGTGTATAATTTAAAAAAACTTTACATACAACTCACAATATTTGTATTGTAAAAATTTTAATGTTGACAAAATTAATATATTTGTAAAGAATGTTAAATCCTTTATTATTTGCACACCATTTGGTAGAATATGTTGGTAGCAGCTGTATATTATTTTTATTAATTTGTAACACCCAAATTTTTCAGGCGAATGAAATATCTTATATGGTTTTTTTTTAATTTTAAATTTAAATGAGAAAGATATTTTTTCTCGCCAATTCCTATAATTAAAGTTGTCGTTCGTCCATAGGCTCGCAGTTATCTGGAGTCGCTGCCGTACAAGCCTCGAGTGCCGTGGACGGACCTGTTCCCCGGCGCGGACCCTCGCGCGCTCGACCTGCTGCACCGCATGCTGACTTTCAACCCGCACAAACGCATAACGGTCGAGGACGCTTTGGCGCATCCCTATCTCGAGCAATACTACGATCCCAACGACGAGGTAATTACTATTGTTTTATTATTGATGTCCTTCATAGGGTTTCTGGTTTCCCGACTTATTTTATTTCCCAAGGCTCGATAATTCCCGATAAGGAGTTTCGAGTTTGTAGAAAATTTCGAGAAATTTTGAATTTTTAAAAAAACGATGTTTTTTTATTTATTTACTGTATTACAAACTAGACAGATAAATTATATCAATTAAATAAAATTGTTAATTTTTCGGAATCATAAATTGCACTAATTAATAATTACAAATCAATAACAATTAATAAATTAAACAAATTACACAGGTATAGTTTGTTAAGTACTCGTAATATGGTAGTAATGATAATTACTCAACTTAAATATTAGGCCTCTACCAGTTCTCAAGTCAACAATCGTTATTAAACAAAAACTAATAAGCAAAATTAATCAAAACAACTTAAAGTATTCTCACGCCAGTTTCCTTGCGAGACATACAGAGTAAACCGAACCTCTATAGACTTTGTTATTCACCACAATATACCGGTTTGACGGTTGGCGAGATGAGTGCTAATCTCCATCGCTGCATTTTACTTTCCTGACAACAATTATCGCTTATTTCTAGTCATAAACGAAACTCTTCTCATGTAGAGAATTATAAATATGTTGAGATATATGAAAATATGTTGTTATTGTTCGCACGGTACGGAGGTGGTACCACTCGCGTGCCTTGAGTTAGCATTTCTGTCATTGAGAGAGACAGAAATGTTCATTCAAGAGAGCATTAGAGTCCTTTATGATATGTTAAAGCCACAATAACACTTTTGCACGACCCGGGGTTGAGCCCAGGACTTCATGATCTGAGCCTAATGCCTCCTAGAACCCCACTTAACCAAAAAATACTATATTTTATTTGAACGCTTCGTGCTGATTTGATTGCTTTCGATATTTTTAAAAAATTAGATAATAATAATAATAATAAATATTCACGGGACAAATTACTGATCTAACCCCAAAGTAAGCAAATTATTTGCTTGTGTTATGGGTGTTAGTCAACGATACTAACACATAAAAATACATATATAAATACTAGAATATATTTAATAACAACATTAATACAAACAGGAAATACAAACATTTATGCTCGTCACACAAATGCTTGTCCACGTCGGGGATCGAATCCAAGCCCCGTTGATTGCGTAGTCAGGGTCGCTAACCACTCGACCAACGGGGCGGTAACTATAAACTTTTTTTATCGAAACAAACATTCTACTACTAATGCAAACCGAAAATGCCTTTTATTTTTATTAGTAGATTTATATTAATTATGTTAATAACATCGCAGTTTTTTGATTGATCAAAGCATATTTAAGCATAGCAATATGCCATAAAAACTAAGCTTTTAAGAAATGCAAGAGTATTTCGGGAGTTATCAAGGCGTTGAATTTTTTATCCCGTCTCATCAAAAGAAAAAAATCTCGATAATTCTCGCCTCGAAATTCTGGAGCAGAAATCCAGTCGTAAAAACATCACAACATGGAGGACAACGCACCCTGAACGTCTCTAGTGTCTTTAAGTGATGGTTGTCTCGTTTAATCACGATAGCCATCTATACTTCTTTACTATCCTATGTTAAAAAAATGCATTACTATAACACCTGAATGAGATGGTAAATTGATAAACTTTTGCTGAAGGGATTCAAACTTAATTTCACAAATATATTTTTTTTATCGTCAATGAAATTACCCTTTAATATTTATTTTTTCAGAGAAAGTTTAAAAGGTGAGAAAATATAGAAAAAATAAGAGTAGTTAAAAAGGCAGCACAACGTTTGCCGGGTCAGCTAGTATTAAATAAAATGTATTAAATCTGAACTAATTACTCGGATATCTCTTCTTGCTGGAAACGTTAATTCGTACTGATATTTTCTATCGTAAGTAATTTTCTTCCTAAGACTAGTATGTTACTGACCTTATGTTCTATTATTCCTCTATGATTCATGTCAATCGACAGCAATAAGCATCCCGATACATGAGTCTCGGTCCATTTTTCTAGTTATACGGCTGTTCAATTTTAATACTAATCGTATTTTATTCATAATTAGTTAAATAAAATTCTTTTATGAAAGACAGTTTCCAAGAGGCTCATAATAAAACATAATCCTATTTACACTTTAATCATTATATAACGCAACAAAGTCTATAGACGAAGCTGAAGGTTTTAAAAGCTATTAGTCCTAATGGAAAACAATCATCGGCGCACCGATTTCCAATTAATTACTATCGCGCGTAACGACAACACCTCCCGAATAATTAACACATTTCCGTTATAAATGCGAAGTACGTTTGTGTCTGTTTATAAACCCTTGTGTATATATACAAATTGTTCATGCGTGCGTGCGTGCTTGCGTACGTGCGTACTTACGTGCGTGCGTGCGTATGTACATGCATTAAATCGTGTAGTGTGAGCATGTTTGTAAATGTAAATACGAGTACGTAATAAAATATCGCTAGATTAATTTCGTTTTCTAAAATAGTCTAACTCCAAAATAAGTAATCTATCTTTTATGAGTCTACGAGTACACGAAAACGTAGGAATACATATTATATTATTACTCAAATAAATAAATATCACTGGACAATTTACACGAATCAATCTAACCCCAAAGTAAGTAAATTATATTTGGGGCACACTAAAAGTTTTGCACTTCTAGCCAATCGGAACTATTTGGATTTCGAATGTTATATTTTTAAAACGTTGCAACCTTCTTAGTAATAAAAAAATACAATTGGAGGGGAATGATTTGTCAATTGTTTTTTTATCACACATCAAAGTTCTACGTACGCAACGAAAATGGAATTTAGTCGAAAAGATCTTACAGCGATGATTTTTTATGATTTTAAAAGTTCTCTTTCTCCGCAAGTCTGTGCCGCTCGTCTTCAAAATGCTTTTGGGAGAGAAGCACCTTGTTTGAACACCGTGAGGCGATGGTTTGCTGAATTTGAGAGAGGTCGGGTTTCATTACATGACGAATTTCGTGAAGGGCGGCCTTCAACTGCCGTTAACGAAAATAATGTGGCTACTGTTAAGCGGCTAATTGAAAAAAAAACCCCGGATTACCTATGAGATAATTCGAGGACTATTGGGGATTGGTATGAGCCAAATTCAGAAAATTTTACACGAAGAATTGAAAGTTCGGAAACTTTGTTGTCGTTGGATCCCTCATGAACTCATGAACTGACAGCGGAGCAGAAGCGGGCTCCCGTGGAATGGTGCTCACAGATGCTACTGAAGTACAACCACGGACATTCTAATGCTGTTTATGACATTGCCACAGGAGACGAAACGAGGATTTATTGTTTTTAAACCGGAAAAAAACAGCGATCTAGTGAATGGGTGTTTGAAAATGAAAACCGGCCAACAAAAGTGAGACAGGCGAGAAACGTTGGTAAAAAATGATCGCGTTTTTTTTCTCAGCTACGGGTCCCATCTGTACAATTCCACTTGAAGATCAAAAGAGTGTTAATGCCGAGTGGTATTCTACCATTTGTTTACCCAGGGTGATAGAAAAAGTTCGCGAAAGACGACCCAAAAGCCGCATTCTCCTACACCATGATAACGCTTCTTCACACACGGCCAACAAAATAAAGTCATTTTTAAGCTAAAAATTACAACCGAACCGAAAAAGTACATTTCGTCACTCATCCTGCGCATAGCCCTGACCTAGCACCCTCTGATTTCTGTATTTTCCCCAAAACAAAGATTTTGATGATTTTGATGAGAAGGATGAGGCAGTGATAGCGTTCAATCAGCACGTAGAAAACATGCCTTCAGATCTATGGTCCTCCTGTTTTAAAAAATGGTTCGATCGCATGAAAAATGTAAAGGAGATTATTTTGAAAAACTAAACATAATATTTTGGTTATAACATGTTTTTTTAAGTTACGCAAAACTTATAGCGTAATCTACGTATGCTTGTAATTCGGATGTTATTCAACGATACTAATACATAGGCAAACATATATAAATATTGTAACATACATAAGAAATATCCACACTCAGAAATTCAAACATTCTACTCATCACACAAATGTTCGTCCCTGTCGGGATTCGAACCCAGGCCCCATTGATGCGTAGTCAGATTCACTAATCACTTGGTTCGACCAACGAAGCGGTTAAATAAATCTATCTCAAATTAAACTCTATTGAGTATCTTCACGCCCATATCCCCGAAGGGGTAGGCAGAGGTACAACAAGTGCACCCACGATTAGCCGAAGATACTTGGTCCCACAAATGTGATAGGTGGCAAGCCTATCGCCAACCGGGCACTTTCCAATCCCGGGTAACTTTGTGTTTCTCAGAAAACTGAAAAAACACTTTTTTTTTGAAGTGCCCGACCCGGGAATCGACCCCGGGACCTCATGTGGTCAACTCCAACGCTGGACCACTAGACCACAGAGGGGTGAAAACAAGGGGCATATTTTTCCAAATATGTATGCCAAATGAATATGTTTACCAGCTATTTTACCCTCCAAACTGGAGTGCGACTGCTACTAGCTTCAACGCTGTTGCAGCAGGAGTAGGTTAGGCATCGCCTAAGGTACAAAAGCGCCGTCGAAATGTTGCAACATTTTACCACCTAGTAAATTTATGCTTCTCTTTAAAATGACGGCCTGAGTCGCGAGCAATGGGTGTTTCGTTTTCGTTCGGGAAAACCATGGGTTAAATGAAGCATTTTAAGACAATTTCTTAGTTTGTCATTGTAGCTTGTAGTTATACACAAAAATACAGAGTTATACTACTTACCGATGAAATAAAATTACTTCAAGGGTCATTCGGTACGATAAAAACTTATAGCATATTTTTTTTACGATATATCTGCAAATGTATGACATTTTTGACAGTTATAGGAGCGTTTGCGGCGACGCAATGAAACATTGATGTATGATAGATTTTATGTCGCGAACAGAGTCGCGGGCTATAAGCAGGTAACAATACTTACGGTGGTTTAAGTTAATTACTGATGGCGCGTTACGTCTCCGCTGGGAAATCTTCGTGACTGCGATGAACTCAATTATTATGAATTGTTGGAAAAGTAACGCAATATATTTTTACTTTTATTTACCGTTACCGCCCGTACCGCCCCAAGTAAACTTATACACACTATTTATTGTATATAAAATATTGATTAATAAATATTGTCCAAGTAGAAAACGAAATAATATACTTACATACTCGTAATCATAATATATATAAAGCTCTTGTATCCCTAACTCATTTAATTATTATTTGCGTATAGTCACAAATACCTCATTACGTCCTATTAACGTGACCATATTTTATGACAGTTAAATCTGTACATAAAATCCTTATTTCTCGTTGTAATAAACTGCTTAATGTCTCAGTAAATTAATTAGTTATCGTTAGGAAAAATTACCACATACGGTAATATTATTTCGTTATTTATAATAATGCTTCGTTACTGTATATTGCTGGTAATTTTTAAGACTCAATATCGAGAGTTTCAATAATGCATATTATAGTTAAGTCTATAACATTCATTATTGAAACTCAGTAAAACTGCAATGACCAAATTCTAATTTCCTGTATATCTAGAGAACTGGATTAGATCTTTATCAAGATATGAGACCAAATGAGAAGTATAGCCGGATTCAAAAGATTTGAGAACCCCTTCTATTTTTTTTTCAAGTTGGTTATATACATAGCCCGAATATAAATGTTAAACTATTCCTAGCTTTAAGCCCTTTGTTTTGCGTATGATAATGAAAAAAATATGTGTAAACAGTTTGCCCTACAGGCAATCCCTTCCGTTACCAATAATTTGAGATATTTTAAGCTCAAATGAGTAAAATAATGCCAATGCATAGATTTTTGAGCTTAAAGAGGTAAACAATTTAAATTTTGTCAAAAATTACAGCATTTTAATTTTTGAAAAGCGGTATATTTTGAACATGATGATCAATTTTGATTTTTCGAACGGCATTTAACGCAGTTTTTTGAACTCTAAAATGTTGGTTTAGATTCAAAATCGATTGTCCATCGATAACTCCCAAATGGAAAAAGCGATTTTGATGCAATTTGCGGAATTGGACGCAATGTTTAAAGAAAAGAGCTGATATACTGATTGCTATCGGGTGATCTAGGGATATATTTGGACGTCCCAGTGTTGGTCCGAGCCCTCTTTGGAAAATACACCATCTGCCGTTCTGCCAGGCAGTTCGTAAATAGCGAACGATGCCAATCGTTCAAAAAATTATGCATCTGACATTACATCTCTGCTACAAATACGTTACGTTGGCATTAATTCTTGCAGCAGCACTGCGACACAACGGCAATTCGACAGCAATTCTTAGGTTAGGAATAAGTAAAACAAATACATTGAATACTTTGCCTGGAATATTGTAAATTCAAAAAAAAACTGCTACACGAATAGTAACGCACTATTAAAATTTCCTTCAGAAGAACCATCAGCTTGTTTGCTATCCTATATGAAAAAAGTTCATAATATTATTTATGCTAGAAAACAAATTAAATTTGAATTAGTTTTTAAAGTTCTGATATAATCATAAAATATACTAGTTTGACCAGTTTATGGAGCGAAGTTCCCTATCGCACGGTACGAACTTGGCGGATAGGGGTTAGGCGAAAAAAAGTGTGTAATAATTTTTGCCACTAGTTTTTGTCCCGAAACTTTTGGCACGGCTGACTTGCCGAACCGCCGAATCGAGGTCTTTAGTGTAGATAGACAATTTTAAAATCTTGTAATAAAAATGAAAGAAATATTAGTTGTTAAAATAGGACTACCTGAGCGAGGGGAGGGGTAAGGGTGAGAGAGGGGGGAAATGATCGGGAAGAAGGGGGAGAGGAGGAGAAGAGGTGGGATGAGGGGAAATAGGTATAAAGGAATGTAAAGAGGTGAAGGGAGAAAAGAGCCGGACGAGGGCGGGAAGATGGGCAAAGAGGGGGAAAGAGAGGAAAACAGGTGGCTAGAGGCGAGAGAAAGAGGGGGAGTGAAAAAGGACAATGAAAATAAAAAACGGGGAAAATAAAAAACTTTATTCCAAACGATTAAGTTTTTAATAACACTCAAGCGTTTTTTTCTATTACATTACAAACTATTTTTTTAAATAAATACTGAAAAAATCTGTCTGATCAGTCAGTTATATTACATCGCGACGGTCTACAGGTGAATAGGTTGTGTAACGTTTCGTTACAAGTTTGTCTAAAAGCTTTTAAATCCACGCCCCATTAGAGCGGCTCATTTTATTTAATATTACCGAAGAGAGGTTGAGTACCTATTAACTACTTAAATATTTATTATTTAGGAACATTTGTAATGTTCGCAAATTTAACTCGTCTAATAAGTTACATTTGTGGTGAAGCTAACATTTTGAGAGACTACATTTGCATTAAATTATCGCCGTAATGTTAGAAGTTTATCACCCAAATTTTCATCAATAGACATATAGGAACAGCTCGATGATGTAGATAAAGAATGAAAAGAATCTGTATCCGAGCTATCCATATTTTTTTATAAGATGTAAAATTGTATAAAATATTAATATTATATAAACATAAAATAATAAATAAATAGTCTATAATATATAACTTATTATGCCCGTAAAAAAGTAGTAAAAATATCTAAATATACAATTTATACCTAATTTAAAACAAACAGAGATAAGAAATATAAATTATCACTTATAACATACACATTCATTCCTACTAAAGGTTGGTGAAATCCTTTACATGTAGTATCAATTATAATAACAAGAACAAGACACAAAAAATACAAGGCAGAAAAATGTGGCCAAAACACTGGAGTCTGTGCCGTTATACTGCTGGCTTAATTATCTTTGACATTTAGCGGCTTAGCCGTGAAAGCGTAACAGACAGACAGACAGACTTTCACATTTATATGTAATATGTGGAGGAGGATAATTGAGGAGTTGTTGGAGACTTATGCGCCTTTATACGATCATTGTATAATCATGGGGGATTTCAATACTTGTTTGCTTCGTGGTGATATCAGGGCTAGAAATCTCTCCCGAGTTACTTACTCTACAAATGTTAAAATATTAAATCTGGCTCCTACGTACCATACGCCTAATTCTCAGTCATGGTTAGATATGATTTTGACATCGAAGCCTGAACGTATTTCTCTTTACGGGCAGCTGGCAGCCCCTAGTTTCTCTCACCACGATCTTATATATGCTTCTTATAAAATTAAAACCCCTAAATTTAGACCAAAAATAATCATACAGCGTAACTTTGGCCGCATGGATAGACAGGCGCTTCTTGCAGATGCCTCAGCTAAGGACTGGTCTCGTATAGAAAGTGAGGAAACGGTTGACGAGAAGGTAGCTGTCTTCAATAAATATATTTTAGACCTGTATAATAAACATGCACCTTTACGATTTGTTCGCATGAAACGGCCTCCTGCGCCGTGGATCAATGACGAGATCCGGACTTTGATGAAAAGACGAGATCAGTTAAAGCGTAAGTTTATAAAGTCACGATCGAATGACTACTGGGAAGCCTATAAATCGGCTAGAAACGGTTGCAATCAAGCAATAAGGAATGCTAAACGCAAATTTATTCATTCTTCAATTGAAAACTGCGCTCCCAATCATTTATGGAAGTTACTTCGTTCGCTTGGGTTTGGGAAATCAAAAAATAACATAAATGATACACCTGATTTAAATTCCCTTAACCTTAATTTTGCTTCTCCGAGCAACACGGTGATTCCCAATTTAAAGCACCAAACCATCCAAGCTATATCTTCAGCCCAAGTCTGTCATAATTCTCCTTTCTCATTCGAAGCTGTTTCTGACAGTGCTGTTAAGCGAATTATTACGTCAATACCCACTAAGGCTGTTGGTCACGATGGTATCAGTCGAGATATTATTATGCCTATCCTTGATATAATTACACCTTACATTTCCCATATTCTTAACTTTTCTCTCTGTTCTGGCAGCTTTCCCTCGTTATGGTGTAAAGCTTATATAATTCCTATTCCCAAAATTTCTAATCACGTTAATTTCTCACAGTTTAGAATCTCGATATTACCTTTCCTGTCAAAATTTTTAGAGAGAATCGTTTACCAACAGTTCTCAAGCTTCCTCTCAAAGAATAATCTTCTTTCTTCGTATCAGTCGGGCTTTCGTCCATCACACAGCACATGTTCTGCTCTCATCAAAATTATGGATGACATTCGTTTTGGTATTGACGAAAAAAAGATATCTTTACTCTCCCTACTAAATTTTAGTAACGCCTTTAATTGTGTCGATCACGATATCTTATTAGCTATACTTCGCTCTTTTAATCTTTCGCCGTCAGTGTTTGAATGTTTTGGCTCCTACTTGGGAGGACGTCAACAACGTATCCGTTTCAATAACGATTATTCAGATTGGTGTGACATTCGTATGGGTGTTCCCCAAGGTGGAGTACTCTCTCCATTGCTTTTTTCTGTATACATAAATAAATTATCTTCTGTTATTAAGTATAGTTCTTTTCATTTGTATGCCGATGATGTCCAACTGTATCTGTCTTTCCACCCATCAGAACTTACAGCTAATATCGATAAAATGACCACAGATCTCAACTGTATTAGGAACTGGGCAAAAGCATTTGGTCTAGTTTTAAACCCAAATAAATTTTCATCAATAGACATATAGGAACAGCTCGATGATGTAGATAAAGAATGAAAAGAATCTGTATCCGAGCTATCCATATTTTTTTAAAAGATGTAAAATTGTATAAAATATTAATATTATATAAACATAAAATAATAAATAAATAGTCTATAATATATAACTTATTATGCCCGTAAAAAAGTAGTAAAAATACCTAAATATACAATTTATACATAATTTAAAACAAACAGAGATAAGAAATATAAATTATCACTTATAACATACACATTAATTCCTACTAAAGGTTGGTGAAATCCTTTACATGTAGTATCAATTATAATAACAAGAACAAGACACAAAAAATACAAGGCAGAAAAATGTGGCCAAAACACTGGAGTCTGTGCCGTTATACTGCTGGCTTAATTATCTTTGACATTTAGCGGCTTAGCCGTGAAAGCGTAACAGACAGACAGACAGACTTTCACATTTATAATATTATATATATATATATATATATATATATATATATATATATATATATATATATATATATATATATATATATATATATATATATATATATATATAGCCGTTTCAAAAATCAAAATCGAAACTTATTCTCAAAATTTATAGCTTTTCAAATATTAAAATTACGTTGTTTTTTAGCAAACTTACTTAATTTTTTTAAATGATTTTCAAGTAAATTCACCGGTTGATTTAAAAGTCTTATCAGCTTTTCTCCTTTAAAAACAGCGTACTGACAATACTGTTAATTTAATCAAATTTGTTTGGGATTTATCAATGAAGAAAATTAAAAATAAAATATTTTTGACATAGCATCGAAATTTTTCAACCTATCGATTATTTAGCTAAAGCAATATTTTAGATCTTAAAAATCATCGTTTTCAAATATACAGCTTTTCAAAAATTAATATATTGCCATTTTTAAGAAAATAGATAATGAAAAATCTATGCTTATATTTTTTAAACATAAATTACCTTAATTTAGTGGGAGGTTTCAGGGATGGCCCGTAGGGTCAACCGTTTACACATTTTTTCGAAAGCAGTGAAGCCATTTTCAAGCATAATATAATCACTGCGTACATTTTTATTGTACAGAATAAGTTATTATCTGGAGCAGCGAGATGATGAAATTTTAACTGATTTTGTGCTTGTTTTTGAGATATTATATAATGTAAAGCCTAAAAACTACAGATGATGCAAAACTTATGGTATGATGTCTGGGAGATTCGGGGAGAAAGAGAAAAATTTTCGTCATAGCAATGCAGACTACGACGCGGGCGCACTAAAATTTGAAAAGCACCTTCGGTAGTACGAGCTTTGTGTAAATCACTTTCCTCCACACGATTATTTTCGTCTTCTGATGATTGTTCATCTCCCAAATATACGAGTAACGCTAAATCAAGGTCGTCCATTTGCAACCATCGACGCGTAGAGTGTACGACTTAGTGGCCATTTCACCGTAAAAAGACGGCCGTCGAAGTCTCTTAACATTCACGTGCCTAACGGTCGTCTTTTTACGGCCATAATATTGCGTCCGTTTAATGGCGCCACCGCTTTTGGAGGAAACCAGAGCTTAAGAAACTTTCCTTCACATATTAATATATAAAATTTACTTAGAAACATTACAAGTGTATTGAATGGAAAAGAAAGTTCATCACGCGTGAAAAGTAGAATCTACTATACGTATAATAAAATCGTAGGAAAGTCAAAACTGTACACTGAATATTTTTTTAAAAGAATACTTGGGGCGTGATGTACAATCGATATCGAAGCCAAAAATATAGTTTTTGGAATTTTTGTCTGTTTGTCTGTATGTATGTCCAGGGTAAACTCAAAAAGTACTGCATGGATTTACTTCAAATTTTGCATGAATATTACTAACAGGTCTGGTCAACATATAGGCTACATATTATCACGCTATCACCTACGGGGGAGGAGTTGTGTGGAGTAAACGAAGTCCGCGCGAAGTCGCTGGCAACAGCTAGTACAAAATATTAATATATAAAAATCATTTAGAAACATTACAAGTGCTTTGAATGGAAAAGAAGGTTCATCACGCGTGAAAAGTAGAATACAAAATACATTCTGTAGAATACAAAATACATTCAACTTGGTTGACTGGTCTGACTGTTCAACTGTTAAAATGTTGACATTTACGTATTCACGTGTCTAATGGAATCATCGAATCAAATTCAATCAACTCAAAAAATGTTTTATTCGAATGAGTTTCCCATTTGCTTAATTCATGGCTATTATAATTAAAAATAAAAACTATTATAAATAAAAACCCCCCATAGCGGAGAACGATAATTATCGTTCTCCGCTATGGGGGGGTTTTCCGTGTTAATCTGGACCTTGAGTTGTAAAGAAGAGACCATTTTCTTTCCCGCTACCTTTTTAGCCTTTAACGTATTTATGATGATCCTGGTCATGGCATAAAAAGTAAGATTTTATCGGACATAACCTAACAAGTTATTCTTTAGAATATCCAAAAAAGATTTTTTTAGTTATTCTAATCAATAATGATTTAAATATTATATTTTTTTTCGTAAACATTTTCAAAAATTATATTTTATGAAAGTATTCATTTTAAATCAAAATGTATGAGATCCGTCAATGCTATGTTTATGAGAGTCTCGTAGCCCTGAAGATACCGTAAAAGGTGAAACTGGTTGGCGATATATGTAAATTAATTAAGAAGTGTTTTGTGAAACAGATTTATCATTACTTGTCCACGAGTTATAATTTTAAAAAAATATGTTTTTTTTATCTTTATTTGTTTACGATTTTTGTAATTTTTATGCGCTAAAAAACGGTTGAAATATTTTTTCTAGGCATCATTCTAGATTCAATGACTTTTTTTATACATAAATGATGGAAGGAGTCAACCATCGCCTATAGGCACCAAAGATATTAATGGTGCGTTGCTATCTTGTGGCGAGGTCTAATGCCATATGCATTAGTTTACCGGCTACCTTACCTTCTAAACCGAAACACGGCAGTGACTAGCACTGACGCTATTGCGGTAGGAATAGGTTAGGCGGTAGTACCAAATACCCGACGAGATGTTGCGGAAATCTACCACCACGTAGTAGCCGCGATGGTAATGACTCGCATAGCCATTCGGTCGCCTTTTACGACCTGCCTAGTATAACGGCAGATGACCTATTCTTCAAAGGACCCCGGGACCAACATGGGGAACATTAAACATTTAAGGGACGTTACATAAATTTTTGACGTTAAATATATTAAGATATTTTTATTAATCGACACGTGTTGACGTAGTGAATTTATTTAATAGAAAAATATCTTAAAAATTGCCTTCTTTGCTTATATAATAATGTGCAAATATCGTTTGCCTGAAAAATAAAAAAATCTTTGTGAATTTCAACGATTCACCGGTTTGTCGTTTGGCGAAATAAGTGGTGATCCTTATCACCATATTTTACCGACATACAAATATAAATACAATTTATTTAATTTATTATGTGAAAAATGTTATTACAGTACCAATGACTATTTGAATGATAAAACTATATATAATGAATATAAATTAATGACATTATGATATAATGACAATGACAAAAATATTATTATAATAAGAATTGGTAGAACATAATTTTTATTTCATTTTGACATTTTTTTTTAAATAAACATTTTTGTAATTTCTTGACATTATATACATATTTTTTTTTCAATACTATTTATTCATTTGAAATTTGTTACTGTCTACTTTTTTAATAATTTATTTAGGTATAAATGTAAAAAATATGAGTTTAAATAAAAGTTGAGAAAAAAAAATATTCTTAAATAGTATATAACAAATAATCTGTAGTCATAAATTTGCATGCCATTTATCTGGCAAAATAGGTTTAAGCACATCGATGTATGTTCAAAATCTTTTCCAACCCTATTTTGTGCAAATAAAGTATTTGTATTTGTATTTGTTCCGGCTAATCTCTAAAACGGCTGGACTGATTTTTACGGGACTTTCACTGGCAGAAAGCTAATGTAATAAAGAGGTGAGTTATGGTGGTTAATATAATGCATAGCGTTATAATAATAGCGCGCTATGTGTAGTCAATGTAAAGCGTCAAAAAATATAGTTTATAGTCTATAACACGCTATCATAAAATAGTTTGCTCGAACAATACACCACACCTCTAATAAGGTGTAACTTAGGCTACTTTTATTTTAGAAGTTTTTCCACGCGGATGAAGTCGCGGGCATAGCTAGTCCTATATATAAAATTCTCGTGTCACAATGTTAGTTGCCGTTCTCGTCCGAAATGACTTGACCTATTTTTATGAAATATTGTATGCATATTCAGTAGATCTGAGAATCGGCTACTATGTATTTTTCATACCTCTAAGTGATAAGGGTTGTCCACTCCTAAAATTTATTTTTTAGTTTTTGGACAACATTTTTATTTTTGTATCATGTGTCATTAAAAAATACATATAATCCTAAATTTTCGTCCTACTACCATCAACCACTATTTTATAATACAATAATTTATATGCCAAAACAATGTTTGCTGGGTCAGCTAGTATATATTATAATTTTACTACGCCCTGTCCTATTTTCCATTCACTGTTATGTCTTTATTGTTAGATATTAAAGTTTAAATTTGTTACAGCCTGTCGCTGAGGAGCCTTTCCGGTTCAGCATGGAACTCGACAATCTACCAAAGGAGACACTGAAAAATTTAATATTTGAAGAGACGCTGTTGTTCAAGCAGCAGAATGAAAACGCGTAAATCCGATACAACAGACAAAAGTCGACAAGCGACTCAAAAACAAATTCGTGAATACAAGCTCCTACCTCTTTCTTAATTTTAAGTATATTATGAATTTGAAAATGAACGTTAATATAGAGGGCAAAAAGTTTACTTTGCAAGAACGGCATTATCATATTATGTACTACGAGGACGTAAAGCGTAGCGCTACAGTGTAGCGTTACGGATTAACGTACTAGTAAATGTAAGACACTCGCGTAGCGACTCCACATTGCTATATGCGTACTGTGCAACAATTTATGCGTGACGATTAATTTTCGACTTGTTTGGTGTTGCTGATAATGTAATACATTATTAGTATACCTTTACTGGCCATTATACACTGTAACAGCACCTAACCGCCACAGTATCAGCAGATCTAAAGTTAAATAAAGTGTTAAACTAACGCGTTCTACTATTTTTTTTAACAATATACGTATAAACGGATAGAAAACGCGTACATATCTAGAACTAACTAGTCCACTCGTGACCACGGTCAATGTAACTTGGTCGAAACGGCGAGCTTTACAAGTAAGTTTTGTATATTATGTACGTGTTTTTGACCCGTTTATATATTGTTAAAAATTAAATAAAGTTCGTGGGATAGAACCCTTTTTGTTAAATGATCAATACTTGAAACTTCGTGATCGACTTCCATGTGGCGAATCTGTGGCGAATTAAAACTGGTTTTAAAGTGTTTCCCTAGCACGGTGTGCTAATAAGTGCTAAAACACACATATAACTCTACCAAACTTTCTCTCTTCGATTTCTTTTGAGAGTGCTGCGTTTTTTCAAATGAAAATGATCGAAATATGGCAAATAAATGTGTTTTTTTTTCTTGATGGATACTTTGGTTTAAACATTTACAAGAAAAATGTTTTGTTCGACAAAACATTGCATCAATGAGCTTGTCTACCACTACGAACACTACATAGGGATATTTGTTTGGGACAGGAATTAATACATACGTAATTCTTTTTGCTAATTTTTGGAACAAAGTTCCATATAGCATGTTCTCGTTATGCTTTTTTGCGGACTAAGGGGTTAAACCGAAAAATATGTAATGTTAAAAAACGCACTAAAAACCGACATCTTTTTGCAGGGATACTTGAGACACTTTCCGATCACCTAGCTTTCTTTAACTCACGAAGCCATTCACGCAATCAATATATTAGCGAAAGCGAGCGAAAGTAGAAAATCGACCATGGACTACCAAATTTCATACTCCACGGTTCACGTAATTGTCGGGAAAAGGGTTGCAAAGTTTTTACTTCATGATTAATATATCGGCTCGGGTTCGATCCCCGACGGGGACAAGCATTTGTGTGATGAGCATAAATGTTTGTATTTCCGGGTTTGGTGTTTATTATGTATGTAAAAATATTTATATATGTATTTCTACGTATTAGTAATGTTGACTAACACCCATAACACAAGCAAATAAATTGTTTACTTTGGGTTTAGATCAGTAAGTGTAATTTATCTCGTGAATATTTATTTATTTAATATATAGATATACTGCAAGTTTCTTCTCGTCTGTTGGTATTCATTTTAAGCGCGAATCGATCGCAAAAGTATCCCTGCTGGCTTTTTTTATTGGTATTGTGAAATACGGTGGAAAGGTACTGTTATACTTTGCCATGTCCCTAAATCTCTACTTAAAGAGGATTATATAGTAAAACATTTTAGTAAATAACCGTTAGTATTTATGCAAACATTGCTATATCCCTACTTCTCACTTTCTATAAGAACGATAAAACGAATTGCTTTAATAAATAATCTAATTTCATAGAGATTTTTTTGCGCCATTTGCATGTAAGAACAAATGTTATTGCATCCACTACGTTATTCAAAAACCATTTTTTGTAGATAACTAGCAGTCCGGACTTCCGGATGTATAATATTTTAACTTTGTTTAAGTATTATCGCTATTACAGAAAAACACAATATTAGGGTAAATATTACTACCAATAGACTATTGTTAACAAACAATTTGCAAATTTAACAAAAAGAAAATGTTTTTATAATGATGATTTAACTGTAATTTAAAAGTAGTAGCATCTTACACGTATGTTGATTTGAGCTTTGTTTCTGTATCTCTGTCTTTTAAACCTCAACTGCCATAATAATGAAAGTGACATGATTAATAGCGAAATGATTAAATAATCAGATGAGTATAAAGGCCTAAATTATCATTATTTTAAGTAAAATTTGGTACTAACTTAATCGAACTAAATATTATAAACATGATAATTACTATCACAAGCAAAACATTTACTTAGTTTGAAGTGAGAATATCTCATGTTATTTATCTAAGCGGCATTATTTATTACTTGGGCGGATAAACTTTGCTTTGAATTTTTTTATATTTATATTTTTTAGTGATTTTAACCAAACGATATAAATCACATATCGATTAAATATGAATATATCATATAGCACCATTCACAACATTTTGGGAGAACTGTAGATTATCATCGATATTTATATCGATATTAATTAATATTATCGATGAAATTGCGTTGTTACGGGGCATACAACTACACAAATAATAAAAAAATTACCTTACTTAAATTACCTTACCTAATGACAAATTTCATCTTAATTGTTATAGCTGTTTCTTAGGTGCACACAACAATTAATATCCATACAACAATTACTTTATTTAATATATTAAGGTTTTTTATATATAAACGGGTCAAAAACGCGTACATATTATATAGAACTTACTTGTAAACCTCAGAAGAGGGTAGATGAAAATCGATCCCGACGTGAACGAGCGACGGAGGAAACTCGCTGCTCCAGTCTGTTCGTGACCACGGTCAATGTAACTTGGCCGAAACGTCGAGCTTTACAAGTAAATTCTATATTTGTACGCGATTTTGACCCGTTTATATATTTTAAAAATGATAGTAGAACGCGTTAGTTTTAGTTTATAAACTTTTAGTTTATATTAAGATTTATTTATTTTGGCCACAATCTTTTTAACAGGAATATGTACCTTATTGTGTTTTAATAACAAGCATAATATTATTGTATCAATGCCATAATAACATTTTTCATTTCGTTTACTAACAAATGTTTTGAATATAATCCTCTTGTGTTGAGTTTGAAATAGTGCAAATTCTAACGTAGTTACCTCGTCGTTGCACTACAATTGTTGCCCGGTAAAATTCAATTTTGACTTGCTTAAATTTATTATGTTAGTACATTTAGGTACGCTTGCAACAAATATTTAAATACTTTTTAAATATTGCTTTCTGTAGTTAAATGCATTTAAAAAGTATTTGAACAATTTAGCGCAAGCAAGCATTAGTGTATTGTTTTTGAGGTAAATGGGGCTTGATGAAGACGGTATATAGATCAAGGTTACCCACCATAGTTGACCAAAGTGATGGTGGACCTCATTCGTATTATTTACATTGAGTATTTTTGTATAAGTCGCAGTTTATCGTCTTGAAACACTTATTTCAATACACACGATAAAAACTTGTTCATGGACATCTTTTATTCAATATAAATGACGGACACTTTAGAATTTCTTTGCAGTGCTAAAGATGTATATGAATAAGGTCCCCGATTTTTCGTTTGAAGTCTCTATATTAAGCAAAATCACCTTTTGCTTCTGTGAAATAAATTTAAATGAGTATTTTCAATTCATTCGTACTGTATAAATACAGACAGGTTGCTTGTTTGCATGCTTTTATGGGAGCCAATATTGGATAGAATTAACAATCGAAAGCAAACAAGCAATCTGTCTGTTAACATCACTCTTCGTTCAGCTGACCTTCCTTTATAAATTCTATAACATAGGAATCGTATATATATATATATATATATATATATATATATATATATATATATATATATATATATATATATATATATATATATATATATAAACATATTGTGTCCAGGGTAAGATACTTAGAAATCTTGGCACTAATAGTAGAATACTTATATATATATTAAACAGAGATTTTAACAAGGATTATAAATCGTGTGTACCGTGTATTATTAATAATTTAATCAAAAATATTATGATCTAATAAAGACAAAAGATAAATATTGTCTATGAAATGATTCATAGAGTTCTATTATAGTAAACGACTGGAACGTTGTAGAAAAGTTATATTACGTAGCGTATTAAGAACGCGTAGAACTTTATTAATAGATAGGAGTTTTCTTGAAATTTATCAACGTTATTGCCTAATCGTGGATAAAATGTGAGGAGTGGACAGTATTACATTCGTGTTTCATCTTCATGTCGAGCACGTTGATTAGAAATATGAGATTTGTTTAAGAGGGTTTAACTAACGTGATCACATATTCTTGTTGGCTGTTAATCGGACAGTTTATACCGACGACAAGTCGGCATTGACCGACAGTTCCGACTTATCCGATTTCTAAACAAAGCACTTTTTTATCAGTTTTATCATTAACTAGCTGTTGCCAGCGACTTCGTGCGCGCGGACTTCGTTTGCTCCGCACTGCTCCTCCCCCGTAGGTGGTAGCGTGATAATATGTACCCTATATGTTGACCAGACCTGTTAGTAATATTCATGCTAAATTTGAAGTAAATCCATGCAGTACTTTTTGAGTTTACCCCGGACATACATACAGACAAACAGATAAACAGACAAAAATTCTAAAAACTATATTTTTGGCTTCGATATCGATTGTAGATCACGCCCCAAGTATTATTTAAAAAAAATATGCAATGTACAGTTTTGATTTTCCTACGATTTTATTATATGTATAGATTAACATATTATACAAGCAAATGGGTCTATAAAAGAAAAAATATATATAGACACCACATCACACCGCCAATCATGCTATGCTGTCCGTATAGGAGGGATGTAATGCCAAATATATAGTTCAATATTTTATATTAAAACACTTGTACTGTTTCACAATAAACATTTTCATATAAAGTATTAATTGAAAATGGAGTTTCACAAAGTGCTGACAACAAACAGCGTAGAATATACCAAATGTATAAGTTTACCGACTCCCATACCTCTGAAGTGGGTCACGACCGTTATAACCACTGAGGTTGTTGCGGAAAGAATACGAGAAGCAGTGGTGCCAAATCTGCGCGGGACTTTCCAGAAGTCAATCTAGTAATTACACTGGTAATAATAGGTACATTTAGTCATGGAGTCTAGAGGTAAGGAAGACCAACTTTGAAAATTAAGTTTCAAAATGGCGCTGGCGTACTACGATATGAAGTTAGCTGTTGTAGACTGAGTAAAGTATGCTGAGCATAAGTATTTAACAGTTCTTGTAGTGCTGTTTTAACAGTTTACTGGAAACTTATTTAAAAGCTCTTTTACCGCTTTCTTTCTGCGCTGACCGCCCTTTTGGTGGAGTGGTTAGTGAACCTAACCACGAGTCGATGAGGTTCGGGTTCGATTCCCGACAGGGACAAACAAGGTCAATTGGTGTAATTTGTTCACCGATATTATTATTTCTAAAAATTCGTATACGACGGTGAAGTGACCACTAATGCGTTTTGATGGACACGTCTGTCTATAGAGTTGGTCCTTATTATCCATGCGTTTAGCCTTTCTCTGCTTTTTGCGAGTTGGTTTTGAAGAAGGCAGATGCGATATAGTTCAATAGGGGCTCGGGCAATTAGTGTACTAAATTACTAATGTGCAGGAAACTTGAATAATTTACGACACATGTAGCTGGTAAATGAGCAAATTTTTTTGTTAAAATGTAGCACAGAAAGCTACCAACTTGGTATATTTCTCTGTTTTTTGTTTGTTGAAAGACATGTTTGAAAGAATATACCTAAGTTATGAAGGAATATCACAATGTTAAAGTTGCTTTATCCAGTATTTAAATAATCCCTTGTTTGCGTGGCATACAAGAGATTTGTCAGACGTAAAAGATTTTCAAAGTGTTTCTAAAGCAGGATTTTAAAAAGTTTCGCTTTATACCATTATTTTCGTACTTTTCCCTATGATCTCATATATATATATATATATATATATATATATATATATATATATATATATATATCAATCCCTATTTTCCTTGGTCACGACATCACGCCTGAATGTCTGGACCAATTTTGGTATTTTTTTTGTTGTGTTTGTAATTGTAAGGAGAAGATTCTTATAAAAGAAAATATTAATAAAATTGCGCGGAAAATTAGAAAATTTAAGAATACTTAACCACCATATAAAGTTTAATCCCGTAGACTTATATAAATTAAGTGTCACGTTGTTTGTCCACTATGGATTCCTAATATGTAGGCAAAACAACGTTTGCCGGGTCAGCTAGTATATATATAATATTTCCAATAATACTTCAAATAAGAATTTTCCTCATTTCACGGTGTCTAGACAATGGAACAAGGTGCGGTAAAGTGGATGAATGGTCACGTTAGTCAAACCAAAGTTAGGGTTGTCAACCATACTAAAAATGCCTCTGTTTGGAATTCGTTTTTTATTATAGATAATAATAAAAAACGAATTCGCCTTTGGTAATGGTTTTTCATTATTATTTTTTTCCTTTGTTAGATATATTTTTGATATCAACTTTATAATTTTTTGGTAGGTATAATAATAAAAAAAAGTATCATCACACGCCGTTCCCTTGCCGGGTAGGCAGAGTAAACCTAACGTTTATAGACTTTCCAGTTCACCGCGATTCACCGGTTTGTCGGTTGTCGAGATAAGTGGTGATCCTCATCGCCGCATTTAGCGACATATTTACGATTATCGACTATTTCTAACGATTACCAGGACCAACAGGTTAACGTGCTCACCCAAGGCACGGGAGCGGTAATACACCACTCCGCCAGACTCCGAGCTGCTACTGAGATTTTAGATTATCGTGAAAACCTAGAAAAAACCTCAATAACACTTGCCTGACCCGTAGGTAGATTTATATGTGACATTTGATATATCATAGATAGCAAGTGAGTACACGGTTCTCCCGTTGAATTCTTATCTTGTATATCCTATATACGGCGAAAATCTATTGGCAATAAGTTTACAAGTGCTGACGCTATTGCGAAAGGAACAAGTAAGACGGTCTTACCAAGCCTGGGCAAAACCTACCATAACTTTAACGCGTAGTAATATGTTTGTCCAATGTTCGCCTTTTACTAATTACTTGGCAGGATGACAGGTGGTATATTCTTCAAAAGGAGTCGGAACGAGCATGAAGATATATATTCAGAAATTCGTATTTATAGCATCTTATATAAATGTTCTTAAAAAATCCAATAATAAATAGCTTAAAATGCCCTCAATTAATTTTTTAACATTTATATTTTTACTAGTTGCAGCATGCAGCCCGCTGCATTCTAAAGGTTTTTGGCGAACCCCGCGGATCACCTAATTTTTCCGGGATAAAAATTAGCCTATGTACTATTCCAGGTCATCATCTACCTGTGTGCCAAATTTCGTTCAAATCCGTTTAGTAGTTTTGATTGAGTAACAAACATCCATCCAACCAAACTTTCGCATTTTTAATATTATTAATAAAGATAATGAGTTAGTTTTTGTAGAATGTATTTTAAAACAAATGTTATCTGCATTTTAGTACTTTGACAACTCTAACTGTAAGATGAGTTTATAGTACTTTGGCAACCCTAACTGTAAGATGAGTTTAAATGTTTATATCTGTGGCTTCCCATTTGTTTTTTTTTTTTAATTCTAATATCTATTGGAATTGTAATTTGTTTAAATTTTTTGATTAAAACGCAGATTGCATTTTCTGATTTAGTACCGTCATTAATGTTCAATGGATATTAGAAAACATAGTCTACAGGCTACATTTGTATTGTATTTAGAGATTTTGGTTGTTAAATTATTTTGTCAGGTTATTATTTTTTTTTTCTTAATTGTCTGGAATAGAAATGTAGTTTCGATTTTAAGCTATAAATTGGCATGATAAATTGCATTATCGCCCGGCCACGCGAACCGGCTGTGGCGGCACCGCCGCGGCGGGCGAGTTGCGTTCATCGCCGCGACCTGTATAGTCCGAGAGCGAGATGTCTTTTTCGACTTTATCTCGATATTGCTTGGAGGGAAGGATTTTTGTACTTCAATTGTTATACATGATTTAAATAAGAATCAGGGTACAGTGTAAACGTTGAATTTCACAAGAAATACGAGAAATACGTACTATATCCAGACAAATTTTTGGAATGAGTGTTGAAACCTTTGATTCAGAGTGTTACTGCCTGATAGTCGATTATCGAAAGGGTTTTATCATCTCAGTAAAAACAGTACTATAATTGAACAGCAATACAATCGATAGCATCGATAAT
The DNA here is from genome assembly GCA_036924255.1 of Apodemia mormo. Taxonomy (NCBI): domain Eukaryota; kingdom Metazoa; phylum Arthropoda; class Insecta; order Lepidoptera; family Riodinidae; genus Apodemia; species Apodemia mormo. Next base: position 38,335,259 of record JAUPFN010000005.1, on the reverse strand, counting down.
ATTCATGATTAAAAAAAATAAACTATCGAAAGTATCAATATAGTATCTATTAATATATAGTATCTATTAATATATAGTATCTAATATAGTATATATTTCTAGACTAAAACAATCGATTTTTGGCAACACTACAATAATTTTATTCTTATGAATATTCAACATTGTCGGAAGAAATAAAAATTGACAATATTTAATTTTTTTAACACCCTTATATTTTTAACTGAAACTAGATTGAAAAATAGCAAACGCGTATTTTTCAATTTCTCAAAATCATTCATTTTGATATTTATTTTAACTTTTAAAATTCTTCCTGTTCTAAATAGACGTTAGTACCACATGACGTCATTTATACGGCTGAATGATACTAAGCCTTTGCTTTTTGTGACCCGACAAAAAAGCATATGTCACCTATGACATTTATTAAAATCAACAAGTATTGTAAATTATTAAACCGTTGTTTACATTTGATCATATTTCTATAGAGCATTCTAGTTTGCAGTAATAATGTTTCGAAATATCAAATAAATCCAGGTGTTGTTGATTACAAATAGAATAGAGTGGAGTTGATAATTTGCTAACACAAATAATACGGAATATTTGACATTATCGGATGATGGCATACCCATTATACTTTTTAAACTATATGTTTTAAACCTTATGATAAATAATTGATCTCGCTGTGCTTGACTAGATACCGCCGACGTACTTGTCAAATGCGGGAACAAATACTACGCCAAAACTGGCGTACCTGATTCAGTCAGACCAATCACAATGCAAGCTCTAAGAGCACACTACTCACTGTTATCCATTTGTATACTGTCATGTCACACACACTACAATATTGAGTTTCACGGAGTTGTTGTTTTTAGATAGTGCGGTATCTTGTCACGCGCCGCGAGACCAATTATTTATCTATGGTTTTAGCAAAGCAATCACTTTATTCTGCCGTTTAAGTGACGTCGTAACACTTTTTTCATTATAATTTTTTCTCCAGTACTAAGTAACGAAAAAAATAAAAAATATATGTTACTAATCAGAATTGAAAAATAAAGAAATGGTATTTTATTTTGACGACTTTATAATTTTGAAATGTTGTCAATTGTATTTCTGGACTTTGTTTATACTTATGATATGGTGATCAAACTTCCAAATTGCTGGACTAGTAACTATTTGAAAATTAAAGTTACAATGTTCGTAGTGTATTTTCTCGGAAACGACAACTAAACCGTTTTGATTCCTAGATTATTCGCCGCGGCCGCTGCCCGAGTTCGTGGCATGTGTTGTACTGTTTTAATGTATATTCGTTCGCGCGATTCGTTTGGCAAAATTCGTCGGTTTCTCCGCCATTCGCCGCGCCGCGTGGCATGCTTAATACTTTCCCATACATTTGTTTTACACACTTGACGCTTCGCAAATTGTGCGCGCGAATAATCACGTGCGCGAATGTCTCGTGGCAAGGCGGTTAGTTGAATATGTAATAATGTGATTTTTTGCGTGCAATTTTCAGGCATACTTGCTATGATGCATGCTATGAAGAACGTCACGACCAGGGCTTGAAACCGATTAAAAAAATACCGGTTAATAGAGGTTTTAAGTGGTTTTTATAAAAGTATTCGCTCGGTGAGTATCCGAGATGAGAGCGCTTCATAAAGCTAAATAAACCGGCTTAAGCCCAAATCTCGAATGGAACGTCGCGCGCAGTGAGGGGTAAAATTAGGAACGGAAAATATTTAAAAAAAAAACTCTATACACCGTCTTATTATTACAAAACCCTTATAATTTTGTTCCTTTAGGAAACCGATATTTTTGAGGTTAAGATAAGCCAAACGTAAGGTAAAGATTTTATAAAGAGGTTTCTAAATTAACCGGTTAAAAAGTACTGGTCACGTCAGATCGTAATTCGTATATATATATATATATATATATATATATATATATATATATATATATATATAATTTAAAGACAGTAAGTAAAACAATGAAATGGCGATTATTAGATGTTAAATACACAAAGGGAATACATCTGTGTTGAATGTTACTTATGAATATGAATTGTTTCCAATGCGAACGGTCCGATCTGATAAATGATATATATAGGGAATGTGATACAATGTTAGGGCCATTCCCTACGAATGCAGCCCCAGATTTTAGGGGCTTTTATGTGATGTTGAAATGTGAGAGCTCTGAATAGGAAACTGTGTAAATATTTTTTCATTAAATTTCCAATAAATGTATTTTGACGGTTTCACTGCATACTTTTAGGCACTTTTATTCTATCCGATGTGCGTTTACGAATAGTTTCCTTGTTCGAACTTTTATAAGATGTTTGTTATACATTTTGTATATTTTAATACATACATATTGTTGCCGTATATATAAATATGCCTAAATAATTAATTTTTATGCAATGTTTTAAGAAAGTACGATGGATCTAACTTATTAATATGGTTATTATCATCATGTCATCAATTAATAATATAAATGTTAAATTTTCATTTGATTATTATCCTTAGAGAAATATTTTTATGCTATAAAAGACTTTTTTCTCTTGACTGATATGACAATTACTATTTTTGTGTTTAAACTACTACAAGGTATCAAATATATTTCTTAAAATCTAAGTCAAGAACGCTTAAAATGTTAGATATCCTTTTTCCTTAAATTGTGAGATAGTTTAACCTTATTTAAGCAATGGTACCAGTAACGATTTTTTTGATTAATAACAAGTTCTTTTTTTTTGTTAACAGTTCTTTTTGACAAGACGCCCATCTTTTTTATCTTCGAAAAATCTCGAATCGGGTAACTAATGAAGTTAGATAAGAAAGTAAACTTTAGAATGTCGGACTAAGAAAAGTTTCCACTTTACGTGTAGGACAAAAGTAACTCTTGAATTACAATAATAATTAACAAGCTGTTGCGAGAATATTAAGTTGTTTTATTATTGATTAATATCAATGTAAAAATATCATAATTCCAAATCGTTAGAGTGGAAGACTCATCAGAAAACCCATCGAATGTGTAGGACAAAAATTTTTTCGTATTTTTCATGAAATAATCAAGCGATTTAAGTAAAAAATAATTATTGTTCCTAATCAATATTTTTCATCCACCGAATCAAAATGTTCGAGGCTCCCTAACTTTATTAGTTATCCGATTCGAGATTTTTCGAAGATAGAAAAAATGGGCGTCTCATCAAAACGAAGCTTTTCACAATAATTCAGCTTGTTATTAATCAAAAAAAGTTTGTTCCTGGGTCAACGGTCTAATTATTTTTGTTAACTGATTTATGCCGGGCTCCCATAATCAACGATCTGTCGTTCGTTGCAGTAACCATTAGCAACTAACTAATTTAATAATAGCGAAACGTGCCACAAAGTTTTGGATAATTTGGTAATTTGACATTTATATGAACAATTTTAGCGTACGCCTTGTAGAAAATGTCTCTATTGTAATTAAAACGAATCATTTTATTGATATATCAAAATAAATTAATTTATTCGTTTTATCTGTGTTCCCCGACGAGTACGATCTTTAAAAGAAGAGTGTTGGTGACTTAATGTTGTCTTTGTATTTTACTTCAATCTTAATTTTTAGAGGGAAATCCTTTTTTGTAGGAATTAAATTTGAATATTTCACCAGTGAGAATCAGGGTCGCCATCATAATGATTAAGTATTTTTAACACAGACTGAAACGAAATTCCCAGGGGTTTTCATACCTTTCTACATATTCACCTGGTATTGACTAAAACTTTCAGAAGTACGTAAGTAAAGTACGTAAGTTTTCACTGTACTCTTAAACATAAAAAGTTACATGAATTTAAAACATTAAATTTTCAAAAATAATCTAACAGATGTATTATTATAAAGCTTTTAACCTTTAATTTACATCTTAAGCCTTAATCATTTTTGCTCAACCTATCGGCAAACATATGTATGTATTATTTACTTTCAATTGAAAAATAATTCTCGTCTTCCTTGTATTCGGATTTTCGCGCACAATACTATATTAGAATAGTTCATATCAAATGTTTTAAATGGATGAAGGTAGGTGAAAATTTTTGCAGTGTGACAACGAAGGAGTAGGAGCTATAAGCGATGCGATTGAAGTTATCGAATGTTGTTATATTCTGCCTATAGCAATTTGGAGAGTACCCAGAGCAATGAAATTCTTATAAAAATACTAGCGACCTGCCCGCGGTTTCACCCGCGCAGCTTTTGTTCCCATGGGAATATCGGAAAGGTTTATACACGTAAACCTTCCTCAAGAATCAATCTATCTATTAAAAAAAAACCGCATCAAAATCCGATGCGTAGTTTTAAAGATTTAAGCATACATAGGGACATAAGGACATAGGGACAGACAGAGAAAGCGACTTTGTTTTATACTATGTAATGATATGTAAAACATGTATGAACACTGTAAGCTTTGATTTATTTGAGCATTATTAATTTTATAATTTGATTATTACTAAATTCGTTTTGACCAATTTTTATTATAGGATGGAATTTTATCTTTGTGTGACAGAATTTAAGTCTCGATAAGACGAATGGTATTGGAATATAATAGCTTGTTATATGGGCGTACCCAGGTTCTGGGCCAGGGTGGGGGGCAACCGTAACATTTTAGAACTATATTTTTGTCTTATTATATTTTTACCTACAACAGTAGATAGTAGAGAGGTGAACAAATTCCAGGGGGGCAGATGCCACTCCCTGCCCCCCGCTCGGTACGCCCATGGCTTGTTGAAAGTTGGCAAAACTTAAATGTAATTAAGTAAAAGGTCACTGTAACTTAGAAAATCAAGACGACTGAAATAGCTAAATTCAAATATAACCAATAGTTGAATTCATGATAGAATTTCTCATTAACAGTGTCTTCTTGTTATTCAAAAGACAGAGCCAGTTTTAAGACAGAGCCAGCCGGAAAGACAACATGCGGAGTGACGACCTCGTAGGTTTTGGTCCAAGCCTCCTTTTAAGAATAGACAATCTGCCATTATTCCAGGTAGTTTGTAAAACGCGGACGACTGACTGGCTTTACGTGTTACTAGCATCGTGATTACTAAGTAGTGCAATTTTGGTACCTCCGTCTTACCTATTCCTGCCGCAATAACGTCAATGCTCATCACCAGCGTGTTCCGGCTCAGAGGATAAGGTAAACGGTTGGCATTTCCATCTCGCCACATATATGTTAACGCATCATTAACATCCTTGGTCATGAGAGAGAAGAGAGAGAGAGGCATACGTTTGCTATCTTATGATACACACACACACACGCACACACACGCACACACACACACACACACACACACACACACACATATATATATATATATATATATATATATATATATATATATATATATATATATATATATATATATATATAAAAAATAGGCTTAATGAATCGAACCTAATGGTGCTCATGGGGCATAAAATCCTAGTTATACATACAGAACTTCACCGTTAACATTATTTGGTGTCAACTCATTAATCGTTTTAAAATCTCAATTCCAGGTTTCAAGTAAAAAAGACGTCCGATTGTGCGTACAAAATTATACTCCTTGAAATATTGAATTTTCAAAAAAAACGACCGACAGTCACCGACAGTACGATGTCGGTCGTTTTTTGAAAATTCAATATTCTAACTAGTGGACCTAGAAACATGAGCTACATGTTTAGGCTGTACTTTATCTGTCAGCCAGAGGGGCAGTGTATGGGTTTTATTATGTAGATGTCACATTAACATTATTTTATTGAACAGAGCATTTATTAAAATTGAAATAAGTTGCATTGTAAGTAAAAGTTGCAATAATTTCCTTACCACTTTTTCCCGTCTTATTTCTGAGCCTAAGTCCTAACGTACACTTGAAATAAATAAAAATGCAGAATTTTACTGGGAAATTGCAAACTTTTATTAAAATTCTGGGTACTCTCATTAGAAAGTCCACTCTCCGAACATTTTTCATGTATCCTCGTTCTATATTGCTAAGAAAATGTTGTCTGTTAAACGTATTTTAATAAAAGTATTATTAAAGCGTCCTTTGTTAGGACGCTGGGAAAACTTATGTATTTAGAATCCTTGATTGATAATCATGAGATGTGCATTATGTTGCATTATTGTAAAGATATAGTTATTTTATCGTTTCGTTATCGTAACGATGCGGTTTTGCCCGTGGCTAAATAAACTGTTTTGTAGCCTTAGCAATAAAATTATTTCCTTAAAATATTCCACAGATTTGAGGTCATACAACTAATTTAAAATGATTTTACCCCTAACTTAATAAACAATAAGGCGCTTTCATAAGGTTTTACTATCGGGAGAAGTATTAATTCTACAGAGAGTTCCTTTAGTGAATCGAGTTACTGGGTTACTGAATTAGCATATGATACGGGGTATGCGACGCCAATTATGTTAGGAACCCCTTAAAATTAGATAAAACTTGAATAATGAATTAATTATATCAAAATGGCTGACTTAATTTTGAAATTTCAAGAATTGAAAATTTTCATTGGAGGTCTGGTAATTGGCAAACATGACATTTAATTGGCAAAAAACCTTGAACTCAGAGAAGTCGTCAGTATTTAATATATGTTTAGTCAAAAATTGTTTCAAAGAGTATTCGATATTAATAGAAATATGAGGGTGAGTAAATATTTATCTGAGAAAGATCCCAAATATGTAGACAAACAATACGAGAAATTTTTATTTGCTGTTTAATGTCCGTTTCATTCAATTCTACTGATATTTTGTTAGAGAAATAAGGTATTCGGAAAATGTATTTTGACCTACGTATTATGAATAACAAAGGATCGATTAATCTTTTCATTAGTTTTTCTCGCAGACTTACGATAACAAATCGATGTTTTCATATTTTCATCATTTCACCTGGTTCTGTACGCCCAGCTATCGATAGTGTGATAAATGCTTTTTGTTCACGCGTTAAATTCATTACTGTTATAATGAATTATCTTGATTGTAAAGTTGAGAACTAATTTCTTATATAAGATTTAATATTGCTTAATGACATTGTAATTTCAACTGTATTTTAGAATAATCTTGGATTTCGATATAAAAAGACAATTTATAATTATTGTGGCATAATATTAGTGTTATTGTGTCTTATATGTGGGTTACATCTAAATTGTCATCGAATGTTCGCGTTATTTGTCAAGTATCTTTATGTAATTTTAAAACTTATTAAAAAAGTTAATAGTGTTCCCAAACTTTTCATTACGAATACAGTGATCAATACGTATTTTAAATTGATGAAGTAACACCAGGTTTATCGTGTATTTATTGTTAAAATATGAGTGTTGCCATATTTTCTTAAGTCATTATGTACAAATTGGATATTGTAAGATCATTTGTTATCTGTCAACAGTTGAATATTACGAAAATAAATTAAAATGAAATATTTTTTGTTGGTTTTACTTACATTTTGTATTTCTCATATGCAGTTTAATTTTTAGTACAAATAGAAAAAATGAATATACTTCACGCAAATGTTGTTTAGTTGGCAAGTACTGTCTGCATCTGTGGTTTGCATGTGACAGAGTATTCTGACCAAAGTCGCGCTGGACTCGAACGTTGACGTATATTATTCCAGATGAATGTTATGCCTAAACCTTTAAAATAAATAAATCTCCGAAAATTAGGACCAAGGTGTCATTCGATTCGTATTGTCATGTAAAAAGTTTAAGGAAAATTCCGAAAAGGCGCTAAAAAATGCAAAAGTTATAAACAAATAAGCGAAAATTTGTTTATTTTGGATATCTCAAAAAAAATCAAAATTTTCTAAATTTTAAAAAAGATTCACATAGATCAAATTCGTTAAAAGAGTGCCAACTCCTGGAACTGTACCTCAAATATTTATATTTTTTACACAGAAAATAGAGCCAAAAACGGATGATCTGGCTTCCACAAACAACAAAAACTTATTTAAACATGTTAAATATGAAAATTAAGGAATAAATTTTTTATGTAGTATTGGGATACCTACATCAATGAACAATAATCCGCCGTTAACGCCGTTAAAGATTTTTTATCTAAATTTTTTCATTATACGTTAATTGTTAATTTCTTTTTCTAATTTTAAAGTTAACATAAAAACCCCGATAATTATCAAACTAAAACCCTAGAACTTTTTTCACGCAGTGAATTTATTCTTAATAGGCTAATTAATAAAAAAATAGCAAAAATTAAAAAAATTTGATTTTCTACTTTTTTACTAACAATAAAAACTACATGAGTTTTTTATTCCCTAATTTTCATATTTCTAATTTCTGGTGCCATAATGTCATTACTAGCCACTGTTGTGTTTCGATTGAAAAGTGGATGTTAGCCTCGCGTCGCATATAAACTACGTTGAAATGTCATTTTCATTCATAGTGCATGTAAACGATTGCACTCGTGGTAATACGTAGGTCACAAAATAAGATTTGCATAACTTAAAAAAACAACATGTTATAACCAAAATATTATGTTAATTGCTTTTCAAAATAATCTCCTTTACATTTTAAACATTTTTTCATGCGATCGAACCATTTTTTAAAACAGGAGGACCACAGATCTGAAGGCATGTTTTCTACGTGCTGATTGAACGCTATCACTGCCTCTTTGGAGTTGGTAAACGTAAAACCTCTCATCAAATCTTTGATTTTGGGGAAAATACAGAAATCACAGGGTGCTAGGTCGGGACTATGCGCAGGATGAGTGACGACATGTACTTTTTCGGAAGCTAAAAATGACTGTTTTGTTCGCCGTGTGTGAAGAAGCGTTATCATGGTGTAGGAGAATGCGGCTTTTGGGTCGTCTTTTGCAAACTTTTTCTAACACCCTGGGTAAACAAATACTAATATACCACTTGGCATTAACACTCTTTTGATCTTCAAGTAGAATTGTACAGATGGGGCCCGTAGCTTAAAAAAAACGCGATCATTTTTTTACCAACGTTTCTCGCCTGTCTCACTTTTGTTGGCCTGTTCTCATTTTTAAACACCCATTCACAAGATTGCTGTTTTTTTCGGGTTCAAAACAAATCCACGTTTCGTCTCCTGTGACAATGTCATTTACAACATTAGAATGTCCGTGGTCGTACTTCAGTAGCATCTGTGAGCACCATTCCACGCGAGCCCGCTTCTGCTCTGCTTTCAGTTCATGAGGGATCTAACGACAACAAAGTTTCCGAACTTTCAATTCTTCGTGTAAAATTTTCTGAATTTGGCTCATACCAATCCCCAATAGTCCTCGAAGGTGCTTCTCTCCCAAAAGTATTTTGAAGACGAGTGGCACAGTCTTGCGGAGAAAGAGCACTTTTAAAATCACAAAAAATCATCGCTCTAAAATCTTTTCGACTTAATTCCATTTTCGTTGCGTACGTAGAACTTTGATGTGTGATAAAAAAGCAATTGACAAATCATTTCCCGCTAATTATTTTTTTATTACTAAGAAGGTTACAACGTTTTAAAAATATAACATTCGAAATTCAAATAGTTCCGATTAGCTAGAAGTGTGAAACTTTTAGTGTGCCCCACGTATTCCCAAATACTATCAAAGGAAAAACTAATATTAACAAAAAATAAGTCTTCGTGGTCACTGCATCTAATGCGTCACACATAGTCGATCAGAAATTACATATTTTTATTTTTTATATAGATAACATTGCTTGCTATTTTTTGTATAATAATAATATTTTCGAGTTAAGAATATTAGATGTCATGATACGGAATTATTCAAAATGTTCAAAGAGTAAACAGTAAACACATAAAACAGTGCATAAAACATTAAACAATCCTTGTGCTTACTGTTTTATGTGTTTACTCTTTGAATATTTTAAAATTTAAAACAGTGATAATATAATATGTACCGTATCAAAAAGTGATTAGTCGTCACACCTAAGGAATAAGGAATATAGGCCTTCTTATCTCCGGGAATGAAAATCTATCGAGTATGCATTGCGTAGACGCAGCCAACGTGTGGCGTACTATGAATATTTTATATATTAAACGGCGTAGCGAGGCCGCTACGACGTAGCAATGCTGACGCAACTGGGCTTGTAAACGACGTGCCTTTAAGTAATGGTATAAAAATAAAAACTTATTTTAATAAACTGCCTTTTTATGGACTCGATAAAAAAAATCATTACCAGCGTGGAGCCTAGTGGTGTGTTTACGATTCATTGTGTACTGAAACTTGAAACTGGCGAATCATATTGAATATGAGTGTCCATTGATACTCAGTTCAAAGTTCAAATAGCTTACAGTTTTTCCTCTTGTTAGTCCGGGCTCTTGTGAAGAATAGATCAACTGCCGTTCTACCAGGCAGGATGTAAAAGGCTACTGATTGGCTATATATGTCATTAACATCGTGACTACTAGGTGGTAGAGTTCCACTACGGCTCGCCGGGTATTTGGTACACCGCTTTACCTATTCCTGCCGCAATAGCGTCAATGCTTGTCATTTTCGTGTTCCGGTTTGGAGGTTAAGGTAGCCGATAGATTTATGCATTTGGCATCGTCATTTCCCCACATGGATAACGCACCATTTCCATCTTTGGTGTCTATAGGCGATGGCTTCTCTTCTGGTCGGTAGAGCCATCTGCTTGTTTGCTATCTAAGGATATAAAAAAAATCCTACCTCTTAAGAGAGCCCGGAATGATCATAATTTATTTTATTCATTTTATTTGCCTATATGCGTCCAGGGACGTGTACTAAATTTCGTAAGTGTATGTTGGTCCTCAAATTTCTAGGAACTAAAATTCATGTCGGGATAATTCTTTTTGATCAGGTTTTCCAAAATTCGAACTTAGGAAATATTCTAAGCTTTATCAAAATCGGTCCAGTAGTTTACGAGATCTAATTATAGTTGATATTCGAAGTCGGTTTAATTATTCTAAATTATTGTTACTAGCTGAGCCGTGCGAAGATTTCGCATCCATCGCAAATTCATCCAGTACATTTTGAATTTACCCCGGACATACATACAGAAAAACAGACAAAAATTCTTAAAACTATATTTTTGGCTTCGATATCGATTGTAGATCATGCCCCAAGTGTTCTAATATTCAATGTACAGTTTTGACTTTTCTACAATTATACTAGCTGCAGCGTGCAGCCCGCTGCATTATACTCAGTTTTTTGCGCATCCCGCGGGATCACCTCATTTTTCCGGGATAAAAAGTAGCCTATGTGCTATTCCAGGTCATTAGCTACCTGTGAGCCAAATTTCATTCAAATCCGTTCAATAGTTTTTGTGTGATTGAGTAACAAACATCCATCCAAACATCTATCCAAACATCCATCCATACATCCAAACTTTCGCATTTATAATATTAATATAATAATATAATATAATATATAATATAGATGTATAGATTGTATTATAAGTTCTACAATAAGCGGGGCGTAGCTAGTTAATAATATTTTAGAATAATTTACATAACATTGACAACTGGTATTATTTGACGTCACAACACGTAGCATTTCGCAAGTAACCGCTTTAGGTTAATTAATTTAATCTGAGAAACAGCTTGAGTCAATTGGATTATCGTGTTGCGGTCTCCTGGGTATTTGACATTCACGAGTAATACCACTGCCGGCTATGAGGCTGCTACCCGACGATATATTTAATTAGAAAGTTGTAATTTAATTTCACTACTGCTCGGACATTGCCGTTACACAAAAGATACGTTTAAAGGAATCTGGAAAACACTAACTGCCACAATAGGGCTATATTATATAAATACGTGAAGCAAAAACTTTGTACCTATCTTTACGGCAAGTGAGCGAACGGAGAAGTATGGACACGGTTAAAGTTTACGGTGAAGGGGTGCAGAAACTAAATATTTTTATAGCTATAATATACAGCGACGGATCCAGAATTTTTGGTTCTGGAGGTCTTGATTCCGCTGAGAGTAGACTTCATCAAGGTAATTATCAATTTTTTCTAGGATCTACTACTGATAATATGCATTAACAACACATTAAATTCATAAAATATATATAATAGATAATTCAATTGACTCGCATCATAATATACACAGCGATATTGAAAAATTGGTATTTTATGAAAAAACTTTAAAAAAGAAAATTAGGATATAAATTAATTAAGTCACGGTTTTTTTATTATTAGCGATAGGGAAATGCTTGACCACAATCTCGCCTGATGAGATCAGCTAAGATGCGGCCTAAGATGGAACGAGCTTCCCTAGAGGTTACCTGTTCACTCTTCTAATGAAGATCCCCAGATTGTACTCGTCGGGTGTATGTTCCAGTCCCTTGCGATTCGAATGAAGAATGTCGAGTCGAACCGCTGTCCGGGTACATGTAACATCCACCATATGGCGATGCCTAGAATTTGTGCGCCGATTGATGGAAAAACGGGGATGGCGGAGTTAAGTCGTGCACACGCACTCAGTCTCCAAAGTCGCAGCGCACTCTCCCCTAAGTGTATCCGATAAAACACCCATAACAAGCCACTCTGCGGCGATAAGCGAGGCTGGAGTTTTTTGCCTACCAGATCATTGTCGTTTATGAGCCTCTTGGCACGCCTCTCTATCTTTTTTCCTAACTTTGTAGTAAAAATAGTGTTGTAATTTCCAAATAACTGACTGTAAATTCAGAAAGAATCCTTAATGTTTAAAATGTTTTTAATGACCATTTGGATACAAAGTTATTTTGGTTTAGATAAATAAATTGTAGGACTTTCAAGTGTGCATTTAGAAAAATATTTCCATTTTATAATTAAAATCAAGACAATAGAAGTGTTTTTGGAACGATATACCTCAAATATCCCCGTCTCCCTTGAACATTTCAGGAGAGCTTGTTGGAAAAAACCCACTATTTAAAAAGGAGATAGTTTTAAATGTTCATTATTAATAAATATATTTTAAAACATTGTTATTAACAGGCAAGAAATGAAAGATGTATCTGCTTGTTTTAACTTCTAAGACAGCAATTGCATATTTTTCTCAGATATATTTTTTGACCCCGACGTGAGACGCAGTTGTGTCAAAGTCTACTCGCTATTATTCCATTCTGGATATTTTATAAGTTTCGACATCGTAAACACAGGTACATCGGAAAGTCAAGAGCTAAAAATGTCTTGCATAAAGTACGACGTACAAGGAAATAATCAGGAACTTTCATTAGCCGCTAACCCATATTCGGAAACTCCCCGCGCGCTGTATATCAACCGAATTAGCGACCAATGAAAATAAGCCATGAAATTCTAAACAGTACTTTAAATGGTTGTAGTATTTTCCATAAATAACACTTTACTGCTCTTTAAGTGACAGCGATATAATGCCGCTAGCGAACTGAGAACACTTTCTAAATGCAAACTCGAATGGGCCCAATCGACCAAAGATCCGTACTGTGGCTCTTTGGTCAATTGGACCCACTCGAGATTTGACCCGCGGGATCTATCGTCTTTTTTCTTTTTTTAATATAGAAGAGGGGGCAAACGCGTTGGAGATGCACCTGATGGTAAGTAATCACCGCCGCCCATGGAGACATCCGCGATACTAGAGGTCATGCAGTTGCGTTGCCAGCCTTTTAAAAATGAGTAAGCCTGTTCTTGAAAGTCCCCATGTCGTGTCGATTCGGAAACATCCCTGCCGGTAATTGATTCTACAAAGGAGTAGTGCGAGGCAAAAAGTGCCAAGAGAAACGCACGGTTTTGATTTTCAGACATCGGGAGATATCTGGAACTTCAAATTTTGACGCGATGTCCGATAATAGATTTTAGCGGAAGGAGTTAATGCAAGCAAATCGTCGTAACACTCTCCATAACAGATACAATTAAAAATGCGGCAGTGAACATATATCTCTACGTAATGCCAAAGAGTCAAGCAGTTTCGAAATAGCCTGATCGTTAACGACTCGAACTGATCTATGCTGAATGTGATCAAGTAAAGAAGCTTGTACTGGGAAGCTCCTGCCTAGAGATGAGAACAGTATTCTATGTGAGATTGGATTTGTGCCTTATAAAGTTGGAGGTGATGAGCCGCCGAGAAGTACTGTTTTGCTTTGGCTGAGCACACTGAGTTTTTTGAAGGCTAGTATAGCTTTACCTTCCAAATGACCGCGAAACGACGTTATTTAATATGTTGACTCCCAAAATTCCGACACTGACTGAGGCTGTTAGGAGAGTATCTTTAAAATTGAAGAGATATGACAAAGGATGTCATTTTAGCGTTGAAGGCGCAAAGCTGTTATTTTCCTAGGGTTAAATGTGACAAAGTTTTGTAGACCCTGTTCCAAGATTTTCAATTTCAGACTTAAGCTTGTTCTAGCACTCTTCGACGTGTTCCCGAGAAATATGTAGCATCATAAGTACTATTATCTGCATAGTAATGTATGTTACTAACTCGCAACACTACGATCTTAATGCTCCGATCAGCCGAAAAGCTAGTGGCCTACTTGCAAAATCTTTATATTACTTTGACCGACTGGACTCACTTTTAAAATTAAATAACAGCCGTTTGATTACTTTTATCTGAAATATAATAAAACAACAAAGACTAGACTAAACTAACAATAAAATAACAATCACATTAATGTTTTTTACAAATACTGCAAAATTAACAATGTGAATATTGAACCTTAACAACATCAATTACTTAAGATTTAAATATGTACCCTTGATGCAGTATTTTAAAGTTAAATATTAATAAATAAAACACATGTGTAACATATATAAAGCATATGTATGAAAAAAGGCCTAAATTGCGGATGCCTAAATTGAGGATAACTAAAATCTATCTTTTTTTAAGCAATGCCCTAGGCTATAGTAACATGAACACGTACTTCGTTGATGTGTTACGTAGCTTGTCCTCTTTTTCTTTTGACTGTTTCAGGCAATATACCTGAAACTTTGAAATCGGTGACAGTTTTTTTAGCACCAAAGAAATTTGGTACATCGATTCTTAACCCCTCTAAAGGTTGAGCAATATTTGGCATAATTTTTATATATTTCAAAAATCACCCGTTCCATGTTTCAACACCATTATTATTTTTGTGCAATTGTTCGAATGCACACCAAGTGGTGAGTTCTTTAACCAAGTTTTGACAAAATATTCATTGAGTTTTGTGACACTGTTATGCTTGAGTGCCTCTTTCACTACATAGAGAAAGTCTTCATCGATTAACTCGTGTGGCAGGTGGGATAAAGTTTAACGTGGATTCTACCTGTGTTTTACGAACACCTAGTTCCTTAGCTTTAATTATGTACGTTAATAATACGAAATGTAAAAAGTAACATGTTATCTTTTCGTTTGGGAATGTATTTGGAAATGCTAGTATTGTTCGAACTTCAAAGCCCGTTGTGACATTTCTCGGGTTTCACTCAGTTATTTCACATCTTATTAATAGAAATAAAAGCTTATATTATGTACGTATTTTTTATCAGGAAACAGCGCATAGTTGGAATAACATTAATGTACTCGTCATTACTAACCAGATAAAATGTTTTATAAATTTTACACAATTCACGCAGATCTTCTTATAAGCAGCATGAGAGAAACGTAAAGCGAGAAAAATAAACTCCTTTTTGCTAGATACAATTGCTCTGGTTTTGCCAACGATGCCTCATTCGTAACGTGACATGACGTTCGTGACGATTTTTCAGAAAGCGACAAAGATGAATATTTCCATTCCTTTATTTTCTCGATGACAATTCTAATTTGATAGTTGTAGTGTTGTTACTAAATAAGTTATGATATCGATCGTATATATTTATTATATTTTAATTTGATTATATTTTGAACAAAGACAAAAAACATTCAAATATATTTTTTGTGTTTAAAGTATGTTACAAACACTTGTACTGTTTTACTTAAATTATCTAACATTGGTAACATACTATTAACACAAATTAACATGGAGTTTTACCGAGTGCCGACGATATTCAGTGTTCAAAGTATTCAAATATATTTTTTCGAGGTGGGAACACTCAATAGCCCAGCGCCATTTTGTGTTTGTTTTAATCTGTCACTCGCAACAACACGGTCGTGCTAGTCACTACATTTCTGTTCGCTGAGTTTTTTCACATTATCCATACGTTACGTTGTGTATTTTGTGTTTCTCCGTGTTGATTGCTGCCCAGCTGTCAAATATCAAAATACCGAAAGGATCTGTTCTAAAAAGGCAGTCGAGAGAACTAGTGATCAAGGTTCGTAATTACATTTGAATATCAAAATGATACCCCGCTTTTACCACTGTCGCAAGTGCTAGAGCGTGTTGCGGCCGCATTAGGAATTAGTGGATCTACTGTTTCAAAAATTACTACCGAAGTTTACAGTACAAGCGGCATGCAGGAAAATAAGTTTCGTACGCCAATGAAAAAACGCCAACCATGTCGTGTAATATCGGCTGACAACTTCGACGCTAATGCTATTCACCGTCACATATATGACTATTACTTGCGCAAAGAAATTCCAACACTTAAAAAACTTGTTGTTGTTGTTGGTCTTTACATGAATGCGGTTTGTTTCATGGCCAAAAATCGTCATTAAGCTCGATTTTGAAAAAAATTGGATTTTCTTATAAAAAATCGGACAAACGTCAAATATTGATGGAGCTCCACGATGTTGCTATGGCTCACTGGGAATTTTTGAACGAAGCCAAAAAGATATCAGATTGGTCAAATGTTATTTTTACTCACGAGACTTGGTTAAATGCAAACCACACAATATCTAAGAACTGGACTGACCACCGCTTCCACTATTTCAGTGCCAATGGGAAAAGGTGAACGTCTTACCATATGCCTTGCGGCTTGCGGGGTCTATATGTGGATTCTTGTCAGATTTTTAAGTCCAAGCTTTACTGACTTTTAAGTCCAAGAAAACAGTGCACTATCACGAAGAAATGAATGCGGATATTTACGAAGGATAGTTTAAAGAAATGCTTCAATCTCTGGAAGAACCGTCCATAATTATTATGGACAACGTTACATATTACTCCAGAAAAATTGATAAAATACCGACGCAGGCGAATAAAAAACAAGAGATAATTGACTGGCTCCAACGACATGGTGAAAATGGTGGATAGTACTTTATTAAAAGTACAATTAGTCAATATTTTAAAATCGAAAAAAAGCCTCTCTAAAAGTTATGTTATCGACGAAATAGCTGCCGAATGTGGTCATTGGGTTATTCGACTTCCACTGTATCATTGCCAGTACGATGCTATAGAACTAATATGGTCACAAATCAAAGGACACGCCGCTCGAAATAATACCCATCCCCTTTTTACGGCAAACAAGATGTTAAATTTATTGAAAAATGCTTGTGCGGAAGTAACTGCCGAAAACTGGGAAAAAGTTGTGAAAAGAACCCAAAACATTATAGCGTCGGATTGGGAAATTCATGTGGCATTCGATAATATGCAATAACAGGAACGTATAATAAATGTTGGGGAGAGCTCATCGAGTGGCAGTGACGATTCATCAGATTTTCATAAAAATTTATATTAATATTATAAATGCGAAAGTTTGGTTCTTTGGATGGATGTTTGGATGGATGCATGTTACTCAATCACGCAAAAACTACTAAACGGATTTTAATTAAATTTGGCACACAGGTAGATTATAACCTGGGATAGCACATAGGCTACTTTTTATTCCGGAAAAATTAGCTGATCCCACGGGATTCGCCAAAAACTCTTATTATGCAGCGGGCAGCACTCTGCAGCTAGTAAATAAATAAAGATTACCTGTCGTTATTATTATTTCGTTTCATTGTCGAGTACCTACCTATACCTACTTATTTTACAACAGCTCCGAAAATTTTAAAGAAGAAGGCATTATTTATACGTGCAATATCTTGTAATGAAATATAATATTGTTGTTCATAAATTTGTACAAAAGTATTCAGCAGTAGTTTAGTTTCTTACATATTGTAAAAAAACTGGTCTGTTATCGTGTTACGTTTATCGATATATATCCTATAGTAATCACTATGTGTAGCTAATCACTATCATCACTACCCGTCCATGAAGTACAGTATTATTTGTGAGACATTTTCAAGTAAACAACACAAAATTACATGGGCGTCGATCTGTCATCGAGAAAATAAAGAAATGGAAATAGTAAAGTATAAAATTATATTCTTTTTTTTCTTAGATAAATCATGTAAATATTTTTGATAAATGCATTTTTAAATTAATTATAACCTTTTGAATAGACTAGCTGTTGACCGCGACTTCGTCCGCGCGTACTTCGTTTGCTCCGCACAGCTCCTTCCCCGTAGGTGATAGCGTGATAATATGTAGCCTATATGTCTACCCGACCTGTTAGTAATATTCATGCAAAGTTTGAAGTAAATCCATGCAGTACTTTTTGAGTTTACCCCAGACATACATACAGACAAACAGACAAACATTCTAAAAAGTATATTTTTGGCTTCGATATCGATTATAGATCACGCCCCAAGTATTCTTTTAAAAAAATGTTCAATGTACAGTTTGACTTTTCTACGATTTCATTATATATATGTCGCAGTGAAATTGTCAATAGCCGTTAGATTATAATCTACCTAGGGATTTTATAATATGGTTAGGTTAGGTTAGCAGTTAAATTATAATATCACTTAGGTAAATTATAATCTAACGGTACTGACAATTTCATTGCGACATATACACTAGCTGAGCCCTTCGACTTCGTCCGCGTGGGAAAATTTCGAAAAAAAAAAAGCCTAAGTTACTCCCTGACACATCAGTTATCTGCCAGTGAAAGTCCCGTCAAAATCGGTCCAGCCGTTCCAGAGATTAGCCGGAACAAACATACAGACAGACAGACAAAAATTGTAAAAAATGCTGTTGTGGTATATGTCGGTTCCGGGCTCCTTTGAAGAATAGACCAACTGCCGTTCTGCCAGACAGGTCGTAAAAGGCGACCGATTGGCTCTGCAAGTCACTACCATCGTAGCTACTAGGTGGTAGAATTCTGCATTGTCTTGCCCGGGTTAGGTATCAGTTACCACCGCCTTACCTATTCCTGTCGCAATAGCGTCAGTGCTTGTCACTGTCGTGTTCCGGTTTGGAGGGTAAGGTAGCCGGTAAACTTATGCATGTAGCATTAGAACTCACCACAAGATAGCAACGCACCATTAACATCTTTGGTATCTATAGGCGATGGTTGACTCTTTCCATCAGGAGACCTATCTGCTTGTTTGGTATCCTTATGATATATAAAAAAAACATTGACTTTAATTTTGAACTTTTCTCCAGTGACGCCGGTAGAAGTTAAAAGATCATTTTCTTGCCTCAAAAGCATATTTTCGAGTAGGCGATAAAGCCTTACTTCTGTTTATATGGAACGTATCCAAGTTATTTACTACGAGTGTCATATACTAAACAAATATTAATGTCAATAATACATTATTGGAATTATTTATTTTGCTATGTAAATAAACAAAGATAACAGAGATTTAATTACCCCCATCTCTAAAATCAGTTGCCACCAATATGCTACATATATAACCGGGTTTAATTATGACTGTAACCCGTTTGGGCTATATGATTCAGAAAAAATAACGTGTGTGTTTCTAATTAATATTTCAACTGTGATTATATAAAAAACATGAAGTAATTTTGGCCGCCTAGATCGCCCAAATACGTAATGTACGCTGTGTCTATGTTGCTTATAATATGAAGTAATGTTTAGGTCCAGTAACGGATATAACGCCCACGTTTAATGAAAATTAATAATTCAATTACTAATTAGAGCGGCTTATGTATTATGCCTCGTGTTCTTCATAGATCGATAATCATTACCGCCTACACAAAACCAATTAAAATGTAATCCCCAAATTAGATAATCGATGAAAATATAGTTAGCCGATACGAAAACTTGCTGTAGTTAGCGACAAGATATTACATACTTATGTGATCTCTGCTATAATAAACAGCTCTGGCCTGTAATATTAAGCAAGTAACTGCGATTCAGTATCATGGTTACTTGACGGTCACACCTGGCGCCGAATAACTAAGGCCCATAGGCGTTTTTTACCCAGCATTTTTTAAACCGAATTGTATGTTCGTAAAAGACTTAACGTATACTAGATGATAGAATATATCGCACCTCCGCTTAAATAGTGTCACAATTCAAAAAATCGTAAAATTACTTTTATTGTACCATTCGTATCGTATTATGCCATAGTTTTGTCTCGAACGGTAATCTACCACTGTTTTTAATGATTTGATACTATATTGCGTTAGGAACTTTAGTGGCATTGGCCGGACAAGCGAAAAAATAGGCAGGAGCAATTTTAAACCCCTTTTACTCAAGAATCGATTTTTTTGACTTGTGACATTATTTGAGCGGAGGTGCGATATACATACTGCATTATTTTGCGCGATAATTCCAATAAATTAACAATTTTAAGTGTCATCACGCCAGGTTCCCTTGTGGGGTAGGCAGAGTTAACTGAACGTCTATAGACTTTTCAGTTCACTACGGTTCACCGGATTGTAGCTTGGCGAGATGAGCGGTGATCCCCGTCGCCGTAATTTACCGACCTGATAACAATTATCGACTATTTCTAGCAATAACTGGGACCGACGGCATTACGTGCTCATCCAAGGTACGTAAGTACACCACACGCCAGACTCCGAGCTGCTACTGAAATTTTAGATTTTCAAGAAAAACCTCAATAACACATTTGCCCGACCCGGGGATCGAACCCGGGACCTCATGGTCTAAGCCGAATAGGCTGACCCCTAGACCATATGGCAGTCAAATAATGTTATTAATTTGTAACTCAAAATTATTAACTTTGATTGTAGAAACAGGGTGGGGCATGGAGATACTGTTGGTACATCCATGCCGGGAAGGGCCATGGCTCCTGGCTGAATACATACGTGCCTCCATTTACCAAAGGTTTAATTAAATGCTGCGTAAATAAACGTGAATACTAATAGACACGCCATTGGGAAGACGAAGTGTCGCCGCGCATATGAGATAACGTCTATTACTGTCAAAAATGTCATACGTTTATAGATAGGTATATTATATAGTGAAAAAATAGAAATAAACCATGTTGTACTGTTTTATTGTACCGAATGAGATGACAAGGTTTAAAAATTGTTCTCGAAGTGATTTTATTTCATCGGTAAGTAGTATAACTGGTATAACTCTGTATTTCTGTGGGCAATTGCAAGCTATACTGACAAACTAAGAAATTGTCTTGAAAGGCGTATCCATTTAATCCGCGAATAAAATATTCAAAAAATAATCCGTTATCTAGAATCTCATGGATTTAAGAAATTTATTACAATTAGCGATCACCTACATTATATGACCTATAATAATATATGTTGTAAATTTTAAAAATCACTTTGTAAATACTAAATTTTAAAAAATGTGTATTTTTTAATATTTGCACACTATAATATTATGGTAGAATGTGTTGGTTGGAAATTAATCTGAATATTCGACCTCCCTTACTAAAGGCACGAACCAATAATAAATAATTTGGTAGAAAAGTAGGTAAAAATTCGGACGCATTTTCAATTTATAAAACAGAATTACTCTTCAAATGTACAATTTCGATGCCGCCAATTGCCGTCCCTCTAATACGAATGCCTCAGGCCGTCGCTTAGTTCGCTATATGAATCGAGCCGTCTTGACAATATTACTTTGAATTCGACATACTTATGCAAGATATTATATTTGTCATCAGAAGGTGTTATCAAAACCCTAAGGGTTGGCGGTGGTAAAACTTAATTATGAATTGTAAAATACATATAATACTTTACACAATTTTATACGTGTATATGCCGATTTTGCATTTCTGGGCTGTAATGACTGTAACATGACTCTAGTTATAATATAGCCTTAAAGAAGCTCTACCTACAGTAAAATCAGTTTGGTGAATTAATCAGCTGATAATACTTAATTGATTCTTTTTAAGCGGGTAAAAACTACTGGACCGATTTTAAAATTATTTCACCCATTTAAAGTTTGTTTAAAGTTTGTTTAAAATTTGTTTAAAGTTTGTTTAAAGATAGTCACTGAGTAAAATAGGCTGCTTTTTTACATATTAGCTAAACGATTTTGCCTTTACAACATTTTCGGGCTGTTATGATTCTGTAATAATTCCGCCATTCCCAATTAATAATCAAAAAATAATCCATCGATCGTTGGCATTGATTCTACGCATCGCCATATGGTGAAGATTCCATGCACCTAGACAAAGCGGTTCGACTCGACGTGCTTGATTCAAACCACAAGGGACTGGAACATGCTTCCTGAGCCTGTGTTACCCGACGAGTACAATCTGGGAATCTTCAAGAGAATAGTGAACGGGTACCTTTTAGGGAAGCGCTTTCCATCTTAGGCCACATCTTAGCATACCATCAGGCAAGATCGTGGTCAAGCGCTTCAAGCGCGTTCTAGTAATAACACATATCTCTAGAAATACTGTAACGGTAAATCCGGTTGGCTGAATTTAAACAAAAAGATCGGTGTAAATTGTATATGACAGCACTTGTCAAAATTTCATTGTTAACTTTACTAAGAACACTCAATGTTTTACAGTAGTGGATCAGGAATCCTTCAGATTTGTCTTGTTTTTCAAGCACTTTGTACAAATATATAACATTACACATCTTCATGCTAAATCCTTATATCATGTTACATCTTTATACAAACGCGCTTCATTCAAATGGTAATTTTATTTATGAAGGTGTTAGTTTTGTTAACATAAATATAAAAATGAAGATATAAATATTTTATCACAGACGAGAGATTTTTTTTATATATCATAAGATAGCAAACAAGCAGATGGGTCTCCTGATGGAAAGAGTCAACCACGCCTATAGACACCAAATATATTGCGTTTCTATCTTGTGGCGAGGTCTAATGCAACATGCATAAGTTTACCGGCTACCTTACTCTCCAAACCGGAACACGACAGCGACAAGCACTGACGCTATTGCGGCAGGAATAGATAAGGCGGTGGTACCAGACCCGGACGAGACAATGCAGAACTCTACCACCTAGTAGTCACGATGGTAGTGACTCGCATAGCCAATCGGTCGCCTTTTACGACCTGTCTGGCAGAACGGCAGTTGATCTATTCTTCAAAGGAGCCCGGAACCAACACGGGGTATATGAATAATAGATATACTAATCTCTGATATTATATTACTATCTGTAGAATAAATATATCAAAAATTAGTTTTTTAGTGTTAAAATTAAACCGCAGTACTAGTGCAAATAATAAATATATGTATTATGAATCAGGGATTTGTGTTCCGTGGGGGACCTGGCATTTTGCCAGGGGGACCGGGAATTACGCTAGTGTGTGGGGGCAACCGTCGCATTGTATGAAATCACATATCGCGTAAGGTAAGCAATACAAAACTGCAGTAAGATTTTCTTTAATTTCAGCTACACTGCCGAAAATCATTTACTGTGTCGCATTTATTTGCTTAGTGGATCCTACGGGGACATTACATTTTTCCGGGATAATAATAGCTTATGTATTGAATTTGGACATAAAATAAATGAATACATCATAAAATACTTCAAGTATATATTTCTATATCTCTGGTAAAATAATAAATACTTACATCATAGAGAACATAAAAAAATTCAGCTTTAATAAACAAAAATTATAGACACTATTTGGAAAATGATATTACATTCATATACTCGCATGATGAAATCATGCTGAAAAATGGATATTGGTAATGAAATGATTAAAAGTCGTAATAGACGATTATCGACATTATTTAATCGATCAAAAATTTAATTCATCAACGTTGCGATTTTCCATCACTACAATTTTTTTATTATTGCGAACATACTTTTTTTTTAAATTATACATTCCTATTTAATTTTTTACTGTTAATGTTATTAATATTTTTATTATAAATGCATGTAATATAATAAATGTTTTGTCAATGCATTCATTTGAACATGCATTCGAAAATAGGATACATGCACTGGGGTAGGGTTTTAGAGAATTCATTAATCAGGCAGTCGTTTTCTTAATGCCTCAGCGTCTATCGTGACAAAGCTTCGTGTGATGAACGACACGACTTCGTGAAATGACACGATAAATGCAGATATGATCAGCTATTTTCACATACATTCCGGACTGCGTGTGCCTTAGCGCGCATATAACTTCGGGACGAAAGACGCAAGTGCGACCCTAGCAATGCTGTAATTTAACGATTATTGTGTTTTTATTAGATTTTTATTGGTTAGCTCAGTGGGGTGCAGAGGCCCATTTTGCAGCAACAAGAATTTATATAAATGCGAAAGTTTGGATGTTTGGATAGATGTTTGGATGGATGTTTGTTACTCAATCACGCAAAAACTACTGAATGGATTTAAATGAAATTTGGCACACAGGTAGATAATAACCTGGAATAGCATATAGGCTACTTTTTATCCCGATTCACAAAAAAATGTATAATGCAGCGGGCTGCACGCAGCAGCTAGTAAGTTATAAGTATTATTAGCTAATATTTGGTTTCATTCGACAGTTTTTCTTTTATTAAAATGTAGCTATTGCAGGAAACGACAAGTATAAAAATGAAAACTAATCCGATAGTTGATATGTCCCTCTAAAAACAGCAGACAAGTATATTTTACTTAGACCATCGCTCGCAATATTGGAGAGGTTATGTGTCACCGGAATTACTCAAATTGAAATGTCAATCAGTTATGTTTTCTGAACAAATATTGAAAACTCTTTCATTTTGATTTTCACAACAAACAACGTCGTCGTCGTTACACGTCGTAAACCATATCGTCAACCGATAAACCAATAAATTATGATTATTAATTAGAGCATCTATTGACGTTCTGTCCACTCTAGTCGTCTCCCAATTCACGTATAAAATATCTAACTAGTCGAAGGGCTTAGGGCTCTTACACACATAAGCATGATACAACGTTGTGTCGTGCTACGACGCATCGTATGTTTTGAGCGTAGAATAAAAGGTAGTAAATTATTTGATTACCTACCATATGAGTAGTAACTATGAGTGTGATAATAATGTTATGCCACAAAAATTGCAATAAGTGTAGTAATAAATGATTTAAAAATCAGAGCTTCAAATGGTACGTACATCCGTTGATGAATATTTATAAATTTCATAATGCTTCTCATTTAGTTGCTATAGCTGTTATGGTAACTTGTTGTATAGTTATTTTACCTAACGTTCAAATTTGTTATAAATTCGGAGTATAGGTACAAATTATGAAAATTAAAATTTTAAAATTATAATGATTGTTTTTTAAAAAAAATGCACTAGTGCCCATGTTATGAAGTAGGATATATTAATTTTTAAATAAATCATAGAAAATCCTCTAAGAAGAAATAAGGGTAAATCTTGCGATAGCCGAATTATTGCCGAATTTGATGTTATCTCCATACAAATTCCTACAAAGAATTCTATGTGAGTCATTTACACTAATATTTAGCATTGTATATGTTTTTAACAATGTACTTAGCCTTCAAAGCACATTCGAGCAAAAAAGCCATGCTTAAAAAATCAAATGACAATGTCCATGAAAGCCGAATTTCAGCCCACCGTGCGACGTGGCATAATATGTAAATAAATGTGTAAGAGCCCTAAAATCTTCAACTCGATTTAACGTTTTATTATGTGAATCAGGCTCCTGTTGTGCGAGGAAACTGCTATGATGATATTTATTTAACACATAGGATGCTTATTACCACAGATACGCAGCGGGACGCATAATATACCTAACTTCACTTTCTAGCCGTAAATCACATTTTTAGTGGAAGGTCGACATTATTGTATACATTTTCCGCTACCCTAAACTTATCAATAGAACCTATGCGGTGATTAAAATTTTAAAGGTCTCATATGTTGAAGAAATAAATAAATAAATAAATATTTACGGGACTGATCTAACCCCAAAGTAAGCAAATTATTTTGTTTGTGTTATGGGTGTTAGTCAACGATACCAATACATAGAAATACATATATAAATACAAGAATATATTTAATAAACACCCAAACCCGGAAATACAAACATTTATGCTCATCACACAAATGCTTGTCCCCGTCAGGGATCGAACCCGAGCCCCGTTGATCGCGTAGTCAGGGTCGCTAACCACTCGACCAATTTTGTTGATTTTCTTTTTGATAAAAACGAAGTTTTTTAAAAATGAAACCTAACTAGGCTATATACATAGATAAATAATTGGTCTCGCGGCGCTTGACAAGATACCGCACTATCTAAAGCAACAACTCCGTGAATGCGGCAACTCAATATTGTAGTGTGTGTGATATGACAGTGTGCAAATGGATAATAGTGAGTAATGTGAGAGCTTGCATTTCTTACGTAGTATTGTATACTCTTTGCTTGCATTGTGATTGGTGACTGAATCGGGTACGCCGGTTTCGGCGTAGTATTTGTTGCCGCATTTGACAAGTACGTCGGCGGTATCTAGTCAAGCACAGCGAGACCAATTATTTATCTAAGGCTATATATAATACGTGAAGTGAAAAGTTTGTACCCCTTTTTCAGACATTTGCGCGAACGGTGGAGTATGAAATTTGGTACAGTTAAATTTTACATTGCGGAGAACTGCGGAAACCCAATATTTTTAAATAATATGCATTAGAAATATATTAAATTAATAAAAATAAACATTACACACATTAAATTCAAGTGACATACATGACATTATACACACATGGAAACTAAACTATTTCCTTTACGGCTTAAGTCGGTGGTGAAACTTAAAAGAGATTTTATTTTTTAGTCTATGGTTGAATTTCGGCCCCAGGCGATCGCTAGTATAATATATTATATACACAAGAATTGCTCGTTTAAAGGTATTCGGTCGGTCGATCAGTCGATTGGCTGGTCAGTAGATTAGTTCACTCGGTCGGTCAATCAGTAGACAGTTAATTTAAGTAATCTGACGTGAACGATGTGGCACATAGTGGATATCGCTAGAAATACTGGTAATTGTTTACATGTCGGTAAATGGTTGAGGATCACCACTTATCTCGCCAACCGACGAACCGGTGAGCCGCGCTGAACTAGAAAGTCTATTGACGTCCGGATTGCTTTGCCTGCCCCGCAAGGGACCCGGGTGTGATGATATTTTTTTATATAGAAAAATTCTATCACTATGAGAGTGATAGAATTTTTCTATCACAAGGATAAAAAGGGATTTTCGCCGTGTTGGTCCCGGCCTCCTTTGTAGAATAGGCCAACTGCCGTTCTGCCAGGCAGGTCGTAAAAGGCGACCGATTGGCTATCGAGTCACTACCATCGTGGCTACTAGGTGGTAGAGTTCTGCATTGGCTCGCCCGGGTCTGGTACCACCGCCTTACCTATTCCTGCCGCAATAGCGTCAGTGCTTGTCGCTGTCGTGTTCCGGTTTGGAGGGTAAGGTAGCCGGTAAACTTATGCATGTGGCATTAGACCTCGCCACAAGATAGCAACGCACCATTAACATCTTTGGTGTCTATAGGCGATGGTTAACTCTTTCCATCAGGAGACCCATTTGCTTGTTTGCTATCTTATGATATAAAAAAAAAGATGTGCAACGATTAACTTTGTTGCCGGTAGGTGATTATTATAATATCTCTCCATCGGAAAAGCCATCTGCCTGCTTACTTCTTTTAAATAATATATATTATAATCGGTGTTGCTACTTAGTGCGCTTACCAGTTTCATTTTTTTTATAAGTATAATACGTAGCGGGAAGTTAAAAATCTGTGTCGTTGTCCTGCAGGCCATCCCTCAAACTTCTCGCTATTTTGAGGTATTTTAAGCTCACAGGAACAAAAACTACACTTAAGCAAATGTTTTTGTTTTGTTTTGAGTTTAAAAATCTTAAATTTGTTATAAATTACGATAATTTAATTTTTGAAAAAAAAACCTAAACATATTTATTCAAATTTACGGTTTTGGACGCATTTTTTAGAGAGAAAAGCTGAAGAAATTCTTTAATCCATCGGTATATTAGCCTGAAATTTATTTTAAAAATATTTAATTAGTTTGTTGGAAACAACAAAATATTCATATATGAAAAGCTGTTATTTTTGAAAACTTGATTCGTTTTTAATAAAAACCTCGTTTAAGATAATTTCAATTGTTAGCCGCAGTACAACGCTCAAATTTAATTCTGAACCACACTCTTCTGGAGGCGCGCCCTTAGGAGACTCATTTTCCGATACATTACATTTATCGATATTACGTACCATTACCTCATACATCTTAGTCTATAAAACGTTTTACTCAGTATGTATAGAATTTCACCAGACCAGACCATGTATGAATAAAAAGAACAATTCTCTTTTTTTTTATTCATCTCAGTATATAATACAATAAACAATTCTATACGTATATTTATCTATATTAATATTTGGATGTTTGGATGGATGGATATTTGTTACTCAATCACCAAAAAACTACAGAACGGATTTGAATGAAATTTGGCACACAGATAGTGACCTGGCCTTTTATCCCGGAAGATTGGGGGATCCCGGGGAATTCGTCAAAAACTTTTATAATGCAGCGTGCTGCACGCTATAGCTAGTAAAAAATAAAATCTAAGCCACACATGTGTGAAAGAATCAATTTTGTTTTGATGACTGTTTCTAGTACCTCCCGGCACATCATCTTACCACCATCATTTGGAATAATAGATATCCACTTTTTCATAGATTCAGGCATTACATTGCAGAAATCCGTAACACCAAGAGAAAACAAGTTATAGATACAGCCGTGTATATTGTACGTGAATTCGTCTATTTTATTTGTAAAGGGTAATATTTTGAGATGGTGACATTTTTCATTCGTCGTACAGGTGCCGTCGTTTATCGTTTCATATAGGGTTTCGTGGGTATCATTAGATTGTTATTTAAAATCCATTTCAAACGGAATACGTTTCTTGTATTTTGATTTGACTTTTTAAATAATATTTTTTGCCGATTGCAATGTTTTTCTATTTTTTTCATTTTAGCGTCATATATATTGACTATAAGCTTTAATTTTTTCACTAGCTGCAGCATGCAGGCCGCTGCATTATAACAGTTATTAGTGAATCCCACAGGATTACCAAAATTTTCCGGATAAAAAGTAGCCACATGTACTACATCAGGTTATTATCTACCTGTGTGCCAAATTTAATTAATATTCGTTCAATAGTTTTTTCATGATTGAGTAATAAACATCTATCCAGCCATCGATACATCCATCCATCCAAACATAAAAACTTTGGCATTTATAATACTAATATAGACTTACACAATCCATAAATATTTACAAGAACTGTCGAATAAAACGAATGTCATAGCTACTCCGAGCATTGACACTCCACACAAGACTAAATAAGTCTAAACATAATGTTTGATTTCTTGCACCAAATTAATTAAAAAAAGGAACACGGTGTTCCGATTGGCTACTTAATTCCAAATTGGTATTTTGTCGCGCGTGTTTACAGCTCACTGGATTGGTCGGTAGTACCTGGGGAGAGTATGCTAAATACTAAAGATTTCAATGGGACAAGGTAAAGCACTTTACTCAAGGGTCTATCAAATTATTGTTGTTGTTAATTAAATAATTAATAAATGAATCCCGAAACAAATTACACAAATTGATTTAACCCCAAAATAAATAAAAATCTTGTTAGTCTACGGTATCAATACCTACATGGAACTACTCAAATATATTTGATAAACAACAAAAAAAAAATTTGATAAACACCCAAACTCAGAAACAAAAACATCATATCACATAAATATTTATCCCTGTCTTGAATCGAAGCCGTGTCCCATCGATTACGTAGTCAGGGTCACATACCACTGGACCATACGGATCTTTAGTTGTTTCGCACCACGAGCGGTTCGGACTGTAAATTGGCCAAGAGCTCTTTTGGCATGGCTCATTTCGGACCACAATGGTGGAGTGGTGCGAATCGCCCAATCACTTATTGTACTGGGTTGATTCACCCCACTGTGCAGTCAATGTAAAAAAATAGAAATGGAACCAAGAAAAGAGCATATGATCGTTTCCCTCGTGGTCCGAATCGACCCATTTCAAAAAAAACCTTGGGCGATTCGCACCTCTCCATCACTGCGCGCTGCGAAATGACCCATGCCAAAAGCTCTTCGGCAATTCACATCGCAGCCCGAACCACTCGCGGTGCGAAACGACTAAAGACCCGACCTTACCAATATAAATACAAGTTAGTAATTGAATGATCAAATGAATCTTTGTCAATTACTAACATAAATAAATAACAACCATTGAATAAAGTGCAAGTGCATGATTAAAACTCGGAGGATAAATACTATACTATAAAATACTACTAAAAACTAGTATTTATCCATTTCGGATAAATACTCGTTTTTGCTCATTTTATCGGATGTTTACTCAAAATGATCGATATTTATATTTTTTTTTGCAAATTAGATAATTATTTTTTAAAGTTTAATGACTAGTATTGTTATTAGGGCTTTTAAAAATACTGCACTATTACCTTAGATTATGTACTGTCTAGATAGAGTGTTCTCTGCAAATGTAACCAATTAATAGGCCAGATTTGAAAGTGAAACACTTTTTTGTGTATTACGCACATAAATATGCTCAATTACTCTTGTTTTATTAAGCGACTTAAAAAAAGGAGGAGGTTCTCAATTCGGCCGGTATATTTTTTTTATATATGTACACCGATTTCGCCAAGGTTTCTGAACCGATTTACGTGATTCTCTTTTTGTTTGATGCGGAATAGTTTCGAATTGGTCCCATAAAAATTTGATTCAGGTAGGCCCAGTAGTTTTTATTTTATGAGCATTTTTTTTTATTTTACCTGCCGATGTCTGAAATCAAATCTCGCAAGTATATTTGATCCACTTTCCGGTTATCGATTGAGCTGAAATTTTGTATACGTATGTAAATTAGATGACAATGAAAACTGATTATGAGATAGACCTGATCTGATGATGGAATCGGAAGGTGGCCACAGGAACTCAGTAATTAAATGGTTAAAAATCGTTTAATGACAAGATTCTATCGAGTTTGGGCTCGTTTGATTCGTGTTGACGTGCACTTTGGTACTTGGAGGTAACTAGGATTCTCCAGGGTCCGATGATTAAGCCAGAAGGCGGCCATAGGAGTTCAGTAATTAAATGACAGAACCCCATCGAGTTTGGGCTCCTTTGATCGGTGTTGACGAGCACTTTGGTGCTTGGTGGTAACTAGGATCCTCCAGGTTCCGATGATGAAGCCAGAAGGTAGGTAGGATAGGAGCTCAGTAATTAAATGACAGAACTCTATCGAGTTTGGGCTCATTTGATTGGTGTTGACGAGCACTTTTGTGCTTGGTGGTAACTAGGATCCTCCAGGATCCGATGATGAAGCCAGAAGGTTGACATAGGAGATCAGTAATTAAATGACAGAACTATATCGAGTTTGAGCTCGTTTGATTGGTGTTGACGAGCATTATGGTGCTTGGTGGTATTTAGGATCCTGCAGGGTCCGATGGTGAAGCCAAAAGGTGTCCGTAGAAACTCAGTAATTAAATAACACAACTCTACCGAGTTTGGGCTCGTTTGATTCGTGTTTACGAGCACTATGGTGCTTGGTGGTAACTAGGATCCTCCAGAATCCGATGATGAAGCCAGAAGGTGTCCATAGGAGCTCAGTAATTAAATGACAGAACTTTTTCAAGTTTGAGCTCGGTTGATTGGTGTTGACGAGAACTTTGGTGCTTGGTGGTAACTAGGATCTTGCAGGGTCCGATGATGAAGCCAGAAGGTGCCCATAGGAGATCAGTACTTAAATGACATATCTCACCAACAACATTGAGTTGTGGCTCGTTTGATTCGTGTTGACGAGCACTTTGGTGCGGGTGGTAACTAGTTATAAAAGGAACTACTCTTGACAAACGTCTTTGTTCTACGTCTATCAAATCGGTCAGTTAAGGAGGTAAAGACTTAACTTCCCTGTTGTTCCAGTAGGCTTGAGAAGAAACTTTTCTTTTCTTTATAGTAGTCAAGCAACGGTAGCTGATCCGGAAGGAAATCAAAACGTGCTGTGGCTAATGATGTCTGTTATTTTGGATATAATAATATCTTACAGATTGTACATGGCATTTCAGCATATTGACTTATGGTGGTTATAAAATTACGCCCAGTCATTGAACGAAGTCTTTGTGACGTCTGACGCGCTGCCGTTAGTCGGTTCTCACGTTGGTGAGCAGACTCGGTTGCTGTACGGTTTCGTATCACTTCTAATCTATGAGCTCTCTGCTCGGCAGACTCTTTAACTGAACGCTCCTTAATGAGACCAAATATATGAGCCTTCTGCTCGGCAGATTCGTTCGCTAGACGATCATTAATGAGACCAAATCTATTAGCTCTCTACTCAGAAGACTCATTCGCTAGACGCTCTTGGATCTTAC
This sequence comes from Apodemia mormo, assembly GCA_036924255.1. Lineage (NCBI taxonomy): Eukaryota > Metazoa > Arthropoda > Insecta > Lepidoptera > Riodinidae > Apodemia > Apodemia mormo. Next base: position 38,302,844 of record JAUPFN010000005.1, on the reverse strand, counting down.
CGAGTCTAGAATTATACTGTTCAAAAGTTTCTTGACGTTAGCATGATTTCATATATGCTTTCATGACCAACAAACGTTTCCATGATCTTTAATAGTCTCACAAGAACGTGACGTTGTGTTTCGAAGAGTATTTTTACGGATCCAACTACTTTCATCCGTTGCGGTTTCTTGAGATCTATATTTGTTAATGCGCGCAGCATCTGTTGTAGGTCTACCCATAAATAATTGACAATACAACAATACACTAAAAAGTATTATATAAAAATAACTACGTTAAAAAACCGACTTCAAAAACTAAAAAGTAAAAATTAATAAAGATTTAATATTAATTAAATACTACCTTTATTTATATGTGCTTTTTACTAATAGGTTTGAAGTCGGAGCCAAGCCTTAAACAAATATTAATATTTTAATCACTTAAATGAATAAGAGCAAATTAATACAATTAAATGCCTACTTTAAAAATTAAAATGCGTAAATATACCTAATAAAGAGCAATTAAATGTTAATATTATAAGCAGCTTCAATCAATACGAAGAATTATGAATAAAATAATAACGAAAATGTATTCAACATAATTTCTAAACTAAATGGTTATGTGAATTAAAGTAGAATTATCAATTAGGCTAAAACGCATCAAAATTTTTAATTTAAAATTTACACCACATGGTAGAATATTATATTGGTAGCTTAATTAATTTATAGCAACTTGTAACACCCATATTCTTGCAAATAAATATTTTCTTTCTTTCTTTCAAAAATTTTATGTATTCAGAATGTTCGTCAACAATGTCTTCCCGCACGTGCGTGCCAGATTGGCTTGGTGCCGACTTCAAACCTATTAGCAAAAAGCACATATAAATAATAGGTAGTATTTAATTAATATTAAATCTTTATTGTTTTTTACTTTTTAGTTTTTGTAGTCGGTTTTTTAACGTAGTTATTTTTATAATTTAAAAGCTTGCCACTGATTCTGAAATTCACACACGAATTGAGATGAGAGAATAGATTCTCGAGGCACTTTTTGCCCCGCACTACTCCTATGTAGAACCAGCTATCAGCAGGTTTTTTCCGAACGGGTACGACTTAGGAACATTCAAGAAAAGAGCCTATTTATTCCTAAAAACCAGACAACGTAATTACAAAACCCCTGGTAGTGTAAGTGTCTATGGGCGGCGGTAATCACTTACCATCAGGTGAGCCTCCTGTCCGCTTGTACTCTTCTATAAAAAAATTATGTATGTCCTCATTTATGGGTTTTGATTAAAATTTTATTGATTTATTATCATCCACATCATCATAATTGTCTTTAAAACATTTAGCTTTGCATATGGGCATCATCGAAAATTTTTCGATCCATTTGGTGTTGTCCCCATAAATCTTTTTACGTGATGCCTGTCTGTTTTATCAAAAAGGGACGCAAATTAACGTGGGGATTTGTCATCCTTTAAACATAAATAAAAGCATATTTCACATATCTGAAGATGTTTAAAAAACTAAATAATTCAAAAGGTAATGGAATAAGGATTAAAATCAAATTTCCGCGGATGGAAGTTTATTTTGTTAATCCCTTTACAAAGTTTTTTTCTATTTATTACATTTATAATCTGTTTTCTCAGACCCAGACTGTTTGCAAACCTCGCCTATAATAATAAATTCTGTGAAATATTTATTGGCACTCTCGTCACGCTGGTAGGCTGGTGTGAATGTAAAGTAGATGCTAAATTACAAGGAAAGTTACACAAACTTCTCAGCTCAAACGTGACTTTCTGAAGGGTTGCGTTACTAGAGGAGCTATTATTCTCGTTTTTTAAACGTCTTGGTTGTTGGTGACAACTGGAAGTTTTATGTTTTAAGCTTTGATGGATGAGCAATACATAAAATTGCCACTGATTTTTAAATAACTTCAACTTCCTTAACTAAGATTTTTATGTATTACCTATATCTTAAGTAAAATTTTTATGTAAATGAATGGTTTAAACTCGTTAGGAAGAGCTAAAAAAAGAATAAGTTAGTTAAAGAAGTGTATAATCTATATATACGTAGGTCACACTATAAGTTTTGCGGAACTTAAAAAAACAACATGATGTTTATTGCTTTTCAAAATAATCTCCTTTACATTTAAAACATTTTTTCATGCGATCGAACCATTTTTTAAAACAGGAGGACCACAGATCTGAAGGCACGTTTTCTACGTGCGGATTGAGCGCTATCACTGCCTCTTTGGAGTTGGTAAAAGTAATACCTCTCATCAAATCTTTGATTTTGGGGAAAAAACAGAAATCACAGGGTTCTAGGTCGGGGCTATGCGCAGAATTAGTGACAAGATGTACTTTTTCGGAAGCTAAAAATGACTTTGTTTTGTTGGCGTGTGAAGAAGCGTTATCATGGTGTAGGAGAATGCGACTTTTGGGTCGTCTTTCGCGAACTTTTCCTAACACCCTGGGTAAACAAATGGTAGAATACCACTCGACATTAATACTCTTTTGATCTTCAAGTGGAATTGTACAGATGGGACCCGTAACTGAGAAAAAAAACGCGATTATTTTTCTACCAAAACTTTTTCGCCTGTCTCACTTTTGTTGGTATGTTCTCATTTTCAAACATCCATTCACAAGATTGCTGCTTTTTTCGGGTTCAAAACAATAAATCCACGTTTCATCTCCTGTGACAATGTCATAAACAGCATTATTTAGAATGTCCGTGGTCGTACTTCAGTAACATCTGTGAGCACCATTCCACGCCAGCCCGCTTCTGCTCCGCTGTCAGTTCTTATGAACTATCCAACGACGACAAAGTTTCCGAACTTTCAATTCTTCGTGTAAAATTTTCTGAATTTGGCTCATACCAATCCCCAATAGTCCTCGAATTGTCTCATAGGTAATCCGGGGGTTTTCTTCAATTAACCGCTTAACAGTAGCCACATTATTTTCGTTGACGGCAGTTGAAGGCCGCCCTTTACGAAATTCGTCATGTAAACAAACTTGACCTCTCTCAAATTCAGCAAACCATCGCCTCACGGTGTTCAAACAAGGTGCTTCTCTCCCAAAAGCATTTCGAAGACGAGCGGCACAGTCTTGCGGAGAAAAAGAACTTTTAAAATCATAAAAAATCATCGCTCTAAAATCTTTTCGACTTAATTCCATTTTCGTTGCGTACGTAGAACTTTGATTTGTGATAGGAAAATAATTCACTTTGAACTTTGATTTGTGATTAAAAAAAGGTTGCAACGTTTTAAAAATATAACATTTGAAATTCAAATAGTTCCGATTAGCTAGAAGTGCAAAACTTTTAGTGTGCCCCATGTATAAAAATCAATTTCTGTTCGTTAGTCTCGCTAAAACTTGAGAACGGCCGAACCGATTTGGCTAATTTTGGTTTTGAATTAATAACTAGCAATAAGATCTGTATCAATCTCAGTTACAATAAATAATAAGCTAAAATAATAAGTTACGATTATAGTGCTGTGTAAAGTGCCGTTCTTCTCATTGAGGTGTTCGGCAATTATTTGGTTAAATAATTAAAAAATTGGAAAATTTTGAAAAGATAGCAAAATTTTTAAACGGTTGGAAAACGTTGACGAAGCATGCTTCATACGTTTGCAAACGCAAGCTGGCCGAGGCACAAATTTTGACGGCGCGGGCTGCAGAAAACTCGGCGCTATAGCTCCGCCGCGTAGTACTCGTTAAAAAGGGGCCCAGGCACACCTTGCGTGGTTTAAGCGGGGAATTCACTAGACAGATAAGCCCGCGGCCAAGTCTGCAGACATGCCCGGCGGACTTTGTTACTATAGGCCGGGCCGCCCGCGTCGGTAATACACTTGAAGACATTTGCACAGACCTATAGTAGCAAAGTCCGGCAGGCATGTCTGCAAACTTGCCCGCCGGACTGTCTAGAGTATTCTCCGCTTTAGCTGTCACTGACACTGTTAGAAGAAAGCCGCCACCGATTCCTGAAATGTGCGATGTAAGCACGTCACCCTTTGTCCTCGGCCATACCAATCCACCACGTGGCGGGTGAAATGAACCGGCTTTACATTATTGCATATTTTACACTGGCATTCTACAATCAAGATAATTACTTTACAATCAAGCCCCTATGTTAGGGACATAGAGATATCTTATTTAGTAAAATTAGCTTAATTCCTAATCCTATTTAGTAAAATTAAATTAACTCTAGTTACATTGTAACATATATGAGCATATGTATGTATAACATGAAAAGATATCCTATAGACACCGAAGATTTTATTGGAGTGTTGCTGTCCGTATGGCGAGATGGCAATGCCACGTGCATAAGTCTACCGACTACCTTACCCTCCAAACCGGAACACGAGAATGACAAGCATGGACGCTATTGTGGCAGGAATCGGTAAGGCGGTGTTACCAAATACCCGGACAAGACGTTGCGGAACTCTACCACCTAGTAATTACGACAGGTATAGCCAATCAGTCACCTTTTACGACCTACCTGGTAGAACGCCAATTGGTCTATTCTTCGAAGGAGGAGAAGGATCAACACGGCGGAAACATTTTTCATCCCAAAAATACAACAAATACGCAATTAAAAATTGCATTACCGCAAAGATAATCTATGCAAATTCAAATTCCTGCAACGCTGACAATGCAGTAAGCGGATTGTTGTAAATTATGATCGGAGCAAAAAACGGGAATCCTCTTATACGTTTGTTTGCTGAAACCTCTAACAAATTATTTCCACTTTCCTAAGCTCGGTGCCGACGCTCCCCTACTGGTAATTGAACTTAATGGCATTGTAAGCATTAATATTTTCCAACAATATATCTTTTACTTTATTTACTTGGTGACATAATCTTAATTTTGTTTCATTTAGCTTTTGAGAACTTTTGAAGCTGACAGTTAAACCCTTATCTTCTATGCTACATAAAGTTGAAGTTTTTTGATTATAATTTGTTTGAACGTATTTAATCTCCAGATGAATCAGTCGGATTTGAAAAAGTTCCTTTTGCGTATTGCAGATATTAAGGAAGCTATTAACAATTTTTTACCCGACTAAACAAAAGGAAGTAATGTTTTGCGTATTACAGATATTAACGAACTACGTCGTGGGTAATAGCTAAATTTACTGATAAAAATATCAAAAAAATACATAATGTATTAAAAGTATTATTATTTATCCTCTAGACACATAGGCAAGCACTTGACTCGCTTTTATTCTTTCGCTTTATCAAACTTTATCCCATATTTTAGCCTCTAGAGTTGATTTAAAAAAAAATGTTGCCTATGTATTACAACAGATCTTTAACTATCTCCAAGTCAAATTTCTCTTAAATTAGTTTAGTGGTTTCGCCTCGAAAGTGCAACAGACAGGTAGCCATCAGACTTTTCCATTAATATGTAATATTATAAGTATGGATTTCATTTATTCACATTTAATTTATACTACTAATGAAGTTCAATGGATATATAATGAAGTTCAAATGATGCGTGCGTAGAAAATAAAAATATGATTTGCATAATGTATAAGGTGTCTATAAAGTAATAAAATAAATTATACCTTCACTTCCGCATTAGCAATACGATAAGACACAGGCTGAGGTGCAATTTTCGCCCATAAACTATAAGTCAGTTTCGTAAAAGTTTTTATAAGGTAAGGTATTGTATACTGAAAATTTTCACTTAAAAATAATGTAAAAATAAATTAGTGCACCCACAATTGCCAGACAATGGTAACTAATCAGTTTTATGATTTTTTTTTTATATCATAGGGTAGCAAACAAGCAGATGTTTATCCTGATGCATATAGACCACCATTGCTTAGTATTTCTGATAGTAGCTATTAGAGTTGTGGGACTTATCCCACATGCATTTTGCCGGATACCTGATCCTTCAAACTGGAACACGGCTACTACGGTAAAAATAGGTAAAGCGCTGGTACCAAACTCAGGCAAGCCGTTGTGAAAATATACCACCCAGTGGTTATGATGGTAGTGTCATGTACAGCCAATTTTTCATATTTTTCATACTGCCTCTCAGAATAAAATATAGTCAACTTTTTGAAAGGGGCTTCCCCTAAGTTAGCGTGGGTTCCTTTGAAACCATCTGCCGTTCTGCCAGCCAGTTCGTAAGATGCGAACGATTGGCTATGCGCGTCACTACCATCGTGGCTGCTATGCGGTAGAGTCCTGCGTTATTTCGCCCGGGTCTTGTACCACCGCCTTACCTATTCCTGCTGTAATAACGTCAATGCTTGTCACTGTCGTGCTCCAGTTTGGAGGGTAAGGTAGCCCGATAACCTATGCAAGTGGCATCAACAACGAGCCACCCAGATAACAACGCACTATTAACATATTTTTTGTCTATAATCGATGGTCGTCTCTTTTCATCAGAAAAGACAACTGCTTATCTACTATTTTATGATATAAAAAAACCAATACCGGGAAATAAAAATTAGTGTTATTTTAATCTTAATTAGACAAGCCTAATCGCCTCTGTGGTCTAGTGGTCCAGTGTTGGCGTTGACCACATGAGGTCCCGGGCTCGATTCCGGGTCGGGCACTTTAAAAAAAAGGGTTTTTCTCAGTTTTCTGAGAAACACAAAGTTCCTCGGGATTAGAAAGTGCCCAGTTGGTGATAGGCTTGCCACTTATCAGATTTGTGGGACCAAGTATCTTCGGCTAATCGTGGGTGAACTTGTTGTACCTCTGCCTACCCGTTCGGGGATATGGGCGTGAAAATACTTTTAGTAGTCTATGTTCAAATTACTTTTTAAAGCTTTTTGACAATTTGTCCGCGTTGAAACGTTTGTTTGATTTGATTAACTGCGGGATCAACTATGATTAAAAACGTATTTGTTACGATTTGACATTTATATCGATCACAGATCCCCAGGCAATGGTATTGATTCAATTTAAAATCCTCTCGTATATTTTACTAAGTGTTATTTCCTTAGAGCGTATGAGTATAGAGCGCGCTTGCAATGAGGAACTGTAACGCATTTTTGACAGCGAAATCAAAACTATGTCAATGACTAGTTTGAATTGATAAATTCTTGTATTAAATTAATCCAGTCGACTGGTTATGTTATATGTCATGAGAATATTTTGTTCACTCGTTCAGTCATATTTTTGTTAGATTTGCAGCAAATCTAAAAATATATTTGAGCGTCTACATTACAAACATAAAAAACAATTTTCGTGTTAGGTTCTTCAAGCTCTGCACACAATAAATTGCTATTTACACTTAATACAACGTTGTTATTGTCAACCACGTTGGAATGAAATTGTTCGAAATTTACAATAACATATACGTTGATTCTCAACAAACGGTACCATTTCGTCAGTTGCCCAGTGTTGAATGAAGAATTCAACAAGGACCACCTTAAAATGGACATTTTTCAGTTCTTTTAAAAAATCTGACGGTATAACTTGATCAGGACCAACAATGTTGAAACCCGGTTGTGTAAATTCTTGGCGGAGAATCTTTCGTAGTCTTTAATAATAATTAAAGTTTCAATCGCTCTGAAATACATGCATAGTGTTCTCGCACTCATACTCATGGTTGAATATTTTTGTGATTAGGGTATGTTTGGTCATTACAATTTGGTGACTGATTTAATATAACTTTTTAGTATTTGTCATAATAACCTTTTTAAAAATCAAACATCTAAAAATAAGGAAAGTTTATTTATTTTTGGTTGAAGTTAAAAGCGTCTTATAAAAGTTTTGGTCCATGGAAAGTGTCTGATACCCAACCAACGACGATTAATATAAAATAGCTGTAGGACTACCATACCCTGATATTTGATACGGCTCAGCTTCACTAAAAAATAATAAATTTGTAAATAAATATTGTAAGTACAATTAATTCAGGGTGTAGTGGTTAACCTCATTCTGCTCAAATCATGAGGTCCCAGGCTAAATCCGTTATTTCACCGAAATTTTCTACTGAGGTTCCTTCAGGGTTATCCCTAAAATCTAAATCACAGTAGCAACTTTGAGTTTGATGGTCGTATGTTAATACCTCCATAACTTGGATCTGGTATTTTATATCAGTAACCATTTCGACAACAGACATATCTGCGAATCGAATCATAGCGAACCGGAACGTCTATAGAAGTTTAGTTTATTCTGCTTACCCTGCGAAAAATATATTTTTAGAAAGGAATCCGCATGACGTGCGTATTCTATACTAAATTAACTCTATAATGATTTCAATATCGTTGTAATCCCACAACGCTACGATATTCTACGTAGCTACGAATTGCTACGATATTGAATTTAACCGCGGCAATTATTTTTTGATATGACCAGCTCTCGCTGGCCGAGCTACAGTATCGCAAAATAAGTTAAATTGCTTATTAAAGTTTATTCCTAGTTACCTGGACATATATATATATATAAGTAATTGATATTGATATATACTGTTTCTTTTGGTGTTTTTTCAAATTTTTTTGGTATTTTTTCAAAATTTCTTAAAATCTTCTAGACCGAATCAGTTCAAATTTTCAGGAAATCCAAGTTAATCGGAATCCAATCGAATGCCATCAACCGCGTTTCGATCGGTTTAGCCATTCAAAAGTTATGACATGTTTACATACACACATACATACACACACATACGTACATACAGACATACTGACGTCATCGTGAAAATAGTCGGAAAAGATTCTTAGGACCTCAAAACGTGGACATCTGGTGAAAAGTCGATTTTCGAAAATCGAGGTAAAATCAGTATCTTCCTTATCTACATACGTAGTGGGAAATTAAAAACTGGTTTGCTAAATCACGTTTTTTTACATTGATTATTAAATAACAATTTTACAAAAATTATACGATATACCTGAAGATATTATCTAAGGAACTTATTACATGATAGAATGTACTTAACTTGATCATATAAAATTCCGAAAACAGGCTAAAAATCTCTAAAACAAAAAATTTGTTAATACTATTTCTAATCATCCACATGATTTTTATATAGTGATATTTAGTTAAAAAAAAGAATATACTAAATTTTGATTTTCAGCTGAAGTCCTATATCAACGACGGGTCCCAAGAACAAAATCTTATGGAGAGATCAGACTACATTGATTTTATAATAAAATTCGCATTAAACACGCATAAAGCTACAATATACTTTTTATATTTATTGGTCTTTTTTGTTGAAATGCTCAAGTGAACATCATCTTATCTACAATGTACTCCCACAAACAAACATATTGTAATTTGGTAATTTTTTAGATACGATTTTGTTCTTGGGACCTGTCGATTTATTTATCCGAAAATTAACACGTTTCCCAGCGGTTTCAGAACACGCCGCGCGCGCGCTGCCGACCGGCCGGTAACCCCGCAACCGCTATGCCCCTGCATTTTAAAGGTCATTCTCAGGAGTACACATTTTGAACGTAACAGATTCTTATCTCCTATATAAACAAATAATGTTTGTATAAATCTACTATAACATGTTTATACATTCTATATGCATCGTATCACATAGATTTCGTTATGTAATAACCATGTATATAAGAGTTATTTACCCTCAACACCTCAAATCCGGTTAATTTTGCACGTTTTACACGCGTAACACGTGCGCCGTCTTCTGATCTATCGCAGATAATTTTTAATTCACTTACGCTTTTAATCAGATTTATACACAAAATTTAAAAATACAAATTATTTTACATCCTGACCAAATTTCTAATCCAATTGCAGTGAAAGTTTTTATTTTATGAGTGTTAGTAAGTATGTCACACACTTGGCAAAATTTTAGCTTCGCTTATTGCGACGGGTACTACTCTGAACTGGTGAGGTCTAGAGGTATCGAGATTGGCTTTTCCGATCTGTTTTTATGCTACAGTTTATAGGTCAGGTATTCGTGGCCCTAAATCCTTCCATTTCGGTGCAAGAGTAAGTTCTTCAATTTTTCAATTTTTGGTTCTCAATTTTTAAGAAGTTCCATGTCTCATTTTTGGAATATAATCGTACTATTTTTAGTAAACGGGTATTGTGGTCTTATACCTAACTCCCATATGTAAATAGCCAATAACAAACTAATAGCCTATATCTTTCCCATTGCGAGAAATTTAAAAATATATGCTTTTTTGTGATTTCTATGGTGTAATTTCCATGTATAAAACACCACGGAAGTTACAAAAACCTATGGAAATTACTTTATTTCATTTTATTTGCAATAATTAAAATGAAATATTCAATGTTCATACTGTAATTCATGCAATCAACAGATTAAGTGATAAATATTATTTGTCAGTTATTTTTTTTTAAATGTTAAACCAAAGCTTAGCTATAAATGTTAAACAAAAACTGTTAAACCAAAGCTTATCATTGAGTCTGTCTCATAGTCCTAGATTCGATCCCCAGGTCAGGCAAAGGTGTTATTCAAATTTTTTCGAGGTTTTCTCGAAAATTTTAAACCTCAGTAGCTGCTCAGAGTCTGGCGGAGTGGTGTATTACTACTCCCGTGCCTTGGATGAGCACGTAAAAATGTCGATCCCGATTATCACTACGAATATTCGATAATCGTTAACATATCGGTAAATGTGGCGATTAGGATCACCACTTACTTCGCCAACCGACAAACCGGTGAATCATGGTGAACCAGAAAGTCTATAAACGTTCAGTTTAATCTGCCTTTTCTATTTAAATTTGTTAAACTGAAGCTTATTATCATTTAAAGCATCTAATTGTCATGCTTAAAGTGCCGAAAATGAGTCTACTATTAATATTTTGATGTTAAGGAAAGTATTCAACGTAAAGTGTAGTACTACGCCTAAGCTAAGCTAGGTAACTGCTCAGTTGAGCATACATTCATATTATGTACCGATATGATTACATCGTCGCTACAATTATAATGATTTTTATGAAAATACGAACACTAAGTTTTTCACACACTTACAATTGTATGGCTTAGAAAAGCAAAAGGTAATAGGAAATGTGTAGCATGCGCACTTTATCGCTAATTTGTTTTGCTGTATGTAAGTTTAGCGGAGAGGAGAAATCCAGAAAAAAAGAGTTGCTGAAAAAATTTGCCTAATATCGTTTTAAATAATTCCCCAAATCACTTATTTAATCTTATTTTCATATCTGATACGGTATTTAGCAAAATTTTACCTGCTGGGTCATTTCCGTGGTCTCTAATGTAATTTCCATGGTCCGCAAATATTCAATAATTTTTTTTAGGAAAAGTTCTATACTTTTCCTAAAAAAAATTATTATCTAAGGGTCGAATTTTCATATGTTCTTTAAATTTGCATAAACTTTTAAAATGTTTGTGTAATTTACTTTAATTAAGCGATTTCAAAAATGCCACGGAAATTACACGGAGAACACATTTTTGAAGAATCACCCTTAAATTAAATCTGTATTGTATCTGTATTGTATTGATTTTGTTCTTGGGGCCCGTAGATTTATTTATCCGAAAATTAACACGTTTCCCAGCGGTTTCAGAACACGCCGCGCGCGCGCCGCCCGACTGGCCGGTAACCCCGCAATCGCTATGCCCCTGCATTTTAAATTAAATCTGTAATATCTTTGAAAATATTCATTTAAATTACATGCTGCAAACGGCCATATTGCTCTATATTAAATCAGCAATATATTTAAGGTATTTAATTGGATAAGGATTAGTGCTGTATTGCTTAAAATTGCTTCGAAAAAAAGCCATTATTTCTCGTAAAAAGTAAATGACAAAAAATGCTATTGTGGGTTATCCATAAGAGATAGACATATACCATCGCGGAGTTTTCTGTAGACCTTTTCAATGTGTACCAATACTTAGTACATTATTTTGATAAATCTCGTAGGGTTTAGCCAGCGTTCGCAATGTAAGCGGAAAAAAAATATAATTATTTACGACATGACATCAGAAAACTCAAAAATTGCAGTGTTTCTCGACTCTATATTGAAAATTATTATTCATACAAACCTTCCTCTTTAACCACTCTATCTATCAAAAAAAAAACCGCACCATAATCCGTTGCGTGGTTTTAAAGATTTAAGCATACATCCTTCATAGGGATATAGGGACAGACAAAGAAACCGACTTTGTTTTATACTATGTAGTGATATATATAATATATACATACATATATTCATATATACAGACTGACTGGTGAGTTACCTTCAATATTTAAGAACGTGATATTTGGCGATCATATATGATGAGAAAAAATAACATTAAAAATAAATATTAAAATACTTCTTAGTAGACTTAGTAAACAATACACCGAGAATCCTATATATACCTGCGCCATCCTTGGACACCGCGCGTACGCACGTGTTGCGCAGGTAGTGAGGTTGAGGGCGGAGTGGCGACGGCGTGTCCTTGATATCGACTAGCGCGGCGTGTTTAGGAGAGTATAATATCCACATTTCACTTATTTTTAGAGAAATATTGGTCAAAAATTAAGCCCCTAATTTATTACTTCATTTTAACGAGAATTTAGTACCGAATACTCTCCAGAAGTATCGAAGGTAACTCACCAGTCAGCCTGTATAATCATTGGTTTGAGAAAAATGAGAAAGAGGGTAGACAGGCTTGTCTGCACATAATGGTTTAACTACCCGCAATACTTCAGTTTCCCCTTGATCATGATGCTTGCAACAGCGCCGAAATATCGGGAAAATAATCCATAATCCATAATCGGGGCAAGATCCTCTTGATTACTAATAATTCAGTTGGAAAAAGCCGCGAAAGCTTAAAAGCACACTTCTTAAACATGTTTACATTTTATTTAAACTATGACCAGCTTAACTTTGGATTGTAATTTACACGGCCTTTTTCATTCGAATTAGTAAATTATTAATAGAACATCTTATCTACTCGTAGTGTATCCAACCACTTAATTTAAGTGACCGCTTTGTCGGTTCAATGTATATAGTGTATAACCCAAAAATCGGCGACCAAAACGAGACTCAAGTTTTATCCCGAAAAAGACGGGCCTTTATGTACTGAAATAGATTTCTTTTTATATTATTAGATAACAAACAAGCATATGGCTCTCGTGATGGAAAGAGAAAACATTGCCTGTAGACATCAACGGTGTTAATGGTGTGTTGCTATCAGTGTGACGGGATGGCAGTGCCACATGCATAAGTCTACTGGCTGCCTTACGTTCAAAATCGGAATACGACAATGACAATCATTAACGCTATTGCGGTAAGAATAGGAAAGGCGGTGGTACCAAATACCCGGATGTTGCGGAACTCTACTACCTAATAGTTACGATGGTAGTGACACATACAGCCAATAGTTCGTTTTTTACGACCTGCCTGCCTTACGGACGGACGGATAATGGATCAACACGGGAGAATTGTTTGTATTGCGGGTTTAATGAAATATGAGCATCTCCACGCCCTTATCCTCGAAGAGGTAGATAGAGGAACAACAACTGCACCCACGATTAGTCTTAGAAGGTACTTGTTCCACAATGTGATAGATGGCAAGCCTATCGCCGACCAGTCACTTAATCCAATCACGGCAACGTTATCTTTATCAGAAAACTGAAAAAACAGAAACCAGACATCGAACCGGGGACGTCATGTAATTAACACCGACACCGGACCACTAGACCACGAGCGACAATCTCTTTTATAACATATATGTATTTCAGATTTATTCCAGTGTACGTATATTAGCATTGTTGACCATATCATAAGCCAATGATTTCCTCACTTTGGGGTTAATTACGATAAAAATTAACAAAGTAATCATATAGTGATGATATACATATATATACTGCCTGTTAGGTAAGTCGACCTAAACCTTGAAGGGGGTAATAAGGTATCTGATTCTCATTCCAAATAAATAAAAAAACATACCCTTAAGTTTTAACCTAATTATCCACGCGCATATCGATAGATAGATAAAAAGGTAGTTACGTAAATACTGCCTATTACTGCCTATTTATGTAACTATTTATCTATCTATCAATATGTGCGTTACTTGCGTGGACGTGTTGGTGCGTATTAATTATGAATTTGCTAAATAATTAGGTTAAAATTTAAAGATATTTTTTAATTATTATTTATTTGGAATGAGAAGCAGATACCCTATTACATACACCCTTCAAAGTTATACGATGCTGATTTCGTGTTATGTACAAATAATTTTAAGATACTAAATATCAGAAAATTTTAAATCTTTATTATCTCTAAACCTTTTCAAATATTAGCAATACCAAAAGTTTTAGTACTTCTTTAAAAGATAGTGATTTTAAAAATAAAGCCTCCTCGCTGCAGCTTCTCGTCGTAAAAGCTGCTAGATATTGTAATAGAAAATATTAGTTTCTTGGAAAAATAAGTAGCTTACGTAAAATCATTCATTCTCTGTAGAACAAACGAAACCTATTCAGGGCGCAATCCGTCTTGATTGTAGACTTTATCGATAAAATCTCTTTATATATCCACTCTTCTCAATGTTACTATAAAATATCGCAAATACAACCGATTTAAGCGAGAAAATGATATCTGGATATTTTATTGTCTGGATTACTTAAATTATTATATGAATATTTAAATAAATAACAATTAATTAATTTTAAACAAAAAAAATTTTTTTAAATTAATTTTAGTTATCAATTTTAAAGGTATATATATAAAATAAGGGGCTTAATTTTTGGCCAATATTTCATATATATATATATATATATATATATATATATATATATATATATATATATATATATATATATATATATATATATATATATATATATATATATATATATATATATATATATATAATTAAATGAGAAACTAAAAAAACAATAGCGACCCCTTAGAGTTGAGCTATAGGGCTCGGGTTTGGTGAGATTTTTTTTATATCAAATAGAAACATTTCAGAGGGTATGAGTTAAAAAAAAAATTAAAGATATATAATACCACCCCGTGGTTGGGAAACAAGACAATTATAAATGTGAATTTCATCTGTAACGAGGAACGATAGTAAAAGAAGAATTTCGCAACGTCGAGCTTGTCGACACTAGCTCAGCGGTAGAGCGTCCCGGCTTTACGGAGACGGTCGCAGGTTCAATCCCTGCGTGTCGATATTTTTCTTTATTGTTTTTAAAGTTTTACCAAACGAGTAGTTTGTACTCCTGATAGAAAGGATAATATCTATCGCCTATAATACCAAACATGTCCATATGCGTAGAAGTGCGTTACTATCAGTGTGACGGGATGGTAAGGCACATGCGTAAGTTTATCATCGTCTTCCTTACTGTTCAAACTGGAACCCTGCAAAAACATGCGTGGACTCTATTGCGGCAAGAATAAATAAGGCGGTGGTGCCAAACCTGGGAGAGACGTTGCGGAATCGTAGTTTTGTATTTAGCGTAATTACCATTTTGTAGTCACATATTATGCTAATCGTTTATCTTCTGTGAACTATCTCACAGGATTGCAGGTGGTCTATTCTTCAAAGGGTGGTCACTGCCTTGGGCTTAATTCGCATTGATGGCGACATCTGTCCGTTTCTGAACGCTGTCACTTTTAACTAGTTATGAAACTCGCATGCGGTTGCGGACAAGTGCGGAAAAACACGACCAGTGTCAAAACAGCGTTTGTAGTCCAATGTGATTGCTCTTACAAGACGTTTCTAGTCGCTGCTAATAAATGACCCAAGATGTAGAACTAAAATGCAGACTAAGCTTAGAGACGACAGAAGTCAGTTGACAAAATGTTCAGAATATTGGAGGTAGAGGGCGGAGCGACTATTACCTAACCTGGACTGAGTGCTAAGTGTGAGTTTTTCTTTTCGCATTTGATCGTGAGCGCGTTTAGAGTTTACTAGGAATTTGTATGTGATTTGTACAGTGCCACCTAGTGGTAAACGTGAGAAACCAGTTCACCACTAGGTGGCGCTGTACAAATCACATAGAAATTCCTAGTAAACTCGAAACGCGCTCACGATCGAATGTGAAAAGAAAAACTCACACTTAGCACTCTGCTCGGATTGAGAGAGAGGTGAGAGAGGTGAGGAAAATATATTGATCTAATTTTATGAAACGTGCGAATAAGACATAATATGCCTGTAGATTCCTCCTCAAAAGGTGCTCTACCACTATACCACACCGATGTTTGTGACCAACACGTATTATGATAATGTTAATTATAGACTGGGAATGGAAACTGACTACGCAATCAATAGGTCTATTCCCGATAGCGACAGGCAAGAAATACAAACGTTTTATTCATCATACAAATGTATGATTAATAAAACGTTTGTATTTCTGGGTTCAGGTGTCAATAAACATATATTTTCAGAATTAATATATGTATTTTTATGTATTAATATCATTACCTATACCGGAAGCAAATAAATTGCTTACTTTGAGTTAGATCTATACGTGTAATATGCCCACTGACACCTATATTGTATGTATAACAATATAATGTTTGTAATAACATAAAATAATATTACAATAATAAAATGTATTATGTATTTAAACACAATGTTTATTTATTTATTTAAATTTATGCACAATTACAGTACAATGGATGACTTTATGCCCATTAGCTTAAGAGATAAGCATGAGGAGCAAATATTCTGAAACTTTATCCTTTTTTGTCTCCTAAATAATCACAAATTTTGAAAAATACTTTTACTTTTTCTTGGTACATTTGTTTTTATTTTATAAAAATATCCAGTCCGAAGAACCGAAAATCATGCTGAACCAGTGTTCGTGCTCATTTACTCTTTCGCTCTCACAAGGAAACCGGCGTGATAGCGTCTATTTTATATATAAAAGTTGAAAAGGGGATCAAAATTATTCCAGTAAGTCAGTAACATTATCCGTAAATAAAAGTAATGGCTGCATTTACAGAATGGCTTGAATTTTGCGCTGCACCGGCTGTTGCATTTTCCGCTACATTGCTTGAATAGATTGTTCCTCGTTATTCGCCCACACCTAGGCTCTGAAATGTGAAATCATATTCAATATTGCATACTCAGAATTCCACTCAGCGATATATTGCCTATTACTTCATGGCAATATTAGGCGTGATATATATGTGTGATCTCAGTACTTTAATACGCATGTTTGTGAAAAAATATAGTCCCAAGTAATCGTATACTTCTATGATTACTAAATATTGTGATTGAAAAGGTATTATTAAGCCGGATGGCGTACTTATTTGGCGCCAAAATGCCATTCATTAGCCACATCGTGGCGATAATGATGAACAAATGTGTGTAATTAGTCCGCCACTATAATGTATTAAAATGTAGTCGCGTTTTGCGGGGGAAGCGTGTAGTTTTGGATCAACCCTGACATTATTCGCTACGGCATAGCAATTATTGTACAAATAAAAATAAACGCATCACACTCATAACACACACACACACACACACACACATATATATATAATAAAATCATAGGAAAGTCAAACCTGTACATTGAATATTTTTTTAAAAGAATTGGGGCGTGATCTACAATCGATATCGAAGAATATATATATATATATATATATATATATATATATATATATATATATATAGCCTTTAGCGACATTGTAGCGATCACAAGTGTGTTTAAGGATTGGGATGGATAAACAGTCCGCGTGTGTAATGCATCACGTCGTAGTCGACTTTTGTAGGAACTCCACTAGATGTGTGTAACTCCGAAGATACAGAATCAAAGGTTTTGATTCCGGGGCCGGATATAATAAGCTTAGGTATTTATTGGCGTTGAGCATATGAGGACGGGTCGGGCATATTAAAAAAAAGTGTTTTTTCAGTTTTCTGAGAAACAAAGTTGCCCGGGACTCAATACCGTGTTAATTATAAGCATAGAACATGATATTCTTCAGAAAATTGAGTTTGAGGATTTAATAGAAGAATTGTTTAACAGAAATCTCGAAAGAAACTATTATCGTAATCACAATAAAAAAAAAACAACAGCATACATACTAATATTAATGACTCCTATATATTATCATAATGCAATATGCATTATGATAATATATAGGATTAATAAAGCAGGTCATAGTTTTTCCCGAATTCTTGTGTGCCCAAGAGCCCCAGCATAGTCTAAGACGGCCCTGCCGGAACTGGCAAGTGCCCGGTTGGCGATAGGCTTGCCACCTATCACATTTGTGGGACAAAGTATCTTCGGCTAATCGTGGGTGCACTTGTTGTACCTATGCCTACCCCTTCGGGGATATGCCCATATCCCTGAAGATACTTTTTTTATTTTTGTATTTATTTATTCCTTAAAATCCTTATCGTCTCCGTGACATTATTTATTCCGGCCAGAAAAGTGAGCGACTGAGCATACTGCGATTAGAATGAGAGAGCGAGAAAGTGAGACGCGATTAAAAACCTAACAAACCTACTCGTAACAAAACTTAAAAAAATAACTTATATTACATACATTGATATAAAAATCAATGATTACATAGTACTGCTATGTGCTTCGCGTTCATAATTGTGCAAAAAAATACCACTTACATTAAAATAGTGTATTTACAACATAAATCTACAAAACACCACAATGCATTTCGTAAATACACTATACACACTAGTCACACTCAATGTACTAACACTAAACTTAACCGACTACGGTGAACGAAAACACTTCTCTTATTCACTCACACCGGTCGTCCGTACAATTGCTTCCGATCGCTTCCTTATGTCAACACTTCCTTATTTACACTTCCCTATTTACCCAGGGTAGAGTTCTCGAATCATCTTCGCATAAATCAGGCTAATCGAATTATGGCATAACCATTCGGGTAACGGTCGGCTATTTGTTTATCAATAGAAGTAGCTATATCTTTTATTTATTATATAGATCTCTCCAGAGCTCCAACTCTTAACGTTTCTAAATGAATCACAACAGTACTGTGGAATTGGTGGGAGTGAGAAAAATATGTAGGGAAACGTTCATTTAAAGATACGATCACAGGCAGTTGGTCTATTTTACAAAAGAGCCCGAAACCAACATGGGGATTAAGCTATTTGAGCAAGGATTTAAAACGTTATAATATCAATATGTTAGCTGTTTCGTGATTGGTTCGCCGCGTTTCATGCTGTTTCGTGATTGGTTCGCCAACAAGAGCTAGAAGACAACAACATCATAACATCATATAGCATAACCAATCACGACGACGCAAATATATCAATATTATGCACTTTACGATAAGGTCAATTATGGCATAACCATTCGGGTAACGGTCGGCTATTTGTTTATCAATAGAAGTAGCTATATGTTTTATTTATTTCTAGATCTCTCCAGAGCTCCAACTCTTAACGTTTCTCAATTAATCACAACAGTACTGTGGAATTGGTGGGAGCGAGAAAAATATATAGCGAAACGTTCATTTAAAGATACGATCACAGAATATGATACGCTGCAATATAAAAAGGACGAAGTAAGCCAAAGCCTGGAACCGGAATAAGTGAATAAATTCACCCCAAGGAATAAAAATTACCCACCGCTAAACTCCACCATAATTTGCTCCGACGTAGTAATTATTAAAGGAAACGAAATATACAAATAGTATTCATGGCATGATTGCATGGCAGGCAGAATTAGCGAAATTCTCCTCATGTAGGTTAATAGCTGCAACCTGCAGCCAGAAGCTGCAGTACTGCTGCTGCAGCAGCTGCAAACACTGACGCTACTTTGCCAAGAATAGGTAAGGCGGTGCAGTTGCGGAACAATTGACTATATACGTGTCACGAAGGTAACACGTATAGTCAATCGTTCGCCTTTTACGAACTGCCTGGCAAAATGGCAGATGAAGTGGGCCACAAAATACGGAGTAAAACTGTATTTTGTGGCCTGCTTTGCAATGTCTATAAAGTTTTCCTTATGCATATTGCAATTTTTGTAATTTAAATGTAAGCTATTTTTTCATATGGGAGGCTTCCAGTTGCCATCAACATTTTCTAACAAACTTTGTTATAATGAGATTTTGTTAGTTTACAGTAACTATCTCTAAACTACCCCATTAATGAAATTTTAAGAGCCAATTAAGGTTCGTGAGTGTTATTACCCTTTTATCAATGAATAGTCCAGACTGATAAGTACAATGACTTTGTAGAGATTGCTTAATATGCTGTACAGTTATGGAAATGTGAGCACAAATGGCTCATTGCAGCTTTTTTATACAGGCGAAAATTTTTCTTCTTCTTGAAGTTTTAAAAATTTCTTGTTGGTACAGTTGTAAGCCATCTCCAGATCTTTAATTCTCTTTTGGGATCTATGCTATTTGTCTTTTCTTTTCCGAAAGATCTCAGTGACCCGGAGTATTAAAATAACTAGTAAAGCAATACAGCAGTACCTCAGAGAACTCGGCACTGATTAATAAGAGTTAATGTAAATAAATAGATAAAACATTAAAATATAAAAGGTTTTATTTTTTTATTCGACCATCCCGTTGGTCGAGTGGTTAGCGTACCTAACTACAAATCGAGAGGACTTGGGTTCGTTTCCCGACGGGGACAAACATTTGTGTGATGAGCATAAATGTTTGTATTTCTGGGTTTGGGTGTTTATTATGTACTAGCTGTTGCCAGCGACTTCGTCCGCGCTGACTTCGTTTACTCCGCTTCTCCCCGTAGGTGAAAGCGTGATAATATGTAGCCTATATGTTGACCCGACCTGTTAGTAATATTCATACAAAATTTGAAGTAAATCCATGCAGTACTTTTTGACTTTACCCCGGCCATACATACAGACAAACAGACAGACAAACAGACAAAAATTCTTAACGCTATATTTTTGGCTTCGATATCGATTGTAGATATCGCCCCAACTATTCTTTTAAAAAAATATTCAATGTACAGTTTTTTTCCTACGATTTTATTATATCTATAGATGTTACAGTATTATATATTTATTTCTATTTATTAGTATTGTTGACTAGCACCCATAATACAAGCGAATAATTTGCTTACTTAGGGGTTAGGTCAATTCGTGTAATTTGTCCACTGAAAATTATAATTTTTTTATAGTATAAGATAGCAAACAAGCAGATGGGTCTCCTGATGGAAAGAGTCAACCACCGGCTATAGACTCCAAAGGTGTTAATGGTGCGTTGCTATCTTGTGGCGAGGTCTACATACGCATAAGTTAACCGGCTACCTTATCCTTAAAAAAAGTATAATTATTAAATATAATTCATTTAGTTAAATAAAAGTTTTCATTCGAATTTAAAAAGATGATTCACTATTCCATGGAGTTAATTCGAGCATGCAACTTAGTTGGTACTTGGTATTGTAACAAACTCTCCCGAAGACCCTCTAAACGCACATTTTAAATATAACAAAATTGTCTGTTATATTTCGTTTATAAAGGAGTCAACAGAGTTATAATCATATTATCTGGCCAAATGATTCATCTAGTGTTAAATTGAGGACTCATTTTGTGTTATATAGTTTACCCAATCATTCTTTTCAAAGGTACACTTCATCTCTTATAAACAACCATACTTTATCAGGAAATGTATACTATAGATTGATTTAAAGGACTAAAATTTAATAAATTGAATATATTTGGCTTAAGGGAGGGAGTAATATATTACATAAATACATAAATACATAATAAAGATATTTGAATTAAGAAAAGGAGTAATACATTACATAGATACATAAGTACATAATAAAGATATTTGACTTTAAGGAAGGGAATAATATATTAAATATATACATAAAATACATAATAAAATATATAGCTTAAGAAAGCAATATGATGATATTAATAATTACATTGTCTTCATCTAAAGGAAAGAAGTACGGCAGTATGGAATATATGGATAAAATTATTGTAATATTTAGGTTGGGAGTTGTAAAGCACTTTAGTGCCGCAATTTTATTATTGTGGGATATGTAAGAGGCGCCGCCACGCCTCACATGTGTGGATACCAAGCCGGCTGAAGGCCTTCCTAGCGTATCCCCCAGAAGTATATTGAAACTAAAAGGAACTAAAGTCCTTAATCTCAAAGAGATAATCAATATATTATGAAGAACCAAGTTATTGGCAGATAGGCTTTACTATTGTGGGGTCACAAAGTGATAGCCATATAGTTTAATGTCCAAACATGTGAATACATTGTTTGGAAGTTGATGAGTATAGGCATGACCAAGGTGCGTCATTAATATTGAGCATAGCCAAAAGGCCAAATAATAAATATGTTTCTCAAGTATACAGTTAAGCATGGACTTGAAGTAAGTAATGTTGATAAAAATATATACCGTTGCTACTTTAGTAACAAACAGTAACAAAATAATAAGTAATACTGGCATGACAAAGGTGCATCATTTGTATTGAGCACAGTCAAATGGCCAAATAATAAATATGTTTCTCAAGTATACAATTAAGCATTGACTTGAAGTAAATAAAGTTGATAAAAATATATACCGTTGCTACTTTAGTAACAAACAGTAACAAAATAATAAATAAATATTGGCATGACAAAGGTGCATCGTTTGTATTGAACACAGTCAAAAGGCCAAATAATAAATACGTTTCTCAAGTATACAATTAAGCATTGATTTGATCAAAGTAAAATAATTAAAATAATATATAAAGTACTCAAGTTTGCGATAGCATTGACTTGGAGTACATAAATGTTGATAAGGTATATACTGTTGTTATTTTAGTAACAGCCAGTAATAATAAATATTGGCATGACCAAGGTGCATCATTTGTATTGAGCACAGTCAAAAGCCAAATAATAAATATAATTCTCAAGTTTACAATTAAAGTTTGTGCAAGTTTGTTTTAACAATTACTTGACAAAACTAAGACAGATAATATGTTGTCTTCAATCACAATACCGAAACATTAATAATCGGTACGCGATAAATAAACATATATAAAAGTAAACATTGCTCGCAATGAACTTCAAATAATCCAAATCATAAAAATTTCATAAGTAAAATCAATTAAGATAATCCTTATGACGAAAGTCAAATGAACTCAGGTTAATGTATAAAAATACATTAAAACAAGCAATTTAATATATCCAGCTCTGTGATGTAGCTCATACCTGGTTGACGATTTGATTAATTATGTAAATAGTTCAACTTTGCTAGGCGATAGATAGTTGGTGTTTATCTGGGTTAACCCTCTGAATACACAGTTTGCGGTGGGGCTTATCCGAGGACCACGCACTGGTAACGAGGAGATAACCATAACGACAACATTACATGTGTGCCTTTATATAGATATACACAATGCATGCGATATGCATACAACCCTGATGCCTTCGCAAAGCCGACACTACCCTGTGACGAAGGTATGGTCCAATCAAAAAGCCAAATAATTAAAATAAATTATTACTGAACTAGAAATTAACCTTTGTTCTAAAGTTATTATAGTCAAATTTCCTCCTATAACCCTAATAATTTATAGTCACCACAAGCAATGAAATATTACTTATTAATTGAATTTGAAGTTATAGTTGAAATTTAGTAAGATCTTTGAACTCACTAATATTGTGATTGAATACTCAATACATCTTAGAATCCAAACAATTCGTCTTATACTCGTTTTCTAATGAAACTAAGTTATTTATGTCTTCTCCAGATTATTAGAGCTCTATTACTCTTATTTCAATTTCTCTTTAATCAAATTTCAGAATTTAATAAGGTCTGAACTTTTAGAAATCAACGCTTTTAGATCTATTGTTGCTTTAAGTGAACAGTATTATGAAACATCTATCCACCCGAATAATCATAAGTAAAGTTCATTTGTACAATCCTTATGATGTATAGATTCAATCATGGAATCCAGGTTAATATATGAATATATACAGATAAACAATTTAGACAAATAACTCTAGTTCTGTAAAATAGTTCATGTCTGAGATGATTAGATATGAAAATGGATCAACTTTGCTTGGCGGTATAGTTGGGTGTTTATCTGGGTTATCGCCCCAAATACCATGCTCGCGACAGAGGGGCATATGAACCGTGTGTCTGCACTGGTAAAGAGAAGATGACCATAATGACAACATTACTTGTATGTCTTTATATAGATACACCCAGCACAACTTGATGCCTTCGTAAAGTCGATATTCCCGTGAGATGAAGATGACATGATCTATTTACCAAGGTAAAAGGTAAAAATATCTAATCCAAAATTAGTAATTAACCTTAATTTCAGATTTATTTAGTAAACTTCCTATCTTACTAAAAGATCTGTTATGCACTGTCACTATAAACAATAATATTTCAATTATCCAAAAGAATTAATTTGATAAAGAAGTTTAATATTATAATTCCTATCCTCCTAAATCCCTATATAAATAATATAAAATAAGAATAAAATAAATAAATAATTAATTAAATTAAGTAAATAATTTATACAAAATATGGTTAAATAAACATAATACGTTTGGACACAAGTTCATTCATTCTCTCTTGTACTCTAACTCCCTGAAGCTTTATTAAAGTCATTTAAGATTCTCGCTCCAAATTTAATTCAACAATTCAGTTCATATTAATTATTCCTTTGTCAGACACGAAGTGAGTAATTTGTATTAGTTTGTGATTATCTCGTTTAATATTTGTACTCGGTTTTAAATTTGATTGTAAATAAAATAATGTTTTATGAAGATTTGATTTAAGAGACTGGCCTGTGCAATCAATTTACGTATTAGTTAATATTTAGTTTTATAATAGGATATAATAATTCGTATTAACATTTCATAATTTTTAATAATTCATATTAAGGTAGGTTTTCGTGTGAATTTTGTGTAGATTTACGCCCCCACTTATTGGTTGTAATATATTATTCCTACAGTAACAAACCCTCTCCTTCAATTCCTAAAAGTTCCTATTTCCTCCTAATCCAATTTGAAGCATTAATTCAAGTAATCATTTTAACTAGAGAAAGTTTCTATAATAAATATTTCCTAAGCTTGATTCACCTAGTTTTAATTGAAAGTCAATGATAGACAAAGTATTCCTTAAATTCCTCAATATATTAAAACATCAGTTCTCCCACCTAATATCTACACGCCCTATCCTATCACCTAATTGTTCCTTCATAAAAAAATTATAACTGCCCAAAATTATAACAATGCAGAAATAAAATCGTATTAGCCATACCTCCAACTCTGCAACAAACCTACAGTAACTCTGCATTCAGCTCCGACGACAGCTAAGAAGTCGCCCCCACGCGGCCTCGAAGACTCCAAAGGAATCAGCTCTCGATCCCTAAAGTTTAAATAACAAGCAGGATCAACTGTACTATGGAAATTATTCTAAGAACTTCCTTAGCCGGTTCTCATCTATAAAGATATGTGGTAACTATCACCAGTTAGTAGATTTTAAAAGATAAAACGCACGCAAAACTACGAAACGGATTTGAATGAAATTTTAAACACAGATAGTTGATGACTTGGATTAGTACATAGGCTATTTATTATCCCGGGAAAATCTAGTGATCCAGCGGGATTCGCTTCTATAATGTTGCGAATTGTACGTTGAAACTAGTTGATAATATTAATTCAGGTGCAGTAGTATTAGTAACTAATAACAATGGAATTCCTCCAAATGACGATGATGAAAGTATAGTATAAAGTAGTTAAAGCACTTAAATCTATTCCTAATTAATAAGCTATTTAGCCAACATGCCTTTGAATTTGGTAATGCAAAGCCATTTCTTACTCCTATGAAAAATAAACAAACATAGCAATATCGGCCATTTGTAAGGTAAAGATGCAATAATGATAGTTCAGATGCATATGGTAAAAGTATAGTATAAACAATTAAAGCACATAAATCTATTCCTTGTTAGTTAATAAGCTATTTAGCCAACATGCTTTTGGCATTTGATAATGCAAAGCCATTACTTATTCCTGTGAAAAATAAACATAGCAATATTAGCCAATTGTGAGGTATAGGTATAATAACAATAGTGTCTAAAGGCAATGGGTTTCCTTTAAATACCGATGATGAAAATCTATATACATATAATTAAGTCCATAAATCCATTTCCTAATTAATTAATAAACTGTTATCCGTCAAGCACTGAAATTTGATAAAGTAAAGCCATTACTTAGTCTAGTATAGTTATACAAACATAATAATCTTAGTCACTTGTACGACTCTGCTGAAATAAAATCAAAATGATTTATTTATCACACACACTAATTTAATTTAAATTGGAAAACTACATCACCTGTGTTGTTTAGAATTCCGACTTATCCTGCGTCCTGATGAGCAACCCTGCTGCAAGACTGTGAGGCAGCAATAGCTCCACAACCATTGCTCACATTTTCATGGAAAGAAAAGAACAGAAATTAAGGTTTTATTTTCCTAAAATCAAAATAGACTTCCCTAATAATAATATCACACAATTTCTATAAAGCAAACAAGTCCACGTTTCTCCCATGTTATTAAATATCTTTTCAACAGCTATTCCTTAAAATAAATAATTTCCTTTCTTCATACAAAAAACATTCTTCACTCAGTCAAGGATCGATCCACCCTTACACAACATATTGCACAATTTCATTCTTGTAAACCTAATCACATATTTATCGGTAATATGTTTATTAAAGTTGTATAGACCGCATTCAAAGATTTACCTTCTAATAAAACTACATTCTACCAATACTGCTAGATTTAAATAAACCCAACGAATACCAAATCAAATACGAAGTTGCATAAGTACATACGTAATCCCTGAATAAATCTCTATTCTACATACTCACGGTTTTTGATCAATACAATTTTTTACCAATCCCTTTTTTCACATTAAGAATATTTCCAATATTATTTACACTCCGGAATATCACTGAGATATTCTCAGCTTAATCCTTGTTTTAATAAATTTTGTATCAAGCAAAGGATATTTCTTCTAACGTCAAAACCTTCAAATTTCCCACAGATTTTCATAATTATTGTATCAAACGAAGAATATCTTCGTCAAATCAAGAACTTTCAAACTCTCACTAGAACTTTCTTCTTCTTAATCTCTAAAATGAAAATTTCAACATTCATTTTCTCACTCGCGAAACAAAATCCCTTTCCTCATCCGAGAAGCAAAAATCCCCTTTTTCTCATCTTCAGGTCTATTTATCACCTCCGTTTTTCTTTTCCATTTTTCTCCCTTTTTTTTTTCAAATCCTGTCATTCTTTTTTTTTTTTTTTTCGTTCCCCTTTTCTAAGGTTTTATATGTTTATATGTTAGGTCTTATATATTAATGAGAATTAGTTTTTTTTTTATTTATTTTTATCTTTGATTCCATTGATATTATTTATTAAACATAATTCAGACATATTTTTAACAAAAAAAAATAGTATAGATTCTTATTATTTTCTTTTATTACACTAAACCTCTTAAGGGATAGATGAAGTCTGTTACAATCGCCCCCTAAATTTTATTATAAATGATTTGCCAACGATCATGTTATAATAAAATTTATCACTAATCCAACTTTCTAAGAAAGAAAGGAAAATGCGGTCACCCTACTCTCTTAACTGCGATAATAATAAGTTTTTCTTTAAACTAAATTAATTAAAAGCAAAACCCGAAATATAAACTAATCCCCCATCTCATAAATCTCTGTGATTTAATTAATAAATAATTGTTAAAAGAAAATTGAAAGACCTTGGTTTTATCGTTATGACATTTTTATAAATTTATTTAAATTCGCGAAGCAGGAGTCGTAAGTTAAAATCTTATCTCTTTTTTTTTCAAATAGTCTGAATTTGGAACATTCGCTTTATTATTATGTTATCTATTCGTATATCAATATCATCCGTCCCTAATAAATATTCTAATTCCTTAATATTTAGCTAGTCCTGCACAACAACTCACACTAAGGACTATTTGTTCAGGCACAACCTTTATTTTGATTGACTGTGTTGCGTAGTTATCAGGGCGATTGCTCAAATACGGAAGAATAACCCTGATCCCCTATAGTGCTGCATTCGCGCATCTCTTTGTGCCAAAGCAAAGCAAAGACTAACCCCTTTCTGAACTTGGCCCATTCACAATTCCAAACACTAATATGAAACAGTCATCAGCCTCAATTTCAAGACATGAAAACTAAGTTTCCTATAGAGCGACATGCGTAAGTATATACCCGTTTATCATGAAAAATACAAACGGTGACACGTCATTAGAAGTTTTTTTTCTTTTATTATTATTATTATTATTTTATATTACCTACTCCTTTCAATTCTAACTCATTATTCCATAAACATATTGAAGTTGTCCTATCCCTCTTGTAAATCTACTAATAACTACAAGAACTATTAATGAGTTTGCATCTATAAGGTGCCCTAATGATGTTGTATAAGCGAAACCGATTGATAATAAATGATAATAGCTTTATTGTGAAACAGTACAAGTGTATAAGTGATAAAATATTACATAATTTTAACTATTTTGTATATATTCAATGAAAGTAATATTTTAAATTTTAGTTAATATTTATTTTCTTTAAAACCTTTATATCTCAAACTAACAATTTATAACCCTATCTGTTCCTATATATACGTACACTATTGCCTAACCATTCCTACACATAAATGTTTTTATCCTAAATATTCTTGTTGGAGTAACAACTGTTTTAAATGTAATATCCGACGACCCACAATCTACGACATAACCTTTTTTTTTAAACCAAACAAATATTAAAAATTAAAGAGTTAGTGATTAATTCTCGCCCCCACTTAAGTTAAATAATTTTTTTTTTTCAACTATAAATTTACTTCTCAAAATTCCTATTTAGTTTCTGTCAACCTGAGCCAAACAATTTTAAATTTTCTACACTACCTATTACTTTCCTTCTCTCCCTATAACTGTGACAATATAACCTTATCTAATCCTACTCCTTAACTATCGATCTATAAATGATAAGCTCTTGTTAATCTGGTGTTGTGTAATAATATTTATAAAATTTATTTTATTTTATCAAATCATTTGTGTTTTCTAATATCAATCCTATTTCCTGTTAGTAGTTAATCTACTATAACCTGAAATAAACTTCCGACAATTCTTAAATTTCCTGTATATACTTGACAAACCTTAAGTAAAGACATTTGAAATTCTATATTATTTAAATATAAAGTAATATATTTATTCCTTCCTATGTATTAAATTCGTTTAAATATTCTACCTAATAAATTATAATAATCTAAATAATAGTATTATAAAAATTGAACGATTTTGAACTACCAATTCTTAATTTATTCTCCAATCATACATCTTAACAATAATTTAGTTACATCCTAAAACTTCTACAACTATCTCTTAAATTCCTTTAGCTTTGTAAGCATACTATAATTTTGTAATCATTTTTGATACTAAGTTATGGTTTACTTTATTAAGTTTGTGTATATAAATAATTATTTGAATGCCTCTATTTAAATATATGATAAATGGTTTGAATAACTTGAATATCCTTATTTATTAGCATTAGATTAATTGATAATCAGTCTAGGAAATTCTTTATTAACCTGTATTATTTGTTTAATGGTATAGTTTATTTTTAGAAGGGTTTCGATTAAATTGATATTTATATTTTAGGTATGATATTATGTAATAACGAATGG
This sequence comes from Apodemia mormo, assembly GCA_036924255.1. Lineage (NCBI taxonomy): Eukaryota > Metazoa > Arthropoda > Insecta > Lepidoptera > Riodinidae > Apodemia > Apodemia mormo. The sequence goes on along the minus strand of JAUPFN010000005.1, from coordinate 38,273,325 downwards.
TTACGTATTTAGAAAATTTTACATTAAACATTGTTCTCTATTATCAATAACAGCTCTTGAATTAAATTACCCTTGAATTTCTAAATTATTGTAACCACATTTATTCATACTAAAAATGGTATGATATGTTTCAACCGTTAGTTGCGAAAATGTTTTTTATAAGTGCACCTCTCCCTACAGATCGAAAAATAATGTGTGATAATTATTCTAAATGTATTTCAATCAAAGTTAAGTTGTATTGTACATATTGTTTGATTTTTATTATCTTAGCCTTTGCCAACAAGAAACATTCGTTTATAATGCGCACAAATGTTAATCATTAAACCGATTTTTAATTCTTTTATTTTTATTTTAGTACTATTTAAACTAATTTCCGATTTAACAAGTAACCACGAGCAGAATGTGGCTAAAATTAAACTTCTAATACGTAACCTACATCGCATTTTTTTTTTTTTTTTACATTATCAAATAAGCTTTGAAATTATAATTTAATTCACTTATGTTATTCCAATATTATTGTTTTACAATTAAACGTGTACTTGATTCTCATTTACTTACATAAGTATTAAATAAACTCTTTTTTTTATATAAGAATTCCGATATTCCCAAATTATTTAATAAGTACATTCATCTTTAGAAGTAGTAAATAACCGGATTTAAATGTACCTAGCTATCTATCTATTTTAAAATTTTATCAAATACACTGATAAAAAGTATTAAAAGTCAGATTATTATCCTTATATTATTACATTTTAATTTATAATTAACAAATCATTTAGTTGTACCTCTGCCTACCGCTTTGGGAATACGGCGTGAAGATACTTTGAAATTTCATTTTAAGAAAAAGTAATCACTTTAAAAGTAAATGTTTATATATTTTACAGTTATACTATGTAATATGATTCAACAACATCGTTCAATTCAATTCATTTCATTTAAATAACCATAAAATAAATTTAAAAATATGTAATTTTATATATATTTAAAATGTTCAACTATAGGTTCGTATGTTATCTGCAGCTAATAGGTTTGTACACTAACATTAGATGGAAAATCTTGTAACCCTATTTCAAACCAAATAACAAGATTTTATTTACCTATTTTAATTTTATATAATGTCAGTATTTCTTCTTATTTATATTCAATTTAAATTTTCTATTTTAATTTTATTATTTACGCAAAATGACAACAACCATAACTGTTGATTATGACAACTTTATCCAGCTCAAGTTTCTGACGTATCCTTCAAATCATATTTATAACCATAATGTCATTAAAATTGAATTTAGGTCTCACCATTAAGGTTTTATATATATGTATATATTACCGCGATATGTTTTAACAACCCGAAACTAATAACAAAACTACATATTTTTTAATATTATGAGTAAAATTTAAAAGGATTAGCTCGTTTTTAAAACATAAATAATTTATCTCGCGTACTTTTATTTCTTAATTTAATTTTATAAAACATAAATCCACATGAAAATAATCCATAACAATATTATAAATTCTAAAATAACTATCTATATTAAACGCTATCACGGTCAAACCGCTGTGTCGGTTATGATGAAACTCTATATAGTAATAATTTAAAGTCTTCGAATGAACAAGTACATACTTCCATACTAATTTTATAAAAGCGGAAGTCTGTCTATCTGTTATCTATTCAAGACTAAATCCCTGAACCGATTTTGATGAAATTTGGCTTGGGGATATTCGATTACTCAGAATCAACATAGATATAAAAGCGAAAATCTATCTGTTACCCTTTTACAACTATACGCCTGATCCGATTTTGATGAAATTTGGCTTGGGTATATATGAACACTCAGGATCAACATAGATATAAAAGCGAAGTCTATCTGTTACCTTTTTACATCTAAACACTTGACCCGATTTTGATGAAATTTGGCCTGGGTATATATATGAATATCTGTTTATCTTTCCTATAAGGGATAAACTCTTTAGATAAAACCAAATAAGAGACAAAGTTTATATGAAAACTATATACCTTACCTTAGCTCATGTTAATATACTTGTAGGTGAACTCTTATAACTATGTAAGTACAACACTTGAATCAATGTGCAATAAACTGCTGTGAATTACTTATCGTTTAATTTCGTTATAACACTATTGTAGGTTTCCTTTACTCAACTAAATAAAAGAGGTATTGATTTTGGATCACGCAAACTAAATCTATACATATAATAAGATCGTAGGAAGGTAAAACTGTACATTGAATATTTTTTAAAAGAATACTTGGGGCGTGATCTACAATCGATATCAAAGCTAAAAATATAGTTTTTAGAATTTTTGTCTGTTTGTCTGATTTTCTGTTTGTCTGTTTGTCTGTATGTATGTCCGGAGCAAACTCAAAAAGTACTGCATGGATTACTTCAAATTTTGCATGAATATTACTAACAGGTCAGGCCAACATATAGGCTACATATTATCACGCTATCACCTAGCGACCAGGTGCTGTGCGGAGCAAACGAAGTCCGCGCGGGCGAAGTCGCTGGCAACAGCTAGTTATTAAGTAAATAAGTTACTACTAATTATTCGTGTATAACAAATTAGATTGAATAAAAATTCAAGATTGTTAGAACTAAAACTTAGCAATTCTTAAATTTAATTCGATAGAGTACAATTTTAAGGGTCTTAATTTAAGTATAATCATTGTAGTTTATTTATATTTTTTATAAATATTATGTTAAAGTTTAATTATCCTTTTTATTGAGAATATGTAATACTATTCGGAATTTTTATTATTATGTTTCTTTTTTATATTTTTGTAATGAATAGACTCCTAACCACTGGACTGAACTAAAACACTTTAACCATTAGAAGCTACTCTATCCATAAAAGAGTCAACAAGAATTGATACAGGCTACTTACCCGACAGAGAAAAAGGAAGTAATGATTTTTAGTCATTTGGATGAAGATACGAGTAATTACTAGTTGATTTTGATTTTATGTCTAGATTAAAATATGTTTATTGTACTTTAAGATCATTCTCGATTAACTCATTTTAGTAAATATTTATCTTTTGTCATGTTTTACCATGAATCAAAATATCTATTTAGAATTTATTTTAATATTACTACAACCTAATATTTTGTATTATGAACTCAAATCATTCTACCCTTTCACACTAGCAATCAATACCAAGTTATCCATAAATTTAAGGTCTCTGCTCAAAAATATGTTTGTCTAGCTTAAATGTTTACCGAGATGAAATGTTTGAAGACCTTTGTCACACGTCACGGCTCCAAATTGTGACAAAACCTATGTTTTGTCATATAAGTCACAGATAATTTTTAATTTCAGAAATACTTTTCTTGTAATCTGATTAACTGTGTTCAAAATTATGTCCTGCGTCGCGGCACCAAATTGTAACAAACTCTCCCGAAGACCCTCTAAACGCACATTTTAAATATAACAAAATTGTCTGTTATATTTCGTTTATAAAGGAGTCAACAGAGTTATAATCATATTATCTGGCCAAATGATTCATCTAGTGTTAAATTGAGGACTCATTTTGTGTTATATAGTTTACCCAATCATTCTTTTCAAAGGTACACTTCATCTCTTATAAACAACCATACTTTATCAGGAAATGTATACTATAGATTGATTTAAAGGACTAAAATTTAATAAATTGAATATATTTGGCTTAAGGGAGGGAGTAATATATTACATAAATACATAAATACATAATAAAGATATTTGAATTAAGAAAAGGAGTAATACATTACATAGATACATAAGTACATAATAAAGATATTTGACTTTAAGGAAGGGAATAATATATTAAATATATACATAAAATACATAATAAAATATATAGCTTAAGAAAGCAATATGATGATATTAATAATTACATTGTCTTCATCTAAAGGAAAGAAGTACGGCAGTATGGAATATATGGATAAAATTATTGTAATATTTAGGTTGGGAGTTGTAAAGCACTTTAGTGCCGCAATTTTATTATTGTGGGATATGTAAGAGGCGCCGCCACGCCTCACATGTGTGGATACCAAGCCGGCTGAAGGCCTTCCTAGCGTATCCCCCAGAAGTATATTGAAACTAAAAGGAACTAAAGTCCTTAATCTCAAAGAGATAATCAATATATTATGAAGAACCAAGTTATTGGCAGATAGGCTTTACTATTGTGGGGTCACAAAGTGATAGCCATATAGTTTAATGTCCAAACATGTGAATACATTGTTTGGAAGTTGATGAGTATAGGCATGACCAAGGTGCGTCATTAATATTGAGCATAGCCAAAAGGCCAAATAATAAATATGTTTCTCAAGTATACAGTTAAGCATGGACTTGAAGTAAGTAATGTTGATAAAAATATATACCGTTGCTACTTTAGTAACAAACAGTAACAAAATAATAAGTAATACTGGCATGACAAAGGTGCATCATTTGTATTGAGCACAGTCAAATGGCCAAATAATAAATATGTTTCTCAAGTATACAATTAAGCATTGACTTGAAGTAAATAAAGTTGATAAAAATATATACCGTTGCTACTTTAGTAACAAACAGTAACAAAATAATAAATAAATATTGGCATGACAAAGGTGCATCGTTTGTATTGAACACAGTCAAAAGGCCAAATAATAAATACGTTTCTCAAGTATACAATTAAGCATTGATTTGATCAAAGTAAAATAATTAAAATAATATATAAAGTACTCAAGTTTGCGATAGCATTGACTTGGAGTACATAAATGTTGATAAGGTATATACTGTTGTTATTTTAGTAACAGCCAGTAATAATAAATATTGGCATGACCAAGGTGCATCATTTGTATTGAGCACAGTCAAAAGCCAAATAATAAATATAATTCTCAAGTTTACAATTAAAGTTTGTGCAAGTTTGTTTTAACAATTACTTGACAAAACTAAGACAGATAATATGTTGTCTTCAATCACAATACCGAAACATTAATAATCGGTACGCGATAAATAAACATATATAAAAGTAAACATTGCTCGCAATGAACTTCAAATAATCCAAATCATAAAAATTTCATAAGTAAAATCAATTAAGATAATCCTTATGACGAAAGTCAAATGAACTCAGGTTAATGTATAAAAATACATTAAAACAAGCAATTTAATATATCCAGCTCTGTGATGTAGCTCATACCTGGTTGACGATTTGATTAATTATGTAAATAGTTCAACTTTGCTAGGCGATAGATAGTTGGTGTTTATCTGGGTTAACGTAACGTAAACGTACGTAAACGTGAACGTAACGTAACGTAAACGTAACGTAAATGGAGTGCACAAAAAAATGTTGGGTAAATTTATAGTTTAAATTGCAATGTAATCCGAGGTTTTACAGTTTTGAATGCTCCACTATTCGTATTACAATGCAGATTTGCAGAATTTTGGAAAGAAGTAAAGGTATCGGAAAAGTTTTTTTTTAAACGATTATTCTTTTCATAGTAACGGTTTCTAAGGCTTTGAGCGCTTTAGATTTTTGGTAAGATTTTCTCTTGCCCACTTTTTATCTCAAAATTTTGATGGTCTACTTTGGATCACTGGGCGATTTTAGTTGGAATAGATTCCATCAAGACAATTTCCTTGCAGAGTAGGTAGAGCGAACCAGACGGTATAGACGTTCCGGTTTCTCAGTTTCTAGATTGGCGAGATGGGTGAAATTGACGAAATGCGGTAATAGAGACGGTAAACATCGATGCTTTATATTTCTGGGTTTCGGTATTTATGTATTTATTTTCCTTGACAAGGGGTTTGTATGAGAGTGACGAAAATATCTAATGAAATAAAATTTTCATATACGCCCACGAAATTTACTGCGGCAAGAAATTTCAACAGAAGATTGAAAATTTTCAATATATTTCACCCCCTCTGCGGTAACTTTACACACTTATTGCCGTATATTCGTGCCTTATACATTTGCCAAGAGCTTATACAGCGATGTTATTACGAAAACATAGTAAAGGTATTGCCACATTGCGTTAAAAATCTTGAAATTCTTGACTAGATCCTTGTCTAATAGTTAGACCAAATAGTCAAATTCAGATTTCGAAGTTCGAGTTGATTTCTGACTCAGACTGATGTCAGATAAATAGCCCCAATAAAGTGATAATAGGTTTTTATTTGAGGTTTCCGTAGAAAACTAGGAATTTTCGTATATTTTGAACGAAATTGATGTGCCGCGTCCTAGGTATTTGCGTTGCTAAATGGGGTAGAGTATCGGCAGCATAAATTATTATATACGTAATAAATAGATTGATAACTCTAATTTTAATTTTGCTCTATATGGGAATTTAGTTCCATCGGCAAATACCTATATGATAAATGCAGGACCCTGTTTTTTTTATATTTTATACAAATGGAAACTTTTCGCACAAAAAAAGAATAAGCTCGTTTGACCTTGCCCTTAATCAATTTTAACTAACAATATAATTTAAACGCTGTAAAACTGCAACAACTGACTTACACTCTATGTTTCTGGAATTCTGAATCAGATCTTCGCCAAATTTATATGGAATCAAATCGGAAACATACTCTTTTAAACATTTTTTTTTGGAAATTCGTTACACTCCCAAAGAATGTGATGTGCAGTTTGTTCATATCTATAATTTAAAATCTCCTTTTTAAGTTATAGATATGAACAAACTAACTTATGCGAGAATATATTAGCTTTAAAATAACCATTTAGTGAGAAACTGCACAACAACAACATGGTTTTTTTATCCACGTTTTACTTAAGAGTTTACTTAAGAGAGGACGCATGGGAAAAAGTTATGCAAATATCGTCTTTTGGTTAAACAACACCAACGTGTTCCATTCATAAATAGTTCATCAGTAACATCGATCACGGGATTAAAAAAGACACGTATTTTTGTTTGAACTTGCAGGTTGATAAATTCTAGGAATTTACTAAACCAGAATTTGTAAATCTAGTCGTAAGACATCTGATACAACGGTTACAGCTACGGAGCTTACAGTTCGATATGCTTTGCATAGAAATATTAATGCTAAAATAATTTACGCCGGATCGCAATACTTATAACTTTATCAACCCACGCTGTACATGAATAACAATAAAACCTAAATATGTTTTTGAGTTATAAATTATATTTACTTTTGTGTGTACGTTGTGTAATATTAGTTGCGCCTCGCAGCTTACTGTGTGATTAGTGTTTTGTGAATATTTAACAACGTATTTTTACGGAATACATACATATAAATTTATTATGAGTAGCGATTCCACCACCACCGCATTTCTATGTCGTTAGATAGCAACCAAGTCGACGGCTCATCGGATTGAAAAAGATAACCATCGCTTATAGATAACAAAGATGTTAAAGACTCGTTGTTGTCATACCTACCTGAAAACTGAAACGCAACAATGGCAACTGAGGGTATTACGACGTAAATTGGTAAGGAGGTGGTTCTAAAGCCGGCTGAGACGCAGCGGACTCCTATACCGGACTCCAATAAAAAAAAAACCTTAACGAAATCGGAGTAGTAATTAAATATCCAAATCCAAAAATCCAATAAGTACAGTCACCGCACGGGCAACAACGGCCCGCCAACGATTCTAGTCTAATGAGTTCCAAGAATCTGTTGTAGATTCTACCTTTATCAAGACAGTAGCCAATAGGACTTGACTAGTAGAATTTCATAAACAGGTTGTAATGTTGGTGGCGCCGTCTTGTGAAGACGTTGTAGCCTATGTTGTTGTTGTATCTATACCAAGGAACTTATATACGATATCTGGAATTACTACGAAGCAATATTTGAAAAATAAAATTGTACTTTATCTCGTTAGCAATAAAGTTGACATTTGCTTCTTACTTAACAGAGGGGAAAAACGTTCTGAGCGAGACAACGACATGAGTGGATGTTATCCCTTTCTTGTAATTGCCAGTGTAAATAAAACTTTCGGATGGTAGATTTTTTATATATCCGGTAACCGTTAAATCCCTTTTATTCATACACGTTTATAGATACATTAGCATAAAATGTATTGTAATTAACATATTGAGTTCTTAAATGTGCTTATTTTAATTATTACGTAATTATTTATGCAATGTAAAAACTGTTTTCTCAAATCAGTAGAATTAGTAGTAATTTGTAAACTATGCACGGCCACACTCAGGTGGCCGTACGCTTTGGCGCGCTTTATTTAAAAATATAGCTGATACTTTTAGCTTACTGCTATAAGTTTTTTGTGTTGTAAAATGGTGAAAAATTGTAGCATTAAGTGCTGTAATAGTGAAGCGTATGCTAGTTGCGGAATTTTATTTTTTGAGTAAGTTTTTTATTGTATTTACAAGTTTCTTAAGTAGGGTAGCAATAATAACACAAAAATTCGGACATGTGAATAAAAAGAAATTACAATTCAATCTAACATTTCATAATACGTCCCTAAGGAATGTCATCGTAATATAAGAAACTACTTTACGTTATTTTGTTATTTAATACTAAAATCATTGTGTTGTAGTAACTAAATACATTACCTACATACTTTTTGGTAGTAACTGTTAACTAGTAGTAGATACCTAACCTCTTGTTCATTATTTTCTTGCACGTTCCCAAGAAATGAGATTCTTCGACAACGGTGGATTGAAGTTGTTCCATTTAAGAAAAAAAAATCATATTACAGTTTAATTTGCAGCCGTCATTTTAAATCCGAGGATTTAATAATCCATAAGATAAGATCAACACTGAAACCAAATGCTATTCCATCTATATTCCCTGTTGTAAGCTTAATCATTTAGTGTTATTTAAGACATTTTTTAATTAAACATACAAACGTAATATAGGGTCATTGCGTCGGTAACGCGACCGCCTCTAGTATGCGACCACTTGAGGGCCTAGGTTTCTTAATTAAAGATAATAGCATTTTTTCATGAGAAAATAATGAACAGTAAGCATTGAATATTCAATGAATAATTATGTAACAAGAAAATCATAAATTTAAACCTATCTGCTAAAGCTGAAAATAGTGCCCGAGTTCGGGTGATGACTTAATGGTGTGTTTATGTGTCACGTATTGCAATAAAAATACCACACCGGGTGGCGAACAAAGTTACCTTTTGTTACCTTATACTAATGTTACACTCAAACAAGAAGCGTTATTATTTCAATTATAGAACATTGTTTGTTGGAAAGTTGTAGTGACATCATTTTTTAGCTTATATTTCTTTTTAAATTCAGTGGTCGCAAACTGAAGTATATAAATATCTAATACGCTCGAAAGCGGCCATGTGGTCACATTCGGACACTTAAAACTATAAAATATTTTGCGTATTATGATCTCAATGATGCTTTCATGATTGTATAATTTAGAATCTGATGTGTTGTAGAAGCATAAAGATGCATCTCATCAGTTTACGACCACACGTTTTCTTGATAGAATTTTGTTTAATTCACTTGCTAAAATAGGTGATCTCAAACCCACCCTGGTCGAATATTATGATGTTAGTTTGTAACCGCCCTGTTTTAATACGAAAGAAAGTAAACTAAAATAAGTAAATAAATAAAATATTGCTTTCTTTAGATGACAACAGGCGCGCAAGATAAAAAAAAAAACAAAATGAAAAATACTGGTTTTTTAGGATTACTTAAAGGAAATTTACTCGGGTGTACTGGGGTAGCGCACAAGATAAAAAAACACAAAATGGAAAATACCAGTTTTTTAGGATTACTTTAAGGAAAATTTACTCCTTGTATAATGGAAAATTTACTCGGGTGTATAATAGAGAGGAAAATGACGTTATCAAATATTGCTTGACTATTATGTAGTTGTCAACCACAACAAATTTAGTAGAGTAATATTCAGAAAATACGGTCACTTTTATTTCTTCGAATCCCACGAATCCCGTGACAGCGAGTGATAGCTCCGTTATCATCCGCGCGGTGACTAATAGCTAATGAGTCTAGTCACGAGTTCAGCAAATCACTGTTTGTAAATAATGAACTTCAATAGTGCCTATAAAAGATAATTTGAATAAAAATGATATCTATGCGTGGGCGTCCGTATGACTATAAACATGTTATAGGATAATTAGCTCAATATTTAAGTACTTAATTGTTTTACATATTTGGTATTAAAATCAACTACTGAACACTCTCCTTTAGTATGTACGGTTTTTATCAGCCAAATTCAATATAATTTACAGATGTGAAACGAAAAAACTACTTGTTATTAGTCTAGATGATTAGTGTTTAAAATGAATATTTGTTTTTTATATTATAAGATAGCAAACAAGTTGACGGCTCTCCTGATGGAAAGAAAAACCATCGCGTTTAGACATCAAAGATATAAATGGTGCGTTCCCATCCGTGTGACGGGTTTGCAATGCCACATGTACAAGTCTGCCAGTTACCTTACCGTCCAAACAGGAGCACGACAATGACAACTAGGTGGTAGATTTCTGCATTATCTCGCCCGGGTCTCGTACCACCGCCTTATTTATTCCTGCCGCCATAGCGTAACTGCTTGTCAAAAAGTTTACTTAACTCTTCACAAGAAATAATTTCACTACCATCGTGACTATTAGGTTCCGCAACATCTCGCACTGGTATTTGGCACCACCGCCTTACCTATTTGCGCCGCAATAGAGTTAATGCTTGTCATCGTCGTGATCCGGTTTGGATTGTAAGGTAGCCGGTAAACTTATGCATGTGGCCTTAGACCTCGTCAATACATAACAACGCACCATTAACATCTTTGGTGTTTATAGGTAATGGTTGTCTCTTTCCATCAGGAGACCCATCTGCTTGTTTGCAATCTTATGATATAAAATTGACATTATTGCTGCAGGAATAGCTTGTGCGATGGTAGCAAATACCCGGGCGGGACGGTGCGGAACTCTACCACCAAGTAGTCACGATGGTAGTGACACTTATAGCCAATAAGTCGCCTTTTACGACCTGCCTGGCAGAACGGCAGTTGGCCTATTCTTCAAAGGAGCATGAGACCAACATGGAGAAAAATGGACCATTTTAGGAAATAGGCATTTTGAAAATGTTGTATATTTTGGGAATTGGACATTTTGAACTTGAACGTTGGAACCGGAACCGAAGTGTTTTTTCCAGGACCCTGTCAGTAGACTGGCATTAATAAGACTTTGCAATATTTCTCACCGTATCCTCTAGGTTTTATTGATTCTTCAGTATCGCTGGACTGCTTCACTCGAACAAATTTTAAAGCAATGTAATGTAATTGTCATCTGTCCGTAATTAATGCATACATTTTCTAGAAGAGTATTTTGATCTTTTATCTGTATGCATAATGCTCAATTCGGCAGAAAGATCACACATGCAAATATTTTTTTACCACACTTTTTACCCGCGAAACAGCTCAGTATGAAAACAAATTTAGCTATTTATTTCAGTTACATATCAAGTAAAATTATTCTAACTTTTATTATTTTTAATAATCCTATTTTACGCTCTAACACATTAAGATGGGCCGCAGCTGGTCAGGGTGCTTCGCAAAAATTCGCCTAGATCACTTTGATACATTTTATATAAACTCTCGTACACTATGCCGGGCCAAAGTGCGGCAGATTTGCAGAGCGGAATTGAGCGCACACAATTTTCTCCGTGTTTTAAGTATGCATTTACAAAATCAGAAATTATGGGTTAAGAACGATTAAAGGCCACAAAGAACTAGCCTTAACATGCAGTTCGGCAGTTAACTGTACACAAAACTAGTCAATGTGTTGCGGCCCGGCACGTTACTAATATGCTAGCATTTATAGTTGCAATCCGGCCCCCTCCACCTCACTACAGCCTGTCGTAATAATACGATATCATTAGACAAATCACACGAATTGGTCTAACCCTAAAGTTAGCAAATTATGGGTGTGAGTAAAACAACATATTATGAATGTGCATTTTCCTTCGTCAATAAGAGCGATAACAGACATTGTTAACCTACAGGACTTTCAAAAATTGATAGCCGTGGGTGCTATCCAGGACTTATCGTAGCTGTCCATATCAGTTCTATTCCGCTTTTTTAGAATGAAATTGTCCTGTTGCACAAATATGTATGGACACCCTAGTAGAAAGAGACACACTCCACTCATGTCGTGGTACTCTTCGGAACGATTTTGAGGTACATGTGGACCTTCCAGGTAGCATATAACTTCCTTGATCTATACCTAATTGATCTGCGTTTGCTAGATCAATCTGCGAAATCATATTGGGGTTCTGCACATATACCAATAGTACCTATTTTTTGTATATTCGATATCAGAATCGAGTTAGTTAAAATAAAGTCTACGATTATTGCTTTGGTACATTTTTGTGTCTTGTGTTTTTTCACTGCATATGTGTAGTGTGTCTGGTAAATAAAACAACTAAGTATTATTATTAATAACTAGCTGTTGCCAGCGACTTCGTCCGCGCGGACTTCGTTAACTCCGCACTGCTCTTCCCCCATACGTAATAGCGTGATAATATGTAGCCTATATGTTGACCCGACCTATTAGTAATATTCTTGCAAAAATTAAAGTAAATCCATGTGGTGCTTTTTGAGTTTACCCCAGACATACATACAGACGAACAGACAAACAGATAAACAGACAAACAGACAAAAATTCTAAAAACTATATTTTTGGCTTCGTTATCGATTGTAGATCACGCCCCAAGTATTCTTTTAAAAAAAATATTCAATGTACAGTTTTGACTTTCCTACGATTTTATTATTATTAATTAATAATAATATTTAGATGTAATCACATATCTAGAAATGTAATTATGATTGAGTCAATCGATAACTTTATTATAACGGTTAATTAATTAGTGCCGCCCTTTCCATGTAACACAATGACCGAACGTTAGCGCTAGCGTTTGACAGCCCATTCTTCACAATTGTTTCCAGAGTAGTGTTATAAATCTTCCGACTATAGAAACTATTTATCGAACTAAACAATTAAAGACAATGAGAAATATTTTTAATTAAATAAATCGAAAGACGCGCAACTTCTTTTGGGTCGTATGTTATACAATTGACATAAAATTCGTTATGCTATGTACAATTTCATTGCTAAAAGTCGCTTCCATTCTATTCCGCGATCGTGTAAATTGAGCCTAAGGCGGTCTTACCAGAACCGGACAAGAAAATGGAGAATTCTACCACCTAGTAACTACGTTGGCAGTGGTTTGCATAGCCAATCTTTCTTACGAGCTGCCTGGCAGAACGGCAGATGGTCTATTCTTCACAAGGAGTCCGGGCCAACACGAGGTAAGAAAGGGGGATATAATATACACACGTCGACACAACGTCGAAATTTCTTCAAAGACTTTCTTGAAACCAAACCAAACGCTCTATACTGTTTCAGGACTGCACACATTTGTTATTCATAAACACCACGCATCCATTTGTTATTAATAAACACCACGCACCCATTTGTTATTAATAAACCACCCACACATTTGTTGGATTAATTCGTGTAAGTACCTAATAAGGACAAATGTTTGTTCTTGTCGGGAATCGAACCCGAGCCCCGTCGATTGCGTAGTCAGGATCACTAACTACTAGACTAACGGTACGGTCAAATTGTTTAGTTATTGTTAACTATTCGAAATTGTTAAATATTTTTAACATGATTTACGGGTTTAATACAAAATAACAAAAAATGTGCTTTTATTGAAGTTATATAAATAAATGATATTTATGAATCAAAGAGTTTTGATTTATTTTACGTTAAACATTTTTTGTTTGACTGCCTAGTTTTGAAATGAACAATAAATTTTTAAATTGATTAATGCGTTGTCCGAGTCGCCGAAAGAAAAATATTAAAATAAAATTAATGTGGCAACTGTGACCGCGGTTCCAGTTAATGTGGTCCCAGTCGCCGGAAGCCTCACCCAACTTCACATTTTACCCGTGAATCGTGATAATGTAAAAAGATTGGCTAGAAACTGATTAATAAAAAAAAGATGTGGTGTCGCGAGACACCAGGTAGGAACGAACTTCCTTCGGCTAAACGGCACTACTCGCTTGTGTACGCGACTGTCGCGCCTGCACACGTCTCATTTAACGCTTTTATTCCACGCATTTTTCTTACGGTTTTACTATCACATTTTTTTTCAGTTCGGTCGCGCAGCAAAATCCCTATCCCCTCCAAGCCTGCCGTAAGGAACTTCGTTCCAATAACAACTAATTAATACATAAGCTATAATAAAATATAATGAATCTATCGTTTGGTGTCCACTGCACTGCGTGGTTTGATGTATTAACTTTGTCAACACTCAGCTAATGTTGAGACGTTATTATCTCAACGCTGATTTTCAGTGACAGCCAAACTACACTGAGCGTTATCGAAAGCGTTATCGAAACAGTGTTATATAGAATGATATAAAACACAATCATATATACGTAATTACAGCAATACACAATACAAGAAAACAGTCGTTAGAATGAATATTTTTGGACTGATAAATTAAAACAAAATGGGACAGGCAAATGAAATAAGCTGTATTAATAAAACTGAAATGAGGAATGGTAAGCCAGAGATAAGCATAATCAGAGGTAACAACATAATCCGCAATTTTAGGCAAGAGACATGGATAAGGTAAGTAGGTCATCACATCAAAATACATTATATATTATATATATTTATAACTTTATTAGAAAAAATTTTAGCAATTATTTTGGAACGAAGTTCCTTACGGCAGGCTTGGAGGGGATAGGGATTTTGCTGCGCGACCGAACTGAAAAAAATGTGATAGTAAAACCGTAAGAAAAATGCGTGGAATAAAAGCGTTAAATGAGACGTGCGCAGGCGCGACAGTCGCGTACACAAGCGAGTAGTGCCGTTTAGCCGAAGGAAGTTCGTTCCTACCTGGTGTCCCGCGACACCACATCATTTTTATGAGATAAAAATGATAATACAGCTTGTAAGAATTGGTTCACCGACAAATTAAAAAAAACATGTAATTTTTATGTGCTCGTAACATTGATTGATATAAAAACTGTAATCTCTTTTTTGGGATTTGTCAATGACGAAGATTTTTGAAAAAAAATGTTTTTTGGCATTATGTTACTAAGAAAACATTTTAGAGCTCATCAAATTCTTGTTAATTTTCACAAAATTTAGATTTTTGACCTTCGAAAAATCAATGCTTAAGTATAGTTTTTGTTTCAATATTTTTACATAAAAAACCTTGTATTGTTTTAACAATAAATTATTATTTGTATTATTCAACCGGTTTCCCTTCTAAAAGCATCATCAAGGCAATTACGACTTATAACTAAAAACAAAACAAAATCCAAAATAAAAAAAGAGAATTTTTTTTTTTGTTTTTAGTTATAAGTTGTAATTGTCCTGATGATGCTTATAGAAACGCAACCGATTGGATGATATATATAATAATTTATTATGTAACATTACTTTTTTATATAAAATATTGAATAAAAATGGAGTTACACCAAGTGCCGACGACAAAGAGTAAGTAAGTATACGAGTAAGAGCTCTTAAATATATGTATGTATATTATACATGTATTATTTTTCAGGGCAATGGGCTCACTTCTCGATCCCATCACTGTAACTTCTCCAAACCAGAATCAACATTATATATATAGTCACCCTATAAGTTTGCTGAGTGGCTTACCATTTTGCCATCATTTTGTTGCTATACATAAACATTAATTAATCTTAATGTTATTTGTTTTTTCGTGCTTATTAATATGCTGCACAAATTGTAATTAACGATGTATGTTAAAAAGTGTTTTCTTTTTCTTTGTTTACCTACCGTATTTATGGCTTTTTGTTTTTTTGTCTTGTTTGTACGCTTGTTCTTGTTTTTATTGTATATGTGGTAAATAAAAACAATTCTTATTCTTATTCTTAAAGAGTGTAAAATATACAGTTTTGGTTCCTTTGAGTTCAATCTCAATTCAGCGGGAAGTTTCAGAGGTGCCCTGCAGAGTCAACCGATTTACAGTTTTTATTTTGGGAATTGCAAAATTTGCATTTTATGATTTTTTCTTATTTTCAATTCAAAGCGTACATTGCTCGGTCTTGTCGCACCTGTGGAACACTCGCACCAGCTGTTTATTTTGCGCGATATGTGGCGCATAATACATTAATTATTTTACGTATTTCCTTAAATTTTACATGTTTTTGAATAGGCATTGCAGAATATTAGAATAAATCAAATTATACAAAATTAAAGTAAAGAACTCGTCAACATCAAACATTTTCTACACAAATTTTCAACAGTTTTCATCTCAGAATAATGGTCCAAATCCATGGTTTCCCATCCCATAAACGCTGTATATGTTTGATTCAATAAATTCGTACGATATTTAAATCTATATATTAAATAAAACGCGAAGGAAAAACTTTAGACCCCTTTTTAAGACAATTGCGCGAACGGTGGAGAATCAAATTTGGCGCAGTTAAAGTTTACATTGCGGAGGACTGCAGAAACCTAATGCTTTTGTATGAAATGCTTTAGAAATACATTAAATTAATAAAATTTAACATACACACTACATACATTTGACATACTTCTTAACATACACACATGAATATCTTTACGGCTAAAGTCAGCTTTCAAAATTAAAAGATATTTTATTGTTTAGTCTATGGTCGAATTTCGGCCACGGGCGATCGCTAGTAATAATAAAATTATAATTTTATAAAAAATATTATAATTGTTAAATCTTTAACGAAACAAATATTAAAATGGCTTGTAAAATATATATTTCATAAGCCATTTTAACAGTCTTACTTAAATATTCTTTTTATATTAGAATAATAGAATTATTTATAGCTTGGCAAAAAAGAGTGTGTTGATTGGATTGAACTAAAATACACTAGTTATGGCAACACTAAAGTTATCGAGATTCAAGTCATAAACGTCAATTGTTTCTTGTTTACTTTCCAATAATTTCACATTTTTATTATATTTCTAGTTTAGTAGTATATTTCTAGTCTTGGAACCTATTCAATGAATCAAACAAATAATCAAATCTTGTGTGTTGTAGCTAAACGTCGAAGTATCAAAAACAAATATATGTGATAACATATAAACGATAGCGGCGGCCTCAATTATTTTTTACTCTTTTTTGCCAGGCTAAATAATACATTAACCAAAAATATTTTTACATACTTAGCATAAGTGTGTTATTATTGTCAAAGTTGAGCATTGATCAGATATTCCTGTATTTACTCCTAAAACTATTTTTTAACTGCAACTCCCGTCAGGAAAGTGGTAGATCGTACCAACACTTAATCGCATCGTATCTGACCAAAAAGACGCTGACCGATGTTAACCTACAAGAAGTAAATATGACGACGCCTCTGTGACAGATTTGAGTCACTTGCCCAATGTAGCATATTATAGAAATACATAGGAATTTTAAACTTGATAACATTAAACAGCAATATTGCAAAGTGTAGCTGTCATTGGTAGTCCATCCTTGGTGTCTTTGCATTGGTAAAGAAATGGGTATAATGGGCTCGAGTTGAGGTGTATCAAAACGATATCTAGCGTAAGCATTTTGTATCCGTTGTATTAAGTTTTTACTTCGCTGTAACAGTATAAATCCAACTCAGGGGCGTAGCTACCGCCGTATCAGTCGTATCAACGGGGCCCCGGGGCTACAGAGGTCCATGGCCCTAACGTGTGTGAACAAAATTTAGTAAAATGTTATACACATCGACCACACAGCCCATAGACACCTAATGTTAGATTTTCCGTATTGAATGCATTCTGGCAACTAGCTGAGCTGAGCTGCAACATCGTGATTGGCTTACTCAAGGCCACAGTGAAAGATAGTGATGTACAGAGGATCTGATTGGTCGACACTGATTGGGTATTGGTGCATGGACATTTACATCGGAACTATAAGTCAGATGTGTTGACAGAAGCCATTCGTCTGTTATTAGGGGTCTATGGGTTGTGTGGTCGGTGGTTATACACAATGGCACTTTATCTTGTACTTAAATCGTGCTTAAACCTAAGGACTTCGATGAGACAGGAACAGCTATAAGATATGTCACTATGTATTGTCTATATAGACAGAAATTTTAGAAAAACTGAAACCATCTTCAGCTATAGATGATTAATAAATCAATTTGCTGAAAATAGGCAAGTAAAGTGTATATTTAATTTGAATTGTTTGGCTAGCTTAATTTCTAGGAAGAAATGAGAAATCTTTACTTGCCATTTGGACCCCTCAACTAATTTTGTTACGGGGCCCTTCCAAGGCAAAATCCTTGTAATTTCTGTTATTTTAAATCGAACGTATACAAAAATATTTATAGTATTAATTTATATATTTATCGTCTTAATTTATAGTTATATATTTAAAGTATTAATATTTATAGTAGTCACGGACGTGTATATTTTTATTAAATAACTTGGGGACTTCCGAGTGAATGCTTAAAATGCCTCTTGTTCCTGACTTGACATTATAATTTAAATATCAGGCAAAAGGCTTTATAATCGCGTGTCAAGTGCTAAATATTTAAAACATATAAAAAGACAATAAAAGGAAACGAAATATTTTTTATGACGCTAGTTGACTGTGAAAATGGTCGAAACGTTTCTCACTTTATGACGTTCCGTTTGCAGTTTAAAAATATTACTACTAAAACGTGAGCTTGTTACAGAAACGACCATTTTATGATAGGGTTGCACAATTCAAGAATTAAGATATAACAACAGGCTAGTTTTCTTAATTTGAAAAACTGTTAGTAATAGTTTTCCTTATTAGGTACATTAACCAAAAAACTATTTATTTTTGTTAAATAACGTACGTTTATTATAAAAATTTCACATTCTGGGGACTGTCATGGTCATATATCTCGAATGAATATAATAGTTCCATATCATACATAGGTAAATTAGACTGTGGTTTCTATGAAATGTCAAAAACAATATGACATTTCACCCGGTGTAACGTAACCAATGACGTGTATAATACTCTGAATAAGGAAACCTATGGAAATGTTACAATATCATATAGATACTTAGGTAAGTAATAGTTTAGAAGACGAAATAATAAACATAATGGCGTCTTTGTCTAACATATGCAATGAAAACAAGCCAATTCTATACGCAATAGTTTTGCTTTATTGACAACATTTGTGTGCCGAGCTACCATTTTTCGTCGCTATGTACTTACGTTGTAAACTATAAATATACTCTGTGGACACTACTAAACAGGCTAAAATATAATCGTTTTTAATTTTAACATAATTTAGTAGTAGTTGTAGTAGTACGAAAGTATCGTCACAATTATCTAATGCTACCGAAACTGAGTCTTAGTGACAGAGTCCCATTTTTTGAGTATGGAACCCTTTGAGTATGGAACTTTTTGAGTATGGAACCCTAAAAACCCATTTTAACTAAGATACTATCAAAGTGAGCTTAATTACGAAATCAATAAGCTTCAAAGATAGTTTTATAGATAAGTATATACTGTGTATGGTAAAATACAAAAGTACCACACGGAGTATGTAATCCGTCATGTTTCGTTGCGTAGGTATGCACGCATTTTTCGTAGGTATGGCATCTCCATAGGTTTCCTTATTCAGAGGAATATTTTAATTATAATATTACCACTGGACTTGCTGCTGTCAAAGAATTTTGTGCCTATTTGAATATCGTCATTTTGGCGTTGTAGACCGATACGAATGTCCATGGAACTAAAATTAGTGATGCCCAAATGTCGACATCTTCGATAAGTTTATCGATCGTTTACTATTTACAGCTAGGTGGGCTGTGGATCATGAAAATACTAAAATGGTTATATTAGTTTACGCATATATACGAAATAAACAGGAATAATAAGAAATAGAGTGATTCAAGATGAAGATTTCATCAGCATCTCAGCATCACAGAAGATAAACTGTAAAAAATGCTTGATAGCATTAAGTTACGCTTTTGTGCTTATTTATGCAATAAAGTATTTAAACAAATAAATAAGATTTCCCCGTGTTGGTCGGGGCTCCATTGAAGAATATATTAACTGCCTGTTCTACCAGGTAGGTCGTAAAAGGTGACCGGTTGGCTATTCAATCAATCAATCAATCAATAATTTTTATTCAAAATAGGATACATTTGTATCACTTATTGAATGTCATATACATTTCAAAGATAAATTAATAATAAATTTAAATAACATGTCAAAAGTAATAGCAAAAATTATACAATAAGAATATGTCAAAAAAAAACATCAAAATTTGCCTTAGTTGAAGTAGATTTGGTCGCAGTCTCAAAAAAAAAAACGTAATTATTGCCAAACATATTTGTCATCGATGTAGTCACTTATTTTGTAGTATGCTCTTTGAATGAGCTTCGATTTTATTAGTTTGTAGAATTTTCTATCCGGGAGATTAATTATTTCCGTAGGAATTTTATTATAAAATCTTACTCCGTTTCCTAAAAATGATTTGTCGCTTTTTTGGAGCCTAAATCAAGGTACTACTAAACTATTTATTTTTCGAGAACTGTTGTGATGAGGGACATATTTTCATATTCAATTATGTTTTTCCTGACGTTAACAATATTTACATAGACGTATAATGATGGTAAGGTGATTATATTTATTTGTTTAAACAGTTCTCGAAGGGAGTGTCTCGGTTTTAGATTATATATAGATCTTATGGCTCTTTTTTGTAGAACAAATACTCTTTCTAAGTTGGCCGCTGATCCCCAAACAAAATACCATAACTCATGACGCTGTGAAAGTAGGCATAATAAACTAACCTAGCTGTATTACGTTTCACTACCATCGTAACTACTAAGTGATAGAGTTTCGCAACGTCTCACTTCGGGTATTTGGTAACACCGTCTTACCTATTCCTACCGCAATAACGTCGATTCTGTCAGTATCGTGTTCCGGTTTGAAGGATAAGTTCAAATAGCAACGCGCTATTAACATCTTTGTTGTCTATAGGTTATGGTTTTTCTTTCTATCAGGTGAGACATATACTTTAGATTCAGATTTAGATGAAATTTGGAATTGAGGTAGGCTATAGGTAAATAGTAAAAATAAAGAAAACGCCGAACATTTTATACATTTAATTTTGTAATACTGCATAATTTCTTCGAGAATTTGGTTGTGATAGTATACCAAAAGTCCAAAAAATGACTCGTTAAATCTTATTTTTGTTAGACAATTTCAGCTTAAGATTGACCGGAGGTTGCATTAATTTGTTTTTATTTCTTGTGTTATACTACGATAGCGAAAAAAAATGTTTTTTAGTGTTTTTTTACGTATCCCATTTGATAAAAATAATACAGACGAGCCCAAATTACTTGCCATGTTAAGAAATGCCATATACTTTGACCAGTTACAGAAAGTGAAATTTGTTGCTGCGATAATTCGTACATCTGTACGTTTTGTTATATTTTTTTTTAATTCGAAATATCGAAATTACTTTAAAAAGTTTCAATGATGATAGTTTCGATGATAATATTTGATAAATCATTTACTATCAAAATATTGTGAACAAGGATAATTTGTTTTCGGTGGAGTCCAGTTAACAGATTTCATTATTGTAGCCATATATTTCTTTTCGTAAAATCGACTGGAAATCTGCAAAAATAAAATATAATTAAAATCATACTTCACTACATGAAAAAAAAATTATCCTAAAAGTGAGGCATATTTAATTAAAATGCAAAAGAAATAAGACGACTATAAAGTGACTTAAATATGCGACTATGAAAAAGAAGACTGAGTTGAACTACTAAAGTAGAATATCGATATTGAAATTA
This sequence comes from Apodemia mormo, assembly GCA_036924255.1. Lineage (NCBI taxonomy): Eukaryota > Metazoa > Arthropoda > Insecta > Lepidoptera > Riodinidae > Apodemia > Apodemia mormo. Next base: position 38,251,569 of record JAUPFN010000005.1, on the reverse strand, counting down.
TCGACATGACCTGTTGATATCACTAGTTAATTCTAAGCAAAACAAAATTAAATAAATATTGTATACAATATTGTATTAAAAGTTTCTGATAAAAATTGGGTGCTTTAAATACAGTGATTACATGTAAGTACCTGTAAAACGAAGTTTTATCCCCTTAGGTAGGGAAGTTTGCAACATACGCATTTCCTAATATCTCAAAACTTCAGCGTACACAAAATATAAACTTAGAAATTCACTAAAACATTAACGTGATATTTATTTGCATGAAATTTGGATTCTATTTCAAATATATGAACCTGAGTCGTTAGTTGCTAACAATTTCCAGAGGAGGAACCTGCTTTTCTTTCCAAAAAAAATTATAAAATCTAGATTCAAGTTTGTAATCGATATCTTATGAAAATAATGTCAAATGACATTTAGAGGAATTAATTATAATAAATCAAAAAAATTAACCCTTTAGGGTTTTTTTTTAATTCTAACCATTCAGCTGTCATTAAAATTTATGTAAAAAAAATATTCAGCAACTTACTTCGATCGATTCTTTCGATTTTTGATCGACTCCCTGCTATAAATCCGTTCAGTTGACGCGTGAAGAAGTTACAAACGTACCATAGATTATTATCGCACTTATTATATTAGTGGAACTAATTAATGCTGATATATTTTTATTGTTATATTTATTAGACTACAACAATACTTTACCACACTTTTCCATTTGTAGTCTAGTCAACAAGTGCTTTTTTGGTCAACTTTTTTCAGCAGTCTCCGAAAATTATGATTGAGGTGTCATTCGATTCGGAATGGCATCTAGATAGTTTTCGAAAAACAATGAAGTTCCGCAAATAAAAATTACAAAAGTTATTAACAATTAACTAAAAATAAAAAGGGGGGTTTAGTTTTTTGCAAATATCTCATAAACTAATAAAGATTTTTCAAATTTGAAAAAAGATTCAGAAAGAAGAGGAAATTTCCTAAAAAAAGTTCCGACTCCCGGAATTGTAGGACTAATATTTATAATTTTCCCAGAGGGTTGAAAATACGCCCGAAACGAATACGGTACTCCGGCTTGCGCAAGCCACGCCTCCTTCGGACCTTTAATGAATAAATATTATTTAAACATATTAAATATGAAAATTAAAATTTGAAAAAATTCAGGTGCCTACAGGACAGATCAATAAACAATAATCCGTCGTCAAAAAATTTTTATCGCGATTTTTCAATAACTTATCCATTAATTAATTAACAATTTTTTGTAGCACGAACATTAACATTGCAAGTGCGATAATTGTTAAACTATTAATCTAGGATTTTTTTTCTTTCGTGGAGCTATTTTTCAAAGGTCTTAGAATAGATTCCCGTTGGAAAAATTAAAAAATTGTAAATTTTCATTTTGTAATTAACAATTTACTAAGGTGAAAAATTATAAAGCTTTATTAAACATTGAAAAAAAATTTTTTTTTTCATAATATTATTATTGATCCGTTTTCTTATGATCAGTAGCTACTTAAAAATGATTTTTTATAATTTTTATCTCCTATTGTTTAAAAAATTGTTATAAACAAATGCGTTGTTTATGAGATAATTTAAATTTTTTTTCGATAACATAATCTTTGATGATAATTATGATTTTTTTTAAAAAAAACTGTTTCTTAAAAAATTTTTTTTATTGCTGAAAAACGCATTTGTTGATTAACAATTATTTTCTCCCACTTCTAATTAACATTAAGGAACCATTTTTTTTTAAATCATTATTTATTTTTCTTTTTGATATAAAAAAAATATTTAATTTTTCATTGTTTATGTAATAAACAATTTGTTATAAACAAATAAATTTTTACCTTTTATTTTTTTTCTTATTTTACTTAATGTCACAAAAACTGACATGATTTATTTTTTTTTTTAATTTTTTTTACTATTTTTTTTTAAATTTTTAAATATTCGTTGTCTGTAATTTCGTCATTCTTGCCTGGTTTTTCATCCTTAAAATTATTATAATTTATAAACTAATGGAGATATGATGAACTCAAGACTTATTTATTCTTTATTAGTTAAAGAATAAATTCAGCTGAAAAGTTTAGTTGATACTAATTTATTTATTATATTTATAGCAGTTGTTAATGAAAAATACTCTGGAAATTTTTTTTTTTTGCTTTAATGCTTAAAAATCTTATCAATTATTAAAAATATGACTATCTCATTTAAGCATCTTGTTGTTTATTGTTCATTAGTAAACGATTTTATCATCTACATTTTAATCTTACTATTTTAATATCTACATTGTTATTTTCAGATTCTGTTTCTTTAATGTTTATAATAATTCGTTAATGACAATCGTTTTTTTTTCTTAATACCATGGAAACAATGTATTCTCTAATAAATTTAAGTTATCTTTTAATGAACAGAAAATTTTATACGAGTTCATATTCATTATCATTAAAATCTCATTTTATTATAATAGACCCTCATGTCTACGAGTAATTACGAACGGTCACTTAATGATAATATGCTCAGTGTTTCGTAGGGCCCAACTAATTGTCCGTAAACCTGACCCAGAGAATGCTGTTCGAAATCTTTAACTATTTCAGTTTCAAGTTGACATCCAAGCTCTACGTTTCATTCGATAAATATAATATTGTGAATTTTACTATTAACGCGAATTACCCAAGACTTATTTATTCTTTAACTAATGAAGAATAAATAAGTCTTGGGTGTTTTCATCATATCTCCATTAGTTTATAAATTATAATAATTTTAAGGATGAAAAACCAGGCAAGAATGACGAAATTACAGACAACGAATATTTAAAAATTAAAAAAAAAATAGTAAAAAAAATTAAAAAGAAAAAAATAAAAGGTAAAAATTTATTTGTTTATAACAAATTGTTTATTACATAAACAATGAAAAATTAAATATTTTTTTTTTATATCAAAAAGAAAAATAAATAATGATTTAAAAAAAAATGGTTCCTTAATGTTAATTAGAAGTGGGAGAAAATAATTGTTAATCAACAAATGCGTTTTTCAGCAATAAAAATTTTTTTTAAGAAACGGTTTTTTTTTAAAAATCATAATTATCATCAAAGATTATGTTATCGAAAAAAATTTTTAAATTATCTCATAAACAACGCATTTGTTTATAACAATTTTTTAAACAATAGGAGATAAAAATTATAAAAAATCATTTTTAAGTAGCTTCTGATCATAAGAAAACGGATCAATAATAATATTATGAAAAAAAAATTTTTTTCAATGTTTAATAAAGCTTTATAATTTTTCACCTTAGTAAATTGTTAATTACAAAATGAAAATTTACAAATTTTTAATTTTTCCAACGGGAATCTATTCTAAGACCTTTGAAAAATAGCTCCACGAAAGAAAAAAAATCCTAGATTAATAGTTTAACAATTATCGCACTTGCAATGTTAATGTTCGTGCTACAAAAAATTGTTAATTAATTAATGGATAACTTATTGAAAAATCGCGATAAAAATTTTTTGACCACGGATTATTGTTTATTGATCTGTCCTGTAGGCACCTGATTTTTTTCAAATTTTAATTTTCATATTTAATAAGTTTAAATAATATTTATTCATTAAAGGTCCGAAGGAGGCGTGGCTTGCGCAAGCCGGAGTACCCGTTTTCGGGCGTATTTTCAACCCTCTGGGAAAATTATAAATATTAGTCCTACAATTCCGGGAGTCAGAACTTTTTTTAGGAAATTTCCTCTTCTTTCTGAATCTTTTTTAAAATTTGAAAAATCTTTATTAGTTTATGAGATATTTGCAAAAAACTAAACCCCCCTTTTTATTTTTAGTTAATTGTTAATAACTTTTGTAATTTTTATTTGCGGAACTTCATTGTTTTTCGAAAACTATCTAGATGTCATTCCGAATCGAATGACACCTCAATCATAATTTTCGGAGACTGCTGAAAAAAGTTGACCAAAAAAGCACTTGTTGACTAGACTATTGAATAATATAACATAATACTTAATATCATAAAATGTGAATTTTCATTTCTTGTTCATAAAGAAAAACCTAATAAAGGCTGCGTAAAAAAGAATATTGCGTGCTACAATAAAGTTTACTTTGTCATAAATGGGGATATTTTACGCTCAGTCAGGTAATATTTTTCAAAATATTGAAGATAAAGTTATTACTTTAAATGTGTTCATGCGTCCATTTCATGGGTGAGGGAAAATTAGCCGGTAAGTTAATGCACTTGACTTTCCCTTCCCGTCACACGAAAGCACCATTATAGTTATTGTTACTCATAGACAAATTTTTTAGCCACTAACATAGCATTCTGCGCTTTTTAACTTCCCGCTACGTATGTAGATAAGGAATTTACTGATATTGCCTCGATTTTCGAAAATCGAGTTTTCACCAGATGTCCACGTTTTGAGGTCCTCCTAGGAACCTTTTCCGACTATTTTCACGATGACGTCAGTATGTCTGTATGTATGTATATGTGGGTGTGTGTATCTGTGTATGTAAACATCTCATAACTTTTGAACAACTGGACCGATTGAAACGCGGTTGACGGCATTCGATTGGATTCTGCTAACCTTAGACTTCCTGAAAATTTGAGCCAAATCGATCCAGGAGATTTTGAGAAATTTTGAAAAAACACCAAAAAAAATTTGGTGAAACAGTATTTTGTTAACATAACTTCCAGATTAATGTACTGATTGAGTACAAAAACTAATCAGCTCTATTCCTCAAAGAACTACGTCTAATTCATAAATTTCATTAAAATCGGTTTATCCGTTTGGGACAAATCGTTGACGAAAAATTTTGAAAAAAGTGTTTTTTCAACCTAACTTCGAAATTTTTCAACCATTCGTTTTTTGATATTCTACGATATTTCAATACTTATAAAAATTTAAGTCGAATGCCTTTTTAAAAATCAAAATCAAACGTATTTTCAAAAGTTACAACTTTCCGAATATTAAAATTACGTTATTTTTAGCAAACTTAATATTTTTGAAGTAACATTCAGGCTAATACATCGATGATTTAAAAAACTTATCAGCTTTTCTCCTTTAAAAACTGCGTTAAATACCGCTAATTAGATCAAAATCGGTCAATTTGTTTGTTATTTATCAATGACGAAAATTTTTGACATTGCTTCAAAATTTTTTACCGACGGGTTGGTTGTATTAGCTCAAAAATCAATATACTGCCATTTTTAACAAAATAGATGTTTGAACTGAAAAAAATCTATGCTTATAGTTTTTACTCTTGTGAGTTTAATGCTATACCCTGTCGAAAACTGGTCGTACCAACTCAGGAACCTTCGTGGGCTCTTACACAACAACTTTGTTAAGGATCATATTTACATGATCAATTGCATAGTTTACGATTATATAAAGGACATATAGACAAACGTTAATTTTTATATATATAGAAGAAGATAGCCAACAAGCAAATCTTGGTAATAATGCTATCCATATTATATGTGTCGAAACACAAGCAGCTATTTAGATCTATTCCAAGCATGGGCGTACCAAGGGGGGAGGGGGGCAGGGAGGGGCAGCTGCCCCCCTGGAATTTGTTTACATTCCCACTATCTACTGTTGTAGATAAAAATATAATAAGATAAAAATATAGTCTTAAAATGTTACGGTTTGCCCCTCCTAGCCCAGAACCTGGGTACACCCATGATTCCAGGGTAGGTACTATAATTGCAACCCTTGTTAGTGAAGCATTATTTATTGTGTAAGAATAGTCGTTGCAATCTCTTCTCAGTTTTTGTCTGAAAAATCTTATATAATGATATTTATTTACGTTATAAAGTTACCTCGTTACGTACAGGTTACCCCGTTAGGTTATAATCTGTTGTTTTATATATCATAAGATAGCAAACAAGCAGATGGGTCTCCTGATAGAAGTTGTGTCAGGCAATGATTACTTCATTCTATTAAAAAAGTCATCTTTTGCCTTTTGATTATAATAACAGTCCTTGTACTTTAAATCACGCTCAGGTAAATGAACAAACATAATCCTGAAAGTTATAATAATGTTTACATCAAACTTTATATGAGTTCAGAGAGTAAATATTTTATGAAGTTCGCATAACAGTAAGCGTGGTAATTAAATATAATTAACAATAATGACATAACAGTGGAAAGTAAATAATATCCTCGTGTTGATCCGGACTTCCTCTAATGCTAAGGCCGTACTTGCATCTATTGTTCCGAAGTTATATGCGCGATAAGGCACGTATAACTTCGGGACATGTTAACTACAAAGACAAAACTAGCTACAGCGTACAGCCCGCTGCATCATAAAAGTGTTTGGAAAATCCCGCGGGATCATCTAATTTTTCCGGGATAAAAAGTAGCCTGTATTTTTCTGGGTCTTCAGCTACCTACATACCAAATTTCATCGTAATCGGTTCAGTAGTATTTGCGTGAAAGAGTAACAAATATCGATACATACATACTCACAAACTTTCGCATTTATAATATTAGAAGGAAGTAGGATAGCCGGTCACATCTGCATTTATCGTGTCATTGCACGAAGCTTTGTGACAATAGACGCAAGTGTGGCCAGTGGTGGATTTACACTAGGGGCAGTCGGGGCAAGTGCCCAGGGCGGCTAATGTTTTAGGAGGGCAAAATTTTGAAAGTGATAAATTTTTTTTAAGTCTTATCGAAATTCCCCAATATAATTAATTAATTCTATTAATTTATAGTTTTTTGTTTAATTGATAATTCAAGAAATTCAATTCATTCATTATTTATGAATTATAATTTTCCAATTTTTTAGTAAAAATTAATAATCAAAATGATTTAATCAATTTGTTTCCTCGGAGATTTCAAATAATAATCGATTTTTCTATTTTCTGGAATTAAAGAAATTTAATTAGTATTTATTTTTGAAAAATTGAAAAAAATTCGGAATTATTTTTTGCATTTCTTTAAATTGATCGAAAAAAATTGCAAAAAATCACGTTTGTCGTGTTGGAGTCCCCCTGAAATATTTATTTTATACTTTTTCAGTATTTGTTGTTATAGTGGTAGCAGAAATACATCATCTGTGAAAATTTCAACTGTCAAGCTATCACGATTCATGAGATACAGCCTGGTGACGGACAGACGGACAAACGAAGGGACAGTGAAGTCTTAGTAATAGGATTCCGTTTGTACTCGTTTAGTACGAAACCCTTAAAAGCGTAAGTTCACAGCAGGTACACAAATTTTACATTTTGGCAGCAACAATGGATAATAATAATTAATCAGTAGGTACTTCATCATCTTTGAAAAATACGAAAAAAAACACGTTTATTTTATGGGGACCCCTGTTAATATATATATTAGTATTTATTGTTTTGCGGAAACGGAAATACATAGTGTGTGAAAATTTAGGCTTTCTCGCTATTACGGTTTATGAGATACAACCTAGTGACAGACAGACAGACGGACAGACAGTGGAGGCTTAGTAATAGGTCCCGTTTTACCTTTACGTTTTATCTTGTACGGAACCATAAAAAACGAATAATTTTAACATTAAAAGTTCACAGTTCTCGTTCAAAAAATTAGACCTTACTAATTCATTATAAAATAAATGTTGATTATTGCCATTTATAAAGTTATTCTTTAAAACAAGATTACATAAATTAACACAAAGAATTTGTCCGACACGACGACGTCAAAAACGCTTTATATAAATTCATTATAACCCTTTTGTTCTTTTCAAAAGAGGTCGTTTCGTTAAGATTTTGTTTGTATTAAATATTTGTTTTGAAATTAATTTTCTTTTTTAAATTTTATAAGAGGTTAAGAAAATTGTCCCCATTGTTAGAGGTTTGGGTAACTTTGATTTTTATCTTTTTCCTGTTAAATATTATTATAATTGTTGTCAGTCAATGTTCTTTTTCATTGTTATTCAGTATCTGGAAACCTTAGATAAACATTTTTTTCTGTTTCTGTTCTAAAAACCAACAACCCATCTCGTCTTTGCATGGCTGTATCTAAGAAACGAAGGAGTTCGTGTGCATTAGAAGATATACATGGGCACACTAAAAGTTTGGCACTTCTAGTTAATCGGAACTATTTGAATTTCGAATGTTATATTTTTAAAACGTTGCAACCTTCTTAGAAATAAAAAAAAAACAATTGGCGGGAAATGATTTGTCAATTATTTTTTTATCACACGTCAGAGTTCTACGTACGCAACGAAAATGGAATTAAGTCGAAAAGATTTTAGAGCGATGATGTTTTATGATTTTAAAAGTTCTCTTTCTCCGCAAGTCTGTGCCGCTCGTCTTCAAATTCACTTCAAATGCACTATGCAGAGGGGTACTCGGTCACCAAACTTTCTTTTACAGATTTTTAGCAGAGCAACAGCCACGCTACGGATCTTTAAGAAACCATGACAACAAAACAAGTCTTAGATGTACTACTATTTATTCTTGCACATTATAATATTCATGCACATCTTCTACGGCAACAATATCCCGAATCACAGAGCCTGTTATAGGTACGTTTCATAACTTTTTACATGAAACTTACGAGTTACGTTTACTTTTTTATAATTGTAACTCGTGTACACACCTACCTTTAGACACAATTTGAATCTTTTCACTGAATGACAATTGTGAGAACTTGTTATTTTTAATTTTTAATAAACACACATTTTTAACACAAACTTCACAACCAAATAACATTTTAAGAAATCTACAATTAATGCACTAATAAAAGCAAATCACTACAATTATTATAGAAATTCAGTAATAGACTTAAATGTACAATTTTTGAAATGTTAAAATGAAAAATATGACGCAAACAAAATAATAAACAATGCTTATCACACGAAACAAGCAAATGGCTGTCGAGTTTCGCAAAACACAATTTCTTCTATTTAAATAAACAAAAATGCATAACGTGCAACCGTGATTTATTAGATTTCCATCTATTAATTTTAGTCGAATAATACGCATTAGCAACATTTTACGATAGGCAACGATTACTCTCGATAATTGCCGAACAGTATGGACTGCCGCAGTAGATTACGTCATCGCTGCTTACGAAATTCATAGATGTGTGCGCTTGCAAACAAATATCCTGCTGATAGTGAAATGCCTTACTTCGCTGAAAACTGAAGTTGTCAAACATAATGTTTGTGTGCTTGCAAATAGGTGCTATTTATAAAATATTAAGCGTTTTTTTAATTAATATATTTTGTTTGTTCATTTATTTACTATTAATTAAAGTCATGGATGGCAGATAAAGCACTGCTTAATTGCCTTTATAGACTGCACGCTACTGTGTACTATAGTACATATATGATACATATTCGAAGTACATAGTATATAGCGATATATCGCTCAAGTTATCACTTCGAATCGTTTTACAAAACTAACTCACTTCTTGCTGACACATCCTATTTATAGACAAAGTAGGGTTCGACAATGTTCGCAAAAATTCTAAAATAATCGCAATGAGTAGTCGTTAACAACTTAAACCTAAATTTATTATATATACTTATACTAAGTAGTTTATTTATTTTATCCTAGCTAACAGATACATCACGCGTTTATATGAAATTATTTTATTCTAGCAGATATATCATGCGTTTATATGAAAGTAATTTATTCTAGCTGACAGATATATCATTCGTTAAAACAGTTTTTTTATATCATAAGATAACAAACAAGCAGATGGGTCTCCTGATGGAAAGATATACCATAACTAGATGCCATGACTTACCAAAGATGTTAATAATGCGATGCCTTCCGTATGGCAGGGATGTGATGTAACATATTAAAGCATACATTCCTGCATTTACTTGAAATCTTATTTTAAAAATCGGCACTGGTCTGTGACAAGCACTGACGCTATTGTAGCAGGAAAATATAAATTACGTCACCAAACCTAGACGAGACGTTGCAGGTCTCTACCACCTAGTAGACCAATGCTAGTTATGGCCAATTTTACGAAATACCTGGCTACTATAAAAATTTATTTGCTTTCTTGGTAGACACATTTTTGAAGTTCTCTTGGCGCGTTAGGAAAAAATGATGAGAGTAAATTTTTACGATTCGCGCGCACACCGTCACGAAAAACCGACACCATGGAATTAACTAGTCAACCTTTTTTTAAAAAAAAACTTTGTTCATACTTTTAAATAATTCTTTAATGATATTTGAATAAACATACTAGATAATGCGTTATGAAAATATTTTTTCTATAATTAGTGTCGTTTTCTCTACAAACATAGGATAACGCTGAAGATAAATTTTTTAGAAAGATTTTTATCTTGTTACGCCAAACACTCACACTATTTTATATCATAAGATAGCAAAAAAGCAGATGGGTCTCCTGATGGAAAGAGTCAACCATCACCTATAGACACCAAAGATGTTAATGGTGTGGCGAGGGGTTAATGTATCTTGCATTTTACCGGCTAACTTAAGGTTACAGTACGGTGGAATAGAACAGTGACAAATACTGACACTATAGCGGGAGGAATAGATAAGGCGGTAGTACCAGACCTGGGTGAGACAATACAGAACTCTACCACCTAGTAGCCACGATGGTAGTGACTCGCATAGCCAATCGTTCGCCTCTTATGACCTGCCTGGCAAAACGGCAGGTATAATAATCAAAATGGACCCAAAACATTTGCACGTTTTTTTTAAGTTTAGCTGTGCCCACGACTTCATCCGCATGGAAAGATTTTTACTCGCATAGTTCCCGTTCCTGTGGGATTTCTGGGATAAAAGTTATCCTATGTCCTTTCTCGGGTCTCAAGCTATCTTTGTATCAAATTTCATCGAAATCGGTTCTGTGGCTTAGACGTGAAGAAGAGACAGACAGACAGGCAGAGTTACTTTCGCATTTATTAGTATGGAAGTATGGATATGGATATTTAAAATAATATTTAGACTCTGATGATAATTTCATATTCTAATAGAATCTGAAATTCACAATTCGTTATATCATTCCTTTTATCTGCGTTTATTATAAAATTCCTTTAAATCAAATACGTCAGCCTCTCCAAATATTTTTTACTATTTATTACAATTTGCACGAAGAATATTCTTACCCGTCGCTACCGCCAAGTGGTTTTTATAATTAATTGTATTTGTTTTGAAAATTCGATTTATTGTTTCAACTAGATTGAGAGCGTGTTGTTAGATTGTTTTTTTTATGCAGCATGCAAGCATATGGGTCTTCTGATGGAAAGAGACAACCATCGCTTACAGACACCAAAGGTATTAATGGTGCGTTGTTATCCGTGTGGCGAGGTATTAATGCCACTTGCATAAGTTTACCGACTATCTCACCCTCCAAACCGGAACACGACAGTGACAAGCACTGACGTTGTTGCGCAGGAATAGGTAAAGCCTTGGTATCAGACCCGGGCGAAACAATGCAGAACTCTGTCACCTTGTAGACACGATGGTAGGGACTAGCATAGCCAATCGTCCTCCTCTTACGAACTGCCTGGCAGAACGACAGATGGTCTATTCTTCAAAGTGCCTGGACCAACACGGGGCAGGAGTAATTATATAATTTATTTAAATAAATATATATTATTATAATTATTATTATAATATAATGTATAATTATAATTATATATATATATATATATATATATATATATATATATATATATATATATATATATATATATATATATATATATATATATATATATATATATATACGAATGTGGTTTGAACCGAATTTGAACTTCGGTTTAATTTTGGGGCGCTTTCTTAAAAGCGACACGTCGTGATTTTTTTTACGAATTTGCTTAAAATTTAATTATTTTATACTAGCTATTTACCTATTTTACTATTTACTACTAGCTATTATATTGTCCGCGGCTTCGCTCGCGTTTACGCGAAAAAGCTTTTAAAGCTTTAGTAAGAGAAAAAAGTAACCTGTGTCACTCTCCATCCCTTCAACTATTTCCACTTAAAAAAATCACGTCAATTCATCGCTCCGTTTTGCCGTGAAAGACGGGCAAACAAACAGATACACTTTCCCATATTTTATAATTTTAGTATGGATATATAGGATATCGTAAATGGGTTTCGCAATGCATGAATTAATGACGTAACAGCAAAATTTTGATACATTAAGTTACATTGTTCCAATTTAGGCATGGATTTTTATTTTTAACTTTCTCCTACGTAGGTATATAGATAAGGAAGTTATTGATTTTGCCCCGATTTTTGAAAATCGAGTTTTCACCAGATTTTGAGGTCCACGTTTTGAGGTCTTAGAAATCTTTTCCGACTATTTTCACAACGAGGTCAGTATGTCTGTATTAATGTGTATGTGTATATGTAAACATCTCATAACTTTGTACATAAATAACATACATAAATAAATAACTTTGTATAATCTAATTATGTTCATAGATTTAGATCTATGAACATAATTAGGTACAAAATCTAATCAGCTCTATTACTACAAAAACTGCGTTCAATGCATTAATTGCATCAAAATCGGTTTTTCCGCTCAAGAGCTATCGTTGACGAAAAACTTTTTGATATAACTTGGTAATTTCTCTAACTAATTTTTTTTGACCTTCCACAATATTTTAGTGCTTAAAAAACTACGTCAAATTTAGTATTAAAAAACGAAATGGAATCGAGTTTTCAAAAGTTACAACTTTTTTAATATTAATATCTTGTTGTTTACAGAAAACTTCTTAATATTTTTAAAATAACTTTCCGTCTAATACCTGCTTTTCCCCGTGTTGGTTCCGGGCTCCTTTGAAGAATAGACCAACTGCCGTTCTGCCAGGTAGGTCGTAAAAGGCGACTGATTGGCTATGCGAGTCACTACCATCGTGGCTACTAGGTGGTAGAGTTCTGCATTGTCTCGCCCAGGTCTGGTACCACCGCCTCGCCTATTCCTGCTGCAATATCGTCAGTGCTTGTCGCTGTCGTGTTCCGGCTTGCGGGATAAGGTAGCCGGTAAACTTATGCATGTGGCATTAGACCTCGCCACAAGATAGCAACGCACCATTAACACCTTTGATGTCTATAGGCGATGGTTGACTCTTTCCATCAGGAGACCCATCAAAAAAATAATAATACACCGCTTGATTTAAAAATCTAACCAGCATTTCTTCCTAAAAATCTGCGTCAAATATTGTAAATTATATCAAAACCTGTTTATCCGTTTGGGAGTTATCGTCGACGAAAATTTAGAAAAAAAGTGTTTTATTTATATAAAATAAGAGACTTTTTGACCAAAACTTGTTTGAATGTCAAACGTTCTACAATATTGTGGTACTTAAAACAATTACGTCAAATGTAGTTTCAAGAATCAAAATCGAATCAAGTTTTCAAAAGTTATAACTTTTGAATAATAAAATTTTGCTGTTTACAGAAAACTTACTTTATGTTTTTAAAATAACTCCTAAGAGTTATTTTAAGCCTAAGCTTGTGCACCGATTTACTTAAAAAATCTAATCAACTTTTCTGTTTAAAAATTGCATCAAATACCGTCATTTGGATCAAAATTAGTTTATTAGGATTTATTATAACGAACATTTTTGAAAACAAATTTTTGATATCACTTCGACATATTTTAGCCTATAGACTATGTAGCTCAAAAACACTTTAGAGATCAAAAATTGCGTTGAATGCCATTCGAAAGACCAAAATCAATCATCGTTTTCAAAATATATAGCATTTAAAAAATTTTGAAGTTACTGTAATTCACAACGACTTCTATCTACTAACGAACATTTGTAACAAATTTAAGATTTTTGAGCTCTGAAAAAAATCTGTGATATGCTATGATATAGATAAAGATCTAGCGGGAAGTTTCAGGGATGACCTGCTGGGTCAACCGTTTTACATATTTTTTGAACTCTTCGAACTCAAAAATCTATGCTGAAGTTTTTCATTTTGTTTTATGTTTTTTTATTTAGCGGGATATTTCAGGGATGGTCTGCTGGGTTAACCGTTTTACGGATTTTTTTCGAAAGTATAGTATATCCGTTGTTACTCAGGGATGATTTAATATCTTTCTAATGGAGAAAGATTTTTTCAAATCGGTTTAGTAGTTTTTGAGTTTAGTTGATACAATATATAAAAATATAGAATACAAATCTTTCCTCTTTATAACATTAGCGTAGATTTCAAGCAAAATAGTGTAAGAAGATACTTTTTTTCTAGTGCCGAATGTTCGGCATTTAAACCGAATTTCGGCCGTATTATTTTATCGCGCGTAAAAAGACCTCACCTTAATATGCAAGATCAAGACCAAGACCAAGACTAGTAGTATTGAAGCAAGACCAAGACCGAACATGCAAGACCAAGGCCAGTACCAGACTGTCCAAATCTTGGTCTTGTTTTTGCTTTGCTCATCACTTCCTACGAAGTTATGAACTACGCGATCTAACGAGTAACGTGACAGACCGTAGACGCTAGACGTTATAACGTAGTTTATAACATTATATAACGCTCAGTCATGGCGTTGTGTTGATTCACGCGATATCTCGGCCGGCTCGCGCGAACAGTGTTCAGTTACACGTTATAATATAGTCCATAATGTAGCGCGCTAGAAAAATAAATAATTCATATAAACTTTAAAAGTATAGTTCATATAACATAGAAGAATTTCGCTACGTCAAGCCTGTCGACACTAGCTCAGTGGAAGAGTGTCCTGGCTTTAGGGAGACGGTCACAGGTTTTATCCCTGCGTGTCGATATTATCTTATTTATTTATTTATTTAACTCTTCATGTGCAAAAACATATCTAAACTTAAATATTACATAAATTAAACTATGTACATAGGTGTGCTTATCTCTTTAACATATCTCTTCCAGCAAAACCTGCACAAGGACAGGTGTTGAAGAAAGATTATAAAAAATATATTTTCTTTGTTGTTTTTAAAGTTTTTGCAGTTTTTTTAAAAATAATATAGTTCATAGTCTCACGCTATCATAAAATAAAAAAATAAAAAATATATCATAAAATTTATTTGGCCACTACTAATCTTAGGTGTTTTTCGGCGATGGATATATTTTTCCATCAGTAAAACCATCTTTTTATTTGTCATCCAGTATCATATAAAAATATAAATATAAACATATACACAAACTTTCTCCTTTATAAAATCACCGGGATTATTGAGATTTACCTGTAATCACAGCTGCAAATCCTTTTTGAAACAAAATTATTCGCCACATTAACTGCCACATTATATTTGCTTAATGGTGTGTAAAATTTCAAAACAATACCTTGGATGTCTTAGTTTAAAGTTTTCCTAAGCTGTTATGCTTAATGACAAAGGTCGTTAAAGGTAGTGGGAGGAAATTAGCGACGAGTTGGTAATACAAGTTATCCATAATCTCAGTAATATAGGCTTAATGTCATGAGTAGTATTTTATCTAACTATCCAAGGCTAAGACGGGTTTTTCACAATGTACGGGTTTAAGTAGATTACAATATTCATCAATTTAAAAAAATAAGGCAACTTTAATGGTAAAAAAATTTACAAAAGGGACGTGTTTAAATGTATATGTTACCGGCCAAACCCGATTTCAGGATAAACCAGTTAGTCCTAGGCTAAACCAATTGATCCTACGCGCGTCAGATTATACTAGTTAAGCTAAGGACAATCTAGTTTGGCCTAAATACTTTAGGCTTAACTAGTTTGGCCAAAGCTGAATTAATTTTGAATTAGAATTGAATCGAATGAATCATTGCACGTGACAAAAACGTTGTAATTCACGATATAATATATCTACAGATGTACCTCACTATTCACAGTGGTACGAGCGTTTGCTCATATGCGCGGCGACATATTTTCTTTCCAATAGCGTGTCTATTAGTATTCACTTAGTCTATGATATAACTGTATGTATATAAGGAGAAAATAAAATAGCCCTTAAATAACTTGAATAATAATCCAAAATTAGTTCGGCCTAGGCCAAACTTGTCAAGCATAAAGTATTTAGGCCAAACTAAATTGTCCTGCGCTAAACTAGGGTATACACGCTTCGTATGAACTGGTTTGGCTGGATATCAGGTTGGGCTGGTAACACATATTATTAGTACTTACACTTGCAATGTTTTAGAGTTTAAATTGCAACCCAATTATATGGTCCAAAATTGGCCATATATATATATATATATATATATATATATATATATATATATATATATATATATATATATATATATATATATATATAGGCCAATTTTGGACCATATAATGGGGTTGCAATTTAAACTATTATGTTAGACCACACTTAATTTTTTATAGAATAGTCCGATTTTGATAATTCTTTTTTTATTGTAATGTAATAAATATCCCGAGGTTAGTCTCATTTAATTTAAAAAATATTGGGTATATTATATATTATATAAAGGGCAAGAAAACAGAAAATGATTGATCATTCACTATCTAATTTGACCACGCATAACCTTTCTTCGGTTTAATTTTTTGTCACAAAAATATTGTCTTGGAAAGAGATCCAAAGCTTTCACTTTATTTATTTATATATAGATACGAGAATACAAAGCATATTTGCAGTCACAGTGGGTTATGAGCCATCGCACTAATTATTCATATTTCAGACACGACCTCTGGTCACTCCGCTCTTCCAACGTTCATTGTCCATTCATGGCATGTCGCCGGCGCTAGCTTATTTGAATTTCAAATAATGCTGCTCAGTTTCATGTCAGTGCTTAAAAGAACTGTTACCAACAGCTTTCATTAATTGAAAAAAATATTTTCTCATAGTAATTGGTACAACATTACAAATCCATTTTTAATTTTCCATGGCAAAATTGGTATGTCAGCGATGGCTAATCTGATGGTAAATAAAATAATAAAAACAAACTTACGAGTAAGAATAGTAGTTCGGTAAAAATGGAAAAAACTGAAAACTAGCTACAGCCCATCTGCGGAAAAGTCAAAATGAAGGACTGATTTTAACCTATATCAAAAAAATATCTATCTATGTACATATGTACTTTTATCTGTTCTTTATATGTAGAGTATATAGAGTTAATTTTATAAAAAATGACCTTAAATGGCCACAAATGGTACATTGGCCACAACCGATACCCTTCTACCTTTCTACCCTACATGATATTACACTTCACTCAATATGGTGCTCTTTAGCTATGTGACATTGCACATTACCTAATTGGCGCTTTCGTCCGACGTAAACTGGTAAATAATAAAAAAAATACTGCATTAGTTCGGACAATTACTCGATTTGAGTCGCTTTGAACTCACTGTATGACTAGGTATTTTCAAATTATTGCAATTTCCTAAGTTGATTTTAGTCTGAAGTGATATATCATACTATAGCATTTTTGGTTTAAATAATTCCTCACTCAGTACCTGGATGACCGAGCTACGTTCGGTATTTTTTTTTTGTAAAAACATTTTTTTATAAAAACATAGCTAGATCGATTTGTCGTTACCGAAACCACCTGCATATTAAATTTGATGAAAATCGCTGGAGCCGTTTCCGAGATTCAGATTATATATTTATATATATACAAGAATTGTTCGTTTAAATGTATAAATATTATATAGTATACTGGAGACTAGCAGTAGTCAATCTACATACATGTGATATCCGAACAACGCACACATAGACACCTCTCACGGACGCGATATCTCGGAATGGTTCGGGACAGTTTGTTCCGCATCAGTCCGAGATATCGCGTCCGTGAGAGGTGTCTATGTGTGCTATGCTCGAATATTACTTGTATGTAACATTGACTTCTGGGTTTTGTGAATTCTGGTTTTGTCAAAATTCGAATTGCCTGACGCTGAGCAATTCTGTTCCTTAAAAATATAGAAGTTCCCTAATACGAAACAAATCATTTTTATTTATTTGCCCTAAGCCGGGTACGTGATATCTTAGCAAGACATACGCTGTCCATTAGTCATTACATTCTTGTTATATTTGCTTAAAAAATTAATCTCGAAGATGAAAAGTTTTAATATAATCCACGAATTATTAGATAAGATATTTTTAAATATCATTACTCCAGTTTCCTTGCTGGGTAAGCAGGGTCAACTTAGTTTTCATAAACACAAAAGAATTGACCAGTCGATAATTAAGTAAAAAGCGATGAACAGGAAAATTTTATATTAATTAACCACATTTTTTTCTGTCAGTAAGAGACTTGACGTGCAGATTTTATTTTTATAAAAACAAAGATTAACAGCCTTCCGCGTTAATTCTCCTGTGTTACCCGAGCCCTGTTAACTTGAAAAATAATCATTCGCTCTTCTACTTATAAGCCAAGCGGAGTACGTCAAAAATCTGCCCACCCTTCCAGAATAAAAATAAACATGAACTTTATTGCTTTTTTGTATTTTGCATGGACTTTATTCATTAGACAAATAATGATCGCTCGGTCTAACGATTTTTAAGTTGTCCAATTTTTTCTTTGTAGAAACGTTTTTTGCCTTTACCTATTAATGTGCCAGGCCAATTCTAATTAAAAGGAACAACACAATTTATGGCAATTCCTTTAAGGTATTAGACTGGCCCGTACTACCCGGGCTGCAGTGAGGATTCCACCCGCACCATCTTGACGATTGGTCATCTATGACTGTTCACATTGCACGTACCTTCTTTATACGAACAGTCAAACGTTAGGACAGCCTACCTCACACGGTTTTTCTGAGTAGCTTTGATATCAGGATTTTTTAAGAGGAATATCAACAAATTCCTTAGAAGCATTTCGCATTGGCAACCAACCTCTTGTGTTGTAAATGTCCATGGGCATTGGTGACTGCTTGCCTTCAGATAGCCCACTCCCTCGTATACCTGCAAATTCAATAAAAAGAGGTATAATAATCTTATATAGAAAATTTAGAATTGCAATAAATATATTGAGGGTGATCTAGTAACAATTTTGTCTAGACTAGCAACGCCAGACTTAATTTTTAATGCTTTTACAATAATTACTAAATAAAATAGGAAAATAAACTTCCGAAAAAAATTGGACAAGTCACAGATCGCCACACTTGTGGATTATTATTTGTCTAATGTCTATAAAAGGAATAAAGTAAATCATTGTCCTTATTCTGGATTTCCTCCTTTTTGACGGTTTCTGTTTAGACTATAAGCATTTTTAACACGTGTCACTTACTTCCACACTTACTTCCTGACTACTAAATAATTGACATAATGCCAATAGGCATTATGTCCACCTTTTGTACAAATTTATTTAAGGTATACAATAAAGTTAAATAAATAAATAAATAACTGGGTGATAGAGATTGTACGTCTGGACTGGGTTTGGTCTAGGCATGGAAATTATTGTTAAATTAGGTTAACTGTTATGTTGCTAAAGTTAATTAATATTTAACAGTTATTTATTTATGTTATATTATATCAGTAGTTTAATAAGTGTTAGAAGCAGCAAAAACGCGAAGCTAGCGAGCTAGTTTTATACCTTTTAACAGTTATTATTATCATAAATCAAGATAGCGAGCAAAAAAAAGCTCTCTCAAATATTTTTAATAATATTATTATCCTATATCAAGTTATTGGTAATTTTAATGATGCATAAAATTTTAACAGTGTTTGCTAATATAAATAACAGTTGTTAATTGTTAAAAAAAAAATAGTACGAAATTTAATATGTTAACTGTTAAATGATCCATGCCTAGTTTGGTCCAACACAAGTACATATTCCTATCGTAATAGTTTCGGTTTTTGTCGCTGTCGTGTTCCAGTTTGGTAACATAACCATTGAACTTATCCATGTGATATTCCAACCCCGGCATTCGAATAAGCACACACCATTTCCTCTTTCATGTCTATAGATAATACTTATCTCTTTCCAACAGAAGAACACTGTGTTTGTTTGCTAACCTATAAATAAAACTATGATTAGTGTTTTATTAATTTGTACTATTGTACAAATTAATAAATTCCAAAAAGCAGATGCATGAATGGAAAATGAATAATGAAGCTTTAATCCAAGCCCACTTCCATAAGTTTACCTCCGTAGACGCACCTGTCTAAGCTCCTGAAGAGATGATATGGATTATGCCGACTCCATTTGCCTCGACTTTCAAAGATTCGCCTTGGCCTAGTTACCGGCAGCCCGTAGTTTCGAGCAAACAACCGTAGCGGTAAAATAAATTAAACGTAAACACAAATTGAAATTAAACCATATCGATGAGATAAAAATCTATTCTCAAAAATTCAAACTCAAAAAATATTAAATTCAATTAAACCTTTACAGGCGACGATTTATTACCTTTACTTTTGACGAGTCGACATTTTTAGAATAACAACAACAGAAAGCGGCTACACACTGATAATATCCGGTGAAAGAAACTCAGCAGACTTGTCTTTTTTTAATTTTTAACCCGGACGCAAAAACGAAGGGTGTTATAAGTTATAGGTGTGTTATGCGTGTATCTGTGTATGTGTATATCTGTGAATTTGTGTATGTCCGTGGCATCGTAGTGCCTATGCGTATGGTCCAATTTAGTTGCGGTTTTTAAATTGATATTCTCGAGATGGTTCTTAGCTATGATTCTGTAGAATCTGTTCAGCTATTTCAAGATCACCAGTTCTTTTCAAATTGATAAGACTTAGCAAATTTATGTAAGTTCGGTGACAGTAAAGTTTCCAATGGAAATAAAAATGGTAATGTAACAAGTTTGGGCTCATTGCTTTTGTTGCTACAAGTATTAAGTTTAATTAGTACTCATGATGACGAGGATCTGAAGAGAGAGCTGAAAGAGCGCTTCCGAAACTCAATTTTTTTATATCATAACATAGCAATCAAACAGATGGCTCTCCTGATATAAATGCACAACCATATAGACACCAAAGATGTCAATAGTGCGTTTTTTTTATGTAATAAGATAGCAAACAAGCAGATGGGTCTCCTGACGGAAAGAGTCAACCATCGCTTATAGACACCAAAGGTGTTAATGGTGCGTTGCTATCTTGTGGCGAGGTCTAATGCCACATGCATAAGTTTACCGGCTACCTTACCCTCCAAACCGGAACACGACACCGACAAGCACTGACGCTATTGCGGCAGGAATAGGTAAGGCGGTGGTACCAGACCCGGGCGAGACAATGCAGAACTCTACCACCTTGTAGCCGCGATGGTAGTGACTCGTATAGCCAATCGGTCACCTTTTACGACCTGCCTGGCAGAACGGCAATTGGTCTATTCTTCAAAGTAGCCCGGAACCAACACGGGGAGAAAATTTTTCACGCCGCCGCTGGTTCGCGTGGCCGGGCGATTAGGCTGTGACGTTGTCGAGCGATGTCACAGAAAAATATATGGGCGAGTTAACATAATAACATAATGCACGTTTGATAGCACGAAGTTTAATTTATTCAAGGGCTTGGTTGCTAGCATTTAAAACTGAAATTGTTTCTAAACAAAGAGCCAGCAAATTACATTCAGCTTCAATGAGCTATAGACTTCAAGGAAAAAATATATTTTGTTGTTATAAAACTTAGTCGGTTAGAACGTTTCAAACTTTACTGAAACTTCTTTTATGTTCTAAATCTTTTTTTATGAAAAATTCAAATATTATGAATAAATATTTTAAACCTACTATCCAGACTGAATGTAAATTGATATTTACTTAAAAATATATCTGTAAATAATGGGAGAGCTGTAAGTGAACGGGCAATATTTTTTTCAATAGGTACAAGAACCTGTTACATGATATGTATAACGAAAACAAATTAAAGATTTTAAAAATCTTGCAGATCTTAAAAACTTTTTTGCATATTTTAAAAGGATTTGAAAATGTTTTATGCCATTCGACGCAGTTTCTTAAGGGCAAAATATAAGTGATATATATAAGGGATCAAGAATTGTTTGAAACGTTTCTAGTTAGGTAATACATAAAATTCCATTTTATGAAAATTAGTCAAAAAAGACCCTAGGCCAATTTTTTTGCCGCAGCCCTTTTGAGATTTGAGAGCCTTGAAAGTAAATTTTGCTAAGAAGATGTATGTGCGGTTCAGTAAGAAAATGGAGATCTCGTACTATTAGTAGTATAAGATCTACGGCGCTGCTGTCACCGTGAATGTCCCATAGATAAGTCTTAGGATAGCTTAGTCCGATTTTATTTATCGAATACTTAAAAGATATTCTGCATTACGAGCGGAATTAAGTTTGCTTTTTTCAAAAGTAAGAAATGTAGTATTCTTTTCTTAAAGGCCGCTAGATCTTTTCGGAATGTTTCAACAACAGGCATTAATCTGAAAAATTCCATGGAATATTCTCTATGTTAAATGCGAAAGAAGCTGCAGAGCAAACCTACATCTCTGCGCAATGCCAAAGGTCTATCAGTAATAGCTTGGTTGCCAGAAATTTGAATTGATTAAATACAATCAAAAGAACAAGCTGGTACTGGAGAACTCTAACCAAAGATAAGAAATGTACTCGAAGGGAGGCAGACCATGAGCCGACACGAGGTACTACTTCACTCTGCTGAGAACAACGAGATTTTTGGAAGCCATTTTAGCCTTTTCTTCCACATGGTCACGGAACTAATCAGTGCTCGATAATATTTCGGCTCTAAAAAAATATTCTCAAATCTGCCAGCAAATTAATTTTTAAGAGGTGACATGACGAAAGGTGATTTTTAGCCCTATTTCGAGAATTTGATGAATTATTTTTCGACTTTAGACACAACCTGGTCTAAAAGTTGGTAACGCCAAATCCACCATAGGACCCGAATATTAAATATGTAATATGGAAACCTCTTCCACCTCAGCGGAGTTTGACTCTGCTTGGTTGCAACTATCTTGAGCGGCCAGCGGTACTTATAGTTTCTTATTATTAGGAATAAAATAAATTGTGATTCTTCAATGATCTTTATTCTTCTAAAACTTTTGCCAGACGAGGTCTCTGTCCTATCCTAGTTATGAAATTACTAGCGGTTGCCCGCGACTTTGTCCGCGCGGTCTTCGTTTACTCCACACAGCTCCTCCCCCGTAGGTGATAGCGTGACAACATGTAGCCTATAATATGTTGACCCGACGTGTTAGTAATATTCATGCAAAATTTGAAGTAAATCCATGCAGTACTTTTTGAGTTTACCCCGGACATACATACAGACAAACAGACAAAATTTCTAAAAACTATATTTTTGGCATTGATATAAAAAACCCAAGATACACAATCAGTGTCTCAAAAACGTCCTCTAAAAATAAGCACACGATTTTAAATTGTGCGCTCATTTCAAATATAATCGTGTTGGTCGCGATACTGTCAATTTTATTATATTTTGTACAATGCATTGTAAAAACAACTATAAATCTTGCGCTTAAGGTTGGATATGCAAAGACATATATATTTTTGCCGTATCCATAACTACTTATGTAAAAATTAGCGAGAGATTTGAGCGTCAGTTTTGTTCGGGACTGTGCATCTTGGATTTTTTATATCAATGATTTTTGGCTTCAATATCGATTGCAGATCACACCCCAAGTATTCTTTTAAAAAATATTCAATATACAGTTTTGACTTTCCTACGATTTTATTATATGTATAGATACAACTTATGATTACTCAATTCCACGGTTATAATTTCAAAGTCAATAACCGGCCAGTGGTTATAAAATTGTAACACTAAGGAATAAGGAGGTGTAGCGGCCATCATATTTAGGCTGAGATAAATAGACGATACTTAGCATCAGTCCAAAGTATTACTTTGCAAAGCACTACTTTAACTTGTCCAAGCCGAGCACCTCATCGACACATAAATAGACGATACTTTGAACATTACTTAGCCAAGTAGATGCAGGCTAAGCCTAAGCAGAAGCAAAAGAATTACTTTCGTACGTTTCATAAGAAGCGTTCCTAATTTACTTAATTTTTTCATTTGTACACATGTCACTTTTTTAGTAAAATAAATATTTCAAATATCAAAATTAAGTTTTACATATAGATATGAACATATAATATATTTATTTCTTAAGCCCTATGGGCTTGAAAATGACAAAAATCTGAATATACAAAAAAATACAATTAATTAACAAAACCGTCTTTATGCAATATTTTTTTAAGAAACGGTTTTCTTTAATTATAATTTTTATCAGATTATGTTTCTGAAAAAAAATTGAATTATCTTATTTTTTATAAAAAATGCATTTGTTTATAAAAAAAATTTAAACAATAGGAGATAAAAATATTTACAAATCATACAGCTATCTTAAAAAAGATAGCTTTTGATCATTAAAAAACGAAACAATAGTAGATAATATTATGAAAAAATAATGCTTAATCGCGCTTCATAATTGTTAATAACAAAGTGAAAATTATCATTTTTTTTAATATTTCCAACGGGAATATCTTAACACCCATAACAAACTTTAATCAAAGCGTAGATATTATTATGATTTTCTTAAAGAGCGTACCTGCAAACGTAATGAAATTTAAAATCATAATTTACTCCAGCTCCAATAAAATTACATCAAAAAATCTATACATTTTTATTAAATTAGTTTGAGGTAGACTATGGCGATATTTTTCCAACAAACACAATTTTATGATCGTCTGATCGCATCGTTATACGCTTAATAGGTAATATTCGCCGAGCCTGCCTTAGGAGCCGAATATTGAGCAGTAATGGATCACCGCGGCGCGGCCGCCGCCATATTGCAATTTATGACTTGACACTCAACATTACTGACTTTTAGCAATATAAACACTTATTGCTAAACTTAATAGACATGATATTGTGGAAATAAACTCTTATAAAGATGGTTTGCTTATCGTTAGTCCGATAGTTGATTTGTTTAGATCAGACCTGTCCAAAATGTGGCCAGAGGGCCGCCCGCGGCTCGTAATTGTGCGGCCCGCGATGTGTTTTTAATCCACCGCAACATACTCAAAAATTTACTGTCTTCTTCATGCACGTAAAATGTAAGAAATCTCACTAAAAGATAAGCTCGCCTTTTACAGTATTGTTTTATTTAATATTTTCCCTAACTATATTTGTATTTGTGTGTTTTCCTATTTGAAAAGTGAGTTGCCTTTGCGGCCCCTCAATCTTTTTGGTAATTCTTATTAGCCCAGGATGGCTCTGGCTTGGACAGCCCTGGATTAACTCACGGATTAAATTGGATACGCCTTTCAATGCAATTTCTTAGATGATCAGTGTAGCTTGAATTTAGACGCATTTAATTTTCTTGCAATTACATTGGGAATATTTTATTCCCAATGTATTCCAAGAGTATTTTTTTAAATGTAGCCTTCTAATTTGGCACGACAAACATGCACAACATGGTATATTTCTATTTTTTCATGATATATCTAAAAACGTTTTGAAGTCAAGAGCATTTGCTCCTATGTGCGGTAACTCATGACCCGTCTAAATCGATGAAGACAAACGAGACCCCGCCTCTGACGTTGTATATCGCCGCTTATCATCGTATTTACTATTGTTCATATGGCCTGTGTTTTAGATTTTGCTGATCGATGATTGGATGGTTTCCCGGGGTTGGTCCTGTTAGAAAAAATACTTAATTGATATAACTCGTTGAATAACTGTAAATAACTGAAAAGTTCGTAAAATTGTAGGCCAATTATTGGATTGTCGTGCAATTCCGCAGCGCACTCTTCAAAGTGTATTCGATAAAAGACCGATAGACTAGCCACTCTGCAACGATGAGCAAGGCTCTGGAGTTTTTTAACTGGCAACTTTTTTTAACGGCTTTCGATTCAATGTACGAACCAAAGTTGAGAATATGCGTTAAAGTGATTCCAAGGAGCTCGAGGTGGTCAGTTATTGGCACGGACACATCCTAAAAAGACGCAGACAGGTGGAGTGGACTCCGTTTAGCGAAGAATCGACACGCCTGGGTCTTAGTCGGATTAAACTTGAACAAATTGGCATCGCCCCAATCGGAGACTGTCCGTAAGGACAGGTTCATAAGATCGACCATCGCCTCTGAGAGACCGGATCTGTGCCGTACTGGCTCGCGCACTGATGCGTACCCATATATACCGGACTTCAGCAGACCGTTAATTTGTAGCAGGAATAGAGTTGCGGAGAGAACTGATCCCTGAGGGACTCCGGCATTTATAGCCATTTAGTCGGATGAGCAGCCGTCGA
The DNA here is from genome assembly GCA_036924255.1 of Apodemia mormo. Classification (NCBI taxonomy): domain Eukaryota; kingdom Metazoa; phylum Arthropoda; class Insecta; order Lepidoptera; family Riodinidae; genus Apodemia; species Apodemia mormo. The sequence continues at coordinate 38,225,495 of JAUPFN010000005.1, read as the reverse complement.
CGACTACCCTAATCGATCGGCCACTCAGAAAATCTGAGATCCAAGCGCAGAGACCAGTAGGTAGACCGTACGAAGGAAGCTTGCCAATAAGGTTATCATGCCAGACCCTGTCAAATGCCTTCAAGATATCAAGGGAGACAGCTTGTGTTTCATCATGATTCTCGACGGTCGTACTCAAGATGTAGGTGGAATACGCTAGAAGATCCCCAGTGGAACGATTTCAGTGAAACCCGTATTGGCGGTCACTGAGTAAATCGTTCGCTTCTAGGTGTGTCATTAGCCGAATCAACAGATTTGTATACAGAAAAATATTTGTTCAGGGATGATACCAACTACCAAGGTAGTTTGTTTATAAATAAATATTCACGGGACAAATTACACTTACTGATCTAACCCCAAAGTAAGCAAATTATTTGCTTTATACAACCTTCTGTGTTATAAGTTTCGACAATAGTAATCAATACTTTCATTTTTGTTCCATTTTATACAATAGTTTTTATAATCCGACATTTTTTAACTTGTTTGGACGGACGAACTGACATAGCGAAACTATAAGAGTTCCTAGTTTACTTCGGAACTCTAAAAATGGATGAATTTCAATGGATGGGTTAGAGTCACTATGCAATATAGTGACTCTACCCATCCATTGAAAATGAGAAACTAATGTTTCTTAAACAATTTCCACTAATCAATCTTTCATAAAACAAACAGATTATGGAACATAATCTACTCCTGGATATATATACGACTATCTTCCAGAATGAATTTCGAGTTGCAATAGTTTTAAAAGTAGCTTAATCTACTAAAAAACAATAATATGATCCCATACAATCTAAAAGTTCGTAAGCTAACGAGAAAACCCTAAAAATATACGTAGATTTAAGTAAAATTACGTATAGTTGCCAACCCTGCTTCTACACGTGTACATAGATAAGGTTACAGTGTTGTATATAAGGGTAAAGAAAACTGTACAGTGACATGAAATATACGAAGACATATTTTCACGTTTAGGAACACAATCTAACGGCCTGGCCACGGGAAATTCGCGCTTGCGATTTTTCGCGCGGCACGAACGTCGAAGCGTCTGAAACAAATGTATAGGGAAGTACTAAATATGCCACACGGCGCAGCGACCGGCGGGGCGACGGACGATTTCTGACGAGCGAATGTGGCGCGCGGTGCGGGACGCGGCGAGCGAGTGAGACAAATATATGAATCAACACAGAGCATGGCGGCGGCCTTAGCGTATAGTCTAGGAACCAGAATGGTTTAGTTGTAGTTGCCGAGAAAATACACTATGAACATTTTAACTTTAATTTCCAAATACTTATCAGGCCAGTAATTTGTAAGTCTGGTCACCACATCATACGTATAACAAAGTCCAGAGATACAATTTTTCTTTCTTCCCACGATGTTGAATATTCATAAGAATATAAGTAGTGTCGCCAAAAAATCGATAATTTTAATCTAGAAACGCCATAACGTCGATAGTATTGAACGCTGCAAGTAAATAAACTATCGATTGCGTCGATAGTATCAATCATTGGAGATAAATAAAGTATCGATTCTGTCAATAGTATTTATTAGTAAGACAATATTACATTGACTATCGATAGTTTTGATAGTATCGATACTATCGATAGTAATTGTGATTAATGCAATATTATATAGCTATACTATCGATAGTATCGATATTTTTGATAGTTTATTTTTTTAATCATGAATATTATCGATGCTTACTTATTGTATTGCTGTTTATTGATAGTATTGTACTTATTAAGGTAATAAAACCCTATCGATAATAGACTATCAAGCGGCAACACTATAAATCAAAGGTTTCGAGTTTCGACGCCCATTTAAAAACTAAGCTTGATATAGTACGTATTTCTCATACTTCTTGTGAAATTCAACGTCTATACTATATACCCCGATTCTTATTTAAATCACGTACTACATATTCTCTTACAAATAGTAAGTGTTGAAGTACAAAACTTCTCCCCTTCAAGCAATATCGAGATAAAGTTGAAAAAGTCATCTTACTCTCGGACCATACTAGTCGCGGCGGAAAACGCAAGTTCCCGTGAAAAGTTCGCCTGAAAATTCGCCTCGCCCGTCGCGCCGCCGCCGCCACCGCCGGTTCGCGTGGCCGGGCGGGCGGTAAAGGACTTTTAAGTTGCGTGGAACATAAAACCGACTCCCCACAGCGCGTGTTATGTCCGATCCGTTAAGTAACAAGACGCCTTCTGTAACACAGTAAAAAAGGCGTATAGTTAACAGCTATGTAATTAGTATTCATCATTTGTATAGTTCCGATATTTTTTAAAAATTATTTTAGGATTTAGTATGCAAGGCTATTTTAGCTTTTTAGGTGATACAGTATTATAGACAGTGCCCAGAAACAAACTTTTTTTACTAATAACAAGCTGATTTTTTGTGAACAGCTCCGTTTTAACGAGACGCCCATCTTTTCTATCTTCAAAAAATCTCGAATCGGGTAACTAATAAAGATAGATAAAAAAGAAAACATTAGAGTGCCGGACTAAGAAAAGTTTCCACTGTACGTGTAGGACAAAGTAATCCTTGAATTATAATAATAATTAATAAGCGGGTGGGAGAACATTAGGTTGTTTTTAAATTGAAATATTTATTTAAAAATCTCATAATTCGGAATCTTTAGTGTCTCGTCAGACAAATCATCAAATGAGTAGGACAAAAGTTTTTTCGTATATTTTATAAAATAATTAAGCAATTAAAGCAGAAAAATAATTATTGTTATTAATAAAATATTTTTCATTCACCGGATTAAAATGTTCGAATCCCCCTAAATTTATTAGTTACACGATTCAAGGTTTTACGAAGATAGATAATTAATACGTACGTACGATAATACGTACGAGACGTAAATAGAGAAGATTTACGTCTCGTCAAAACGAAGCTGTAAAAAAAAATTCAGCTTGTTATTGTATAAAAAAAGCGTGTTCCTGGGACCATTGTCTATTATGTTTAGTGGTTAGCAAACTTTTTACGATTTCTGACGATGTTATAGCTCTTTTGAAAATTACAAAATAGTTACAGTAAATATTATAAATAAAACATGAATCTCACAAGGACATTATATTTATCCAAGATAAATTTAGCCAATGCAGCCAATGTAGTCTGGGCACTACAAAAGAGATAGGTACACCAGTTATAACAAAATTGTGTGTGTTTATAATATTATTAAGAAGCATATTGTGAGAGAAATTAAACACATTTTTAATTATTTAATTTAATTAGTGAGTCATGAGCATAGAATATTATTTACACACAGGAAGAGCGTAAACTCATAATGAGATTAAAACATATTATACTAATCAGATTCAGATGTTGATCCCATTTCTGAATTTTCTGAATCGTCGTCATCAGACTCAGCTCCTATTTATATAATAAATATTCCGTCTTTTTTAACGATTTGTTTAGGATTTAGTATTTAGAGTTGTTAAAGCTAAGGAGACATAATATCCTAAATTCAACGTAATGTTTATACTACATAAATGATAAGGTTTCAACCATGTTTACTCAGGATCTTTTAGAAGAAGACGGTAGAGTTCTGAAAATTCTCATCCGAGTTTTTACCTATTCTTTCTGTAATAACGTCAATGTCGGGCACTGTCGTGCTTCTGTTTCGAGGGTAATAAAAAGCAACTACATCCCCGCCAGACAGATAGCAAAGTTACATATCATATCTTTGGTGTGTATAGAGAGCCATCTGGTTCCTTGATATGTATATTAAAAGACTATGTAAGATTAATATATCTTTTTAAAATAAATATAGTATAAGGTATAGGTAGGATAAGTATAGGTCATTTGAAAAATATTTCGTAGTAAATTCATAAAGCACTAAAACATTTTATTTACTCTGATGCAAAAAAAACGCTGGCAATTTAAAAGAACGATTGCCAATTAATTAGTTAAAATGAGGCCATGAAGCCATTATAGTCTTTCTTAATGACAGGCTGTTATCGTTGCAGTGAATGTTAATTAAGGTTTTCTATAACAATGTAAGAATGATATTTGATACTAAAAAGTTTTTAAAATCCCGTGTCCAAAGAATACAATGGAGATCCTATTAAGTATTTTAAGTGTTGCTACTATCTGATTTTAATTTGTATATTATTACTAGCTGTTGCCAGCGACTTCGTCCGCGCGGACTTCGTTTACTCCGCACTGCTCCTCCCCCATAGGTCATAGCGTAATAATATGTAGCCTATATGTTGACCCGACCTTTAAGTAATATTCTTGCAAAATTTGAAGTAAATCCATGCAGTACTTTTTGAGTTTACCCCGGACATACATACAGACAAACAGACAAACAGAAAAACAGATAAAAATTCTAAAAACTATATTTTTGGCTTCGATATCGATTGTAGATCACGCCCCAAGTATTCTTTTAAAAAATTTTCAATGTACAGTTTTGACTTTCCTTTTATTTTATTATATGTATAGAATAGATAGTAATTCCCCCGTGTTAGTCCGGGCTCCTTTGAATAATAGACCATCTGAGGTTCTGCCAGATAGTTCGTAAGAGGCGAACGATTGCTTATGCTAGTCACTACCATCGAGGTTACTAGGCACTAGGTGGTAGAGTTTTGCATTGTCTCTGGGTCTGATACCACCGTCCGTCTTTGTCAGTGCGGCGTCACAGCTTGTCACTCTCGTGTTCTAGTTTTGGAGAGTAAGGTATTCGGTAAATTATTGTGGCATTAACACTCGCCATTCGATTAGCATCGCAACATTAACACCTTGGGTGTCTATAGGCGATAGTTATTTCTTTCCTCTAGAAGAGTCATCTGCTTGTTAGCTATCTTATGATATAAAGAAATACTAGCTGTTGACCGCGTCCTAGATAGGATAGCTTTTTAATAGTGAAGCTATCTGGACCTTTCTCTAGTAGTTTATAAGTTTATGTTAACTTTAAAAATAACTTGTAAACTTTAACTGTGCCAAATTACTTTTTCCTCCGCGTTATTAATAGAATAAGGAGTACAAAGTTTTTACTTCACGTATCCGAATCTGTCTATTCCTTTACACCGTTCCAATTTCGTCTCCGACTCATTTACAATGCATGTTGCCCGGACATGAGCTATTATTGCGACAAGCTTACTGTACTTACTATGTTTTCATTCAACAAAACTTGAAAATACATATTATTCTAAATTGTAAGTAGATGACACATATTTTACAGCCTGTCACGCTTATAGTAAAATATTTAACACTTAAGCAGTCGCTAATGGGTCTATTAGACCCAGCCTTCCGAATATTCTTTAATACTTCTGAATTACGCGAATTGCGACATTGCCGCTCCTTATACCTATCGACGATGGGTTGCAAGTTGCAACATCGTGTGACGGCCACATGTGTCAGTTAGCGCGCTGCGCTTGAGTGCAACGGACGAAAAAGGTGCGTATGGATCCACTGGAACTGGTAGCGACTATATATGTAAGTCATTGTTAAATAACAATTTATTTTTGTTTTTAGTTTAAAATGGCAGTACCTAAACGACAGAGAAATAGAAGAACACCTAAATGAAGAAATTGAGGCTGAAAACTGCTCGGAAACAGAAGATTTTTAGAAATTAGTGAGCATGAATCTGATTCAAATACCGCGAACACGGAGCCCAGTTATACAGCTATCTCATCAACCAACTCAGGGTATTCGTCGACCTGCACCTAATCATCGCCGTCCAGACCTAGAATGCGTTTTTTTGTCGATTTTCTATTAGTATATCGGCAAAGACAATATTACAACATAGAAGAGCCTATAATAAAATTTTGATTTTCAGAGTTGATTTATAAAAAAAAATGTTCCTATTATGATTGATATCGTTTTGTTATTTGTGATAGATATATTATTCTAGTAATAGAAAAATAATGTTACATTAGAAGATACTCATAAATATAAATCATAGAAACTCATAAGTAAAACCATTTCAAAAATATTGCTAATTATAAGAGGTTATTGCAACAGTGTTTTTCATAATATTAAAATACCAAAATTTATTCTTCTTTCTCAATTCTTGTTTTATTTGAAACTATTATTACTATTAAAAAGCATATTCACCCATATATTAAATAGTTTTGGATATATCACACAATACAATCTGGGTCCAGTGAACCCAGTAGCGACTCTTTATGTCACAAACTGGAGCGCGACTGCTTAAGTTTTAATATATTATTGTTTAAATTTAATTATTGTTTCTACTTTTTGTAGGCCTAAAGGTTATAACCCTTAATCAAACGGAGTACCTTTGTATGCGATTATTAAAACTAAAAATGGTTTTAGGTAAGTTCAGTGCGTAGATCCCAAAAAAATATATAAAAATTGGATAGGGATGGGTAAGGGGTGGTTTTGCAGTGGGAAATAATTTCCCATTATTCATTAATATTTTAATTTACTTACTTTAATTTTTTTATAAAGTGGGAAATTATTTCCCATTGACCGGACAGGACAAATCGTACTATTTCATCAATCCTTTTCAAACAGAACACTCAAAACATAAGTCAAGTTTACAATAGTATTCAGGAGTATAGACTTACTAGATTTTTTTTTTCACTTTCACTTCAAAAAACTATCTCGAACCGGTTTTTTTACCAAAAAATTGTGATCACTGACTTTGTCTTTTCACTTACGTCACAAAATGGCGCATATTGGAAAAGTATGGCCACTTATCAAATTAAAAATATTACTACGGTTTTAAATTACTCTACCGGCTATGGCTGGGTGTTGCCATTACAAAAATAAAAATCATTTGATTTATTAGTAGAAAGTGGGAAATAATTTCCCAATATCTGGTTATGGGTTAACTGGTGAAGAATGTCACTACGCATTAAGTTTGCCTTTTGTACAAACTTATTTTTAGCTTTAGGTACAATAAAGATAAATAAATAAATTAAATCAGGTCTAGTTGGGATTGCTTTAACCTTAGGTTAATTGGTAGAGAATACCGCTACACGACAAGTTCGCCTTTTGTGCAAATTTAGTTATGGCTATACAATAAAGACAAATAAATAAAATAAATCAGGTCTAGTTGGGATTGCTTTAACCTTTAGGTTAACTGGTGAAGAATGCCACTGCGTATTAAGTTCGCCTTTTGTACACACTTATTTTTAGTTGTACAGTAAAGATAAATAAAATTAAAAAAAAAGGTCTGGTCGGGATTCTTTTAAAAGAAATGAAGTATAATTAATTAGCATTAAAAATATTACAATTAAGTCTGGTTGTAATTACTTTAAAATAATTAAAGTATATATTTAGCATTAATAGCCAGCCAGTTGGATTTGCTTTAATAGAAATTAAATACACTAGCGATCACTCTATAGTCGAAATACGACCATAGACTAAAAAAAATTCTCTTAAGTTTTACAACAGACTTTAGCCCGTAAAGAAAATAATATACATGTGTGTATATTATCGTGTACCTATGTCACATGAATGTAGTGTATGTAATATTTATTAATTTAATGTATTTCTAATGCTTATTATTTAAAAATATTTAGGTTCTGCAATCCTCCGCAATGTAAACTTTAAAGGTGAACGCACACTTATCCGAGCTTAACGCGCCGAACGAGTCGAACAAAACGGGTTTTAGAATTCTATATATGAAATCGCGTAACCTTGCACACTTACCCGCGTCAAATCGACGTCGAGATTCATGAGATTTTATATACAAAATTCTAAAATTCGGTTCGTTCGACAAGTTCGGCTTGGATAAGTGTGCGTTCACCTTAACTATGCCAACATTTCATACTCCACCGCTCGCGTAATTACCTAATTGTCTTAAAAGGGGTACAATGCTTTTCCTTCATGTATTACTATACAGATATTATTTTAATGACACTAATGCTTGGATTTGTATATAGTAATAATAATTCTAGTGTTAAAAAGTATTCGTGTCATTATTTCAATTTGATCTTTTATTAATCTTTTCTTTGACAATGTTACGTTTTGTCATATTATTTTCCTTGACATTATTTTTTATTATATTATTTATTATGTAAGCATTTGACATTTTTTTAAATTTTTGACATCATTTTACTTTATTTTCATAAGGTACATACTAGTTTCATTCTTGACATTTTTTTTTTTGACATGTAGAAATGTGATTATTTTACCATGATTTTATATATATATATATATATATATATATATATATATATATATATATATATATATATATATATATATATATATATATATATATATATATATATATATATATATATATATATACATTAATACGTAAAGCAAACGCATTAATGATATTATAATTAGTTCGGTCTAATTGGGATTGCTTTATAAGAAATTAAGTGTATGTTTAGCTTAAATAAGATTATAATTACTTAGGGCTACTTGGGGTTGCTTTAAAAAACTAAGTATATAAATTCAAAGATGGATCTAAACGGTAATGTACTTTACATTTGTGAGACGAGGAAATTTATAATTCAGCGTTGATATTACAAGTCATGAGACCCTAGGGCGAGATTCAGTTTCAAAGGAGACGGCCATTGAACCTAATCCACGTACCTAAATCTGACGAAGCACTTTGTACGTATTCAGGTTTAAGTGACGCTTTTAAATTCATTAACGCTAATATATTCTGAAATTTGATATATTTAAGTAAACGTACCCCATTAATTTCACCAGAAATTTATTTACCCTAAAAAGTATAAGAAAAATCAACTTTAAAAGGAGTTGTCTCTGGAATGATTTTATATAATAGAAAATTATGATAATATTCTACTTTATTATGTTTACATTTTTAACCCACTGCGCCACTAAAAGAAGTGTTTGTTATGTTTCTATGTTTCCCCGTTACTGCTAAATTAATCAACCGGTTTTGATAATATTAAATTCGAATAGATTATTTTACTCCTTTGAAGAACACCATAAACAGACCATCTGCCATTCTGCCAGGCCGTTCGTAAAGGCGAACGATTGGCTACACGTGTCACTACCATCATAACAACAAGGCGATAACGTTCTACAACGACTCGCCCGGATTTTAGGTAAAACCGCCTTACCTATTCCTGCTGCAATAACGTCAATGTTCGTCACTGTCGTGTTCCCGTTTGGTGGATTTTGCCTAATCTAGTTTTCACCAAATCCCCACGTTTTGAGGTCCTAGGGATCTGTTCCGACTATTTTCACGATGACATCAGTATGCTGTAGACCGTATGTGTGTGTGTATGTGTGAACGTAAACATCTCATAATTTTTGGACGGCTGGATCGAATCGTGATGATGGCATTCAAGTGAGTTCCAAATATAAACTTCCTAAAATCTGACTTAGGTTAGCCCAGAAGATTTTGAGAAATTTTAAACACCTTAAAAAATTTAAGATTTTATTTTACCCCTTTGTTGACGTGACTAATACGTATATTTGTGCCAAATTACAGCTTTCTAGCCGTAAGTATCTCTGAGCAATCGTGCGGACAGACGGACGGACATAGCGAAACCATAAGGGTTCCTAATTTACTTCGGAACCTAAAAATGATAGTAGAACGTGTTAGTTTCAAAGTTCATACCTCAAAAAATATCGACCAAACAATATTTTTCAAAATAACTTCCAAATTTATGTGCCGATTGATTACAAAGTCTAATCAGCTTTTATTTTCCTTAAAAACTGCGTCTAATAATATAAATTTCATCAAAATCGACTATTCTGTTCGGGAGTATTCATTGACAAAAAATTTGGAAGAACTGTTTTTTTTTAACATAACTTTGAGATTTTTCTACCAATGAACTTTTAGGTACTTTTGTAGGTACGTACTTAAAAAATGCGTAGAATGCTGTTTACAAAATCAAAGTCAAATAAAGAGTTCAAATGTCACAGCTTTTCAAATATTAAAATTACGGATACTCGAATATATGTAGTAGTAATGAAGTTCGAATGAAATCGAATAATTTAAATGACTTCTATAATCGAATTATTCGAATAATATCATCCACAATCGCACATCTTTATGGAAAAGTTTTTATAGGCGGTGAAGTGTGCGTCATATATCCGTCATTCACATTATTCGTTTAATAGGTTAAATGTTTGTATTACGAGACAATAAAAGCTGTCTTCTAGTCCACATTATCGTGATGGGCAACTTCGGAACCCTCATTGCGCGTGGCCCGACACGCACTTTACTATTTTTAGTTATCTATAGTTCTATTTTAAATTTTTACAACCAATATGCAAATTAAAAATATGTTATATTCTCTGCTGTAATAGTTTATATAAAAATTTGGTACCAATAAATATTATCTTATCTTATTAAATATTTAAAAAGCTTTTCTAGTTTCAAGCTTTAAAAGGTTTTTTTGAGAAAATTGTATTTTTTAAATTTTATACGTAGTTTTATGAGAACCTAAAGGTTGTATAAGATTAAAAACCTATTATTATTTGGAAAATCTCATTGCTATGTCGAAAACAAACTTTTTATTTTTATATTTCGTCAATAATTATTCCTATACGAATAAATCGATTGTGATACAATTTACGGAATGCAACGTAGTTTTGTAAGGAAAGCGGCTAATTAGATTTTGGAATCAATCGGTGCATAAATCTGCAAATGGATGTATGAATGGATGGATGTTTGTTACTCAAATACGCCAAAATTACTATTTATATTCATCACCCAAATGCTTGTCCCCGTCGGGGATCGAACCCGAGTCCCGTCGATTGCGTAGTCAGGGTTGCTAACCACTCGACCAACGAGGCGGTTAAAAACTTCAATAACTTCAAGAACACTTTTCTTCGACCCGGGGATCGAACCTGGGACCTCATGTTCTGAGCTAAATAAGTTAATCCCTCGACCAAGAGGTCTTTTGGAATATTTTAAAATTTATTTATAAGAATATTCCCTCGTTTCACTCGGGGACTCTTTGTAAAGACATCAGCATTGTTACTTGTTTACCTATTGTGCTTCCTCTGTAACGTATTCTATCCGTCTTATCTTCTCTTTGATAAATTAGTTTTTTTTTGCCCTCTGGATCATCCGTGTCGTTCTAATCTTAAAGCTCAGTGTTACTGTACATGAAACATGTATTTTTTTCCCAATTTTTCCTTGTTTATACTATCAGACGATGAAATTTATTGTGTTATATTATTTGAATATGTTCATTGAATCTCTAACACAGGTTTACAGACAAAAGACTGTACCTACTGAAGTCAAAGTCAAAGTCAAAAAAAAAAATTATTCAAATTATCCTTTACAGGCACTTTTGACGAGTCAACATTTTTTGAGTTACTTCCGGATCGGAAACGCGGCCACGCACTGAGAGGATCCGGCGGAAGAAACTCAGCGGGCTTGTCTTTTTTTGTGCATATACATTTTCTTTTTAAAACAATTTACAATAATTTATGAATTACAATTAATAATAAATAAAATATTACAATTACTGTGAGACTGCTATGTGCAATTAATCTCATGACTTATTATCATCCAAATATTCAGATATTTTATAATAACCTTTTTTACAAAGTTTTGATTTGATTTGATTTGAAGAACTTTCAGTATTCGATTCTGTTATCGAAAACGTAAAAATAGGTACTTAAATTTATACTAAAAGTATCTTGACGCCTGTATCGCTTAATAGGTAAGCAGAGATACAACAAGTGCACCTACGATTATCAGTCCCACATTGTGATAGGTGGCAAGCCTATCGCCAACCGGACACTTTCTTTCAATCCCGAGCAACGTTGTTTTTGTAAGAAAACTCAAAAAAACACATTTTTAAATTGCACGTCACTGGACCACTGTATCACAAAGGCGAGATGTCGACATTATAATATCACAAAAAAACTCGCTTTGGCCCGACCTTCGTTATTTTATAAAATCTGAAAGTTTCCCAGCGTGTAGTCCCCAACTCAAATAAGAACGATCAGGGATTATGAAATTTGGACGATGCGATGGTCACTTTGGTAGCTAACAGGTAACAAAAGTGTGAAAAATAGTACCTTACTTTCGTTAAAGTATAAAGCTCAATTTTTGATATTTTCTTCGATATGCTACTGGAAATGACGTCATCCCTTGACGGATACTTAGCACGGTTTTAATTCCCTGCCGACGGTCTGCCGAACACCCCTAAAGTTTCATAAATTATAAGTATACGTTTATATGTATAAATTTCTTCATAGTATATAAGCTGAATTTTATATATATTACGTAAGGAGTTATCAAAAGATACTACAAGTGCCAGACAGTTTTGATGGTTTATATATCTTACTGCCACGTTGAAAGTCAAATGTTAAAATGGTTACAGTAGGTTATCCTTAGGAGATAGACATAAAATATCCTAGACTTTCTGTAGACCTTTTTATATACAGTTTTTTAATATACAATTCCGTAGTACATTATTTTGACCTATCTCGTAAAGTTTAGGCAGCGTTTGCAATGCAAGCGCACAAAAATATGATTTTCATGGAAAATCTTTGAAAAATTTCAACTTTTTTTCTGTTATAATATGCATGTTTATACATATAAACCTTCCTCTTAAATCAATCTGTCTATCGGTTAAAACTGCATTAAAATCCGTTGCGTAATTAAAAAGATTTTGTTTTAAACCATACATTATACGAGTACGTAAATAATCTGTGATTTAAACCATAGTTTTAAACTATTTAAATAAATCATTACATATTATAAAACAAAGTCACTTTGTCTGTCCCTATGTCCCTATGTATGCTTAAATCTTTAAAACTACGCAACGGATTTTGATGCGGGTTTTTTTTAATAGATAGATTGATTCTTGAGGAAGGTTTAAGTATATAAACCTTTCCGATATTTCCACGGGAATAAAAGCTACGCGGGTGAAACCGCGGTAAATAAATAAATAAATAAATATTCACGGGACAAACTACTTACTGATCTAACCCCAAAGTAAGCAAATTATTTAAATTATTTGCTTGTGTTATGGGTGTTAGTTAGTCAACGATACTAATACATAGAAATATATATATATATATATATATATATATATATATATATATATATATATATATATATATATATATATATATCCCCTTGTTCCCGTCGGGGATCCCCGTCAGGGTCGCTAACCACTCGACCAAAGAGGCGGTCATCATTTGACTGTGGTATATATATACTTTTAGTCAAAGATTACTAATTAGTAATTTGGGTTGGGGACTATACGCTGAGAAACTTTCAGGTTTTGTAAAATGACGAAGGTCACGGGCTTTTAAATATATATAAAATACTAGCTGACCCGGCAAAATTGTTTTGCCATATAAATTATTGAATTAAAAAATAGAGGTTGATGGTAGAAGAGTGAAAATAAGGCTTGTATGTATTTTTAATGCCACATTATAAAAAAAATAAAAAAAAATTGACCAAAAAATAAAATAAAAATGTTGGGGTGGACAACCCTTATCACTTAGGGTTATGAAAAATAGATAGCAGCCGATTCTCAGACCGACTGAATATGCATGTAAAATTACATAAAAATCGGTCATGCCGTTTCGGAGTATGGTACCTAACATTGTGACACGAGAATTTTATATCTATACTAGCTAACCCGGCAAACTTTGTTTTGCCATATAAATTATTGAATTTAAAAAATAGGAATTGATAATTGAAGGCTAGAAATTTTAATGCCACAATATAAAAAATAAAAAATGTTGTCCAAAAAATAAAAGAATTATTAGGGGTGGACAACCCCTACCACTTAGGGGTATGAAAAATAGATGTTGGACGATTCTCAGACCTGCTCAATATGCTCACAAAATTTCATGAGAATCGGTCAAGCCGTTTCGGAGGAGTACGGGAACGTACATTGTGACACGAGAATTTTATATATAAGAAGATATATCTATATATATAAAAATCTACTGTATACTACTATATACTGTTCGTTAGTCTCGCTAAAACTCGAGAACGGCTGAACCGATTTGGCTAATTTTGGTTTTGAATTAATTGTTGAAGTCCAGGGAAGGTTTAAAAGGTGAGAAAATATAGAAAAAAAAATAAGAGTTGTTAAAAAGGCAGAACAACGTTTGCCGGGTCAGCTAGTTTAAAATAGAATTTTAGTATAAATAAAAAACTTGAGAGGTGTCAAGGGACACCCGGATGGAACGAAGTTCCTTTTATTATTATTTACAAAAAACACTCAACAAAAATAATCGTCGCGACACCACACTGTCAATGCGAAATAGAATTTCGGCACCCGGTCGAATTTCGGCACCCGGTCGAATTTCGACCCTCGGTCGAATTTCGGCAATCTGTCGAATTTCGGCACCCGGTCGAATTTCGACCCGCGGTCGAATTTCGGCACCCGGTTGAAATTCAACCGGCGGTCGAAACTCGGCAACCGATCGAAATTCGACACTCGGTCGAATTTCGACATTTGTTCGAAATTCGACTGTCTGTCGAAATTCAACTTTTGGTCGAAATTCGACATTCGGCCGAAATTCTGTATAAATGTCGAACATTTGGTACTAGAAAAAAATAAACTCAACCAAATAGTAGATAGACTCTTTCACTTTCAATGCACGAGCTAAAGGGAAGTGGCTGGATATTTCTGTGCTTACAATACCTTACTATAGCAAAAAGTGTCGTGACAATTTTTCGTAAGAATTTTTTCCGTCTAGCCCCCTTTCACAACGCGCGATAAGGAACTTCGTTCCAAAAACAGAGTCCTGGCAAAGCCTAAAAATAAATCGTATCTTAGTAAAATATTACAGTCCGCAAACTATTTTAAAGCTGCATAAGTTTCAACCCATTATTCATAACAAGTGCGCGGTTTTGAGTCTTTGCAAACTTTGTGTAATTGCTACAGCTGCACTCCATTTAACTCAATGTTTATATCGTATTATTATAATTATTCAAGGATACAGTTGCATATTCTAGAACATTCTGATTCTTTAGAATATTTAAATAAAAATATACAAATTAGAAAAACAGGCTTCCCTCAACAAAAAATATTTTTAAATAAATATTTTTTGCATAATTTCAATACCAAAACATTGTGTAGTCTAATCAGCTGAATCTCGATAACCTACCGATTGATGTACCATCAAAGCATTCGCAGCATCAGGTTAACTAAGAACATTATGTTTATGCAATACTGATTTAATTATGTAATAATTGCAAAAAATAATTTCAAAAAGTTTTCTTGCAATTTTTCTTTGGGCATTGCCCAAACACAAGCATGGGTATTTCAAAAAGTGAATACTAGGTGGTAGAGCTTTGGTTTTATCTTGGTCTGATGCGACGACTTTAGATATCTGTTCCTGCCGCAATAGCATCAGCTGTTGGCACTTTCGTGTCACGGTTTGAAGGGTAAGGTAGCCGGTATACTTATGCATGTGGCTTTAAAACCCCGCCACAAAAATAGCGACATATCATTAACATCTTGAAGTCTGTAAGCATAAGTATCCCTTTACATCAAGAGAGCCATCTATTTGTTTGCTATCATATGATGATATACTATATTTTTTGTAAAATATATATACCTACGTTTTTTAAAATCATTGCATATTTTTTCACACTTTTAATAAAGTCCTTGATGTCAAAAAATCAATTATTTTACAGCTCCTTTCATTTAAAAGAATGTGAGGTCATTCTAGAACAAATAAGGGATTTGTGAATTTTCCTCCACACTCGCTTAGTAACGTTCCTTATTAGGTCAATCCTGATTCCCTAAGGCCATCACGCTCGTTTTATTTGCGTAACAAACTTGCCAACTTATCTATTAACTTGGCCAACAAGTAGTAATTGAAATAAGACCCACCAGAAGTCTATTACATAATGTATAAAGCTTTAAGTAACATATTTACTAAATTGTGCTGATATATCTTTTATAGAAAAATGGGTCAAATACATATAATTAAGACTTTTATATGGCTGTATATAATCAAACAGGAAAATTATTCAAATCTGCTGTTTTCCTGTGATACTAAAACAATCCAGTGTTTATATGTTTTTACGCTACTAGGTGGTAGAGTTCTACAGTGTCTCGCCTGGGTCTGGTACCACCACCTTACCTATTCCTGCCGCAATAGCGTCAGTGCTTGTAACTGCCGTATTGTGGTTTGGAAAATTATGCATGTGGCATAAGACCTAGCCACAAGATAGCAACGCACCATTAACATCTTTGGTGTCTATAGCCGATGGTTGACTCTTTCCATCAAGAGTCCCATCTGCTTATTTGCTTTCTTATGATACAACAAAAATGCTTTGGTGGCTGACGGTTGACGGTATGAACACGGACGGCCAGTCTGGTCGGAAAGGTATTCGGGACTCAGGCACCCTTCCTGTGGCTTCACTGTCACGCGAAATAGTAAGAAGTGCCAATTCCTGGAAACACGGGGGTAGTAGGTAATACCTACTCGTATTATTTATCCAAGTTGAATACAAAATATTTAATCTCTTATTTTTCTTGATTATGCCTTGTAGTGAATAATATTAAGCTAATGATGAAATAGTTTTGAGTCCCATAAAATAAGAGTTATTAAAATTGGATTACTGTACACATTATAATCAGTGAGTGAATAGTCAATCGTTCTCCGTTTCTATATGTTTCTATCCCATAAAATAAGAGTTATTAAAATTGGATTACTGTACACATTATAATCAGTGAGTGAATAGTCAATCGTTCTCCGTTTCTATATGTTTCTATCCCATAAAATTAGAGTTATTAAAATTGTATTACTCTTTAAAACTAAAAAGTTATGGGTGGTCACACATTAAAATCAGCGAGTGAATAACCAATCATTCTCTGTTTCTATATATTTCTATCCCATAAAATAAAAGTTATTAAAATTGGATTACTGTGTAAAACTAAAGTTATGCGTGATCACACATTAAAATCGGTGAGTGAACAATCAATTATCCCTTGTTTACATACCCTTATGGTTTGATTAAAATAAAATGGGATCTCTCCTGGAGTATACCCATTCCATTAAAAAAGAATTATCAAAATCGGACCGGTACTCTGTAAAAAGTTATACGTCGTCTAACACAAAAACATATACGCGTCGAATTGAGAACCTCCTCCGTTTTTTCGTCGGCTGTTAAAGAGAAAATATTTGATTTTTGTTTGTTTGTTTGTTACAATTTAACTCAAAAACTAGTTAAATGATTTTGAAAATTCTTTCACCGTTAGAATAAAAGTGGCTTATGGCATTTTTTGGCAATGTTACATTACCAAAAACTGACATAGGCCACTTTTTTACCTGATTTACCAAATAAAGTTATGATTTTGATGTAAGACTGTCGAAGCGTGTCGACTACCAGATACTGTTACTATATACTGCGTTATTTTGTGCAATAACTTTTAATTTTACCAATATATTAATATTTTTTTTAATTTTTTTGGATGTGGATACGTCCGTGGTTGTGATGTAATACTGGAGTATTTATGCATACAGTCTTAAAATATAGCTATATTCAAAGCAAACAATATATAATATGTAAAGTTATGGTAAACATTCAATGTTTAATATTAAAACACTTGTACTGTTTCACAATAAATTATTAGATATATCAACTAACCGGTTTCGCTTCTAAATAAGCATCTTCAGGGCAATTACAACATAAAAACTAAAAACAAAACACTATGTAGCCGTCACGATTTAACATTTTATAATTTGAAAGCCTAAATTTCATTTTATAATTTAAAAATTTTAAATTATAAAATGTTAAATCGTGACGGCTAGATAATGTTTTGTTTTTAGTTTTTATGTTGTAATTGCCCTGACGATGCTTATTTAGAAGCGAAACCGGTTGGTTGATATATGTAATAATTTATTGTGAAACAGTACAACAGTGTTTTAATATTAAACATTGAATGAAAATGGAGTTTCACCAAGTGGCGACGACAAAGAGTGTAGAATATGTTATGGTAAACATTTTGTCGTAGTAGTTATAGACAAGTTTTTTTATATTATTAGATAGCAAACAGGCAGATGGTCCTCCTAATGGATAGAGAAATCACCGCCTATAGACACCAAAGATGCTTATGGTACGCAGCTATCCATGTAGCGACGAAGTGGGTCTTCTCACACTCCCATGGGGGATGTGGGGAGTCGGTTTCGGGGCCAAGCCCCCTGACCGAAGTGTCCTACGCAGGTGATAACTATCACCCAGTCATTGGGTTGAGTATTCGGGTTATCCTGGGGTACGCTAGGGGGTATCTCCCGATTTTTCACGCCACTCCGCGCTTGTCAGCCGCTCTGGGTGGAGCCCGCTGGTGGGAAGCCCGGCGGGCGTCCAGCAGCGAAAGCGGCGGCTTTAACAGGTAATACCCCCCGCTTCGGGAGTGAGGATATCCCGCGGATATGGTTTTCTGTCAGATGAGGTGGCTGTCCATGGTGCTAAACCCTTGATGTGTTCGAAGTTTGACACAACGGTTCTCCTGTAGATGTTTTTGGCAGATCTGGCGACGAATTCTTCGATCTTCTCCATGCGGAGATCTCTTAGGATGGTCGAGTTTCTCACGTAGCGTGCGGCATCGGTAATTTTTCTTAGGCACTTGTTTTGTTGGGCTTCGATCTTCTTGTTGTTCGTACTGCTCAGCAACTGGAACCAAGCAGGGGCTGCATAGGTTAGGCGGGGACGGATATATAATTTGTAGATTGTTAGTTTTTGGGTGAGGTGAGGTGAGGTGGCTAATCTGGAGGACAGAATTGGGTGTAGGATTGCACAAGCAGCCGTGGACTGGTTTATTACATGTTTGGCGTGCTTATGCATGTAAAGTTTAGGGTCGATGAAGACATCCAGGTATTTGCAGGAGTGTTGCCACTCAACTTCTTCACTCGAGAGCCTCAGTTTTGGCATATTACGAGCCAGACTTCCCATTTTCGTGGTCATTGCTTGGGTTTTGCCCACATTGACAACCAGTCTCCATTTGTTCAGCCATGGTTGAAAGTTGTCGAGAGTCCTCTGCATCTTGATGGCTACGTGTTTTGCGGATAGGGATGAACTGATGTACGCGGCATTGTCTGCGTACAGTGCTAAGGTGGTATCAGCTGGCACTGGGATATCATTGGTATAGGTGGAGTACAGTGTCGACGAAAGGCAGTTACCCTGTGGGTCCCCTGCCCCCATGAGTCGTTCGGAGGAGAGCTTGCCTTCCACCACCACTTGAAATCTGCGCTGGTGCAGGAATGAGGCGATGACATGTAGCGAGATACAAAGCCAGATGTATAAGTCTACCAGCTACCCTACGCTTCAAACCGGATCACGACAATGACAAGTATTGACGATATTGCAGCAGGAATAGGTAAGGCTGTGGTACCAAATACCCGGGCGAAACGTTGCGGAATTCTACCACCTAGTAGTCAAGATAGTGGTGACACGTGTAGCCAATCAGTCGCCTTTTACCACTTGCTTGGCAGAATGACAGTTGGTCTATTCTTCAAAAGAGCCCGGACCAACACGAGCAGTAAATGGTAGTTTGTAAACTTATGCCTATGGCCTTTTAATCCGCCACACGAATAGCAACGCACCACTATCATATTTGGTGTTTTAAGCAATGAAAATCGCCAACAGAATTACAGTTATTAATATTGTATAGATACTTTATATAGGTACCTACTACAAATAGACTTACAAAACTAATTATTCGTTTTGTAAATAAATTTTGTTCATTTATACGTAAAAGGCGCATTTCATCAAATAATTCTGGAAAAGTAAACAACAAAGGCGGGAAAGTTTTATTACGTCGTCGAAGTATAATTAAATAGACGCTTATAATACTAGCTTTTGCTCGTAACTTCACCATTGTTAAATTCTCTCGTTTAATTTGATTTAGATTTAGGGATTAAATTTTCAAACTTTCCATAGCGTCAGCGGACACCAACGTATAACTATCGTTATACAATTAATTACGTTATTATTGTTTTCAAGTAGTCACGGTGATGATGGTAAGTTTGCCCTGTTCTTTAAAAGGGGCCGGATTCAAACGAGCATTTTTTTCATTAGATAGCAAACAAGCTCTGGGTCTCCTGATGGAAAAAGACAATCACCGCCTATAGATACCAAAGATGTAAATGGAGCTTCGCTATATACCCATCCCCCTTTTAAGGCAAACAAGATCTTAAATTTATTACAAAATGCTTGAGCGGTAGTAACTGCCAAAAACTAGGAAAAAGTTGTAAAAAGAACCCAAAACATATCGACAGACTGGGAAATTCATGTGGCATTCGATAATAAAAAAGAATAGGAACTTATAGTACTCGTAAATGTTGGGGAGAGCTCATCGAGTGACAGTGACGATTCATCAGATTTTGATTAAAATAAATAAATAAAGATTACCTGTCGTTATAATTATTTCGTTTCATTGTCGAGTACCTACCTATACCTACTTATTTAACAACAACTCCAAAAATTTTAAAGAATTAGGCATTATCAATCAAGAATTTATACATAACATGTAACATCTTGTGTGTAACATCTTGTTAAGAAATATTATCACTACATAGTATAAAACAAAGTCGCATTCTTTGTCTGTCCCTATATCCCTATGTCCCTATGTATGCTTAAATCTTTAAAACCGGTTTTTTTTTGATAGATAGATTGGTTAAAGAGGAAGGTTTATATGTATAATAACATTCAATATAGAGTCGAGAAATACTGCAATTTTTGAGTTTTCGATGTCATGTCGTAAATAATTATACTTTTTTCCGCTTACATTGGAAACGCTGGCTAAACCCTACGAGATTTATCAAAATAATGTACTAAGTATTTGTACACCTTGAAAAGGTCTACAGAAAACTCCGCGATGGTATACGTCTATCCCACATATGGATAACCCACAATAGCATTTTTTTGTCATTTACTTTTTACGAGAAATAATGGCTTTTTTTCGATGCAATTTTAAGCAATACAGCACTAATCCTTATCCAATTAAATAACTTAAATATATTGCTGATTTAATATAAATCAATATGGCCGTTTGCAGCATGCAATTTAAATGAATATTTTCGAAGATATTACAGATTTAATTTAAAATGCAGGGGCATAGCGGTTGCGGGGTTACCGGCCGGTCGGCGGCGCGCGCGGCGTGTTCTGAAACCGCTGGGAAACGTGTTAATTTTCGGATAAATAAATCGACGGATCCCAAGAACAACATCGTATCTACAAAATTACCAAATTATAATATGTTTGTTTGTGGGAGTACATTGTAGATAAGATGATGTTCACTTGAGCATTTCAACAAAAAAAGACCAACAAATATAAAAAGCATATTTTAGCTTTATGCGTGTTTAATGTGAATTTTATTATAAAACCAATTTAGTGTGACCTCTCCGTAAGATTTTGTTCTTGGGACCCGTCGTTAATATAGGACTTCAGCTGAAAATCAAAATTTAGTATATTCTTTTTTTAACTAAATATCACTATATAAAAATCATGTGGATGATTAGAAACAGTATTAACAAATTATTTGTTTTAGAGATTTTTAGCCTGTTTTCGGAATTTTATATGATCAAGTAAAGTACATTCTATCATGTAATAAGTTCCTTAGATAATATCTTCAGGTATATCGTATAATTTTTGTAAAATTGTTACTTAATAATCAATGTAAAAAAACGTGATTTAGCAAACCAGTTTTTAATTTCCCACTACGTATGTAGATAAGAAAGATACTGATTTTACCTCGATTTTCGAAAATCGACTTTTCACCAGATGTCCATGTTTTGAGGTCCTAAGAATCTTTTCCGACTATTTTCACGATGACGTCAGTATGTCTGTATGTACGTATGTGTGTGTGTGTGTGTGTATGTATATGTGTATGTAAACATGTCATAACTTTTGAACGGCTAGACCGATCGAACCGCGGTTGATGGCATTCGATTGGATTCCGCTTAACTTAGATTTCCTGAAAATTTGAACCGATTCGGGCTAGAAGATTTTAAGAAACTTTGAAAAAATACCAAAAAAAAATTTGAAAAAACACCAAAAAAACAGTATTTTTAATATAACTTCCTGATTTATGTAACAAGTACAAAAAATAATCAGCTCTATTCCTCAAAAAACTACGTCTAATACATAAATTGCATCAAAATCGGTTTATCCGTTTGGGAGTAATTATTTACGAAAAATTTTGAAAAAACTGTTTTTTCGACATAACTTCCAAATTTTCAACCAATCATTTTTTGGTGTTCTACGATACTTTAGTACTAAAAAAACTACGTCAAATACCGTTTCAAAAATCAAAATCGAATCTAATTCTCAAAACTTATAGCTTTTCAAATTTAAAATTACGTTGTTCTTAGCAAACTTACTTAATTTTTTTTTAAATAACTTTCAACTTTCAAGTTAATTTACCGATTGACTTAAACATATTATCAGCTTTTGTTCTTTAAAAACTGCGTCAAATACCGTTAATTTAATCAAAATCGGTCAATGTGTTTGGGATTTATCAATGAAGAAAATTAAAATTAAAATGTTTTTAGACATAACACCGAAATGTTTCAACCTATCGGTTATTTAGCTAAAACAATATTTTAGATCTCAAAAATTGAGTTCAATGCCATCATCGTTTTCAAATATACAGCTTTTCAAAAATTAATAATACTGCCATTTTTAACAAAATAGATGTTTGAACTGAAAAATCTATGCTTATAGTTTTTACTCTTTTGAGCTAAAAATACCTTTATTTAGTAAGAAGTTTCAGGGATGGCCCGCAGAGTCAACCATTTACACATTTTTTCGCCTTAATAAATAGCAGGGTCAAACCTTCAACGTTGCAGGCTTAGATTTGAGCGTTGACTGTTTTGCACATGGTCAACTTATATGTCGCTCTTTCAAGAGTAACCTTTAAAGAAAACATGTTTATATTGTCTAATGACAAGAAAGCTGTGAACGTTGTATATAAAGACATTTTGTAATATATTAATGGAAAAAGTAAAATAAATTTTTGAAAATGTAAAAACTAAAAATGTAGTACCTATATGAATTTAGATGTTCCAAAAATAGCAGGAAATTTAGATGTTCCAAAGATAGCAGGAAATCTTCATGGTATAGGGAAAGGGGAATTGTTTGCGGGCCATGAGCAGTAATGAATAAATCAAAACTACTTCTACGATTTTAATCATTTTTTTTACTGAGTGACATAGGCTGTATATTTTATACCCGTCTGAAGCCGGGGCGGGCCGCTAGTAAATATATAAAAACGTCGTGTTAGTTACACCACTTAAAAGTAAAGAACGACGACGGGGCTAATTTTGTTGCGATTTTTGTGGGTTTGGGTTGTCTTTGTCCAGAATAGGCTAAAAAGTATTAAAATATAACATTCATCAATAAAAAATCAGTCTAGCGGTTCATCTATGTATACGTATATATAAAAGTCGTATTATTAATTTTACACCTTATTTTATTACATGGTAACATGATCTAGTCGGAATCTCAATAAAAAATATACCAATTAGAATTAAATATTTTTTTTAGTATTTCTTTGTTTGATTTTTTTGCACACTTAGTCATCAGTTATGAAGATTTTGCAAAATGCGGAGCAATATAATATATCATCTTATTTTTAGTTGGAACGTATAGTACTTTGACGAAATGTGTAGAACGTTTAACTTTTTAACATCTATTATTGTACGCATATTTAAAGTAAATAAATAAATATTGTTATTATTATTGTTGTTGAATAAATACTTCCCCGCTACAGCTAAAAATATTTTGTATTTCTAGGATCTCGTAACTTTATTCAAGAGCGCTTCTTTATACCAAAGTGGTTAGTATCTTAAGTAAGTTAAAGTTTAAATTCAAATAAAGAGGAATACATACCTACGCGAGAGTAACAAAGAAATGAATTGACATATTTATTTTTATTTATTTATTTCATTTATTTCATATACATATGTCAGGGTACATTCATACCGATAAGGGAGACAAGTAGATAATTTTTAAGTATAAAAATTTAAAGATAAAGTAATACTCTTTAAACTTTTAAACTCAGTGAGCAACGTTTAGACTGTTTGAGATTAAAATAGCACAACTTAGAGAATCGAGAAATGATCCGTAGAGTCAACCAGCTTTCAGTTTTTTTTAAATAAAATATATGCACAAACATTTAAACATGTACACATAATACTACAAAGCATTTTCTACCAGTCCACCTTAATGAAATGAGAATACGTGTAGTGTTTAGAATGGTGTGCACAGAAAAATTTACTACAATCGTTTACTATCAAAGTTGGTTTTGAATTAATTGTTGAAGTACAGGGAAGGTTTAAAAGGTGAGAAAATATGGAAAAAATAAGAGTAGTTAAAAAGGCAGTACAACGTTTGCCAAGTCAGTCTATATATATAAAAATCAATTGCTGTTCGTTAGTCTCGCTAAAACTCGAGAACGGCTAAACCGATTTGGCTAATTTTGGTTATGAATTTATTGTTGAAGTCCAGGGAAGGTTTAAAAGGTGAGAAAATATAGAAAAAAAAATAAGAGTAGTTAAAAAGGCATAACAACGTTTGCCAGGTCAGCTAGTAATTTATAGGTCAGCTAGTAACATTAACATAATGGAACATACATACAATAAAACTGTAAGAAGTCCAACTCTGTATATTGAAAATATTTTAAAAATTATTTTTGGAAGTCACTCTTTAATCGATACTGAAACGAAAAATATTTCTTTTAATTTTTGTCTGTCTGTCTGTATCAAGGCCGCGCATCACGCCGAATTTACTAAACGGATTCAAATGAAATTTAGCATGATTAGAGTTCATACTCTGCAGAAGTTTATAGGATACTTTTATCTTAAAATTTAGCACGGTTCCCAGGGGCTAGGGCGTGAAAGTCAAAACGCTTTAATTCATTAACCTGTAGTCCGAAACTCTGTATTATTTTTTGTTCAAGAAAGGTAAGATTGTCCCTTAAAAATTTCATGGTCATAAATTTCGTAATTACAGGTAGTAGTAATAGACATTATAGGTGTCCGGGTGGCAAATTCCGTCAAACGTGACACCCGGAATGTAAAGGAAGCTTGAACGTACGGCTCGTTATAAGTTAGTATTTGCATTTCATAGTGTTTGTTTAATAAATTTATCCGGGAGAATCAGTTCTAGAATAAACCCATATTTAGTAAATGTTTTAACTACAATTTTCCTAGCTTAAAAAATAGATTATGTGTACAACCTAAGCCTAAAATCTAGACCTGTTAGGAGGCTGAGAACATTTTATTTATAAGAAAATAAAACAAGTCAATTTTCAGTTTTTAGGGTCCGTACCCAAAGGGTAAAAGAGGAACCTAACACTAAAACTTCGCTGTCCATTAGTTTCTCTGTCTGTCTGTCCGTCACCAGGCTGTATCTCATGAACAGTGATAGTTGAAATTCACAGATGATGTATTTCTGTTGTAAAACAAAATAAAATAAATATTTAAGTTAAAAAATTGTTATGATAATATCTAAGGTTGTTGAAACCAAAAATACCTAATTTAATTTTTGTAGCTTTAACTTTAGAACGCGATTTTATCGATTTTGAACCTTTAAACAGCATTATAACCACATTCTTAGCAATCTCTAAAAACGTTGTCTTGGTACAAAATGAACTGGTTGAAAAATCACAAAATTATGTTGAAAAACATTTATTTTTAATTTTTCGTACACGGTAACTCCTGAATGAATGACCGAGTCTATTGCTTTGAAATCACCTATGAATTAACAGAAATGGCACATAATATTTAATAGGATAAAATATAATAAAATAAAAAATATAAAATAAAACAAATATAAACTAAATCGCGCAGCCGTTAAACAGCGAACACTTTTCAATGGAGTAAGCGATAACGCCAGAAACAACTCGGAACGGAAATATTTTTCTTGGACCGACACTAGGAGGAAGACGAAAACATTTATAACTTCCCGCTACGTAGTACTAGTAGATAAGGAAGTTACTGATTTTGTCCCTATTTTCGAAAATCGAGTTTTCACCAGATCACGTTTCCACGTCCTAGTAATATATAAAGAAAATAATTGGAAAAGGTTTCCAACTATTTTCACGATGACGTCGTTATGTATGTATCTGTGTGTGTATATGTGTATGTAAACATCTCATAACTTTTAAACGACTGAACTGAACGAAACTCGGTTGGTGGCATTCAATTGGATTCCACTCAACTTAGACTTCCTGAAAATTTGAACCAAGTCTGCCCAGGAGACTGAGAAATTTTGAAAAGTAACAAAAAAATTGGCGAAACAGTATTATTTTAACATAACTTTCAGATTAATGTACCCATTGAGTACAAAAACTAATCAGCTATATTCCTCAAAAAACTACGTCTAATGCATAAATTGCATCAAAATCGGTTTATCTGTTTGGGAGTAACTACGTCGAATTCCGTTTCAAAAATCAAAATCGAATCTAACTTTCAAAAATCACGGCTTTACAAATATTAAAATGATGTTGTTTTTAGCAAACTTAATTAATATTTTTTAAATAACTTTCAGGCTAATACACCAATTGACTTAAAAACCTTATCAGATTTTCTCCTTCAAAAATTGCATCCAATACAGTTAATTGGATCAAAATCGGTCAATTTGGGATTTATCAATGACGAAAATTGTTGAAAAAAATGTTTTTTGACATTGCTTGTAAATTTTTCAACCTTAGCTAAAGCATTATTTAAGATCTCAAAAATTGAGTTGAATGCCGTTTGAAAGACGTTTCCAAAATATACAGCTTTTCAAAAATCAATATACTGCCATTATTAACAAAATAGATGTTTGAACCGAAAAAAAATTATGCTTATATTTTTTACTTTTTTAATATATAATACCTTAATTTAACGGGAAGTTTCAGGGATGTCTTGCAGGGTCAACCGTTTACCGCAAAAATATTTTATAATCTAATATAGTCATATGGAATAAGTAGAAAATATAAGGTGTTACGACAGCCCTATGCGTTGCAAAGTTATTTTGTGGTGATTTCAGTTGAACACTGCCTAAAGCCCCACAAGGCAAAAGGGTAAATGGCAAAGTCAACGTGTTTTCAAATCCACACAAAAAAGTACCTTTTTTGATAAAAGTGTTTCACCCTCCAAAGTATTGCTGAATATAAAAATACTGTGGTCAAATACGAATATTTACTCTGCAGGTATGACAATCGCGTACGAAGTCGCGGTACAGCTAGTATTAAATATATTATCCTCACGAATTAATATATACATACCTACTTGTCCAAATTTAAAGCAAACATCTAATGAAAGTTGCAACATGAGCTCTTGGAATATTACCTGGTGAAATGTCAAGCTAACGGAAATATTTTTATTATACTTCTAAGCCCCTGGGCGTCGTGTAGCAGCCATCTCGCAGGAAAAAATTTGCCGCGAGAATACGAATACGTCTATAAATTATCGATTGTACTATTCCGATCCCAGTGGGCATTGGTCTGATATTTATTTTATTAAAACTATGCGGGTTATTTTTCTGAGCTATGTCCATTGTTTGCACGATAAAGTAGTCAGGCAGTACTGCTCTCACTTATGGGCGGAGCTCCTCAGTACCAGCTCCTTCCTTTTGACCGCATTCAACGTAGAGCAACTCCAATTGTCGACGACAGGACTATTTCTGATCGGCTTAATGGTATTACGTAGAGATGTGGCATCGCTCTGCATCTTCTATCGGATCTATCATGGGGAGTGTTCCGAGGAACTGTTTGGATTAATTCCTGCCGCAGATTTTCACCATTGGACATCACGACATAATTCGAAATTTCATCCTCACCATCTCGATGTCTGGAAATCCAAACTTTGCGATTCTCGAGACACTTTTTGCCCCGCACTATTCCTCTGTGGATACGACTTAGGGACGTGCAAGAAACAAGCTTACTCTTTCTTTAAAGGCCAGCAACACAACTGCAAGTCTTATTACAGTGTAGTTGTCCTTGGGCGGCGGTAATCACTTACCATCAGGTGAGTCTCCTGTCCATTTGCCCCCTTTTCTATAAAAAATAAAAAAAAAAATAAAGTACAGTAAAATTTTAACTACCTAATTTTAGTTTAGTACGTATATCTCTCCGTTTTGTGCCTCTGTTCTCCCCGTGTTGGTCCGGACTCCTTTGAAGAATAGACCGACTGCCGTTCTGCCAGGCAGGTCGTAAAAGGCGACCGGTCTTTGGTGACAAATATGTTAATGATGCGTTCCTATCTGTGGCGAGATGGTGAGCATCAGAATGGACGGTCACTACTGATATTTTACATCGAAATTATTATAGGAAGTTGCTTCCTAGTTGCTACTAGTTGCTACTAATCATTAAATAGTTGCTACCTAAGAATAAAAAGTAATAAACTACGATTTAAGGTGACCGGCCATTCTGATATCAGAATGGCTGGTCACCTATCCAGTGATCGCAAACTGCGCAAAATAAATCGAGTTATTTTTAAGCAATAGTTGCTACGAACTGCTACCCTTATATGTATCGTTTTGAACCTTATAGCTTTTAAGGATAAAAGTTATAATCATTTGATTAAATTAAAATCTATACTCCTGAAAAATCCGATGAGCAAATCCGATATCAAACATAATATGTAATTTATATGCAGGCGCTACTTGATATTTTTGTTTCAACTGTTATTTATTAGATACATATACATTAAGTGATCTGCAAAATCTCGCACGAGTTTGGGCCTTATTTTTCCTGCGGTGTTAGCATCACCGATGCTAACACTTGTCACTGTCATGTTCCAGTTAGGACAGGGGTAAGGTAGCAGCTTCAACCCATTGGCAATTATTTTACAAATGTGATGAAGCGAGGCTTAAGTTTAAGTTATAAAGAGATAAGTTGCTCTACTATTCTACCGCCCAATAGTCACGATAGAAGTGACATGTTTCAAGCCAATCATTATTTTCGTTAAGAACTACCTGGCAGGAAAGCAGATAGTTTATTCTTCAAAAGAAATTCAGAAGAAGAATTCATATGAAGAAACGTGAACTTGGTTGACTCAGTCTTTGGCACTGGATAAGTTTCTCTAAAATTATAGAAAAAGCGTTCACGCTATACCATTTAGATAAATAAATAAATAAATATTCACGAGACAAATTACACTTAATGATCTAACTCCAAAATAAGCAAATTATTTGCTTGTGTTATGGGTGTTAGTGAACAATACTAATACATAGAAATACATATATAAATACTGGAATATCTATACATATAATATAATCGTAGAAAGGTCAAAACTGTACATTGAATATTTTTTTAAAAGAATACTTGGGGCGTGATCTACAATCGATATCGAAGCCAAAAATATAGTTTTTAGAATTTTTGTCTGTTTGTCTGTTTGTCTGCATGTATGTCCGGGGTAAACTCGGCTACATATTATCACGCTATCACCTACGGGGGGGAAGCTGTGCAGAGTAAACGAAGTCCGCGCGGACGAAGTGGCTGGCAACAGCTAGTATTTAATAAACACCCAAACCCGGAAATACAAACATTTATGTTCATCACACAAATGCTTGTCCCCGTCGGCGATCGAACCCGAACTCCATCAATTGCGTAGTCAGGATTGCTAACCACTCGACTAACGGGGTGTTCGTAAACTTGTATTATGAATCACAATATGTATACTTATTGTTTCAGTAAACGAATTGATATTTCTTATGAGTAATGAATTCTTCTTTAACCATAATTTGGCTGTCGCGTGTGTTTACAAATATTGTAGAACCTGGGCAGGAATAAGTTTTCACTTAATGGCGACATTTTTACACAGACATTAGTCATCGAGCTACTAAAAATTGCTATTTTAATAATTTCCGTCTTATTGAAACAAAATTGGCGCGAAGTAAAACGTTTTTGAGTGTTTCAATAATTAATTATGTTAGCTATCTTTGTTACGTTAGTAAAAATCGTTAGTAAAGTAAGTAGAAAGTTTACCTATCAATTTACTGTTGCTTTATTTTAATTAGAATCTGTTTTAGTCGTTGGCCTTAGTAAATCATTATCATTACATAGTATAAAACAAAGTCGCTTTCTCTGTCTGTCCCTATGTCCTTATGTCCCTATGTATGTAGTGTTTGTATTAAAAATTGCAATATTAATCTGTATTAAATGATCTATACAATGGTTTATCACTACATAGTATAAAACAAAGTCGCTTTCTCTGTCTGTCCCTATGTCCCTATGTATGCTTAAATCTTTAAAACTACGCAACGGATTTTGATGCGGTTTTTTTAATAGATAGATTGATTCTTGAGGAAGGTTTAAGTGTATAAACCTTTCCGATATTCCCACGGGAACAAAAGCTGCGCGGGTGAAACCGCAGGCAGGTCGCTAGTAAAATATACAAGAGAACAGCGTATTCTTGTATCATATAGATTACTAGCTGACCCGCGCAGCTTCGTCCGCGAGTATATTAATAAGTCGTCCAAATAGCTTTTAATAAAAATTTCATTCCCTATTTCAGCCCTCCAGGGACTGATTTTAAAAAAAAATTAGCCTATGTTTGACCCCGGATCTTCAACTATGTCCATGCTAAAATTCATGAAAATCGGTCCAGAGGTTTAGCCGTGAAAGCGTAACAGACAGATAGACAGACAAACTTTCGCATTTATAATATTATGGTATGGATTATTAATATTTCTCAATATTTTGCCAGTTACTGGTGCAACAACGAAATAAACAAAACAAGGGGAAGTGAAGAGTGGGCGTGTCGCGTGCGTCACTATTATGCGCTTTTACTCTAAATTGCCTTAGTGATACTTACCATATCATTAGGAGATAGTCGTCGTGCGAAAATCTATTATACACTGAATTATGCCGTATTGTGCCATCCTTGAATGCAGAAATGATAGTAGAATACAGATGATTAAAAATGGAGATATTTCATATCATTTAAAGTACAATTTTCATTTTATTTTAATTAAATTCCTGATTTAATATAATCTCTAATGATATAATAGAAAGTCAAGCTAAACTCAGCCGTACACCTTACATATAAAGTTCATTTTAGGTTAACCTAATTTTTCTAGAAAGATATACGTAATGACAGTCATTACGTATATCGTTCTAGAAAGTTCTCTACTCAAATATGATCAACTGAAAACTACGGAAAAATCAATGCTGCCATCTATTGTAGAATAGCGAAACTATTACGATCTTAAGTTTCACTATTGTACAAATAGATGAGTCTATTTTGAATAGAATACAAAAGGACGTAAATACTCTTTTTTTTTTGTAGCAAAATAAAATTTATTGTAACGCAGTTTGGTATATTTTTAAATGTTCTGTTTGTGTGTTTCGGATTATTGTTGCTTAAAATGAAAACGACCAATGAAAC
Source organism: Apodemia mormo (assembly GCA_036924255.1). Classification (NCBI taxonomy): domain Eukaryota; kingdom Metazoa; phylum Arthropoda; class Insecta; order Lepidoptera; family Riodinidae; genus Apodemia; species Apodemia mormo. The sequence continues at coordinate 38,194,226 of JAUPFN010000005.1, read as the reverse complement.
AATGTTTGCATTAGTAGTTTATATGCAATAATGCTTATTTTATGTGTGAGTATGGCGATCGCGGTCCTGATACAAATGTTTGTACTTGCCAATTCCGTTGTTTTCTTTATTTCGTGGGTGCAACCCATTTAAACAGTTGCGATAATAGACAAATTTCAAATCTTATAATTTTTATTTTGTATCCAGGCTTTGAATTAATAAGTAGATAGTGTTCAAGAAATAATTATCGACAAAAGCTAGAGACGTCTATTTTAATCTAATTCAAGTACATATTTAGATATCAAAACTAACAAAATATAATTGTTAGGTTCTTTAATACCGATTTTAATATTAATTTCAAGACTTACAAAATAAAGCGCAATTACTTACATTACAAACTGATTACACGTAAAGCGTAATTACATTATAAACTGATTAACAAAAAAAGTGCGTATTATTCTTTTCCTAATTCGATATTCAACGCTAGGTATTATTCATAGTATTGTCCATTTCTGGGAGTCCATAATGGAATTTCGTCCTGCCCATGATTGCTAAAATAAATGAAGTTTTTATTGGTTATTAAGTTGAAAATAATTACAGTAGCTTACATTAAACATATCAAAAATATAAAATAAACAAATAACTTTCAATATTTAATATGTTCAATGTTAAAAATTTTATAAGTACTATATAAATTAAGAAAATACTACAAATTTGTTATAATTGGTGTGTTGACAGTTTTTATCACATGAGTGTTAGTGTGTATAAAAGCTTTCCGCACTCTTTATTATGTAAACTTTAACTGTGACAAACTTTGTACTCCTCCGTTTTACATATTAATATTTATTTATTTTTAGCTTTAAGATTTAAGACACTACATTCACCTTTTTCTTATGACAGGTGGTATTAAGAAAAGAGTGTTCTTTACTTACCACTTTCATTACGTGTAGCAACAGCAGCGAAAATACTTTTCCCTCTGCCAAGCCGATAGAATGTCAGCGCAGCGAGCATTTTACCTGAATGCAGAATACTACGTGTGCTACAATCTACGAATTCTACACAAAAAAATTCACAACGAGCTACGCATACTGCTACGGGGTATTACATTCATTACCTTGTACACTCCGAAGCTACAAAACAATCTGGTAAAAAACTGCGTTTTTTGTAACTTACATTTTTATACTAGTGACAGATGGATAACATTCTTGTATCATAATTTTAGGTCCTTATTATTAATTAGCACCATTCAACTCAATACAAACTCTGTGTGTGGCCGCCACGAAATAAAGAAAACAACGGAATTGGCAAGTACAAACATTTGTATCAGGACCGCGATCGCCACACTCACACATAAAATAAGCATTATTGCATATAAACTACTAATGCAAACATTGTTTCATTGGTCGTTTTCATTTTAAACAGCAATAATCCGAAACACACAAACAGAACATTTAAAAATATACCAAACTGCGTTACAATTAATTTTATTTTGCTACAAAAAAAAAAGAGTATTTACGTCCTTTTGTAGTCTATTCAAAATAGACTCATCTATTTGTACAATAGTGAAACTTAAGATCGTAATAGTTTCGCTATTCTACAATAGATGGCAGCATTGATTTTCCGTAGTTTTCAGTTGATCATATTTGAGTAGAGAACTTTCTAGAACGATATACGTAATGACTGTCATTACGTATATCTTTCTAGAAAAATTAGGTCAACCTAAAATGAACTTTATATGTAAGGTGTACGGCTGATTTTAGCTTGACTTTCTATTATATCATTAGAGATTATATTAAATCAGGAATTTAATTAAAATAAAATGAAAATTGTACTTTCGAATGATATGAAATATCTCCATTTTTAATCATCTGTATTCTACTATCATTTCTGCATTCAAGGATGGCACAATACGGCATAATTCGGTGTATAATAGATTTTCGCACGACGACTATCTCCTAATGATATGGTAAGTATCACTAAGGCAATTTAGAGTAAAAGCGCATAATAGTGACGCACGCGGCACGCCCACTCTTCACTTCCCCTTGTTTTCTTTATTTCGTGGTGGCCGCATTTCCGATCCGGTAGTAATTTTAAAAAATGTTGACGTGTCAAAATAACTTGTGAAAAGTTTTATTGAATAAAGTTCTTTCGATTTCTGATTTCTGAATAAAGGTAAATTTAACCAATTCCAACTGAATGAAAAAATGATAATATGAATAAATAAATAAGAGGCAATACCCTAGAAGTTAGAAGTTAGAAAGTTTTAAAGCTAGAACAGCAATAGATAGAGATAACCGCCCCCTATACATACAAAAACTGTTGTTTATTATACAATGCTATCCTCTCCGCAAGGATGTAAGGCTACATGCGTAACCTGGAACCTACCTGGCTGGCTGGCTGGCTACCTGGAACATGAACAGGAACAAGAACTGAAACATGATGACGTTGTTTTGTCAGAATAACCAAGGCTGTAACAACCATGAACTACTAGGAAAACCTAAAGCTAACACTTTTAATAGTCACCTTAAAAATGTACCTAAGCATCCAATGTATCTGTGTATAACTCGGTGAGAGCTTACCTTCTCCTTTTTACTAAAATAAACTTTAATATACTTAATTATTTAAAATCTATGCACAAACATTTACAAAGATAGACTTAATAGGTACTACATTACATTCTCTACCAGTAAACCTCAGTCAAATTTGAACAGTATTTATGGTGGGGTGCACAGAAAAACTTATTACACTTGTTTTCTATTAACATACTTTATAAATTAAAACCAAAATTAAACAAGACAATTAGTATAATCACCTTACTTAAAAAGAGAGGATGAGACCTTAGAAGATGACTTATATATAGCAATTTAGCGTTTTGGCGAATCTGGCGACAACATATCTAATGGCTACATAGAAAGTAGCTATTAGATATGTTGTCGCCAGATTTAATATACGAGTAGCAGTTTAGCAAGATAACAAAAGGGCTATTATGTTACGAACAAGGGGAGACTTTTTAGTGGTAATAATTATTGCTTCTCATATACTGACTTTATAATGACTTTATATTAACACATATCATTATCTGCGGAAGCGTTTAAATTTAGTTCTTATCCGGGGAACTAATAATAAATTACCAAACACTATTTCACTTCTTGGCGTTTCCGATCTGGTAGTAGTTTAAAAAAATGTTAACGCGTCAAAATAACTTGTAAAAAGTTTTATTGAATAAAGTACTTCTGATTTCTGATTTCAGCTAGCAAGTTATAAAAAAGTGCACATGCGCATTAGTTAGAACAAATATCTGTGTAAATTGAAAATTAAAGATAATGGTTTTTTTTACATTAATACATATAATAATACAAGAAGCTATAACTAACGCACTGAGAAGTATGGATAGTTTTTGTTTTTATATCATGGGATGACAAAAAAGCCGACGGCCATCCTGATGGACAGAGAAACTATCGCCTATAGACAAAGAAAGAAGATCAAAGATATTAATAGTGCGTTGCTAGCTTGTGGTGTGGTCTAATGCCACTTGCAGTTTACCGGCTACTTCACCATAGAAACTGGAATACGACTGTAATCGCCGACGCTATTGCGGCAGGAATAGGTAAGGCGATGGTATCAGACCTGGACGACACGTTGCAGGTCTCTACTACCTAGAAGTCACAATGGAAGTGACATGTTTTGCTAGTCGTTTATCTTTCACCACTATATTTTACGAACTGCTTAATAATTATGTTAGCGATCTTTGTTACGTTAGTAAAAATCGTTAGTAAAGTAAGTAGAAAGTTTACCTATCAATTTACTGTTGCTTTATTTTAATTAGAATCTGTTTTAGTCGTTGGCCTTAGTAAATCATTATCATTACATAGTATAAAACAAAGTCGCTTTCTCTGTCTGTCCCTATGTCCCTATGTATGCTTAAATCTTTAAAACTACGCAACGCATTTTGATGCGGTTTTTTAATAGATAGATTGATTCTTGAGGAAGGTTTTGGTATATAAACCTTTCCGATATTCACACGGAAACAAAAGCTACGCGGGTGAAACAGCGAGCAGGTCTCTAGTACCTAATAAAGTAGATCAGTGAATTGGCAAGAATGTCACATTAAAAATGTTTCGATTGCAGAACTTTCTTTAATGCTTCGATAGTTGACTCTTTCCATCAGGAGACTCATCTGCTTGTTTGCTATCTTATGATATAAAAAAAAATGTAGGCGATGGTTGTCTATCAAAAGAGCCATATTTGACCGTTTACTATCTAGTGATATTCGCACCTTCAGCATTATAGTGACCTAATTAAAAAATTATAATTTTGACTTAATGTTAGCAAACGACCTAAAACGACTACCTTTATCAACTCTTATTAAAACACGGGCAGATGTTGACATAGAAAGCTGTAAAACGTATATTTCGGTCTAATAATCTAATTTTTATACAAAAATCTTAACTGTACAAATCTTTATTTGACGTTTCCCTAAAATGGATATTTTTAAAATAGGTCACTAAAATTCTAAGGATGCATAAAATATATTATTTTAATTCATCGTACAATAATAGTTTTATCGTTACTATAGAACAAGTTTCCTAGTCATATAATATAGGATGGTGAAATTGAAAATTCCTTTAAAGTAACATTTAAACAATTTTTTATATACCGTAAGATAGTAAACAAGCAGATTGTTCTTCTGATGGAAAGAGACAACCATCGCCTATAGACATAAATAATATAATATTATTGTAATATAATATATACATAAATATATAATATATACATAAAATAATATTGTAATATAAAAAAATAATATACATAAATAATGTAATATCTATGTGGCAAGGTGTTAATGCCATTTGCTTAAGTTTACCGGCTACCTTACCCTGCAAACCGGAACACGACAGTGACAAGCACTGATGCTATGGCATTTGGAGTACGTAAGGCGGTGGTACCAGACCCGGGTGAGACAATGCAGGACTTTACCACCTAGTAGCCACGATGGAAGTGATACGCATAGCCAATTAATCGCCTCTTACGACCTGCCTGGCAGACGGTAGATGGTCTATTCTACAAAGGAGCCCGAACCAACACGGGGAAAAATTATTTATCTTTCCGTTAGGTAATTAGTTTAATCTTTGAGTACATATATCTATGAGTTTAATACAATCAGCTTTTTTTCTATTCACTCCGTTATTATTTCGTTGTTTTTTTTTTATTTTATTTTTTGTATTTTAAGAAAAAAAAAAAAAAAGATAGCAAACAAGCAAATGGGTGTCCCGATGGAAAGGGTAAACCATCACCTATAGATACCAAAGATGGTCTAATGCCACATGCCAATGTTTACCGGCTACCGTAACTTTCAAACCGAAATACAACCGTCACAAGCACTGACGCTATTGCGACAGGAATAGTTAAGGTGATGGTACCAAACTCGCAGAGACAATGCAGAACTCTACCATCTAGTAGTCACGATAATACACGTATAACCGATCAATCGCCTCTTACGACCTGCCTGGCAGACGGCAGATGGTCTATTCTAAAAAAGAGCCCAAACCACCACGGAAAAAAATTATTTACCTTACCATCAAGTAATTAGTTTAATACAATCAACATTTTTTCTATTCACTCCGTAATTATGTCGTAGTTTGACTACGTACCTACAGTTTTGGATAATTTAGAGTTATTTACATAATGTTATCAATTTAAATGTTGACTTGGAAAAAGTCAACAAGTCCCTAAAAACATTTTCTAATAAGACATGGAAAAACTCATTTCTTTCTTAAACATGGACAGGAAAAAACCATTATAATATCTGTCTCAAAATTCTAATATCATTATTTACTGAGTTTTCCTGTTGAATTTAAAATTAGCATGTCTTTTATTCTGTTTTATATTTACCTACTATTTTGATATTATTTTAATATACTTTCATGTCGCATGAAATAATATAACGAACATGTGATGGAAACTATGATGTGGTTCTCGCATACACGGAATGGAAATATATTGCCCCAAGTGTGTTGTAAAAGACCTCAATTCAACAGTGTTATAGGGTTACGAGTAGGGTAACCAGCTATTAATTACTTCGCAAATTTTAGTGGTAGGTACATAGACTAAGTCAACACGTTTTAATACATTAATCATATGTAGTAGTATAGATTCGCATTTTATTTTTTAGCTATTGTTCAGTTTCAATACTAAAAATATTATAGTTGAATTTGAATCAACAGATTTTATACAATTACCCGCTTTTTGCGAAAATCATAAACCAAAGAAGCAATTAAGGCATAGACTAATATTGTATTACATAGGCTACATTTTTCCCCGTGTTGGTCCCGGGCTCCTTTGAAGAATAGACCAACTGCCGTTCTACCAGGTAGGTCGTAAAAGGCGACCGATTGGCTATGCGAGTCACTATCATCGTGGCTACTAGGTGGTAGAGTTTTGTATTGTTTCGCCCGGGTCTGGTATCAACGCCTTATCTATTCCTACCACAATAGCGTCAGTGCTTGTCACTGTCGTGTTCGGGTTTGGAGGGTAAGGTAGCCGGTAAACTTATGTATGTGGCATTAGACCTCGCCACACGATAGCTACGCACCATTAGCACCTTTGGTGTCTCTAGGCAATGGTTGACTTTTTCCATCAGGAGACCCATCTGCTTGTTTGCTATCTTATGATATAAAAAACAAAACATTATATTGTGAAACTAGCGACCCTCCCCAGCTTCGCTTTGTTTAGTGATATGCTGCAAAAATCTTTGAAATTCTCGGCTTTTCACTACTAAGTATTTTAAGCGTATATTATACGTATAAAGCTTCCTCTATTGAATCACTTTGTCTATTGATGAAAACTAAATGAAGATTCGTTGCGTAGTTTAAAAGATACAACGAAAGTGACTTTGTTTTATACTATGTAAAGAAGATTAAGATAATTTGCAACTTTCCGTGGACCTATACAACCTGTCACAGAACTATAACATGTAAAAGTGAGAAGTAGCTGTTTACAGCTACTGAACCCATTGCAACCATTTTTAACGTATATTTTTTTAAAATCAATAATTAAAAATGAAAATAATCGAAATGTTACATAAAAAGTTGACATAAAGAAAAAATAAGCTTACCGAAGTCAAGGTAATAGGGCCTAAAACATTAAATTTTTTATTTAAGATTTAATAGTCGGTAGAATATTAATAGTTTGTGCATCATAATTTCAGCCAAGACTATTTTCTTGTTTCGTACTTTTAAGAGCGTATTTTAGTAGTCGGGTTTTAGTTTTTAAATTTTCTTTTTATTATTTTTAACTAAAAACTATTTTGTATAATATTGTTGATTTACTTGGCAAGCGTCGTACCAAAATGTTATTAAGTTTATTCCCAACTAGCAAAACTTAATAGCAACATGTCAATAAAAAAAATGACTCATAAACTCCCTCGTATATTGAAGAGCATGTAGAGTTTTTATTAGTAGTTAAGGTTATACTCTTAATAATCGAGTTTTCCAATAAGGTTATTGGAAAACTCGATTATAGAGATCACAGATCATTTCGGTAATTCCTCTCCTTGATGTTCATTATACGTTTATATTGCGTGAGTACGTTTTATTTTATTTACTGATTATTGTGTAGGAAACAATTACTATGAAGTGGCTACATACAAATATTGTAAACATCAAATATGGGATTCCAGAAATTCAGATAAAACCAAAACATAGTTTAATAGCGTTACGTATTTATTAAATAACTTTTGCTTGAATCCAACGAAAATTAAGTTAAATCTGGATTTAAATTGTTATTGTATGAATATCATTCTAATAACGAATTCTATACTACTATAAAATTTACATACTTATTTACAAAACTATCTAAGTGCAGCCTTTGCAATCGTAGACTACTGAAACATTTGAAGGTGTTAATGGATTTTCCTAATTAAAAACATGTCAATGACAATCTGGTGGGTGATAAATTTAAACAAATGTGTTCCTCGGAAAAGTACACAAACCTGTTGGTTCCAATAAACATAACAAAGGGTAATTATTGAATCTGAAAAATACAGCTAGAATCACCATGCATCTACCTAACAAATCGATGAGTCGTGATGAACCAGACCACGTGTAACAGTTTTAATTTTACATTCGTTTATCCGAAAAAATATTCAAATTATGGTAAACCCATCAACATGCTTCACATATACCCAGTTACAACCTTTTAGTGATATTACTATTTACTACCTACTTCAGTATAGAAAGAGGAGTAAATTTTATCTCACCCTGCATCTATGTTGATTGAGTTTCAAATTTATTAAGAGTTTAAGTTTAGTTGACTTGATAGTAAAAAATGCACTTGTTAGTTGAACGCTAGATATAAATTGATTACGAAGAATGTTCAAAATGTCTATGCAAAGGCTTTATATTTTTAGGCTAAGTTTCGTTCGGGGTTACACTCGAAAATCAAAATCTCGTTAAGGCGAGGCATCACGACAAACGGGAAAAAACTGGTTTGCTTAATCACGTTTTTTTGTATTGATTGTTAAATAACAATTTTACAAAAATTACACGATATACCTGAAGATATTATCTAAAGAATGTGCTAACTCATTACATGATAGAATGTACTTTACTCGATCATATAAAATTCCGAAAACAGGCTAAAATATCTTTTAAACAAATAATTTGTTAATAATATATCTAATCTTCCACATGATTTTTATATGGTAATATTTAGTTGTAAATACAAAAAAGAATGTGCTAAATTTTAGTTTTCAGATGATGTCCTATATTTATTTATCCGAAAATTAACACGTTTCCCAGCGGTGTCAGAGTGCTAAGTGTGAGTTTTTCTTTTCGCATTCGATCGTGAGCGCGTTACGAGTTTACTAGGAGTTTTTATGTGATTTGTACAGCGCCACCTAGGGGTAAACTGGTTTCTCACGTTTACCACTAGGTGGCGCTGTACAAATCACATACAAATTCCTTGTAAACTTCAAACGCGCTCACGATCGAATGCGAAAAGAAAAACTCACACTTAGCACTCAGAACGTACCGCGCCACCCATTTTCTATAGAATTGACGCGCGTCGAAATACCTCGCCTTAATGCCGTTTACCGGGTCGAATTTACCGGTGGGAGGGATGCGCTGTGCCGCGCTCCCGTCTGCATGGGTACCACCATCTTGCTTGTTTCCCCCGTGAAACAGCTTTGCTGTGTTTCGGAGAGAAGAACAAGACAGGCAGTGTAATTACTGGCACGGAGACTTAACACCTTATGTCTCAGGATAGGCAACACATAAATGAGTAACCTGGGCTAGTTTCAGGTAAACTAGTCTATGTTCATTGGCAACGTCGACCATTTACGATCAGGTGGCACGTCTGCCAATTTGCCTGTCCAACCAACATAAAAATAGCAGTATAGCGGCGGTGTGATAACCCCCTTGCCTGTGCAAGATACAAGCAAGTTATCAAGTTGATAAATTGCGGAATTCGGAATTACCATTGCGTCAATCCAAAAACTGTTCAATCGTGTAGAACTAAACCGTATATTGAAGTTTTGTGTACTCAGCCAACTCTTCAACGGAACCAGCGTGATGTTTGTTCGGTCATATCTCCGCCACATATAGACAGAATATATGCAAAATTCTCTTTTGTTTGGGATAGTATTTGGATTTAGGATTTCAGGGATACAGGTGTTTGAATGTTCTATTGTATGATTGCATTTAATTAGGATTATATTAAATGAAAATAGATTGATAAAATTTTAAACAGCCCGTCCCGGTTTCGTCAGAAGGCACTTTATAGGAAGTTCGAGGTCGGACGTCGCTGAGCTGCGAGCACAAAGAGAACCCGATATGTAGGTCAAGGATACGACCATGTCATGGGCGCTTGCTATTTTAGCTGGATGTGCGGAATAATGCCGCCTTACCAATTAATACAATCCCGCGGTAATCTCACCTTTATTCATATTTAAACGATTTCATCCTATAGTGGTTAGTATTTTCCGCTCCGATCATGAGGTACTGCATTCGGTCCTCGGATGGACTAAGATGGTTTTCATTTCGAAGAAAATCCTCAGTAGCTACTTGGAGTTAAGTGACAACTGTCTGTTTGAGTCTAGTGTTATGTTTTTTTAACTGCCCGCTACGTAGTACGTAGTGTACGTAAATAGGAAGTTACTGAATTGGCCCCGATTTTCGAAAATCGAGTTTTCACCGGATCTCCACGTTTTGAGGTCCTAGGAATCTTCTCCGACTATTTTCGTGATGACGTCAGTATGTCGGTATGTATGTGTGTGTGTGTGTATGTAAACATCTCATAACTTTTGAACGGCTGGACCTATCGAAACGGATGGCAATCGATTGGATTCCGCTTGACTTAAACTTCCTGAAAATTTTAATCAAATCGGTCTAACAGATTTTGAGAAATTTTGAAAAAACCTCAATAAAATTTAGCGAAACAGTATTTTTTAACATAACTTCCAGATTGAGTACAAAAACTAATCAGCTCTATTTCTCAAAGAACTACATCTAATACACTAATTTCATCAAAATCGGTTTATCCGTTTGGGAGAAATTCATTAACGAAAAATTAAAAAAAAGTGTTTTTTCGACATTACTTCGAAACTTTTCAACGAATCATTTTCTGATATTCTACGATATTTTAGTACTAAAAAAATTACGTCAGATGGCATTTCAAGAATCAAAATCGAATCAAATTTTCAAAAGTTACAGCTTTTCAAATATTAAAATTAGGTCATTTTTAGCAAATTTACTTTATATTTTTAAAATAATTTTTAGGCTAATACACCGATGGGCTTAAAAATCTTATCAGCTTTTCTCTTTTAAAAACTGCGTCAAATGCCGTTAATTGGATCAAAATCGGTCAATTTGTTTAATTGTTGATTTATTAATGATGAAAATGAAAATATTTGAAAAAAATGTTTTTTGACATTGCTACGAAATTTTTCAACCTATCCATTATTTAGCTAAAGCAATATTTTAGTTCTCAAAAATTGAGTTGAATGTCATTCGAAAGATCAAATTCAATCAGCGTTCCCAACATATTCAACTTTTCAAAAATCATTATTGCCATTTTAACAAAATAGATGTTTGAACTGCAAAAATCCATGTTTATAGTTTTTACTCTTTTGAGCTTAAAATACCTTAATTTAGCGGAAAGTTTCAGGGGTGGTCTGTAGGGTCAACAGCTTACACATTTTTTATATCATAAGATAGCAAACAAGCAGAGGGGTCTCCTGATGGAATGAGTCAACCATCGCATATAAACACCAAAGATGTTAATGGTGCGTTGCTATCTAGTGGCGAGATCGAATGCCACATCCATAAACATACCGGCTACCTTACCCTGCAAACCGGAACACGACAGCGACAAGCACTGCCGCAGGAATAGGTAAGGCAGTGGTACCAGACACGGCAAGACAATGCAGAACTTTACCAGCTGGTAGCCACAATGGTAGTTACTCGCATAGCCTATCGTTCGCCTTTTACGACCTGCCTGACAGAACGGCAGTTGGCCTATTCTTCAAAGGAGAAAGCGTACGTCAAACGTACTAAACAAAAATATAAATTGTGTATTTCTGCTTTTTCTACTGATGTGGAGGAAAGTATTGTGGACGTAGGTAGACAACACTTTACCCAATTTGAGATTTTTCGAAGACAGAAAAGATAGTTGTCTCGTCAAAACGAAGCTGTTCACAAAAATTCAGCATGTTATTAGTAAAAAAAAAGGTTTGTTCCTGGGATCCCAGGCTACATCTATTTTAGGTTAATTACACAAGCCCCGTCTATAACATTCCTGTGAATGTATTTGAATTTACATTCCAATCGGATGAACTACATGACAGTACATTAACCTTTTCACAGCCACAGTCCGAAACAAAACACCGTGCCACCATGATTTATTATAAACAACACTGTGAAAAAATAGAGATGTGACCATGAGCATACGATGTAAATATAAATATAATATTAATAACTTTATTTTTCACATAGGCTTGTTTTATTTTAAAACAATTTACATCATCTCAAAAAGTAGTCGAATTAACAAAATTTTAAATAAAATAGCTTAAAAATTAGACCCAAATATTACCAGACTTCGTACTCAATTGAAAATTTTATAATAGCAGTGGCGCAACTCTAGTTCCCTTATGACGTCACGCGTTGTCGGGATAAGCCGACATTGGCGTTCCGAAACCACAGAATTTACCTAATATTAATGCTGGAAAAGTAAATTTCGTACTTTATCGATATTTATTTATTTATTGAACTACTATACACCTATTTGCTGATGGTGGGGTAGGTATCTATATTCAAAATAAAATTAACTAGGTTAAAAAAACTGACTTCAAAACAAAAAAATAAAAAATAATAAAGATTTAATATTAATTAAATACTACCTATTATTTATATGCGCTATTTACTAATAGGTTTGAAGTCGGTGCCAAGCCAATCCGGCACGCACACGCGGGCAGACGTCGTTGACGGACGTCTTGAATATATAAAATTTTTGAAAGAAAGAAAATATTTATTTCAAAAATATTGGTGTTACGAGTAGTTTAAAATTAAGCTTCCAACATATTCTACCATTATATGGTGTAAATTTAAAATTAAAAATTTAGATGCGTTTTAGCTTAATTGATAATTTTACATTAATTCACATGACCATTTAGTTTAGGAATTGTGTTGAATATATTTTCGTAATTATTTTCTTCATTATTCTTCGAATTGATTGAATCTGCTTATATATTAACATTAATTAGGGTCTTAATTAGGGCCTTAACTAGAAAGCCTTAATTAGGGCAGCAGGCCCTGTCAACAGAATTGATTACTTATACCATCTTACTGTTTATTATTTTAAAATTTGAAATAGACTGCAGATCGTAGACACTGCTGATCGTACGCAGTATGCAAACTTGTTCGAATTTTAAATTACTTTAATTTTGAGTTTCAACTTAAACTTAACTTGAAAACAGAACAATAATTTTCCTAACATAATATGTCGACGGGTCCCAAGAACAAAATCGTATGGAGAGATCAGACGAAATTGGTTTTATAATAAAAAACGCATTAGACACGCATAAAGCTACAAGACAATATTTTTTTTATATTTATTGGTCTTTATTTTTGGAAATACTCAAGTGAACATCATCTTATCTACAATGTACTCCCACAAACAAACATATTGTAATTAGGTGGATTTGTAACCAACCGACCCGAGCAAGAAATTGCAGAAATCTGCCGCCTAGTAGTCACAATGATAGACACCTCTAGCCTAGTCTCACCTTTGACGACCAACCTGGCAGGAAAGTAGATAGTCTACTCTTCAAGACAGACTTGGATTATTAACACAGTAGGGAAGGGAAAGGGGAAGAAAGGAAAGAGAAGGAATAAAAGTAAGTATGAATTGATAAAAAGCAAAAACAGGTACATATAATCTATTGTCATTTACTATTCAAAATAACTGCAAAACTAAAGAAATCCTTCTCTTTTCTTCCATTCTTCTTTAAGTTTAGCTTTTTTCTTTCTTTTATAATCAGCTTTTCGGTATTTCTGTTCCTCGATTCGCTTCTTCTGTGCTGCCACACTATTTTCACCATTCAATGCGTCATCTAATTTTGCAATTAACATTTCACGTGCCATTTTTCTATTTTCATCCAAACATCTACTAATATGACACTTTATAACTGTACCTACAATAACAAAGATAAATAATATGCATTAAAATTTGTTTGTAACTAAATTATTAATACCAAACCCTGTTCGTAAAGTCTATTAAGGTTTAAGTCTGATCGAAAATATAATGACACCTATATTTTTAGTGATTTACTAATGGGTCACCTATAAATCAAATGATCTGTTGTTTACAGTATAACGATGTTGCGAATAATGGATGCGTCTGTGTTATGGCAAAAAATATCACCATAAACCGCGAGTGTAAAAGAGATCGAAAACTGTGCGAGCAGTAAAACACTCCTTTTTGAAATGTTTCTTGACGTAATGTCATAGAGGGTGTTAATATGGTGTTAATAGGGTGTTAATAGGTCAACAGAGTATCAAACTCATATTTGGGATTTTTTGAATTAGGTCTCTGTTACTTCAAGCGTGCGATATGGAATTTAAACATAATTATCATCATAAATATGTTAGGGGGGCCTACTTTAGGGCATGTTGCCCTACAATGCTATAGTTTGCAATTCATCATTGCTGGTATTACGAGGGTGGATTGAAAAGTATTCGGCCTAACCAAGAAAATAAATACATACTAAATCAGTTATATTTTTAATTTTCTACATAATCACCATCAAGTTTGATGCACTTTTGCCATCTCCTATTCAAAGCATTTAGACCGTTGAAAAAAATTATTCTTCCTTAGAGTCAAAATATGCGTCTACTGCTCTTTCGACTTCGTCGTTTGTCGAAAATCTGACTTCCCAAGTGCTTTTTTAAGTTATGAAACAGAAAGAAGTCTGACGGTGCCAGATCAGGTGATCAGAGCAGAATCCCCTAATGTACTGACCATTTCATCATGGATGGCTTTAGGTGATAGCCCCTTCTTATGGAGGTACTTAATGATGGCACACTGCTCAATTTGCTCCATTCGCAGAAAGTATGTCCGATTGGTTTGTTAAAAAATTTATAAAATCACAACAAATTATTGCACATATTTCGAATTTCACGCAATTAACTACTCTGGACTGAACTAAATAATGTGGGTAGATTTGAGTTTTAAAATTGAATGGATCTGTGTTAGGCCGAGTACTTTTCAATCCACTCTCCTAAAAGTAAAAGAAATGGAGAAATTACCTGTAGGATTGTGTCTTAAAACTACACAATTAGCATTTTTATTAACTGCAGAGCCACCCGGCCCTCCACCACGGACAAATTGTTCATTTAGATCACATTCATTTAGTGTTGGTAATTTAGAATGGTCTATTGTATGCTTCAATGCAGATAAAGTCCAATTTTTTGAAACAAGTCTAGTGTTAAGGCGCCACAATGATTTGATCATGTTATACCACAGATCCTCTTTGAATTAATGCTTGGCCTTTCTGAAAAATATACATTAACTACATAAATTTCTTAAGAAAATATTCTAATAATAGAATAAATGCAAAAGGTGGTATGTTTGGATGTTTATTATGCAATCATGAAAAAACAGCTAAACAAAATTAGATTAATCTTTATATACATTCTATGTCCAGTCTTAGCTAGAGGCAACTTTTAATTTCAGTGCATTTTTCACATAGGACTCATACAAGAATCTTTGACCACATTTTAGGTTGAAAGGTAAACAACAGAAACCAAGGATGCTAAAGAACTGTCAAAAACAACTAAGTGTATAGTATAGTGGTAGTACAGTATCCATTAGTATTGTCTCCGAGTTCTACTATCTTGCAGTCACAATGTTAGTAACATTAACATAGCCTTTGTTTACCCCTAACATATATAACAACAGAAGGTAACAGATGTATTCTTTGATACAAACCTGAATCAACAGACTTATATTGGATTTATGAAAACATATGTTAAGATTTCTTTTATAACTCCAATATGTTTCTTTTATTAAGTGGCGTATTTCTTGGGAATAATTTTATTAATATTTAAAATATGACAAATAATGACTGATTTCAAATTAGACAAAATAAATTTATAACAAGAGACAAAAAATAACTACGTTAAAAAAACTGACTTGAAAAACTAAAATGTAAAAAATAATAAAGATTTAATATTAATTAAATACTACCTATTATTTATATGTGCTATTTACTAATAGGTTTGAAGTTGGTGCCAAGCCAATTCGGCACGCACGCGCGGGCAGACGTCGTTGACGGACGCGGACGTCTTGAATACATCAATTTTTGAAAGACCGAAGCAAAATATTTATTTGCAAGAATATGGGTGTTACAAGTTGGTAAAAATAAATTAAGCTACCAACATATTCTACCATTATGTGGTGTAAATTTTAAATTAAACATTTTGATGCGTTTTAGCTTAATTCATAAATCTACATTAATTCACATGACCATTTAGTTTAGGAATTCTATTGAATAAATTTTAGTAATTGTTTTTTTTATTATTCTTCGTATTGATTGAAGGTGCTTATAATATTAACATTTAGTTGCTCTTTATTAGGTATACTTACGCATTTTAATCTTTAAAGTAGTCATTTTATTGTATTAATTTGCTCGTATTCATTTCAGTGATTAAAATATTAATATTGTTTAAGGCTTGGCGCCGACTTCAAACCTATTAGTAAATAGTACATATAAATAATAGGCAGTATTTAATTAATATTAAATCTTTATTATTTTTTACATTTTACTTTTTGAAGTCGGTTTTTTTTAACGTAGTTATTTTTATTTAATACTTTTTAGTGTATTGTTGTATTGTCAATTACTTATGGGTAGACCTACAACAGATGCTGCACGCCTTAAAAAATATAGAATTTAAGAAACCGGAACGAATAAAAGTAGTTGTCTCTGTAAAAATGCTATTCGAAACACAATGTCACGTTCTTATGAGACTATTAAAGATCATGAAAAAGTTTGTTGGCCATGAAAGCATACATGAAATTACGCTAATGTCAAGAAATTTTTGTACAGTGTAATTCTAAACTCGGTAAGATCCAAGAGCGTATAGCGAATGAGTCTTTTGAGCGGCGAGCTAATAGACTTGGTCTCAATGATGAGAGTCTAGCGAACGAATATGCCGAGCAGAAAGCTCATAGAATTGGTCTCATTAAGGAGCATTTAGCTAAGGAGTCCGCCGAGCTGAGAGCTACCACAACGTACAGCAACGGAGTCTGCACAGCAACGTGAGAACCGGCTAGCGGCAGCGCGTCAGACGTCACAAAGGCTTCATTCAATGACTGAGCGTAATTTTATAGCCACCATACGTCAATATGCTGGAGTACCATGTACACAGCACATTTTGATTCCCTTCCGGAGGAGCTACCGTTGCTCAACTACCATAAAAAAAAGAAAAGTTCCTTCTCAGAACTGGAGCAACATGGAAGTTATATCTATCTCCTGAACTGACCAAATTGACAGACGTAGAACAAAGACTTTTGTGTAAAGAGTAGTTCTTTTTATAACTAGTTACCACCAAGCAACAAAGTGCTCGTCAACACCAATCAAACGAGCCCAAACTCGATAGAGTTGTCATTTTAGTACTGAGCTCCTATGGTCACCTTCTGGCTTCATCATCGAAACTTGGAGGATCCTAGTTTTCACCAAGCACCAAAGTGCTCGTCAACATCAATCAAATAAGCCCAAATTCGAAAGAGTTGTGACATTTAATTACTGAGCTCCTACGACCACCTTTCATCATCGGACCCTGCAGGATCCTAGTTACCACCAAGTACCAAAGTGCTCGTCAACATCAATCAAACGAGCCCAAACTTGATAGAGTCGAGTCATTTAATTACTGAGCTCCTATGGACACCTTCTGGCTTCGTCATCGGACCCTGCAGGATCCTAGTTACCACCAAGTACCAAAGTGCTCGTCAACACGAATCAGACGAGCCCAAACTCGATATAGTTGTGTAATTTAAATACTGAGCTCCTATGGTCAACTTCTGGCTTCAATATCAGACCCTGGAGGAGCTTAGTTATCACCATGCACCAAAGTGCTCGTCGACACCGATCAAACGAACCCAAACCGAAACTAGAGTTGAGTCATTTAATTACTGAGCTCCTATGGCCACCTTCTGGTTTCATCATCGGACCCTGGAAGATCCTAGTTACCACCAAGTACCAAAGTGCTCGTCATCACAAATGAAACGAGCCCAAAGTCGATAGAGTCTTGTTATTAAACAATTTTTAACCATTTAATTACTGAGTTCCTGTTGTCGCCTTCCGATTCTATCATCAGATCAGGTCTATCTCATAATAAGTTTTCATTGTCATCCAATTTACATACGTATACAAAATTTCAGCTCAATCGGTAACCGGGAAGTGGATCAAATTTACTTGCAAGATTTGATTTCAGACATCGGCATAGGTAAAATAAATAAAAAATGCTCATAAAATAAAAACTACTGGGCCTACCTGAATCAAATTTTTAGGGGACCAATTCAAAGCTATTCCGCATCAAACAAAAAAAAATCACGTAAATCGGTTCAGAAACCTCGGAGAAATTGGTGTACATAGATAAAAAAAAAAAATCCGGCCGAATTGAGAACCTCCTCTTTTTATTGAAGTCGGTTAAAAATAAATTTATTGCAAACTAAGTCTCATAAAAAATAGTGCAAAATAATTTAAGATTGATAATTTAAGTGTTGTTAAGTATGATTGAAAATTAGGCATTGAAATGTAGGCAACATTTGAAGGTTATAGGTTAATTTTTGGGCTACAACTTTTATTATAAGCATTTCCGTAAGGGAGTGGAACTGGGGGGAGTTGACCCCGACCCCTCAACCTCAAATTCGTGCAGCCCATTTTTAATACAATCTCAATGTATCTTCTGAAGCTGTTGAATACTCATGGCTTATAAGACTAGAGTCCTTGCCAATGATATTGACAATTCTGTCAAACACATAATATGACTTATTTAATAAGCAATTTTCTTAGTTGAAATAACATCTCCACTAACGCTAGCATTATATAAACTATAATTTATAATGATGACTACACAAATATTTTTTTAATCATTAGAAAGAAGAACAAGCAGATGAGCCTCCTGATGGAGAGTCATCCATTGCGTTTCGATACCAAACATATTAATGGTGCGTTGCTATCTTGTGGAGAGGTCTAATGCCACATGTATAAGTTTACCGGCTAACTTACCCCCCAAAGCGGAACACGACAGTGACAAGTACTGACACTATTATGGCAGGAATAGGTAAGGTGGTGGTAACAGACCCGGGTGGGACAATGCAGAACTTTACCAACTAATAACCAGGATGATAGTGACTCGCATAATCAATTGATTGCCATTTACGACTTGCCTGGCAGAAAGGCAGTTGGTCTATTCTTCAAAGGAGCCCGGACCAACACCGGGATAATGAGAATTTATTATTATTTTTTTTATAGAAGAGGGGGCAAACGAGCAGGAGGTGCATCTGAGGGTAAGTGATCACCGCCGCCCATGGACATCCACAATACCAGAGGTCTTACAGTTGTGTTGCCGGCCTTTTAAGAATGAGTAAGCTCTTTTCTTGAAGGCCCCCAAATCATATCCGATTGGAAACAACCCTGCCAGTAATTGGTTCCAAAACAAAGTAGTGCGAGGCAAAAAGTGTCGAGAGAAAGGATGGAATTTCAAATTTTGACGCGATGTCCGATGATGGAATTCGGCGGCAGGAATTAATCCAAATAACTCGTTGAAACACTCCCCATGAAAGAGATATAGATAGAAGACTCAGAGTGAACCAACATCTCTGCGCAATGCCAAAGAGTCGAGCCGTTTCGAAATAGCCAGGTCGTCAACGATTCGAACCGCTCTACACTGAATGCGATCAAGAGGAAGGAGCTGGAGCTCCGGCCCAGAGATGAGAACAGTACTCCATGTGGGGTCGAATTTGAGCCTTATAAAGTTGAAGGCGATGGGCCGGCAAGAAGTACTGTCTCGCTCTGCTGAGCACACCGAGCTTTTTGGAGGCTAGTTTAGCCTTACCTTCCAAATGACCGCGAAACTGAACGTAATTCGATATGTCGACTCCCAGAATCCCGATACTATGATCCCGATACTATGATCCCGATGTTATGAGAATGAAATGTGGAAACCGAAAGGAATATTCTAATATTACCAACCTTAAAAGCGTGGCGAATTTCTTCAGGATTAGTTAATGTTTTATTACGTTTAAATTCGTCAGCAACTCTTTTTTTGAAATATGCAATATCGGTAAATGTTAATGATTTTGAATATATTAACAAACTTTTGTATAATCTCAATATCTCCACCTTAGCTACAGTCATGTTCAATATGTTTTTTGGTTAATGCCATAAAATACTTAAAAGTTAAAATTATTTTATTTTATTTTTTTTTTTTTTTTTTTTCTTTTTGGCATGGGCGTTAAGCAACTGCCATGATCAAGTAAAACGAGGAAACATATTTTAGACAATAAACTAGGATTTGGAATTTGGATTGACAGGAAAATAGAGGATCAGAAAGTAATCAAAATAACATAGATACTAAAATTATAAATTATTTACAACAATAATATTTAAATAAATATATACAGAGATAATACTTAGTTATTTGTATAATATTTACAAGTGGGTTAATATTAATTTGGTATTAGATACTAAATGTATCTAACAACGCTTAAATATTAATATTATTTTCTTGAATGAATAATGAAAGAATATTATACATACAAGGGTTTAATAACAGGGTTAGAATGGATGTAGGTAAAGGAATGTCATTAGAATATAGATTGTTATATAATGATGAATGATTGTATTTAGGACAAGCAAAAAATATATGATTGAGATCTCCAATATCAGTGCCACACTCACAAACATTGCTATCTTTGATGTGTAGCTTGAAGAGGTGTTCAGGAGAATTAGTGTGACCAAGCCTCATTCTGGTGATAACAGATGTTGACAACTTATTTAATTTCACTACAGAAAACCAAGGTTTAGAAGGTATCAATGGTTGTAATTGGGAATAGGTTTTGCCTTTCACCAATGTACCACTATCCCAGACACTTTGCCATGACTGCTTAAGATGGAGTTTAGGGAGAGCAGCTAGATCATGGCAATAATTAATGTAGGGGTATAAATCACCACACTGAACTGCCTCTTTAGCACACCGATCAGCTCGCTCATTTCCAGTGATATTACAATGGCTTGGAACCCAGGCAAAGTAAATAATATGATTATATTTAAAAGTACATTTGTATAAAAGATTTCTTAAGTCTAAAATAATAGGAGGAATAAATTTGGATTTTAAAGGGAACTTTTGCAAACAATGTAGAGCACTTAGTGAATCAGTCAGAATCATACACTTGGGTAGTTTCATAATGTGTATGTATTCTACAGCTTTATAAAGTCCATAACATTCACCTGTAAATACAGATGCTTCCGGTGGAAATTTGATTTTTTGAACAATATTGTACTGTTTATGGTATACACCTATTCCAACATTACTATTATTTTTGGATGCATCAGTAAAAATCAAATGAAAATCTTGCCATTTTTCATTGATAATATTGTTAAAATATTGATTGGCATACAAAGATTGTTTATCTATACCTAAATTTACTACAACAGGCTGCAGAGTTAATGATTCATAATTGTGTTTATATAAGGGATTTATAGGGGATGTAAAAGTAAAAGGCTTAAGGCTGTGATATTTCATATAGCTGTATACAAGGGCTGGGATTGTTTTGTGTTTCCAATACTTATCTGACATTAAATCACTAAGACTAGAGAGCTTTGTAAGCAGAGGGTGATTTTGTGATTCCAAAGTGCGAAGGAAAAACCTGTCAGATAGATATTTACGTCGTAAATGTAATGGAGGTTCAGCACATTCTACTTGTAGGGCAGAAACAGGGCTGGATTTCATTGCTCCTAGAACAATTCGTAATGCTTTAATTTGAACAGAGTCAATTTTCTTTAGACCAATCTTACTACATGGTTCTAGTAAAAACATTCCATAATCCAATAAACTTCTTATTAATGCATTATACATAAGTTTTAATGTAGATGGGTGTGCACCCCACCAAACCCCAGAAACACATCTCATTAAATTGATATTACGTTCACACTTTGCTGCTATATACTCACAATGATCTAGTCCTTGGAGTTTATTATCTAGTATTATACCTAAGAATTTTGTTTTCGATTTAACAGGAATTGAACTATTTTTGTAAGTAATATTTATAGGGGGTGGAAATTTTGTGCGAGAAAATAAAACTATGGAACTTTTAGAAACAGAAATATCAAGACCATTGTTATTAAGCCAAGTCTGTAGGGATAGAATAGACATGGAAAGATTATCACAAGCCATCTGTATAGATTTGTCAGTTGAGTATAAAAGGAGGTCATCAGCATACTGAAGAACATTTACATTGCTAGTTGCTACAGTTTCTATATCATATGAGTATATGTTGTAAAGGATTGGACTTAAAACAGAACCTTGTGGAAGACCTTTATATTGTTGTCTTTTTAAATTATTAGGGTCATTTGCTAAATTAATAGTTCTATTGTATACAATATTCATAATAACATTAATTAAATAAAATGGTATGTTTAATTTCACTAGCTTATTTTTCAGAATTGATAGAATTACATTATCATATGCTGAGGATATATCTAAAAAAGCTGCTAAAACAGATTTGTTATGAGTGAAAGCTAATCTAATATCAGTTATAAGTAAGCTAATATTATCTATGGTGCTCTTTCCTCTCCTAAAACCATACTGACTTTGACTTAATAAATTTCTGCTTTCAATAAACCATTCTAAGCGAAGTTTGACAAGGTGCTCTAGAATTTTCAACATAACTGATGAAAGCACAATGGGTCTGTATGAAAAAGGGTCAGAAGGGTTTTTATCAGGTTTAAGGATAGGGATAACAGAATGTGACTTCCATGTCTGAGGTATATTACCTGTAGAAACAAGGGAGTTCATAACCTTTAATAAGTATGATAGAGATTTATCAGTCATGTTATTTAAAAATGAGTAGTTAATATTATCCCATCCAGGAGTAGAGTCTTTAACATTTTGAAGGATACCTTTAAGCTCAAATAACGTAAAAGGGGAAAAATTGTCTGAAGAAGAAGTAGAAGGAAGAGAAAGGATACATTCTGGTACTGTAGGTGGAGCAAGATGATCTATCAGCTGATTTATTAACAATGGACACATTTCATTATTATTAGAAACCTTATATGCAGATCTAAATTTTCTTATGTTTAACCATACACTTGAAGGTTTTGTTTGGGGTGATAAGGAAGAGCAGAATTTCTTCCAACCTTCAGCTTTTTTCTTTTTTAATAATCGACGAGTAGTTTTTATAATATTAGTGAGAATATTAAAATTTTCTGTAGTTGTATACTGACAATAAAATTTTTCAGCAGCTTTCCTTTCCTTAATAGCGTCTGAGCACTCTTTGTCCCACCAAGGTGGCGTATTTATTTTCTTAGTTAATTGTTTTTTAATGGGAAAAGTGTTTTCAGCTGATTTTATAATTAATTGAGTAAAGGCTTCTGCACAAGAAGAGTCATTATATGAGGAAATGTTAGGCAAAACATTAACACCAACTTCCATCAAATTATTAAACTTGTGCCAATCCGGGTTATGCAAATTATATTTGAAATATGATGTAGATTTAGGTGAAGTTTTATGATATGCAGAAGGGAAATTTATTATTATGGGGAAGTGATCACTTCCAAACGTAAATGGGAGTGTGTACCATGTCAAAGAAGGTGCTAAATTGGGACTGCAAATGGACAGGTCTATAGCGCTTTTGCCTTCGGAGGGTTTTGTGCGACGAGTGGGAGAACCGTTGTTTAAAATACATAAATTTAATTCTTCAATGACTTTCAAAAGTTCTTCACCATAATAGTTACTGGAGGAACAACCCCAGGCTTGATGATGAGAATTAAAATCACCTAACACAATAAAGGGTTTAGGTAGTATGGCTAATAGGTTATTAAGTTCTGTCAAAATATTCAAATTTGGATGTGGAATATAAAGTGACACGAAACAAATATTATTTACATTAACAGCTAATATAGACATATTTACAGTATGTACAGGAAGATTAACAATGGAAAAATTATATCCTTTTTTGATCATGATGGCTACACCTCCATAACCATCAGATCTATCTTCTCGGATACTAGTGTATCCAGAGAATTTAAAAGTACAACTTGGTCTTAACCAAGTTTCTGAAAGAGCCACTAAAAATGGCTCATATTTATTTAATAAGTGAATTAATTCACTTTTCTTGTTGGTGATGCTCTGCGAGTTCCATTGAAGAATTTTGGCTTGACTGTCCATGATCACCATTAAATTTAGAATAATTAATTAAACTTTCTGTCATTAAAGCAGCGTTGGACGGTGTTATTACTTCGGACTGAGATAAAAATTTAATAAAAGATATAATCATGCCTATTGAGGCTGATTCTTGATTATTGTTATTATTTTTTGTCAACAAAGTACCATTTTCTCTAGAATTAGTGGAATTATATTCATTAATAACTGAATTTTGGAAATCATAGTCATAACTCTTACTGACTTTTGTATGGGGTTTAGGTTTCTGAAATATTGTTTTTTTGTATGACCTATGGGATTGTTCTTGCGAATCTAAGTTTTTTTTCAAAAGTGGATGAAGAGCAGTTTTAATAGGTGTTGAGATGGCATCAGCATATGATTTGGAGACCGGGGGATAATTTTTTGATGCCTCGGCATAAGAGACACAGTTTTGAGCCATAAACATTTTAATGTTTTTTTGTCTTAAATGTTCTGGGCATGATTTGCTAGTGGCAAAGTGAGATCCCTTACATAAACAACAATTAACATTGAAATCAGCCTCGCTAGTACAAGAGTCTCCACAATGATCCTTTCCACATTTAAAGCATCTTGGGTTGGATCTGCAAGTTATTTTAGTATGACCGTACCTACAGCATTTATAGCATTGTATAGTAGGGTAAATGTATAAATCTACTGGGAGAGCATTATAACAAACGTAGACACGTTTCGGTAAAGTCTGTCCATCAAAAGTTACGACAACTGTCTCTGTTGGTTTCCAGGTAGTGTTATCATTAATAGTTATTTTACGGTTTATTCTTCTAACCTTTATTATTTTTCCACAACCAATGGGAACCTTAACATTATTAGCAATTTCCTCAGGTGACCAGTCTGAGGGAACACCTCTAATTACGCCTACTCGTGAAACGTTAAATGATGGGATAAAAGCTTTGAAGTTTTTATTTGAGAGATTAGGGTCATTAATAAAGTGGTTTGCGTCATTGTGGTCCGAAAATGATAGAGATAATCGGTTGCGTCCAATTTTCTTGAGGCTACCATCAATTATATTTTTAAAAGTATTATTTTTAAGGAATCGCCCAAACGAGACTGGATGTAGAGTAACATTATCAGTCGGAGATGTAATAACTCTTTGGACATGAATAACGTAAGGTCCAAGGTCTGTAGATTCATACTGTGTGCGGTAGTTAATATAATCTTTAGGTTTTTGGGGTTCCTTACTATTTGTTAGGGGGTTTGACAAATCTTTCATTGTAACATTATCATTTACATTATTATCACCAGTAATAAATGAGGCGCCCGAAGCATTATTTATATCTGAGATTTCAGAAACAGAGTGAGAACACTGACAGTCAGTAGATTTCAATTCATTGTTGCGCTTTTTGCGCCGTTTATTGCAGTGTTTGCATATTTTATTAGATGTATGAGATCTTTTCCTATTAGTTGTTTGAGTTGAAGAAAGCGAAGTATCTGTATCGACACTACTCTCATCTATAGTAACATAGTGCGCTACCTGGAGAGGTCCACCTCCAGGATCGTCAGGGGGTTTGTTCATTTTAAAAAGTGAAAAGGAGACTTACCTACTTTAAACTGATAGTAAAACTAATGATATTTACATAAAATTAAATATTTACACAAATAAAACTAATATCGATCCTCTGTTTCGCTAAATAATAATATAAAAAGTCGCAGAACCAAAAATGACGTCCGCCAAATTTTATGTTTCCCGCGCTTTTTTCAATTATTTTATTTTAATACATAAACATAACCTCAATTAAATCACAGTGTTACCAACCGCAATTCGAATTTTTCCACCAAATTCCTTATAAAATCCCCTTAGAACGTTTAGATTTACAAATACTTTTTATTGGTACCTATATCAAATAAATAACTATTTTACAGATGATATAAAACAATTATGCAATGTTATTTATTCCAAAGAGAAAATTAATATGATTTATTGTGTCTAAAACGTAGTGATTGTATACTCTTTGATTGTGTTTAAAACCGCCATCGATTACTCATCAGTGACTTCAGTGGAGGTGCTAGTGCTATGCGCTTTTTCTTGGTAATAAATAATAATGCATTCTGCAGCCTTTTTTAACATATGTTCTGAAGGTATAAATTTTTGAGGATTGAATTTAACGTAAATAAGAAACTTACCATCATGATGACTTGTGCCATGTCCAGCGATAATTTGTTTCTTGATTATTTATAATCACATATTATATAGGGAAGAGGACTAATGTATTGCCATGGAACACAGAAAACCAGCGGAAGTAGGAAGTACAAACATTTGGCGATCGCGGTCCTGGTAGACCGCGATCGCCAAACTCACACACATAAAATAAGCATTATTGCATATAAACTACTAATGCAAACATTGTTCCATTGTTTGTTTTCATTTTAAACAACAATAATCCGAAACACACAAACAGGACATTTAAAAATATACCAAACTGCGTTACAATAAATTTTATTTTGCTACAAAAAAAAGAGTATTTACGTCCTTTTCTAGTCTATTCAAAATAGACTCATCTTTTGTACAATAGTGAAACTATAATCTTAATAGTTTCGCTATTCTACAATAGATGGCAGTATTGATTTTTCCGTAGTTTTCAGTTGGTCATATTTGAATAGAGAACTTTCTAGAACAATATATGTAATGACTGTCATTATGTATATTGTGCACTACAGCCGGGGGAGCGGACTGTAAATCTTCTTGTTCTTCGACACTCCACCAGCCGTAGTGCTTTGGTGTGAGCCGGGTACCGGGAAGAAATAATCGATACCACAACTATTCGTTTACAAGGGTGCTTTATTGTAGCGAAACAAAGTTAGCAATAAAGTTAGCACCGTTGCAAATCATTCCTATTGTAGGAATTATTCCTATCACTGCCCTACTCTAAGCCGGTACCCTGTATGTATACTAAAGCCCAGGAACTTGTCTGGGAAATTCATTTCTTATGACGTAACGAAACTGTAACTAGATCGGAATGGAACTAATTGTATGGTCGCGCTCTTCGATATTTATGGCCTGCGGCCAGACGAGCGGCTTAAGCCGACAAAGACGGGTGGCGCCACGAGTTGGCGCCACAATGTCTGGGATTTGTTAAATCCTACTTTTCGTAATCTAATCATAATTATTTTATCTTAGCTAGCTTCTTCTACCTCTAATTATCAAGTGTGGCCCTCTAGCGAGTGCAACGGTACTATCTTTTCACAAATATAAGAGAAACAAAGTACATAATGCCCTAAGACCTGCCGAAAACTAATTACATACTTATCTATATACAAAGATCTAACACATATAAATTTATGTAATAACAAACAATAGTGTTACATACATTATACGTTCTCACAGGACCTCAGAAACTCTTACAATTACAGAGTTGTACGCCTTTTCAGATCGTACTATCCTGTTATCTATATTTATACTCCCGAAAAGTGCGTTAACATATGCCTAAGGCTTATACTTACATCGTACATACTACTTACAATCGATAAACATTCATTTCACAAAGAATTTTGCACTTTTCCGGGTTTTCGTAAGTCTGAGTTCCCGTATATAAATATTATCTCGCAAGAGTCGACTCGTAATTTTGTCGACTGCGTGGAACTCTCTTTGTTCGTAATATGCCTATAGGCAAACAACTTAGTAAATAAAGCCTTGTTATTTCTGTACAACAAAGCTGTATGTAGGTCTTAGGGCGAATAAAACACGAAAAATAAACGAACATTATTTATTATAAAAAACTTACAAACTAAACGAAATATACAATATATCCTGCCTTACTTAAACTATTTACATTTAATATTTACAATGAATATGTCTGTGCTGCACATATATCTTTCTAGAAAATTAGGTCAACCTAAAATGAACTTTATTTGTAAGATGTACGGCTGATTTTAGCTTGACTTTCTATTATATCCTTAGAGATTATATAAAATCAGGAATTTTATTAAAGTAAAAAGAAAATTTTACTTTCGGATGATATGAAATATCTCCATTTTTAATCATCTATATTCTACTATCATTTCTGCATTTAAGGATGGCACAATACGGCATAATTCAGTGTATAATAGACAACTATCTCCTAGAGATATGGGAAGTATCACTAAGGCAATTTAGAGTAACAGCGCATAATGGTGATGCACGCGGCACGCCCACTTTTACTTCCACTTGTTTTCTTTGTTTCATGTGTATTGCCAACTCTTTTTGCAAGCAAATTTACTCTTGGTGACGAGGGGGGGGGGACACCCCCCCCCACCCACATATCTCATTGTGGACATTTAGTGTCGAACATAAGCAGCCTTACATAGAAGAATAGACGCAAGTGCGGCCTCGGCATCAAAAGAACCAGTAATTACTTATGCAGAACCTTGAATTCAACATTAGAACTTGCTAAGTCTGGTAATACTAACAGAATTCAATAATGAAATTTAAAAAAAAACATATTTTACTATCACGTTTTCTCATATTAATATTTGAAAACTTGATTTGATTTTAATGTGTTAAACTGCATTTGACGTACCTAGATTTTTAAGTGCCAAAATATTATAGAAGACCCAAAAATATATTCGTTTAAAAATCTTAAATTTACGTCAAAAAAACACTATTTCAAAATATTTTATCAATAATAACTCCCGAACGGACTGTTTTGATTACCTGAAACTTATAACACCCCTCGTTTAGCGTCGGGGGTTATAAATACTGTTTCACCAAATTTCCTAAGGTTTTTCAAAATTTCTTAAAATCTCCTGGACCAAATTGATTCAATTTTTCAAGAATTCTAAGTTGAGCGGAATCTAATTAAATGTCACTTAAATGCCGTCAACTCGTTTCGATCGGTCAAGCTGTTCAAAAGTTAGGAGATGTTTACATACACATATACGCGCACATACATACATACATACGAAGTCATCGTGAAAATAGTTTGAAAAGGTTCCTAGGACCTTAAAATGTGACCTGGAGAAAACTTGATTTTTGAAAATCGAGGCAAAATCAGTAACTTCCTTATCTACATGTACACACGTGGCGGGAAGTTAAAAAAGCAAAAAAAAAAACAGAAATTATAACAATATGCTCACAGCTTTCAATGGAGTAGGTAGGTATATAAGATTATATTATACCTACATTATGTTTGCATCTCTAAGTAGTCTGTGCCTACAATTAAAGAAATAAATAATAGCAATAATGTTGGGACTTCCCCAATTTCCTCATACTATACAGTACATATATGTACATTTTCTATCAATAAAATACGTATGATCACGTGATCGTAATTCGTATTTAATACCTTGTCAACTAGAGTGCCAGGTACTTGGATTTACTACATTTTTGTAACTTTTGGCGCCCTGGTGTTAGTTGTTACACAATATAATTTGTTCTTGTATCCATATTCGTAATTATTACAATACTAAATTAGGTATATATTTGTGAAGAAAGTGTTAGTCCAAATTTAAATTTAACTGGCTTATGATTAGTATCGAGTTTGCGTCGCTCGTCTATGGAGCGCACTTGTGAGTTATATCTTTATAAAACTACTTCGTCTAGTACGCTCGTATTTGTAGGCTCTGGTGAAACCATTAACAAAATTAATTGATCTGCATATAAATCCCTTGTTCCGTTTGCATTCATTGTCATACAATGATTGAAAAACAATTTTAAAAAAGTCACCGACTACGAATATATTATACTGATTCACTCATTAACAGCAGCGCACCATTAAAATCTTTGGTGTTTATAAGCAATGGTTTCATTTTCCATGAAATATCTTATATTTAATAAGCTTAAAATTTACATAAAATTTAAATTTAGTTAAGTCCAGGCACCGTTCTGCCAGTTCGTAAAAGGCGAACGAATCGTGGCTATTAGGTGGTAGAGTTCTGCAATGTCTCACCCGGGTATATAATACCACCGCCTTAAGTACTTATTCCTGCCGCAATGAGGTCAATTATTGCCATCGTTGTGTTCCGGTTTGAAGACTGGAGAGTTGACTTATGCATGTAACATTCCCGTTAGAAGTAAGGTAAAAGTGTATCTCCGATAGGATTGGATCATTAGTATCTGGATCAGTCGTGAGATATGTATCAGTAAAACGTATCATTTGGATCATCAGATCTCTAATTCTGAGGCTATATTTGACAGTTGACACTTGACGTGTAGATATAAATGATCGAAATTGTTGTTACGAAAAAAATCGATGTTTTATTATCATATTACATGACAATTAGAATTAATTAAATACTAAGCAATGACGTGTATAATATTTCCACTGGACTTGCTGCTGTCAAAGAATATTTGTGCCTATTTGAATATCGCCATTTTGGCGTTGTAGACCGATGCGTGCGTCCATGGAACTAAAATTAGTGATTCCCACATGTCGACATCTTCGATAAGCTTATCGATCGTTTAATATTTACAGCTAGGTATTGTAGTAAGCAGGTACCGATATTGCTTGAAGGAAAGACAAACAAATATTTGTGTTATAATATTACTAGTGACCCTTTCCTGCACAATTTTCTCTAGTTTACGAATTATTAGAATATATTTAAACAATTTTTCGTTAACATCTATACATATAATAAAATCGTAGGAAAGTCAATGTATGTCCGGGGTAAACTCAAAAAGTAATGAATGGATTTACTTCAAATTTTGCATGAATATTACTAATAGGTCTAGGTCGGTATAGGCTACATATTATCACGCTATCACCTACGGGGGAGGGTCTGTGCGGAGTAAACCAAGTCCGCGCGAACGAAGTCGCGGGCAACAGCTAGTATATCATAAGAAAACAAGCACATGTCTCACCTGATAGAGAAACCATAACCTATAGACAAAAAATATGTTAATGGCACGTTGCTATTTGTACTTATCCTTCAAACTGGAACACGATAATGACGGAATCGACGTAATTGCGGTAGGAATAGGTAAGGCGATGTTACCAAATATCTGAAGTGAGACGTTGCGGAACTCTTATCACCTAGTAGTCACGATGGTAGTGACATGTAATAGCCAACCGGTCACTTTTTACGACCTGCCTGGCAGAATGGCAGTGGGTCTATTCTTCAATGGAGTCCCGACCAACACGGGAAATCTTCATATATGAATCACTCTATTTCTTATTTTTGCTTTTTATTTAGTACTAGCTGTTGCCCGCGACTTCGTCCGCGCGGACTTCGTTTATTCCGCACAGCTCCTCCCCCGTGGGTTATAGCGTGATAATATGTAGCCTATATGTTGACCCGACCTCTTAGTAATAATAAATATTCATGCAAAATTTGAAATAATCCATGCAGTACTTTTTGAGTTTAATCCGGACATACATACAGACAAACAGACAAAAATTCTAAAAACTATTTTTTTAGCTTCAATATCGATTGTAGATCACGTCTGAAGTATTTTAAAAAAAATATTCAATGTACAGTTTTGACTTTCCGACGATTTTATTAACATTGAATATTTTTTTTAAAATACTTGAGGCGAGATCTACATATAATATAGTCGACATATAATATAAGTCTATATTACGTAAATTGTAAAAATAATAAAAACACCGAATATTTTATACATTTAATTTTATAATGTATAATTTCTTCGAGAATTTGATTGTAGTGGTATACCGAAAGTCCAACAAATGAATCGTTTGTCTGTTTTTTTCTTAGACAATTGTAGCCTAAGGTTGACCGAAGGTTGCATTAATTTGTTCTTATTTCTTGTATTGTATTACGATAGCGAAAATACTCCTTTTATGTTTCTTTAAAGAATTAAGTTGTTCACAAATTTCTGTTTAATAAAAATAATACAGACAAGCCCAAATTTTACCATGTATTTACCAAATAATATTTGCCATGTTAAAAAATGTCGTATACTTTCACCAGTTACAGAAAGGGAAATTGTTTTGGTTGCAGCGATTATTCTTATATCCGTACGTTTTGTCATAATTTGTTTAATCAAAATACCGAAATGACTTTTAAAAATTTCAATCATAATAGTTTCGATTGCAATATTTGATAAAACATTAACTATCAAAAATATTGTGAACAAGGAGAATCTGTTTTCTTTGGAGTCTAATTATTAGCTTTCATTGTTGTAGTCATTCATTTTTTCTGTTAAATCGACTGCAAATCTGCAAAAATAAAATGTAATTAAAATTATAGTTCGCTACATGAACAACTTTTCCTATAAGTGAGGCATATTTAATTAAAATGCAAAAGAAATAAGACGACTATAAAGTCACTTAAATATGCAACTATGAAAACGAAGACTGAGTTTGACTACTAAAGTAGAATATCGATATTGAAATTATCGATATGACCTGTTGATATCACTAGTTAATACTAAGCGAAACAAAATTAAATAAATATTATTAATTCTGCCGAAAATCAATATCTCTGTTGTAAATACAATATTGTATTAAGAGTTTCTGGTAAAAATTATATGCTTTAAATACCACGTTACTCAATTTTTGATTAAAAACAGTGACTACATGCACGTACCTGTGAAACGAAGTTTTACACTTCTTTAGGTAGGAAAGTTTGCAATATACGCATTTCCTAATGTCTCAAAACTTCACAGCACACCAAATATAAACTTAAAAATTCACTAAAACATTAACAAATTAATCAAAATGCGTAACTGCTTCGTAATATTTACACTACCATGGCAACCATATACAGCATACGTCAAAATTAGTTCCCGAGATCCTCGTGTGTAGAGTTTCAAAATAACATAAAAAATTAGCTGTCATTTGTAAGGGATAACCTGCCCAGTGATAATATTATACACGTCATTGATACTTAGTTATTTAAAATAGGTTTATTGATTTCCCTTTATACTTCTTAAGCTCAGGGCTGACAGTTATTGCAGTCATGTTATTATTTATTATTATAATATAAAAAATATGTAAATATATAGTTTCATACATATAAAATAAAATGTTTACCAACTATATGAATAACAATGACGACATGCGACACAAATTAAATCGAAAGCTTGAAAATCTCACTTTGTCTTACGAAATTTTAATAATAGTTGTCCCTCTCTCTCGCGTATGAGTCGCGACAGCTAAGCGGTTTAACGTCTGCCGCGGTTAAAGATACAATGTTCCAAATGATACGAATGTTCTGACTCTGCCTGATTCGAATGACTGTATCACTTTAAAGAAACGACTCAGAGAGTCGTTTCTGCAAAGAGCTACACAAGACTAATTCCCGTCCCGCCACACGAATACCAACGCACCATTATAATCATTGGTATTTATAGGCGA
Source organism: Apodemia mormo (assembly GCA_036924255.1). NCBI lineage: Eukaryota > Metazoa > Arthropoda > Insecta > Lepidoptera > Riodinidae > Apodemia > Apodemia mormo. The sequence goes on along the minus strand of JAUPFN010000005.1, from coordinate 38,161,042 downwards.
AGGTTTCTCTTTCCATCAGGAGAGCCACCTGCTTGTTTGTTATATAATAGTATAAGAAATAAGCTGTCTCAAAAATAAGCCTATTAGAATTTAGAGAAAATGTAATTTATAGGAAAAAGCCGTAACTTTTGAAGTTTTAAATCAAGGGCCCTGGCAACATTGTGGAGTATTGTCATTTGTCTCAAGCAAGGAAGTTATATTCTAGGAATGTTCACACGCGCTTCAAAATCGTTCCGAAGAGTACCACGACATGGGTGGAGTGTGTCTCTTTCTACTAAATAAAGCGCCAATCGCCATATATAAGTGCGGCCATGCGTTGTTTGCAAATTACTACTAAGTAATTCTACTAATTTGAGAAACAGTTTTTGCATTGCATAATTAATTACGTAATAATTAAAATAAGCACATTTTAGAACTCACTATGTTAATTACAATACATTTTATGCTAATTTATTTATCGACGTGTATGAATAAAAAGTATTTAACGATTACCGAATGTGTAAAAATCTACCATCTAGATAGTTTTATTTACACTGGCAATTACAAGAAAGGGACAACATCCACTCTTGTCGTTGTCTTGCTCAGAACGTTTTTCCCCTCTGTTATGTAAGAAACAAATGTCAACTTTATTTGTTACGACATAAAGTACATTTTTATTTTTCAAATATTGCTTCGTAACAATTCCAGTTATAGTATATAAGTTCCTTGGTCTCAAGTCTCAAATCACAGATCAAATAAAATCTATTTTTGTCTCAAATAAAAATACATTACAGGAGTATAGTTATATTGTTCTGTGAGGAGTATATTGATCTGTGTACATTACATACTCTTTAGTTTTTACAAAATAAGTTTAAAAATTTTGATGTGATCACTGTAACAATAATTTTGAATGTAATAGATTGACCTAAAGGTGTATCGGTATCATTATTCTATGAATAAAACAAATAAATATTTCTCAGTGCTATACAGTTCAATCGTGTTTTGTGAAAAGTGACAAAAATTTTGAAATATTTTAAACCATTGGTGTAAAACTCGAGACAAGGAAAAAAGGTATTTAAACATAGTTTTATAATTATTCCAATTTTTGAACAAACTATGTATCGTTCAGATGCCCAAGAACAAACAGCTGAAAGTTTGTTTGGCAACATTCATTCAATTACAACAGAAGTCATGTTAGAAATACAAAAAGACTTGGAGCCTTACGATATGGTTTCATTGGTATTTTTACTGTATGAAATACCTGACACTGCTCTTCAAAATTTATTAGTTTATGAAAGGATATCAGAAGACATAGGAGAAGGCAGTAATATGAACTTATTATATGACTGGGCAATAAACTCACAAGCCAGACCAACATGGAAGTATGAATTTTTAGAAGCTCTTACCATATGCCGACTTTTTAATGTTATTAAAAAACTTGGATTCAATGTACCAAATGTCAAAAAACACTATCTGCCAAACAATGTTTATGTTAACATCTATATAAACCCCATAAAAAAAATCTTATATCGACTCTGTGAAGCCCTAACTGAGGATGAATATTATAAGTTAAAGAGAAAATTGCATCAACAATTAAAACTTCAAGATCACCAAACTTGTGAGTTACTATTTTTAGAATTAATGTGCACGAAATTTATTACTTTAGGAAAATATGATAAGGTTAAAAGGACCTATACTCGAACTTTTGACATTGAGAAACTAGCCAAAATAATTGAAAATTTTAATTCCATTAAAGATTATGCATTATATCTTAGGGAAATTGAAAACCAGTTTAATAATACTGAAAATGATGAAAGGCAACACACTAGTAGTATCCATCTGTCAACAGAAAAAGTGTCATCAGCAAAAGTAGACACTAATGTCAGCAAACAGCATGAAGACTTTGATGAAATATTTACGTTACTGGATCAGTTACATATGGAGGATATTCCAATACAAAATTTAAAATCTGACACTAAAAAAATGTATAAAGATGCATACCCTATAAAAAATAAACAAAGACTTGGGGTGTGTTGTATTATAAATCAAGAAAAATTTCATTTTTCGAAAAGAAATTCAAGACAAGGTTATGCTACAAAGCTAGAAAATCGTCTTGGTTCATCAATGGATGTACTTACATTAGAAAAAACTATGTCATCTCTAAATTTTGTCATTAAAAAAGAATGTAATTTGGAACATGATGAAATATTCTCTTTCATTAGAGAAGTAATAAAAAATCATGTTACAACTGAAGATAGTGTTTTTGTACTTTGCATACTTTCTCACGGGGTAAGAGGACATATATATGCTGCAGACTCTGTTAAAGTTAAAATTGAAGATATACAAGATATTTTAGACTCTGATGAAGCAGCACATATTCATGGAATTCCAAAGGTTTTGATATTACAAGCATGTCAAGTGGATGATGAAACAGAAGCAAAAAAAATAAAACTAGTTGCAGATAACCCTAATTCCACATTCCATTTAAAAAAGTCCCATTTTCTAATATTTTGGGCCACTGCACCCCAATACGAAGCTTACAGAAATGAAGAAAAGGGTTCAGTGTTTATACAAATTTTATGTTACATTATGAAGAAAGCAATCAAAGAACAACTATTTGATATATTTACAAAAGTAACAGATGCAGTTGCCACTTTATGTACAATGATTAAGAAAGAGCAACTTCCTTTCTGTGTGACAACATTGAGAAAAAAATTATATTTTCAAATGCCTGAATAATAATGTTTTACAGTATAAATGAGATGTGGCTGATTGCATTTAAATGCATGTTTTTTAATTATATCAGGTTTCTGCAGTCTTCCGCAATGTAAACTTTAACTGAGCCTTTCATACCACCATTTGTGTGATGTCTTAAATGTATACCTGAGGATATAAATACCTTATTTTCTAGACAATCCCCCCAAGTGTTAATCCGGGCTTTTAAAAATGATTGGCTATATATGTCAATATCATTGTGACTACAAATATTGTACTAATTCTGTAATAGTTTGCCTAGATTCGATACCACAACCTATTCCTGCCATATTAACATCAGTTATTGAATTTGGTGAGCAATATTTATATGTATGTATATTACATTAGTGTAAAATATTTATGTGTAGTAGTCAGGTGAGCATTACGAGCCCACTTCAATCTTGTAGTATTAAAAAAAATATATATTAATAATACTATGGTGTCAAATGTAGTATAGAAAAAATATATTTTTGATTTTAATATGAATTAGTAATGGTATGCATAATTCCTTAAGATAGGGAAATATATGCTTAATTTAAATATAGTAAGGTTATACTTACAAAGTCTGATGATCCGTGGGATGGAACATCACAGAACGGGTTGTTTAGGCAAGATATTTTACATAACGGACACCTCTATCCTAATCTCATCCGCTTATGGTTGCACATAGGATAGTCAATAGCAAGGATTGGAAAACTAAATCTCAAGGGAGGGCGAGAAATCACTTACCAGATAAGGAGGAGAAAGAAAAAAAATAGCAAGTCGGAAGGATGTCATGTGTATTTTTCTTTTTACAACTTCAGTGACTACATAGCAACTTATAAAACAGCAATAGGAACCTAACTTTTATGATTAGTGATAGATACTCATTCATATTGACTTCAAGGGATCATACATATACTTAAATAAGAAGAATGTTATAACATCTTTGCTCTTATATAAGACATTTCATTAAAGGTGAATCTTCATATTAATTTAAATATTTTAATAATAAATATTATCTTACGTCCTCTGGACATTAATATGAAATTTACATGATGGCTTTGATTGCGCTTCCGCTGTCACAACACTGTTGGTGCAAATATTTTTTAAACTACCACTTATAAGTATTTGCAAAATACCTTGGCGTGCACTCTAAGTACAACTTTTAGAGAAGTTTTTGAGAAGCAATAAACTTGCAATTTATAAACCCCCTCGTGATTTGTTCGGAGATTATCAATTGCTTCTTGTAAATGCAAACCCAATGTACTCAAATTACAGATAAATCCACCTCCTTGTTATCACTACCATTTATGGTTTGTTCCAATGCAAAATTAATATTTTCTGAATAAAGTGAGTGAAATACATCATCAGCAGCAAGTGAGTGAAATATGCAGATGTGCACCCAATGCTTCAGTAATTGGTTTGAAATATAATTCAGTTTATAATTCGACCCACATTTATATTTTATGTTGAAATAGACTGTAAGCACATAACACCATCGTGAGATGTTTACTAGGTATTCGCGGTAATTTTATTGTTATTACGTCACTTGGGCCATCATGACCCCACTATTACTTTTTTTTGTTTAATATTCTCGTAAATTACCCTTTTTTGGGTTTTAAATGGATAGCGTCGCTTTACGTGACGCGATCATTCTCGAAAAGCCACAGACAAGAGACCAGATTCCACAGATAAACAAAGTGACACAGACATTAGTTAATACATAAGCACATCAATATTTTTTCCTATGGCAATAAATATAAGGCAAACAAAAGTACATTCCGCCTACTGTGTTTCGTTTCACATTTATTTGTTACTAGCTGTGCCCGCGACTTCGTTCGCGTGGAAAAAAATCTAAAATAAAAACCCGCATAGTTCCCGTTCCCGTGGGATTTCCGGGATAAGAACTATCCTATGTCCTTTCTTGGGTCTCAAACTATATTTGTACCAAATTTTATTCAAATCGGTTCAGTGGTTTGGCCGTGAAAGCGTAACAGACAGACAGACAGAGTTACTTTCGCATTTATAATATTAGTATGGATTTTCGAGAATCTAAGTTGATAAAAAAAATAAACTGTAATTTACGAAAAAAAAAATGTTTGTATAAATTATAGATGTAATTTTCGGGAGGAAAAAGTAAGGTTTATATGAATTGACCATTCGATTGTAGAGAACGCGAAATATGCGCGTTACAATCTGTAAATGTTTTTAGTGCACTTTACAAAAAAACAAATTTATTTTAGATTTTAAATTTAATACAATAATTTATATCACTTTCAAATTTCTAATTTTGTATTTATCATTATTTGACTGTAATGTTTTAAAAATTCCACAATATGATACACAAAATGTTTTACATATGGCAGTACTACCATATAATAGGCATCAGTATACCTGCTTTATTTTATAAGTTTATATGATTGTGAATTAGTTCACATACTAACATTAGTTTATATCGCACTCCTCTTCTGTAATAAATGTTATCTGAAAATAAATGATGTAACAGATAAACACCACTAAATGTTTTTTCATAAGTTTCTTAATTTGCCAATTGATAATAAAAGCTATATCATAGTAAAATAATGTTTTATGTGCAATGTTAATTAAAAACATTGTTTGCTTTTAAAAATAGTTAAATAGGTATATCAAAATACACAAATAGGTATTTGTATTTTTTTAAATTATTTTAACATATGATATGAATTTTTATTTGTAAATATTAGTAACTTGCTTGTACAATACTTACAAAATATTTATAAAAATATAAATGTGTGTGCACTATATAGTGAATAAAATTTTAAAAAAATGTGTAAATGTTTGACCCTACGGGCCATCCCTGAAACTTCCAACTAAATTAAGGTATTTTAAGCTCAAAAGTGTAAAAAAAATATAAGCATAGCTTTTTCAGTTCAAACATCTATTTTGTTAAAAATGGCAGTATATTAATTTTTGAAAAGCTGTATATTTTGAAAACGATGATGACATTCAACTCAATTTTTGAGATCTAAAATATTGCTTTAGCTAAATAATCGACTAGTTGTAAAATTTCGATGCAATGCCAAAAAACATTTTATTTTTAATTTTCTTCATTGATGAATCCCAAACAAATTGACCGATTTTGATTAAATTAACGGTATTTAACGCAAAAACTGCGTAAAAAGGAGAAAAGGGTAATAATATTTTTAATTCAATCTGCGAATTAACTTGAAAGCTAAAAAAAATAAGTAAGTTTGTTAAAAACAACGTAATTATTTGAAAAGCTATAAGTTTTGTGAATTAGATTCGATTTTGATTTTTGAACCGGCATTTGACGTAGTTTTTTAGTACTAAAATATCATAGAATACAAAAAATGATTGGTTGAAAAATTTTGAAGCTATGCCGAAAAAACACTTTTTTTCAAAATATTTCATCAACGATTACTTCCAAACGGATAAACCAATTTTCATGCAATTTATGTATTAGACGTAGTTTTTTGAGGAATAGAGCTAATTAGTTTTTATACTCAATCAATACATAAATCTGGTAGTTATATTAAAAAAATACTGTTTCGACAAAATAGCTTTATTTTTCGGGATAAAACGTTGCCAATGTATTCCAAGCCATCGTCTATCTATGTGCCAAATTACATTCAGATTCGTTTTGCGTGATTGATTAACCAACATCCATCCATCCAAACATCCCAACTTTCACATTTATAATATTATAATAATATATATTATTAGGCACTGCGATCGCGCATATCCCGAAATAAAAACATCATGTATTTATGTTAAGTGCGTATATTTCGTATCTTAAGATATGAAATATATATTTCCATATTGTTCAGTATCTTAAGATACTAAAGGCGAAGTAGGCCTTCGCCCACGGCCTCGCACCTAAAGGGGCCTCGCACTACCTGATTTAAAATCTTTGCTTATTTTTAAATTAAATAAAAGCCTGAAAAATATTGGCTTCACTCTTCTGTATCTGAAATACAAACAAAACAACTCCTAGATCCTAAGTTAACGCGTTATAGATACGATAGCTTTTCGCTTATTTCAAATTTGGCGCGTGTTTTTGGGTAGCTTTTGGGAACGAACGCGGAAAGGGGCCTCGCCGATGCGACTTTGCCCACGTATATTAGTCCACGCTACGCCTCTGCTTTAAGGTATATTATGTTAGGGCATCTTAAAATCAAAATATAGTATCTTAACCATGTGTGATGAGCCTAAAGCGTAAATACGAGTATTTTATGATTCCATATATATTTTTTTTATAAATTGATACATTCAATTACTTTTTTTTACTTAGAGTTTTTGTTACTCACTCTATTTATTGTATTTGCGTGTGCAATATTGTTTATTTCATACTGTAAATTAGAATGATTCAAGTTTTTTACACTAGACAATAAAAATTATTTATACAATTTTTTTTTATTTTACTGAAAAATTCTAGAAGTGTAGGTATGAGATCAGATGAGAATGAGATATCTACGGGATTATACAGACCACAGACTACTTAGAGATGCAAGATACAGACGTTTCGTAAATGTGTTTTATATATTTCACAGATGACAGGGAACAGATTTAAAGCATTAATAATATCAACAAAATCAGTAAGTATCAATCAAGTACAAAATCAGAATAAATTTGTGACATGCCAAACACAAATATTCTGAAAAGAATGACTGACTGAAGAACTGAAAAGCATATTATTTCGAAAGATTCTGCTTATACATTTGTCACTACCATACCATGTCATATCTCTTCAGTCTGCCTTCCAGGTATGTCTCATTGGTTTTGATCTTCATCAAAACTCTTGTACGCATTTGGTATAATTTTGATATGTGGGCGTTTTTCTGTAAACTGGACAACTTTAAGCCGAATTTTGTCCCACCAAACAGTCCCATGGCCATTGATATAAAAAGGGGAGAAACGTTACTTGGTTACAGCGCCTGGTTGTAAAAAACTAGGTCCGTGGACACAGTGGCAATTGACGATCAATCACGCACGGGACCTCTTGGCATACACTTATATTTACCGACTGTTTTTACCATTAAACACGCATCAAAATACCTTCTTGTATATTCAGCCAATGTTATAATCACTCAAGGAAAAAAAAATTAGGCACACGGGATTACTTTCCATTCGTAAGTACGACTAAAACAATTTGTTTGCAAATAAGATTAAATTATTGTTTAGTTCGCCATGTTTGTGACACTGAGATAGTACAATACAAAAGTAAGCGAGAGAAACGTAGTCTGCTACGTTCGTAGCATTACTTTGCGTTTAACTGACCGAGCTTAGGTTTACCAGTTGCGATGTTAGAGCGTAAAATATCTTCCCTTTTTATATCAATGCCCATGGCTTACTTTTTTCCTAGGTAATTAATTTATTATCATTTAACAAACTTCAAAATCATAGGAAATTCTGCATAAAAATGAAGATTAATTGTAATAAATTTTATTAGGACAGATTTAAATCTGCGCCAGACTGATCATAAAAACTATCATTAAAAAATTAATTCCTGTGATAATCTATACATATACCCCCGTGTTGGTCCCGGGCTCCTTTGAAAAATAGGCCAACTGCCGTTCTGCCAGGCAGGTTGTAAAAGGCGACCTAGTGGCTATGCGCGTCACTACCATCATGACTACTAGGTGGTAGAGTTCTGCATCGGCTCAACCGGGTCAGGTACCACCGCCCTACATATTCCTGCCGCAATAGCGTCAGTGCTAGTCACTGTTGTGTTCCGGTTTGGAAGGTAAGGTAGCCGGTAAACTTATGCATGCGGCATTAGACCTCGCCAGAAGATAGCAACCCACCATTAACATCTTTGGTGTCTATAGGCGATGGTTGACTCTTTCAATCAGGAGACCCATCTGCTTGTTTGCTATCTTATGATATAAAATAAATAAATAAAACATATAATAAAATAGTAGGAAAGTCAAAACTGTACATTGAATATTTTTTTAAAACAGGTCGGGTCAATTACATATAGGCTACATATTATCACGCTATCACCTACGGGGGAGGAGCTGTGCGGAGTGCAAGTGCAAGTCGCTGGCAACAGCTAGTGTCTGTATAAATCACAGTACTTTTCAAACAGCCCAAAAATTAAGGATTTTTAACTTTCCGCTACGTATGTAGCGGAAAGTTAAAATAGTTACTGATTTTGCCTTGATTTTCGAAAATCGAGTTACCACCAGATGTCCACGTTTTGAGGTCCTAAGAACCTTTTCCGACTATTTTCACGATGACGTCTGTATGTCTGTATGTATGTGTGTGTGTGTGTGTGTGTGTGTGTGTATGTACCTAAAAATTTCATAACTTTTGAGCGGCTGGACCGATCAAAACGCGGTTGATGGTAGTCGATTGGATTTCGCTCAATTTAGACTTCCTGAAAATTTGAACCAATTCGGGCCAGGAGATTTTAAGAAATTTTGAAAATACCCCAAAAACATTTTGGCGAAACAGTATTTTTTAAATATAATTTCCAGATTAATGTACCGATTGAGTACAAAAACTAATTAGCTCTATTCCTCAAAAATCCTCGGTTTATCTGCTTGGGAGTAATCGTTGACGAAAAATGTTGAAAAAAGTGTTTTTTCGACATAACTTCGAAATTTTTCAACGAATTAATTTTTGGTATTCTACGATATGTTAGGACTAAACAAACTACGTCGAATGCCGTTTCAATAATCTAAATCGAATCTAATTTTCAGAAGTTAAGTACAGCTTTTCAAATATACAAATTGCGTTGTTTTTAACAAACTTATTTAATATTTTATGCTAATACACTAATTGACTTAAAAATCTTATCAGCTTTTCTCCTTTCAAAACTGCGTCAAATACCGTTAATTGTATCAAAATCGGTCAATTTTTTTGGGATTTATCAATGATGAAAACTTTTGAAAAAATGTTGACATTGCTTCGAAATTTTTCAACCTATCAATTATTTAGCTAAAACAATATTTTAAATCTCAAAAACAGAGTTAAAATCGTTTCCAAAATATACAGCTTTTCAAAAATCAATATACTGCCATTTTTTACAAAATAATGTTTGAACTGAAACTCTATGCATATAGTTTTTACTCTTTTAAGCTTAAAATACCTTAAGACCCTGCAGGTCAGCCGTTTACACATTTTTTTTATATAATTATGATATTTATGGGACTGATTTTTGAGCTGTATAAAAATGTTTTTGATGTAATAAACTTTATTTTAATTAATGTATGGGTTGTACAAGGAGGAACGATTGTACTTAGCTTCAAAAGTTGATTATCTTTTGGAGCTAAGTACAAATTATAAAATAAACTATATTTTTATATATAAGCAGCCTGAGACATTGAGTTACCCAGTTTATAAAAAAAAGCACCAAAGTATTTAATGTGGAAATTATTCAATGGAACCAATCAGCGGCAGGGCTTTTTCAAACAGATAAGACTCGGAGACCTTGAAAAAAGGCTTACTCATTCTTAAAAGGCCAGCAACTTAGCTAACTGTAAGACCTTTGGTAGTTTGGTTATCCATGGGGAAAGTGATTATTTACCATCAGACGAGCCTCTCATCTGTCCGAGTTTGCACACTTATGGAAAGGCTATAAAAAATGTCAAGATGCTGACATGTATCTATTTTGATATCTTTACTGATTTTGTGATGACTTTTTGATTCAGTTGACAAAATGTTAAGAAACCAGCAACAAGTTTTTGTCAATAATATCTATAATAATAGTCCAGTGTATATATATTTTTTTTTTTTCTAAAAATCTATGCTTTACGCTATGTTTTCAAAATTTATTGTAACATCAGTTTTTGAGAAATTCATGACGGCAACTTCTAAAGCTTTTCTTTCTTCTTCAGTTTTTAACTTAACCCACATCTTATCTAAATATGATCTTTGATGTTTCTGTATAAACTTAAAACTATGCTTAAGAGTAGCTCCAACATGGAGAGTATGTAGTCTAACATTTAACTTTCCTATCTTGTTAATAAATGGGATAGCACTTGTAACAAATTTGTGAGGTCCATGTCTTGATCTCAAAATAGCTATTCTTGTATTTTCATTACAATACTTTGTTAAAAATCCTGTTCTCACAGCAGCTATACCAAAATCCCCATGCATTTGTTGTATTTTCTCTAGCACAGTATCATGAAATATTCTTGATTTTAATTGTAGAGGTTTATCTTCTGGAACCATGGAAGATGATATTTCCACTGTAATATATCTAAAATTATCAAATATTTTTAGTATCATGTTACTGTGTAGTAACAGCTCAAATAATTAACATCTACATAACACACATCCCTGCATTCAGTGTTTGACTAAAAATAATATGATTAAAACATTGTTAAAGCCAGCATCTCCATAAATTTTACTAAATAGGCCCTTAACATACAAAGGTACACCTCCCAATGTGCTTTACATAGCAACTTGTGTTTACCGTATCATAATTTAACTTGTCTGCATCTTTTTATAAAAGAGGGGGCAAACGATCAGGAGGTACAACTGATGATAAGTGATCACAGCTACATATGGATATCCGCAATAGCAGAGGTCTTGCAGTTGCATTACCGGCCTTTTTAGAATGAGTAAACTGTTTTCATAAAGGTCCCCAAGTAATGTCTGTTCTGAAATCCTTGTCAGTAATTATTTCGAAAAGGAGTAATGTGAGGAAAAAGTGTCAAGAAGAATATATGGTTGTGGATTTCCAAACATTGAGGTGGTGAGTTTTGAACTCTGAATTTTGACACAATGTATGTGAACAAAATTCAGTGGTAAGAATGAGTCTGAACGACTTGGAACATTATCCATGATAGACGTGATAGAAGTTGCAGAGCAAACCTGCATCTTTACATAGTGCCAAAGAGTCAAGCAGATCAGAAATTTAAAAAAATATTGAATATTCTATAATATTACATATTTTATGACACATAAGTGGAAAACATCATCAGTCAAGGAAGTTCTACCTCAGTTTAGTATACTTATGTAACATGCAATTTTGTTAATGTAGTTGTACACCACAATAATTAATGTAGTAATTCAAAAAGCACTAATACTATAATTTTTTAAAGTATTTTCAAGTTATCAGGAATATGTAACAGCCAATTAAAAATTACTTATATAAATCTGTTCTAGTAATAATTAGCACAAGGCCTGGTACCCTGGGACCTAAATTATTTTAATTTATTTTAACATTATTTCATCAATTCCACACCAAACTTCATTATATTAATGAAGCTAATAAAAGTAGATTGATTTAGTAATCTTTATTATTGCGTGAGAAAAACAAACAATAATTACATATTAGAAATCATTACAGCAATACTTTGGGTGGTAAATTGTAGCCAAATGGCTAACTTCTGGACTTGTGTAATACATGTACAATTTATTATTAAGAATTAATTCTCGACAGAGACTGGAACAAAGTATTCCTCTTCCTTTCTAGTACATAAATCATGTACTAGAAAGGAATTTTTTAATCGCAATATATTTGTAAGTCTGATTCCACCCAAACTATTGCGATAGAATAAGTGGGGATAATATGGAATTAGTACACGAAGGAGTGAGATGCACGAGTATGTATGCCTCTTATGTAGTTCATGTACTAAAGTACAATTAAGAATTAATTCCCGACACTGACTAGAGTGAAAACATGTCTAAAATATATTAACTTGTCAACTTTACTCTCTGATAACATTGTGTCATTAAGGTTTGTAGTTTAAACTTTACTACTGATCATTATTTTTATTACTTAATAAATATTTTGGTGAAATTTACTAATTTTTTTAAGAAATTAGTCTCAAATGGTTTTAAAATCAGTATTCAGGACATTGCTTATAATACGGTCCTATATTTATATCTTCAATAATGCGTTATGAAAAAATGTAATACATAATTTAATTCTAATATACCTATAAATACCTTCACGTGATAAATAAATGTGTTTGTTTAGAATTACAGTATGCAAAATATGAAGTAAAATCAAAATATATTTCACTATTCCTTCACTGTACTACGACTACTGTACTCTTAGTACCTACTAAAAGACCGAACTAGTACATTTGAAAGATTATACTATAATTAATTAATTATAGTACAGAGTGATTCGTTGTGTCCGAGCAGGAACAAACCTACTGAATTCAAAGAATCTATAATGCATTTGCTAAATTATCAATAGATTGATACTGCAAGCAGTAATTCTCATAGTAAAAAAGTAGACAAAATAACTAAGTACCTATTTTTGAAACGGACCATAATGATATCTCTTTAGTAATCTTATCAATTGTTTTAATCACGGAGAAAAGTATTTAACTTTCAATAAATACGTGACTTCATAGAATTATTCTTATTTGATCATTATCAATAATTATTTAGCATCAGTTTAGCTTTGAGGTTAGGTAATAGTCGTATTCTATAGTCTATGGTCTATACTCTTTGCAGTGTTGCCAATTCTATCTTACGTAGTATTGTATACTCTTTGTTCTATATTAAAGATGTGTCATGTGACTAATATATTCATATTAGGTACCCGTAATAGGTACACGGAGAAATATCACATTAGGTAATATTATGGTATTAGGTTATTCAATAATAGGGAGCAAATGCGACGTTGCCAGTTTCACCTTTGTGCATTATGGCTATTATATTATACCTAATATCAAGCTCAATATCGTATCATCCTACGATACGCGCGGCCACGGCCCGGCGCGCCGTGGCGGGAGAACGAGACTTTGTCATACTTCTCTAGCGGTGTATATGGTGCAGGTGCAATGAGAAAAATAAACAAATTGTATACGCTTACGCGTATATTATAAAAGCGAATGACAGCAAGCAATCGATATTGATTCAATACTAAAAATTTTGAAAAGGTTTATAATTTAATGTAATGGTAAAAATAATACAAATACTTAACATCTATTATTTTAAAATTTAAAATATTCGTATAAATTTAGTTGTGTTTTCGGTTTATTTTCTCATTGCAAATATTTCACAATAAATAAGAGAGTGCTATCAGACAAATTTTAATTTTATTAATATTTATTATGTTTTGTTCGAAGAAAAAATGAAGCGTGCTAAAACAAGTGAAATTTGGTCTCACTTCACCATATCTTACATAATATTATTATAATTATATTAATAAAGTGTATGATTATTCACCATATACCTACCATATTAACATATTATCCGTTATTAAACCTATTACCTACGTATTACATAATATAATCCAATAACAGTTTAATATTACGTACCTGTTATAAGAATATATATTCTAACTATTATTTGACTAATATCCAGTAATAGGTATGATACCCTATTATTCCTAAAGCGATATATTCGATAATAGGATTACAAGAATTTGAGCCTAGTATAACACCTCTATTCTATATGTTAAAAAAGTCGTTAGCGTAAGCTTGAAAAGTCACTAGATGTCGCTAGCTACGAGCAAAGGTCATAAGTCGCTAGAAGTCGCTAAATGATCCCAAAAAACTGAGCGTTCGGCAGCAGGGCTTGAAACCAGTTTAGGCAATACCGGTTAAAAAAGGTTTTGTTCGGAACGTATCTGACATGAGAGCGATTCAAAAACCTAAATAAACCGGTTTGAGCCAAATACCCACATACCGCGAATGAAATTAAACGTTGTCGCACGGCACGCACAGTACGGACAGGTTACGAATTATTATTTTGTCGTTTTCTTTGCGCGCTTCAATGCATTGTAAACATCGCATTTGAAGCGTGCGTATTATTTACAGTTATTTTAATTCTGATGAACAAAATAATAAGTCAAAATGTTTGAATGCGGACATTTAATGAAAATAAGACGTGTTTTTTAACTTCCCACTACGTATATAGATAAGGAAGTCAAGTACTGATTTTGTCACGATTTTCAAAAATCGAGATTTCACCAGATCTCAACGTCTTAAGGTCCTAGGAATCTTTTCCGACTATTTTCAAGATAACATCAGTATGTCTGTATGTGTCTATATGTAAACATCTCATAACTTTTGAACGGCTGAACCAATTGAAACGCGATTGATAGCGTTCATTGAATTCTACTTAGATTTTCTAAAAATTTGAACCAATTCGGCAAGGAGATTTGAGAAAGTTTAAAAAACCTCAAAAAGTTTTTGGCGAAACAGTATTTTTTTTTAAATATAACTTCTAAATTATTGTATATTCCACAAAAAACTGCGTTCAATATCTTAATTGCATCAAAAGCAGCTTATCCGTTCGGGAGAAATCGTCGAAGAAAAATTTTGAAAAAAGTCTATTTTTAACCAATCATTTTTCGACCTTCTACAATATTTTAGTACTGAAAAAACCATGTCAAATACAATTTTAAAACCAAAATCGCATCAAGTTTTCAAAAATTACAGCTTTTCAAATATTAATTCCTATTTTGTTGTTTACAGCAAAACTTATTATTTTTAAAACATTTTTCAGGATATTGTACCAATTGAATTAAAAATCTAATCAGCTTTCTGTCTAAAACACCGCGTCAAATGTTTTAAATTTGATCAAAATCGGTGGATTTAGGGTATTTGGGAATTGAAAATGACAAACATTTAAAAAAAAAGGTTTTTGGCATTACTTTGAAAATTTTCAACCTATACATCATGTAGATGATCAAATTACTGTCATTTTTAACAAAATTTGTATTTTTGAACTCTAAAAAATCTATAGGGGTAGGTTTTTGTTCCTTGGGGCTTAAAATATCTCAATTTAACGGGAAGTTTCTCGAATGGCCATACCAGAGTCAACCGTTTTACAGATTTTTTGAGAAAATCTAACACGAGAAGTCGTGTATTTATGTCGTATTTCACCTTTTCATTAGATCTGTGGCCTAATGTACTATGTACTACATTAATAAAACTTTGGATTCTAGATAACCTAAGAGGTTTTAGTAAATTGCCAAATTTCATCTATGTAGAATAAATAGTTTTTGAGTTATGGGGATCAAAATAGCTCGAGATGGTTCGTGTAATTACACGCGGGTGTTGCATCGCCAATTCTTTCTTCGAACTTAGCCGGACACGCTCCCACGTGTCTTGATGTCAGTGAGTCTTAAAACAAACATTTATAACGAAATTTGAAAAAAAAATTGAAGTGAACCTAAGTAAACTTTAATTATCAATAATAAGTAACTTTTATCGTCATCCATAAAGAATATAATGTATAATGAAAAATTAAAAAACCGGTATAAACCGGTTTATTGATCAAAAACCTTTATAATTTCGCTCAACGAGTAAATCGTTATTTTTGAGGTTAAGGTAGAGCCAAACCTTTATGAAACGCTCTTCACGTACTTGCGTTGATTTAGGTTTTTAAATTAACCGGTTAACAAGCCCTGTTCGGCAGAACACTTAAGTCTCAATGAATCTCTCGCGTGAATATTTTACAATATTGTTTATTTGATACAATATAGTAAAAAATTCACGCGGGGATTCCCCTACTCTGTACACAAGTACAGCATTGGGGGAATCCCGGCTTAAGCATAAAAGCCGAGCTGCACACTGTTGGAAACAAGCCCTCCACATGGGTCTCCACCTGCAGTTTACAATAGTGTAAGCACTTGTTTGCAACTAAAATTCATCTGAACTCTATGAAGGTTACCCGTGTTAGAAGCTTGTTTCCAACAGTGTGGCTCGGCTATAAGAATTTATGGTGGCGTTCCGAAATTAGAGAAATAATAAGTCTTTACATATGAAATTGCAGTTTTTCATGAAATGAATGAAGCTTTTTTTATATTTTTTATTACTCTGACTAGAATTTGTCCCATTTAAAGGCTACAAATGGGATAAAGATAGACTTGTCAGAATGACGTCCGATTTCGGAACGAAGTTTTGAATATAAAGAACATAGATTTCTGGGCTGAGATCTTGCCTTATTTTATAGAGGTTAAAATACTTATTTATTTTTTATTTGAACCCTAGAAGTCGTTAGAATAGTCGCTAGTTTTTTTATCGCTAGACACATAAGTTAAGCTGCTGTAGAAGAGGAAATGTCGCTAGATCTAGCGACAAAGTCGCCAAATTGGCATCACTGACTCTTTGAGGTCCACAATCCAATCCACAGACCAATAATTAGAGTACTACGTACGATCCAATCTAAAGATGGGCGTCGGGCGATTGTGATTTGTGAATGACATTATTCGAATAATTCGATTGAAGAAATCATTCAAATTATTCGAATAAGCTTATAACTCATTCGAATTTGAAAAGAAGCGAGAAAAAAATACGTATGTATTGCGTAGTCTCATTCCTTCTATTAAAATTTCATTACTAGTAGTTTTAAAGACGGGCGATTGTTACTGATTCCAATAATAGAATAGTTTGATACTACTAATATTATAAGTCGAATACAAAAACAATCGATCGCTAGTTTGCAAATTCGCTAGTTCATTCATTCGCTTTCCCATACAAAATTGATCTGTTTTGTCTTACCATAAAGTCTATTTTTAATTGATGTTCGTAGTAATAATTTTATTACTAGCTAATAATTATAAATTTACGGACCGCTAGTTAGTCCATTGTTTGCCATACCAAACTGAACGTTTTTCCCGTACAACGCAGATTATTTTTTGTTGATAGCAATATTTAGTTAAGACTTATTTCCAAGTACTTTCAAAAATGTTGTTTCCGATTCCACGAATCGCACACACACACAGCTATTATAGTATAGGTACCTACATTGTTAAAAAAATGTAATATTTTTAATACATGTTCTTTATTTAAACAAATTTATTTTTTCTTTATGTTATAAATTTACCGTAACCTTATTATGCACGTAACGCGTTCAAAAATGGCGAGAACTGAAACGAAGCTAGCGCCATGATTGTTTATAATATATTTTCCTTCAAACTTACATTTGTTCCGTTTTATTTATTAGTCTCTCGCGCAAGTTAGATAAAATTGGCTTTGCAATCGAAATAGGTTCTTATTCACTGGCAATATAAACTACAAAGTAATATTCGAATGCAAATTAGTAGTTTGTTAATTTCGATAGTTTGATGATTTAATTTGCTACACGAAACTGGATATTATTTCTCAAAACATAGCGTTTACTTTTAGATGATGCTACGGATATTCGAATACATAAACTAGTAAATTATTGATATTCGAATGCAAACTAGTAATGTTTATTAATTTGCCACATGAAACTAAATGTTATTTCTCAACTTATAGAGTTGACTTTTATATGAAGTTACGGATATTCGAATACTTAAACTAGTAGTAATGAAAATTGAATCGAAAGGAATGAGATGAAGCAATACATACGTATTTGCTTCTCGCTTTTTCTTCAAATTCGAATGAGTTGTAGGGTTATTCGAACAATTTGAATGACATCTACAATCGAATAATGTCATTCATAATCGCCCGTCTTTAGTTATATCACAGAACAATATAACTAACGGAATGGTTATATTGTTCTATGACGTTCTACGTACTACGTAGGTATCAAAGAAAGAGTATGTAAGGTATGCAGTGATGCCAATTTAGCGACTTTGTCGCTAGATCTAGCGACATTTCGTCTTCTACAGCGGCTTAAATTATGTGTCTAGCGACAAAAAAATTCTAGCGACTATTCTAACGACTTCTAGAGTTCAAAAAAATAAATAAATAAGTATTTTAACCTCCATAAAATATGGCATGATCTCAGCCCAGATATCTATGTACTCTATATAAGTCGGATATCATTCTGACAAGTCTCTCTTTATCCCACATGTAGCCTTTGAATGAGACAAATTATAGTCAGAGTAATAAAAAAAATATAGGAAAAAGCATCATTCATTTCATGAAAAACGGCAACTTCATAGGTAAAGACTTATTATCTAATTTCGGAACGCTACCATAAATTCTTATAGCCGAGCCACACTGTTGTAAACAAGCTTCCTACACGGGTGACCTTGGTAGAGTTCAGATGAATTTTAGTTGCAAACAAGTGTTTATACTGTTGTTAACGCAGGTGGAGACCCATGTGGAGGGCTTGTTTCCAACAGTATGCAGCTCGACTTTTATGCTTAAACCTGGATTCCCCCAATACTGTACTTGTATACAGAGTAGGGGAATCCCCGTGTGAATTTTTACGATATAGTATATTTGAAACTTGAGTGTTCTGCCAAACGCTCAGTTTTTTGGGATCATTTAGCGACTTCTAGCGACTTTTGACCTTTGTCCGTAGCTAGCGACATCTAGCGACTTTTCAAGCTTACGCTAACGACTTTTTAACATATAGAGTTGGCAACACTGAAGGTATGGTAGCCGCGTAGGTAATAGGTATAGCGAAAGTCGAAACGAAGTTTGCCGGGCTAGCTAGTAAAAAATAAATAGATTCTGCTGTCAAGATTGTTGTTTAACACACATGCGTGGAGAGTTTTGTTAAATTAAATAGTATTTTCTTTGTATTATTAATCCAAACTAGAGGTATTTGTAGTTTTACTTTCGTTAAAGTAGAACTTATACTTACAAATTTATTTATTTAAGTATATTAATCGTTTTTTTTTATCAATCAAATAACAAAATGGCTGAACCACCTGATCCTCCAGATCCTCCGGACATATACTTTACTCCCATTTCTCCTTCTATGTCACAGACCACATTGATAAATAGGGAAACCAGAAAAAGGCCAAATGTCACATCTGTTGAAAATATTTATTCTAATAAGAAAATTGTTTCTAAATGTTTAACAATTCCATCAATTCAAACTGTATATAGTCATGCTAATCTAGATCTTCCCAAACAATACAGTGATAAAGACAACGGCCCCTATCTAGTCCATGTTTCTAAAATCTTATCTGACCATTCAGCTGGAACTACGATTCGTCCAATCATTTGTGGCAAATTTTTATATTCCAATAATATCAAAAATATTATCAAAGATGGTAATAAAAATATAGGGAGAAACAAAATTTCTGTAACATTTTCATCAGCTGTAGAAGCAAATAATTTTATTAAAAATCCTCTTCTCCCTAAATATAATTATAAAGCAATTATTCCAAATTTTAATGTTACTCGTATGGGGTTAATACGTGGGGTTCCAACTGAATGGTCCATGGACGAGTTTGTGGAAACCTTAGAAATACCGGAAGATTGTGGTATAGTTATAAAGGCTCGTAGACTTAACAGGAAAAATAATGTAGATGGAATAACAAGTTGGATTCCAACTCAAACAGTTGTTTTAACATTTGAAGGTCAAATTCTTCCACATAGAGTATTTTCTTTTCACACATCGATGAAAGTAGAACCGTATTTCTTCCCCACAATTCTATGTTTAAACTGTTGTAGGTTTGGGCACGTTAAAAATCAATGTCGTTCGAAACCTCGCTGCTATAAATGCTCACAAGCTCACGCTGGAGATTCATGTGATTCATCTGAAATTACCTCTGTTAATTGTGCAGGCAGTCACTTGGCCTCATCAATCTTGTCCTGAATATTCAAGACAAAAATCAATTAAAATAGTCATGTCTCAAGACAATTTATCTTACCCTGAGGCAGCTCAGCGTTTTAGACCGTCGCAAACTTCATATGCAGAAGTAACTCAGATCAATTTTGCAAATCAAAAAGATTACTCCCCTCTCTCTCAACCTACAATGCAAAATACACAGTCTACATCTTATAGAAAAACGACATTAGAAACTCGCAGCCCTAAGCCTCTACCTGGCAAAGGCTATGATAAAGAAGCGCACAAAGATATAATAAGCTCTCTTTTTTCATGTCTCCCTAATGGCTCCGCGTTATTAAATTCGCAAAATAAATCTTCAGAAAATAAAAAGGATGAAAATTTGATTAATCTACTTTTACTAATATTTATTAACATTTTTCTAAATTCAGTGACTGCTTACCGCCCAACGTTGCTCCTTTACTGGATATTCTAAAAGCAAATTTTAAAAATGATTCAAATTATGCAATGGAACATTAAAAGTCTCCGAAGGAAAAAACACGAATTATTAAACTTAATATCCCAATTTAATCCCTCTATTATTGCTCTTTCGGAGACCTGGCTGCTTCCTGATTCACATATACGTATTTCAGGATTTGCTTGGTTACGGGAAGACAGAATAGATGGTTATGCTGGATCTGCCTTACTTTTAAGGCATTCAGTTATCTATTCTCAATTACCTCTTCCTCTTCATAACGATGATATAAATGCTGTGGCTATTAGAGCATACAATATTACCTTTTTATCGATCTATATTCCACAACCAAGTAATAGAGTATTTTTAACGCTAAGGTCAATATTATCTAATCTTCCCGAACCCATAATTGTTCTGGGTGACTTCAATTCCCATCACATATCTTGGGGTTGTTATTACTCTGACTCCTATGGGTGCACTCTTACTGATTTATGTTATGATCTTGATTTATCCATCCTTAACGACGGATCCCCCACTCGTCTTGTAAATCCTTCCCAAAATCCAAGTACTGCGGTAGACCTGTCATTTGCATCTGTGTCTATTGCATCTCTTCTTAACTGGAAAATTTGTTATAATTCCTATGGTAGTGACCATTATCCTATCATCCTTTCCTATTCCTCAAGTTCTCAAACTTTTATTAATTCTTCTCATACAATTAAATATCGACTGTCAAAAGCGGATTGGTCTAGCTATTCTGCTACATTAGATCAAAAAATTTGTTTATTGCCTCCATTATCGCTATCTAATATAAAAGAACATTACGATAACTTTGTTGTTGCTATTTCCTCTTCAGCAGATTGTCATATTCCTCACAGTAATCGCAAAGATCATAGGCTCTCCCCTCCTTGGTGGGACTCTAAATGTTCGGATATGATTAAGCAACGAATAGATGCGGAAAATAATTATAAACTATCTATGACTACTCAAAATTTTATTAAATACAAACATATATCTGCTAAATGTAGAAGAATATTTTTCAAAAAAAAAAGAAATGGTTGGATTGGTTTTTGTGAATCTTTGTCTCCAAGAACTAATTCTTCTGTGGTCTGGAACAAGATAAGGAGATTTAGGGGTTCTTTATCTTTCATAAATATATCTTCGAATGACTCTTCAAACTGGATCACTGAATTTGCAAATAAGTTAGCTCCTCCATATGTCCCTAATACTGACTGTCTTCCTTCTCCTCCATGCCCTTTGGCTTCAAATGTCGATTTTGATAATGAATTCTCTATTGATGAATTAAATTGTGCACTAACTGGATTACCAAATACATCTCCAGGTCTTGATTGTATCCCTTACGCCTTCTTATCTCAGGGTTAAATTTCATTTCTTGAGTCTAGTAAATTCCTTTTATATGTCAGGTGAAGTCCCAGATCCTTGGAAAAAACAACTAATTATTCCTATTCTTAAACCTGGTAAACCCTCTTCCAACCCTAACTCTTATAGACCAATAGCCTTACCTTCATCTCTAGCCAAAATCATGGAACATATGATCAAAAACAGATTGGAGTATATACTTGATAAATCGGGTTTATTTGCTCCTCAATTTGGATTTCGTAAGGGTTTGGGTACTTTAGATAGTCTTGCGACTCTTATCACAGACATTAATATATCTTTTAAAAAGCGTGAATATCTAGTTGGTGTCTTTTTAGATATAGCTTCTGCATATGACAGTGTTGTTTTATCAACTCTTAGGCATAAGATGCATCAACTATGCATTCCGATAAGAATGATACGCTTCATTTTTAACTATCTTGCAGATAGGGATATTTTAGTTAAATCCCAGCATCAGGAATGTTATAGACGTATATGGAAAGGCCTCCCTCAGGGTTCAGTATTAAGTCCCATTCTTTACAATGTGTACACTTATGATATAGTAAATTTGGTAAGCAGTTTTTGTAATATTCTTCAATATGCTGACGATTTAGCTTTGTATGTTTCGGATATAGATATAGATTCTATTCAATCTCGTCTTAATTGTGCTTTACTCTATTTAGATCAATGGCTGCAAAACCATGGCTTAAATTTATCTGTTCCTAAAAGCTCAGCAGTTATATTTACAAAAAAAAGAATAATTCCTAATATTTCATTACTGGTCAGTGACGAATACATTCCTGTAAACAATCATGTGAAATTTTTAGGCGTTATTTTAGACCAAAGATTATCAGGTTCATTGTTTTTTAATTATATCTCCCAAAATTGTGAAAAGGGAATAAATATCCTTAAAGCTTTGTCAGGAGTGTGGTGGGGCTCTCATCCTTATTCTCAAAAAATTTTATATAATTCTATTATTAGAAGCCATCTTGATTATAGTTGTTTCCTGTTAGATTGTAATAACAAATCATCATTAATGAAACTAAATAAGATCCAATCCAAATCATTACGTATTGTAATTGGTGCCATGAAAAGCACACCTATTAACGCTCTTCAGGTAGAGTGCAATGATCCTCCACTTCACTTAAGAAGACAGTTTTTGTCAGATAGATTCATTTCTAAAATTATACAACTATCATCTCATCCTCTTATTGATAAATTAAGAAAACTTCTTACGTATTATGATCATAATGTACATATCCTTCCTCCCCTTTTGAAAAGTTTTGTAAAATTAACTCAGTTTCAATTTACTATTTTTAGTCTAAATATTATTCCTCTATTTAACTTAAAATTTAAGGCTTTAACTTTTGTGCCTAATGTAATCTTAGATTTAGATATTCCCAAAAATAGCCCTTTCGCTAGGATTAAATTTAATGAAATTATAGTTGAACGCTGGCCAGACTGGACTATGGTTTTTACTGATGCTTCTAAACAACCACATAATAAAGATGTAGGAGCCGCAGTCTGGTTCCCATGTTTTAGGATTGTTTTAAGCTTCAAATGTCCTCCTTTTTCATCAATTTTTTCTGGTGAGGCAGTCGCTATTTTAGAAGCAGTTAAATATGTTTTATCGCATAACCTTAACAAATCTATTATTTTCACAGACTCCAAAAGCTGTTTACTAGCTTTACTTTCCAATCCTTTTCGCTCCAAATGTAAGTTTCCGCTTATTCTAAGCATTAGAGAATATTTATTGGAATGTCATGCATCTAATATTGAAATTATATTAGCTTGGATTCCCAGCCATAGTGGTATTCCGGGTAATGAAACCGTTGACTCTTGTGCAAAATTAGCTTCTCAGATTGGTGAATTAACTCACTATTGTATTTATTCTCATGATCTTAGAGAATATCATATGTCTACTCTTGAGAAATCCTGGTATACTTACTGGAGGTCAGCTAGTTCTTTAAAGGGCATACAATATGCAGATATTCAAGAAATAATTTTTAAAAGGCCTTGGTTTAGCAAACGGAAAAATCTTAATAGAAAAGTAATTTGTACTATTTGTCGTTTACGTTTGGGTCACTCTTCTACACCAGTTCATCTTAATAAAATCAGAGTCAGGGATCACTCTATTTGTGAATGTGGCATAGACGAAGGGACTGTAGATCATATTTTCTTCTGTTGTCCTAAACTTAAAATCTCTTTATACGACATTCTTCCCTCAGATATTCCCCGACCTACAAACATGAAATGTCTTTTAAAGCTTGTCCATACTTCTTTTATTAATATCTTAGCTAGTCATATAATATACAATAATATTAAACTTTAAGTAGGTAACTAACTTTATGAGTGTAATCTGTATTTCTTATTATATACCTACCAATATAAATTATTTTTTCTTTTTTTTTTAAATATGTTTTCATAAGATTCATATTATGATGTATTCCTATTCTAATTTATATATATTTTAATTTACTATAGATAATTACATTTTTATATTATACCTCTATTTTGAATCGAGTCAAGTTCCATTTGGGTAATCTTCAAAACCGGTCAAAATTAGGTACTTTTACATGTGTCTTTCTCACAACGTGACATTGGCAGAATTACTGTGTTAGTCACGGTCAGTGGGATGAAGCTTACTGTCAGTCGGCCATCTTGAATACAATGTATGGAAACTAGCGACAACTAGGAAACTACCCCTAATTACTTTGTCACTACGTAGTTCTTTGTGTAATACTAGATGTCACTGATACTATCAACACATAATGTTACCAGTATTTTAATGAAATTTATATTTCTCAATGTAAAATATATATTTCTAAAAGAAAACCTACAGGAGTTTATTATAATGTACCGTAAATATATAATAAAAACAAAAAATTATAGAACATTTAATGAATATTATGTACTGTAAACACCGGTCTAAAATTCTTAGACTAATAGGTATTTCTTGTCTGTGCTTACAGGGCTACCAGATGTGGAATTTCATATCGTATTTGTACGATTTTTTGGCTTTATGCCATATACGATCGCTAGAGCAAGATCTTACGGAAAATGTACAAATTAACATAACTTATTGCTTAGACAACCTCCTTTGGTTGTACAGTGTCTAATTTTATTGCTCGATATTAGAATATATTATAACGCTGCATTTATGTAGTTTACATTAATATCATATCTAAAGAACTATTTTGTATTTCAAAAAAAAGAAACGTTGAAGAGTGAATATCTATGCACTGTAATTAGTTAGAATGCGTGTTTTCAACTTATATAACAACATACTGTGGGTTATGATATGATTAGCCAAAGAAGGGTATAAATTAAAAAAAAAAAACTTTATTTTTCCTCCTTTTAAAATAAATTCCATTGTCAGCTTCGATTTCCTTTTTTCGACTGTTTCCTATTTGAATCCAGGTAATGGCATTCACTGCAGTTTTAAAAGTTAATTTTGAAATCAGTTTGTAGGTACATAAGTTTGGAAGTCATTTTGAAAATTATAGAGAATATAAGTAAAAATATAAGAAATTATATAACAGTCACTGAAAAATAGATATTTTTCAGTGACTTTTATACAATTTCTTGAAATGCGCTTAATCGAATAAACACACTTAATCGTAATTTGGTAGAATCAAATCAAATACTACTTACCACGTTATGATCGGTCTACTCATTCATAAGTTATGAGAAGTTGCATACACACACAGATAAATCAGTACAGATGTATTGTTCTCGTACAAATTAGGCATGTTACATGATATGTGCCCGAAACGACAAAGAAAAATTTTAACCGATTCGTTGCGGCCCATATTTTCCAAAACTATTAGCATTGGCTAAATACAAATATTTTGTGACACGGCTGCCGTGCCGTCATAGAAGTTAATGACATGGTTAACGTGCCACCAGCCACGTTTAAAAAGATTTATTGTTTTACACGTGTTTAGACTTGATTTATTTCGTTGAAACCATATCATGTGTGTAAACGGAAGATTACGTTGTTTGAGTAATTTTTGAGTAGGTTTACTGTTTTCCTAAAATGGAAGATAAGTAACTTTTTTATTCAGATGTTGCAAGCCTTTTGTAAAATAAAAGTTTGAAAAACAAGTACATTAAATAAATGTGTTTTTTTTTGTCTGGATGTCCGTTCGATACGTAGCGTTTCGTAGTTACGTTATGGCGGTAGGAATAGTTGGAAGATGGTGGTATTCAAACCACGGATCAAGCGAGTCGCCGCAAGACCACCGCCGTTCAAAACACCGTTATTTGTTTATTACCAACAAAACATAATAATTTAAGTTAATAACAATCACATTATGATACTAAGTATCTACGACTAATCGTGGGTGAAATGATTGTACCTCTTTTATTTTTGGTTTTTGTTTCATTTGTAAATATTAATGCAGCTTAAAAAAAAGGTTATAACCTCTAAATTTTTCTATTCCACCGAAAATTCAGAAACGAAGCCTCCAGGCTTGATTTATGTAAAAGCAACCGCTCCGTTGGTCAAGTGGTTAGAAAACCTAATTACGAATCAAGGTGGTTTGGGTTCGATTCCCGACAGGGACAAACATTTGTATGATGAGCATAGATGTTTGTATCTGAGTTTGGGTGTTAATTATGTATGTTAAAAGTATTCATATATGTATTTATATGTATGTACCAGTATCTTTGTTGACTAACACCTACAGCACAATCAAATAATTTGCTTACTTTGGACTTAAATCAATTCGTGTTTTTCTTTTAGAAGAGGAGGCAAACGAGCAGGAGGTGCAACTGATGGTAAATGATCACCACCGCCCATGGGCTCCCGCAATACCAGAGGTCTTGCAGTTGCGTTGCCGGCCTTTTAGGAATGAGTAAGCTCTTTTCTTGAAGGTCCCCAAGTCGTATCCGTTTGGAAACACCTCTGCTGGTAATTGATTCCACAACAGAGTAGTGCGAGGTAAAAAGTACCGAGAGAAACCCAAAGTTGTGGATTTCCAGACGACGAGATGGTGAGGGTGGAATTTCAAATTTTGACGCTATGTACGATGATGAAATTCGTCTGCAAAAATTAATACAATTAACTTGTCGGAACACTCCTCAAGAAAAATACGATAGAAAACACTGAGTGAATCAACATCTCTACGCAATGCCAAAGAGTCAAGCCGTTTCGAAATAACCTGATCGTCAACGATTCGAACCGCTCTACGCTGAATGCGATCAAGAAGTAGAAGCTGTTACTGAGGAGCTACAGCCCAAAGATGGGAACAGTACTCCATGTGAGGCTGAATTTGATCCTTATAAATTTGAAGGCGACGGGCCGGCAAAAAGTAGTCTCTTGATCTGCTGAGCATACCGAGCTTTTTGGAGGTTAGTTTAGCCTTAACTGCCAAATGGCAGCGAAACTGAGCGTAATTTGATACGTTGACTCCCAGAATCCCGACACTAGCTGAGGCTGTCAGGAAAGTATCCCCAAATCGAGATGACATGACAAAGGAAGTCTTTTTACCGGAGAACACACAAAGCTTTGTCTTCTTAAGGTTAAAAGGGACCAGGTTTTGACGATCCCATTCCGAGACATCGGTTAATCAATTCTCAACTTCGAACATAAGCTTGTTTCGGCACTCTTCGACGTGTTCCTGAGAAATACCACTACGGCCGGAGTATCACCAGTACTGTCATCTGCATAGCAATGTATGTTGCGAATTCACATCATGACATTGATATGCAGAACGAACAGTATTGGTGATAGCATGCAGCCTTGTGAAAAACCAGCATTGACAGATTTAAGGTCAGAGCACGCATGGTTGACTACGGCCTTGACGTTCCGATTAGCCAAAAAACTGGTGATCCAGTTACATAATTTCACGGGAAGCCTATAGGAGGGCAGCAGATAGGCATGTCAATACCGGCGCCAGTTCTAGAGCACATGCTTTAAATACACTCGGAGGGATGCCATCCGGCCCACTTGACTTATGGACGTCCAAAGAAAAAAGAGCTTTACGCATGGAAGACTTCAGGAATTTTAATTCCGTCATAGAACTATGGCACTGCGGAATTTTAGCCGGAGCATTTCCTTGGTCATCCAGAATCGAATTCGCCGCAAAAGACGAGCCCTGAAAATCGGCCTTTTCCTTTGCAGTTGGGCCAGAGAATCATCATCTGCGTGTAAGGATGGAAAAGAGGACTATTAGAGATTCCCCAAGGCGAGAAACCAAAATGCACAGGTTCCCGAAGGAAGACGAACTAATTTCTCACCATTTCTGCCAATGTGTTCAGATTTTGCCGTGGCGATAGCTCTTTTGAAGAACCTTTTGAGGAAGAAGAAACTTTTGAGGCGGAATTATACTCCTTACGTAATGCGCTGGTTTTTTCATCACGAGATGTTGACGCTGCAGCCAAGCCCGGTAGCATTTCCGCTTTTGGCGTGAAGCCATTTTGCAGAAGCGACCAAAACAATACTGCAAAAAATGGAATGAAAAGTTCCATGCCATGCAGCACCACATCAGTATTAGAGTCAGCGATGACACTCGGATCATCTAGCGAGAAGCACATCCACCCCCATGAGTAGGATGCAAAAAAAGACCACATCCCGTCCCATTCTGCTGACCTATAATTCTAAACGCGACGACAGCCTGCAAAAGGAGGCCATGATGGGCACGTAACCAGTATTTTACTCCAGATCAGGCAGTGGTCTGGCGTAACAAGAAGGACGTTCACAGATACCTGGTGATGGTCCGGATGAGAGGTCGGCAGAAGGTCTAGCGGTGAAGGCTTATGATTGTCCACATCGGGAACTCGCGTTGGCGAAATGCCCAAATGTGTTAGACCATACGCCAAGGCAAAATCTTGAACAGACTTCCCCACATGATCGGTAGTGAATGAACATAGCCATTCGGCGTGGTGGGCATTAAAATCGCTAAAGATCACGATCTCAGCGGAAGGGGTCTTTTGTTACACGGAATCCACAGCCGTTTAAAGAGCTCACAACTCTTTGAATATAATTCTATGAATTTGAGTATCATATAACTGTGAACGAACTAATTTTCCAGCGTGTTAATATTTTTTTTGATAAAGATACTAGTGGCCTAATATTAATGACAGCGAAGTAGGTAACAAAAATAAACGAAAATTGTACAAATGTTAAGCCAACAGAAGTACTAAACATAATAACCACAGCAAATATTATAATCATTATTCAGAAGTATATTAAACAGTTTTTTAATAGTCAGAATTATATTAAACAGTTTTATTGCAATATTCTTTCTAAAATTAAACAAACGTTTATTTTAGTAAAAACTTCTAGGAAGTATACTATATTTCAAAATTTCGTTTTCGTATAACTTTTTTTTGTATTTCTTGAGATGGTATACGATCAAATCTTTTTTGCACCTGGTAGCCCTGGACTATGACAAAGAGAAAAGAAATTTTTGTTTGGCATTTTCAGCCATTTTTAATTTGTATTTTTAATAATTGTCAGAAACCGTCAGAAACGGATTTTAAAATTTATAATCTCTTATAATTTAAGTTTTTACATATTTTTTGTTTTCCGTTCTGTTTTGTGTGCGATGTTTATTAACAGGTATGACATTTGTTCATTCGTACATACTAAATTACTAGGTAACATAATCACGAAATGACGACTAATAAGTTCAAAAAGGATACATACTACTTTGAAGAAAACATTTTGACCAACAGGTCCCTCGGCTCCTTTGAATCATCTGCTATGAAGGCAAATATCATTCGGATGTTTCACTACCATTGGGACTATTAGGACTACTTGGCGGTGGAATTCCAGAAGTCTCGCCCGGGGTTGGTTACCACTGTTATACTTATTCCTGTCGCAATATCGTTAATACTTGTCACTGGCATATTTTGATATGAATAAAGTAGCCAGTAAACTTAAACATATGCCTGCTACACGCATAGCGGCTCACCATTAACATCCTTATTGTCTAGGCAGCAGCTGTTACTTTCTATCAGGATAGCCATCTGTTTGTTGTTGTTCTAAAATAAAATGTTTAATTTCACATAAAACATTTTTTTATAGTAGAGGGCGCAAACGAGCAGGGGGTGCACCTGATGGGGCTAAACTGTACTTTAGCATCCCACGAATTTCAGTGTTTTCGGGGGTGAGGGTGGAAGGGGGGAGGGTACTAGACCATCCTACAAAGGGGGTTAACCACCCCTGATACTTTTTTAATAATAGAAGGGGTGGCAATATATGATGTAGTACCTGAAAACAGTAAACTTTTAAAGTTTTTTGGGGTTGTATTGTGTGGGAGGTGGGGAGAGTTCAAATGGCCGATGTACAAGGCCACCCTATACAGGTGGTATATTGTTTCTAACAGAAAAGGAACTCACCAACCTGATGTAAATGTTTTGTGAGTCACAAGGTTAGTGCTCATTTTTTTTATAAATAGGCTTATTCTATCTTACTCTATTTGCCAAATTTCAAGTTGTGGAAATTCATAATTTTCCAGAAAAAAAATATTATAATAAGAGAATAAGATGTTTAAACAATATAGCTAAATTGATGACAAATCTGAATCAGAGCACACCGACTTCCACGTGGTCTTGTTTGCCCTACCCATAGTGTTTTTAAGAAATTGCGAAGGCGTGGAGGGAGAAGAATTGTGATGGCAAACATTGGTACCTATGCTTTGTTACGCAAGGACAGAGAGGCTGCACTTCCCGCAGTGCCGAAGCACACACAAATCGACTACAATCTATAGTAGAAATTTTATTTAAAAAATTACTTAAACAAACTACTGCATATTATATACTGCATCAGAACTTAATGTGTTTTAGGTTGCTCTTTTTCCATAAGAAAAAAATACTCACTAAATAGCATGGGCTTGTACATTGTTTGAACCTTAAACAAACACTAAAATTCTAAAAACTATATTTTTGGCTTCGATATTGATGTAGATGACTCCCCAAGTATTCTTTTAAAAAAATATTCAATGTACAGTTTTGACTTTCCTACGATTTTATTATATGTATAGATTTTTAGTTATATCCCAACCTAATCTAAACAGGTATTTTACTTTCTGTTTGCTATATTTCTGTAGTCCCATTATAAAAAAGTTATCAAATAGACAACTTTTTTATTATTATTATAATTATAAATCTATATTAATTAATATTATAAATGTGAAAGTATGGATTTTTGGATGGATGGATGTTTATTACTCAATCATGCAAAAACTACTGAAAGGATTTGAATTAAATTTGGCACACAGGTAGATAATGACCTGGAATAGTACATAGGCTACTTTTTATCCCCGAAAAATTAAGTGATCCTGCGGGATTCGTCAAAAACTTATAATTCAGTGGCCTGCATGCTGCAGCTGCCTAGGAAAATGTTGAGTATATATGAATGGTAAATTTGGTGGCAAATGAAATCAGAAGTACTTTATTCAGTAAACTTCTTACAAGTTATTTTGACACATCAACATATATTTTTTTAAACTATTACCGGATCGGAAATGCGGCCACACAAATTGAAGTGACATTGACATGTTTACATTTTTGATCTCGAATTCCATTTCAGATTGTATACCATTATTTTGTGTTGTGAGTCTATATGACATTCTATTCTGGATAGCAATGTATCCTTGGTACAGACACCGATGACTTGGAGACCAGATGTTAACTATTGGTTTTGTTCTTTGTTGTCTCCTTTCATGTTGGGGTCTCCATGTGGTTTTGTTTTTTTTTGTTATAAAAATTTAAATTACTGATTTTATTGTTCTTGCTCTGCATGTATCACGTCTCCACAGAATAAGTAACACTGGGGGCAGTCTATCTACCAATACAGAAAAATTATGTAAAATCAAAACTCTGTACAAAAATCTGAATAGTTGGAAGATAATAAAGTATGGGATTAATTGCTCCTCATACCAATTGCATAGCAATTATAATAAATTGTTGTAAATATGTTATATAAATAAATATACTTGCATAAAAAAGACAATCCCTTTGAGTTTGTTCGGCCAGATCTCAGTGTATGGCCATGTTTCCAATCTGCTTGTACCTCAGAAAATGTAAACTCATCAGAAAGTGCCTTAAAGGATAATTCGAATAAAAATATTTTTACTTTTGACTTATTGAGATAAGCTATATTTGAAATTTGGCCTTGAATTATTTTTAATTTTATATCTTTTCCATATGGGTTTGAAATTACAGTATACTTTTAAATTTGATATCTGTAGTTCATAATGTAAGTCACACTTTGGTTAAACAAATAGTTTTTTCTAATCACATAATCATTTATGCAAAAATACATGTGCTTTCAGGTCTGGACCTTCATTGTTTAACAAATCCAAAAAAATATCCTTTGGAATTTGCAAATTGGATAAATATAATAGGGTTTATTGATAAGAAAACTAATTATGAAGAAGTTTATAAACAAAAAAGAATTTGTGCTCGACATTTTACAGATAATGATTGGAATCAAGATAATAGGCTAAAAAGAAATGCTGTCCCATCTGTTTATTTAACAGGTAAATTGCATTATGATTCCTAAAAATTTGCATTTGGCTAACAAAAAATAATCTGGAATTTCTATCATTCTTTTATTAATATCACATTTCATTTTAGGGAATTTCATTAATAGAGAACACAGAGGCATAACAGATATTACTGCTAGGACTATTAATATTCAAGATCATGCTAGCACTTCATACCAAGTTAATACAGGTATGGTACATCACATGCATAATTACTAATTATTTATCATTTGTGCAATTATTTTTCAAACTCAAACTCTTTTATTCTGTGGTAGTAGGTGAAGGAGTTAAATGTGAATATACATAATGTTAATAAGGACGCTACGACCTGCCATTTTGGCGTACAGATAATTATAAAATAAAATTGAAATTTTAATTACATTGTCATTTTAAAATTTGAATTAATTTAATTACTAAAATAATAATATTTACTCAAATATAGGTACAGAGCATATTCATAATATAATAATATTTTACATGTCATATCTTAATTCTATAATAATATTAAAACTGTATGTCAAGTGTTTGTTTGCAGCATTTATTTACCATTTGCAATTAAAATATTCATCAATAGTATAAAATGACTTATTACATAAAATAACTCTTAATTTTTTCTTAAAAAGCTACAGGTCATTTATGTCTGAGATCCAGGCTGGTAGATGATTATAAATTTGCTGCATCATAAAGGCAACACTTACCGTAAAAAGCAGTTCTGTGTGATTCCACACAGATTTAAAGAAACTAGCAAGTGTTCTGAGTGATACAAATATTAATTTGGATTTTGTGTTACATTTTTTTTTATAGTATAAGATAGCAAACAAGCAGATAGGTCTCCTGATGGAAAGAGTCAGCCATCGCCAGAAGTATTAATGGTGCCTTGCTTTCTTTTGGCGAGATCTTATGCCACATGCATAAGTTTACCGGCTACCTTACCCTCCAAACCGGAACACGACAGTGACAGGCACTAACACTATTGCGGCAGGAATAGGTAAGACGGTGGTACCAGACCTGGGCAAGACAATGCAGAACTCTACCACCTAGTAGTCACAATGTTAGTGACTCGTATAGCTAATCGGTCGCCGTTTACAACCTGCCTGGCAGAACTGCAGTTGACCTATTCTTCAAAGGAGCCCGGGACCAACATGGGGATTATTATAGTATTTCTTAGAAATACTTTTATAATAATGACACCATCCATATGTCATGTTATAAAGAAAACTGAGAGAACTAAGTTCCAAATATCAAGATCCTTATGGATTTACCTTGCATTTAACTCTTATCTTTTGATGTTTAAGCAACATCAACAACAAAGTCAAAACTGTATATTGAATTTTTTTTAAAAAGAATACTTGGGGCGTGATCTACAATCGATATCAAAGCCAAAAATATAGTTTATAGAATTTTTGTCTGTTTGTCTGTATGTATGTCTGGAGTAATCTCAAAAAGTATTGCATTGATTTACTTCAAATTTTGCATGAATATTACTAATAGGTCGGGTCAATATATAGGCTACGTATTATCACACTATCAACTACGGGGGAGAAGCGGTGCGGAGTAAACGAAGTTCGCGCGGACGAAGTCGTAGGCAACAGCTAGTCATGAATATTTGAAGACGTTGACAGTGCATGTTTGATCAGTTGCCCAGTACGTACATCTTTCTCCATTTACATTTTATTCCAGTTATATTAATTAACCTTACCTATTTTCAGCACATGAAAACCATTACAAAATGAAGCAAACAAGCCGATTTGTTAACCAGAAGTTGCTACTTCTAAGGCTTCCTTGTGAAGTTTATTGACACCCTTGTCCTTTGTTGTGTTATTATTTATATTATAACTTGGTCTTTCAAAAGGATAAATATCTAATTTCATCCAAAACAATAGTGCTGTGATTCAGCTGCAGAAGCATAACAGACCAAAATACAGAGTTGCAGGAAACAAAAATCGAAACTATATACATATAAATTTAATAGGAAAATCTTGCAAACAGCAGATTGCAAAAAGTAGAAGAGAACCACCACCCATAGATATTTACAACCCCAAGGTGTTACAGATGTGTGCTACCATTGTAGTAACATTGTTTCACTTCCTATTTGAGTTCAGTCACATTCACTCACTTTCTATTGAGTCTTATCCTCTACATTAGAGGGTAATTCAACACAAATGCTATGCTTTACATTTTATGATTTTTCAGAAAGTTTAGGTGAAATCAATAAGTTAATAAATATGGAGACTATTTGAATATCTCTATTCTTAGGGTTCCGAAGTAAGTTAGGAACCCTTATAGTTTCGCTTTGTCCATCCGTCCGTTCGTCCTCACGATTGCTCACAGATCCTTATTACTAGAAACCTGTAATTCATAAGTTTACCCGCTACCTTACCCTTCAAACCAGAACACAACAGTGACAAGCACTGAGACTATTGCGTCAGGAATAGGTAAGGCAATGGTATCAGACCCGGGTGAGAAAATGCAGTACTCTAACAATTAATAGCCACGATGGCAGTGACACCCATAGCCAAACAATCACGGCTTGCTGGCTTTACAAATTTTTGCAATATTAGTTGACCAACTTTTAAAATGTACTTGAAGTTTTTATAATAGGTGAACATGTGGTGGGGAAATATCGGTAATTGATATTAGAAGTTAGTAATATGAAACAATAAAAGCCCTCTTCTTAGTCCGCATTTTTCTGATACAACTTCGGAACCCTACACTGCACGTGGTCCAAGTCGCACTTTACTAATTTTAGGGACATTATAACTCTATTGCATACTTAATAGCTCATGAGCTTTTTAGAAACTAATGGGTTGATTCACCAACCACACATCTGACTTATAGTTCCGATGTAAATGTCCATGCACCAATACCCAATCAGTGTCGACCAATCAGATCCTCTGTACATCACTATCTTTCACTGTGGCCATGAGTAAGCCAATCACGATGTTGCAGCTCAGCTCAGCTAGTTGCCAGAATGCATTCAATACGGAAAATCGAACATTAGGCGTCTATGTGCTGTGTGGTCGATGGGTTGATTACACCTAACGAGTACAGTGGCAAGTCAGTATCCTCGGTCGAGTGCTCGGTTGGTATAAACACTTTAGCGAGTGCTCGGCCCAGCGCTAGGACGAGCAGAGAAGCGAGAGAGTCACTAGAATCCCAATCTGTTTCTAGGCTGAGTACCCACCTCCCCGCTTAATGCTTCTGCCCCCGCAGCGAGTCGACATCGTGCTCGGCACGCATGAACACGCACTCGCTTGTCACTCTGCCACTCGCCACTCGTTCTTTCGTCACAAAGCAATATGCGTGTTTATGTTTTTGTTTTCAAATTATACTAATATCAATTTATATGTCCGCTAATAAAAAATGGAACTTGAAAATAACAGTAAAATTTATTCAGTGCCACAAATGCAGATCCTTTGAAGCATGATCAAAACTGAGCTGACTCGCCACTGTAGTAAATACGTGTAACCACCCACTCAGTTCGGCAACTCTCTGGGCCAAGAGCTCATTTACTGACTTGCCTCTGTACTCTTTAGGTTTAATCAATCATAAGATAAATCTGCAAAATAAGTACAATTGTTCACCACCAAATGAAGACACTATATCCATCTTCATCTAAGTGGGATGATAAAAATGTTAAAAAAGTACAGTAAACCCTTCCAATGTGGCCTATATTACATCAAACCTAAACTCATTTACCACACAATTGCCATATTATTCGGTTTAAACAAAACCTTAGCTAAAAAAATATACAAATATGTAATTATTAATTTCAGATGCAACTTGTGTGTCCTGTGTTCATGTAGATCACAGCTACTGTAAAACTACATTAAATACATTATTAAAATCTCATACTACTCGACAAAAAAGTAAGTAATATATTTTATTTATTTTTATTTTCTGAATTTAAACATTAAGATTGTTTTTATACTTTTATCACTTCTCATCCCCACACTTGATCATTATATTCCTATATCATTTTTATCCTTATCCCTATCATTGTGTTCATTCTCTCTTTTCCAAAAAACTGAAAAGGTAACTGATTGCTGTCAAAAATTTTACTTATATACAAACACATGTAAGAATTTATAATTAACTAAGCCCCAACTGTTTGTTGGTTGTTAGGATACACAAGCATCATTATCTGTGGGAGGGAGTCAATAAGTAGTACAAAGTCTTATGTAATTAATGAATGGTGCCAAATAAATTTAACATGCTCTTAAGGAAAGTGACTGTCAATGGGTTTTTGATTTAAGAATTTATGTTTAGAGCACAAAACTGTGGTAGAAAGCTTTCCTCCAATTGATAGTATGTATGCTATCTATTGCTATTGCAATAATGAAAATGTCATAAATAAATATTCTCGGGACAAATTTTTACTGATCTAACCCCAAAGTAAGCAAATTATTGCTTGTGTTATGGGTGTTAGTCCACAATACTAATACATAGAAATACATATATAAATATTGGAATATATTTAATAAACACCGAATCCAACCACCTAACCAACCAACCAAACCAACACAACCACACAAACACACCAAACCAAACCAACACACCAAACAAATACTTGTCCCCATCGGGGATCGAACCCGAGCCCCGTCGATTACCTAGTCAGTGTCGCTAACCATTCGACCAACGGGGTGGTTAATCGGCCGGGCGGTCATGTTTCTGATATTGGAAATTTATGTAGCAGATAAGACAATAGGCATTTTGTTCGAGAATTTTACCCACGGCGTACACGAACAAAATTAGGTTAAAAAAAAATAGCCAACTGTCTCCCTTACATGATGGTTCAAGGAGCATTTCTGTGGGGTAGGAGTGGAACGGAGAATAAAATATATATGTATTTACTATTTACGAAATAATAACTTATGAGGGCATAGTAAAACGAAATTAGGTGCAGTTAGTAAGCAATCGTATTTCCTACATAATTGTATATGTCTCATATCTGTAGATATGAAATATATATATGCAGAAATTACTGAGAGATTGTGGGTGCGATTCCTACGGGGGGCTCACATAGTGAAAAAAATCTCCTTGTCAGATTGTTCTCAGTTAAGGATAGGCTAGGGCAGTTTAGTTAGCACATTGCAGGTTGAATCACCTGGTTGCCTGAACTGACAAGAAAGATGATTCCGTCCGGAGGGCACGTCAAGCTGTCAGTCCCGGTCGCCACTTGTTGATAGCACTAGTTACTGCGCTGGGCGCTGTTTGTGACAGTAATCCGCATTGTCATATACCCGTATGGTGTAGAATTGAGAATATTAATGCAAAAGGATCTTATTGTAATTAAAGGTCTAACACCACACCAATTACTAACTCCTGTGAAACCAGAACTCGGTTAGATTCACCTGGCAGTATAAACTTCTGTAACATCATATGCGATAGCCAGATTTTCCCTATGTTTAATTATTTCAATGTGTTTACATAATTAATTTTGTGAAAGAGATGGAGAACACACAGTTAATACCACTGCCGCCTCTGTGGTCGTGTGGTCCAGCGTTGGCATTGACCACATGAGGTCCCGGGTTCGATTCCCGGGTTGGGCACATACAAAAAAAAAGTTTTTTCAGTTTTCTGAGAAACACAAAGTTGCCTGGGATTGGAAAATGCCCGGTTGGCGATGATAGGCTTGCCACCTATCACATTTGTGGGACCAAGTATCTTCGGGGTGCACTTGTTGTACCTCAGCCTACCCATCCGGGAATACGGGCGTGAAGATACTTTTTTAATACCACTTGGTTAATAAATAAATAGACCACTTTATTCTAGACCGGTGTTGCTCATTTTGCAGTCATCAGAAATATTAATGATTTTTTATTTTTGCAGGACCTTCTTATTTGGCAGATAATAAGGCAAAGCACATTAATTTTAATTAAGAAGGAAATAAGAAGATTACAAAAAATGGGACAAACATTAAAATGTAGAATTAAAAATGCTGAAGCCGTAAATAAGATTACCGCATTCCAAATGATTACTATAAATATGACACAGCCTGGTAAATTATTTACGGCTATGCAATATTACCAAACTCCCAAAAAACCTTCTGGGAGACGTTTTACTGTAGAAGATTCTTTCCCTTTCTCTTTTCAAACGAAGTCCTAAAAGTTATACATTGCTTTCAAAACTGTTTACATTTCCATCTGCAAGAACTCTCAGAAAGTTTTTAGGTAAAATGAAATTGGGGACTGGTATAAATAAAAATATATTTGAAAATTTAAGAAAAACTGTTAGTAAACTAAATATAGAAGACTGTCTTAGTATTTTAATTTTTGATGAAATGTCATTAACACCACAAATTCACTATGATGCACATAAAGATGAGCTAAAGGGTTTTGCGTGTAATGATCCCAAAAACATCGCAAATCATGCATTGGTTTTTATGATAAAAGGTATCAAAAAAAGTTTTAAACAACCACTCGCTTTTTATTTTACGAATAATTTAACAAAAATTCAATTAAAACATTTCATCAAAGATGTAATTGAGCACATACAAAGTAAAGGGCTACACTTACTATGTATGGTATGTGATCAAAGTCCAGTAAATGTAAGTGCTATTAATGAAATAGTGCAAGAAACTAAATGCAACTATTTGAAAAATGATTCTGAATACAAATTTCAATGTAATAAGATTGAAGTTTCACAAAAACAAATCATTTGCATTTATAATGTTCCTCATTTAATTAAAGGATCCGATCGATTCTAATCTTTTAGGAAAAGACCTTATATATTGTGAACCTAATAAAGACGAAGAATATACTATAAAATGGTGTTTTTTTGAACAATTATATGAAGCAGATAAAAGTTTTGGTCAGTTAAGATTCCTTCAAAAATTAACTGAGGAACATGTTAATAAAGACAAAATTAAAAAGATGCGCGTCAAAACTGCTACGCAATTATTTAGCCACAGTGTCGCAGTTGCAACTGAACATTTATCTGCACGTGGCCTTTTACCACAAGAATGCAGGCAAATGTTTTTTTTTTTGTGAAATTACTTGATAATTTATTTGATTCGTTAAATTCTAGTAGCTTTTATTCCAAAATTGTAAAATATACAGATGTGGTGTTAAAAGAAATTCCCCACACCATCAGTTGTGGAATAACGCCTTAAAAGTATTTAAAACTGTGAAATTTATCAAGCAGATAAAAAATAGAAATAAGATCAGATTTGTAGAATCTGTAGCACCAACTGTAAAGAATATGCAAATCACTATTGAAGGAATAAAATCATTATGGAATATTGTGTCACAAAAGTGTTCTTTGGACAGTTATTCACCAGAAATCTTAATCAGGACCCATTAGAAAATTTCTTTGGTAATATTCGAAGTTATGGTACAAGAAATGTTGCACCAAACACAATAGCTTTCGAAGGTGCATACAAAGCCCTTCTAATAAATAATTTTTACTCTACGCATGCAGTTAATGCAATGCAATAATTGTGAAGATCATAATTCTTGTTTGCAAAATTGTAGAACTTTTATAACCGAATGTGATACGGTTTCCAATATTTCCAAAGAAAAAGATAATGATATCATAAATTTTAATGAAGAAGTTTAAAATCTTTGTAATAATTATGATAATGATGTAGGCCAAAGGAATTATGTTTGCGGATGGGTCCT
Organism: Apodemia mormo; assembly: GCA_036924255.1. Taxonomy (NCBI): domain Eukaryota; kingdom Metazoa; phylum Arthropoda; class Insecta; order Lepidoptera; family Riodinidae; genus Apodemia; species Apodemia mormo. Next base: position 38,120,999 of record JAUPFN010000005.1, on the reverse strand, counting down.
GACTAAATGCTTAAAAAAAATTACAGGTTGCAAAATGTGTAAAAAAACATTAGTTGAGTTGAATGATACGAATGCTAATGAGTATACTAGAGCCAAAAATATACTATAAATAAAAAGTGGCTAGCATATCCGTCAAAAGAATTGGAGTTATATTTTTCAGAAATTCAAAATATTACACAGTCTTTTTTACAAAAAAATTGGTCCTAAATTTAAAATTAAAAATAATATAAAAATGTTGGATGAATGTGTGTAGGACAATTTACTTTACTAGATACTAGAATTTCCATGCGATTGTCCTACACACAAAAGTGATTTAAAAATATTTTTCGAAAATTGTACGATAAATGTTTTAATATTCAGTTGGTGTCGTTCTATAAATAGGATTTTATCCGGAAAATTAATTTATGATGATGTGGATGAGGTCAAAAAAGCAGTACAAGTATACTATATCACTCATAAAATAAAATAGTTCTTTTGTATAATAACAAGTTTCTCGCGAGGTTGACATCCACGCGGGAAACTTGCTATAAATTGTAGATTTCTACTAGTGAAAGAATTATCAAAATGGGTTCAATAGTTCCCAGACATTACAAACAAACTCGCAAACTTATAACACTAAAACTCATCAGAGATGTTGACAAGGACTAAAAATGTATTATTATTAAAACAACAAAACGTTAAAAAGGAAACTTTTATTCATAAGTATTGGAAAAGATCTACTTATGCTGCTGTTAACATGGACACCTTTATTCATACTGCATGGGGGATAAGCATGAAATCGTACTGCTTGTGGATAACGCTTCTACTTCTATTGTGACTTGACACAGTTAAATGACCAGCTGGTTTAAAAAGTTGTACACTTGGTCCATTACAAACAATCTTTTATTAAAAGGTAATAAGAACTAAACGTGTCAAATTTTCATTGCTTAAATAAGGCATAGGCTATATAAGGCTAGGCAGGCAAAAAAAGGCATGTAGATATCAGTGTACAATTTAATAGAAATAAACTGGACCAGGTGGTACCTAAAAACCCTGAGAAATCTATTTATTTATTTAATGCTTTATTGTACATAATAATTAAAAGAGAAGTAATACATAGAGACTTATTAAAAACAGACTTCACAATGGGCGAGCTTATCACCAATAAAAGAGATTTCTGTGTTTTTAGGTATAACTCTTGATAAAAAATGCAATCGGAACCGCATTTTAATAAGTTATCAATCAGACTTAATTAACTGATGAACGAATATGTTAGTTACTTTGAGTAATGGGGTTCTTCTCTAAGGAATTTCCACTGAAATAAGTACTATAATATTTTGTCTTGCAAAAAGAGCTGCAATTATTTTAGCCGAATGATTTCCTTAGAGAAAAATTTAAGGAAATCAATATTTAAACTCTAATTTCCTAATGTTTGAGAATTTAATGTATATTCTTAAAATATTTGCTTGTTATGTGCACTGCTAAGTACAAGGAACAAAAGCAATCTAGAGCATGCATCTTGTCTACAGAATTATTACTGCTTTTTGTGGCTTATATCTATACGCTTTAAATACAAACTTTCCAAGCTATAAAAGTCTACTGGTAAACACGTTAAAAATGTTAGAAAACTATTAAAATGGGAGGTATTATAAAATCTTAGATTATTTATATGACAAAATCTTGGGATTTGATTGCTACTTAATTTCTTAAATTTTTTATATAAAATAATTTTGATAATCAATTTAAAGTAAGTAGTACCTAAAGTTTTCTCATCAGTGTCCTATTGCGTGTCAATATTTTTTTATATTGCTTAACAAAAAAAATCAGACCTTTAATGGTGTGGAACAACCACTACCTATTTCAAACGACGAAAAGACGAAGGTCATCAGTTCATGTATGTATATAATATTATTGAAATTTAGTTTAGTTAACCAATAGACTTAAATGGCACTGCCCTTTTTAAATTGGCTAAAAAAACTATTAATATTAGCACGAAATCTTGACACTCAGCAAAATAGATTTTATCGAAAAATATTTCGGTAGGTACAATCAAAATTCTCTGAGAGTTTTGCTGTTTGCAGTCTGCCGGTTTTTGCGGCAAAACGTGCAGAGTGCGTGACTAGATTGTTTTTGTTTTGTAACTAAAAGGTTGATGGCGGTGTGTGGAGCTGGACGGGCTACGGTCGCGGGACTTCCCATTGCAAACTAACCACTTTCACTAATTTAGTTCACGTACAGTAGTAACAATATGCACGTGATACAGATGATTTGTTTATTATCTCTATTTAATATTATAAATGCGAATGTGGATGAATGGATATTTGTTACTCAATCACGCAAAAACTACTGAGCGGATTTGGATGAAATTTGGCACACAGGTAGATGATAACCTGAAATAGCATATAGACTTTTTATCCTGAAAAAATGAGTTGTTTTAGTGTGATTCACATTTATTACAATAAACGGTGTAGCTAGTTGTAAATAAAAAAATGATAAGTTTGTGTGCATTTCTAAATAATAAAGATTATATTTTTTTTATTATCTATAGGAAAGCACATGACCACAATCTCGCCTGATGGTAAGCTAAGATGCGGCCTAAGATGGAACGCGCTTCTTTAGAAGGTGCCAGTTCACTCTTTTCTTGAAGATCCCCAGATTGTACTCGTCGGGGAACACAGAGTAAGGAAGCATGTTCCGGTCATTTGCGGTTCGAATGAAGAATGTGGAGTCGAACCGCTTTGTCCGGGTGGAACGTCCACTATATGGCATATATACAGATATCGCCATCATCTTATTTAATTTTCTTCTGTTCTGCGTTTTATTGTGTTGAAATGAACCAAAAATATAGTCAATTGATATTTTAGTCTATTTATGTATCAATTTTGTCTACTTATTTACATACACAATCTTTTCCCTAAATTTCTTACAGAATAAAACGGAGAACAGAATGCCAAGAATCATGCACACAGATTACGGAGCTTTTTATATGTTCTTTACTAGATTGTTAGTGCATTTTAAATCTGGCAGTAATTAAGAAATTGTCAACCAGTCAAAAAGAACCTTGAGTAAAATTATAATGTATCCAAATAAAAAAAAGAAATATGTATATATATATATATATATTGTATTTTTTCTGAACCCATCCAGTATAGCCTAGCAAAGTTGCGTTTTTGCGATAATCCTAGAAAGATTGTAAAAAATTGGATAGTTGAAATTACATAATTGCATATATAACTTTCAACTAAATTATATTAATAAAGTTGATTGATTCCGGTTTTTTGCAATCAGCTTGGATCCACCGCAAAGACCGTATTTTTTCCTTTTTTTCAATAAATGGAAAAGATATATATACTGGATGATTATAAAAGGCTTTAGGAAAGAAAATGGGTATAATCAGTAAGTGAAATGCCCTTTCTGTGATTATTTTGAGTTTTCAAATCTCCCAAGAAAGCAAGAAAATTATTTTATTGGGATTTTTGTGCCTTATAAAAACAAAATAATCATGGAAACGATTTTCATTTCACTTACTGATTATGCTCATATTTTTTCCTTAGAGCCTTTTATAATCATCCATATATGTATGGATGTGTATATATGTATACGCGCACGCACACATACACGTCTACTACTAACGCCATCTCGTTTTCTGCCCCTAAACTATTATACTCAAGTGACATTTGTGGGGGACAAAAAATTGCCAGAAGGTACATTTCTCTTCCGTTAGTTATATTGTTCTGTGGTCACGGTTACATACAAGGAAGTTATATTCTACCTGGAAGGTCCACATGTACCTCAAAATCGTTCCGAAGAGTACCACGACATGAGTGGAGTGTGTCTCTTTCTACTAGGGTGTCCATACATATTTGTGCAACAGGACAATTATTTCATTCTAAAAAAGCGGAATAGGATATGGACAGCTACGATAAGTCCTGGATAGTACCCACGGCTATCAATTTTTGAAAGTCGTGTAGGTTAACAATGTCTGTTATCGCTCTTATTGACGAAGGAAAATGCACATTCATAATATGTTGTTTTGACTCACACCCATAATTTGCTAACTTTAGGGTTAGATCAATTCGTGTGATTTGTCTAATGATATCGTATTATTACGACAGGCTGTAGTGAGGTGGAGGGGGCCGGATTGCAACTATAAATGCTAGCATATTAGTAACGTGCCGGGCCGCAACACATTGACTAGTTTTGTGTACAGTTAACTGCCGAACTGCATGTTAAGGCTAGTTCTTTGTGGCCTTTAATCGTTCTTAACCCATAATTTATGATTTTGTAAATGCATACTTAAAACACGGAGAAAATTGTGTGCGCTCAATTCCGCTCTGCAAATCTGCCGCACTTTGGCCCGGCATAGTGTAGGAGAGTTTATATAAAATGTATTAAAGTGATCTAGGTGAATTTTTGCGAAGCACCCTGATCAACTGCGGCCCATCTTAATGTGTTAGAGCGTAAAATAGAATTATTAAAAATAATAAAAGTTAGAATAATTTTACTTGATATGTAACTGAAATAAATAGCTAAATTTGTTTTCATACTGAGCTGTTTCGCGGGTAAAAAGTGTGGTAAAAAAATCTTTGCATGTGTGATCTTTCTGCCGAATTGAGCATTATACATACAGATAAAAGATCAAAATACTCTTCTAGAAAATGTATGCATTAATTACGGACAGATGACAATTACATTACATTGCTTTAAAATTTGTTCGAGTGAAGCAGTCCAGCGATACTGAAGAATCAATAAAACCTAGAGGATACGGTGAGAAATATTGCAAAGTCTTAATGCCAGTCTACTGACAGGGCCCTGGATAAAACACTTCAGTTCCGGTTCCAACGTTCAAGTTCAAAATGTCCAATTCCCAAAATATACAACATTTTCAAAATGCCTATTTCCTAAAATGGTCCATTTTTCTCCATGTTGGTCTCATGCTCCTTTGAAGAATAGGCCAACTGCCGTTCTGCCAGGCAGGTCGTAAAAGGCGACTTATTGGCTATAAGTGTCACTACAATCGTGACTACTTGGTGGTAGAGTTCCGCAACGTCTCGCCCGGGTATTTGCTACCATCGCAGAAGCTATTCCTGCAGCAATAATGTCAATTTTATATCATAAGATAGCAAACAAGCAGATGGGTCTCCTGATGGAAAGAGACAACCATTACCTATAAACACCAAAGATGTTAATGGTGCGTTGTTATGTATTGACGAGGTCTAAGGCCACATGCATAAGTTTACCGGCTACCTTACAATCCAAACCGGATCACGATGATGACAAGCATTGACTCTATTGCGGCGCAAATAGGTAAGGCGGTGGTGCCAAATACCAGTGCGACATGTTGCGGAACCACCTAGTAGTCACGATGGTAGTGAAATTATTTCTTGTCAAGAGTTAAGTAAACTTTTTGACAAGCAGTTACGCTATTGCGGCAGGAATAAATAAGGCGGTGGTACCAGACCCGGGCGAGATAATGCAGAAATCTACCACCTAGTTGTCATTGTCGTACTCCTGTTTGGAGGGTAAGGTAGCTGGCAGACTTGTGCATGTGGCATTGCAAACCCGCCACACGGATGGGAACGCACCATTTATATCTTTGATGTCTAAACGCGATGGTTTCTCTTTCCATCAAGAGAGCCGTCAACTTGTTTGCTACCTTATAATATAAAAAACAAATATTCATTTTAAACACTAATCATCTAAACTAATAACAAGTAGTTTTTTCGTTTCACATCTGTAAATTATATTGAATTTGGCTGATAAAAACCGTACATACTAAAGGAGAGTGTTCAGTAGTTGATTTTAATACCAAATGTGTAAAACAATTAGGTACTTAAATATTGAGCTAATTATCCTATAACATGTTTATAGTCATACGGACGCCCACGCATAGATATCATTTTTATTCAAATTATCCTTTATAGGCACTATTGAAGTTCATTTTTTACAAACAGTGATTTGCTGAACTCGTGACTAGACTCATTAGCTATTAGTCACCGCGCGGATGATAACGGAGCTATCACTCGCTGTCCCGGGATTCGTGGGGTTCGTGGGATTCAAAGAAATAAAAGTGACCGTATTTTCTGAATATTACTCTACTAAATTTGTTGTGGTTGACAACTACATAATAGTCAAGCAATATTTGATAACGTCATTTTCCTCTCTATTATACACCCGAGTAAATTTTCCATTATACAAGGAGTAAATTTTCCTTAAAGTAATCCTAAAAAACTGGTATTTTTCATTTTGTGTTTTTTTATCTTGTGCGCTTATATACACCCCAGTACACCCGAGTAAATTTCCTTTAAGTAATCCTAAAAAACCAGTATTTTTCATGTTGTTTTTTTTTTATCTTGCGGGCCTGTTGTCATCTAAAGAAAGCAATATTTTATTTATTTACTTATTTTAGTTTACTTTCTTTCGTATCAAAACAGGGCGGTTACAAACTAACATCATAATATTCGACCAGGGTGGGTTTGAGATCACCTATTTTAGCAAGTGATTTGAACAAAATTCTATCAAGAAAACGTGTGGTCGTAAACTGATGAGATGCATCTTTATGCTTCTACAACATCAGATTCTAAATTATACAATCATGAAAGCATCATTGAGATCATAATAAGCAAAATATTGTTAGATTGAATTGCAATTTCTTTGTATTCACATGTCCGAATTTTTGTGTTATTATTGCTACCCTACTTAAGAAACTTGTAAATACAATAAAAAACTTACTCAAAATATGAAATTCCGCAACCAGCATACGCTTCACTATTACAGCACTTAACGCTACAATTTTTCACCATTTTACAACAGAAAAAACTTATAGCAGTAAGCAAAAAGTATCAGCTATATTTTTAAATAAAGCGCGCCAAAGCGTACGGCCACCTGAGTGTGGCCGTGCATAGTTTACAAATTACTACTAATTCTACTGATTTGAGAAAACAGTTTTTACATTGCATAAATAATTACGTAATAATTAAAATAAGCACATTTAAGAACTCAATATGCTAATTACAATACATTTTATGCTAATGTATCTATAAACGTGTATGAATAAAAGGGATTTAACGGTTACCGGATATATAAAAAATCTACCATCCGAAAGTTTTATTTACACTGGCAATTGCAAGAAAGGGATAACATCCACTCATGTCGTTGTCTCGCTCAGAACGTTTTTCCCCTCTGTTAAGTAAGAAGCAAATGTCAACTTTATTGCTAACGAGATAAAGTACAATTTTGTTTTTCAAATATTGCTTCGTAGTAATTCCAGATATCGTATATAAGTTCCTTGGTTACATATTATAGTAATACACATATTTATCTATGGTCACGGTAGAAGCCACATACCAACAAACAACAACAACAACAACAACAAAAAATAAATATTGTTTGCCGGCTTAATTTGAATTTTGAAATTACTAAACGCAAGTACTTACTAATTATTAGCAAAGAGTACATAGACTAGTATATATTATGAAAGAGTATGTAATATAATATAGTGATAGTGATTATTAGTTGTAAACACATACATTGATCTTTTTTATAGTTTTTGTACAAATTATTTTATTTTATTACATACACAATTGTGAATACCAAACAATTAAAAATTACAGAGAAATTGTAATGTTAGTAATTATTATAAAACTAGCTGCAGCGTGCAGCCCACTGCATTGTAAAAGTTTTTGATGAATCCCGCGGGATCATCTTATTTTTCCGGGATGAAAAGTAGCCTATGTGCTATTCCAGGTCATCAGCTACTTGTATGCCAAATTTCATTCAAATCCGTTCAGTAGTGTTTGCGTGGTTGAGTAACAAACATACATCCAAACTTTCGCATTTATAATATTAATATAGATTATTGTTTATAGATGTGTTTCATAAATAAAGCTGTGACAGTTCAACAACAAACATGTAGACTGTATCACTGTAGAGGTAGAAAGGTTATCAGTTATCACTTATCTCGAGGATTAGAATACGAAATTAAATAATAGAGCAAAAAGCAAGGTCAAATTGATTGGCGATTCATGTTAGTATTAGTTTCAAGATAAATGTTAAGATTCTACTTAAGATTTTGTATTTTTCATATTGTGTACTGCACAGTTTTTAATTAACCTTGATTTAAAATAATAGTTAACAGGTAAGTCCTAACCATATATTGTAAATCGTTGCAGGATGAAAGCATAAAATTCAGTGTTCAAGTTTATTTCTTTTTTTCATATTATTCTGTTAAACTCTTAATATTATGTACTAATAATTTTTCTTAATATCTTTATTTTATAAATTACAGCTTACTTCATTAACTTAACCTTAATTAAGTGTAATTTTAATTACTTTATGTAAGACATTAATTACTTTTTAGGGTTGAGTTTTAGAAATGTGCCGGATCGATAGAGGAAATTTGAAGCTGGAAGCTGGGGCTTCTAGAAGATTTTCACATAACCCCCTGTTACTTTTTAAATAAATCATATTTTTAGGTTAGGCGCATAAATATTTACGATAAGCTGTAAGTTGATGACAGATCCGAATCAGAGTATCCCAACGTGCACATAGTCTTGTTTGCCTTACCCCTAGAGTTTTTTAGCGCTAAGCCGTGGAGAGAGGCAGTCCCCGCCCGCTGTAACAAAGTGTAGGCACCTTGCGAGCCACAGCCTCTGAAGCTGGTCGAAGCCGAAAAAGCCGAAGTTGCGAAGGCGAGCAATGGTGCCTGTGCTTTGTTACGTAAGGAGGGCAGGGCTGCACTTCCCACAGCGCCGAGTCACACACAATCCGACTAGCATATATAGTTAAAACTGCAATAATTGCGGAGGGGGAGATTAACTGAGATTGTTTCACTATTCTCTCTCTTCTTTTTTCTCCAATCTAGTAGCATAATTTAAATTTTGTACGACATTTTGTAAGGCAGTTAAACAGAAAAAAAATCATTAAAAAACTACACATTTCCAGCGGGGGGGTTTTAAGAGAGATGAACACTCCTCCCCTTCACCCTCCCACTCCCCCCTATTGATGTGGCATGTTTCTAAAATATTACCACTTTTTATATTAAAGATGTAAATGTATTCTTTATTTTTTTTATTAGTTACATTTTTATGTTTTAGAAATAATTATATTTCCATCTAAAACAACTTTTCTTCAATATGTCTGATGAACCTTATTTTATTGGAGTTGATGTAGGCTCTGGCAGTGTTAGAGCAGCACTTGTTGATCAAGAGGGTCATGTTATAAAATCTTCTTTGAAAGAAATACAGACATGGAAACCAAAAAATAACTTCTATGAGCAATCATCAAATAACATATGGAAGTGTTGTCAAGATGTTATCAAAGTAAGATTTATGTTTGTTACATATAAATTTAGATAAACTAAACTTTACTAATAAGTTTGTTGGTTTTAGAATATTGTTATAAATACAAATCCAAAACAAATAAAAGGACTTGGATTTGATGCAACGTGTTCTCTTGTTGCATTAGATAAAAATGGTAACCCCAAGGCAGTGAGTGATTCAAATAATGATGAACAAAATATAATAATGTGGATGGACCATCGAGCACAAGATGAAGCGGACTTTATAAATAAAACTAATCACAAAATCTTAGAATATGTCGGAGGAAAAGTAAGCCTAGAAATGGAAATGCCTAAACTACTGTGGCTAAAGAAAAATATGCCAAAACAATGGTCTGAATATGGATATTTTTTTGACCTTCCTGACTTTCTTACGTGGAAAGCTACTGGAGAATACAGCAGATCCTTGTGTTCTCTCGTCTGTAAATGGAATTACGAATGTTCCCTTGATGGGAAGCAAGGATGGAATTTGAGTTTTCTTCAAGCAATAGGTCTTGGAGATTTAGCTGCAAATAATTTTAGTAAAATAGGGAACAAGGTACTAATGCCAGGTGATTATTGTGGTGGCTTAACAATTGACGCCGCTAAATCATTTGGTCTTGAGCCAGGCACTCCAGTTGCAACCTCTTTAATTGATGCTCATGCTGGTGGATTAGGTATGATCGGTACAAGTGGTGAAAATATAGATAAAGAATTTTCTAGCCGTCTTGGTTTAATTTGTGGTACATCCACCTGTCATATGGCTGTCAATGACAATGCTGTTCCGGTAATGGGTATCTGGGGACCTTATTTTAGTGCCATGGTACCTGGAATGTGGTTAAATGAAGCAGGACAAAGTGCATCAGGAATGTTACTGGATTTTATAATATCAAGTCATCCTGCTGGAATAGAATTACTAAAAAATCAAACAACTGGAGAGTATGTAATTTTTATTGCATAAGATTCAATTACTTAAGACTTAAGACACTCTTATGGCATGTAAAGCTACATAAACACTTTTATCATGATGATGCTGATGACACAGTTTGGTTAAATTTCCAATATTTCTTTAAACTGCAAATTAATTATGAAAAGTTATACTAGTTAGTAGTTTCCACTGGTGATGTGCCGGGTATCCGGGGCAGGAGAAAGATCTGAATCCGTTACTTATTAGGCGGATCTTGAACGGACCTTTTATATTAGATTATCGCATGTGCAAAATTCTAAATAAAGAGTGAAATTCCCCTAAAATATTTCTTAAGATCACATCTTGTTTGGATTTGCGAAAATCAAATATCTATATATTATTTGAATCGAGTTACTAAATCTTCATTAAATAGTACGTAGAAATGAAGTACTTAAAGTTCTTAGAAATTATATCTATAACAAACCTATGTGTTTTAGAGTTCCGTACCTGGAACGGGACCGTATTTCTAAGACTTTGCTGTTTGTCCGCCTGTCTCTCTGTCTATCTGTTCGTCTGTCATGTGTGTCATGAATGTATCTCATGCACCATGATAGTTAGAAACCGTTGAAATTTTCACAGATAATATATTTCCGTTGACGCTATAACAAAAAATACTAAATACAGAATAAAAAAATATTTTAGGGGGTAATATTATCACATACAACAAAGGTGATTTTTTTGAATTCTTTTCTCGATCTTAATAACGACAACTGGTAGACACTTATTTCTACATTCAATCTAAAAAGAAATAACTAAATTAAAATAAAATAAATATTTTAGATGGGCTCCCATACAACAAACGTGATTTTTTGCCGTTTTTTATAGATGATGGAATGGAATCCTTTGTGCGTGAATCCGACTCGCACTTGGCCGGTAAAGGTAATGGTATGTTGCTATCTGTGTGGTGGGATGGCATTACCACATGTATAAGTCTACCGGCTACCTTACCCTCCAAACCAGAACACAAAAATGACAAGCATTGATGCTATTGCGGTAGGAATAGATAAGGCCGACGCGATGCAAGGTAATACCCGGACGAGACATTGCGGAACTCTAGTCATCTTTTACGACCTGCCTGGCAGAATGGTAGTTGGCCTATTCTTCAAAGGAGCCCGGACCTAGACTGGGGTTATAAATGTAACAAAATATTTATTATAGAAAATTATAAAATATTAATGATGTTATCTTTAAATAGGTATTTGGGGCCATCCATAAATTACGTCACACAAATTTAATGTTTTTTTGACGCCTCCTCCGTCCTTGTCACAGCTGGTCACATTTGTGAGACCCCCCTACCTAGTGTGATGTCACATATTTTACAATTTTACATTAGAAAAATTATCTCCTTCGATTGTTTTTTATCTATACAGGTAGTTTATACAGGTAGGTATTTGGAAAAAAATGTGATGTCACAAAATTTGGGACCCCTCCCTACCCCTTACCACACAATGTCACACTTCTTCGACCCCCTCCCTACCTTAACGTGTAACGTAATTTATGGATGGCCCCTTTGTAGTGTTTAAATGCCTGACTGAGTACTGAAATAATTGTAAGAAAGTTAAGATCCATATTTGCAGATATAAACAGCAATGATCCGTATCCACGGATCTAGTATTTTAACGATCTGGGCACATCTCTAGTTACCACATAGATTAGATCCATTAAAAATACTAAAGAGGAATATTTTTCATCCTTTTTATCATTATTAACAATTTTGTATACAAATATTTGTACTTTTTTAATTTTAAAATTATATATATATTTAATGTATTATACTCAACTGGCTTTACTTTTTAAAGCATCTTCAGGATGTAATATGCTTAATATACTTAAAGATAAAAGAGAAGTAAAGAGTTGATGGAAAGTATAAAATATATTTATGTAATAGTTAAATACAGTGATCAGAACAATTCTAAAATCTTATGTTAATTAAAAACCAGTAAAATGGCAGTAGGCACAATGATTGATGATCTTTCTTATAACAATTATCAAGTTTAATGACTACTTAACAGTTATTACATCAGATAACCGACACCGAAAGCTTTACAAAGGTTACATTATTTATTACAATATTTTTGGTTTCAGAGTAAGACTCCATTTAAGAAATATTTTAGTCAAGCTGGCTCACGAGCAAGGGTTACAAGATGTGAGCTTGTTAACAAAACAATTCCATATCTTGCCTGACTTTCATGGGAATCGTTCACCACTTGCTGATCCTACAATGAAAGGAATAATAGTTGGATTAACAATTAACAGTTCAGAAGAAAACTTAGCACTTCATTACCTTGCTGCGCTACAAGCTTTATCAGTAAGATTTTATTTATTAGATTTAAGTGTATTTTAATTTTTGTAAAGACAAATTAATTAATTTGTATTTTGTTTTTATAGTATGGAACAAGACACATCATTGATGCTTTGTTAACAGCAGGGTATAAACCATTCAAATCACTTTTGATATGTGGAGGTATTGCACAGGATCCCCTTTTTGTACAAATTCAAGCGGACTCGGTTGGTTTACCAATACTCAAACCACATGAGAAAGAATCAGTTTTAGTTGGATCTGCGATACTTGGGGCTTGTGCATCTCATCATTTTACTTCAGTCCAAGCTGCTGTTCAGAGTATGGGAGGAAATGCAAAAGTTATTTATCCAAATTCTGATATTAAGTCATATCATGACAAAAAGTATCAAGTGTTTTTAAGAATGTATCAAGATCAGTTGAAATACAGAGAAATAATGACATGATTTCATTCTAAACCTTGTTTTTAGGCATTACCTAAAAATAATATTAAGAAAAATTATTAACTCATTTTCATGGGCATACACCCCCGAGGGGGGGTAACCGTAACATTTTAAGACTATGTTTTTATCATATTATATTTCTATCTAAAAAATTCCAAGGGGGGCAGCTGTCCCTCCCTGTCCCCTCGGTACGCCCATTTTTATACATACCTACCTGAATTTTTAATGTTTTAGTTTTATATTACAATTTATATTTATATGTGTATTGTTATAAAGTAATAATTTATTTTTATATATTTGTTTTTATGTTAAAATATATTTTTATACTATAATCTTTTTAATTAATAGTACCTATATAAGCAATACATACATCCATACTTCTATACTAATATTATAAATGCGAAAGTCTGTCTGTCTGTCTATTACGCTTTTGATGAAATTTAGCATGAAAGAAGTTGAAGAGCCGGGGTCAATCATAGGCTAATTTTTTTTCAATAATCAATCCCCTATTTCAAAAAATTGAAATAGGGGATGAAATTTGTATGAAAAGCTATCTGGACGACATGTTAATCTACTCGCAGGCGAAGCTGCGCGGGTCGGCTAGTTAATATAATTTCATTGTTATACAAAGTTACAGAATTATCAAAAAAATTAACATTGGTTTAATTTTTGAACATCTTTTGGCTATTGAAGAATGCCCAATGTTGCTATTGGTTAAGAAACATAATCAATATGCAAGTCAGGCGGGCCCTAGACCTAAAATAATATTGCGCAATATTACGTATTGTACAATATTATTGACTGTTTAGAGTAAAATTGAAGATTGCATAATGATTGAACGAAAGTTTAAGCGGGAATAATTTTTATTGTACAATATTTTTTCTTGCACTGTGTAGGTTTAATATTGCACAATATTTTTCACTTCAGAGCTTAGAACGGTCGTGGTCGATCAGTCGCGGTGTTTAATGTATGGTCGTGTCGTAAATTTAAGCAAAATGGCGAAGAAGAAATTTTCGTCATTTCGTTGTAATTTTATTCATCTAGTTAATTTAATAGTTCATTACTAGAATGGACCAAAATTTCGACCACTGGCCGAAATTCGACACTCGGTCGAAATTGAACATGTGACCGAAATACGTCTTTCCACCGAATTTTGACATTCGATCGAAACTTAACTTTCGATCGAAACTCAACATTCGGCCCAAATTCGATATTCAGGCCAATTCACTAATCATTATAAGTGTTGATCGAAACAAAACCAATCAATAAAAGATGAAGAACGAGAGTTTTTACTTGAGTGTATAGAATTGTATACATTTATTTAACAAAATCACCAGCATGGTTGCCGCCAAAACTTCGTCGTCAGACATGTTACTCGCACGAAAATATTGATCAGACTGGTTTGTCAATTTTATTGAGTGAATTTATTGAACGTCTGGAAACAAAGGGGTATTCAATATTATTGCACAATAAAAGTATTGCGCAATATTATTGTAGGTCTGTGGGGCACCTAATACCTAACAATCAATCAAAAAAATTAAATTACCTAGGTTTTAAAACTAAAACACGAATACGTAAAAATTTCGCTGTAAAAAAAAACTTATTGAATTCTAGATGAGACTTGGCCGCTATGGCCTACAGCAGACAAGAAATTATTTCTAAATTATGAAGTGTGAACTTTAATTATCTTTTTTAATATAATAATTCATAAGATAGCAATTAAGAAGATTGCTCTCCTGATGGATAGAGTCAACTATCGCCTATAGACACCAAAGATGCTGTGGTGCGGTGCTATCCTTGGGAGCCTTGGGGCGATGCCTTACTGCTACATGCATAAGCTTACCGGCATGCATTATTATTATAAAGTACTATTACATACATTATTACATGCATTATTATTATTATAAAGTACTATGTATGCGTATAAGGTCAGATGGTCTATTCTTCAATGGGGGCTCAGAACAACGCGAGATACATAATATAACCTTTGGATTGATTGAAGTTTGACTATTGAATCATTATAATTAAAATGTTTACTTCATACTCGTTTTCATCACGACACCTCGTACGATCAAGCTTTATTGTGAGGCCCCAGGGGAGACTTAGCAGGAGCGACCGGCGACCGTTGTGACGACTTTGACGAGGTGATAAGCAGAAGTTTATGAGATAAGGAAGGAGATCACGGCAATATGGCTTCGCATCCGAAAGACGCGCCTGCCGCGAACCCGATCCGATGACGCGAAGAGGCGGCGCACTCGTACATCCCTCATGCAATTCGTCCACAAATTCTTCATTGCACATCTTGATCTTGAATAAATCTTTTATACTCAGTGCTGCCAGATCCATTTTCATAAAATCAGAGGATGCAACTAGAAAAAATCAGGAAATGTATGGAGAAGTTTTTCAAAAAGAAAGCAGAAGACGCATTCAGTTTAATAAAACAATGTCAGGTATGAAAGTAACATTAGGAACATTTTGATGTGAAACATCTATTGACGCAGATGTAAACCGGATCGTTGGCGTGGCGACGGGTCGCCACGCTATAATATTATGTACTAAGGTAGGGTATACACCGAAGTATACAGTCCATATTTAGTAGCGTGTACGGTGGGGTGAGGTGTCGCCATGGCAACGTAGTAGTAAGGTCTTACGTAGTATTGTATACAAAGAGTATACAATACTACGTAAGACCAACTACGCGACCCCGATGTTTCACATCTGCCAGGCGTCCTGTGACGGCTCAGTTTTTTTTAATTTAGTCAGTAATCATCTCCGCCTGGTTTATGTCGAACTGATTTATTTCGCTTCCAGTACAACAACATTCACGTTTCAATATGTGCTCACCACATTAAATGATTGTCTATTTTACGATGACATTTTTGTAATGCCAACTCAATGGTGATAATTTTGTGTTTCATTACATGCAGGTTTTGTTACTTGTCATATTTTAAAGTATTTGAAAAAAATCAGACTTTCATTTCAAATTCGTAGATCAGCAGAATTCTGGGAAAATGAGTAGCTCCTCGTTGAGGAGATCTGGCAACGCTGTTTATACTCTAGGTACATGTTTAACTGGTCTTGCCCTATGTATTAATTTACTTTTTGAACTGGTCTTAGTAGGTACTACTGAACACTCGTCAGCAAATAGTTAAAATATTAAGTGCTTTAAAAATAATAGACCAGATAGAAGAAAATGTAAATGTGTAAATGATTTAACAACAAAATTGTAAGTAAACAACAGGAACCCGAGAGCATTAAAGTAATTTAACTTAAGTATCTAACCAAGGCACTGACAAATGTTAAAAAGTCTATTATTATGATTTACTTTAACTTTGTGTTTTACAATATCGGATCTTAATATTAAAGAAAATGAAATGTTTCTGTTTTCGAGATTTTTGGGGGATGACAATACGGTATAATATCGGTAGGTACCTTTGATGAAAGATACCGATGATTGGCCATAATCTCAGTGTAAAGTTGTTTAGGAAAAGAAAGATCATAATTGTTGCAGGCGGTTTTTATTAAAGCACAAACCTTTAATAAAAACGTGGATAAAAGAAAAAAAATATTTGTCGTTGCCAATTTTACTCTATGGTCAATAAGCAATAATAGTGTTGCCGAGATGTTTGAATTAGTCAGAAATCGATTCTTTTTATAGGTAAATACAAAGTTTTCGAAAAACAATTATAATTTGAAGGCTTGTTATCTTAGAAATTTGTTATGATTTGTATAGTACACTTTTAAAATGTAAATTTAAAAAATAATTTTCAGACAAGGGTTTGTTTGTTTATTAAAAGTTTGTCCTATTATAACATTCAACTTGATAATTATGTAAGATATTAAAGTATGATGATTAATTTTAAGTGTATAAGTAAGTTACAATAATAATAGAGACTGCTGGTATAAGAAGTAGTTAATCCTATGATTTCTTATCATCTTGATGTATTTTTACACATCTTAGTTCTGTCATCTGGAAAATATCTAACAGCATCAGGAAGCTTATTGTATAAGCGTATACATTGCGCCATAAAGAGATACTTATTCCGTGAAGACGATATACATGCACAACCAGATTTATTTTGATATCATGTGCTTATCCAAGCCATGACTCTGTTGGCTGTCAGTGTACGCGCTCATCAAGATATCAGCTGACTTCACGTCGCTGGCTGCCAGTGTGCCCGTGTATCACAATATTAGTTTATTTTAGACATGGGTAACTCAGCGATTCCTTGCGTTAACTCAGTAACTCAAGCGCAGTGTACTGCGCCGGCTCATTGCGCTAACTCAAAATTGCGCCATGGCGCAACAAATCTGACGTAGCCCACGGGTAAAGAGAAGTGAGCAGCGAGCGAAACGTGCACCGTGCGCCATGCTACCAATTCATAACACAAACAGCGCATGGCGCATGAATTGCGTTGGTTCATTGGTAACTCAACGAGTGAGTCGCGACACATAAGAGTCTAGACTCATGATAATTATGCGTATAGTCTCTAAGTAGTCTGTGGTATAACTATGCTGCGCCGTGCGCTAGCCGCTAACACATTTTGAATAAGTGAGTTGACACACCCGCTCAGTGAATTGAGTTAGCGCAATTGCGCGGCGCAGCGCAGTGTTATACATGTTTAGTTTATTTTATAATGTCGTTATTTTGGCTGTCGGTTGTCAGGTGTGCGACAAACGTCCCAAAAAAGTATAACTTTAAATTTCATAATGCTAGATACGCTCATCAATTTTTAACATTTTATTATCAATTTTCGCTCACTTATCGGTTATCAAATTACCGTCTAAGAAGTTACACAATACACATCATATTTTAATGATTCTGTTGATTATAACAATCGATTTCTGCAAAATCGATTATTTCCCTATATGGGCAACCCTACCCAATGGTCGATACTGAAGGTGTAAACGTACATTTTCATCTTCAAAATACTTAAAACCCTTATTATATAGAAAATATGCACATTTATAATGAAAACCATTACTATAGTTTTTAGTTATACTATCTCATTTAGTTAGGAAAACTAATAAGTAGTTTGATTTTGTCAATATTGACTGAGCAGGTATAACGAATAATTATACTGATTTTAGTTGTTTTCCTAGCTTTTATTTACGTAAATGTGTAATTCGTCACATTGTAATTATATTTTTCAACCTTTAGGCTTTTGAAAAGTAATATTTTTGTATTTAATTGTAATATTTCAGATCAAAATGTCGAAACGGTCAGCTGAAGACAGTGGCAATGGAAGCAGTCAGCCACCGATTAAAAAGGTTCATTTTGAGCCTCATTTAATTGGTCCTGTTTCTACATTGGAAGAAATGGACATAAAAGTCCTTCAATTTCAAAATAAAAAGCTGGCACAGGTAATCATAACTCTGTACAATTTCACAGGTGTATGCTTGTCAGCTGTTTTCTGCCTAACATAGTGTAAATTAAAAAATATATTCAGGACCAACTTAATTTTAGCAAATCTGTTTACTTTTTTGTGATGTATTTCTGTTTTTCAGGTGATTGTGTGTGAACAAGCAGATAAAAAGGTATAGGTATATCTTTTGTGTAACTGCTTGAAGCTTATACAGAATTATAATTGGACACAGTTACACTAAAAGGATCCAATCCACACAGAATCACTTTAGGAATATTGAAGTTTGAAGTTAAATTTTTCTTTATTTTTTAACATGCTATACATGGGGACTAGGTCTAAAGTTGAATAAAGTAATACAGAGCTATTTTTCCCTAAATGTTTTTTACTAGCCGATAGTATTAATGTTTAGCATCAGTTTGGTGCGCTTAACTCATTTTTGACCATATTGTGGACTGGATCCTTTTCGTTTAACTATGTCCAATTAAAAGTCTAAAGCTATATGAAAACTGATTTGAACTAGACACACAATTTAAAATCACTCAAATGTATTTATGCTTAAGTAGTCACACAGAAGATATATCAATACACAAAAATATTTATTATCATACCTGGTACCTTTTTGTGCATATGTTATTATTTAACAAATTAACTTGTTTTACATACCTGATTATCTACTTGCTCTATACAAAAGTATAGGTTTGTCTACTTACCCTGTACTTGTGTATAGGGTAAGTAGACCACATGCTACCCAAGATAATAGTCTTAATTTTACATACTTGTTCTTTTTGTATATTTCTGTATATTTTTTGTGAATTTATTGCAAAAAAACAGCATTTTAGTTTTTAAATCACTGTTGGAAAGTAAATTACTTGAATAAAACATTCTTCGACCTTCGACCACCCTGTTGGTTGAGTGGTTAGTGAACCTGACTACACAATCAACGGGGCTTCGTTTCGATCCCCCACGGGGACAAGTATTTGTGTGATGAGCATAAATGTTTGTACTTCCGGGTTTGGGTGTTTATTAAATATATTCTAGTATTTATATATGTATTTCTATGTATTAGTATCATTGACTAACACCCATAACACAAGCAAATAATTTGCTTACTTTGGGGTTAAATCAGTAAGTGTAATTTGTCCCCTGAATATTTAATATTATTTATTTATTATTCTTTATTATGTTCAATAAAACTTCATATTCAATTATTAATTAATGTTTAATGTGCTAAGTAGCAACCACAAGTGACAATATCTAATCCTACCTCCATTTCTTAAACTGCCATTTAAGACTTCCACTTCCAAGACTTAAACTACCTACAATATAATGATAGAATCTATTTATTATATACACAACATTCTTATAACCTATATACATAATATAATAAAATCGTAGGAAAGTCAAAACTGTTCATCGAATATTTTTTTTAAAAGAATACTTGGGGCGTGATCTACAATCGATATCGAAGCCAAAATATAGTTTTGTTTGTTTGTCTGTATGTATGTCCGAGGTAAACTCAAAAAGTACTGCATGGATGTACTTCAAATTTTGTATGCATATTAGTAACAGGTCAGATCAACATATAGGCTACATATTATCACGCTATCACCTACGGGGGAGGAGCTGGCCGGAGTAAAGGAAGTCTGCGCGGATGAAGTCACGAGCAACAGCTAGTATAAAATATAACTGTTAGTTATCACGCTATCACCTATGGGGGGGAGCTGGCCAGAGTAAAAGAAGTCTGCGCGGATGAAGTCGCGGGCAACAGCTAGTATAAAATATAACTACAGTTAACAGTTAGTCAACAGTTAGTTAACAATTAGTCAACAATACTAATACATAAAAATACTTATTTATATAATAATAATAAACATCCCAACCCAGAAATACAAACATTAATGCTCATCACATAAATTTTGTTCCTATTGGGAGTCAGACTTAAGATCCATTGTGCAATCAAGATCGTTAACTACTCAAATAATATGAATAAAGATTTTAAAAATATTGTGTAGTTTTTAGTTTTAAAAAATGTCGCCTTGTTAAGAAGCCTTCACTTTCAAAAATTTTGTGCTACTTATACAAAGGTATGTTACTAGAATTTTCAAAAACCATAATAATAAGAATTTTTTAATTTCTCTTCAGAGAATTGAACAACGTCATAGATGTGAAGCAGAATTAAGAGCTAGAATAGAACAGTTAGAAAAACGACAGACGCAGGATGATGCAGTGTTATGTGTTGTCAACAGATATTGGAACCTTTTAAATGAGGACATACGAGTATTATTGCAACGTTTTGATGCTGAAACGGCTGATGAATCAGAGAATAAAAGTAATTCAATAATTTTTCGATTTGTTATATTTGTAAATTGAATTCAACATTATTGACAGCTAAGTATAGATAGTGACAATACACTAATCTTACTATGTCTATACTAATATTATAAAGAGAAATTGATTGTCTGTATGTTTGCTACAATTTAACTCTCAAAGCACTCAACCGATTTAAAGAAATCTTTTACCTTTAGAAAGTTACACTAACCAGGAGTGACATAGCTATTTTTTACCTGACTGAGCAAAAGGAATTTATGATTTTGGGGGTGTGAATGAAGTCTTGAGTAACAGCTAGTAATTAATAAATTTAAGCTGTTTCAAAACTGTACATTGAATATTTTTTAAAAGAATACTTGGGGTGTGATCTACAATCGATATCGAAGCCAAAAATATAGTTTTTAGAATTTTTGTCTGTCTCTATGTATGTCCGAGGTAAACTCAAAAAGTACTGTATGGATTTACTTCAAATTTTGTATGAATATTAGTAACAGGTTGAGTCAACACATAGGCTACATATTATCACTCTATCACCTACGGGGAGGAGCTGTGCTGAGTAAACGAAGTCCGCACGGACAAAGTCACTGGCAACAGCTAGTATGAAATATAATTTAATTAACACTGCACCACGGTACAAAGTAGAAAAACAATCATCTCTATTTTATCTAGGTGTTGATGGCTTTTCCAACCCAAAATAGTTCTTCATGGTTTGATTTTATCATTTTGTTGATCTGATTCATATGCATACATACTAAATTACAAGTTCCTAGTACTAAATCTTTAAACTGAGTTATGGACGACAAATATAATAGGTAGCAAAAAAGGTTGTCTGTGTATTACAGAAACTTATAAGGGGTAGTAAAGCGAGTATAAGGTAATAAGCCCTAATTACGACTTTACTCATATAACTGTGTATAGTAACACACAATTTTACTAATTTGTGTCACATACTCCAATGGAAGTAGGAACTAAAGAGTTGCCGCGCAGAGCTTTATTGCCTCCGATTTAGCTGAAAACACTAAAGGGTGCTTTTAATTGTGTTTTCGACCATAAATAATCTCCTAATATATTTTACTTCTCTTCTGTAGAAAAATAACATTATCTTTTGAAATTTTGATGAATTTTTGAATTTTCTATCAAGAAATAGCAGTGCCCGAGGTTTAGGGTACTCATTTTGATACAATAGCATATAGTCAGAGGCTGGCTGGCTGACATTGTGCCGGTAAATACAAATTTATAACTCTACAGAGTTTCATAGTACAGTTATATTTTTGTTTAAAATTTGTGTAGGATGTTTTAAATCCATTATGTTAATGTCTAAAGTCCAGCCACCTTTATCTATCAATATATTTTTTTAAATGAATATTTAAATCACAGCTGACATTATTCAAACAACCTAATTTGGGGCCTTTACAGATTCCAGACATACATAGGATGTTTAAAAATTATATATAAATAATGTTATATTTATTTGTGCTAAATAAATTAATTCTATTCTAATCGCCTCTGTGGTCTAGTGGTCCGGTGTCGGAGTTGACCACATGAGGTCTCGGGTTCGATTCCCAGGTCGGGCAACTAAGAAAATGTGTTTTTTCAGTTTTCTGATAAAAACAATGTTGCCTGGGATTGGAAAGTGCCCAGTTGGCTATAGTCTTGCCACCTATCACATTTTGGGACTAAGTATCTTCAGCTAATCGTGGGTGCACTTGTTGTGCCTCTGCCTGCCTCTTCGGGGATACTGGCGTGAAGATACTTTTTTATATTAATTCTATGCATCAAATTGAAACTTGGCCTATAGTGGGAAATGTATTTATTTTATCTGGAAATAATTTTGCGACAGCAGATGTATAACTTTAAAAAGGAATTGCATTAAGAAAAAAGTATAGACAAGGGAAAAAAAAGCAAATGATTGGGCAAATGTGTCACTACTATCATGAATACTTGGTGGTATAATACTGTTACGTACCCGGGTTCGTAATTGTAAGAAAACACCACTTATATTAAATCCGTGTATTTACGATACACACAATACACAAGACAACACAATGTAATGCTAAAATACACTTTACACACTAGTCACTCACTATACTATCACTGAACTACACAATAAAACACTTCTCGCTTCGCACTGATCACTTGAAGTATTGCTCTCGATCGCTTGATAAAAACAGCCTCGTGTTTGTCAACACCTCTCTATTTATAGCCAGGGTAAAGTCCTAGCTGGATCCAGAAAAATCTAAATGTATCGGGAAACAATGAATCACTTCTTATCGTAAACATGTTATGAGTCATAAATCCTAGTACACTCTACTTTCAACCTTATGCCACATCCCACAAAGTCCATTATGGGCATAGCCCAGGTCAACTATTTGTTTGTCAATAGGAGTAGCTATCTCTTTCTTTTATTTCTAGATCTCTCCAGCGCTCCAACTCTACACGTTTCTAGATTATTCGTGACAATACCATAACGTTTTACCCAGGTTTAATACTGTTGCATTACAATTTTCTGCCACAATTACATAAATTCTTGTCACTGTTGTTTCCAGTGTGTAGTTTTTTTATGGAATAGGGGGCAAACAGGCAAGAGGCTCACCTGATGGTAAGTGATCACCACCGCCCATGAACAGCTGCAACACTGGAGGTACTACAGGTGCGTTGCCGGCCTTTAAGTAGTGCAAGGATGCCGGTAAGTTAAAGCCCTAAGTTTTAGTATTTACAATGTACAAGAATAAGAATATGTCATATATTGAGAAGACTGCATACCAAATTCTGATTAAACACAATTTAAATGTTTATATACCTGCTTTGGTTCTGCAATGTGGCAACCGGCTTTGGTACCAACACTACTTTACTTTTCCTGCATATAATTAACATAGAGTCGGTGCTTATTGATGCCTTATGTTAGTTTATAGGGTAAGCGAGTCGGTAAACTTATGCATGTGGCATTCAACCTCACTAAACCAAACACGCTATCAATATCGGTGTCTATAAATGAGGGTTATCTCCTTCCATCATCAGAATAATCTGCTTACTTGCTATTCTATAAAGTTAAAAAGTTGGATCTGTTTTTGGTGTTGTAATTTTTAATTTTATTGAAAAAAAAAAAAAAAGACTGGTGGATTCTTTTATTTAATAAAAGAATCCACCAGTCTTTTTTTTTTTTTTCTAAAAAGATCTAATAGATCTTTAAACTGATAAAAACTTTAGTACATATGTTAATGTTATGTTTATCAAAAATAATAATATGTGCAGATTTAATGCCTTGTTTTCAATTTAAATCATCCTTTACTGACATAGATTCGGGTAAAGCAAGATCGAAATTATGGGAACACTGGCCGACAATAAGGAAATAGACCCTTAAAACTTGAAATGCTAATATATTTGTATTTTATTATTGAAGTCAATGGGAAACATCAATACTGTAGAATTTATATTTTAAATAATCCAAAAATGCAAATTAAGTTTACGATAATGGTTTAAAGCTATTAATATAAAAAATTTGCATTTTTCATTAAGGGACCAACATTTGGCTGTCACATAGTTAAGTTTAATTGCTATGATATTTAATAATTAACTGTTCATGCTAAATCTTTTGAATAATTTCAAGCCTGCAGTTCTAATTTTAATTTAAAACCAGTCCAAATCATTGGTTGGCAGTTAAACTTTTACATAAAGTTATAAATTAAATATATTCAGTTTTAAACAATATTAATAGAGCTTTCTTAAAATATGACCATATTTTTGGAAGAATTACTCAGAAATACTTAGTTTGTTGGGTCATAGTGATTATAAGATAATACATTTAATGAAAGGATATAACTAATATGAACAATAATGGTGTAATATAATTGAATGAACAATACAAAACTGTAAAGCTTCCTTTTTGTCTATAAAGCCCTAAAACATAGGATAAATCTATACAAATATTATAATAAAGTTGAAGGGCTTTTTTGTTTGTTTGTTTGAACACACTAATCTCTAGAACTACAAGTTAGATTTGAAAAAATCTATAAATGGTAAAACAGATACAATGCTAATTTATTCTCATAAATCTGCAAATAACATCTCAGTAATATTGTATATTAATAGTATTTAAATTAATAATTTTAATATATCAAAAATACATTTAATACCATTTGCATGTCAATTCGAATTAGGATTGAATATTGTTGAATGTCTGAGAATTCATGATCTGATCAATGCCAAATACTAAATGTAATAAATAAAATTTGTTATTAAATTAAAAGCACTCAGAATTTAACTGTTTTATCATTACATAGTATAAAACAAAGTCGCTTTCTCTGTCTGTCCCTATGTATGCTTAAATCTTTAAAACTACGCGACGGATTTTGATGCGGTTTTTTTTATAGATAGATTGATTCTTGAGGAAGGTTTAAGTGTATAAACCTTTCCGATATTCCCACGGGAACAAAAGTAGCGCGGGTGAAACCGCGGGCAGGTCACTAGTTAAATATAAACATGTATTTTTAGGATTACCTGATAATTATTATTATTTCAGTATTTGTACCTGAATTTCAATGTTATAGATGAAAATGAAGCAACAACTTCATTCCTAATGCAGTTATCCACTTGGGATAAAGAAGAATTAGATGCACAACTTGCAAATCGGGTGCAAGTAAGCAAAAGAGCCGTTGCCAAAGTATTACAGGCTTTTGACAGACTTCAGCAAAGAAATGATAAAATATGGCGGGCCATCAAAGGAGAAGGCGAAGGTAATGACTTAATTAATTCCATATTTTCTTCAACCACTTTGATTATTTTTACTTATTCTTGGTGCAACAGGCTGACCAGTTCTAAATATCAAAATTCATTTCTTACTTAATCTCAGATTGAATTCGAGCCAATGCACAATAAATTAGCCGAAGAATGCTTAGAGTTTCCATAAAGGACATAAAATGATAAAGATGGCAACATTTCTATGTACTTACTAAGTAAAAATATACAACTAATGTACTTTACAGAGGGTACAACAACACCAGCACCGGCATTAGACGGAGTTATTAAGGCTACAAATGAAGAAGTGACAGCAGAAAACAGAAGGCTTCAAGCACTGTGTACTACTCTACATGAAAGTCATCATGCGATGACCTTACGAGTTGCACAGTTACAGGATGCAGTGAATAGTAGGGATACTGAAAATGCAGAATTGAAAAATCAAATTGATGACTTGCAGTATGAATTAATGAAGGTAAAAAAGGAGATATCACTGAATAAATAACACAAACTGACACAACACTTAAGAAAGCAAAGTATTAGCTTGTGTGTCGTAGCCTCATATACTAAAATGCAGTTATTCACTTGAGAAAAAAAATAATCTATATTTTTTGTTTATATCATAAGAAAGCAAACAAGTAGATGGATCTCCTGATGGAAAGAGTCAACCATCGCCTATATCGCAAAGGTGTTAATGGTGCGTTGCTATCTTGTGGCGAGGTCTAATGCCACATGCATTAATATTATAAATGCGAAAGTTTGGATGGATGGATGTTTGTTACTCAATCACGAAAAAACTACTGAACGGATTTGGTTGAAATTTAGCACACAGGATGACCTGGAAAAGCACAAAGGCTACATTTTATCCTGGATAAATTAGGTGATCCAGGTTTTTTTTATTAAATTATAAGATAGCAAACAAGCAGATACGTCTGCCAATTGAAAGAGTCAACCATCGCCTATAAACACCAAAGATGTTAATGGTGCGTTGCTGTCTTGTGGCGAGGTCTAATGCCACATGCATAAGTTTACCGGCTACTTTACCCTCCAAATCGGAACACGACAGTGGTAAACACTGACACTATTGCGGCAGGAACAGGTAAGGCGGTGGTACCAGACCCAGGCGAGACAATGCAGAACTCTACCACTTATTAGCCTTGATGGAAGTGACTCGCATAGCCAATAGGTCTCCTTTAACGATCTGCATGGCAGAGTGGCAGTTGGCCTATTCTTCAAAGGAGCCCGGAACCAACATGGTGGAAAGGCAGAAAACTTTTATAATGCAGCGGGCTGCACACTGCAGCTAATATGTATATAAAATACTAAAATATATTTTTTTGAACTAACTCACTTATCCATGCTGATTACACAATTGTCACACCTGTTTGGAAAACCCTAGCCATGGGTGTGGTTAAGCCTATATGTGGATTCCACTTCAAAGATAAAATTATTTCATTTAATTTGCATTGTAATGTTATGAAGGTGAATTCTCTCTTGGAATTATAAAATTAGACCAATGTAAATAATGATGTAACATTCCAGGTTCGTTCACGTAATGACAAGCTAGAAAACCATCTAGCAGAAGCCATTGAAAAGTTAAAGAGTTACCATCAAGCTGGTGGTCCTGCAACTGCTGCAACAGGAGTTGGTGCGGGAGTTGTAAGCGTGGCTGCCAACGCCAAGCTTGAGGATGTAGCTGCTGAATTGGAGGAGCAGAGGGAACTTGCCACCAATCGGCTTGCTGAGCTTGACCGTCTGCACAGACAACACAGGGACACACTCAAGGAGTTGGAGAAGTTAAAAATGGATGTAAGTATCCGCTTTGGTAGTGTATGCATTAAATTTTCAACTAAGTTACTTGAAATCTTTGAGAGTATGCTAAGATGTTAGTCTTGCAAAAAATTAAAAATGTACATAATGTATTTTTCATCTTAGAATGATTCTAATCTCCTCTGTGTAACATCACACGACTATGTTATATACATCATAAAAGAGAATGATATGGTCCATAAAAGTTTGCTTAGAAACCATTGCATGTTAATACATGCTTTTTATATTGTAATATGTTATTAATTTCCTCTGAAATGTAAATTGTATCATGGACACCTTTTTAATGCCACGAATTACGAAAAACCTACAATAATAATATCACTGGACAAATTACACTAATCAACCTAACCCCAAAGTAAGCAAAATTATTTGCTTGTGTTATGGGTGTTAGTCAATGATACTAATACATAGAAATACATATTATATAAATATGGTTACATACATAATAAAACACCCAACCCAGAGATACAAACATCTATTCTCATGATGCAATGAAGATTATTTTATTTAACCACTCATAAAATAAAAGATGAACAACCTTTGTTTAAAATAACAAAACAAAATATTTATTGTCGCCCGACCACAGATTAAATAGATGACACTTGGTTTTTTTTACTTTATTTTAAGAAGATACTAAGATTAACTTGTGTATACAGCCTTCTGTGTTGTAAGTTTCTATTATACTAATAAATACATCATAATTGTTGCATTTTATACAACTCTTTAACATTTTGCAATCCTATTCGACATTTTTCTAACTTATTTGGCTGATCATAAATAAAAGAAAGTGTTAACTTTATGGCAGAAAAGAAAAATCTTTGCTTGATTTAGAAATAAGAAAAGGAGTACAAACTTGATTAGTTTCATGAATTCCCAAGTATGCTACTTTTAAAATGTATGTGCTACTAAAAATGTCTGTTAAATTCTAGTATAAGCTTATTGTGCATTAAATTAGTTGGATAATTTCAGCTGAGGTTATATTCGTGTAGGACTTTTAGGCCGATTTTATCAATCTCTTTATTAAAATAATCACGAAATTAGTACTAATAAATTCACAAAGGATAAACACTATTTTCTACAAAACATTTTTCCATGTAGGTCCAGGCTCCTTTGAGGAATAGGCCTCCTGCCATTCTGCCAGGCAGTTCACAAAAGGCGTTTCTTGGTATTGCACTGTTTTTAGTACCATTTAAAAGCCGTTTTCGATACTGGAAATGCGTTCGTATGTGATGAGCTTATACAATAATGTTTATGAGCCCAGGAAGCGTTAGAGCGTATTTATTATTTTTCGTGATAAATAGTCCACGTAATCGTCAATACAAAAGTCCAGATAATCGAGATTCTACTGTAATAAAAAAATCTGTACCTGTCAAATAATTAGCATATTTTTAATTTTCAGATCCGTCAGCTACCTGAATCAGTTATTGTAGAAACTACAGAGTATAAATGCCTTCAGAGCCAGTTCTCTGTGCTATACAATGAGTCAATGCAAATGAAAACGGCGTTAGATGAAACGAGGTTACAGCTGCAAAGTGCTAAGAATCTGCACATGAGACAAATTGAAATGATGGAGGTAAACAAAATAATAGTTTTGCAAAATATTTCTTATTGATGACTTTTAATGTTTTGAATTGATGATGTCAATTTCAAAATGGTACTAATTAATGATGTGCTAAAAATATATACCTATTGTTTATATTTTACCACGTGTTTCAGAGTAATTTTAAGATTTTTTGATGAATTATACATTTTGTCTAATTGACAAAAATCTTGATATGAATTGATCTTACCCAACAATAAACAAATTATATGCTTGTGATAATGAGTGTTAGTAAACAATACTAATACATATATACATATCTTTTCGCCAGATACCTCACGGGGTAGGCACAGAGTACTAAGTGTCATACATTATGTTCTGTGCAGATTAGTACACTTATATGTACTAGCGATCTCCTGTGGCCGAAATTCGATCATAGACTAAACAATAAAATCTATTTTAAGTTTGACAACTGACTTTAGCCGTAAAGAAAATAGTTTAGTATCCATATATGTATATATAATGTCAATGGTGTGTGTGTGTAATGTTTATTTTAATAATTTAAGATATATCTAATGCATTTAATTTAAAAATATCTTTCTGCACTCTTATGTAATTTAAATTTTAACTGTGCCAAATTTCATACTCCAACGTTGGCACAATTGTCTTAAAAAGGGGTAAAAAAAATTTCCTTTACATATTAATATATAGATGTATAAATACTGACATATGTAACTGACGTCGTGACCCAGATATACAAACAATCAATGATCATCACGTAAATGCTTCTCTGTTGGAAATCAAAGCCAATCGGCAAAGATCGATTGTGTAGCTATCTAAATAACTATTTGTACAAGGATGTAATTTTACTGTAACCTTATATTGCATCTTCCTACTGGTAAATGACTCAGAGTTATACTAGAAATAATATTTTTTTTCAAGTTACCATCTATTTTTCAGAGTGAAGAACTTTCCAGACAAAAAGCGTTAAGAGCAGAAATGATACAGCTTGAAGATGTTCTAGGTCAGCTTCGAAAAGAATATGAAATGCTACGAATAGAGTTTGAACAGAACTTGGCAGCAAATGAACAGACAGGGCCTATAAATAGAGAAATGCGGCATTTGATAACATCGTTACAGAATCACAATCAGCAGTTGAAAGGGGAAGTGCATAGGTATAAAAGAAAATACAAGGATACTAGTCAAGAATTAAATAAGGTGTGTATACACTACAGTTTATATAACTTTTAGAAATTAGCGATATTGATAAATATGGATATTGAAATGATTATTGATATAGATACTAGGTATTTTTTTATATTATAAGATAGCAAACAAGCAGATGGGTCTCCTAATGGAATGAGTCAACCATCGCCTAGAGACACCAAAGGTTTTAATGGTGTGTTTCTATCTTGTGGCGAGGTCTAATGCCACATGCATAAATTTACCGGCTACCTTTCCCTCCAAACCAGAACACGACAGCGACAAGCACTGACGCTATTGCGGCAGGAATAAGCAAGGCGGTGGTACCAGACTCGAGCGAGACAATGCAGAACTCTACCACCTAGTAACCACGATGGTAGTGACTCGCATAGCCAATTGGTCGCCTTTTACGACCTGCCTGGCAGGACGGCAGTTGGTCTATTCTTCAAAGGAGCCCAGAACCAACACGGGGGTAGGATATTATCAACCACAAAGTATCAACATTTTATATATATATAAAAATCAATCCCTATTTTCCGTAGTCACAACATTACATGTGAGTGCTGTGAGAGAGTGAGGCTGGACCGATTTCGCTAACTTTTTTTGTTATGTCTGTAATTGTCAAGAGGAGGTTCTTATAAAAGAAAATATGAAAATTGCACAGAAAATTTGAAAATTTAAGAATACTTAACCACCAAATAACGTTCAATGTCCTGTCGGCTGCCTGGAAGGACAATCCCGTATACTTTAATAAATTACATGTCACATCATTTGTCCACTATGGATTCCCAATATGTATGGCAAAACAAAATTTGCCGGATCAGCTAGTATTTTATAATATTGATGGTTTATCACAGCTTTTAAGGCATGAAGTATTATGATTTTTTTTTTTATATCATAAGATAGCAAACAAGCAGATGGGTCTCCTGATGGAAAGAGTCAACCATCGCCTATAGACACCAAAGATGTTAATGGTGCGTTGCTATCTTGTGGCGAGTTCTAATGCCACATGCATAAGTTTACCGGCTACCTTACCCTCCAAACCGGAACACGACAGCGACAAGTACTGACGCTATTGCGGCAGGAATATGTAAGGCGGTGGTACCAGACCCGGGCGAGACAATGCAGGACTCTACTACCTAGTAGCCACGATGGTAGTGACTCGATAGCCAATCGGTCGCCTTTTACGACCTGCCTGGCAGGACGGCAGTTGGCCTATTCTTCAAAGGAGGCCGAGACCAACACGGCGAATTAAAATCATGACAGGGAATCATGATCAGTTAACTATGTTCTATATTTTTTTCATTTTTACTAGTTTTAAGATTTTTTCTTGATTTAAGGGTAGATATCTACAGCGCAGGAGATAATTAGAGTGTTGTAAATTTATGTTTTTTGGCAAAGCATAAGATATATAAAAATGACTTACTTGACTGAATGTCCTATATTCACTGGATGGGGAAGAGGGCGTCCGTGGTAATTTTTCGTCGCGATCTATCTTGAGCTTTGCATTTGACATTCGCTCCATGCCTTACAAATATTCTTCGTCTCGTCTGCTACTATTTGTCGCTATGTTTCTTTGAGACAAACACTCTTGCGTTTTTCTTTGGAATTCCAAACCAGTGCCTGCTAGGAAATGTGATCAGGATCTCTATGGAGAGTGTGGCCAATCTAGCTCCATTTGAGAAGCTTCATCTGTTGGTCAACAGAAGTTTGTGAAAGATTTTATCGAGCCAGTATATAACGTAAGGCGAGAAGACAGCGGTTGACACACGTAGTTTATCCAAAGATTAGCATCTTCAAACAAACAAAAACCCTTTAGATTTACTATAACATATATAAGGTCATTCCAAAATAGGTGGACATATTTTAATCCAGCGTTCGGTACGTTTAATCAGAGATATCCAGCTAAAAACAATCGTCATTCAAAGGGTGTAAAACTTTTTGATTTTTACAAATGAAATTTCGTATACAAATAAAATTTCATACAAATCAAAAAGTTTTGAACCCTCGAATGACGTTTGTTTTTAGCTGGATATCTGTGGTTAGATGTACTGAATGCTGTGTTATAAAATGTTCACCTATTTTGGAAAGACCTTATATATTAATTGTACAGAACAAACATTATCTGGGCTTTAAAGTTAATCTGTGACATGACACTCCACAGTCTTCCAATGTAATTCTTTAATGTTACGATATGTATTTACAGATTCGCAAGGAATTGGAGGAGGCTACATCTCGTGGCGGGACCACTACAGAACAACCTGATGAAAAACCTCTTATAGTCAAAAAAGAAGAACCCGATCCAGAGGTGAGTAGTTACTGAGTAGTACATTAGCAATATATAGCGCTCAATCAATCAGCCTTTTATGACAACAAATATTATACATGCTTATATCCAGCACGCAAAATATTAATTAATTATAATAAAATAAATATATAAATTCACAATTTCATTTTTTATGTTTAAAATAGTTGATTACCTTGTAAAAGGATTTGAGGATTATTTATTGAGGATTTTTCTAAATTTACATTTAGGCAAGTTATGTGTATTAGTAGATAAATTGTTAAATATCTTTATAATGGCAATACCTATCTATTAATGCTGTAAATTTATTGGCAAAATTGACCTTTGTGAAATTACATGTTCTCACTGTATGTACCAATTTTCATCAAATTAGTCAAAGAATTATAACAGGACGTGCAGATGGACATGAACAAAAAATTAAATTGGTTAAATTATTAGTGTCATGTGTGGTCCACAATGTCATGTGTGGTCCACAACAAATATATAAATATAAATATCTTAAAATTTGAAAAATAAATATAATTATGTTTGTGTTTTAGCACTCATTCTGTGCTTGGGAAAACTTGACATACTTTAAAAATAACAAGAGAAATTTTCCTCATGCAGGGATTTTAGTTTTTCAATTTTTTTCAAGCACGAGTTGAGAGCTTTAACACGAAAATAATTCAGTTGATATTGTTGGTGCGAGTCCAACTTTGCACATTACCAATTGTTTGAAAAATTTTCAAGAGAAATTGTAATGTTAACGTAAGGCGGTGTGTGCGCAGAGTGAAGAAGGTGTGGGCAGCGGCGCGGAGAGCAAGGCGCCCGCCAAGGAGCACGGCCGCGCCAAGCTGCAGGAGCTCGAGCATCTCGTCAAGGAGCTCAAGCAGCAGCTCAAGTAACTCGCACTTTACATAACACAACTTTCACCCATGCCTCTGCTGGTGGTAACAGATGATTTGCCCTATACACACCCAATATGATAATAGTGTGTTGCTATCGGTGACACATTGCAGAACTCCACCATCTAGTTTTTACGATAGTTGTAATATATTCACCTTCAGCTCGGTTTGCTTCGCTTTTATTTCACTTTATAGGCTAACCTGTTAGAATTCAATTTTATATAAGAAACTAGCTATTAGTATCACACGTTGCATAGAATTAGAATTTCGTCACCAACCTATTAGAATTTCAATTTTTTATAGCCAAAATCATTGAGATATTTATACATTACTAACTACTTTTTTGTGTCAACTCTTTATGAACGGTGTCTATTATTTTTCTTTTTATTAATTATTTATAAAAAATATACCCTATGTTAGAAAAGATATACCTAGTTGTTTCTGAACCAACTACTTTTCGATTGTACATACAAGCGTATAACACGTTGTATACATCTTTTATTTATTATAAATATATGTAATATTATGCGGAAGTCTTTTTGTCTGTCTTTTACGCATTCACGGCTAAACCGCTGAACCGATTTTGATGAAATTTCGCATGGAGATCCGGGGTCAAACATAGGCTAAATTTTTTGAAAATTCGACCCCTAAAGGACTGAAATAGAGTACGAATGTTTGAATGAAACACTATTTCGACGCCATGGTAATCTACTCACGGGCGAAGCTGCGCGGGTCAGCTAGTATATAATATATTAAAATCTCATTTTCTTCGTACAGATCTATTAGAATCTCATTTTGAATATAATTATTGTGTTAGATTGTGGGGACACAGTATGGAATGCGCTGACGCAACTTTATATTTGAAGGCATTCTGGTGCGTTAGTCATCCGCGCGGCTCTCATACGATATACCAGTCTATGTATCTTGTAATTTATGTGTGCGACGCAATATGGAATATGCACTACTTATAAAACTCAATTCCCCACTACGATCTGGGACAACTGAACCACAGAATACTTAGAGACTAACAGAAGTCAATGTTTCATACAAGTAATATTTGAGCATAGCACACATAGAAACCTCTCACGGACGCGATATCTTGGACTGGTGCAGAACAAACTGTCCCGAACCATTCCGAGTTAACGCGTCCGTGACAGGTGTCTATGTGTGCGTTGCTCGAATATCACATGTATGTAGATTGACTACTGTTAGTCTCCAGTATACTGTGACCGAACCTAGGAGTAAAGTGACCACACACTGCCTTAAGCCCTAACCCTGAAGTTATCTAACATAATACCTCAAAAAGATTCGTTTTATATTCATAAGCTTGAAAATATTTGAATGTAGAAAAGCAGTGAACGAGCAGAAAGAGTTAAAGCTGTTGCTGGACATGTACAAGGGCGTGGGCAAGGAGCAGAGGGATAAGGCGCAGCTCATGGCAGCCGAGCGCAAGGCGAGGCAGGAGCTCGAGGACCACCGGCAGAAAGCCAAGATGGCGCAGGTATCACCACTAACATCTCTTATGCTTATGTCTCAATGAGTACATCGGAAATAATCACAACTATGTATATTTACCGACTGAACCGACGTCCTATTAAAAGTTTAATAAATTTGTTTTTAATGCTATTAGAAAAGTTTCACGTGTTGGTCCCGGGCTCCTTTGAAGAATAGGCCAATTGCCGTTCTGCCAGGCAGATCGTAAGCGACCGATTGGCTATACGAGTCACTAACATCGTGGCTACTAGGTGGTAGAATTCTGCATTGTCTCGCTCGGGCCAGGTACCACCGCCTTACCTATTCCTGCCGCAATAGCGTCTGTGCTTGTCACTGTCGTGTTCCGGTTTGGAGGGTAAGGTAGCTGGTAAATTTATGCACGTGGCATTAGACCTCGCCACAAGATAGCAACGCACCATTAACACGTTTGATGTGTATAGGCAATGGTTGACACTTTCCATCAGGAGACCGATCTGCCTGTTTGCCATCTAGACGCAATTTTTTCGAATTTAATCTCTTAAAAGTTTTTCGGCTTGAATCATCTTTATTTTCATTCACACAGAATTTGTAATAATTTGTACAGTAGGAAAACGTAAAAATGTCAACGTTGACTTACTAATCATTGCATCTTCCGATTACATCGCTTCCAGTTATGGTTTTTTTTAAATCCGTTTTGATCTGCTTACACTATATAAAGATGAATTTGATGCCAATAATAATATGCTTTGTAATTTGGCAAAAATCGTAAAGAATATAACCAAAATCATCTTTCTTATAATATATGTGGTTGACAAGCCCTTAGGCTTAACACACATGCGTTACATGTTATAGTAAAAGACACAAAATGCTATCCTCTCTTTGCGTCCCACCAAAGCACACCCATCTGTCGTCATGCTTCTCACGGTTGTAAATTAAAAAGGAAAACGAACCGTTAAACCGACATACCCCTAACCATGGGCGTGGCTCTGACCTGTAAGGTACCTAATCAAACCTAAAAACTTAATTATCTATGTACAAATTACAGTACTTAATATCTGTAAGAAATTCAGACTCGACAGTTGTCAGTCGACTGTACCTGAAATTATAAACCTGATATATAAACCTCTAAATTCACTGATAACAAATTGGAATACACTCGGAGCCCAAACGGCTAAACAGACACATTTTTATATGGAAGATTTCGTGGTGTTAGGTAGGTGAGCAATAAGAAAGTGTTTTAGATAATTCGAATTATATATACAGATTTTTCCCGTGTTGGTTCCGGGCTCCTTTGAAGAATAGACCAACTGCCCTTCTACCAGGCAGGTCGTAAAAGGCGACCGATTGGCTATGCGAGTCACTACCATCGTGGCTACTTGGTGGTAGAGTTCTGCATTGTCTTGCCCGGGTCAGGTACCACCGCCTTACCTATTCCTGCCGCAATAGCGTCAGTGCTTGTAGCTGTCGTGTTCCGGTTTGGAGGGTAAGGTAGCCGGTAAACTTATGCATGTGGCATTAGACCTCGCCACAAGATAGCAACGCACCATTAACATTATAGGCGATGGTTGACTCTTTCCATCAGGAGACCCATCTGCTTGTTTGCTATCTTATGATATAAATATATATATATATATATATATATATATATATATATATATACAGATACAGGGTGCTATATGGCTATATATATAGCTATCTAATCTTTTTGTATGAAAAAATTGACCAGAGTAAGGCTGCGAGTTCAGTTTACTAGTTACATATAATTTTAGACTGCTGCCTCAACCTGGGCCTATGGTTGGCTACGCCCATGCCCCTATTTCTGTTATTGAAAGACGTGTGTATAAGACCGCGGGACTATCCATTGAGTCCACATTGCATACACATTTTTATTCATTTTAAATAAAATGCCCCATTATCACACCATATATTTTTCTCAGACTCCTAGGAAGACTGAGTAAATTCCTTCCTTCTTCAGTTCCTTCTTCAGTAAATTCATTCCTTCCTTCGACCGCCCCGTTGGTCGAGTGGTTAGAGACCCTGACTACGCGATCAACGAGGCTCGGGTTCGATCCCCGACGAGGACACAAGCATTTGTGTGATGAGCATAAATGTTTGTATTTCCGGGTTTGGGTGTTTATTATATATATTCTAGTATTTATATATGTATTTCTATGTATTAGTATCATTGACTAACACCCATAACACAAGCAAATAATTTGCTTACTTTGGGGTTAGATCAGTAAGTGTTATTTGTCCCGTGAATTATTATTATTATTATATTATTATTATTATTATCCTAATTCCTCAAGTTCGTGAAATGCTTGTAATGATGAGTTAATAACACAATTATCAAGGGCAAAATGAGACGCTGACTCAAATTTGTGTTACGAAGTTTCTATATCAATGGTGCATTAAAGCATGGAGCTTCATTAATCGTTCTTCATGTCGGAATTAATCGAACTTTTTTAGTCTTGACCTTGTTCCAACTTGTTTATTATAGAAAACAATGGTCGTAATGTGGGTTGGGTTGGGTCATCGACCACAAGCCCATAGACGCTTAATGTTTGACTTTCCGTATTGAATGCATTCTGGCAACTAGCTGAGGTAGGATGAAGTGGGGTTGCAACGTCGTGATTGGCTAACTCAAGGCCAGTGAAAATGTACAGAGGATCTGATTGGTCAGCACTAGTTGAGTGTTGACCAATCAGATCCACACTATTTCAATGTGGACATTTATATTGGAACTATAAGTCAGCTGCTGCCGTGGCTGACGCAGCAACTATTAATTTATACTAATAGAACAATTATTTGTGTCATGTAAGTTTTTTTTATTATTTTTTTTTAATTTATACTTTCCATCGTCGGCACTTGGTGAAACTCCGTCATAATTATTGTTTTAAATTTTACACTTTTACTGTTTCACAATTCACTAATTATATATAATATATACTTTTTTTATTTAAATAGCCAACCGGTTTCGCATTCACTGCATCATCAGGGCTAAAACTTAAATTGTCAACAAATATGTTGTGTTAGGAATTGTTAATAATGGTCGGAGTTTGATGGAAAATATTAATGTTGCCAACCATTATTTCCAAATTACCACAGTACGAAGATACAAAATGACTCATTTTTTTAATTAGCCTGTTATTAGACGTCTATGGGCTGTGTGGTCGGTGAGTTGTGTAAAAGGTGTGTCGTGTAGTGCAGAGGACGGTGTAGATGATGTGTGCAGTGTTCGCACTTGCAGGAGAGCAAGCGCGAGCGGCGGCTGGCGGACGAGGACGCGCTGCGCAAGATCAAGCAGCTGGAGGAGCAGAAGTACGAGCTGCAGAAGCAGCTGTCGTGCGCGCGCCCCGCAGACCCCATACACGCCTTCGCCAGGCCCTTCGCCGGCTCGCAGGTACACCACACTACTGGGTTGTAGCTCCGTACATCAAGCAGCTGGAGGAGCAGACGTACGAGCTGCAGAAGCAGCTATCAAGACAATTTCTTAGTTTGTCAGGGTAGCTTGCAATTACATACAGAAATATAGAGTTACACTACTTACCAATGAAATAATCATTTCAAGGGCAATTTTTAAACCTTGTCATCTTATTCTATGTAATATAACCTACAAATGTATGAAATTTTTGACAGTAATAGGCGTTTGCTCATATGCGCGGCGACACGTTTCCGTCCCAATGACGTGTCTACTAGTATTCGTGTAGCAATTCCTTACGACTCTTTATTTAAAACTAGCTGTGCCCGCGACTTCGCTTGGACAAATTTCTAAAATATAAATCGCCTAAAGTTACTCCTTATTTCTGGTTTAAAAGATAAACAGTCCCGGGTTTTTACTGGCATAGTTCTCGTTCCGGTGGGAATTCTGGGATAAAAAATCCTATGTCCTTTCTCGGATCTCAAACTATATATGTATCAAATTTCATTCAAATCGGTTCAGTTTTTTAGACATAAGGAAGAAAGACAGACAGAGTTACTTTCGCATTTATAATATTAGTATGGTCTAGTTACTCGCGACTTTGTTTGTGTAACCCAAAATCATTATTTCCTTATGCGGAGGGGTGAAAAAAATTTATTTTTACCAGACTGAGTAAATAGTAGCCTTTGTCACTCCTGGATAGTTGTAGCTTTCTTATGGTAAAATAATTTTTAAGGTTGGTCCAGTAATTTTGAGTTTATTCATTACAAACATACAAAACAAAAATGTTTTGTTTTAATATTATTTGTGTGGAAAATGTTTTGTTTTGATATTATTTGTGTGGAAGTTTAGGTATATGTGTATTGATTTATAAAAAAGTAGTTTTAGTTTTTTTTATATCATAAGATAGCAAACAAACTCTCCTGATGGAAAGAGAAACAATCGCAGATAGACATAAAATATGTTAATTTTGCGTTGCTGTCCGTGTGGCGGAATGGCAATGTCAAATGCATGAGTCTACCGGCTATCTTACCCTCCAAACCGGAACACGACAATGGCAAGCATTGACACTATTACGGCAGGAATATGTAAGGCGGTGGTATCAAATACCCCGGCGAGCCGTTACGGAAATCTACCACCTAGTAGTTGTGATGGTAACGACACGATAGCCAACGGTCGCCTTTTAAAACCTGCCTGACAGAATGGTAGTCTGTTCTTCAAAAGAGCCCGGATCAACTTGGGAAAAAGGGAAAAAGTGTGTATCCGTTAAGGTAAGTGTGCATGGGCGTCCCGTGGGAAGGGGGGGCAGGGAAAGGCAGCTCCCCCCCTCAATTTATTTACCTCTCTACAAACTAGACTTGTAGATAAAA
The DNA here is from genome assembly GCA_036924255.1 of Apodemia mormo. Classification (NCBI taxonomy): domain Eukaryota; kingdom Metazoa; phylum Arthropoda; class Insecta; order Lepidoptera; family Riodinidae; genus Apodemia; species Apodemia mormo. The sequence continues at coordinate 38,081,541 of JAUPFN010000005.1, read as the reverse complement.
ATATAATAAGATAAAAATATAGGATTAAAATGTTACGGTTGCCCCCCTCTGGCCCAGAACCTGGGTACGCCCATATAAGTGTGTATGTGGTCCATACATGGTCAAGTGAAACTTTTAGATCATACATTTCAAAAGAAAGATAGATGCAGAGAACTAGGAGTGGGATAACACTTATAAACTTATAAACACGCGTACATACACACACACATGCATACACGCACATACATACACACACACGCACCGTATCTCCGTAATGTAAGAATGCGAATTTTAGTATATTGTGTAAATTTAACATGAGTCTTTATTTTTAATGTATTATTATTTTTAATCTAATTAATTTCATTTTATATTTTCAATTTGAAGTGTTACATATTTACTGTCTGTTTTTGTTGTTAAATTTTAAACTATCATTTTCACTTTCATTACTTGTGTTTTTGTGTGACACGTTCAGTTATTATTATTTGTTATTATTATTCATTTGCTTACATATCTTCATACCTGATCCCTTACGGGGTAGGCGGAGTGAACCGAGTACCATTACCATTTGTCACGATCCTTGCAGTTCTGACTACTGTCCTACTATAATTACTAATATATAAAAGAGGAAATAATTAAATTAGCCAAAAATACTTCCCATAAATTCAACTATAAATAAATTATTGTTACAGCGACAATTAGCTGGAAATGACAGACAAACATATAAATAACCTTTATATTTATTGATTAGGCATTTTGTAAAAGTTAAATTATGTTGAAACGTTATTTGATATTTATTGTGTCGTTTGCTGTGTTGTATAAGTCCTGCATATATAATGTAAATCCATAACTGGCCCTAAGCCCAAGTTACGCTTTGTATGTAGGTACATATTTTGTTGTTAAGCGCTGTGGATTTTGTTAAATAAATAAATAAATAAAATAAATAAATAAATAATAAACATACACACGTGAAGTGCCCGGACTAGTGCAAGTATTAATAGTACATTGACGGGTTCTACGTAAGTTGTCGTAACATAAAAAATGAGATTTTTTTTTAATGTTTTGTTTATGAAAATGACTCCATTTTTATAGATATTTTAATAACACAAAGACTAAAATGAAATTTCTATTAGAAGTTGGATTTATCTAAAAGAAATTTCATTTTATTCTTTGTGTTGTTAAAATATGTATAAAAAGTTATTTTCATAAATAAAACAAATTTTGCCTTTTTTAAGTTACGACAACTTAGGTAGGGTCCGTCGAATCATGTTGATACTATACTCAGTGTATGATGCCTCATCTCTCGGAATGAAACTCATCTCTCTCAAGTGGAAACTTGGCAATATACAAGTGCATATTATAAGCACACATACATACACCGCTTAAAAAACCAGACTATCTAGTCTGGTGGCGGTGTTTTATTCCATGAGACTCATTAGTCATTTTAAAAGAGATGTTAAGAGTTGGGAGGTTATGATGCATTGTGTAAAAAACAGACTGAGTAATATGACACAAACATATTCCATCTTATTCCTTTGCAGGATAAATCCTATAGATGTATTATTTTGTCTCTTTTACTGTATTTCATTATATTGAGTTTTAAAGAAGTAATAAAAAAGTAATAAAAAAAGATTTTTATAATCCCACATACATAATGTTAATAGATATATACGTGCCAGCGTGTATTTAAACACATTAAATTAACAACAAAACAAACACTGCTACAATAGCGTAAGTGCTTGTCACTGTCGTGTTCTAGTTTGGAGGGTAAGGTAGCCGATAAACTTATGCGTTTGGCGTTTGATCTCGCCATAAGATAGCAACGCACCATTAACATATTCAGTGTCTATAGGCGATGTTTGACTCTTTCCATCAGGAGACCTATCTGCTTGTTTGTTATCTTATGATATACGTATCTTCAAACCAGGAAAATGAGACTTATAGTAATTCTTACTTACACCAGTAAGTTTAAATTATAGTACATTATATGTATACAGTTAGGTACATACATATAATGTACTATAATTTAAACTGTATGAAGTATGCACAATAAAATATACCAAAATATAAAAATCCAAGACAGAATATTCGATCCACAAAAAAAGAAAATAATGGTCCAAGAAGCAGCAGTTTTTTTTGAATATTTCTTGTGTATTCATTAATCATTAAAGTTCCGTACCATTATCTATAAAAACTGCATAAAATTATGTTTGTTGTATGGGAGCCTCCATTAAATATTTACTTATTTTATCTTTTTTTAGTATTTCTTGTTATAACGGCAACATAAATACATCATTTGTGAAAATTTCAACTGTCTAGCTATCACAACTTATGAGAATTATAGCCTGGTGACAGACAGACTGACAGACAGACGGACAGCAGATTCTTAGTAATAGGGTTCCGCTTGTACCCTTTGGGTACAGACCTTAAAAATGTAACAATACAATCTATAAGTCGTCATAATCAATTTTACAGGAAGAAGAAGCATTATTAAATGAAATGGAAGTGACTGGTCAAGCCTTTGAAGACATGCAGGAACAAAATTCTAGGCTAATACAACAACTACGGGAAAAGGATGATGCTAATTTTAAGCTTATGTCCGAACGGATCAAGGCTAACTCTCTTCATAAATTATTACGGGAGGAAAAACAATTATTACAAGAGCAGGTAAGATTTACGCCAATATTCGTGCTATTTTATTAGCTTGCTTCTGGTCTTATGTACTAAGTTTTAATGAGTTTCTCTAAATGGGTTTCTTCTTTTAATTAAAATTTGTAATGAGTTTCTGATCTGTGTTGGCCTGGGTCTCTTAAAAATAATAAAGCATTTGTTTACCTTCTAAGAAGCTTTTCGTTTTGGCTACGAAATAAATCATTTTACGCTTAAATTGTGTATTTTTTTTATATTAATAAAAATGTGAGTTCAGTTACTTATGTAAATTAAAATAAATTAAATTCTTTTCTTTAACAGAAATATGGTAACAGTACGATGTTTGTAATCAAATTATTTAAAAGTCGTATAACGGAGAAGCAGTTTGGACGAATAAAATACTTAAATCACTTTTGCACGCACAGTATAATTTTTGGGCAGAGTAACGTCCTTTAGAAGCGATCGAATTACAATGACACGAAAACATCTTTATACTATCCTTATTTATATTTATCCATTGTTTGATTATAATGACTTCATTATCTCACAATAACAGTAGCATAAATCACACAGATGGGCCACACCAGGCTGGCTAGTGCTTGTCATTTAACGCAGTTGCTAACAGTTTTATAAAGTAAGCTACTGTATGACTAGTTCCTTAGTTTTAAGAAGTGGTAATAAAGGAAAATACATTTTGTTTTTAACAAATGAGACATTGCTTTTCTTAGTAGTAAGACATCAGTAATCTCTAATGATTTTAATCGACGAAAACTTGGAGGTTATCAGTTTGACATGTATGTAATGTTGTTGGAATTTTATAATATTTAAGTACATTGAGTAAATAAACTAGAGACCTAATAACAGACCAATTGTTCTGTCAAAACAGACTAATAGATCTTATAAGTAATTACAACCGAATCTCAAAATTAGTACCAACCAACCAAAAATCCAGTGAGCTATACACACGTGCGACAAAATACCGATTTTGAATTAGCCATTCGTAATACCGTGTTCCTTTTCCCCGCACCATTATTGACAGAATTAATTTGGTGCGACCCGAGGCAGCTCTAGTGGAGACCGTGCCGTGAGTCGAGGCTTGCCGCGACTTGAACCAAACGAGGCGGGTGCGCAGCAAAATCAGAAGTACTTTATTCAATAAAACTTTTTACAAGTTATTTTGACACGTCAACATTTTTTTAAACTACTGCCGGATCGGAAACGCGGCCACACACAAGTGAGCCGAATTATGTCGGTAAATAGCCATACTCAAAGACGCCTCAGTGTGAGCCGTGCGATGAGGAGACGTTGGTGTATGCTCGGCACGCGGTAAAAATTGTTTTGTATTTGGGTATCCACCTGCGCAGCTTTCCTCAGCCTGCGGCACGCTCAGGATAGCCAGATCATGAAGGCGTGTGTGTATGTGTATGTGTATGTGGTGTGGGCAGGTGGTGACGCGCGAGCAGCAGATCGAGTCGATGGGCGCGGTGGCGCGGCGGCTGGAGGAGAAGGAGCGGCTGCTGCAGGCCACGCTCTCCGCCGTCGAGAAGGAGCTGCTGCTGCGCCAGCAGGCCATGGAGATGCACAAGCGCAAGGCCATCGAGTCCGCGCAGTCCGCCGCAGACCTCAAGCTGCACCTCGGTAACACACACTCACACACACACACACACACACACACACACACACACACACACACACACACACACACACACACACACTCAGATGCAAGATATTGTTTCTAACAATAGCTCGTTACTCGTATTTAGATTCCCTGTAATTTTATACGGCACACGAATGGACACGGATATCTCGGAATGGTTCCAGACAGTATGTTCCGATATATCACGTCCGTGAGAGGCGTCTATGTGTGCATTGCTCGAATATTACTTGCATGTACATTGACTTCTGTTAGTCTCCAGTATTCTGTGGTAATGCTCCAAGAAAATTTCAAGTTTCTACTTATTTATTACATTTAAAAGAAATTTTGGTTCAGGAAGTCTATAATCCATAATAAGTTATATTTGTTTTCAGAAAAATACCATGCTCAAATGAAAGAAGCGCAACAAGTCGTAGCTGAAAAAACAAGTGCTTTAGAAGCGGAGGCGTATAAAACGAAAAGACTACACGTAAGGATCATTAATTTTTTATGTAAATAAATGATATGTGTGACTTTGCGGTAGGTAGTCTGATGCGAGCTTGTATGGCTGTAGATAATGATTTCGCAGGCTTGAATAAATTAAATTACTCGGACAAAACATATATTTTTTCTTCTAATTTCAAACATCTCAATGACAATGTTTTTGTCAAAAAATTTGTCCGTCCCCATGAGACAGAGTGAGGCCTTGAGGTCTTGTCTGTCGATCAATTTTTATTATAATATTGCTGACGTTTGAGTCCATATATATTCTATACTTTTTATCGTCGGCACTTGGTGAAACTCCATTTTAATACAATATTTAAACTTGTACTGTTTCACAATCAGGTAATTATATTTAATTTCCAACCGGTTTCGCTTACGTAAGCATCATTAGAGTGTTTACAGTTAGCAACGAAAACCGAATGTCACAAAATAACAGATTTGAAGGCAAATGTATATCCTACCATCCATTAATATTTATAGCAATACCAATGTAGGGTTGTCCGCACTGTGGGTAATAACCTCCCCACAAGTAAGGAGAAAATCTGACGTGTTCGTAGAAAATTATGTCATATCGTCTCTCATGTCATACATATCTGAACCCATATTATGTCATGAGTCCTGATATGTTACAGAAATTCCTCATTTTATTATTATTATATAAACAGGAGGAACTAGCAGTACTTAGGCGTAAAGCAGAGCGAATGAAAAAGATGGAACAAGCTGGAAGCAGTATGGACGAAGTGCTACTCGAAGAGATCAGGGAATATAAGGAAACACTTACATGTCCTTCGTGCAAGGTGAGTGTTGTGTTTGAAGCGCATTCACAAACTGTTCTAGGAAATTATTATTGATTATAACCGAGAAACAGTTTGGCAGAATAAAACACCTAAATTACTTTTGCACGCACAGTATAATTTTTGGGCAGAGTAACGCCTTCAAGAAGCGTAGAATTACAATGACGCGAAAATATCTATCTATCATCATCTATCCTATTTACATAAATTATTTACATTTTTCAATTGTTGTTTATAATGACGTCATTATCTCACAATAACAGGTGCATAAATCACACAGGTGCGCCACACTTGGCCGGCTAGTACTTGTCGTTAAGCGCAGTTACTAACATGTAAGAATTAATATCGAAAATGTTATTCGAGACCAAAATGTTAACAATGGTGTAGCCAAGTTAATGTCTCAGACATGTTTTTGTAGTTTGTCAAATAGTACTAATAAAATATGAAAAAATATATGAATACCTTACATTCATAATACTAAATATGACTGTATAACCACAAATTAAATTTAGTACATAAAAATTTGTGTGTGTCAGTTCCGACGCACGACTGGAGTTTACTCCTTAAGTACGATTGTCAAAACAGACGCAAAAAAAAGCACGATCTAGCTGCACTGCTCACACCAAATTAGAAAGTTGCGCACGATAGGTTGCGCACCAAAAACGTAACGAGGTCATTCGTTCAGTAGATTTTACTGCTCACATTTTTCTCATACCGGGCGCCTTATATAAAAAAACCGATTCTTAAGGAGTAAACTCCAAAAAGTATTTTTTTATTTTCTTGCTTTTTTTCAGAAATGCACTATATACATTTATGCATCGGCGTAAATGGCAATTGCCTGTCTCGTATCATTGAAGCTCTTGCCTACGGCTCGGTCTTCAAACTCAGACTCGACCTACAGTTGTCTAATTCCCGGCCTTTGCAATAATGTACTATTCTTTCACAGGTAAAACGTAAGGACGCAGTACTAACGAAATGTTTCCACGTATTCTGTTGGGATTGCCTGCGCACGCGCTACGAAACGCGCCAAAGAAAGTGTCCCAAGTGCAATGCGGCCTTTGGGGCCAATGACTACCATCGACTCTACCTCTCAACTTAAACGGTATATTACACTGTATATACTCGGCAGCAGACAGGAAGATAATCGATACTAACAGTATCGATAGTCGACTGAACATCGATTTGGATTAACAATTAGTGATATCAAATTATCATACCCATATTTGAGCATATTGTTGTAATCGATGTCGTGTATTTCTCGATGTTTAACTTTAATGTCCTATTATTGTAGGGTGTTGTTAGCGACATGGAGATATATTGGTGTAATAGTGTTAAATCGATACAGATCTATATCGAGAATTTCAAGACTGGTGTATAATACTGTTATTTTCAAAATCATCATATTTATATGATCCTTCACATTCTCTTTAATTTATCTAAACTTCCCCCTTCAAGCATTGACTTTAATTACGGATAATATTATAACAGTAAATAATCTGTTCATTTTTGTTGCTGAGGCTCATATCTCTAATCTCTATATTCTAGGATCGGTTAGGGGCCGTTCACATATCACATGATTCAGCAACTTTTTAAGAGTACCCTCCCCATGGTCATACCTGATTTAGTTAACCCCCCCTCCCCCACATCACGTGTATTTTTTGGTGCAAAAATCTTATTTTTTTACAATATTATCTATGGATAGCGAGAAAATGAAAATATACAAGTGATATCTCAATACAACCCCTACACATCCTTGACATTTTAATGATATTTTTTCGACCTCCTCCCCTTTAAGGCCTCAAGTGAATACCCCCTCCCACCCCTTTTTTTATAAACATCAAGGTGCGTATTATATATGAATATAAATTAACGCTCTGAGTTCCACATTTATAAAGATTTGTACTTATTAATGAGGGCGTGTCATGGGTAGAGAGATTATTTGATTATTGATGACATTGCAAATTGTGATTTTTATACTACTAGCTAAAACACGTGTCACTGATATTATTTTGGCAGGTGACATTTTGATAAAAATGACAATCGCACATTTTGGTTATTATTCGTAAATTGCAGCATTAGAGAATAACATTTTGATACCACCTACTATGAAACTCATAGAAAACATACAATGATTTACTTAGTATAGTGATCGGATGTGACCGAAATTTGATTATAGACTCAACAATAAAATCTCTAAGTTTGACAACTGAATTTAGCCCTAAAGAAAATAGTAAGTATATACTGGTGAATACAGTGTGTAAATAAAACCCTGTCGGATAATTAAAGGTGTTATTTGGTACCGTAATAGGATTACATATGTGTAATTATTTTATGGGTATTAGTTAATTAGTTTTCCCAATAAAAAAGTAATCTTAAATGGTATTTTCATACATTAAGTATGACAACACCTACAAATAAGTAAATTCTATTATCAAAGAATGCCGCGCAAGTCAGATGCTACCGAAGTACACGCGGCGCGTGACCGGCGCGTTTCAAGTATCTTTGTAAAAAGCTGAAAAACAAACACTGCGCCCTCGTGCGGTGTTGGTGCGAAAGCCGTCAAAGCGTAACAATGAAACAAACAGCGACAAGGTGTTGTCATTTTTAAATTATTTGCTTAACTCTAGGGAAATATAAGTAAAATTACGAATATTAAAAAAAACGATATCTTTTTTATTTTCAGAAATAAAGTCATTTTAATATTTTTTTCATTGATGCCTTTAACCAACCTATATGCCTCTTTTGGATCGGATAGGGTATTCTTTACACACCGTATATTATCATGTATGACACATGAATGTAGCGTGTGTAATGTTTATTTTTATTAATTTAATCTACTTATTTCTAATTAATATGAATTAACTCCAGACTTTTTAATTAACTTTTCTTCACTCCAGAATGTAAATTTTAGCTGTGCCAAATTTCATACTCCACCGTTCACGCAATTGTCCTAGAAAAGGGTACAAAGTTTTCCTTTTACATATTGATATATAAATAGATAACTTGCATCGTTTTAAAATATCCAACATATAATATGTAACAATAAAAAGGTATCGTAATTTACGAATTAATAAAAAATGATAAAATTAACACACAGGTTCGGGTACTCGGAATGACCGAAATTTTCGTGAGTTTGGCATGGCGTCACTCTATGATAACAACTTGTGCACTGATGTTGAAAATATTACACTTTATTTATCAGGATGTTTTATTTAACATTTACAATTTCTTATTTTTGAATCAGTACAAAAAGCGTACCTATACATACTATATTGTGCCTAGATGTAATAAGGAATACATCTGATAAAGTCTTGTTCTGCAGTGCGGACATAAATAGAAACCCAAAAATATTTCACTTTGACCATGGTTTTTACAAAAAAAAAAACTTTTTGGAGACTGCAACTTCTCATTAGATCTCCTGATTGATAAAGTTACGTTGGTCGTAATTTTTTAATTTAAATTATTATTGGAGTTTATTTTTTATAATAAACAAAAACAATCTAGTAGTATATAAAAAGTACTAAGTGCCAACGGTAAAAAGTGTTGAATATGAAAAGTACCTACCTTATATTTTAATCAAATACATATTTCATATTCTAAATAACTGTCCGCCATATTAGATTATTTAAAACTTTCAATGGTTTACTTTTTTATTTTACATTCACTGTGCCCAATGTTCAAAACCATGTTTCATAAAAAATTTCACTTTCAAGAGCGCCATCTGGGCTAAGATCGTTTTTGCTAAATCTTGATGAATTTTTACATCAATAATAGAATATTCTAAAAAAAAGATTAAGTCTTCATTTTCACTAATAAATAAATAAATATTCACGGGACAAATTAGACTTGCTGAGCTAACCCCAAAGTAAGCAAATATTTGCTTTTGTTATGGGTGTTAGTCAACGATACTAATACATAGATATACATATATAAATATATAAATACCAGAATATATATAATAAACACCCAAACCCGGAAATACAAACATGCTCATCACACAAATGCTTGTCCCCGTCGGTGATTGAACCCGAGCCCCGTTGATTGGGTAGTCAGGGTTACTAACCACTCGACCAACGGGGCGGTAAATAATACTAATAATTTCTCGTAATTATCACATTTTAATTATTGTCATTTGCGGATGATTTATACTTATTTGTCACTTTAATAAGGGAAATAAGTTTTTAGCTAACATTGTCAACTATTCTTGTATTTTACATAGATGCCAAACCGTATTGTTTTCTAAATAATTTGCCGTTTCCTGCAATATAACCTCCAACCATCTAACGTTGAAACTGGTATAAAATGGAACCTATGTCTGGTGAAAGAATTTTAAAAATCGTTCTATAATTCCAAAGACTAATCTCAATAATTATATTTATGTTTTATACATAAAGTTCATGAAGCAACTTTTTAGGCATAAAGATTGGTCTCACCAACAAACTTTATGCCTAAAAAGTTTACCGACGGAATGGATCACAAAGCAACGAATTTCGACATATTTAGCCAGAGCGTGCCGGCCAGAATTCATATCGCAAGTTCAAATCATGTCGTGTGTAAATGTTTCTATCAGTTTTTAAAGTTTTCCCTAGTACGGTATAAATGTTGAAACACATATATCGTTAGAAACTTTATCACTTTTTAATACCATAAGTATCTAAAAATAAATTATTGGTTTATAACTATAACTCATGCGCGTCACACCCGAGTATTGTGTCCAATTATTTTGTATTAAACATACACTGGTGGTGAGACACTTTGATTATTGCGTAATTGCACCATGGTGTCGGTATCGGTGGAGGATTTTAGTTTTAGTTATGACAGCTGTTAGACAACATTAACAGACGAGTAAAATCTTGCACCCAGTATCTTCAAATCTATTAGACAAGTCGTTATGTCAGAAACTACTTATGGTACAGAAACTTATTGACGTTTAGTTTGATTTAAGTTGTTATTAAAATAACATATTATGTTATTTTAATAACAACTTAAATGCGAAACATATTATGTTTCGGATTGGACCTTTCTAATTCGAGAGATTCAATACCTTTTAGTATGTTTTTTTTATTACCAGAACGCAATTTTTAAGAGGTCACTTCAAAAGTTGATATTTAAAGTACCTGATACATGCCATTTTTCCCTTCATTAATTTATTTTATTCAACTCAAACCGTCATTCATTTTAATAGCAGTAGATATTAATACAAAATGTAAAACCTATCTGTGTATCCAAAGCTATAACCATTAATAGGGCTGCTAAACGCAAACAGTTGGTTTATGTAAACGGTCATAATGCTTCAGAATGTGAAATTGCTTTGTTTATCTATACTCTATACTTTAATTAAATGCAAACGCTCTATTTGTCTATAGTTTGATAATACATTAAATGCCAATTTTCTAGAGAATTGGCATTTAATGTATTTTAAAACAATATTTAAAGATAAACCTGGGTTTATCTATTAAATATTGTTTTAAAATGAGAATAATCTGTTTCTCTAAACTTCGATAAGTAAAACGCGAAATCGTTCGGTTTATCATTACCTAAATAATGATGTAAAATGCAAACGATACGTATTTCCCAGCTTTAATGATGGTGCCAAACTGGGAAACCGCTCTGCTTGTTTTAGTAATGCTGTAACCAGCAAATTATCTATTTCTTTAAGCCTTGATAATATTATAAGTGACAAATTCGGTAGATTTATGCGTGCCTAAGAAATTCTGTTTAATGCAAACGATCTGTAGTAAGCTTTGATGACGCAGTCAAGCGGGGTACTTATTGCAATTCCTTAGTTTAACAATAATGCCTTATTGCAATTCCTTAGTTTAACAATAATGCTGCAAAATGCAAACGACCATCTTCTCTAAGCCTCGACAGCATTGTAAAACGAGAAATCGGTCGTTTTCTTTAAGTTTTTATGATTCATCCGGATATGATGAATCCGGTATTCATCCGGTATTCATCCGGTATTCATCCGGATATGATGAATCCGGTAGATAAATCTAATGCTTGCGTTTAGCAAACGTAAGCATTAGATTTATCTACCGGATTTATCCAAGCTTTGATAGTATTGTAAAAATAATACGCAAACAGGTTATTTTTAATAAAATAAAATAAATGGAGAAAACATTAACTATTAATTTTTTATGTTTAACTCAAAATAATATAAATATTACAGACACTTAAGAAATCTAATTTCATAACTCATTATATTGCTTTTCTTTTCAAATCATCAATATATCTCTTTTATGAGAAGGAAAATATTATACAAATCTGGAGGATCGTAACGTATAGCATTTGAGTTTCTGTCTACCCCATAAGGCGTAAAGATATGTTGATATTGTTGTTGAAAAAAAGTATATTCACGCCCGTATCCCCGAAGGGGTAGGCAGAGGTACAACAAGTGCAGCCACGATTAGCCGAAGATACTTGGTTCCACAAATGTGATAGGTGGCAAGCCTATCGCCAACCGGACACTTTCCAATCCCGGGCAACTTTGTGCTTATCAGAAAACTGAAAAAACACTTTTTTTAAAGTGTCCGACCCAGGAATCAAACCTGGGACCTCATGTGGTCAACGCCAACACTGGACCACTAGACCACAGAGGTCTAGTGGTTCAGAGTATCAGAGGAGAGAGAGATTATATTGTTGTTGAAAATATCATCTAACAGTTCAGCTCAAAAATATAGGGTTAGAAGTTACTTGTGATTTGCCGCCTAAAATCTTCGAAATCTCTACATGGGCCAACTACACTGCGTGCAATATTATTTTTAAATAGTGTCCTAAAGCGTTTCAGGGATATTTTCTTCATCCTTTTTTTCTTCCGGAAAATAATGGTCAAGCTACTATATCACGACACTATATCGCTACGAATCATCATAATAATATCAGCGGTAGGTAAATACTGCAAGTTTAATCTACCTCCCCGTGTTAAATGAGAGTATGTGATTCAATTTCCCTTCATACTTTGTTCCTGGCTTAATTAGGAAGGACGGGCAAAAATAATTAGGCACTAAATAATAAGAAATGTTTTACTCATGTTATAATTAAAAAAAGAAACTAGGTATTAATAAAAGTGCTAATATTTGCCTTGGTATTTCTTGCGGAAATGGAATTATCCTCTTCGCAATGATTAAAGTTGATTAATTAAATATTAACAAAATTTTACAAAAATTACAATTGTTGAATTATTCTTCATTGTGTATTCTGTAGCACGTTGCACATAATCATTACATAACGTTAAGGCACATACCATATCCCAATATTCTTCATTAGAATACTGATAAGATCACATTAATTTTATTATTAGTCAAACTATCAAACTATCACTACTACTACTCAGTCAACTATCACTGAAATACGCGAGGTAGTTTACTGAATTACGCGGTGTTAATATGTAATAAAGTTCATTGACCCGTGGCGCGCGTCATACGTTTCTATAGGCATATGATAAATATATTTTATGGAAAAATTAGGTCAAAAACTAAGGTCATATATATTTGGGCTCAGAATCGAATACCGAGTACTCTACTTCAACAGGTCCCTCGACAAAAAGATAGTCTGTACACATTTTTTATGTCAACACGCGTTTTTTTATAATTAAAAAACCATATCGGATCAAGGACTAATGACTAATTTAATTATATTATTATTTAAGTGTAGCCTAAAATTCTGCGAAGTTGTTATCAGTTCTCTTTTTCTCTAAGCTCTCTTACAATTTTATTTTTCTATTCAAAAAAACTATTCAAATTATCTGAAACAGTGTTGCGTTTGCTTACAACACAAATATCAACTTTATTCTTAGTCGATTTAAGTTGGAACTTTTATTTATATGAAACTTTATAAAATGAGGTCAACATAGATTTATAGTAGACAGGTTTTCTTATTGTCATTTGCCTTCTGGGCTTATCATGACTATTTATAACGGCCATTTTCGATATTATTTAAAATTTGAAGTTTTTATTGCAAGGGATAATAAAGATGTCAAATGAAAATAATAATAATGCTGCTTTAATATGTAGATCTTACGAATTGGAAAATATAGTAGGTAGATAGCAAAACTTTAAAGTATAAAATTTAAGAATAAATGTCGCATGCTTGGCTTAACGATAACTTAGATATGGTGTTAAGTATTATAGAAAATATACACATTATTTAATATTATATTAAATAATATACAGGTATTTACGATGTATAATGTTTAACGCGGATTTGTTAATACATTTAAAGTATATATTGTGAAATATTATTTACGAAAACATAGCAAAATTAATCGCTAGTTCATTCCTTATAACTTTACATGTATGTAATTAATTATGGATTTTTTATCAATTGTATTACTTAAAGTGCATTTCTAAAGTCACATTATGTTGAGGTGTGTGTAGGAAATATGAAGTCGAACAAGTTAGTTCGTTTAGATGGTAAAGCGGGTGCTTGTTTTTTTTGCTTGCGAGTGCAATTTAAATATATTTCGTAGACAAAATTAAGGCTCTTTCCGGTGGCAGATAATCCCACTGATATTTGCTTTTTTGTCCTAAATGTTTTCTTGGTTTGGTTAATAAATTGTATTAGCGATTATTCTGTGTATATAAATTTACGTTCAACGCCCACGGTTACAATATGATAATTTTAACATTGTCCTTGAAATAAATTACATTCATGCCATCCCTTTTGTTTACCATTTCAGGCGCACAAGGGACTCTTAATTACTTAGAAAATCAATTAATTATGTACAAAAGAAGTCTTTCAATTTCTCCATTAATGTGAGCAGATTTTGCTTATGATTCTTTTAGTAAAAGATTACCGATTGAAAACTAGAAAATGTTTAAAATAAATGGATATTTTGATCTCAGACCGCATGCGTGATTTTTACTTGCTAGTATCTGATGAGTTTTAATGAGACAATGTTAAAATGATCACCTGTAGTTAATAGAATAATGTAGTTCCTTTGTATGAATGTTTTTGACGGTGTAATTTAATTTAAATGGTTGTAATTATTAAGAGTTTAAGCCTGAAATGTATATATTGTGTAAAGTTGCGATACAGGTACATCGCGTGACGTTAAATAAATAATCACCCATCCTGATAACCATATAATGAATTATTTAAGATATAACACTTAGGTAACCTACAATCTTCCTTTCCCTGATCATTTTCTCATTTATATACTAATTAGTCACAACTAGGTTTCACTTAGTTAAATGCTGCATGTTTCAAATTCAGTACGTCTACAAATTAGTTTAAAGCTAAATTCAACTTAATTATATTTAGTTCTGTATGTTTATATTCCGGTTTAATTTTGCTTAGAATAATGAAAATAAAGTTTTTATAAATAAAAAGGCAGATTTTTTGTGAATGTTCAGCGAAAAGAAATTAATTTATGAATGTCTGTATATGAGTTTTCTATAAATTTCATAGCGATATCATTCGTTTACAACATTTTGTACAAATTACATACTTATGCGCAGACGTATAAAAGCAATAGCACACATAAGCTATCGAAATATCTCCTAAGTTGTAATATATTGCAATTTCAAAAAGTGCAATAGAATCTTGCGCATAAATGTTGTTTTACTTACAAAATTAGACATGTGGGGTAACCTTCATAAATCCATCGATTATTCTAATGCGTATATCATTTTTTTTACTTCCGATGTAAGATAATTGTCTATAGATACGATAAAAATAATTGCGTGAATGCATTTTTACACACGATGCGTATTATGCTTATAAATGGCGCCTACGTATATTAATATTGTGCAGTTTTACTTAAGGGAAACGTCGGCGTAAATTTTTAAGAATTCTCTCTTTACTAACTTCACTTACACACACCCACACACACACACACACACACACACACACACACACATACACGCACACACACGCACACACATACACACACACACAATCATATACAATCATAAATACACATTTAGACATCGTATATGTGCTAAGAAATATGACGTTTGAATCGAAGTACGATGTAAATCTTATGCGTTTCCGAAATAGTTAACAAATAATAAAATTAACTCATAATTTTCGATGGCGATAGACTTCCTTGAAGTCTAAATGTTTTTAAAGATCACAATACGTTTTCCTGTTAATTTGTATAGGATCTTACATAGCGCCTCGTTAATTGTCACAAAAGAACAATAGATATCAATTGAAACGTGATCGAACATGTAAACTCCTTAAATTGAATTTCTTTTTCTCATCTCAATTTCTCATTGTTCTTACGTAACACGTAAGCAATTGAATTTCAGTCGAGTAAGGTTATTGTGTATAAAGTGCCTACAGATTAAGCTA
Organism: Apodemia mormo; assembly: GCA_036924255.1. Taxonomy (NCBI): domain Eukaryota; kingdom Metazoa; phylum Arthropoda; class Insecta; order Lepidoptera; family Riodinidae; genus Apodemia; species Apodemia mormo. The sequence goes on along the minus strand of JAUPFN010000005.1, from coordinate 38,065,686 downwards.
CAGACAGCGAAAATTATTACTTGATGGTAATAAAAAACAAACTAGCTGTTTAAAGAAAACAAACGTCGTGGGGCCGTTTATGAAAGACATTTTGTTTGAAGTTACGAGTCTAGAGGTATTCTATGTCAATGGCTACAGATAATTAAACGACCATTTATACGGACCCGCATACAAGCGTAGTTCACATGTGTGAAAATGTATTTACATGTTTGTAGACCTTAACGACGACAATATATACTGATCATATTCAACAGACTATAAAATTATGTATAAAATAATCGCAGATTTAATTAAGGCTGATGAAGTGTTTGAAAACTCTTGTCATATTTAAATAAATGTACCTAATAATAATTTAATGAAGTATAAAATAAATGTTTCAAACGAGAATGGTTGTAATTTTTTGTTAGTTGGTGAGGTTAAAACTTGTACCAATTCCTAATTCCCATTATAATTTATTGTCAGATGTTTTATTCTGATGTACAGTCACGGTAGAAATAGGTTACCTTAAGATCTAGTTTCGCTTGCACTAGTATACGAATCAATCATGCCAACATACCAGTGCAAAAAACAGTTCTACTAACATTAAATAAATGTGACGTTTTCTATCAAATAAAGTTTATCTCAATTGAAATTAAACTAAGGAAGATTAACTCAAGAAAAATCATATATTGAATTGACAACTAGCCAAATAAATAATCAGATTTCTATAAAAGCTACATATATAAAGAAATATGATATATCAATAACGGATATAGCCACCATTAGCGTCAATGACATATTGTAATCTATTTCTCATGGAACCTACGAGACGAGAACATAAATCTGACCCTCTTGTATCTTCCCAAATTGTTTTGGCAGTGTTTTTTGTATGGCCTCATTTGTCCTTTCATTTTCGTTTTCCCTTCGCTGAACCACTAAACCCCATAGATTTTCTATGGGGTTTATATCTGCAGATTTTGCTGGCCAGGGAATCATCACTATGTTGTCACCATGCCGGATGAACCACCCATTTACAATACGAGCGGTGCGCGTGCGAGCATTGTCATGAACATAGATGATCTGAGGCACCTCATTGGCTCGGTGCGAACACTTGGTAGCGTACTATCTTCCAGTACAGGCAGATAATATGTTGCGTTTGCTCTTGAAGGAAGAAGACCGAGCTCGCCCACTCCATCCGCTGACACACACCCCCATATATTGGCCGAGATTTGCCCAGAATTTTAAATTCGGCACTACATGGTCTTCGATATATCTCGTACCATTATATTATCTCCACAAATGAAGCTTTCCATGTTCGTCTGTAAATATATTGGTGCTCCAATCAAAGTTCAAATAAGTCTCTGCAAACCTTAAGCGTGCTTGCTTATAAGCGGGCGTCAGAGCAAAATTTTTTTGCGTGTCGCCTATAATGTAATCCCATTGAGTGTAATGCATTTCTTATCACTCTTTGACTAACACCATACAATTGGGCGTAACGATTAGTTGATGTAAAGCCGTTTGCTTCATTTTGCCTTCTCATGTCAGCTTTTTGTATTGAGAATAGGACGGCGGCCAGGATTATTATTACGGTGATCTACGAGTGCATCTTCTTTACCGTGTCTCCTTATCCAGAATCTTACACTATCCCTGGTCACATTTAGACGACGTGATATCTCACTGATGTTGTAGCAAGCTTCATATTCGGCAATTATTGTTGCTCATACTTCAATTCTTAAAGGTCTCGGCATTATTATGATATTACGAAAATAAAGGATATTATATTAATGGCAAATATATTTTGCAATAAAATATTGAATAACACTAGAAATCTAGAAATAATAACGGTGTCGTTAACAATGACAATAGTTTTATCATAAATATTAATTGCAAGTCAAATCAATAAAAAGGTTTTGATTAAAAAAACATTAGCATCTGTTTAGATAATAATAATTTAGACAAGATAAAATAAGGAAATAGTGTTGATACAAGCAAGTCTGAATCATGTTATCGAACAGTTAAGCATAATTTTCTATGCAGCATTCTATTATTTGACAAATTTTCAAAAAATCATATGTGCTCGCAGCTTGTTAAATGAATCAATTTGAAAACTGACGAACCTATTAGTACCGCTACTATACCCATAAACGTAACTTAAAATTGTCTTTTATTAAGTTTCATCTATGGAGTACAAAACCTAGGAACCCAATCTATGTCAAAATTAAGTCAAAAATTTCCTGCAAATAGCATTAAATACGGAAGCCAAAATGGCGCTCGTGTGGCGGAGGATATGTCTAAAGGCCTGTAAAGACGAGGGACTATTATACACGGGGTACATTTTGTCCACCATTATAGCTATCCCTAATAAACTGTGTCGAATAACGCACACAGAGGACTAAAAGTACCCCGTACAAAATATCTCCAGAATAACCGAGGAAGCTGAGAGACCGGATAGACAAAAGTACGGCGAAGTCCCCGGAAAATATAACTAACGTGACAAGGAGCAGCAGCGCACATAGCGAAGTTTAGTCTGCGTTTTAGGTATGTTACAAAGTACTCTGTGGTCTGCGTTGAGCGCTCGAGAGTGATTTACTTTAAAATTACTGACAGTATTCTAGACCAATGCAATGCTTTTTCTTAAATTTGATTTAACGTAATCTCAGAATATTTACCTGTATAACGTTTACTTCACTAAATCGCACACCGTGTGCGTTGAGTCCGTGGCAAGGTCCCGATTGACATTTTTTGTCACGATTTAGGGATTTTTGTTCTCTCAGTTTTAAAATAATTGAAGTTCGTTGATTGGTTGTCTCAATTGCAGCAATTTTTAATTGTTTCTTTCACTGTTCTTACTTCTTCTATTTAGTTGTTATGTATCAATTGACTATTCTTCAATAATGGTCAATTGATACATAAACGCCAAATTTAACGCTGTTTCAGAAACAGTTCTTTGACATTGAGATTGTGCTCCTGGTTTTTTACGTTGTATTCAAATTCGTTCAGGAGTATCTGAGCGAAAAATTTACAAACATACATCCTCCTCAAAAGTTTGTATTTATTTCTGCATATAATAAGCTGTAGGAGCGTGTGAGCTCTAAATTAACATACAGTCACCAAAATGAAGAGGGGGCGATTAAAAAAAGCAAATAGGGCAAATATTTATATGTTTTAATCCGGTATCAATAAGAGATAGATCTTGACTTATAGCAAAATACAGGCAACAATTATTATTCATATTCAATTCATTTAAATACAAGGAAACAGTGTTAGTTAAATATGTTTTTGTTCCGTGTTTATTCGGGCTGCTTTCGAAGAATAGATCAGCTGCCTTACTGCTAAGCGTCTCGTAAAAGGCGAGAAAAGGATAAATATGTATCGCGACTACTAACTAGAAGATAGAGTTTTGCTACGTTTGAGTTTTGAAAGCACCGCCTTAGATACTCCTTCTGCCGTAACAGCGATGGGTGCTTGTCGCTGTCGTATTCCGGTTTGGAGGGTAAGGTAAAGTTATACATTTGTCATTTCAATCTTGCCACACAAATAGCAATGTACCATTGGCACCTTTACTGTCTATTGGCGATGGTTGTCTTTTTCAATCAGGAGATCCATCAGCTTCTTTGCTAGATTGAGTCTCACACATGAATGTCATAAGTAGACGTAATTATTGAGTATGAATGTATTACTAAGTATAATAACGAAGGGGGAGTAAACTAAAATTCACAAGCAGATAATGTTACTTAGCTGGCTATTTGTTTTTCGAAGGTGGGTATTCAATGAATAAATGATCTACAGAGCCCTCTTCCAGGCTACATTCGCAGATCTTTGATTCTCAGCTTATCTAGAAACACAGATATATACACATGTTTCCGGCGGAACCTTAAAATCATAGATTTCGGTGCTTGTAGGACCATGGAGCAGGCAAGGAATATTGGGTCGTAAATTACCGTAATATATGCATTGAACCTTTCGGGACTGTTGCCAAAGTTGGTTCCATGAATTAAGTAGCTGGGGTTAGTTGTATGTAGCACATCCATTCAAAGTGGCCTATCTGGCGCATGAGTCCACAACCTCATTACCAGTGGTCCCTTTATGACTTGGAATTCAAGTTAGGGTAACTTTACTGCCTGACTGAAGACACTTTTGAAGCTCACCTTTAATTTGGCTTGCAGGGCTAAAAGGAAGTTATTTTTAGAGCGAAGAGGGTGCTTTAGCAAGTCGTGTAATCAGTTGAGAGAGTCGGTTAGGATTATTCTGGTTAATTTTTAGGAGCGTACATAACTCACAGCTTCTATCAAAGCTATAGCTTCTCTAGTTAAAAAAAATAGGATTGCGGATGACATTTAAAACTCAAGATAACCTTATACTTAGGAATTTCCAACTGAAAACATGACAGTTTTGTGAACCAGTTAGTTTGAGATTCTAGAAACTCAAAATGAAAAGGTCTTTTAGATATATATAAAAATCAATGCCACTTTTCGTTGTAATTTTATAACTCAAGAACGGGGTCACCTATCCAACCAAATGTGGTTTTGTTCGGACTATTTAGTAGATGGTTTTAGTGAAGTTTGCACAAAATCTGTAGAGCGGTTCTTCATTTATCACATCTTTTGTAACAAATAAGTTCAATAAATGGCGAATTTTTTTAAATATTTAACTTTATACGTAGCGAAGCACGAACCGGGCCACTTGTATATATATATATATATATATATATATATATATATATATATATATATATATATATATATATATATATATATATATATATATATATATATATATATATATATATAATATTTTTATAGGTTTGCCTAACTTAATAAAAGCAAAAGAAGAGTAATTTGCTCTTTGGTGGAAAAATACTGCCATGACGATAGATATTTAGTGGTGCGTCGCCACCTTGTGGCGGGGTTGTAATGTCACATACTTATGTTCTACCGTTTCTCTAATTATTTATATGTCATCAGGTCTCGTTTATCACAGCATAGTCATGGCTACGTAATATGGCAGGTATTACATGCAGTCCTGAATATGTGCTGGAAACAACAGTGCGTTGACAAATATTTTGTGGAACAGTTAAAGTACACTTTTAACTTTTGTTTCATGAAATTAGGATTTTCCTAAGTTGGAATATACCTAATTAAAATCAAAAAGAATTGTTTCGATATTGCTTTTAGCATACTCAAATAATATCCAATTCCAACAATATTACATACATGTCAACAGTCAAACTGATAACCTCCTTTTTTTCGCCGGTTGATAAGGAATTTCATATATATAGCAAGAAGTCTTGCTGTCCCTGGCTCTGAGGTATTTTTTACACTTTTTAAAAATATTTTACCTTTCGCTATATTTATATGTGGAATCAATTACATTTGTACTTAGATTTAATGTACTGAACACATTTAGACAAAACAAACAAGATTTTGAGATTAAATTCTGGGAAATGAACTTACCCGTACAACTGCTTCGTTTGCAATTGTAATACGCGATCATTTTTAAAAGGTCGGCAACGTGACTGCCCCCCTCCTCCCCTCAGTGCGCCCATAGATATACTGGACAAAAACGTCTACAGAACCGTCCCTCTTTGAAGAACAGACCATCTGCCAAACAGTTCGTTCGGCCAACAATTGACTAAACGTCGACGACGAGAATAGCAAACAAGGCACTTTTATCATCTATGATTACTATTTCCATCGGAAGATCCATCTAGTTATGCATTGGGGTGGATTTGATATAGGTATAGATATCTCAAATCGATTCGAGGAAGTATGTATAGGACATTTGCCTTCCTGTCTAGCTGCTCTATAGAAAAGGTACAAAATCTGGTCAGGACTACCGAATGACGTTATTTCTGTGACGACTAACCTTTGTTTGTACTCACTGCCTTACGCATTCTTGACGTATGTGCTTGCTTCTATCATGCTCAGACTCGGGAAATAGCCTCTAGCGCGTAAAACTTGACATCGCTTTGAGAATAGTAATCCAATATTAACATGTTTGGTTAGTACAGACGACCATTATCTGTTACTAATAGAGGCAGCGCAGGCCTTTGCCCTTGATCAGAGGCATCCCATTAGAGCAAGATTGTTCAGAGCCTTTTGATCGACTATTTTTTAAATATCATTAGATAGCTGGGGCGGTAGACTTAATTCACCTGGGGTAAATCACCTGGGTGAATTAAGTGCTACGTACGGTAGACTTAATACACCTGGGTGAATTAAACACAGCTCTCCATTACGTCAAACCCTCGATCGGGTAGACTTAATTCACCTGAGTGCATTAAGTACCAAAAAGGTTTCTAGACTTTATGCACCCCCTTGTGGAAAAAATTTCTCGGATAAAAGTAGGTAAATAACTTACAAAGTGAAAGTAACAGTTTATGAATGTTTATTTTTATTTAAAAAGTCGAAAAAAGTCTTACAAAGTCGGAAAAACTCGGAGTAATTCCAAAATTTCGGACTCTTCCAGAAGAGTTATTCAGTGTTAATAAATCTTGCAACGTTTATGGGTACTAAAAGAAATATATTAAAAGTTATTAATACTACGAAAGTGTAATAAAGGGGGAAAAAATATAACTAATACTTACCCGGTTTTCCGTTTAAGAATTTGAAACTTTCTTCTTTGTTTAAAAAAAGGTTACCGTTACTGTCGATCAATATTATAAACTTTGTTTCTTCAATTTTTGATAATTATTATTAAAATCTATTATATCACAACGTTATTTGCCAATTTTTATTTTATTGTACTTTTATTACATAAATATATTTATAAATTAAGTAAAAATTAAAACAGATGATCTAATTAGCTTTTGACAGGTTGAGTCAGTGTTGCCAGAGAAAAAGTCAATCTTTCGTCCTTAAAGCCTCCTCTACACTACTCGCGAAGTTCCTCGGCGAAGTACTCGGCCGAAGTTGACTGAAGTCCGCGGTGCTACACTACACACTCGTTCAACTTCGCGAGGAGCGCATTCGTGTAGCGTTACCGGTACCCTGCGGACGTTTATTATAATGGACGCTCAAGTAGCAGCTGCCGTAGCAATGTGCTCTCTAGCGTATTATAACTACGTGCATACTTATCTCACGAAGAAGACTAAAAAGAAAAGAAGAAAAAGAAGATGGTGGATGATCGCAATGCATCGGAACAGAACTAGGTAGGTAATATTTATTTAAATAATTAGGATTTCTAATAAGTTAAAGTACATTACATGGCAAGTTAATTAACTGTATTTTTTTTACAGACGTACTATGGAACAACAATTTCTTGAACTCATACAAGAACCATCAGGAGAATTTGAAAATTTCCACCGAATGTCATTGGACGATTTTAATTTATTACTTTCTAAAGTCGAACCCTTAATCGCTAAACGAGACACTCATTTAAGAGAAGCTATACCTGCTAAGATTCGATTATCAATCACCTTGAGGTTTTTGGCAAGTGGTGACAGCTATAGATCTATGCACTATTTATTTAAAATTTCAAGCCAGTTGATTTCAAAAATTGTAGTCGAAGTCTGTGAAGCTTTGAACGAGGAACTCAAGGATGAAATAAAGGTAAAATTTTAATATTTATGACATATATTTATTAAAAGTTTAGGTATGTACAATTACAAAAATATCAGTGAGAATAAGAATAAGAATAATTTCATACATTACGAGTCATTATATGCCTGATATATTAAATCACTCTGATGTGTATTATCTTCTGGACAATCAGATTGAGTTTGGGTCTCTGGTATATGCAAAATATATTGAACATCGTTAGATTGATCTGATTGAGGCTGCTTATAGCGTTGATAAACTGATTGACTTTGGGTGTCTGGTGCAATAATTTCATCACTTATAACACGTATCTTTGAAGAGCGTTGATGAGCAGTGATTTCGCTTGGTTGTTGGAAGTATGTCGGTTGACATTCACTGGACTCATTAGATAATGTTATATATGTATCAGGTGGCTCTGAAAACGATGAGTGTGGTCTAGGAGATAATGTTGTAACATTATAATGAACTGCATTATTCGCAGATAAAGGACGCTTTCTAGAAGATAGTGATGTAGTTAACGGACTATAATATGGCGTAGACTTAGGTGTAGAAGTACGAAACGATTCACCTGATGGAGATCTTTCAAAACGTGATTTCCGAAATAGAGCATGTATATCGAACATTATATCGTCCCTTTCATGTTCAGGTAACCTCTTCAGTTTTTTGGCAATTAGTTTGCCGAATACGTCGCACTCGTCCTCAACTGCGCTGCTATCCTTTGAAGGATTATTTATCACTTTATTTAAGTTATTGAAGGCTTCTGTCATCTGCCTACTGGCAACTTGCAATTCCGGTGGGTTGTCACGCCGTCGGATGGTGTGTCTATTTTTTGGGGGCTCTGGTTCTTTTGGAGTTGGAGAAGCAATTGGTACATCCTCTGAAGCGTTGGTTGATTCTTCCTGAATCGAATCAGTTCCATGATCCTGAAATAAAAATAGCAAAGGTTTAAATGTATATATCACGACCTATTTAATAATAAATCTTTATTTAATCCAATCCAAATTTGTGAGTGTATATGGGTTCTGTATACTATATGCATTTGAGTGCGCGTATATGCAGGAGTACTGTATGTGTATGTAGGAGTGTGAGTGTATGTCTCTGTATTTTATGAAAAATACATGAGTGCTACAATTAATCGGCTTTTTAATTATTTATATACAATTTGAGTGTCAGCTTTTAATGAAATTGACCGTGTCTTTTTACATATTATTTGATGATAATATTTTTTATATAATATACTTTTTATTTACAGATGCCGTGCAATGAGCAGCAGTGGTTGGAAGTTGAAAACGGATTCAAGGAGAATTTTCCACATGCCCTTGGCGCAATGGATGGAAAGCATATTGTTATACAATGTCCGGTTAACTCTGGTTCTGAGTACTTTAATTATAAAAAGACGTTTAGTTTAGTACTTTTAGCTTTAGTCGACAGTAACTATAACATTATGTATGCTGACATTGGTAGTCAAGGTAGGATCAGTGATGGAGGTGTACTTAAAAATTCTTCGTTATGGCAAAAAATTGCATCTAACGGGCTTAATCTTCCTAAGCCAAGTCCATTATCCGAAACGGATCATGTCGAAATTCCCTACGTTTTTTTGACAGATGGAGCATTTGCTTTACATAATAATATAATGAAACCATATCCTGGCAACCATGATATCAATTCACCGAAAAGGATTTTCAATATGCGCTTGTCAAAATCTCGAGTAGTAGTTGAGAATGTGTTTGGTATTTTAGCATCCAGGTTTAGAATATTCAGAAAGCCAATTGATTTGGATATTCATAATATCCCAATTATTACAATGACATGTCTCTTATTGCATAACTTTCTCAGAAAAAGTAATAAATCATCCCTTATATATATGCCTCCTGGTACTGTAGATATGTATGATGATAATGGAGTTTTAATTCAACCCGGGTCTTGGCGGGCAGACTTTGATAATAACTGTGCTTTGAGAGATGTTACACAAGTACCACGCAGATCACCATTATCTGCCGTTCAGATAAGGGATTACTTTACAAATTATTTTCAATGTTTATAAATAAACACAACGAATGTAGGGTCATTTCGCCTGTTCGTTACCACATTAACTACATACTTTTTATATTAAAACTAATGCAGAGACATTATTATGTTCTCCTTAAAGCAAGCAACTGCACTAAATGGACGCAAACTGGCGAATCGACCTTACTGTAATCTGTACTTTAGTAATAATAAAACAAGTTATTGATAATAAAAAACTTACCGTGGTTATTGTTTGTTTACATTTATACACGGACCCCAAAAAGCTGTTCATGAAATCAAAGGCGAACCAAACTGGACGATAAACATCATCTGCGCCGGCACCACTTTTTAAGGAAGCTTCCATTTTTCTGTAGTAGCCCCTGTATGTCGCAAAAAGTGAATCCTTTTTTTTCTTCAATTCTTCAACTGGTATTTCCAAAACGTCCCGAATACGCACCCAAGCATCATTTACTTTTTTCTTGTCCTTATGACCTTTCCCACTGGGGTCCCAAATAAAAGGCTCTGCTTGAAGTGTTTCAAGGAACAACATAGTTTGCTCCTGTGACCACTGTATGCCGCTCATAATAGAGTCTCACACGCACATCAACGAAAAAATCTATTAAACACACGTGCGTTCACAACGGCGTCTTGACGCGTACTGAAGTCGGCCGAGTAGTGTATAGAGGTACTAAGAGCATGTGTCAGAGGCCTAGTAGCATATCAAAGCAGTCAAGAATAACGACGTTAATAAGTCGGCGATTGCTAAACATCTACAGCTGTAGTCGGGCCGTAATCACTGGATGGAATTTCATAGGCCACGCGTATTTTCGACAGAACGCCATATTACATTCCACGGCTAGTGAAAGAAGCCATTGAAATCAAAAAACATCCAAATTTCAACCGGGAAGACGCACGTAGTACGTCCTTGATAAGTTTTCTTGGCACGTATTGATTTTTGAAAAGCTGTATATTTTGGAAACGATGATCGATTTGATCTTTCAAATGGCATTCAACTCAATTTAAATATTGCTTTAGCTAAAAAATCGGTAGGTTCAAAAATTTCGAAGCAATGTCAAAAAAACATTTTCGTCTATGATAGATCCCAAACAAATTTACCGATTTTTATCCAATTAACGGTACTTGGCGCAGTTTTTAAAGGAGAAGCGATGATAAGATTTTGAAGTCAATCGGTATATTAGCCTGAAAGTTATTTCCAAAATATTAAGTAACTTTGCTAAAGAAAACGTAATTTTAATATTTGAAAAGTTGTAACCTTTGAAAATAAGGTTCGGTTTTGATTTTTAAAAGGGCATTCGACGTAATTTTTATAGTATTAAAATATCGTAGAATACCAAAAAATAATTGGTTGAAATATTTCGAAGTTATGTCGAAAAAACACTTTTTTCAAAATTTTCGTCAACGATTACTTCCAAACGAATAAACTGATTTTGAGGCAATTTATGCATTAGATGTATTTTTTTGAGGAATAGTTTTTGTACTCAATCGGTACATTAATCTGGAAGTTATTAAAAAAAAAATTGTTTCGTCACAATTTGTTTAGGGTATTTTCAAAATTTCTCAAAATCTCTTAGGCCCATTTGGTACAAAATTTCAGGAAGTATAAGTTGAGCGGAATCCAATCGAATGCCACCAACCGCGTTTCAATCGGTCCAGGCGTTCAAAACTTATGAGTTGTTGACACACACACACACTCACACACACACACTCACACACATACATACATACAGACATACTGACGTCATCGCGAAAATAGTCGAAAATGGTTCCTAAGCCCACAAAACGCGGACATATGGTGAAAACTCCATTTTTGAAAATCGGAGCAAAATCAGTAACCTTCCTATCTACATACGTAGTGGGAAGTTAAAAAGTACAAGTGTTTTAATAGATTAATATTGTATTAAACTGGAGTGAATGAAAATGAATTAAACAAAATAAAACTACCACGCCAAAGCTTAAACCTAAAAGTGCGATATTTTTTTAGTAAAATGTACCACTAAAGGGCACAGATCGTCGCCTAGTGTAGCTTTGTAGCATTTTTACTCGTTATTTGACCCTCCCGTTGGTCGAGTGGTTAGCGACCCTGACTACGCAATCAACGGGGCTCGGGTTCGATCCCCGACGGGGACAAGCATTTGTGTGATGAGCGTAAATGTTTGTATTTCTGGGTTTAGGTGTTTATTATATATATTCTGGTATTTATATATTATGTATTTCTATGAATTAGTATCGTTGACTAACACCCATAACACAAGCAAATATTTGCTTACTTTGGGGTTAGATCAGTAAGTGTAGTTTGTCCCGTGAATATTTATTTATTATTATTATTTATTTATTTTTATAATAGATGGCGTTAGCAGTAATAAAATTCTAATACAAAATGTATTTTCTATTTTTTTAATGTTTATGAAATAGCATTTTAATGGTAGATAATATATCTAGACATGAATTTAAACCACCACGTCAAAGCCCAAACCTTAAAGTGGGATACTTTTTCAGGAAAATGTACCACAAAAGTGCATAGAAAGTCGCCTAGTGTAGGGCTCGCTTCGCTCGCCATAATTATACTGGCTGTTGCCCAAGACTTCGTCCGCGCGGACTTCGTTTACTCCGCACAGCACCTCCCCCGTAGGTGACAGCTTGATAATATGTAGCCTATATGTTGACCCGACCTGTTAGTAATAGTCATGCAAAATTTGAAATAAATCCATGTAGTACTTTTTGAGTTTACCCCGGACATAGGAGTAGTGTAGAGGAGGCTTTAAGGACGAAAGATTGACTTTTTCTCTGGCAACACTGACTCAACCTGTCAAAAGCTAATTAGATCATCCGTTTTAATTTTTACTTAATTTATAAATATATTTATGTAATAAAAGTACAATAAAGTAAAAATTGGCAAATAACGTTGTGATATAATAGATTTTAATAATAATTATCAAAAATTGAAGAAACAAAGTTTATAATATTGATCGACAGTAACGGTAACCTTTTTTTAAACAAAGAAGAAAGTTTCAAATTCTTAAACGGAAAACCGGGTAAGTATTAGTTATATTTTTTTCCCCTTTATTACACTTTCGTAGTATTAATAACTTTTAATATATTTCTTTTAGTACCCATAAACGTTGCAAGATTTATTAACACTGAATAACTCTTCTGGAAGAGTCCGAAATTTTGGAATTACTCCGAGTTTTTCCGACTTTGTAAGACTTTTTTCGACTTTTTAAATAAAAATAAACATTCATAAACTGTTACTTTCACTTTGTAAGTTATTTACCTACTTTTATCCGAGAAATTTTTCCACAAGGGCCTGGGTTAGGTAGGCACAGTTCTCCATAAATTCAAAGCTTCGAACTGGTATACTAATTCACCTGGGTGCATTAAGTACCTGCACAGTTTCTAGATTTTATACACCTAGATTAAGTAGGGAGAGCTCTCCATAAAATCAATGGATGAACCTGGATGTGAGCATAAAGTCACGCGAACTAAGTCACGAGTAACAGCAAGTTCTTTATACGTAAGAACTGTCTTTAGCTTATTTACTAAATTATACAAAAATATATATCTAAATATAAGTTAAAACTTAATAACATGCAAAATACACTTTTATATATGAAAATTGTATAGGTGGTATCGTATAATTAGGTTTCGTACCTAGATTAATTTTTAGTTCTCGCAAACGAAGTCTCGGACATCAGACAGTAATTCAAAAAATTACTGTTTTTGAATTACTATCTGATGTCCGAAGTAGCGAAGCTTTGAGTTTATGGAGAGCCGTCCCTACTTAACCCTGGAGTATAAAGTCAAGGAACCGTGCAGGTAGGTACTTAATGCACCCAGGTGAATTAGTATACCAGTTCGAAGCTTTGAGTTTAAGGAGAGCTGTGCCTGCCTAACCCAGGTGCATAAATTCTAGAAATCTTGTTGGTACTTTATGCACCCAGGTGCATTAAGTCTACCGTGCGTAGCACTTAATTCACCCAGGTGATTTGCCCTAGGTGAATTAAGTCTACCGCCCTAGATGGAGAGATGGAGCTAACAAGGAGATGGTTCTCCCGGTGGAAAGAGAAATCATCCCCTATTTGACAACAAAGACGTCAATGATATGCGTGTGGCGGGATAGCACTGCCACATGCATAAGTCTACCGGCTAATTTTTAACATTTAATTTTATAATAAAATAATTTGTTTGATAGAAGCGTGCCAAGAGTCAACGACGATGATCTGGTAGGCAAAAAACTCCAGAGCCTCGGTCATCGCCGCAGAGTGGCTAGCTTATTGGTCTTTTATCGAATACACTTTGGAGAGTGTGCTGCGGAATTGCACGACTTAATTCCGCCATGCCATTTTTCTATCGATCGTAGAGCCGCAGTTCTCGCAATAGTAGAACGCCAAGACAGACGCTATGTATGAAGTATGAAAGGTAGCGTAAAGAACTATCTTATGTGAGGTTCAAACTAAAAATGTGTCCAGCGCTGCTGCATCATAAAGGTGTGACGTGAATACAGCGGCTGTAGACGGAGTATTTAACAGCGCTTTTAGCCTGGTTTTAACAGTTTACTCCAAAATTAAATATTAGCGCAATTTCCATTTTCTTTATGAACATTCAAAAATTGTCCTTTTACTACGGTGTCGGCACCCCTATATAATGTTTTTTGATGGCCACTTTCTATACACCAGAAATCCTCTTTACATCTCTAAGTAAAGTTTTCTAATTTGCGTATCTTATGCTACACCACGTTTTTAAACAAGGTGATTAATCAAAGTCATTAGTATTTTCAAACTTACTTTATTTACACAATATACATCACAATTTTATTATGCTATCGCCATAACAATAGATCTGTGCAATAATTTGATTCGGTTATTTCAGAAGAAGCATTATTAATGGACGAAGCGATGTTTGTACTATTTCAATATTCTTTGCGAAGGTATGTCAAAATTATAAGAGCAACATATGGCATCAATATTTTTATTGATTTCGGGGATAATACGTCAAGTAAGATAAATATTAAAATTGTGTTAAATATTATAACTTCCAATCATCAGTCTCAATTTTTTTTTGCCTTGAAGCATTCATTTGTGTAATTAAGTAAGGAAAAAGAAGTTATTAAAAAGTTATAAAACCAAGATTAAAGTGTTAGTTTCTCTTATAAAAAAACCGTTGCATTTAAAAACGTTTCATAATTTCATAGATTAAATAAAAATCTATTGAATATGAAACATTTATAAATTAACTTACATAACAATACTAACAAGATTACCTATATTTAAAGTAAATTAAAAAGGTAACTAAAACTATTACGCCTCGAATTATTTTCAATTAATCAATAGTAAATTATTTGTTACTTAAATCTGTCACATGATTGCGTGTCAAAATATAGACTAGATTTTAATTTTTAGTGATGACAACTGAAAACATATTTACATTAATAAACAAATAACTTTAGACTTAATTCTTTTTAGCTCTAAATCTAATGGCACAAACAAGTATGTTACGTTTCTCAACAAAATTATTACTTATTAATATTTTCTTTATGCGCCAATTTATCCTTAGCATATTAAATTTTTATAAAATATTTTTTTAATTATATTTCTGTATTAATCCTTGGTCTGAAGTAATTAAAGAATACGATTATTTAATTACTCTAAATCAAGCATAATCATTGATAATTTTCTTTAACTAATTTTACCATAATTGGCAACTTGAAGGCTATTATTGAATAACTGTAATGCTTATTTATTAAAATACTCATTTTAAAGAGAGCAGACAAATTAAGAGAGCATAAAAATAACTATTAAAAGTAAACACTGCCTAGTTAGGTAGATCATAATTTAGGTACTATTTTTTGCCAAACGTCTTCCATTTCAATTTCTAACAGGAACTCTTACACTTGTATTTAATTGTAAACAAATGCTCAGAGGAATGATAAGCTTATTTTTAACCGATTTGGAAATGAAAAAGAGATCAACATTAGTTATAACAATATTGTATCTTATCGTATACGAATATAATAATCGTCAATCGGGATACTGAAATTCACACGGCTCGCTAGTACTGTTCTATTAGTTATTTTCAGAAATATGTAATTAACAGGGAAGTCCAGATAATATGAACATATTCTTCAGCTCTATATGCATTAAGTAGGTATATTAACGTCACTGAGATTTTAAGACTATTTTTGTACTAAGAAAAATCAAGGATAAATTTAAATAGTTCAAATCAAGGGGCAGGTAAAAGTATTTTACTTATAGAAGATAATAATATACTTTATAGATCGTATAAAAAAACTTGTCCAGCGGTTTTTTGTTTGTTAGTTTAAAGACATCGTAAATCTCATTCACCTTAAAATATTACTTTTGATCAGGGCTTAAAATCGATTTAAGATATACCGGTTAATATACGTTTTTAGCGATTTTTATAAAAGATTTCGCTTAGAGCATATTTGAGACGGGAGCGCTCCATAAACCTAAATAAACCGGTGACAAAACCCACGAATGGGTACGTCACATGCAATGCAGATGAAAACTTAGAGTGGCGAATGTTAAAGAAAGAAAAAAAAATAAAGAAAAGTGCTAAATCTTTACGAAACGCTCCTTACGTACTTGCGCTAAGACTTAAAAATTAACCGGTTAACGTGCCCTGCTTTCGACTAAAATGTGTGTTAACTATATCGTTAAACGAAAAACTAAAATTCGTCAAAAAGAGAACACATCTTACGTTCTACATTTAAGATTCTAGATAATCTTTTCTGTATTTATATTTTATTGGTCATTTAAAATTTTGTCAATATGAGAATATCTATGTGATTCTTATTTAGGTTTTGAAAGAATTACATCATAAATACTATTGTCACTGAATATATCGGTTGGTCTCTACCAATCTTCAGTAAAAATTGAATGTTTTCTAAGATTTTACTTTTATTAATATAATTTAATTAGTTGAAAGTTATTGTGCCTTTTACATACTAAACTATACTTTCTATCGGCATACATCCGTCATAACATAAGGCAGATATAACCAAACCAAGAACTTAAACTCAACTTGCTTAGAGCCAGTGTCAGCAGACATACAATAATTATTGTACATGTACCATATTCTCATGATTTTTTTTAATCCTCAATCCTCCTAAGCATACAATCTTGACAAAAATACAATAATTTTGAACGATAGCAATTTTCTATATAAAATTATTATTTTCTTTAAAAATAATTATTATTGAAATGTTTGAGTCAAATATCCGGCCTTACCAATAACTGAGTTCTCAAGTAAACATATACTTGATTGAAAAATTGCATTTTAAAAATAAACTGTTTAATAATTGCCGGAATATTATTTCAATAAAATTACTTTAGTGATTCTCTTTTAAACTGAAGCTTTCAGATGAAAATTTAATCTAATTTTGAGATGTACAATAATTTTATTGAAAATACAATAATTTTACGACCCTGATACAATAATAATTTTTCACGGGTCTGCCAACACTGCTTAGAGCGCCTTCATATTAGGTCGCAAGCAGCGAAACAACAGTAATGCTACTGTCATGCTGCTTAGAAGCGGGCAATAAAAGCAACAATGATATTTCCTCGTTACAATTCAATTTAAAAGTAAGTGTGCCACGCAAATCTACGCACGTTCCGCGGCTAAAGTAGTAATATGAAGGAATATGTTGCTCCCGCGCTCTATGCGACCTAATGTGAAGCCGCTCTTAGTATTTTTTACACCAAATAGTGACTTAACGAAGCTGATTTAATTTAGATAAGATTATTAAAAATAAAAAAATATAACAAAAATGTTTTTTTCGATTCCTTTTCCATAGCTTATATTTCGGCTACTTCTGAATAGAAAACGGGCACAGGTAATTAAACTAGTATATAGCATAAAAATGATTAATGGTGTGACTGATATATTAGTATTCGCTAAGATATTAATATTGAAAGGATTCGTGGATTAGTAATCCGGCGAACTGTAATATACTAATATTTCATATTCGCCTAATCTCTGTAACGGCTATTCAAAATGAATCGGATAATATCATTCGGAATATTATCAGTATCAGATCTTATTACTGTTGCTTTAAGGTCCAAATTACAGTGAAATATTAGTTAATACTGATATATTAGTTAAGATATTATAATATTTCAAAGTGAATATATTAGTATCACCTAATCTTGAGAAATATCGGTATTAACCCATCTCTAAAAATGATCAGCAGGCCTACTCTTGAAAACAATATAAATTTTAAACCAATATTTATAAAAACAATAAGTTTTGAATATCGTCAAAAAACGGTACTCTTGAAACCAATATTGCCCACATTGATTCAGTATAGTAACGACCTAATTATTGGAAATAGATGTCATCGTTACACGTCAAGCTAGTCTTAAAAGTGGAAATTTTAAGTACCGTTTTAAACAAAATAACGAATAAAAGCAATAATGAGTAGTTCCAAAAAATTTCGAAATCCGTGTCGCGCTGTCGCCGAATCCAATAATTGAATATAGTTGTCCAGAGTACGAAATACTTCAAAATTCATTAAATATTCATTTAAAATTGAAATCGGTTTTCAAGAGTAGCCCTACAGGTACCTCTACGACCCGATCTATGGTCGATATTTATTTTTAGACAGTGCTTTGTGCTGTAATAGTTGCTGACGCTTTATAGTACCGTAAATTACTACCTGTTATACAATTTTAGGTTAGGTTCTCTATTTTTCTATGGGGCCATTCATAAATTACGTCACGCGTTAAGGGAGAGGGAGGGGGTCAAAGAATTGTGATTTTGTGTGACAAGGGGTAGGGAGGGTCCCAAATATTGTGACATCACATTTTTTTCAAAATATTATATTTTATGTCTAAGTATTACATCAGTAAATTTAAAAAGCCACCTATATAGATAAAAAAATAATCGAACAAGATCATTATTCCAATGTAAAATTGTAAAACATGTGGCATTACACTAGGTCTCACAAATGTGACCAGCTGTGACAAGCCGAAGGGGTCAACAAATCATGAAATTAGTGTGACGTAATTTATGGATGGCCCCTAAGTGTGGAACCTACAGGCAATTCAACAAACGTACTTCATATCAACGTAACAAGTCAAGAAGCGGTTAACTTAATAAGTATTTCAAGCTATAAACCAATATAATGCAATTTACGGCGCCGTTACGAAGAAAGTGTTGTTATCTGCACTGTATGCAATTCCTTTATTTTATTAGGATTAGTCAAAGTTATTTGTATCAGTTTAAACCATTTAATTAGTAGCCAATTCTTGTTCTTTACTCATGGGTTGAAGGTTTCAGTTATGCCCCTTAATTGAAGAAAATCCCTGTTAGAAAGTATGTTTAATACCATATGATCATTTTTTTTTTCGGAATGTCTCAATTGCTGTTAGCCTTATGGGCTGTTACAGCTTCACCGGTCGCGGGGGCGAGCAGAGTGCTCAGCCAGAATTTAAAGGTGTAGGGCTGTACGCCCTCCGCCCTAAGGGTGTCTCCTGTGAGACCGAACCTCGGCTTAGGGTGGGGTCGTGATTTGCGATGAGAGGGCTAGTGGCATTGTTTTGTCCGTCCGCCGAACCTTGCCCTTGGGCTCGGTTCGCCGAAGGGCGAAACAGGGGTCCTCGTCCCCGCCGGCGGCGACGGTGTCGCGAATGTAGGTGTGTAGTGTCATCGTGTAAACCGTTGGCCAGAGTTATCGGGTCATCGGGATCGGTAAGATGATCATATATAAGAAAAAAATTGTAATACTAATATGACTTAATATGATTAAATGTTAACAAAATAATAATTCAATAGTATGTGAGCTTTTAAGATTAATTTAATGTCAAAATGTTAACGCCACAAGTGTTATTTCATTCATGAAGGCTTAAATCAATTAAACAAAAATATGCAGATGTTGCATTTCACTGTAACCAATTGTGTTCATAAACTTCCAAAACTTTATAATATACAACTTAAAGTGTCTAGATATAGGGTACATATCATAATGTGCCCATTCATATACGCGTTCCCATCGGATATTTATTGCTGTGTATCTCTACAGTAAATTCCCTTTTATATACTAAGGCTCTGTATTGATTAATAAAACTAATAGTAATTTTTATTACTATTTTTCATATAATCATATAATTACAAACATAAGGTATCAAAATTTAAAAAATTAAAAGATTACAATATGATTCAGATTTGTATGCCGGTTAGGAGTCATAGATTAACCAAGGCTGAGCGCAGTATTCAATATTCGATTTGTAACTGTAATTAAAATCCATAATATGACGGACGTCTAAACGGGGAGCATACGTTATACCAATGGATAATGCTGATAATACCCGCTAACGAAAACGGAATTACCAAAATATTTATAGCTTTAAAAGACTTCAATATTTTTTCTGCTTTTAGAAAAATGATAACTACGCAAATACATCCTTTTGTAGTACCATTCTGTACTCTTTAGGGGGCGTCCATAAATTACGCGAGGTGTTTTTTTAAATTTTCTGTCCCTCCCTCCCCCCATGGCGAGATGTCGTGAGATTTTATTCAACCCCCTCCCCCATCCCCCTATCTCACGTGAGATTTTTCAAAATGTGGGTTTCTTAAATATGTAAACGCGTTGGATTTTTATTGTAAAAAGAAAAAAAAATTGCTTCGTGCTTTTATTTACGAAAGACTGTATAACGTCGCAGTATGAATGAAATTATTTTCTTTCGAACGAATTAGTGAATGATCTTAATCGTATTACGATTACGATTACGATTAAGATTGCATGTACAATCTGGATAATGGACCAAAATAGTATATATTTTTTGTTTCAATGTGAAAAAAAATTGCGTGATATTTGCCGAGACCCCCCCTCTCTCCAACGTGAGATTAGATGAGATTTGACTCGACCCCCTCTCCCCCTTAAACATCTCACGTAATTTGTGGACGCCCCCTTATTGGTTTATTATAAATAACTATGTGTATTACTTTCAGTTATTAAAATCCTCAATTATCTGTCTTAGCAATCCCTAAGCAAGTCAAGTTACTGAGATCAAACATAAAATGCAGAATTATATTTTCTATTCCATAGACAACTTCACAAACACTAATACAATCAACAAATCGTGCGTTTCTAACAATTCCTACACACAACAACATTATCACAACATACTTTAACCGATACAGTACAATACTTATAGTTTACGGCGTTTTTCTTGAGCGCTCTGCTAAGGGCTGGGGATCGCTTAGCACACGGAAAAATACACCGCATTACGTACATTATACGGTATATTATTCACTTCCGCGCAAGACAAGGTCAGCGCTGAAGAAATGTGCCGATAACTATACACTGCGATTATTCCAACCTTAACTCAATGATGCCAATTCAAAAACCAAGTACTGTATAATGAGTAAATTAGTTTCATTAAACAAATTTCTCACAGAGCTTTAGGTAGTGTTTCAATTTTTTTTAATTCTCTCTCATCAATTGTCTTTTAATCGATTATTCTCTTAAAGATTGTTTTCTGTTTTGTTTTGTATGAACGTGAAGCAGTGATATTAATAGCAGAGGTCTAACATTTACGATATTGACGTTTTTGTTATAATAGCTAAGACGTCTATATACAGACAGTCATAATGTTATATCATTTGTAATAATCGATAGCTATTAGAAACATCCCATTGGTACTTAGCGGCACAAAATATTAGAGACTAACAGAAGTCTATGTTCCATACAAGCAATATTCGAGCATAGCACACATAGACACATCTCACGGACGCGATATCTCGGACTAATGCGGAACAAACTGTCCCGAACCAGTCCGAGATATCGCGTCCGTGAGAGGTGTCTATGTGTGCGTTACTCAAATATTGCTTGTATGTAGATTAACTTCTGTTAGTCTCCAGTATCCTGTGTTAGCGGTACCGTGTCCGGCAAGTTGTCCTTAATTTTATTTTTCTTAGGTAAACTGAACGTATATCGATATTTAGGCCACCTGGTCACATTGGGGCACTTAGTACTATTGGCTACTTGGGTGTACTAAATGCACTTTTGACTAATCCTTCGTTTTTATTTAGGGAGCTCAAAGAAAAGAGTTCACTCATTCTTAAGACGCCAGCAGTGAAAAGTGTAGTTAGTTGTCCATAGGTGACGGAGATCACTTACTATCAGGTGATCCTCCTTTCCCGTTTGCCCCTTTTTCTTTAAAAAAAAACGAGGCAATCATGATCGAAAGAAGTGAAAACTCTAAATATCGGAGTGTATTTATGCGTATACACATACCACCTATACCAGACATAGAAATTATTGTTACTTTTAATTCACTTTGACTCGATTAAATGAAACAAAAAATCACAATGATTTCACCTGTGAAATTTAACTCGCAATGAATTTTCACTTATAAAATTATCAGAACGTCAAATGACCGTGGACTTTTAAAAATGAAGTGTGAATTATAATTACTGATGTTTCTATATAAATTGGAAGACTTTATTGACTGTAATTTCACAGACCAAATAAGAGAGATCGCAAATTCGATGTATGAAACTGAATTTAATATTAAATTTCACATGCTATTTATGAAAGGTGCCATGCCTAACCTATTCATGCCATTACGCGTCGCTAGTTTGGCACAGTACGTCACGAGCATGTCACGTAATTCGGTGACGCGAACTCATGAGTTTTTAAAATTGCTCATCTATACATATAATAAATCGTAGGAAATTCAAGACTGTACATTGAATATTTTTTTAAAAGAATACTTAGGGCCTGATCTACAATCGATATCGAAGCCAAAAATATAGTTTTTAGAATTTTTGTCTGTATGTATGTCCGGGAAAAAACTCAAAAAGTACTGCGTGGATTTACTTCAAATTTTGTATGAATATTACTAACAGGTCGGGTCAACATATAGGCTGTATATTATCACGCTATCACCTACAGGGGAGGAGCAGTGCGGAGTAAACGAAGTCCGCGCGGACGAAGTCGCAGGCAACAGCTAGTTGCTCTATAAATATGGACATGTCTTTAATCACCATTTATTAAATACTTAACGTATGAAGATGATTAAATGTAAAATTGACACTGATTACTTATTATATCTGTAGCAAAGTTAAAATAATCGCAGTATACCTTTAACGTTACGATGTATATGAGTCAATATGACGCTAAATAAAATTATTTGTCTCCTACTGGCAAGCATGTGAGAGGACGGATGAAAACCGTGTCGTCATGTAGGTAACTATTTAGGAATAGTAGTATATTGGGTAACCTATTCAGCTCAGATCATGAGGTACCGGGTTCAATCCCCGGGCTGGGTTAGGGAATTTTTTCCTTGTTGTGAAAGTAAATGAATTTAATGAAGTTTAGTTTTTTTACTATAATAAGTTATTTTATAGAAGAGTATAAAATAACTATAAGTAGAAATTATTATTTAACTTATCCTTATAGTTATTTTATACTCACCGAAATAAAATAACTATATGGATAAGTTAAATAATAATTAGAAGTAGGTCTACCTCGTGATCTAAGGGATAACCTATCCATGAGGTCTTGGTTTCGATCCCCGGTTCAGGCAAAAGTATTTAATTGAGGTTCAATAGCAGCTGGGAGTCTGGTGTGTTACCACTCCCGTGCCTCGGATGAGCACGTAAAACCGTCGGTCTAAGTTATCACTAGATATAGCGATAATCGATATCGGGTCGATAAAACGCGGTGATGGGGATCACCAATCTCGTCAACTGACAATTCGATGAATCGTGGTAAACTGGAAAGTCTATAGACATTCGGTTTGCTCTGCCTTCCCCGCAGGGGAACCGGGAGTGATGATACTCAGAAGTAGGTAAAGAAAAATAACGAGTGTGCTTTAGACCACACGTCTGAAGTGAAACTTGTTTAGAGAGAAACAAAATGTGTGCTCGCACCTCGCTCTCTCTCTTGCCCTTAAAGTAATATACGAAACATAGCTCACTCTCTTTCTATCTTCCCTAACTTATATCTCCCTCTTAACTTTCGTTCGCCTCGCCCGATCACGCATTTCGTAACGCTCTTGTCACGCATTCACCAGCTTACTCCCCAAGTCAGGTGTGCGTAATTTACTTAAAAATATCTATAGAAGTAAATAATATCAAACATGTCGGTGAGCCATATTACATGAGGAATATGTTGATGAACATTGTCTGACTTAGAAGTTTCATAATCAACATTATTTTGCAAAGATGATATACAACGTGTAAAAAACCCTGTGTAAGAACATTATCAAAAAAAAAAAATCTTTTTGTTAAAATAAAAAAAAAATCATATTTTAAAGTACCTCATTTTAGCACTAAACTTGCGTAACTTCCCATTAATTCAAGCAATTATTTTGAAAATGTAACATCCAATATACATAAAATAATAACGCATATATGATTGTATTAAGTTATCAAATAATGCCTTTGACATCGGACAGGGTTTTTTACACACACATTAACAGAAGTGAACGTTCATCTCAAATATGATGGAACAAGCAACATATTATTCAGCAATCTAGCAATGCGGTCAAAAAGGTAGTGTGTGAGTGCGTTTTTTAATCAATTCCTGCTATTTAAAAAAACGGAAGCGCGATACTTGTAATATAAAAATTTAAAGGCGTTCGCCGGACTGCCAGTCTTGTTATACGGACATGCCGAATATTCGATTTAACTTAACAAACATTCATGTCATTCACTACTTTTTAGACACTTTCGAGAAGATAACAAGTGTGTGTTTGCTGTTGTATCACAAAATTGCAGCTACACATTAAAAATACTCAACGGAAGAGACTCAGCTGATATTTCTTTTTTCGACACATATGTATATTGAGACGCACCGTCAAAAGTGTGTGTCCTATCAACCTTCAAATGATAATTTAAATTAAAAAAAAATAATTTTATGGTACACAGACGCGTGTTGCGGGGGAAGTCGTCAGTTTAGGCTGAAATTAATGTCAGTTTGTCAGTCCCTTTAATGTCAGTTTAAGCTTATATCCCGGTGTGTCGGAGTGTCCAAGTTCAGTCCTAAATTGGAGGTGGGTGTTGTCCCCGTGCGGTAGCGGCGGGCGCGGGCTAGGTGCAGGCGGCGGCGGGCGCGGCGGCGGGGGCGGGGGCGGGAGCGAGAGCGGGCGGCGCAGCGAGCGCGAACGCGAGCCGCTCCAGCGAGGCGCGCAGCGGAGCCAGCTGCGGCGCGCCCGGCAGCGCCGACAGCGCCGCGTCCAGCGCCTCGTACCGCACCCGACGCTCGCTCTCCGACCACGACGACAACTCCTACGATAATAATAAAAATCATTTTAACTTCAGAAGCCGCTAAAACTAGGGTTTTTTCTATAATGCTTTATTAAGTAAATAGTTGTTAAATATGCTTCATTTTCAAGCTTCTCAGCAGAAAAACCAAGATCCGAATATATAATACAGTAACAAGACCTATACTAATGTACGGATCTGAAGCTTGGACACTAACACAAAGAAAAGAACAAAAACTTATGGTGGCAGAGAGGAAGATCCTATGTAAAATATTAGGCCCCATACAGAAACCTGATGGAAGCTGGAGAATCAGGAATAATGCTGAGATTGAAGAACTGTTGCTAATATGATAGAAGATCGGGGAGTGAATAGAGAGTGCCAATGGCCAGAAGGTCTCCTCAAAAACCACTGGAGTAATGCTTTGAAAGGAATCCCCGTAAGTTGCGTTCTTTAATGAATGCCGCTTAACAAATATTACATGGTTTACTTTATGTTCCATATATTTTACGTAGACTTTAAATAACTTAAAACTTGATCTCTTTTGCCAATTTGTATTCTTAAATTCAAGATTTCTAATTAAAATGCATTAACAATAATAACTTTATACTAAAATTTAAAAATCGGCAAGTAATGTGTTTCTCAACGTTAATTTGATATGTTCTGCCAGAGATAATGCGACCGGCCAGAAGACACCGCATTGCAGGTCAACAAGAATTAGTTCATGGTACGATAGTAAAACCTGACAGGTTAATACTCATAGTTGAACTGCCTGGAACTTGACAAGTATTATAAGAGTTCGTGGTAGGCCCTCTGGAAGAGAGTTCCAAAGCGTAACAGCTTGTGAGGTAAAGGAACGACTGTAATAAATAGTGTCCTGCGTTGGCACTAACAGGGAACGATTTTCAGCCGATCTAAGATTTTGTGCTGGTTGTCATGGAAAATAAATCTTTCTTTCAAATAAGATGGAGATTTCAGATCATAGAGAGTGGAGTATAGCTGTGAGAGAATATGAGTATTCCGACGAAGACGAATAGGTAACCACTTGAGCTTGGCACGAAATTCGGAAACGTGGTCATATTTACGCAGACCAAATATGAATCTTATACAAAGATTTTGAAGTCGCTCAAGTTTATTGATCTGGCCTAAGGAGAGATTTACATAACTAGCGTCAGCATAATCTAAAATAGAAAATAGTAAGGAATCTGCCAGCAAAATTTTGGTTGGAATGGGAAGCAAATACCTAAGACGTTTTAATGAACTCCAGGCCCAGAAAAATTTTTTACTAAGCTCCTGGATCTGCTTAGTCCACGATAAAGTATTATCAATGTAAATGCCAAGATTTTTGACAAAATTTTTGACAAAGGTTCTCCTGATAGAAAGAGAAACCATTGCCTGTAGACACCAAAAATGCTAATGCTGCGGTTGATATCCATGTGGCGGGATAGCGCTATAAAAGTCTACCGGCTACCTTACCCTCAAAACCGGAACAAGGTAGTGACAAGCAATGACACTATTGCGGCAGGAATAGGTAATGCGGTGATACCACCAGACACGTTGTAGAACTCTAATAACGATAGAAGTGACACGTACAGTCAATCTTTCGCCTTTTACAAACTACCAGTAGATTGGCAGATGGTTTATACTTCAAAAGGCGCCCGGACCAATATGGGGATATTATATCCAGTGCGATGTAAATCTGCAAGTCCTAAACGCCACAGAAGGTAGCATAGAAATTTACACACAACAAAATATTTCCCTTCGTTTTTACATCATTTTTGCATAAAATATTTTTAATATATACCTACCTGTATTATATCCGTATCATCCTCTTCACTGGATTGAGCCAACTGTTTTTTGAGTACCTTAAAACAAAATAAAATGTTCGTATATTTTATCCAATGAAAAAGAAGATAAAGGTCGACGTAAGTTAACAATTTTCAACATTTATAAGCACATATAATATTAAAATCACGGCATTATATTATGGTAGAGTTCTGCATTGTCTCGCCCGGGTCTGGTACCACCGCCTTACCTATTCCTGCCGCAATAGCGTCAGTGCTTGTCGCTATCGTGTTCCGGTTTGGAGGGTAAGGTAGCCGGTAAACTTATGCATGTGGCATTAGACCTCGCAACAAGGTAGCAACGCACCATTAACATCTTTGGTGTCTATAGGCGATGGTTGACTCTTTCCATCAGGAGACCCATCTGCTTGTTTGCTATCTTATGATATAAAAAAAAATTATATATCTTTTAACTTTAAAATTCCGGACAAGGCCTGAATAAGTTGCGGCTTGTTTACTTTAGATACAAACGGCGGCTTTAGAAACATCTTGATGTCTCCCTGTATTTAATAGATACTCTATATTACTAAAATAAAATAATTGAAAATGAACTTTTTTAAATAGACAAATAAGAAAAACATTAAAATTGCGTTTAGGGATGCACTAACATAGCTGCTTTTTTGCACTAGTAGCTGTTATGATATATTTTTGTAGACGTAAAGCTGCATTTACGTTTTGCTACGACTACAATCTACAAATGTTACGTCATTTATCAACATTACGAGTATATATTTTGTGAATTATGTATAAGTGAATTTACTAAGAACACATCCAACCAGCAAGAAAAAGATAGGTATGTGTTAGACTCCGATTACAATTTGATTAATGCGAGTGCGAGTGTTTAATGCAGGTGCTTAGTATTAAGCAAAAAATACGAGAAGAAACTCATTTAACTAGTTATACGTATGTATAGCTGGCGATCAGTAAAATCGACGTAATCGATCGTATAACAAAGAAGAATTTCGCCGCCTCGAGCCCGTCGACACTAGCTCAGTGGAAGAGCGTCCCGGCTTTAGGGAAATAGTCGCAGGTTTAAATCCCGCGTGTCGATATTTTTCTTTGTTGTTTTTAAGGTTTTTCCAGTTTCCCAAGCACGGGCTGAGTGCTATAACACAAAAATAATTGGAAATACGAGAATATTCACTTTTACTGCGCTGATTACTAATCACTCGCACTAATTAACGGCTGTCCACACGTGTTTTTTGCATAATACTAAGCACCTGCATTAAAAACTCTCACTCGCACTAATCGAAGTGTAATCGGGGTATAGTTTAAATATTGATACAATTACTCGCCGACATTTTAAATGTTTTTTGACCTTACTCTTTATTAATATAATAGTACTAGCTGTTGCCAGCGACTCCATCCGCGCGCACTTCGTTTACTCCGCACTGCTTCTCCCCCGTAGGTGATAGCGTGATAATATTAAGCCTATATGTTGACCCGACCTGTTAGTAATATTCATGCAAAATTTGAAATAAATCCATGCAGTACTTTTTGAGTATACATACATACAGACAAACAGACAAAAATTCTAATAACTATATTTTTGGCTTCGATATCGATTGTAGATCACGCCCCAAGTATTCTTTTAAAAAAATATTCAATGTACAGTTTTGACTTTCTTACGATTTTATTATATGTATAGATATATGTAAAACTAAACATTTTAATTTTTTTATACGAATAATAAAAATGCAAACTTTAACACCAACCCTTTAACGTGTTTTTGTAAGATTCTTTATGTATATTTATATTATCATTCCGATTCATTCTAAATTTTATATTTAGATGAATAATCAATCAATCAGTCGAACAATCAATCAATCAACTCTTTTTATAAGAACATAACAATGCTGCTATGTTTAGTATTAATGATATTTGCGAACTCTTTATTTCTACCATATAATAGAACAAACAACAGAGTGCTACGTGTGAGTTTTTCTTTTCGCATTCGATAGTGAGCGCGTTTCGAGTTTACTAGGAATTTGTATGTGATTTGTACAGCGCCACCTAGTGGTAAACTGATTTCTCACGTTTACCACTAGGTGGCGCTGTACAAATCACATACAAATTCCTAGTAAACTCCAAACGCGCTCACGATCGAATGCGAAAAGAAAAACTCACACTTAGCACTCAGGTTTTTCCGATAGACAGACCTAACCTTCATCCTAACCTTCAACCTAAAAATCATAGATACACCTTTCAAGACAATTTCTTAGTTTTTCAGTGTAGTTTACAACTACACACAGAAATACAGACTCATACTACTTATCGAAGAAATAAAATCACTTTAAGGGTAATTTTTAAACCTTGTCATCTCATTCGGTATGTTAAAACAGTACAACATGATTTTTTTCTATTTTTTTCACGATTTAATATATCTACAAATGTATGATATTTTTGACAGTGATAGGAGAGTTAGCTCATACGCGCGGCGACACTTTTCCTTCCCAATGGCCTGTCTATTAGTATTCATGTGGGCTGTGATATAAATATTACGTTGCCTTCCTTATGGCAGACAGGTAATGCCACTCGCATAAATTTACTAGACACCATCGAACCGAAATATAACCATACCTGTCTCAATAACGTCCGTATTTGTCACAAGCACAGACACATATCGCATTTTTTTATATCATAAGATAACAAACAAGCTGGGTCTCCAGATGGAAAGAGTCAACCATTGCCTATAGACACCAAAAATGTTAATCGTTGCTATCTTGTGGAAAGTTCTAATGCCACATACATAAGTTTACCGGGTACCTTACTGTCTAAACTGGAACACGACAGTGACAAGCACTGACGCTATTGCGGCAGGAATAAGCAAGGCGCTGGTACCAAACTCGGGCGAGACAATGCAGAACTCTACCACCTAGTAGCCACGATGGTAGTGACTCGCATAGCCAATCGATCGCCTTTTACGACTGCCTGGTAAAACGGCAGTTAGACTATTCTTCAAAGAAGCCCGGACCAACACGGGGGAAATACTATATTGCATATTGCGACAGCACCAAACCCAGGCGAAACGTTGCTGAAACCCTACCACCTAGTTGTCAAGTTTGTTCGTTCACTTTTTGGAAACCGCCTGGCAGAAAGTTATGTTCAACCTTTTGAATTTTTGTTTTTCAATAGCCCGAAAACCAACACGGTGAGAAATTCTGCGTGGTTTTGCTACAAGATCTAGATTTAAACTACAAGATTTAATCGTGTGTACACACAGCATGATTTATTTGTAAGTAATTGTCAATCAACAAAATTTGAGATTCTGCCTGCTGGCATATTACGGCATTCATGCAATTATTTCATTTATGCATGCACGAATTGCATGAATGCACTATGCAATTAATTATATTGTTATATTTAAAGAATCATTTTTTAAATATTTCTTTCTAAGTAAAGAGAGGACCTCTAACAAATTATCTCGAAACTTAACTGGTTAGTGAATAACTTAATTGCAGCTAAGTTATTCACTAACCAGCTTTGAAACTTTTGTGATAAATATTTATGTGTATATTTAGCGTGAATCAGTTAAAATCCTGGGATAATTAGATATTCAGTAAACATAAATGAAGTATATATTACCTTTTTCACCTACTGGTATATAAAATATATTTTACCTTCTTGCCAAAATTAACATAATAGACTTAGTTATCAATTAAATGCAGCAAAGGAAAGTAAATTTTTGGGCTCAGTGTTAACATTTTGTAATATTGTTTAAAAAATGTTGTGTATTGCCAAAAGTAAAAAATGACCTCTATGCTAAATATATAAAAATAATAGGTTTCAGTTAATATATTTAAAGTTAGTTAAAACATAATCAAAAAATATCTTCACGCCCGTACACCCGAAGAGGTAGGCATAAATACAACAAGTGCACAAACTATTAGCCAAAGATAGTTGGTCCCACAACATGATAAATGGCAAGCCTATAGTTTTTTTTTATTATCGATGGGGAAGCGCTTGACCACGATCTCACCTGCGGTTGACCACGATCTCGCCTCATCTTACCTTACCAGGTAAGATGCGGCCTAAGATGGAACACGCTCCCTAGATTGTACTATAGCTAACAGGGTACTTTCCAATTCCAGGCAACGTTTATTTTTCTCAGAAAACTGAAAAAAAAAAATGTTTATTTGCCAGGCCTGGAAATCAAACTCAGGACCTTCAACACCGATACCAGACCACTACATCAGAGAGGCGATAAAATATAATCATTAAGTAAAAATAAATCCCGCCTATTTAAAAACTGGTCACATTGTAAATAACAATAAATCTCGATAATCATGTTGGTATTATTATGTATTATTAAACTTGAGCAACAATAAATTAAAAAAGTTGAGCAACAGTAAAAAGACAAAACGGTATCGATGTATATTTAGAAATCGATTCATTACATAGACTAAACTATAAAATCATAAATAATATAAACTTTTAAGTTTGATAACTGATCTTAGCGGTAAAGAAAATGTTAGACATGTGTGATTAATATCATGTCATGAATGTCACATTAATGTAGTGTAGGTAATGTTTATTTTTATTACTTTAATATATTTCAAATGCGTTTTATCCATACGAATATTATAAATGCGAAAGTAACTCTGTCTGTCTGTTACACTTTCACGGCCAAACCACTGAACCGATTTGGATAAAATTTGGTACAAATATAGTTTGAGACCTAAGAAAGGACATAGGATAGTTTTTATCCCGGAAATCCCACGGGAACGTGAACTATGCGGGTTTTTATTTTAGAATTTTTTTCACGCGAACGAAGTCGCGGGCCCAGCTAGTTCAAAAATATAAGGTTTCTGCAGTCCTCCGCAATGTAAATTTTTAATGTGCCAAATTTCATACTCCACCGTTCACGCAATTGTCTTTTTTCCTTTACGTATTAATATATAGATTGTCACACTTAAAGAATATTTTTTTTAAATATTTTTTATCCCCCTTTCAACAATCTTTGACAAATCATCTCGAAACTCAATTCTGACATTTTCAATAATATTATGTTATTATATTTTACATTTTAATCTATCGAATGACACTACATCTTGTTAACACCTAGGCCCAAGATTCTATAAAAATGTATCAATCTCTTTTTCGTACAAAAACAATTTTGTTGACTTTTCATTCGATATGTAATTTAAAAAAAACATAAAAGCACTATAAATTATGTATGTACAATAGTAATTGTTGTGTATTAACTGTGCCAGTAATTTCGTTTTGGCTGTTTGCTGCTGATTACAAGCTTTTTTGTTCAAGCTCAATTGTATGTTCTCTTACAATGTGTTACAAATTATAACCTTTGGAGAAGCAAGGAAGGTTGGGAGTTTAGCTTGATCTGAATTCCCCTGGCCCACCCCAGAACTTTATTTTTTTTAAGTAAAAATAGTTAAGATAATAATCCTGGCCACCTAATAATAATCGTTGCTACACCTACGATTACAATAACAAATACACATACTGTTTTATCAAAATTAGTTATGTTTTGACCACAAAGATATGTTTTGACCACAACAAAAACGTATAAACTTTAAAACATTGAATCGTAAAACAAATGTAAGAAATAAAAAATACACTAACAAAGACTCAAAAGGCAAACTGGAAAAAATACGTATACTTAAATAATACATAATAGTTCTGATTTTTTATTAATTTAAGAGAAATGCCTTTTTCAAAATCGATTTTAGCAAAACCAATTATAAAATTACTTAGGCATCAATAGACATATTTTTTTGTATATAAAAGAGAACATACAATGTAAAGTGCATCTAGAAGCGTATGTATAGTAGTAACCTTTTCGTTTTAGTCTTGACTCGATTACAGCAACCAGACCCTGAATGGTGTAAATACTTCTTAATATTAAATAAACAACAGCGATATAATATTATGATATGCGGATATCTACATTTCCTAATCAATTTCATATTGTAATTGATGGGTATGATTACATTTTATTAAGGTCATAGAAAATATATTATTATAAATTATAACATATAAATATATTATATTTGACAAGCAAGCAAGATTGAAAATAATATTAGATGTTTATTACCATGACAAAATGTTTTTTATGTAATTTGTCCTGTGAATATTTATTTATTATTATTACACTTGTCAATGGTCGATCAACAATTCAAGGGTGAACCATACCCGTATCACAGTATAAATATGTAAGCAGTACGGAAACTAACTATAAACGTTCAAAACGGCTCACTCACACAAACATTCGCACGGACGTTGCTGTCAGTAGTGAGTGCCGCTCAAGACGAGTGGTGACGTATATATTTATTTTCACTATCTTTTTAAAAAATCGAGATTAACCAACGCTATGAGACGCCTATTTAATTTTTTTGTGTAAACTAGCTATTTCACTTCGATTAATTGATTACTACAGAACATAGAATATTTTAATTAAAAAAACAATACCACGAAATATTAAAAGTGACAACTCTTTTGCTTCAACGAAGCGTAGGTAATTATTTTATGAACTAGGCTTAGTTTCCATACTGTATATCCTTATACGGTGTCCGTATTGTGAGTAATATATTACAATTGTCGAAAAGTTCTAATCTCCAAATACATATCATATATATGTTATTTATATGCTTTTGAACAATAAGTAGCAGGGCGCCCGAGGTTCGCTTTTTTTTCGAAAATATAGTTAAATGTGAATCACTTAACTATTAAATTGAGCGTTATATGTAACATACCGCATCATTTCACATAATTTTGTGGTAACAGATGAATATCGTTCACTGATGAAAACATAAGCCTCACAAAAATGTACTAGGTGATGCTATATAATTGATTTCTTTTTTCAACTTTTCATAATGAGAGTGAATAGTTAAAAAAATCTTTTTTTGTGATTTATTACAAGATATACAACCATATATGCAAACTTTAAAAGCAAAACCTTATTTTTACATACAAATTCATCAAAATCGTTAGCGCCGTTTTAGAGATGCACGAAATAAACTCATACAAAATCAGTTCACTTTAGCATTTTTTTTTTTCACCAGTAAATATTTCAATAGAAACCTAAAATATTTATTGTGTGAATTACGTTAATGCTCAATATACTGAATTTTTTCAGCCCGTTATATGAACTCATTTATTCTAAGAACTCCAAGACATTCGACAAGATAGCAAATGTGTGGAACATTAGTTACTTTTTATTATTAAACTCTCCGTTTGTTACTAAGATATTCCAAAATTCGGCTTGTCAATATCTAATATAGGCAATGAGTTCTTCTAATAGTATATAAATTATGTACTCACTTCAACAGACTGCCTGTATTGCTCCAACATGTTCTTGCTGGAATCCAGTTCCGCAAGCTTTTTCACTACCACATCGGCTACATTTTTCTCTGTAATTTCCAGTTTTTCCCTGTAAAATATATTATATGAATGCTTTTATTATTAACCCGCTGATGCCACAAACGATTTCCTGCATAAATGAGAATTATTAGCATGTATCTTGAAAAAAACAGAGAAGAAAATCAATAATCCAGGTATTTCTTAAATTGTGACATAGAAAAGGAGCAGATGGCTTTTCTGACGGAAAAAGATAACCAAAATAAATATGTGCATGTATAAACATTATACACACACATACCCGCATTACACGCAAATATATATTACTTTTATTTAAATCACTTTTATACTTTTGTGTGTGCGTAGTGTGTCGGTAGTAGCGCCTTATGTGTGCGTGTCGTGTACCGGTAGTGGCGCGCTAGTATGTGTTTTTATCTGTAGTGTTTCGGAAGTAAGCGCGCTAGTGTATGCGTGTAGTGTGCCGGTAGTGGCACGCTATTGTGTGTGTTATGTGTCTGTAGTGTGACAGCAGTGGGCGCGCTAGTGTGTGCGTGTTGTGTGTCTGGAGTGTGACGGCAATTGACGCGCTAGTGTGTGCGTGTTGTGTGTCTGGAGTGTGACGGCAATTGACGCGCTAGTGTGTGCGTGTTGTGTGTCTGGAGTGTGACGGCAATTGACGCGCTAGTGTGTGCGTGTTGTGTGTCTGGAGTGTGACGGCAATGGACGCGCTATTGTGTGCGTGTTGTGTGTTTGGAGTGTGACGGCAATTGACGCGCTAGTGTGTGCGTGTTGTGTGTCTGGAGTGTGACGGCAATTGACGCGCTAGTGTGTGCGTGTTGTGTGTCTGGAGTGTGACGGCAATTGACGCGCTAGTGTGTGCGTGTTGTGTGTCTGGAGTGTGACGGCAATGGACACGCTATTGTGTGCGTGTTGTGTGTCTGGAGTGTGACGGCAATTGACGCGCTAGTGTGTGCGTGTTGTGTGTCTGGAGTGTGACGGCAATGGACGCGTTAGTGTGTGCGTGTTGTGTGTCTGGAGTATGACAGCAGTGAGCGCGCTAGTGTGTGCGTGTTGTGTCTGGAGTGTGACAGCAGTGGGCGCGCTAGTGTGTACGTGTTGTGTGTCTGGAGTGTGACGGCAATGGGTGCGCTAGTGTGTGCGTGTTGCGTGTGTGCAGTGTGACGGTAGTGGCGAGCTAGTGTGTGTGTGTGTGTGTGTGTGTGTGTGTGTGTGTGTGTGTGTGGTCGCACCTGGCGGCGGCGGCGGCGAGTGCGGCGGGGTCTGTCCTGGAGGCGGCGGCGGCGGCGAGCGCGCGCAGCAGGTCGGCGAGGCGCGCGTCCAGCGCCAGCACGCGCTCGAGCAGCGCGCCGCGCGCGTTGTCCTCGGCCTCGGCCTCGGAGCGCTGCCGCTGCGCGATGGCGGCCGACAGGTTCCGCAGCGAGTCACGCTCCGACGCCGAACCCGACTCCGGATCTGGGAAACCATTTACCGTTAGTAATCCGAACAGCATTGAATGTATATAATATATACATTATATACATTCAAACATATAACGCATACATTCAAAACCTACAAACATTTAAGCATAGGTCAAGGTCAAACATTTTAACAGAGTTTATCTCAAAAAAACAATCACCATGCTGACTCTCTTACGGCATAATTAGTGTCAACTGAAAGCTGTTTCGATACTTAGATTTCAGCACAAGCTCCGAAAGATTCAGACAGTTAGAGTAACAACATTTATTTTGAATATAATCTCTCTGTTGGTTTTGGCCTGGATAGATCTATTTTTGACTGTCAAAACCAATTGAAAAAGTGTTAATTATATAATGGCGCCTCAAGGCGCCATTATATAATTAACACTTTTTATATTATAATTAACATCTGTCCATAAGGCCCTTACTCAAGTAAGGGCCTTATGGACAGATGAGTAAAAAGTCATCGGTAAAGTTTGCGTGTGTATCATTGCAATACCGCTGTTTTGTATATCGACGAGCCTGATCTTTGAAGACGATCTCTAACAATATAAAAGTGTCAACATAAAAAGTTAGTAGGAGAACCTTTGTCAGTTTCCCCGCAGAACTCCCGCTCGGGCGAGAGCTCCTCCCCGCTCCACGCGCCCGACCACCACTCCTCCGCGCACTCTGAAACGTGGAAATACATCACTATAGCGCGCTATCTATACTCAACGCAAAGCGTACGCTATTTAGATTCGTATTTGACGCTATAACATAACGCCACGCCATATACCTAGCCGTAGCGTAGGCCGTAATTATAACTTTACAATATACGAAGTTACGAGCTACGCGATCTATCTAACGTGCCAAACTGTAGAGTGTAGACGCTAGACGTTATAACGTAGTTTATAGCTTTATACGATCAGTCATCGCGTGCTAGCGCTCGATGTATAACGTTGCAATGAGTCACGTGCTATCTTGGCCAGCTCACGCGATCAGTGTTCCAGTTACATGTTATAGTCTATAACGTAGACGTAAAATGTACTTTATAGTCTATAACACGCTATTATAAAATAATTTATTTGAACAATACTACACATCACACACATACCTACACCAAACGTCCAAACGGCATAAAACACATTTATGACTGAACTTCGCATACCGTTCAAATGAGTATTGATAACAACTAGGCATGGAAATTATTGTTAAATTAGATTAACTGTTATGTTGTTAAAGTTAATTAATATTTAACAGTTGGTTTCATGTTAAATTATATCAGTAGCCTATATATAATAAGGATATATAAAAATTTATGTTAAATTATATCAGTAGCCTATATATAATAAGGATATATAAAAATTTATGTTAAATTATATCAGTAGCCTATATATAATAAGTATTAGAAGCAGTAAAAACACGAAGCTACCAAAAAAGGTCCTCTATAATAGTTTTAATAACTTAACAGTTATTATTATCACGGTCTACCGAAATATTTTTAATAACAGTATTGTCATAAATCAAGTTAGCGTGTAAAAAAGAAACGCTCTCTCAAATATTTTTAATAACATAATTATCATATATCAAGTTATTGGTAATTTTAGTGATGCATAAAAATTACTTTTAACAGTATTTGCTAATATAAATAACAGTTGTTAATTGTTAAAAAATGTAGTACGAAATTTAATATGTTAACTGTTAAATGATTCATGCCTAATAACAACACAAATACCGGACGGTTTAAAACTATACTGTTATAAGTCAAGAAAAGGGATTTCAATGAACTCTGCTCCCACATTTTATAGCCTCGCGCGCCACTAGCGTTTGGACTGGGTATAACCAACTATGCTCAATACACATCGTGATCGCTGTGATACCGTGCATGTGATTTGCAACATCGGCATTTTAATTGATCTGTACCTTTTCTATGTGTTTATCGTAAATGTGTCTTTAAATTTCCTTTCATAGTATGGGACATTTCAAAAAAATTGAATAAAACAACAAAAAAAAAATTAAATAAAAAAAATTGAATAAAACAACCTAATATCATCAACATCTAAAATCTAATTATACCGTTGGATAGCTAAAGAATCAAAAAAATTATTAAGCTCAGCGGACTACTATGCTTCACGGGGGACGGAGATGGAAGTGCCGCCATTTTTAGGTAATTTCGCAGTGTTACAGAATTTGCATATTATAGTATATCGTTTGACTCTGAGCAGCTTCGACGTTGGATTAAGAGCGTGTATTCGATTTGCAACAAAAACTTCATGTTTTCAAGTTTTTCAAAAGCAATATCGTAATAATGTGAGCAGATTATTCGAAGGATATTACAGTTTTTGCAAGATTAACGGCCCTTCCACTAACGTACATTCTTGCCGGAATCTACAATCCTTATGGAATGAACGTCAATGGATTTGCAAAAGCAAGAAAGAATGACGGTATTAAAACCTCGCGTTCCCTCCCGTCGTGAAGACGCGACGCGGTAACTGGTCAAGTTAGTGTCTGTTTATTTATCCGGCGTGATTGAGCGCACGTTTGTTATCATTTCGTGTTCGTCTCCATCCCGGAAGGATAAAATGGACTTGACAATAAAAATTAGCACTTTAAAGCTTAAATTTCACAAACGAGACCCTTTATCCAAAAACTGTTTTCACAAACCTACAATATTTTTATATAAACCTATCCAACGATATCCTATATCCCATAACAAGAGAAAAAAAAATTATCATACCAACCCTACGTGTAGAGGAACTAAACAATAACTTTTTTTTTAATTTTATGTTATCACTTTATTATTGTGACTAATGTACATCGCAAGTTGAAGTTTTTTAGACTCTAGTAGTCATGATGATCGTGACTCGTATAATCAATCTTTCGCCTCTTACGAGGAACAGGTTAGACGTTAGTAATGTAGAGACGGGAATCATCAAGGATCTCTGCGCTAGACGGACTGTCAGATATAGCGAAACTGTAAGCTTTCCTAGTTAACTCCGGAACCCTAAAAATAAAGATCTGTAGAAAGAAACATCCATTCTTAGTTTTTAAAATCGTCGCGTTCATTGTATGCCAGATCTTTTAAAATTCTTAAATCACTATATTTCTCCTTTTCTGATAACCACTTTTTACCCACATTCTATGTCTCCTTTTAGGTTTAAATATATATTCACTCGCAATAAGACTCAGAGCAATAGCAATCTCTTGCTTACGGGTACACATTTTGCAAAATGAAAATAATCTTTAAAAATAATTTAAAATGACGGGCATTCCTGTTAAATGACAACAATCTTCATAAAATTATAGGATTTTAACCATCCACCGACACGCAATCCCTCGGTATGGCTTACAAGATGCAAACTGACAGGACTGTACCTAAACGTGTGGATGGTAATCGAAGAATTGTTTTTCCTGTCGGACTGGCGTGTCGTGATAATTCAGGGGAAAGAATGTAGCATTGCGGTTTAATTAGTGGCTACAACGGTTTTATTTTACCCCGTCGCGTTTCTGTACGGTTTGCACCTCAGGACAAGTCTGAAGGAATGAACGTTAGTGGATGGGCCGCTAAGTCGTGATTTAGTGCACTACAGACGATAACGTTTTTTTAAAACGAAGACAATCCCTGTATAGTTTTTTACGAAAATAGGCATCAGAGTTATTTTTCAGGACGAATAAAACCATTGTAATGTGCCAAAATATTTTATTTTATGCATTTTTCCAACAGGATATATGGCCCTAAAATGCAACACAGAGCCAAAATGACGAAAATGTTTTTGTTAGATATTAAAAAATTAAATTAAATAATTACAAAATCTAACCATTTTTTTTCACCAGTAAGTATTTCAATAGAAAATATAAATAAAATTTTATGTAATTTAAGGTAATGCTCAATATACTGTTTTTTTTCAGTCCGTTATATGAACTCGTTTTGTTCGAGCGCTACGCAATCGAACAGCTCAGCGTTTTTGTATTTCATTATATTTTATGTTTAATTGAATAAGTGTGGAGTCCGTCGCGAGATACCATTGAGACACCTCGTGCTCACACCATTTACCATTTTTACCATTACCAAATTTACCATTGTTTAACCGGTTGTAAAGATAGTGTAAACCAGTGCAAATACATAGTAATAACCACAAAGTCCGGTCTCCTCATTTAGTCTCCTTAACCATTCTTCACCAATCACCACAAAGGGGGTAACCACAACCCAAAACATAACCCCCAACCTTTTTACACGTTTATTTAGAAGAATTGTTTTAAAAACACTACAAATCCTCGCACGGAATCGTTTGCCGATCAAATGTTGAACTTGCGGTAAATCGAATAACCAAGACTTAATCTTGCAAAACCTGTAATATCTCTTGAATAATTTGCTGACATTATTACGACATTGACCTAAAAAAATCTTGAAAACAAAGTTTTTGTTGCGAATCGAATACGCGCCCTTAATATTTGATCGACAGCTCTTGTAAAGATCTATTGATTGTGTAAGTAAAAAATATGTTTATAGCTTATAGTAAGTATATAGGCGTTTAGGTGTAAATCCATACTAGTATAATAAATAATCCATAATAGTATTATAAATGCGAAAGTCTGTCTGTCTGTCCGTATGTTTATGACTAATAGGTACCTGGGTCGGTGACAAGACAGGGCTCGGTTTCGGAGTCGAGCAGGTCGGCGGAATCGTTGTCATCAGAGGCCCGCGAGCGCTCGTCGTCAGCGGCGGTGGCGGTGGCGGTGGCGGTGGCGTTGGCGGTGGCGGGCGCTGGGGCGGGCGCGGTGGCGGCGGCGGGCGCGGGCGCGGAGGCCCGGAGCGCGCGCGCCACACACCCCAGCAAGCCTCCGCCCGTCGGCTCCTCTGGAGACAGTGCTTCGCCGCTATCGCTTCGGCTAGAAACAAAAACGTTCACAGATTAAAGTTCATGGCTTAGGTGGCATTATTTATCAAGCAGTAGCAGCTCTATTAAACCGCTAAATCCACCTTTTATACCTTTTTTTTATAATAGGTATGCAATAAAGAAATCATGTGGTCCGAGTTCTAGTCGAGCAATTCTGTCGCAGTGACTTTCAATTTACCCTAAAACATAATTTGAGTTACACTGGATTTACTCTTTCTTGATCTTTTGTGTCTATAGGCGACGGTTGACTCTTTCCATTAGGAGATCCATCTGCTTGTTTGCTATCTTATGATATATAAAAAAAAATATATGACACGAGTAGCAAATAGGTACAAGTATCAAACATAGGCGAAAAATAGTGGAATTCTACTACTACTTAATATCCGTGTAATAGCGACACGTTTAGTCTCTATAGTTAAGTGTCTGCTTTCACTACTGCTGATGTGAATTCCAACGGATGAGAGGTGCTGTTGGTGTTAGGTTTACATTTGAAACAGAAAAGTGAGTCTGATAGTAAGTAGGGGTTAGGATACGGAAGTCACAGATGGGATCATAGTAAGATCAAAGTGAGATGAAAATAACATTGGGCGTGGCTAGTCAGATTTGGTGCTCTGATAATAAATAATTTAAAAGTTAGTGTGGGAATATCGTCAAGGTGCATACAAATACAAAAGTACTAGATGGCATGTGCTAGTGGACAATCTGAAGTGCATTATTACCACTGAAGGGTAACTTCCTAAATTATTTTGATAATCTTACAATTATAACTGGTGTTTGCGTTAGCAGCTAATAAGTAGCATGCGACTTACATCGCGTGAGAGAACACATTCACTTGGTGGGAATCCTTGTGTGACAAGGAACGTACGTGTATACATACCTGTAAATATTGTTATGGTAAACGGTGGGCACAAGCAACAGCATTAGTTGCCAATCTGTATGTGGGTGTATCGCGGATGGGTCTAGTGGTGTATTACCTGTAGACGTCATTGTAATAGTCAGCGCGGCAGCGGGCAGGTTGTAGGTGTGTGCGTGCGTGTGTGGCGTGTCGGGCGCACCTGTAGACGTCGTTGTGGTAGACGGTGGGCAGCAGCACGTTGGCGGGCAGGCCGTACGCGAGCCGCACGGCGTCGGTGAGCGCGCGCACGCGGCGCGCCAGCGCGTCCAGCGCGGGCCCGGCGCCCGCGCCCGCGCCGCCCGCCGCCCGCGCGCGCGCGCCCGCCGCCAGCGCCTCCTGCCGCCGCTGCTCGCACATGCGCACCAGCTGCCGACACTCGCCGCGTCTGACCGCCACATCACACATATTTACCATGCAAATGTGTACACATTTCAAAAATAAATTAAACTAACATATTTTACAAATTACGTTGATACACAGATGTCACAACAAAGAATTTAAATATCGGTATTTTGTGGTTACGCTATTATTCGCGGCATGAAATAATGTATTTTCAAGCATATCGTTATCCAAAAATGATACAGAATTTGCTTCTGTTTAATAACGTTATTCATTTAGTTCTGTTATACTCTACGAATTAACATTATGGTATATGATATTTTAACGTTGTCTTCTAGGACTAGTTGGCGAACCAATCACGAAACAGCATGTAACGAAACAACGTCGCATACATATCGATATTATAACGGTATTTAGCGTTAATAATTTCGTTTTGTTCTTTGAGTAGTGATACATATAGTGTTTGAAAATAATTTTGTTACTGAAGTATCGCTACAGTAATAACGTTAAGTATCATAAAATAAGTTCTGTTATCTGATAACGTTTTAAATCCTTGGTCAACAACTTTCAATTGAAGTGTAATTTAAATAACAATAAATAAACAGCTCAAACAAATTCACTGCTGAACTGAAACCTGATAATAAAAGTGATTGAAAAAATTAAAGCGATTTTAAATATCTGTACCAATAAATATTATCTTTAAATTTGGATATGTGCATTTGTGTAATGATGTGCATATAATATTGACGCCATCTACTAGATATAATTATGGTCAAAATTGAAAATAAATTTTACTGCTTTCTAGTAGCCCTTATTTTCGTTCGCGTTCTCCGAAATCCAATCATAGTGTCCTCCTTCGAAGTATGAACATCGTAACTAATGAAAATTATATAACAGTACCTGCGGTCCAACTCAGTGGTAAGCCGGGCTATCTCAGCGTCAGCATCCCGTAATGAATCACTAAGCGCTCCAGTCTCCGCGGCCAAGAAATCCTGCATCTCAGCCGCCTCACGTTCAGCCTCCGCCAACTGTACTGCAAGAACTCGAGATGACTCCCGAGCGTTACATGCTTCCTGAAAACAAATATATA
This sequence comes from Apodemia mormo, assembly GCA_036924255.1. Lineage (NCBI taxonomy): Eukaryota > Metazoa > Arthropoda > Insecta > Lepidoptera > Riodinidae > Apodemia > Apodemia mormo. The sequence continues at coordinate 38,023,076 of JAUPFN010000005.1, read as the reverse complement.
CCTTAACACTTACCCCCTATTTTCCCTAGTAGTGGTCCTGACTCTTTTTAGCTTTTGCATGTTTCAAGAAATTATACAATTCATGTGTGCGCCTGAACTCTGGCCTCTTAACGGCCATTATAAGCAATACACTCACCGCATGTAATTTATCACAGTGTTCCCTCAGTGCATCGATTTGTTCCCGTTGTCGCGTCGCGAGCTCGCCAGCGGATCGCAACTGTTCTTCTAAAGCTCGAAGACACCCATCGGCTCCTGCACCAGCGCCTATAACATAAACGATAGGATTTAAAGCGCGAGTACGAGTGTTTGAAGGATCTTAGTATTAAGTAAAAAACACGTGTAGACAGCCGTTGATTAGTACGAGTGATTATTAATCAGCTTCTATTCACTTTACTACGCTATTAGTATTGTTGACTAAACACGCAGGTGTTTAGTCAACATTAGGTATTAATTAGGTGCCAGTTTTGCCCTTAGGTATTAAATAAATGCCATTAGGCAGGTGTTTAGTAATGCAGATTAAACACTCGCACTCGCACTATTCAAAGTGTAAAATTGGGAACTAATGTGGATGCGTTCAGTGTTTGTTTAATAGTAAGTGCAATGAAGTTAAGCCTACTATTTACGCCCTGCATTATAAAAAATATTAATAAATAGTACATAAATAAAAATACGCACGTTTTCCGGAATAAAATATTGTGTGCCGTGATAGGTAAGCGGCAAAAGTAAATACCTAAAGTGAGCAAATTACTTGCTTGTAATAAAGGTGTTAGTAAACGATACGAATACATAGAAAGAAATACAATTAATACGAGTACATCGCAATCGGTTAAATATTGATTACTGCCCTAAACACAATTGCTTAAATGCGGCTATTTTCGGGGTGGTAGCTTATCGGTGCTCTTCTAGAGGGATATTGTTTTTAAATTACTTATTAAATTATCTTGTTAATGCAATAAAAAATATATATTTCAAGGAAGCAAAATGTATTAATCGGCAAACTTTGATTATCCTCATTAAAAAAACCGCAATGCTTCGAAGCATAATCCCTTTGTGTGTAAAGGTTTTTGATATGGGTGATATCGAATAAGATTTATTAAGAATTTTCAAAAACTTACTTATCCATCTTAAAAGGTTTGCAAAAAGTATGGAAAAAGAGTAACCGGGGCCTCACGTATACTTACCAGCGCCAGCAAGTTCGAGAAGCCTTTGAGAGTTCCTCTCCAGCTCGGCTATGGCAGCTAAACGCGCAGACCGCTCGGCTGCCAACTGTGATTCAGCGTGAAGTCGCCTTTCCTTTTCTTCTGCTGCTGCGGCCTCAGCTGCCGCCGCCGCAGCTACGAGCCGCGCGTTCTCCGCGTCCCGGGAATTCGCTTGTACCCCTCGGTGACAACGTGACACATCTACACGACTGGAATGTGTTAGAAGTACTATATTGAACATGTCTAGAAAATTATTTGTATTATGTTGCAGTCTACATTTGAGAACTTGATATATCTTTGTACACTGATATTACGATGAGCGCGCACACCGGCAGCCATCGACATGAAATTAGCTGATACTACGATGGGCGATAAATTGTTACAACCGTTCTCGAGTTATAACCACGGATTAAATGGATAAGCCTTTCAAGACAATGTCTTAGTCTTTCAGTGTAGCTTGCATTTACACACAAAAATAGAGAGGTATTATACTTACCGATAAAATAAACTTACTCAAGGGTAATTTTTAAACCTTTTCATCTCATTAGATACGATAAAACCGAATAACATGGTTTATTTTTATTTTTATTTTTCATGATATAATATATTATCGACAAAATTACGTCATTTTTGACAATGATAGGAGCGTTTCCTTCCCAGTGGCGTGTCTGTTAGTATTCATGTGATCTATGTTTATAACCATAGTCCTGAATTATAACTTATATATTTTTGTTTGTTTCTCTCTCTCTCTCTCTCTCTCTCTCTCTCTGTGTGTGTGTGTGTGTGGGACATAATAATGGACGTAGTTACACGAAAAGGATCCAATCCACACAAAATCACTTTAGGAATCTTGAAATTTGAAGTTGGATATTTTTTTATTTTTTAACGTGCCATACATGGGGACTAGTTCTGACGTTGAATAAAGTAATAGAGAGCTATTTTTGGATTGTTTTTTACTGGCAGATAGTATTGATGTTTAGCATCAGTTTGGTGCACTTAATTCATTTTTGACCACATTTTGGATTGAATCCTTTTCGCTTAACTACGTCCATTATTATAATAATATATAAAGACAAAAATTTACAGCGAAAACTTTGTATCCCTTTTTAAGGAGTATCCCTCATATATAAATACTGTTTCATACATAATAAACACCCAAACGCAGAAATAAAAACATCTATGCTCACCACACAAATGTTTGTCCCTGCCGGGAATCGAACCCGAGCCCCATTGATTCGTAGTTAGGTTCGCTAAATAATTTGATGGTATCAAGTTATTTAAGCGTTTATTACGAAATTTAATAAAAAAATTGAATGTACTGACAGACACTACAGATTTTATAGTGATATATTAGATGTAGATTAGAAATTTGTTATCTATACATATAATAAAGTCGTAGGGAAGTCAAAACTGTACATTGAATATTTTTTAAAAGAATACTTGGGGCGTGATCTACAATCGATATAGAAGCCAAAAATATAGTTTTTAGAATTTTTGTCTGTTTGTCTGTATGTATGTCCGAGGTAAACTCAAAAAGTACTGCATGGATTTACTTTAAATTTTGCATCAATATTACTGACAGGTCGGGTCAACATATAGGCTACATATTATCACGCTATCACCTACGTGCCTACGGGGGAGAAGCAGTGCGGAGTAAACAAAGTCCGCGCGGACGAAGTCGCTGGCAACAGCTAGTTGAAGAATAAAAATAAAACGAAACTTATATCTACACACCTTTCAATATTTGGTACAATTCCAGCTAGTGCTGATTCTATGTCAGTCCCGACGAGCACTGTTTGTGAAATCTTTTCAGCGTAAATTCTGACTCTCGTCTTTGTTGCTGATCTCGAAGAAACTGAACGCATAACTGCTGTTCTTCTAGGCGGAGTACTATCATGTTTTGGCGAACTATCTATATCGGCGTCTTTTCGTCTTCTTGGCAAGGTTCCATATTTATCGGCTGCAACTCTGGTTGCAGTTGTGTCTGTAACAGTTGCTAGACGGAGACCGTTGGTCGGCCATTTTTTCTCGTCAGTAGGTGAGTTTGGCGTTCTACATCTCGCATTGGAAGTTTTAGTGGGTTTGGCACGTAAGGCTGGGCTTTCACGGACAAGATTTGGCAGATCAGTAGTTGGTCTTATACGAGGCTTAGGCGTTAGTGGTCGGGGTTTTTCAGGTGGAGTCGGTTTTTCTCTACTTCTTGCTCGCTCTCGTGTTGCTAAATTGGGTCCACGAGGTGCGGTTACTTGTCGAGGTGTAGAGGTACCAATTGGTGAACTTCGTTTTGGTTCAGTAACAGTAACATTGACACGTCGCCGCGGCCGTGGTGGTGCTCCCGCTAATGAGGAACTTTCTGATCCACAACCAGAACCACATGAAACAACGCTAGACGCACACGAGCGTGAACCACCACCACTACTTAAAGCTCGTCCGCATCCTTCCACCCCACTATCACTTCCAGTAGCACCAAGCGCTAACTCGTCACCTACTGGTAAACTATCTAAATCTCCTAAGGAGCGCGCATCATCAATCGCTTCACAAGACCCACCATTTTCTACACACGTTGCCTTAAAATCTACACTTAAATTCTTAGAATCATCAAACATCTCGGTAACAATTCCGCTTTCATCCTTAACTATGGTAATGGAAGCATCGTTGTTTTCATTATTATCACACGTAAAATTATTAGTTTGTTGTTCTTCACTAGACCCTGCATCAATGTCCGAAACAAGAGGTGGATCTCCCGCTTCAATAGTATTAGTACTCGAATCTTCCATATTCATTCTTTAAGTCACATGATCTGAAACAAGCAAAATTTTAAATTAGTGTTGGGAAAAATCCTTTGAATTCACAGAAAGTACATTGACAGTGAATGCCGTGTGATTATTCAGTCTGAAAACTCATTGTGCGGCAGCCCTCGGGCCATGGGTCATAGTCACGAAAGAGCTTGCTGCTATTGTCGGGTGTCCGTATTCTCCTATTCTCAAACTATTCACGATATTGTTTGAATGAAACTAGGTCGCTATTAAGGGCAAATGTGCCTGGGCTCATTGTTGAACGCTGAGATAATGTTATTATGCTTTGACAATGTAGCCTTGAAGTTACAATAGAATTTAGCAATATTATCAGAGAATGCCGCCACCATGTAATGTCATAATCACTAGTAATATGATGTCGAAGACAGGGTGGCTATATGAATTATCATATTATGCTATGCATGCAATACGTTGTTACAAAAATTATAAAATGAAGTAATTAAATTTTAATGTAATTATAATGATGACGCTCAAACTAATAGTGTGTTTTGTTTTTGGGTTATATAAGTTTTTATTTATCTAAACATATAGAAATGGTTATTTGTATATTATACATAGTTGAATCCACAATGTAACCTTAAACCTGTTGCTATTTATAAAATTGCTTCCATTAAAAATACTATTGTATCCGGGATTATTATAATGCCTGTTACGAATCTGCGAAAAATAAAACAGGCGTATAAAACGAAAGCGTTTACTTAGAAAAACATAGAGATAAGATATGCCTGGGTATGAGACAATAAAAACAACGGAGTGTTGAAAAGCAACGACAATGCCACAAAAGGTTTTTTATAATGATCGCAGGCACTCAACCTTGCGACGACTATGCACTCTAAACAGTCTCTCATCGTTAAATGTTTTTATGGGTTATAACCATACAATTTGTACTGCGTACTATAAAGAATAAAACAATTTACTCAATATATATATATATATATATATATATATATATATATATATATATATATATATATATATATATATATATATATATATATATATATATATATATATATATATATATATATATATATATAGATATATATATACGTATTAATACGTGCAGTATGCATTAAAAATCATAAACTTTTAGAATTGTATAAATAGAAAAAAAATAATGTATGTATACAAATAATATATAAATTAAATTTTTATTTTTTAGAGTAGAATAATAAACGAGCTAACGACTCTAGTGATGTAATGGAGAGGATTTTAGCAGAATTGTCTTGGCTAGGTTCTCTTGCATTTCAAGCTTATTTTAAAAATACATAATTTTACAACCGTAAAGATTGGATTGGAAGAAGCCAGCTCGTTGGCTATTCTAAGTCCTAAAAACAAACAAATTGACCGCCCTGTTGGTCGAGTGGTTAGCGACCCTGACTATGTAATCGACGGGGCTCGGGTTCGATCCCCGACGGGGACAAGCATTTATGTGATGAGCATATATGTTTGTATTTCCGGGTTTGGGTGTTTATTAAATATATTCTAGTATTTATATACGTATTTCTATGTATTAGTATCGTTGACTAACACACATAACACAAGCAAATAATTTGCTTACTTTGGGGTTAGATCAGTAAATGTAATTTGTCCCGTAAAAAAACAAAAAAAACAAAAAAAATTGTTCTGTAATATAATAATTATTGTGAGTGTAATTTGCCATGTATCTAACTTTGAACTGTTAATTACGCAGTACCGGATTAAGACTACTAGATGCCCTAAGTAATTCAATAAACTAGTATTGGCCTTAATATAAACTATTGTATTGATTATGAATGAATGAATGAATTATTTTTTTATTTCAGGTTCCAAGTCCCATAGATTACAGAATAATATTGTCATAATTTTTTTTAGATAAAATTAAATGTAGTTAAATTACACCAATAATTAAAATTAAATGAAGATCAATTACATCGAAATAGATAAATATTATAATTACGCAACCCCGAACTAGGGTCGCCAACTTTTTTAACAAGAAATAATTTATATTTAGTTCTGAGAAGGAACATAAACAGTAGTAGATATTGCACTTTTTAATGTTGTCACCGTAAGGACGTAGACCATTTACATTTAGATACTTTTTTGCATACTTTATTTTCGTTCAACAGTAAAATGTATAATGTGGTGAAAAACAGTACAATCCTGTTTTTAACAGTTTAGTATGGAATCCGAAAGACAACGCGCAAGTCTTTAAAACGCGCGAATTTTCAATTACCTTTCATGCGCTAACAAATAGTTTATCTGGTGCTTTTTCTTGTGACCCCCAAGAAGTGATGCCCTAAACAATTGCTTAATTTGCTTATGAGCTAATCCTGCACTATAATTATAGTAATATTAACGATGGAATGATTATGGGGAATGATTTTATCAGGCACTTAGTATTATATTGTGCGTTTTGTACGTTTTTAACTATATTTTTTCTCTGTAAATCTCTTGTGTACAATAAAATAAAGTTGTGTACAATAAAATATTGAATAAATAAAATTAATATATGCTTAAATCCACGAAGCGTTCTGAAACAGGAATAAAACCCCTAATTTAAATATGGTGAACAAATCTTCCAGAAAATAAGTAGTCTATTCATTACGTATTCAAGCAATGAGGGTTAGTGTTTGTTCCGCGGAGCAAGCCGTCTGCGCTCCCTCCATATTAATCATTGTGTTTATTTTTAACGTCTAACCGTCGTCTAATAAAGCAGAAAGGCAATCAAACAACTTCGAAAGGTCGCGACTCATGATAAAAGTTTAATAGACTGTGCTTTTAATTTAAGCGTTTTACTTATTATTACACACACGGAACAAAATTACTTCAGAGTTCAGTACTTCCTACGTTAAGTGCGTCCGGTTCAGTGTGAGGTCTTACAAATCAAGCTGTAATGTGATTTTAATTTGAACGATTGACCTATTAGTTAATACGCATACGGAAAACAAAACCAGTCAAGTGTGAGAGTCGTATACCGAGGGTTCCGTACAAACTTGTAGGTAACCTTAGCTACATATAAATTTCATGATTCTAGGTCAATGGAAAGTACCCTACAGATTTTGATTCCCTTGCAAAATCGCAAAATATGCGACATAACCGGTCATATCTTTTGATCGCGTTTTCTTCGTGAGTTAACTAAAAATTTACGGTGTACGGATTTTTCCTTTACATGTATTGTAAGACAATGCTTTTTGCTAAATTTCATAATTCTGGGTCAACGGGAAGTACCACATACTATGGGGTACCCATAGGTTTTAATTACCTATTAAAATCACAAAAAATCGTAGAATGTACGACATAAATGATCTTTTGAAAGTAAGAATGAAGATGCAAGTAAATATTTTTCTTTCTTTCTTTCTTTTATCACGTCGATTTACAAATTTGATTTTTCCACAGTAGACTCGAGTATTAGATATAAATTTGAACTTGATATCTCTACGCGTTTCTACAAAAAAGGGACTTGACAGACGGAGAGACGGACAACGAAGTGATCCCATAAGGCTTCCGTTTTCTCTTTATGACGTATAGAACCCTAAAAGTACATAATACATTAGGAAATATAAGTACGTTTATTTGAAATTATACTTTAAGATACAGTTTCACCAAATTTCGACGATGGAAAGTATCCAAATCATATAAAGTACCTATTTCTTTATTCGGTTACGTCTGTATTCTGATAAATCACCATTTGTTGTGCTTTCATTTGAACGATTGAAAGTATTACTTATTACGCATACGGAACGAAAATACTACGAAAGTACCTATGTTCTTTCTTCGTTTAGTAAGTTCAATCTAATGTGTGATCTGTACAATGATTTAATTTAAATGATCTACTTATTAGGTCTTACTCATATGGAATAATAGAACGAACACACAGTAGTTATTCTTACGTTTAATCTTTATATGTACCAATTTAGCTTCCGTATGTTTACGTCCAAAAAGCTCAAAAAGCCGTATGATTCATTTGAAATTTGTTCACAACATGTAATTTAACAGTTGTATGATTTTATATATTTTTATTTCGAAGTTCTAATAGAAATGGAAAATTCTAAGCTTTTTTGAGTGATATATCTGATCTACAGCGAAGCGTGGCCGGGTTCAGTTAGTATAATAATTAATATAATGTTTTGTTTTCACATTATGTAAGATAAAAAATACCAACAACCAGGTACATTTAGGTTAATGAGTTATGTGTTGAAAGGTTATATAAGTAATAAATAATACGACAGATGTTTTTATGAAGTAATAAGCAGCTAACCTTGCGTTCTTTTGCCGTATTCTAGACTAAAAAAATACTATACAATGTCAAATCAGTTTACCCTAATAAACCTTAGCACACTTATAAAAGACAATCAGGTACACTTATGGCCAATTGCACTAACATTGACTTAGGACAATCCTAAATAGCATGCTGTCGCATTGTTTTCATTTGAGACAAGAAGTGACAGCATACTATTTACGATTGTCCTAAGCTAAGTCAATGTTAGTGCAATTGGCCATTATTGTTACTCACACAAAGTGTATGAAGAACTAACGGCCAGTTTCTGAAACGCAAATTAATTTTTACAAGCAATTAACAAAGGCAAGCAACATAATTTTTATAAGCAAAAAATCTGTTAAACACAGATTAACTGCTTATTAAAATTAAATTGCGTTTCGGAAACCTGCCGTAAGCCTACCAAGATTAACCCAAACGCAATCTCTAAAAATCCTAGGAGGTCTAAATAAATAAAGCCTATAAAAGTTGAAACATATCACTTCAAGTTCATGACAACAAAAATTTAATAGCCACTGATTGGTTTATCAATGGGTTTTGTTGGGGATAAAGAATCAAGGGAGCCTGTTTGTTTTAGTTTCCCTGAAATAACTAAAAATTAAATAATATCTTTGAGTTTATACAAATTTAGCGATCGCTGTGTGCAACTGTAGTAGTAAAGCACCTTTAAAATCATTGGTGACTGTAGGTGATGGTTTCTCTTTCTATCAGGTGGTATCAAATTCGGACGAAGCATTGCAGAATTCTAACACATGGACTGCACTTTAGTGGACCAACCCATAAAAGTCTTTGTATGTAAATAACGTTTGAAAAGTGAAAGAGCTGTTGTGTATTGATTTAAATGTAAAAGTGAATTCACACAAGTTGCGAAATGTTATTTTTGATTCACACACTTTCCTTAAATCCCTGTTACAAATACAAACAAGCAATTGTAAATGTAACTTTATTGATATTCTAAATAGATTGTGAGATTGAATTTAAATTATCAAGCGTGAGGTACATTGGTAACTTTCACGAGATCTGTGAATGTAATGAAAAAATGCTATACAACTTATGTGGCATTAGACCTCGCCACAAGACACCAACGTACCTGATGTCTACAGACTGACTCTTTCTATCAGGAGAGCTTTCTGCTTGTTTGCTATCTTGTGATTTTACATCACTTGAATGAAGAATAGACTCGACTGTAAGTCTGCTAGGCATCTTGTAAAAGGAAGGAGAAGGTTAACACGTGGCATTTACATCGTGGCTACTACTGAAGTGGTAGTTTTACAACGTCTTGGCCGTACCACCACCTTACGTGCATATTCGTCGTTTCATGTCGCAAAAGTGTCGTTTCTTGTCGCTATAAGTTAGCCGGTAAACTTATGAGCATTGTAACCCTGCCACACGCATAGCAACGCTGTGACAACTTTGTTTTTTTTATATCATAAGATAGCAAACAAGCAGATGGGTCTCCTGATGGGAAGAGTCAACCTTCGCCTATGGACACCAAAGGTGTTAATGGTGCGTTGCTATCTTGTGGCGAGGTCTAATGCCACATGCATAAGTTTACCTTACCTTACCCTCCAAACCGGAACGCCACAGTGACAAGCACTGACGCTATTGCGACAGGAATAGGCAAGGCGGTGGTACCAGGCCCGGGCAAGACAATGTTGAACTCTACCACCTAGTAGCCACGATGGTAGTGACTCGTATAGCCAATCAGTCGCCTTTTACGACCTGCCTGGCAGAATGGCAGTTGGTCTATTTTTCAAAGGAGCCCAAGACCAACACGAGGAAAAACTGGTTGGTTTTTAGGTTATTTCTTTCCATCAGGGAAACCATGTGCTTGTTTTTTGTACTATGATATATAATACGTAAATAGACTAATTGTGATCGAATGTTCAAGAATGTATACATTTACTTAAATCGGTCAAGCCCTTTTGGCGTGATTGCGTAAGAAACATTATACATACATATCCTCACGCCAGATCCCTTACGGGGTAAGCAGAGAGAACCAAATGCCATACATCACGATCCTTGCAGGCTTGTCTCGCTTCCTCCACATTCATCACTCTCTTCATACACACGCCGGTTGCGAAGACTCTTGACACCACCTTCGGACAGTATTCGACCAACTGATCATGGTATGTCAGTCTTGGTCTTCCCCGGTACCTACATCCTTCCACGTTCGCATTGTATATCTATTTTGTTAACCGCTTATCTACCGTTCTTTCTACATGTCCGAACCAACGGAGATGCCCTTTCTCATCTTTACACCGACACTTTCTTTCAAGCCTAACCTCTCTCTCACTTCCACGTTAAGAAACATCCATCCATACATTCACACTTTCGCTTTTTAAAATTAATCTAACTTCTAAAACTAGATATAACCATTCTTGGGCTTTTGGCGTAACATACACATATAAATAAAATTGAAGTGTCTGCCTGTGATTTCAAAAGTAACTAGGTTTTTTCAAATGCAGTGGGTTATTTTTACGATACTAATACCTAAAGAACTATTTTTAAAACTTGTATATCTATCATTCTGTGTGTACCTACAGTACGGTACGTTTTTTTTAATATATTATAAGATAGCAAACAAGCAGATGGGTCTCATGATGGAAAGAGTCAACCATCGCCTATAGACCACTAAAGGTGTTAATGGTGCGTTGCTATCTTATATCGTAAGGTAATCTCTAAAACGGCTGAATTGATTTTGATCCAACATTCACTGAAATATAGAGAAGTTAACAGAGTTGGATATAGGCAACTTTTTACCCGAGCGAGCAAAAGGAAGTAATGATTTTGGATTATGCGAACGAAGTCGCTAGTAGGTATAGAATATATGTAGATTTCATTCTCACAATTACGACGAATCTAATGACAAGCTAAAATCAATCAAGCCGCTAAAGCCACAGAGCGTGCCAAAGAAATATACACACATACCCTCGAAAATTACAACCCTCCTTTTAGCGCAATCAGGTAAATGGGCGACTTTACTAATATCTTTCCAATTAAAACAACAGTACGCATTTCAAGTAAATATAGCCTAACGGTTTTCAAACTAACATCAAGCAAACAACGACAAGACAATATTGACAAGCCCCGAGAGTGGTGTGTCAACATTTTGCCGTGAATTGGCACACAACAAAGTAACCACAGTAAGTAAAGCTTTCATGTTAACGTGGCGGGATGCTTTATGATTTTATGGTTGCCACTGAAATCTGACGCATTCACTGTCGCGACACAGTGTCTCCTCAGTTGTCAAGCGGTACGACTTCGATGCGGATCATAAGGACCTGGGTTCCATCCTAGATTTTTTTATGTCATAAAATATCAAACAGATGGCTTTCTTGATGGAAAGAGACAACCATCGCCCATAGACATTAGACACGATGTTAATTGTGCGTTGCTATCCTTGCCCAGTCTTAATGCCGCACGAATAAGTTAACTGGCTACCTTACCCTCCAAAGCGGAAAACGACAGTGGCAGGAATAAGTAAGGCGGTGTAACTAGACCCGGGCGATACAATGTATAACTTTACCAACTAGTAGCCACGATGGCTCGACGCATAGTCAATTGTCTTTGGTGAATTGTCTGGCAGAGCGGCACGTCTTTTCTTCAAAGGGAGCTGTCTAACACAGGGCAACAACAGGTTGAGGCTCAATAACTTTGACTTATCGTGTGTGCGTTGTACCTCTATCTACTACTGGTCGAATGGGCGTGATGTTATTATTTTTTTATTAAAATGCTTGCTGATTTTTATTATTTTAAACATACAATTTCTACTTATTAATAAAAAAATCTAAACTTGGCTCTGTTTTTACTCAATTAGGCCAGAAGGAGGGTAATATTTTCTGAGTATATGTATGCATATTTCTCAGGCACATGGTTTTACGGTTTTAAGTTTGAAACGTGTCATTATAATCTTCTTAATGGTGAGAGTGTCATAGGCTACATATTTTTTTACAATAGCTTATCTATACTAATATTATAAAGAGGAAAGATTTGATTGTTTGTTTGTTTGTTTGTTTGTTTGCATTGAATAGGCTCCGAAACTACTGAACCGATTTGAAAAATTCTTTCACTGTTTGAAAGCTACACTATCCCCGGGTGACATAGGCTATATAAAATCATAATTAATGTTGAAATTTTTGTTAAATAGCCGTGCGAAGCCGGGGTGGACTGCTAGTTAATTATAATTATAATCAATCAATTAATAAGTCCACGTAACGTGTACACTTTTCTTAGACCGACACTCTAAAAATTTTACGGCTACAATTTTCTTTTTAACCTACCTTTATTAGGTACCCGATTCGAGATTTTTTTAAAAGAGAAGATGAGCGTCTCGTCAAAACGAAGTTTTTCAAAAAAATTCAGCTTGTTATTAACCAAAAATAAAAAAAATATAGGTCACGGTCTAGGAAGCATTGAATTCAGCGGGAAATATAATTCGCAAGTTGGGTGGTTTATTTCTTTGACACGTCGTGTGGCGTAAACAGCTTGAAGGGCTTAATAGAGCAGGAGCTTGCGACGAATTTTGAGACAGTCCTTATGGCAGTTTGGTATTACGAAAAAATATAATTTCGTCAAATTGTGATACCAGTAGGGCTACTCTTGAAGACCGATTTCAATTTTAAATGAATATTTAATGAATTTTGAAGTATTTCGTACTCCGGACAACTATATTCAATTATTGGATTCGGCGACAGCGCCACACGGATTTCGAAATTTTTTGGAACTACTCATTATGGCTTTTATTCGCTATTTTGTTTAAAATTTGATTTTAAAATTTAAAATTTAACGGTTCTTAAAATTTCCACTTGTAACACTAGCTCGAAGTGTAACGATGACATCTATTTGCAATAATTAGGTCGTTACTATCCTGATTCAATATGGGCAATATTGGTTTCAAGAGTACCGTTTTTTGACGATATTCGAAACTTATTGTTTTTATCAATTTTGGTTCAAGAGTAGGCCTGCTGGTTTGCGAGTCAGGCGGAGAGTTCGTGGTTATTTCTTGATTTTTATTTCATCTTTTAATTAGGTTTATTTTGAATTCAAAAAAATCCCAGACATTCTCATGGATTATAAAGTATGTCTGGGAATACTTCTGGGAACTTTCAAATACATTTTATGAAAGTTTCTAATAAATTTATTTAATATTTTGTTGTACGCAACAATATGTTAAATAAATGAATAAATATTCCCCGTGCAGTTGGTCCCGGGCTCCTTTGAAGAATAGACCAACTGCTGTTCTACCAGGCAGTTCTACGAAAATCGTCGCCAGCTTCCAGTCACAGACATGCGGCTTGAGAGATGTCATTAGATCTGTCGTTATTTTGAGAGTGACATAGGTTATATAATTATTATATTTAATAAACAGTTCATATTGCATTGAAGTCACGGTCACAAAACTTATTGAGAGATATCCATTTCTTGACACTACTACGCGAGTAAACAAATATGATCTCATTTTATATTAAGGCCTGCAATTTATGTTTATTAAGGTTGAATTGTTTTTTATGTTTACCTCAATAATTTATTCTAGTATCTTGTCCTGAATAAAAGCTTCATTCATTCTTGGTATTAAAAAAATCTTGGAATTAAAAAAAATAAGATCTTCACACTTCTTGCTTTTGCATAATCTAAGCAGAGAATTTAATGTACTACTTACTAGAGAAGCTATGCTAATGGGAAGTCGTGTTTCATTTCGTTAACACTGCCTGCAGCGCTGTAAATTGTCCAACAAAAGCCAAAATTAAGCGCTGCAGCGTGTAATAGAGTTTAATATATATACGCGACCAAAAGGTCGTAACCGCCGTGAATTTCATGGCACTTACGGGTTACATTCAACGAGCTCTGACGTAGGTGCGGTCCATGGACTGCACTTTAGTGAAACACGCGTGACTTGACGCATGCCTTGTCTAGTACGCTAGTACATAGAAGTCTTTGAATGTAAGTAAACATTATTAAATACGAATTATTTCCGCGTTGATCCGCGTCCCCATTTCAAAATTAAACCATTTGCCATTCTGCCAGACAGTTCGTAAGATGTGAACGATTGTCCAAACGTGTCACTACCATTATTACTATTAGGTGGTAGAATTTTGTGAAGTTTTGCCCTGGTCTGAGATCATCGTCTTACCAAATTCTGCGGCAACATCGTCAGTTTTCGCGACTAACTGGAATAGTTGAAAGATAAGGTAGCCGGTAAATTGATACATGTGGCATTAACAATCCACTACATATTAGTGCGGCGACGCATCATTAACATATTTGTTGTTTCTCTTCCCATCAGGAAAGCCATCTGATCATTTGTTATACTATAATATAAGAAAAAATTGGATTTTTGGCTCTCCCTCCTATCACTCTATGTCTCGGCAAATCTTTAACTGATTAGGGTTATGTTAGAAGTTCTAAACTTATCGGTTAATATTTATCTAGATATTGAAATAAGTTCTAACTTAGAACTTATTTCAATATGTATATCTATTAACCGATAATGACCATATTAGACGTTTTTTTCATTTCGGTTATAAATATATAATATTCCAAATTTTAATTTATATAATAAATTCTGATAATTAGGTGTTTTAAGTTTAGCGATTTCATATATCACACAAACATCCATTTTTATATATTTAGATGTGGAGTTTAAGTGGTAGAGCTCTACGACGTTTCGCCCGGGTTTGATATAATCGAGATGGTCTGAGGGGTCTGATTAGTATAAGAAATAATTCACTTCACAAAAGTAACAATTATTTTTTTATGTTATACGTCCCGTACGCCATTTTCTACCATAAATAGTATACATAAAAGTCTGAGTTGAGAACATTTTCCTTTCGAAAATTTAGTTTAAAATACGTTTTAAGCTAGAGTTACAAATCCCCACCTTTACATCCATACTTACAAACTTTCGCGTCTGTAATAGTTACCAAAGATATTTCTATTATGCCCACGGACACCTCGAATTAATTCAAACCCGTTATAACTGTAAGCTATTGTCATATCTCGCCAGTGATATTTTAGGCCTGTTTCACTACCGTAATCAATGTTACCATAAAAGTCGAGCGCTTTGCCTCAAATGACGTCAGTTTATGAACTTTCTTCCGGATCTGCCGTCGTGATTGTAATCAAATCTTTTAAGGATAATATCCTTATTTGTCGTAAGTCCGCTATACAAATATTTGAAATACCTATATTTAGAAGTTGAATATTTTTAATGTAACTTAACAAGGTTTGAATTACTGACAAATAAGTTTGAAAAAAATACAAATGGTTGTATACTCTGCCATTTTTCTAATCGATATAATTTTATGGTATTTATATTTATATAATTATATAAATATAAATATTTATATAACTATCCGCTGCATTATAAAAGTTTTTAGCGAATCCCGTGGGATCCCCTAATCTTTCCGGGATAAAAAGTAGCCTATGTGCTATTCCAGGTTTATATGTGTGCCAAATTTCATTCAAATCCGTTCTGTAGTTTTTGCGTAATTGAATAACAAACATCCATTCATCCAAAAATCCAAATATCCAAACATTCGCATTTATAATATTAATACAGATTGGAATAAGACTTAAAAGTATCAAGAACTGACATTAAAAAGAATTGTGGATGCTATAATACGAGCAATATAGGTTATATGGGGATAAGCTAGGTTAGGTTACACGACTGTCACGTGGAGGGCATAGCCTATTCGGTTCAGATCATGAGATCCTGGGTTCGATCCCCGGGTCGAACAAGTGTTACTGAAGTTTTTATGACGTATTTCTCGAAAATCCTCAGTAGGAGCAAGGAAGATCGTTATCAGGTCGGTAAAATGCGTTGATGGGGAAAATCTAATCATCTCGCCAACCGACAAATCGGTGAACCGTGGTGAACTGGAAAGTCTACACACATTCAGTTAACTTTGCTTAACCCGCAAGGGAATCGGGTGTAATGGTACTTTTTTTAGAGTAAGGACATAATAAGTTCTCGAATACAAAAAATGTATTAATTTTGTATAAAAAATCGATGGATTTAAAAATTTTCTAAAGTTTTAATTTTATAATTTGACATACTTATTGAACATTGAGTATTTTTGAAAATCTGTAGCGGAATTTATTAACTTCCCGCTAAGAAAATTGAAAATTCTTTATATTGTGAAAACACCTTTTCCCGCAATTAAATATATTTTGTCTTACAAAGTGGTGTGTTAATACTCCCTTGCCTCGGATGAGCACGTAAAACCGTCGGTCCCCATTATCGCTAGAAATAGTCGAATATCGTTATCAGGTCGCTGGTCGATAAAATGCGGCGATGGGTATCACCACTCATCTCGCCAACCGACAAACCGGTGAATCGTGGTGAACCGGAAAGACGTTCGGTTTACTCTGCCTCCTCACAAAGGAACTGGGCGTGATGGCATCTATAGGCTATCATTTCTATGCGACGTCCTGGCTCAGGGTGTTTGTGAGTACCATATTGTCTACGCCTATACGAAGTCGCAATTTCTTTTCCCGTCATTTTATCTTTTTCCTGTGTTTTCGTAAACATAAAGCTTGGAGTTTGTATGTGTATATTTTTTATGGTTCCGTATTAAAACGTGTCAGAAAATACAGTTTAACGTACGCTTGGTTTATAGTCTAGATAGAACAGGGTATTGACCCTTAAATCCTAACGCTAAACAATATGATCCTTGGCTGATACAATATGATCACTTTAGAAATAAGACGTAAATATTTTGAAGTCACAAACTGTGTATAAAATTATCTGCAACCAACAGGGCTAGCATGATTTAAAAATTTTGGTTTAAATCATGATTTTTATCGAAATTTAAATCAGATGATTTGTTCAGTAAAAATTAATGACAATCAAGTTTTTTTTATTTTTCAGTCAATCTTAAAAATTTAAATCTAACAATATCGAAATCTATATTATTAATTATTAATTAATTAATTATTACTTAATTAAAATATTATAAATGCGAAAGTTTGAATGTTTGGATGGATGGATGGACGGACGTTCGTTACTTAATCACGCATAAACTACTAAACGGATTTGAATGAAATTTAGCAAACGTGTAGACGATGATCTGGAATAGCACATAGGATACTTTTTATTTCGGAAAAATTAGGTGATCCCGCGGGATTCAACAAAAACTTTTATAATGCAGCGGGCTGCACGCTGCACGCTGCAGCTAGTAATTCATATAATACGGATATCACTCTGCTATATCGATATCAATGTCATTTTATATCAATTATATTCAATTCATCATTCATCAATGTCATATTATCAATTATATTATTTAAAAAAAAAAAACGAATTTTCCAGTTCTTTGTGTTCCCAGTCGGTTACGTAACTTGATGTGTACAACTTTAAATGTGGAATATATTCGGTTAAATCTTAAGCGCCCTCGAGACGGTCAAACGGTTTGATTCAAACACGTAGATTTTGCTTTGACTCAAACCATTTTGATCGTTTACATAGCTAGTTTGTAAGGTTTGTCAAACATTTACGTGTTCGGAGCTTGTTTGATGAAATTACATATTTTTGTTGTGTTTGACGCGTCGTGTGACCGTGATCAAACACGGCTCAGTTTGCACTATATTTTGTAATGTGAAGTTGTGTGTGGTGAAGATGTCAGGCGAAGATTTTTGTGGAAGATGTCAGGCGAAGTTGAGCGTTTTGGTAGAGGGTAAAATCCTCGGTTCGCGTCACCGACATGCTAATGATAATAGTATATCTATAGCTATGTTTTGCATATAGTTTTAATTACTCTCAACTTAATAGTTCCGTTTTCACTTCTATCGGCAGTCCCACGACTGCTACTGTTTTTTTTTTTACATTTTAAGCAAGATATTAACTTAATAAGCGCAAGGAAATCGCGATCCTTTTTGTGGGCATTTCACGTCATTTTTATTTACGTTACAATATTGTTTACACCGCCGTAACATTTGGTAAGAAATACGGATATGTGCTGCGTTAAGATACGGCCCACTCCACCGCTATGTGACCTGTCCTAATGTGCTAACCTAGCACGTTTTTTGTTGCAATGCGGTCCGCCCCGTGGATCCTTGCAGCCCATCCTAGTGTGCTGATCTTTATGTTGAAACATTGGCGAACGCGTACTTATTCGACGACGTATGATAGAAACTTACAATAAATCATTTGGCATTTTTTCTTTTAACTTACGTCAGTTTAAATAATTAATGTACCTAGCTCTAATATTAAGTTTTCATTAACATTATAATATTAAAGTAATAAGCATTGCGGTTGTTTTTAAACCTTTCCTTAATTCTAGGATATACATTTCACTATATTACAATCTTGCATGGTGTTTATCATTATAACGCTATTGTTTGGAAAAAAACTTGAAAACATGAAGTTTTCGTTGCGAATCGAATACATGCTTTAGACGCTGAATACTAATTACTCGCACTAATCAACGCCTGTCTTCACGTATTTTTTGCTTAATAATAAGTACCTGCATTAAACACTCGCACTCACATTAATCAAAGTGAAATCGGAGCCTATGTATAAGCATACCTGTTAAGTATTCAGCTTCTTAATGCCTATGCCATAAAAAAGTATACAGTCATAGATCTATAAATTATAGAATTTTAAGATTTATATAGCTATCTGTAGACTGTAGATATGTTTTTAAATTTAGTACGAGTATTATGGGTGTGTTATTTTAATGGCTGTATAAAAACGGCCATTTGCAAGTCGACGGTCCGTAATTTATTGCAGGCGTCATCTCCCAAATTAGAAATAGCATAGGTAGTTGGCGTTTACACTTAACAAAAAATGCCATGTTCTTACGATGTTAATCGTGTGTTTAATAAGGAAATCGTGACTACTTCGACAACGAGCTGTAATTTTAGAGTGGAAAATAAAATTGTATCTATTCTAATAAAGTTAAATTTTTGTTTGACACACTAATTATTAAAAATTATATTTATGTACTAGCTGTTGTCCGCAACTTCGTCCGCGCGGACTTCGTTTACTCCGCACAGCCCCTCCCCCGTAGGTGATAGCGTGATAATATGTAGCCAATATGTTGACCCGACCTGTTAATAATATTCATGCAAAATTTGAAGTAAATCCATGTACTTTTTGAGTTTACCCCGGACATACATTGACTTTCCTACGATTTTATTATATGTATATAGATGATAGCCAAATTCATGAGAACGGCCTTATGTTTTTCGCTCAAGCGAACAAGATATGTATCTTGAAAAACTTTAAAAACAACAAAGAAAAATATCGACGACGCAGGGTTTGAACCTGCGACCGTCTCCCTAAAGCCGGGATGCTCTACCGCTGAGCTAGTGTCGACAGACTCGACATGGCGAAATTCTTCTTTGCTATATGATCGATTCCGTCGATTGTACTGATCGCTAGATATACATACGTGTAACTAGTTAAATAAGTTCATCGTTACAGATGTAATTCACATTTATAATTTTGATCAGTACTTTCGTGTTTCTAATCATTTTTGTGTTAAAGCACTCACCTAGTGCTTGGGAAAAGTTGAAAAACTTTAAAAACAACAAAGAAAAATATCGACACGCAGGATCTGAACCTGCGACCGTGATAGCCGTGAAAAGACTTCAAAAATGTTACTGGTGCAGTAAATTTACAGAAAAATAATTTTTAAAAGATAGCTAGTTCTTTTAATATAATTAGTTATTTGGATCAGAAGATCAATAATAGAGTTTCAGTTTTTTGTAAAAGTAAACATAAAAAAAGCCTATCTCGCCTTTTACGAGCTGCTTGATAGGTTATAGCACGTGGATCTAATCTTTATTTTTATTTTTTTTATTTTTATTTATTTATTTAATATGATGCACAAACAGTTAGTGACAAAACATTACAAATATTATAATTACATTATTGTATATAAACCAATCACTTAACCAAAGTATGGCATACAATTTAGAATAGTAGTGCTCCTCTTTAATTATACTAATTTTTATAATATGAAGTTAAAGAAATACAATAAAATAAAAAAGTAGACGAAGTAATAAAATAAATGTAAGTTATATTAGCAAAAACAAAACTTGGTTAATTATTCTATGCCATTAGAAACAAAACATTTCTTTACTTGCCTCTAAATGTGGTCTGGATTTTAACATTAAAGTTGTTTATAATAATTAGAATGATATTACGAAAAAAACTGCTTATAACTAGAAATTAAATTGGGACAAATATTTTATGAAAATATCAGTATTATTCGACGGACAGACAACAAATACGAACACTGAATGATGACTAATCAATTTAACTTATAAGAATACTAATGTTGATAAGCAAGGTTTGGTTTATACCTAGAAACGCACAGATAATTCATACCAAATAATAATAGGGAAATACCGCGAATACAGACAATGAAGAACAAATCCAAGGCTGTATGAAACAGTGATTCAAATACATATTCATAAATGATTAAGTTAATTTTATTCACATTAGTTTTTGATGGATCAGATGGTTCTCCTAATGAAATGTATAAACCTCGTCTAAGAAACCAAAGGATACTAACGGTGTGTTGCCATCCGTATGGCCTCATCATCACCTGTAGACACTAGTGATGTTAATGGTTCGTTGCTATTCGTGTGGCGGGATAGCAATACTACATGCATAAGTTTACCGCCTATCTTACCATCCACATCGGAACGACAACGACGAGCATTGACGCGCTTACGGCAGGAATATTATTGTTCAAATCGGAATACAACAGTGACAAAGACTGACTTAAGACTTTATTGTGGCAGGAATAGTTGTCATGATACATAGGGCGAGACGTTGAAAAGCTCTACCATCTAATAGATTAATCACGATGGTAGTGACGCGTTTTGAGAATCATTCGCATTTACGAGCTGCCTGGCAAGAAGGTAGTCTATTTTTTAATAGAGTAAGATAGCCGGTAAATTTATTTTGGCATTCCATTCATATCACACAGATTTGTCACTTTACATTATGTGCTTGTTTGCTATCCTATGATGTAAAATAACAACTTCTTTCGGGTAAATTAGTAGGGCTACTCTTGAAAACCGATTTCAATTTTAATTGAATAATTAATGAATTTTGAAGTATTTCGTACTCTGAACAACTATATTCAATTATTGGATTCGGCGACAGCGCGACACGGATTTCGAAATTTTTTGAAACTACTCATTATTGTTTTTATTCGTTATTTTGTTTAAAACGGTACTTAAAATTTCCACTTTTAACACCAGCTTGACGTGTAACGATGACATCTATTTCCAATAATTAGGTCGTTACTATACTGAATCAATGTGGGCAATATTGGTTTCAAGAGTACCGTTTTTTGACGATATTCGAAACTTATTGTTTTTATCAACATTGGTTTAAAATTTATATTGCTTTCAAGAGTAGGCCTGCAGGGCTTAGTCTGCCGGGGTACTTACATCCTAGATAGATTGCAGATGGATGACAGACCAAGTCCTCGTATTCTATAAGTTATATGAATATATGTATATGAATACGACTGCCCCCTGGTCTACGGGGTAGTCTATTCTGATCAGATCATGAGGTCCCGTTCGATCCCTGTAGGGCTACTCTTGAAAACCGATTTCAATTTTAAATGAATATTTAATGAATTTTGAAGTATTTCGTACTCTGGACAACTATATTCAATTATTGGATTCGGCGACAGCGCGACACGGATTTCGAAATTTTTTGGAACTACTCATTATTGCTTTTATTCGTTATTTTGTTTGAAACGTTACTTAAAATTTCCACTTTTAACACTAGCTTGACGTGTAGCGATGACATCTATTTCCAATAATTAGGTCGTTACTATGCTGAATCAATGTGGGCAATATTGGTTTCAAGAGTACCGTTTTTTGACGATATTCGAAACTTATTGTTTTTATCAATATTGGTTTAAGATTTATATTATTTTCAAGAGTAAGCCTGCTGGATAGGGCAAAAGTGTTATTGATTCAAAGTTTTTTTTGAATATCAAAAATCTCAGTAGCAGTTCGGAGTCTGGTGAGGTGATGTGTACTACTCCCGTGCCTCGGATGAGCACGTAAAGTTGTTGGTCCCGGTTGTTGTTAGAATTAGTCGATAATCGTTATTAGGTGGGTAAAATGCGGCGGTGGGATGGGATGAAATGGGATCACCACTCATCTCGCCAACCGACAACCGTGAATCGTGATGAAATGGAAAGTCTATAGACTTTCGATTTACTCTACCTACCCCGCAGGGGAACCGTTCGTGATGATACACATTAAATGAACAATATTTTAAATATAAAATACATGACTTGTTACATATGTATAAGATCATATACGCGAAAATCGTACGTATTACATACAAAAGCATTTATAATTGTTTACGCTAGAAGGCACAAGTTCATTGTACCGAGATTTTATTTGATTTAATGTACCGGATGTAGGTGTTGGCGGATATTTTGTTTACAGTGTTGTTAAAGTAAAAAACGTTTATATTGACGCATCGTCTGCGATAATTTAACATGGATTTATTTGACAACTACCGACATTATTACTAGTTTGACCGCCTTGATGGTCGAGTGGTTAGCGACTCTGACTACGCAATCGACGGGGCTCGGGTTATCCCCGACATGGACGGGCATTTGTGTGATGAGCATGTTTGTATTTTTGGGTTTGGGTGTTTATTAAATATATTCCAGTATTTATATATGTATTTCTGTGCATTAGTATCGTTGACTAACGACCATAACACAAGCAAATAAATTGCTTACCTTAAGGGTTAGATCAGTAAGTGTAATTTGTCCCGTAATAGTATAGGATCCCGATAGAGATCGACCTTCACCGAGCTGGTTAATGAATCAAACATATTTTTTATGTAATTTAATTTATCAAAAAATATGTTACATATGGGTTGCCTATCAAATTTCTGTCTAGGATATTTTTAATTAATTTTTGAAAAAATGTTTTTTTTAATATTTCACCGGTGTGGTTAATAAATAAATTTTACACCGGTCGAAAGTATGCATGTGTAGGAAGTGGGTCAGATACGATAAATAAAATGAGGATGTGGTGATATAACAACTCTTTATATTTTGATCAATTTTCCATTATTAATTACTTGTTCTCGGTAACAATTAATTAACTCGTTAACAAATCATAATTATTTCTTATTATAAATAAGTCATAATTTAAGCAATAGATAGTCCATTATAAATTGTACTGCGACTAATTTATAGTTGACAATAATAATTAACTTGTTTGCACAAATTAATTATCCAAGAGTCAAGGATAAGCTACTAGCAAGATACAACATGTGTACCGAGCCACGCCAGAGCCTAGACTGCCCGAACGGAGGGCGCTCTGAGCCTTTTATACAGGTAGCAAAACAATTTGAGTAGTAGGGATATCGAACGATGCGCTCGGTGGCTTTAGGCGTACACCTGTTGTTTACAATATTCTTGCTTTGATGACGCGGACGCCGTCACGGCCATACTGACATGCACACGTCCTCGTGTGCGCATCTTTATATATCTGAGTACAAGGAACGCCTCGTTCATCCTGACATATCTTTTAGAAAACTAAACGTAATCTTATTTTTTTCAACTCTATAATTAGCGTGATCTTTAGCAAAATTGTACAATAGTGTGCTGGTCCGGCAACCCCTTCAGCAACTACAACTATTAAACCCCTCTCTCTTTTCGTTTTGAAACCGGAGACTGGATTCTAACTAAGCTAGGAATCCCTCTCATCAATTAAAAAAACCGGAGACTGGACTGTACTAAGCTCCCTCTCATCAGTTAAAAACCGGAGACTGGAGTTTATTAAGCTCCCTCTCATCAGTTAAAAACCGGAGACCGGAGTGCACTAAGCTCCCTCTCATCAGTTAAAACCGGAGACTGGAGTGTACTAAGCTCCCTCTCATCAGTTTAAAACCGGAGACTGGAGTGTGCCGTCATCTTCCTACATTTTTTGATATTTTTTTTTTTCAATTGATTTATTTTCATAGTTTTATAAAACTCCCATTTCCTTTAATTATTATTATTATTATGTTTGCTTTTTTTTTACTTACATTTTTAGTGATATTTTTTTATCATCATTTTACTACATTTTTTTTTTCGTTTACTTTATATCGTATTTTTTTGCTGATGATGCAGCCTCATGAACAGTGCCATTAGTTATTACAAGATTAGAGAATCTCCTTCGCAGGTAGTTCGAAGATATTAAAAACTCTGACTGTTAAAAACTATTTACAATATACACTGCATTTCTATCAATATTGTTTGGACCAGTTTTATGAACAAGATCATTATCATGAGTATACGCCGTCACGTCATCCTTGTTATAATTTTCATATAGGTACCTCAAGAAACCCTACAGGAATATGGGGAACTTCGCAGAGGCTGTCATGGGCGCACTTGTTTTCTAAAATTGCGGTAACTTTTAAGGAGCCCTTATATTTTGAATCAAGTTTCGTTTACAAAGACAATGTCATCTACACTAAAAGGTTTAACATTTCTTTTAACTCTACTCAACCGTAAAATATCCGATTGGGCTGATTTTTTGATTCTATTGGATACACTGGATCTTCAAAGCTTGTAGATACTTTTGCGAATTTTAGTTAGTTGCCTTGAATACCGAATGTCAAATCTATGGGGGTAAATCCAAATACCCTATACCTAATGTTGTTGAGCGAGTGTTGAATATTACCCAACCGCTCTTGCCATAATTTGTCAGAGTTATACTCCGTTATCATTATTCAACCCTACAAGATTCGCATCACACGTTCGGACTGACTGTTAGCTCTTTATGTGCCTGTCGCAAGAAGATGTAAATCTGTATTGTTTTTTCTTTAATATTAATTTGAGTTCAGTTGGTAATAAACTTTAAGATCGTTTATTAACGGTCTAGGGTCAACTAAATCAATTTAAGTTCGCTGGTTTTAATTCAATTAAGTTAAGCATTTGTTCTATTGAGTGGAAACTATATCAGGACAAGCTACTACTTAGATTCTTGTTCATAAAACCGTTCTCCTATAAAGGAATCACAAGAGATTTGTTTGATATGGCTACATTCTGAACCAGAGTCAAATATAAAAGGTAATTAAATTTCACTTAGTGTAATACACCATGTGACGCTCTGGAACAGATGTTGACTGGTTTTCTGTTTTCTGAACTCGAAGTGGCAACTTCTTTCTTCTTGTAGTGCATCGGACAAATGGAAGCTATGTAGCTGGGCCGGGGTCACAACATACTTAGTAGACCACTGGTGGTCGGCCACTGGACATGCCACCAGAGGTAGTGGTAGATGACCTGCTTTCGCTGCAAGCAAAAATTATTTGAAATAAGTTTCTGTTTATCACGGCAATCGTTGTTACGATGTTCGATTTTATCACAAAAACTTCAACTTCCTCGAAATGCAGTGGTGCTCTTAAATCGGTTCATATCTACGTCTTAAAAGAAGAGATCTTCAAGTTAAATAAATATAGCTTGCCAAGACAGCAGCTTGTGAAGTAGGTGATGGCATGACTCTTGAGTGAGTGAGTAGGTACAATAATTTGATCAACCACGTCTAATTTTTTTCTTTTCTACAATAATTTTACTTAAGGCACACTATCTAGTAAGGTACACTACAAAAGTGCTATGAGAAAGATGAAGTGTTTTTGGAACGACTGAAGCATCTCATTAAAAACAAAGCAGAGACTGATTCGTACGCTGGTGTTCTCCATATTTATGTACGGCGCAGAGTCATGGACACTAAGAGCTGTAGACAGACGTCGCATTGATGCGTTTGAAATGTGGTGCTGGAGGAAAATGTTACGTATCCCTTGGACAGCACACAGGACCAACGCCTCCATACTAAAACAACTTGGAGTAAAGACCAGACTGTCTCCTACGTGCCTTCAAAGAATTCTATAATACTTCGGCCACATCTCTAGAAAGCAAGGAGACAATCTCGAAAAGTTAATCGTGACCGGAAAAGTAGAAGACAAAAGACCACGTGGTCGTACTCCTATGCGATGGTCAGACCAGGTTTGCACCAATCTCATGTCTAAAAAGTTTTATGATTCTCTGCACGCCGCTGAAGATAGAGTCAAATGGCGTAATATTGTGCTATCAAGAACGATCTAATGAGGAGGTTACGACCCTCAGTAATGAAGAATACGAAGCAAGAAGGAGGATACCAGTTAGTCATATCGTCTGCTTCATCAGAATCAAAGTGTATCAATTTAATGGGGTTACAGAACGTGAATTAATATTTTCTACTATTTTTCAAAGAATAGTTTCCACACCACAAGCGAAAAGAGACATTTTACTGTTCTACATAATTAACCGAAATAGTTTGGTGCTGAAGTGGGAGTGAATCCGATCCCACTTCTGATGTAGGAAGTGGGTCAGATACGATAAATAAAATGAGGATGTGGTGATATAACAACTCTTTATATTTTGATCAACTTTCCATTATTAATTACTTGTTCTCGTTAACAATTAACTCGTTAACAAATCATAATTATTTCTTATTATAAATAAGTCATAATTTAAGCAATAGATAGTCCATTATAAATTGTACTGCGACTAATTTATAGTTGACAATAATAATTAACTTGTTTGCACAAATTAATTATCCAAGAGTCAAGGATAAGCTACTAGCAAGATACAACATGTGTACCGAGCCACGCCAGAGCCTAGACTGCCCGAACGGGCGCTCTGAGCCTTTTATACAGGTAGCAAAACAATTTGAGTAGTAGGGATATCGAACGATGCGCTCGGTGGCTTTAGGCGTACACCTGCGGGTCTAGACAAGTGGCATAAACGCTAGGAGAATAGAAAGATAAATGTACGGACTTGACGTAAGCGTTCGATTATGCTTATGTCAAATCCATACATTTATCTTTCTGTTCTCCGAGCGTTTATGCCACTTGGCTAGACCCGCTGTTGTTTACAATATTCTTGCTTTGATGACGCGGACGCCGTCACATGCATAAGTTTCATCCATTAACCACGCCGCGCCGGTGCAAATTACTAGTATCGACTTACCTACCTGTTCATACCTGGCAACCCAAGGGTTGCGACAGGAAAAAATAGGCAACCTAACTTTTGTACTATGGGTTGCGTACTTTCGGTTGGTGTAAAATTTATTTATTAACCACACCGGTGAAATATTTAAAAAAAAACATTTTTTCAAAAATTAATTAATAATATTCTGGACTGAAATTTGATAGGCAACCCATATGTAACATATTTTTTTATTTATTAATTTACATAAAAAATATTTTTGATCCATTAACCAGCTCGGTGAAGGTCGATCTCTATCGGGATCTTAGACTATAAATATTTATTTAAGTATTTATTATTTATTTAGTTTTTGGGTTGACTTACAAAATAGACTTAAAAACCAATTTATTTATAAAATTTAACGATTAGAAGACGATTTTTTGCAATTAGTTCATTACTTTGTATGTCTATGAATTTAGACCAACTAAATAAATTATTGAGACAATAATTTATTATTCATTAACAATATTCATTTATTCATAAAATATCTTTAAGCCAATTTGCATAATTATTTTTATGTGTTTGAACTGACTGGTCCCATCTAAACTTATCTACCTATATTATGCAGACTTCCGGTGAAATCGGAAAATCGGAAGTCAATCGTTATATTTCGGTCAGCATGTATAATGTATGCTATCAATAAAAGTTTTAGTACTTTATTTAATATGTGTATAATGTATGCTGTCAATAAAATATTTGTGTACTTTATTTATGAGTGTTACTTAGATTTTATCGAGGTTTTTTGAAAAGCCAAAATCTCATTAGCAGCTCGGAGTCTGACGGTTGGTCTGTTACCATTTCCGTGCCTTTGATGAGCATTTAAAGCCGTCAGTCTCCGTTATCACCATATTTTTGGCGTTATAACCGTTATCAGGATGGTAAAATGCGGCGATGGAGATCACCACTCAACTCGCCAACTGACAAACCGGTGAATCGTGGTCAACTGAAGCATCTGCAGTCGTTCTGTTTACTCCGACTACCCTACGAGTGAACTGGGCGTTATGATACAACTTTAATTTGATTTTATTATTTTTTCAACCGACTTTCCAACAAGAACTGACACGTTTAATTCAATTGTACTTTGTAAGATCGTAAGCTCAGAACACGATAATTTGTTAACCGATTTAGAAAACTCTTTTTTAGGGTTTCGTACCTAACAGGTAAAACGGGACCCTATTACTAAGCGTCCGCTGTCTGTCTGTCCGTCTGTCACCATGCTGTATCTCATAAACCGTGATAGCTAGAAAGTTGAAATTTTCACAAATTATGTATTTCCGTAGCCGCTCTTAAACAACAAATACTTATAATAAAAAATGAAAATATTAAGGGGGTCCCATACAATAAACGTGTTTTTTCGTTTTTTTTTTGCTACGATGGTACGGAACCCTTCGTGCGCGAGTTCGACTCGCACTTGGCCAGTTTTTTTAGTCTCCTCTTGCCTTTGAATAGATGATTTAATATACAGTCGTAGATCGTTGATCTATCCATCGAAAAGGTGACGGATTAACCACGGGAATATTAACACGACGCACACTGAAAATTTTAATGTTAATTTATTATTGTACATAAGATACATCCTCATGACTGACGGGCGGGAAAGTAGTGAAGATTATTAATAAATATTAGTTGGAACATTTTGTGTCTTACTTTAAAATTCATAACTTAATGTCATGTTAACGTTAATGAGCGGTCCCTAATTGTTTTGCTGAAGATGTCGATGCGGACGATGTTTAATACGAGCATGTAAATATTTAAGACAGAATAAGGTATATTCAACTTGCTATATAACTGAAACTAGTCAACTAGCTAATGCGGCCCAGATTCGTCGACGTCATTAGAGTTGCCACCCGGTCTTTATAATAGTGTTGTACCTACTTTTTTTATCTTGTACTTCTACTTCTTGTACATTCTTGACAATTATTGTTTTAAAAAAAGGTGGCAACCCTAGCTGTCACGCTGGTTCTTATCATAGTTTTCCACCATCTCAAAGGTATGATAATAAAAAATAATAATATATCCTGTTGAGTATTTTAAACGAGACGAGGGACATAAAAGTATCCTTTATTTGGCAATTCCGTGTCTATTTTGGATGTCTGCCATTAACTTGACATGTTCACATAATTCGCCAACAAGATTAACTTTATTCGGGTCGCCGCGCCGTGACTCTGCCGCTTTTGATGTATAAACATATTGCGAAGCATTTTCTTTTAATACTATGTTTTAATGGGCGCCTTATACTATTATTTTTTATGAATTTGATTAAATTCTTCATTTGTATATGAGCACAGTCACTAACTTCACTTGAAGACTAATAATTTAATTCTGTATAAGTAAATGTATGGTCAAACAACACCAATCAAATACTGTATGCATAGGTGTGCTTAAGTCTTCCAGAGAGAGAGAGACACTTCCAGCAAAATAGTCCAGAGTCACAGTTTCAACTTGCAAAAACGGGCTAACTAGTAAATCAAAACCAAAAACTGGCATTATAGAAGAGTTTGTTATGAACGGGGTTTTAAGCGTTACTTAAAATTCAATTTATGTTATCATGCGAAAAATTAACAAAAAAATACAAAAGTACCACTGTTCAAATTCGACACATCATTAGTACTTCAAAATTAGTTGATAAGGTAAGAGTAAAGAAAAATAGTTGAGAAAGTCCAAAAGTGCACGGCTTAATAAATTATTTCTGTAACGAACTGCCTGGCAGATTGACAGATTGTCTATTCTTCATAAGAGGACCGGAGTTACGAGGAAAATGTTTATTTCAACTTTAAAGTTTTACTTTTTACACTTTATGAAATAACTATATACGTTAGTTATAAGAATTTCTCGTGAATCCCACTGGAACAACTCATTTTTTCGTTATAAAAGTAGCCTACATGCTATTCCAGATTATTATCTACTTGTGCGCCCATTTCAATCCGTTCAGTAGTTTTGGCGTGATTGATTAACAAACATCTATCAATTCATCCATTTGTGGCGCCGCTGGTGCGTACCGCCGAAGGGTCATAGTGATAGAACCAGCGGGCTAGCTGCTTGTCAGGTGACGTCATAACTGTGGAGGTCGATGACGTCACACAAGGACAAGTAAGGGGAAAAGGAAGATCTTCCCAGCCAGGCAAGGTGTACTGCCTGGGGACCGAAGTCCATTTGAGAAACGTTGAAACTTCTATATAGTGTTACGAGATAAATAATTGTGATATCGCGATTCAGGATTTTATTTTGAATTTCTTTTTTTCCATTTGTTATTGATTTTGTCCATTTTTTATTATTTTTTCTTGTAGCGTTTGTGATTGTTTTGAGCCGCTACACATTAATCCAAACATTCAAACTTTCGCTATCATGATATTAATATTGAATACAATATGTTTATCTTCATCTCCAATGATTAATTATCACAGAAATATATTGTTAACATAACATAGCATTAGCATTTAGCACGAACACTTCAAACATTAAAATATAGTATTTCATTAGCATATCCACATAGTGGGCTTTAAATACAGAATGTAAAATGGAGCGATAATTCAGGGCTTGGTAGGGAGTCCCACTGGGCGCGTTTGCATTACATCAACAATGACATCCTGTTTCCATATACGTTTACTGGTGTTGCGTGTGCCATTTAAAGAAAAACTTTTACAATATGTTTGATACTGAGACTAAATTAAATTGTTTCACGGGGAAAACCTTTTTACCCCGTGTTGATTCGGATCCTTTTAAAAAGACATATATTGCCTTAGTGCTAGGCAAATTTTAATTCGTAAAAAGCGAGAAAAGGCTAATAAGTGTAAATAACATCTTGACTACTTACTAGGTGGTAGACTTCTGCAACATATCACCCGGGTTTTGATACCACCGCTTTACCTATTCCCAGTGTTAGCAGATCCGCGATAAATTATTATTGAGCCAGAGCCGTATAATTATTGTACTTTTAACTAAATTATTGTACATAATAAAGTTATATTTAATTTCTATTTTAAGACATTATTTATTGAAAATGTATGTGTAAATGTAAGCAAATAATTGATAACAGTAAACCAGGAAACGTTTACCCAGCATTCACGGCTAATATATCATACGGGATACTATATCATATTTAAAAAAAAATAGTTTTGTATAGAAACTTGCTATACACGCTCGTGTTTGATCTAAATTTTAAATTATTTGGTCCAATAGTTTCGGAGAAAATCGGGTGTGTCACAGACAGACAGACACACGAGTGAACTTATAAGGGTTCTGCTTTTTCCTTTAAAACTACGGAACTCCAAAAATAATACGAGTAGTTTTTTAGTAATTCGGAACCAATTTGGAGAGAAGGATTTAAACTAGGAGATACCTACGTTATAAAAATAATCAAAATGCATTTGCAAAGTACGGGTAAAACTGTACGTTTGTTCCGGTTTTAATGGCAAACCGCTGGACTGATTGTGATAAAAACCAACAGATATATGTCCCAATTGTTGACTTTTTACCACCTGTCACATCATGGAACCTAATAACGTTGGCTAACCCTGACGGACTACTAGCACCTCCGCCTACCCTTTCAGATACATGAGCGTTACTATAATATTGTCTCAGTCGTGATTATCAACACGTAGAAAGTCCGCCGCCATGGGTCATAACCCTTATTCGCCATCCAATTAGCGACAGGGCGCGACCGGATGTTAGGGGACTTAATGTCTACTTCACGACTAACACAAACGTGCTAAAAATAACCCATGAGTTTTGCAGATACATACATGTCTATTTTAACAAGAAGTCTATTACTTTTATACTTTTTATTTTAAAGAGATATTTGTACACAGTGAAATTAACAATTGGAATATATACTTACTTGAGATATTTCAGCAGACTTAAATTATTTAAATGCAGTAAAATTGCAAACAACCGATTCCCGATCTTCTGTTTTTACGTTATAAGATAGCAAACAAGCAGATGGCTCTCCTGATGTAAAGAGAGAACTATCGCCTAGACACTTAAGATTTTAATGGTGCGTTGCTATCCGTGTGGAGAGATGATAATGCTACAAACATAAGTTTACCGGTTAAATTACTCTCTAAACCGGAACACGACAATGACAGGACTTGCAGAACTCTACCACTTAGTAGTGACGATGGTAATGACACGTAAATCCAATCGGTCGCCTTTTACGACCTGCCTGGCAAAACGGCAATTGGTCTATTGTTCAAGGAGGAGGAGGGCGACCAACCTGGGGCAAGTCTTGCCTTTGGTCTCATATAATTTTGATAAAGATTTGAACCATAAAGAAGTTTAAAAGACAATTGCAACAGTGTTTTGACCGCGTTTAAATTACTAAATCTTAATATGTAGAAATTTTAAATTTAAACAAAGCGTATGTTATGCTACTATGATGTTCTTAACTGTTTACCCCCTATTTTAACAATAATTATTTAAATTATGAATTAGAGATAGCACCACATTTATAAAATAAGAGGTGATACAATTTACGACAACCTTTTCGTAGCCTATCCTGTCGTAGTGTATCTACAAAAACAACTTCAATGACATTAAAGCAATAAACTGCTTGAATTATCTTCAATTGAAGTAAGTAGTTTTGGAAAACAACTGGGAACAAATGTTAATTTAAACTTTAATTCCATTCCCTAAAATGTCTTCTCTTACAAGATAAACAAAAGTTGCACTCTCATCTCATTTCGTTTTCAAGTAGATATGTATGTAGCCCGTATAGACAGACGGCTTTAATGTTGACTAATGTTAAAAAAATTTGATTCTTTTTAAAGTTGATTGACCTAGTGCGATGACGCGTCTTATCATTTGGTGCGAAGTTTATATCTTATATAAAAATCAATTGCTGTTCGTTAGTCTCGCTAAAACTCAAGAACGGCTGAACCGATTTGACTAATATTGGTTTTGAATTAATTGTTGAATTCCAGGGAAGGTTTAAAAGGTGAAAAAGTAAAGAAAAAAAAATAAGAGTAGTTAAAAAGGCAGAACAACGTTTGCCGGGTCAGCTAGTAAGATCTAAAATAGATGTACCCTTATATAAGTAAAAAACTTATTGATATTTGGTATATGGGTCATTCCATGTCAAATCGACCAATAGTTGGAATCGACCCCTTTCGATTTGGATGAATTTTGGTCAGAAGATTTCTTTTATCATAAAACAAAGTTCTGCTAAAGGAAAAAAAATAAAAAAAATTTTTTCGAAAGATATGCAAATTCAAAATTATTTTTTTTTATATCATAAGATAGCAAACAAGCAGATGGGTCTCCTGATGGGAAGAGTCAACCATCGCCTATAGACACCAAAGATGTTAATGGTGCGTTGCTATCTTGTGGCGAGGTCTAATGCCACATGCATAAGTTTACCGGCTACCTTACCCTCCAAACCGGAACACGACAGCGACAAGCACTGACGCTATTGCGGCAGGAATAGGTAAGGCGGTGGTACCAGACCCGGGCGAGACAATGCAGAACTCTACCACCTAGTAGCCACGATGGTAGTGACTCGATAGCCAATCGGTCGCCTTTTACGACCTGCCTGGCAGAACGGCAGTTGGCCTATTCTACAAAGGAGGCCGGGACCAACACGGCGAATTTTTTCCGGTTTTTCAATTTTGTTTTTGCAATATCTCGAATGCTATTATAAATACAGGAATGGGCTTTCATTTGTTTAAAAGGGGACACTTGGGGCTATTGATAAAAAAATATGTTGGAAAAAAATTTTGAAAAATGCTGAATTTGTAAAATTTTGAATTTTTGAAAATCGTCAAAAATGAAGACCGCCATGAAAATTTTGGCTCAATTTTTTTTGTATGATACCTTGTAATGATCTTAAAAGATCCTGAAATTTTTGGATAGGGTTTTTTTTATTTAAAAAATATGAATTTTTGAATTTACGATTTTTCAGTCTCCTTGGGGATCAAGTGTCCCCAATCTCCCCCAATTGACCGAGTTCTGTTATCTTCGATAACAAACATTAAAAAAAAATAATAAAAACAGACGAATTGATAATATTTTAGAAGACATAACCTTCTTCATTCGGGAATTCGGTTAAAAATAAAAAAATATATATTATCCGTTGCTGTGTAGCTCTCTCTGTGTGTGTTTGTGTGTGGTGTACATCGTACATTGTAGTGGCCTCTACAATGTACGAATAAAACAGAAAGTATATCTTGTGGGAATTTGCTAACAAAATGCTTTGCACGCGTGCGTGATTAGAATATAAAGAATGAGTAATCCGAACCGTACACTCTCATATGCATTAACAAAATGCCCAAGTTTACCTTGACTTGAGGTTTATTTATGCCTTTAGTATTATACAGGTTAACTAGCCCCTGGGGGTCACGTTGGCCATGATAAACGACTATGCATAATCTTGATAGGGGCATTAGAAACTGACATTTAATTCACTTTAAAAAAAAAAAATTATTGAGTTTTCTTGCGGGGCGAGCATAGTTAACCGAACGTCAAAAGATGTATACCAATCGGGGTAAACCGGATTTACCAAGATAGACCAGTTTGTCGTTAAAAAGAAGATGATATAAGCAACATCCCATTTAATCAACACGATATCTCCTTATAGTTTTTTAGATGCGGTAATTGTCAATTGCTTGCCATTTTTCTCGACTTATAATAATACATTTCGCGACCGGAGAAAAGATCCCCGGACTTCGTGCTCTAAGTCGATGAATTCCAACAATATTAAATAATATTACTCCAAAAAAATCTTTTAACACGCAAAACATTTAAGTATAAGAATAAGACAAAACAAATTAGTCCAAACCCATGGGTTTACTAAACCATTACGAATCCTACCACATAGTTCTATTATCGCGTCAACTCGAAAAACGAAGTTATATTATAGTCATCAGTATTAAAGATATTTTCAAACTTACAAATCAATACAAAATCTTAAAATTCATACTGATATTATAAATTCAAAAGTCTGTCTGTGACGCTTTCACGGCTAAACTCTGTACAGATTTTGATGAAATTTGGCATGGAGAGTTGAAAATCCGGGGTCAAACATAAGCGAACTATTTTTTCAAAAACTAACCGCTCGGAGTCTGAAATATGTATGTAAAAAGATGAAAGGTTGTATGAAAATCTTTTATAGAAGATATGTTAATGATTCGCAGGCAAATCTACGCGGTACAGCTATTTATTTGTTTATAATTCCAAGGTTTGTTTACATTCAAAAGTTGCCACAAAGCTAATAAAAAGAGTGTAAAAATCAAGAGGATTGTTAAAATTTAACATCCAGTTGAACTATAGAACTAATGTTTACTTGGCAAACAAAGTAAAGCAGTCTCAGACAATAATCTCGTTTTTCCAATAAACACTCCCCTTACAATTTCCAACCCCACGGTTTCGTCTGATCCAAATTGGTTCTGTCTGACGGGGGTTAAGGATGTTAATGTTTCCATCGATTTTACAAAACACGTGGCATATCCAAATTTACTTATCTACATTGCCAGCATTTTTATATCACTTTATTTCGTTACTACCTGAAGCCTGTGACTTAGTCTGCCTTATTTCTTTTAATCGCAGAGAAAATACATTCATCGCAAAACGCGTAGTGCTTATAATATCTTGTTAAATTCTAATAACTTTATATAAAATGAATATATCGTGCTATTTTTTTTTAAAACGGGCCCGACCAAAAGGTTGATGCACGTCATATGAATGGTATTGTGTGTAATGTTTATGTTTATTAATTAATTTAATCTAATACATATTATATAAAAATATTACATTTATGCACTCCTTCCCCGTGTAATGTGCCTTTCATACTCCCCATTTCGCAGAATTGTCGTAAAAAGGGGTACAAATTTTTTGGCTTGCGTATTAATATATAAGACATAATATAAACACACATTTATCTATTCTATGTACATTCATAATGCCGTCTGTACCATTGTTTCTCATTTTGTTGGTGCGCCATGCGCGCGTGTGAATATGGACCGAAATAGGCCTTGCTAAAACTTTAACGTTGAATGAATGCTTTGGTAGGTACTAAGTTATTACGTGCTTGCGCAACAACGTGGTACATGTTGTTTTACGAGAAATAAATATAATTGTAAATACTAGCTGGCCCGCGCAACTTTGCCGTTGTTTAGAACATGTCATGAATTTATTCTTACTAGCAAAAAGCAGAGCTTTGTAAGGGCTCGCAAAGTTATACTACCTGGTAATATTGTTAGGAAAGTATTTTTATGAGAATTACATCTTCTAATGTATGGACTTTATTTATCTCATATACTTATACATATAGATATATAAATACCAAAGATGTTAAAGGTGCGTTGCTTTCTTGTGGCGAGGTGTAATGCCACATGCATTAGTTTACCGGCTACCTTACCCTCCAAACCGGAACACGACAGCGACAAGCACTGACGCTATTGCGGCAGGAATAGGTAAGGCGGTGGTACCAGACTCGGGCGAGACAATGCAGAACTCTACCACCTAGTAGCCACGATGGTAGTGACTCGATAGCCAATCGGTCGCCTTTTACGACCTGCCTGGCAGAACGGTAGTTGGCCTATTTTTCAAAGGAGGCCGGGACCAACACCATTGAACCAATTTGGATGAAATTTAGTACAAAGATAGTTTGAGACCCGAGAAAGGACATAGGACAGATTTTATGCCGGAAATTCCACTGGAATTATGCGGGTACAACCCCAGGGCTGTCTTTACACGCGGACGAAGTCGCGACCACAGCTAGTTTGCAAATAAAATAAATGATGAAATGATAAGACTAAACGATTAAACGCATAAATAATTGTGCAGGAATGTTATTGATAAACATAACATATCTCTAACCGATAAAGTATCAATTATTGCAAAATAATATTATCAATTTTTATCGTCTGCAATTTACTTATGATATTTCTTTAGGTTGCTTTCTTTTTTACATATATTAATATATACCAGCTGTTGCCTGCGACTTCGTCCGCGCGGACTTCGTTTACTCCGCACCGCTCCTCCCCTGTAGGTTATAACGTGATAAATGATAATATGTAGCCTATATGTTGACCCGCCCTGTTAGTAATATTCATGCAAAATTTGAAGTAAATCCATGCGGTACTTTTTGAGTTTACCCCGGACATACATACAGACAAACGGACGAACAGACAAAAATTCTAAAAGCTATATTTTTGGCTTCGATATAGATTATCGCTCACGACCCAAGTATTCTTTTAAAAAATTATTCAATGTACAGTTTTGACTTTCCTACGATTTTATTATATGTATATCAATTCGTTTTATTATTCCCCCGAAACGAGGAAGGTTTCTTTAATTTATATTCTTCTTTTTGCGGTAGAGTACGGCAATAGCAAGCTTGATTTTTTTCATGTCATTGGATAAAAATCAAGCAGATAGTTGGTTCTGAAGGAAAGAAAATACTATGGTCTATCTATAAAATTGTTAATTGTGCACTGTTATTCGTGTTGCGAGCATTCAATGACACGTGCATATTTTACCTACCCTTAACCTAAAAACCTTAATACTAGCAAGCACTGATGCTAGCGATATTATTGGCACGAGGAGATATAGCGGTGGTAGCAACTCGAGAAGTCTTAGAACTCTACCATCAAGTAGTTATTATGGTAGTAACGCGTTTACCCTTTGCTCGCATTTTACAGTCTGATGCGCAGGAAAACAGATATATACAAATTATATAATTATTAACTTTTAATATATTCACATAAATAATTAACGCACGAGAATTCTTTTCTGTATATTTGTATGAGTACAGAATATCTTTAGAAATATGTAGGACCGCTTTAAATATATTTTTGTGTGTGTTTAGGTGGCTTCCTTCATGGTAATATGAATTCATAACTGGACTCTGCAAATAAAGCTATGGGATGCCGTCCGATCCGGTTAACGTCTGGCGTAAACCTTATACAATTCTTAAAAAAGAGCCCTGACCTACCCAAGACCAGTTACTTATACTAAAATGAAAATTTTATTTACGGCTACGACCCAGCTTCTAAGAGTCGGTATTTCTTACTCATAGCAATCTTAAACATATCCGTTTGTCTATTCGTATGTTTATTCATTGCATTTTCTAGTTAACAATATATTACAAATATGATATTATGGTTATTTAATTTAATGTAATGGAATGACTTTAAAACATTAAATCTGAAAACTATGTATCTGGTATAAAATATAATGATACCCATATAGAGACTTGCAGAATCTGGAGGTATTTCTTGGCCCGCTACACTATTCTGGAGAACCTGTGGTCGGTGGGAATATTCTGGAACGGATACGACTTAGGGACCATGAAGAACTAACTCAATCTCGAAAGGTCAGCCTGGCTACTGCAAAATCTCTGATGTGTAAGAAGTACCCGGGTAGTGGTCAACTAACGAGTGTGTCCTAGCTTTTGTGGGAGGTTATACTTCTCGCATGGTTCTATTTTAATTTATTTAGGATCTGATGCAGGGTTCCAGGGTACAGGAAATGGGAAGAAGGTTGGTGTAGTTTTACTACATTTAAATTGTAATAACAGTAACTTAAAAAATATTAAACCGACCTCAGTTTTTAAATATACTCATACTCAAACACTACGGAACCGACTTTGATGAGACTTTCGTTTCAGATAAATTTGTAGACAAACATACAAATATACAAACGCACAAACATAGTATACACATACAAAATTTAGTTTTACGAAATTTCGTCGATTTAAAAGTAGTACCCGTATCATATTCAGGGGTAAAAGATAAAGTTAACTTGCAAATCTTTAAACGTTACATTTCGTCAGTACCATTTTAGATGTCGCCAATATTCATTAGTATATACAGCTTGTCTGTTTGTCATCTTTTACAGGAAACAATTGTAATTGCCCGTAAATAGTTTTACACATTTATAGATTACTTACATATATCTTTCTGAAGTCAGTTCCCTGTCCCCATCAGATATGCACTGCTTATACTTAAAATATAATTTCTCTATATTCCGTTAAGAATAAAATTAACACATACAAATTGAAATTTTAAAACAATAAAAAAAACACGGAAATCACAGCACCACACTATAAAACTTTTATAACAGTTAATTATAACCGAGCGTTATTGCTTAACGGTGGCAAAGGCCCGACTGAAATCTAAATAGGAAATCAAGCATTGACCGTTGGGGTGCGGCGTCACACTGATAAACCGACAAAATAGTATGTACATTTCTTTATTGGCAATTCCATTTTAGTTCATTACATCCGAACATATCACTATAGCTTGCCACACACTGATTAAACCTGCAGCTGGTACTAATAAAAACAAGATGCCTCGCGATATCGCCAACGCGAACTTTGCGGACGGACTCGATAACTTTGAGTAAGAGCTTTTATATTAAGTTCTCAATTCCATGTGGATGTTTTGTACGGCCGCGTTTCCGTTTTCATGGATACTTAAATGAAATGTCTACATTTTTTATATGAAAATACACATATCAAAAAATGTAGACATAACTTAAATATCAACGAGTAGATATTTTTGTATTGTATTATGCAGCATGAGCATATCGCACTGTAAGCTCCGAAGTTTTACCCGTTTTTCAGGTGTCTTACCATTAGATTTAGAAATTCAGCGTCGGGCTTCAATGCACTACAATTTTAGGAATTTTACCAACTCTGAATTTATCAATCCGCAAGCGCAAACAAAAATACGTCGCCTTTTTAATCCTGTAATCGATGTTACTAACGAATTAATTGATGAACGGCAATCGCGTTAGCGTTGTTCATTTTTATATTTTTATAATTTTTTTCTATGCGACCGGAATCCGTTTAAGTAAAATATGGATAGAAATAGACCATTGTGTTGCGCAGTTTCTCATTAGCCATGGTAATTTTAAAGCAAAATTATTTCCGTTTAAATTAGTTCCTTATACTTTTTGCGAGTGCTCTATATTAAATTGTATATATGAACAAAATACACATCATATTATTTGGGAGTGTAATCTTTGGCAAAACGAACGTAGTCAAATGTTTGATAGTATACGATGTATACCCGGTGCAATTTATTATTCCAACCATGTGGGAACACGTGGAAACTTCCGTGCCTTCAAGCTATTTTCTTCATACTTACTGCTGGAAACAAAATTAAGTAGGCCATTTTGGTAGGTCCCTAATTTCTAAACTTCCGTGGTGCAATAGCAATCAGGCTCAACCTAATTGTAAAGATTCATTTCAAAACATTTTTATGCTTTCACATTTTGCTGTCTCCTGCTGAAAAGGGAGGGAAAC
The DNA here is from genome assembly GCA_036924255.1 of Apodemia mormo. Lineage (NCBI taxonomy): Eukaryota > Metazoa > Arthropoda > Insecta > Lepidoptera > Riodinidae > Apodemia > Apodemia mormo. Next base: position 37,982,544 of record JAUPFN010000005.1, on the reverse strand, counting down.
ATGATGTATTTTCCTACTCCTCCTATATACTTCTGATAAATTTCGTTGCGGGTTTCAAGATAGCTTAGCCTTTCCCCAGGGCACCCTGAGCTCGCAACTCAGTGGTTATCAGGACGGTTGCCGCTGTTGATTCTGATTTACAGAAGTTACAGTGATGGAAACGAGTGGTGGACCAATTGTCCTATTAAGACACATACATTATCTCTATATACCGCGGTCACGGAAAGCTTGTATTAAAATAATTATAAAAGTCTCGTCATAAATACTTTAGAAATGTATGGCACGAGTCACGCGGTTTTTCAGATTACATAGACATAAGCAGGTTATCAATAAGCTTATGTACAGATAAAAATAAAAGAAGGATTATCATATTAGATTAGAGAAACTAGAAATAATAAAGTCGTAGATAGGAATACCTACAGCTGATTCGAAAAATGCTTAGCTATCATAGCTATTATATATAGAACACGGATTATACGTGTTGGCTGCTAGTATTCAAAATCAACTAAATACCGTCTGACTGTCTCGTGGTCTAGGAGTTTGCCTATTCTGCTCAGATCATGAGGTCCCGGGTCGGGTAAAAGTGTCATTGGGGTTTTTTCGAGGGTTTTCCCTAACATCCAAAATCTCAATAGCAGCTCGGAGTCCGGTGGGTGGTGTGTTATCAGTTATCACTCCCGTGTTTCGGATGAGCACGTGAAGTTTTCGGCCCCGGTTATCGCTAGAAGTAGTCGATATTCGTTATCAGCTTAAAATACGGGGATGGGGATCATCTCGCTAACCCAGGCGCGTGCGCTCCTTATAGGCAGAAAAGCAGTGCTTTACCTTTATTTTAATAAAACGTTCATACGTTTTAGATGACTAATAAATAAATGAATAAACAAAATATAATAACTTAAAAACGCCTAATATTTTTAAATAGCACCTATTTGCAAGCACAGCACTCAAATATGTTTGCCGGGCGTTTATTAAACGATAAATAATATTGAACTAATGCCGCAAGCAATCTGCTTCACATTGTAAATGTGTGCGAGACATAATTACCTATCCGCACGTAATTGGCTCACTCACACAATGACGCTATTTTATAAAGCAGGTAATGCGGCCTTGTTCTATAATCCGGGTAAAGATAATAGACGAAATATTATTGACAAAAAGTATGCTCACATTATGCATTTTTGTTTAGTAAGGTTTTATTTGTTTAAATAGCAGAAATGTTTTGTGTTTCGCGGGGGCCATTTGCTTTTTCGTGTGATAGCTGTTAAGCATTGTTTATTATTTTGTTTGTGCCAGTATATTATATAAAGTTTTCATTTTAATATTTGAAAGTGTGTAGGTACATTTAATAGGTTATTACTGAGTTTCTATAATAATTGTAGTGATTTGCTTTTACTAGTGCATTTGTTGATTTTTTAAATGTTATTTGATTGTAAAGTTTGCGTTGAAAATGTGTGTTTATTAAAAATTAAAAATAACAAGTTTTTTCTATTTTGTCATTCAGTGAAAAGATTCAAATCGTGTCTAAATGTAGGTGTGTACCCGAGTTACAATTAAACCAGCAAGGCCAGCTAAACGTACACATACATATTTGAAAAACACAAAATCAACGACTCACAAAGCTTTCCATGATTTCTATAGAAACGACATTAATGATAGAATTAAAACGCAATCCAACTTTCTATGACGATATCCTAAAATCATATTTAAAAAAGGATAGGCGCATAGATTTCACTACATAGTATAAAACAAAGTAGCTTTCTCTGTCTGTCCCTATGTCGGTTCGGTTTACTCTCCCTACCCCGCAAGTGAACTGGGCGTGATGATACTTTTTAGCTACATACTGTGTATGTACTATTTCTAATTTTTATTATAATATAGGGTTTGGCATGAAGATATGTATTGTTGGGTATATAATAGTGCATGAATGTAATATTAATATTCGTTTATAGCATTTATCTTGCATAATACATATTAGAATTTGTTATCAAAATATCGCACTACAGTGGCGCCACTTCGGCAACATCGTGGAATCCTAATAAACAATTTTATATCAAATTATAAACTTGGAAGTGGTGCCATCTGTTCTGATCTGGTTGAAGTTGACATTTTACAATCTACCCTACTTACTACCTACTTTTAATTATTGTAAAGCTGTGATACTATAAAATACCTTGTTCTGGCCTACTCGGGTCATTCTGCTGTAAGTCGTGAAAAAATAAATATCTATGTACATCAAACTGTCTGTTATTAAAAATGAACCTAACCTTGAGATAGGTAATTATTGCACAACTTTATATACAGGATATTTAAACGTAATCTTAATGTAACGTTTGCGTCATGTGTTTTGCATCAAACATAAAAGCAAACTGCAATGAAGCGATCATTTTGGTTTATTAACATAGAATAGGTAATATTGAGACGTTTATCATTTCATTTGCCGCTCGAGCTATTTCGTTTGATTAATGTTTATTTCATGTTATAGATTGCTTGTGGATGAAAACATAAATTACGACGTACGTGGGCTGAAAACACGAGACTTTAAGTCCTCATTGTTGCAAAACAGATCTGAAATTCGACTGAATAAACATCCGACTCAAATTTAAATTAACCGAAAAAGATTAACTAATTTAGCTAGTGTTATATTAAAATGAGACACGTAACTCAATCGATACCCAATCCCTAATATTTTTGTAGCAAAGAAAATCAAATCGTCCATTACATATCAACCGTCTCTGAAAATCTCTACATATAATAAAATCGTAGAAATAACAAAACTGTACATTCAATATTTTTTTAAAAGAATAATTAGGGCGTGACCTACAATCGATATAAAAGCCAAAAATATAGTTTTTAGAATTTTTGTCTGTTTGTCTGTTTATCTGTTTGTCTGTATGTATGTCCGGGGTAAACTCAAAAAGTACTGCATGGATTTACTTCCAATTTTGCATGAACATTACTAACAGGTCGGGTCAACATATAGGCTACATATTATCACGCTATCACCTACAGGGGAGGAGCAGTGCAGAGTAAACGAAGTCCGCGCGGACGAAGTCGCAGGCAACAGCTAGTAAGGCATAAAATCCAAGTTTTAGCTAAAATAGTTAAAACTCGATTTTAATCCTAAACCCGAAATTGAACTTTAGCTTCTTAAATTCGGTAGAATATTCAGTCTACTACAACACCTCATACCAGTATTTTTTTGTTTTATATCATAAGATATAAAATATGGAAAGAGACAACCATGGCCCATAGACAACAAAGGTGTTAATGGTACGTTGCTATCCTTGTGGCGGGGTGTTAATGCCATATCCATAAATTTACTTTACCCTCCAAACTTGAAAACAATAGCGACAATAATTGTTGACGCTTTTGCGGCAGGAATAGGTAAGGCGGTGGTACCAGTCCTGGGTGAGACGTTGTAAAATTCTACTAGCTAGTAGGCATGATGATAGTGACTCGTATAACCAATCGTTCCCGTTTTACGAACTGCCTGGCAGTATGGCAGATGATCAAAACGAACCGGGACTAACAAGGGAAACATTATTTTCGAAATAAATATTTTGAACTTTTCTAAACTGTCTCCTGCGTGGTCTAATGGTGTGGTTTTCTGATAAAAACAACGTAGCCCCGGATTGGAAAATGCTCGATTGGCGATAGGCTTGACACCTATCACATTGTGGGACCAAGTATCTTCGGCTAATCATGGGTGCACTTGTTGTACGTAAATACATTTTTTTTTACAATACTACACGGCTGTAATACATATATAGTCAATAACAAGTACATGATTTCACGAGTTGTTATATTGGTATTATGTCGCAGTGAAATTGTCAATAGCCGTTAGATTATAATCTACCTAGGGATTTTATAATATGGTTAGGTTAGGTTAGCAGTTAAATTATAGTATCACTTAGGTAGATTATAATCAATTAAAGTAGTAAGATGTAGTAAATAGTAGTAAGTAAATCAAAGTATTGACAATTTCACTGCGACATATATATAGATATTTTTTTCCGATTATGCAACTCTATTCAAAATATTCTAATCTCCCGTATATCTCAAACGTTTATGTATAACAAAAGCGAAGTTAATGGCTATCACTGTATAATTGTTCAAAATGGCCACTACGTTTAAAAACTCGTCATTAAAAATGTAATGATGACAAAATAGATGATGCAGCAATGAAGCGAAACAAAAAGCTTTTTAAAAGCTCACAGACAATATAACGGACGACCACATTTAATTTATGTCAGTAGAAAAAACTTCTGTTCATAGAACTGCAATCTCGACATCTATTTATACAATACAAAGTAAGTATGCTATAATAGTAAAAAACCGTTAACAATATACGAGAAATGAACTTTATCTGATTTTTGGAAGAAGAAGCTCATCACACGAATGCCTATCCCTGCCGGGAATCGAACCCGGACCCCATTGATTGCGTAGTCAGGGTCGATAACCACTCGACTAACGGGGGGTATAAATTTTATATTTGAGTTAATTATAAAATTCATAATATTTAATATAAGACCCCCGTCGGTCAAGCGGTTAAAAACCCTGACACACCCTGACATACACGGACAAACCTAGTCCCCTCGATTGTGTATCGAGGGGACTCGGGTTTTAGTCCGTGTATTCCGGGCCCCCCTTTGAAGAATAGATTATCTGCCATTTTACCAGGCAGTTCGTAAGAAGCTAATGATTGACTATTACAAGCGCGTCACTTTCATCATGGCTACTAGACGGCAGGGTTCTGCATTATCTCGCATGGGTGTGGTACCACCGCCTTACCTGTTCCTGTGATATTTATAATTAAAAGTTATTCTAAACTTGTTCTATGTAATTTAATATGTACTTAGATATACAAGCAGATAGCACTCCTAATGGGAAGCGGCAATCTTCCTCTATAGACACCAAAGATGCTTATAGTGCGACATTATTCATACGGTGGGATGGTGTTGCCGGATACCTTACCCTATAAATTTTAATACGAAAGTAAAAAGCATTAACGCTTTTACGACAGGAATGAGTAAAGCGGTGATACCAAGCTCGAGCAAAAACCAACTCTACCAGCTAGTGGTCTCGATGGTTGCGACATGTTGCCACATGGCCATGGCCAAAGCCTTTTAAATACTGGCAGAATGAGATATGGTCTGTAATACACTCGTGCTTCGAAGTAGCATCTAACAATTTGCGGATGCCATTTCTATTCCTTCTTAGTAGTCATAAATATTTAAAGTCTAAATTGGAAAATGTATTTTATTAATTTATTTATTTATTCTTTTGTACACATAGAAATACAAAACAATACTTATTTAAAAAGAAAATATATGTACAATGGCGTGCTTATCTCTTTAAGAGATTTCTTCCAGCAAAACCAACCATACAGGTTGTTAAAAAAAACACTAGTAATAAACAGCAGGCATGGTGTACATTTGAGATTAAGACCTAACTAAAACAAATTTTAACAAAACAAACAAAGGATAAATGCAAGGTAAAATTGCTTCTTTGATAATGATTTCTATAAAAAGTGTCAGCGAGACAGAATCTACGATAAAAATTGAAAGTGAGTATAAGTGAAAGAAAAGAAAACACAGTACGTACGTACGTACGTGGTATTTTACGTAACCTTAAAATGTATTTATTATCAATTTATTTTGTTATAACTCAAACAAAGATCCCATATAAATATTAACGTGTCAATATTTAGAAAAATAAAATGCAAACAGTATTATAAATCCAGTTCTGAGGCGTTATTCAATAATTTAAAATTATAATCAGCTTGAGGATTCACTTTTTACTAGTTGGCAACAGCAATTATGTACTAGTTAAACCAATTATAAATATTAAATTTGAATGAGCTAACAATTAGAATGACTAGAAGTGAAAGTAGATCCTGAGAAAACGGCGTGATTTCAAACGTCGAATAAGTGTTGTTCAGGGAGCTCCAAAATTATAATGAAGGTACAAGCACACACACACACGCACAACTCACATTTTCTCAGTAATTTGGTCGACGATATACAAATTGAAATAAAAAATTGAGTGTGTTCAGGACCACTTCGTAATATACTTAAAAAGAGGCTTATTTCAAGCTATAAAAATTAAATGATAGCGGCACATGTACGATTCTGCTTAATAGATATTATATTCCCCACCTACACGATTTAAACTCTAAAGGGACTGTTTATATAGATCGACACACACACTAAAATAACCTGCTAAAAAGTATTGCCATTCCTAAAATCTATATAGAACTCACAAGACAACAATTATCACGGCAATGCATTAATAGAACTGCGCCATCAGAAAACTTTGACATAATAAAATAGATACTTTTTTTAAATAAAAATATAGGGGGCGTCCATAAATTACGTGAGGTGTTTTTTAAATTTCCTGTCCTTTCCTCCCCCTATAGGAGATGTCGTGAGATTTTATTCAACCTCCTACCCCATCCCCCAAACTCACGTGAGATTTTTCAAAATGTCGGTTTCTTAAATATGTAAACGCGTTGGATTGTTATATAAAAAGAATAAAATGCTTTGTGCTTTTATTTACGACTAGGTAAGACTATAACGTCGAAGTGTGAATGAAATTATTTTCTTCCAAACGAATTAATGAATGATCTTAATTGTATTACGATCACGCTAAGATTAAATCTTAAGCATGTACAATCTGGTTTTTTTTGTTTCAATCAGAAAAAAAATTGCGTGATATTTGCCGAGACCCCCCCTTCTCTCCAACGTAAAATTAAATGAGATTTGACTCGACCCCCTCTTCCCCTTAAACATCCCACGTAATTTGTGGACGCTCCATACATATATTTTTTAAATTTAATATAGTAACATAACTAATTACAATACCTAATAATAATTTAATTTTAAATAACATTAATTTAAATGTTTTTATAAGTCGCCCCCTCTCCTTTTATAAGTTGCTGTGCCCGACAGGGTCTATAATGCTCTAGTTAGCTTTAAGCCTTACTATATTATCCCTTGTATCATTATGGAATATGCAATAAAATTGAAATTGAAAACTTGTGGCCCCAGTGAAACTTTCTAAGATTAGGGTAGATACCTGCTAAAGACCACACGGCAGAGTAAAAACTACATCAAAGTTATTATTAATTTCTTATTAATAAGAAATAGCGAGTATAGCAGAGTATATTAATTAGAATTAACTACATCTCATGCTCCCTTAGTAGACTCGAACCGAATATACCCGAACAAACGTTACACAGCTGAGCGTGACGGTCCAGTTTTATTTAATAAGTTTATAAAATAAAGTGCTCAGGGCATTTAAAGAAATTTTCACTTAAATTTTATGTACTTACGTCCAATTCAAAGTTTATTATGTCCGTCCAATTTAAGCGATTTTGTCTAATTTGCAATTCAATATTTATTCACCAAAATGTTATCTTCCTTTGTCTAAACTATATGCATATTATAAAAAAATGTTGTCCGTTTAGTTGTAACACGTGAACTTTTGAGCTATTGAGATGATTATAAAAATTATTACACCTATCGTAAGCTATAAAATCAGCTGGTCAGTGACCAGTGGTCACAAACAAACAAACACATCGAAATTTCTTATAAAAAATATATCTTACCAAATTCACGCGAGCGAAATCACAGGCATATTTTTAATCAAAGCCTGCGACTGCTGCTGGTATTTTGGTGAAAAGGGTAAGGAAGGATATGCTCAGCTTATGGATGCAGTTTTACATCCCACCCATGATGAAAGAATACGTCGTCAACTTTATATCAATACCCATAAATTTTAATCTTAGTTGGCTCCTGATATCAAGATAAGGTTTTGTTGTTAAATATTTAAGAGTTTTAGATAAGATTTTCCCCCGTGTTGGTCCCGGGCTCCTTTGAATTATAGACCAACTCTTTGAAGTATAGACCAACTGCCGTTCTGCCAGGCAAGTCGTAAAAGGCGACTGATTGGCTATACGAGTCACTACCATCGTGGCTACTTGGTGGTAGAGTTCTGCATTGTCTCGCCCGGGTCTGGTACCACCGCCTTACCTATTCCTGCCGCAATAGCGTGAGTGCTTACTGTCGTGTTCCGGTTTGGAGGGTAAGGGAGCCGGTAAACTTATGCATGTGGCATTAGACCTCGCCACAAGATAGCAAAACACCATTAACATCTTTGGTGTCTATAGGCGATGGTTGGCTCTTTCCATCAGGAGACCCATCTGCTTATTTGCTATCTTATGATATAAAAAAAGACAACATAAAGATGTAGAGCAAATAAAATAAAATAAAAAACAGATTACTAAAATTCGTCTTTTTATGATATAACCGTCACTTTCAATAACTTCAAAACAAATCTAATCATAAACTGCAATATCCTATCGGATGGCGTCCGTCATCGCTCGAAGTACCCGAGTAATGGACCTATCCGTAAACTGGACGGTAATTCTATTATATTTTCCATCATAACAGTATTACGGCCCTTGATTGCTCTAACTGATTTAGTTTATCAGAACGTGATGACAATCAGAAAAAATGTGTTCTGAATTAGCGATTCAAATATATTCAATGCCACTTTTCGTTGTAATTTATCCAAAGTCAAACCAAATGTTTAGGCTTCGTTCGGACTATTTAGTAGACGGTTCTTGTGAAGTTTGCACAAAATCGGTAGAGCGGTTCTTTATTTATCACATTTTTTGTAACATAGGAAATCAATAAATGGCGATACGTAGCGAGGCACGTACCGGGCCGCTAGTGCAATATATGTTTTGATGTTAATAAATGATGTTGATAAGATAACATGAGATGTTAATAAAACTTTTTGAATTCTCAAAGAGAGAAATATATAATTTAATTTTATAAACTACCTTCTATTATTTTTTTATATCATAAGATAGTAAACAGATGGCTCTACCGATGGGAAGAGATAACCATCGCCTATACTCCACAGATGTTAATAGTGCGTTGCTATCCTTGTAGCGGGGTCTTAATGCGTCATGCATAGGTTTCCCGGCCACCATATTCTCTAACCATATTCTATGCACCGGAACATGACAGTGTCGAGCACTGATATTATTGTGGCAGGTATAGGTAAGACAGAGACAAAAGACCCAGGCGAGACAATGCAGAATTCTACCAGCTAGTAGAAACGATAGAAGTGACTCTCATGGCCAATCGTTCGCCTCTTACGAAATTCCTGACATAAGGGCAGATGATCTATTCTTCAAAGGAAGCCCGGATCAACATGGGGAAAATTCACATAAAATACGGATTTTAGTACAAAGTTTTAATTTTTTCCAAAAGCCTTGTTTTGAAAGAAAATCAAAACACTTCTAATATTTTATTTCAATTGTAGCAGCAGGTCCTTGCTTTTAGGGGAGTGGTGGTAACATTTCAATTAGAAGTTTGGATTGATAGCACACAAACCAGCAAATGGACTAAAATTAATAGCAAATGGACTAAAATTCTGTCTTGCAGTAATTCTGGAGCCGCCCTTGCGTCTTTCGTCTCGAAGTTATATGCGCGCTAAGGCACACGCAGTCCGGAATGTATGCGAAAATAGCCGGTAATAGCCGGTCACATCTGCGGTTCACATTTATCGTGTCACTGCACGAAGCTTCGTGACGATAGACGTAAATGCGGCTGCAGCATTAGTAAAAGGCAATCGATTGGCTACATGTGTCATTACCAATGTGACAATATATCACGGTGATAGAGTTCCTTACCTATTCCTGCCGCATTTGCGTTAATGCTTGTCATTGCCGTGTTAATTAGGAGGGTTAGAAATCCGGTAGAATTATGCATGTGGCATTGGCGTCCCGTCATCCGGATAGCAACGCACCATTAACATCTTTGATGTCTATAAGTGATGGTTGCTCTTTACATCAGAGAGTCATTTGCTTGTTTACTGTCTAATGATATGAAAAAATATAAGTAGATAGTTTAACATGAAAATCCGTCTGGCAAACAGCCAGTATAATATGTGACGACAAATATCAACACCTTTAGAGTCTATAGGTGACAGTCATCTCTTCCTATTAGGAAAGCCACACCCATATGCTTGTTTGTCATCCTATTCTATGAAAAAAGTAGCACAAACGTACATAAAACAGTCACGGCCGCCGATTTAAATTGGAAATAGGTAGAGCGAGTCACAGACTGGAACGATTTGCAATGGAACATGACTTTTGCATTCGACAGCTGTGATTGAGGCCTAAACCTGGGGAAGTGAAAAATGTGATCGTCAATTCAATTTACAACGACGCTTCGGCTAGAATTAAGTTTGCGACAAAATATGATTTCAATTTTAACACCTTGAAATATATTTTCAAAATGTAATACCAAAATAAATCAATTGATTTGGTTTTAATCCATATTAATATTATAAATGCGAAAGTAACTCTGTCTGTATATATTTGATATTATCACTTCCAAACCGCTGGGCTGATTGTGATCAAATTTCGTATAGTGATTGATATCTTTAAATCATAAGATGAAGATAAGCTCCTTTTTTTCCAAATTTGAAAGTCTGTTTGTCTGTTAGTTTTTCCGGCTAAATCGCTCAACCGATTTTGAAGAAACTTGGCATGGAGATATTTGAAGATTCGGTATCAATTATAGGCCAACTTAAAAAAATTAACCGCTAAGGAGTTGAAGGTTTGTATGAAAAACTATATCGACGACATGTTAATCTACCCGCAGGCGAAGCTACACGGCTTAGCTAGTACTTATATAAAATTAAACCAGCAAAATTTATGTATGAAACATATACACACACTTCCTTTGAAACTTTAAAAAAAATCAACGAAAATATAATTCTCGAAAACCGTTCTCACAGTTTCGATGAAAATTAACAAGGAATCGCCTTTATACCGGTTATATTTTCTGAAAATGGTTTCACATTAACACAATCGAATTCGTTTTGGTAAATTCAATAGAATTTGCTATAAAACGCTTTTTTTACTTATTCCAGGGGAGGGGGGGGGGAATCACCCATACTGTCCCCCCCCAACCCTCGGTACGCCCATGACCTTAAGCAAATTCGCTAAACGTGTTTGTGAAGCCATACTTCGTATCGTACAGTACAGTTGAAATATGACCGCCCCGTTTGGGAACTGAGTTTTTCTTGGACCTGGAACCTTGATAAATCGATTCCTATAGATTAATTTTTTTTTCTGTACCTGGTTGACCGAGCTTTGCTCGGTTTTTCACATACCCATATCTTGGGAACCGAGCTTTTCTTGGACCTGGAACCTTGATAAATCGATTCATTGACCCGAAAAACCCCTAATTTGTGACTTTCATGAAAATCGTTGGAGCCGATTCCGAGATTCTAATTATATATATACAAGAATTGCTCGTTTAAAGGTATTAGATTTATTTGATTAAACAAATCAATCGCTATTAGTTATTTTAGAATTACAGCCAATAAATCTATAAGTCTAACGTAATAACAGTGTACTGGTAGCACATTAAGTTTTCTTATTGAGTAGTGACTACAGCAATTATAAGCTAACGGATTTCACTGATACTCGATAACAATTAACGTTGTAAGAGGAAGAAAACTGTTTTATCCGTGCAACCTTGTCGACAGTTGCAAAGAATATTTTTAACAATATTTTTTTAATTTCTTCATTCGACAGCCAGTCAACAAATCAAATGAATTGAATTAATCTAATATAGAATTGTATTTAAATTTCTACATCTCTCTCAGATTTCTAAATTAAAAAAGATAGTAATTTTTTGCATGTTAAATATATAAAAATAACAATATACGATACTTTTTTATCGTATATTCTTGTTTTTATATAAAATATAAAAGTATTTTAAAACAATAAAATTAAAAGATATGAATGGGAAGATTACATAATTTTGCTGCATGTACGAGTACAAAGTCAGACACACACAACAAAATATGTTTACTGTCGAAAATAGTAACTTGTACTAATCATTAATCACAGGTTATATTAAGAAGAATCCTCTATTGAAAGTGTTAAGTCATACATTTTACTATTAATTGTACACAATGTGTCTAATGCCTAGACTAATAATATGTTTTACCAGCTAACCCGGCAAACCTTGTTCTGCCTTTTTAATTACTCTTATTTTTTTCTATATTTTCTCACCTTTTAAACCTTCCCTGGACTTCAATAATTAATTCAAAACCAAAATTAGCCAAATCGGTTCAGCCGTTCTCGAGTTTTAGCGAGACTAACGAACAGCAATTGATTTATATTTACATATATAGATATAAAAGATCAATAAAAAAATAAATCATTTGTATTAAAAAAGGATTTGAATAGTCAGAGATGAGTGGAATGTATAATATGGTGAGATGAATTGTTATCCTCATCCCTGCATTTACTGACCTAACTATCGCTAGCGAGAACCGGGACTTACGTACTTATCCGTTGCATGGAGTTGTAGCCCACTACCCGCCAGATTACAAACTGCTATTGAGATCAAGAAAAAATAAATAATTTATGTTAAAAAAGTATTCTAAGAACGTTCCGTCTATTGTCATTGCAACCATTCATCGTTAACGAATGGAAAATCAGATAGGTGCGAAAAAAAGCAGCTGCCGTTTGAAATCAATCACTTTCTTTTTAAATTACCTCCATTCGTGCTCGAGATTAGGGCATTGACTCTCAATAAAAAAACCCTTTGTTGTGGCTACAAGAAGGGACTGTTATTTCTGCTTTTTCCGACATCATTTGATATCAATTAAATATACATATCTTCGCACCAGATCCCTTACGGGGTAGGCAGAGAGAACCGTCAATCGAGTGCCATATGTCACGATCCTGGAAAAATTGTCTTGCTTCCTCCACATTCACTACTCTCTTCATACAAACACGCCAGTTGCGAAGACTTTTGACACCATCTGCGGGCAGCACCCAGGAAAAGGATCAATTTGATCATAGTATGTCGATTTTGGTTTTCCCCGGTACATACATCCTTCCACATTCGCATTATCTACCTGTTTTTTTAACCTTTCATCAACCATTCTTTCCACATGCCTGAACCAGCGGAGCACGCCTTCTCTCATTTTCACACCGACACTTTCTTTCAGGCCTAACCTCTCTCTTACTTCAATATTACGAACTCGGTCCGCGGGTATTACGATACATATTTTCCGCTTCTCAACTCTCACTTCCATACAATATTGTTAGGATAAACACATAATTGAGTATAATTTATTTAAATATAGAAGAATTTAGGCCTTAGGCAGATAAATGGATATACAGTGTGTAATGTGTCGCGCGATAGAAGTTCGTAAGAGTATAACGACAATTAAAAAAACAAAACAAAGTAAATTATATTTATATTTATCTTAAGTAGGATATTTTAGTTTTATTTTATTCGTCCTTTAGGGTTGTCAATTAGCTTGGAACAGACCCCTTTTTTAAGACTATACCATATCTCTCTTCTTATCAAGCAGTCCGTAAAAAGCTGCCGATTGGTCGAACGTGGCACTATCATCATCTCTGTTACGTAGTAAGTCTGAAACGCCTCGCCCGGGTTTAGTAACCACCGCCTTAGCTATTCCTGCCGCAAAAGCGTCAGTGCTTATCTCTGTCGTGGTAAGAAAGCCGATAAACTTTTGCTTGTGGCTTTCATCTGCGCTACATGAATGACGACAAACCATTAACATATTTAGCATCAACTGAGGGTGGTTGTATCTTATTATAGGAGCCATCTACTTGTTTGTTGATGAATTCAACCAAAAACAAATCGAAAAGAAATTTATTGATCCACACACACACATATCTTCACGCGTTCTTGATTAGTGACCGTCAGTACGGTTTTCGTCGTGGACGCTCAACTGGTAATCGTCTGGTTTACTTAACATATCGTTGGGCGGATGCAGTGGGGAATAAGGGAGAGGCATTGGCAGTTAGTTTGGACATAGCGAAGCCTTCGATCGGGTATGGCACAAGGCACTTCTCTCCAAGCTCCCATCCTATGGGCTACCTGGAAAATGTATAATGGGATTACCAGTTTTTTGATGGATCGGAGTATCAAGGTCGTTGTTACGGCGCATGCTCTGACCTTAAACTCGTCAATGCTGGTGTTCCTCAAGGCTGTGTGCTATCGTCTACACTGTTTCTTCTGCACATTAATGACATGTTGCGATCAAGCAACATTTATTGCTATGCGGATGACAGTACAGGCGATGCTTTATATTCTGGCCGTAGCGGAATTTTTCGGGAACACATCAACGAGTGCCAGAACAAACTTGTCAGAAATTGAAGAATAACTTTCCGCAGCTTCGGAGTGGGGTCGATTAAATCTAGTTCAGTTTAACCCCAATAAGACACAAGTCTGCGCGTTTACCGCTAAAAAATCATCCTTCATCGTATCTCCTCGTTTTGAAAATACTTCCCCGAAAGCCTCAGCCAGTATTGGTATACTGGGAGTCGACATATCGAGCGACGTTCAGTTCCACGGTTACTTGGAAGACAAGGCTAAATTAGCCTCTAAAAAGCTGGGAGTTCTTTGCAGAGCTAGACAGTACTTCACAGCGGCTCATCGTTTACTGCTTTATAAGACGTAAATCCGGCCTCATATGGAAGTACTGCTCTCATTTATGGGTGGGTGCTCCTCAGTACCAGCTCCTTCCTTTTGATCGCATTCAACGTAGGGCGGCTCGAATTGTCGATGACGAGACTATTTCAAATCGGCTTGATTCTTTGGCGTTACGCAGAGATGTGGTATCACTCTGCATCTTTTATCGGCTCTATCATGGGGAATGTTCCGAGGAACTGTTTTGATTAATTCCTGTCGCCGAATTGCACCATCGGATATCGCGACAAAATTGAAAGTTCCATCCTCACCATCTTGATGTCTGGAAGTCCACAACCGTGCGATTCTCTAGGCACTTTTTGCCCCGCACTGCTCCTATGTGGAACCAGCTATCGGCAGAATTTTTTCCGAACGGATACGACTTAGGGACCTTCAAGAAAAGAGCCTACTCATTCTTAAAAGGCCGGCAACTCAACTACAAAACCCGTGGTAGTGTAGTTGTCTATGGGCGGCGGTAATCACTTACCATCTGGTGAGCCTCCTGTCCGTTAGCCCCCTCTGCTATAAAAAAAAACGCAAAACCCATTACGAGGTAGACAGAGGGATCCGAGGACTACACATCACGGTCCAGGCAGACTTGCCATGATTATTCCATTACCATATCTCCATCTCCACGCCGCGTTTGAAGGATAGTACTCCTACTGCTTTACTATAAGAACTCATATCTCGTTTAATGCCACAGCTCGAGACAAACCTTTCATCATTGCTTTGCATCGAATAAGCGAGATATAAGTTCTTCTTATTGGTCAAAACTCTCTTTTACCGCGTCCGACATATCACACGCTGTTTATTCTAAGGCCTCAAATTGGATATTCGGCGATATGCAGCGCGGTGGCGAGAGCGGAGCGATTTAGCGCCCTGACACAGCTGCCCGCGCCGCCGTCGCACCGCTGCCATCCAGTTCACTTCAAAAAGAATCTATGTGTTAGATTTCGCCGCTTTCGCAGCCGCGCCTCAGATCGCTGACAACCTGTTTGAGGCTTAAGCGGGCTTGCGCATATACATAGTTTCTTTTATAAATAATAATACGGCAAACAACCAGATGGCTCTTCTGATAGAAAAAGAGAACCATCTATACGCCAAATACCCATAGGCGGCCTATACGCCAAAGATGTTAATAGCGCGTTACTATCCTTGTGGCGAGATGTTGATGCCAGAAGCACCAACCACCAGAACGTTTATTATGAACCAACAGACCTTTTCTGATTTACTGATACTTTCTTTCAAACCAATTTATCCGTTTGACCCGTTATATATGGGCCCACTTTTTTCAATGTCAGTATAAATTGAAATATGCTGGATCATTCCACTCGTGTTGAGAGTGGCCGTCAAAATGTCAAACCTGACTACGCCGTTAACATTTTCAAGCACCACTTATGGCGATTCGTTTAGCACACGTGTGAATTTCAATTCCTTTCTCAAACAATCCATACTTATAAACTCAGCTAGTTTATTATAATACCCGCACAGCTTCACTCGCCTTTATTAACATGTCGTCAATACAGATTTTCATACCTAGTTTCATACCCTTAGAGGCTGATTTGAAAAAAAATAGCCTATAAAATAGCTTACGAGCCACGCACGAAATTTCAAGTATGTTTTCATTATTTAAAAATTAATGTGATATCCCGCAGACTAATAAGTTGTTTTTTTCATAAGATAGCAAATAAGCAGATGTGTCTCCTGATGGTAAGAGTCAACCATCGCCTAAAGACACCAGAGATGTTAATGGTGCGTTACTATCTTGTGGCGAGATCTAATGCCACGTGCATAAGTTTACCGGCTACCTTACCTTCCAAACCGGAACACGACAGTGACAAGCACTGTCGCTATTGCGGCAGGAATATGTAAGGTGGTGGTACCAGACCGGCGAGACAATGCGAACCCTACCCCTAGTAGCCACGAATGTAGTGACTTCCATAGCCAATCGGTCGCCTTTTACGACCTGTCTGGCAGAACGGCGGTTGGCCTATTCTTCAAAGGATTCCGGGACCAACACGGGGAAAAAAGTAAGAGAGGAATGACAAAGATAGACAACACAGTAATTTCTCATTTACTTTTATCCAGTGTTGGACCCCAGGCTTTTGGGTGGCTTCCGGCTCCGTCTGACCCTGTTGGAACGCATAATTAAAATTCTATAAGTAAATAAAAGTTCGCAAGAGACTATCACAATGCGAGGCAGCCACAAAATATGCAAAATTAAAAAATGTTTAATTCAATGTAATCTGATTTTATCATCTCGAAAACGAAACTGTATTGTTTGTTTACTTTGTTCTCTTTAATTATGAAGAATTTCGTATAAGTAGGAAGCTTTCTATGCATATTATTTACAAAGTGTGCAAACTGCAAACAGGTGCTTGTTTTGTCGCATTAATCTAACGGTAATAATACATTTTAATAAAAGAAATAAAATAAACGTTATTTTACAACTGTGGTCCTTTTTAGGGCTCCGACATTGACACGTATAATGTTACCACTGGACTGGCTGCTGTCACAGAATTTTTGTGCCTATTTGAATATCGCCATTTTGGCGCTGTAGACAGATGTGAGCGTCCGCGGAACTAAAATTAGTGATGCCTTCTTGTCGACAGCTTGGATACGTTTATCGATGGTTCAATATTTACAGCCAGGTGGGCTGTGGTTCATGTAAATACTTTTTTAATAATTGTATTATTAACTTGCGCAAATGTACAAAATTAATAGGAATACTATGAAATATAGTGATTGCAGAGGAAGATTTATATGTACAAAATATTTTAGTATTTGGTATAGTTGAGAAATTGACTCCTGCGAAGCAGGGACGGGTCGCTAGTAATATTATACAGTAGAAACTCGATTCACCGGACTAATTGATAAGGCATCCATATACTTGAAAGTCCGGATAACTGAATATATTATGTATAAAAAATAGTAATTGCACATAATATTAATATGTGTATTGTCTAATCTAGGAACAGTCTGGCCTCGCCCAATATCCTTGTAGTATGTGCACTGTGTATGAGCAAATGCGACTTTTATTTTTACATATATATTTAATATCTATATATAATAATATGTGTAGGAAAAACTTTGAACCCGTTGTTAAGGCAATTGCGAGAACGGTGAGGTATATATATATATTAGAAGCTTTCACGAGTAATAAATAAATAATTTATTTATATAATTATAAAATAAAAAAGGACACAATTTTTACTTTACCTTTTTACTGTCTAGTTTAAGCCCCCTTTGAAAAGTAGATCGGATTCTGCCAAGTTAGTTCGAAAAAGGCAAACAATAGATCCATAGTGTTATTACAGTAGTGAGTAGTACACTGTTAGAGTTCTGCATTGTCTCGCCCGGGTCTGGTATTACCACCATACCTATTTCCGTCACAATAGTGCCTGTCACTTTCATGTTCCGATTTGGAGGATAAGATAACCGGTAAACTTACACATGTGGCATCAAGACCCCGCCGCAAGGATAGAGATGCACCATTAACATCTTTGGTGTCTATAGGTGATGGTTGTCTTTTTCCATCAGGAAAATTATTTTAAATACGCAACATGGTTCTAGGTGCTATCTTCATCTCCCGGGATAAAATCTTTTGCTTTCGGACAAGATTACTTCAAATACTTTGCTTTACTATTTTGACCGCCCTTTCCGTTCGAATACTACATGGACGGCCAGAATTTTTCTTTCACAAACAGAGGAGGTTCAAAAGCTCGGTACACTATTTTTTGTCTAATACCAGGCGTATTAGACAAAAAATACCAGGCGTATTAGACAAAAATTAGTGTTAGTTCTAAAAAATGAATTTGGCTCAATACCTACTTTGCGTAATGCAATCACAGCGATTCGGCTCTCTATATCAGCCCACTCCACTTTAATATCACAAAATATTTTACAGTAAATTGGCGCGAAAATGAGAAAACACAATGAAGAATCATATAAAAACGGGCCAAGTGCGAGTCGGACTCGCGCACGAAGGGTTCCGTACCGTCATAGCAAAAACAGAACGAAAACAACACGTTTATTATATGGGGACCCCCTTAATATTTTTATTTTTTTATGTTTAGTATTTGTTGTTATAGCGGCAACGGAAATACATTATTTGTGAAAATTTCAGCTTTCTAACTATCACGGTTTATGAGATACAGCCTGGTGACAGACAGACGGACAGACAGACAGCGGAGGCTTAGTAATAGGGTCCCGTTTTACCTTTTAGGTACGGAACCCTAATGACAGATTCCAAATTCAAATGTAAAAATATTTTTAATTCTAACAGTATTTATGACCAGACGATGTATAGATAAGAACTTTCAGTAAGATATCATAAAAAATAAATTAATGGTTGACAACACATATAACTTAATGAGTGACTGCAGAGCTTTTCTGAGCTGACACGGCCTTGACCGGATGCTGCCATATGGCATTGCTTATTTGATTCCACTCCGATACGTGGCATAACGTTCACGCCGAAGGTGCAAAACCGGCCCGGCATTGAGGTCGACAGAACCAGCCTGCTGTGTGGAAGCTATCGTATTTGAAACAACAGTTACTTTGGCTAAGGCCGTCTGTGAATTTTTATGTTAAATACAGTAAACAACCGCTACGCTTGGTTATTATTTGCAAGTATCTTTTATAAGTGGGCACCAAAAATGTGAGAGGTGCATTGGTATGCGTGTAGCAGGGATGTAATGTTACATACGAAAATAAGACGGATATCTTATTCTAAGCCGGAACACGAGTGACGAGCTCCCCTCCCGCTCCCTCCAAAACCTTGAAATATTTGACGACTACCTTGATAGACCTTCAGCTGAATCAAGCCTTCCCAAATAAAATTTTGCAAAATCAAGCCCTCCCCAAACAAACATTCTAGATCTGCCACTGGCGAAAACTTTGTACCCGGCATGCTGGGACCGTCCTTGCGTCTATCGTCCTGAAAATGTATGCGCGCCAAGGAACACGTAGCCCGGAATGTATGCGAAAATAGCCGGTCATATCTGCATTTATCATGTCATTGCACGAAACTTTGTTCGTTAGACGGAAGTGCGTCTGAGGCATTATAACGAAAATTACTCGAACTTGGAGTATAAAATTTGCTACAGTTAAAGTTTATATGGAGAAGAATTAAAGAAAACTATTTTTTAAATATTATGCATTACAACGCATTAAATTAATAAAAAATATACATTACAAACACAACTACATTTGATATAGGTACATCATAATATTCACACATAATATAGTTTTTTGTTTATGGTGAAAGGCTGCTGTCAAACTAGAAGAGATTTAATATAATCTATGGTAAATCTTACATTCCAATTTCGACCAGCAGGTGTTGGCCGGTAACGATAAAATTCATACAAATTACAAAAATTATCTTCACGCCCGTATCCCCGAAGAGATTGGCAGAGGTAGGTACAATAAGTGCGCCCACGATTAGCTGAAGATACTTGATCTCATAATGTCTTTAGGAGATGTTTTTTTACAATCAGGAGCACCATCTACTTGTTTGATATTCTGGGATATAAAAGAATTAATGTAAAAAATGTATCTTCACGTCCGTATCCCCGAAGAGGTAGGCAGAGGTACAAGTGCACCCACGAATCACGATTAGCCGAAGAAACTGAGTCCCAATATGATAGGTGGCAAGCCTATCGCCAACATAACATTTATATTAAAAAAAAACATATTTTAGAATTTCCCGACCCGGGAATCGAAACCGGGACCCAATGCAGTCAACACCGACACCAGATCACTAGAACACAGAGGCGACAACAGGTTATAACGTATCCTTAATTTGACAAGATTAAAAATTATGTTTCTTTCTTATAATTTGTTTAGGAGAAAGTAACAAAATTATTTTAGTCAATGCCTAACACATTAACAGAATCAGGGTGTGTGGTTGTTTTCGTTTAGTTCGTCTTCTATCATGAAGAGTCATCTCTGTGTAAACTAAGTGTCTCTAAAAAAGCTAAAAAAAAAGACGCTCAGGTACAGACCGGTTGACCATTTTTTAAAAAAGGCCCAAAATAACTTATATTGAGACAGCCACGCAGCAAACTTGCCTTCTTTTTAAAACGCTCACTTGAGATCATTTGCTCTGTAGTAGAGGGTCCGTTACTCCATTCAGGTGCTGCATGCTCCCGTAGGGAAAGATTTCATTCAAACCATTTTGAGCTAGAAGCTTGACCTTGGCTGGAGAGTAAGGAAGTTGCTAAACTTAAGTGGCATTACCTTACAATCGTCCCACACGGATAGCCATGCACCATAACATATTTGGTGTTTCTCTTTTCATCAAGAGAGCCGTTGATATGAAAATATGAAAGAATACGAATAATAGACAATTTTTTTTCCTTGGACAGTAATGCGGTAACATTATTGTGTATATAATTAAAGTATTTAAAAGTAGTTTTAGAAAGTAAGCAACTGTATGAAGAGTCCTTAGTTTTAAGAAGTGGTAATAAAGGAAAGGAATGCTTCGCATATCCGCAAAGTAACGCCTGAATCAATAAAATATCTTCGCATATTAGCTGATTATCTTACATTAATTTCTTACTCACTTATATAACGATAGCTGGTACCTATATAAAATTCAATATTGTCCACATTTATGCAAGGAAAAAAGTTGGTATTTGAATTTTTGTGATATTCTTTTATGTAACAATCATTGTCTGATAATGAACAACCTCCTTATATGTTATGAACATTCAAAGTTCAAGGCTTTATCGGTTACATCATATCAAAACCAGTCTTTCTAATACGGGAGCATTTGTAAAATGTTGATATTCTAACTAGCTGTTGTCCGCGACTTTGCAAAAACATTACTTCCTATTGGTTAGTTGGTTTAATAGCTACTTTCTACTAGTTATCCGAATTATTATCCATCCTTACTACTAATCTATATTATTTATATTAATCTATATCCTATATTAATATTATAAATGCGAAAGTTTGGATGTTTGGATGGATGTTTGTTACTCAATCGCGCAAAAACTACTACACGGATTTGAATGAAATTTGGCACACAGGTAGATGATGACCTGGAATAGCACATAGGCTACTTTTTATCCCGGAAAATGAGGGGATCCCGCGAGTTTCAACAAAAAATTTATAATGCAGCGGGCTGCACGCAGCAGCTAGTATTATAAAAGCGAAAGTCTGTCTATCGGTCTGTCTACGCTTTCACGGCTAAGCCGCTGGACTATTTTTAATGAAATTTGGTATGAAGATAGTTGAAAATCCTGAGTGAAATAAGGGTAAACTTTTTTACCGCGTATTGGTCTAGGCCTCCTTCGAAGAATAGACCAACTGCCGTTCTGGCAGGTAGGCAACAAAAGGCGACCGATTAGCTATACGTGTCACTACCGTCGTGATTACTAAGTGGTAGAGTTCCGCAACAACTCGCCCGGGTATGTGGTACCACCGCCTAATACCCATTCCTGTCGCAATAGCGTCAATGCTTTTCATTGTCGTGTTGCAGGAGGGTAAGGTAGGTGGTAAACGTATGCATGTAACATTAACAACTTGTCACAGGAATAGCAACGCACCATTAACACTTTTGATGTCTATAGGCGATGTTTGTACCTCTTTAGCAGGAGAGCCATCTGCTTGTTTGCTATAATATAAAAAAATGTGTCACGCGAAGGAATTCGCGGATGTTCCCCGCGAATTCTTTCGCGTGACACATTTTTTATATTATAGCATTATACTTAATATTTTTTACATTAAAACGGTTAAAAATCGCATGAATAATTCAAAAAATATTCTAACAATGCAAATCACCATGTACCTCCAACACAAGTTAGAGTACTCGTAGAAGCAAACGGTAAAACCGCCGTTAGGCAATTCATCTGAGATGTATTTTAATACGAATCTTTAATTAGGTACAATTTACAAGTTACTACGTAACTTATGTGAATGCAACTAACAATTGTAATGATTTAAGATGCTTAATTACTCGTTTACAACAATGGCCTCAATGGTCTAGCAGTACACGCGAGTGGGGTTGCAGCATACGACTTTAGTATAAACAAATGAGGTCTAGGGTTTGGCAACCCGGTTAAAAAAATTGCATAAAGTTTTCCATTTTTTCTAGAATACATAACTTGCACGAGACAAGATATGTGCCCGATTCATTGATAGGTTGATCCTTACACCACGGGATTTTGTATAGTGGGTACTCTTAAACTAGGGTTGCCATCTCAAAAATCTGTCAACCAGGATTTCGGAGCTTACGACCCGGACATGGACATTTAAACCGAGTATTTTTTTGTTAGTCAATAGAATAAAATATATTCTTTTTGCTTTTAAATTAACTTTTATTTATTTCCATTGTTTTTTAACCAATTTAAGTACGTCTTAAAAACCAAAAACAAAACAGAATGTTCCTAAATTAAGGAACTATTATTATCACGAGTCACGCGCGTGATTTGAATTAAAACCCGAACTACAAATAAAACCCCGCCCGGACGCTCCCCGGACGCCACCTAAACTAGGACAAATCCGTGGAAACACGGACGGATGGCAACTCTACCTTTCAACTTCTTAGATAACGGTACTTATATATTGTTATATTTTTTATTTTGTTTCTGATAATAATGCAAACCGACTTTCAAATCTAAATCCGGATTTAAAATTTAAACATTTGAACACTTGTTTGATTGCTACGAGTGGCAAATGGCACTGGACTTTGAAAATGTGTTTAAAATTTGAACAAAATTTGTCATTTTTTGTGTTTTCGGTTTTTTAGCGCACATCAAAGCGTTCAAAGTTGATTTTTTTTCTTATAGAAGAGGGTCGTTTGCCGAGCAGGAGGTGCACCTGGTGGTTAGTGATCACCGCCGCCCATGGACATCTGCAATACCAGAGGTCTTGCAGTTGCTCTATCGGCCAAATGAGTTTAAATGTTTGCGTAGCCTGCCACAATTATGCAAAATTCACTTTAGTTACGCGAGTCGCGACCGCTGCTGTGGTGAAAGGTCGTGTCTGTGGTCATGTCGTGCCGCGTACGTGCTAAGAGTAGATCGAGATTATTTATTTCACATCCATTCGCGTCTTTTTTGAGAGGTTTAGATTTTGCAAAATTAATTACAAGCACTTATATAATAATTAATAAAGCGTCCACGAAACTGACGTCCATCTTGTTTGTCATCTACGGGCATACTGTGGAGAAAAATGTTTGCAAAGCATGTCTGGCAGGTTGCAATAATTCAAATACGTTTTCAAAGTCTTCAAAGAAGTGTTCAAATGTTTCAAGCTATGTCTGGCGCCGGCTTAAGATATAAAAACTATCAAAAGAATTAAACAAATTGACTCTCTGATTCTCTCTACATACAAATACATTTTAAGTCTGTCTGTGATTTAAAAATCACTAGGTTTTTTCAAATGCAGCATGTTATTTTTACGATTTTTTTAATTTCTGTCTGTCTATCTGTCATTCTGTTTGTAAGGGATAATCTCTGGAACGGCTGGACCGAATTTTCACGGAAAGATCTCTTCAAAAGGGAAGTTGCAGAACTCCAAAAACTAGTTAGTATTCACGACGTTACTGATACGTATTAGCCTTTTCTAGTCTTTTACAAGATGCCTAAGAGTAAGACAGTTGATTTATTCTACGAAAGTGGCCCCGATCAACATGGAGAGTACCGAATATGTCGATTGTAAAGCCCTCTAGTTAACGACTGCATTGGCACTAAGTGTGCATTAAGGTTAATAATTCCACGGAAACAACGTGATGTAAGCGTGACGAACAAATCGGTAATGCGCATTGCAAAATCTAATTAGCTCCCTCTTATATAATGTAAACTACATTTAAAGTACTGAAAATTTTGTTTCGATCTTAATATCATTCAGCTCTTATAAATTTAGAACTAATAGAATCTCTTTATAAACGTTTTATTAGTCGTGGATAAGTGGTTTTTGTATACGTCTAAGAACGGCATTCAAAACGAGATTTAGATTCGATTCAGAAAGATACGGATATTTGTGTGAGGTCATCACACAAATGTCCGTCAACATGAGGATATTTTTTGTTTCTGACAATGCCTAGTTCCTTAATTAGTAAAACGACTCGTTTTAGTTACGAGTAGGAAAATATTCTACGAGGTGTAAGCTTAAACTCTTTTTATAAATGTCTAATTACCAAATGTCCAAACAATTTGTGGAACGCCTTGTTATTTTTAAATTGTTTGCTAATGGTTACTGCTACAAATGATGGATCGTTGATTATAGGAACCCTGCATAAGAAATACAAACATCTATAAATATCCTTATTCGTATCCTTTATTCCTTGCAATAACCGAAGCTGACATCTTTATACATGCTTATTCTCGACACGAAATCGAGTGCGAGCAACATAACGCTCTTAAACTCAGGGGTGCAATCGAAATTGTTACTTGCGATTGTCCGACTCGGCAATCACATAAGGTCCAAAAGATAGTTAATTTAAAATTTTGCTCTTTTGATAACAGCGTAACACCTCAGAGGGCTAATGAGTATTTTGTAGAGCAGCAAACAAAGAAACGGTACCTCTGAATATATATCTGTAGCCTAAAGACACCAGCCACCTCAAAGTACCTTGTAATATATCTGTAGCCTAAAAACACCAGCCACCTCAAAGTACCTTGTAATATAATATTGTCCATCCATCAACGATATCAATGGTCTGTATCAATGGATATTTCGGCGAAATACGCATGTTTACCGGCTACCCCGTCTTTCGATCCGCTCCATCTGGTCTGCAGAGCAGCAGATTTTTTTAAAGAGTTTGCATAGATAGATAGTAGCGTAGACGTGACGTACTACTCTGCTTTTTCCCGCATGGGAATTAGCGTGAAGAAATGTAAGAACCCATAAAAACCCCCGAAAAACTCCAATTTTGTCTTATGATTAAACATCAATAACACGACTTATGTTTTCTAATTAAAATAACATCCAAAATAGCTAACAAAAAGTTGTTTGATAACAGTGCGTTTTTTATTACACTACGGCCACACTGAATTTATGCCGCGGCCGCCTGCCGCTATAAACATGTAACCGCGTATTATAATGCATTATTTTTAATATAATTAAGTAGTCAAAACTGATATAATATTCTTTAACTCTCAGTAGTATAATATTATATTCATTATATGCATACTGAATTGTTTTTTTTTTTTTTACACATGGAAAATAAAATTAAAATGATGTGGTCGCTCTACGTAGCATAACTACACTAAAAAAATATATGGAACTAGTTTTAAGTACATTTAGTGTATATTAGATTATGTCGATATGAAGTTAAAATAAGTTAGTTATATATTATCAGATGTTTTTAGATTAATTTCTTGTTGCATGCTTTAACCGGTCAAATATGCGAATCTTTAATATTAATCCTAAGATCTTTATGTACCATATTTGATGCAATAAATGTTGTTCGTATCAAACACCTTGTTCAAATCGGAACACGACAGTGACAAGCACTGGCGAGTGGAAGTTAGTAGTAGAAGTGGAAGCTAAGGAAGGGGTAATAGCACGTTTTGCCAAACGTTCAACTGACTGGCAGGAAGATTTATTTTTCGCAAGGAGCCCGAAAAATTATATTTAGTCTTCTATGAATGCTACATTACACTAAATTATTCTGCCAATTATTCTGTTTAAATTACATTTTTAACACCTTGACGCATTTTTAGTCATTGGATGTAGTATTCTTAAACTCTCGTTTAACTAAATGTTTATTTACAGTTAACTACCATCAGGAAAACGTTCTGTCCGTGTGCTATTCTTATGCACTATTATTATCTACGCTAATATTATAAAGAGGAAAAATTTGATTGTTCTATCATTAGGATAAACTTAAAACCTATTCAGCAAATTTTAAAAATCATTTCACCTATCGACAGCTACATTGTTCCGATATAACATAGGCTAAAGTGACCTCCCCGTTGGTCGCGTGGTTAGCGACCCTGACAACGCAATCAACGGGGCTCGGGTTCGATTTCCGACGGAGACAAGCATTTGTGTGATGAGAATAAATGTTTGTATTTCCGGGTTTGGGTGTTTATTAAATATATTCTGGTACTTATATATGTATTTCTATGTATTAATATCGTTGACTAACGACTATAACACAAGCAAATAATTTGCTTACTTTGGGGTTAGATCAGTAAGTGTAACTTGTCCCGTGAATATTATTACTATTATTATTAAAGTAAAAGGAAGTAATGTGTGTGGGTGTAATTATTCTGAGCCCCGCTAACGAAAGAAAGAAAGAAAATATTTATTTGCAAGAATATGGGTGTTACAAGTTGTTAAAAATAAATTAAGTTACCAACATATTCTACCATTATATGGTGTGCAAATATTTAAAAAAATTATCATTATAAAATATTACATTTAAAAGATTCTATCGAATATTTAGAATTACTACCGGATCGGAACGCGGCCACACACTGAGAAGATCCGGCGGAAGAAACTCAGCGGGCTGGTCTTTTTTCTCTATTTTATGTACTTGTTATAAATGTACAATTTCATATTACAAAAGATTTTTTTATAATTACAAGTTGATTTTTTTATAATTGCAATTAAATTTTTTATAATTTACAAAATGTTCACTATTTACAAAATTTTACTAGGTACATTGAAATTTTTTAAGGACAATTCAACAAACTTATATTTCTATCCATTAATATTTAATTTTATCGGCTAAAAATTCTTTAATATCATAATAAGTTTTATCTAACAGCAAATCAAACAACTTTTTGCGAAATTTATTTATAGGTAATGATTTAAGACTATCAGGAATATGATTGTATATAATGATAGACATACAATACACATTTTTTGTAAAAATATTTAATTTTTGATTAGGCACATATAATTTTTTACTATTCCTAAAATATGAGTTACCAGTGACTTCAGCATTTGTTTTAAATAACTTTTGGTGCTTTTTTACAAATACGCATACCTCTAAAATATACAAACATGGTAAGGGAAGTACCTTAAGAGACTTGAAAAGTGGTTTACAGGAATGTAACTGATTAACACCACATATTGCTCGAATACATTTCTTTTGGACTCTAAAAATTCGTATCAATTCAACAGAATTTCCCCAAATAGGAATTCCATATTGTAAATTAGAAGAGACATATCCATGATATGCTAATAGGGAGGCTTTTACGTCTCCTACTTCTCTTAGTCTTCTTAAGACATAGACAAATCTATCAATCTTATTAAATAGATATTCAATGTGTGCTTTCCAATTACAATATTTGTCAATAATTATTCCTAAAAAGTTTGTATAATCTACATCATCTATATTTACTTTATTTAAAAATACATTTGTGTTTTTAGTAATATTACTGTGGTAGTTCTGAAATTCAACTAATTTTGTTTTAGTTACATTAACTTTTAAATTATTATTAATTAACCAGTCTGAAACTTGAAGCAAGGTTTCAGTTGTTTCGTTTACCAAGTCTTTTTTATTTTTACATTTAATAAGTAGGGTAGTGTCATCAGCAAATAAAAAACAATCATGTTGTAAACTATCAGGAAGATCATTGATATAAATTAAAAATAGCAAGGGTCCTAAAACACTGCCCTGTGGTACACCACAGTTGTTAACACGGTAGTTTGAAGTAAATATTTTTTTATGGTTTCCGTATATTTTAGATATTTCGACGCATTGTTTCCTATTTTCTAAGTAACTCTTTATCCAATCTAAAGCCTTCCCTCTAATACCATATTTTTCAAGTTTTGATAGTAAAATATCGTGTGAAACAAAATCAAATGCCTTACTCATATCCAAAAATACACAAAGTGGATACATTTTCTTATTGAGACATTCAGTTATACTCTTCACTAAATCAAAACATGCTAATGTAGTAGACCTACCTTTCCTAAATCCATATTGATTATTTTTTAGTAGGCCAAAATCTATTAAATAATTATAAAGCTTTTCATACATAATTTTTTCAAAGATTTTTGAAATAACTGGAATTAAAGTAATAGGTCTATAATTGTTCATATCGCACATATCTCCTTTTTTAAATAATGGTTTGACAATACACTTTTTTAATCGTTCTGGAAATTTACCTTCCAAAAATGACAAATTAATTATATGGCTAAGAGGTCTTGATATTACACTAGCAACATTTTTCAATAATTCTGTGCTAATATTATCATAGCCAGTAGCATAAGTATTTTTCAATGAATGTATAACTTTTTTCACATCATGCTCATCTACTGGTGTCAAATACATGGTTTTACTACAATTTGGTAAAAAATATGATTTTGAAGTATTTGTAGATTTGACTTTTACACTACTTGATTTTGTCTGGTTTATAAAGAAATTATTAAATAGATTACAGATTGTTTGAGTATTTGTGTACTTTAAATTGTTTATTTTGATTTTTTCTATTTCTCTACTATTTATTTTGTTCTGAAATGTACTTTTAATCAGATTCCATGAAGCTTTACATTTATTAGAGGAATTTTCAATGTATTTCAAAGAAGACTGTTTTTGTGATTCTAATATACATTTAGACAAAATTTTCCTATAATGTAGATATTTACATTTATTTTCTATCCTATTAGATTGAGCATGACGATAGTTAAGGTACAACTGGCGTTTTACTTTGCAACATTTTAGAAGACCTTTAGTTAACCATTTATTTTTTATAGGTTTATTTAAAACTTTTACACGGACCTTAGGAAAACATAACTCAAAAAATAACAGTAAAATATCATGAAATTCATTAAATGCTTCTTCACAATTTGACTTTGTAAAAACTTCATTAAAACTTAAACTTGATAAACATTCATGAAACTTTTTAATATTGTCCTGCCCATATATCCGCTTTGTTTCAAACCAAAAAGCTCTTTTTTGTTTAAGTTCTAAGACTGACTCTATATTGGCTTGTATACTCTGAGCAGTTTCATGGTCAGACAAAGCAAGTGTATGAATGTTAGACTGAACATTATTTAAGTTACTTGCTATTAGATCCAGACATGCATGCTTCCTAGTAGGTTTTATAATATGTTGATTTATGTTGTTATTTGAAAGAATGCTTGTTAAATTTTTATGTTTACAAGTGTCCTGCATCAGGTCTATATTCCAATCTCCACATAAAATAATTTTCTTTTTTGAATATCTCATAATATTTTCTAATAATAATTCTAATTTATTTAAGAATATATCAACATTTGAGCTGGGAGTACGATAAATACAAATTACTATTAGTTTATAATTAACAATTTCAACAGCGCAACATTCAAAGGAAAATGGTAAGCGTATTTGTAAGTCCAGGATTTTAAAATCAAGTTCATTTCTAACTAAAATACATGTTCCACCCCTACGTTGATTATCACGAGAAAAATGAGATGCCATAGTGTAACCGTCAAGTTTAAAGTTTGTTTCAGAACCTTGCTTAAGAAAAGTTTCAGAAAGACATATAACATCAATTATACCTAGTGTGTCGCGAAGCTCACTAATAGCTACTAGCAAATAATCACGTTTTTTTAATGCACCTGCTATGTTTTGGTGAAGTAGCTTAAATTGGTTATTATTGACGAAAAAGCTGGTTTTTGTTACTTTCTAGACTTTTGGTTTTCAAAGTAAAATAGTATGGTATTGTACCCTTCCTGGCTGTTTTATTATACAAAAGATTATTTGAATTGTTTTCTGGTTTAATTCTTGGTTTAATACTAAAAAAATATGGTATAGTACCTTTTTTTGGATTTTGTATAGATTTGTCACAATTTTTTATATTAATCCTATTAGACACCAACTTTTCCAAATTTTCTTTATATTCACTATATGTCATTTTTTTAGGGCTCAATAATTTATTCTCAGTCTCATTGTTTTTTAGTTGATTAACTTTTAATTTTGAAAATGACAAAAATTTATTTTTATATTTTTGATAATCTATCTCAATTTTTAACTTTGTATACAAACAGTTAATATAATTTTTGTGTGTATAACGATTATATCTAGTTAAATAGGTATCCAAGTCAATAAGAGTACAATTATTATACTGATTTACAATTAAGTTCATTTTATAATTAAGAAGTCCTATATTTAAATACCTGTTTGACTGGATTTTTAATAAGAACACTTGTTTACACTTCCTAAGTTTGTCTAAGGTATTGCTCAAATTGGTAAAAACAGAATAAGGATCGCGATCATGAGTACCAATTCCAAGAATAACATAGTCTTTGTTACCTAAACTAGAAAAGTCACTATAACTATGTAATATTTCCATTGAAGTCGCATTAGGCTTGATTGTAGACACAACATTGTATTTATTTGATCCCAATTCCAATAATTTGGTAGATAGGCCACGTAGTTTTTGGTCTCCTAATACTATGATTTTATTTTTCTGGTTATATATGGGATCTATATTACAATTTATTGAAGAATGTTTTGTAGTCGTACATATATTTTCTAGATTTTGAGACAGTCCAATATCAATCTTTGATTTATTCTTTGAATTTTTTTCATAGTTTAAGTTTTGTATTCTAATCTCACTGACACTATCTTTGTTGTTAATTAATTTTGTATTTTTTGGCGTAGAACACTTGTAGTTTTTATTTTTAGTAGGACTCTTACACGGTGTGGTTTTAGCTACTTGTTTCAATATTACAATATTTTTGGATTGTTCTTCGTTTATTTTACGTAAAGAATTATTTTCTAATATTAAGTTCTGGATTTCGTTGTGCGCACTTTCTAATTGACACCTAAGAGAATTTATTTCTTCCTGCAATCTCTTATTGAGACTGTCGCTAACAGCTGATAAACCCGGCAAACTTCTAGCCAAGTAGTCCGAGGTGGTTGTTTCAAAAGATTCGATTGACGCGTTCGACATCGATACATTTTTCCTTCTCAAAGTGACATTTTCAAAAGAAAAATCCATTGCAACTTTTATGGGTACTAAAAGAAATATATTAAAAGTTATTAATACTACGAAAGTGTAATAAAGAGAAAAAAATATATAACTAATACTTCCCCGGTTTTCCGTTCAAGAATTTGAAACTTTCTTCTTTGTTTAAAAAAAGGTTACCGTTACTGTCGATCAATATTACAAACTTTGTTTCTTCAATTTTTGATAATTATTATTAAAATCTATTATATCACAACGTTATTTGCCAATTTTTATTTATTTTATTGTACTTTTATTACTTAAATACGCTTTAAATTTATAAATTAAGTAAAAATTAAAACAGCTGATCTAATTCGCTTTTGACAGGTTGAGTGTTGCCCGATTTCCTCCGAGGTTGCATGCGTTTAATTTTGAATGCATTTTTGATCCCTGATATTACCTGACACGTCTCTGGTACATGTTATGCTGCATATCATACCTAGAGATCTCTGATTAATACATATATTTGAAAAGTATAAAGGATATAGCCATAACCAGTAAATTTGAATAGGAACACTACTTTCCAGTCACGAAGCTAGCTGTGCATTATAAACCTTTTCGGTGTACGTAAAAAATATTTGGCTTTTATGATAAAATAGTCATATAAATAAAAACATTAAAAATAGCTACCTATGTAGATCTTTATTTTTCGTTTTAATATACTTCCATACTAATATTATAAATGAGAACTTGTATGTGTGTGTTTGTTTGTCCATCTTTCACGGCAAAACGCAGTGACGAATTGACGTGATTTTTTAAGTGGAGATAGTTGAAGGGATGGAGAGTTTCCCATGCCGCGGGCAAAAGCTGGTTATAAGTAAAATAAAAAATGAAATAGTACAAAGCGCAGATATGACGTTAAGGCGTAAGGTTAAGATGTAATTTGATCGTGTTGCAGTTAGTGTGGCCCTATCATTACTTATAGATTACTTATAGTCAATCGACTTCAATTTGCAGACGGTTTCGTGCCACAAAACGTTTGCTGGATATTTTGTATGTAATTAAGTTCACTTAGCAAACAACCAGTTTAAGCGGCTGCGTCATATGAATCATTGGTGATCGCTGAAGCGTTCATAGCAACTCTTTATCGCGAACATCAACAATTTGTGTTACTTAATGTGTATTGATTTATGAGCACTGTTACTCGTTTATAATTTTAAAAAATATACATTATATCACAAAATAGCAATCAAGCCGATGATTTTCCCTATGGAAGAAGATGACCGGCGGATGATCGTATTAATATTATTAGATGCACCGTGCAGCCAGCCACAAATGTGCAGCCCAGTGTATTATAAAAGTTTTTGGTGAATCCCACGTCAACATATTACATTTGCGCAAGCCGCCAGCTGGTATGACCTGATTGACAACCATCCAGACAGACTGTGCGTATGAAGTAGTAGTAATGTATAATTTAAGCTTTATCGCACAAGGATGTGGGCTACATTGTATATATCGGTACTATTTTCTGCGTAATTGGCTGTTTATTTATATCTTTTTCTGACGAAAGGACTCGCGTGTGGGATCGAACTTGGTCGACAATGTTACAGGAAACAAGGAAGTAAAGCTATGTACGAGTATTAAATACATAGCAATTTTGTCATTCATTTGGTATTGAGTATTGCAATATTATGAGGTACAAATTTAAGTGCCAGCGAAAATTCGGACTCCGAATATTCGGCGCCGATTTTGTCTAGTCACCGTCACCTACCAACACCTGATAGGGCGATGCTAGTTAGCTAGATAACCTAAATGTTACATACAATAATTTTAGATCTTGGTGTATTTAATGTCTAATAAATAATAGTTTAAAAAAACTAAAAAACACGCTTTTTATAGAAAACCGAACTACAAAATATAAAATAAATTTTAATAAATTTAAATTAAGAATAGTGTTAAAAATTTCAATAATTATAAATTAATAATAGTGTGAATAATAAAATAATAATTTTATTTAAAAAAAAGCGTGGGGTGCATGGTGTCAATAGTTATAAATATTTTATTGACACATATGAGTAGAGTGATTATCATTTCGGTAATATCTTAAAAAGCACCCCACGCTTTTTTTAAAATAAAATTGTTTTTTTTTATTCACACTATTATTAATTTATAATTATTGAAATTTTTAACACTATTCTTAATTTAAATTTATTAAAATTTATTTTATATTTTGTAGTTCGGTTTTCTATAAAAAGCGTGTTTTTTAGTTTTTTTAAACTATTATTTATTTTCTACTTTTTAGTTTGGTTTATTTATAATAGCTTGTTTTTTAATTTTAAACTATTGCACGACTCATGATGCGAAGTATCAGAGAGTGCTTTACGATCGAAATTTCTTTTTCATATATACATATCTTCACGCCAGATCCCTTACGGGGTAGGCAGAGAGAACCAAGTGCCATACATCACGATCCTTGCAGGCTTGTCTTGCTTCCTCCACATTCATCACTCTTTTCATACAAACACGCCGGTTGCGAAGACTCTTGATACCACCTTCGGAAATTTTTTTCGCCTTATTTTGGCAACTATTTTTAGTATTATAGCCTTGTTAGTTAAAGGAATCAAGATATTTTGCATACTATTGTCGAGATAATTTAACGGAGATTAATTCTATACTTGCTAAAAATTAATTTAGTGCAATACAAACGGAAAAAAATATGAAAATAGGTCAAAAAATTTCCTGTCCGTCATGTATGAAATTTCGGAAACACTGTAACTTATAAAAAAATCAATTATTTGAGTTATTTTTTTTAATTCTAATCGGCAATTGTAGATCATCGAATGCGAACGGCTAATAAATTCAGTGTCGTTTAATTACAATTAATAAAAAACGAAAACTACAAGACTGTATATCTATATATATATATATATATCCATGTAAAGTTAACATGGATGGTGATATATCTATATCTATAAATATTATGTACATTTTTTTTGTTTTTTTTTTGTTTTTTTACTCAGTCAATTAAACTCAGTCACAGAGACGGCGGCGGACTCTTCGTGGCTCGTGAAATCTAAGTTATATGCACAGACACTGTTGCAAACTCGAATGCGCATACCTAGTCGAGTGCCGCGGTAGAAGCACGGAACTACTTACACGCTTATAGACATATGTGTGTGTGTGTGTGGTGTGTGTGTGTGTATGTGTGTGTGTGTGTAAGTGTGCAAGGCGTTCCTGTCGTACTCCCATACAGGACAATACGACGGGGCCAGATATGGGTCATGCTTGGCGCAATGCTGTCTATCTCTGGCCCATGCTTGTAAACCCGCTTTGGCCCAGCCTTGGTAGAAGTAGACTCGGTAAGATCCAAGGGCGTCTAGCGAATGAGTCTTTTGAGCAGAGAGCTATTAGAGTTGATCTCATTATTGAGCGAACTAGCGACTAGCGAGAGAACTACTAGCGAACTAGTCTGCCGAGCAGAAGGCTCATAGAATTGGTCTCATTGAGGAGCGTATAGCTAAGGAGTC
Organism: Apodemia mormo; assembly: GCA_036924255.1. Taxonomy (NCBI): domain Eukaryota; kingdom Metazoa; phylum Arthropoda; class Insecta; order Lepidoptera; family Riodinidae; genus Apodemia; species Apodemia mormo. The sequence continues at coordinate 37,947,630 of JAUPFN010000005.1, read as the reverse complement.
CGCCGAGCAGAGAGCTCGTGGATTAGTAGTGATAAGAAACCGTACAGCAATCGAGTCTGCTCAGCCACATGAGAACCGCCTAGCGGTAGCGCGTCAGACGTCACAAAGACTTCGTTCAATTACTGAGCGTAATTTTATAACCACCATAAATCAATATGCTGAAGTACCATGTACAATCTGTAAGAAATTATTATATCCAAAACAACAGACGTCATTAGTTAAAGCACGTTTTGATTTTTTTTTGTTCGACTACCATAAAAAAAGACAAGTTCCTTCTCAGGCCTACTGGAACAACATGGAAGTTATATCTTTACCTCTTGAACTGACCGACTTGACAGACGTAGAACAAAGACTTTTGTTAAGAGTAGTTCCTTTTATAACTAGTTTCCACCCGCACTAAAGTACTCGTCAACACGAATCAAACGAGCCCAAACTCGATAGAGTTGTGTTATTTAATTGCTGAGCTCCTATGGTCATCTTCTGGCTTCTTCATCGAACCCTGCAGGATCCTAGTTAGCACCAAGCACCAAAGTGCTCGTCAACACTAATCAAACGAGCCCAAACTCGATAGAGTTGTGTTATTTAATTGCTGAGCTCCTATGGTCACCTTCTTGCTTCATCATCGAACCCTGCAGGATCCTAGTTAGCACCAAGCACCAAAGTGCTCATCAACATGAATCAAATGAGTCCAAACTCAATAGTCTTGTTATTAACCGATTTTTAACCATTTAATTATTAAGTTCCTGTGGTCACCTTCCGATTCAGATTCATCAGATCAGCTCCATGTCATAATAAGGTTTCATTGTCATTCAATTACCATACGTATACAAAATTTCAGCTCAATCGGTAACCGGGAAGTGGATCAAATTTACTTGCGAGATTTGATTTCAGACATCGAGATAGGTACAATAAATAAAAAAATGCTCATAAAACAAAAACTACTGGGCCTATCTTAATCAAATTTTTATGGGACCAATTCGAAACTATTGCGCATCGAACAAAAAAAGAATCACGTAATTCGGTTCAAAAACTTCGGAGAAATCGGTGTACATACATAAAAAAAATATACCAGCCGAATTGAGAACCTCCTCCTTTTTTTGAAGTCGGTTAAAAATGGAATAATTTTATCAAATTAGTGTATTGTCATCGGTCCTCGATAAATCTACAAAGTTTGAACGAAATCTGGCCGTTTAAAGTGGGTCAAAATCGCGCCCAAAGAAGTCGGTTACAAACAAACATACAAACATACAAACATACAGGTGAAGCTAATAAAAAGCGTGTAAAAATATTCTCTATCTGATCGTCCACATAATCCTTATCAAAAAATGCAGACAAAAATGTTTCCATTATAACAACTTACCAACCTTTTATAAACTTTAATTGTTTGTAGTGTTGATTGGTAGAATATGTTTATTTTTTTGAGTAATATATGTGACTTTTTATAACACAAAATGTATTCGGTTTTCGGCCAAATTAAGCCGGCATTATTCGCTCGAATATCGAATAACAAAAAATGTGGCCGAATACCGAATGTTGGCATCTCTACTTTTCATGTTGCAATTCAGTCAGCGCTTATTAATGTCGTATTACGGTTTGGATGGTAAGATATTCGATATTCTGTATTCGGTACGCTTGTCTCAGCAGGCAAGTACAGTTCCGACCGAACTCCGACGTTTGCCGACGAAGCCGTCTATATGTAGCGGAGTCCGTACGGAGCCGAACGGAGCCTTGCGAAAGCGTTTGAGGCAATTTGCAGCTATCGGGTGCCGTTCAGTCGTCATGGAACGCGATTATAATGGAAATATTATTTGTAATTTCCATTTACGCGTTCCAATTGACTTTACCGCATTGTAAAATGCCGTCCGAGACGGGCCGATGCGAGCCGGTCGGTCTGAATCAGCTGAATCGTACCTATAACGTAGACATAAATGTATGTTCCCCGTATTGATCCAGGCGACTTTTGAGAGTAAATCGACTGCTTTACAACCAGTTATCTCTTAAATGGCGGGAGAAAGGTAATCCGTGTCAATAACATCGTGAATATTAACAAGGTGGTTCAGCAACGTTTGTGTTTAGGTATGTGTCTGTCGTTATTGTGTTTTTGTAGGATAAAGTATCCGGTAAACTCACGGAAATGGCCATCTATCTCTACCACACGGATAGCAAAGCACTATAAACATTTTTGGTGTGTAAAAACAATTATTATCTCACATCACCAGGAGAAGCATCTGCTTGTTTGCTATCCTATAATATAAAAAATGCGACGCATTAAAGTATAAATATAAGTTCAGTAAAACTTAAAAACCCCGTGTGTGTGCCTCACTTACAAATGACTAGTGTGTCCTTACCTTGTACTAAAGTAAAATCCTCTTCATTATGAAAATCTGTAACAAAAAATCTCTCTTCAATAAAACTGAAATATAAAAGGCGAGATCAATAATTGCACGCCTCATAAGCCGAGCATTGAGGAAGTGCCCTAATCTCAATACGACAGGGTCCTGCTTTTTTTTGGACTTATCTATTGTATTCATGTTTAACTTATACAATAATACAAGTATACAGATAAAGAATAATCCTTTTATAAACACATTTAATACTTATATAATTATTTAATACTTTTAAAAAATATTTGTTAATATAAAATGATATAAAAAATCTCGGAAGTCCAGTAGGGCTACTCTTGAAAACCGATTTCAATTTTAAATGAATTTTGAAGTATTTCGTACTCTGGACAACTATATTCAATTATTGGATTCGGCGACATTGCCACAGGGATTTCGAATTTTTTTGGAACTACTCATTATTGCTTTTATTCCTTATTTTGTTTAAAACGGTACTTAAAATTTTCACTTGTAACACTAGCTTGACGTGTAACGATGACATCTATTTCCAATAATTAAGTCGTTACTATAATGAATATTGGTTTCAAGAGTATCGTTTTTTGACGATATTCGAAACTTATTGTTTTTATCAATATTGGTTTAAGATTTATATTGTTTTCAAGAGTAGGCCAGCAGGTGTCTGTTTGTATGGATGTGCCACGAATCACGATTACGCACAAAATGCTTAACCACCGTCAGTACCATTTTTTTAACAGCGTCAGTATAACACGGGAATGGTTCCTACTGTAAATTACTGTTTAAATGTTATTTAATTACTTTTTAAATTAGAAGAACGTTATGAGGCATTCATTTTTAGATTTTCTAAGCTTTTTGCAAACCTTCTAAAGTGGATAAGTAAGTTTTTGAAGATTCTTAATAAATCTAATTCGATAACACCCATATCAAAAACTTTTACACACAAAGGGTTATGCTTCGAAAGCATTGCGGTTTTTTTAATGAGGATAATCAAAATTTGTCGATTAATACATTTTTCTTCCTTGATACTTAATTTGTTTTAAAGCATTAACAAGATATGTTTAATTTTTTAATAAGTAATGTAATTTAAAAACAATACTTTGTCCCTGTGAAAGAGTACCGATGAGTTACCACCGCGAAAATAGCGGCATATGAGCATTTGTGTTTAGGACAGTAATCAGTATTTAACCGATTGCGATGTAGTAACAATAGTATTCTAAAAATGATTGCCTCACGTTATTATTACTCTATACAAATCCAATCCACTGCTGGAATGAATGTACCCTCTATCACAGGAACGATAAAATATGACAATTTATAATATAACTAGCGACCTGCCCGCGGATTCACGCGCATAGCTTTTGTTCCCGTGGGTATATCGGAAAGTTTTATATACTAAAACCTTCCTCAAGAATCGATCTATCTATTTAAAAAAACCGCATCAAAATACTTTGCGTAGTTTTAAAGATTTAAGCATACATAGGGACAGACAGAGAAAGCGACTTTGTTTTATACTATTTAGTGATACATAATTTAATATAAAAAGTATTAAAATAGTAATTGAGGAAAAAACTATACAAACATAATTTATGACTCACTGTCTAAAATAAAATAATTTTATTTATTTATTTAATACATGTATAAAAAGTTCAATTTTGTTGCATTGTTATATAATTATTAATGTTATCATGTAGTCATAGCGTCTAGCAAATTCCAAACTCTGACTTAGAGTCCATAATCTAAAGCTTTTTTTGCAAAATACTGTGAAAGTATCAAAACATTTTTTGAAAGAAATTAAGTTGGAAATTAGTTACAATTTCTATTAGATATGTGTTAAAAATCTTTTACATTGTAACTTGTATCATATGATTGACTAAGCTATCTGCATTACCCAATTTTCTGTAAATAATAACCTTTTATAAGTACTGACGAAAACACGACCATAATTTGTTCGTGACTGGTGTCATGAGTCGTGACAGAAATTCCCTAATTTTGATGTAGTTGTATCTTAGTAGTGTATGTAATATGTATTGTGATACGTATTGCAAATCGTTACTACACACGCAATGTAATATTGTCATGTTACCGCAACTAGATCCTGTGCGTACTGTGGAACCAGGGCCATTGGTTCACGAGTATCGGATTAATCCGATCTAATTAGTTGAGATTATTTATCAGTTGACTTAGATATGTTGAAAGAATAGCAGATGATAAATTGTCAAAACATGGTGGTGAATATGGAAACATGTATGTAAGCATCTAGATGTATTTTATTAATTCAGACTAATGGCAATTAATTTGTTTTCGATTTATTTACTTTATTTTCATTTAACTATTTATTTTGAAAGGTAATATACAACTAAATATTCTGTAAAATTTTTAAGCGTCTGCTTGTTACATTTATTAATATTGAGCAAAAACAGACGAAAAAAACACGTTTATTGTATACTTAATAAAAAATAAAAATATAATGGGAACCCTTAATATTTTCATTTTTTATTTTTAGTATTTGTTGTTATAGCGACAACGGAAATACATAATTTGTGAAAATTTCAGCTTTCTAGATATCACGGTTTATGAGATAGTCTGGTGACAGACAGACGGACAGACGAACAGACAGACAGTGGAGGCTTAGTAATAGGGTTCAGTTTTACCTTTTAGGTACGGAACCCTAAAAATAGGTACATACTTAAATATTAACCTAATTATCCAATAATGTGATATTGAAGTTTATTGTTTACAAAGAGAGATTTGCCAAACTCGTGATCTTTAATACCATTCCCCCACCCGAATCAGTCTGCCCACGCAGTGTCCATATTTTCTGAATATTACCACACTGATTTCGTTGAGGTTTGCTATGTAGTTACGCAATATGTTCTTATTATTATACTAGCTGTTGCCCGCAACTTCGTCCGCACAGACTTCTTTTACTCCGCACAGCTCCTCCCCGTAGGTGATAGCGTGATAATATGTAGCCTATATGTTGACCCGGTCTGTTAGTAATATTCATGCAAAATTTGAAGTAAATCCATGCAGCACTTTTTGAGTTTACCCCGGAAATACATAGACAAAAATTCTAAAAAGTATATTTCTGGCTTCGATATCGATTGTAGATCACGCCCCAAGTATTCTTTTAAAAAAATATTCAATGTACAGTTTTGACTTTTCTACGATTTTATTATATTTAAAAAAGTACCTTTGAAGACTTTTGATTCTTTTAAAAAACGCGTCAAAGAACACTTTCTAACAGAATTGTAATTTTTCCTTATACCGTACGTTTTTTTTTTTCTTGTATTTTCATTAATATATATATATATTTAGTTTAGTTATGTAACCGTAATATCTATTATTTTTTTTTTGTACATCAAGTCTACTTTATTTGATTTCTTTTTTATCTCCTTTATCGGGTTGGCTGGAAGAAATCTCTTTAAGTAGAGATAAGCTCGCCCATTGTACTTATGTTGTGTTTATATATTTTTATTCTAATTGTTCTATGTACAATAAAGTATTAAATAAAAAAAATAAATAAATACCTTCACGCCCATATCCCCGAAGAGGTAGGCAGAGGTACAACATGTGCACCCACGATTAGCCGAAAATACTTGGTCCCACAAATGTGAAAGGTGGCAAGCCTATCGCCAACCGGGCACTTTCCAATCCCGGGCAACTTAGTGTTTTTCAGAAAACTGAAAAAACACTTTTTTTTATGTGCCCGACCCGGAAATCGAACCCGGGTATATAGATTTTTATGTACATATATAGATTTTTATTGGTTAAAGCCTCATCGTCCAGGGGTAGCCTATTCGGCTCAGATCATGAGGCACGGGTTCGGTAATTGGTTTGAGCAAAGGTGATATTGAGGTTTTTCCCGATAATCTAAAATCTCAGTAGCAGCTCGGAGTCTGGCGGAGTGGTGTATTACCGCTCCCGTATCTCGGATGAACAAGTAAAGCTGTCGGTCCTGGTTACTGATTAAAATATTGGATACTGGTTAACATTTCGGTAAATGCAGCGATTAAGGATCACCACTTATCTCGCCAACGGACAAACCGGTGAATCGCGGTGAGCCGGAAAGTCTACAGACGTTCGGTTTAATCTGCCTACCCCGTAAAGGAACCTGGCGTGATGATACTTATTTCTTTTATAGCAGAGGGGGCAAACGAGCAGGTGTGCACCTGATGGTAAGTGATCACCGCCGCCCATGGACAACTGCAATACCAGGGGTCTTGCAGCTGCGTTGCCGGCCTTTTAAGAATGAATAAGCTCGTTTCTTGAAGGTCCCTAAGTCGTATCCATTCGGAAACACCCCCGAGGGTAATTGATTCCACAAAGGAGTAGTGCGAGGCAAAAAGTGCCGACAAAAGCGCACGGTTGTGGATTTCCAGACATCGAGGTGATGAATGGAACTTTAAATTTTGACGCGATGTCCGATGATGGAATTTAGCGGCAGAAATTAGTCCGAATACTCACTTCGGAACACTCCCCAAGATACATAAGGTAAAAGATGAAGATGTAACTTATTGGTTACATATGACCATTAACTGTCACGTCCCTTAAAACGTACATTCTCTTATCAGTTATTCCGTATATTTAATGTATTGTATATAAAAAACAGAAAGTAATATAACTGAAGCAAACTATGAGATCTAGAAACTCTTATCGCTGATGCAATCAAAAGTTGTGCCACGGAATTATGTCGTTTCAGCAGCGTTCTTAAACAGCCAAAGAATACTTCAAGTTTTCTTTCTGAAGAAGCAAAGTAGGTAAGTTTTTAATGCAAAAATATTTTTATACATCTTAGCCAGTACTTTCTGAAGATTTATTAAATTTTTTAAACATAAAAATAGTTTCCTTCCTTATGTGATTGATGGTTTTTCTTGTAATCAATAGCTCTTTTTTTCAATAGCTCTTCGTTATCGTACTTTTAAATTTTTATTAAGATTTCATTGTATTTCATCAAGAAAACCGTCTGCTTACTCGCTAAATGTAACTTTAAAAAAATGTATATGCAGACAAGCCCGCTGAGTTTCTTCCGCCGGATCTTCTCCGTGCGTGACCGCGTTTCCGATCCGGTAGTAACTCTAAATATGTTGACTCGTCAAAAGTGCCTGTAAAGGATAAATGAATAAAATTTTGTTGCCTTTGTCTTTAAATTGCGTAAGCTTGGATGCGGATATATCGATGTTTGTTACTCAATCCCGCAAAAACAGCTTGACCGATTTGGATGAAATTTGTCATACAGGTAGATAATGACCTGGAATAGCATATTGCAAATTTTTTCGTGGGTTCACGAAAAATTTTCATAATACTTGTTTAAATGTTTGTACTTTGTGCTTTCCATACCGCTTACCCGATTGTGCTAAAAATTTGTCAACATATTGCGTGCAAGCGAAAGCAAAGTGTACATGTGTGAAGGTTATTGACAATTACTTCCTTAATTATTAGTCTAGTATATTTCTAAAATAATTTAATCTGCGGCAGCAACCAAGCTGCAGTTAGTTGCCTGTTCATTGTTAATAACTCAATCGCAATGAAACTTGCAATAACCCACCTTCCAGTCTTATGTATACCTTGCACCCTGAATCCAATTTTTACCAAATTTATCTGAGACCCAACGGAAAATATACCTTCATAAATGAAAATTTATTTTCCAATCGGTTAATAAAATAATTAAATGAGTTGAAAAACATAAAAATAACCTAATCACGTTAATTTATTTTATTTTAAACTTGCTGTTGTCCGCGACTTAGGACTGCGAAATAGGTAAGGCGGTGGTACCGGACCCGGCCGAATTCTGTCACCTAGTAGTCACGATGTTAGTAGCATGTTTGGTCAACCATTTGTCTTTTACGAACTGCTTGACAGGAAATCAGATCTTTCAGAGGAATCTTTGGTATATTCTTCAAAATGAACCCGGGCTAAAACAGGAGCTATGAGAAACTGCATCTTAGGGGCTTTCCATAAATAACGTCAGACGAATTTCATGATTTTTTTGACCCCTTCGCCGTCCTTGTCACAGTTGGTCACATTTGTGGGACCCCCCCATCCCCCCACCTAGTGTGATGTCAAAAATTTTACAATTTTACATTGGAATAATGATTTCATTCGATTATTTTTATCTATATAGGTGGCTTTTCAAATATACCGTTGTAATACTTAGATATAAAATATTATATTTAAAAAAAACTGTGATGTCACAAAATTTGGGACATCCCACCCCTTGTCACACAATGTCATACTTCGTCGACCCCCTCCCTCCTCTTAACGTGTGACGTAATTTATGGATAGCCCCTTATTTGGAATTCAATTGAATATACTAATGTCAATAACGGTCTTAAAAGCTTCTATTCACAATATTACATTTAAGCCTGTGGTTAAACTGAGTTTAGAATATCCCAGAACATGACAGTTGATTAATATCGATTAATGTCACGCAGTAGTTGCATATCACGAAATTAAACTCACGTTTACGATGCGACGGCAACTTGCAAAGTGTCACACGTGAAAGGGCTTTACAAGTCCAACACGCGCTTAAACGAGTCATATGCAAATTGAGTTATTGAAAATTACTGAGAGCAAATATATTTTATCAAACGATTCAAAATATATACTGTTTAATATAATTTATGCACATTAAATATGTGAAGCTCTAACTTTGTACCTCTTTTAAGACAATTACGTGAACGGTGGAGTATGGAAGTCGCTTATAGACTTCGATCAGAAATGTAAGACAACAAAGACATAAATGGTGCGTATCCGTGTGGTGGGATGGTAATACCACATGGATAAGTTTACCGGCTACCTTACCCTTCAAACCGGAATGTAATGACACGTATCCAATCGTTCGCCTTTAACGAACTGCCTGGCAGAACGGCAGATGACCTGGGCCTGGACCTGGAGCTTTCGAGAAACAGATACTTTGAAAGACTGGCCCTATAAATATCTCATTGAGTACTTAGTCTAGTATCATTATAGATAGGAACTAATGATTACTAGCGATCATCCTCTGGGCAAAATTCGACTATAAACAGTAAAATCTCTTTTAACAGATTCAAACAAAAAAAATGTGTAAATGATTGACCCTACGGGCCATCCCTGAAACTTCCCACTAAATTATAGTATTTTAAGCTCAAAACAGTAAAAAATATAAGCATAGATTTTTCAGTTCGTTTGAACTGATCTGATAGATGTTTATCTATTTTGTAAAAACTGGCGGTATATTAATTTTTGAAAAGCTGTATATTTTGAAAACGGTAATGGCATTCAACTCAATTTTGGAGATCTAAAATATTGCTTTAACTAAATAATCGATAGGTTGAATAATTTCGATGCAATGTCAAAAAACATTTTATTTTTAATTTTCTTCATTCATAAATCCCAAACAAATTGACCGATTTTGATTAAATTAACGGTATTTGACACAGTTTTTAAAGAAGAAAAGCTGATAAGATTTTAAGTCAACCGGTGAATTAAATTATTTAAAAAAAATTAAATTAGTTTGCTAAAAACAACGTAATTTTAATATTTGAAAAGCTATAGATAAGTTTTAAGAATTTGATTCGGTTTTTTATTATTGAAATGGCATTTGACGTAGTTTTTTTAGTACTAAAATATCGTAGAATATTAAAAAAATATTTCTTGAAAAATTTCGAAGTCTTGTCGAAGCCTTGTCGAAAAAACACTTTTTTCAAAATTTTTCGTCAACGATTACTATCAAACGGATAAACCAATTTTGATGCAATTTATGCATTAGACGTAGTTTTTTGAGGAATAGTGCTGATTAGTTTTTGTACTCAATCGGTACATAAATCTGGAAGTTATATTAAAAAAATACTGTTTCGCCAAAAAATTTTTTGGTGTTTTTTCAAAATTTCTCAAAATTTCCTGGACCGAATAAGTTAAAATTTTCAGGAAGTCTAAGTTGAGTGGAATCCAATCGAATGCCATCAACCGTGTTTCGATCGGTCCAGCCGTTCAAAAGTTATGAAATGTTTACATACACACATACACACACATACATACATACATACAGACATACTGACGTCATCGTTAAAAAGTCGAAAGTCGAAAAAGGTTCCTAGGGCCTCAAGACGTGGACATCAGGTGAAAACTCAATTTTCGAAAATCGGGGTAAAATCAGTAACTTCCTTATTTACATACGTAGTGGGAAGTTAAAAACATTATACATGTATGTTTATCATATGTGTCACGTGAATGTAGTGTGGGTAAAGTTTATTTTTATTAATTTAATGTGTTTCTGATGCAAAACATTAAAAAATATTTGATTTCTGCACTGCAATATAAACTTTAACTGTACAAAATTTGATACTCCTCGGTTTGCGTGATGGTCGCAAAAAGTGGTAAATACAAACCTTTTGCTTCACATATTAGTATATAGATTATATATATCTTAATGTACATGTAGTTCAAACAGTGTCCAACAGTGAAAAAGTAAAATAAAACTTTAATAGCCTTAATTTGTTTCTAACAGGTTTCTAATAACTAAGGCTTATATGGCTATAGGTTATTAGTGCAAACTAAAACAGGTTATTAATTAAAACGGCGAAGGCTTCTGAGGTATGATGATTATATCAATTTTGTTAAAGCAGCTGCTCCCGTAATAATAGCGAAGAGGGCGAATATCGGGGAACAGGCATTTTGCATACCTTTTATCATGCTATTTCTATCCGTTTACGCTATGTTTTCTAAAAGGTTATCAATATTATAATAGTTTCATCTGCTACGATAAACTCGTTTAGTTAGTATATATTATATTATAGGTATAGGTTCCGGGCTCGTTTGAGGTATATACCAATTGCTGTTTTGCCAGGCAAGTTGTAAAAGGCGACTGATTGGCTATACGTGTCACTACCATCATGACTAGTAGGTGGCAGAATTCCACAACGTCTCGCCCGAGTATTTGGTACCACCGCCTGATCCATTCTTGCAGCAATAGTGTCAATGCTTGTCATTGTTGTATTATACTTATACATGTGGCACTTCCATCTCACTACACGGATGGCAACGCACCATTAACACCTTTGGTGTCCATAGGCGGTGGTTTCTCTTTACATCAGGAGAGTCATCTATTTGTTAGCTATTTTATGATATATGTATAAGAAAAACTAGCGTTCAGTTTAATCGACGGAATCGATCAAATGCAAAGGAAAATTTCGTCATTCTCAAACAGCGAAACATAGCCCAGTTGGTAGAGCATTGCCTGGTTTGAAGGTTAAAACCGCAGACCACACAAATACTAATGGACACGTCGTTGGGCTCAAAATCGTACCCGCTCACATGAGCAAATGTATGTAAATGTCAAACGCTTGTAGGTTTTTTAATCGTAAAAAAATAGAAATATGCTATTTTATCGTGTCGAATAAACCGCTTAGGATTAAGAAATACCTCTGGAGTGATTTTATCACATCGGTAAGTATTATAACTATATTTCTCTGTGTAAATGCAAACGACGTTGACAGCCTAAGAAATTGCATTGAAAGGCGTATTCAGCTTGATCCGTGGTTCAAACCCAGCCTTGTTAAAAATTTTAATGCTTTGAAAATTTTTGTTTCGATCGAAAAAGCGATCTAGGCGGCATTTTGCGATGCGGTCTGTCCTAGTATGTTCGACCGTTTATCTATTGAAATTTTATATAGGGCAATGAGTCCACCTCTCGTTCCCACCACTGCAACTTCTGTAAACCAGAATCAACAATTTTGTATATCAAATTAATATAAATAAATATCATTACACCATTAAGAAAATCAATCATAAATGTTCCGGTTCACCACGCACTTTACTATCCTATTACGATCAATCGTTACTAACGATAACCTAATCCGGCAGCATGTTTGATATAGTCTCGGGCGTCTTTAATAGGTTACTACTGAAATTTTTCCTATAAGACGTTCAAATAACAAAAAAATTACCACCAGCCCGGGGCTAATATTTACAACCGACGAAAGTGAGTTAGGCTGAAATCATTAGTTTGAGTTGAACGGTAATTAACATATCGATAAAGGAGATGAGTTATCATCACCACCTCCTGAAATACAAACTAACAAAACTTAACATAAACATGGCAAATTCAAAACAAACCGAAGAAACAACAGACAGTCGTGACAAGAACGCCCACGGCTAATTTTAGAGCCGCATGTCCCCCGTCGCGTGCCAATCGTGCCAGTGTCGGGTATGCGAACACCTCTTGGTAAATATGACGTGCCTATATAGTTATATATTAGCGACAGCGAAAGTTCGCACATTCACATTTGAAGGACAGTCTGTAAAACACATATTAATATAGCCTTATAAATTATACAAATTTTTGTACAGAACACGATAAGTTGAGTTTTTTCAAAAAGAAGATTGCTTAATTAGTATTTGAGTCCGGGTTCCGACTAGTTAGAATCTATACAAGTTCTTTCTAATCTATACATATAATAAAATCGTAGGAAAGTCAAAACTGTAGATTGAATATTTTTTTAAAAGAATACTTGGGGCGTGATCTACAATCGATATCAAAGCCAAAAATATAGTTTTTCAATTTTTGTCTGTTTGTCTGTATGTATGTCCGGGGTAAACTCAAAAAGTACTGCATGGATTTACTTCAAATTTTGCATGAATATTACTAACAGGCCGGGTCAACATATAGGCTACATATTATCACGCTATCACCTACGGGGGAGGTGCTGTGCGGAGTAAACGAAGTCCTAGTCCTAGTTCACTAATAATTCTGTGAAACTTTTCATATTAGGAGCAGTCAATCATTTTAACAACTCTAAAAAAACTTTAAAGGAATTTTACCTGTCTTTTAGATTTTAGAGTAAAAATGCGTTGTTAAATCCATACTAATATTATAAATGCGAAAGTCTGTCTGTCAGTCTGTTACGCTTTTATGGCTATGAGATTTGGCATGGATATAGTTGAAGATCCCGGGTCAAACATAGGCTAATTTTTTTTCAAAAATCAGTCCCTGGAGGGCTGAAATAGGGGATGAAATTTTTATTGAAACCTATTTGGACGACTTATTAATATATTCATGGGCGAAGCTGCGCGGGTCAGCTAGTATAGAATAATATTAAGATTGTAACTGAAATAATAGTTTTTTTTTTCTAATTGTATGTACATTGTGTATTCTAAACCTTTTTTCGCATCCTCACTCTATTGAATTTGCTGAAAGAAATCTCTTACAGAAATAAGCTCGCCTTTTGTAAAACTTTCATAACTGAAATTAAATATGACCGTTACAGCCACGGACTAAATGGATACGCCTATCAAGAGAATTTCTTAGTTTGTCAGTGTAGTTACTTACTACATTTACATTTACATTTACTTACTTACTACTTACATTTACACACAGAAATACAGAGTTATTCATCCTTACCGATGAAATAAAATCACATCAAGGGTAATTTCTAAACCGTGTCTTCTCATTCGGTATGACATAACAGTACAACATGGTTTATTTCTAATTTTTCACGATATATCTACAAATGTATGACATTTTTGACAGTGAAAGTAGCTCATATCGCGGCGACACGTTTCCTTCCCAATGTTGTATCTATTAGTATTCATGTGGTCTGTGGTTATAACTTATATGTACAATAGAGTATTAGATAAATAATTAGATGACCTACCTTCATATAGATGATGTCCTTAACGAGGGTAAGTTTGACCGCGAATGCATCTAACTCGCCTTGGTAAAGACTGGACGGTAAAGGATTAAGGCGCTTTTACATCCGACGCAAAAAAGGCATCACTGCATAGTATAAAACAAAGTCGCTTTCTCTGTCTGTCCCTATGTATGCTTAAATCTTTAAAACTACGCAACAGATTTTGATGCGGTTTTTCCTAATAAATAGACTGATTCTTGAGGAAGGTTTTAGTATATAAACCTTTCCGATATTCCCACGGGAACAAAAGCTACGCGGGTGAAACCGCGGGCAGGTCGCTAGTGTTATTATAAGTTTGATTTTCTATTGACTATTTAAGGGCTACGGTGCTAGGTGTCAAAGTCAAAGTCAAAGTCAAAATATTTTTATTCAAATTATCCTTTACAGGCACTTTTGACGAGTCAACATTTTTTGAGTTACTACCGGATCGGAAACGCGGCCACACACTGAGAAGATCCGGCGGAAGAAACTCAGCGGGCTTGTCTTTTTTTGTGCATATACATTTTTTTAAACAATGTTTTTACAATTACAATTACAATGTATTTATGAATAATATATTATAATTATTATGAGACTGCTATGAGGAGCAATTAATCCCATGCCTTATTATCATCCAAATATTCAGATATTTTATAGTAACCTTTTTTACAAAGTTTAGATTTGATACATTTGGTGCTAAAGTTAGTTAAAAAAGAAAACTTTAGAGTGTCGGACTATGAAAAGTTTCCACTTCACCTGTAGGACAAAGTTACCCTTGAATTAAAATAATAGTTGAAAAAGACTTAATAGCTTTCTATTGGATATTTTATTTTAATCGGCTACACAAACCAGGCGAGAACTGAAGTCGACAGCTGGAGATATTTTGTCGACAGACCACAATTTTTCAGGCTCAAGGCATTTTGAAACATCACCCCACTGGTTTTCTTAGGGAGAGTGATATGAAAGTCGAACGTCGCTCTGATTTACGAGGTACACCGTTTTGTCGGCTGGCTAGTTGAAAAAAATTCGACCCTCTCATAGAAAACTTTTCGATCACGTGGTCGATTTCGTATGGAATGTCTGATTTTTTTTTTCAGTTTTCGACCCGTGTTTCTTTGGGAAAGTTTTTTACTTTCATGGTCTGAACCACCTATTTAAATTTGGCAGGTGATAAAAAAATAACCCTGTATATATATTTTTTAAAATTATTATTAAAACACACTTGTACTAGTTTCATTATTTTAATGAACCAGTACAAGTGTGTTTTAAATCTATATATAATTACGGGAAGGGAAAAGTTTGGATCCCTTTTTAATGTGCAAAAAACAAATGTGCGAACGTTGGAGTACGGGCGCAGTTAAAGTTTAGTGTTTACATTGTAGAAGACTGCAGACACCTAATATTTTTAAATAATATGCATTAGAAATACATTAAATTAATAAAAATAATCATTACACGCACTATATTCATGCGACATACATGACATTATATCCACATAGATACTAAACTTTTTTGTTTACGGTTAAAGTCAGTTCTTAAACTCAAAAGGGGTTTTCTTGTTTAGTTTATAGTCGAATTTCGGCCACAGGCGATCTCTAGTCATAATTAAAATCCAATTTCACGAACTGTTCATGATTAACAGTATAGAACGTATTAAATGCACTCTACTTATATTCCAGAAAATATTCAGACCACAAAGAGCAAAGCAAGTCGGATTACCAGAATAACCTGGCAGCATGAACTAGCTACGGGATGCGGAAACTAACACTAATAGCGCGCTCTAGATAGAAATGGGATTTTAACGTTATATATCTCCAAAACGAGATAGTCTCCAAACAGTATTTAACCAAATGGTTATAAATTATTAACTTTACGATGCGGTTTGGTATGCTTTTATTATAAAACAATTGAGGAGCTAATTTTCAAAAGGGTATCGTTTTATTTTTTAGTTTTTTTCAATACAAGTAAAAAACTGTTTACTTTAAACTATAAATTTTTTTATCAATTTTTTTTATTCTCATGCATATTGCTCGTGATGATAAAGGCGTAATTTAATTTTTATGAAAAAAACTTCATAATTCTCAGTGTTGTTATTAGTTGAATTTAGAAAAAGTGCCCTTTTGATCCGAATTTATAAAAAAGTACCCTTTTGATCCAAAGTGATAAAAAAGTACCTTTAATAAATTCAAATTTTTGAATTTTTATCTTAGAAAATTGATATTAACGGTAATAAAGTTATATTGATATTGATTTTAATAATATTAAATAATTCAAAGTCGAAATAAAAATACATAAATAACATAATAATAAGAAAAAATCCATAAACAATATTTGTATAATTTAATAATAATAATAATAATTATTATTATAATAATAAATTCTGAATTATTTATCAAAATTTACAAAAAGATCTCCTTTTGATCCGAAACGTAAATTTTTTTTATATTGAAAAAAAATTTAATTAATGAAATTTGATGAAAAATATCACTAGAATTTGAGGTTTTCTACCAGATTCTAAAAAAAATCGATAATTTATCAAAAGATACCCTTTTGAAACTCAGCTCCTCAATTATTATAGTTACATATATCTTCAGGCCAGGTACCTTATGCAGTCAGAGAGAATTGAGTGCCATATATCACAATTCATACAGACTTGCCTTGCTTCCTCCACATTCAAAACTCTCATCATGTAAAAACTTTAAAAACAACAAAGAAAAATATAGACATGCAGGGATTGAATCTGCGACCCCCTCCCTAAAGCCGGGACGCTCAACCACTGAGCTAGTGTCGACATTCTGGACGAGGCGAAATTCTTCTTTGCCATATGATCGATTCCGTCGATTGGCATATGGATATAGCAAAGAATTTCGCCACGTCGAGCTTGTCGACACTAGCTCGGTGGAAGAGCGTCCCGGCTTTAGGGAGGGGGTGGCAGTTCAATCCCTGCGTGTCGATAATTTTCACGGGGTGCTAAACACAAAAATAATCTCATGTAAACACGCCGATTTCGAAGACTCTTAAAACCACCTTTTGAAAACGCCCAACTAATTTGATCATGGTATTTCAGTCTTGGTCTCCCCCGTTTTGCATTCGCTCACAATTATTATACTTTTTTTTTTTATGTCATAAGATAGCAAACAAACAGATCGGTCTCCTGATGGAAAGAGTCAACCATCGCCTATAGACACCAAAGATGTTAATGGTGCGTTGCTATCCCGTGGCGAGGTCTAATGCCACATGCATAAGTTTACCGGCTACCTTACCCTCCAAACCGGAACACGACAGCGACAAGCACTGACGCTATTGCGGCAGGAATAGGTAAGGCGGTGGTACCAGACCCGGGCGAGACAATGCAGAACTCTACCACCTAGTAGCCACGATGGTAGTGACTCGATAGCCAATCGGTCGCCTTTTACGACCTGCCTGGCAGAACGGCAGTTGGCCTATTCTACAAAGGAGGCCGGGACCAACACGGCGGATATACTTACTCAAATGATAGTCAAAGTTAATTTAAAATTCGCTTTACCGTGATGTTTCGCATTCAGTTATCTTCACATAAACTGTAACTGTAACATGATGGGCTAAAATATAAGTAGGTGTGTGTATAGCGTAGAACAAATAGACATTTCTCCTGAGAGTAATAGAAGACCATAAATAATGCCTATAGATATCAAATAGGTATGTTAAGGAAACTTAACCGGCAAAGCAACTGGTATTGCGGATGTCCATGGGCGGCGGTGATCACTTAACATCAAGTGCACCTCCTGCTCGTTTCCCCCCTCTTCTATATAAAAAAAGCCTTCGTTTGCTTCATACGAGCTAATTTCGGTCTGGCAAGTAGGTCTTCCCCTACTGTAACTGTAATGCATCATATTACAGTTACAGAAACGGAAGGTACGCAGATAAATTTTGCTTCTTTTGAGGTTTAATTTCGTATTTCGGGCACCTCGTTTCAGAAAATATCATCTATTTAAATTTCTGCTAAAAAAATATTACTACACTAATAGTAATTATATTATCCTACTAATATCTATATATATATAAAAATCAATTACTGTTCGTTAGTCTCGCTAAAACTCGAGAACGGCTGAACCGATTTGGCTAATTTTGGTTTTGAATTAATCGTTGAAGTCCATGGAAGGTTTAAAAGGTGAGAAAATATAGAAAAAATAAGAGTAGTTAAAAAGGCAGAACAATGTTTGCCGGGTCAGCTAGTTATAAATATTACTCAATCACGCAAAAATCGCAGAACCGGTTTGGATAAAATTTAGTACACCTGTACGTGATGATCAGGAATAGCACCTGGGATACTTTTTATCCCGGCTAAATAAGTTGTTTCCGAAAGATTCACATTTGATAATGCAGCGGGTTGCAAGGTACAGCTAGTAATATAATATATTTGCAGTGACTTGAAAAGTAGAACATAATAGACATGTCGAATAAACTAGATCCAATTACCCATTTAAAGGCAACGATTATTATCGAAATGACACGTCTTAAATGGATAATGATCGTGTGTCATGATCGCTGGCCAGACCGTGACCGTAATGCTCTCAAACCGATACCGAGACTGATATTTAATTTACAATAGACCTAGCGTAGCCGTGAGTATGCCTTTTGGCTGGCGACGTTCACATCTTAAAAGATATCTATATATATATATATTTGCATTTACATATATTATAAAATTGTAGAGTTTGTTTGTTTGTTTGTTTGGTTGGTTGTACGCGGTAATCTCAAAAACTACTGAACCGATTTGAATAATTCTTTTTGAGTTGGATAGTCTGTTTATCGAGGAAGGTTATAGGCTATATAACATCTTCGTACGACTAGTAGGAGAGGAGTAAACAAAGTCCGCGCGGACGAAGTCGCGGGCAACAGCTAGTCTATATATATTTACATACTAAGTAGAAATAAAGTTAAAATTAATTTCGAATTTAAGCTGCAATCAGCGGTCTCTCTTGTATACCTTATCAAAGTATTAAATTATGAACATTGAAAGATTTGTTTTAGCTCAAAAAAGTTTATTTTAAAAGGTAATCTAAAGGTTTTTTAATATTTGTAAATATTTATAAATTTTTGACAAATAAAAGTGACCACTTACTGCAATTAAGACATGTAACATTTTCATTCCTATAATAAAATAATCTATATATTATACGTGGAGGAAAAACTTTGCACCTCCTTTAAGACATTTACGCGAACGATGGAGTATGAAACATGGTAAAGTTGCAGGTTACATTGCGGAGGACTGCGGATACTTAATATTTTTAAATAATATGCATTAGATTTAAATTAAATTAATAACAATAAACATTACATACACTACATTCATGTGACATATACTCGCATGATAATATACACACATGTATACTTACTAATTTCTTTACGAATCAAGTATGGTGTCAAACTTAAAAGAGATTTTATTGTTTAGTCCATGGTCGAGTTTCGGCCACAGGCGATCGCTAGTAATAATAAATATCGCTGGACAATATACACGAATAGATCTACATAGCTCCAAAGTAATCTAATTAAAAGTTAATCTATGTAGTTTAATACATAAATACACCTACATATATACATAATATCTGGTTGACCGAGCTTTGCTCGGTTTTTCACATATTTTTCAAACCGATCTTTTCTTGGTGGTGCTTAAAAAAGGATTTTTTAATGAAAGAAAAGCAATCTAGCGTACCAATCATTCCATTTAAAAGAGTAAATAATTTCACACCCACGCCCTCATGTCAATATCATCCAAGTGCCAAATGACCCTTGTAGCACTGTACTGACCTTGGCAGTGTGCAAATACTATATTTTACAAACCCCCAAAATGGTTTAAAAATCCTTTACCCACCCTTAAATCGATTAAATAATTTATCGATTTTTCAATCACAATCACTGTTTTCTATAACCTTGTATTGGCGATATTTTCTAATTTATTTTTGGTGTTTATATAAATTGTATCGCTGTATGATAACTAAAATAAATAAATAAACGTTTCATATAGCACTTAGTTTTATGTACAAAGTTATAAATCTATATACATATAATAAAATCGTAGAAAAGTCAATGTATGTCCGGGGTAAACTCAAAAAGTACTACATGGATTTACTTCAAATTTTGCATGAAAATTACTAACAGGTCGGGTCAACATATAGGCTACATCACCTACGGGGGAGGAGCTGTGCGGAGTAAACCACGTCCGCGCGAACGAAGTCGCGGGCAACAGCTAGTGTCTAATACAATAAATCGGACGAACTGCAAAAAAAACGGAAAATATATGTCTATCTTAGATCGGATTATAAAACTCCGTGACCGCAATACTCTTTCAGTAAACCGATATCGCAACGTTAAGTTTTATTGTTTTTAATCGGTTTCGTTCGTGGTTACAACATTACAAATTACAAAGATCAATCAGGGTACGTTAAATTTTAATATCTCGTACAACGAGATGCTGGTAAATAATAAAAAAATCTATTTCATAGGATAGCAAAACAAGAAGCTTCCCTGCTGAAAAGAGATAACCATCATCTATCGAGAACACAGATGTTAACAGTGCGGTGTTATCGGTGTAGCAGGGATCTAATATCACAAGCATTTTTTTTTTACATGATAAGATAGCAAACAAGCAGATGGGTCTTCTGATGGAGAGAGTAAACCATCGCCTATAAACACCAAAAGTGTTAAATGGTGCGTTGCTATCTTGTGGCGAGGTCTAATGTCAACTGCATAAGTTTAACGGATACCTTACCCTCAAAACTGGAACATGACAGTTACAAGCACTGACGCTATTGCGGCAGAAGGTAAGGCGGTAGTACCGGACCCGGGCGAGACAATGCAGAACTCTACCACTTATTAGCCACGAAGTTTGTGACTCGTATAGTCAATCGGTCGTTTTTACGACCTGCCTGGCAGAACGGCAGTTGGCCTATGCTTCAAAGGAGCCCGGGGTCCAACACGGAAAAAGCATAAGTTTGTCTTACTCTCTCTAAGGTCCGGTTACACTTTGATTAGTGCGAGTGCAAGTGTTTAATGCAGGTGCTTATATTAAGCAAAAAACACGTGTAGACAGCCGTTGATTAGTGCGAGTGATTAGCGATTAGCATAGTTAAAGTTAATATAGGCTGATTACCAATCATTTGCACTAATCAACAGCTGTCTACACGTATTTTTTTGGTTAATACTAAGCATCTGCATTAAACACTCGCAATCGCACTAAAAAAAATGTAACCGGGACCTAAGCTTGTGAAAGAGAGTATCAAGCACTGGCGCTATGCGGTAAGAATAAGTAAGGCAATGGCACCAAATAGGAAGACACGCTACATAACTCTTTCAGCAGCTTCGAGAAGGAGATTCAGTCAATCAGAAAGGCACACTGACAATTTTACAAAAAAGACGCGTATTTGGAGTGTGCTAGGAGTATGTCCTTTTTTATATCATAAGATTACAAACAAGCAGTATGCCTTCTTGATGGAAACAGATCCACCGCCTATATACACCAAAAATGCAAATTATGCGTTGATATCTGTGTGGCAAGTGTGGTAATTATGATATGGATATAACAAAAAAGTATATTATTAGTTTTAAAAGAGAAGGATTAATATTTTTTTGGATCTAAATTCGGCAAAAATAGACGTTATGTCACGTGACAGTGGACGCACATATGGAAGCGTTAAGTCACGCCTTGGTATAACGTCATCTCGATGTTGTCATTTTCATAGAAACCACAGAGTAATTTAGATATTACCACGGCGTGATGTCATTAGGGCGCCATGACAGCCCACAGCGTTTTTTCCGTAAGTTTTAATTTTAATTTTAAAACGCGAAATGTTTGTGATTGTTTAGGTAATAAGTAGATTTTTTTAATATACCTAATAAGGTAAATTATGAAATAGTTTCTCAAATTTACGGCCGGTTATATTAACAAATTATTAATCTGTGTTTAACAAAATTTTACAAGCAAATGATCTGTTAAACACATATTATTTGCTTGTTACATATAATTTGCGTTTCGAAAAACGGCCTTTAGTCAACTAGCCTATTGGCAAGCTTTTGGTACCGAAATACGGTCAAGAGGTTTCAGAATTCTAGTTTACTATTTATTCTCTTTAGATAAATCTCTGAGTTGGCATACTATAAATTTAAACACAGTAAAGATCTTTTGACAATTAAATGTCCAAGTTTCACAATCATAACACATTGTAATAGCGAATACCTAATCCACCGAACTTAGTTGTCCCGTAATGTTTCCAACACCAATTTTCGTCAATACGACACGACAAAGCAATGAGGACAGTCTCTGCTATCTCATTTGTTGATCAATCGAAACAAGAAACACTGGGTAATATTTTTTAATCACTTTATTTACCGCCACGAATACACAGTCTATGGTAGGTATGGTTGGATGAGTTTTAATTTCCGACATTGACAAATGTTTGTTTTGTGTTCAACTATGCTTTTAATTTTGGGAGCTCGGACAAAAATCGATAAATAGATTTAGCCAAAACAATAAGAGTTGACACTTGACTGAGGAATACTGTCACAAATAAAATGTATCATCTTAAAGGTTTCCATGCGGAGTAGGCCGCCGCAACAGCGACAGTGTTTGTTGCTGTTGTGTTCTGGTTTGATGAGTAATACAGCCGGCTTAGATTTTAAGTTAAATCTGAGGCAGCCGGTAAATATTCCAATCCAACCCCACCACATGGATAGAAACGTACCATTAACAGCGTTGGTGTCTATAGGCCTTGGTTACTCTTTTATCAGGAGAGTCATCAGCTTGTTGCTACCCTATTAAATAAATATAAAACCTTACCAAGTATCCTCTTTCCCTTTTCTTAGGTGTCTTCAAAATGACAAAGTTCATATACTTTGAACACTGAATATCGTCGGCACTTGCTAAAACTCCATGTTAACTTGGCTGCTTTGCTTAATACACATAAATTACGTGTTACATTGTTTGTCCGCTATGGATTCCTTAACTACAAAACCGATTTCAATGAAATTTTGTGGATACCTACTCTTTGGTCCAACTTAAAAGATAAGATAGTTTTTATCTCAATTTACTTCGCCCCCCCCCCCCCCCCTCTAGTACCCCACCAAAATATTCAATAAATTTTTAAATTGAGTAAAACAGTACAAGTGATTGTAATCTATACATATAATAAAATCGTAGGAAAATCAAAACTGTACATTGAATATTTTTTTAAAAGAAAACTTAGGTCGTGATCTACAATCGATATCGAAGCCAAAAATATACTTTTTAGAATTTTTGTCTGTTTGTCTGTATGTATGTCCGGGGTAAACTCAAAAAGTACTGCATGGATTTACTTCAAATTTTGCATGAATATTACTAACAGGTCGGGTCAACATATAAGCTACATATTATCACTCTATCACCTACGGGGGAGGTGCTGTGTGGAGTAAACGAAGTCCGCGCGGACGAAGTTGCGGGCAACAGCTAGCACAATATTTAAATCCAAGTGACAAAGTTCACATCAACCTTGATACGTTGTTGAACTGGTTAAGTTTAGATATTATTACTCATTAAAAGATCATTTGGGCAACTTGGACCGTATCTGAAACGTAATTTTATTATCTACATTTCAAACCTCGATGCCGTAACGTATTAACTAATAAAACACGACGGTCGACAGTTTGCTATTGTGATTGTTATATGATGAATTATTACCGCCACGTTCATCGAATGGTACCTAAGTCGAACGGACTTAGATAATGAAGCCCCAGGGGTTTGCAAAATCCAATTCAGAGGTTGATCAAAATACTCGTATTTCAAAGTTCAAAATAACGTAAGTTGCAGTTCGGAGTCAGGAGTAGATTTTTAAAACTTCCTTGCCCTGGATGATCAAGTACGGCTACCGGTTTTTTTATATCATAAGATAGCAAACAAGCAGATGGGTCTCCTGATGGAAAGAGTCAAACATCGCCTATAGACATCAAAGATGTTAATGGGGCGTTGCTATCTTTTGGCGAGGTCTAATACCACATGCATAAATTCACCGGCTACCTTACCCTCCTAACCGGAACAGGACAGTGACTAGCACTGACGCTATTGTGGCAAGAATTGGTAAGGCGGTGGTACCAGACTCGGGCGAGACAATGCTGAACTCTACCACCTAGTAGCCACGATGATAGTGACTCGTATAGCCAATCGGTCGCCTTTTACGACCTGCCTGGCAGAACGGCAGTTGGCCTATTCTTCAAAGGAACCCGGGACCAACACGGGGAATACTGTACTGGTCTCGGTCATCATGAATATGAAGTTGATAGGGATCATCACCTATCTCATAAACCGACAAACTAGTGAATCAGGGAGAAATGGAATGTCTGTTGACGTTCAGATTACTCTTTTTTTTATATCATAAGATAGCAAACAAGCAGATGGGTCTCCTGATGGAAAGAGTCAACTATCGCCTATAGACACCAAAGGTGTTAATGGTGCGTTGCTATCTTGTGGCGAGGTCTAATGCCACGTGAATAAGTTTACCGGCTACCTTACCTTCCAAACCGGTACACGACAGCTACAAGCACAGACGCTATTGCGGCAGGAATAGGTAAGGCGGTGGTACCAGACCCGGGCGAGACAATGCTGAACTCTACCACCTAGTCGCCACGATGGTAGTGCCTCGTAAGCCAATCGGTCGCCTTTTACGACCTGCCTGGCAGAACGGCAGTTTGCCTATTCTTCAAAGGAGCCCGGGACCAACACGGGCCCAAAAACCCCTGAAAACGCAAGAAAATCATGTTATTTTTTAAATTCAATTAATAGGTAGTTAATGATGGAAATACAAATTGTTTTTTAAATTAACAGTTACAATCATATCGCTAACAAAACACCGATAAGCTTATCCTTACGAATATGTAGGTATAGCACAAATGGCAACATAACGGGAAATACGTTTACAATAATAATGTAATTCAGACCTGTCTAAAATATGATATGCGGGCCGCATTTGGCCGAAACATAAATTAATAATGCTCACCGAGCCATTTTCAAAAACGACGTGCTAATAATAAGCCACAAAGTTAACAAAACCTTTGACCCGACTTCGAGACTTATTAACAAGAAGTTTAAATGTGGTTTTTTCAATTGTTATTTTAATTTTAGGGCACAACTGAAACCGATGAGCAAAAAGCTATAAGTGGCTACTGCATTAATGGGGTTAAACAAATAGGAGGAGCTGTGATTAATCTTAATAAAATAAAGGAAGTGTATCCCTATGAGTTAGTGTACATCTAGTTAATATAAAATGTATGGCACAAGATCGTCTCTGACTTGGGCAGCGCTGATGTAATCTATTATATTTGAAAAGTCCATGCCGTTACATATTAATTACCTACTGATAGTTCGGTTTATTTTTGACTAGCTACACCCTGCGTCTGCTTGGAACTTAGTTTTTTCTAAATACGAGCATATTTAAATGTACGCTAACTTAAAAATGTGTTAATAAGGAAAACCCGTAATTATTTAATTACTTTATAAATAATTATTTCTAAGTTGTCATTAAAAAGCACGTCTTACCGTTGTAACCAATCATTGCAGCTGGCTTGTTAGACGCCATAGTCGGCTTTTTCTCTTTTTGAACCAAATGTTAAGCTGCGTTAAACATTACTATATTTGGTGGTATATTAGGCACGAGTTTTTTATTTATCCATTAACTGAAATTCACGAAATTTGGAGAATTGTGTTCTGTATTTGGATTAAGACATCACGAGTACGCCATCTACAAATCCAGTTTAGCCTCCCCAATGAACGATGTATGAAAGTGAGCAAGGCATAGAGATCCGGTGAATACGGGGAAAATTATTGTTTGTAAGATTTAATCGAAAAAAGTCTAGTTACTGAAGAGTGAAAAATAATAAATATCTTAAGAAATGTTTAGAGTTCTACCATGTTGGTTTGAAGGGTAGACCATCGGTCTTCTGAAAGGCAGTTCGTAAGAAACGAAAGATGTAGCAAACAAGCAAATGGGTTTCTTGATGGAAAGAGTCAACCATCGCTTATAGACACCAAAGATGCCACTGGTGCATTGCTATCTTGTGGCGAGGTCTAACCCCACATGCATAAGTTTACCGGCTACCTTAGCCTCCAAACCGGAACACGACAGTGACAAACAATGACGCTATTGCGGCAGGCAGGAATAGGTAAGGCGGTGATACCAGACACGGTCGAGCCGATGCAGAACTCTACCACCTAGAAAATTTCGTTGTCTCGCCCGAGTCTGGTCCCACCGCCTAAGCAATTCCTGTTACAATAGCGTCAGTGTTTCTCACTATCATATTCCAGTTTGGAGGATAAGGTAGTCGATAAACTTATGCATTTGGCATTAAGACCACGACAAAGAATAGAACGCACCAGTAACATCTTTGGTGTCTTTAGGCGATGGTTGTCTCTTTCCATCAGGAGAGCCATCTGCTTTTTTACTATCTTGTTATAAAAAATCCAACATTTTGCTGCAGAGAAATGATAAAAGGGTCTCATTGCTGAACCACAAAACCGTTATGTACGCAGCATTGCGTTTAGCTTCACCGAAAAAACTAACGGTGGAATTGGAACTTGGAAGCGAGGTGTGCGTCGACTGGGGTGTGGAGAGACGACCACGTGTTTAGTTGCACGTGTACAAATAGATAAGACACGGCTTGCAAGCTCTGTAAACTTAACATAGGAAGATTTCGTAACTATTACGATAAAATATTGAAGTAATGTCGTTGTATAAACGAAACTAATATTATAATACCCACGGAAGACCTTGTTCGCGTATAAACTAGCTGTTACCCGCAGCTTTGCTCGCGCATATTTACTTTAGAATTTATTTAACGTTTCGTTATAAGCTACTTCTCTTATTTTATCTCTTAGGGTTCGGATTTTGAAAAGCAGTTCTGAAATGCAGTTCGTAAGAAACGAAAGATGTAGCAAACAAGCAAATGGGTTTCTTGATGGAAAGAGTCAACCATCGCTTATAGACGCCAAAGATGCCACTGGTGCATTGCTATCTTGTGGCGAGGTCTAATGCCACATGCATAAGTTTACCGACTACCTTTTCCTCCAAACTGGAACACGACAGTGACAAGCACTGACGCTATTGCGGCAGGAATAGGTAAGGCGATGGTACCAGATCCAGGCGAGACAATGCAGAACTCTTTAACCTAGGAGCCACAATGGTAATGATTCCCATAGCCAATCGGTCACCTTTTAAAAGCTGCCTGCCGGCAGTTGGTCTATTCTTCAAAGGAGCCCGCAATAACACGGCGAGACGACCTACGATATTGAAAAAAAACCTTTCAGCAGTTTCAACGCAGAATTAAATCCATCCTTGATTTCGTTCGCGTACAGTCAAACACCTAATATGTACATGAGGCTCATGAGGGGGGGGAGGTCGAGTCAAATTTCACGTGGGGGAGAAGGTGGTCCAAAAAATGTAATATAATGAGGAAACTGGGTTAAATTAACACTTTCGCAGTCCACCATACTAAAACAAAATCTAGTCCCTCGAGTCCACTCCAATATTCACTGTAAAGTATTTATTTATAATGGATTATAAGGATTAATATTTTATTAAGTAATTTTTATATGCTTTAGTGTGTATTTTACAAATGTATCCATATGGATACTGGGACTTGAAACTATAAATACGTATATGTGTAAATCCACTTGGACACACTTACACCTATTATTTACCTGTAACTATGAATGATTAGCCATAAGTACTAAGGAGTATAACTATAACTTTAGTCATCGAGTTTGAGTCGCTACATAATAACGCTACATACAAGTTTAAATAGATTTTTAAAATTCTCTAGAATTCAGTGCCAATGCATCCTTTTGGATACATGGACTCCACGGTAACCACGTCTTCGTATCCGTTTGGATACCATGGACTGTGAAAGTGTTAAGTTAAAATGTTTCTCCACTAAAATATATATAATTAATATAAAATAACATTTATAGCGGTTTAATTATTTATTAGTTTTTATTTAAGTATTTTATTGTTCGATTTTCTCACTGTGATTCTATGTTACATTATTAGAAATATTAAATAACTAGCTGAACCGCGCAACTTCGCCCGCGAGTAGATTAACATATCGCCGATATAGTTTTTCATACAAATTTCATCCCCTATTTCTGCCCCTTCGGGGCTGATTTTTGAAAGAAAATTTGATATTTGACCCCGGATCTTCAACTATTTCCAGGCAAAATTGCATGAAAATCGGTCCAGCAGTTTAGCCGTGAAAGCGTAACAGGCAGACAGACAGACTTTCGCATTTATAATATTAGTATGGAAGTATGGATAAGTAAATTGTTTTTCTAATTAAATTTAATGTAATCATGCACAGATTTACTTATTTACATACAAGTTTTACAACTATGCATTCTCAAAAATCTCACGTGCGGTTTGGAGAGGGGGAAAGGCGAACCTGTAAAATCTCACCAAGGGCAGGCTCACTTATAAACGATAGCCAATAGGTTTTCTGACCTATATATTAATATGACATCAGAATAATACCATTTTATCAAAATCCGTTAAGTAATTTTAGCGTGGAACAAAAAAAAGAAACTATTTATTCATTTATTAATATATAATATATCCAGTAACCGCGTTTATACAAACTTTCACGTTTTCAAAAGCAATAAGAAGCAAGATTTATAACAAAACCTATTAACATATTATCCAACTTGATAATTTACATAACAACTCTATACTTAGACTGTGACTAATCAAGTTATATTGTTGGATCAAGTTATCGAACTTAATAGAAAAGTAATGAATCACATTGTTTATATGGTAAGCGCCAAGCGGACCATTACAAGGACTTCTTCCTTTAGGTTCGATGCACTGAGTTTAACATCAATACGCTGTCTGCATACTTAGCCAACTTTTCCTATTACTTTTAAACTTTGTATAAAAGTTGTATAGGTTGGCCTATACAACTAATCATCAATAAATTGTTTTGTGTTAAAAGATATATGCATGTTACATTTGTTTATGACAATACGTCACCCTAAACCGAGTTCCCAGACCTCCAAAACCTATTGTTCTCAAAAAAAAAGTTTCATACATTACTTCCCTTGGCCATGGAGTCATGGAGGGCCTCCATGACAATGTAAAATTAAATAATTAAATATTATTTCCTCCCTTCAACCTTAATGCAGTATTAAGTAACTATAGTTAGCAATAAAAGATTTATAAGAAATTTGCATGATCTATTTATTGAAAACAAAATACCAATATAAAGCTACATTATCACTAAGTAATATAGGCTAGTTTTTTACCGACCGAGTATAATGAAATAATGGGTACGAGTCACGCGAACGAGGTCGCGAGGAACTAATCAGAATGTGTCAACTTCACTTACATGACAATGTTCTCGCCAAAATAATAAAATAAAATAAATTACAATTTAATTCTACTGTCCATTGAGACGTTTCTCCTCGGCATCTTTCACTCGAGACGCACAACAGGTGATCATTAATTAATTGACATTCTGCGCACACGAACAAAGAGATTCATTCGTCTCGTCCTTTATTTTACAAAAGAAAACGTTAAATAAAAGATTGACATTCTCCGCCTAATACAGTATATCTGAAATAACTTGTTCGTTTTCATTCAGAAAATTAATGTTCGTAGGATTTAGAGAATGGAATTTCAAAGACGGATCTTAATACAAAAATATTTGATCACTTTGTGCCTGAGTAGCATACTTGGTCTACATTATAAATTTCATAGTTTGATCCCCAGATGGAAAGAAATATGTTACCGAGATATTTTTGAATAATCTCAGTAGCAACTGGAGTCTATATTTGGTAGTGTGCTAACATTGCCATTCCTCGGATGAGCAAGTGAAACTGTTAGTTTCGATTGTCGTAAGAAACTATACGCCAGCGCGGCGTCGCAGCAGAACGCGGCTTACAGTTTCGGCTCGCAAACACCCGAGACTCGTCAAGAGTTGTTAGCAAGTCGAAATCCTGCCGATTACTCATCCCATTTGTTGTCCAGATATTGCCCTAAGCCGAGGTCCGATCTCACAGGTAATACCCTCACGCCGGGCTCTAATTCCACTTGAACTCTGGCTGATCACTCTGCTCGGCCAAACAGTCCGGTTTCGCAGTAAATCCAAATGTGTAGTTTCTATACTTTTTTCTCAATAATTGTGGCAAAACTAAGAATAGCAAAACTTTAACAAAGAAATATACAAATAAGATCGCGCCCATATCCCTAAATTACATTCTTTCCTAATAAATTATATGTATCTTTGCCTAGCTAAATTTACGAGCAAGGAAATTGACATCAATTTCCTTGCTATAACATAAAAAGGAAATTGACATCAAACAATGAATTACATGAATAGAGCCAACCTCAATCTAGGCGATTTACCTACTACCATACCGTTTATATGTATATTTCTATGTATACTTACTACTCAGTAAGTATACATAAAAATACACCCATAAATATGCGGTAAAATTAAAAATATATTTAACAGAAATCTACAATGTCCATTACGCAAACTCTTGGACCAGTCGAAAAACCTTGAATCCCTTCTGTGGCCTAGTTAAAATCACTGCTGTTTTAATCAATGGGCCTGTCAAGTAAGTAAACAAGGAAGGCTTTTATATTGTGATTCTCGGATCCATCTGACACAAAGAATAACATTGACTTAACAGTGTCACGAAACGGAAATAAATCAATTACCTCATGATGTTGCTATGATAAATTATGATCTAAAATAGCCTTTCCAACCTCTATTGGATATAAAAGTTCCATTGATTATAATAAGTTTAAGGAGCTAAATGTGCGAAAAATCACTTGAAATCCATTTAACTATTGTTTAACGAAGAATGAAATACTATGTTTCTTGCGGGGTATACAGAATGAGCTGAACGTTAATAAATGTTATGGTTTACTAAGATGACGCTTTGTCATGTGAATTCTCATCATTTCATTTCAGGATTGTAGGTACCTACTTATTTGATTGTTTAAAAAAATACGATTCCGAACTCCAATTTTCGGAGACTCAAGCACTACCGAGCTTATAATTTACGAACATGGAAATTGAGTTTCGAGTTGGGTTAGCAAGACAAATGTATCTTGGAGCAATTCTTGAAAAATATGATTGGCAGTTATTTTGTATGTAACTTTTATGAACTGTATGTAACATTTAAGAATCAGAGGTAAACTTCTTAAAAAAATATTTAGTAGCCTCGTTATTAAAAATAGAAATACCTTTTCTTCAAATTGAGGTCCTCCTTATTTTGAAAATCTGAAACAAATGGAAATGAAGGTTAGTTCTTTACTTATATAATTTGTAATTTTAGTAATATTTTACTTACTATAGTCGTAAGTCGTAAGTAAGTAAAAGATTATAAAGAAGTAGGTTAGGTTTGTTTCTTTAAAATGGATAAACTTAAAAATTAGGTACTAGACGGATTTTACAAATTCTTTTACCACAAAAATAATAAAGATAGATTATTCTGAATAACATATAGGCTATTTTTTTATCTGACTGAGTAAAAGGAAGTAATGATTGTGCGTAACATCGAATCGAATAATCGGTGTCAAAGTCGCGGCTCAAATTTTTTGTATACATGTGGTCTCTAATCTCTATGTCTACAATTACAATTTTTATCATGTAGCGGGCTTCGGGGGATACCCATATATTCCTATTAACAAAGTTTAGTTATCAGTGATCCTCCAAACCGGTACTTTATAGTGAAAATCACGAGGCTATTACGGAAGGATTAGGTAAGGCGATGGTACAAAACCCCACCGAGACGTTGTAATCAAGTAAGTTTCCAGCTCGCTCGTATGCCTCCATATAAAAAAAACTATGATAAAATCAAGCCAGCGAAATTCACACTCGGCTCTTATAAAAACACGGCACTGTAATAAACAAACTACGTTTGAACGTTCAGACTACATCGTTTACGATCCCCTATCTATTGCCGGACGATAAACACGTCTTAGCTCGAGTAAAACAAGATGCACGCCCAAAATAGCTGTACCCAAACAGACTGCCACAAGTTTATTATTTTTTATCATATATGCTAGAAACTGGTAAACGATGCGTGCAGTCTTTATTTTTAAAGACGAGAAAATCAAAGAATAATGTTTTGTACAGGTTGACTGGTAAAAAGGCTCATACTGAAGGAGGATGTTCAGTACTTTATTATCAAATTTTTTACTTTAGATATCTGGAAGATGCGCCATTTTCTGGTTGTAGATGTCATATGGGGTCAAGGTTAGAATTAGTCTAGACATCTCCGAAATTAATTCCAAAGGGTTAGGTCCCAATCGCAGCAATCTAGGCGATATCTAAATTTTGTCCTTAGATATCGGGATGATCCAACACTTTCTGATGGTTGATGGATGTCATATGGATTCAAGACTAGAATGACTCAAGATATCTCCGAAATCAACTCCAGAAGGTTAGGTCCCATTCGCGATATCCTAGGAGATATCAATTTTTTTGCAGATATCTGAATGTTCCGAGATCCGACATGTCATATGGATTTAAGACTAGAATGCCTCCATATATATATATATATATATATATATATATATATATATATATATATATATATATATATATATATATATATATATCTATATACATATAATAAAAATGTAAGAGGTCGAATTCTGTACATTGAAGATATTTAAAAATTTTTTTTGGAAGATACTCTTTAATCGACACTGAAGCGAAAAATGTAATTTTTTTAATTTTTGTCTGTCTGTCTGTCTGTCTGTCTGTATCAAGGCTGCGCATCACGCCGAATCTACTGAACGGATTCAAATGAAATTTAGCATGGTTAAAATTCATACTCCGAAGAAGGTTATAGGATACTTTATCCCAAAATTCAATACGGTTCCCGTGGAATAGGCGATGAAAATAAAAACGTATATTTAGCGTTAATTCATTAATCTGCAGTCCAAAATCCTTTATTATTTTTTTGTTCAAAAGTAAGTACTATAAAGATTATCCCCTAAAAATTTCAAAGTCATCAGTTTTATAATTTAGAAGTTACAGACATCACAAGTTTCAACAGTTTCCGGGTGAGGTGTCCAGTTGAACGTGACACCCGCATTGTATACAAAACCTTTGAACGCACGGCTCATTATAAGTTAGGGTAATCATTTCATAGTGTTTGTATAATGGATACAAACGGAGAGATCAGTTTAGAATATATACTGTTTTATTAAAATGTTATAAATGCAATTTTACTAGCCTAAAAATGAGTAAAATATGTTTAAAATGTAAACCTAAACAAATTATAACAGGCCATTTTTCAGTTTTTTGCCAATATCTCAAAAAATATGCATCTAATCGACATTAAGTATACTAATAAAATTTGTTATTTATAAAATTTTACGTAAGGATAGGCTATTGGAAAAAATCACTATTTTGTTTTTACATTGCATAACGTAAAAAAGGGTAAAAATGTATCTAACCGCCCATATCCGAAATACGTAGGCAGAGGTACAAAAAGTGTACCAACGATTTGCCGTATATACCATCACACACAATGTGATAGGTGGCAAGCCTATTGCCAACCGGGCCCTTTCCAATCCCAAGCAACGTTGTTTTATCAGAAAAATTAAAAACACGTTTTGTTTTGCCCGACCCATGAATCGAACCCAGAACCTCATATGGTCAACAATGACACCGGGCCACTAAACAACACGGTGAATATTTCAAAGTTCTTTGAAAATGAATGAAACTTCCGCGAAGTGTAGATGTTGGAGTGCCTAAACTACTTAGTGTACTCTACTTTTTTAAAAAATGTTAAGTAGAATATACGAACATATACTTATAACTTCAGTCCTGGATAAGATCAAAATCTTACAGAAAAAACTTTAGACAAAGATAACTTCATCAAAACAAATTCAATAAAAAGTTACTTAACTTTCCTTTATTTGTGAGAATCGAAAATCAAAAATGTGAGAAAAAAATACGTGGCTTTGTTGTTTTTTACTGAAGTATCATCACTCCCGGTTCCCTTGCGGGGTAGGCAGAGTAAACCGAACGTCTATATACTTTCCGTTTCACCGCGATTCACCGGTTTGTCGGTTGGTGATATAAATGGTAATCCTCATCGCCGCATATACCGACACGTTAACGATTATCGACTATTTTTAGCGATAACTGGGACCGAAAGTTTTACGTGCTCATCTGAGGCACGGGAGTGGTAATATACCACTCCGCCAGTCTCCGAATTGCTACTGAGATTTTAGATTTTCTAGAAAATCCTCGAAACTATCTCAATAACACGTTTGCCCGATCCGGGGATCGAACCCGGGACCACATGATCTGAGCCGAATAGGCTATCCCAAGACCACGAGGCAGAGTAGTTTGTTATTAATAAAAAAACCCCGTGACTGCTTATCTTGCTTATTGAAAATGATACAAATTTACATTAAATCTTTTAGAGATTTAAAAATAATAATAAATTTAAGAATTTTTTTACTGCAAATCGTTTTCAATGAACAAAGATAAGCTTCTTAGTCAAAAGCTATTTTGTTTTTTATTAATAACAAACCACAAAGCCATGTGTTAATTAATTTATTTTTATACTTTCCGCTAGAAAAGTGCCTTAATTAAAAATGATTCAAAAAATAAAACTGAATAAACAACTTTTCATTTTTCTAACTAGGTATATATTTTTAACTTCCCGCTAAATGTCTATATGTATTGATTTTACCCCGATTTACGAAAATCCAGTGTTCACCAGATCTCCACGTTTTGAGGTCCTACGAATCTTTTTCGACTACTTTCATGATGATGTGTATGTGTATGTGTATGTGTATGTGTATGCGTATGTGTATGCGTATGCGTATGCGTATGCGTATGCGTATGCGTATGCGTATGCGTATGCGTATGCGTATGCGTATGCGTATGCGTATGCGTATGCGTATGCGTATGCGTATGCGTATGCGTATGCGTATGCGTATGCGTATGTGTATGTGTATGTGTGTATAACATCTCATAACTTTGAACGGCTTGACCAATCGAAACACGGTTAATAGGATTCGATTGGATTCCATTCAACTTAGACTTCATAAAAATTTTAACCAATTCAGTCAAGGAGATTTTGAGAAATTTTGAACAAACCTCACATAAGTTTTTGGCGAAACAATTTCCAGTTTAATGTACCGATAGAGTACAAAATTTAATCAGCTTTACATCTTAAAAAACTGCGACCAATACATAAATTGCATCAAAATTTATTTATCCGTTCGGGAGTTTATAGTTGAAGAAAAATTTTGCAAAAGTATTTTTTCGGCATAATTTCGAAATTTTTTAACTAATCATTTTTAATCTTCTACAATATTTTAGTACTTACTAAAAAACTATATTGAATGCCTTCTCTTCTGCAATATTTTAGTACTTACTAAAAACTACATTAATTACTAAAAACTACATTAAAACTTATTACATATTGTTTAAATAACTTTCAGGTTTATATACCGATTGATATAAAAATCGAACTGCGTCAAATACTGGAAATTGGATCAAAATCGTTTGATTTAATTGGGATTTGTCAATGACGAAAATTTAAAAAAAAAGTTTTTTTTTACATTCTTTGAAATTTTTTAACCTATCGACTTTTTAGCTATTAAAACAATTTTGAGTTAAAAAATTGCGATGAATGCCATTCAAAAGATCACAATTGATCATCAATTTAAAAAAAAATATGATGTATATTTTTTAACCATTAATTTCCTAAATATTATTTTTACAAACTAGATTTTTTGAACTCTTCGAACTCAACATAAAATTATTATAAATACCTTTTGATTCATTTTTCTCTCATGTCGATATCTTATTAGAATATTTGATAATTTTAGTATTTATATAATTTTGAAAAGTTTACCTTTTTACGTTGAATGCTAATTTTGTGACATAAAAAAAAATATTGCAAATTTTCACAATAGCCTACCATTAAGTGAAATTTTATAGATCAAATACATTAATATACATGCTATCGATCGTCGAGGCGCACAGATTCTAGGCATCACCATATGGTGGACATTCCACATGCCCGGACAAAGCAGTTAGACTTAACATTCTTCATTCAAACCGCAAAGGACTGGAGCATGCTTCCTAAATCTGTATTCCCCGTCGAGTACAATCTGGAGATCTTCAAGAGAAGAGTGAACAGATACCTTCTAGGGAAGCACGTTCCATCTTAGACCGCATCTTAGCTTACCATCAGGCGAGATCGTGGTCAAGCGCTTCCTTATCGATAATAAAAAAAAACATGTCGAAAACACACATATTTTACGAAATATTGGCAAAAAATTGCAAAAAGCCGTTTTTTAATTGTTTTAAACAAAATGTTCCTAACCTCCTACACGGTCAATATATTATGCTTAATAATAATAATAACATTGCAATTATAACCTTTACTGAAAGCAAATACTATTTATTTCTCCCTGACTAATGGGTCTGTTGTCAAATTTAGCCAGGCAAACTGCAAAGGAGTCAGATATTGTTATTTATCAGACATACACCACAGATTTCAAACTAGCTTGAATAATCATCGTTGCCCATTAAGAACCTAGGTACAAGCCGATAATTTCACCTTCAATCTTTTTTATCCGGTGGAAGGATAGCCCCAGCCATGCTTAAAAATTACAATACAGTTAAAGACTTTTGCTTCACGGTGTGTGATCTTTCTCCCAATAAAAAATAGGTTCCTCAAAAATGATCTTTAGTTAAATATAGTCATATGGAATGAGTATATAATGTCAGGCAAATAAAACTGCAAGCATGACTGCAGAAAAAAAAGGCGAGGTGACTTCAGTTAAACACTGCTTAAAGCCCTATAAGGCACAAGGGTCGTTATCAAAGTGAACGTGTTTTCAAATCCATAATAAAATAATCCTTTCTTAATAATTCTCCTTTGATAAAAGTGCTTCGCCATCCAAAGTATTGCTGAAAACGAGAAATACTGTGGTCAATTACTAATAATTACTCTGCAAGGATGGCCAAACGCGAACGAAGTCGCGGGCACAGCTAGTATATATATATATATATATATATATATATATATATATATATATATATATATATATATATATATATATATATATATATATATATATATATATATAATTCCAGAGGGTTAGGTCCCATTCGTAGTCGTTTACGCGATATCAAAAATTTGTATCCTAGATATCTGGATGTTCCGACATTTTCTGGTGGTGGATGTCATATGGTTTTAAGACTACAAGGACTGCAGATATCTCCAAAATTAACGCCCGAGGGTTAGCTCCCATTCGCGGCTTTCGAGCCGATTTATAAATTTTGTACCATAGATATCGGGATGATCCGACACTTCTGGTGGCGAATGTCATATGGGGTCAAGACTAAAATGTGTCTAGACCTCTTCAGAATTAATTCCAGAGGGTTAGGTCCCACTCGCAGCTTTCTAAGCGATATCAAAATTTTGTACCATAGATATCGAGATGATCCGACTCTTTCTGGTGGTTGATATTAAATATTTTATATCTTACTTAGACAGTATTACAACACTAAATTTAAAGTACAAACCTACAAAAAATGATATAAAAATAGTTGCAACTGTCTGCATGATTATGACGTTTAATTCGCTTTGTTAGCAAGATTTTATTAAGAAGAGAACTAAACATTTACGTTAACTTAACCAACATTCTAATTTTGGCTAGCTATTATTCTCCAAGCTTAAAATATATATACTAAATGTGGACAAGCTAAGGAGTTGATATAGAATCTTAAGGAATATAGATATTAAACTTTAGGGTAAGAATAGCTAGGAAACGATGTAGGTATGAAGACTCGCCCGTATTTTTTCTTATTTTTAAATTGCCGCAATCGCCTCGGCGGTCTAGTGTTCCGGTGTCGGTGTTGACCACATGAGGTCTCGGATTCGATTCCCGGGTCGGACAATTAAAAAAATTTTTTTTCAATTTTCCGATAAAAATAACTTTGCCCGGGATTGCAAATGTCCAATAGCCGATAGGCTTACTATCTATCATACATTGTGTGACTTACGGCCGGTTTCTGCAACGCAAATTAATTTTAACAAGCAATTAATCGGCGTTTAAGAGATTATTTGCTTGTACAAATTATGTTAGACATAGATTAATTGCTTGTTAAAATTGATTTACGTTTCAGAACAGGCCTAAGTATCTTCGGCTAATCGTGGGTTACAACAAGTGCGTTGTACTTCTACCTACCCGTTCGGGAATACGAGCGTGAAGATACTGTTTACTGTCACATATGTAGATAAAGGAGTTAATAATTTTTCCCCGATTTTCGAAATTCGAGTTTCCACCAGATCTTCACGTTTTGAGGTCCTAGGGACCTTTTCCGTCTATTTAAACGATGACACCCAGTATGTCTATATGTAC
Organism: Apodemia mormo; assembly: GCA_036924255.1. Taxonomy (NCBI): domain Eukaryota; kingdom Metazoa; phylum Arthropoda; class Insecta; order Lepidoptera; family Riodinidae; genus Apodemia; species Apodemia mormo. The sequence continues at coordinate 37,909,209 of JAUPFN010000005.1, read as the reverse complement.
GTATATGTGTATTTGTGTATGTAAACATCTCATAAATTTTGAACGGTTTAACCGATCGAATCGCGGTTGACGACATTCGATTGGATTCCGCTTAACTCAAAAATTTTAAAAAAATTGAAAAAATCTCAAAAATGTTTCGGCGAAACAATATTTTGGTAAATTACTTTTAGAGTAATATACTAATTAAGTACAAAATCTAATCAGTTCTATGTTTTACAGACATAGATACTGACGTCATCGTGAAAATAGTCGGAGCAGGTTCCTAGGACCTCAAAACGTAGAGATAGGGTGAAAACTCGATTTTCGAAAATCGAGGCAAAATCAGTAACTTCCTTATCTACGTTCGTAGCGGGAAGTTAAAAATATCTATTAGCGTGAAATGAATTTAAAAATATGAAGTTAGTTTGCTGTAAACAACGTAACTTTAATATTTGCAAATCTATAGCTTTTGAAAATTTGATTTGATTTTAATTTTTGAAACGGCATTCAATGTGGTTTTTTGTTGGTACTAAAATATAGTAGAAAATCAAAGAGACTGGTTGAAAATTTTCGAAGATATGTCGAAAACACACTATTTCAAAATTTTTCGCCAACGATAACTCCCGAACGTATAAACCGATTTCGATATTATCGGTTTATCCGTTCGATATTATCGAAATCAGTTTATCCGTTTCGGGACCAAAAGCAATATACAAATTTATTCAAACAATCTAGTCAGATTTTCTAATTAAAAAAACTACGTCAAATACTGTAAATCGTAATCCGAAAACGGCTGATTCGTTCGGAATTTATCAATGACAAAAATTTTTGAAAAAAGGTTCTTTTTTACGTTTTTTCTACATTTTTAACCTATCGAATTTATAGTTAATAAAACAATTTAGAGCTCAAAAAATGCGTTGTATGTTCGAAAGATCAAAATCGATTATCATCTTGAAACTATACATCTTTTCGAAAATTAAACAACAACATGTCTTTACGCTAGTTCCCTAACGGGGTAGGCAGAGAGAACTGAGTGCCATACATCACAATCCTTGCAGGCTTGTCTCGCTTCCTCCACATTCATCACTCTCTTCATACACACACGCCGGTTGCGAAGACTCTTGACACCACCTTCGGACAGTACTCGATCAATCAGCCCTGCATAATTATGTGCTTATCCCAACGCTATTATATGGAAGTGAGAGTTGGGTATGTCAGAAAAGGCATGAAAGTAGAATCAACGCGGTCGAGACACATGAGTAGATACTTTGGTCGAGATGAGGTCGCTAAGAAAAATAAGTGGTGTAACACTCGCGGACCGGGTTCGTAATGTGGAAGTGAGAGAGAGGTTAGGTTTGAAAGAAAGTGTCGGTGTAAAGATGAGAAAAGGCATGCTCCGATGGTTCATATATGTAGAAAGAATGATAGATGAAAGGTTAACAAAACAGATTTACAATGCGAATGTGGAAGGATGTAGGTACCGGGGAAGACCAAGACTGACATACCATCAGACTGATCAAAAATTAAAATACTGTCATTTTTACAAACTTTAGGTTTTTGAACTCTTGGAGCTCAAAAATCTATGCTCACGTATAGTTTATGCTTCTTTGAGCTTAAAATACCCCAACTTAGCAGGAAGTTTCAGGGATGACCTGCAGGGTCAACCAGCTTACAGATTTTTTATAGCGAAATATAGTTAAAAGCAGATGGTTCTCTTGGTGGAAAGAGAAACCATCGCCTATAGATACCAAATATATTAATGGTGTTTTGCTATCTGTGTGGCGGGATGACAATGCCACATGCATAAGTCCACATGGACTGACGATATTGCGATAGGAATAGGTAAGGCGGTGGTACCAAATAGCCGGACGAGTCGTTGTGGAACTCTCCTGCCTAGTAGTCACGATTGTAGTGGCACCTGGCAGAACGGCAGTTGGTCTATTCTTCAAAAGAGCTTGAAGAAACACGGGAAATGAGTCCGGACCAACGTAAGGAAAAATGTAAAATTGCAAAATATGTGACGTCACACTAGGTAGGGGGGGTCTCACAAATGTGACCATCTGTGACAAGGGGGAGGGAGGGGTCAAAAAATGGTGAAATTCGTGTGACGTAATTTATGGATGGCCCCTAATGGGTATTGTTCACTGCATTTATAAATCTACTAGCTGTTGCCTGCGACTTGGTCCGCGCGGACTTCGTTTACTCCGCACTGCTTCTCCCCCGTAGGTGATAGCGTAATAATATGTAGGTATTATGTTGACACGACCTGTTAGTAATATTCGTGCAAAATTTGAAGTAAATCCATGCAGTACTTTTTGAGTTTACCCCGTACATACAGACAAACAGACGAAAATTCTAAAAACTATATTTTTGGCTTTGACATCGATTATAGATTACGCCCCAAGTATTTTTTAAAAAAATATTCAATGTACAGTTTTGACTTTCCTACGATTTTATTATATGTATAGATTACTGGTCAACTGACCAGTCGAAACTTCAACTACATATAATGACGACATTTTACATTCTTCATAAGAGGTTTTCTAAACGCATTTATCTTTGTTCTCTGACGACGTCATTTGTATACGGATGAATTATAGAATTTGCCTGCGATATAAATCATATAATGTATTAACAAGAACTGTTCATTTTTAATACATAGTATGAGGTGAATGTAAATATTGAAAGAAATTATTACAATACTTGAGTTTAGCGAAAGACGCCTCGGCGGCAGTATACATCCGTGGCTTTATGGAAATGAGCCCACAGTTGCCGCCTTCAGAGAGGAAACCCAACGGAAATAAACGCAAATGAAACGGATATAGTAAAGTGCCTATTGTTTCTCATTAGTCGTTAGTCATTAAAAATAAATGCGATTTGTTTGCTTACTGTGGGGTTAGATCAATTCGTGTAATCTGTCTAACGAAATTGAAAAATATTAAAAAATCCATACTTCCATACTAATAATATAAATGCGAAAGTAACTCTGTCGGTCTGTCTGTCTGTTACGCTTTCAAAGCTAAACCACTGAACCGATTTGGATAAAATTTGGTACAAATATAGTTTGAGACCCAAGAAAGGACATAGGGTAGTTCTTATCCCGGAAATCCCACGGGAACGGGAACTATGCGGGTTTTTATTTTACTTTTTTTTTCACGCGAACGAAGTTGCGGGTATAGCTAGTGGTATATAAAGGATAAAAACAGCTGATATAAAGGAGAATGTGGCGCCGCTGGTCCGTACCGTGGAAGGGTCGAAGTGATGGAACCAGCGGGCCAGCTGCTTGTCAGGTGACGACATTACTGTGGAGGTTGATGACGTCACACAAAGACAAGGAAGGGAAAAGGAAGATCTTCCCAGCCAGGCAAGGTGTAGTGCCTGGGGACCGAAGTCCATTTGAGAAACGTTGAAACTTGTATATAGTGTTACAAGATAAATAATTGTAATATCGCGATTCAGGATTTTATTTTAAATTTCATTTTTTCCATTTGTTATTGATTTTTGTCCATTTTTTATTATTTTTTCTTGTAGCGTTTGTGATTGTTTTGAGCCGCTACAATACTCTCCCCCAAGACCGGAGGTCGATCTGGTTGTGCCAGTGAAGCGTATGTGCCTTGAGTGCTCGAGTCTGCGGTGAGTCGAGACGAGCCGAATAAGCGCGGTCCTCGGTGAGTCGGGACGAGTGCGCCTCCGCTGTAGTTCGCAATGAGTCGGAACGAGCGGGACAGAGTTGCTGCTTAGAGATCCAGTGAACGTAGGCAGTTCGAAGTGGATTCCGGAAAGCGTAGATGAGGCGTAGCTTGTGAAGCTGGCTGATGCTGTTGGAAGCAGAGGGGGGTTATCAGAAGTCGCTGATGGTCAGAAGGCTGATGCGTGTTGTTTTGCCGAGGGTCACACCACTGTGGCATGTTGATAGCTGATAGTGGTGATGATCACGTCGGGATGACGTCATTCACTGTAAAGGTTGATGACGTCACGGATGTGACGTTGAAGGAAGAAGGATCACGTCGGTGTAACCACTGTGACACCGCTGGTCCGTACCGTGGAAGGGTCGAAGTGATGGAACCAGCGGGCAAGCTGCTTGTCAGGTGACGTCATTACTGTGGAGGTCGATGACGTCACACAAAGACAAGTGCGGGAAAAGGAAGATCTTCCTAGCCAGGCAAGGTGTACTGCCTGGGGACCGAAGTCCATTTGAGAAACGTTGAAACTTGTATATAGTGTTACAAGATAAATAATTGTAATATCGCGATTCAGGATTTTATTTTGAATTTCATTTTTTCCATTTGTTATTGATTTTTGTCCATTTTTTATTATTTTTTTCTTGTAGCGTTTGTGATTGTTTTGAGCCGCTACAGATAATTTGATCATACCGACTAAATATTAAGAAAATAGAAAAATCTTGAAATTCTTATTTTTAATCGTCCACTAGGTGAACATTTTTTGTATTTACTACTTCGGGACCATTGATACTTTGACCAAACTCATTAATAGCGGTTAGTCATAATTCGATCTAAGCAATTTTACGATCAGACGATGACGTTCAAGTAGTACTTAAACCAGATCATAACGATGCTTACATTAACTACCGGATACTTATACCGATCACCTCAATTTTCTGTCCGATCAACTAATTGCAAATTTTATCTCTTAGAGAAACTTTGTTTATAGAAAACTACTAAGTATAAATAATAATTATAGTAGAACGCATTAGTTTAAAAGTTAATAATAAATCAAGTAACTGAGTTTCCAAACATATCCAATATTATATACTATAACATCATAAATGCGAAAGTCTGTCTGTATTTCATAAAAATTATGTACTGTTCCAGGTCATCATCTACCTAAGTGCCAAATTTTATTCAAATCCGTTTAGTAGTTTTAGCGTGATTGAGTAACAAACATCCATCCATCCATTCAATTATCCAAACTTTCGCATTTATATATATATATATATATATATATATATATATATATATATATATATATATATATATATATATATATATATATATATATATATATATATATATATATATATATATATATATATATATATATATATATATATATATATATATATATATATATATATATATATATATATATCTGTCACGGTAATTTTAAAGATTAACTATTCGTTTAAATTAACAAAACAGAGTAATTATCATCCTCATTTTTGCGAGTGCTCTACATTAAATTGTAAATATGAACAAACTGCACATACATTCATGTGGGAACATGTGAGAATTCCCATGCCTTCAAGCGATTTTGTCATACTTGTTACTGGAGGCAGTATTAAGTAGGCCGTTTTGGTAGGTCTTCAACTTCTGAACAACCGCGGTACAATAGCAATCAGACTTAACCTGATTGCAAAAGTCTCATTTCGTATATATTTTTTTTATGCTTTTACCATTTAGCTGTCTCCTGCTGAAGGGAAACACGATGTTTTTCCTACTCCTCCTATATACTTCTGATTAATTTCGTGAATGGTTATAATGCAGCTTAGCTTTTCCCCAGAGCACCCTGAGCTCGCCACTCAGTGGTTATCAGGAAGGTTGCCTGTTGATTCTGGTTTACAGAAGTTACAGTGATTTTTTTTTATTTTATTTAATTATTACACAGCACATGGAAAAATCATTCTGGAACTCTAACCTCCATACTAGGACAGCCCGTGTTATAGCGGTTAGATCCTTCCCTAAAGCTCAACAGTTGGAACGAAGTTCCTTATCGCGCGTTGTGAAAGGGGGCTAGACGGAAAAAATTCTTACGAAAAGTTGTCACGACACTTTTTGCTATAGTAAGGTAAGCACAGAAATATCCAGCCACTCCCCTTTAGCTCGTGCATTGAAAGTGAAAGAGTCTATCTACTATTATACTACTATATTTTTCTAGTGACAAATGTTCGACATTTATACAGAATTTCGACCGAATGTCGAATTTCGACCAAAAGTTGAATTGCGACGGACAGTCGAATTTCGATCGAGTGTCGAAATTCGACCAAGTGTCGAATTCCGATCGGTTGCTGAGTTTCTACCGCCGGTCGAACTTCGACCGGGTGCCGAAATTCGACCGTGGGTCGAAATTAGACCGGGTTCCGAAATTCAATCGGGTGCCGAAATTCGACCGGGTGCCGTGGGTCGAAATTCTACGAAGTTCCTTATCGCGCGTTCTGAAAGGGGGCTAAACGGAAAAAATTCTTACGAAAAGTTGTCACGACACTGCTATAGTAAGGTATTGTCAGCTGTGCGGCGTGCGGATGTTTCTCTCTCTCTCTCTCTCTCTCTCTCATATAAAGCAAGACAGATATTTTCATTTCTATTTCGCATTGAACAGTGTGGTGTCGCGACGATTATTTTTGTTGAGTGTATACTGGTTTTTTCTAAATAATAGTAAAAGGAACTTCGTTCCATCCGGGTGTCCCTTGACACCTCTCAAGTTTTTTTAATAACTAATTTCTAAGTACATTATTAACTTCACATACATTTTACTCCACATACCTAAAGCTACTAAAATAAAAAAAATGTGTAACATTAAACTATATAGTGATGGGAACGAGTGGTGGTGGGATTGCACTTGTTAATAAATACTTAACATTATAAATGCCAAAGTCAGTGTTATGCTTTCACGGCTAAATCGCTGAACCGATTTTGGCGAAATTTGATACATATCTAGTTGAACACCCGGTTTCAAATATAAGCTACTTTTTTTTCAAAAATTGACCCCTGAGTGGCTGAAATAGGGGACGAAAATTCATAAGAAGGCTTTACGACGATAATACTCTACTCGCGGTCAAAGCTGTTCACATATCTACTCATGTGGTCAAAGCTGCGCGGGTCAGCTATTTGTAAATATACTTAGACCTGTCTTTTACATGTTAAGTTGGGAGGCGCCAGATTGTCGCGTCCGAGTTGCGAAATTGGCTCAGCCAAGATTTAGGTTATTGTTACATTGTCATTTATATAAACACTTAACAATACTTGGTATTATTATCATTATACATAAAACATAGAAAGGTTTATTAAAAACATTTTGTTATGAATACATCCTCTTGTTACGAGTATTTTATCACTTTTTCGAATAATAGCCAACTTAGTTACTGAAGCAAGCCACGGACAGACGAACGGATGATTGCATCTAGGGTTGCTACCTGCCACTTCTTGATATAAGGGTTACTGGTATTAATAATATTAAAGCAGCATTATTCTGCAACAAAATCTTTAATTTTTAAATTTATATTTCTTGTTACAGTAACCAGCTTTTGAAAGATATTCATTTTGTGAAACAAACTTATAGAAATCTATAATAACACGCACCGCGTATGCATTCCCGCCTGATATATGAACTATTATGAACATACGAACGATCAAATTCAAAGACAGACGTCGCGTCAGACATAACATTTATGTTTAGCCGAGCTACCCGGTCTAGAGGGAATTTGTAAAAATACGGGAGCTTTATAGACCCCGTAAACAACGTAGCTATTACAAATAATTACGTGTTTTTAAATGATTGTAGCGAGAAAAACCGTAAAATCCCGGGGAATTTTGCCACCCTAGTTGCACCGTTGCGTTGTCGTCGTCACTAGCGTGTGGAGGTCTTTGTGGTTTCCTCGATACTCTTTTTAATCGGACGTTGTATAATAATTAACGTGTTAAAATGATAAATGAATAATTAAAAAAGGCATTTCCAACACTCCAATAATATGTGTGTAGAGAACATAGATTTTGTGGTTGCATGACTATAATATATTGTCCCCTCTTCAATGACCTATTTAGTGTTCCGCTTAGGGTTTTCAACTATATTATAAGAAACAGTATTAATATTCTATTATAATAAAAAGTATTATACTGTTTTACACTGTATTTTTTACTTATTTAAAATATTGTTTATACTTCTTTATAGACCTAAATATACTTTATTTCTCGTAAAAAAGGTGGCAACCCTAGTTCCAGCCTGCCTGCCTGCCTGGAGATATGCAGATGACCCATTTTCCAAAAGAGATCCGAGCATAATAAAGAAATTTTATCACGTCGGTTTCCTTACGGGATGGTAGTAAAAGATTTTTTATAAATAAATAAATATAGTGTACACCAATCAAACAAAAAATTTAACCTTAATATAATCAAATTAATTACTTGTCACACTGACATGTCAACGATACTAATACATACAAATTTCTTCCCATGTTACTCTGGGACGCCTTTTGAAGGATAGACCAACTGCCGTTCTGCCAGACAGATCGTAAAAGGCGACTGATTGGCTATACGTGTCGCTATCATTGTGACTATTAGGTGGTAGAGTTCTACGTGTCGCCCGAGTTTGATACCACCGCCTTACCCATTCCTGCCGCAATAGCGTGAATGTTTGTCGTTGTCGTGTTCCGGTTTGAAGGGGTAAGCTCTCCTGATGAAAAAAGACAACCACCTCCTATAAACACCAATTGTAATTGGCGCATTGCAATCCATGTGGCAGAATGGTATGTCACTTGTATTAGTTTACCTGCTACCTTTCCCTCCAAAACGGAACACGAAAGTGACAAGCATTGACGCTATTGCGGCAGGACTGTCTGCGTAATGGCAGATGGCAGATTTTTCAAATGAAGATCTATTCTTAATATATGCGACTTTTTCTCATCATTAAGTATCATGCATTTGGTCGAATAGTTCGCAATATTCAGCCGAATACCGAATACCAAAGAAAGTGTTCGAGTAGAAACGGAATATCTGTGGCAACTCTAATTAGGATAACATTTATTTGTTTATTTAAAAAAATAAAGAATATCCTACAGACACACACAATGGTAAGCACACATACATGTAAATACACGTACACATATATTTCGCGTTTTGGCTCTTTGCACGGGCATGTAAACTTAACACAATTGAAGTATTAACCAAAATATGTTCGGCGTGATAATTTTATAAGTTAATTGCGGTAAATTGGCTAACAAGTTTAAATGAGATTACACGCATCATCAGTTCACGGTCTCGAATAAAACATGAGGCACTTCTCGTAAAACGCTACGTAACGTAGCATGTAACGTGTGATTATTATTTGTACTTCATGATTTGAACGTAGTAAAACTGCAAATACAGACTTCACCAAAATATCCCTGGTATCTTGGTTTAACTCTTCACCAAATTTATATGAGACCAAACGAGAAATATACCGTCCTAAATAAAATAATAAAACGGCCAAGTGCGAATTGGTTTCGCGAACGAAGGATTCCGTACCATCATAGCAAAAAAATACGAAAAAAACATGTTTATTGAATGAGGACCCCCCTAATTTTTTATTTTATTAATTTTTAGTATTTGTTGTGATAGCGGCAACGGAAATACGTAATTTATGAAAATTTCAGTTTACTAGCTATCACGGTTTATGAAATACAGCCTGGGGACATACATACAGACGGACAGACAGACAGCGGAGGAGTAATAGGGTCCGGTTTTACCTTTTAGGTTCGGAACACTAAAAAGATTTCCAAATCCATAGCCATACTTCCATAATATTTTTTTATATTATAAGATAGCAAATAATTAAATGGCTATTTTATTGATTCAGGCTTTACTGTCTGGATATCCATAATTAAAAAGGTGAAATTAATTAAATGGCTCTTCTAACGGAAAAAGAAACTATCGCCTATAGACACCAAAGATATAAATGGTGTGTTGCTATTGGTGTAACGAGTTGTAAATGTCACTTGCATCCATCGCCTATAGACACCAAAGATATAAATGGTGTGTTGCTATTGGTGTAACGAGTTGTAAATGTCACTTGCATCCATCGCCTATAGACACCAAAGATATGAATGGTGTATTGCTATTGGTGTAACGAGTTGTAAATGTCACTTGCATCCATCGCCTATAGACACCAAAGATATAAATGGTGTGTTGCTATTGGTGTAACGTGTTGTAAATGTCACTTGCATCCATCGCCTGTAGACACCAAAGATATAAATGGTGTGTTGCTATTGGTGTAACGAGTTGTAAATGTCACTTGCATCCATCGCCTGTAGACACCAAAGATACAAATGTTGTGTTGGTATTGGTGTAACGTGTTGTAAATGTCACTTGCATAAGTTTACCGGCTATTCTACTTTCCAAACCGGAACACTATAATGATACTTTGAACACTAAATATCGTCGGCACTTGGTAAAGCTCCATGTTAATTTGTATTAATAGTATTGTGTCTATAGTCTTGGTGTCTATAGGCGGTGGTTGACTCTTTTCATCAGTAGACCCATTTGCGTGTTTGCTATCTTATGATAAAAAAAAGAATCGTTACGCCGGTTTCCTTGTGGATTAGATAGATGAGTCGAACGTCAAGAGTTTTCAGTACACCAAGGTTCATCGATATGTCAGTTGGCGAGACTGGTGTTGGTTCTCGTAGTCATAAATTAGCCACTTGATTACAATGCTGGCTTGTTTTTTGTGATACCGATAACGACAGCTTCACCACAACCAGACTCCAATGGGTTTTTGGTGACAATGAACATTGAAAAGGTTGCTGACACGTATTTTCATATTTTTTGTCATTGAGTCACTGTGAGAATAAGTTACTGTGAAAAGCAATATCTAGAAATTCTTTGTTTTTATTCACGCACAATACGCAATTAAACACAGAGGTTAAACTCAGCAATGAAAATTTTAATTCATATCCACCACGTTTTATATTAATAATTAGTCTGTCTCCTGGACTAGCAATTAGCCAAATCGGGTCAGAGTGCTAAGTGTGAGTTTTTCTTTTCGCATTCGATCGTGAGCGCGTTTGGAGTTTACTAGGAATTTGTATGTGATTTGCACAGCGCCACCTAGTGGTAAACTGGTTTCTCGCGTTTACCACTAGATGGCGCTGTACAAATCACATACAAATTCCTAGTAAACTCCAAACGCGCTCACGATCGAATGCGAAAAGAAAAACTCACACTTAGCACTCAGATCATGAGGCTCTGGCTTAAATCCACAGATCGAGCATAAAAGTTTTTCAGGTTATGAAATATGAACTACACCTCTCATCAACCGCTCGCGTTCCGATGGTAGTACCTACTACTAGTAGGTACTAAATAAAATATCGACTCGTCAAAAGTGCATGGAAAGGATAAAATATTTGTTGGATAAATATATTTTGGATTGGGTAATAAAATGTAACTCAATATTTGAATGTAAATAAAAATCTAGAAATATGTTAATTCTCATAAACAGCATATAAATTGTTTAACTATTTTAATAGAACTAAGATAATTTATAAATATTTGCACTCGTCATCATGGTAGAATATGGTGGTAACTTTGATTTATTTTAATAACTTGTAACATCCGTATCCTTGTAAGTAGGTTAAATTAATATTGATCAACGTAAAAGTATACGCGACAACTGTAAACTATCGACCTACCCTCAATTCGTTGTACCCTACCATTCCAAAAACAAATATTGCAGTTTTGTACTAATAGTGGGTAGAACGGATAAGCCCCAATTTCATATACAGGTCAATTTATTTTGGATACATTCCATCATACTAACTTTATTAATAATTTTAATATACGTGTTTTTAATTATCCTGTTCTGTAATATTGTGTGTTGTGATTTATTGTTACTGCTGCTTCTTTTTCATAGCTTCATATAAGCTGGGTAGGCTGGAAAAAATCTTTGTACTTTAGAGATAAGTCTACCTTTTGTACGCTTTTCTTTTGTTTATGTTATTGTTCCATTTATTGTAATTGTGTTTGTGTACAAGAAACTATTAAATAAATAAATATGTACTTCGCTTTATATAGAGCTCATTATGACTGTGGTCCACTCGTGGACCAGTGCATTATACAGTAACTTGCGTAGTATCGGGTGAAGCTTCGCGTTTGCCACAAAACAAATATTAAGTTACTGTATGCATTCTAGTATATATTTTTAAAGTGGTCACAAAAATATTGAATTGCAAATAAGCAAAGCAATATAAATTATTATTGATTTATAATATTTTGCTGAATAATACTTAAGAGAAATCAAATTAACATAGTAGAAGGAGAAGGCAGTGTAGTGAAATGTTTTTTAATCAAACCGAAAATGTTTTAAAGCGCCACGGCTATTAAAATTGTAGTGCATACAAAAATCTTATTTACTTCTTATTTTTGCCGCAATATTGTCACCTGCCATTGTCGTATTCAGGATTAGAAAATAAGGTAGCCGGTAGATAGTAGCGCACCATCAATATTTTGGTGTCTACTAGCCCTGCCCGCGTTTTGTTCTCGTGGGAATATCGGAAAGGTTTATATACTTACTAAAAACTTTCTCAAGAATCAATCTAGCTATTAAAAAAAAACCGCATCGAAATAGGGACATAGGGACAGAGAGAGAAAGCGACTTTGTTTTATACTATGTAGTGATGTACGATGGTCGTCTCTTCATCGGAGAGCCATCTGCTTGTTTGCTATTCTATGAAATAAAAAACCAACAAGGTATTCAAATAGCCAATAATAATATTTTAATACTAGTGGTTGCCCTGTGGTCGAAATTCGAACATAGACTAAATAATAAATCTATTAAGTTTGACAACAGTTTTAGCCGTAAAGAAAATAGTGTACATGTGTATATATATTCTCATGTATGTCACGAGAATGTATGTAGTGTGTGTAATTTTTATTTTTATATATCTATAATGTATATTACTCAAAACTATTAGGTTTCTGCAATACACTGCGATTTGAAATTTAACTGTGCCGAATTTCATTTTCCACTTGTGTTAAAAACAGGTACAAAATTGTTGCTATACGAATTCAGATCTATGTCATCGAAACATGCAGATGCACATCTCGCATTTAGAAGTAGAGCAATAACACATATAGAGGAACAAGCGTTTAATTTCAACAATATAACTGTGAACGCACCATTACAGTCGTGCCTGAAACCTCAATTTCGTTTCTGATCTGATTCACTTATTTGATGGATTTCAAATTCAGATATTTCGATTCGATTCAAGTCTACATCGAACGCCATTGTTATAAATTTAATAGAGTTATAATTTACATGTATATATTCTGTGTGGTCCGGACCGACGCGGAATAATAGACCATACCATTCTGCCATAAGGTTGGCTAATAAACGTGTCACTACCATCACAACTATTATGTAGGTGAATTCCGCAACATCTCGCCCAGGTTTGGGCACCACCGCTTTATCTATTCCTGCCGCAGTAGCGTTAATGATCGTCACTATTATGTTTTGGTTTAGGGTAAGGTAGCCTGTAGATGTATGCCTGTGGCATCATGTCAGACGGATAGCAACGTTACCATTAACACCTTTGGTGTCAACAGACACATAAACACGCACGCAACTATGACATAAAGGAGACCGCGTTTATTAAGTCAACGGAGTGTTATCCAATTTATAATATTCGCCAAATTTTAGCGAAATTAAATGGTAACCATGAGCATTTTAAAACACCAAGTTATAATTTCATTATTTTTTTTATAATATCATCGACCTGCCTATATGTCCTTTTTGATTCGGGCAGGGTTTTTGTGACTCACCTTTTATGTACCCCCTTGCTATCATGAGATCAGTCTGCTTGTTAATTATACTATGCAATAAAAAATCCCAGTTTGATCGTTAATTTAGGATTGTATTTTTTCAACAAGCTTGTTAAATATTACTGAGAGATGTATGAGCACCCGACGATCCCTAGAGTTAACGGGTTCAGTGGCCGACAGTGAATGTGTTAGGATACGAGTGTTTATTAACAATACTATTAAAATAAACACGTGCGATACGCGGGAGATCCGACGAACGCCAGATACATGTTGATCAACATTAGTGATATGAGGATTTGTTGCAGAATATACATATAAATATCAGTGCACATGTTGATCAATAATATATCAGTCTTCATCTGTATTAAGACTAATACATTATTGATACATTTTCAACCGACTTCCGAAAAGGAGGAGTATGTCAATTCCGCTGTATGTTTTTTTATATTTTTTTATCTCAGTACTCGGCCATTTATGAACCAATTTTGATTTTTTTTGTTTGAAGGTTTACTCCCCGTGAATATAAATGGGACCACATTTTCATTTGGTAAAGATCAGAGTGCTAAGTGTGAGTTTTTCTTTTCGCATTCGATAGTGAGCGCGTTTGGAGTTTACTAGGAATTTGTATGCGATATGTGCAGCGCCACCTAGTGGTAAACGTGAGAAACCAGTTTTCCACTAGGTGGCGTTGTACAAATCACATACAAATTCCTAGTAAACTCGAAACGCGCCCACGATCGAATGCGAAAAGAAAAACTCACACTTAGCACTCAGATGCAGGGTTCCGGGGACACAGAAAACGGGAAGTCGGTTGCTGCAGTTTACTGCGTTAAAAAATTATGTGAATCAGCGAACTCGATTTCGCTGATGTGAATAATGTCGCTGCAAATAGGAGAGCATGAACAACTATCTGGCAGAGATCGCTCTGTAGTGAAAGGTCGCCTTTGTGTATCCCTGTACATACTTAGCATGATTATGAAATGTTTATTATTGTTGTAGTTGTTGGTGCGCAATAAAGTGTATTCATTCATTCATATCATTTATTCATTCATTCGACTGTTTGAGTTTTGTTCATTTGGTATGTTAACGGTCTTACGAAGAAATTTGACCAGTACCTAGAGTAGGTTTTTAACCAGCATATAAGGTTTTAGTACCAGCATATAAAGTTTACTACCTGCTTTACAAATATTCTTACTAATAAAAATATGCAGATATTAATTTACTTTATTTATAAAATTTAAGGCGAGGCATCGCGACAAGCAAGAAAAAACTGGTTAGCTAAAAAATCACGTTTTTTTGTATCGATTGTTAAACAACAATTTTACAAAAATTACACGATTTACTTTACTCGATCATATATAATTCCGAAAACCGGCTAAAAAAAATCTCTAAAACAAATAATTTGGTAATAATATTTCTAATCTTCCACATGGTTTTTATATGGTGATATTTAGTTGTAAATACAAAAAAGAATGTGCTAAATTTTAGTTTTCAGCTGATGTCCTGTATTTATTTATCCGAAAATTAACACGTTTCCCAGCGGTTCCAGAACATACCGCGCCACCCATTTTCTATAGAATTGACGCGCGTCGAAATACCTCGCCTTAAGTAAACATTTCTTGTATTCAATCGAAATCAATATTTCAATTATGGCATCGCACGTTGAAAGAAATCTTATAATCAGTCGTTTTCTCCCGCAAGCGTCTTGCGAAATTAAATCCAAACAAATTTTATTCGTTTCTGCATTTGATCTTGAACGGAAAAGAAGTTGATACATTTTAAAAACACACACATACTTATTAAACATACACATTATTTATTTTATACCCTTGGTCCAATAGGGTACCGACAAAAAGGTTGGGGATTGAGTAAAAAAAGTATCTTCACGCCCGTATCCCTGAAGAGGAAGGCAGAGGTATAGCCAGTGCACCTACAACTAACCGAAGATAGTAGATAGATGGATAAGTGCTCGGTTGGCTATGGGCTTAGCCTATCACAATGTGATAGGCTAAGCCCATCATAGCCAACCGAGCACTTATCCATCCCGCGCAAGGTTTTTTTTAATAGGAAACTAAAAAAAAACACGTCATTTTGAATTGCCCGAATCGGAAATCGAACCCGGAACCTCATGTAGTCAACACCGACACCCGACCACCAAACCCCAGAGGCGAATATAAAACGAACGAAAGTTCCTCTTAAAATATATTTAAATTCGAACAAATAATCCCTTCGATCAGATAGACAGCTAGGGGGTTAAAACTTAAAATGTTAATTAGATGCTCGGCCATTCTTCGAGATTTATTTTTAATTCCTCAACGTCTAACTCCCATAACCTTCTTATAAATAGCTGACACATTCAAGAATGTGGAAGCTGTCACTATAAATTTAATCTTTCAGTTTATTACACCTCACTTCAGTTTATTGCAGTGTATAAGCCAAAAGATTAAGGTTTTTTCTTTGTTTTGTTAACGGCTTTAGAGGAAAACCAAAAGCTCGTAGCTAAAAGTCGTAAACCAATACTTATACATATTGTTACGTACTTTATTTCTAGATCTCTCCACCGTTCCAACTCTTCACGTTTCTAGATTATTAGTAACAATATTATAAAGATGTTTGTTACTCAATCAGTGTCAGCTTTTCATTATCATCCAGGACACGAGTGTATTAACACACCACCAACACACTCGGAGCTACTACTACACTTCAATTTTCCAAGATAATCTTTTCCCCGCGTTGGTCCCGGGTTTTCTTCAAAGGAGAAGAATAGGCCAACTGCTGTTCTGCCAGGCAGGTCGTAAAAGGCGACCGATTGGTTATACGAGTCATGCACCATGCACCATTGCACCATTAACATTTTTGCTGCCTATAGGCGATGGTTGACTCTTTCCATCAGGAGACCTATCTGCTAGTTTGCTGTCTTATGTCATTAAAAAAAATTAAAATATTATAAATTACCAACCAAATAACCTTAATGAAGAAGATAAGCCTAAAATATAATAATTCAGATAACCTACAATCACTTTTTAATGTTTTTGCTACGGAACCCTTTTCCTTGAACATTAATAAAAATGACGATTGTAGGTTACCTGATTTAGTAATTTTTCAGCTTTATCTTCATCACGATTACTTGGTTGGTAATTTATAATATTTAAATATTCCTTTTCAATCTTCCTCTTGATTTTTTCCACATGATATCAACGATGCAGATATAAAAACAGCAAGTAACAAAATCAGTAATACAGCCTTGAGCTGCACTACAGCTGTATATGCAGATTTTTTAACACCATTGGCTGCATAACAGTCTACAATTACGCCATGAATATTAGCTGTAGAACGGTGATTGCATCTCCCATTTTACAGAAATAAGCGTTGAGTGATACTATAATAACACTTAAAGTTGTAATAAATTCCCGTGCTAAACATAATACAGCTAATGTACAGCTTTAAGTGTTAAAATAAGCCTAATGAGTTACAAAATACTTAAAGTTGTACAGTAGTGTATTAATATTCAGATATAACGCCTAAAGCTTACGCGAAACTCTAAGAAAGGCCTTGTACAGCATTAGGCTGTATATAAACTCATAAAGGTCTTTTATACCGATAAAAGCATCTTTTTACACCATTGTACGGCTGTAATAGAACTTTAAGTAATATATGAGCTGCTTTATGGGTATTAAACATGCTTGATTGCTGCTTGGGTACCTTATTTAAATCAAAAAGAATTGTCTCGTTGTACTATTGTTATAACTATAGTAAATATCTGTAAACTTAACTTGGAGCATACTTTATTTAAATCAAAAAGAATTGTCTCGATACGGCTAACATACCACTTACGAAATGAACTACACGTGCTTGGACGCCTAAATAGATCATCATACTCAAACATTATTCAATTCCAACAACATTACATACATACTAGCTGACCCAGCAAACGTTGTTTTGTCATATAAATTACTGAATTAAAAAATAGGGGTTAATGGTAAAAGGGTGAAAATTTAAAGTTTGTATGTATTTTTTAATGCCACATTAAAAAAATAAAAATAAAACATTGGCCAAAAAATTAAAAAATAATGTTAGGGGTGGACAATCCTTATCACTTAAGGGCATGAAAAATAGATAGTAGCCGAATCTCAGACCTACTGAATATAAAATATAAAATTTCACAAAAACCGGTCAAGCCATTTCGGAGGAGTATGATAACTAACATTGTGACACAAGAATTTTATATAAGATATATGAAACTGATAACCTTCGTTTTTTCGTCGGTTCAAAATGAAAGCTTATAATATATTTTGCATTTAAAAAATAAATATCGGTTATCCTCGAAGATGAAATGCTAGAAAATGATGTTTCATTTCAAGTCATTTCACCATGTTCAATATAAGTGAAATGAAGAGATGCAGTGCGCGGCTATCGGAGCTTAAGATTGAAAGTGGTTTAATAACTTGGGTTTAACTTTTAAGCTGATATATAGAATCGTTGGACTACTTTTGCTGTAGCGTTTTAGAGCGGTGCACTGTGCCAACAACCATTATACATGCACGTTCCCTGAAGATATGCATCACTAATGCAAAATTTAATCAAAACTACAAAGAGAACTAATTCGTTTTTTTTTCTCATTTTTATTTGAAATGGAAAATCTTAAAACTACCCGATCATTTTTAAAATATTCAAAAGTTAAAAGTAATTACGTTATATTTTATTACTTTAAAATTAAAGAGTAAGAATTAATTACTATTAATTAATCATTTATATTAAATAAGTAAGAGGGTTTTTCTCTGAACTTTTGACCCATTTTTAAGAGAATTGTGCAAACGGCGAAGTATGAAATTTGGCACAGTTAAGTTTTACATTGCGGAGGTCTGCAGAAATCTAATATTTTTAAATAATATGCGGCAGAAAAACATTCATGAAAATAAATATTACGCACACTACATTAATGTGAATACTATTTTCTACGGCTAAAGTCTGTTTACAACTCAAAAGAGATTTTATTGTTTAGTCCAGAGCTGTCCAACGCATGGCCCGCAGCGGTAACTGCCCGGCCCGCGAAGTGTTTTGAATCCACCGCAAAATACTTAAAAATTGACTGTCTTCTTCGTGCGCGTATGATGTAAAAAATCTCAATACAAGATAAGCTCGTCTTTTACGGTATTAGGTATCTTTTATTTAATAATTTTTCTTAACTGTATTTGTGTGTCTTCCTATTTGAAAAAGTGAGTTGTCATAGCGACCCCCCTATCTCTGGCAATTCAAATTAAGCCAAGATGATATCTGGCTTGGACAGCCCTGGTTTAGTCTATGGTCGAATTTTAGCTAGCTAGTAATCCATGCTAATATTATGAATGCGAAAGTCTGTCTGTCTATCTGCTATGCTTTCACGGTTAAACCGCTGTACCAATTTGAATGAAATTCGGCATGAACATTGTTGAAGATTCGGGGTCAAATATAGCTAACTTCTTTTTCAAAGTAAACCCCTATAGACTGAAATAGGAGATGAAAGTTTGTACAAAAAACTATATGGACGACATGTTAAAAACTATATGGACGACATGTTAACTATATGGACGACACGTTAATCTAGCATAACGTTCGGTAAAACCGCTGTACCAATTTGAATGAAATTGGGCATGACCATAGTTGAAAATTCGGAGTCAAATATAGCTAACTTTTTTTCAAAATTAAACCCCTATAGACTGAAATAGGAGATGAAAGTTTGTACAAAAAACTATATGGATGACATGTTAAAAACTATATGGATGACATGTTAAAAACTATATGGATGACATGTTAAAAACTATATGGACGACACGTTAAAAACTATATGGACGACATGTTAATCTAGCATAACGTCCATATGCGGACGCTCCCGCAGGCGAAATTGCGCGATAAATTAATACATATTATTGTACAAATTACACGAATAAATTTAACAATTTTTATAAACAATTTCTGCAGATGACAAAATGCTGATTCAACTAAGGCATTACCAGTTGTGGAGCAGTGTGATAAAAAACATGAAGGGGCTCACTTCACTTCAAAAATATCTTTTTGAACACCTGCCATCTATAAATGTAAATAAAACATCTCAACTATAACAAGATCTCTAGATGTAGTTGTAAATGAAAAAATAAGTTAATAATGTAAACAGCATTGATGTAAAAACTTGGCTTACCGGTGTTGTTCGCTGTGGAGTGATTATGACATTTTTAATTAAAAATACCTACGATCCAACAGAATACCGCCACCTAGTACAGCGCTATTTCTCTAATTTCTCGGGAACATAACGGTTTCCCGGAATAAAAATCATCTTATATTTTTTGCTAGCAACCTTTTAATTTACCTTATTTTATTTCCATGAGCGATTAGTCTACGGATTTTTGATACTTTTCAATCGACTTCCAAACAGGGGGAGTTTAACAATTCGTCAGAACGTCACGTCTTTACCCCGTGTTGGTCCCGGGCTCCTTTAAAGAATAGGCCAACTGCCTTTCTGCCAGGCAGGTCGTAAAAGGCGACCGAGTGGCTATGCGCGTCACTACCATCGTGACTACTAGGTGGTATCGTTATGCATCGGCTCGACCGGGTCTAGTACCACCGCCTTACATATTCCTGCCGCAATAGCGTCAGTGCTAGTCACTGTCGTGTTCCGGTTTGGAGGGTAAGGTAGCCGGTAAATGCATGTGGCATTAGACCTCGCCACAAGATAGCAACGCACCATTAACATCTTTGGTGTCCATAGGCGATGGTTGACTCTTTCCATCACCCACCCCATCTGCTTGTTTGCTATCTTATGATATAAAAAAAAACTTTTTCTTATGTACATAATATATTCACCGATTACTCGAAAAATATTTTTTACAATACGTATTTCCGATCGTCTCATTTTAATGTGGCGAAGATCTGATCCAGAGTTCCTGAGATACTGTGACCTGCGATTGAATTATTGTTAGTTTTTTGTGTGCACGCTAATTATCGATATCGATAGGTCTCATATCTTGAAAAATGATTTTGTCTGTATTAAAGATTTTCCGCGAAATATTTTAGCAATGCGCTTAAAAAGTTGCCAATCAAACTCTAGTTTAATAAAAGATCCTTTTTTTGTTTCGTCGTTTTGTGTATAGAATACGATATTTCGGATGAAAATGAAAAAAAGTAAGATGGCGTTAAATGACATATCGTCGCACTAATTCTAATATGTCGTAACTCATTTTTTAACCCAAAAGGCTTTTTGTGTGATTCGAATAAAGCTGTTGAAAATATATCTTTCCCTTTCATTACTTTGTAAACTTTGTATTAAAAAAAGCAAGATAAATCACTTGACGTAACACGTCGCATCTCAGAACACTCGATTTTTCTTGCGAATAGGCATCACCTCATTATTCTCCATAGTTTGTTTACGTTTCACTTGTTGCTTTGTGATTTAGGTGATATTTGATGGGATTTATTAGCCCTTAAGGTATGTTATCGTTTTTATTTTGTTATTTAATATTTAATTTTTGTCTTGAGAGATTTTGGTAGGTATAAAATGACAGAAACTATTAAAATTATAAGTTTAACTGTGTCTGCTGAGACACTGCCTATTCAAATGATTGTTTCATAGTATGCATTTGAGATACGACTTATCAACATACATTTTTACCTCTGTTTTTAGACACCATCAGGATGAAGCTGGAAATGGAGCAATCAGGTAAAGAAGATCAGGAGTCTTTTAATATTTTAGTAAAATATGGATGAACTTTTAGTTCATAATCCTAAGAAAAAAACGGCAGGCCACGATAAAAGTTTTATATGACATTTTGATTATTAACTCTTTGACAATCAACTCCTTCATTTAATTAATGTTACAGCTAAATGTTCCCATTCAGCAGCTATTGAATCCCGAGAAACTCTAACAGGGTTTGATTTGCTTGCGTCGAACTTGGAGCTATTATTTTGCGTCGCTACTGAAAATAGTCCTGGCAATGAAATTGGAGGCACATTTGGAACAAGGTTCTAACAAGCTGTACCAATCCCAGAGACGTATTTTATTGCTATTGAATCTGGACCTATAACAGAAATTCATGAAGCCACAATAGATTTAGATGAATCCATAATTACACCCATGGCTGTTGATGTCGATCACAGACTAACAATTAAAATTGCAGATTTGAATGATGTTACGACTAAACCTGTTATAGAGACAGAAACGATTGTTTCCATGTCAGAACCTACAACAATCGACAATGAAGAAACGACTAATGAACCAAATCGAAAAAAACGTACTGCACCTAAATAATGAAAAAGGAATATCACAAAGGAGAAGATGAGAGGAGGGTGTTAGTCGGGGTATTCAAAAAAATATATAAAGGTACAACTGGTTTACAAAGAACTGAAAAACAGATCGGTCCAACATGTAATTCTATGTTTTGCATGAGAAGCTCTAAGCGTTTCTGTTCCAAGTTTAGAGAGAATGCTAGAACGAGCATTTTTGAGTAATTTTTTTTTTTATCATTATTGTAGGGGGGGCAAATGAGAGCACCAGATGATAAGTGAGCACCGCCGCCCATGAACATGTGTAATACCGGGGGTCTTGCAGCTGCGTTGCCGGCCTTTTAAGAATGAATAACCTCGTTTCTTGAATGTACCCAAGTCATATCTGTTCGAAAACCCCTCCCCCCGGGTAATTGATTCCACAAACGAGTAGTGCGAGGCAAAAAGTGCCGACAAAAGCACACGGTTGTGGATTTCCAGACATCGAGGTGCTGAGGATGGAACTTTAAATTTTGACGCGATGCCCGATGATGGAATTTAGCGGCAGGAATTAATCCAAACAACTCGTCGGAATACTCCTCGTGATAAATAGGGCAAAAGATGCAGAGGAAACCTACATCTCTGCGTGACGCAGATGATTAAATGTTTGATGATAAATAGCATTCCTACTAAACAAAAGACACCTAGTGACTAACATAAAAGACAAGACAGCTTGATATACTATCTAAAGTTGAATAAGCAGACACACCATGTCTGCAAGAAAATGTTTTAGGTATAAAAAAGCGCATGGTTTTAACCCTAATTTCCCAAGTTAAATCGGGTATAGTATAATAGAATTCCACTGAAAGCAAAAATACTTAAAGATCTTTAAGATCTGAAATGAATTCTGCTTTGAGACTGCCACTCTTTTTATGACGATTTGCGTAAGACTAATTAATAAATACTAATTATTATGACTAATATAAGGTTCTAGTTATATACAGAAGTATATCTACGCACACACAACTATAAAGACTTACTATTATATTTAAGTTAAAGTGAAAAGTGCATCCGATGCGATTTTTGATAATTATGTTGGAAGTTTATTTTTGATTGAGATTTTGTTTGTTTTGATAGAAGTTTATTTTTCTGTAAGAGCTTCTAGAGACATTTATGTGGTTCCTACTTTACTTAAAAATTGCCTTTATTTGATAATCACTAAGATGTTATGGTTTTTATTTTATCGATATATTATCGAGGTGCTGAGGATGGAACTTTAAATTTTGACGCGATGCCCGATGATGGAATTTAGCGGCAGGAATTAATCCAAACAACTCGTCGGAATACCCCTCGTGATAAATAGGGCAAAAGATGCAGAGGAAACCTACATCTCTGCGTGACGCAGATGATTAAATGTTTGATGATAAATAGCATTCCTACTAAACAAAAGACACCTAGTGACTAACATAAAAGACAAGACAGCTTGATATACTATCTAAAGTTGAATAAGCAGACACACCATGTCTGCAAGAAAATGTTTTAGGTATAAAAAAGCGCATGGTTTTAACCCTAATTTCCCTAGTAAAATCGGGTATCACATTAACGGAAAATACCTTACCCACGAGTTTTTCAAAAACTCTATTCACACTACCTGCAAGAAAACCTGGTGAGCCAACTGTTACTGATATCCGGCTGTTACAATATTATTCTGTAGGAAAAATAAAATTTAATTTTCCCAATGAATTACAGGAGCATATTATCAGATGGAAGCCAGGAGACTACAACATATGTAAATTCTGTACACATGTAATCTGATAGAATTCCACTGAAAGCAAAAATACTTAAAGATCTTTAAGATCTGAAATGAATTCTGCTTTGAGACTGCCACTCTTTTTATGACGATTTGCGTAAGACTAATTAATAAATACTAATTATTATGACTAATATAAGGTTCTAGTTATATACAGAAGTATATCTACGCACACACAACTATAAAGACTTACTATTATATTTAAGTTAAAGTGAAAAGTGCATCCGATGCGATTTTTGATAATTATGTTAGAAGTTTATTTTTGATTGAGATTTTGTTTGTTTTGATAGAAGTTTATTTTTCTGTAAGAGCTTCTAGAGACATTTATGTGGTTCCTACTTTACTTAAAAATTGCCTTTATTTGATAATCACTAAGATGTTATGGTTTTTGTGATTTTTAATAAAGATTGATATTACTAACATTGTTTTAATTTCAATGGTAATAAACCATATCTCATTGAATTAATCATGCTAATAAAACGTAACTCAAATATTAGACTAATTGTACAAATAAACAGGTTTATGACAAAACAATAAGATATATTATGTTTTTTTAATAATTTGTTTAAAACATGTCTTTTATTGTTTTTTAACAATTTATAGGAGAAAAATCGTTTTTTGTTGTTCCTGAAAAGTTGTCAATTTTGAGATATGTTCTATTAGAATTAAAGCGACGATATACGGTTTTAACAATTATGTTATTACTAGCTGACCCGCGAAGCTTCGCCCGCGAATAGATTAACATATGGTCAAGATGATAGATTTACATACAAATTTTATCCCCTACTTCAACCTTTTAAGGGTTGATTTTTTTTTTAAAATAGCCCTATGTTTGATCTCGGCTCTTCAACTACTTTCATGGCAAATTTCATGAAAATTGGTCCAGCGGTTTAGCCGTGAAAGCGTAACGTAACGTTATGCTAGATTAACGTGTCGTCCATATAGTTTTTAACATGTCGTCCATATAGTTTTTTGTACAAACTTTCATCTCCTATTTCAGTCTATAGGGGTTTACTTTGAAAAAGAAGTTAGCTATATTTGACCCCGAATCTTCAACTATGTTCATGCCGAATTTCATTCAAATTGGTACAGCGGTTTAACCGTGAAAGCATAACAGACAGACAGACTTTCGCATTTATAATATTGGTATGGATTCAGCCTTCCAGAATAAATTAATTTTAGTAACCGCTACCGCTATGGCTATCATTCAGTTTTCCTTAAGATATTATTAACACCAATATCTTCTTGCCATATGCTTCGCCAGGGGGAGAGAGCCCAATGCCATATTATCATCTTTTTTTGCTCTATATATTAGCCGAAGATCTACCTGTGCACCGACATTTATGCGAATTCGCTCGATGAACTTTGCATGCAATATGCTGTTCTCGCATATTTATTTTTCTATATCCCTGACATTATAAATGTAAAAACGGTGCTTGGTGAAGGCGTAACACCGTATTATCTAATTGTCGCAATCATAATAGTAGTTAGGATAACCTGCAAGAATTGATTCGTTTGTTGATCCTAGAACCCCTTCTTGAAAATTGTCGCTATCCGATAAAACTTCAATAACCCGTCCGGGATTATTTGGATGAAATTGAGATTTTACGATAAAAATAAAAACATGGTTCACATTTTTATTTTTTACTTTCGATTTATTGCTTATTTTGAAAAAAATATATTTTTTTAATGAGCAATGCAAAATGTTGTGCAATTAATAGGCAATCCCTTTACATTCTCGGAAGAAGTCCGGAAATTCTCGGACATATGGCAACTTTTAATTTATATAACTATAAATATGTTTTTATCGGATCAGTACTTTAATGAGATTAGCGCATTCAAATAACAAATACAATAACACATTAACTTTAGTATAATACATCACTGACGCAATTCTGACTCAATCAAGAATGTTTGTAATGACAATGAGGATGTTTAGCACATCTCCATTCAAAGAAA
Source organism: Apodemia mormo (assembly GCA_036924255.1). Lineage (NCBI taxonomy): Eukaryota > Metazoa > Arthropoda > Insecta > Lepidoptera > Riodinidae > Apodemia > Apodemia mormo. The sequence continues at coordinate 37,883,703 of JAUPFN010000005.1, read as the reverse complement.
CAAATTAAGGTAAAAAATTGTGGGAAGATAAAAATTTATTATCGGTTAAAAATAAACATGATATGATCATGTAATCTTGTAAAGCTATACGCCAATCGCCATCCAAGTGACCGTCAAGTATTGAAAACATCAAAATCGGGTAAGCCCTTCAGGAGGACAAGAAATACGAACACATGCTCATTGTTGGTATCCGCGTTGGTCCGGTACTCCTTTGAAGAATAGACCATCTGCCATTCTGCCAGGCAGGTCGTAGAATGGGAAGGATTGGATATACGTAACACTATTATAGAGTGGAGAGGTGGAGTAGAGTGGTAGAGTTTCGCAAGGTGTCGCCCTGGTATATGGTACCACTGCCTTACATATTTCTGCCGTGATAGCGCTAATGCTTGTCATTGTCCTGTTTCGGTTTAGAGAGTAAGATAACGGATAAACTTATGCATGTGGCATTAACAACTCGCCACACGAATAGCAATTAGCAACGCATCTTTAACATCTTTGTTGTCTAAAGGCGATGGTTGTGCTGTTCCATCAGGAGAGCCATCTGCTTGTTTGCTACCTAATAAAAATAAATTGGTAATGTGCGTGTCGGGCCACGCGCAATGCAGGGTTATGAAGTTGTCCATCACAATAATACGGACTAAGAATAGGGTTTTTATTGTTCCGTACTATGAACATTTAACCTATAACGTCAATAACGGATATATCCGCACCACAGGTTCACCGCTTGTAAAACTTCTCCTAGACGGTAAATTTTATAAGTAGGTCAACTTTTACTCAAAAACTTGTAATGCCTTCTAATGCCGGGTCCCTATAATCTACAAACTGTCATTCGTAACAGTAACAATTCGTAACTAGCTTAGAAATAAAACGGTCTGTCATGCTGTCCCACAAGTTTTTTGGACTATGTATTTACGACAAGCATCCGTAGCTTGACTGCTTACCGATAGCCCTCTCGAATATAGTGTGTTATCTGTGGATGGCCCTCACTGCGTTCCATTATTCAGAAAGTTTTAAAATAGTCTCGAAAAAATTAAGCCCTATTTATAAACTAATTGATGTATAGTATAGAGCTAGATACAATGGATAGCCGTGTATGCATTTAATGCGAAATATAAATGATGTATACAAATAATCAATGGAAAAATTTTATCATTCAATATCAAAGAAAGTGTCATAAGCGTGAAATGGTTCACAATACTGACGTTAGCCGTCATCAAAGTTCAAACTGTTTTTTTCAAAATAATTTATTAATTATAAAATTGATGCGACCTACTAATGTTATAGACACATTTTTACAAGAAGCACAATTTTTAAAACCAAAATGGAACAATTTAAGAAAAACAAAACCAGAAAATGTCCCAGCAAAATTCAGTATAACTTAAAGGTATAATATATATTACAAGAATTACTTTGTTTACATTGTAGAATGGCAGATATCTCTTTGGCTAATCTCAGATGGCTCAGAGACAGCCACCACCAAGAAAGTAACAATTGCATTACAATCCATGTGGCAGGTAGATGTGCCGAATGCATACTTATTAGCTATTAGCTACCTTACCTTTCAAACTGGAACATACGTTACAAGCACAACGTTAATGCAGCAGGAATCGGTGAAACGACGGCACAAAACCTAGGTGAGACTTTGTAGAACTCTAATCTCGGAAAAATTATTCAAATCATTTTTTATTTATTCATTACTCAACTATTTAGATCTGATTTTATCAGTTCTTATACATTATGAATATTGGATATGTTCTATAGTCTATACAGTACGTGGCTTCGGCTGAAGGTATACTTTATTTTATTGTGTGTATATTTTTAAATTCTTGTAGTCAATATTTATGTTAACTAATTCACTTTTTTTAAATTATACGATAGCAAACAAGTAAACTAGTCTCTAGATCAAAAGAGTCATCCATCGCCTATAGATACCACATATGTTAGTGGTGCCTTGCTATCTTGTGGCGAGGTCTAAGCCACACGCACAAGCTTACGGGCTACCTTACCTTTCAAATTGGAACAGGTCATTGACAAGCACTCACACTATTGTATACGCAATATGTAAGGCCTAGTAGCCACTATGGTAGTGACTCGAACAGCCAATCGGTCCGCTTTTTACGATCTGCCTGGCAGAACGGCAGTTGGCCTATTTTTCTAGGGAGCTCGGACCAACACGGGGAATCGTCAAATGCATGACTGTGTGGCAGTATGAGCCAAAACTTACAAACTATAAAAGATGCTATCTACATTTAAAATTTCTATCTAGTTTAAATTAATTTTAAAATAACTATGTCTCCTTTAATAACACAGGAGAGAACTACAAAATGAATGATGGACGCCAGGAACAAAACTTTGCAATAGCTAAATATGGCCACCGAGCAAATACGGCAATTTTGGAATAGAATTACTTAAAACTGAAATAGCGAAATCGCCATGACTAAGCTTAAAGCGAAGAAATTATAATAGTTGAAAAATAATGCTTATGCCGTGGAAGAGTTTGTGTTGGAGATCTAAGCTGCTTTTTAGTTGTGCTTCTTTTTTCCAATTTTTTGTTTCCTTGCTAGTTATTAAGGCCTAATTATAGTTTCTTCGCATGTTAAACTTAGTATAAGTTATAAAATAAAACTTCAAATTTAAGCACTTTGGTTTTATTCATAATGAGGTGATAAACAAAATCCTATAAATATCCCCATTTTTTGTCTCAAGGCTGTATCTGAAATAGAAATAAATGAGCCCCTGAAATATTCACAGAACGTCTGCCGTTGTGGTCGCTAACACGACAAACAATAAGGTAAAAAAGTTAGAATCCAAAGGGGTTCCTATACAAAAAACATTAAAAATCTGTTTTCTTCGTCTACCTTCCTGCATTCTTGTACGCACCGTATGCGTATCCAGCTTCATTGTTGCAAGCTGAAAAATAAAGAATTAATGATAAAAAATACAATGTTATTAAACATTTTTAATGATTTGTCCAATCACGTATAATAAATTTCGTAAATGTATGTATATTTGTCCACGAATTTCTCGGGAATCAAGTTATAAAAGATTTACATCAGGTATAATTCAACTTGGGGAATATTTTTTTTTTATATCATAAGATAGCAAACAAGCAGATGGGTCTCCTGATGGAAAGAGTCAACCATCACCTATAGACACCAAAGATGTTAATGGTGCGTTTCTATCTTGTGGCGAGGTCTAATGCCACATGCATAAGTTTACCGACTACCTTACCCTCCAAACCGGAACACGACAGCGACAAGCACTGACGCTATTGCGGCAGGAATAGGTAAGGTTTTTTGTGATATGGGTACAGTTGACACATATTTGAAGTCAGTTTAATTTTTAAATTGCTATGATCCATATCTTTGAGATAACCATTGCCTATAGATACCAGGTACCTATATTATTGTTACCCAGATAGATATGTTAATGGTGCTTTGCTATCCATATGGCAAGGGTTGAAGTCAAATTTATGGTTCATTTCCGTAAGATTACTAGCTACCTTACCTTCCAAACTGAAACAAGACAGTGACAAGCATCGACACTATTACGACAGGATTAGGTAAGTGCGGATGTTGTAGAACTCTACCATGTTAGTGATTATAGTTAGCCTGAAATTATTATTATTTATATTTCCCATATTGTTCAATACCACCTTTGAACAATAGACCATCTGTCATGCAGTTCGTAAAAGACTCGAAAAAGATTGATTTTCAGGTCATGACTATGGTGGTAGAGTTCTGCAACTCCTCACCAGGGTATATGGCACCACCGTTTTACCTATTTCTACCGCAATAGCGCCAATGCTTCTCATTTTCGTTTCTCGGTTCGGAGGGTAAGGTAGCTGGTAAATTTATACATGTGGCATTGCCATTCCTCCAAACGGATAGCAGTGCATCAGCATCAGTAAGAACTTTGGTGACCATAGGCAATAGTTTATCTTTTCCTCGGGTGAGATATCTGCTTGTTTGCTTTACAATGACAAAGATTGGCTGGCTTGTGAATTAAAGTAATTCGTAGGCGAAGTAGGTGACCAACATGACGTATATTTATTCAAATTTGCACAAATTATAGGCGATTATATTCTAACGTGTGTTCCATCAATTGCAACTAGTACTCGAGGAAAGCGGGCTATTTGGCAACGTCCTTGTTATGTATCATTTTTGGTTTTTATGTAGTCCGATTGCAAATGTGCTATTGCAAAGCTGATATCACGTACTGTCCGCCTGGCGCAGGACTGTCACACCAATAAAGTCTTCTGTCAACAACACTGTGCCTATCGCATGCAATCGGAGGGTCAATAGCAGCTGGTGCAATGGAGATTATTCCATGATTTTTTGAACAAATACGAAGAACTATGAAAGTTTATTTATCTTGCAAGAGTCTACGAATAATAATTAAAATTTGTCAGCTAGGAAATAAGAAAAATATCTACCTGGCTCCTGTTATTCGTAAATGGGGATATATTTCAGACAATAATTGCTCTTCTGCCGTTATATCAAGCTGAAACCGCAGCTGGAATTATATGTAGTTTCCACTCTTTCCTTTATACTCTGATTGTTGATTTTTCGTCGGAACTAGACGTCACATACCAGTCTGATAATATGTAAAGCATTTCCGTGTCACTTTCCGAGCTTGAAGTGGTAAATTCACGCTAAATATTTTTTAAATTATTGTTCAACCGGCCGAAATCCGGGGGTAGCTATACGAATGACGGATGATGAAATTTTGACAGATTAATGACATTATATTTTTTATAGGGACATACTAATCTGTCATTTCCATACAATACACAGTAAAACCTTAACTGGCAGCCCTCCCACCCGTTAGCAACGAACCTTTGGTAATTTGACATAAGAGTCGTGCTTTTTAGGAACAGTTTTAGCTTACGCCTCGTAGAAAATCCTACTATTTGTCACTAAAACGAGTCGTTTTGCAGATATAGGGACCGGGCATAAGTCGTGATAGTCTTTGTAACTTATTTTTTTTATTTACTACTATTGTGATTTTTTTCTCACCCCCAAAACCAACTGATTAGGTGGCAGAAGGGGAATAACACTTGACTAACAAATCGTCGCGTGGCGCAGAACAGTGTGATAACCGGTCAAATTCTTGCTCGTAATGTTACCATGTCGACGTATAATTGGAACATTATTCTGTTAACGAGCAATAGTTGTTACAACAATTGAAACAACTTTAACGACCTCGTAAATCGCGTAACAGCATAAAAAAGCGACCCGCAGGCGTATCACCTAACGTTTGCAATCCGCCAGCGACCAGCGATTACTTTTAAACGAAACAAAAAACCATCAAAAACGTCACCAATTGCTTGCTGGTCATTGGATGCACTTTTTGCAATGACTCAGCACCAAAACTAATCAACTAGCAACGAATGCCACTAATAAACAAGGCTGTTATGTGTCTTGCAATAACTAAACAATTACGATAATATCGCATTGTGAGTTACGTGATAACCCCACCGGTTGGCCTCGGAAATGTGACACACTAATTTTAATAAAAACATGAACCCTTTAGGCACGGTTGGGAGAAAAGTATGATAAAACTCTCCTCAGTAAATGGACTTATTATACAAAATATAAAATAGAAGCCGTGGCGACATTGTAATATGCAAAATTGCTTGGTTTTAAAACAAATCTATATATTAATACGTGAAGTAAAAACTTTTTACCCCATTTTCCAACAATTATTTCGCATATTCGGTGGAATATCAAATTTGGCATACTTAAAGTTTTCGTTGAGAAGGACTGCAAAAACATATTTTCAAATACTCGTAATATGCATTAGAAATAAAATATTAATAAAAATAATCATTACACACACTACATTCATTAGACGTGATAGCAAACAAGCAGATGGGTCTTCTGATGAAAAGAGTCAACCATCGCCTATAGACACCAAAGATTTTAATGGTGCGTTGCTATCTTGTGGCGAGGTTTTCAATGCCACATGCATAAGTTTACCGGCTACCTTACCCTCCAATCCGAAGCACGACAGTGACAGGCACTGACGCTATTGCGGCAGGAATAGGTGAGGCGGTGGTACCAGACCCGAGCGAGACAATGCAGAACTCTATCACCTAGTAGCCACGATGGTAGTGAGGCGTATAGGCAATCGGTCGCCTTTTACGACCTGCCTAACGGAATGGCAGTTGGTCTATTCAAAGGAGCCCGGGACCCTCACGGGAAATGTCCAAAACGGGGATGGAATCGCTAGTAATTGTGATTGTGAAAACGTACAAGAGTTAAATTTAAATAAATATCGCTGAACAAATTACACGAATGAATCTAGTTCCAAAGTGAATAAATATAATATACATCACAAGTTAATACTGAGGTTAATGTTGACAATAGGTACATAGAAATACATTAATATCTTACATATAAAATTCTCATGTCACAATGTTCGTTCCCGTACTCCTCCCAAACGGCTTGACCGATTCTAATGAAATTTTGTGAGCATATTGCGTAGGTCTGAGAATCGGTCAACATCTATTTTTCATACCCCTTAGTGATAAGGCTTGTCCACCCTTAACACTTTTTACTTAAAAATAATTTATATGGCAAAACAACGTTTGCCGGGTCACCTAGTAATATATAGTACTCTGTATAATCGCCTCTATGGTCTAGTGGTCCGGTGTCGGTGTTGACCACATGAGAGCCTTGATTCGATTTCCGGGTCGGGCAATTAAATGTGTATTTTGTTGTAGGTAATGGATAAACTCAAAAACTAATGGTCTAAGGGGACGGGATGGATGGGATAAGAATAAAGATATGTTTGTTGGTTTGTTATATAAAAACTACAAAACTAAAAGCTCGATTTTTTAAATTAATTTATCGCTAGCTATCAAGTTTAAAAGTTTATCAGTTACTAACAGACTTTTCCCCGTGTGGCTCCGGTTTTTTTATGAACAATAAATTAATTGCCTTCCTGCTAGGCATATTGTAAGAGGCAAACGATTGATCAAATGTACGACTAGCGTCGTGATACTACTGCTAATACTAGGTGGTATAATTCTGAAACGTCTCTTGCGTTTAGTACTATTGCCCTAAAGCGCGACAGTATTTTTTTTATATCATAACAAGCAGATGGGTCTTCTGATGGAAAGAGTCAACCATCGCCTATAGACACAAAAGATGTTAATGGTGCGTTGCTATCTTGTGGCGAGGTATGCCACATGCATAAGTTTACCGGCTACCTTACCCTCCAAACCGGAACACGACAGCGACAAGCGCTGACGCTATTGCGGCAGGAATAGGTAAGGCGGTGGTACCAGACCCGGGCGAGACAAAGCAGAACTCTACCACCTAGTAGCCACGATGGTAGTGACTAGATAACCAAACGGTCGCTTTTTACGACCTGCCTGGCAGAACGGCAGTTGGCCTATTCTTCAAAGGAGGCCGGGACCAACACGGCGAAAAGTAGTGTTTATAAGTAATTAAAAGTATTTGTCACTGTCATGTTCCAGTTTGAAATGTCTTATGCATGCAGATGTATTAAGAATTACACCATATAGATAGCCACATTTTGACATCTTTGGTGTTTACAGGAGATGGCTATTTCTCTCGAACAGGAGAGCTATATTATGCTTGTTTGCTATATTTTATACATAAAATAACCATTTTTTTATAGTAAATATCAGCTCACGTGTCCATTTACAAAACGGAAACATTTATGTATATTTTATAAACAAGAATACATACTATACTATACATTAAAAACAAATGTCTGTGAATTCAAATTTGAATACAATAATCCAATGCCTTCGGCTATGCCCGCAAAGTAAGTTCTCAGCGAGTCAAGCTTAACAAGGGTAATTGGATGCAATGGTAAACTCAACAACAATCGCAATATCATGAGAAAGTGTGTGTGTGTTTGTGTATGTGTGTGCGTGTGTGTGTGTGTGTGTGTGTGTGTGTGTGTGTGTGTGTGTGTGTATTTGTGTGTGTATGTGTATGCGTGGGTGTGTTTTTGTCACTTCTACATGCTAAAATGGATTTAGATGAAGATAAATATACAGATGCAGTAGACTGCTTCGGGGTCTAGATAGCCTATTCGGCTGAAATCATGAGGTCCCAGGTACGATTTCCGGGTCGGCCCAAAATGTTATAGAAATTTTTCGAGGCTTTTCCCGTAAAAACCCGAAATTTCAGTGGCAGCACCGAGTGAATCGCTATCAGGCCGTAAAAATGCGGCGATGAGGATCATCACTCATCTCGCCAGCCGACAAACCGAAGAATCGTAGTAAACTGGAAAGTTTATAGAGGTTTAGTTAACACTGCCTACCCCGCAAGGAACCCGGCCGTGTTGCTGAGTGGTGGTGAGTGATCCCCATCGACGCATTTTACCGATAAAAATTATCGACTATTTCTAGCAATAACCAGGACCGATTTGTTTGCTTGCTCATCCGAGGCACGGGAGTGGTTTAAGTTTTTTCGAGAAAAGCCTTAATAACATTTTTGCTCAACCTGGAGATCGAACCCGGGACTTCATGATCTGAGCCGAATATCCCCTAGAGGAAGTCACGACAAGGTTAATATAGGCTATAAAATGTAATAATTTATAATTTTTTATAATGACATATGATTTTGTGATATTGTGAGGACTACACTATTGTATTAAGGCAACCTGTAAAAATAGTTGTAAATGTGGATAAATAAATAAATAAATAAGTTTTTTTTAATTAACTAGGTAAATTCAAATGATTAGCGCCTTCAAACACTAAAAGTAACTATTCTGCTTAATGTATTAGAATGAATATACAAAATATAATAGGCATATTATACTTACGAAGTAATAATTTCGATGTCAAGCAACACTTTGTATCACACAAAATCACTAAAGCCACAGTTTAACAACAGATACAATAAATAAGTAGTTCAGCTGAAATATTCACAATCGAAGGCCAGTAAGCTGTAACATTCTGTAACTTATAACACGACTACCGCCGATGTGAGAGGGAGCGTGACCACGGGGTGGAATGTTAGTACATTTGGACCTTTTACAAAACTTAATGGTGGCTCCACCTGAGCCACATACACCAAACTTTGTACGAAACTAATCTCTAGTCGAAATTGAAATGTTTACTATCCTCTACCATCATCATTTCTATCACATGTGAAATTCAAAATCGATTTGAATCGATATACTGTATCGATATGAGTCATAATTCGATGTATGTAACGTTTCGTATCGATACAAAACGATATTTTTATGAGGTAAAATATGAAAGGTATATTTCTGGACTAAAAAGATTTCAGTGCTATTTCGGTATTTAATAATAATATTAAAAGTCACTATTTTCATTCAACGGCATTTTGACTACACTTTTATGACTATAAACAATATCTTGTGGATGCGTTGCAAGTTAATACAATTGCAGATATCTGAAGGTGTAGATCCTGTGAAATAAAGTAAGCGTTCAGATATCACTGAAGTAATAATCACTGACATGTAACGTGGGGCTAATTAGTTTTATTTTATTTTGACCTTTCCGATGTAATAAGACAATGAACTTAGCATAAGCCTATTATATATTAAACTGCTGTAATGATATTTGTTACATTCGTATAACAATAGTATCTCGTATTAATTATACTGACTTGTTCAAAAGAATTCGAACTTTGATTACTCCAACGTATATTTATGGTCTTTTTAAATGGTTCATCAAATTGATGAGATCGTTTTGCATCCACTGAATCCTGTCCCTATATAGAATACTAGGTGAGCTCGCGACTTCGTCCGCGTGGAAAAATTTCGAAAAAGTAGCCTAAGTTAATACCTGTCACATCAGCTATCTGTCACTGAAAGTCCTGTCAAAATCAGACAGACAAAAATTGTAAAAAATGCTGTTTTGGTATATGTATCGTGTATATATCCATATGCATTTAGTAAAAAGCGATTATTTTAATATTACAAACATACAGTCCAATTTTATTAATTTGTATAGATTTAATGCCACTTAAATGAATATTTGATATCATATTGGTGGCATTTATATTTTATAAACAAAAAACAATTAAATCAGACACTACGTGTAGCTCACAAACACAACTATAATGCAATATATAACGCTAATAGAACTAATTTATGATAATTATTACTAATGAAATTAATATTATGTAATCTATGATCATTAATTATTCTTGTATATATAATCAACAATAAAAATATGCATCAACACAAAATGTTGATATATCGCATAATCCGCATAGCATGTTATCGATACAATACGATATCGATTCAGGTCGCCCATCTCTAACTAAATTCTAAAACTTAAATTCCATTCTTAAAGATGGCTGCCAGATTGTTTACATAGTTTTGTGCTAGTTTCATTTTGATTTATTTGCATTGTTTTCGTGATATTTACGGCAAGTTAACAACTATCTTCCGCGTCTACAAGTTATACAAATGGGTTTTAACTATTTTGGTTGTTTCTGTGTCTTTTAAACGTTGAATTAATAAGTACTCTGTGTTTAGTAGTGTCGAATCAGTTTTCAGTGATTAAACCTCATAATTTTGCTATATTTTGGTTTGCAAATTGACAAAATAAATCTATTCTACGACGTTAAGTTTTTTGTTTTATTTTCATAATATGTCAGAGATCTAGTAAAAAGTTAAGAAATAGATATGATAAGAGGCTTCCGTTACATAGTTTATGCTTGATTTATAGATGGCGCTGACGTCCTTTTAACGATGTTGAAGTTTCCGGTCTATAAAGGATAATATTATATACTAGTCTATGAGCGTGACTGCATTGCAAATTGGACGCAGACTAGAGCGGCCTATCGCTTGCGTAGCGAGACGAAGTAGATAATATGATCTAGTATATTAGAATATAACAAAAGGAATAAATACCACGTAAGTCCACTCACAAAAAGGCAGAGGTAAATATAGTTTAAAAGTTTATAAGGCTGAGTATCTTACAATGATACTCAACTACAACACGATTTACCTTTTTGGCGGGTGAGACAGATGCTGATTCATTACGCCTAATTAGCATTCTTCATATTTATGGCTAACAATAACCACAACAAACAGCTTTAAATTCTCTCTAAAGCTCGGAAGTGTTGATATTCGACAATTTACGGGCCGTCCCCGTAGTGGGAAAATTAAATAAGTCCGATTTTGGCGATATTGACTTGATTTTTAGTTTAGTTATAGTAAAAGAAAAGATCAGTTTGTTAAAGATAATCAGGTCCACAAAAAATAAAATTATCTACAGTAAAACGTTTTTTAACAAATGTACATTAATTGAAAAAAAAATTCTAAGTCGCGTTAATCTTAGAACTACCAAATCAGAGTTATTTAATTTTCCAACTACGGGAACGATATAATAACTTTTAAAGCAGTAAAATTGCAGCAACTTCCCGTTTCTGGAATGTATCTCCGGAACCCTGCATCAGATCTTCGCCAAATTAAAATGGAACCACACGGGGAGTATACTTAAAAAAAAAAGATTTTTCAAAATAGTTTTCATCAATGACCGAGTTGTGAGGTAACAATATTAATAACTTACAGCAGATTTGTTAACCTCCTGTTAGGAAGTCGATTGAAAAACACTCGGATTTTTCTCGCTTCTTAGGCCCGAACTTCATAACCTCACCCGAATAAGCTCATAAAAATACCAACGCAACTATTTTTATATTATACTAGCTGCAGCGTGCAGCCCACTGCGTTATAAAATTTGTTGGCGAATCCCGCGGTATCACCTAATCTTCCGAGATAAAAAGTAGCCTATGTGCTATTCCAGGTCATCATCTACCTGTGCGCCAAATTTCATTTAAATCCGTTTAGTAGTTTTTGCGTGATGGAGTAAAAAAACATCCACGCAAACATCCAAACTTTCGCAATTATGATTTTATTAATTATTAGATGATATGATGGTAAACAAGCATACTCTCTCCTGATAAATCGATTAACTGTAGCCTTATTTGGTGTCATCTTTGAGACGGGAACGTAATGCGCTATGCATCAGTTTTCCCCGTGTTGGTCCCGGGCTCCTTTGCAGAATAGGCCAACTGCCGTTCAGCCAGGCAGGTCGTAAAAGGCGACCGATTGGCTATACGAGTCACTAACATCGGGACTACTAGGTGGTAGAGTTCTGCATTGTCTCGCCCGGGTCTGGTACCACCCCCTCACCTATTCCTGCCGCAATAGCATCAGTGCTTGTTACTGTTGTGTTCCGGTTTGTAGGGTAAGATGGTTGACTCTTTCCATCTGGAGACCCATCTGCTTATTTGCTATCTTATACTACAAAAAAAAGTTTATCGTACAATGATATCCTCCAACCGAAGCACGACAGTAACAACTTACAAGCACTGATGCTATTGAATAAGAAAATATTTTTAAAAAAAACGAGATACCGAGGTATCATAAGTCAGTCAGCGCTATCTCGAAATATACATGCGAATATATATGCGATAATATTTAGGAACTTTTATAATATGCGAACCCAAACGTGCTGCAATCTATAAATATAAAAAATAATCGAGAGAAAGTGCCACGAAGCTTCATTATCAGCGAGTAATATAGGCTCCCGTATTCATCCGGGAAAAAAAACCAACTGCCTTACTGCTAGGCATGCCGTTAAAGGCGAGAGAAGGCTTATTGCGTGTCTCGTGACATAGCCTTGTCAGTAATCTTGGTAAAGTACTGCTACATCTCGATTGGGCTAACCACTGACTTACCGTTACCTGCCGCAATAGTATCGAAGCTTGTCGTTGTCGTGCTTGATTTGAAGGATAAGGTAGTCGGTAAACTTATGTAGGTATGTGGCATTCTAACACCGCCACACAGATAGCAACGTAGTCGTGTATTTGGTGTCTACAGGCAATGATTATGGATGAAAAGTCCATGAGGAAACGAAAACGACAATTTTGTAATTTTTTTATACACAAGTTAGACTACTAAAACACAAAATATAATTTGTAACAATTACTAATAGTAATGCTAACAATTTTTTAGATAGTAAAATAATTTTACCTTACGTAACGATGTAACTTTTATCTACTCGTATTTGTAACAATATGTAAGCATTTCTTTACTTACATATTATCATTACATCATTTCGCCATATTATACATGTTGGAATATCGTGTTCAGTTTGGTAATTATAATTTATAATTAAATTAGTAAAACACTAGCACTGACGCCATATTCGAAATAGCTGAGGTGGTCGTACCAAACTCGGAAGCGACGTTGCAGATCTTTATCCATTTGATTATACAGTTAGTACAATTGTGAACTAAGACATCGATATTAATAGACTTTTACTTCATAAGATAGCAAACAAGCAGATGGCTTTTCTGAGGGAAAGAGAAAATCATCGCCTATAGACAAAGATGGTGCGTTGCTGTCTGTGTGGCGGGATGGTAGTTGACATCATCCTGCCACACGGACAGCAACGCATAAGTTTACCGGCTACCTTACCCTCCATACCGGAACACGACAAGCTTGTCGCATTGAGGCTATTGCGACAGAAATAGGTAGGTGTTTGTAAGTGGCTGTTAGATGTTTTGTTACCCCGAGTTGGCCTAGTTACCCTTTGAAGAACAGACCATCTGCCGTTTAATTAAGCAGTTCATTAGAAGCGAACATCTGTATTGTCTCGCCAAGGTCTAGTACCAACGAAGTACTCATCCTGACGCAATAGCGTCAGTGCTTGTCACTGTTGTTTCCCGATTTGGAGGGTAAAGTAGCCGGTAAACTTAAGCATGTGCCATTAAGACGCCACCACAAGGATAGCAACGCACCATTAACATTTGGTGTCTATAGTCGACGGTTGTCTCTTTCCATCAGGAAACCCATTTGTTTGTTTGTTATCTTCTGATATAAAAAAATGTAATATTAATAAAATATGCTTAATAACAGCTTACCAAAGCAAAGAAGCTAGAGGCTTTGTCAATGGCAAAATAACGAGAGAGTACAGGCATCAAAGACGTAATTATTCCGTCTTATTTTCGTAACTAGGATGTGAAATTTAGGTTTAAATTTTCATTTACAACGTGGCCCTGAAGATGATGCAAACAAAACCAGTTTACATAAAGATATTTTTATATAAAGAAATTATATAATTATATAATTACTAGCTGACCTACGCAGTTTCGACCGCGAGACCGCCCGCTATTTGAACAACATGCTACTTAACACCTCCTCCATACAGATTTTCGTGCAAGCTTTTATCCCCTATTTCAGACTTAGGGGTTAATTTTTGAAAAAATCTGTAAACCAGTTGACCTTGCAGGCCATCCCTGATCTTCCCATTAAATTGAGGTATTTTAAGCTCAAAGTATTAAAAATTATAAGCAAAGATTTTTTCAAATCAAACTGCTACGTTAAAAATGACAATATATTGTTTTTTGAAAAGCTGTATATTTTTTTTGAAACAATGATCGATTTTATCTTTCGAATGGAATTAAACGTAATTTTTGAGATTTAGGTTAGAGAGATAGGTTGAAAAATGTCGAAGTAATGTCAAACAAACATTTATTTCATAATTTCGTCAAACAGTTTTTGAGGAAAAATGCTAATTAGATTAATTTCTTAAACATTAGTCTAAAAATTAAGTATATGTTTTTTATACTATATAACTATATATAGATATAACATTATAGGTAAAAATCATAATTTTGATATTTGAAAAGCCGTAACTTTTGGAAACTTGATTCGATTTTGATTCCTGTAATGACATTAGACGCAGTTTTTCAAGTTCTAAAAATTTCAAAAATTCAAAATTTGATTGGTTAAAAAATTTCGAAGTTATGTCAAAAAAACAATTTTTTTTGAAAAAAAATTTAAAGACAACGAGAACATATAAACCGATATTAATGAAATTTGCGGCATTGAACGCGGTTTCTTAAGGAATAGAGCTAATTTTTAATCAATCAGTACATTAATTTGGAAGTTGTTATAGAAAAACATTGTTCTTTTACATACGCACAAACACACACACACACACACAAACATACAGACACACTGACGTCATTGTGAAAATAGTCGGAAAAATGGTTCTTAGGACCTCCAAATGTGGAGATCTGATGAAAACCCGAATTTTGAAAATCGGGGAAAATCAGTAACTACCTTGTCCTACATACGGGAGCGGGAATTTAACAATATTGTTATTAATTTATTAAATGTAAGCCATTGATATAAAAAAACCATAGATGCACAGTCCCGAACAAAACTGACACTCAAAAGTGTCCCTAATTTCTTTTAAGTAGTTATAAATATGGCAAAAACATATCTCATTGCATATCCAAACTTAAGTGCAAGACATATAGTTGTTTTTTCAAAGCAATGTACGAAAATAAACAAAATTGACAGTGACGCGGTCGACGCGATTCTATTTGAAATGAGCGCACAATTTAAAATTGTGCACTCATTTTTTGAGGACGTTTTGACACAATGATTGTGTATCTTGGGTTTTTTATATCAATGCTGTTAGCTTATATTTAATCTTCAACTGTCTTCATGCCAAATTTCATTAAAATCGGTTTAGCGGTTTAACCTTGAAAGCGTATCTAGCATTACGTATCTAGCGCGCGAGCCAGTACTGCACAGATCCAGTCTCTCAGAGAGTCGATGGTCGATCGTATGAACCTGTCCTTACAGGCAGTCTTCGATTGGGGCGATGCCAATCTGGTCATGTTTAATGCGGCTAAGACCCAGGCGTGTCTATTCTCCGCTAAACGGAGTCCATTCCACCTATCTCCGTCTTTTCAGTGTGTGTCCGTGCCGATAACTGACCACCTCAAGCTCCTTGGTATCCTTAACGCCTACTCTTAACTTTGGTTCGTACATCGAATCGAAAGCCCAAGTTGCCTCAAAAAAGCTTGGTATTCTGGCCAAGTTGAGACAGTACTTCAGCCCGGGACAGTTGCTCAATTTTATCAAGCACAAGTCCGTTCGTGCATGGAATACTGCTCTCACCTCTGGGATGGATCTGCCAAATACCAACTGGAGACGCTTGAGACGATAGAGAGGCGTGCCAAGAGGTTCATAAATGACGATGATCTGGTAGGCAAAAAACTACTAAAACTAAAAGAGTGGCTAGTTTAACGGTCTTTTATCGGATACATTTTGGAGAGTGCGCTGCGGAATTGCACGACTTAATTCCGCCATCTCCGTTTTTCTATCGATGGTCGAGGCGCACAGATACTAGGCTATATGGTGGACGTTCCACGTACCCGAACAAAGCGTAACCGACAATCAGACAGACGTGAATTTTTAATATTACATAGGATAGTTGAAAGTTATGGAATATATTAGTATGGAAGTATGGATGATAAAATTATACCTACTGTGATACAAATACCCAGTCCCAAAAACTATTTAGTAGTCACAATTGCAATGACACGTTTATCCTTGTCTCGCCATCCCGTGTTGGTCCCGGGCTCCTTTGAAGAATAGGCCAACTGCAGTTCTGCCAGGCAGGTCGTAAAAAGCGACCGATTGGCTATGGGAGTCACTAGCGTATTGTCTACTAGGTAGAGTTTTGCATTGTCTCGCCCGGGTTTGGTACCAACGCCTTACCGATTCCTGCCGCAATAACGTCGTGCTAGTCACTGACGTGTTCCGGTTTGGAGGGTAAGGTAGCCGGTAAACTTATGCATGTGGCATTAGACCTCACCACAAGATAGCAACGCATAGTTAACATCTTTCTCTTCTCGCCGTGTTGTTCCCGGCCTCCTTTGAAGAATAGGCCAACTGCCGTTCTGCCAGGCAGGCCGTAAAAGCGACCAATTGGCTATCGAGTCACTACCATCGTGACTACTAGGTGGTAGAGTTCTGCATTGTCTCGCCCGGGTCTGGTACCACCGCCTTACCTATTCCTGCCGCAATAGCTTCAGTGCTTGTCGCTGTCGTGTTCCGGTTTGGAGGGTAAGGTAGCACGTAAACTTATGCATGTGGCATTGGACCTCGCCACAACATAGCAACGCACCATTAACATCTTTGGTGTCTATAGGCGATGGTTGACTCTTTCGTTCAGGAGACCCATCTGCTTGTTTGCTATCTTATAATATAAAGAAAGCTTTTATGATATACTTGTCAGTAAGAGAGTTCATATTAATATCACAAATAGGCATCGACATGACGTGGCAAAGAAATACATAAATTGTGTGTTACATGTCATATTGCGGGTCAAAAGCAACAAAACTTATGATTTTCTCATTAAAACCGTCTTCATATAATCTCCATCTTAATACAAAACTATGCACATTTGTTTATAATGATTTCTCCCGTTAGGAAATTATAATCGACGAAAAAACGTAATTGAGGTTACATACACAGTTATTTATACTTAATCATCGAATAGAAATTGTTTTGTACAACGGCGCAACTTTACTGTCTAAGCATAATATTAGCCTGTCACCCGTGGCTGAGGCTTTCTCTCACAAACTTTGACAACTCTCGTTGTGAGATGTCAGACATTACAAGCACAAGTAACTGACAAGGACACCTTATCCGGACAAGTCATCGCAAAACTCTATCATGTAGTAAAAATCACAATGGTAGATCAAATTTTATATTCATCTAGTAAAATTCTGTATATCTATATAATTGTGATTTTTAGGGTTCCGTACCTAAAAGGTAAAACGGTTATTACTAAGCCTCCGTTACTAAGCCTCCGCTATCTGTCCGACTGTCTGTTTGTCACCAGACTGTATTTCATAAACCGTGACAGCTAGAAAGCTGAAATTTTGACAAATTATGTATTTCCGTTGCCGCAATAACAACACATACTCAAAATTAAAAAAACTGAAAATATTATCCCCATACAATAAACGCGTTTTTCGTATTTTTTAATGTTTCGTTTTCGTTCTGTGATGACTTGTCCGGAATATATATATATATATATATATATATATATATATATATATATATATATATATATATATATATATATATATATATATATATATAATAATAGAATTTTTTGTTTCACAGCAATAATATATAGTAAAAAGAGTATGACATCTAATACAATTTTCTTTTACAAAAAAATTAAATCGATGAAAAACATAAGTAATTTTGAGTCCGTGTCAAACAATGTTGTGCTGGCAGTTTAATTTTGAACCGAGTACCCAAAGGAAGAACCAACTTCGAGACATATCCTCTTTGCCTCGGACCACTAAAGCGATAAGACGTACGTGCGTACTATTTAAAAAAAATATATTATAAAAATCATCAAAATCAGATTAGGCAAAGTACCAGGCGAACATATCGTTGAAGTGGTACACGACTCGTTTACACGTCACTCATACAACTTGTTGTCAACCACAATTCATAAGCGGAAGCGTCAACAAACTAGAAACTAGCAATGGAATGTCCTGCAGACAAGGCGGCCTCAGACTCTGAAACCAATCAAGCTGAATTAGAAAGAACACCGGTAGACATTGTGTTTCCACGCTATAAGAGAAAAAGGAATGAAAAAGATGAGGTTACAGCAGAACTATGTAACTTTAAGACGGAAATAAAATCGTTAATATTGACACAAGAACACGAAATGATGAAGTTATTAAATGAAATCCAACAGAGTAATAGTAATATTCAATCGTCAGTCTCTATCTTGGTCTCACAAAATGAGGAATTCAAAAAGAAGATTGAGTTACTTGAGAATCAAGTTAGTGAAGACAGAAGGTACATCACTCTGCTTGAAGATAAACTCGAAGAATTACAAATAGTTTCACGAAAATCAAACTTCGAAATTAAAAATGTCCCAAAAAAACCAAATGAAACTAAAGAAGATCTACTTGGAATGGTTACAACACTTTCTAGTAATGTTGGTAGTAATCTGAAAACAACGGATATCAAGGATGTTTATAGGGTCAAATCTAAAAAAGATATGTCCCAAAATACTACAATTATAGTTGAGACATCTTCCACAATATTGAAGAATGAAATGCTAAAGCTGAGTAAGGCATACAACATTAAACACAAAAACAAACTGCGAGCCCTACATCTTGGTTTAAAGACATCAGAAGACACTCCTATATTTATAAATGAACAATTAACTACAAAAGGATCTAGGTTGCATTTTTTGGCTCGTGAGCTTACTAGAAACAAGAAATACAAATTCTGCTGGACAGCATACGGAAAGGTGTATTTGAGAAAAAATGAGAATTCTTCAATTATAACAATTAGAAGTGAAGCTCAGGTGCAGAAGCTTATGCAGGAAACATGACTATTTACTTATTATCAACGTTCTCAATATATATTAATAAGGTATTTTATTCTAACAAATCTCAAAATATATTTTATAGCTATACTAGCTTCTATGACACTCACAACACTTATCTGGTTTGTTTTTTCTTACTCATATATCGTTATAAGTCATAATCACTTTTTCATGCTTGCTAAAATTATGTACAAAATAAATGTAAATATAGGTAAAATTGCAACAAAAAACACAAAAATATTTCTCTTTATGCTCCCAATAAAAATTATGACAACAAAATATAACACACACAGTCTTATTCTAACTGAAAATGGATAAAGGTCCTAAAATACATCATAAAATAGACGACCTAAATATTGCTCGTGCGGTTAACTGTGATATTGAAGACTTGCCCCAACAAATAAAAATAAAGCAAAATGATTTAAAAATAATAAGTCAAAACATTAGAAGCGTGTACACTAACATAAACGACTTAAAGGTTACGCTCAGTTTACTTAATTTCTGTCCAGATATTATCATTTTAACAGAATGCAGACTTACAGTTGGCAAACCAATTCCCATTATAACTGGCTACACTTCACATATGACAACTAATCACCTTAATCAAAATGATGGTATTGTTGCATATGTTAAGAACACCTTAAATAGTGACGTGATCGAAGCAAAGCTACAGCATGCGTCTTGTATACAAATAATTGTTGATAACATTGTTATTCTCGGTATATATCGATCTCCTTCAAACACTAATGCTGATATTTTCATTGATTCTCTAAATACACTCTTAGAAAACTTAAAAACATTTAAAAATATTATAGTGACTGGAGATATCAATATAAATTTACTGCAGAAACAGGTCGAACAAAACCAGGACCGTAGTAATAGAAATAATTACCTCAATATGCTAGCTATGCATAGCATTATACCAGCACATTTAATCCCTACACGAGAGCAAAGCTGCCTTGACCATTACATGATTAAATTAGAAATTATGAAATATTCTGCTAATGTAGCTGTTTTGAACACGTCTATTACTGATCATGCAATGATATTTTTGAACCTAGGCCTAGATAAAAGTATACGTAATAGTTATAGCAAGTCTAAGACTACTGTCAATTTTGAAGGCGCACTTAAAAGTCTTTTGGAAAAAAATCTTTCCGATTTGCTACAGTGTAATGACCCAAATACCTTAACAGAGTTATTAATAAAAACAATCAGCGAATCTTTGTTGGAAAACACAAACGCTGTAAAAATTCCAAAGTCTAAACGTAATATAAAGCCATGGATAACTGTGGGAATATTACGATGTATAAAACACAGAAACACGTTACAAAAAAAACTTAAGCAAGATCCACACAACGAAATATTAAAAATAACCTATAAAAGATACCGTAACCATTGCAATAAATTGATTAAAACGCTTAAACGTAATTACGAAAGGGAATTGTTATTGAAATGTACACATAATTCTAAAAAACTTTGGGATAATATTAACACAATTGTGAACATAAACAAAAAATCTGATAATACTAAACTTTTAAATATCAAAGACAATTATATTGAATCTGTAAATTTTGTTAATAATTATTTTGTTAATATTGGTAGAAAATTAGCAGAAGAGATCTCGCCTGGCCCAGACCACGTACCATACGAGCTAAAACCAAAAACGCAACCAAATTCTATGGTTCTTTTAGAGACTGATCCTACAGAAGTTAATGATGTGCTTATGAGTCTTAAGAGTAATTCTGCACCTGGTTGGGACAATATCTCATCAATTTTTTTAAAATTTGCCAAAACCGAACTTATCCCTGTTATATGTCATCTAGTTAATATCTGTTTCAAAACTGGCAAATTCCCTTTGTTATTAAAAAAATCTATAATTACCCCGGTGCACAAGAGTGGGGAAAAAGACGATGTCAGCAATTATAGACCAATATCAGTCCTTTCATCCTTATCAAAAATAATAGAAAAATTATTAAATAATAGATTAATTAGCTATCTTGATAAATTTAAAATTATATCCGACTCTCAGTATGGTTTTCGTCGTGGAAAATCAACTGAAGATGCTGTTGCTGACCTCACAACTTATATAACACAGGAATTAGATAGTAGGAAGAAGTGCTTGGCTGTTTTTCTAGATCTAAAAAAGGCTTTTGACACCGTCTCTATCCCTATTCTTGTGCAATCATTATTTAATATCGGAGTCCGGTCAACAGTTCTAAACTTATTTAAGGATTATTTAACAGAACGCACTCAGTGTGTTAAAATTAATGATTTTGTAAGTTCAGATTCAACTATTGATTTCGGAGTGCCTCAGGGCAGCGTTTTGGGTCCTACCTTATTTCTCATTTATATTAATAGCCTCTATAACCTAAAAATTCAAAATTCAAAAATATTCTCGTATGCCGATGATACAGTAATTGTATTTTCTGACTCATCTTGGAAAAGCGTTAAAAATCTGGCAGAGATTGGTTTAACCAAAGTAGCAAAATGGCTTAGAGAAAACCTACTGACTTTAAATATACCAAAAACTAACTTTATGTGTTTTACTATATCTAATAGAACTCAGCCGGACTCTAATTTCAGTATAAAAATTCACCAAGAACAACATTTAAATAAGAACAATTCATGCTGTGAGTGTCCTTCAATTGCCAAAGTAAATACTATTAAATACTTAGGCATTCAATTAGATCAAAGGCTATCTTGGGACTCGCATGTAGAATTAATTACTAATAGGGTTAGAAAATTAATTTGGGTTTTCAAATCATTGAGGCACATTGCTAATCAAAAATTATTGAAAACAATATATATTGCCCTTGTTCAGTCTATCCTAGTGTACTGTATATCTATATGGGGAGGGGCTGCTAAAACTAGGTTAATTGACATAGAGCGAGCGCAACGTTATTTGCTAAAAGTTATGTTTTTTAAGCCTTATAGATATTCTACACACATGCTGTATTCTGATTCTACTATGCTAACAGTTAGGAAATTATATATATTACACACAATATTGAAATTGCACAAAAGTCTGAAATTCGACCCTGACTTATTACTACAGAGAGTAAACACAAACATCCTTCGTTTAAAAAAATGTAGAACTTCATTTGCAAGCAATCAATATAGTCAGAAATCCGTACATTTATATAATACAATCAACAAAAAGTTGAATATATATCCCCTAAATTATCGTGAATGCAAGGAAAGAGTTACAGAGTGGATCAGATTGCTTAGCTACGATAGTACAGAATTTTTATTAAAGTATTAGTTACTAGCTGTGCCCGCGACTTCGTTCGCGTGAAAAATCTAAAATAAAAACCCGCATAGTTCCCGTTCCCGTGGGATTTCCGGGATAAGAACTACTCTATATCCTTTATAGGGTCTCATACTATATTTGTACCAAATTTTATCCAAATCGGCTCAGCGGTTTAGCTGTGAAAGCGTATCAGACAGACAGACAGACAGACAAACAAACAAAGACAGACGGACAGACAGAGTTACTTTCGCATCTATAATATTAGTATGGATAGCTCGTAACTTCACCTGCGTGAATTTTTATTATATTTTAATTATTATTGTTAATTTTCATAGATAAACATTATATTATTATTATTTCTTTTATTTTTCAACAAATTTTTAACAAATTATTATTTTATTTTTTTTTACAACTAAATTATTGTAAATACATAATTGTCTATTACAAACAGAATATCTTACCTTTTTATAATATTACTAGGTGTTGCCCGCAACTTCGTGCGCGCGGACTTTGTTTGCTCCGCTCCTTATGGTGTGGCGTGATGTTATATAATATATAGCCTATAACTTACCTCGATAAACAGGCTATCCAACTCAAAAGAATTATTTAGAACGGTTCAGCAGTTATCGACACTACCTCGTACAAATAAACAAACAAACAAACTCTACAATTTTATAATAATAATATAGAAATATAGATGTATATATATATATATATATATGTATATGTGTATGTATGTGTGTATGTATATATATATATATAAATATATATGTATATATGTGTGTATGTGTATATGTGTGTGTGTATGTATGTATGTATGTATATATGTATATATATATGTATGTATATATATATATATATATATATATATATATATATATATATATATATATATATGTGTGTGTATGTGTATATGTGTGTATGTATGTATGTATATGTATATATATATATATATATATATATATATATATATATATATATATATATATATATATATATATATATATATATATATATATATATATATATATATATATATATATATATATATATATATATATATATATATATATATATATATATAAGATACTCGCATGACCCCACATAAATAAATTCCATTTTGAGTCGAAAGGAATTTATACATTACATACAAGCAAATCTTCTCTTTAGATAATATTAGAATAAAATATCATACATTATACATAAATAGCAAACACTCATTAGACCTCAACTAGTGTGTAAGTTAGAGAGAACACAAACCAACATATTATTTCAAAAGCAATTAGCTTATTACTTGTACCAAACACACCTTTATTTACTATCTACCTACATATTAAAATACGTAATTGTTATTGTGAACGTTGTAAGCAAGTTAAAACTACCTAGTTAATCACATTATAATAAATCTAAATTTAAGTGTTAAATAAGTATTAGCTATAAATAAATTACTTAAAGTTATTAGTTACATAAAATATTATGTTGACAATATAAATACGCGAATACAAAAGTGTGAACTTAATAAGTGGTCATAAGAATAATGGCAATAATGTATAAAAAAATGTAAGTAGTAAATATTTCAAATAAGATAAGTAATTATAATATTATATATAAGAAAAAACATATTATGTTATATAAAATTAAATTTGTACTAGATTAGATATAGAAGAGCAATGTTTCTTGGCACAGGTATTTTTACCTAAAAAGAAGCATTGAAAGAAAATTGTTAAAAAATAGTGTTAAAAGGAAATAAATATTTTATTATTATATTATTATTATCCTATTTAATAAAAAATATTGAAATTGGACTTCTCTGTAAAAAGTTATGCGTATATACGGGAAATATACCCTCCCCATAAAAAAAATAAAATCGGTTTATAAATGACCGAGTTCTGGATTGCAACATTAAAAAATACAGTGGAATTGATAACCTTCTCTTTTTTGGGAAGTCGGTTGAACATACAGAGTTTCGAGTTTAAACATCTTCAGCGTGTCTTTAGGGTGATAAATCTATTATCTATTACATCTATACATATAATAAAATCGTAGAAAAGTCAAAACTGTACATTGAATTTTTTTTAAAAGAATACTTGGGGCGTGATCTGTAATCGATACCGCAGCCAAAAATATAGTTTTCAGAATTTTTGTCTGTTTGTTTGTATGTATGTCCGGGGTAAACTCAAAACGTACTGAATGGATTTACTTCAAATTTAGCATGAATATTACTAACAGGTCAGGTCAACATATAGGCTACATATTATCACGCTATCACCTACGGGGGAGGAGCAGTGCGGATTAACGAAGTCCGCGCGGACGAAGTTGCAGGCAACAGCTAGTAATATAATAAAATCGTAGGAAAGTCAAAACTGTACATTGAATATTTTTTAAAAAGAATACTTGGGGCGTGATCTACAATCGATATCGAAGCCAAAAATATAGTTTTTAGAATTTTTGTCTGTTTGTCTGTATGTCTGTTTGTCTGTATGTATGTCCGGGGTATACTCAAAAAGTACAGTATGGATTTACTTCAAATTTTGCATGAATATTACTAACAGGTCGGGTCAACATATAGGTTACATATTATCACGCTATCACCTAAGGGGGAGGAGCTGCTCTTTCAGGAATTCTCTCTTATACCCGAATACATGTTATATTGTCAATTTAGTATTTTGAAAAACACTTCTAAAGGTTAGTGGATACACTTTACAGTTAAAAGCAGAGAATGCCAACGATTAAAATTATGCAAAGTATGTACATTACTTATAAGAATTACTATAGTATTTTTAAATGCGAAAGTCTGTCGGTCTGTCTGTAACATAACAATTTAAATTTTGACATTGTGGGGGACTACAGAAACCTAATATTTTTAAATAATATGCATTACAAATACATTAAATTAGTAAAAATAAACATTACATACTACATTCATGTTAATATTGTTACGAATAATCTAGAAACGTGTAGAGTTGGAACGCTAGAGAGATCTAGAAATAAAAGAAAGAGATAGCTACTCCTATTGACAAACAAATAGTTGACCTAAGCTATGCCATAATGGACTTTGCGGTATAGGGCATAAGGTCGAAAGTAGCATACTAGGATTTATAAGTCATAACTTGTTTACAATAAGAAGTGATAAGAAGTGATTCATTGTTTCCCGATACATTTAGATTTTTCTGGATCCAGGTAGGTTACCCTGGGTATAAATAGAGATGTGTTGACAAATACAGGGCAGTTTTTATCAAGCGATCGAGAGCGATACTTGAAGCGACCCGTGAGAAGCGAGAAGTGTTTTGTGTAGTCGGTGTTAATACAGTGAGTGACTAGTGTTATTCAGAGTATTTAAGTTATACATTGTGTTGTGTTGTGTTGTGTGTATTTGTATTGTAAATACACGGATTTAATATAAGTGGTGTTTTCTTACAATTACGAACCCGAAGTACGTAACAATATGTACACACATGTACATTATTTTCCTAACCGCTAAGTGTGTTATCAAACTTCAGAGTTTTATTGTTTATTCTATTGTCGAATTTCAACCACAGGGCGATCGGTAGTGAGTATAAATGTGTCACTATTTCGTCGTATTGGATCTCTGTTCATCTACATGCGTGCTCTTCGTTACATATGTTCTTCTTAAGCAATATAATTGTGCTTAAATGCTTTAATCAGCTCAAGGTACCACCTACTTCGCATCTAAGACTATTGATATTAAACGCCGCTACCTGGATCTCAAAATGCAAAAAAAAGCGTTTATTAAAGCTGAATTATCTTCTTTGTTTTAGATATTTTTTTAATTACAAGTATACAGGTTGATTGGTAAAAGACTACACATTGAAGGACGCGATAATTAATGATCGTACCAAAAAAATAAAATAAAAAGAGAATAATGCTTAACTATAACGTAAACTTTACGAAATTAGTATCTATACATACATATAATAAAATCGTAGGAAAGTCAAAACTGTACATTGAAAATTTTTTTAAAAGAATACTTGGGCCGTGACCTACAATCGATATCGAAGCCAAAATATAGTTTTTAGAATTTTTGTCTGTTTGTCTGTATGTATGTCCGGGGTAAACTCTAAAAGTACTGCATGGATTTACTTCAAATTTTGCATGAATATTACTAACAGGTCGAGTCAACACATAGGCTACATATCACGTTATCACCTACGAGGGAGGAGCTAAGCGGAGTAAACGAAGACCGCAAAGACGAAGTCGCAGGCAACAGCAAGTACTAATATAAAAAAAGTAGTGATGTGCCACCGAGACTTGTCACGAGTTCGACAAATCCCTGTTTGTAAACAATTTCTTTGGTGTCTATAGGTGATGGTTGACTGTTACAATCAGAAAATCCATCTGCTTGTTTGCTATCTTATGATATAAAACAAATGAATTTCGATATCTATGCGGGGGTCCGCTGTCCGTACATGATCACTTTTATTGGATAACTAGATCAAAATTTAAATACATAGTCTTTAAATATTCGGTATCAGAAACAAATACTGAACAACCTCCTTCAGTACGTAGAGTCTTTTACCAGTCAACCTGTAAACGTTTATCTTTGTGTACGTATGACAATAATATCATTAACTAGCCGAGCCCGCAACTTCATCCGCGTGGGAAAATTTCGACAAAAAGTAGCCTAAGTTACTCCCTATCACATCAGCTAGTTTCCAGTGAAAGTCTCGTCAAAATCGGTCCAGCCATTCCAGAGATTAGCCGGAACAAACAGACAGACAAAAATTATAAAAAATGTTATTTTGGTATATGTACCGTGTATACATCCCTATGCATTTAGTAAAAAAAGATTATTTTAATATTACAAACAAACACTCCAATTTTATTTAATTGTATAGGTATCATTGATATTTTCACGTCACATAGCAGCACATCGTGTCGCGTCGCGTCGCATTTACCGCATTTGTTGTTCACTGAGGACCTGTTAATTTGGTTTAAAATATTTGTTGTCATTTAACGTAAATAAGTTTTTCTCTTTATTGATGCTACATCACAAAAACATTGGAAAGCTGTTCCGAAAGCTTGCTTGCAAAGAAATGCTTCCGAATGCGATGTCAATGCATCATTTCCTACACTTACGTATTCTTTTGATTCATCTTCATGTATTTCCAGCCTCCATGTACTTCATGTATTGCCTGCAATACAATAATTGCGTTATCCAACATAATTTGAAAATCTTGATCTTTACTGTCAGAAATGAACCACTATCATCAGTATCACAATCCCCGCATATCTGTGAATTTGACATTAGTTTATTTAACACTTACGTATTCTTTTGATTCATCTTCATGTATTTCCAGCCTCCATGTACTTCATGTATTGCCTGCAATACAATAATTGCGTTATCCAACATAATTTGAAAATCTTGATCTTTACTGTCAGAAATGAACCACTATCATCAGTATCACAATCCCCGCATATCTGTGAATTTGACATTAGTTTATTTATTCCCTAGAAAATTCTATTTTCTAACGATTCTAATGATCCCTATTTGTTATTATTAAATTTGCATTATCTCGTTTCAGTATTCTGTTCCACGCTTTCTTTAAAGATGTCTTTTCAATCAAATTCTATGCATCTACAGCCATGTAACAACAATCTTTTAAATTCATTGCTTGTAAACGACAAAATGACTTCTGCTTTGTCTTCATCAATAGAAAACTATGTATATAGATTTTATTTTCTATAAATTCGTTTTACTGTTTCAATAACATTTTATTCATTGGTTCAACTAATTTGACATCGTTGCTTGAAAAACAGATGTCAAATTAGGAGGCAATATTTCCAATTTAAACATTCCATTTTCTCTTTCTAACATTTCATACCATTAAATGGATACGTCTTTCATGGCTAATTCTTAGGTTTTTAGCGTAGCTTGCATTCACAGAGTAATACTATTTACCGATGAAATAAAATCGCTCCAATGGTAATTTTTAAGCCTTGTTTTATCATTCAGTACGATAAAATAGTACAACATGGTTTATATCTGTTTTTTCACAATATAATATATGTACAAGTTTTTTGACACTTTTGACAATGATAGGAGCCTTTGCTCATATGGGCAGCGACACGTTTTCTTCTTAGTGTCATGTCTATTAGTATTCATGAGGTCTGTGGTTGTTTCATTATCTAGTAAAAGTAGAGTTTTTTTGCTATAAATCAGGGGAATCTTTATATTTTTGAAATATCTGGGGTTGTTAGATTTTCCGATGAAGAACAATATTATGGGTCCCTGTAGCGTTAGCGCAAACTAATATTATTACTCGCTCTTTATCACTTTTATATCGTGGAGCTGAATTTTCTTGCTGAGAACTTACACATTTTGACGTTAATGATTTTTAATTTAATCCGGTTTCCAGTTATAAACAAAATCCAAGTCTTAGTTATTTTCGTTAAAGTCTTTCTTAAAACTGTCTTCATAAAACGATGCTGCATATACATTGGCTGACATTTTTTCACCTTGTATCCAAGAATTGCAATCCAAGAATTCCATGTCGAGATTTAAATCTGCGCAACCATCCATTACTTGCCTAAAATGATCCATGACCACCTATTTTCTTATTGAAGTCTAATGCTTTTTTACAGAGCAAAGGACTAGACATCGGTTGTCCAGTAGATCATTTTTGTAAAAACCAACAATACAAAGCTTCTTCTAAAAGTTCATTTTTCGGTTTCTTCATTACCTTTCGATGTTTACCCCCGTCTCGATTATTTAATTTGCAGGTATACTTCAAAATTAAATCGGTATTTTTCTTAATATCACTTACGGTGGTAGTGCCTACACCATAGTTATCAGCTATCTGACGACCGGATTCTCCTTTTTTTCATAAATCAATAATAGGTATTTAATTTATCATTAAGCGACAACACTATTCTCCTCCGTTTTAAGATTTTGAGTAACGAAACGCATGAAGCAGTTGTCGCGCGGAGCGCGAATGGCTTAATGCCAGACGCATTGATGTAACTACGAAGTTATTTGATCGTGATTGACAATCCGGATAATCTCGAACCCGTATAACTGAGGTCCGGATAATTGAGTCTTTACTGTGTTAATATTTTATTAAGAACACATTTCTACTGGATTTACTGGTTTAAAAATAAAACCGTGAAGGTTGACGGTTTTCCCAAATGTAAGAAGTAGTCGCAGACGGTTGCACCTTCTACAGCAAATATATAACTGTTGCGTAGCATTCTCAAGGCTGTGTCCCGAAGCATAAGGTATACACTTTTTCAACAACTTTTAATAGCTTACAAACCACAACTTTACAACGGATATGTCACCGTCAATCCATTTTATCGCTTCACCCTTCTTAGAGTGAAGTGCTATTCGACTCTCCTGAAGATAAATAAATAAATAAATATTCACGGGACAAATTACACTTACTGATCTAACCCCAAAGTAAGCAAATTATTTGATTGTGTTATGGGTGTTAGTCAACGATACTAACACATAGAAAAACTTATATAAATATAAGAATATATTTAATAAACACCCAAACCCGGAAATACAAACTATGATGCTCATCACACAAATGCTTGTCCCCGTCGGGGATCGAACCCGAGCTTTGTCGATCGCGTAGTCAGGGTCGCTAACCACTCGATCAACATGGCGGTCAAGATGCTTCGGTTGCGAAATGAAACGTGCACTGAGTACATAACTTGTGTTACTGCCATTGCTTTTGACGTGGAACAAAGTGTCGTGGAAGTGGGTGTATTATTGAGCCGCTGTGGTCTTCTATAATTTCAGATTTTGGATAAGTCTTAGATATAATAAGTCAATAACTTCAAACCGGAACACGACAGCGACAAGCACTGACGCTATTGAGGCAGGAATAGGTAAGGCGGTAGTACCAGACCCGGGCGACACAATGCAGAACTCTACCACCTAGTAGCCACGATGTTAGTGACTCGTAAAGCCAATCGGTCGCCTTTTACGACCTGCCTGGCAGAACGGCAGTTGGCCTATTCTTCAAAGGAGCCCGAGACCAACACGGAGAAATGGCCATTGTTTTCTTAACAAAATAAGTCCATATTAATCGGTATTGACACGTGTGTCTGATACGGTTACGGGATAATGTTCGGTAAATTGTCAAAATTGTGGACGCACCTTTACATGCTCCTCGTCTATTCCTACCGTTATGATATTATTGGCAAAAGCAGGGAACAACGAACCTGTGATTTTGATACTTTGAATCTGTGGCCTTGCATCCCAAACAGACGCTTCCTAAAATGTTTTTTGAATAAAATCAAGAAAGTTCGGTCAAAGATACCTAATCCGTTTGTCTATTTCCACTGTACTTTATTTTTGAGATTATTCATTATGTACAATTCATTTTTAAATGCTTTTACAATTATTAATACCGGGTTCTAATAATAATCAACAATTCGTCATTAATAGCAGTAACCGTTAGCAATAAATTTTATAATAACGAGACGTTCCAAAATTTGTTTGAAATTAGTATTTAACAATTATAGGAACAGTTTTAGCTTACGCCTCGTAGAAAATGTTAGTACTCGTAAATAAAACGAGTGTTGTGTTGATATAGTACTCTAGGCATAAAAGATTTTTTAGGAGAAATGAATTTCAAGAATTGTCATAGTTTCGTAGTTTTATTGTAACACTATTTATTGTAACTTAATTACAATGCTATAATTGTTTTGTGTCTAGTGGTTAGCCTAACGGTTTGGCTACTGCGTTTTGCAAAAAAAAAAATGAAAACTCAATATGCCTTTTAAAGTCAAGCGGTGTGTTAAGGCACTTAGGTGATCACGTGAAATTATCGCCCCAGCAATCACAAAGAACAAACCACAATTGTTAAACTGGTATATGGTAATATGATGTTTGGAAACAACACTGATCTAGTCAAACAACAAGCAGATAAATTGTGGTCAACCGCGGACGACATTATATAATTAGTTGGCTTTACCTATACTGAAAAGAAAACTCAGCGACATTATTTTTCAATTTTTCTGGATAGTCAACAAGCAGGTGGCTCTCCTGGTGGAAAGAAACAATGGTCTCCTACAGACACTGAACATGAATAGTGTTAAAAGCTATACGTGAAGCATGTCATACCTTAACATGATTAAGTTAACGCTGTTGTGGCATGAAACACGACCAATACACTGCATAACCACGGTAATGTTATCTACCAGTATTATATCTTTATACAAACGGGTGGAACGCGAGTTATGCCTACGCGCTTGGAGTTCGGCATGCACTCGATACACAATAGACTTAGGGTTGCGCCGCAGTGACGAACGGCCGATGTGACAGCACAGGCAAATGTAGTTAAAATATTGAATGCGGGCAGCCCTATCGTATTTTACGTACAGTACGGCGCGGCCGGCTGTAGTAGGTATTTATTACAAGGACAGGGCCGAGTTAAAATACTGATAGATAACGTTACCGTGGCATAACTCTAGCACCTATTGGTCAAACGCTTCGTCAATCGTTTAACTTCGAACTCCTGGTGGGCAGGCGGTCTATTCTACAATTCAACGATTTTCTTTACTTTAAATAACACTTTAGACTGATCTTATTTGTTACTAGCTGTTGTCTGCGAAATCGTAGGAAAGTCAAAACTGTACATTGAATATTTTTTTAAAAGAATACTTAGGGCGTGATCTACAATCGATATGGAAGCCAAAAATATAGTTTTTTGAATTTTTGTCTGTTTGTCTGTATGTATGTCCGGGGTAAACTCAAAAAGTACTGCATGGATTTAATTTAAAATTTAGCATGAATATTACTAACAGGTCGAGTCAACATATAGGCTACATATTATCACGCTATCACCTACGGGGGAGAAGCTAGTATGATATAAAAAGATACAAAGACAGCCGACACTACAATCACAAGCCACGATTTTACGAACAAACATTATTAGATTCTTGATAATAAATTGTGATATTACAAGTTAAATATTATTTTATCCGAATGTTTACCTCAAGAAAACCGTGGGGAAATTCTTGACCTAAAATTGCGAATTGCGTTTTTACTTTTCTGTCGTAATACAAATACTATTTTTATTTATGTAGAATTCTTTCTATATAACTATCTAATTATATAACTATAAATAAATAGTAAATTTATAATAATGAATTAAAAATATAAAATTGAATGATTATATGAAGTACCTCCGTTTTTCCCCGTGTTGATCCCGGGCTCTTTTGAAGGATAGGCCAACTGCCGTTAGCCTAAGTTACTCCTTTTTAGTTTTTACCGTGGTTTAAAAGATAGTCTCGGGGTTGTACTTGCATAGTTCCCGTTCCCGTGGGATTTCTGGGACAAAAACTATCCTATATCCTTTCTCGGATCTCAAACTATCCTAGTACCTTATCCGAATCGGTTCGGTGGTTTAGACGTGAAGAAGAGACAGACAGAGTTACCTTGGCATCCATACTAATATTATAAATGTGAAAGTCTGTCTGTCTGTTAAGCTTTCACAGCTAAACTGCTAAACCGAAATATACTATAATAAAATTTTTTATTATAGTATTTAGTTTATTATTTAAATAAATAATAAACTAAATACTTGAAGATCTGGGGTTAAACATAAGCTATTTTTTTTTTTTCAAAAACCAAACTCTAAAGGGCTGAAATAGGGGATGAAATTTGTATGAAAAACTATATCGACATGTTAATCGTCTCGCGGGCGAAGCTGCGCGGGTCAGCTAGTTTATAATATTAGTATAAATTCCAACAATATACATTAATGGTTAGAAACATCGTTTTAGGTGCTACGCAGCTAACATTTCTCTCCGTTTCCTGGTCTCGATATATGAATAGGAGCCATCATTAAATAGTTGGCCCACTTCTTGCTCGAAAGTTTAGTCTTTTTTCACACGAACCATTTAGAAGTTTCCCCTCTATTACACAATAAATAATCCTTAACAACCGGTCTGTTTTAATTTTACCATACACAAAGTTTAAAAATGAAATATGACTACGATATTTTTAATGAATACTTTTTTATTTAACGTAGACCACCTAATATAGATGATATTAAAATAAGACATAACCAATTAAATATATACAAGAAAAACTTAGTATCCCTTTTAAAGACAATTGCGCAAACGGTGGGGTATGAAATTAAATGAAAATGGCTGAGGATGCACAAATAATCTAGGGCCCGATTCACATAATAAATGTCAATCGAATCGAAGCGTCTAGGGCTCACACATCTATACATATTATAATAAAATCGTGGGAAAGTCAAAACTGTACATTGAATAATTTTTTAAAAGAATACTTGGGGCGTGATCTACAATCGATATCGTTGCGAAAAATGTAGTTTTTAGAATTTTTGTCTGTTTGTCGGTTAATCTGTTTGTCTGTATGTATGTCCGGGGTAAACTCAAAAAGTATTCACTTCAAATTTTGCATGAATATTACTAACAGGTCGGGTCAACATATAGCCTACATATTATCACGCTATCACCTACGGGGGAGGAGCTGTGCGGAGTAAACGAAGTACGCGCGGACGAAATCGCTGGCAACAGCTAGTTTTTTATATATTACTAGCTGACCCGGCAAACGTTGTTTTGCCATATAAATTATTTAATAAAAAAATAAGGGTTGGTGATAGAAGGGTAAAAATGTAGAGTTATATGTATTTTTTAATGCTGAATCATAAAAAAATAAAAATAAAAAAAATTGTCCATAAAGTAAAAAAAAAAATTTTAGGGGTGGACAACCCTTAACATTTAGGGGGATGAAAAATAGATGTTGGCCGATTCTCAGACCCACTGAATATGCATACGAAATTTCATCAAAATCGGTCAAGCCGTTTCGGAGGAGTATGGAGACTAACATTGTGACACGAGAATTTTATATATATAGAGATATTATATTTATATATTGACGCATAGTAGACGTGAGTCGTCTCGTGTACTAATTTTAATTTAGAACTATATTATTCGGGACTACTTCGGATGTTTAGCACTGATGATACAAAAACACCGATTGGGTATGTAGTGTATAACAAATACACAGATAAACGTACGGAAACCAGTGCATATATATTGAATTGCATTGTTTATTAACCGCGATTTGTCAAGCGAGTGACGTCTACTCGTCAGCACGGTGTGCGGTGACCACACTTTTTGTAATATTACTACAATTATTTCGTCGAGATTTACGAAATAGTTATTAATGCTGTTTTTATCTATCGTGTCCTTTAATATAATCATACAACAGTACAAGTGGTATAATTTCAAATAACCTTTAATAGTTCTATAGGGCTAAGAGATATGGATAGGAAAGTCAAAACTGTACATTGATTATTTTTTTTAAAGAATACTTGGGGCGTGATCTACAATCGATATCGAAGCCAAAACTATAGTTTTTAGAATTTTTGTCTGTTTGTCTGTATGTATGTCCGGTGTAAACTCAAAAAGTACTGCATGGATTTACTTCAAATTTTGCATGAATATTACTAATTGGTCGGGTCAACATATAGGATACATATTATCACGCTATCACCTACGGGGGAGGTGCTGTGCGGAGTAAACCAAGTCCGCGCGGACGAAGTCGTGGGCAACAGCTAGTTTGATCATAAGTTTTGAATAATCGCTCCCACATTAAACCCATAAATCTTCATTATTGATACACGGACGTCATGCATAAGTTAACCGACTACAAAATAAACTATTTACACTAGTAATAAATTAAAACTTTATGACCCTTTTATTCATGGTAGTTATTTTTAAACGTTAATAATAATTTGTCAATGACGGGGGAGTTTACGGCGACCGCCTTATGTGGTATTAATGGTATTAAGAATGAGTTACGACAGGCCAGAACATTTCAGTTTGAAATAGTTTACGGGATGGTAGAATTTATGACAGTGTGGTATGAAAAACTATTAAAAACCGAATATTAAAAATATCTGGAAGGAAAAAAATTTTTTTGTACATATGAATGGGCATGTCAGTATTTTTTTAATTATATTGATATGAAAATAATATAAAATATACCATATTTAGGGTTTTTTTAGAATTCTCTACATATTTTATCAAGGAGGTTAACCGTTTGATATGTATGTATGTAATATTTTTGTAAATGATAACATTCGACTAGGATAATCTATTGAAGCGTCCGAGCATGTGTACCTACTAAAATTCGTAATTGTATGTATGTTTGTATGTTTATATATTTTTTTATATCATAAGATAGCACACAAGCAGATAGCAGTCCTGATAGAAAGAAAAAACCATCGCCCATAGCCACCAAAGATGTTAGTGTTGCAATACTATCCTCGTCGAGGATTTTACTGCCACATGTATACTTTACCGGCTACCTTACCCTCCAAACCGAAACACGACATGACAGTGACAAGCGATGACTCTATTGCGGTAATAATAGCTAAGGCGGTGGTTCCAGATCTAGGCGAGACATTGCAGAACTCTACCACCTAGTAGGCACGATGCTGCCTGCTGCTAAACTGCCTGTTAGAATAGCCTATTCCTCAAAGGAGCCCGGACCAATATAGGGGGAACTGGCAGAAGAGTATGGGGAGCATTTGTCCACGAATTTCTCGGAAACTAAATGTCATATCGTGATGATCTTTTTTGACTTAAATCAGATATATTCCAACTTAGGGAAAATATCAAAATCGGTGCAGTAGTTTATGGATATAGTTGGCAGATATTTGAAGTCAGTTTAATTTACTAAATTGCGTTTATTAAATATTAATAAACATAAATCACACACAACAAGACACTGTGCTTGTACCTATTAAGGTCCACGCTTTAATATGGCCCGCTTTCAAAAAACCTTTAACAAGAGAAGATAAGGTTTCAAATAGTTTCGATAAGGAATCAAAATTATAAAAAAAAGCATGCATTCCACAATGGTGAAATGGTGAAATATATTATAAAAATAGCTTTATCTCTGTTTAACGAGCTCGAGTTTTCATGATAGACAAAGCTACAAAAAATTTGTCAGTGCTTTAATTTCAAATCATTTATGAAAATAACGTCATTTTAAACAGCTTGCAGCAGATTCGCCATTACTGTTGCTGTCAACATAAAACGTCAAATTATGTTTGTTTACATCAATATTTACCAATTTTAATTAAATATCAATATATTTAATTTTCCATAACTGTAGTGTGTACCTTAAATATAAACGTGAAAAAAAAAATTGAAGGACGCTGGACGATGTCATTCTAAGATGTAGAACGAATAATACAACCAAATCGCCAAATGAATCATTGCATCGGTACGTACCTATTGTTTGAATGTATTTTATGCTTAAATACAATGTCATCGTATTCTGTTTTTAACCGGTATTTTATTGAATCATATTTATATAAAAATTAAAGATATCGATAAAATGTCGATATTTTTAGTTAGTCATGACATTTTGTCAATCGTTATGTAGACAGCTTAACAGTGCTTAAGTTCGCCATTACTCGCGACGAAATTACAAGTTATTTCCCTAGTTAGTTATTTCATATCTAGTAGTTTCCATAATCTAAGAAAAAACTTATTTCGAATAATATTTAAATAATTTAAAACCTCACACGCAAGTACATTTTTATCCACAGATAACAGGACAACTGAATCTAGCCGTATAACGCCATAGACTTATTACCCACTTACCGCTATGTCGGTAGTAAACGTCAATCAGCTACTAAGATGGCTGAAATCATTGAAATTATAACGTAACATCGACAAATTTTTCAGTTTTAGTGGTAGACATTAGTGTTTAATTCTTCTGTTTCGTTGATGATTAGCGTAGTCCCGACATATTTGTACAACAATAAAGACGTGTTTTGTTATTTCATTTTTTTTAAATAGGGTTTTTAAGGAACTGAGGGAAAATACTCCTTTATGACCCACAGAATAGTTGCCTTAATTATGCAGCCCATGATTAATTGGTAACTTGAACTTCGTTATAACAAAAACACACCAAAACTACTAAACCAAATATATATAAAAAACGCCTATGATATTTACACAACGTATTTTAGAGTAACATCTGCTACTTTTCACCCAACCAAGCAAAATTAAATAATGTTTTTGGGTAATGCGTTCGCATGAAGTCGATGGCAACAGCTTACACTTTTATATTTCATAATAATTTTAACCATCATTAAATTTTATATCATAATTCCAACTTCACTCGAGCAGAATATTATAATTTCGTAACGATCACAATTACGAAATATCAATGTTAAAAGAAGACATTAAAGAAACCTAGATTACGTGTGTTACGTTTTTCAATAGATAATTATATTAAAAACAAAAGGTTATTTAATTACGTTAATCGGTCCATCTAAGATGAACTTATTAATAAGATCAGACAGAACAGGTACATTTAATTACATTTTTGTTATTGTTATGGTGTATTTTACAATAAACTTATTTGGGTCATGTGAGTAATAGTTGATGGCGTTTAAGATAACAATATCTGGTTGACCGAGCTTTGCTCGGTTTTTCACATATTTTTGAAACCGAGCTTTTCTTGGACCTTGAAACTTGATAAATCGATTCCTATAGAATATATAATTTTTTTTTCTGTACCTGGTTGATCGAGCTTTGCTCGGTTTCTCACATACCTATATCTTGGGAACCGAGCTTTTCTTGGACTTGGAACCTTGATAAATCGATTCAATGACCCGAAAAACCCCTAATTTGTGACTTTCATGAATATCGTTGGAGCCGATACCGAGATTCCAATTATATACAGAAGAATTGCTCGTTTAAAGGTATTAGATTCACCCTTTTTTATAAAAAATAAGTTTTATCGTGTCGATTCCCTTGCAGAGTAGGCAGAGTGAACCCAAAGTCTTTAGATTGGTGTTGGTTGGTCCGGGCTAATTTGAAGAATAGACCAACTGCCGTTCTGCCGTTTTGTCGTAAAAGGCGATCGATTGACTATTCGTGTCACTACCATTGTGACTTATAGGTGGTAGTGTTCTGCATTGTCTCATCCTGATATTTGGTACCACCGGCTTACTTATTCCAGATGCAATAGCGTCAAGCTTGTCATTGTCGTATTCCGGTTTAAAGCGTAGGGTAGCCAGTAGACTTATGCATGCAACGCACCGTTAACATTGCTGGTGTCTATAGGCGAAGGTTACTGTTTCCATCAGGAGAGTCATCTGCTTGTTTACTATCTAATGATATGAAATAAGACTTTCCGGTCCACCACAGTACACTGATTTGTCGGTTGGAAAACGGTATGTTAATCCACATCACCGCATAACGATTATCGCCTATTTCTAGCGATAGCAGAGACCCGACAGCTTTACATACTCACAGAAGTGTGGGCTGGCAACACTAAAATCACATTCCGAGCTGCTGCTGGGACTTTTATTTTCAAAAACTCGAACATTTTCAATAACTCTGTCGACAAACCTGGGGATTGAACCTTATAACATAAGCCAATAAGGCTAGCACCGCCGTGACTCGGATGAATACTTTAAGTTGTAGGTCCCTGATGTAAATAGATGGTAATTGTTATTAGTCGGTAAAAATGCGGCGATGAGATCATCACCTATTTCGTCAATCGACTGGCTGGTTGGATCGTGATAAACTGAAAAATCCATTGATTTGATGTTCGGTTCACTCTGCCTATCCCGAAAAGAACCGGCGCGGAGATACTACTACTACTAATAGTAGCTTATTATATCCTCGACTTCTGCATTAGGTACTTTGTAATAGAAAATTACCAAAATAATTATTTATTTTTATTTTTAGTTAAAACTTACCTTAACGGTTTGATAAAAGACGCCTTTTTACAATTCATTACTAACTTTTGTAAACTTCATGGACGATTTATAATTGACATTCTGAAACAACAAACAGCGTAAATTAGATTTTTCTATGAATTAAACAGAATATATCTTCTGTACCGTCGGTGGCAAAAAATTGCCAACTGGGCACTTATCCGATCCTAGGCAATGTTGACTTTATCAGATAACTGAAAAAATAATTTAAATTGCCCGACCCAGGAATCTAACCCGAGACCTCAACACCGATACCGGACCACTAGACCACCAAACGACACGCATGGTCAATCGTTCGCGTCTACGATCTCAGGCAGTTCGTAAGAGACGAACGATTGACTATGGTCCGAACGGCAGATAGTTTGTTCTTCTAAGGAGCCCAGACCAACAATGGGGAAAATCGATTACAGAGGCTCTTGATAGCACCCGATCAATCTGATCAATATTAGTCTTAAATTATATTTGTATTTTAGCACTCACCCCGTTCTTAGGAAAATGTGAAAAACTTAAAAACGACAAACAAAAATTTTAGATATAACTTGTGCTTTGATTGACGTTTGGTTTAAGTGAATTCATACGGCCTAGCCGCAAAAGTGATATTGATTATTAGATATAACTATACCTTGATTGACGGTAAAGGTTAAATGAATAAAACATCGTACATGAACACCCTTTATTGAGTTTTAGCAGTAAATAATATTGTTTATATAGAGATTGAAAAAGTGAGAAACGGCATGCATCCGTTGGTACGGTCATGTAAGAAGAATGACGGACAAAATAATGAAACAGATATAATGAAGTAGATGTAGGTTTTGGATAAGAATAAGACTGATATTTGAAAAATTTAAAAACACCAAAGAAACATTTGACACGCTAGGATTTGAATTTGCGACCTTCCCTGACGCCGGGACGCCCTAATTTACTGAGCCAGTATCGATTTGTTCAAAGTGGCGAAATTCTTACAAACACGAAAGTATTAATCAATATTATAAATGTGAATTTCATCTGTAACGATGAACTCAAATATAAATTTAATCTCTGGTGGAGCACTCTGCTCGCCCAAAAACGACCCTTATGGTGACGCAGTAACGACCCTTATGGTCAATTCTAATAGTCATTTCGAAAAAACAAAAATTTAACTAGTTATGCGTATGTATATCTAGCGATCAGTACAATCGACTAAATTGATCACATAGCAAAGAAAATTTCGCTACTTTGAACTAGTCGGTACTGGCTCAGTTGGTTAGAGCGTCCCGGCGTCAGGGAGGGTCGCAGGTTCAAATCCTAGCGTGTCGAAATTTTTTGTTGTTTTTAATTTTTTCAAATAACAATCTTGTCCTTTCCGAAACCTACATCTATTTCATTAGATCTGTTTCATTATTTTGTCCGTCATTCTTCCTACATGACCGTTCCAACGAATGCATGCTGTTTCTCACTTTTTCAATCTCTATATTAACAATATTATTTACTGCTAAAACTCAAAAAAGGGTGTTCATGTATGATGTTTTATTCATTTAACCTTTACCGTCAATCAAGGCACAAGTTATATCTAATAATCAATATCGCTTTTGCGGTCAGGCCTTCTGAATTCACTTAAACCAATTAGGCTAAATAAACAAGATAATTTTATTAGGCCGGGACCGGACGAGCACTTAGCGAATTTTGGTTGTGTATTTTCAAGTCTTTTGATAGAGAATCTAACCTTTAGTTTAGTCATTCTTATGAAAATAATCAAGTAATCTATACATATATTAATTCATGAAGCTTAAACTTTGTACCACTTTTCACGACAATTACACGAACACACAAAATTTGCATACGCACGCACACGCACACACGCACATGCACACACACACACAAGGACTTGTGTGTGTGTGTGTGGGGCTGTGTTTTAGTATCCATACCATGTGTATGTCTTTCAGTTCCGCTAAAAAGGGTCCAATTCAGCGTATGATAGACGTGAGCCTGGCGCTGGTTTTCAGTTCGCCCCATAATGAGACATGGACGTGACACCGTAAGCTAAATATAAACATTACTAAACATTTGTGCATAAAAATAATTAAATTGTAAATAACAAAAAAACAATAAATTATAGAAGTTTGTTGTTCTTTCTTTACATAACTAATATTTATCTAAACTAATATTATAAAGAGAAAAGTTTTGATTTTTGTTTTTTTTTTTACGATTGAACTCCAATACTACTCTACCGATTTTAAGCATTCTTTCACCTTTAGAAAACTAAACTATCTAGAAGTGACACAGGCTACTTGTTAATGGTGATGATGACTGCTACTATAGATTTTTTTTTCGGAAAGAAAACTCGTTGGGTTAAAAAAATTATAATCAAGCAATAGTCTACGAGTTTTTGGATTACGAGAATTTGGATAGATTCTGTTTGTGAGTGACGTCGACACTCTATGACACCTGCGTATTTGTATCAAGAGAGTTATGAATGTGGAGAAAGCAAGGCAAATGTGTCTGTAGCGTGTTGTATGTCACTCGGTTCTCTCTGTCGATTGAATTTGGCGTGACCCGCGTGAGGCAGATGTGAGCGCCACCTAGTCAACATAGTTTTTACATTTTTATCATAGAATATAAAAATACTCATGTAGAACAAAAACTACCCATGAATGATTGCTTAATGAGGTCACCCAAGCACAGCATTTCAAAGATATGACGTGAATTATGAAAAAGTCTGTATCTCAGAGAGCATTGCGGTTTCTTTGTGTAGCAGAATGAGGAGCTAAATGAGATTTTTTAATATTGCCATTCTTTTTAAATTCTAATAAGTAAAGCGGAAAGTACTAAAATATTTAAAATACTTAAGGCGATAGGTAATGCCAAACTACGAAATAGACACCTCTTTGAAAGCCTACTACTGCTAACCGATTGGTCCAATAATTTAAAAAAAAATATGCATTATACGTATAATATAATTAAGTTTAAATTTTAAGTTCGTTTTTTCAAATTTTATTGTTATTTTTGACGGAAAAAAATCGAATATCTTTCTTATTTTTACACAAAAAATTGCTTATAACTTCCAAACTACTATAACGATTTTGATGATTTTTTCTTTTTATTACAGACAATTTCTTGCTTTATAAAATTTAAGTTCAAAATTTTACAAAATCGTTATAGTATGCTATTAAATCAATAAAACCTTACTATTTAATTCGCGGACAACGCTCGCGTCGAAAGTCAGTTTCCCGGTAGCGTTCATACGGGGAGGCTGTGTCGCATGTTAGCATGCTCCGCTCTCCATATTCGAGTCAAAGAGTAATAGTACAGATAGAACGTTTGGCACAATAGTAAGATTGTGCCGTTTGGAAATTGAAGATTTCGTTTACGCATGGATGTTTTTTTATAGTAGATAATAAGCTTGGACCGAGAAGTCTGTTTTTTTTTACAGATGTTGTTCTTATGA
This sequence comes from Apodemia mormo, assembly GCA_036924255.1. NCBI lineage: Eukaryota > Metazoa > Arthropoda > Insecta > Lepidoptera > Riodinidae > Apodemia > Apodemia mormo. Next base: position 37,841,071 of record JAUPFN010000005.1, on the reverse strand, counting down.
TATAGACAAGGAATAAGAAAGGATTTTTTTAAATTCATCCCCTAAGATGGTGAAATAGGGGGTGAAAGTTTGTTTGAAACTCTGTCATTTTTGAGTTATTACAACTCAAATAGAATGATATGCCGTAGTTAAATTATCCTTTAACTGAAAAAAATTAAATATAAATTTAATATTTTTTGGAATTCTAGCCCATAGAGAGGTAAAAAGAGGCTTTAAAGTTTGTATCATAAATGAATTGTTTATTTATTGCATTACTATAAAATCTAAATTATTTTAACTTAGTATTTATTTTAATACAATACAATTTTAATACAATTAAGAAGTACGAATTTTTGGACTTTTTTACTACTTATGCTCTTCAATCGAAATTGAAGAAACATGCATGTAATGTTCGAAGTTTCATCCATTAAAGGAGTAAAAGTGTGTGTTAAAATTTATATGAAAAATCAAAGATTTATGGTGAAAATAACTTGAAATTCGGCACTTATAATCTTCAACACAATTAAAGAATCTTATATTTGGGGATTTTTTAAAATTTTATTCCTTAAAGGGTAAAAAAAGCATTGATGTTTGTATAAAAAATAGATTGTTTATTGTAGAATATTGTAGAAATTATTTAAAACTTAGTATTTATGATTTTTAGTACAATTACATGAATACGAGTTTAAGGTTTTCAAATGTCATCTCTTCAAAGGATGAAAAAAGTGGTAAAGTTTGTAGAAAAAATAAAATATGTTTAAACAAAATCTCTTCAAATTTATTAGTCATGATCTTTAATTCAATTAAATAAACGTGCATGTAAGGATGCTGTGAGTTTTATCTCTTAAAGAGGTAAAAGAGGGTATTAAAGGGGCTGAAAGCTAGTACTTTATAAATAGTTTTGTTTGCGAATAGACGCTGAATAATATTTTGAGACTATTCATGTTTACGCTTTCCTACGTTTACGCTTGAATGTTTTATTAGCTATAGATAGATAAGTATTTTGTCAATATTTTGTATAAATGTACAAAAATAAATAAAAAATAAAACATATAAACAACGAAGATAATTCAAGCAAGCGAATAAAAAGCAAAACTCTAAAGAAAAAAAACTGGTACTATTTGAAGGTAGTAAGGACTTCGCAACTAAAAATAAATAAATTAAATATATTATACATACAAATAGTCTAAATAAATCAACTTATTTATTAGTTTCCTCTATAAACATTAAATCAAATTATATATCTCCTTTTTTATTACGAGATTTTGAAACAAAAACTAAGAAGCTAGTTAGTTTTAAAATATTATTCAAGAGATTATATTTAACCAAATCAAATTTTGAAAGGTTTTGTTAAATATTAATTGTTGATTGTAGGTATTAAAATAAAGTGCTACACGGGATGTATTGTATATTACAACACTTTCAAAGAAATAGGATACGAAACTGTTATTATTGTGTAAATTGTTATATGATTTTTTGTCGATTTTCGGTATATTTTTTTTCTTTAGATATTTATCGTTTTTCTAAAACGAATGTATATGAAATCGATAAATGAGCGATTACTGGTTATTGGTTTTGAGTTTGACAGCATTCAGTCGATTCATGATGATAAAAGTTCATATAGGTGAACAAAAATGTTAAAACGTAGGTATCTGCATTCACTGTAAATACTCTTTGACATTGGAGCAAGCTAGCGCGCGATATAATTTTTGCGCTGCTCCTGTCAGAAACTCAAGGTCGTTCGCAGATGTAATCGCCTTAAGGGTGTGGTATTTTCCAACCGCGCGACGACTGTAGAAGGAAAATAAAATATTTTAGGTGCAGTATTTTCCAACCGCCCGACGACGCGTGGAAGGAAAAAGGTGATTAATTTTGACATATACGTATATTTTTTATACATAGACACGTATCTATCTATATATGTCCATTCCTTTGGTATCTCTATCTAGAATTGATAAATAGATTATATCTAATAACTAGCTTTTACCCGCGGCTTCGCTCGCATTTAAGGCAATAAATAAGTACAAGGACAGCAACGCATCTCTGGTATGTAAATAAAAAATAATGTATAGGCGCTGGTTATGTCTTTCCATCAGGACATCTGCTTGACTGCACTCCTACCGTATAAAATAACCTTAACAAAATTCAAGAATGAAACAGTTATTACAACATAGTATCATGAAAAAACTGTTTAATTCTTAGTTAATATGCGAAGCGAAAGATTTGGATCCTCTTTTTAAGAAAATAATAAATGCACGCGGCATTACAATATCAATTTACGGATAGCAACGCACTAATAACATCTTAAGTAACTATGGACTATGGTTGATTATCTCTTTCTATCTGCCATCTGCTTGTTTGTTTCGATTATATTAAAAACTAGCTATTAGGTACTCGCGACTTCGTTTGCGTGATCTAAAATCATTACTTCCTTTTGCCCAGTCGTTGTTGAGATTACAATATATATATATATATATATATATATATATATATATATATATATATAGTGCTTGTCACTGTCGTGTTCCGGTTTGTAAGGTAGCCGGTAAATTTATGCATGTGGCATTAGACCTCGCCACAAGATAGCAACGCACCATTAACATCTTTGGTGTCTATAGGCGATGGTTGACTCTTTCCATCAGGAGACTCATCTGCTTGTTTGCTATCTTATGATATAAAAAAACCACACATATTGGATTAAAGTGATAGCGATGTATTATTTTTCCTAAATAAGAAAACTGGAGTAAAGCTCTTATTTCTGTGTCATGGCTAAACGGGACGTTGCGTGCGGACAACGCACTGACCTCCGCGCAGGCTCCGGCCGCAGCCCAAACTCGGCATGTGGGTCACTCGGTTGTAACCGATACCTGACTCTCGCAATGACGCCTAACAATTGCGATTATAGAATTTGGGAAATAACATAGACTTTTTTAACTTCCCGCCACGTATGTACTCGTAGATAAGGAAGTCACTGCTTTTGTTCCGATTTTCGAAAATCGAGATTTCATCAGATTCCACGTTTTGAGGTCCTAGGACCTTTTCCAACTGTTTTCACAATGATGTCAGTATGTATGTATGTGTGTATGTAAATATTTCATAACTTTTGAATGGCTTGACTGATTGAAACGCGGTTGATCGATTGGGTTCCGCTTAAATAAGACTTCCTGAAAATCTGAACCCATTCGACCCAGGAGATTTTGAGAAATTTTTAAATAACCTCAATAAAATTTTCGGTGACACAATATTTTTAATAACTTTCAGATTAACGTATCAATCGAGTATAAAATCTTATCAGCTCTATTTCTTAAAAAAACTATGTCCAATATCGTAAATTGCATCAAAATCGCGTTTTTTAACCTAATTGTAGTAGTCATTGACGAAAAATTTGAAAAGTGTTTTTTCGACATATAACAATTTCCCAACCAATCATTTTTGATCTCCTGCAATATGTTAGTACTTAAAAAAACGGCCAAGTGCGAGTCGACTTCGCGCACAAAAGGTTTCGTACCATCCTTATTCAAGTTTCTACCTGTTTATTAGGATCGAGTTAAAATTGCTTAAAAATTTTGTTTGTTTTATAGGAGCCCCCCTTTAATATTTACTTTATATTTATTTAATTATTTATTTTTAAAGCGTCTATCTGTTACGGTTATTAACATTGAGCAAAAAAATACGAAAAAAAACGTTTATTGTATGGAGACCCCCTTACTATTTTAATTTTTTTTATTTTTAGTATTTGTTGTTATCGCAGAAACGGCAATGCATACTTAATTTGTGAAAATTTCAGCTTTCTAGCTATCTCGGTTTATGAGATACAGACTGGTGACAGACAGAGAGACGGACAGACAGACAGGTAATAGGGTCCCGTTTTTACCTTTTAAGTAAAGATGTTAATGGTGCGTTGCTATCTTGTGGCGAGGTCTAATGCCACATGCATAAGTTTACCGGCTTTTTTTTTTTTACTGTCGATAGAGAAGCGCTTGACCACGATCTCGCCTGATGGTAAGCTAAGGTGCGTCCTAAGGTGGAACGCGCTTCTCTAGAAGGTACCTGTTCACTCTTCTCCTGAAGATCCCCAGGTTGTACCCGTCGGGGAACACAGACTCAGGTAGCATATTCCAGTCCCTTGCGGTTCGGATTAAGAATGTCGAGTCGAACCGCTTTGTTCGGGTACGGTCACTTTTGGCAAAAGATGATCTGCCTTCCTACAAGGCAATTCGTAAACGGCGAAAAGGCAAACGGGACACCTCCATGTAACACACCTCCATGTAACACACCTCCATGTAACACCACATATCCTAGCCATCTGTTTGTTTTCTATCTTTTGATATAAAAAGTTAATTAATTAGAAAACTAAATTCCTAAACATAGGCTTTACTTTGGCAAAAATTAAATTTCATAGAAAGTAATTTTTTCACATGGAGTCAACATCTGGGGATCTTCAAGAGAAGAGTGAACAGGTACCTTTTAGGGAAGCGCGTTCCATCTTAGGCCGCACCTTAGCTTACCATCAGGCGAGATCGTGGTCAAGCGCTTCCCTATCGACAGTAAAAAAAAAGGATTAACATGGTAGATAGGGCTAAGCAAGAAACGAAGAAAAGTAACTAACACAAGTTATTTGATAAGAATTTATAAGTTACGATTTTTTTTAAGTTAGAATGAGTACAGTAAGTAGCTTTTAAGACATATACACTGGACGAATTACACGAATCGATCTATCCCCAAAGTAAGCATATTATTTGCTTGTGACATGTGTGTTAATCACCGATACTAAAATATGCATATGTAAATACTGAAATACATTTATTAAAAACCCAAACCGAAAGATACAAATATCTATGCTCATCACACAAATGCCTATCCCTGTCGGTAATCGAACCCGTGAGGTTATCACGTAACTCGCAATGCAAAATTATCGTAATTGTATAGTTATTGCAAGACACATAACAGCCTCGTCTATTAGTGGCACTCGCTGCCGCTTGATTAGTTTTGGCGCTGTAACATTGCAAAAATTGCATCTAGTGACCAGTGAGCAATTGGCAACGATTTTCATGAGTTTTTCGTCACGTTAAAAAGTCATCGCCGATCGCTGGCGGATTGCAAACTTTAGGTGATACGCCTGCCGATCCTCCATTGATTGCGTAGCCAGCGTGACTTGGTTAGTCACCCAGACGACTCGACCAACATATTACGGCATCGTAGATTAGTCTGGACGTGTATATTTTTTACCCTCTACTTCTATTCTAGCGGTGGCCACCACTCCTTCTGGAGACAGTCAGCAGTCACACAGCGTGAAGACTTGTTATACGAATACTTTTCAATCCACCCTCATAGATACGCTGTTGGGCAAAGACTTCTATCTAAAGAAAAACGTACTAGAAAAGGCATGCACCACGCTACTTTTGTTTCATTAAAGTGCAGTCCATAGATTGCATCTATTTCAGAGCTCATTGAATGACATACGTAAACGCCATGAAATTCGACTTTGGTTGGACGAATTATTATTAATTCAGCGCTGCAGCGAGTGTTAAGGAAATGGAACAAAACTTCTACTTAGCATAGATTCTCTAATATGTTACATGTACTCATTAAACTTTCTGGTGTTGGGCGGAAAACGTGTAGCCGGTCATATTAGTAATTTCCAAACGCTTGTAAATATACTATTTCGTTAAAAATATAAATTTCATGTTGTGCTACTTTATGGTGTCGAATAAAAAGCTAAGGCTTAAAAATTTCCCTGGAGTAATTTTATTTCAACGGTAAGTATTATAACTCTTTTTCTCGATGTAAATGCAAGCTCCACTGACAACCAAAGAAATTGCCTTAAAAGGCATATCGCATTAAACCCGTGGTGTTCACTAACCGAGGCCTGCCATTCAACTTCTGGAGCAAACTATTTCCAACAGGAGGGAAAGGGTTCGTTGTTGTAAAAACCGCCCGCGTATTGTCTACACGCCATCATTAAACCTAATTATCATGATTTTTGCAACCATTGGCAAAAAAAACCAATTAACATCGTAATCAACGTACTCCCATCAACGATGGTTCTCAGGTTGAAAAACTAGCAATAGTTAATACGAATTATGCGAGTTAATTTCCCACATAACGCTATAATAACTCTACTTGAGATGTATTAAAAGAGGGAATGAAGAAACTGAGCAATAAACTGGAACAATCAGTCTTAATTTGTTACAACTTAAGGTGAAAACTTATAATTGAAGAGTTATGATGAGTGATTTGCGTTTTAGGGTTCCGTAACCAAAGGGTAGAACTCTATTTATATGCCTCCGCTATCTGTCTGTGTGTCACATGTCTCTATCTTTTGAACAGAAATATGTAGGCATCTATCACAGAATGTATGTTACTGTGGTCGCTATCACAACAACCAACGTAGTTATACTACATTTAATTTTTTCAATTGACGAAAGCACGGAGGAGGTTCTCTATTCAACGTGTATGTTTTTTTATGTTAGGCGTGGTCTAGGCATAACTTTTTACTAAGTAGTCCGATTAAGATAATTCTTTTTTATTGGAATAGTATACCCCGAGGGCAGTCCCATTTAATTTTTTTCCAATAAATTCTAACCATAAGGGTAATCAAACAAGAGATGATTGATTTTTCATCTCTATGATTTTAATATATGACCACACATAACTTTTCGTCGGTTATTTTTTTTAAAATAAGATATTATTTACAGATAGTCAACAGGAATAGATGATTCGTCACAAGGACTTCCATGTTCAAGCTGTCAGGTTATGGAACCCACTACCGCCCAAGGTTCGTATGAGTCAATCTCTTCAAATTTTCAAAAAGAGTCTAAGAGAACTTTTTTGCTGGGTCTACTTAGTTTTTTTTAAATTTCTTTCGATTGTTGTTCATTTTTAAATATTATGTGGCTAAATTTAATTTATCGACTTATATTCATATGTATCTAGTTTTATGATTATTGTACACTATTTTAACATTTCGATAATTATTGTGTTTACTCTTATTATTCGGGTCAGCTGGAAGAAATCTCTTTTATTGGGGATAAGCATGCCCATTGTACAGTCTGTTTTTAATAAGTCTCTATGTATTACTTCTCTTTTAATTGTGTGCAATAAAGCATTAAATAAACGAAAAACGATGTAAAATTAATATATCAAAACCTTTGAGCTGTTAATTATTTATTTTCCATAGTTCTGACTTTTGAGGCAGAATTAAAATACGTCAAAGGAAGTCGAATTAAACCATTGAACGCAACTGCTTCAACAATAGATGGCATACTTGATAAGTCCCACGATGGCTAAAAAATAAGTGGATACATTGTTACATCGATAGGTGAAAGTTCGGCTGAGAACAAATGGGTTCTCTTTTGTAACAAATCAGTTCACAATCGACGTACATAATCATTAATGCAACGTGCATACATAATCAGTACCGGTCCTGCCAACTAAAAACTATAATAATCACCTATTTTTAGCGATAAAGTTTATACAATATAACATCACTACATAGTATAAAACAAAGTCGCTTTCCGTTGTCTGTCCCTAATCCTTATGTATGCTTAGATATTTAAAACTACGCGACGGATTTTGATGCGGGTTTTTTTAATAGATAAGAGTGATTTAAGAGGAAGGTTTATATGTAAAATAACATCCATTATATAGTAGAGAAATACTGTTATAAATATATTTAGCAAAACGACGTTTGCCGGGTCAGCTAGTTACTTATATTACCTACTCCTGCTGTAATAGAGACAGAGCTATAGTCGCTGTTGTATTCCAGTTTAGAAGGTAAGACAGCTAGTAAAATTATCCTTGACACGCGGATAGCAACGCACTATTATCATCTTAGGTATATATAGGCGATGTATATCTCTTTTTATCAGGAAAACCATCAGCTTGTTTGGTATCCATCAGGATAGCAAACAAGCTGATGGTTTTCCTTTTTTATTTATATCAATAAAGAAAAAAATCTTATGAATTTCTGCATATTGGAAAGGTATAGCAAACAAGTAGATAGCTCTCGTGATGGCAAGAGACACCGAAACCAGATTTTTTTTTATATCATAAGATAACAAACAAGCAGATGGGTCTCCTGATGGAAAGAGTCAACCATCACCTATAGACATCAAAGGAGTTAATGGTGCGTTGCTATCTTGTGGCGAGGTCTAATGCCACATGCATAAGTTATAAAGATTTTAAAGGTAAGCTGTCATCCGTGTATCAGGAATGTAATGCCAAATGTGTGTTTGACGGGTACTTTACCTTTTAAATCAGAATAAGACAATGACAAGTACTTAACGACAGAAAAAGGTTATGGAACCAAATCCGTGCGAAACCTTGCAGAAATCAAGTATGTACCTAGTAATCATGTAATGCAACTGCTGGCTTCGCTTTTAACGAACTGATTGGCAGGGAGGCAGGCGGTATTTTCTTCAAAAAGGGTTTCATCCAAAACGCAGAACTCTTATCAAAAATCTGTATTCGTAATAGTATTAAGTAGTGTTCTACAACCGCGGTAAGTGTCTCCGCTCAACCTATTCCTACCACCATACCATCAGAGCTTTCAGTGATCGTCGCTTTTGTTCGGCTTGAGGGGATTGGTGGGTAAACTTTCGTATGTTACCTTTTGTATTTCTCGTAGATAACAATGCAAAACACTAACACTGTTAATGTATAAAGGTGACGACAAGACAGTGTATATCGTGATAATGTCTAATGGTTCTCGATGTTTACTTGATTTAGCTTGAAGATGTTTGTGACATTTAATATAACAACAAATTAAATTTTAATATGTCTTTTTTATCATTAGATAACATACAAGCAGCAAGAACTCTCCTGATGGAAAGAGAATCCATCGCTTATAGATAGTAGTGATGGTAATGATGCGTACTATTCGTGTGGCGAGATAGCATTGCTACATGCACAAGACTACCGGCTAACTTACCCTCCAAATTAGAACATTACAAGTAAGATGGTGCTAGCATATACCCGGGCGAAACCTTGCGGGACTCTATCACCTAGTAGTCTCGACGGTAGAGACCGGTATAGCCGAACGTTATGCTTTTACGATCTGCCTGGCAGAATAGAAGATAGAAGATGCAAGAAGCAACACGGGAATTATAATTCGTAAACATGGTAAGTATTAAATAGGATTCCTTATTAGAAAATGACTAATTTTTTAATAACATAGTTATAAATCCAACAAATTTTAATTTAAGAATATAAATATTTACTCGTCATTTCACACTTGAACATATCGCCAACATAGGTTTCAAGAAACACTCCCAAATGTTTCGTATCAATTAACGATTTATCGAGCAATCGGTGATAACTTGATACAGAGCAATTTCAATTTTTTGTTTACAATTCGTACTCGACCTAATAATTCTATTCAAGTGATGATTCCGCGATTATATATGAACAAAATTGCTTGCAAAAGCAAAATTGCGCTATTGCGGCAGGAATAGGTAAGGAGGTGGTATCAGACCCGGGCGAGACAATGCAGAACTCTACCACCTAGCCACCACGATGATAGTGACTAGCGTAGCCAATCAGTCGGCTTTTACGACCTGCCTGGCAGAACGGCAGTTGGCCTATTCTACAAAGGAGCCCGGGACCAACACGGGGTATATGTTAAGCAAAAACACGTGTAGATAGCTGTTGATTAGTACGAGTGATTAGTAACCATCGTAGTAAAATTGAATAGACGCTAGCTGCTTCCAAAGTTAACTCTTTTTGAATGTCTTGTTATTCTTTACCGAATGGTTTAGTGGAAGAGATCTTTTTTGTAATGATGAGACTGGCTTTGTGTATTTTACATTGAATAATATAAATTTTATGTGATTATATGTGTAATTATTATACTGTAATATATTTAGTAACTTGTAACCATCACTAAAAAATAAGCGTTTAAATATGAGGAATAGAATAATTTCGCAACGAATTGCAAGAGCCGTTCTCACGATAATAGTTTAAGTGGTACATTAAGATAGGTCTTATAATCGTTTAGATGTTATCTCCTAGCGCATTTGCGCGTTGAGACAGACGTTCCAGGAACTCGGCATGGAAAAGGACATGCTAATTTTAGCTTAATGAGTTCGACTTGCACGCATGCCTGCGGTTTCTAGACTATAGTTTTATTATTCCATTTTTAATCTTTATACTTTCAGGTTTTTTTTATGGATCATAAGATAGCAAACGATCAGATGGCTTTTCTGTTGGAGGCAACCATTGCTTATAGACACCAAAAATATTAATGGTGCGTTGCTATGTGGTTGTTAATGCCATATCCATAAGAATAACGTCTCACTTACTCTTCAAACCGTAACATGAAGACATTAACGCTATAGCGGCAGGAATAGATAAGGCGCTGATACCAAATCCGGGCAAGGCGTTGCGAAACTATACCACCAAGTAGTCACTATGGTAGTGACAGTTATAGCCAATTCGTTGGTATTTTTAAGATGCCAGACAGAATAGCAGGTGGTCTATTCTTCAAATCAACACGGGGATGATTCCCGGGTTGATCGTGTTATCGTTTTTGTGTTAATGCTTAAATTAAAAGAGCCAGGATTAGTTTGAAACTTTTTATAGCACAGGACGGCAAATAAATAGATAGCTCTCCTAATGAAGAAAGATAACCATCTTAAAAAACGGTCTTCACCCCCGAAGAGGTAGACAGAGTTCCACAATGGGATAGGCGGCAAGCCTATCGCCAACCAGGTACTTAATCAATCTCGGTCAACGTTGTTTTTATCAGAAAACTGAAAATATATTTTTGGATTCTCATACTCGAGAAGTTACAAGTAAGATGGTGCTAGCATATACCCGGGCGAAACCTTGCGGGACTCTATCACCTAGTAGTCTCGATATCGTATTAAAAGCACTTGTACTGTTTTACTTGACTTTTCATTTATTCTATATTAGAATCTATATGACATTTTTACATATTAATCAATCCAATTGTACTATTACTTTGCACTATTGACATTGACATACTATTGAGTTAATAAATTACTATACATAATTCTCCCTGTTTAAAAGGGTAATTATGATGTGTGGGTAACACCGATATTGTGAAATATAATTTTAAATTTAAAATGTTCATACTACCTTCAGTATATATTGTTTATTGTCAAATTGTCAATTGTACTAAACAATAATAACTGATGATGCGTTAAAACGCGAAACCGGTTGGTTTTAATAAATAAAAAGTAAAGTAAAACAGTACAAGTGCTTTTAATACGATATAAATCCAAGTTAACATGGAGTTTTACCAAGTGCCGACGATATTCAGTGTTCAAAGGATCCTCATATGGTCAACACCGACACCGGACCACTAGATCACAGATGCGATAATAATCATCTTAAATCTTAATTAACATTTTAATAGACATCATTAACGTCGTGTGTAGCGCAGCGTTACTATCTATACCTATAACACGCGCATATCCTTCAAAACGGAATGATATAGTGACAAGCAGCCACGTTATTTCGGCAGGAATACGCAAGTCGTTGGCGCAAATATTAATGAGATGTTCCAAAACTTCACCAATAAACACTTTCTTTTACATCTTTCGAACGAGAAAACCATTATAATGTCTCCCTATTCATGTGTATTCATGTATTCATGATAGTGTTGGGGGTGCAAACATAGAGTATGCGTTATTATTCTATGGGTGCAAGGTTTAAAGCTAAGCATGAAATCGATGCTTCATGGCAAATTCAATATATCAGAATATTATGCAAAAAATCAAAACTAATAACAAGAGTAACTCAGCGAGGTAGGCATTAATGAACTGACAAATCAAAAGTTGTTAGACATTGACTATTTTAGATATTGACTATGTTGGACATTGACTATGTTGGACATTGACTATGTTAGACATTGACTATGTTAGACATTGACTATGTTAGACATTGACTATGTTAGACATTGACTATGTAGACATTGACTATGTTAGACAGTTAACTATACTGAGATTCACCGGTTCTGAAGCTTAAGTAAGACGTTGATTACCATCAACGTATTTTTTAATATTAAAACGACTACCGCTTGTATTTTGCGACAAACAAAACTGACAATGCTCATTGCTCTTATATAAGTATCAACTAAACTACGCGTTCATTCGTCTGCGATGTGTTTTCAACCAACTTTCCAAAAGGAGTAGTTTATCAATTCAGCTGTACGTCTCAGTATAAATCAGTATATTATATCAGTATGTTTTTTTATGTTTTTTACTTCAGAACTCAGTCATTTATGAACCGATTTTGAAAATTCTTTTATTGTTTGAGAGCGTACTTCCCATACTATGGTCCGATATAGGAAGACCATAATATATAGGAAATAGGAAGGAGGTTGCTGCAGTTTTACGGCGTTAAAACTGCGTTGTTTAGCTGTTAAATTATTTAAGCCATAATTTTGTTCGCAGCCCACATTCAGCATCTTGTATTTGGGTAGATATCTTTGACGAACATATAAAATAGGCCAACTTATTCACAAGTTTATTTCAGTTCCACCAATAGCCATATAACATGCCAGTGTATTAGATTCTTCCGTTCAACTAACTTGCGAGTTGCGTGAGAGCCATTCGATGTTTCTAAATTCAGAAACAAAATCGGTTAGCCGCATCATGATTTATGGATTTGCTATCTGTTTTACACTTAGTAAAACAGAAATTGTTTTATACGTTTTTTAATGAACAAACATCTGTTTATGCAATACCTACAGCTAGAGATTGTTATTTTAGTTGATCGCGCTAATTTCGGATTGCCAGTTCGAATTGAGAAATATTTTATATACTTTTTTATATTAGAAAGCAAGCAAGCAGTTGACTGACTTGATTGTAAGATAAGGTATAGCCAATAGAACCAAAGGTTTTTAGAATAAAAATAATATTTACAATTTCACTAGCGAGTTGAGTAGGTACCATGTCATCCACATACCTATAATCTTTCATTTTAATTTCATCTCTTATTTTAGCTCCTTCGAGCAGCAATTCGGACCGCTGGTGGTCCCTGGAAGTACGCAAAGTGTCAGATGATAGTTTCATAGATAAATATAGAACATACGTTTTTCATTTACTATAGAAGTATATTATCTCCAAACAGTAGGTGGCCTAAAATATTAAGAACCACTGCTTTAGAGGATAATTTTTACAATAAAGGTAGTCTATGATTGACCCAGTGTCTTTAACTATCTTCACGCCCGTATCCCCGAAGAGGCAGGCAGAGGCACAACTAGTTCACCCACGTTTAGCCACAGATTCCCACAATGTGATAGGTGGCAAGCCTATCGTCAACCGGACACTTTCCAATTCCGGGCAACGTTGTTTTTATTAAAAAACTGAAAAATACACTCTTGAATTGCTCGACCCGGGAATCGAGCCCGGGACCTCTCCGTCAACACCGACAGCTAACTACTAGATCACAGAAGCATCTTCGACTATCTCGTTGTCCAATTTCATCAAAATCGAATCAGTGGTTTAGCCGTGAAAGCGGATTACACAGAGATAAATAGACTCTCGCTTTTATATTACTAAATGCAGCAACCTACTGCATTACATAAGTTTTTGGCAAATCCCACGGGAGCACCTAATTTTTCCGGAATAAAAAGTAGCCTATGTGCTATTTCAGGTGCCAGGTCCATCACCTACCTGTGTGTCAAATTTCATTCAAATCCGTTTAGTAGTTTTTACATGATTGAGTAACAAATATCCATTCATCCAAACACCCATCTGTCCAAAGTCCAAACATCCAAATTTTCGCATTTATATTTATAATATTAATACAGATTGAGGAAGTATGGATATTATGTATTTTCGTGGACACGATCTCCTTTTTTCTATCGATCGTCGAGGCGTACAGATATTAGGCATCGTCATATGGTGGACGTTCCACGTACCCGTACAAAGCGATTCGACTCGACATTCTTGATCCGAACCGCAAGGGACTGGAATATGCTTCCTGAAAATGTGTTCCCCGACGAGTACAACCTGAGGATCTTCAAGAGAAGAGTGAATAGGTATCCGAACTCTAAGGAAGCGCGTTCCATCTTGGGCTGCATATTTAATTGTACCATATTATATATATATATATATATATATATATATATATATATATATATATATATATATATATATTTAAAAAACGTGTAATTAATATAATAATATGGTACAATTAAATATCTGGCATTTCCCCGCATTGATCTGGGTCCCATTTGAAGAATAAAGCATCTACTACTCTTTACGCTTTACGTGTCATTACCATAATTACTACTAGGTGGTAGAGTTCCGCAACGTCTCGCCCTGATTCAATACCACCTCCTTACCTATTCCTTCTGCAACAGCGTCAATGAGCATCGTTCCGGTTTGGAGGGGTAACCTTATGCATACGACATTATCATCCCGCCACACGAATAGTAACGCACCACTAAAATATATCTATAATGATTATTGTCTACAGTACCTTATTTTTAAAGAGTTTACATTCAAATATCTTAAGTCCAAATACCGTAGCAATCAATATAACAACGTAACAGTGTGAATAGCCTAGATATATATAACATATATAGTGCAAAGAGCTTAGAAATACGTTTTCCAACAATGGATCATAAATCAAAACTCAAAGCAGTATAGGCACCATGGGGAATTGAAGAAAGGTCGTGGCGACAAAGGTTAATAATTCTTCCGGGAATGCCAAGCGTCGCATAAAGCTGTTTACAAACTATCGCAAACAACGTCTATTTTCAGAAGGCTCATAACGTCAAATCCCAAATGGATACCATTTTAAATAAACTAGGGATCGCCAGTGTTAATCCAGGCTTCCGTTAAAGAATGAGTCATTCTGCCAGACTGCCAAACTATTAGCCAAATATCTCACTACAATCGTGACTATTAAAATGGTAGAGTATCGTTAATTTATTTATTATTTATTTATTTATATCTTGTCCGGTTTAGTACCACTGCCTTACCTATTTGAGCCACGATCGCGTCAGTACTTGTCAATGTTTTGTTTTGGTTAATAAGGTAGTCGAAAAATTTATGAGTGTTGTTTTACCATCCCGCCACATGGATAGCGGTGCACCATTAACTTCCTTAATGTCTGGTTAAGTGATGAGCCATCTGCTTGTTTTGCTATCTAATATAAATATATATATATATATATATAATATTCCAATTTCTAGCGTCACACCCGTATCTTCCTAAGAGGTAGGCAGAGGTACAATAAGTAGGGGGTTAAAAAGCAAGATGTAGAGTTTATAAAAGATCCCTATGTTCTGGTTCGCCAAATGTTTTATATTAAATAAAAAATATATGGGTATTAAATAAAAAATATATATGGTGACTTAGGTTATCATGACTTTAATATAGTTCTAAGATTTTAAAAACTTAATAAATCTTTAATATAGTTCTAAGATTTTAAAAATTTAATAAATTCTGATTTTATGGGCTTAATATTATAGTGCGCGCGGAACTAGTTGGCCGCGCCTTAGGTGGTGACAGGGGTAAGGGGGCGGGTTGTCAACTGCTCGCAATGCACATGAGCTTAGACAGTGATGACCAGTCTGAAGATATCGTGAACAATATTTTTTCATTTATTGAAAAGAATAAATAAAATACAAATTGAACTTTGTAATGTTAGTTCAGTAATTTGGTAGTAAACACGTGTCAGTGGAAGTTACGAAAAGTATTTAGTTCAGGCTGAGTCATCAGTATACGTTTATCGTGATCGGCATTGAAGACACTCTACGTTGAATGCGTTCAAGAGGAAGGAGCTGGTATTGTGGAGCCCCTGGCCAAAGATGAGAACAGTACTCCTATGAAGCCTGATTTGTGACTTGTAGAGTCGCAAACAATCGACTGTTTTGCCCTGTTCAGAACAACAAGTTTCTTGGACGAAAGCTTTGCTTTTGCCTCCAAATGACCACGAAACGAGATAATGATGAGTTATGGATGTGTATTAAATATGTGTATTATATAATAAAAATCAGAATTATTCAAATCGGTTTAGTAGTTTTTGGGATTACCACGTTCAAACAAACAAACAAACTCAATTCTCAGAATCACTTGATTCTGAACTCTCTGAACTTGATTCAGAATCATCTTGTAAACTTATAATGATTTGGTCCATCATAGTATCAAATTTCATATCATGATTCCAGTATTCCTGTTCATTTTTTTGTGCGTGGTCATCGCATTTTTGCCATTGTTCGGCAGAGAATTCGGAAAATATCCTTGTTAGTATTGTCATTTTCTCGTCCAATGTAGCATTAATGTGATCTCTGGCCAGGCAATTTTTAATATTTGCCCACACAAGCTCGATCGGGTTGAGGTCTGGATGATATGGAGGTAGTCTGAGAACAGTATGACCTGCAGCTTTCAGAAGTTCGTCAATCTTGAATATTTTTTCTGATTGGGTCGCATTAATCAACCTCAGGAGTTCAGCTTTGATCATCGTGGGAGAAAATGTTACATTATGATTTTGCAACCAGTTCTGCATATTAATTTTCAAACTGGACATAGTCGGTTTCTTCTCAACTTGCACACAATGATAGGCAGCATTATCCATAACTATGACTGAGTTAGGTGGAAGTTTAGGTATTAATTTTTGATCAACCCAGTTGTAAAAATTTGTAGAGTTCATGTCTCCATGATAATCCCCCGTTTTTGAATCTGATTTAAAAATTAGCAAAGCATCGTCAACTAACCCGTTCCGGCTACCAGCGTGAACTATTATCAAACGCCTTCCTTTGCCTATATCTGTATAAATTCCAGGCTCCGACGAAGATTGCCAACATTTTTGGACATTGTGACTTTGGTTAACGTAAGTTTCGTCCAAGAATATATTTCGTTTGTCTTCTCTGAATTTTCTTATAGCCCTCATATATTTCACTCGCCATTCAACAATATTTGGTCTCTCTATTAAAAGGCATCTCTTCGATTTACATTTTTTAAATGAATATCCCAGTTTGTGCAAAAGTGTTCTTAAAAAAGTCAATCCGCAGTCTAAAATATTATCCTCTTTTAACACAGCATTTAGTTTTCGTAGACTTGGAATTTTTTTCTCTACCGTATAAAACTGATTTATTTTTCTTCTTATCACTGCTAAATCAAAGTCATCAACTTGTATTTTCTTTTTTATTTCTTTTGGTCTACGTAGAGAACTAAATCCTGCTTCCCCTGTATTTTGCAACGATTTTTTACTTTCAGCAATCACTCTCCTAACACTTCGTTCTGATATCCCTGTTGCTTCTGCTACTAGTTTATGTATATTCGCGTCAGTTTTATATTCTAAACTATTGACATCGGCTTTCCGTTTATTAAAAAATGTATGCACTTTAAATATTATTTCCTTAGATTGTCTTTTTATCGGCGGACTCATCTCGCTATTGCAATCTTATGTGCGTTTTGTCTAAACTAGCCGGAACTTTTAACGCGTGTTGCCGTCGCAAAGTACGGCGCCGCACTGAGTAATGACAGCAAGCGCCCCTGCCTTTCCGCCCCACCGTTCACATACCTAAGGCGCGGCCAACTAGTTCCGTGCGCACTATAATAACGTGACTTACGCGTACCGGGTACTTTTCCGAAAAGTCTCGATATCCCGTCCAAATTCCACAGATAACCAAAGTGACAATGACAGAAATACATCAAATTTTTTTTCTCTATGGCAATAAATATAAGGCATAGACAAAAGTGCATTCAACCTACTTTGGTTCGTTTTACATTTGTAAGTTATTTTCGTGAATCTAAGTTAAGAGGAGAAGGGAAAAGAAGTTGTAATCATTGATATAAAAAGGGAAGATATGTTACGCTCTAATATCTCAATTGCTAAACCTAAGCTCGATCAGTCGAACGCAAATAATGCGCCAAACGTAGCAAACTACGTTTCTCTTGCTTACTTTTGTATTGTATCTCACTCTCGCAAACATGGCGAACTAAACAATAATTTAATGTTATTTTCAAAAAAATTGTTTTAACCGTACTTACGAATGGAAAGTAATCCCGTGTGTCTTATTTTTTTCCTTGAGTGATTATAACACTGGTTGAATAATCAAGAAGGTATTTTGATGCGTGTTTAATGGTAAAAACAGTCGGAAAATATAAGTGTATGATATGAGGTCCCGCGCGTGATTGTCACTAATTGTCACTGTGTCTATGGACCTAGTTTTGTAGGACCAGGCGCTGTGACTAGGTAATGTATCTTCCCTTTTTATATCAATGGTTGTAATTAATGACAAATTGTTTGTATGAATAATCAATTTGGTTGTTGTAAAGTGATTTACGCGTTACAAAGTCCACGAGTAGCTGACGATACTTAGTCCCACTATGTGACAGGTGGCAGGCCTATCGGGCCAACCGGGCACTTAACGGCGCCGTCGCGCCGTGCAGTCTTCACTCTTCAGTTTGTGCCAATGCGCCGCGACGTCTGGATGTGTATTTCCGCGTAATGCAATAAACTTTCTCGCTTATTTTTGTGACCAATGTCACTAATCCGATGTAGAATATTGGGATCTGGTACATGTCTATGCGTTATGTAACGATTGTGTGCTACATGATACCAGGTACTACTGTGGGATGTTCCCAAATCACTAAATTCGGAAGAAAAAAATTGAGATTAGAGTAAAAAAGTTTTATATCACTGATTCCCAAAGTGGTCTAGGTGGACCTCCAGGGGTCCACGGGAGACTCGACGGGGGTCTACGTTGGCGATCTAATCTATATAAAAATAAAGTGTTGGGAGAATGGTAGAAATTTAGATTCAGGGGGTCCACCGGACCCAGCAAAATTTTAAAAATGGTCTACGAGAAAAAAAGGTTTGGAAAC